>CM060931.1:813904495-816706162 GCA_030765085.1 Allium cepa
TTTTTGGCGCTCATCAGATGACTCGAAGGTCCGTAGAGTGACCCAAAGGTCTAGTACTGTTAATTGACACGAAGGTCCATCAGATGACTCGAAGGTCCAACAAATGACCCGAAGGTCCAGAGGAGCGGCTCGAAAGCCTAACAAAATCATCAAAATCAGCAAATATTTCAATTAACGAGTCCTGAATTAACCAGAATAGTAAAAGTGTGGTTCCATACTCCGCACTTTTGCTAAATCATTTAAATCTCTTCATCGTTTCCTTGAAAATGCAAAATTGTGTATTTTGTATAAATAACATTTTATGTTCTCAAACGGACAAGTCCGAAATTAAGAGAATCAGTAAAAGTAAGGGTTCATAGTCCTCAATTTTGCTGAAGCGTTTAAATCGCTTCCTCATTCTTTTGAAAGCGCAAATTGTAATTTTTTTGGAAATAATTTTATTTTAAAACGATTTTTAAAACACGTGATCAAAATGGCAACGACTATAGCAATTTCGACGAGGAAATTGCGCTTCACAAAATACCGTAAAAACGGATATCAAATCAGCATTGCGGGATAACCGCTTAAAAATTCACTTTAAAGTTGACGGTTACCGAAGTTAAAATAACAGTAATTTTTATTCGTCAAAAATTATCACCAAAACACTACGCTTCAAAAATATAATACCAGCGTAAAAATCCGTTATAAAAATAACGGCAATAAAATACGTTTTAAAACGTAACACTGTTTCAACGTAAATTAAATAGTGGATTACACCACTATATTTTCATCAAAATATTTTGCACTGTCTCAGCGTACACTTTTAAAACATTTTGCTCAAAATGAAATGGGTAACATTGACATCAATCTGGACATGGTCTATGCACCAATCTAAATTAAAAATAAAATGATTTTGCTCACTTTCGTGTATAATTGAACACACACACAAATGGAATTTAAAACAATGCACCATGGTGTTACTTCAATATGCATGCAATTATAATATACGTGACCTGGCCATAATTATATATGCAAATGATCAGAGTATATTTCCATTCACGTGACAAATGGACAAGTTTACACACGACTTGGCAATGCAATTTATATAAGCATAGGTAAACATGAGAATACCTGGGCAACACTAAACTTTTCATGCACGTAACAAAACTAAGGTCTTGGACTTTCCTATTGCACACATGAATCACTATTATTTTTTCTATGTATAATAGCTCTTTCTTATTCCATTATTATTCAACATACTAATAACTGCCACATCATTCCCATTTAAATATGCAGATAACCCATCTTTGTACATAGATTAACTATATCAATGAAACAATATTGCCAGATAAGTTTATATATATTCATCCCTTAAGCACAATTTCAAGTTGTGATTCTAGACTCGTTCAAAATATGCAACACCATTGTAAGTTTGTAGTTAGAGGGAACATGGAGAGAACTGAAAGGATAATGCCCAAAACTATATTATTTTGTAAAAGTGAGCCACCCTGCTAATATACTTAAGAAAATTGTGGATCACACTCTATAAATATATTGATATATCTCGGAGAAATGAAGGCATATTGATATGCATCATTTTGTACACATTGAACTATATTAAAATGTTAGCATAAGAGTCGTATATTCGGGAAGACACTTACCTTGTGTAATGTAACTTCCACTTGATTTCAGACAATGTTCAAATGCACGCATGAAGCTATATGTATATGCGTGTGTTTTGAAGTATGTAGCATATTTTCGAGTAAAGCACGAATTGAAATATGTAACTTACACACGTACTAGTGTGCTACTTACACAAGGAAATAAGATGGAATGGCCAAGACAACCGTTGCATTCACGCAAGTACGAAGGAAAATAAATTAGAGAAGTGAGTTTGAACTCACCTTAAATTTGCTTCAGAAACAACTAGCAGCCGAGATCATAGAGGATTGTCATGAATTTCAGTTGGTGCAATCTCAGATATATAAAGTGGAACAATAGCTAGCGAAATTCATATTCCTATTCCAGCAAGCAATCAACCAATCATCATTGTTTGCATATTTTGTGCAGTAGCACTTAAAAATGCACCAACTGCTAGTGGAATTGCATCGAGTTTGAGAGTTCTTGTGCGGCCGAATTTGTCGTCTAAAGACCCACCTGTGAAAGAATCAAGTGTGGCACCAGCAAGAAGTATGCTTACAACCCACCATTGTAATGTAGCATTTACAGCCATTACAAGATCCTTAGTAAAATATTCCAATGCTCCTTTCACCACACCAAGGTGATATCTAAATAAAATGGCACACAAACAAGCAGCTATGAAAAAAAGGAAAAACAGTCTCAGAAGATTTAGGCACTAGTTTATCTGAAGGAACATCCTCAATGTCACCTGCTGCAGCTCGATTCCGTGCTAACAGAGAATGTCCTTTGGATCTAAAGATAGTCTCCACTCCACTCCTAACTCGAGCCATCTCAACTCCAAAATCGCCTATTCTTAAAGGCGATTTCAAACAACAGAGCCTTGATTCCGGCATCAAACTATTTCCTTCCAGCAAGACAGTTTTTTTTTGAATCGGCTGAATCTTGGTGAAACTCTTGTCCTATTCCTATGCTTACAAGCAACAATTATGCTTCCACTACCAACAACGATTGTAATAGCCTGCATTTTTGCTTTTTTCTTTATCTCCCTAGCGACGCGTTTGGGTGTGATTTCTCTACCTTTGCTCTACCGTGTTTGCTTGTGCGTCTATGTTTTTTTTCTTTTCAAAAAGTGTACCCGTCAAATAAAAGAAAGAAGATGAGATGACACATAATGTACAAGTGCATTAATTAGAGACGTGCATTAGTGGGAGTAAGTACACGGTCTGCATATAAAATAAGGTGGTGAAAAGTGTTCACAAATTTGCTTTTCAAAACTTAGGTGACAGCAAAGAATGTTCAATTTGTTTCAAATGGCTCATTTCACACGTGGAGGCAAAGAGAACATTCAACTTGCATTTCAAATTTATTTTTCAAAATTTTGTTTTAAAAATTTCTAATTAAAATATTTGTTACGACGGTAATCTAAAGATCACGGTCGTTACAGCCGTCGCCGTCGTCCGTCCGACCGACTGACCGAACCGAACCGAGCTCGGGTTTGGGTTTGGGTCTAATATGATCCTAATTTTACTGCAAAACTGAGACAGGTTTTTTAACAGTTGCAGGCTATACGAACAGATGCGACTGTTCATAAGCGGACGTGGATTGACTGAGGAGGTGCGACTTCTGAAGCAGACACGAACCATTAGACGTGAGCGGGTGCGACCTGACTGAAGAAGCACAGGCGAACAGAAGTGGGTGCGGCCCGACTGAGGAGGCGTGGCTGAACAGATACCAGGAGCAGGCGGGTGTGACCCGTTAACGAACAGCAGCGTTCAAAAGGCAGCGGGTGCGACCCGTCAAGCGGACGCTTCTGTTTGAAGGGATGCGGACGAAATTATAAATAGATGAGAATCCTGATCACATTCTCATTCCATTCCAGTTCTAATTTCTTCTTCTCTTCTTTTCTGCTGCTCTGAATAATATATCTCAGAGTTGACATACTCATTACAATCTCGTGCAAAATACGTCTGTTCTATCTTGGGAGAATTTTGAATAAAAATTCCTAAGGAAATTGTTACGACACGCCTCAGAAGAAAATTTCCTACGTTAACTGGTCAGATTCTACTCTATTTTTAATCTTTCCACTTTCAACGTTGTGCTGTTTTTAACAAAACTACAACGTTATTATTGTACTTATTTACAACGTAACTTATAGTTGCAAAAATTATCTAATACAGAATTCCAACGTAGTGGAAATCTGATTTATAAACTTGTGCGATGAGTTTATTGTGCTGTACTATCTGTTTTAGTATACTAGACATTAACATCTTAAGAATTTTTACTGTTTTTTGCCAAAACTGAGATGGCAACAGTAGAACTCTATACAAAGGCTACTACACACAACAGGCCCGATCTTTTTAAAGGAGATGGTGATGATTTTCTAACATGGTAGGATCAAATGTTATTTTATCTCACCACACTCGATCTGCAACGGTATCTCGAGGAGGTGGAACCGATTCCTGCACCAGGCAAGGAATCAGATATTGATATGTGGAAGCATTTCGATTTTCTATGTAGAAACTATATTCTGAATTGTCTCGACAAGGTGCTATACAAAGTATATCAGCCTCTAAAGACAGCAAAAGCACCCTGAAATGCACTTGCCATGAAGTATAAGACGTAGAATATCAGCCTTAAGAAATTCATTGTAGACAAATTCATGGACTACAAGATGGTTGACTCCAAACCGGTGACTGCTCAACTACATGAACCGCAAATCATCATTCATGAACTCGAAGTGGAAGGTCATAAGGTTGGAGAATCGTTTTTGGTTGAAACCATCACGGAAAAACTGCCGCCGTCATGGAGAGATTACCGCAATTGTCTAAAGCATAAGAAGAAGGAAATCTCTTTACAGGATCTCATAGTTCGACTGAAAATTGAGGCAGACAATCGTGGAGTTACAAAACAAAGCGAGGAGGAATTTTTGACTGAAGGTTCAAAAACCAAAAACAAAAAGAAGAATTTCCAGAAGAAAAGGAAAGCTCCAGACAACAAACCAAAAGACAACAAACAAACCAAAAAGTTTAATGGCGAGTGTTGGGTTTGTGGAAAAGTTGGACATGCCGCTAGAGATTGCAGACTCAAAAAGGAACGCAACAAAGAGGCAAATATAGTAGACAACATGAAAGTAGACGAGTCCAACTTTTCGGCAGTTGTATCTGAATGCAATATGATTCAGAATCCTAACCAATGGTGGGTGGATATAGGCGCTGCTCGTCATGTATGCTCTGACAAATCCATGTTTTCTACATACCAGAAATTCGATCACAAAGAAAAACTCTATATGGGTAATTCTGCAGTATCCATGATCGAAGGCAGTGGAACAGTAATCCTCAAGTTTACTTCTGGAAAAAGTGTCAAGTTGAATGACGTGCTCCACGTTTCAAACATACACAAGAATCTCATCTCTGGTGCAGTACTATCAAAGAAAGGATTCAGAATGGTGTTCGAGTTAGACAACATGGTTCTGTCCAAAGCTGGAATGTATATCGGAAGGGGTTATTTATGTGATGGTCTATTTAAGGCAAATGTAGTCGTTATCGGAAATAAAACTATGTATTCTGATTGTGCTATTAATAAAATTGAAGTTTCTTACTTGCTTGAGCACGAAATTTTACTATGGCATGATAGATTGGGACACATAAATTTCCAAAAAATGAAAATATTATCAAACTTGGGATTAATTCCGAAATTCCCAGTAGATAAGAACTACAAATGTGAGACATGTGTAGAAGCAAAAATGGTTAAAAAACCATTTCAATCTGTTGATAGAAGCACCGAACCACTAGGTTTGGTTCGTACAGATTTATGTGATTTTAAATCATTACCTACAAGAGGTGGGAAAAAGTACTTTATCACTTTTATTGATGATTATACGCGATATTGCTATGTATATCTTTTGAATAGTAAAGATGAAGCAATTACATCATTTATAGAGTACAAGGCTGAGGTAGAAAATTAGTTAAATAAAAAGATCAAGGTACTAAGATCTGATCAAGGTGGAGAATATGAATCACCATTTGAACAGTTCTGTGCCGAAAATGGTATAATTCATCAAACAACAGCTCCATATTCACCACAACAAAATGATGTAGCCGAGAGGAAAAACAGAACGTTAAAAGACATGATTATTGCCATGCTTTTAACCTCTGGTCTACCGACGAACTTGTGGGGGGAAGACTTAAATATGTCTAATCACATATTAAACAAAGTCCCTCACAACAAAACAGGAACAATTCCATATGAGTTATGGAAAGGACACAAACCAGTATCAAATACCTCAAAGTGTTGGGGTGCTTGGCAAAAGTTCCATTTCCGCCTCCCAAGAAAGTCAAGCTTGGACCAAAAATAATAGATTGTTACTACTTAGGGCCAGCCCAAAATAGTAGTGCCTACAAATTTTTGGTATTCATGTCTGATATAGCTGATATTCATGTAAATACAATCATGGAATCTAGAGATGCCTACAAATTTTTGGTATTCATGTCTGATATAGCTGATATTCATGTAAATACAATCATGGAATCTAGAGATGCCTCATTCTTTGAAGACGTGTTTCCACACAAATTTTTGGTATTCATGTCTGATATAGCTGATATTCATGTAAATACAATCATGGAATCTAGAGATGCCTCATTCTTTGTTCTAATGTCCCTAAAAGGACAAGAGAAGAATCAAGCAATTCACATAAAGATGAAACTCATCATGAGATTGAAGAAGTTGAACTAAGAAGAAGCGTAAGGGCTAGGACTTCCAAGACATTTGGTTTGGATTTTTTCACTTACGCATTAGAACAAAAACCTCAAACGTATAAGGAAGCAATGCTATCTTCTGAATCTTCATGTTGGAAAGAAGCAATCCAAAATGAGATTGATTCAATTCTAAGTAATAAAACTTGGAAAATTGTTGATATTCCACCTGGAATAGCTGTAAATGGATTTTCAAGAAAAAAATAAAAGCAGATGGCTCTATCGACAAGTATAAAGCCAGATTAGTAGCCAAAGGATATCGTCAAAAACAAGGAGTAGACTTCTTTGATACATATTCGCCAGTAACACGAATAACCTCTATAAGAATGTAATAGCAATTGCATCGATCTATGATCTAGAAATTCATCAAATGGATGTAAAGACAGCATTCTTAAATGGAGATCTCGATGAGGAGATCTACATGGAGCAACCTGAAGGTTTTGTTTCCAAAGGAAATGAAAACAAACTCTGTAGATTAGTAAAATCATTATACGGACTAAAACATGCTCCAAAACAATGGCACTCAAAATTTGGTAGTGTCATGATGAGAAATGGTTTTCGTATAAATGAATGCGATAAATGTGTTTATTATAAACAAATTGGACAATCATATGTGATGATTTGTTTATATGTAGACGATATGTTAATATTTGGTCCAAATACTCAGGTAATAGAGACCATAAAGAAGATGTTAATTAACAATATCGATATGAAAGACTTAAGAGTTGCAGATGTTATTTTGGGAATCAAAATAATTAGAACACCTAATGGAATTGAATTATCTCAGTCACACTTTGTAGACAAAGTGATTGAAAAATTCCAGAACTATGGAATTAAAGGAGTGAGAACACCTTTTAATCCATCAGAAGTACTACATAAAAACACTAATGAGAGTGTAATGCAACTGGAATACTCTTGTGTAGTAGGATGTCTCATGTATCTCATGAATTGCATAAGACCAGATATAGCTTATGCAGTAAGTCGATTGAGCAGGTATACAAGCAATCCAGGAAAGAAACACTGGAAAGCATTAATGAGAGTGCTTGGATATTTAAAAAATACCACAGCCTTACATTAAAATATCCTGCCATCTTAGAAGGATATAGTGATGCAAACTGGATTGCTGATTGAGAGGAATCAAAATCAACAAGTGGTTATGTATTTACCTTAGCAGGGGCAGCAGTGTCATGGAAATCTACTAAACAAACATGCATAGCTCGATCCACTATGGAATCGAAGTTCATCGCTTTAGATAAAGCGGGCGAAGAAGCAGAATGGATTTGTCACTTTTTAGATGATATTCCGTTTTGGCCTAAACCTGTACTGGCCATATGCATACATTGTGATAACCAAGCTGCGCTAAGCAGAGCGCACAACTTGTATATAATGGAAAGCCACGACACATTCGTCGACGCCATAACACAGTTAGGTAATTACTCTCAAATGGAACTATTTCCATATATCACGTGAGAACAAATGATAACCTAGCTGATCCATTTACTAAAGGTTTATCAAGAGAGAAAATTGACTGCGCATCGAGGGGTATGAGTTTAAAAGCCTAAACCACCCAGAGTTATCTTATACGGAAACCAATCCTAACGATTGGAGATCCCACGGACTTGGATCAATAGGCAAACCAGTTATGAGTAACTCAAGACGTAATGCATTTGCGTGGACATAGTCCAACTCCGTTCCTATGTTGCACAATATAAATGCATGCCTACAGAAGTATTTAAAGGTCAAAACTATGTTTTTTAATGATGACCATATCTTGGAAATAACAAGTGGGGTATATATAGGATACTCTTAATGGTTGCGGTCACCTATGTTAGTGTAAGCTAGATCGGCTTTATTTGAATATTAAAGTCTTATATTTTCTATAAACACTCGCAGAAACAAAAATTATTCAGGACCAAAATGAACACAACCAAGATATTGAATGAAAAGGGAACCAATACTTCGTAAAGCTTATTGTCACTCGCAGAACCAAAAATTGTTCAGGACCAAAATGAACACAACCAAGAGATTGAATGAAAAGGGAATCAATGCTTCGTAAAGCTTATTGTCTGGATATACAATAAAGGCCGACGGTTCAAGATGAAATAATTCACCGATTAGCCAACTAGATCCGATAAGTTTTAACTAGGGAAAGTTCAAAGTGAAATATCTACTTATCCACGATAAAGCATTATTCCATATGTACTCTGTGATATTTCGCTTTGTGTGGGGATATCTATATTATCATTCATGTGGTGGATTGTTGGAATTCCTAATAGCAAAATGAACGAAACATACATAAGTCCTACATCGCCAAAATTGTTAATGCTATACTAGTTTATATATGGCTTTGCCATGAAGGGGTTGGGGCCTAGGGGCACCCAAATGTATGTTTCATTGTGAGGAGGGAGATCATGCATCACCACCACACACGCGCGCCGACTGAAGACCGGGCCGGGCTTGGGTTTGGGCCTAATATGATCCTAATTTTACTGCAAAACTGGACTGGGTTTTTAACAGTTGCAGGCTATACAAATAGATGCGACTGTTCATAAGCGGACGCGGATTGACTGAGGAGGTGCGACTTCTGAAGCGGCCACGAACCGTTAGACGTGAGCGGGTGCGACCTGACCGAAGAAGCACGGGCGAACATAAGCGGGTGCGGCCCGACTGAGGAGGCGCTACCGAACAGATACCAGGAGCAGGCAGATGCGACCTGTTAACGAATAGCAGCATTCAAAAGGCAGCGGGTGCGACCCGTCAAGCGGACGCGACTGTTTGAAGGGATGCGGACGAAATTATAAATAGAAGAGAATCCTGATCACATTCTCATTCCATTCCCGTTCTAATTTCTTCTTCTCTTCTTCTCTTCTTTTCTGCTGCTCTGAATAATATATCACAGAGTTGACATACTCATTACAATCTCGTGCAGATTACTCTATCTTGGGAGAATTTTGAATAGTTTTTTTTAAGGAAATTGTTACGACAAGCTCAGACGAAAATTTCCTACGTTAACTGGTCAGATTATACTCTATTTTTAGTCTTTCCAGTTTCAACCTTGTGCAGTTTTTACAAAGCTACAACGTTACTGTTGCACTTATTTACAACGTAACTTATAGTCACAAAAATTATCTAATACAGAATTCTGGCGTTGTGGAAATCTGATTTATAAACTTGTGCGACGAGTTTATTGTACTGTACTATCTGTTTTAGTATACTAGACATTAACATCCGGATACGTTGGCTTCATATGAGAGAGAGAGAGAGCTACATTGTGGTTTATGCTGATTTGCGCGCGATTTGGTGTTTCTCGACTTTGGAACAGTCGAACTGGGGTTAGACATCGGGAGAGGTTTAGGCAGTGATAGATGATGGGGTGAATAACATAGGGCTGCTCGAGCGAAGACAAGTTGGTGGAAGTGATTTAGGGTGGTTTGACGTTGAATTGTGAAGTGCGGCACATTTTTTTCATTTTCTGGTGGTGGAACTCGTGATGGCAGGGGGTGGCCAGTGGTGATTTCGAAGGTAGAGCGAGCTTGGGATATCAAGGCAAGCAGATCGGTGGTGGTGGGAGGTACTTTGGTGCACTATAGTGTGATGCGACATTTCTAGGTGATGAGCATGGCAGCAGGTCGAAGCGGGAAATATGCGATCGAGTTGGGGAAAATGGGTCTGTCGAGTCATGCCCGAGAATAGGAGCTTGTTTTCATTGGCCATTCATCGATCCATGGTCCAAAGCTTCGTATCGGTGCTCATATGAGTAAGGTTGTGAGTGGGTGTGCGCATTTCTAGGCGTAGGTAGTGAATTAAAGATGGGGGAAGATGATGGATTATGCCAATAAAGTGATAAGTGTATTAATTTAATTAATTAACTCAATTTTTATACCCAAAATCTTGTAAAACTCATAATTTTTGCATACGAGGTCCAATCGAGATGTCGTCTTCGTCATTGCACTCGTATCGGAATTATCTACGTCTAGGATTGATTTGGGCGTGGGTGAGTTTAGTTACCATTTGATTTGAATATTTTTGTGATATATCTATAGTTGTATTAAAATATAAATAGTACAATGAACAATGCAAGTTATTGCATTTGGACCCCTCATTGTTTTATAAAATAAGTAACAACACTATTATGTATAATATTCTCTCTTCTAATCATCTATAAATGTGTCATGCCCTAAACTACTTGTTTACATGCTTGATATTGTAATTTGATTAAGTTGGAAATTATGTCGTGGCTGTTTGAAGCGATATAGTAGCTATAAACGTGGTTTGAAATCTGTGATATCTGACATATGTTAAATTAGATAAATTGCGGAAATATATATGTATATATATTTGATCGTTCCCTGCATGGTGCATTTGACATAGAGGAATTAGTTTGGACATTTGTGGAAATTGGGAAAAGAAGATGTAAATGTTAAAAGCAAAAAGGTCGCGATGGATGCGCATTGAATTCGCAGTGTTCAATGATTTTAAGTTAACTTTGGAAGGCATCCAGGAGCTTCTTCATATTTTAAATAAGTACTATGGGTGTACTTTTGATGGAAAATATCATGGTTTAAAAATATTATTGATAATCATTTATGGATTTTTATACTGATGGTTTTAAATTATAAAACAGGTTTTTATGATTTTTAAATAAATGATAAAATATGTATTTTTAAGTAATATTTAATATAAATGTTTTAAACCATAGTATAAGTTTTTTTTAAAGTTTTTTTAAAGTATATTTTTAGTATTTATAGTTTTTAGAAAATTAGTAAAATATTTTATTTAAGTAATATAAGAAAGTTTGGATTTTAACACTTTTGGTTAAAATAAGCGGTTTTGTAAAGTTCACTGAAAGCACATTAATTTGCTAAATTAATGTAGTGAAGTAATTATAGTTGGGATTTTAATAGTGACTTTAATGAGGAATACTTTAAAGAATAATTAGAGAAATGGTTTTCGGTTTATTGTGACATTGTTTGAGTAACAATTGTCTTAATACCCATATAATAGTAATTTAATTTTCAAAGGAGTTTTTGGATTATAACACTTATGTTATAATGGATGGTTTTGTACAATTGATTAAAAGGGTATATTAACTTGTTTAATCAATGAAGATGCACTTAGAGCTTTAAATGAATGTTTCAAAGCTAAGGGCAAGTATAAAAGTGAATTGGGTTTATAGTAACGATGTTTGGGCAATATTTGTTTTAACCTATTTAACTATACTTTTGAAAAGTGAGTAGATTTTTAAAAGGAAGTTTTTAAAGGCAATTATTAACTGAAGTGCTTTAGGTTTGTTGTAAACAATGTTTTAGTAACACTGTTTTTTAAACCCTTGAATTATATTTTAAAGTGGTAAAATATTGTTAAATAATTTTGGAAAAGACTTAGATCTTTAATAATGAAAGTTTAAAGATGATAACAAGTATGAAATTAGTGGAAAAATATAGAAAAGTATAAGTTTTAAAGTACAAAAGAGAGAAGAGGTTTATAGTAACAAAGTTTCAGTGGCATTCATTTTTAACCTCTTTGACTGTGTTTTAAACAAGCGAAACTTGTTATTGATTTGTGAATATACTTATACCATTGATATAAGTATATGAATTCTTGTGAGAGTATTGAAATGTGTAGAAATAAATAGTGAAGTTTAATTAATAAATTGTAACGACCCGAAATTTCACCACATTAATTTTTGAATATTTAAATAATAGGTTGTATAATTAAAGTAAAGATCCTTTTAAATAATAAACATTGGATGTAAAATAGTTTTCAAAAATAGTTCACAAAAATATTTAGTTTGGAAAAAAATAGAAAATATGACCGAAATTCGTTTTTCGAATATTCGACTTTTCATCGGCTAAAAGTTGTCGGAATGTTGTAAACTCTTTTGTATAAATATACAGATACAAACATAAATAAGTTAGCATATGTTAGTATATAAGTATATAATACACTTAGGTATAAGTAAGTTTAAAAGAATTTAAAAACAAAATAAAATTGAAAATGTCACATCATAAGCAAACATTTTAGCGACTCAAGTACAATTAGTTCTTTTATGGATATTGGATAAATGTACATGGAGGGGGAACTTGAAATTTTAGAAATTTAAGGAAAGGAGACATGGGAGTGAGGTAGCACTCGATTCTTGGTGGGTAGGGGACAAGGGCATTTAGGTAATTCACATTTTCACTTGCTTATAAAATAGTCTTTCATCTCTCTAAATTTTTCTCTTCTTCTACAAATAAAATCTCTCTCAAATCTTGTCCAAATGAAGTTATTCTTTTATGCAAACCATGTCAAACTCAAGTGGCTACAACTTTTATGCTGATCACTTTTCCAAATTTCGAGCATAGCTATGTCAAAATATCAATTGTTTACATAGTGTTTTTGGACCCAGAATTACAAGTTCAAAAATGGTCCTTCCTCTTTTGACCATATCTTTTTCAAAACTACTCGAAATTGAGCGATTCTTTTCTTGAAATTGTAGAAAGAAGAACTTTCTCCTTTCAAGGCCGAGCCTACCTAGTGCATTATGGGTCGAAGACTCCATCTTTTGCTTAGGAATGGAAGTGCTAGGTCATACCCTAAGTTAGGGAGGGTTTGGATAGCTTTCGGTGGATAAAATTACATCTTCTTAAACTAAGTTTATACTATGTTAATATTAATGTTAATGCCTATGAATGCTTGTTTTATATGTGAAGTGATGATTTGGTTATTTGTTTGTTTTATGCTTTGAAAAGTTGTCTATTTGAAAGTTCATAAACATGTGGTTAGTTATATGAAAAGTTGGTAGCTAAAGTTAATATTATTGTTAATAAATAATTATTACATGTAACAACCCGCATATTTATCGATTTTATATTTAAATATTTTATTTAAATATTTTGTCGTTAATCGGATATTGGTCCGAAAAGCTACTTTTTGCAAACGGTCAAATTAGGACTCGAGACCACTTCCATTGAGTTCCAAATGCCGTTTACAACCTTTTTAAGTATAAACATTGATAGGTTTGGAGTTAGTGGAATTTCACTAACTTTTCCCGCTTTGGACTTTGGGTTAGTTTAGCCTATTAAGCCCAAGTTCCAACCCCCTTCTCCTCACTATTCATAAATTTCCTAACTAACTCAAGCTTTGGCATTAATGGTGAAGAGAATGGGAAATTAAAACTCCAAGCATAAATTCAATTGCAAATCCAACATTCAACTCCGAATTCAAGTAGAAGATATTGGATTCAAGCTTTGGATTGCTTCTCCTTGCTTTCAAGCTTCATCTTCATAAATTTTAGTGCAAAGGTGAGATTTTTATCTCACAATTCTAGTCTATAACTATATTGGACTGTTGGGAATGATTCCCCATCACTTTAGCATGTACATTTGCATTTGGTTTGGATTGGATTGGCGAAAAACTCCAATTTTTAGTGTTTTTGGTGAAAAACTGCACTTAGGTCATTCTGCCTATGTTAGGTCATTCGCGTTGAAAAGTCACTCACAGAATAGCTCGTTTCTGGCCTTAAAACCGTTCGCACGTGTTAGGTCCTTCGCCTCGGAATTAGGTCGTTGGGTCTTAAGTCGTTAGGTCGCTCGCGACCTAACCCTTAGGTCGCTCGCGAGTTAAGCCTTAAGCCGAAGGTCGTTCGCGAGTTAAGTCTTAGGTCGTTTGGCCTTTATAAAGTTAGGTTGCTCGCGTGTTAAAACTTTAGGTCGCGCTGGCCTTAAGTCGTAGGCCGTCTCCGACCTAATATTGCCTCTTCTATTTCACTAGGTCGCGCGGGCCTTAGGTCGTAGGTCGTGAGTCTCCTAGGTCGTAGGTCGCTCGGTCCTACTTCTGTCCCTAAGTCGCGTAACCCCATCACCTTTAGGTCGTTGAGTCTTAAGACGTTAGGTCGCTCGCGAGTTAAGCCTTAAGCCGAAGGTCGTTCGCGAGTTAAGTCTTAGGTCGTGTGGCTTCGAATTCCTTAGGTCGTAACACCGATAGGTCGCGTGCCCCTTTTTCTCCGATAGGTCGCGTGCCTCTTTACTTCGATAGGTCGCTCGGCCTTGCCTTCCATTTTTAGGTCGCAACACTGTTAGGTCGCCTGACCTATATACCGTTAGGCCTTAGGTCGTTGGACCTATAACCCGTAAGTCGTTAGACCGTTAACCCACTAGGTCGTATGACCTATAAACCGTTAGGTCACGTGACTTTTGCGCCTTTGTTCCATTAGGTCGCGTACCCCCTTAGGTCGCTTGATCCTATCCTCCCTTTGGTCTTCACTAGGTCGTACCGTTTTGGTCGGGGTGTTGCCCCCTGGACCCCCGCGACCTGACCGGGCAGGTCGAACCCCGTAAGCGGTGGCGTTGCCCCCGCACCCCCACCTTGGGGGGTTGCCACCCCCCTGGACCCCCATCCGTAGGGGATCTTATCTGAAAAACATTGAGCTGATTTCCTTGGATTTTATTCACATCTCCGTATGCGATTTTTGTGACTGATTGTTTCTACAATTGCTTCTGTGTTCTGTCACTTTATAATATAAAGGTTTCAATACTAGTAGTAAATATCAAAACTCTTTTAACAAACAATTTCAACTCTATTTTTAATAACAAAGCCCTTTCCTTAAACCGTTTTCCAATCTATTAGTATATACAAACCTTTACCTCACTCGGATGAGAAATATAATTAAACGACTTAGTAAAACAAGTGGTATGAAACGCTTGCGTTCACTTCGTCGGTTAATTCTTGGACTTGTTCGATTGAACCTCTTGTGACAATTTTATTAGAGAAGATTTACAGTTTGTTCGTAAATATTTAAGTTAAGCAAGTGGTTATGGGACATGAAGCTAAACTTCTATATTTACTAGCTTAGTGTAATTGACACTTCTCGTTGATCATGACGATCATTCTGATGATTTAGACTAGCAACTGTGCGATGTCTCTTGTTGCGAGGTTAGACTAGACACCACTTGTGTGATTCCACTCACACATATCTTTTTGCTTTTTGGTTAGTCTGGACCTTAATCTGTGTGATTCCATTCACACATGTGGGGTAGCTCCCCTTGGTCTTCGGACCGTCATGTGATAGGCCTCTTTCTCTTTTCTATGATTTCTGGACTTCTTGCATTGATTTCTAGAATTTATGTCATTGACTTGTTATGAGTACAAGTTTGGGGTATGATGCCCTTTCCGAATCTTTGAGAAGATTCTTGTGATATTGATTATCTCTTATTGATTGATCTTCTATTGATCATTATTTACATACTTATAGTGGTATGTCATTATGGATATTTTATGTTTATGCCATATCTTTTATGTTATATCATGTCATCTGATATTTATAGCTAGACTGACCCGTTTATTATTTTCTAAAATAATACTCGGGTCAGACCGAGATGTTACAGGTGCTTCTGCTTGACTTCTTCCCAGGGATTCATCACTCTGACTTTTGGCTAACTGTTTAGATTAGCAGTTTTTTGTTGTATACACTTGAGATATAGACTCATAGTTGTATTCTTTGGTATAGCACGTGTTGCTGTTCTTTTGTATTATTGTGGATCTTTTGAGCACTACTCTGATGTACACTTTCATGTGTTAGTTATATATTCATATCTTCTTCCGCCTTTGTGATATGGATGTCTGTGACTGATTTGCGTTATGCTTATTTCTATGTTTGTTTCCGAAGATTATTTATAGCCACCGTGTGATAAGCAATTACATGGATGGTCGCTCCTCAACAGCCTTATTCTCCGTGCTAGTTGACAGCACTACTCCGTAGTGTTCTTGGCTAGCGTGGGTATAGAGGTGGGGCGTCACATTACATGTTGTATCACCATTATTTACCTTATACTGTGCTCGAACCATTGCTATGTAATGTATGGTTATATGGCTAATGTCATAAGTTTGTTTGCCGAACTGACCGTATAGTGATAGTCGCTATATCGACACTTTCGGAAAATCACAGTTTATCGTAACCGTTTGGTTTCATTATCGTGTTTGGAATTATTTTACAAGTTAACCAAGTTTTGATTAGTGATGCTTTCAACAACAAAAATTAATTATTTTAATAATGATTAATTAATTAATTAATTAATTAATAAGGATTAAGGTCAACTAATTACTTAGTTAATGACGTGTTTTAAAATAACTAATTACTTGGTTAATGATTGTTTAAATTAATTAAGCATTTTATTTAATAATGTTTAAATTTAATTAGCCATTTTTTTAATGATGTTTAAGAATAATTAATCATTAAATAATGATGAATTCAAGTTAATTAATCTATTTTCTAATGATGCTCTTAAGTTAATAAATCCTTTTAATAAATGATTTTGAAAATTTATCAACTTATTTAACTCTAATTGATCTTTCCTTTATTAATGTTTATACTTAACAAATCATTTTTAAATAATGAGAATTAAATATTAATTTAATTCAATTAATTATATTTAAATTTATTAATTAATTGAATTAATGATGTTTTAAAGGTGATTTCACCTTTATAATTAAAGGTTATTTGAGTTAAATAATCAACTTAATTTATGAAATTTGAAAGTGAATTTATCAAAGTAACAAGGATGTTTTGACTTGTTATTCATTCGAAATAATGATAATTATTAATTCATTAATTTAATTACTTATATTTTACTAATTGATTGAATGAATAAGGTTTAAAAGTGTTTAAATTTTTTATTATTTAAAGACATTTATTGTTCAAAAATCAAATCATGTGATGAAGTTTAAAGTTAATTAGTCAATGTAGTAAGGACGTTTTAAGTTATCAAATCCTTTTTAAATTGATGTTTTGAAGTTAGTAAACTATTTTAACAAAGTATTTTAAAGCTAATACCTATAATGTGAGGCCAAGCATGAATTTGGGTTTTTAAAAGAAAATGTTTGATTCGTTTATGGAAATGAGTTAATTCTGTAAAGCGATTCACTTATATGGGAATGATTTATCTGTAAACTTTGCACTAAATGTCGAAGAAGTAGACTTGCCGCTATTTCGAAAGTTAAGAATAATTGTGAGACGTGACTCTGAGGTAACACGACCTTGACTTGTCCGGTATTATTGCTACAAAGAAATAGTACAAGTTGGAATTCGATGAGTGGTGATAAGTATACAAGTCTTAATTTCCATGTATGATAGTTTTATGCCATCGATGGTTGGTTTCTCGGCTATCAGTTACTTCAGCTTCTTTATTATCGTCATTCTAAGATGATGTATTGCTCCGTTGAGCTTTGATATCCTTTGTCGGAAACGACTAAAACCAAAGAGCTAGTGGGGGCCAAGCTATGTGGGGTTGCTCCCATTAGGGTATTCTCACATCCACTCTATATTGGATTTGGTTTTGTGCATTGAGATGTAAAATACTCGGATACTCCATAACAATTGGAGGGTCGGGCTTGGAGGTTTTCGAGAGCCATTGGAGCTCTCAAATATATTTCTAGAGGTATACTTTCGGTAAAGGGGATGCACCCTCCTAGTCATTGTTTGAGATTTTCCTCATTTGATTTGAACATTTGAATCTGTTTTCTTTAATTACAACGGGAAGTGTCAACCACTCTTCGCGGTGTTCAATTATTGGTTTTGTCCATTCTGTCGAGTTTGAACTGTTATCTTATTTGGTCCATTCTATCGAGTTTGGACTGTTGTCTTGTTTTATCCATTCTGTCCAGTTTGGATTTTTATTCAGACTATTTCCATTCTTTCAAGTCTGAATGTTATACTAATTATGCCCATCATCTTTGTTTAGGTTTGTTCCCTATTGTTCATTTCCATTTTTGTTATGTTTTGTTATGTTTATGTGGGAGAAAACACGTTATGCTTTAGCAGTGTAGTCCCACATGTTATTGTTTAAATACGCCTCATTTGTTCCATAGTTTTACTCATACCAGACATTTTGTCTAACCGGAGTTGTATATTTTTCTTAAACTCTTGGGTACTTAACTATATTCGAATAGTTCGAGAATAATAGGTTTTTCTTCGGAGCTCTTTGAAGACAACGGACTAGCAGGAGGCTCCTTAGTTATCTAGTATTGATTTCTACTTTATGATTATGTGGGTATATTTTGAAAAGTCAGAATGTATAGCTATCAATCTGTTTGGTGTAGTATTTTTTGTTAACTCTGATAACTCCTTATCAAGAGTAACCTTTTGTACTATATATCATTTTATATTATATGTAACCATTTCGATGTGAGGTCTATCTATTCTGTCTTGTTTTGTTCTTTATTTTACCCTAAGGCAACTTGGGCAACGGCACATGAATATCATGGAGGTATTAAGTATCATTCTTACGACTTAGAAAAGTGGATCGTCACAGATGGTATCAAAGCTTAGGTTTAGCGAACCCCTAAGCGCTGGTGAGGTAAACTCTCTGATTATAGGACTAGTAATATCCTAGGATAAGTCTAAAAGTATAAGAATATATTGAGTGCTATTTGTTAGCGTTATAAAAAAGTTTTATATTGTGTTGTTCGTTCCATCGAGTGGTTATGAATTCTGGTCGATGCATCAGATCATCGTTATCGATAGGGATTCCTAAACATTTTAATAGATCAACCAATACAATATTGTTTTGTTATAATGGTAAGTGAAATAATTTTACCTAGGAATATATTATATATATAAGAATGATTTTCAAAATTAATATAGTTGTATAGTTGAGTTGATTATTTAGAAATGATAATATTTTATTGTTATCATTTCGGAATTTGATTAGTTATGCTCATCCAGTTTGAGCATTAACTATTGTTGAATAGTTCAAAAGTAATTTTCCTTAGTAGGATATAGGTCGAGCAGATGGGAATTAGGGAACCTTGAAACGAACCCCTTTGTGAATTAAGTTTCACATTTCGATTATAAGATGTTCGGTGAAAGGGTTAAGTTAAAAGTCATTTTTTAATAATGTTAAGCTAAAAGTAGACTTGTAATAAAAAGTTGTTTAATATAATGGTGGCAAAAAATAATAATAATAACATAAATAAAATTTAGAGGATAATTATTTGCAAAAATTTGATTATAATAAAGGAGAATCATTTTAATGTAAGTTTAACTCGCATCCAAATTTGCTATATCATATCTATGATGTTATAAATCATTTTTGATTGATTAACTGAAATTAATATGGATATTCCATTTAAACTGTTTAAGTGTCGTTATAGCAATTTCCTCTATACCATCATTTGTTAAATATCATCTCCTAAACCCTTATGTGTGTTTGAACTTAAGCTTGCGTTTTCCAAAAGCAGGTGTTTAAAATTCATTAATCATTTTGATTATTGATATTTTAAATTTATTAATCATTTTAATTGATGATGTTTGGAATTAAATAAACTTTTTTATTTATGAGTGTCGAATTTAATTAGATCAATTTAATTATTGATATTGGACTTTAATTAATCATTTTAGTAAATGATCCGTTACATTTAATTTATTGTTTTAACTAATAGAGTTTTGGAAATTTAGTTAATCATTTTAGTTAATGATATTCGAAATATAAATAATCATTTTGTAAATTTGATTAATTATCTTTGAAATAATTAATATTGTTTTAGATTTATAAAAGAGATTATAATTTTGATTAATTATCTTTCGAGATAATCATCGCTATTTTAAGTCTAGTAAAAGATTTAAAATTTGATTTATTTGCTTAGAGAAAATTTATGTGAGTTTTAAAATGAATTTTATAAATCATCCCTCAGGATGATTAATATTGTTTTAAATTTACAAATGATTTTTATAAATGAGAAAATCCTTTAAAAGAAATAGTTTAAAATAAAACTTTGTGTAAATTATTTTGAGTTTATGGATTAAAATGATATTTGGTTTTTGACCTTTATTTTAATACACTTAGTATTATATATTTGTCTTCTAAAATAACATTTTAAAGAGTTTTCGAAAAATTTAGATCCCGGAATTGTTTGAAATAATTTCAAAAGATTTTGAGAAAGTAATAGTGATATTATTTGGAAATATTTCTATGTATAAATATTTTGAAATTTTTTTAATGACATGCATTTTCTTTGGGGTAATCCGGGAGAAAACATTTTGATTAGTTTTGTGATAATCTGAATAATCTTCTAAGTGATGATCAGATGTTTTCTTAGGCAAACATTGTGGAGTACTTAGTAGTTATTCTCAAAATTCATATCCGAATGAACCCAAGTGAGTTTCAGCAAATAAAAATTTGTTTGAAGTTATTTTATAAAGAAAACGTAAGGAGTATATTTTCAGAGACAAGTTTTGAAACTAAAATTCGAGTATTCAAATTCCCTAAAAAGGAATTGATATCCAAAATAAAAAGTATTTTTGATAAAAGATTGTTTTGATAAATGAATTTAACCCTTAAATAATACACGAGGTAATTTAACACTTATTTAAATAGATTAGATTGGATATGAAGGTTTTGGTAACATTATATTATCAAAATCATCGATATTATTGAGTAAACTATTTGTTATTTTGAGTCAACCCACAAACATTGTCCATCTTAACACTCTAAGTTAAAGAGGTCGAGTGATTGACTTAGTTTTAAAAGATCCAAATTTTGATTTGATCTTCATCTAAAGTGTGAAAGCAAAATGAATTTTGTGTTTTGTTTAAACTTTTAGGATTTAGAAGGGTATTATAAAAGTAAATAAAATGGAATAAGTTAATATTTGGTGTTTTATAAAGAAATGACTTTATAAAATATTTTTAAACTTAGATGAAAATTTATGAAACAATTCATAAATAATTTTGGTATTGAATAAAATATTAAATGCAAATTTATGTGATTAGAAAGATTGGTGTATTTAGAAAACCAATAATTTTAGATTATAACTTTTAACTTTGTCCGAGTAAGTTTGGATAATCTTCTAAGCAACAACCGAATGCTTATGAGCAAAGAATGGTATGCTTAGATAATTATCTATATTTTGGGTAATCTAGAACGTTTTGGACCTAAGTTACGAGTTTGTTGTTAATCTTTTGACATTTTAAATAATGTTGAGTTTTAGGTTTTCCCTTATGGAATTTGAATGGTTGATAGTGTTAGTGTATTCCTTTATGGAATTTTCTTGATTCGATTTAATTGAAATTAATTAATTTGATTTAATGGAATTTGATTGATTTTATTTAATATTGAAAGGGAGTGCGGATTAAGGATCTTAAGGCTAATTTAACACACTAGAGGGAGGGTGAATAGTGTTTAATGGATTCTAAGACTTATATGGACTAAATTAAAATTATGACATAAACAAATGCAGAACTTAATCATAAAACAATCACAGAACCAAACACAGATGCAGAAAGTAAATAAAAAGCAGTAAAAGGAAAGAACACACCGGATTTTATACTGGTTCGGAGTAAACCTACATCCAGTCCTGCACCAAGGCAAACACCTCATACAGATTTTTATTATACCAATGTCGATATTACAATCCTCAATTTTTAGAGATCTTGAGGCAGCCTTCTATCTTCGAGTCCGAGGCAAACTCTCTTGATTTACGGGACACAATATCACCCAATTGATTTGCAGGCACAACCACACCTTATAGAGAGACTCGATAAACTTTTTATTACAAATTGATCCTATAACTCTGGATAGCACTTTGATCTTCGATAGAGAGCAGAGAATCAAACAAGAATGAGATTCTAATTTGATTCACTTGAGAATTCGACAGAATTTCGGCACGATCTTAAAAATATGAAAATTTTACAATATGGATTTATGGAGAAGGAGTGAAGAAAATTAAAAAATAGTTAGTTAAAAAAATTCGTTTGTGAACGTTATTTATAGACCAGTAACGGGCATAACCATTCATAAAGAGATTTAAACGAACACACACTTCTTTTGAAAATTGAAACTTTTGAATTTAACGGCCACCATGTCGACATGGCATATCCATGATGTCGACATCCCTTAGTTAAAAACTATGTAAAATTTGTTTTGAAAATGGTATTGAAAGGAAAACAAGATGAAATGATTCTGGAGTAAAATAAACTAATTTTCCTATGATTTAAAATAAAGAAGAGTAGAAAAATATATTTTTGGATTGTATATATATAAATTTGATCTTAAATCTCAAGTGTATATATATATATATAATATAAAAGAATTTTTAAAAATCAGAAGACAGTTTAAAAACAAACGAAGTTTAAAACAAGAGTTTATTTAAAAAAACAAAGAATATTTTAAGGCTAAAACATCTTTTTGGAAATCATTTGAAAAGATAATTTCTTAAAGCTAAAACATTAAAAAAACAGTTTTGAAAATCATTTTAAAAAACCATTTTGAAGTAGTTTTGCAAGCTTCTTCCTGCAGAATATTTCATCACATCAGGATTCGAGAACTTGTACAAAACCAGGATGTTCGTGGGTTTGTAAGCCACTTGTCGTAGGTTTGTAAGCTATTTGTCGTGGGTTTGTAAGCCACTAAGAATGTAGAAATGGGTTCCATCCCAAATGAAATTTGGAATGAGGATTTCCATGCTATTATGAAGTTTTAACAAAACTAGACACTTATCTTGAAATCTTGATCTCGATAAGCATGAGTCTTCAAACTTGATTTCTTCATTCTTGATCTTTATACTGTATGGTCTTCAATAATCAGTACATGCCTTATATATATCCTGCATAATAACATTTATATATATCTAGACAATAGTGTTAGTATATAAGTTATAATAAAATAAGTTGCAAAGGTTGTTGTCATCAAAACCACTATCTCCAATTCCTAACAATCTCTCCATTTTTGATGATGACAGCCTTATAAAATATACTTATCACTTAGATCATACCATTACACCAACAACTCCCCCTTACTCCAAGCTTACTATTTTATATAACTTCTCCCCCTTTATCATTAACAAAAATACATTAACAAAAATAACCTATAAACCTTGAAGTTAATAGAAAATGAGATAAACAAACATATGACGTAAGATTAATAACTATGTATGAGTGAAATATAGCATCCTAAGTTAAATGGAATTCAAGATTTTATACACCAAAGAATGTTTTTAGAAGAACATTAGTTAAGATAACATTTATATACAAATTAACAAACCAATATACAATCAAGAAAGAGAAAAATGAAAAACGCTTAACGAGGACCCTTAACTATGGACCAAACAATTTGGATGGTGGAGACAAAAGTTTCCACGCTGTTTGGCGAAGTTCCCATTAGCGTCAAAAAGGACCTCTTCAACACAAATCACGCCATCGTCTTCGTCCATATGAACATCCGAATTTGGCAGAGGATGTTCTTCTTCTTGATCCTCTTGTGGTTCATCTAGAGGCTCTTCTTCTTCAGAATCCATGGCTTGTGATGATTCTTCAATGACGATGGGATTGTCATGGTTATCCATAAGGAAGTTTTGTAAATTCCTAAGGATTCTGCCTTGCCTATCTTGTTCTTAAGCCATTCGCCGTTCACTCACTTGAATTTCAATCATTATTTGAAGCAAATCTTTCATCTTCTCTTGTAATTTGATGACTCGTATATGTATGGAGCGTTAAAACGGACTAGAATGAGGAGAAGTAGGTGAAGAAGGTTTATTATTAGAAGAGAAAGCCATTAATTTACTGTTTTAAAAGTTTATTACAGAGAATAGAATAGAGAAAATGAGTAAAAGTCGAAATAAGTATATAACCAAATAACTTATTTTAGAGGGAAATTTAAATTGAAAATCTTGGATGTATGTCGGTGTAGGGGGATGGGTCATGTCGACATGCCTAGTTCAATTTTTGAGAATATTTATTTATATTAATTATTAACTATACTTGTATTCTTTATATTTATATTTCAGTTAATGAACATATACCTAATTATCTTCTAAATTTACTAAAGTTTTGTTCATTTAATGGTTTGGTTAATATATCAGCAATTTGTTTTCCAGTTTTAATATATTAAAGAGTTATGACTTTTTTATTTATATTATCTCTAAGAAAATGATGTCTAATATCGATATGTTTTGTTTTAGCATGATGAGTTGGATTTTTAGATAGGTTTATTACACTAGTATTGTCACAATAAATTGGTGATTAAGTTATAGTTAATTCAAAATCTTTTAAAGTTTGTTGCATATATATAACTTGAGAACAAGCCAAAGCAGCAGATACATATTCTACTTCAGTTGTTGAAAAGGATACAGTGCTTTGCTTCTTACTAAACAAGGAAAACTAGAGAATGTCCTAGAAAGTGACAAATTCCACTTGTACTTTTTCGGTCTGATTTACAACCAGCGTAATCAGCATCACAATATGGAATTAAATCAAATACATTGTTTTTAGGGTAAAATAAACCATAATCTAAAGTATGTTTTACATATCTTAAAATTCTTTTAACATCTTTTAAGTGAGTTTCTTTAGGTTGAGATTGGTATCTTGCACAGAGATAGACACTATGCATGATGTCAGGACGACTTGCTGTTATATAAAGCAGCGAACTAATCATTCCCCTATATAATTTTTGATCAACATCTTTTGATTTATCTTCTTTACTTAAAGCTACATTAATTGTCGTTGGAGTTGGTTTCCCACTAGAAGTAGTCAATCCAAATTTATTAATTAAATCCTTAGCATAATTTTTTTGACTAAAGAAAATTCCTTTACCTAATTGTTTGATTTGAAATCCTAAGAAGAAACTTAGTTCTCCCATACGACTCATTTCAAATTCTTTAGTCATTATATCTGAAAATTCTTTATTCATTATGTTATTAGTTGACCCAAATGTTATATCATCTACATATATTTGTACTAATTGAATATCATTTTTGTTTCTTTTAATAAAAAGTGTTGTATCTATTTTACCAATTTCAAATCTAGATTATAGTAAATAAGATCTTAGTCTTTTATACCAGGCTCTAGGAGCTTGTTTCAGACCATATAAAGCTTTTTTTAATTTATATACATGATTTGAAAATTTATTATCTTCAAAAAGTGGAGGTTGTTCAACATAAACATCTTCTTTTACAAAACCATTTAGAAAAGCACTATGAACATCCATTTGATATAACTTGACATTATTGTAGTTTGCGTAAGCAAGTAGAATCTTGATAGCTTCTAGTCTTGCTACGGGTGAAAAGGTTTCGTCATAATCAATTCCTTCTTCTTGATAATAACCTTGCACGACTAAACGAGCTTTATTTCTCACGACCTCACCAAGTTCATTTATTTTATTTTTATAAACCCATTTTGTTCCAATTATACTTTTATCCTCAGGTCTAGGAACAAGTTCCCAAACATCATTTATGGTGAACTGTTTCAATTCTTCTTGCATAGAAAGAATCCAAGAATCATCAGATGATGCTTTCTTCAGATTTTTAGGTTCAATAGTTGATATAAAAGCTACATTACTCATACTATTTAGTTGATTTCTTGTTTTAGCTATAGATTCAATATTTCATAGTATATTTTCTATAGGATGATTTTTTAATAGCCTAATTCTTTTATTGGGTTGAATGATTTCATAATTAGTTTCATTAGGTTCATTACTTAAAGTTACAAAATCTTCTTCATCTTCTATTTATACAGTACCTTTAAAATGTTCATCAGAAGATACATGCATTGTTTCTTCAATAGTGTTAGTTCTTAAATTATAAACTCTAAATGCTTTATTTCTATTAGTATATCCGATAAAGATACCTTTGTCGGATTTAGGTTCAGATTTATCTAAATTCTCTTTTGTATTAAGAATAAAACAATTACTACCAAAAACTTTAAAATAAGCTACTATGGGTTTCTTATTGTAACGTAATTCATATGGTGTTTTATTAGTTAATGGTCTAATTAAAATCCTATTTAATATATAACAAGCTGTAGCGTCTGCTTCAATTCAAAAGTTTTTTGGCAAGTTACTATCAGAAAACATTGTTCTAGCACACTCTTGAATCGTTCTATTCTTACGTTCAACCACTCTGTTTTGTTGTGGAGTTCTTGAAAAAGAGAAATTATGAATAATTCTTTTTTGGTTACAAAAATTCTCAAAATTTTCATTTTCAAATTCTTCACCGTGATCACTATGAATAATTTTTATTTTTAAAGAAAGTTGATTTTGAATTCTTTTAGCAAAATTCTTAAATAATTCAAAAGCATCACTTTTAAGTTTAAGAAAAATTGTCCAAGTATATCTAGAATGATCATCTACAATTACAAAAACATATTTATTTTTATTAATTGATTGAACTTGAGATGGACCAAATAAATCTAAATGAAGTAATTCTAGAGGTTTAGAAGTAGAAACCATATCTTTTAATTTAAATGAACTTTTCTTAAGTTTTCCCAATTGGCAAGCATCACATATACTATCTACTTTAAAGTTTAACTTAGGAAGACCTCTAACTAAGTCAAGTTTTGATAACCTAGATAACAGTTTGAAATTTAAATGACCAAATCTTTTATGTCAAATCCAAGGGTCACTTGAATTAGCCAAAAGACATAAGTTATCATTTGAAACTTTCACGCTAAGGATGTAAATGTGTTTCCTTCCTGATTCCTTAATATTTGACTTATTATCTTCGATGTGACACTTATCCTTTCCATATTTAATTTTAAATCCTTTATCACATAGTTGACTTATACTAAGCAAATTATATTTTAAATTCCTAACTAGCAAAACATCAGAAATAAGAGGAGTTTTAGAATTACCGACCTTGCCGATGCCAATCACATATCCTTTTGAGTTATCTCCAAAGTTGACCAATCCACCATCTTGATATATAATGTCATTGAGTATCTCGGATTTCCAGTCATATGCCTTGAACAGCCACTATCAAGCATCTATTTATCTTTCTCAATTTGCACAGTTTGTCCATTGGTTGTTGATTCTTCAAAAGTCGTGTAACATGTATGTTCCTGCATAACAAACCAATTCGGTAGATAACTTGATTTTTCATAAAAACTATATGCAGACTTATGATACTTTGATGAAATGCATAAATTCAAACTAGTATTAACAAAATTTCCTGAAAATGCCATTTTTAACTTTTCAAGTTTCAGATTATGAAAACTATGAAAACCTATGCTCTGATACCAATTGAAAGGGAGTGCGAATTAAGAACCTTAAGGTTAATTTAACACTAGAGGGTGGTGAATAGTGTTTAATGGATTCTAAGACTCATATGGACTAAATTAAAATCATAACACAAACAAATGAAAAAACTTAATCATAGAACGATCATAGAATCAAACACATATGCGAAAAGTAAATAAAAAGTAGTAAAAGGAATGAACACACATGATTTTATACTCGTTCGGAGTTACCCTACGTGTGACAGCCCGATGGATTTTCCACCTCGAAAATCGACACTAATACGTCCATTACATGGAGTGCCGAGCAATCGAGTGTCGGGAATCCGAGACTGTTAGGGTTAAGAAGAAAAGGAGGTAGAAGAAGAAATAGAAACAACAAAGAATCTCACAATCACAGCAGAACAAATATAATGTACAAATAATAGCATTTTATACAATGAAAAGCTGTAACTGTCAATATATATACAAGATAGCAGAGTACAACAAAATCTAGATAGTTGTAATAACTTTTCCCCAACAGTTGTTTATATAGCCCACAATACACAACGGAATATAATCAATACGTCTCGGCCATTCAGCTCGTCTCTGGACTCTAAAGCATCTAAACCTAAAATTCTATAATACTCGGTCTGACCCGAGCATTACAATAAAGTAACACCCAAGTCAGGCTGGAAACCAGCGTGAGTAAACCAATTTAAATTGAA
This sequence comes from Allium cepa, assembly GCA_030765085.1. Taxonomy (NCBI): domain Eukaryota; kingdom Viridiplantae; phylum Streptophyta; class Magnoliopsida; order Asparagales; family Amaryllidaceae; genus Allium; species Allium cepa. The sequence goes on from CM060931.1 coordinate 813,932,554, forward strand.
ATACTTAAGTTATAAGACTACAGTTGAAATCAAGGTAACTCGTACAAAATTACGAGTATTTGATTATATCCAACCACTTTTACGGAATCCATCGATCTTGAATTATTGTCTAGGCACGGTTACTTATCTAATATAACCAAGTACGATTTATTTATTCCATTTCAGCCTATAGACTTTATAACAAAAACGTAATGATTTACAAATCAAAGTGGTTTCAGAAAGCTCTGATATCCGATCCCGGCCTCTTTGAATCCAAGTAACAAGCTTAAAAGGTAGATTGTTCTAAATAACAATTTATTACTTATATGACAATATCATTTATGGTAACCCATTACAGATGTCTTATTTCAAATAAAAAGTATCATAACTTTAGTCTCACTATTTTAATTTGGAGCAAATACCCCATAGAGTTAGGCAAGGATATAGAACGTTAAACCAGTTAACGATCTAGAATCAATTTCCTAACGATTTACTCATGGTTTTAATTCACTTTAATTAACCACATTCATCTATAAAAACCCAATTAAATTCAAATCAAACAATTTATTCATAATAGTAAATATTATAAAATACTATTCACTATCCATAAGTTTACGTCAAATAAAATATTAAAAACTTAGAACCATTAATTTATCTCTCCAAAATTATAAAATATCATTTCACTTTAAGTAAATTGGGAATAGAATTTTCTTATGTATAAATTTTAAATACTATCCTTCTTTCCTTTTCTTTTATTTTCTTTCCCATTATAGTTTTTTTCTACTTCTTTACTTTCCGTTTCTTATTCTTTTATTTCTGTTTATTTTCTTTTCTCTTCCCTTTTCTTTCTTTTCAAAAATCCAATACTTTTACTTTTGATATCTCAAAATATCCATAATTTAGTCAGCCAAACCGTAGCATTTAATAACTTCAATTTTCAATATAATCTATCACAGATTATCAAATAAATCACAATCACAGAATATGAAAATTAATTTCAATATTTTTGAGGAATCCAGCTGGATCTCTCCAACTTGTTTTTCCTGTATCCCCAGATGTTAGCATAGTATAAAATACCAATCTCACTTCGAGGGGGATATCGTGGTATATGAGGTCATCGCTATTGTGCGGGATGCATAGGGTCTCATCCGCTATATAATGCGGGAATATCAATTAGTCCAATACACACACACACACACACTCTACTATATGTAATATCACATCCAAACTGATAATAGATTATCAATTCAAGCAATCAATCCAACAATTTAATTTTAACTAATTAAATTAATCAGTAATCCAATTTGAGTGAGATTAACTCACCTTTGACTTTTAGTTTGCAATCTGATCCAAACCAGATATTTCCTTCATGATTTTGGACCTTATACAAGCAAATTATGGATTTTATTAATCATTGAGATGATTTAAATTTTTGCTTTGAATCATTCGACCCAAAAATTTAATTTTTATAACCGCTTAAATTCCTTTCCCTTTTTTTTTTCAAACCACCCACATTCTCTAAAAATAATTTACACAATTCCCAAACATCAATTTTTTTCTTTTCTTATAACTTTCCAATTTCAATCATTTAAAATTTATGTCTCATAAATCTTATCATGGCTACAGAAAAGAAAAACATTAACAACTTCATTTAAGATTTTTCCAGTAAGTTAAAAATATGTATATGTAAATATTTTTTTTTCAAGTAAGTAACCCAAATAGTAATTTACTCTTTGTAAAAAACCTAATTAATGAAATAAAGATCAACAAATAAGATTAAGGGTTTATACTTGAATAACAGTAGATTAAAAATGTTTTAAAATAATTTAACCTTAATATCGAACAGGAAAGCGAAATCACACCTTTAATTTTTATCTAAATGTTACTATTTTTTCTTTCTTTTTAAATTCCAGATTTTATTTATGCACATTTCTCATGAACGGGACCGACTAACATTTTTTTTTTGGAAGATAATAAGATTCAAAGTTTACCATAAAAAAAAATGTGAACCCACATAGCACTGCTCACCTGCCTTCTCCAAACAAGCACGATTCCAACCCCTGGTGTAGCTTGGTCTTCAATCCACGAACCACACCCGTTACCTACTGCCACTGACAAGAACCTCACCTTGCCTGCAACCTCATCCCTGAAACCCTAACAGACATCAATGCTAAAAGCCATTCCCCACATCGCGATCGCGATTCAGCATAGCTCAAGTAGGAGCCCTCACCTATCGTGCTGCCACTCCTGCCAAGTTCGCCTTGCCTAAGACACCCCTCTTTTTTGCGTGCGCGAGCATGCCTCCGTCGCGACTCGAATGGAATTCGATATATATATATACACACATACATACATACATACATATATATATATTCCTTGGCATACTCGATTCGGTTTCAATTTAGATAAATTGGAGGAGAGGGAAAGCTTACGACTTCAGTGCGGCAATATGAATTCAAGGAGAACGCGATGTGTTTTGATTTTTTTTCCGAGAGGAATGAATTCAATTTTCCCTCTTTTTCTTTCAGTGAACATTTAGATCTGAACACCCGAAGGAAGAAAGGAGTCACAATCTATTTATTCCCTTTTGAATGAACGAAGCAATTCGTATACGATTAGAAAAGGAGGGATAGGCAATTTGATTTTTACGTGGAAGAATAAGCTATGGTTTTGAAAAGATGAAGGACGGCTCGACTTGATTTCTGACTTGAAAAATATAAATTTTAATATTGACAATATCTCGTTTTAGCAACTTAAAATTCCGATCTCCCATTGAGGCATGCCGCTAGGCGTTTATAATGTTAGACCCCTATTTCGAACACAATGGAAAAGGTTTTCGAGTCCTAATTCGATCGTATGGAGAAGACAGCTTTTTGGACCCAAATTGTTATATTAATTTTTTGATATAGAATTCAGTGCCTTTATATCCCGTACGGTCAACGATAACTCCAAATGCTACGAAATTTGAAATTCGATAATAATACACTATTACAGATCCAATGGAACTGGTTCTGTCGAATTCCGAAACTGTGACTTGGAAGGCTATATTTAAATGTCAATTTAAACGATATATTTTTAAAACTGAACAAACCACTTTTAAATTCAATTTTAAAAGTTCTATCACCTTCAGTATTATTAATATAAATTTTACAACCCTTCAAATTAATTTTTGCGAGCTTAAAATTCCGGATTCACTATTTTACCCAATTTCCAGTAATTGAATTCAATAATTAAATTATCAAATAAATTGTGATATTTGAAATTAAAGTTAGAATTAACTTTTAAATATTTAAATCAATTAAATATTCCAATTTCAAATGCCTCAAAATTCAGGGTCGTTACACTATGTCTAGTCATGCACCAAGGCAAACACCTCGTACGAATTTTTATTATACCAATGTCGAGACTCGATAAACTTTTTATTACAAATTGATCTTATAACTCTGAATAGCATTTTGATCTTCGAGAGAGGGCAGAGAAACAAAAAAGAATGAGATTCTAATTTGATTCACTTGAGAATTCGGCAGAACTTCGACACGATCTTAAAAATATGAAAATTTTAGAATATGGATTTGTGGAGAAGAAGGAGTGAAGAAAATAGTTAGCTAAAAATTTTTGTTTATGAAAGCTATTTATAGACCAGTAACAGTCATAACCATTCGTGAAGATATTTAAACGAATAGACACTTCTTTTGAATATAGAAACTTTTGAATTTAGCGCCCACCATGTTGACATGGGGTATCCCATGATGTCGACATCCCTTAGTTAAAAACTATGTAAAATTTGTTTTGAGAATGGTATTGAAAGGAAAACAAGATGAAATGATTCTGAGTAAAATAAACTAATTATTCTATGATTTAAAATAAAGAAGAGTAGAAAAAAATATTTTTAGAATGTATTTATATAAATTTGATATTAAATCTCAAGTACATATATATTATAAAAGAATTTTTAAAAATCAGAAGATAGTTTAAAAACAAACAAAGTTTAAAACAAGAGTTCATTTAAAAACAAAAACAAAGAATATTTTAAGGCTAAAGCAACTTTTTGAAAATCATTTGAAAATATCATTTTTCAAAGCTAAAACATTTTAAAAATAGTTTTGAAAATCATCTTAAAAAACCATTTTGAAGTAGTTTTGCAAGCTTCTTCCTGTAGAATATTTCATTACATCAGGACTCAAGAACTTGTACAAAATCAGGATGTTCATGGGTTTGTAAGCCACTTGTCATAGGTTTGTAAGTACTTGTCGTGAGTTTGTAAGCGACTAAGAAGGTAGAAATGGGTTCCATCCCAAATGAAATTTGGAATGAAGATTTCCATGCTATTATGAAGTTTTAACAAAACTAGACACTTATCTTGAAATCTTGATCTTGATACTTATGAGTCTGTAAACTTGATTTCTTCATTCTTGATCTTTATACTGTACAGCCTTTAATAATCATTGTCTGCCTTATATATATCCTACATAATAACATTCATATATATCTAGACAATAGTGTTAGTATTTAAGTTATAATAAAATAAGTTACAAAGGTTGTTGTCAACAAAACCACTGTCTCCACTTCCTAAAAATATAACTTGATTGATTGATTATGTGGTCTTATATACCATAGTTTATAAAATTAAAACTATAGACTAAGGTTTTTGAATCGTTGTTTATGAGGACTTAAATCCCGGTGCTTTTGAAAAAAAAGTGATTTTGAAATTTTTTTGGAAAGAAATAATGATTGTTCACTCTAGTTGTTGACTTGGAGGAACCGGAATACCACTGGATGCTCCATGTTGTTTTGATTCTAGAGTTTTACATGTTTTGCTAGGAGGACCTCATACTAGTTTTGGGTTTTGGTTTTGGTCGTATATCGATAGTCGCTAAATCGGAACATTCGGAAAATCATATTTTATCGAAACCGTTTGGTTTCATTATCATGATTGGAATTATTTTTCAAGTTAAGCAAGTTTTTGATTAGTGATGTTTTCAAAAAAAATTATTTTAATAATGATTACTTAATTAATTAATTACTAAATTAATAAGGATTAAGGTCAACTAATTACTTAGTTAATGATGTGTTTTAAATTAACAAATTACCCGGTTATGATTGTTTAAATTAATTAATCATTTATATAATGATGTTTAAGGATAATTAATCATTTAATAATGATGAATTAAAGGTAATTAATCAATTTGCTAAGGATTCCCTTAAATTAATAAATCTTTTAATAAATAACTTTTATAATTTATCAACTTGTTATTACTCTAATTAATCTTTCCTTTATTCATGTTTACAATTAATAAATCATTTCTAAATAATGAGAATTATTTATTTATTTGTTTGTTTAATTATATTTAAATTTATTAACTAATTGAATTAATGATGTTATAAAGGTGATTTACCCTTTTAATTAAACGTTATTAGAGTTAATTAGTCAACTTAATTTATGAAGTTTCAAAGTGAATTTATCAAAGCAACAAGGATATTTTGACTTGTTATTCATTTTAAATAATGATAATTATTTAGTTAATAATTTAGTTAATTATATTTTACTAATTAATTGAATTAATAAGGTTTAAAAGTGGGTTACCCTTTTTATTATTCAAAGACATTTGAAGTTCAAAAATCAAATTGCGAGATGACGTTTAAAGTTAATCAATCAATGTAAGAAGGATGTTTTAAGTTGTTAAATCCCTTTTAAATTGATGTTTTGAAGTTAGTAAACTCTTTTAGCAAAGTGTTTTAAAGCTAATACCTGTAATGTGAGGCCAAGCACGAATACGGTTTTTAAAAGAAAAGGTTTGATTCGTTTATGGAAATGAATTAATTTTCACAAAGCGATTTACTTATATGGGAATGATTTATTTGTATACTTAGCACTAAACGTCGAAGAAGTAGACTTGTCACTATATCTAAAATTAAGAATAACAGTGAGACGTAACTTTGAGGTAACACTACCTTAACGTATTCGGTGTTATTGTTAACCAAGTAATAGTACAAGCTAGAATTCGACGAGTGGTGATAAGTATACAAGACTTAATTTCCATATATGATCGTTTTATATCTCGATAGTTGGTTCCTCGGCTATTGGTTACTTCAGCTTCGTTATTATCGTCATTCTAAGATGATGTGTTGCTCTATTGAGCTTTGATATCGTTTGTCGGAAATGACTAAAATCAAAGAGTGTGGGGTTGCTCCCATTAGGGTACTCTCACATCCACTCTAGCTTGGATTTGGTTTTGCGCTTTGAGATGTGAAATACTCAGATACTCGGTAACCGTTAGCGTGGTCCATCTTGGAGGTTTTCGAAAGTCATCGGGGCTCTCTAGTATATTTCTAGAGATATACTTTTGGTAAGGGGAGCGTACCCTTATAGTCATTGTTTGAGATTTTCCTTATTTGATTCAAATCTTTGAATCTTTTTTCTGTAATTACAATAGGAAGAGTCAATCGCTCTTCGCGGTGTTCAATTATTGGGTTTTTACATTCTATCAAGTTTGGACTATCATCTTGTTTAGTCCATTCTATCGAGTTTGGACCGTTGTCTTGTTTTATCCATTCTATCCAATTTGGATTTTTATTTAGACTATTTTCATTATTTTAAGTCTGAATATTATACTAATTTTGCCAATCATCTATGTTTGGATTTGTTCCCTATTGTTCATTTCCAGTTTCGTTATGTTTGGTGTTGTTTATGTGCGAGAAAATCCATTTTGCATTAGCGGCGTGGTCCTTCATGTTATTGTTTAAATACATCCCATTTATTTCATAGTTTTACTCATACCAGACATTTTATCTGATCCGAGTTGTTTATTTTCTCTAAACTCTCAGGTACTCAATTATATTTGAGTAGTCCGAGAATAGCAAGTTATTCTTTGGAGCTCTTTAAAGACGACGGGCGAGCAAGAGGCTCCTTAGTTATCTAGTATTTATTTCTGCTTTATGATTATGTAGGTGTATTTTGAAAAGTCAGAATGTATAGCAATCAATTTGTTAGATGTAGTATTTTTTTTAACTCTGATAACTCCTTATAAGGGGTAACCTTTTATACTATATCATTTTATATTATATGTAACCACTCCGATGTGAGGTTTATCTATTCTGTCTTGTTCTTTTCTTTATTTTACCCAACTTATCTTTCAGACATTTGAGCAACGGCACATGAATACAATGGAGGTATTAAGCTTCATTCCTATGAGTTAGAAAGGTGGGCCGTCACATAAATGAAGTTTTATTTATAAATAGTTTATTGAGTAAAAATGTGTTTACTAATTAAAGAGGTTTTCAATTAATAAAGGAAGATTAATTAAAAAAGGGATTCAAAGTCGTTTATATGACTTAATCGTACTTATGTCTGCCGATCATGTTTTATGTGTTGCTTGCTTATGGACTGTGTACGGGGCTTAGTCTCCCTTATGTGTTCATTCTCAGTTTTATTGAAATTGACCAAAATATAACTCTGAAAATATCTATAAGAAACACGAGAATTATATGGCATGGTTATCTCTGGTGATGCTGTATTGTATGTATAAAAAAATTCACTTCTAAGACAAATGATAAGGAAATCCCTCTGCTTAAATGGTTAGGAGGTGATCTCCACTCTTATGTATTATTCGTTTATTTCCCATAGAACCGGAGTTGAGCTTATCGAAAATCGATAGATTGGTTTTGGAGTGCCCGGTTAGCAAGGGAATGTACTTATATGAGATGACTTAAAACTATTAACCACTCTAAAACCTTATACGCGTTCTATGCTCTAGAAGAGGTTTGTGATATTGGAATTAGGCCATCCCGTAGTGGAAATTATGAGAGAATTTCAATTTTTTTTACCCTGTTGGATCTTTATTAGTCCTACAAAGTCTAATTCATTTAGAACATTTTAAAAATTAATTTAAATAAAACCATGTGTTTCGTTTAAATTTATATATTATTGATAAAAATTTATCTAATTTATTTTTAGTTTAGGTACAAGTAAACATATGTATCGTATACATATGTATACGTGTATGCATGTGTAACATGACATGTCATACAGGGTACAACATACCCGTATGTAGATGTTGGGATCTAAATCGCAACGGACACATTTGCTCATCCTATATTTATTGTATGTTGCCCAAATATGTGTATATGTTTACAATTGTTATATGTGTATATAAATATTCGAGTAATATATATATATATAATTAGAAAATAATATATAAATAAATACACACACACACATATATATGTAAAATATTATAATATAAAAATAAACATATATAAATATATAATTTACAATTAATTTTTTTAAATATACATACATATATCTAGATATATTGGAGTAAAATAGTTATATATATAAATATATCCATCGATATAAATATAATTATTAGATGTAAGTATGATTTGGAATATTTTATATATTCATAAAATAATAATAATTTTTGTTATTTTCGTTCCAGGTCAAATACACAACAATTCCAAATATGAATATAATTTTATTATATTAATATATATATATATTATTAATATATATTTTTTAAGAATTAATTAGTCAATCAACAATAAATAAAAGATATAAAATATATAAATAACAAATATTTTTAATTCTAAAATTTTAGAAAATGGGTAATACTATAAATAGTGTAAGAAAATTTTCGAATTTTTCTTAGTCAAAATATTATATTTTTTAGTAAATAATTTTTTTTTGATGTATTAAAAAAAATTTAATATTAAAGATGATTTTAAAAAGGGTACTTTTGGCACAGGTCCTTATTAAGGTTTAAAATACACGAAAGTCCTTCACTAAATTTCAGTGTAAATTTGGTCCTTATTTTTTATTCACGATTATTGCAGAGCATGATGCAACTTTTCATAAAAGTTGTTGACATTTTCGCAACTTTTCTGTACACTGTGAACATAGTGTATGAAAGTTGCTGAAATATCAACACTTATTTATAAAAGTTGCTGACATTTCAGCAAAATTTATGTACACTGTGAACATAGTGTATGAAAGTTGGTGAAATATTAGCACTTATTTATAAAAGTTGCTGATATTTCAACTATAATTTTTCCTTGTTTCTAGAAAATAGAGATCGGATTTACAATGAAACTTTGATAGGAAAAATTGCTGAAATATTAGCACTTATTTATAAAAGTGGCTGACATTTCAGAAAGAATTTTTCTTTGTTTTTAGAAAATAGGGACCGAATTTACAATGAAACTTTGACGGCGACCCGCTTTACAATATGAAAGTATGATGGGGATGCCTCCCTAATTTCCACTTTAAAAAATTTAGTTTTCGATCTAAAGCTCATGAGATGTCATATTAAATTTAAAAAATATAAAAAGAATTTTAAAAGGATAATTTATTTTATATAACATTATTAAGTCTTATAATGATTAAATAATAATAAAAATTATTAAATAATTACTAAAAAATAATTTCTATTACTAAAAATTATTTTTAATATAATATTACATTTTAAAAATATTAATCAATTATTTATGTGACGTAGCTGTATAGTTTAATATAATTCATATAAATAAATCAATTAATATATTAATTTATGTGTGTATATATATATGTTGATTAATACAATAATTATTAAAAATAATAATTTCGGCTGTGTGTATCAGATAGATCCTTATAGAAAAATTATATTTTGATTTATTTTATAGACATATATACATAACCAATGACTATGTGACAACAAAAATACCGATAGGAATCTCACATAATTAATAATATAGTAATAGCAATATATGTATATACATGAACAATTTACATTTATACAGAGGTAATATGTCATACATATAAAATAAACACTTCCCTAGAACTAAAGCTCTCAAGTCCATGTTGCAATGATGAGTTCTCCTCCTTTTGAAAACTTCTCGATTCGTTAGATTGTTAGTCCTTTGACGCGGACCCTTTGGTATCGAAAAGCTTTTGGTTTAATATGAGTTTTGATGGAGTATATAGAGAGATAAATTTTGACTATAAAATGATAGAGGAGGCAAGAAAAAGTTCTTTATGCATTAGGTTAGGAGTCCTTTTATAGTGAAAGGAATAAAAAGAAAGATGGATCATATATCTTACCCTTTCTCCCCAAATCTGATCCATCCATCTAAAATAATCCTAGCCCATTTTAACCTCCCCTTACATCCTTTTTGGTTGCAATTTGTAGCCCTTTTCATAGCCTGTAACCCATTTAAGCCTTAATTAAACCTAATTTGATTACTTATTGACATCGCATATCGATTGATATCTTTTCAACTATTATAAATGTACAATAATATATATTCCCCAAATCATATTTAAATTTCATAATTAATGTTTGATAAATTTTAATTAATTTATAATAATTTTAAATAAATAAATAAATTGGCCTAAAAATATTTCATCATTTGGGTTGTGTGATCTCGAATGTAAGTTTGATAAGCGATTAACATCGAACTATTCAATTGACGTTCATACGTCACTTAGCAGGTGATGTGGTATTTTGGCCAAATTTATCACTTACTTAGTTTTGATTAAATCCAATTTCACTTTAATAAGCATTACCTAGTTGTGACGTTTATTTACACCAATTCGCTTCGTAAAACAATAACACTTTGGACTTATGGAATTTGGTATTGGTCAGTATTCCAATATCATACACATTCAACTCTATAGTTCAAACATAAAGTCCTTGGTTTAATAATAACAATTATTATTAATCAAATTGCTCTGGCCAGAGACTTTAACTTTGAATTGACTTGAGTTGACCGTGACACTAACCCTATATAACCGAGGAGATAAATCCTCTCTTGAATAGTGCTTCACTTCCAATACTTCTACTTGATCGAACTATGGTCACTCGATGAAACGCCTTGCCATGTTTTAGCTATAATCAAAGAGAAGCTTTCATATTGATGATCCACATATTCTCAAGTCGAGAGAACTGTGTAAATCAGTCACGTCGATATTTTCTATTTGGCCTTAGTTATATTAACCAACAGAAAACTATTAAGTGAGTCGTTCCATAGTTATCCAATAACTATCAGTACGTAGCCCCTTAGTTCAGCCAATAGTCATGAGTAATACACCACCAAACATTTGGAGAGCATCATGTACACCAATCTTAGTGGATACATTGATATCTAGTCTTGATGCATCTTAATTAGGAACATTTAAAATGGTATATATGTTTTTATTGTGATAATTTACTCACGGTTACAACACTTTGTAACTACTATCACATAAACATACTATTTATGGACTTTCTATTAAATATAGTTTTAATTAAATTATTTAATATAACACATTATATCAAGTATATAATAGAAAGAAAAATACCTTTTATTTTGAAATTTTTTTTATTATCAAGTAAGATATATGTAACAAATTACATATTGCCCTAGGACATACCGCCAACCTCTGTCAATATCACACTTGCACTTGGGATCAATTATGGAATCTTATTCCAACTTCTCCAATAAGTTTCCTTAAAACCAGTTGGTTCAATTCTTTAGTGGATGTGTATGCTATCATGTTTTAATCATCAACTCTGTCGATTAACTATCTCCGACGTTGATAAACTACCTTTATCATGTGGAACAATTCAAAGTATGTCTCTTGACTTATAGTGAGCTCTATTCTATTATTAACTATGCCGTGACATTGTTATCATATAATAATGTTATGGGATTCTCAAGGTTTGGAACCACCCTCAGCTCAGTATAAATTTATGCATTTATATTATATAAATTACTTTTATTGTGGCATTATTCAAGACGACATACTTAGCATTTTTCATTAAACCAACCATAGTCTTTCATTTGGAACATGTCCAACTTAAAAATTCTTAACATAAATTTATTATTAACATATTATACTCAATATTGCTTATGAGAATTTGAGTCTGAACATTCCTTCATAAGGAATTCACTACTTCTATAACAATTCTCTAGTATTTCATAAATTCACGAGAACACCTCAAAAAAGCATTTAGTGATATCGATTTGGATTTGACATTTGCTTCATGTATTAAAAACATAAATAAATCACGATGTCATAGACAATATATCATGTATGATAATTCCTATTGCAAATGCTTAAGGAACTCATCTCACATGTTCTATACTAAACAATTTAATAAGGTGTCTTTGAATATCGATTTGGGACATTCTCAATATCTTTTATACTCTCTATAAATGACATCAATTACATATCCAACGTCGACTATTAAAACAACTAAGGTTGATTTTAATACAAGTACATCATTAAAATCAGCAATGTGTTGTTTACTTATAGTTTAGAAATATCAATGTACCTTTTAACGTTCTTTTTATGAGGATACACTTCTTCTGCATTTTGATTAATAATCAAACTATTTGATATTTCTATCGAAACACTCGTTTAATTTTGATGCTTGTCGAATAGTACTCTCGTATTAGTTCTTGGATCATATCCAAATACTCACAAACCTAAATATCACTCACGTTGACTTCGAGACACTTTGGTTGTCATGTGCAAACAGTTTATTGAAAATCGTTACCTAGAATTTTCACATTTCAGCATATATGTACCAAATCACAAAGTTTTGCAAAGCGATAATTTTTTGAGTGTTGAATGATGAATCTGCTACACTGGTTTCAACATTTGAAATTTATGAGATCATTTTCTTCAACGCTGCTCGTTTAATTCCAACTGCATTGGTCTTGCCCGTAGAGACACAATCATGGCCGACAAATCACATCCCTTCGGTTACGACTACCAAAATCATATTTTGATAACAGACTTGGAATTCATTTTTGGAGCTTCACATCAGTCAATATTTTAAAGTTTTAACTAAACAGCTAAGGATTGCATATTATCGACATTGATAAGACACTCATAGTCTCTCTTTTGTGTGCAAGAATACTTATTAGATACTCTAATGTGATGTTCTCATTTAGGTTAGTCAATTCCTTTATTTCATTTCATGTAATCAGTTTTATCTTTAGAACGTATCCAATTCCATTTTACTACTAATAATTTTTCAAAGAAATTCCTTCACAGCGAATTGGTACTTTATGAAACAACAATTGTTTCTCAGTGGAACAGAGAAGGTATTCATAAACACTTTATGAGTTTTCTTTTGTATAAAACTATTTACCTTTTAGTTCACAAAATTTATGTTCAAAACATAAATATGTCATCTAATGACAGACTTTCCTAAACTCGTTTTGAGAAGATTCATACAGGATCCCTTACGAATAATTATTATGTGCAGACTTACGGCTCGCATAACCGGCCAACTCCTTAACCTAGGATAAGTCGGGTTTTCTTACAAACCTTTATCTTATATGATTTTATAAACAATTATTCAGATGAAATAATATTCACCTTGCGTACCACTGTTAAGTACATGACTTTATAGAAAATACTCAACTTTACTCATAATTAATCATACATTGTCCAAACAAAGTTCTACTACTTCTTATCGATACATCATTGTGTATCACATGGAGGAGTGATTTTCACCCGTTTGTTCAAATCGAATTATTTCTATAGCATGTTTTTTTTATTTACTTCTGTTTTATATTCTATGAGTTTACCATAGACATAATACATGCGTATCAAATACACATGTCTACATTGGTGACAGATCATCGGTGAATATAACAAAATATGTGAAACTATTTTGTTATTAATAGACTCACGATTGCATACATCAGTATGTATGAATCCGAAGAGTTCATCAGCTCTTTTGACGCTCGCACCAAATGCATGCATAACCCCCAATTGCTTGAGATATAATTAACTAGTATCATATGACTCATAATCATATAGTAAAAATTATTTCCCAGAACTACACTTTCGTATATAATTCCAAAATAATTTGTAATTTGGTACATATAGAAAAATTATTTCCCAAAACTACAGTTTTTCTTATACTTCCAAAATAACTCGTAATCATATAGTATCACAAAAAACTCCTTACTCATGGTTTCTTGTCCTAATCCCGTCTTTACCTTCGAAAAAGCTCAATAAGTAAAGCGAGATTATTCAGTCGGACCTATTATTTCACGCCGGCCTTAGTATAATGCACATAACTTGACGAAAGCTCAATAAATATATGCAGTTATTCTACCTCGTCTATTCAATATATTAATAAATCTACACATAACATCCCTAGCTTGCGGAAAGCTCATGAACCAAAGAGTATGCAAGTAATCTATTAATATATAAATGATAAAGGATAAATTAATATTAAAGATTCATAATCTTCAATATATTATATCAAATGATATCGACATATGGAATAATAAATTTCTTATGGGATACCCTCATGATTCAAGTGTTGGACACATCTGAAATCATGATATACATACATTTAAGTATGGATTCATTCCTTAAGTCTATTTAGGGTTTCTAACATGTTCCACATTTAGTTTATACATTCACATTATATAAGTTTTATTATTATATAACTTATAAATTTCATACTACTTATATAATAGTTTCAAGTATAATATTATATTAATTAAATCTTATTTAATTAATTTTTAATTAACTAACATTTAAATAATTTTACATTATTAGTACAACAATTGTATTAAATATTCATTACATATTATAATCTTTATAATATTACACCTACATCCTATATATGTACATTCATTTAATTAATTAACCTTTAATTGATTTACTTAATCAATTAACCTTTAATCAATTTATATAATTAATTTACTTTTAATTAATTTATTCAATTAATTTTTTCAATAAAATTATAATAATTTCAAAATTCAATTCATATGCATACATGTATACTTGTATTATTTTAAACATTTGAAAATATCATAACATATATGGTAATAAATAATACATGCACATAACTTTTTATTAATTATCTTAGTTAAATTAATTTTATTAATCCAATTAATAAATTTTAAATTTTTTGAAATTAATATGTATATTTTCAAACATTTTGAAAATTCTACTACATTAAAAATATTATAATATATTTAGATTTATTTTAAATTTAACCTTTTAAATTTGTAATCTTATACTTGAATTTTCAAACAACTATGAAAATTTATATTAGAACATTTGTAATATTTTTCATATTTTGAATTTAAAACATTTAGTTTTAATATCAAAACAATTTTGAAAGTTGCCGAAGGCATAACTCAAATTAGGCCTTTCTATTAGGGGCAACTTTTGAGCTGTGAGCTCAATAGTTAACCCTAATATGGCTAATTTAGACCGCATAGGCTATTGGGCGTTGATACCATTATTGAAACTAGGTCAGCCCATAGTGAAATTTATGGGTGTGTTTCAAAATTGTTTATCCTATTGGATTTTTGCTGGGTCTATGAAGTCTAATTCATTTAACATTTCTAAATTTAATTCAAATAAAATCAAATATTTCATTTAAATTTATAAATTGATGATAGAAATTTATTCAATTTTTTGTATAAGTATACATATGATTCATATTTATGTGTGTGTGTATGCATGTGTAACATGATATACCATGCAAGGTATAACATGCACATATATAGATACTAGGATTTACATCGCAACAAACACGTTAGCTCATCCTATATGTGTTGTATGTCGTACAAATATGCGTATTGGTTTATAATTATATTATTTGTATATAAATATTCAAGTAATATATATATTTATAAAAATAAGTATATGCACACACACATATATATGTGTGTAAAATATCATAGTATAATATATATATATATATATATATTTATGTATGTACATAAATATATAATATATAATTAATTTTTTTAAATATACATACATATATCTAAATGTATTAAAGTTACAAAATTATATATATATATATATATATAGTTATTAAATATGAATCTAAATTTTTAAAATAATAATAATTTTTATTATTTTCATTCCAGATTGAATACACAACAATTCAAAATTAAATATAATTTTATTATAATAATATATATTTGTAGAATTGATTAGTCGAACAATAATAAATAAAAGATAGAAAATATATACGTAAAAATTATTTCTAATTTCAAAATTCTAAAATATCAATAATAATAATAAATAACCTAAGAAAATTTTCGGATTATTTTAAGTCAAATAATATATTTTTATTAATTAGATTCTTTTCGATCAAATTAAGAATAATTTTTAAAAATACTAAAATGGTTTAGAATTCTAGTTTTCCAACCAAGTGCTTATGAGATATTATATTAATTTTATAAAATATAAAAACGAATTTTTGAAACATAATTTATTTTATTTGAATTTATTAATTCGTATAATGATTAAATAATTACCAAAAATTTGTTTTCATTTACTAAATATTATTTTTAATATAGAGGGAATAAGTTAAAATTACAAACTTTGAAAAAAAATTAGGTTGAAGGGCGCCAAGTTTCATTTTTAGGCTAAAATACAAATGCTAGTTTTAATTAGCATTATATTCAACTTTTACACTATAGAAAATGCTAGTTATATCTAGCATTATATTCAGTTTTACACTATACAAAATGCTAGTTATAACTAGCGTTGTCCTGCAACCTAAAAATAAAACTTGTTGTCTTTCAGCCTAGGTTTTTTTTCTAAGTTTGTCATTATGCCTATTTTCCTATTGAATATAAATGTACATTTTAAAAATATTAGACTAGCTATTTAGAGAGAATTAAACATAAGGGCAAAGTTTAAAAAAAAATTATGTTAAAGTACACCAAGTTTCATTTTTGGGCTAAAGGACAAACTTTGAAAAAAAATTAGACTGAAGGACAATGCTTGTTATAACCAGCATTATATTCAGTTTTTGCACTATACAAAATGCTGGGCATAACTAGCATTATATTCAGTTTTACAGTGTACAAAATCCTAGGTATATTTAGCATTGTCCTTCAGCCTAACTTTTCTCAAAGTTTGTCCTTCAGCCTAGAAATGAAACTTGTTGTCTTTTGGTCAAATTTTTTTTCAATTTTTGTCCTTGTGCCTATTTTCCACAACTATTTATGTGATATGGTTATGTAGTTTAATATAAGTCATATGAATAAATTAATTAAAATATTAATCTATATATGTATTAATTAGTAAAATATAAATAATTAAAAATAATAATTTTAGCTATGTGTATCAGATTCTTATAGAAAAAATTTTACTTTTATTTTATAAACATATATACAAAACCAATCAATATGTGAAAACAATAATATTTATAGGAATCTCACCCAATTAACAATATACTAGTAGCAATACATGTATATACATGAACAATTTACGTTTATACAAAGGTAAAACACCATATATATAAACTAAACACTTGCCTAAGACTATGCCCTCAAGTCCACCTTATAATAATGATTTCTCCTTCCTTAATAAATTTCTTGATTTGTAAAATTGCTAGTCATTGAACCGCAAGCCCTTTGCTATCAAATAACTTTTGATTTGATTCGAGTATAGATGGAGTATATAGAGAGATAAATTTTTACCATAAAATGATAGAGGAGGCAACAAAAAGTTCTTTATGCATTAGGGTTAGAAGTCCTTTTATAGTAGAAGGAATATAGAGAAACGTGGATATATCACTTATGCTTTCTCCTCAAATTTGTGCCATCCATCTAAAACGCCCCTATCCCATTTTTTAGCCTACCCTTACATCCATTTTGGTCAAAATTTGCAGCCCTTTCAGAGGCTTTAAACCCGTTTTAAGCCTTAAAAATATTATTAATTAAATCTAATTTAACTGTTTATCGATATCGCATTTCGATCGATATATTTATGACTATTATAAATATACAATAATATTTATTCCTCATATCTTCAAATATCATAATTAATATTTCATTAATATTAACTAATTTAATTAATTTATGACAATTATAAACTAATTCAATCATTTATTCTGAAGAGAATTCATTATTTCGGTTGTGTGACCTCGGGTGTATTCGGTTAGCGATTAATATTAATCTATTCAAATGTTAATGTTCGCACGTCAATTAGTATAAATTGTGACAATTTGGCCAAATTTATCGCTTAGTTGTTTTGATAAAACAAAATTTCACTGTATTAAGCAGTACTCAGGCGTGACATTTGTTTACACTAATTCTCTTCTTCGGAATTATGTCACTTTGGAGTTATGAAATTTGGTAATTGTTAAAATTCCAATATCAGCCATACTCAACTCCATAGTCCATAAATAAAGTCCTTGGTTCAATAATAACACTTATTATTAACCAAAATTCTCTAGCCAGATACTTTGACTTTGAGTTGACCGCGATACTAACCCGATACAACCGAGGAGACGAACCCACTCTTGAACAGTGCTTCACTTCCAGTACTTCCACTCAAACCAACAGAAAACTATCAAGTGAGTCGCTCCATACTTATCCAGTAACTATCAATACATAACCCATTGGTGCCTCCAATAACCATAAGTAATACGCTGTCCAAATTCGGAGGGCGTTACGTACTCTAGTCTCAATGGATACATCGATATCCTATCTCGATGCATTTTGACTTGGAACATTTAAAATGGTATTTTTTTTCACTATGATAAATTAATCGAAGTTACAACACTTTATAACTACTATCACATAAATATACCATTTATGGATTTTCTAGTATATATACTTTTAACTAGTTAATATAATACATTATTTCAAGTATATAATAGAAAGAAAAACACTTTTTTTTGAACAAGATTGATTACCAAGTTAGATATATGTAACAAATTACATAATTTCCCCTAGGGCATACCCTTAATCCATCACATGATTGGTTCAAGATGCTAGAATCTATGTTAAGATTCGAGATCTATTTGAGATGGTACATGTAGTTGTTCATGATCTATTAAGGATGTGGGAATCCATGTGGGATTCTAAGATATGTTAAGATATAATAATCCATGTGTTGTTTCGAGATTTGTTTAAGTGGTGATGGCTAGTGTGCCGAGATCTGTTCGAGTTGTGGCTTGTGTGTTGAGATGTTGAACATGGCTTCCCATCGGTAACAACGGTAACCAGATTTAGGAGGCATAGCCTATGGGGTCTGGCTAACTTAAAGGGTACAGAAAAACTCAAGGTTGATATTGAGTTTAGGACAAATACCACGGTTAGGAGTTTTGTATGACACTATCAATAAATGGTTATCCACCGCTTACGAGCCTATGATTCGTTAAGCAAACTGAAGGTCATAATCTTAAGGCAAGCAAGTCCTAACGCCCACTAAAGGAATCAGAAGATTTCTATGTTTTTATCAAGGTTATGATTAATATAAAATCTAGTGGGACCTTATTAGAAAAATGAAATATCAAAATTTTAGCTTTTTAATATTGTAAGTGAGGAACCCAGTCCATTTCACAATAGGTGAAATTGGTAAATTCCAAAAAAAATTACCTATTTAGATCCAACGGGACTATGAAGTCTAACGGATTTCACTAGATCAAATCTACTTATCAAAATAAAATCATATTTTACTAAACATTGTTTTATATTCACATCAACTAATTTAATTAAATGTTTTACTTTGAATGCACCATGTACACATTCAATGACATAACAACATAACATAATAAAATATAACCATGTGTATGACTACACACATACATTTAGATATTGAAATTTATATCTATTATGCATGTGTCTCTATATATATGTTATACTTAGATATACATACGATAATTTTAGATGAATATCAGGAATATAAATGACTAAGTATACACATATGTTTAGTATACTATAATATGCATATATGATTTGTATATAAATATTTAGTACCATACACACACACACACACACACACACACACACATATATATATATAGGTTAGATGTACATATACATATATGTGATATTTATGCTGTCACTTATATGTACACATGCGTAAAACAAATATGCGTAATAGAATTTGTGAACCCCCGGCTCTAGTGTGAATAAATTTTCAAAGGAAATTTATCATTCAATAACTTAGATCAAAGGGCACAAAAAGAGCGATCTCTCGTATACACTACTTTGAGTCAACATATATACGCTTCAATACCTGAATACATATGAAATAACACATATCTCGTCTCGATGCAAAGCAATGTACACATTTTCTAGTATTGAATAACTCGCTTATCAGGAACACATATAAGTAGATAATGACACATGTTTCGATATACCAGTAGAAATGGTAACATATATATCTCAGAATTGGTCTGATACATGGACTAATCAAAATACGTCTCTTTAAACTTACTAGACTAAATATAATCCAAAAACTGCCCACTTCATATGTCCCCATGATGACTCTTCCTACAACTGATCTTCAGATATGACCAAAACTGTTTGAATATCCTCATCTCCATCATATCTCTAGGAACTTCCTTCTTTAGATTGCCAACATTCGGGACAGATAAATAAATATAACGATCCAGATTTTTGAATGTTTTATAATTGAATATTGGAATTATTTAAATATTTGAATCTTAGATTTAATGGAAATAAAAATGATTTTAAAAGCATATTTAAGTTTTGTTTAAATAATGATGATGATAAATCATTAATTCATAATTAAAGCGATTAAACTGGTTATAATAATAATTTTTTAACTAACATGTAAAATTATCATTCTGGACACTCTTGGATTTTGAAAAAAATAGCTCCACTGGATTCGGTATAATAAGACGATGCAGGCAAACGAGTTTTGTGGCAATCAGACGTGCATTGCGATCGTACGAGCTCGAAATGTGTAATGTTCAAAAAGTGAAATTAAAAATATAATAAATTTTTACTATAAATGTCAACATACCCTTACCCATACTCTATCTCATCATTTATCCCACTTTTCCTTTGTATCTTCGTGTAGCCAAAATACGCTAGTTGCCTTTCATTTTTAATTATTCCTAGAGTTATTATTAACAAAACTCGATGTCCTTTGATCCATTGGCCTTACGTAGTCTAGGGCTTCGTGATGGTGTATTCAAAGTTGGACGTGGTGGCAATGGTCGAAGCTCGACACATTGGTCATGACTATGTCTGGAGTAAATCGGAGCTAGGAGCATATATAAAGGAATCGAAGGATAGCATGGTGATAGTTAGGCGAAGGTGAGTTCGTGGGCATAGCATAGGGTGGTGCGGTTGTGAGATGAGTGGAGAGACATTTTTTTGTCGTGTAATGTTGATAAAGTCGCGAATGGTAGGAGGTGGTCGGAGAAATAATCGCGGTGGTCGTTGTGCTCAGGGTGCAACAAAGAGTAGTTTGGTGGTGAGTTGGCAGTCTTTGGAGGTCGAATTCGAATCACATCCAAGATGTGATGGATTAGAGCAAAAATTGGTGATTGACAGAGAGGCGATCAAGCTTAGGGATGTTGGGTTCGACGATTTGAGCACGAGGAGAGGAGTTCGTTGCCGTAATAGGTTTTTGATATCATGGAGTGATGCTCCATGTCAATGATGGTCATGCACGGCAATGGAGATGTGCACGCATGCATGGCAGAGAAGAAGGAAGAAGGGGAATTTGATTTGGGAGGTAATTAGTTTTAATTAAAAAATTATTAAATTTAATTAATTAAGTAATTAGTCCAATTCTTCTATAACTTGTACCTTTTGCATACGATGTCCAACCAGTGCATCGTTTTCCCCATTGTGCTCATATTTAGATTATCAACGTCAAGGAGAGTTTTGGGCTTGGGTGAGTTTACTCTCCAGTTGATTGTATATTGTTGTGTATATAATTATTATTGTATTAAAATATAAATAGTACAATGAACCATGAAAGTAATTACTTTTGGACCTCGCCTTGCTTCGTAAAACAAGTGACAACATTATTATTGAGTATAATCTCTCTTTTGAGCATCTATAACATGAATTGTGGCCTAAACAACCTGTTTACATGTTAGATAGTGCGTTATAAATGTTTGAAGCGATATAGTTGTATTAAACGTGGTTTAAAATCTCTGATATTTGACATATGTTAAATTGGATAAATTGTGATATATTGTGGAAATATACTTGTATATGATCTGGCTATAAATGTTTTGGTGTGTTTGACATAGAGGAATTGGCTTGGACAAATATGAAAATCGAAATTGGAAGTTATAAATGTCAGAAGCGAAAAGATCATCATGGAAGCACGTTGAAATCGATGTGATCGACGATTTTAAAGTTAACTTTGGAAGACATCCTAGAGCTTCTTTATTTTTTAATAAGTACTATGAGTGTACATATTACCGAAAAATATCAAGGTTTGAATATAACAGATTATCATTTATGGATTTTCAAAGTGATGGTTTTAAATTATAAAGTAGGTTTTTAAATAATGTTTTAAAATATAGTTTAAGTATTTTAAATGTATATTTTTTGTACATATAGTTTTAGAAAATTTGTTAAAGATTTTATTAAAGAAATATAAGGATTTTATATTATAACATCTTTCAAAATGTTTATAGTATTTTATTAAATATCTTAGCATTACGAATAAATCAGTAAATGTGTGTGTATGTGCATGTGTGTATATTCTTTTAAAGGTATTTTGGTTATTTAGAAATTTGGATAGGGAGTTTAGTATTTGTAAAAGAATATAAAGGAGTTTTTAGATTATAACATTTATGTCAAAATAGATTGGTTTGTAAAATTGATTAAAAGGTATATTACCTTGTTTAATAAATGAAGATGTACTTAGAGCTTTAAATAAATGTTTCAATGGCAAGTATAACAATGATTTTGGGTTTATAGTAACGATGTTTATGTAACATTTGTTTTAACCCATTTAATTATACTTTTGAAAAGTGGTTAGATCTTTAAAAAAGGAGTTTCAAAGATAACAATGAGGTGAAGTGTTTTGGGTTTATTATAAATTATGTTTTAGTAACATTTGTTTTCAAACCCTTGAATCAGGTTTTAAAGAGGTAAAATATTGTTAAGTGATTTTGGAAAATATTTAGATCTTTAATAATGGAATTTGAAAGAGAATTACAAGTATGAATTGATTTTGGGTTTGTTGTGACAATATGTTAATAACATTTGTCTTTAACCCATTTTAATTATACTTATGAATGTAAATAGATCTTTGAAAAGAATGTTTTAAAGATAATCATAAGAGAAATGATTTTAGGTTTGTAGTGACAGTGTTTGAGTAACATATGTTTTAAGCCCTTTGAAATTGATTTGTTAATATACTTATATGGTTGAGATAAGTATATGAATACTTTTGAGAAATATTAGAATGTATAAAAATGAATATGGAAGTTTTAATTAAATAACAAAGTTTAATTAATAAGTGGAGTTTCATACATAAAGTTTATTGAGTAATAATGAGTTTTGATGTAATGAACAGGATTTTCGACTTACGAAAATCGACATTAATACGTCTACTATATCAACTGCCGAGCAATCGAAGGCCGGAAAACCGAATAGTTAGGGTTAAAGAAGAAGAGGTAGAAGAAGAAAGAAAGAAAGAAGAAGAAAACAGAAACAATAACAGAATCTCACAATTCGCAACGGAACAACATATAATAGATAAATGAATATCTTTAAAACAAAGAACCATATGAGTTATTACATCACATCACATTACATTACATTATCAGAGTTTACAACAACAAACAGCGGAAAAGAAATACTATATACTAATTGATACGCCACGCCATCCAACGTGCCTCCAGATCTTTACAGCAACTCCTGAATTCCAGAATGACCTGATAACCTGACTCTAGACTGCCCGTGTGGAAAATGATGGGCACCCAGAGTTTAGGAAGGGAACAATAAACTCCAGGTCAGTCATGGGACCGGTGTGAGAACTTAAAATAGTTTATCTTTAAAAACAAACAAAGAAATATTTTAAGATAGATCCGCAATGCTTTTAGAAAATGTAACTACCACAAGGCCTCCTGCCACACACACAATGCAAACGCAGAATTGGAGTAGATTTCTCCTTATGATAGTCAAACATGCTTGATACTCAAATTTCTTTAATATTATTACTATAAGTGCAAAGTGCAGGAAAACATTTAGAAAGTACAATATTAATCTTAGCCAGCATAGGTACCATTATAGTATGCCTACTATAGCTACCATATTAAATGGCAGGTTCTACAACTAAAACCATACAGGGCTCGTATTGTTTCTTTGGATTTTCAACAAATGGTCAGGCCAAGGAACTTCCCATTGCCACATGGGTACACCTCTGGAAGGACGCCCCGAGAACCTAACCAGATCTCTGCCAACACAAGGCCGGGTTACCTCTAGCTAGGTAACTACTGACACGAGTATGCCATCCCCCGGTCGTAACCGACCTACATCCCGGGATTCACCAACAACCACAAAGAAATAAATTTGCAGCAACCACATAGGTTAAGTATTTGGGCTACATACCATAATACCACCTTTATCCAGAAGGAAATAAACATACCCTATGGGGCGCTATCCCCAAATAACCTTGCTGCATTCTTCCTGTTTTGACCATTTCCGGGGTGTGAGGTTCGACGAAGTCTCTTCCACAAAGCTACGCTTTTCATAAAAGCCACGCTTTGATCAACAAATGATCAGCAGCACTCAGCATGCCACGTAACCAAATTGGGAATATATCAGTAGTAACCATCAACTACATAACCACTGAGCTCGTAAGTCTCAGAGAAGGGTGTTAAGCTAAGAGAATAAATTCTTCGTCACCAACAGAAATGTATTTGATTGAAACCAGCTTTACATCTCAAATTGTAACGTCAGACACACATCCATACAAGTCCGCTCCGAGATCGAATGGAACCGAAGGCACTTCCAAAGAACCCCTTGCAAATCTGGATATTCACTAATCACGTACGGAATTCCCATCACAAAGGGTGATAAAATCTCTATATCGGGGATCAGCCGATGCAGAGACATTCGACGGTAATCCTTCCGTTTTCGAAAATATCCGGTCTTCAACACTGGTCTTCAAATGCTATCCATTACGACGTATCACTATTCGGAATGGGATCATGACCCAAAGGTCCTCTCCCGGCTAAACCGAATAACGAGCGCTTATTTTTAAAATAAGCGTAGCATTCAAATTCAAGCAAATCACAACAAATACCCATTTAAAGGTAAATATTGATTGTTGGTTATTTAACTATCAAAGCAAACAAACAAATATCCAGCACCATAACAATCACTAGGCTCTTTTATTAATCTTCCTTAAATTAAATAACTTGCCAAATATTCACTTCAATTTATCTTTAAAAAGATATACTCTCTAAACCATTTCAATTTCTACATTGGAAAACATTTCCAAATACTTATTTAACAATAAGTAATTCACAAATCTATTAATTTTCAACATTTGGAAAATATTCAATATACTTAAATCACAATTAAGTATATAATTTATTCTTTAAGGAAAACATTCTCTTACACATTTATTTGAGTCAAAAACGAATGTTGCATAAAACATCGTTATGACAACTCAAAATCAATAACATAGGGTTTCGAAAATACGATAGATATATAAATCCCAATACTATACAAAAACATTTCCTTTCGAAAATCATTTACTATAACAACAGTGTTATAGTGCATCTTTTCCTTATTTCTCGAAAACGTCTATTTCAACAATGAATGTTGAAATCAATGGTTTCGATCCTTAACACATTTTAAAACAACTTCAAATCGTTTTAATTCTATTTAAAAGATCACTTCCTAAAGCATTTCTTTAATATATTATTCACTGTCCAAAATCGTGAATATAAATCGTTTACCAAATTCAACACTACTACATATTTAATTTAAAGGATTATCCATTGTCCAAAATCGTGGATATATCTCCTTTAATAAGCTTCCATATTTACTTATCAAATTCAATTGATTTCGGATTTATAAAACAACGTTTATAAATTCACATATATATGTATATTTTATAAAAACTTCAACGTATAAAATCCTTTAATTAACAAATTCTAATTAAATCTCATTTAAATGCCAAAATCCAATTTATAAGTTAATTACTTATAAATCTTTTATTTTACAAAATCTATTCATTTTATAACTTCACAATTTATAAATCTATAAATTTCATTCCCTTATGAAATCCATTTATACTTCATTTTAACACTTATAAAAACTCGTTTTAAAATTTCAATATTTTTAATTTATAAATATCAATTTTATAAATCTTTTACGTAAACCGTTTATAATAATTCAAAAATCCCGATTTAAACCATTTTACAAAATAATCAGCTACTTATTTCAAAAATCACATTTCGGTTATATTTCACAAAAATCATAATTTTGATAACATAACAGTTATAACGTTTATTTATTTAAAATGAATCAATTCCAAAATTCAAAAAAATGTATACTTTCAAAAATCACTTTAAAGTCCTTTTAAATTCGAAATCGTTACTTTAACATTTTTAAAACTCCAAAAAAAAAATTGGCCCAATGCTGCAACAGCACCAATACATCAACCACGGCATCCAAACATCATATATCAATATGATAACGGAATATATCGCAAATATCTGTAAATAAATCAATACTGTTGAGGAATCCAGTTGGATCCCTTCAACCTGTTTTCCTGCATCCACAGATGTTAGCACAATATCAATCCCGTTTCAAGACGGAATATCGCGGTACATGGGTTTATATAAAATATTATCCGCTATTATACGGCGCAATAGGGTCTCATCAGCTATACAATGCGGTAAAATCAACTCCAAGTACATATATAATACCAATTCCACTTCACGGTGGAATATCGCGGTATATGTGTTTAATATAATAACCTCCATTTAATATACGGCGTATAGGGTCTATTTCAATACAACAGATAGCAATTTATCATTCAATCACACAATCAAGCAATTTTAAATTTAACTATTTAAAATTTAAATCGAAACAAATTCGATTGAGTGAGAAGTTCTCGCCTTGCTTCCAATAACAGTTGTAGTGTTTTATTTCGAATAAAATTAATCACGCGTTTAATTTTACCCAAAATTCAGACTAGCCCCAATCAACTCCAATCCAGCTCATCGCGTAGTGTTCGACAATACGATTCCAACGCACGTCGTTTCGTCATTTTTCGACCTTGTATGAACAAGTTATGACGTTTTAAAGTTTACACAGTTAGATATACAATTTATTTTCAAATTTTTATTTCTCTTTAACCTCAAACAAATCTCTGCCGTCCATTTACAAACCCTAGATCCTGGCCGCACTTAGCAACTTCTTCCTCTCCAGTTACTTCATGTGCGACAAAACCCATAGGCCGCCACCTCTTCCTCAATTAAGCAACCCCCTCGAGCCACCTGGGGATGATTGGCGACCCTCAAATCGAAGCCAAACGCGAAAGCTTCCCACGGCCAGAGACCGGTCACGCGCGGCCACCCCCTTGCATATAAAAACGTGCACGAACGTCGGCGCTTCAATCTTAAATTGCCGTTGATGCTTTGCGAAATTTTCTATCATAACCGTTGATCTTGAAGATCTCATCACGCTCTTTTATTTTGTAGTTGGATGTTTTCGACGATTGTTGGTGGATTAGAAGAAAAAGGAGGAGGAAGGAGATGCAATTTCGGCCATTAATATATAACTGGCGGCTAGGGCTTGAAGATTAAGGTTTGATGCAAAAAACAAAGAATGAGGTCCTTTTATATAGAAAAATTCTCAAACACTATTCATCCAAATTTTTTCCGAACTCCAAACGAAGCGTGCCGCCTGACGTTCATAATGTTTTACCCCCATTCCGAACGCAATGGAATATATATCGAGAGCCAATTCGATCAAATTTGGAAGATACGATTTCAAATCGACTATTTAAATTTAAAATGTACTTAAACCGATTTCTGTGCGTTTTAGCTTGCCCCGGACAAACCGTAAATCCGATTGACACGACATTTGAAATCTAACAAAAATATAACATTACGGATCCGATGAAAGTGGTTTCGTAAAAATCCGAGACTTTTTGAAAAAATGACTATTTTTAGTCGTCAATTAAATATTAAAATATTCAATTTCTGCAATAACTTTTAGTTCAATTTTAAAAGTTCTATAACATCATTCTAACTCCAATATGATTTAATACAACTTTACAAATCAATTTTAATCACATTAAACCCAATTTCCAATTATTTCTGTAATTTCAAATATTAAATTATCGATTTAATTATCCAATTAAACCTAGATATTCGAAATATAATTTATTCGACTTACAATTTTTACTTGTAAATATTTAAAAATCAATTAAATATACGAATTCCAAATGACGGAAATTCTGGGGCATTACAAACTTCCCCCTTGAAAAGAGTTTCGTCCTCGAAATTGCCAAGTAAGAAAAAGTTACAGAATCCATTAACTTTTCAAAACCATTTGTTCAAATTAAATTTCAAATTCATTTAAACATTTTAACTTTTCCAAAATCCATAGTTAAACTTCTTATAAAAACTTTACTAAGTTTTCAAATCATACTTAGTTATCTTTTCGGAACCAACTATATCATTTAACTTTTCACTCCATAATCAAAGTTATAGTTTTCAAAATTTTCCAAATTTCTCAAAAAAATATTCTAACGCCTCAAATTTTCCGAAAATTTCGCCATAACTTCCTTTGCGCGGCTCGATCCAAAAAAAAAGGGCAATATATATATCACAAATATACATCTCATCAAAGTAATGAGGCATCCCGTAGGGAAAAAGGTGTAAAAGTGCGATATATAATCCGAGATATGTACCTTATATATTATTAGCGAGCATATACGGCTACTATAGCATGAAAGTGAGCTCCAAATGCGAAGAAAGCGCAATGCGCACCTAATAAATACTCAACAATAATGAGAAACATGCATATATGAAAGTAATATCAATATACAACATATACCACTATAGCACATGCAACAAAACAACAAATCCATATCAAATCAATATACATGCACTTCTCACTAATATTCAATGAATTGGTTTTTCATTTAATCACATTTGATTCATTAACATTGGACTTTACTAACATTCATTTATTCATTTTCAATTAGTTTATATTCACTACTTTACATTCAAGTTAGTTCACTTCCACATTCAAATCAAATTACATAGCTTTCCATTTATCAATTCAATTTCATTAACACTTAATGAATTATATACAATCAACTAACAATCATATAACAACCAAATCATAACCAAATTATTAAATTCACATTCAATTTGGTTTAACGCTTTTAATTCCAATTGGTTGATATTAAATTGACTTCCATTCAATTATTAATTATTATTTTTCAACTCCATTAGCTTCTAATGAATTAACACTTACATTCATTATTCTATATCAATTTTTTACATTCGATTGATTAATATTCAATTCATTAGTTCAATTCAATTGCTAATTCTTTTAACCACAAAAGTTGAATTTCATTAAATAACTCAAGTTCATATTCATCACTTCACTTTATTCTTATACTTCGATACCAAAATCAACTTCATTCAACATCACTTAAGTTATATTCCATCTCAAACATCATTTCTTTAACTTAACTTAAATTTCCAATTATAAATCCAATTCAGATTCCAATTCTAAAGTAAATTCTATTTAGCTTTCCTTTAGTTAAATTTCAAATCATATATTTATTATACTAACCCAAATTCTCTATTCTTTACCAAAACCAAATTTATTATCTCATATTATAAGTCCAAAACTCGTTTCACTTATATTCAACAATTACAACTTGGATTTTAATTTCAAATTTGTTTATCACAACCAAACTTCAATTTTATATTTACTATGGTAGCAAATCCATCACACAGAAATTCGAAAATGATACTGATGATGCTGCAGTCATCACCTTTATTATTTTCTAGCAACAGTAGTGAATTCAGTGCTTAATATTCTTTCAAAAAAAAATTCCTTTTATTTATAAATCACATTTATAAGTCTTTTTCTTATAGAATTTCACTATTCCAATTCACTTACATAAGATTATTCCAAATTGATTTATCTTACTTAATAATTCATTTGCTTATACAATTATTCTTTTACAATTGTTGTTTTCATTTAGATTATTCAAACATCTTTTAGTTAACTTATATATATATATATATATATATATATATATATATATATATTCTTACATTTTCAACAACCAAAC
Organism: Allium cepa; assembly: GCA_030765085.1. Taxonomy (NCBI): domain Eukaryota; kingdom Viridiplantae; phylum Streptophyta; class Magnoliopsida; order Asparagales; family Amaryllidaceae; genus Allium; species Allium cepa. Next base: position 813,962,570 of record CM060931.1, read on the forward strand.
AATCAATTTATATACACTTTAATAATTTTTGAAAAATTATTACCTTTTATATATACAATATAATCAAGGTAAAATTATTTCATTTACCCAATTTTAAAATGATATTATGTCGACTTGCCTCGTTTAAGAGTTTAGAAACCCCTATCGATGCGGTTGTACTTCCCGCACTGACCAGAATTCATAAACAGCTCAACGGATAAGTAAGCACAATATAAAACATCTTTTATATTCACTAACAAATACGCGCTCATATCTATTAATACACTCAAACTCATTCTAGAGTACTACCGACTCTACCTCTAATGAGTAACACCCAACAGAGCCAAGGTTGTCGCTTAACCAAATGCTCTGATGCCAACTGTAAGGAACCGATTCTTCGACTCACGAAAGTCGACATTAATATGTCCACTGTATCAACTGCCGAGCAATCGAAGGCCAGAAAACCGAACTGTTAGGGTTATAGAAGAAGAGGTAGAAGAAGAAAGAACGAAAGAAGAAGAAAACAGAAACAATAACAGAATCTCATAATTCACAGCGGAACAACATATAATAGATAAATGAATATCTTTAAAACAAAGAACTATATCAGTTATTACATCACATCACATTACATTACATTATCAGAGTTTACAACAACAAACAGCGGAAAAGAAATACTATATACTAATTGATACGCCACGCCATCCAGCTTGCCTCCAGATCTTTACAGCAACTCCTGAATTCCAGAATGACCTGATAACCTGACTCTAGACTGCCTGTGTGGAAAATGATGGGCACCCAGAGTTTAGGAAGGGAATGATAAACTCCAGGTCAGTCATGGGACTAGTGTGAGAACTTAAAGCAGTTTATCTTTAAAAACAAACAAAGAAATATTTTAAGATAGATCCGCAATGCTTTTAGAAAATGTAACTACCATAAGGCCTCCTGCCATACACACAATGCAAACGCAGAATTGGAGGAGATTTCTCCTTATGATAGTCAAACATGCTTGATACACAAATTTCTTTGGTATTATTACTATAAGTGCAAAGTGCAGGAAAACATTTCAAAAGTACAAGATTAATCTTAGCCAGCATAGGTACCATTGTAGTATGCCTACTATAGCTACCATATTAGATGGCAGGTTCTATAACTAAAACCGTACAGGGCTCATATTGTTTCTTCGGATTTATAACAAATGGTCAGGCCAAGGAACTTTCCATTACCACATGGGCACGCCTCTGGAAGGACGCCCCGAGAACCTAACTGGATCTCTGCCAACACAAGGCCGTGTTACCTCTAGCAAGGTAACTACTGATACGAGTATGCCATCCTCCGTTCGTAACCGACCTAAATCCCGGGATTCACCAACAACCACAAAGAAATAAATTTGTTGCAACCACATAGGTTAAGTATTTGGGCTCCATACCATAATACCACCTCTATCCAGAAGGAAATGTACATACCCTATGGGGGAGCAATCCCCAAATAACCTTCCTGCATTCTTCCTGTTTTGACCAATTCTGGGGTGTGAGGTCCGGCAAAGTCTCGTCCACAAAGCTACGCTTTTCATAAAAGCCACGTTTTGATCAACAAATGATCAGCAGCACTCAGCATGCCACATTATCAAATTGGGAATATATCACTAGTAACCATCAACTACATAACCTCTGAGCTCGCATGTCTCAGAGAAGGGTGTTAAGCTAAGAAAATAAATTCTCCGCAACCAACAGAAATGTATTTGATAGAAACCAGCTTTACATATCAAATTGTAACTTCAGATACACATCCATACAAGTCCGTTCCAAGATCGAACGGAACCGAAGGCACTTCCAAAGAAGCCCTTGCAAATCCGGATATTCACTAATCATGTTCGGAATTCTCATCACAAAGGGTGATAAAATCTCTATATCGGGGATCAGCCGATGCAGAGACATTCGACGGTAATCCTTCCGTTTTCGAAAATATCCGGTCTTCAACACCGGTCTTCAAATGCTATCCATTACGACGTATCACTATTCGGAATGGGATTCATGACCCAAAGGTCCTCTCCCGGCTAAACCGAATAACGAGCGCTTATTTTTAAAATAAGCGTAGCATTCAAATTCAAGCAAATCACAACAAATACCCATTTAAAGGTAAATATTGATAGTCGGTTATTTAACTATCAAAGCAAACAAACAAATATTCAGCACCATAACAATCACTAGGCCCTTTTATTAATCTTCCATAAATTAAATAACTTGCCAAATATTCACTTCAATTTATCTTTAAAAAGATATATTCTCTAAACCATTTTAATTTCTACATTGGAAAACATTTTCAAATACTTATTTAACAATAAGTAATTCACAAATATATTAATTTTCAACATTTGGAAAATATTCAATATACTTAAATCACAATTAAGTATATAATTTGTTCTTTAAGGAAAACATTCTCTTAAACACATTTATTTGAGTCAAAAACGATTGTTGCGTAAAACATCATTACGACAACCCAAAATCAATAGCATAGGGATTCGAAAATATGATAGATATATAAATCCCAATACTATACAAAAACATTTCCTTTTGAAAATTATTTACTATAACAACAGTGTTATAGCCCATCTTTTCCTTATTTCTCGAAAATGTCTATTTCCACAATGAATGTTGAAATCTATGGTTTCGATCCTTAACACATTTTAAAATAACTTCAAATCGTTTTAATTCTATTTAAAAGACCACTTCCTAAAACATTTCTTTAATATATTATTCACTGTCCAAAATCGTGACTATAAATCGTTTACCAAATTCAACACTTCTACATATTTAATTTAAAGGATTATCCATTGTCCAAAATCGTGGATATATCTCCTTTAATAAGCTTTCATATTTACTTATCAAATTCAATTGATTTCGGATTTATAAAACAACGTTTATAAATTCACACACACATATATTTTATAAAAACTTCAACATATAAAATCCTTTAATTAACAAATTCTAATTAAATTTCATTTAAATGCCAAAATCCAATTTATAAGTTAATTACTTATAAATCTTTTATTTTACAAAATCTATTCATTTTATAACTTCACAATTTATAAATCTATAAATTTCATTCCCTTATGAAATACATTTATACTTCATTTTAACACTTATAAAAACTCGTTTTAAAATTACAATATTTTTAATTTATAAATATCAATTTTATAAATCTTTTATGTAAACCGTTTATAATAATTCAAAAATGCCAATTTAAACCATTTTACAAAATAATCAACTACTTATTTCAAAATACACATTTCGGTTATATTTCACAAAAATCATAATTTTTATAACATAAAAATTATAATGTTTATTTATTTAAAATGAATCAATTCCAAAATTCAATAAAATGTATACTTTCAAAAATCACTTGAAAATCCTTTTAAATTCGAAATTGTTACTTTAACATTTTTAAAACTCCAAAAAAAATAGGCCCAATGCTGCAACAGCACCAATACATCAACCACGACATCCAAACATCATATATCAATATGATAACAGAATATATCGTAAATATCTGTAAATAAATCAATACTGTTGAGGAATCCAGTTGGATCCCTCCAACCGGTTTTCTTGCATCCACTGATGTTAGCACAATACCATTCCCGTTTCAAGACGGAATATCGTGGTACATGGGTTTATATAAAATATTATCATCCATTATGCGGCGCAATAGGGTCTCATCCGCTATATAATGCGGGAAAATCAACTCCAAGTACATATATAATACCAATTCCACTTCACGGTGGAATATCGCGGTATATGTGTGTAATATAATAACCTTCGTTTAATATACGGCGTATATGGTCTATATGAATACAACATATAGCAATTTATCATTCCAATTTTAAATTTAACTATTTAAAATTTATATCGAAACAAATTCGATTGAGTGAGAAGTTCTCACCTTGCTTCCAATAACAGTTGTAGTGTTTTATTTCGAATAAAATTAAACACGCGTTTAATTTTACCCAAAACTCACACTAGCTCCAATCAACTCCAATCCAGCTCCATCGCGTAGTGTTCGACAATACGATTCCAACGCACGTCGTTTCATCATTTTTCGACCGCGTATGAACAAATTATGACGTTTTAAAGTTTACACAATTAAATATACAATTTAATTTCAAATTTTTATTTCTCGTTAACCTCAAACAAATCTTCGCCGTCCATTTACAAACCCTAGATCCTGGCTGCACTTAGCTTCTTCTTCCTCTCCAGTTACTTCACGCGCGACAAAACCCATAGGCCGCCACCTCTTCCTCAATTATCGCAACCCCCTCGAGCCACTTGGAGATGATTGGCGACCCTCAAATCGAAGCCCAACGCGAAAGCTTCCCACGGCCAGAGATCGGTCACGCGCGGCCACCCCATTGCGTATAAAAACGTGCACGAACGTTGGTGCTTCAAGCTCAAATTGCCGTTGATTCTTTGCGAAATTTTCGATCATAACCGTTGATCTTGAAGATCTGGCCACGCTCTTTAATCTTGTAGTTGGATGTTTTTGACGATTGTTGGTGGATTGGAAGAAAAAGGAGGAGGAAGGAGATGCAATTTCGTCCATTAATATATAACTGGCGGCTAGGGCTTGAAGATTAGGGTTTGATGCTTAAAACAAAGAATGAGGTCCTTTTATAGAAAAATTCTCAAACACTATTCATCCGAATTTTTTTCGAACTCCAAACGAAGCGTGCCGCCTGGCGTTCATAATATTTTACCCTCATTCCGAATGCAACGGAATATATAACGGGAGTCAATTCGATCAAATTTGGAAGATACGATTTCAAATCGACTATTTAAATTTAAAATTTACTTAAACCGATTTCTTTGCGTTTTAGCTTGCTCCGGACAAACTGTAAATCCGATTGACACGAAATTTGAAATCTTACAAAAATATAACATTACGGATCCGATGAAACTTGTTTCGTCGAAATCCGAGACTATTTGAAAAAATGACTATTTTTACTCGTCAATTAAATATTAAAATATTCAATTTCTGCAAATTAACTTTTAATTCAATTTTAAAAGTTCTATAACATCATTCTAACTCCAATATGATTTAATACAACTTTACAAATCAATTTTAATCACATTAAACCCAATTTTCAATTATTTCTGTAATTTCAAATATTAAATTATCGATTTAATTATCCAATTAAACCAAGATATTCGAAATATAATTTATTCGAATTACAATTTTTACTTGCAAATATTTAAAAGTCAATTAAATATACGAATTCCAAATGACGAAATTTTTGGGTCGTTACATTTACTAATAAAAGAGTTTTTTAATTAATAAAGGAAGATTAATTAAAATGGGGATTAGAAGTCATTTATTTGACTTGATCGTGCTTATGTGTTCGATCGTGCTTTGTGTGTTACCTATTCATGGATAGCATACGGGACTAAGTTTTTCGTATGTGATCATTATCGTTGTTATTGAAATTGACCAAAATACAACTTTGGAAATATCTAGAAGAATCACGGAAGTTATATGGTACAGTTATCTTCGGTGATGCTATATTGTACGTATAAACTTGTTTTGCTCTTCTAGGATAAATGATAAGGAAATATGTCTACTTAAAATGTTAGTAGGTGATCTTCGCTCTAATGTTGTCTATTTATTTCCAACAAAACCGGAGTTGAGTTTATCGAAGATCCGTCGATTGGTTTTGGAGCGCCCGACATGTAGGGGTGTGTACTTATATGATATGACTTGAAATCGTAACCACTCAAAAATCATATACATGTTCAATGCTTTGGAAGAGGTTCATGATTGGTTGGAGGTGCTGGAATCTATGTGGAGATTTGAGATCTCTTTAAGATGTTGGAATACATGTAGTTGTGTGTGATCTATACAGGATGCGGTAATCTATGTGTAATTTCATGATTTGTTGAGGAATCCATGTGTGATTCCTAGATCTATTGAGATATGGAAATCCACGTGTGGTTCCAAGATCTGTTCGAGTTGAGGATTCGTGTATCGCGATTTGTTTAAGTCATGACTCTTATGTCTGGATGTTGAATGTGACTTCAGCAATGGTAATGACAGAAACCAGAGATAGGAGACATAGCCTATGTGGTTTAGCTAACTTAAAGGGTGCAGGCACTCCATTCTAGTGATACTTACGGATATATGTGCGGGAGTGAGTTGACCCGGTGCAACATGTTCGGGCTTAGGCCAGCCATGTTTTCCTGTAGCATTCTTTGTCTAAAGATATACGGTGCTCAGAATGATATCTATGATCCTTGTGAATGGGTGCATTCTTGAAATACCGAGGGCACCTCTATGGAATCTTACACAATCAGCGAATGCACCTTAGAGTTTGTGATTGTATACCTATTATTGTGATGGATGCTCACATGCATCATAGCTACATTATTATTTATATTTCACTCCTTATACATTATTATATTATCACTGGATGTTATAATAAAAATGTTTGGTTATCGGAAGGTAAAAGCCTACCCATAATTATTGGTGGCATGGTCTTATGAGAAACCTTTACATTTGAAGCGTTTTATAAATACAGCAATTCATATGATTTGAGTTTCTCACATTGGTTTACCACATTTATCCGTGTGTTATTTTCTTATAATGTTAGGGTCGGCTCGAGTATGTTTTTTAGATTTAGTTGTGGTTCATCGGAACTCTTGGAGAGGAGCTGGATGATCTCATATGTGCTTATTTTATGCCGCATTACTTGATTGTATCTATCAGCATTTGTGAGGATAAGCTGTTATCATCGTCCAGATCGATGATATGTTAGTTCGCTTCGATTGATGTATGTATATCAAAATTTTCTTTTGATAAAGACCTTTTGAGATATTATATATATTTGTTTCGCGTGTGATATTCTAATATTGTGGGCTTCTTCTTATTTTGTTTCCTTTTCTTTTTCTTTTACCTAAGTTCTTTCCTTTCGGCACTTAGGTGCATGACTTGTAAATGTCGCAGATGTATTAGTGTCAACATTTAGGGATCAAAAAGGCGGACCGTTACATATGGTATTAGTGCTGAAGGTTAAGCGAGAAACTTGGCTTTGGTGAGTATAACCAATTAACATATAGGGTAATGGAATACCTTATTATGGATTGAGTATATTATATATATGAGAGTGTGTATTTGTTATTGTTATAAAAACATGTTTCGTATTATGTTGATTGGTCTGTTGGGTGGCTTATGGGTTCTGGTCAATACGAGTGTCTATCGTTGTTGGTAGGGGTCTTTAAACACTTGAACAGGGCAAACTGACATAGTATTGTTTTAGAAATTGGTAAATGAAATAATTTTACATAAGATTATATTTTAAAAATAGAAGAATAATTTTCGAAAATTGAGATAGTTATTTATGACGTGTTTCTTTATTAGGAGATGATAATATTTGATTAATTATCATTTATTGTTTGGTCATTTGTACTCAACTAGTTTATGAGCAGTTTTAACTTTCCACTACATGGGTCAAGTAGATAGTAACTTATGGGGATACTGAAATAAATACCTTTGTGAATTAAGATCTACCATTTGACGATAAGGTGTACGGTGATAATAATGGGTTAAAATTTAATTTTTAATAAAAGTTGTTTATTATAGTCTTAATAAAAAGTGAGGAATTTTAAAGAAAAATGCTTATGTAATAGTTTAATATAAGAAAGTGACTTACATGAATAAGGTTTATAAAATATAGTTTATAAATATGAAAAAGATTTAAACTGAAAATTTGAGAAATTAAATCTTGGTGTTTTAGAAATAGTTTTTCAAGATTTTGGAAACTAATGGTAGCATTATTCAAAAGTAAATATTTGCAAGATTGGTTTATGAAGTCGATATTATGGTACTTAGTAATATTTATGAAGTATTTGATATCATTTTGGAAATGATTTTGGTTAAGTCCGAAAGGCATGAGTTAGGAGTACTAAACTCTCTTCTGCCGCTAGAAAATAATTCTGGTAATGATTGCAGCATCTTCGGCATTTATTTTCGAGTTCTAAGTGGGGAATGCTACGATAGTAGCTTTGCCATGAATGTTGTTCTGGTGAAACAGATTATGATTTAAATCCTGGAAGTAGATTTGGGATACAAAATTAATAATTATATGTTATTTAAAAATGAATTGAAATGGAAACCTGGTGTTTAGTTCTTATGTTTTCGGTTAAGAAATTTTATGTATGCATGTATCCTATGCATTAGGGTTGTTTGGTTGTGCATCTTGTTTGATTCGTTGATCGGTAATTTTCATTTATTGATATGAAATGGGATTTTCGATGATTATGGACAGTCAAAACTATGGAATTTGTACAAGAATTTTATAATATCCCGGAATTTTTAACAATATCAATTTAATAATCTGTATTAAAAATTTAATTGATATTGATATTCTTGTTAATAATAATTCAATTTGATTTAATAATCTTCTTCAATAATTATTTAAATTGGTTATTTTATCTTTTAAAAATAATAATTTGGTTTCTATTTACAATATAAATATATGGTTTATATTTTAAATAAATTAGCATTGTTTAATTTTAATAAATAAAGCATATTTCTTATTCCAATATTTTACTAATTTGGAAATTAGTTTTTATTTAATAATAGCTTCTCAAGGTTATAAAATAAATGATCTTGGTTTAAAATTTAATAAATGAAGCATGATTTAAAATTATAATATATACATTAATAATTTGGAAATTTTGATTTTAATTAAATATAAAATTTTCAAAGCTATTTAATAAATAAATATATGATTTTTAATTGTTAAGAAAAAAATGTTTAAATGTTTAAAATAGTTTTAGCTTGAGTTTTAAATTTAATTAAATTGACAAAAGAGTTTTTTTTGCTTAATTAAATAAGTAATTTATTAATAAAGGAATAATTTCTTAATTATTTTATTTTAATAATAAGTCATTTTTAAAAATAATATTAATAGTGTATTGTTTTACAAATAGATTTTGGATAAAATTTGCTATTGTTATTTCAAATTAAATTTATATGTATATAAGTTGATTTTAAAATATTAAATTTTGAATTTAGTTTGAATATCCAAAGTATATATTTTTAATTGTTTTAATTTTATATGTATAAGCTTTATTTATAAGTATAGCTTGTTTTCATTTCTTTTATAAATTTAAATACATATTAAATCCTAATTTACTAATTAATTTGGCATAACCATTTCATTAACATGTAAATTAAGTACAAATTACTTTTAATAAGACAAGTGTATGAATATTAAGCCTCTTATAACCAAATGTTAAAAGGATAACAATTCCAAATTGACAAATGTTGAAAATCTTTACAAGTGGCCTATTTTAAATTTGTTTTCTTTTATTTTATAAAATCTGAAATTTTGCCTATATAAACATACTTCCCTCACCCTTATTTTCTGATGCAGCTAAGGCCAGAGAAGAAGTTGTGCAAACTTTAATTCCTGAAAACACGAGTTTGTGGTGTAGTGTGATGACTCGTCCACGACTCAATGAAGGTTTGAGTCGTTTCCGAGCTAGGGAAGGAGGTCCACGACCTAACAAACCACGGGAGAAATCAGGCCGAGATAACAAGGCATCGGAGTTGAGTCGTCCACGACTCAACGGTCTACCCATAAGTCGTTTGCGACTTAACCAAGCTCAGGAGAAGATGTACCGACCTAATGATATCTACATGAGTCGTCTACGACTTAGCATGAAGCAAGGGAAAGCCCCAGCTAGTGAAGGCCTTGAGTCGGAGGGAGTTAGGACGGCAAGGAGTTGAGTCGGCTGAGTCGCTTGGCTTGTTGAGTCGTGTACCTTGTGTGTTTGATGAGTCGTGAGTCGTTTACGACATAAGTTGGGTCATGTATGTACTATATGAGTCGGTCGTGTTTGAGTCGTTTGTATTGTCTGTGAGTCGTAACGTGTTGAGTTGGGTGAGTTGTGGTTGAGGTAGTAAGTCGTGAGTCGTGCCCTGCTTGAGTCGGTTGCGTATGAAGTGTTGTAATGGCAGTATGTAGCGTCTGTTGAGTCGGCAGCGACTTAGATGAGTCGGCAACGACTTAGATGAGTCGTGAGATATGAGTCGGTCACGACCTAAGGGCCAGTTGTAAACTCTATAAATAGGGGCGTGAGTTGTAATTTTTGGTAGGTTGATTTTTTGAATAAAATTCTCTTTTGTTAGCTTTGTGCTTTCATACCAATTGGTAGTTGAGTGTAATCTCCTATCTCCTCTTTCGGTTAATCGAGTGCGCTCGATTCAACGATCGTAGAAGCCGATTCACGGAATCTAGTGCGCTAGATCAACGTGCGAAGAATCATAGATCTTTGAACACGGTATAGTGCGCTATCAACGTGTTTGAGATAGCTAGAGTTCGGTATCTTTGGATCAACGAACTTGGGCATTTTGGTATCTTCAACTCACCGATTGCTACATTCCATCGATTGAAGTTTTGTTTGATTAATCCGCTGCGTCATTATTTGGTATCAGAGCCATACTTAGCCAATCATAGCTAAGTTGATTCTTGGAGCCAAGTTTTTGAAGTTTGAAGTTGTTCATCGTGTTCATATTGAAGTTGCATCTAGTTTGGAGTGTTTGATCTATTTCATTTTGGATCGAGGAGTTGGAAATTGTTTGGATCTATCTTGGGTTTTTTGCGCGCCAAGGTTTGAAGTGTTTGAATTTGTAGTCGAGCTAAAAAAGTGTTGAACCGTGCCTTGTGCTCGAATTGGAGCCGACCTCACTTGAGCCATTTCACATTACCGAGACAAGTGGAGGCCGAGACAAATTGTTGAGCCGTAACTTGAAGTTTTTGTTGTATTATTGAAAGCTTTGGAGTTTTGTGTTTGAATTGTAGAAGTTTGTGAAGTTTTCAATCATGCCACCAAGGAGAGCTAATCGTCATCAAAACGTTGAAGCTTTGTATCGTCGAGAAGAAGCCGAGCTTATGGAACAACGTATTAATGAGAAGTTTGATGAAGGCATTGGTAAATTGGAGAAATTGATGAATGATTTGAATCAAAGGAGGAGATCACCAAACTCGAACCATGGAGGAAACCGAGTTTCGCCATCGGTTACGGAAGCGAGGAGGGTATCACCACATTCTTGTAGAGATAGAAGAGAAGCGTCAATTTCATCACGAAGAGATCATCATGACTATGCACATGAAGAGAGAAGAAGTCAACGTGAATTTGACCATGAAGTATATAGGGATGAAGAGAGACATAGTCAAAGAAGCATGCATGAACGAAGGGATGATAATGGTCGAGATCGATATAGACGTACTTTTGATTTTGTTGAAGAAGGTGATAGAGCTAGTATTCATTATCGAGATCGAGACCAAGTTCGAAATTCTTATCGGGATGTTGAAGATGATCGTCGATGGGAATCGGGTATGAAGATGGAAATTCTGGAGTTTAAAGGCGGGATGGTTGCTGAGGAGTTCTTAGATTGGGTTTCAAATGTTGAAGAGATCTTTGATTTCAAGGAGGTTCCTGAGCATAGAAAGGTGAAGTTGGTTGCTACTAGGTTGAGGGGGAGAGCTTTGGCGTGGTGGCAGCAAACTAAACTAACCAGGGAGAGAATGGGGAAGTCAAAGATAGAATCATGGGATAAGATGAAAAAGTTGATGAGATCTACTTTCTTACCTTACAACTACCAATCACTTACGTACCAGAGGTTGCAGAATCTGAGGCAAGGGACAAAGTCTGTTAGTGATTATGCTGATGAATTTTACCAACTCATTGCCAGGAATGATATTATGGAGACAGAAGAACAGCTGACTGCTAGATTCATTGGGGGATTGAGAATGCAGATCCAGGATATGGTTAATATGTTCGATCCTAGATCCGTTGCAGAGGCACATCAGAAAGCGTTAGCTTGGGAGAAACAAGGAAGGCATGGAGGTGGTGTGTTTACTAATTCCAATAATCAAGCAAGGGGTGTTGGTGGAAGTTCTAATGTTCCTAAACATGTTTCAAAGCCAGTGGTGAAGGAGGCTGAGAAGGCGAAGTTTAGCAGTGGGTTCAAGTGTTATAATTGTCAGGAGTTGGGTCACAAAAGCAACGAATGTCCGAAGCCGAAGAAGAGAACCATGGTTGCAGAAGTTGAGGAGGATGATGGTGAGGAGGCAGAATGTTCAAATACACCTTATGTTGAGGAGGAAGAAGAATTGTTCGGAGATGAAGGTTGTAATCTTATGTTGAGGAGGTCATGTCTTACACCAAAGCAGGAGGAGGATTGTAGTTGGTTGAGAAGCAATATTTTTCAGTCGACGTGCACTATTCTGGGAAAGGTTTGCAAGTTCGTTATTGATGCGGGAAGTTGTGATAATATTATTTCTACAGAGGCTGTGAGGAAATTGAACTTGAAGACTGAGAAGCATCCTAAACCGTACAAGCTAGCATGGTTAAGGAAGGGTGGTGAAGTGAAAGTGTGTCGAAGAGCTTGTGTTAATTTTTCTATTGGGAAGAAGTACAAAGATGAAATTTGGCGTGATGTTGTAGACATGGACGTGTGTCATCTGTTGTTGGGCAGACCATGGCAGTTTGATAGAGCAGTTCAACATGACGGTCGTGCCAATAGTTACAGTTTCATGTTCGAGGGTACTAAAATCACTTTGGTTCCTAAGAAGCAACAACAAAAGGAGAGCAAGCTAGAAGAGATTGAGGAATTGAAAACTCTGTTGACTTTGAAGGAGTTTGTCAAGGAAGTCGAAGAAGAACCAGAAGTGTTTTTGTTGATTGGGAGAGAGAGTAGCGAAGAAGTTGAAATTCCAGAAGCAGTAAAGCCAATTTTGAAAGAATTCGAAGATGTATTTCCAGAGGAGTTGCCTAAGGAGTTACCGCCACTTAGAGACATTCAACATCAAATTGATCTTGTTCCGGGAGCAGTGTTACCACATCGACCACATTACCGAATGAGTCCGAAGGAACATGAGGAGTTACGAAGGCAGGTGGAAGAGTTGTTGGAACAGGGACATGTTCAGGAAAGCTTGAGTCCTTGTGCCGTGCCAGCATTGTTAGTACCAAAGAAGGACGGAACATGGAGGATGTGTACAGATAGTAGAGCTTTGAATAAGATCACTGTCCGATATAGATTTCCTATGCCAAGGTTGGATGATTTGTTAGATCAATTGAGTGGGGCAACTATATTTTCAAAGATTGATTTGAAGAGTGGTTATCATCAAATTCGAATCAGACCTGGAGATGAATGGAAGACAGCTTTCAAGACGAGAGAGGGGTTATACGAATGGTTGGTTATGCCATTTGGTTTGTCAAATGCACCTAGTACATTCATGCGGGTGATGAATCAAATCTTTAGACCATTCATTGGGAAGTTCGTCGTGGTTTATTTCGATGATATTCTGATTTACAGCAGGAGTATGGAGGAGCATGTTCTACATTTGAGGGAAGTGTTGATTATTCTTCGTGAAGAACAATTTTATGCTGCTACGAAGAAATGTGTGTTTATGACGCACAGTGTTTTATTTCTTGGGTATGTTGTTTCAAGGGAAGGTATTCAAGTTGACCGGAGTAAAGTTGAAGCAGTCAGGAATTGGCCACAGCCAAAGACAATTACGGAAGTGAGGAGTTTTCATGGGCTAGCGTCATTCTACCGAAGATTCATTCCACACTTCAGTAGCGTGATGGCTCCAGTTACTGATTGCATGAAGGGGAAACAGTTTGTATGGTCAGAGGAAGCAGGAGTTGCTTTTGAGAAGATCAAGGAACTATTGACTACAGCGCCAATTCTTGTTTTACCAAATTTCCAGTTGTTGTTTGAGCTACACACTGATGCATCAAAGGTTGGGATTGGAGGAGTGTTGAGTCAATGTGGGAGACCTATTGCATATTACAGTGAGAAGTTGTCAGGGGCAAAGATGAGATACAGTACTTATGACGTTGAATTCTATGCTGTTGTGCAAGCTGTTAAGCATTGGAGACACTACCTATTTCAGAAGGAATTTGTTCTTTACACTGATCATGAAGCATTGAAGCACTTACAGGGGCAGGATAAAATTTCAGCGAGACATGCATCATGGATTGCATATTTACAGCAGTTTACTTTTGTCGTTAAGCACAAATCAGGGGTGACAAATCGAGTAGCTGATGCTTTGAGTAGGAGGAGTCATTTATTAACGACAATGAAGGTTGAAGTGACGGGGTTTGAATTACTGCCAGAAATGATTGAAGAAGATCCTTACTTCGTGAAATATATTGAGAAAGTAAAGGATGGGAGTACCGATGAATTTATGATAGTTGATGGTTTTCTGTTTAAGGGAAATCGTTTATGTATTCCGGATTGTAGTCTGAGGATGAAAATTGTCAAAGAGTTACACGAGGAAGGGCATGTGGGCCGTGATCGTACTTTGAAATTGATTTCACAGTCTTACTTTTGGCCGTCGATGAGAAAAGAGGTTGAAAGATTCGTGGAGAAATGCCATATTTGCCAGGTGTCAAAAGGAACAGCGACGAATGCAGGGTTGTATATGCCATTACCTGTACCGTCTAAGCCATGGGTTGATATTAGCATGGATTTCGTTTTGGGTTTGCCTAGGACTCAAAGGGGAAATGATTCGATATTTGTTGTGGTGGACAGGTTTTCGAAGATGGCACATTTTGTTGTTTGCAAGAAGACAGCAGATGCAGTTCGAGTGGCACAGTTATTTTTCAAGGAGATTTATCGACTTCATGGTTTACCAGAATCTATTGTTTCTGATCGAGATACTCGTTTTCTGAGTCACTTTTGGCTGAGTTTGTGGAAGATGATGGGAACGAAACTGAAATTTAGTAGTGCTTATCATCCGCAAACTGATGGGCAGACAGAAGTTGTTAACAGGTCATTGGGAAATTTGTTGCGTTGTCTTGTACAGGATAATTTGAGAAGTTGGGACATGAAGCTATGCCAGGCAGAATTTGCTCATAATCATGCAGTGAATCGTAGCACAGGATTCAGCCCGTTTCAGATTGTTTATTCAAACTTACCAAGGGGACCGTTGGATTTAGCAGTAGTACCACAGTCGAAGGGAACAGTTAAACGAGCTGTTGATTTTGTTGATGAGTTGACTGAATGTCATAAAGTCGTTCAGAAACGATTGGAGAAATCGAATGAGAAGTATAAGAAGTTTGCAGATTTGAAACGACGAAATGTTGAGTTTAAGGAAGGTGATTTGGTTTATGCTGTATTGACAAAGGATCGTTTTCCAGTGGGTGCTTATAACAAGTTGAAGGCGCGAAAAATTGGTCCAGTTGAAGTTTTGAAGAAAATTAATGAGAATGCTTATCGATTAAAGTTACCGGATGATGTTTATACTTCTGATGTTTTTAACATCAAACATTTAATTCCATATCATGGAGGTGGGATTGTTGAGGAAGAATTTACAAATTCGAGGTCGAATTTTTCTCAACCAGGGGAGGATGATGCAGCTAAGGCCAGAGAAGAAGTTGTGCAAACTTTAATTCCTGAAAACACGAGTTTGTGGTGTAGTGTGATGACTCGTCCACGACTCAATGAAGGTTTGAGTCGTTTCCGAGCTAGGGAAGGAGGTCCACGACCTAACAAACCACGGGAGAAATCAGGCCGAGATAACAAGGCATCGGAGTTGAGTCGTCCACGACTCAACGGTCTACCCATAAGTCGTTTGCGACTTAACCAAGCTCAGGAGAAGATGTACCGACCTAATGATATCTACATGAGTCGTCTACGACTTAGCATGAAGCAAGGGAAAGCCCCAGCTAGTGAAGGCCTTGAGTCGAGGGAGTTAGGACGGCAAGGAGTTGAGTCGGCTGAGTCGCTTGGCTTGTTGAGTCGTGTACCTTGTGTGTTTGATGAGTCGTGAGTCGTTTACGACATAAGTTGGGTCATGTATGTACTATATGAGTCGGTCGTGTTTGAGTCGTTTGTATTGTCTGTGAGTCGTAACGTGTTGAGTTGGGTGAGTTGTGGTTGAGGTAGTAAGTCGTGAGTCGTGCCCTGCTTGAGTCGGTGGCGTACGAAGTGTTGTAATGGCAGTATGTAGCGTCTATTGAGTCGGCAGCGACTTAGATGAGTCGGCAACGACTTAGATGAGTCGTGAGATATGAGTCGGTCACGACCTAAGGGCCAGTTGTAAACTCTATAAATAGGGGCGTGAGTTGTAATTTTTGGTAGGTTGATTTTTTGAATAAAATTCTCTTTTGTTAGCTTTGTGCTTTCATACCAATTGGTAGTTGAGTGTAATCTCCTATCTCCTCTTTCGGTTAATCGAGTGCGCTCGATTCAACGATCGTAGAAGCCGATTCACGGAATCTAGTGCGCTAGATCAACGTGCGAAGAATCGTAGATCTTTGAACACGGTATAGTGCGCTATCAACGTGTTTGAGATAGCTAGAGTTCGGTATCTTTGGATCAACGAACTTGGGCATTTTGGTATCTTCAACTCACCGATTGCTACATTCCATCGATTGAAGTTTTGTTTGATTAATCCGCTGCGTCATTTTCTTTTTCTCATTTACTAATCAAAGTTAAGAAATTCGAAGCATAAACTCAACACAAACCTGAGAAATACATGAGAACTATTTTCAGATTCAAGATCAAATCTTCAAAAACCAAAATCACTTCGCTGTAATTTCCCAAATCTGTTCACATGCAATCAGTAATTCCCCTCATTTTTTCCAAAGCCTGTAAACAATTCTACAAACCATTCTGCAAATTACAAAATCTGTAGCATGCATCTTCAAAACCATGCATTTACCATTTACAAAACCCAAATCTATTATAAAACCCCTCATATCAAATCTGTAGCCTCTCATTTCAAATCTGAAGCTTGCACCTCATAAAAAAAGGAATCAAAGCACCTACATTTTCTTGAATCTGGAAATCAAGTTCACCTGCAAATTGCAAATCTGCACACTTTCAAACCCAGGGCAACTGTAGTCTTTAAAAAAAACTATATATGTAGTCCTGCCTGCATTTATTCTTCCAACTTGGGTATTAAAAGAAGTGTTAAATTCAAATCAAGATGAATCTGGAATCTTTGGTGTTGCCTGCAAGTTTTAAATCTAAGGGGAAATACAGTTTTAAAGTTCAAAAGCGTTTCAAAATGGAAGTTCTGTCTTCTCAAAATTCAGGTGAGTAACTTTTTAAAAATTTAAAATGGAATTAGGTTGCATGCTAGTATAGTTGAATATAAGTAAGTATTGCATGTGTATGGATAGAAATTCTGATGTAAATATTTATGTGTATGCATGTTGTTATGTGCCCTGTTATGTTCCCAGTTCTACTTTTCATTTAAAATCCCCTACCACTTAATTTAATTTGTGATAGTATTTTATTTTTTAACCAAGGTTGTTGCTTATCATAAATTAAGAATTAAATAATTAAATTACATTAAAACAGAGTCTGTTGGCCTTTGGAAAATGTTGAAATGTCAGTTCATGTTGATGCAAACCTAAAATTTAAACTGTGTAATTCCTTAATTCAGTATTATAAATTGAAAGCATTAACTAAATCATGATTTTTAACATTGAAATCTAGGTTTTCAGAAATAGAATGAGTGTATAGTTCTTGTTTGAACCGAAATCAATCTTTGGGGTTTCTACGGTGATTCATGAATCTGTAGGGGGTGAGTTCCTGCATGGTGATGGAGAATTGATCAGAGATGTTAAGTAAAATAGTGGATGGTGATGGAATACACCACAGAAGATGCGACAGTGGAAATTCTTTTGGAACCCTAGTTAAACTGGGTTAGTTTTGATCGATCAATCTCGTCTTTTATAGTTGATCGAGTGTTATGGTATTTTGGGGTACGATAGCTTGGTCGTGGATGAAGTCGAGGCCGGAGTAGTTGATCATCAGGGGGGCGGAGCGGCGAGGATTAGGTGTTAATAGGTTTTGAAGAAACCTGATTTTGTTGTTTCCAGGTTTAGAGATAGTGCTCGTTTTGGATTTGAGGAAGTGTTGTGGTTTTTGGAGGGTCGCGATGTTGTCAAGGAATGATTGCTGATGGGTGTTGAAGTTGTTTTGGTACTGGAGTGACTCGAGTAAATTTTGGGTTGGACTCGAAGACAATGGGTAGATTGCTCGGGGAAGAGTGGTGGTAAACTCGAAGCATGTAGGGTTGTGTCTCGGGTTAGTGGATCTATCAGGTTTCAATCAGAAAACCTGGTATTCAATTTTTTTAAAATAAAATTTTGAAGATGGGTTTAAATTGTTAGGTAAGGTTTGAAACAAGATTTAAATCTAGTTCTTAAATCTGAAGTAAATTTAAAATCTCAGATTTTAAATAAAAATAAAGTTTTAAACTTTAAACTTGTTTAACTACTTAATTTTGGAAAAAGTAGTTTGAACTTTTCAAAAATGAAGTTTTGTTAAAGTATGAGCAAGGTTTAAAATTCAATTTAAAATCTGGAAATTTAAAAATGAATTTCAGTTTTAAAATTTGAAGAAGATGTAATTTTGGAAATTTAAACTAAATATAAATTGAAGTTATTGAATGTAACGACCCGGTGATTTCAACCATTCGCATCCGCACATGTCGGACTTGAATTGTTCAAAATACCGCGTTGTAAAAATAAATTTGGCAAATCTCAAAATATACAGTAAATAATTAATCACAGAATCACAGACACAGAATCAGAATACTCGCAGCGGAATTTAAAAATACTTAGTGGTTCATGAAGCCACTATAAATATTCTTACTCAAGTAAAATTTACATAGTCTTAAATCCAAATATAGTTTTAACTTATCAGTAAACAGTCCAAATGTCCACTAGTCTTGATTTCAAAATTTTAGATAAAGAACTGGAAAGGAAGTTTGCCAGCAGCTTGAAGGTGATCTACAGAAATCCTAGCTCCGGGATGAAAACTGAACTGCAACTCAGGCTGACCCGAGAGTAACATAAAACATAAACACTCGAGTCAGGACATACATACTTATATAGTGTAAGCTAATTCAAGTGTACTGTAATATAGAACAAGTAACTTAAAGGATGCTTGGGACCGCCCATCCTCTAAAGATCCGTTATACTATTTACTATGTAGTATATTGCGCTATTATAATAGTGTCTAATTGTAAAATAAACTTACTTTTTAATAGCGTTAAGGGGTTACCCATATAGCCCTTAACACAAATAATGCCAATAGTCTATACAGTACCGTAATACCTCCTGATCGGGAAGCTACCAGAGGATACTCCATAGGTACGACACAAATAGAAACTCGTAGGAGGCTCGCTATGGTAGGTGACACGGCACAACTAGGCAATGCCAGGGTAGATATACCAATTGCTATCCGGACCGGTGGAAACGCGTAGCCGCAGTTACCGCCCACCTCGAACAACACTCCCAAATCAAAGGTGCGCACCAAAACAATCACAGAAGTAATAGAATGGCATACGAAGAAGTGCGTTCGATCAGAGGTGCTACCTCATTAATCCGAGAATCGCTCCTGTTTTAGCCACCTTATGCCAACTCACGGGAGTCGGGTCCACGTATTTACCTTAAAGGAACCGTCACCACCATCCTACTTCATTCTGGGATCTCCACCGCGTACACGGTTAGTCAAAGTGGTTTTCGGTATCGACAGAGAGTATGTCCATATCCGATCCCGGTCTCTTTGCCAACCAAGCGTTATTATAACCCGTGGTTACAGTTTAAAATGGTATTCGTACTTTAAAATCGAAATATATCTCAAATTCCTTCAATATCAAATATTGATTTAAACTTTCCACTTTATACATACTTTTTAAATTTATTCAATTTATTTGGAATTTATTGCCTTTACCAAATTTTAAAGTTAAATTCTTCCTTTAAATCGATCAAAAAATCAATTTCTTAAATTTTTTCTAATTTCATATTAAATTCCAAAATTTACACCTTTTTCCCAAAATTAATTTCCATACATTTTAAAACAATCAAATTCCAGTTTCTGCAGCACTTATGAAATGCTACCTAAAGTTTATGGGTTAAACAGTCCAATTTTAAAAGACAGCATTTAAATGCTGTAATAGGTTATTAACTTATCAATTTAGTTTAAATTCCAAATAAAACTTATTATCAATTATTTCTTAACTGAAATCTCATCTTAACAAAAATCCAGAATTTTCCCAAATAAGTTATATTTATTTATTTAAAATCTTAACTCATTCAAAAATCATTTTTAAATCTTTACAAAAATCCTTTAAATACATTAAACCACAATATTATAAACTTCCATTTAAAATTTTTTTTAAAATATTTCAGAAAAATATTATAGGAACCACGGGTCTGTATAAAATTTTCTAGCCTAGGTCAAGTGATACGGATTTATATCATTTCAATCCGCAATTTTACAAACCCCGGGTTCTATCATTTCAAACCCGCAATCCCAAGTTAAAATTAAACAGTTAACTGAATAAATGCATAATAATCATCGTTTTAGGCCTATCATTTCAGCCTTAACGATTTAAATTTATAGGGAACTTGCAGTGATGATTTAAATCAGTAAATAAACATTTAACAATATAACTGCAGAAATATTACAACAGATAAATAACTGATAAGGTGTCAATTTAAATGGAGTTTAACATCCTACGTTATATTACAGACAGATAACAGTTAAATAATAATTTACACATACACTTGCGATAATTCACAGAAATATAGGCATGTTTGTCTGGTGAGAAAAACTCACCTGAATGCTGCAGAAAATTTTAAATTTCAAAACGATGATTCACCGGAAAAGAACTACAGAGAGTAACGATCAAAATCCCTCGGATGTCAAGCTTAGATTCAAATTTAGAACAAGATTCAAAATATTGAATACGCGACTTTAGAATTTACGGTCAAAGAAAAATTTAAAAGTAGGGAGAGAATTTTTTGTTTGACTTGCTCGACCACTCTACCGTGTACAACAACCAAAACATTTCCAAACACACGAACTGTGCTAACACTATAACCATGATAAAATTTCCTAAAGACAAACTAAGGCAAAATGGTGGAGTTTTCTTATTATGCCGGGGTACATGTACACGTGCACACTTCCATTACACTTACTCGCGTACACGCACTGACGCCAACATTTCCACATACTTACATCTCTTCTGCCACTTTCATTCATTATTTTCTTTTCCTTTTACCTGGATCCAACTACTAAAAATATCATCTACTACTGCAAATCAACCTAAGTTCTTACAATATTTCTTTACAGTCTAAATTTAAACTTGCAGGCTTTACAAACTTACAATCAGACAGGAATTCATCATCAGCTACACGCGCCACAACCCCACTTCTTCGAGCTAACCATGGAATTTCTTCGAGAAAAATGCAACAAATCTTCGGGACAAAATATAAAGACTTCGAGAATTTTATGCAACGACTTCGAGTAAAATCATGCGACTAAATCAAAGCATCTACTGAATGTGTACATCTCCTCTCCTCCTTATTCTCTGCTTCCTCTATCATATGAAGGTTACATATATGCAGACTAACTGAACTCACAGTCCTAGCCTACCTCTTTCCCATCCTCACCCCTTGTTTTTTTTTTCCTTTTTTTTTCCTTTTTTTTTTTTTTTTTTTTTTTTGCAAATGAAAGAAAACTCTCTAGGCCTTGTTAACATCCAACTCAAACATGCAAAAAGGGTTTCTCACTGTTCCTATCAGACCTCTACATGAACCAAAACAACTCCTAACCAGATACAAAACAAATGCATGCTTCTAAATATTTGTGACTGTGATACACGTACACGGTGACACCAATGCATAACCCAGTCTAACATCCCTGCCAACACATATTCACGCAACAACAAAACAAAAAAACTAAGCATCATCAGATCCTTACTAAATGAACCCATCCCTCTTTCTTAAATATTTTGACAACACTGCCCTTCCTACTCCTCTCAAACAACTCCAGACCATCTTATGTTCACGCAATTTATACCTCAAGTATATATTTTTTTTCTTCGACAGATCTGTTCCCAAAATAACTCCCAGGCCCTACAACTTACTTGGCATGACATCAACACAGTTCCCATATACAAATTTGCACAACATTCCACTACCTATGTGTCGAGAGTTAAGCCTATAACACACACACAAGATCTCACTTCCTCTCTGTTTCTAGACCTAACTTTCCAAAACAAAAACAGTTCAACATATCCAGATCCCATATGTTTAGTTCAAGGCAGATGATAAGAGTCTCATAGAAAGACAAAGTGAATAAATAGTAGTGTGGCCGAGCAAGGCACAGATAGAACAACATCAAAAGAAAGAGGAAGGAAAACTGGAAGGAAAAAAAAAACAATAAGACTTATTACCTGATGGATCTTGAACGTACGAGGAAGGGGAAGGCAGAGATATTTAGATGCGGAGAAAGAAACAGGTGAGGTGGGTATATATATAGGCAGTGCGAATTAAAGGAGAGGTAAAAGCATCAGTTTTATTGATATAAATTTGGTTGATATGACTGCGAAATTTCCTCATCAGTTCAAAGGAAATAGATAAAGTTCGAACGTTGCAAAAATTAAAAAGATTTGAACTGCTGCAAGATCAATGGGGAGGGAGAGCAATCAGTTGAAGACTTGAAGCTATTAGAGACGAAAGATATGAATACGTGATTTTATTGCTGAGAAAAGAAAAGGCAAAACACATTTCCAGTTTTGAACAAAAGAATATGTTCGAAAAGGTTTGATTGAGATCTTCTTGCGTGATGAAAGAACCACTGATATAGCATGTCAGTTACACAGATATAAAGTTGTTAACATGAATGCGTGAACGTTACTTAAGGGAATATTGATCAAAGGAAGGGCAAGCAAGCATCAGTTATATTGACATAAATTGTGAATATAGATACGTGATTAAAGCAGAGGAAAAAAAATGGCAAGCGTGATAAATGGTTTGATTTATTCAATGAATTGCGAGATTCATGTACTTGATTTTGGTAGAGCTGTTGGAAGCAGAGAATGGGAGAATATAGGATATGCACGTTTCAGTCTTTAAAGTGCATGCATTGATTGTAGGTAATTTATACGTGATATAATTAGCAGGATAAATAAATCTGAACGTTATGAGAAATTTGTGTTAAAAGCATGCGTTACTTTAGGAAGATAATAAGCACTAAAATTTCGAACTGACTAGGCAATAGAAGAGGTGATTTTTAGGGACCACGGTTAGCAATTTGATTTGATCTTTATATGTGTGATATCGATTCTCAGTTATAAATGTTTGAACATTACCCATATTTATTAAAATATGCGTTGATTGTGGGAATATGGCTTGCGAGATTTAAAACTGCCAATTGAAATTAATGCATGCGATTACTGCAAATTTTATGAGAAGCTTTGATTTCAATATTTATGCGTGATTGAGGAACTTGATTTTGTGTAGTACTGCTTGAAACAGAGGATAAACAGATTTGGACGTTACTTATATGTGTGATTCATTTCTAGTTTATCAATCTTGATTTTTAGTTTGATTGCAATAAATGAAATGGCAAAAATTATGTAAGGCTTTAGGAATGAAACGTATATAAATTTATTTAAAAAAAACCAAACTGTCCGTTAAAATAAAATAACGTTTGCTATAAAATCACTGACTGATATATTATATCCAAAAATATTAAAAATATGATTTTTTTTACAATACATCAAACTGACGTAATACAGAACATCAAAAATTTCTATAAAAATAACATTTTTAAGTTTATACGTTTTATTCCGTTACCTACCATAGATTTTTACGCGTCCTTTAAACGCGAAATCCAACAGTTCATTAATACACTAAATTCTTCAAAATTATTACTTAACAAACTTAATTGGTTTTCACATATTATATATATATATACAAAATTCCTTTTACTAAAATTCAAATGGAGTTGTCTTTTAACAAATTTAACCGTTTCACACTTTAAATTTCCATATTTAGTATTTTAAGGAAATGATTTAAATCAAATTATATATGTATATAAATTGGGAAGTAAATTTTTCTGGAAAGAGAAAAATAACGGATTAAAGTTCTATACGTTTTCTTATATATAATCTTATATATATATATATATATATATATATATATATATATATACGGTATTTATTCCCTAAATTTAGGCGCTTTTTTTAAGGCGTAATTTCCTAGTTCATTTATATACTAAAAAAAATTAGAAATTCTGACCATGCTGAGACTCGAACTCGTGACCTGTCGTGAATAGCCCAGATGTCTTAACCACCTAAGCTATTAATGTTTTCTTAATTAAAACTTGATCTTGCTAGACATTAAGTTATTTACCATCTTCGACAAAACCCCAAATTTCCAAATTAAAGTTGATTCTTAACCATGTCAAAATTTCAGAGATCTTATTATTTAATCAAAAATTTGGTCAATTGTTTTTTTTTTTAGTCACTTTAAATAAACCCCAAAGTTTTTAAAAAAATACAAGTAAAAAAATACTTGTTAAAAAAAAAATTGGGCTGTTACATTGAAATTTTAAAATGAATTAAATTTCAAAATTGTTATGAAATTCATTTCTAAGGCAAAACACTTGATTGACTTGGAATTTTAAAAAGTTATAAATTGTTTAGACTTTGATAAGTTTAAATTATTTTCATTTTAAACTTGTATTTAAAATGAAATTTCAAAGGTACTTTGTTTCAAATAAAATTTGTGTGTTAAACATAATTTAGAAATGTTTTATCTTAAAATTAAGTTAAGAATTAATGTTTAAAAAGGTAATTAAGGAATAATTAATTTATTTATTTAATTAATTTATTTAGGTTTTATGAATATTGATTAGGGGTTAATTAAATTTGAAATTAAGATCATTAATTAGATTATCAATTAATGATTAAAGAATTATTAATTAAGCAATTCAGCTTTAATCATGGTTAATTAATTAAATAATTAGATATTAATTAATGGATGATTAAAGATAATTAAATTTGTAATTAATCTCAGTTAATTACTTAATAAAATAATTAAAGAATGGTTAATGAAGGTCATTAACCAGAATTATTTAATAATTAATTAATATGGTTAATTTTAATAATTAATTAGATTAATTAATTTAATAATAATCTATTGTAATGATATAAGTGTAATTACTTTATGAAGTAATTAAGAAATTAATTACTTTATGTGATTAATTTAGTTTAATGAGATTGTTTAATTTAATTAATTAAGTTTAATTAATTTTAAACACTTGAGGGTTTAAAGATAATTACTTTATGTAATTAATGGATTGAAAATTTCTTGGTGAAGTAATTAATTAATAATTACAGGTTGTAATTAAATGAAGATGTTTAAGAATGAAGTAATTTGGAGTATAATTACTTAGAAATTAATCAAGGGATTAATTAAGGAATCAATTAAGGAATAATTTATTTATTTTAATGAGGTAATTAAGTTAGTTAATCACTGAATGTGATTTATCTGGAAGGATTAATAATTATGGGTTAATTACTTAAGGTAATTAATTTAAGAAAGTAATTAATTAAATTAAGGATCATTAATTGTTATAATTAATGATGTAATTAAAGTTGATTAATTATGATTAGTTAATCAATGATAAATAATTAAAGGTAATTAATTATTGATATTAATTAAGGATTAAGTAATTAATTATAGTTAATTAATTAACTGAAGTAATTAAAGGTTAATTACTATTTGGTTGAGAATAATTAATTTGTGAAATTAATTAAGGATAATTACTTGAATGTAATTAAGGATAATTAATCAAGGGTGATTAATTTAGGTGATTATTTTGAATGATTAATTAATTGATTGTAATCAATTAAATGGTTAAGTAAGCAAGATTTATATTGGTGAAGTAATTAATTTAATTTATTTTTTTCAAGATGAAGCAATTAATTTAATTCACTTTAAATTAATTAGAGATGGAGATAATTAATTTAATTCATTTTAAATTAATTATATTGTGATGAAATAAATCGTTACTTATATATGAATGGATGACCTTGCTTATCTTGGATGCCTAGTGATCTCAGAAATGAGATAAGTAATGTTGTGTGGTATGAATGCTTGGTTGCATTATGATGATAACATAGATTATCTATTGTGATGGTGATATAAGAATTATCTATTTTGATATTGATAATGTGGATCATCTGTTTATTTTGATAATGTTGATTATCAATTGTGATTTGTGAGTTATCTGTGTGTATATAGATATTGAATTGTTTTAAACTTTAAAACAACTTAGACCTAAAAGACACGCTTCGGATTTCGATGAGACCGGGATCGACTTCTCATATTTGGATATCCGAAAACCACATCGATCCAAATTAACGATATGTCGTGAATCTCTTGTGAAGAGTAAAGACTCAAGGTGTAAGGTCTATTCGTCAGTATAACTCTGGGGATGATTCCGTGATGAGTTTGACGAAAATAGTACTTACAGGTTCGAGATGGTGATTTAGAGTGCAAGGGCTATGGTCGTTGACTCTGAGAGTGATTCCAATAATGACTGCAACGAGATAGTGCCTTTGGTTTCGTTCAAACCCGAAACGAACTTGTATGGATTGAATGCTTTCAGAACATCGTTAGGTGGACGATGAGCATTCTAAGTGATGCGTTCACTAAAGGTAATCGTAGCCTCAAGCCTCATCAACCGGGAATGGCTAAAACAGGGGAGGTGCAACAAGGCTTCGTGGGTAGCCCCCACTGGAGAGTGAGATTTACCCCTGTCTAGAGGTCCCTTTTATTTCGGCTGTGTGGACAGTTGTTGAGCTCCAACTGTCGGGGTTGTCTTGTTCGGAACTGTTCAGTAAGGAATGGTTCCGGCCTTGTGTTGCAGGGGAGTTAGGGTGGCTCCTCGGTACGTTGATCTAGGCCACGTACTATGACGGATGGTACCCCAGTAGCCCTGCCATTGTATGGAATCCAAAATCCAATAAGTGCCAACGGTTTTGATTGTATTACCCACTTTTGTGGCTAGTAGTTGGAATTTAATGAATGTAACAATTTCGGCTATTTCATATTTATTTGAAAACCCTAGACCTATTATAATATCATCGGATTTCCTATCAAATGTTTGGTAAGCGTAAGGTAAAAAAAATTCCATGTTTATGTGTGGGAAGTCATACGTGATACCTTTCTTTTCAAAAGGTTTTTGAGAGTTAAGCAACCTTAACCTGTTACTCACACCAGACCCATGTCTGACCCGGAGTTTATTCTGTTTTTCTTAAACTCTTGGGTCCTCAAAATTTTACGAGTAGCCAAGAGATTCAGGTTAGCTTTGACGAATATAGGGGGAGCAATGGAGCAGGAGGCTTCTGCATTGTAGTTATCTAGTTTCCGCTGTGTTGGTTTCTCTGAGTCATTTGTTTGGGTTATGTTGTACTATGTTGTAATAACTAGACAGGTGATTATAACTGTCTAGTATGTGTTGTATTATCTGTGTAACTCTGATAGTGGTTGTAAACTTTGTAATGTTTATGTTATTAATATAATTTATTCATTCCGCTGTTCAGATTCTGATGTTGTTTCTTCTTCTCTTCTTTCTTTTCTCTTTTCTATCCCTTTCTTTCTTATTAATGATGTGTCATTCTGTGGAGACGGATGGCGGGTGATTACAAATTTGAAGCTAAGTGTTTATCAAAGTTAAGTTTTATATAACACGTGAACATATGAGATAGTAGAATTTAAAAAAAAATTAAATTGATTGAATATCCATGTTAAGTAAATGTAGCGAATCTTTTTGTATATTCTGTTAGGATGTACTGGAGTATCGTATGAATATGAATTTAAGTTATACAAGGTTAATAACTTAAAGTAAATTTTGTGTAATGATTCATAAATGATTTTAGTATTGAATTAGGAACACTAAGTAATAAATCAATATGAATTAAAATGAAAGCAATTGGTGTAGTAAGAAACCAATTGAATAGAGTACGTAAGTTGTACATAGATCATTTTATTCGTGTAACGACCCAGGATTTTGAACAATTTAAATTGAAAATATTTAATTAGTTTTAACTATTTGAATAATGGTTTGGATTGAATTTCCATTTTAACTTTGAATTTGGCGATTAAATTATAAAATTTAATCTATTGAAAGTTGAACAAAAATTTGAATCTTCAGTTTTAAGCTGATTTAAAATATTTCAAAGGCTTAGAAAATTCATATTGATAATACTGAAGATAACAGAAGCTTCAGAATCGAATTTGAATGTAATTTGTTCAGTTTTGAAATTATATCGTTTAAATCGTTATTTAAAAATAGCCTTCCGAGGCACAGTCTCGGAATTCGACGAAACCAGTTCCATTGGGTCCGTAATATTGAATTATTACCGGATTTCAAATTTCGTATTTTTCGGAGTTGATATGTGAACACACGGTGAGAAACCGCATTGAAATTTTAAAATGAATTCAATTTTAATGTAAATTTAAAATTTGGTCACATCAGTTGTTTTCTTCCATAATTTACGCCTAAAAATACGCCTAGTATCACGCCAGAGATCGTGTACATCATGCTCCTTTCGATTTTAATTATAATATCCCAGAATTTTGAGTATGGGATTTGTGAACATTTAATTCATTTTAAATGTTTACTATGAGTTTAAAATTTATTTTAAACTAAAGGAATTGGTTTAAAATTTTATTAACAAGTTAAAATTTCTAAGGTGTGGATTTAATTTGAAAATTGAACAATAATAATATAATATTCAGAATTGAAATAAAAGAAATTTTGGATGTAAAAAGTGATAAAATGGTTTTAAAAATTTATCTTGGGCAATCTGAGTGTAAATAGCATGGTAGAAATTATAGATGAATTTTGAGGTCAATAAATTAATATTTGGAATTTTATAATAATTTAAAAACGAATTTAATATTATTAAAATGCAAATAATCAGATTTTGGTTCGGAATGAGCGGAAATGATTTTTAATGTGTTTATAAATGTTATATGAATTATGGTTAAGTTAATAAAATTTTAAAAAGTGGAAATTTTGAGTGATTTCGATAATTTCGAAAATTGCTTAATTAATAGACGAGTTTAAATAGCCTTCCGGGGCACAGTCTCGGAATTCGACGAAACTAGTTCCATTGGATCCTTAATAGTTAGTTATTATCGGATTTCAATTTTCGTAGCAATCGGAGTTGTCGTTTAACCCCGGCAGCTCGAAACGCATCGAAATCGTTTTAATCGGTTTAATTTTAAATTGATCGTTTAATTCCGTAACTCGCACATACGATAAAATTGGCTTACGAAACTTGTTCCATTGTGTCCGGAATGTCGAAAAACCCTAGAATCGCCTGTCGGAACGTGAGAATTGGAGTTCGTTTGCAAATGTGGATAAATTGAGAAAATTGTTGATTAAAATATTATTAAATAACATATATATATATTATAAAATCTCTAAAACCCTAGCATCGTTCCAGGCCGCCGCTTGAGGCATTTTAATGGCCGAAAATCATCGATCTTCTCCTCCAAATCGTGATCAATCCATCAAGCTATTGTGTAAACGTTCAACTAGAAACTCGGAGAGGATGTAGAGGGCTTCACATCCGTACGGGTGTGATTGGAATTAGCGAAGCGAGAAGGCTCACAGGGGGTCGCGTTTGGGTGGCAGTCGCGCACGTTTTCTGGTGCATCGAGGACGCCGAGCTGAGGCGCGAGTGGGCCGTGGGTGAGCGTGGCAGTGGGCGTTCGTATGGTGGGTCAGATCGAGCTCAAAGCGATCGTGTGCAGTGCGGCGAGCAACCCTAATTTCTGCGTGTTGGGTTTTACTGAAGCCGTGTTCGCGTGATAGAGAGGGAAGGAGGAGGGCGGTTATGTTGCGTGATCAACGGTCTTGATGTTATTTTTGGTAAAATAATAAAATTTAATAAAAGAAATTGTTTAAGATTTTATATACAAACTTCAATTGTTCATAACGGTTTCATACGATGTCAGATTTCAGCGATTTTGGTAGCGTTGGAATCGCAGAAACGAGTTCTACGCGATGGTGCAGATCCGGAGTCATTCCGAGCAAGTAGAAATTTAGGTTAAATCGAACGTCGTTCGGTTTAATTTAAATTTCGAACGCTCGCCGAAACTCAAGGTGAGTTATTCTCACTCACATCTGGATACTAGTAAAGTTAGACAGCTAGTATTGATTGTTTGTTTGGTTGTATAGCTGAATATGTTAATTATTATCAAATTGAGTTGATATATATATGTGGTTGTGCTAATATTTGTGGATGCAGGGAAAAACAGGTTGGAGGGATCCAACTGGATTCCTCACAATGTATTAATTATTTTTATATTGATGATGATGCCTGTTTATATATTGTGATTGATAAATGTGGAATTAAATTGTTCTGTGATATTGTGGTATAAACTACAAACCCAGAATGTTAATTATAAAGAAATTGGAATTTAATTATAAAGGAATTAAATTGGTTTTTCAAAAAGGAAATTAAGGAATTTATAAATAAGGAATATAAAAGAGTATAAGAAATTAGAATCTATTGGATGGAAAACTGAAATAAAATTCAATTGGAATTATGCTGAGTAAATTATAAATCCATAATTAATTATAAATGGAAAAATTGAATTTTAGAGGAATAAAGGATATTGTTAAATAATGAATTTAAAAGAATTAAATTTGAAATCTATTTAGAATGGAAATTGAAAATTTGTAAAATCTGGAATGATAAACAAAGAGAAATGTTATAAGTTGATACATGTGAAAGTAAATTTATGTTATTAAACTATAAAACTAAATTGAAATAAATTGACAGAAATCGTGAGAAGGATTTCTGTGATGTTTAAGTGGAAATGAAATTCCTTGGGAAAAACCAAGTTCAAGTTAAACTGATTTTATAAAAAGAAAGTTTTGAAGTTTAAACTTGTTTAAAAGAGTGTTTGGAAATTATTATATTTTTTAAAAGTAACTATTTATTAATTAGTAATAGTAAAGTAATTATTCTTTTACAAATGGATTTGTTTAAAAAGCTAGTTTTGACCTAAGTATATTGCAATAAGTCTTAATTTTTTTTTTCAACTCTATTTTTAAAATAAAGTTTAACTAAAACCTTAGTTTAAATCAAGTTATATCCTATAAAATAGTTTTTCTTTAAATATTTTAAAATTATATTTTGAGTATATAATTAGTAGTAAATTTACCTATTTTAAAGGATATTTAGAATAAAATGTTTTAATTGTTTTAAATCTAAATAAATTGAACTTGGTTATTTCCAATGGGAACATATGGTAAAGGATTTACCTTGTAAGGAAAGAGTTTTTGAAAATTGTTTTCAAATGAGCTTTGAAAATTTGAAAATATATCTTTTAAGATATTTGAGGTAAATAAATAATGTGGAATATTATTTACTGTATGATGGATGCTTATGGATGTTTATGAATATAAATTGATAGTTAAATCACCGACTATCAATATTGGACAATGCGTTGATCGTTTCGAAGAGACCGGGATCGAGATTTATTTCTCGAAAACCACTTCGATCCGATTTGTACGTTTTCGTGCGATAAAACGTGTTCCGAGTCGAAGATGGAGTAGCGAAGTGCAAGGGCTAGTCGCTACTAATCCTGAGGATATTTCCAAAATGGATGTAGTAAGAGTAGTGCCTTCGGTTCCGTTCGAACCCGGGACGGACTTGTATGGACGAATGCTTGCGAAACATCGTCAGGTGGACGATGGGCATTCTAAGTGAAAAGTTATAAAAGGTAACGCTAAGCCTCAAGCCTCATCAAATGGGAATGACTGAAAATCAGGGGATATGCAGCAAGGTTAGGTGGGTCATGCCCAAGCAGGACAAGATATTTCCCCTGTCTAGATGTCCCTTATATATATTTCGGCTTAGTGGGTGGTTGGTCGCGCCAACCACGGGGTTTATCTTGTTCGGGACTGTTCAGTAAGGAATGGTTCCGGCCTTGTGTTGCAGGGGATGAAGGGAGTAGTCCTCGGTACGGTGATCTAGGCCCCGTACTGTGACAGGTGGTACCCCAGTGCCTAGTCATTAGTTGGAAATCCATTATCCCTACGAGCCTTGTACGAGTTTTGTTTGTATTACCCACTTTGTGGCTAGTAGCTGGAATTTAATAATGTAACAATTTCGGCTATTTTATAAGTATTTGTAAATAGACACTATTATAATATCAGAGGATTTCTATAAAAAGTGGTTTAGCTATCGTAAGGTAAAAACCCGACATGTTTATTTGTGGCGTGGTCTTACGAGATGCTTTTGTTTTCAAAGGATTTTTGAAACTTTAAAAAACAATTTGGATGCATATTTAGTATCAGCTGGTATTCCAGACTGACTCGGGTGTTATTTTATTATAATGCTCGGGTCAGACCAAGTATTATTTGTCCAGGTCAGGATGCTATGGAGCAGGAGAGGAGCTGGAGCCCGAGACGCATTATATGTATCTATATATATATCCGCTGCTATGATTGCATGGTATGTCTGATTTGTGATTGTTGATGTATGAGACACTCTGATGACATGATTGTATAAACAGTTATAGATTTCATTTTGTGTAAAGTTATATATTTACTATTATATTTTACTCCGCTGCGACTGTGAGATGCTGATAATGTTAGTTTCTTCTTCTTCTATCTCTTCTTCTTTAACCCTAATGGTTCGTAATTCTGTGCCACTTGAGTTAATAGAGGTAGAATAGTGCTGATTCAAGGGGTACGGATTTGCGGGCTGTCACACTTGGTATCAGAGCTTAGGTTGGCGACAACCTAGGCTTTGGTGGGGTAATTACTCATTAAACAGAGTCAATAGTACTCTATAATGAGTTGAGAGTAATAATAGATATGAGAGCGTACTTGTTAGTTCATATAAAAACTGTTTTTATACTGTGTTGACTTATTGGTTGAGTGTTTATGAATTCTGGTCGGTACGGGAAGTACAACCGTATCGATAGGGGTTTCTAAACTCTTGAACAAGATAAACCGACATAGAATTGTTTTTAAAGGTGGGTAAATGAAATAATTTTACCCAAAATTATATTTTGATATAAAAGAAATAATTTTCTGAAATTATTATATATATTTGGATGATTGGTTGTTAATGTCTAAATCAAATAAGAATATAAAATTTAATCTGAAATGTGAAATAGTTATAGTGAAAATAAAATTCTACAAATATAAATTATATAAAAAGAGGAATAACTAAATTTGAGTTGAACCAGGATTTAAATATCGGATGTTTGGAAAGGATTTTAAAGAAAATAAAAATGATTTGGATTGAATTAAAATGTTTGTTGGGATTTGAAGGTGTTTGAAGGCAATGATTGGAATATTGTTTTGGGAAATATTTTTAAATGGAAACTGTTTTGAAATGAATTTAGAAAAGTAAGAAGCATTGAACTCACTTCAGTCGCTGGAAAATAATCCTGATGATGCTGGCCACATCATTAGAATTCATTTTCGAGTTTCTAAAGTGATGGATTGCTTCCCTAATATTTGGTTATGGTATTGTTTGGGGCTTGTTGGATATAACAAATGTTTTGGGAATGTGTTGATTTTTGTTTCAAATTTGGTTTTGAAATAAAACCGGGTAAATTTAAATTCTGGAAAATTATATTTAAAAAAAAATGTGTAAAATTAAAATAAATTAACTATTGAACTTATTAAGTGAAATTGAGATGGAAGTGAATCTAAATGAAATGGAAAATTTAAAATTGAGAATTTGAAATTTAATTAAATCTAGATGAATTGGAATTAAAGTAAATTGGATATAAAGGTGAAATGTAAAATTATTTATAATTGCATAATGAAGATCATATCCTCAAGTTGTTAAGTGATATAATTTAATTTGAGATTATAAATTGGAAAACAGATTTGAGTAAGCAATCTAAATTTTTGAATGTAAGTAAAAATTGAAATTCATTAATGAAAAGAGTTGAATGGTGTGGCAAATTTAAATTTTGTCCATAAATGAAATGTAAAGTGAGAACATAAATGTGGATATTCTTATGTTGGCAAATAAGTAGACTTATGTATTGGGAAGATGAAATTTGCTATGATAATGAAATTGTAATTGAATTTCAGTTGAGTAATAAATAATATTGAAAGAAATTTAGATTCTATTTAAAAGGAGTAAAAAGGAAAGGTAGAAATCTAAATTTGCTAAATGAAATGATTGGAAAATGGTGATATTATAAATGAATTCAGAGTGAATTAAGAAAGTGGATTGAAAACTAATATGGATTAGGTTATTGACTGAATTAAGTTACATATTAATGGAATTTGTATTGTAATGGATAGAATTTGATAGTCAGTCAAAATTTGAAGGTAAATAAAAATCCTGATTTTGGATTGGGATTTAAATTGTGGTAATAAATATTGGAAGTATGAATGTATAATGGAATTAGCTATAATGATGAAGGTTTTGAATTGTAAGTAAAATTCAAATGAGTGAAATAATTTAAATGGACTCTTTGTTAATAAAATAAATTTGTAAATGGATTGAATAAATAAACAAAGAGCATTCAAATTTATAAATAGATTGGAATTGATTGATTGAGAATCAAATGGAAATAAAAATTGAGATAAGAAGATAAAAAGGGGTATGGTTAAATAATGGATTTTAAATTAATAACTTCTCCAATGTTTATTTAAAAATTGAATTGTAAGTGGAATGATATTCATATAAATCTATTAGATAATGAATTGGAAATATAAGATTTGAAATATAATTCAATAATTGTGATAAACCAAAAATGTTTGGGCTGTAAATAAGATAGAATGGGATGTTATTAATTTGAACTTAAATGATGGTTTTGAAGTGTGAATAAGAATTGAATTAAATATTGAAATGGAATAAAAATGCTTGGATTGAGCACCATACAGGATTGCATAAAATTGATATAAATCTAAACTGAAATTAATTTTAAATGGGTATAGGCTGAAGTGATGATTTTGCTTGAATGACATGAGAAATTGTAGATATTAAAATTGAGTTGTTTAAATAACAACTAAGTTGGTTTTGAATAAATGGAAATAGATTAGAATTGTATTAAATAATTTTGTATATTAATACCAGTGAATCATAAAAGAAATGCAATTGTTCCAAACTGAAAATAAAGATGGTTTTAAATTAATTAGATAAATACAACCTAATTAAGTAATTTTGCATTTGAATGGACATAGGCATAAAAGAAATATGAGTGCTTCAAATTGGAAATAAGGATTTGATTGTAAATCAAATCAAATAATGTTGCATATAAATGAATTATTAGAGAAATGTAAATGCTTCAAAATTGGAAATGAAGTTGGTTTGTAAATCTATTTAGAATTGAATTAGAATAGATTTCTGTTAGTGAAGCATATGTTAATCATATTGAAATAATGTGAATTGGTTGAAATAAATATGAATGGAACATAGCAAACCGTGTATGTAAATCCTTTGTATGAGATAACTTGGAGTTAGCATGGGAAAATGAACCTTGTGCATGTTATAAAATATGGATTTACTTAGGAAACTATGCAAAGTGTTGTTTGGAATGTAAATAGCTGTGTTTGGCTTACATTTATATTGGAAATGATGTTAAATTGCTCATATTTTGGATAACTGATGAATTTGTTTGAGTAAGCACAGGTGCGGGAGGCGTTTGAGAGAGTTGGAGTGCGTATATGCATTATATTAGCTGCTTGCTATTAAAAATTTGCTAAAAAGGTATGCCTACGCAAATAAAACTGGGAAAATGATATATATATTGTGTTATATTTTGGTTTCCGGCCGTGTGGGCCGATGTATATATATTTGTGTATCCTGCGATGTCGCAGAAGCTCCTCCGTACAGGGGAGACTCTGCCAAAATTTTCCGTAAATTTTGGGAGTTAGAAAAATTTTTGGGTTTTGGAAAAATTAAGTAACTTATGAAGTTATAAGTTAAAATTAAAGCTTTAGAGATAAGCAAAGAAAATAGGTTTGGGAAT
Source organism: Allium cepa (assembly GCA_030765085.1). Lineage (NCBI taxonomy): Eukaryota > Viridiplantae > Streptophyta > Magnoliopsida > Asparagales > Amaryllidaceae > Allium > Allium cepa. The sequence continues at coordinate 813,998,410 of CM060931.1, forward strand.
TGAGCAAAAAGGATTTTGTGAAGTGTATATAAGCTTTTAACTAAGCAAATGGGATAAGTAAATGGGTTTGAGAGTATGTTCTACCTTATACAAATTTCGGGGACGAAATTTTTATAAGGGGGGAGGAATGTAACATCCCAGAATTTTGAGTATGGGATTTGTGAACATTTAATTCATTTTAAATGTTTACTATGAGTTTAAAATTTATTTTAAACTAAAGGAATTGGTTTAAAATTTTATTAACAAGTTAAAATTTCTAAGGTGTGGATTTAATTTGAAAATTGAACAATAATAATATAATATTCAGAATTGAAATAAAAGAAATTCTGGATGTAAAAAGTGATAAAATGGTTTTAAAAATTTATCTTGGGCATTCTGAGTGTAAATAGCATGGTGGAAATTATAGATGAATTTTGAGGTCAATAAATTAATATTTGGAATTTTATAATAATTTAAAAACGAATTTAATATTATTAAAATGCAAATAATCAGATTTTGGTTCGGAATGAGCGGAAATGATTTTTAATGTGTTTATAAATGTTATATGAATTATGGTTAAGTTAATAAAATTTTAAAAAGTGGAAATTTTGAGTGATTTCGATAATTTCGAAAATTGCTTAATTAATAGACGAGTTAAAATAGCCTTCCGGGGCACAGTCTCGGAATTCGATGAAACTAGTTCCATTGCATCCGTAATAGTTAGTTATTATCGGATTTCAATTTTCGTAGAAATCGGAGTTGTCGTTTAACCCCGGCAGCTCGAAACGCATCGAAATCGTTTTAATCGGTTTAATTTTAAATTGATCGTTTAATTCCGTAACTCGCACATACGATAAAATTGGCTTACGAAACTTGTTCCATTGTGTCCGGAATGTGGAAAAACCCTCGAATCTCCTGTCGGAACGTGAGAATTGGAGTTCGTTTGCAAATGTGGATAAATTGAGAAAATTGTTGATTAAAATATTATTAAATAACATATATATATATATATTATAAAATCTCTAAAACCCTAGCATCGTTCCAGGCCGCCGCTTGAGGCATTTTAATGGCCGAAAATCATCGATCTTCTCCTCCAAATCGTGATCAATCCATCAAGCTATTGTGTAAACGTTCAACTAGAAACTCGGAGAGGATGTAGAGGGCTTCACATCCGTACGGGTGTGATTGGAATTAGTGAAGCGAGAAGGCTCACAGGGGGTCGCGTTTGGGTGGCAGTCGCGCACGTTTTCTGGTGCATCGAGGACGCCGAGCTGAGGCGCGAGTGGGCCGTGGGTGAGCGTGGCAGTGGGCGTTCGTATGGTGGCGTCAGATCGAGCTCAAAGCGATCGTGTGCAGTGCGGCGAGCAACCCTAATTTCTGCGTGTTGGGTTTTACTGAAGCCGTGTTCGCGTGATAGAGAGGGAAGGAGGAGGGCAGTTATGTTGCGTGATCAACGGTCTTGATGTTATTTTTGGTAAAATAATAAAATTTAATAAAAGAAATTGTTTAAGATTTTATATACAAACTTCAATTGTTCATAACGGTTTCATACGATGTCAGATTTCAGCGATTTTGGTAGCGTTGGAATCGCAGAAACGAGTTCTACGCGATGGTGCAGATCCGGAGTCATTCCGGGCAAGTAGAAATTTAGGTTAAATCGAACGTCGTTCGGTTTAATTTAAATTTCGAACGCTCGCCGAAACTCAAGGTGAGTTATTCTCACTCACATCTGGATACTAGTAAAGTTAGACAGCTAGTATTGATTGTTTGTTTGGTTGTATAGCTGAATATGTTAATTATTATCAAATTGAGTTGATATATATATGTGGTTGTGCTAATATTTGTGGATGCAGGGAAAAACAGGTTGGAGGGATCCAACTGGATTCCTCACAATGTATTAATTATTTTTATATTGATGATGATGCCTGTTTATATATTGTGATTGATAAATGTGGAATTAAATTGTTCTATGATATTGTGGTATAAACTACAAACACAGAATGTTAATTATAAAGAAATTGGAATTTAATTATAAAGGAATTAAATTGGTTTTTCAAAAAGGAAATTAAGGAATTTATAAATAAGGAATATAAAAGAGTATAAGAAATTAGAATCTATTGGATGGAAAACTGAAGTAAAATTCAATTGGAATTATGCTGAGTAAATTATAAATCCATAATTAATTATAAATGGAAAAATTGAATTTTAGAGGAATAAAGGATATTGTTAAATAATGAATTTAAAAGAATTAAATTTGAAATCTATTTAGAATGGAAATTGAAAATTTGTAAAATCTGGAATGATAAACAAAGAGAAATGTTATCAGTTGATACATGTGAAAGTAAATTTATGTTATTAAACTATAAAACTAAATTGAAATAAATTGACAGAAATCGTGAGAAGGATTTCTGTGATGTTTAAGTGGAAATGAAATTCCTTGGGAAAAACCAAGTTCGAGTTTAAACTAATTTTATAAAAAGAAAGTTTTGAAGTTTAAACTTGTTTAAAAGAGTGTTTGGAAATTATTATATTTTTTAAAAGTAACTAGTTATTAATTAGTAATAGTAAAGTAATTATTCTTTTACAAATGGATTTGTTTAAAAAGCTAGTTTTGACCTAAGTATATTGCAATAAGTCTTAATTTTTTTTTTCAACTCTATTTTTAAAATAAAGTTTAACTAAGACCTTAGTTTAAATCAAGTTATATCCTATAAAATAGTTTTGCTTTAAATATTTTAAAATTATATTTTGAGTATATAATTAGTAGTAAATTTACCTATTTTAAAGGATATTTAGAATAAAATGTTTTAATTGTTTTAAATCTAAATAAATTGAACTTGGTTATTTCCAATGGGAACATATGGTAAAGGATTTACCTTGTAAGGAAAGAGTTTTTGAAAATTGTTTTCAAATGAGCTTTGAAAATTTGAAAATATATCTTTTAAGATATTTGAGGTAAATAAATAATGTGGAATATTATTTATTGTATGATGGATGCTTATGGATGTTTATGAATATAAATTGATAGTTAAATCACCGACTATCAATATTGGACAATGCGTTGATCGTTTCGAAGAGACCGGGATCAAGATTTATTTCTTGAAAACCACTTCGATCCGATTTGTACGTTTTCGTGCGATAAAACGTGTTCGGAGTCGAAGATGGAGTAGCGAAGTGCAAGGGCTAGTCGCTACTAATCCTGAGGATATTTCCAAAATGGATGTAGTAGGAGTAGTGCCTTCGGTTCCGTTCGAACCCGGGACGGACTTGTATGGACGAATGCTTGCGAAACATCGTCAGGTGGACGATGGGCATTCTAAGTGAAACGTTCTAAAAGGTAACGCTAAGCCTCAAGCCTCATCAAATGGGAATGACTGAAAATCAGGGGATATGCAGCAAGGTTAGGTGGGTCATGCCCAAGCAGGACAAGATATTTCCCCTGTCTAGATGTTCCTTATATATATTTCGGCTTAGTGGGTGGTTGGTCGCGCCAACCACGGGGTTTATCTTGTTCGGGACTGTTCAGTAAGGAATGGTTCCGGCCTTGTGTTGCAGGGGATGAAGGGAGTAGTCCTCGGTACCGTGATCTAGGCCCCGTACTGTGACAGGTGGTACCCCAGTGCCTAGTCATTAGTTGGAAATCCATTATCCCTACGAGCCTTGTACGAGTTTTGTTTGTATTACCCACTTTGTGGCTAGTAGCTGGAATTTAATAATGTAACAATTTCGGCTATTTTATAAGTATTTGTAAATAGACACTATTATAATATCAGAGGATTTCTATAAAAAGTGTTTTAGCTATCGTAAGGTAAAAACCCGACATGTTTATTTGTGGCGTGGTCTTACGAGATGCTTTTGTTTTCAAAGGATTTTTGAAACTTTAAAAATCAATTTGGATGCATATTTAGTATCAGCTGGTATTCCAGACTGACTCGGGTGTTATTTTATTATAATGCTCGGGTCAGACCGAGTATTATTTGTCCAGGTCAGGATGCTATGGAGCAGGATAGGAGCTGGAGCCCGAGACGTATTATATGTATCTATATATATATATCTGCTGCTATGATTGCATGGTATGTTTGATTTGTGATTGTTGATGTATGAGACACTCTGATGACATGATTGTATAAAACAGTTATAGATTTCATTTTGTGTAAAGTTATATATTTACTATTATATTTTACTCCGTTGCGACTGTGAGATGCTGATATTGTTAGTTTCTTCTTCTTCTATCTCTTCTTCTTTAACCCTAATGGTTCGTAATTCTGTGCCACTTGAGTTAATAGAGGTAGAATAGTGCTGATTCAAGGGGTACGGATATGCGGGCTGTCACATTAATACTCCTCTCTTCCTTTCCAGTATTCAAAATTTAAAAAAAAAAGGGAATGGCTGCCGAGCAGTTAAAAGAAAAAAATCAAGATGCCTCATTCGTTCGAAAATCAGATCGCGAGTGCCCTGGAGGCTCGAGCTGGAGAGAGCAAGACGCAGGCGAAATAAGGGGCGTTCGAGCATACGGTTTGGGGTTCGATGGATAGCCGAGAGTTGGGGGTCATTATGAGTTCATCGCGCGGCAGGGTAGCCGATGTCGCGGGTGGAGGCAATCGAGTTCGACTCAATTTACAGTGGATTTAGGGCGGCAGCGGCTAGGTGTTGGCGGCGTCGTCGTTTGATTTTGGGGTTCGTGACATTTTGGTATCGGAGCATATGGTTAAGCGACAACCATGGTTCTGTTGGGTGTTACTCATTAGAGATAGAGTCACTAGTACTCTAGAATGAGTTTGAGTGTAATAATAGATATGAGCGCGTATTTGTTAGTGAATATAAAATTTGTTTTATATTGTGATGATTGGTTTATTGAGTGGCATATGTACCTTCGTCGGCACAGTCTGTACAACTAGATCGAAGGGGTTTCTAAACACTTGAATAGAACAATTCGACACAGTATTGTTTTAAAAAAATAGGGTAAATGAAATAATTTTGCCTAAAACTATTTTTGTATATAAAAGAAATAATTTTCTGTAAATTATTATAGTATATGGATGCATGGTTGTTAGATAGTAATGATATTAAACTATTACCATTGAAATTGAAATAGAATTGAAATCATTGTTATATGAAAATTTGAGATAAAAAAATATATAAGAAAATGAAATCCATATACAAATGAAATTTGAGAATGTAAATTATAAATGTGATTTATAATTGGAAATAGAATTCCAGAGAAGTTTTTTTGGAAATGTTTTTGAATGAAATTGGAAATTTTAGGAATTAAATTCCTTTTTGCTTTGAAAATGATTTTCAAAGGTTTTTGGAAAATTATTTTGAAGGAATGAAAAGCTCTAAGCTCTTTTGGTCGCTGGAAAATAATTCCGATGGTGATCGCGACACTATCGGTGTTCATTTTCGAGTTTCCAAAAGAGGAATTGCTGCCAAATTGTTTTAATATAAAGTTGTTTAGAAAATTTGGGTTTGGTTTTGAAATTCAAAGGATGATTTGAATTGTTTTCAAAAATGGTTTTGAAAGGTTGAAAAGACTCTGGAATGCTATATAAAAATATTTAAGGAATATTATTAATTAAGAAATAAATTGAAAATGACCTTGTTATTAATTAAGTAAATTCGAGATGAATTGAATATGGAAATTGAAATTTAAATGAATAAGTGAATGTACTGATTGAATTAAATTAGTAAATGGAATAGATTTGAAATGGTTAGAATGAAATTTGTTTGGTTAATAAAATAAACCGAATGAAAATATGAAATGCAAATAGAACTGAAGTAGAATTAGAATCAATTGAAATGGTATCAATTTAAATTAGTATAAACTAGAATGAATATGAATTCGTTTGGCTTAGAAACAAATAGAGATAATAAATTGAATTCAAATAAAAATTGAAATTGTGAATTAAATTCAAATATAATTGAAATGCAAAATTATATGAAAATGAATATATTACTTCAATAGTAAACTAAAAATGATATAAGAAGCATATATCGAAATTGGTAATGGAATTGGCAAAATGGTGTGTATATTGTAGTTGGATATTATGGCTAGTAGGTTATACAGGTGTTATAAAGGAATTGGGATTTTGATTTCAAAGATAAAATTGAATTGCTTGACAAAAAGGTACGTATTTCAATTTTAGTATGGGATTTGATGATTTTCTTCTCCAGCCACTTGGCTTTCTCTTTTCTTTTTGACTCTGAGGGGCCGTGGTGCCATTTTGTAGTCGTACCGATCGAGCCGCGCAAAGGAGACGTTGGCGAAATTTTTTGACAATTTCGGGTGTTAGAAAATTTTTGAGAAATTTGAAAGTTTGAAATTTGAATTTGAATTTAAATTTAAATTTTGAAGTAAACAATGTTGTTTAAACTTTATAATTGAAGTTAGAAAGCTTGTTGAAATAATGATGAATCTTTAATAAAAAGATTTGTGTTAGAAAGTTGATAAAACTATTTGAATTGTGAAAAATAATAAACGGTTTAGGATCATTCTCCTTAACTTGTAATTTCGGGACGAAATTCTTTTAAGGGGGGAAGATTGTAACGACCCAAGATTTTGAACAATTTAAATTGAAAATATTTAATTAGTTTTAACTATTTGAATAATGGTTTGGATTGAATTTCCATTTTAACTTTGAATTTGGCGATTAAATTATAAAATTTAATCTATTGAAAGTTGAATAAAAATTTGAATCTTTAGTTTTAAGCTGATTTAAAATATTTCAAAGGCTTATAAAATTCATATTGATAATACTGAAGATAACAGAAGCTTCAGAATCGAATTTGAAAGTAATTTGTTCAGTTTTGAAATTATATCGTTTAAATCATTATTTAAAAATAGCCTTTCTAGGCACAGTCTCGGAATTCGACAAAACCAGTTCCATTGGGTCCGTAATATTGAATTATTACCGGATTTCAAATTTCGTATTTTTCAGAGTTGATATGTGAACACACGGTGAGAAACCGCATTGAAATTTTAAAATGAATTCAATTTTAATGTAAATTTAAAATTTGGTCACATCAGTTGTTTTCTTCCATAATTTACGCCTAAAAATACGCTTAGTATCACGCCAGAGATCGTGTACATCATGCTCCTTTCGATTTTAATACTCCTTTCTTCCTTTCCAGTATTCAAAATTTTTAAAAAAAAAGGGGAGTGGCTGCCGAGCAGTTAAAAGAAAAAAAAATCAAGATGCCTCATTCATTCGAAAATCAGATCGCGAGTGCCCTGGAGGCTCGAGCTGGAGAGAGCAAGACGCAGGCGAAATAAGGGGCGTTCGAGCATACGATTTGGGGTTCGCTGGATAGCCGAGAGTTGGGGGTCATTGCGAGTTCATCGCGCGGCAGGGTAGACGATGTCGCGGGTGGAGGCAATCGAGTTCTACTCAATTTACAGTGGATTTAGGGCGGCAGCGGCTAGGTGTTGGCGGCGTCATCGTTTGATTTTGGGGTTTGTGACAATTCGCACACCAGTTCTTAATCTAGGATTCGAGTACATAGATTTCGAGGTGATTGTCATCGGTTTCGAGTTAAGATTTTTCACTCGACTCTTCACGACGAACACTTGATACAGATTTTTGATACAGCCCTAAAGTTTTCTGTCATAGTATATGGCTATGTTAAGAGAGTGAGGTTTCTAATCAAAGAATTGAATCAGAGTCCGCACTAGAGATATCAAGTTATCTATACTAGTTCAAAAGTGAAATTTATTTGATCGAGCTATTGATTGGATTTGATATTGTGTACGGATGATATATGCATCGCACGGGCTTTAATAATATTTCTATGCTATATTTTTCGACTTGTGGAGAGTTTGGGGAAATGACTCTTCAAATTTCTTGAGGTAGCAAGAGTTATCGACTGAGTAATACCTGAGGCTGTTGAGCGTACAATAACGCTTAATGGATTGATTATCATCCTTGAGCGATAAGATGATTTATGAACCTGGGCAAACCATGGGCTTTATTTGTTAGTGATTGCAGGACCATGTAGTATTGTTATGCGATTGTTTCATTGGTTGCTAGAATGATGTGTGATTGTGGCTTTGATAATCGTGTTAATATTTCGAGGACAAATTTCTTTTAAAGTGGAGAATGTAACTACTTGGATTTTTGAAGTTTTGTAATTGATATTAGAATTATTTAAATATTTAAATCTTAGGTTTAATGGAAACAAAAATTATTTTGAAGGCTTATTTAAATTCAATTTAAATAATAAGGACGATGGTAAATCGTGTGAAATTATCATTCCAATACATTATCTAAGATTTTTGTGAAAGTAGCACCATTGGATCTAGAATAATAAGAGATGTGTGCCAAGGAGTACCATGGCGATCTAACGTGCATTGTGATCATATGAGCTTGAAATGTGTAATGTTTAAAAGGTGAAATTAAAATATAATATAATTTTATTATAAATATCAATATACCCTAACCTATACTTTATTACTTCTTTTATCCCTCTTTCCCTTTTTATCTACCTGTAACCAAAATACACTAGCCGCCTTTCATTTTGAATTGTTCCCAGAGTAATAGTAAATGAAACCCGACATCGTTTGATCCGTTGGCCTCGTGTAGTCCATGGCTTCATGATGGTGTGTTCAAAGTTAGATGCGGTGGTAATGGTCGTAGCTTGACATCTTGGTGCTAGGGCTGGAGTAAATCGGAGCTAGGAGCATCATTGAGGAATCGAAGGATAGCATGGTACTAACCAGGCGAAGGCAAGTTTACGGGCATATCATAAGGTGGTGCAGTTGTGAGATGGACAGAGCGACATTTCTTTTGTCATGCACTGGCGGTGAAGCCGTGAATGATAGAAGGCGGTCAGAGGAAAAATCGTGGTTGCTGTTGTGCTCGGGGTGCGACAAGGAGCAGTTTGGCCGTCTCTAGAGGTGAAATTCGAATTGCGACCTGGACATGATGGATTGGGGCAAAATTAGTGATCGATAGGGAGGCGATTGAGATTGGGAATCCTGAGGTCGATGAGTCGACCACAGGAGGAGTTTGTTTCCGCGATTGGTTTGCGATATCATGGAGTGATGCTCCATGTCAATGGTGTTCATGCACGACACTAGAGATATGCAAGCGTGCACAGTAGAGAAGATGGAAGAAGGGGAATTTGATTTAGGAGGTAATTAGTTTTAATTAAATAATAATTAATGTGACGACCCGGGCTTCTGACCCCAGAAAACCGGTTCATCTTGAAGAAAGAAAGGGATGAGAAAATAGAAAAGATAAAGAAGAAAGAACAACAACATCAGAATCTCACAGCGGAATGGAACAAAATATAATAGATCGCATAACTATTACATAATTTTACATATATCAGAGTTATACAGATCAAACAACACATACTAGACAGTTATAAACACCTGTCTAGTTATACAAGTCAATATGCAATACGGATAAACAACTCAGAGATATCAACACAGCGGAGCACTATATATATATATATATATATATATATATATATATATATATATATGTACAATGCTGAAGCCTCATGCTCCCTTGCTCCTCCAGAATTCGTCAAAGCTAACCTGAATCCCTTGGCTACCCGTAAAAATTTGGATACCGAGAGTTTTAGAAAAACAAAAATAAACTCCGGGTCAGACATGGGTCAGGTATGAGTAACAAGTTAAAGTTGCTTAACTTTGAAAAACATTTAAAAACAAAAGGTATCACGTAAGACTTCCCACGAATAAATATGGGTAAGTTTTTACCTTACGCTAACCAAAACATTTGATAGGAAATTCAGTGATATTATAATAGGTCTAGGGTTTTCAAGTAAAAAGAAAATAGCCGAAATTGTTACATGATTAAATTCCATCTACTAGCCACAAAAGTGGGTAATACAATCAAAACCGTTGGCACTTATTGGATTTTGGATTTCATACAATGGTAGGGCTACTGGGGTACCGCCCGTCATAGTACGTGGCCTAGATCAACGTACCGAGGATCACTCCCGACCCCCTGCAACACAAGGTCGGAACCATTCCTTACTGAACAGTCCCGAACAAGACAACCCCGACAGTTGGAGCTCACAACCGTCCACATAGCCGAATAAAAGGGACATCTAGACAGGGGAAAATCTTGTCCTGCTTGGGCATGACCCACCTAACCTTGCTGCACCTCACCTGTTTTAGCCATTCCCGGTTGATGAGGCTTGAGGCTACGATTACCTTTAGAGAACACATTTCTTAGAATGCTCATCGTCCTCCTGACGATGTTTTGAAAGCATTCAATCCATACAAGTTCATTCCGGGTTCGAACGAAACCGAAGGCATTATCTCGTTACACTCATTTTGGAATCACCCTCAAAGTTAACGACGATAACCCTTGCATTCTGAATCTTCATCTCACTTCAGATTCACGACCTATCGTTAATTTGGAATCGATGTGGTTTTCTGACTTCCAAATATGGAAAACCCGATCCCGGTCTCATCGAAATCCAAAACGTGTCTTTTAGGGCCAAGTTGTCTATTTAGTCTTAACAGTTTAATTCAAATAATTCAATACACATACAGATAGATAATTCACAATATCATAATAGATGGTCAACATCAATATTATCAATACAAACAAATAATGCATATTATCATTACAACAGATAATTCATATCATCATAACAGATAATTCATATTATCATCATATTTAAATCAAAGCATCCATATCACATAGCATCAATTTCTCATATCTGAGATCTTAAATCATTCAAGGTAAACAATTTCATCTATCCATATATAAGCAATCATATAGGCTAAATTAATTTAAAATGAATTAAATTAATTATATCACATCTAATTAATTTAATGTAAAGTAAATTAATTACTTCACCATTTAAATCTTGCTTATACAATTATTAATCAATCTCCAATCAATTAATAAATCATTCACTAATTACTCGTTTCACAAATTAATTATCTTATCCAAATATAGAAATTGACCTTAAATTACAAACATTACATTACTTCTGAATTACACTAATTAATTACTCTTTAATTTCTTATTATTGATTAATTAATCTAAATTTATCATCCCATCATTAATTATATCAATTAATGATTTCTAATTACATTTTAATTAATTCCCTGTTTTAAATTAATTACTTTTAGTAATTAATCTTCAATTAAACCATATTTATTAATCACCTCTGATTAATATCATTCAGTAATTAACTATCTTTAATTACTCATCAAATAAATTAATTACTCCTTAATTAATTTCTCTAATTAATCCCTTGATTAATTATACAAGTAATTATATTCCAATTACTTTCATTATTAAATCACCCTCAGTTAATCATATCCAGTAAATATCTTCAATTACTTCCCTAAGTAATTATACTTATCACATCATCAAACTGGTTGTCTAAATTAATTAAACTTAATTAATTAACTTAAACAATTCATAGAATTAATTACAATGAGTAATTAATTCCCTAATTACTTCCGTTAAGTAATTATACTTAACAATTCACAATTGCTTATCTTAAATAATTATTAAAAATAATCCCATTAATTGATTATTTCATAATTTTAGTTAATGATCCTGATTAACTAATTATAATTCTTTAATTACTTTCCTAAAGTAATTAACTACGATTTATTATCAATTACATTTTAAGTTAGTCATAATAACTCATTAATTAGTCCTTATTAATTCATTAGTTGATTACTAATCATTAATTTAAAATTAAACCAATGATTTCCTAATTACCAATTAATTTACCTTTAACTTATATCTTGTTTAAATGAATTTAACTCTTAATTTCTGAGTTAATTAATTCTAGTCATTCATTATCCAATTAGTTAATTTGATAATTACAAGCCTTAAGTTTTAAAATCCCTTTTTCTATTTAATGACCAATTTATCATTTATAAGCTATTTAATCAATTTAATTTAAATTTACTTTTAAATTCATTTTAAATTTAAGATTTAAAATGAAATCAAATTAATCTTATCAATTCCAACCTCCCTTTTTATTTTACAACTTAAAGAATATTTATCTTAAAATAGAAGATTAAAAGAATTTAAACATGGTTTCATTTTGAATTCAAATCAAATTTTAAAAATTCTCTTTATCATTCAAATTTGTTTAAAGCAAATTTTAAAACTTTATTTATTTAAAACTGGAATACAAATTTACTTAAACCAAATTTAAACTTGAACTTAAACTCTTTTTAAAACTTACTTTCCATTTCCAACTAGCTTTTAACTTTTATTTAAAAAAAACAAACTGGAAACAGGTTTGTTGTAAAACCTGATGCAAGCTAGACAACCCGAGACACACCCCAGTTGACTTCGAGTCCAATGCCTTAGTTACCCGAGAAAAATTACTATCTACTTCGGGTTCAACACTATAAAACTCGAGTCCAAAAATCAAAAAGAAAATTCTATTTTAACCGAGATTCAAACTTCCTTGAAACCCAACTTAACTTTGATTAAAATACCTATTTCCAATATCTATATCTAATTTTTAAAACCCAGGTTAAAGAAAATTTAAGCTTACAGTTTTTTTTTCTTTTTCTTTCCAGGTTTTTAAAACCTGTTACTAACCTAACCAGTTTTCCCCCCTACACTACTCCGAGTCAAGCTCGATTTCGCTTCGAGTTCGCGTGCAGTAATTCCCGAGTCAAGCCCCTACAAACTCGAGTACCCCCTGCTTCACAACCCATTCCAGGCACAACACAGTGCACGTGCACGTGTACCCTCACCGGAGCTCCCTCCGATCATCGACGATCACTCCACCTCATCGCCAAATCACGCAGCAACCCACAATGATCACCCAAACATTTGCACAAGCCTCGAAATTGAAAATGAACACAAACCCAAACCTGGAACCGCACGAGCACCACCTCCACGAAACCTGTCAACGCCTTACTTGGAAAATTCCGACCACCGTAAAGGATGAAACTCCGGCTATGACCTTGTCTATGTCCAAGCTACCACCACCAGAAGCCTCGAAACACTCGGTCGCCCATACAGGCCGTAGTGATTTATTCATCAACCACAGACAAAAATTAGGGTTCTAAATCAAAACCTGCAACCCCAACCTCACTATTGGATTTCATCACCATCCAAAAATTTTCCCAACACCATCGATCATCCCTCCATCTCCATGCCTGTTCTCGAACTCTCAAACCCACTTGATCACAAGGGGGACTCAAAAATAAACTTTCATTTAAAACCCAAACTCCCCCTTCAATTCTAAACTATAAATCCTGATTCCTATGTTAAAAATCATATTTTGTATAAGGTTTTCGATTTGTGATACTGAAATCATAATTTAAATAGTTTGAGTTTTCATCTATATTTGGTATATTCAGTTGTTTTTATTATTTACAGAAACAAACATCAGGATTTCAACTATCTTAGAATTTAAACACTTATTCCAATTTGAATCAACATTATTGGTTGACAACCAGATCCTATCATGGACAAGATTATGTGAAAACAAGTTTAAATAAGAAAACATGAGCCTGGGAACATTGCAGAGCACCACCAAGTCACAGTACTGCAAATATTCACATATTCAGGAACCAATGTATTCATAAACATCACAAACTCAAACTTATAGACAAGTATGCAAAAGAAATTTATAAATTTAAACTATTTAATTTGTATGTTACTCACAGTTTTGAGAGGATGAACAGAGCACCAAAATTTGAAGTGGCCTTTGGAAACTTTCAAAACTGGAATGCCTTATCCTTTTTAATTTTGATTTAATACTTGAGTGCTTGCTATTTAAATTTGCATGCAGGCTTTGGAAAAATGCAGGCAAGTTTATTGTTGATAAAATTTGTAAAAATGGAAAAGCTTACTTATGTTCAGGTTTGCTAAGTTTTGAGAACAACCGAACTAAGAACATGTCAATATATAGAAAGATAAGTTTGTAAAGGTGTGGGCTTTTACTGGTGCAAGCTCTTCTTTATTTTGTTTTATCCGGCAAGATATTTTATTTATTTTGGAGGCTGCACAATTCGAATTGACTTAAGTTTATATGCTGAGATGATGGTATTAATGCTTATAAGTACTTATGTTTACAACTTATTCTTTTTATGTAAGTAAATGTTTCCTTTGCTTGCTTGTATATCCATTTGCAGGCTACATACATTATATATTTTTTTACCTAATCTTGCATTTATTACTTACAGGCAACATAATCATCACTTTGCCTGGTTATGTTTCCAACCTTTATCTTACTTTGTTCTTGCCTACATACTTATCTTTAATTTCTGTACATGTATACTTATATTGTTTTCTTGTTCATGAATGTATTTATACTTTCCAATTCACATAACTGAATGTGCATTTCTGTTCTTTTGCTTGTCTCACAGCTTGTTCACAACTTGAATGTATTATATTTTTGTTTTTATTTGTTGTTCATGAATATACTTTGTAATATAAATGAATTTCTATAATTATTATGTGGTTAGATTTTAGCTAAATGTGTTATTTAATATTATAGAATTTATCTTACATGTATGTATTTCTATTTCTAACTTAAATACTTATTTCTAACTTAACTACTTATTATCTTGCATTTTTACATGTACATATAATTATTCTATTAATTTTTATAAGTGTAGTTTGGGTGTATCTTATTTCTACTTCTTATATTGATTCTTACTTAAATATTTTTATTTTTATTATTATCAAGCTATATTTAGAAGAAAATAGAGCAAATCTTTTTGTTAATAAATTCTAAATTTAAACTTAAGCTAGAATAAGTTTCAAACTATTGAACATTTATCTTGAGTATTTTAAAGTCATATAGTTATGTATTTAATGGCTTAATATTAAATCAAATTTCCAGAAATATTAGAATAAGAAAACATGCCTATATATATATATATATTAAATTTTAAAACAAAGATTTATCTAGCTATAATATATACAGATATGTATACATTTAAATACAAAATAATTTATTTGCCTATAGAAATAGATCATTAGTTTAGATATTTATTTTAAAGAAGATTATTAATTAAATTCAAATTTATTATTAACAATATGATCAAATCAATTAAATTTTGACATAAATTATTAAATTGTTATTGTCAAAATTTCCGGGATATCACATTCCTCCCCCCTTAAAAGAATTTCGTCCCCGAAATTTAAAACAAAGGTAATTTAATAATTTAATTAAAGATTTAATTTTTAAACACCGACAGATATCAATCATATGCTAGCAACCATAGCAACCAATTTATCCATATACAAATCTAATTGTCCAGAAAAATAATTCTAAATAGAATTTTCTCGAGTTTCCCCAAGTATAAATACTGGGATACTCTCTCTACAAAATTCAAACAACCAATATTACTAAGCTACTGAGTTTCTATTCATCTGGATCCACAAAACAAAACAGGATATCAAACTACAGATATGTCGGACTCAACAACCAAAATTCTCTGAACTGCTAACTCTACAATCAAAGATAGCTCTTACACGTACTCCCTCAGAGATACGTGAAACACGATGAATTCCAGTTATCCAAACTGGCAATCCACCCCTGAAACCAAACACTTATCAAATCTCCGATTACGGACTCCAAATTCCTCCATCTCTTATTCACAAAACTCTTCGGACAATCCTGGGCTGCTTACATCCTTCCCGATCAGCTCAACTCTTGCTGATGCTCTCTAGAAACAGACTGAACCAAAAACAATCCAACAAAATGATCTTTCCAAGATTATCTTCAAAAATCAGATCACAACTCAATTCCAAAATCAAGAGACTTATCTTACTTCTTCTCATATGGAAAGATAATACAGATGCATTCCAATCTGGTCTTAAGATCCCAAAAAATTTCCAGTAGAAACTCTCTAATCCAAAACACTGCAAATTCTGGTTATTTCTACACCAAACAGCTGCCACCATGCTTCCACTGCGCAACTCTGATCAGAATAGGTGAAAATGATGATGATGATCTCGAGGACAAACTGGACAATACATCTAAGAATTATGGTTCAACAGATTCTCTAAAGATACTAAGAAGTTCCTCCAAAACTCTAGCTTCTTCACCCACTCATTCTCCAAAAATCATCTTACCACTGAGCTGAACCATCGGTACCATTCCTGGAATCCAGTCGATACCAAACTCAATCTCCCGATACGGACAAAATTCACATCCAGAAAAATCAGATAGCCCAAGAGAAACTCAAACAATCGCAAGTCACTTTTGCGATCAATCTAGCCCACTACCAAAGAAAAACTGTTCTCTCTTTACCAAACAGAACAGCCTATGTTTAATTAGCCAATTTATTGAAGAAACGGAACCACACTGCTGTTTCTGAACTCCATTGCTGATGCAGAAGTCAAAAACTTCCTTGCCAACACACCAATACCAAGAAATTCCTAACCCAGAGCTCTTCGAGAAACTCGGACCTCAAACCAAACAGAAACATTCTACTGAACTCAGCCCAAACACTGAAACAGCTACACTTCCTTAACTGATTCCAAAGTAACATCTTCGGAGACTTCCATAGTTACTGTGTCTCATCACCCAGCTACTACATCCACATGTAAGATATCCGGACTTGCTCATGCCAAACCGACGAGTCCAAGCTCTAGCTCATCCAAACTTACGCTTCAAAAATGAACTTCGAACCTTAACAGGTTTCCTTCAAAGATCAATGAAATCCTTACTCCATTCAAAGCTCACTCGAGACGGTAATAGGTCTACAGTCTCGACAAATATACTTCCAAACTCAAATATTCATATTCCAACCATTGGTAGTCATGTTACACACACCACTACCCTAGCTACCTTTATAACTTATATTGATTGGATAACCTAGACAGGTAACCCAACAAATAGGTAGAAATAAATATAAATATATATTAAGAAATTACAAATACGTTCTCTCAAGATAGAAATCACTCAAGAGCCAAGGTATTCACTCAACCTAGCGCTCTGATACCAGCTGTGACGACCCGGGCTTCTGACCCCAGAAAACCGGTTCATCTTGAAGAAAGAAAGGGATGAGAAAATAGAAAAGATAAAGAAGAAAGAACAACAATATCAGAATCTCACAGCGGAATGGAACAAAATATAATAGATCACATAACTATTACATAATTTTACATATATCAGAGTTATACAGATCAAACAACACATACTAGACAGTTATAAACACCTGTCTAGTTATACAAGTCAATATACAATACGGATAAACAACTAAGAGATATCAACACAGCGGAACACTATATATATATATATCTATCTACAACGCTGAAGCCTTTTGCTCCCTTCCTCCTCCAGAATTCGTCAAAGCTAACCTGAATCCCTTGGCTACCCGTAAAAATTTGGGTACCCGAGAGTTTATGAAAAACAAAAATAAACTCCGGGTCAGACATGCGTCTGGTAAGAGTAACAAGTTAAAGTTGCTTAACTTTGAAAAACATTTAAAAACAAAAGGTATCACGTAAGACTTCCCACGAATAAATATGGGTAAGTTTTTACCTTACGCTAACCAAAACATTTGATAGGAAATTCAGTGATATTATAATAGGTATAGGGTTTTCAAGTAAAAAGAAAATAGCCGAAATTGTTACATGATTAAATTCCAGCTACTAGCCACAAAAGTGGGTAATACAATCAAAACCGTTGGCACTTAATGTAATCCATAGATTCCATACAATGGCAGGGCTACTGGGGTACCGCCCGTCACAGTACGTGGCCTAGATCAACGTACCGAGGATCACTCCCGACCCCCTGCAACACAAGGCCGGAACCATTCCTTACTGAACAGTCCCGAACAAGACAACCCCGACAGTTGGAGCTCACAACCGTCCACACAGCCGAATAAAAGGGACATCTAGACAGGGGAAAAACTTGTCCTGCTTGGGCATGACCCACCTAACCTTGCTGCACCTCCCCTGTTTTAGCCATTCCCGGTTGATGAGGCTTGAAGCTACGATTACCTTTAGAGAACACATTTCTTAGAATGCTCATCGTCCTCCTGACGATGTTTTGAAAGCATTCAATCCATACAAGTTCGTTCCGGGTTCGAACGAAACCGAAGGCATTATCTCGTTACACTCATTTTGGAATCACCCTCAGAGTTAACGATGATAACCCTTGCATTCTGAATCTTTATCTCACTTCAGATTCACGACCTATCGTTAATTTGGAATCGATGTGGTTTTCGGACTTCCAAATATGGAAAACCCGATCCCGGTCTCATCGAAATCCAAAACGTGTCTTTTAGGGCCAAGTTGTCTATTTAGTCTTAACAGTTTAATTCAAATAATTCAATACATATACAGATAGATAATTCACAATATCATAATAGATGGTCAACATCAATATTATCACTACAAACAGATAATGCATATTATCATTACAACAGATAATTCATATCATCATAACAGATAATTCATATTATCATCATATTTAAATCAAAGCATCCATATCACATAGCATCAATTTCTCATATCTGAGATCTTAAATCATTCAAGGTAAACAATTTCATCTATCCATATGTAAGCAATCATATAGGCTATAATTAATTTAAAATGAATTAAATTAATTATATCATCTCTAATAATTTAATGTAAATTAAATTAATTACTTCACCATTTAAATCTTGCTTATACAATTATTAATCAATCTCCAATCAATTAATAAACCATTCACTAATTACTCGTTTCAATTAATCATACTTGATTAATTAACATTTAATTATATACAAATAATCATTCTTAAATTATTTTCACAAATTAATTATCTTATCCAAATATGGAAATTGACCTTAAATTGCAAACATTACATTACTTCTGAATCACACTAATTAATTACTCTTTAATTTCTTATTATTGATTAATTAATCTAAATTTATCATCCCATCATTAATTATATCAATTAATGATTTCTAATTACATTTTAATTAATTCCCTGTTTTAAATTAATTACATTTAGTAATTAATCTTCAATTAAATCATATTTATTAATCACCTTTGATTAATATCATTCAGTAATTAACTATCTTTAATTACTCATCAAATAAATTAATTACTCCTTAATTAATTTCTCTAATTAATCCCTTGATTAATTATACAAGTAATTATATTCCAATTACTTTCATTATTAAATCACCCTCAGTTAATCATATCCAGTAAATATCTTCAATTACTTCCCTAAGTAATTATACTTATCACATCATCAACCTGGTTGTCTAAATTAATTAAACTTAATTAATTAACTAAAACAATTCATAGAATTAATTACAGTGAGTAATTAATTCCTTAATTACTTCCGTTAAGTAATTATACTTAACAATTCACAATTGCTTATCTTAAATAATTATTAAAAATAATCCCATTAATTGATTATTTCATAATTTTAGTTAATGAACCCGATTAACTAATTATAATTCTTTAATTACTTTCCTAAAGTAATTAACTACGATTTATTATCAATTACATTTTAAGTTAGTCATAATAACTCATTAATTAGTCCTTATTAATTTATTAGTTGATTACTAATCATTAATTTAAAATTAAACCAATGATTTCCTAATTACCAATTAATTTACCTTTAACTTATATCTTGTTTAAATGAATTTAACTCTTAATTTCTGAGTTAATTAATTCTAGTCATTCATTATCCAATTAGTTAATTTGATAATTACAAGCCTTAAGTTTTAAAATCCCTTTTTCTATTTAATGACCAATTTATCATTTATAAGCTATTTAATCAATTTAATTTAAATTTACTTTTAAAATTCATTTTAAATTTAAGATTTAAAATGAAATCAAATTAATCTTATCAATTCCAACCTCCCTTTTTATTTTACAACTTAAAGAATATTTATCTTAAAATAGAAGATTAAAAGAATTTAAACATGGTTTCATTTTGAATTCAAATCAAATTTTAAAAATTCTCTTTATCATTCAAATTTGTTTAAAACAAATTTTAAAACTTTATTTATTTAAAACTGGAATACAAATTTACTTAAACCAAATTTAAACTTGAACTTAAACTCTTTTTGAAACTTACTTTCCATTTCCAACTAGCTTTTAACTTTTATTTAAAAAAAACAAACTGGAAACAGGTTTGTTGTAAAACCTGATACAAGCTAGACAACCCGAGACACACCCCAGTTGACTTCGAGTCCAATGCCTTAGTTACCCGAGAAAAATTACTATCTACTTCGGGTTCAACACTATAAAACTCGAGTCCAAAAATCAAAAAGAAAATTCTATTTTAACCGAGATTCAAACTTCCTTGAAACCCAACTTAACTTTGATTAAAATATCTATTTCCAATATCTATATCTAATTTTTAAAACCCAGGTTAAAGAAAATTTAAGCTTACAGTTTTTTTTTTCTTTTTCTTTCTAGGTTTTTAAAACCTGTTACTAACCTACCCAGTTTTCCCCCCCTACACTACTCCGAGTCAAGCTCGATTTCGCTTCGAGTTCTCGTGTAGTAATTCCCGAGTCAAACCCCTACAAACTCGAGTACCCCCTGCTTCACAACCCATTCCAGGCACAACACAGTGCACGTGCACGTGTACCCTCACCGGAGCTCCCTCCGATCATCGACGATCACTCCACCTCATCGCCAAATCACGCAGCAACCCACAACGATCACCCAAACATTTGCACGAGCCTCGAAATCGAAAATGAACACAAACCCAAACCTGGAACCGCACGAGCACCACCTCCACGAAACCTGTCAACGCCTTACTTGGAAAATTCCGACCACCGTAAACGATGAAACTCCGGCTATGACCTTGTCCACGTCCAAGCTACCACCACCAGAAGCCTCGAAACACTCGGTCGTCCATACAGGCCGTAGTGATTTATTCATCAACCGCAGACAAAAATTAGGGTTCTAAATCAAAACCTACAACCGCAACCTCACTATTGGATTTCATCACCATCCAAAAATTTTCCCAACACCATTGATCATCCCTCCATCTCCATGCCTGTTCTCGAACTCTCAAACCCACTTGATCACAAGGGGGACTCAAAAATAAACTTTCAGTTAAAACCCAAACTCCCCCTTCAATTCTAAACTATAAATCCTGATTCCTATGTTAAAAATCATATTTTGTATAAGGTTTTCGATTTGTGATACTGAAATCATAATTTAAATAGTTTGAGTTTTCATCTATATTTGGTATATTCAGTTGTTTTTATTATTTACAGAAACAAACATCAGGATTTCAACTATCTTAGAATTTAAACACTTATTCCAATTTGAATCAACATTATTGGTTGACAACCAGATCCTATCATGGACAAGATTATGTGAAAATAAGTTTAAATAAGAAAACATGAGCCTGGGAACATTGCACAGCACCACTAAGTCACAGTACTGCATATATACACATATTCAGGAACCAATGTATTCATAAACATCACAAACTCAAACTTATAGATAAGTATGCAAAAGAAATTTATAAATTTAAACTATTTAATTTGTATGTTACTCACAGTTTTGAGAGAATGAATAGAGCACCAAAATTTGAAGTGGCCTTTGGAAACTTTCAAAACTGGAATGCCTTATCTTTTTTAATTTTGATTTAAAACTTGAGTGCTTGCTGTTTAAATTTGCATGCAGGCTTTGGAAAAATGCAGGCAAGTTTATTGTTGATAAAATTTGTAAAAATGGAAAAGCTTACTTATGTTCAGGTTTGCTAAGTTTTGAGAACAACCGAACTAAGAACATGTCTATATATAGAAAGATAAGTTTGTAAAGGTGTAGGCTTTTACTGGTGCAAGCTCTTCTTTATTTTGTTTTATCAGGCAAGATATTTTATTTATTTTGGAGGCTGCACAATTCGAATTGACTTAAGTTTGTATGCTGAGATGATGGTATTAAATGCTTATAAGTACTTATGTTTACAACTTATTCTTTTTGTGTAAGTAAATGTTTCCTTTGCTTGCCTGTATATCCATTTGCAGGCTACATACATTATACATATTTTTTTACCTAATCTTGCATTTATTACTTACAGGCAACATAATCATCACTTTGCCTGGTTATGTTTCCAACCTTTATCTTACTTTGTTCTTGCCTGCATACTTATCTTTAATTTCTGTACATGTATACTTATATTGTTGTCTTGTTCATGAATGTATTTATACTTTCCAATTCACATAACTGAATGTGCATTTCTGTTCTTTTGCTTGTCTCACAGCTTGTTCACAACTTGAATGTATTATATTTTTGTTTTTATTTGTTGTTCATGAATATACTTTGTAATATAAATGAATTTCTATAATTATTATGTGGTTAGACTTTAGCTAAATGTGTTATTTAATATTATAGAATTTATCTTACATGTATGTATTTCTATTTCTAACTTAAATACTTATTTCTAACTTAACTACTTATTATCTTGCATTTTTACATGTACATATAATTATTCTATTAATTTTTATAAGTGTAGTTTGGGTGTATCTTATTTCTACTTCTTATATTGATTCTTACTTAAATATTTTTATTTTTATTATTATCAAGCTATATTTAGAAGAAAATAAAGCAAATCTTTTTGTTAATAAATTCTAAATTTAAACTTAAGCTAGAATAAGTTTTAAACTATTAAACATTTATCTTGAGTATTTTAAAGTCATATAGTTATTTATTTAATGGCTTAATATTAAATCAAATTTCCAGAAATATTAGAATAAGAAAACATGCCTATATATATCAAATTTTAAAACAAAGATTTATCTAGCTATAATATATACAGATATGTATACATTTAAATACAAAATAATTTATTTGCCTATAGAAATAGATCATTAGTTTAGATATTTATTTTAAAGAAGATTATTAATTAAATTCAAAATTATTATTAACAATATGATCAAATCAATTAAATTTTGACATAAATTATTAAATTGTTATTGTCAAAATTTCCGGGATATCACAATTAAAGTTAATTAATTAAGTGATTAATCTAATTCTTATATAATTCGTAACTTTTGCTTACAAGGTACAACCGAGGCACTGTTTTTGCCATTGTGCTCATATCTGGATTATATATATCTAGGATTGATTTTGACTTAGGTGAGCTTGCTCACCAGTTGATTGTGGATTGTTGTGTGTATAATTGTCATTGTATTAAAATATAAATAGTATAACGAACAATGCAAGTAATTACTTTTGGACCAGCCTTGTTTTACAAAACAAGTAACAACGTTATTATTGAGTATAATCTTTGTTTTGATTGTCTATAACATGAATCATCATACAGACTACTTGTTACATGTCTGATAGTGCGTTATGAATGTTTGAAGTCATATAGTCGTATTAAACGTGCTTTGAAATCCTTGATATTTGACATATGTTAAATTAGATAAACTACGATATATTATGGAAATATACATGTGTGTGTGTGTATTTGACTACACACGTTGTGGTGTGTTTGACATAGAGGAATTGGTTTGGACATTTGTGGAAATTTGGAATTGGAAGTTATAAATGTTCGAAGCGAAAAGGTTGTTATGAATGCACTTTGAAATCACTATGATCGACGATTTTAAAGTTAACTTTGGAAGACATTCTAGAGCTTCTTTGTATTTTTAAAAAGTACATGAGTGTACTTATTACCGAAAAATATCAAGGTTTGAATGTTACTGATAATCATTATGGATTTTTAAATTGATGGTTTTAAATTATAAAATAGGTTTTGAAATAACATTTTAAAATATAGTATAAGTATTTTAAAAGTATATTTATAGTACATATAGTTTTAGAAAATTTGTTAAAGATTTTATTTAAGAAATAAAAGGGTTTTATATTATAATATCTTTCAAATTGTTTATAGTATTTTATTAAATATCTTAATTTTACAAATAAATTAGTATATGTATGTGTGCGCTGTGCATGTGTATATAATTTGAAGGTATTTTAGTATATTTAGAAATTAGTAAAGAGATTCTGGTATTTTTAAAAGAATATAAAGGAGTTTTTAGATTGTAACACTTATGTTATAACGGATTGTTTTGTAAAATTTATTAAAAAGATATATTACCTTTTTTATAACTGAAGATGTACTTAGAGCTTTAAATGAGTGTTTCAAAGTTAGTGTCAAGTATAAAAGTGATCTTGGGTTTATAGTAATGATGTTTGTGCAATATTCGTTTTAACCCATTTAACTACACCTTTGTAAAGTGATTGGATCTTTAAAAAGGGAATTTTAAAAATAATGATTAAGTGAATGTTTTGGGTTTGTAGTAAACAATGTGTAACATTCGTTTTTAAACCCTTGAATCATATTTTAAAGAGGTAAAATATTGTTCACTGATTTTGGAAAATACTAAGATCTTTAATAATGGAATTTTAAAGATAATAATAAGTATAAATTGGTTTTGGGTTTGTTGTGACAATGTGTTAATAACATTCGTCTTTAACCCATTTTTATTATACTAGTGAATGTAAATAGATCTTTGAATGGAATGTTTTAAAGATAATCATAAGTAAAATGGTTTTAGATTTGCAGTGACAGTGTTTGAGTAACATTTGTTTTAAGCCCTCAAAACACGGAGACCTTATAGAGAGTAAAATCGAATACGAATGAGAGAAAAGACCTCAAAACATGGAGACCCAGCATTCGTATTCGATTTCACTCTCTATAAGGTCTCTGCATTTTGAGGTCTCTCTATAGCATTTATGAAATTGTAGATGAAGGCATCCACCAAATTTGAGATAAGAACACAAAATACGGTGACCCGACATTCGTATTCGGTTTCACTTTCCATAAGGTCTCCACATTTTGAGGTCTTCTCTCAGAGAGAAGACCTCAAAACGTGGAGATCTTATAGAGAGTGTAACGAATACAAATGCCAGGTGCCCACGTTTTGAGATCTTCTCTTATGTGAATATACTTATACGGTTGAGATAAGTATATAAATACTTTTGATAAGTATTGAAATGTGTAGAAATGAATATCGAAGTTTTGATAAAATAGCAAAGTTTAATTAATAAGTGAAGTTTCATTTGTAAAGAGTTTATTGTTGTAAAAAAGAGTTTTACTAATAAAAGAGGTTTTCAATTAATAAAGGAAGACTAATTAAAAAGGGGATTAGAAGTCGTTTATATGACTTTATCGTGCTTGTGTGTTTCGATCGTGCTTTGTATGTTACCTGTTCATGGATAGTATACGATACTTAGTTTTAAGTAAGTGGCCATTCTCATTGTTATTGAAATTGAGATAAATTTAACTTTGGAAATATTTAGAAGAAACATGGAAGTTATATGGTATAGTTATATTCGTTGATGCTATACTATACATATAAAATTGTTTTGATCTTCTGGAACAAATGATAAGGAAATCCGTCTGCTTAAAAAGTTATGAGGCGATCCTAGCTCTTATATATTTTCTGTTTATTTCCTACAAAACTAGAGGCGAGTTTACCGGAGATCTGTTGATTGGTTTTGGAGCTTCCAGTAAGTGGGGGAGTGTACTTATATAAAATGATTTATAAATATAACCACTCTAAAACTATGTGTTCTATGCTTTGGAAGTGGTTTGTCATTGGTTCGAGATGCTAGAATCTATGTCTAGATTCAGGATATGCTAGAGATACTCGAATATAAGTAGTTATTCATGATCTATTCGGGATGTGGGAATCCATATGTGATATAGAGATCTGTTGAGGAATCCATGTATGATTCCACGATCTATTGGGATATGGGAATTCATATGTGGTTCCAAGATCTGTTCAAGTTGGGGACTCGCATGTCGAGATCTATTCGAGTCATAACTCATGTATTGGGATGTTGAACGTGACTTCACCATCGGTAATGATAGAAACCAGAGATAGGAGACATAGCCTATGCGATCTAGCTAATTAAACGGTGCAGGCACTCCATTCTAGTCATAATTACGGATGTGCATGCGGGAGTGATGTAACCTAGTGCCACATGTCTGGGCATGGGCCAGCTATGTTTTCGTATAGTATATTTTATCTAGGTATATATGAAGCTCGGAAGGATACCTATGATCCTTGTTCAAGGGAACTGCTCTCGAAATACTAAGGCCGCCTTTGTGGAATCCTACAAAATTAGCGAACGAGTTTTAGTGGATGTGATTGTATACCTATTATTTTGTGATATACACTCACATGCATCATAGCTATGTGATTATTTATATTTCACTCCTTAGACATGATTACATTATCACTGAATTTTATAATAGAAACGGTTTGGTTATTGTAGGGTAAAAGCCTGTTTGTGATTAGTGGTGGCGTAGTCTTACGAGATACCATTACATTTGAAGGGTTTTATAAATGTAGCAATCCATATGATTTGAGTTTCTCATGTTGGTTTATCTGACTGATCTAGATGTTATTTTCTTATAATATTTAGGCCAGCTCAAGTATTTCTTTATTTAGTTATGGTTCATTGGAGCTCTTAGAGAGGAGCTGGATGATTTCCTACCATACTTATTTTCTGCTATATTACTTGATAGTATATAGCAGCATTTGTGAGGATAGGCTATTATAGCTGTCCAGGCTGATGATAGGTTAGTTTTACACTAATTGATGTATGTATATAAAAGTTTTCTTTTGACAGAAAGGTATTGAGATATTATATATTATCGTTCCGCGTATGAGATTTTAATATTGTGTTCTTCTTTCTTGTTCTGTTTCTTTTTCCTTTACTTTTACCCTAATGTTCTGTCTTTCTAGCACTTAGGTGCTCGGTATGTGAATACCGTAGATGTACATTGGAAGGTCAAATAGACGGACCATTACAATAAACGTCTCTTCTTCCTTAACTATCCTAAGTGAAATGTCTTTCAAATCATCGATGGTTGTACCAACTTGTAGTCTCTTAATCTGTTTGGCTAGTAATGGATCATACCTTTTCTTTGCAGCAATTGTTTTGATCAATACTGGTCTTTTTCCTGGTGTATACTCTACCTAAAGTCAAAAGCCACCAAAAATCTACCATCTTTACTACCTTATATTCATCTCCAATTTAGAAAATAAGTCTCCACACTTTTAGTGTTGAAGTTACCGCTACCAACTCTAAATGATGAGTATAGTGTCAAATTTCATGCGGTTGAAGCTATCGAAAAGCAAAGTTAATAATTCCACCTCTCTACATCAATACAACTCCTAAAATTGTTCCACAAGCATCGGTATACACAACTTCCATTTGGAATAATTAACTTGGGCACATTAGTCAAAAAAATTTTAGCTTCATGCTTCATCTTATTTATTGGTCCAAAAAATTTTCACACAATTCCTTATTAGTACAGTCTCGGGTCACTTCCAACTATCAATGGCTTCAATCCTTAATGAGTATACAGACATTCCATTAAAGATTAATGCTGCCATTAATTAACATTTTTAAACTTCACTTCTCTTCCAAAAAATAACATTTTTAAACTTTACCTTTAATTAAGATGCCTCGATGTATCTAGCACTATTCTCAAATGAACTTCATGATCATGCTCATTCTTAGAATATATTAAGATGTCATCAATAAACACTGAAGCAAACTTATCTGAATGCCCTTGGAAGATTTAAGTCTATAAAGAAGCCAGACGTATTGGTTAGTCCAAAGGGCATGACTAACCATTTATACGAACCATATCTTATTCGAAATATCGTTAATGGTATACCATCCTCCACCACTTTCAACCGATGGAGACATATTGTAAGTCCAACTATAAAAACACTTTAGCTCCACCCAATTGATGGAACAAATCATCGATTCTAATCATTGGAACCAATTCTTCAAGGTCTTTTTATTTACCTTTCTATAATTAATACACGTTCTAAGTGGCCCATTCGATTATGCACGAACACTATCGCAGCTCCCCAAGGCGAGTTGCTTGGTCAAATAGAATCCTTTCCATTTAATACAATTAGTTACAGTTTTATTTCCTTTATCTTAGTAAGCATTATTCTTCTAGGTTTTCTACTTATGGATTCATCTTCTGGTATAAGATCTATTTGAAACACAATTGCTTATTTCGACGGTAGTCCCATGATTGGATCAAAAACATCAGCATATACTGTTGCTATATAAACCTGATTTATTTCATCTTCAGCACCCTTCGTAGCACAGAGTGATGCACATACATTGAAACTTGATTCTTCTAATGAGTATAAAATTTGATTACTGCAATCAAGGTATCTTAAGGATATTATTCTATCTTAAGAAAATATGCTAGTGTAATGACCTAGAATTTAATCACTTTAAATATAAGTATTTAATATATTTTTAAATAATTAATTTATGGATTTTATAACTGAAATAAAACTCTTTTAAGTGATAACAAATGATGGTGAAACTGTTTTTTAAATTATTTTTTTGATTTTCGAATTTTCATCGTCAAAAAGTTACCTAAAAACATTGTGCACACTAGGATAAGTATACACACACGCGCATACTTATATAATGATATATAATATGGTAAAGGTTAAAAATAAATTAGATATTTCCTTAAAGTTAAAATGGTTATGTTGACTTTTCTTTTTAAAATTTTAAATTAAAGTATAACGAAAAGAGAAAAAGGTAGTGCCATATCAACAACTCATCCTATTGCAAATATAAGAAGTGAAGTGATGGATGGAAAGGGGGATGGTGGCGGCGTGAGCAATAAGGTAGGGAAAGGGGTGAGAAGAGGGCGATGTGGCAATTTAATGTGGAGGGTAAGTGATCTAAGGGTGAATGGTAATTCTTTTATTTCCTTTTATATAAAACACTTCTTCCTTTTTCCACTCTCATTTTCATTTTGACTTAATCATTTTTAAAAAAAACTCCTTTCTACTTTCCAAAGCCACTTCTCTATTTTAATGGCTTCTAAATTTTTTCAAAATTAAACATTTTTTTCCATTTTGAAAATCTTAAACCAAGTTAAACTTTACTCCATTCCTTTTTACATCTCCTCTCTTCCAAAGCAAGCCCAAATCTCCCCAACAAATCCGAGGCCGAGCCCAATATACCTAGGGGGAACTTGTCTAAACCCCTCCAGGCCATAAAGATCGAGTTTTCACAACGGAAAAGTAGATCCAGGTGTTTATGCTAGGTGGTAGTAGTTTGTTTTGAAAATTCGTTTGGTTTTAGTGTGTAAAGCTCATCCTTTTAACTAAAGTTTAAAACTTTACTTTTCTGATTGACAATTATTTGTTGCTAATTGGTTATTTTGAAAGTGTCGTTGCCTGTATTGTACACAAATGTTTCATATGTGTTGATTTGTGTAAACTTGGAAAAAAGTAGTTGGAATGTTTAAGTAATGGTGTGCAAGTTATGGCATTTAATTATTGTATGTATACTCTGGCATTTATATATGTGTTTGAGTATGTATAGGAATGGTATATGCTAAAATGGAACTAAGCACTTGAAATTGTTTTATGTTGTGACATACAGACCCCTTAGGTTTAAACTTGTTTTACTTAGAATTTTTCTTTTATATAAAGTTTTCTAACTTTTAATTTTTTTTTTCAAAAATAACTTTATACAATGCTATAAAGTAATTAAAAATATAAAAGGTAAGGGCTTAAAGGAGTATTTGAGATGTAAAACTAGTTTTGAAGTTATGGTATCCATATCGACAGTCGATATGGATGTAGTTGGTAAGGCGAACACGTTTGTGTAAATTAAAAGTGTTTTCATTGTAAATATTTTTTAAAAAGTATTTCAAACATATTATAGGTACAAAAAGGGATTATTACTTATTAATTAAGTAAAGGTTATTTAATTAATTGATGAAGTAAAGATAATTGTACTTAATTAATTAATTAATTAAAGGTAATTTGTACTTAAGTATTAATTAAGTAAGATAATTATAATCAGTTAAATAAGTAAGGTTTATTTAATTATTATTTAAGAAAGGGTTAATTATATAATTAATTATTACTTAAGTATGGTTTTATTATTTAATTAATTATTAATTAAGGAAGGTTTAATTATTAATTTATTATTAATTAGGAAGGATTTAATTTTTCTTAGTTTCTAATTAAGTTAAGATTTAATCAAGATTAAGTTAAGATTTGACTAAGAATCAATAATTAATAAATAAAGGATTTCACTTACGCTTAATTAATTAAATAAAGGCTTCATTTTTAATTGTTTTATTTCCAAGGATCCATCTGATTAAAAAGCAGCTTTCTTTTTCAAAAAATTATTTAAATACAAGGGATTCTCTTTGTCTATGCTATTAAGTAGCCAAATAAATATGAATAAGTTATATAAAATGTTGACATGTTTTATTGGAAGTAAGTCATCCGGTATTTAGCACTAAAAGCCAATGAGTAGGCTTTCCTCTATCTATGAGATATAAAAATTGATTTTCTAGGTATCAGATAGAGAAGTCAAAATATCAAAAACATGATAAATATAAGAGAGTTAATTTCGATAAGTGGCTCATGATAAATTAAGTATACGGATGATATTTCATTCTATACTTAAACATCAAATTTCGAGGTATGGAAACTCGTCTCTATCTCGAGAAATAAGAATGTACATAAATTCAAGGTTAGTTTCTAACTTGTCCGACTATATTGTTAATCAAGAGATATTAATGTTTGAAATCGAAAAGTAATGATAAGTATATGATGTCTTATTTTCATATGCAAATTTATACACACCCCAGATAATGGATTCGTCCACTATCGATAACTCGACCCATTTTTAACTTTGAAAATATCTAGGTGAAACATGAGAATTATATGGTACAGTTATCCTTATTGATGCTACTGCACATATAAACTTGTTGTGTTCTCTTAGGAGAAATAATAAGGAAATCCATCCACTTAAACGGTTGGGGGTGATCCCCGCTCTTATGATTGTCTATTTATTGTTAAAAGAACCGGAGTTGGTTCACCGTAAATTATCAAATGTTGATTCAAAAAGGCCGGGATCAAATAAACATAAGTTATGGGAAAACCACTTTGAATAAAGTCAACAATTCGAATTGGAAGCGTCTTGAAGATGACGGAATCGAAGACGGAGCTCTTGGAAGTGCAAGGGCTACTTGCTACTAATCCTAAGGGTGATTCCAAAATGGATGTAGTAGAAGTGGTGCCTTCGGTTTACATATCATGAACAACTTATATGAATGAATACTGGCACTACATTGCTGCCTGGAGAGAAGTATTAGCATTCTAAGTGGGATTGCTATAAAAAAGGTAAAACATAGCCTCAAGTCTCAATAACCGGGAATGATTAAAACGACGATATGTTGTAGGGCTATATGAGTCGCACTCTTTAGGATATTGTCATCACCGTTCTAGATATATACATTTATGAATTTGGTTGTGCATGAGAGCTCTTGGAAAAGGTTCCAAAGCAACCGAGGTGATGAAATATTCGGAACTATCTAGTAAGGGGTAGGCCAATTCTGTGTTGGCGGGGGGTATGCGAGGCCCTCGGTACATTTTTCTAAAGATGTAGTATGGCAGGTGATACCTCAGTAGCCTTGTCGTTATATGGAATCCACACTCCAATAAGCGCCCGACGAACTTAGTTGTACCTAACTATGCTAGAATGTGAGATGTAAGTATTCCATAGATATTCATAATTTACTTTAAACCCTAGACCTTATTCATTGGAATTTATATAAAATGATTTAGTTATCGTAAGGTAAAGACCCGTCCATATTTATGTGCGGTGTGATCTTGGAATATACTTTTATTTTAAATGATTTTATAAGTATAAAATTCAGTTGTTTGGTGTTTATTCACACTAGACCCATGTCTAACTCGGAGTTATTTTTCTTTCCCTAAAACTCTTTGGTACTCAAATTCGTCGGAGTAGCCAAGCAGTCCAGGTTCTTATGGATGCATTTTAGAGGAGCATGGAGCTGGTGGCTATAGCGTTACTAGTTATCAATTTGTTTTCACTGTGTACGTATATTTTGTATCAACGTTGTGGGGACAAGCACTATAACTATACCTGGCTGAAGTTAGTATCTGTATTAACGTTGTAGGGGACATGCATTGTAAGATTCTATGTACTTTAATTCTTATCTTTTTTTACCCCAAATAGCTTGTCTTTCTGACCCCTAGATGATCGGCACATGAATAAGGTAAATGTACGTCTTTATGAATAAGAAAGGCAGATCGCTACATTTAACATCATATAGACTTTACCAATCCATACAAAAATTATACCAAAACCCACAAAATCAAATAGATGAAAATTGCAGATAAACTTATGATATAACAGATCAAATTCTAATCGGTTACATCTCATTCCAAGATCACGTAGTTCCCTTTTGAATTCTCAACCCTCGGAGAGGACATAAGGTATGTTGGTTCATGGTTCGATCTTTCTACCAAACATCTAGATATAAAAGTATTCAAAGCTCTAATATAAAATAATATTTTACAGATATACTATGTATCAAAACCGTACATCCTTACAAAGCCTTAACCTTCCCCTCAGAAGTCAGCCCAGAAGATGTAAGTTCCAAAGATATACCTTTTCTTTCCCAGCTTTGACCAGTTCAGAAAATTCCCGCTTGATGTGCCCCAACCTGTTGCAATCAAAGCAGCTCATTGTTTTTTTACCTACAAACTTCATTTTGTCCTAGTACGAAATTCATTAGCAAAGTGTCATTTCTTGTTGAATTTATAACAATTGCCTTGGATTTTCCTTTCTTGGAAACTCCACCCTTATGAGTTCCCTTTTTCCTTAAAGCACTTTCTTCTTTTGTCTTAAATCTAAAGGATTTATCTTCAAAGACTTATTCTTACAAATTGTTGTAAGATAATACTCATTCCTTAGAGCCATATCTACAACAACATTATATAAATCTTTAAGGTATGGGATAGTTTCCTTAGCGATTTCGGGCTTCAACGCTCAGATATCTCATTCTTCTTGCGCAAAGTGTTAATGACTACTTGACCCTACCTTGTGAGTTCATTAAACTTTGTCACGGTCTCCAAAAATGACATATGGCCTTCTTCTAATTCTGAAAACTTCCTGAACATAGTAAATTTTGCTGCTTCACGGAGGAACAGCTCCATGAACCTACCGTTGAAATCAGCCAAGATAAGATCGTCTTTTGACATATCTATTGTCATAGTATTTCACCAGTACAATGCATCTCCTTGCAACTTCTTGAAGCCAACCTCCACTTTTACCCATCGGCCAAACCTAAATCATCAAAAATTCTTTCACTATTGGTAAGCCATCATCTACTATTTAATAACATTCTTCATACCCATAAACGGGTTTCCACCCAAACTTGTATAGTCTCGGCTTAAGATGACAAATTTAGTGAGAAAAAACTTCATGTACGATGGTCCTGCATTATCGACGTTTCATCCAGTTATCCCAACTAATGCCCAGCTTGCATCATGTTTATAAAGAAATGCTACATCATCCCCATATCAGCTGCTATGGCTTCAGAACCCATGTTTGCATTAGCATTGGCTATTCGGTTGGCATTCCCTCATGCATTTGGCAGAATATTTCCATTGGTCATGCCGCTTCCGCTTCCCAAGTTAAGTATTCCACTTTAGGTGCCCTTAACTTCTTTTCCCATTGCATACGAGTCTTCATGAGACTCAAAAAAAGGACAAAAGATGGAAGGGGAGTGTGTGTGTGTGTGTATTAATGTAGCATTATCTCATTCCCCAGTTTACTCTTTATATTTCATTTGGATTATATTTTTCAAAAATCTTATTAAGTTTTAAATAAACCTATGCTCTAATACCAAGTTATATCATCCTCCATTTTGAGACTTGAGAATATGCACTAATGATGTTGTAGTTATCGTTAGCATTGTTTTCCAACGATAAAATGAGATCGGTTTTGGTATCATTAACATCAAGGGCACGAGAATTCAAAAGTTTTCAAAAATAATTTTCATTTATTCGTTACAAGTTCATTACATAACCTCATGGTTACATTATTCAAATAAAGTATAATAATTACATACAATTGCTTCAAGAGCAACATTCGATCCCCTGAATGATTATAGTTATAACTACTGACAATTATAAAAATCCGTCTCTATATAAAAATATAAGCAGCTATACTGCATAACGAAAGTAACCATGACTAATGTAATCTTGCCTCATGCACGTATTTAGAAGCTTTACTCGTCTAAAACATAAAAAACCCTGCTCTCGACCTATTTAAATGAGTACCTGAGAACTTAAAGGGAAATCAAAAACTTCGAGTCAAACAAAAAGTTAGGTATGATTAATGTTGTTTACCCTAATCAAAATTGATAAATAGTGAGACCACACTTCTGATCGAAACTTGTTTTCCCTCACTATAATCTTACCGATCAAAATGTCAAACATAACATTCTTAGGTTAGGATGAAACATGCCTAAAGCACTATGTTCTCCACATGCCTAACACATTGTGCTTTCCTCATTTATCTACAACCATGGTGTTTAGAACATAACAGTACATTATATACAGTGGTACAAAGATGAATAGACCAATATTTAATACGGTTTAAGGGTTACACATTCCCTATATCTAACCATCCCGTTTGGTGTCAATACATCGATATAGTTTTTTGAGTCACTATGAACCTATTAGTTTTTATAGGCCAACTAGAATTCTATAAGGATGACTCAAGTCAAAACCTAAATAATCCCATGGCCTTTCATTCCCATACGGGTACCAAGATACACCCACGATGAAAGAAAATAACAATAGCTTTTGTTCCCATATGGATAGCAAGATGCTTTTATGATTAGGGCTGTCAATGGTTACTCGAAAAATTCGATATCCGTCCAAATTCGTATCCGAAAATATGAAAATATCTGTTATCTGCCGTTATCCGAAAAGCGGATACAGATATCCGATGTCCCAAAAGCTTTTCGGATACGGATATGATTATTGTGGTATCCGTATCCGAAAAATATCTGTCTGATTAACTAATGCATGTATATATTTGATTAAAATTAGTTAGTATATGATTTTCCAACTATTTTCTAACCATTGGATGTTACTACGATATGGTTTTTTGCTCTTTTTTAGTGAAAACAGACAGTTTTAGTGTTTAATTCTTGAATATTTTTGGATACCTATACGGATATTAGTATAAAATAATGTTTTATAATCACATTTTTTATTCCTTGGTTTTTATATGAATACTAGTACAAAAACTGTTTTATGTTGATCCAAACCTTTTCATTTATACTTTCAAATTTATTGATTATGGGCGGAGCGAATAAATATCTGATATCCATCCATATCTGAAAACTAAGCGGATACATATATCCGATATCCGAAAATGATTTCTGATACAGATATGGCACTATCTGTATTTGAAAGTATCCGTTGATAGCCCTACTTATGATAGTATAAATAATAGTGAACGCCCCCTACTTAATTCCTAGATGCATAAACAAAATTTTAGCCTTGATGTTGGCAAAGCCTTACACATTAGAATCATTGACGTTAATAACCAAGGTGCTTAATCGGCTGCAGAGTGCTACCCTGACACCAGTCCATGCAACTTAAATATGGTTTTATAGACATCGAACAAACATTTCTTTTGGTCAGTTTTGGACATCATAGCACAATTTGATCTTCCTAGTGACATGCATGCAATTCCACTCGCATATGAGTTTTAGTTTGATCATACCCAATAATAGAACAACCCTACATCGTCTTTAATTACCAATCCCCCAATGCCAAAATTATTTGGTGATTATGTATGAATGAGCACATGCAAAAATTATTGGGTGATTACGTATGAATGAGCACATCAATAATTATCATAAGCAATAACGCAACTGATTAAGGTACATAATTGAACATGTAAAGTTATCATCAACCACACAGATATATTGTCATGATAGTCATTTACACATAAATCACATATAACCAACCATGTACTTTATCTCATATACTCAATCATAATCTTTCGTTTTCCCATTTTGGAAAATCTTATTGTTTAAGTTTTTAAATTCAACAAACCTCATCTTTGGTTATTAAAGAAAGCCCGGCCCGACTCAATAATTAACAATGTGCATTCGAAAGCGTAATGGGTTATCGCATCTTTAAAGACATCGCATGTCAAACATGTCAACACAAGTATAAAGCTCTTCCCAGTGTATAAACATCGTCCATGCGAACGAAGATCCTAGGTAGAGATGTTCTCTATATAGTTCTATACACAAAGACCGATGCTACAAGGCTTGGCATGGGTAGAACAGAAAACAAAAGTGAGTAACTGATAAATTGATGGAAAATATGAAAGTCCCAGACTTTTGCTCTAATTCACACAAAAGTCAGGTTTTTAGTCAGACCTAATAATAAATTTGATGGCAATATATATAATGCACTTATTGAGAATTGAATTCAATACTTGTACGTGAAAGTCATAAACATTGTCATTAAATAAAACTTTAAATATGTATGGGATGACGATAAAGTAAAAGTGTCCGAAAGTAAACTTATATATAATTAGAATACCTTAAAATGAAGTTTTTGATATTATCAAATTTCCCTTGCGACTTTAACCTTGAGTAATCAAATAAATCAAGGTATTTTTGCAGTTTACATTTGACAATATCATTTTCCACCTTATCAACACAGCTGAATTCCTTCCTATTGCATTTCATATCTTCTTACGTAACTCCCGTAATTTATTAAAGAATACATCAATTATTAATGAATAAAGATTTTAATGATAAGAACAAAAATGAAATACATTGAAATCATTACTTTTTGATTTCTCTTATCATGGTTTTTCTCTTAACCATAATAAAATTAAATTTCCTCGTTAGCAAAATAGATAATGATTTAGCTACCGAAGTACGACTGCAAATACCTGTAAGCAGGAAAGGTTTTATATATGCATGTGACTATTCTTTCACAATAAATAAATTTGTTCTCAATGTTCTTTGCACACACCCAACCAATGTAGCTAACGTACTAGTTTTCCTAATTAAAATTTTTGTGAAGAGTAGGATTGATTATAACAATCTTTCTCCATTTAAAAAATTGGAATATAAGAAATATAATACTTTTTTTTCGAAATGGTACTTAGATATAACATATCACTGGGACAACATAACATAAATCACATGTCAATATAGGTTCGAATCATGCTACGCAAGTTTTGAACTTGTGACCTCTCGCACCAAAGTCGAATAACATAACCAATGGGACAATGGTGCTTGTCGAAATACAATAATGTTTATAGAAGAGAAAAAGATTAAATATTGTTTTATTGAATAATTATCACATTCAATGTTTTTCTGAACAATGTGTATGTAGTAAATGTAGAAAAGTGACAAGCAAAATATGATCTTGAGTAAAATTCAAATTTGAAGTCGTTTGATCCTTCAAATAGAAGAAATATTTTTATTTTGAAATATCTATGCAAAATATGTGGTTATTATTCAATTTCAAATTGAGAATTTTCACGTAAAGGTTTCATAATTTGTGATAATAAGTTTCTAGGACAACACTTGGAAACTAGTTAATTTCAAGGGCATTCATCGTTTTTCATTAAAACTAATTATCCTGAAGTGTTGTCATAAAAATTTATCCTCCTATGATGAAAAGCTTTTCAGTTTAATTGCTGCTTCAAAATTGGGTATGGGGTATAGCATTTCAAAATGTAAAATAGTTGAAATTAGGTCTGTCAATGGGTACCCGAAAAAATTAAAATTCGTCTATGTATATCCAGGTATGAATAATTATCCGTTACTTGAAAATTTGATACTGATGCATCTGATAATTACTGATTTTTATCAAGATTGTAATTTTTTTGCGCATTTTAGTATATAAAATGATTGTCATTTACCATTTTATCTAAAAAAAACTTTAACATGTGTGTAAATATCAATATTTTCTATTTAAAATTATTTTTCTTAGCATACACACACACACACACACATATATATAAACAAATAAATACAAATTTTTAATCGTATAAATTCATTTCGATATTACACACACACACATATATACAATATCGAAATGAATTTATATGAATTAAAAATTTGTATTTATTTGTTTATATTTATTAGTCGTGAATTAGTCAAAAAAAATTTCTGATATCCGTTCACGTCCACGGATATTCGATATGTGAAAATAATTTTGAATATGGATACGACAATATCTGAAACCGTATCCAATTGTTTACGGGTCTAGTTGAGATATAATGTCAGTTAACATTAAAGAATGCACTGGAAGTTGTAATACAATTTAGAGAAAACTAGATTTTGTGTGCACCTTACGATATATAGTACCTCTTTTCATTTTATGGGTAAAAATATAATGTTGTCTCATATTTGTTTTAGCAAGTTGTTGTTAGCTTCTCTTCCTCTTCTTGAAAGCGGGGATAGAATTGTTTTCTACGAGAGATTTCGCAATTCTAGGCAGCTCAGCAAAGACGGCCGCCGGGCCCCTCTGAAGACTCCTGCCAACTTTATATCCCTTTTAATATTTGTTTTTGATCATGACATTTAAGTTGCATTGATGTATAGTAACATTTTTTTATTATACATTTTAGTGTTACAAATAAATTAACATAATATAATCGTACAATTATTTAATAATATAATTAATCGATACTAATTTCACTTTCAGGTGGCATATCCACATCTGATACAAGTATAAAATTGGAATGTCGTATTTGCATGCATTGCATCCGCGAATATTTTCAGGTATTTGAATGTATTCTTATTCAGAAACCGAAATAGGTATACTTTCAAATATCTAAGTACCCGCAGAATAAGAACTGGATAATTTTGTGGTTTCCCTTCAAATATCGAAGTTTTATATTGTTACCGTACAACACTGAAAAAAGTTCAATGGTTAGTCAAATGTTTATAATGTTAAATGATGAGTATGTAATGCAGTTATAGATTTTGGTTTTACCTCCTACTGTTTTTTCCTCCCTCTCTCTCCCTCTCATCAAAACGTCAATTAAGTTATATGTTTAGTTTTACCGCGAACATACTATCAACATTGATAGATAATGTTTTAACCTTTAGCTCGTATATTTGAAGCCTAAACTCTGCATTTGATAGACCCCTTAATTAACCACATAATAGTTAAACAGTTAAACGTTTACGATATTTTAATGAAATTTTAGAATAAGTTTGTTTTAATGCATATGGAAGATGTAGTTTTAAGTAGTTCAATGTCATTTGAATCATTTTTGAAGCCGAAAAACTGCATTGAAAAGGTGAGTTAATTAACTACATAATCGTTATGCAGCTAAATTTTAATGATATTTTAATTTTTTTTCAAATATTTGCTTTATTGCATTTGAAAGGTGCAATTTTAAATAATTTAATATCATTTTTAAAGGTTGCAAGACAATTTGAAGAATTTTTGAAATTATTTGATGCATTACATATGTTAATTTTTATGCAACCTGAAAAATATTGATATGTTTGTATGATTAAGATCGATCGCCGATATAATATTTATATTAAGAACTATTATTATTTTCTAAATGAAGCAATTTCCAAAATCCAATTTTACATATGCATGATGTGATAGGTTGAACGGTGTGTCCAAAGGATAATTACGTAAATTATTACATAACTCTTACAAAAGAATCTTGTTTGAGATGAAGTATGCTTTTAGTTTTATTTTCTTTTATAAATGTTTTTATACACAAGATATAAGGAATGTTAATTAACACATTAAACATATATAAATAGAAAATTCTTAAAAGAAGTATTTTATCGATTGCAGTTACGAATGCGTTCATAAACTTGGGTATTGAATCGATACACACACACATACGTTTACTACTTAAATGTTCCTATGTTGCCGTAAGGGATTGTTGTCTTTTTTTATTTTTGCATCCGATTTCAATGCGACCGATCTTGCCCACGCTTGGTTCAAGTGGGTGTAAACCTGTGGAGGAGCTGTACATTTTGTTGGTCTGCATCTCTGTCCAACTGGTGGTATTATTTTATGTCTGTTTTTTCTATTCTTCATGCTGCAAATGATTGAGTACTGTCTGCTATTTTAAATTATGATATTGTTTTATTGTCTTGCTTCTAACTGTGGAAAATTTGTAATTTATGTTACTCTACTGTGTACAATATGGCTCTGTATGACGGTAGTAAATGTTCTTGATGGGATTTCAAACAATACAAATCTGATGATCGCATAAGCAATTGTCATTTTGACATGCATCTGGGCTTTCTCCACTAATGTTTCAATCTTTATTTTATTTTACGATAACACTGTGACGTTGAGAAGAGTAATATAGTGTGATGAATATCCCATTGGCTCAGAGGCATTGAAAGATTTTGTATGTTATCATGGGTAGAATTTATACTTTGAGCATTATCAACATCGTGGAAACTGCTGGGTAAATCAATAGAATCGATTATAACAACCTTATGATAGTTTCTGTTGTTGGGTAACAATTTTTTTTCGGTTATTAAAGTTTTTTAAAAGGGTTGATAAATAAATAAGTGGGCTTTTCACGATGTGCAAACATCTAGTATGATTATGTTTAATTATACATTTTTATTATAATTTTGTTTTTTTAAATACTGATGTATTTCACTTAGAAAAAATTTAATGCAAATCTATGTTCTTTTTGTATACTAGCATCAACCTATGCAGGTACATCTATATATGTAATTGACATATAAAATTGTATGGTGGTTTGTCCTTACTCAAATTTCCTTCATTTCTTTTGCTTCAATAACTATTTTGCACAGATGCCTAATTTTTTTAGTAAAACCATATCTCTGGTATTTGTTTTTATTATCAATCCTAACTTCGATTTACCGAAATTAGTTTGAGAAGTTATTTAAACTTTATCATCTGGAAAAAGCAAATCAGTCTTTCAATATTAAGTTAAATCAAAAAATGTTTTTGCATCAACTTAACCCTTAACAAACAAGGCCAACATGTTGAAATCATGATTGAGGGCAGATTTCTGCACTATTTTTATTAATGTGCATATTTTGCTTTCATCTATTATTATGTTATGTAAATATATAAATGATGTAATATTGTGGAATGTTTTCTGTTCGATATTCCTATCATAAACTCGATGATAAATTCTTTCATATAGAAGAATTTAATCTTCTGCTGGTATCATAATTGTTGTTCAGCTATTGGTGCAGTGTATATATTTATATTATGTTATTTTCATATTATTAAGTCTTACTTTCAATAGTTCATTTTTTATATTCTTCATTAGAGTCGACATTTATCATTTGGAGAACTCCAACTCTCAGCCTAAAATGTTCAGATGCCTCATGATCCTAAAAGTTAGTTTGGAAATTATGTAATATTTTTTGTACGGACTTACATTGCAACATGTGTATTGAAATGTTATTCTTAACTTCAAAACACTAGAGTTATGATCTTAATGTTAAAAATTAACCACGCTTCAGCTGATCATAATTGAAGTTTGACACGCTTTGAATTGGAATATGACATGTAATTTGGATATCTTATATGATATGTGATTTGATCATTTTAAAATAAACAATAAATCTTCAAATGTTTACATATACAATGTCAGATCCACAAAACGAATCTTTAAATCCATACATAGTTGTGACTAACGTTGAATAATTTTTCACATCAACGTGATCCAAATTACAGTAGCAAACCGGTACCCAGGCTTGGGCTCGCACTAGCTTCCTATATTTTTATTATTGTATATTTGCTTTTTGCCGTGTTTCTTCATTGCATATTTACGCTTATACAATTTTGTACTTGATATCATAGTCATAAAAATAAAATTGCAAGACCTATTGACAACTATGCACAAAATGGACACTGACATCTTCAATATTGATGTTCTGGCAGTCAAGTATTATTCTTTATTTAATTTTTGCAATGTATTCCAAACTGTAGCACGTAATGATTAAGGGCACAGCTTGACTTCGGATCGTGTATTCATAATATTTGTGTCACTATTTGTAACGACCCAAATTTCTGTCATTTGAAATTCGTATATTTAATTAATTTTAAATATTCACAAGTAAATTTTATAAGCTGAGTAACCTATATTTTGAATATAGT
This sequence comes from Allium cepa, assembly GCA_030765085.1. Taxonomy (NCBI): domain Eukaryota; kingdom Viridiplantae; phylum Streptophyta; class Magnoliopsida; order Asparagales; family Amaryllidaceae; genus Allium; species Allium cepa. The sequence goes on from CM060931.1 coordinate 814,040,321, forward strand.
GATTTAATTGGATAAATTAAATCGTTAATTTAATTTTGAAATTGTATAAATAATTGGAATTTTGATATTATGTGAATAAAAATGATTTATAAAGTTATATTAAATCATATTTGAATTAGAGTGATGTTACAGAACTTTTAAAATCGGATTAAAAGTTAAATTGTAGAAATTGAATATTTTAATATTTAATTGACGAGTAAAAATAGCCATTTTTCATATAGTCTCAGATTTCGACGAAAACAATTTCATTGGATCTGTAATGTTATATTATTGTAAAATTCAACTTCATGTCAATCGGATGTACGCTTTCTTCGTGGCAAGCTAAAACGTGTAGAAATCGGTTTAAGTGAATTTTAAATTTAAATAATTCGATTCGAAAACTTATATTTCAAATACGATCGAATTGGCTTTCGATATATATTCCATTGTTTTCGAAATAGGGGTAAAACATTATAAATGTCAGGCAGCACGTTTCGTTTCGAGTTCGAAATATTTTCGGATGAATAGTAAATTTATATTGCTTATAAATAAGGGGATCTTTATCATTTCATTGGTCAAAACCCTAGAAACAAAGGTCACAGCGGCCATTAATATTCAAGAGCTGAAAATAGCCAACATTCTTCCTCGTTTTGCTTCTAATCCGTGAATAATTAGAGAAAACTTTGAACTACGAAGTTGTAGATCTCGTCGAGACGAGTAAATCCAACGGTCATGATTTGAAATGGAGGCTCGACGTGGGGGCTAGGGGGTTGCGTTTAGGCCGGCTTTGTGTTCGATTTTTATGATGCACGTACGATCGAGCTCGATGGTGTCGAGGCCGTAGGTGGAGTCAAGGTGGAGCATCGTCGTGGAGGTGGTTGATCGATTTGAAGTGATCGATGTTGGCCACGATAATTCCAAAACAAACGGCGGCATGGATTCTTCAGCCTGGGCTTTTACGCGATGGAGAAAGAAGCAAAGTACACAACCGAGATTTTAGGGTATCAGATCGAACGACCACGATGCAGTTAGGTTAAAAAAGTGAAAGAAAATTGTATAAATTATATTATATAAATTCGTTCAAACTTTAAAATGTTATAACTTTTTCATACGAGGTCTGTTTCGCACGAAACGAATTGCGTTGGGTCCGTATTGATGAGCACTACATTTTAGAGTTGGTTTGGTGTCGATTAGAGCTAGTGTGAATTTTGGGTAAAATTAAACGGCTGCTTAATTTTATTTGGAATAAAACACTGCAACTGCTATTGGACGCAATGTGAGTACAACTCACTCTTTCTGACTCACTGATATTTTTATATAAGTGAGAAATAATTTATTATATGATAATTGATAATTGTTTGGATGATATATGATATATTGATCGGTAATTGTACATATACCTGCCTAGTGGAGCAGATGACCCTATACGTTTCAATGTATGAGCAGATGACCCTTTGTACACGCGTCTGCCTCGAAGCGGACATTGTACATATATTTCTAATATGTATATTTGTTGCAGGTGACAAGTTGGAGGGATCCAACTAGATTCCTCGCCAGTATTGGTTTATTTATATATATTGTGATATATTCTGTTATGATGTGATATTTGATGATTTGGATGCCATTATTGCTGTATTTGGTGCCGTTGCAGCATTGGGCCTATTTTTGGAATTTAAAAATGTTAAAGTGATGATTTCAAATTAAAAAGGATTTTTAAAGTGATTTGAAATAGATGTTTTGTTTAATTTTGAATTGTTAAGAATGGGTTTATTTTAAATAAATAAATGTTATAATTTTTATGCTATAAAAATTATGATTTTTGAGAAGTATAATTGAAAGTGATTTTTGAAATATAAAGTTGATTAATTGATAAAATGAGTTAAATTGGGATTTTTGATTTATTATAAACGGTTTATATATAAGATTTATAAAATTGATATTTTATAAATCGAAATAAAAGAATTGTAACGACCCAGAATTTTTAGAAATTAAAATTTGAATATTTAATTAATTTTAAATATTAATAAGTGAATTTATAAGTCAAATAAATTTTTATTTGAATTATTGAATTTAATTGGATTATTAAATCGATAATTCAATATGTTAAATTACGGAAATAATTGAAATTAGAGTTAAATATGATTGAAAATGATTTGTAAAATTTTATTTTATCATGTTAGAGTTAGAATGATATTTTAGAACCTTTAAAATCGAATTAAAAGTTAATTTGTGAAAATTGAATATTTTAATATTAAAATCGACTAGTGAAAATAGCCAATTTTTGAACAGTCTTAGAATTGAACGAAACCAGTTCCATTGGATCCGTAATAGTTAGTTATTACCAGATTTCAAATTTCGTGTCAATCGGAGCTATCGTTTGATCGTGGCAGCTCGAAACGCATCGATTTATTTTTAATTTAAATTTGACGAGTGAAAATAGCCATCTTTCAAAAATCTCGGATTTCGACGAAACTAGTTTCATCGGATCCGTAATGTGATATTATTGTAAGGTTTCAAATTTCAAGTTAATTGGATTTACCGTTTGTCTGGTACAAATTAAAACGCCTAGAAATCGATTTAAATCGGTTTAATTCAAATTGAGCGTTTACAGCCATAACTCGCACATACTTCCGAATTAGCTTCCGAAACCTGTTCCATTGTGTCCAGAACGCGGGATAAACCCTAGGTACGTCAGTTTCGGCGCGTAAATCGGAGTTCGGAATTTCCGGGATGAATAGTGTCGCTCGTTCCTTATAAATAGCCCCTACCCCTTCACAAAAAAAAAAAAAAGAAATAAAACCCTAATCACGTTGCAGCCGCCTCCCCCTATTTATAAGGCCAGAATCTTTCGATTTTCATCCCTTAATTACTTTCAATCCGTGAAGAATTAGAAGAAACTCTCAACATGAAACTTGTAGAGCTCGACGAGAGCTTCGATTCCATACGGTGATGATCGGAAATGGTGCAACGGAGAGGGAGCTAAGGGGGGCCATATGCTTCAGGTCACGCACGCATTCCAAGGCAGCATATCAGGCCGAGCTTGCTCTCCTTGGGCCGAGCATGGTGGAGAGGTAGGGCTTCGACATGGGAGTTGCTGATCGTGTTCGTGTTGCTCGTGGAAATCGAATTATTAAACCCTAAATTGCATTATGGGTTCGGCCTAAATTTTGAGGTGCCTGTAGAGGAACGTGGAGAGGGAAGAAGAGATGGACGGTGGAGATGAGGGGAAGGAAGCAAGATCTTGTGGCCAGAAATTGGATAGGTTTAAAATTATTAAAGTTAGTTATAAATTTGTGTATATAAACACGTGTAACTTCAAATATTCATAACTTTTTCATACGAGGTCGAAAACGCGCGAAACCAGTTGCGTTGGAATCGTATGGACGAGCACTACGCGATGGAGTTGGTTTGGAGTCGTTTGGAGTTAGTGAGAATTTTGGGTAAAATTAAACGTCCGTTTAATTTTATTCGAAATAAATCGCTAAAACGGAATTTAAAACCAAGGTGAGAACTTCTCACTCAACCGAATCAGTTTCGATTTTATTTTAAATAGTTAGATTTAAAATATTTGAATGCATGTTTGAATGTTGATTGATATCTATTGATTGTTAAAATAGACATTATGCGCCGTTAGTAAGCGGATGTTATTTAATAAAAACATATACCGCGAATATTTCATAAACAGTGAAATTGGTATTATATATAATATCAATATATATATATTGGCATATGTATATATTGGAGTTATTGATTTCCCGCATTTTTTGTTTAGCGGATGAGACCCTATTACGCCGTTATTAAGCGGATAATATTTAATAAGAACATGTACCGCGAATATTTCGTACTGGAGCGAAATTGGTATTGTGCTAATGTTTGTGGATGCAGGAAAACAGGTTGGAAGGATCCAACTGGATTCCTCAACAGTTTTTATTTGATTTCAGATATTTTGATATTTGATGGATTTTCATATCGATATATGATATCGTTGTAGTCGTGATTGACTATTTGGTGTGTAGCATCATTTGACCAAGTTTTGGAATTTTAAAATGATTTATAAAGTGGTTTTTGAAAATATACTATATGTTTGGAGTTTGATTCATTTTAAATAAATAAACGTTATAATTTTTAAAGTTATAAAAATTATGATTTTTGAGAAATATAGTTAAAAACTGATTTTTGAGAATATGATGCCATTGAGTTATAAAATAGTTTAATCGAGATATTTTAGGATTTATTGTGAAAAGTTTAAATATAGAATTTATGAAATTTAATTATTTTATAAATCAATAAAATGGTGAAATAATAAAGGAATTTAAAGACGTTTTAAAAGAATAATATAAATTGAATTATATTTAGAGATTTATAAATGGATATTTATAAATTGAAATGTTGACATTATAAAACGAGTTTTTATATGTGTTTGAATGAAGTGCAAATGGATTGCATAAGTGAATGAAATTTATAAAATTATAAACTGTGAAGTTATAAATAAAATTTATAAATAGTAAGATTTATAAATTTGTGAAGTTATTGAAAGAATGATTTTGGATAAATGAATGAATCTTATAAGTTATAAGATTTATAATTTGGGAAGTTAAAAAGAACGATTTTGTAAAATAATCGTTTTATAAGTATTTAACTTATAATATGAACGGTTAGTTTATAATTGAGTTATAAACTGGAATAGGTTAATAAAAGAATTTATAAAAAGGAAGCTTTTATAAATAAATAGAAATGGAATTTATAAACGTTGTTTTATAAATTCGCAAATGACTTATTTTGATAAGAAAATTGTTGAAACCTATTAATGGAATTATATTCACGTTTTTGAACTGTGAATAATCCTTTGAAATAAAATGAATAAAAGGATGAAATTGTTACTGAAGTATATTCACGTTTTTGAATAGTGAATAATATGTTAAAGAAAATGTTTGAATGAGATGTTTAAATTGAATTAAAACGATCTAACGATGTTTTAAAAATGTGTTGAGATTCGAAACCATAGATTTCAACATTTATTGTTGAAATAGACGTTTTCGAGGAATAGAAGGAGATGATGGACTATAACACTGTTGTTATAGTAAATGATTTCCGAAAGGAAATGTTTTGTATAGTATTGGGATTTATATATCTATTTTAATTTCGAATCCCTATACTAGTGATTTTGGGTTGTCGTAACGATGTTTTACGCAACATTCGTTTTGGCCCAAATAAATATGTTTAAGAGAATGATTTCCTTAAAGAATGAAATATATACTTAATTTCGATTTAAGTATATTGAATATTTTCTAAGTGTTGAAAATAAATAAAATTTGTGAATTACTTATTTAATAAGTATGGAAATGTTTTCCAATATGAAGTGAATAATTAAAATTTATCCTTTTGAAGATAAATTGAAATGGATAATTGAAATGATATGCATAGATATTTTGAAATATAAATTCATTATTGAATTTATAAAAGCAAGTGGAATTTGTTTAAAAATAAGTATTGATTTATTTTTGAAGTATTGAAATTTAATATCTAGTGAAGATATTTTGGAAAATAAATAATTTGGAAAGTTATTTGGAAACTGGTGATGTGTGCATATCCAGTGATAGTTCAATAACCGACTATCAATATTTCCCTTTGAATGGGTAATTGATGTGATTTGTTTGAATGTGAATGCCACACTTATTTTTGAATAAGCGCTCACTATTCGGGTTAACCGGGAAAGGACCATGGGGTCGTATAACCCATTCCGAATATGTGATACGTCGTTATAATTGCATTGAAGATCGGTGTTGAAGACCCGGTATTTGCGAGAGCGATAGGATGACCTATCGATTGTCTCTGCACTGAGTTGCAACGGTATAGAGACTCCCTAAGTGATGGGAAATCCGATCAGGATTGTGAATATCCGGATTGCAAGGACTTCTTTGTAAGTGCCTTCGATTTTGTTCGATCCCGGAACAAACTTGTATGGATTGTATGTCTGACATTACAAGTTGAGATATAAAGACGATTTCTTTCAAATATATTTCTGTTGGTGGCGAAGAATTTATTCTTTTAGCTTAACACCCTTCTCTGAGACGTACGAGCTCAGAGGTTATGTAGTTGAAGTTATCAGCGATATATTCCCAATTTGGTAATGTGATATGCTGAGTGATGCTGAAATGATCATTGTGTTGATTATTGTGATAGGATAGTTTATTTGATCGTCTATCCTGGTGATCATTGTGTTGATCATTTGTTGACCCAAAGCATGGCTTTTGTATAAAGTATGTTTTTGTGGACGTGACTTCGTCGAACCTCACACCCCGGAAATGGTCAAAACAGGAAAGATGCGGCAAGGTTATGAGGGGTAGCACCCTTTAGGGTATGTACATTTCCTTCTGGATAGAGGTGGTATCATGGTATGGAGCCCAGATATTTAACCTATGTGGTTACTACGAATTTATTACTTTGTGGTTGTTGGTTTTCGGGATCCCGTGAGAAAGGTCGTTTACGATCGGGGAATGGCGTGCTCGTGTCAGTAGTTACCCAGTTAGGGGTAACCCGGCCTTGTGTTGGCAGAGTTCCGGTTTGGTTCTCGGGGATGTCTTTCCAGAGGCATTCTCATGTGGCAATGGGAATTTCCTTGGCCTGACCATTTGTTGGAAATCCAAAGAAACAATACGAAACTTGTACGGTTTTAGTTGTAGAACCTGCCATCTAATATGGTAGCTATTAGTAGGCATAATATAATGGTACCTATGCTGGCTAAGATTTATATTCTACTTTCGAAATGAATTTCTTCTACACTATGCACTAATAATAATATCAAAATTGATTTGATTTTAAATGCGTATCAAGCATCTTTGGCTATCATAAGGAGAAATCTCCTCCGATTCTGCGTTTGCATTGTGTGTGTGTGTGCGGGAGGCCTTATGGTAGTCTCGTTTTTAAAAGCATTGCGAATTGACTTTAAAAATATTCCTCTATTTTGATTTTAAAGATAAATAAACTGTTTTGAGTTCTCACACCAGTCACATGACTGACTTGGAGTTTATTGTTTTCCTTCCTAAACTCTGGGTGTCCACCAATTTCCACACGGGCAGTCAAGAGTTAGGTTTATCAGGATATTCTGGATATTCTGGAGTTGCTGGAGGCAAGCTGGATGGCATGGCATATTACTTATATAGTATTTCTTTTTCCGCTGCACTGTTTGATGTTGTATATTGTTGTTGTACACTCTGATGATATGATGTAATATAAAAGTATAAAATGTAATAACTGATATAGTTCTTTGTTTAAAGATTATTCATTTATTATTATATGTTGTTCCGCTGCGAATTGTGAGATTCTGATGTTGTTCTGTTGTTTTCTATTTTGTTCTATTTCCTATTTTCTTTCCTCTCTATTTTCTATCTTCTTATCTATTCTATGTTCTCTATTCTCTTTTCTTCTATTTTAAAATTTTCTATTTTGTCTCCTCCCTCTATCTTCTTTTTCTTCTCTTCTTTTCTTTCCTTTTCTTTTCTTAAATTCTTTTTAAAACCCATAACTATTCGGTTTTTCGGCAACGAAAAACCGCGTACGTTACATTTGGTATCAGAGCTTATGGTTAAGCGACAACCATGGTTCTGTTGGGTATTTCTCATTAGAGATAGAGTCAGTAGTACTCTAGAATGAATTTGAGTGTAATAATAGCTATGAGAGCGTATTTGATAGTGAATATAAAAATTGTTTTATATTGTGATGATTGGTTTGTTGAGTGGTATATAGATTCTGGTTAATACGAGTAATTAACGTTGTTGATAGGGATCTCTAAACACTTGAATAGAACAATTCGACACAGTATTGTTTAAATTGGGTAAATGAAATAATTTTACCTTGAGTATATTTTTATATATATAAAGAAATAATTTTTCAGAATTATTAAAGTGTATATAAGTTGATTGTTTAGTTGTTTGAATAATCTAAAGAAAAGAAATTGTATAAGCAAAAGAATTATAAGAATTGAATTATAATTAAAGTGATTTACAATTGTGAAATAAACTTATATATAAGAAGTGAAACTATATGAATATATTTATGAATATGAGTAGTAAATAAAAATGAATTTAAAGTTAAATGGAATATAACTTAAGTGATATTGAATGAAGTTGATAGTAGTATCAAAGTAAAATTTATAAAGTTAAGTGATGAATATAAACTTGAGTTATATAAATGAATTGAATGAATAAATTGAATGAAAATCAATTAAATTAAACCAAATAGAATGAATATAAGCAAAGGAATTTGGTTGAAATAAATATACATTGGTTGTTATATGGTTGTTAGTTGATTGTATATAATTCATTAAGTGTTAATGAAATATGAATTAGTGAAATTGGAAGCTAAAGTAATTGAAATTCAAATTAGAAGTAAATAAATTTGAATAGAATTGAATTTGAATTGGAAGTGAACCAACTTGAATATGAATTAGTGAATATAAACTAATTGAAAATGAATGTTAGTAAAAACATCCACTGTATATGAATCAAATGTGATTAAACTGAGAACCAATTCATTGAATATTAATGAGAATATAAATGAATATATTGATTATGAATTTGTTGGATGATAGTTGGTTGATGGTTGAATATATAGTACATTTGCTATGTTGCATATATAGTAATTATGTTGCTATATGTTGTACATCGATACTATTATCTGCATGATTCTCATGTTGTTTGTTGAGTGATTAGTAGGTGCGGATCGCGTTTGCTTCGCATTTGGAGCTCGCTTTTGCGCTATATTAGCCGTATATGCTTTCTAATAAAATATAAGGTACATATCTCGGATTAAATATCGTACTTTTACATTTTTTCCCTTCGGGATGCCTCATTACTTGATGAGATGTATATTTGTGATATATATACTGTCATTTTTTTTTTCGGATCGAGCCGCGCAAAGGAGACTATGACGAATTTTTCCGAAAATTTAAGGCGTTAGAAAAAATTTGAGAAAATTGAAAAATTTTGAAAACTTAAACTTTTATTTTGGAATTGAAAGTTAAACAATAGTAGTTGTTTTTTTTAAAAAGATAACTAAGTGTGATTTGAAAACTTAGTAAAGATATGTAAGTAATTTAACTATGGATTTTGAAAAAAATTAATAAATTCTGTAACTTTTCTTACTTGTTAATTTCGAGGACGAAATTCTTTTAAGTGGGGAAGATTGTAACGACCCAGAATTTTTAGAAATTAAAATTTGAATATTTAATTAATTTTAAATATTAATAAGTGAATTTATAAGTCAAATAAATTTTTATTTGAATTATTGAATTTAATTGGATTATTAAATCGATAATTTAATATGTTAAATTACGGAAATAATTGAAATTAGAGTTAAATATGATTGAAAATGATTTGTAAAATTTTATTTTATCATGTTAGAGTTAGAATGATATTTTAGAACCTTTAAAATCGAATTAAAAGTTAATTTGTGAAAATTGAATATTTTAATATTAAAATCGACTAGTGAAAATAGCCAATTTTTGAACAGTCTCAGAATTGAACGAAACTAGTTCCATTGGATCCGTAATAGTTAGTTATTACCAGATTTCAAATTTCGTGTCAATCGGAGCTATCGTTTGATCGTGGCAGCTCGAAACGCATCGATTTATTTTTAATTTAAATTTGACGAGTGAAAATAGCCAATTTTCAAAAAGTCTCGGATTTCGACGAAACCAGTTTCATCGGATCCGTAATGTGATATTATTGTAAGGTTTCAAATTTCAAGTTAATTGGATTTACCGTTTGTCTGGTACAAATTAAAACGCGTAGAAATCGATTTAAATCGGTTTAATTCAAATTGAGCGTTTACAGCCATAACTCGCACATACTTCCGAATTAGCTTCCGAAACCTGTTCCATTGTGTCCGGAACGCGGGATAAACCCTAGGTACGTCAGTTTCGGCGCGTAAATCGGAGTTCGGAATTTCCGGGATGAATAGTGTCGCTCGTTCCTTATAAATAGCCCCTACCCCTTCACAAAAAAAAAAAAAAAGAAATAAAACCCTAATCACGTTGCAGCCGCCTCCCCCTATTTCTAAGGCCAGAATCTTTCGATTTTCATCCCTTAATTACTTTCAATCCGTGAAGAATTAGAAGAAACTCTCAACATGAAACTTGTAGAGCTCGACGAGAGCTTCGATTCCATACGGTGATGATCGGAAATGGTGCAACGGAGAGGGAGCTAAGGGAGGCCGTATGCTTCAGGTCACGCACGCATTCCAAGGCAGCATATCAGGCCGAGCTTGCTCTCCTTGGGCCGAGCATGGTGGAGAGGTAGGGCTTCGACATGGGAGTTGCTGATCGTGTTCGTGTTGCTCGTGGAAATCGAATTATTAAACCCTAAATTGCATTATGGGTTCGGCCTAAATTTTGAGGTGCCTGTAGAGGAACGTGGAGAGGGAAGAAGAGATGGACGGTGGAGATGAGGGGAAGGAAGCAAGATCTTGTGGCCAGAAATTGGATAGGTTTAAAATTATTAAAGTTAGTTATAAATTTGTGTATATAAACACGTGTAACTTCAAATATTCATAACTTTTTCATACGAGGTCGAAAACGCGCGAAACCAGTTGCGTTGGAATCGTATGGACGAGCACTACGCGATGGAGTTGGTTTGGAGTCGTTTGGAGTAAGTGAGAATTTTGGGTAAAATTAAACGTCCGTTTAATTTTATTCGAAATAAATCGCTAAAACGGAATTTAAAACCAAGGTGAGAACTTCTCACTCAATCGAATCAGTTTCGATTTTATTTTAAATAGTTAGATTTAAAATATTTGAATGCATGTTTGAATGTTGATTGATATCTATTGATTGTTAAAATAGACATTATGCGCCGTTAGTAAGCGGATGTTATTTAATAAAAACATATACCGCGAATATTTCATAAACAGTGAAATTGGTATTATATATAATATCAATATATATATATTGGCATATGTATATATTGGAGTTATTGATTTCCCGCATTTTTTGTTTAGCGGATGAGACCCTATTACGCCGTTATTAAGCGGATAATATTTAATAAGAACATGTACCGCGAATATTTCGTACTGGAGCGAAATTGGTATTGTGCTAATGTTTGTGGATGCAGGAAAACAGGTTGGAGGGATCCAACTGGATTCCTCAACAGTTTTTATTTGATTTCAGATATTTTGATATTTGATGGATTTTCATATCGATATATGATATCGTTGTAGTCGTGATTGACTATTTGGTGTGTAGCATCATTTGACCAAGTTTTGGAATTTTAAAATGATTTATAAAGTGGTTTTTGAAAATATACTATATGTTTGGAGTTTGATTCATTTTAAATAAATAAACGTTATAATTTTTAAAGTTATAAAAATTATGATTTTTGAGAAATATAGTTAAAAACTGATTTTTGAGAATATGATGCTATTGAGTTATAAAATAGTTTAATCGAGATATTTTAGGATTTATTGTGAAAAGTTTAAATATAGAATTTATGAAATTTAATTATTTTATAAATCAATAAAATGGTGAAATAATAAAGGAATTTAAAGACGTTTTAAAAGAATAATATAAATTGAATTATATTTAGAGATTTATAAATGGATATTTATAAATTGAAATGTTGACATTATAAAACGAGTTTTTATAAGTGTTTGAATGAAGTGCAAATGGATTGCATAAGTGAATGAAATTTATAAAATTATAAACTGTGAAGTTATAAATAAAATTTATAAATAGTAAGATTTATAAATTTGTGAAGTTATTGAAAGAATGATTTTGGATAAATGAATGAATCTTATAAGTTATAAGATTTATAATTTGGGAAGTTAAAAAGAACGATTTTGTAAAATAATCGTTTTATAAGTATTTAACTTATAATATGAACGGTTAGTTTATAATTGAGTTATAAACTGGAATAGGTTAATAAAAGAATTTATAAAAAGGAAGCTTTTATAAATAAATAGAAATGGAATTTATAAACGTTGTTTTATAAATTCGCAAATGACTTATTTTGATAAGAAAATTGTTGAAACCTATTAATGGAATTATATTCACGTTTTTGAACTGTGAATAATCCTTTGAAATAAAATGAATAAAAGGATGAAATTGTTAATGAAGTATATTCACGTTTTTGAATAGTGAATAATATGTTAAAGAAAATGTTTGAATGAGATGTTTAAATTGAATTAAAACGATCTAACGATGTTTTAAAAATGTGTTGAGATTCGAAACCATAGATTTCAACATTTATTGTTGAAATAGACGTTTTCGAGGAATAGAAGGAGATGATGGACTATAACACTGTTGTTATAGTAAATGATTTCCGAAAGGAAATGTTTTGTATAGTATTGGGATTTATATATCTATTTTAATTTCGAATCCCTATACTAGTGATTTTGGGTTGTCGTAACGATGTTTTACGCAACATTCGTTTTGGCCCAAATAAATATGTTTAAGAGAATGATTTCCTTAAAGAATGAAATATATACTTAATTTCGATTTAAGTATATTGAATATTTTCTAAGTGTTGAAAATAAATAAAATTTGTGAATTACTTATTTAATAAGTATGGAAATGTTTTCCAATATGAAGTGAATAATTAAAATTTATCTTTTTGAAGATAAATTGAAATGGATAATTGAAATGATATGCATAGATATTTTGAAATATAAATTCATTATTGAATTTATAAAAGCAAGTGGAATTTGTTTAAAAATAAGTATTGATTTATTTTTGAAGTATTGAAATTTAATATCTAGTGAAGATATTTTGGAAAATAAATAATTTGGAAAGTTATTTGGAAACTGGTGATGTGTGCATATCCAGTGATAGTTCAATAACCGACTATCAATATTTCCCTTTGAATGGGTAATTGATGTGATTTGTTTGAATGTGAATGCCACACTTATTTTTGAATAAGCGCTCACTATTCGGGTTAACCGGGAAAGGACCATGGGGTCGTATAACCCATTCCGAATATGTGATACGTCGTTATAATTGCATTGAAGATCGGTGTTGAAGACCCGGTATTTGCGAGAGCGATAGGATGACCTATCGATTGTCTCTGCACTGAGTTGCAACGGTATAGAGACTCCCTAAGTGATGGGAAATCCGATCAGGATTGTGAATATCCGGATTGCAAGGACTTCTTTGTAAGTGCCTTCGATTTTGTTCGATCCCGGAACAAACTTGTATGGATTGTATGTCTGACATTACAAGTTGAGATATAAAGACGATTTCTTTCAAATATATTTCTGTTGGTGGCGAAGAATTTATTCTTTTAGCTTAACACCCTTCTCTGAGACGTACGAGCTCAGAGGTTATGTAGTTGAAGTTATCAGCGATATATTCCCAATTTGGTAATGTGATATGCTGAGTGATGCTGAAATGATCATTGTGTTGATTATTGTGATAGGATCGTTTATTTGATCGTCTATCCTGGTGATCATTGTGTTGATCATTTGTTGACCCAAAGCATGGCTTTTGTATAAAGTATGTTTTTGTGGACGTGACTTCGTCGAACCTCACACCCCGGAAATGGTCAAAACAGGAAAGATGCGGCAAGGTTATGAGGGGTAGCACCCTTTAGGGTATGTACATTTCCTTCTGGATAGAGGTGGTATCATGGTATGGAGCCCAGATATTTAACCTATGTGGTTACTACGAATTTATTACTTTGTGGTTGTTGGTTTTCGGGATCCCGTGAGAAAGGTCGTTTACGATCGGGGAATGGCGTGCTCGTGTCAGTAGTTACCCAGTTAGGGGTAACCCGGCCTTGTGTTGGCAGAGTTCCGGTTTGGTTCTCGGGGATGTCTTTCCAGAGGCATTCTCATGTGGCAATGGGAAGTTCCTTGGCCTGACCATTTGTTGGAAATCCAAAGAAACAATACGAAACTTGTACGGTTTTAGTTGTAGAACCTGCCATCTAATATGGTAGCTATTAGTAGGCATAATATAATGGTACCTATGCTGGCTAAGATTTATATTCTACTTTCGAAATGAATTTCTTCTACACTATGCACTAATAATAATATCAAAATTGATTTGATTTTAAATGCGTATCAAGCATCTTTGGCTATCATAAGGAGAAATCTCCTCCGATTCTGCGTTTGCATTGTGTGTGTGTGCGGGAGGCCTTATGGTAGTCTCATTTTTAAAAGCATTGCGAATTGACTTTAAAAATATTCCTCTATTTTGATTTTAAAGATAAATAAACTGTTTTGAGTTCTCACACCAGTCACATGACTGACTTGGAGTTTATTGTTTTCCTTCCTAAACTCTGGGTGCCCACCAATTTCCACACGGGCAGTCAAGAGTTAGGTTTATCAGGATATTCTGGATATTCTGGAGTTGCTGGAGGCAAGCTGGATGGCATGGCATATTACTTATGTAGTATTTCTTTTTCCGCTGCACTGTTTGATGTTGTATATTGTTGTTGTACACTCTGATGATATGATGTAATATAAAAGTATAAAATGTAATAACTGATATAGTTCTTTGTTTAAAGATTATTCATTTATTATTATATGTTGTTCCGCTGCGAATTGTGAGATTCTGATGTTGTTCTGTTGTTTTCTATTTTGTTCTATTTCCTATTTTCTTTCCTCTCTATTTTCTATCTTCTTATCTATTCTATGTTCTCTATTCTCTTTTCTTCTATTTTAAAATTTTCTATTTTGTCTCCTCCCTCTATCTTCTTTTTCTTCTCTTCTTTTCTTTCCTTTTCTTTTCTTAAATTCTTTTTAAAACCCATAACTATTCGGTTTTTCGGCAACGAAAAACCGCGTACGTTACAAAAATTATAAAGGAGTTTTGTAAATGTTGAAACAAAGTTATAAATGGATTTATAAGTAAATAACATGGTGAATTTGTGAAGCTATAAAATGAACGAATTTGTAAATAAGAGAATTTATAAGTAATTTGCTTATAAATTGGATTTTTGGCATATAAATGAGATTTATATGGAATCGGTAAATAACAAGATTTTATAAGTTGAAGTTTTTATAAATTATAAATGAAATTTATAAACATTGTTTTATAAATCTGAAATCAATTGAATTTGACAAGTTAAATATAGATGTGTATTTAAAGGATTATATTCGCGATTTTTTATAGTGAATTATGCTTTAAATCAAATGTTGTAATAATAAAGAATTTGTTAGGAATTATATCCATTATTTTGGACAGTGGGTAATCCTTTAATAAATGTATAGAAATATTGGATTTGGTAAATGGTCTATATTCACGATTTTTGATAGTGAATAATCATCTGAATTGAATAAATGTTTTGGGAAGTGATCTATTAAATGGAGTTATGTTTTAAATTGTGTTAAGTATCGAATACATAAATTTCAACATTCATTGTTGAAATAACCGTTTTCGAGAAATAAAAAATGATGGACTATAACACTGTTGTTATAGTAAATGATTTCGAAAGGAAATATTTTGTATAACTGGGATTTATATGCCTATCTTATTTTCGAATCCCTATACTAGTGATTTTGGGTTGTCATAACGATGTTTTATGCAACATTCGTTTTAACCCAAATAAAAGCATTTTAAAAGAACGTTTTCCTTATAGAATGAAATATATACTTAACCTTGATTAAGTATGTGGAATATTTTCCAAATGTTGAAATAAAGATAATTGTGAATTGCTTATTATTAAATAAGTATTTGGAAATGTTTTCCAATATAGATATTGAAATGGTTTTGGAATTATATCTTTTTAAAGATAAATTGAAGTGAATATTTGCAAGTGAATTAATTAATAAAAGATTAATTAAAGGGCCTAGTGATTGTGTATGGTGCTAAATATTTATTTGTTTGCTTTGATAGTTAAATAACCGACTATCAAACATTGGCCATATTTTAGTTCCTCGACTTGATATGGGGACTATTTAGTCGTACATTTAGTACGTAGCCTTCTGTGTAGGCTTGATTATCATTTGTGTTGAGGATGTTTATTTGTGTAGTACGGAGTATTACTCCAATCTATCGAGCTTCCTTCTTGGCCAGAAGGATAGCAAGTTGAACTTTGGAGACATGATAAGTCTACGAGACTTAGTTGCTGTGTGAGGTTGAGAAATGCTTTTGCGTTGTTGGTGCGAAAAGACCGGGATCAGATTTATCTGAAAACCACTTCGGACCAACGTATATGCGACAATTTTGCAGGTTTCTTGTGATGATATTGATATTCCGGAGTTTCATATTTGGGGGCAGCTTGTTGATCGTTTGGGGTTAAAATCCCAATATACATCCAGTAGCAGTGGTCTCTTCATTATGAAATATCCAATGCGAGGACTATTCGGTAGTAATCCTAGGGATTTCCCGACAGGATGTGGTAGGAAAGTACCTTTGGTTTGTCTTGTTCCTAGATAACTTGTGTGGATGTTTGTATGACATTGCATTTCGACGGATTACGAACATTGGATTTTACAAACGTACATGAGTGGTGGCGAAGAAGGCAACTTCTCTTAGCTTAACACCCTCCTTGAGGCATACGAGCTTAAGGGTTGTATTTTTGTGAAAGGCAATTAGTAGTCAACAGAATTGGCCATGTGGCATTCTAAGTGATGTGATATGTGATTGTGAAAGGTAATCGTTACCTCTTCAGGCCTCATCAATCGAAAATGACCAAAACAGGGTTAGATGCGGCAAGGCTAAGTGGGTCATTCCCAATTAGGATATGATCATCCTCTTCTAGATATATCTTTGCATGCTATGACGTCGTGTATCTGATTATTATGGTTTGTATGCTAGAGGGCCCTCGGTAAAGGTCAGTAACGACCGGAGGATGACATATTCTGTACCATCTAGTTACAGAGGTGGGTCAGTCTTGTGTTGGTAGAGAAACTTTGTGATAGTTTCTCGGTACATTTTTCTAGTGATGTACTGCCGAAAGGTAGTCCTTTCACCTGGTCATTTCTATGGAAACCCAAACCCCACTACGAGCTGCGATTTTGTTCGTAAAGGCGTAATGAATAGCCTCGAAATGCTATATGGGTAACCATTTCGACTATGATTAATATTATTTGTATATACTAGACACTAGTATAATATAAGAGGATTTGATATGAAAGAAATATTTTAGTTATCGTAAGGTAAAAACATTTCTGTATTTATGTGTGGACTTGTCTTACGAGATCCTTTTGTTTTGATAAAGGAAAAGTTTGATAATTTAATAAATTCAGTTGAGTGTGTTTCTCACGCTGGTTTACCAGACTGATCTGGACGTTCTTCCCTTTCAATGCTCGGGTCAGACCGAGTACATTTACAGGTTCAGATTTGGTGCTTTTGGAGCCTCAGCAGGAGAGCTGTAGATCTTCATTTTCATATACACGTATATGTTTTGCTTGATTATCCACTGTGCTTTGTTTGTTGTTGTATATTATCAGCATTTGTGAGGACAGGTTATTGTAACTGTTCAGGCTGATAACTGTTGATTGATTGTTGAACTCTAATTGATGTATATATATACAGTTTCTGTTTTGTAAAGATCATTGATATAATATTATATGTTTTCCATTGCGATGTGAGATTCTGTATTGTTCTGTTTGGTTCTATCTTCTCTCTTTCTTCTCTTCTCTTCTTTTCTTTTTCTTGACTTTCCGTTAGTTTGTTCTTTTTGGGTCAGATATGTGTGGATTATTATCGATTCAAAGGGTACGGATTTTCGGGTCATCACACGTGGTATCGGAGCTTAGATTTTGTATATTCTTAGGCTTTGATGTGTACTCAGTATAGATAGAGACAATAGCACCCTAGATTGAGTTGAGTGTATTATATATATGAGCGCGTATTTGTTAGTGAATATAAATAGTTTTATATTGTGTTCACTTATCCGTTGAGATGTTTGTGAATTCTGGTCGGTATGTGGGACGCCGTATATTTGATAGGGATTACCAAACACTAAAACGAGGCAAGTCGACATAGTATTATTTTAAATTGGGTAAATGAAATAATTTTACCTCGACTATATTTTATATATAAAAGAAATAATAATTTTTTAGAATTATTAAAGTGTGTATAAATTGATTGTTTGGTTGTTTGAAAATGTGTGTGTGTATATATATACCGGTTAATAAAAGCTAGTTGAATAATCTAAATTAAAAACAACAATTGAAAAAGAATAAATTATATAGGCAAATGAATTATATAAGTATGGAATTATAATTAATATGATTTACAATTGTGAAATAATCTTATATATAAGAAATGAAACTATATGAAAATATTTATGAATATGAGTTATAAATGAAAATGAATTTAAGCTAAGAATTTGAAAATTTGAATCCTGTTTATTTTGAAAGTTGTTTTTCAAAGTTAAATGAGATTGTGTTATTACAAATCTAAATATAATAAATGAATTTGAAATGATCTTATATAAGTAAAGTTAAATAGTAAAATTATATAAGTAAAAAGATTTTATAAATGTGGTATGTAAATATAAAATAATATAAACCACTGAATTCACTACTGTTACTGGGAAATAATAAGGGTGATGACTGCAGCATCACCAGCATCATTTTCGAGTTTCTAGATTCGCTACCAATAGTAAATTGAAATTATGGTTTTGCTGTAATGAAAAATTTGATTTGAAATCCATGTTAGAATTGATAAATATAAGTGAAATGATTTTTGTACTTATAACATGAAATAAAGATTTTTAACTTAAGAAAAGTTAAATTGAATTGAGTTAGCATAATGAATTGTATGATTTGAAATTTAACTAAAGTAAAAGTTAAATAAATTGAATTGAATTTGGACCGGATTAGATAAATTATTGGAAATTAAAATTAAACTTTTAAGTGATTATATAATTTGATATGAAAGTTTAATATAAATAAGTTGTATAACTTATTAAATGAGAAAATGTGAGTAAAGCAGATTGTTAAAATGGTTAAACAATTTTGTTAAGCAAAACAAAATTTGAATTTGGATAGTGAAATGAATTTGGCTTAAGTAAAAGTTAAATGAAAATAAGTTGAAATTTAAGTTAAGTTAAAAAATGATGTTTGTAAAGAAATTTAACTTAAGTAATGTTGAATCAAGTTGATTTTGATAAATAAAATGAATATGCAAAGTAGTTAAATGAATTAGCAATTGAATTAATGAATGAATTGAATTGAATAATTAAAATGAAAGTCAATTAAAAGTGTTAAACCAAGTTGAATGTAAACGAAGTAAAATAAATAAATTTGGTTATATTGGTTATACAATGGTTGTTTGATTGATGTTAGTTGATGGTATAGAAACTCATATGAAATTGAATTAATAAAATTGAAAGACAAAATAACTGAATTCAAATTGGATAGTAAGTGAATTTGAATAGAATTGAATTTGTTTTAATTTAGAAGTGAACCAACTTAAATATAATTAGTAAATGTAAACTAATTGAATTTAGTGAAATCCAACGTTAATAAATCAAATGTGATTTAATTGAAAAATCAATTAAATGAATATTAGTGAGAAGGGAATTTATATTGATTTGGTTATGGATTGATTGGATAGTATTGGTTTGTTAGATGTTAATTGGATGATAGTTGTTTGATGGTTGGATTTGTTGTTACTGATTACTTTGCTATATTGGCATATATGTTGTGTTGTTGTATTGGTATATGTTGTATATTGATATTACATTTCATATATACATGTTCCTCATTTTTTTTGAGGGTTTAGTAGGTGCGGATGATGCTTGCTTCATATTTGAGCTCGCTTTCACGCTATATTAGCCGTATATGCTCGCTAATAATATATAAGGTACATATGTCGGATTACATATCATACTTTTACACTTTTATCCTTATAGGATGCCTCATCCTTGATTGCGAGATGTATATTTGTGATATATATATGTTGTGATCCTACTACGATCGAACCGCGCAAAGTAGACTATGACGAATTTTTTTTGAAAATTTGAGGCGTTTGAAAATTATTGAGAAAATTGAGAAATTTGTGGTAACAATAAATTTGATTTTTGAGCTATAAGTTAAATGACATTAGTTGATTTTGAAAAGGATAACTAAGTATGGATTTGAAAACTTAGAAAGTTTTGTAAGAAGTTTAATTAATAATTTTGGAAAAGTTAAACACTTAAGAGATTTGAAATCTAATTTGAACGATTTGTTTTGCAAAACTAATGAATTTTTATGACTTTTTCTCACTTCGTAATTTCGAGGACAAAATTCTTTAAAGTATGGGAGAATGTAACGACTCAAAATTTCTGTAATTTGAAATTCGTATATTTAATTGATTTTAAATATTCACAAGTAAATTTTACAGGCTGAGTAACCTATATTTTGAATACAGTGATTTAATTGGATAATTAAATCGTTAATTTAGTATTTGAAATTGTGTAAATAATATAAATTTTGATATTATGTGAATAAAAATGATTTATAAAGTTATATTAAATCATATTTGAACTAAAATGATGTTATAGAACTTTTAAAATAGAATTAAAAGTTAAATTGTAGGAATTGAATATTTTAATATTTAATTGACGAATAAAAATAGCCATTTTTCATATAGTCTCGGATTTCGATGAAATTAGTTTTATTGGATCCGTAATTTTATATTATTGTAAGATTTCAAATTTCGTGTCAATCGGATGTACGGTTTGTCCGGGGCAAGCAAAAACGTGTAGAAATCAGTTTAAGGGAATTTTAAATTCAAATAATTCGATTCGAAAACCTATCTTTCAAATACGATGGAATTGGCTTCCGATATATATTCCTTTGTGTTCGGAATAGGGGTAAAACATTATAAATGCTAGGTAGCACGTTTCGTTTCGAGTTCGAAATATTTTCGGATGAATGGTAAATTTATATTACTTATAAATAAGGGGATATCATTCCATTGGTCAAAACCGTAGAAACAAAGGTCATAGCGGCCATTAGTATTCAAGGGCCGAAAATGGCCAACATTCTTCCTCGTTTTTCTTCTAATCCGTGATTAATTAGAGAAAACTTTAAACTACAAAGTTGTATATCTCGTCGAGACGAGTAAACCAACGGTCATGATTTGAAATGGAGGCTCGACGTGGGGGTTAGGGGGTTACGTTTAGGCTGGCTTTGGGTTTGATTTTCGTGATGCACGTGCGACCCAACTCGATAGTGTTGAGGCCGTAGGTGGAGTCAAGGTGGAGCATCGTCGTGGAGGTGGTTGATCGATTTGAAGTGATCGATGGTGGCCATGATAATTCCAAAACAAACGGCGGCATGGGTTCTTCGGCCTGGGCTTTGACAAGATGGAGGAAGAAGCCAAATACACGGCCGAGGTTCTAGGGTATCAGATCGAACAGCCACGATGCAGATAGGTTAAAAAAGTGAAAGAAAATTGTATAAATTATATTATATAAATTCGTTCAAACTTTAAAATGTTATAACTTTTTCATACGAGGTCTGTTTCGCACGAAACGAATTGCGTTGGGTCCGTATTGACGAGCACTACATTTTAGAAATGGTTTGGTGTTGATTGGAGCTAGTGTGAATTTTGGCTAAAATTAAATGGCTGTTTATTTTTATTCGGAATAAAACACTACAACTGCTATTGGACGCAATGTGAGTACAACTGTAACGATCGCGATTTTTCGTTGACGAAAACCGACATCAATACGTCCACTGTATCAACTGCCGAGCAATCGAAAGCCGAAAAACCGTACCGTTAGGGTTTTAGAAAAAGAAAAAGTAGAAGAAGATAGAAAAAGGTAGAACAGAGCGGAAGAAATAAACATCAGAATCTCACAATTCGCAGCGGAACAACATATAATAAATAAATGAATAATCTTTAAACAAAGAACTATATAAGTTATTACATTTCATTACATCATCAGAGTGTACAACAACAAACAACATCAACGGCGGAAAAGAAATACTATATACTAGTAATACGCCATGCCATCCATCTTGCCTCCAGCAACTCCTGAATATCTTGAATAAACCTTAACTCTTGACTGCCCGTGTGGAAATTGGTGGGCACCCAGAGTTTAGGAAGGAAAATAATAAACTCCGAGTCAGTCATGTGACTGGTGTGAGAACTCAAAACAATTTATTTATCTTTAAAAATCAAAATAGAGGAATATTTTTTAAAGTCAATTCGCAATGCTTTTATAAATGAGACTACCATAAGGCCTCCCGCACACACACAATGCAAACGCAGAATCGGAGGAGATTTCTCCTTATGATAGTCAAAGATGCTTGATACGCATTAAAAGAAACATTTGATATTATTACTAGTGCATAGTGTAAAAAACAATTTCGAAAGTAGAATATAAATCTTAGCCAGCATAGGCATTCCGCACTTATGCCTACTATAGCTACCATGTTCAATAGCAGGTTACCGCCACATTCCATGGCAGGTTATACAACTAAAACCGTACAAGATCGTATTGTTTCTTTGGATTTCCAACAGATGGTCAGGCCAAGGAACTTCCCATTGACACATGGAAACGCCTCTGGAATGACGTCCCGGGAACCAAACCGGATCTCTGCCAACACAAGGCCGGGTTACCCCTAACTGGGTAACTACTGACACGAATATGTCATCCCCCGATCGTAACCGATCTATCCGAGGATCCTCGATTTCCAACAACCATAAAATATGCAGCAACAACATAGGTTAAATATCTGGGCTCCATACCATGATACCACCTCTATCCATAAGGAATGACATACACTAAAGGGGCGCTACCCCCTAATAACCTTGCCGCATCCTTCCTGTTTTGACCATTTCCGGGGTGTGAGGTCCGACGAAGTCTCGTCCACAAAGCCACGCTTTATACAAAAGCCGTGCTTTGGGTCAACAAATGATCATAGAAATGATCACCAAGATAAATGATCAAATAAATGATCCTATCACAAATGATCAAACAATGATCATTTCGCAGCAACACTCAGCATGCCACACTACCAAATTGGGAGTATATCACTAATAACCTTCAACTATATAACCTCTGAGCTCGTACGTCTCAGAGGGTGTTAAGCTAAGAGAATAAATTCTCCGCCACCAACAGAAATATATTTGAAAGAAATCAGCTTTATATCTCAATTTGTAATGTCAG
Source organism: Allium cepa (assembly GCA_030765085.1). Classification (NCBI taxonomy): domain Eukaryota; kingdom Viridiplantae; phylum Streptophyta; class Magnoliopsida; order Asparagales; family Amaryllidaceae; genus Allium; species Allium cepa. The sequence goes on from CM060931.1 coordinate 814,063,354, forward strand.
ACATACAATCTATACAAGTCTGTTTCGGGCTCGAACAGAACCGAAGGCACTTCCAAAGAAGTCCTTGCAATCCGGATATTCACTAATCACGACCGGACTTCCCGTCACTAAGGGTGATAAAACCTCTATATCAGAGATCAGTCGATGTAGAGTAACTCAACGGTAATCCTTCCGTTTTCACAAACATCCGGTCTTCAACACCGGTCATCAAATGTAATCCATTACGACGTATCACATATTCAGAATGGGTTATACGACCCCAAGGTCCTTTCCCGAATAACCCGAATAGTGAACGCTTATTCAAAAATAAGTGTGGCATTCAAATTCAAACAATTACAACAAATACCTATTTAAAGGTAAATATTGATAGTCGGATTATTTAACTATCAAAAGGCATGCTCAACATCACCAGATTCCAAATAATTGTCCAAATTATTTACTTTCCAAAATATCTTTACCTGATATAAAATTTCCCACACGTCAACATTTGAAAACTAATTGTCAAATCACTTTTCACCTATACACTTTTTGAAAACAAATTTTAAACATTTTCCTTACGCGAAATACTTTCATTTCAACATGTTTCATTTAAACCAATTAAATAAATCCTTAACGATTTACTTTATATTTACGTTCCAAATCCGTAAATTAATTCCCACACTTCAAAAATAAATCAACATTTATTTTTAAACAAATTCCCCTTTTCATTTATAAATTCCATAGTGAATTTACATTCTAAAATATTTATGAATATACGATTTCAATTATTCATTTTCAATTTATCTTCAAAAAGATAAATTATCAAAACATTTCGTTTCACATTGGAAAAACATTTCCATACTTATTTATTAATTAGTAATTCACAAATCCATTTATTTTCAATACTTAGAAAATATTCCATATACTAAATATCGAAATTAAGTATATATTTCATTCTTTAAGCAAATCATTCTCTTAAACATATATATTTGGGCCAAAACGAATGTTGCGAAAACACCGTTACGACGACCCAAAATCACTAGTATAGGGATTCGAAATTTAGATAGATATATAAATCCCAATACTATACAAAAACATTTCCTTTCGGAAATCATTTACTATAACAACAGTGTTATAGTCCACCATTTCCTTCTTTCTCGAAAACGTCTATTTCAACAATAAATGTTGAAATCTATGGTTTCGATTCATAATACATTTATAAAACATCTTTAAAATAATTAACTTCTTTCTATAATATTCATTTTTCCAAACATGACCATTTTATTCAATAAGGTATTCACTGTCCAAAATCGTGAATATATTTCCTTTAATAAACTTCAATATTCAATTTATTAAATTCAATTGATTTCGAGTTTATAAACAATGTTTATAAATTCCATTTCTACTTATATACTTCGATTTATAAATCTCATTATTAACAAATTCCATTTATATCTCATTTAAATGCCAAAATCCGATTTAAAAGATAATTACTTATAAATCTTCTATTTCACAAAATCTATTCATTTTATAACTTCACAATTTATAAATCTATAAATTCTCATTCACTTATGAATCCATTACCCTTCATTTTAACACTTATAAAAAACTTCGTTGTATAATTCCAGTATTTTTAATTTGTAAATATCCATTTTATAAATCTTTTATACACATCGTTTTTAATAATTCAAAAATCCCAATTTAAACCAATTATAAATTAATTCACTATTTATTTCCAAAAATCTCATTTCGGTTATATTTCTCAAAAATCTAAATTTTTATAACATAAAAATTTATAACGTTTTAATTATTTAAAATGAATCAATTCAAAATTTAATAAAACGTATACTTTCAAAAATCACTTTAAAAATTCCTTTAAAAACCAAAAATCATTATTTTAAAACTTCAAAAATGGATCCGATGATGCAACAGCACCAAATAGTCAATCACAACATCCAAATATCATATATCGATATGATAATCAACAAATATCAAAATATCTGTAAATAAATCAATACAGTTGAGGAATCCAGTTGGATCCCTCCAACCTGTTTCCCTGCATCCACAAACATTAGCACAATACCAATTCCGCTCCAGTACGGAATTATCGCGGTATATTGGATTTATAAAATATTATCCGTTTAATAGAAGGCGCAATAGGGTCTCATCCGCTATAAAATGCGGGAAATCAACAACTGCAATATATACATATGCCAATATATATATATATATATATATATATATATATATATATATATATATATATATATATATATATTGCTATTATATATAATACCAATTTCACTGTTTATGAAATATTCGCGGTATATGTTTTTAATAAATAACATCCGCTTACTAACGGCGCATAATGCCTATTTTAACAATCAATAGTTAACAATCATCATTCAAACATGCATTCAAGAATTTTAAATCTAACTATTTAAAATAAAATCGAAACCGATTCGATTGAGTGAGAATTTCTCACCTTGATTTCAATTTCGTTTTAGCTATTTACTTCGAATAAAATTAAACGCGCGTTTAATTTTATCCGAAATTTTCACTAACTACAAACGACTCCAATTCAATTCCATAGCGTAGTGCTCGTCCATACGATTCCAACGCAACTGGTTTCGCGCGTTTTCGACCTCGTAAGAAAAAGATATGCTTTTTACAAGTTTACACGATTTTTAACTTAATAATTTACAACTTAAATTTTGTTTTTAATATCCAAGCCAAATCACAGCCGTAGATCCATCACCCAGCAACATCAGGCCGTCCCCTAGCTTCTCCCTCTCACGTTCCATCTACAGGTTACAAGCCGTAAATGAAACCCATCAATGCAAATCTAGGGTTAAATTATGCTCCATCCACGAAGGGTTTGAAGACGATCGGGCAGTGGCATTTCGAAGCTCTTGCCAAGAGCTATGCACGGCCACCACCACTCAGAGCTCGGCCACCTGTAGCTCCTTGTTTTGCATGCGCAACCCTAGGCCGTCGACCCCCTGTAGCTTCCCCTCTGACGCTCCGTTTTCGATCATCTCCCTATAGAATCGAAGCTCTCATCGAGCTCTTCGACTTTGTAGTTGAGCACTTCGCGTAATTCCTTGTAGATTGAGAGTGATTAAGAGAATAAAATGATGAATTTCTGGCCTTAGAATTAGAAAGTGGCGGCTGGACATTTTTAGGGTTAGGGTTTTTAAGTTATTCACAAAGTTGAAGTTGTGAGGGTCTTATATAGAAAATTCGTGCGACACTATTCATCCGGATTTTCCAAACTCCAAACGAAGCGTGCCGGTTGGCGTTTCTAAGGTTTACCCCACGTTCCGAACACAATGGAACGTGTTTCGGAAGCTAATTCGGTCATCTGTGCGAGTTATGGCAATAAACGTTCGATTTAAATTTAAACCGATTAAACGATTTTCTAGACGTTTTAGCTTGCACCGGACAAACGGTTAATCCGATTGACACGAAATTTAAAACCATACAATAATATTACATTACGGATCCGATGAAACTGGTTTCGTCGAAATCCGAGACAGTTTGAAAAATGGCTATTTTAACTCGTCAAATTAATATTAAAAACAATTTCGATACGTTTCGAGCTGCCACGATCAAACGATAACTTCGATTGTTACGAAAATTGAAATCCGATAATAACAAACTATTATGGATCCAACGGAACTAGTTTCGTCCAATTCTGAGACTGTTCAAAAATTGGCTAATTTCACTAGTCGATTAAATATTAAAATATTCAATTTTTACAGATTAACTCCAAATTCAATTTTAAAGTTCTATTATATCGTTCTAACTCCAACATGATAAAATAAAATTTTACAAATCAATTTTAATCATTTTTAACCCTATTTTCAATTATTTCTGTAATTTCAACTATTAAATTATCGGTTTAATTACCAAATTAAATCCAATATTCGATAAATAAATTATTCGACTTATTAATTTCACTTATTAATAATTTGAAATTAATTAAATATTTAAATTTTAATTAATATAAATTCTGGGTCGTTACATACTTCCCCCCTTAAAAGAATTTCGTCCTCGAAATTATCAAGTAAGAAAAGTTACAGAATCTATTCACTTTTCCAAAATCCATAGTTAAACTTCTTACCAAATCTTTACTAAGTTTTAAAATTCAAACTTAGTTATCTTTTCAAAAACAACTACTATCGTTTAACTTTCAATTCCAAAATCAAAGTTATAGTTTTCACAAAATTTCCCAAAATTTCCAAAATTTTTCCAACGCCTTAAATTTTCGAAAAAATTCGCCACAGTCTCCTTTGCGCGGCTCGATCCGAAAAAAAAAATGACAGTATATATATCACAAATATACATCTCATCAAGTAATGAGGCATCCCACAGGGAAAAAAGTGTAAAAGTACGATATTTAATCCGAGATATGTACCTTATATTTTATTAGCAAGCATATACGGCAAATATAGCGCGAAAGCGAGCTCCAAATGCGAAGCAAACGCGATCCGCGCCTACTAAACACTCAATAAATAGATGAGAAACATGCATATAGACAATAGTATCGATATACAACATATAACAACATAATAACTATATATGCCAACATAGCAAATGTAGTAAAAGCAATATATATTCAACCATCAACCAACTATCATTCATAACCAATAAATATTCATTCATATTCTCATTAATATTCAATGAAATGGTTTTCAATTTAATCACATTTGATTCATTAACAGTGGATGTTTTTACTAACATTCATTTTCAATTAGTTTATATTCACTAATTCATATTCAAGTTGGTTCACTTCCAAATCATATTCAATTTTATTTAAGATTCACTTAACTTCCAATTGAATTCCAACTACTTTAGCTTTCAATTTCGCTAATTCAATTTCATTAATACTTAATGAATTATATACAATCATCCAACAACCAATCTAACAACCAATGTATAACCAATCATAACCAAATTATTAAATTTTACATTCAATTTGGTTCAACACTTTTAATTCCAATTGGTTCAACATTCAATTTACTTTCATTCAATTCATTAGTTCAATTCCATTGCTAATTCCTTTAACAATTTAAAGTTGAATTTCATTTATATAACTCAAGTTCACATTCTTAATGACTTCATTTCATTAATTCACTTATTAATTTACTTTGACACCAAAATTCAACTTCATTCAACATTACTTAAGTTATATTTGATTCCAAACATATTATCAAATCCAAATCAATTTATTTAACTTTCCTTTTGTAAATTTCAAATCACATGTCTTTGATGACAACTCAAATTTATTTCAACTTGAATTTTATTGATTTACTTATACTTCCTTTAATTTAACTTCATCCTTTAAGTTAAATTTATTCTATCGAAATTCAATTTGTATAAGTTATCAACTCATTTATCATTTCATAATATTTAAATAGGATTCCAAAGTCTTTTCAACCTTTCAAAACCATTTTTGAAATCAATTCAAATTACCTTCTAAATTTCCAAAACCAAATCCTTTATTTTCCAACAACTTTCCTTTAAAATAATCTGGCAGCAATTCCTCTTTTGGAAACTCAAAAATGAACACCAATGATGCCGCGGTCATCATCGGAATTATTTCCCAGCGACCAAAAAGAGTTTATTGCTTTAATTTCTCTTCAAAACAATTTTCCAAAATATCAAGTCATTTCAAAATACTTCTTTGGAATTTCATTTCAGAATATAAATCATATTTATAAATCTTTTACTTATATAATTTTACTTCTTATATACAAGATTATTTCACAATTGTAAATCATTTTAATTATAACTCCATACTTATAATTCAATTGCTTATACAATTCATTCTTTTACAGCTGTTCTTTTTATTTAACTTGTTCAACAACCAAACAATCAATTCATATACACTTTAATAATTCTGAAAAATCATTCTTTTATATATAAAAAATAATCAAGGTGAATTATTTCATTTACCAATTTAAAACAATACTATCTTGAATTGTTCTATTCAAGTGTTTAGAGATCCCTATCAACAACGTTAATTACTCGTGTTGACTAAAATCCATATACCACTCAACAAACCAATCATCACAATATAAAACAATTTATATTCACTAACAAATACGCGCTCGTATCTATTATTACACTCAACTCATTCTAGAGTACTGCTGACTCTATCTCTAATGAGTAATTCCCAACAGAGCCATAGTTGTCGCTTAACCATAAGCTCTGATACCAAATGTAACGATCGCGATCTTTCGTTGACGAAAACCGACATCAATACATCCACTGTATCAACTGCCGAGCAATCGAAAGCCGAAAAACCGTACCTTTAGGGTTTTAGAAAAAGAAAACGTAGAAGAAGATAGAAAAAGATAGAACAGAACAGAAGAAATAACAGAACAACATCAGAATCTCATAATTCGCAGCGGAACAACATATAATAAATAAATGAATAATCTTTAAATAAAGAACTATATCAGTTATTACATTACATTTCATTACATCATCAGAGTGTACAACAACAAACAACATCAACAGCGGAAAAGAAATACTATATACTAGTAATACGCCATGTCATCCATCTTGCCTCCAGCAACTCCTGAATATCCTGAATAAACCTTAACTCTTGACTGCCCGTGTGGAAATTGGTGGGCACCCAGAGTTTAGGAAGGAAAACAATAAACTCCGAGTCAGTCATGTGACTGGTGTGAGAACTCAAAACAATTTATTTATCTTTAAAAACCAAAATAGAGGAATATTTTTTAAAGTCAATTCGCAATGCTTTTAAAAATGAGACTACCATAAGGCCTCCCGCACACACACACAATGCAAACGCAGAATCGGAGGAGATTTCTCCTTATGATAGTCAAAGATGCTTGATACGCATTAAAAGAAACATTTGATATTATTACTAGTGCATAGTGTAAAAAACAATTTCGAAAGTAGAATATAAATCGTAGCCAGCATGGGCATTCCGCACTTATGCCTACTATAGCTACCATGTTCAATAGCAGGTTACCGCCACATTCCATGGCAGGTTATATAACTAAAACCGTACAAGATCGTATTGTTTCTTTGGATTTCCAACAAATGGTCAGGCCAAGGAACTTCCCATTGCCACATGTAAACGCCTCTGGAATGACGTCCCGAGAACCAAACCGGATCTCTGCCAACACAAGGCCGGGTTACCCCTAACTGGGTAACTACTGACACGAATATGTCATCCCCCGATCGTAACCGATCTATCCGAGGATCCTCGATTTCCAACAACCATAAAATATGCAGCAACAACATAGGTTAAATATCTGGGCTCCATACCATGATACCACCTCTATCCATAAGGAATGACATACACTAAAGGGGCGCTACCCCCTAATAACCTTGCCGCATCCTTCCTGTTTTGACCATTTCCGGGGTGTGAGGTCCGACGAAGTCTCGTCCACAAAGCCACGCTTTATACAAAAGCCGTGCTTTGGGTCAACAAATGATCATAGAAATGATCACCAAGATAAATGATCAAATAAATGATCCTATCACAAATGATCAAACAATGATCATTTCACAGCAACACTCAGCATGCCACACTACCAAATTGGGAGTATATCACTAATAACCTTCAATTATATAACCTCTGAGCTCGTACGTCTCAGAGAAGGGTGTTAAGCTAAGAAAATAAATTCTCCTCCACCAACAGAAATATATTTGAAAGAAATCAGCTTTATATCTCAATTTGTAATGTCAGACATACAATCTATACAAGTCTGTTCCGGGCTCGAACAGAACCGAAGGCACTTCCAAAGAAGTCCTTGCAATCCGGATATTCACTAATCACGACCGGACTTCCCGTCACTAAGGGTGATAAAACCTCTATATCGGAGATCAGCCGATGTAGAGTAACTCGACGGTAATCCTTCCGTTTTCACAAACATCCGGTCTTCAACACCGGTCATCAAATGTAATCCATTACGACGTATCACATATTCAGAATGGGTTATACGACCCCAAGGTCCTTTCCCGGATAACCCGAATAGTGAACGCTTATTTAAAAATAAGTGTGGCATTCAAATTCAAACAATTACAACAAATACCTATTTAAAGGTAAATATTGATAGTCGGATTATTTAACTATCAAAAGGCATGCTCAACATCACCAGATTCCAAATAATTTTCCAAATTATTTACTTTTCAAAATATCTTTACTAGATATAAAATTTCCCACGCGTCAACATTTGAAAACTAATTTTCAAATCACTTTTCACCTTTACCACTTTTTGAAAACAAATTTCAAACATTTTCCTTACGCGAAATACTTTCATTTCAACATGGTTCATTTAAACCAATTAAATAAATCCTTAACGATTTACTTTATATTTACGTTCCAAATCCGTAAATTAATTCCCACACTTCAAAAATAAATCAACATTTATTTTTAAACAAATTCCCCTTTTCATTTATAAATTCCATAGTGAATTTACATTCCAAAATATTTATGAATATACGATTTCGATTATTCATTTTCAATTTATCTTTAAAAAGATAAATTCTCAAAACATTTCGTTTCACATTGGAAAAACATTTCCATACTTATTTATTAATAAGTAATTCACAAATCCATTTATTTTCGATACTTAGAAAATATTCCATATACTAAATATCGAAATTAAGTATATATTTCATTCTTTAAGGAAATCATTCTCTTAAACATATTTATTTGGGCCAAAACGAATGTTGCGCAAAACATCGTTACGACGACCCAAAATCACTAGTATAGGGATTCGAAATTTAGATAGATATATAAATCCCTATACTATACAAAAACATTTCCTTTCGGAAATCATTTACTATAACAACAGTGTTATAGTCCACCATTTCCTTCTTTCTCGAAAACGTCTATTTCAACAATAAATGTTGAAATCTATGGTTTCGATTCATAATACATTTTTAAAACATCTTTAAAATAATTAACTTCTTTCTATAATATTCATTTTGCCAAACATGACCATTTTATTCAATAAGGTATTCATTGTCCAAAATCGTGAATTATATTTCCTTTAATAAACTTCAATATTCAATTTATTAAATTCAATTGATTTCGAGTTTATAAACAACGTTTATAAATTCCATTTCTATTTATATGCTTCGATTTATAAATCTCATTATTAACAAATTCCATTTATATCTCATTTAAATGCCAAAATCCGAATTATAAGATAATTACTTATAAATCTTCTATTTCACAAAATCTATTCATTTTATAGCTTCACAATTTATAAATCTATAAATTCTCATTCACTTATGAATCCATTACCCTTCATTTTAACACTTATAAAAAACTTCGTTTTATAATTCCAGTATTTTTAATTTATAAATATCCATTTTATAAATCTTTTATACACATCGTTTTTAATAATTCAAAAATCCCAATTTAAACCAATTATAAATTAATTCACTATTTATTTCCAAAAATCTCATTTCGGTTATATTTCTCAAAAATCTAAATTTTTATAACATAAAAATTTATAACGTTTTAATTATTTAAAATGAATCAATTCAAAATTTAATAAAACGTATACTTTCAAAAATCACTTTAAAAATTCCTTTTAAAACTAAAAATCATCATTTTAAAACTTCAAAAATGGATCCGATGATGCAACAACACCAAATAGTCAATCACGACATCCAAATATCATATATCGATATGATAATCAACAAATATCGAAATATCTGTAAATAAATCAATACAGTTGAGGAATCCAATTGGATCCCTCCAACCTATTTCCCTGCATCCACAAACATTAGCACAATACCAATTCCGCTCCAGTACGGAATTATCGCGGTATATGGGATTTATAAAATATTATCCGTTTAATAGACGGCGCAATAGGGTCTCATCCGCTATAAAATGCGGGAAATCAACAACTGCAATATATACATATGCCAATATATATATTGCTATTATATATAATACCAATTTCACTGTTTATGAAATATTCACGGTATATGTTTTTGATAAATAACATCCGCGTACTAACGGCGCATAATGTCTATTTTAACAATCAATAGATAACAATCATCATTCAAACATGCATTCAAGAATTTTAAATCTAACCATTTAAAATAAAATCGAAACCAGTTCGATTGAGTGAGAAGTTCTCACCTTGATTTCAATTTCGTTTTAGCGATTTATTTCGAATAAAATTTAACGCGCGTTTAATTTTACCCGAAATTTTCACTAACTCCAAATGACTCCAATCCAATTCCATAGCGTAGTGCTCGTCCATACGATTCCAACGCAACTGGTTTCGCGCGTTTTCGACCTCGTATGAAAAAGATATGATTTTTACAAGTTTACACGATTTTTAACTTAATAATTTACAACTTAAATTTTGTTTTTAATACCCAAGCCAAATCACAGCCGTAGATCCATCACCCAGCAACATCAGGCCGTCCCCTAGCTTCTCCCTCTCACGTTCCATCTACAGGTTACAAGCCGTAAATGAAACCCATCAATGCAAATCTAGGGTTAAATTATGCTCCATCCACGAAGGGTTTGAAGACGATCGGGCAGTGCAATTTCGAAGCTCTTGCCAAGAGCTATGCACGGCCACCACCACTCAGAGTTCGGCCACCTGTAGCTCCTCGTTTTGTGAGCGCAACCTTAGGCCGTCGTCCCCCTGTAGCTTCCCCTCTGACGCTCCGTTTTCGATCATCTCCGTATAGAATCGAAGCTCTCATCGAGCTCTTCGACTTTGTAGTTGAGCACTTCGCGTAATTCCTTATAGATTGAGAGTGATTAAGAGAATAAAATGATGAATTTCTGGCCTTAGAACTAGAAAGTGGCGGCTGGACATTTTTAGGGTAAGGGTTTTTAAGTTATTCACAAAGTTGAAGTTGTGAGGGTCTTATATAGAAAATTCGTGCGACACTATTCATCCCGGATTTTCCGAACTCCAAATGAAGCGTGCCGGTTGGCGTTTCTAAGGTTTACCCCACGTTCCGAACACAATGGAACATGTTTCAGAAGCTAATTCGGTCATCTGTGCGAGTTATGGCAGTAAACGTTCGATTTAAATTTAAACCGATTAAACGATTTTCTAGACGTTTTAGCTTGCACCAGACAAACGGTAAATCCGATTGACAAGAAATTTAAAACCATACAATAATATCACATTACGGATCCGATGAAACTAGTTTCGTCGAAATCCGAAACAGTTTGAAAAATGGCTATTTTAACTCGCCAAATTAATATTAAAAACAATTTCGATGCGTTTCGAGCTGCCACGATCAAGCGATAACTCCGATTGTTACGAAAATTGAAATCCAATAATAACAAACTATTACGGATCCAATGGAACTAGTTTCGTCCAATTCTGAGACTGTTCAAAAATTGGCTAATTTCGCTAGTCGATTAAATATTAAAATATTCAATTTTCACAGATTAACTCCAAATTCAATTTTAAAAGTTCTATAATATCGTTCTAACTCCAACATGATAAAATAAAATTTTACAAATCAATTTTAATCATTTTTAACCCTATTTTCAATTATTTCTGTAATTTCAACTATTAAATTATCGGTTTAATTACCAAATTAAATCCAATATTCGATAAATAAATTATTCAACTTATTAATTTCACTTATTAATAATTTAAAATTAATTAAATATTTAAATTTCAATTAATATAAATTCTGGGTCGTTACAACAACTCACTCTTTTTGACTCACGGATATTTTTATATAAGTGAGAAATAATTTATTATATGATAATTGATGATTGTTTGGATGATATATGATATTGATCGGTATTTGTATATATACCTGCCAAGTGGAGCAGATGACCCTATACGTTCCCATGTATGAGCGGATGACCCTTTGTACGCGCGTCTGCGTCGAAGCGGATATTGTACATATATTTCTAATATGTATATTTGTTGCAGGTGACAGGTTGGAGAGATCCAACTGGATTCCTCACCAGTGTTGGTTTATTTATAGATATTATGATATATTCTGTTATGATGTGACATTTGATGATTTGGATGCCATGATTGTTGTATTTGGTGCTGTTGCAGCATTGGGCCTATTTTTGGAATTTAATAATGTTAAAGCGATGATTTCAAATTAAAAAGTATTTTTAAAGTGATTGGAAATAGATGTTTTATTTAATTTTGAATCGTTAAGAATGGATTTATTTTAAATAAATAAATGTTATAATTTTTATGTTATAAAAATTATGATTTTTGAGAAGTATAATTGAAAGTGATTTTTGAAATATAAAGTTGATTAATTTATAAAATGATTTAAATTGGGGTTTTTGATTTATTATAAATGGTTTATATATAAGATTTATAAAACTGATATTTTATAAATCGAAATAAAAGAATTATAAAGGAGTTTTGTAAATGTTGAAATGAAGTTATAAATGGATTTATAAGTAAATAAGATTGGTGAACTTGTGAAGTTATAACATGAATGAATTTGTAAATAAGAGAATTTATAAGTAATTTACTTACAAATTAGATTTTTGGCATATAAATGAGATTTATATAGTATCGGTAAATAAAGAGATTTTATAAGTTGAAGTTTTTATAAATTATAAATGGAATTTATAAATATTGTTTTATAAATTCGAAATCAATTGAATTTGATAGTTAAATATAGTAGTTTATTTAAAGGATTATATTCGCGATTTTCGACAGTGAATTATCCTTTAAATCAAATGTTGTAATAATAAAGAATTTAGTTAGGAATTATATCCATGATTTTGGATAGTGGGTAATCCTTTAATAAATGTATAGAAATACTGGATTTGGTAAATGTTCTATATTCACAATTTTGGATAGTGAATAATCATTTGAATTGAATAAATGTTTTGGGAAGTGATCTATTAAATGGAGTTAAATGTTTTAAAGATGTTTAAAACCGTGTTAAGTATCGAATACATAGATTTCAACTTTCATTGTTGAAATAGACGTTTTCAAGAAATAAAGAAATGATGAACTATAACACTGTTTTTATAGTAAATGATTTCGAAAGGAAATATTTTGTATAGTATTGGGATTTATATACCTATCTTATTTTCGAATCCCTATACTAGTGATTTTGGGTTGTCGTAACAATGTTTTACGCAACATTTGTTTTAACCCAAATAAAAGTATTTTAAAAGCACGTTTTCCTTATAGAATGAAATATATACTTAACCTTGATTAAGTATATGGAATATTTTCCAAATGTTGAAATAAAGAGAATTGTGAATCGCTTATTATTAAATAAGTATTTGGAAATGTTTTCCAATATAGGTATTGAAATGGTTCTGGAATTATATCTTTTTAAAGATAAATTGAAGTGAATATTTGGCAAGTGAATTAATTAATAAAAGATTAATTAAAGGGCCTAATGATTGTATATAGTGCTAAATATTTGTTTGGTTTGATTGTTAAATAACCGACTATCAAACATTGGCCATATTTTAGTTCCTCGACTAGATGTTGGAACTATTTAGTCGTACACTTAGTACGTAGCCTTCTGTGTAAGCTTGATTATCATTTGTGTTGAGGATGGTGATTCGTAGAGTGCCGAGTATTACTCCAATCTATCGAGCTTCCTTCTTGGCCCGAAGGATAGCAAGTTGAACGTTGGAGACATGATAAGTCTACGAGACTTAGTTGCTGTGTGAAGTTGAGAAACGCTTTTGCGTTGTTGGTGCGAAGAGGCCGCGATCAGATTTATCTGAAAACCACTTCGGACCAACGTATATGCGACGATTGTGCAGCTTGCTTGTGATGATATTGATATTCCGGAGTTTCATAGTGGAGGACTGCTTGTTGATCATTTGGGGTTAAATCCCAATATACATCCAGTAGCAGTGGTCTCTTCATTATGAAATATCCAATGCGAGGACTATTCGCTACTAATCCTAGGGATTCCCCGATAGGATGTGGTAGGAAAGTACTTTCGGTTTGTCATGTTCCTAGACAACTTGTATGGATGTTTGTCTGATATTGCATTTCTACTGATTACGAACATTGGTTTTTACAAACGTACATGAGTGGTGGCGGAGAAGGCAACTTCTCTTAGCTTAACACCCTCCTTAAGACATACGAGCTTAAGGGTTGTATTTTTGTGAAAGGCGATTAGTAGTCAGCAGAAATGGCTATGTGGCATTCTAAGAGATGTGATATGTGATTGTGAAAGGTAATCGTTACCTCTTCAGGCCTCATCAATCAGAAATGACCGAAACAGGGTTAGATGCGGCAAAACTAAGTGGGTCATTCTCAATTAGGATATGATCATCCTCTTCTAGATATATCTTTACATGCTATGACGTCGTGCATCTGATTATTGTGGTTTGTATGCTAGAGGGCCCTCGGTAAAGGTCGATAACGATCGAAGGATGACATATTCGATACCATCTAGTTATAGAGGTGGGCCGGTCTTGTGTTGGTAGAGAAACTTTGTGATGGTTTCTCGGTACATTTTTCTAGAGATGTACTGCCGGAAGGTAGTCCCTTCACCTGGTCATTTGTATGGAAACCCAAACCCCAGTACGAGCTGCGATTTTGTTTGTAAAGGCGTAATGAATCACCTCGAAATGCTATATAAGTAACGATTTCTACTATGATTAATATTATTTGTATATACTAGACATAGTATAATATAAGAGGATTTGATATGAAAGAAATGTTTTAGTTATCGTAAGGTAAAAACATGTCCGTGTTTATGTGTGGACTTGTCTTATGAGATACTTTTGTTTTGATAAAGGAAAAGTTTGATAATTTAATATTCAATTGAGTGTGTTTCTCACGCTGGTTTACCAGACTGATCCGAGCGTTCTTCCCTTTCAATGCTCGGGTCAGACCGAGTATATTTACAGGTTCAGATTTGGTGCTTTTGGAGCTTCAGCAAGAGAGCTGGATATCTTCATTTTCATATACACGTATATGTTTTGCTTGATTATCCGCTGTGCTTTGTTTATTGTTGTATATTATCGGCATTTGTAAGGACATGTTATTATAACTGTTCAGGCTGATAACTGTTGATTGATTGTTGAACTCTGATTGATGTATATATATACAGTTTCTATTTTGTAAATATCATTGATATTATATTATATGTTTTCCGCTGCGATGTGAGATTCTGTATTGTTCTGTTTGGTTCTATCTTCTCTCTTTCTTCTCTTCTCTTCTTCTCTCCTCTTTTCTTTCTCTTGACTTTCTGTTAGTTTGTTCTTTTTGGGTCAGACATGTGTGGATTATTATCGATTCAAAGGGTATGGATTTTCGGGTTGTCACACTATTCACTTATTTGTCCTCAAATTTTTACATTGCATGTCAATGTAGCAAACTGCACAATTTTCCATTGTCCTGCGAGATACCAATATTTGCTCAACTTCGCTCCTCATTAGTATATACAATAACTGCATAACTACAATCAAAAAAAGGAAAAAAATATATATTTTTTCCTAAGCTTATGTTTCTTAAATTGCCCAACATTGCATATTTCATAAATTATTTGGCAACTGTGTAGAAATTACATATGCTTTACCCTCCTAAGAGTGATTCAAATCGCCAATGTATTTTTATGCTATTTATTTTCTAAAAATTCAAAATTAGAAATTAGATATTAGGTTATTGACTTGGGTATGAGTTGACTATTTTCGAGAGGTTTAGAATTGGTATTTTTAATGGTTTAGTATTAAGATTGTTTTTAAGTCTCTTTATTTTTAATTACATTCTTTACGAGAATTGTAAATGGATCCCTTAGCTGGAAAAAATGCTCAAAATGTCAGTTTCATTATATATGAACATAGTTGATTACTTACTCCTCTCTAATCAATTTTTTCATATACAATTTAACTTCAGTATCCAATAATTATATTGGGTATTCGGTTCAATATATGAGGTTGGCACAATATGTTTTCAGTTATACTAACATTCAATCTCCCCAATTAATACATGTTGAATTTGTGCACTTTTGAACCCTGTCAGATCTCTATCTACGAGTTATGACATTAGTCATTCAGTTTTTCTTCCACCTTCAGTTTGATTCTACACAGTTGTCAGATCTATTATCGAATGAACTCGGGTAATCAAACAAAGAACTTTATTTGAGGATTCTTATCTTTTCTAATGTGTCGTGGCTATACATAGAGACAGTGAAAGATAATTCTCTATTTAAAAGTGATTCAAATTTCATTCCTTCTTAAAGTTTAGAGAAAATTTGGTTTAGATATCATAAATTTCTCTGCAGATTTGAATTTAGATGTTTGCATGGATCAGACCTAGATTAAATTTGACCCCTTCGCGGGTTTTTGTTTAATTTTGATGTTGATTTTTATTTTTAAAAATATATTAGTTCAAGAATGATGAAATTGTTGAATTGTCCTATTATTTTGTGAAGGTAGTTTGGAAGGCTTGCCTAAGGCCTGAACTTCAAAGTGCAATTAATTTTTTAGAAGCTGCAAAAATGTCTGCTTCTTTTTGTGGAAGTTCTCGACCATAGGAAAAGCTTAAAGTTTTGATTGCTAGTGTAAGTGAAGTATTTTAGAGGTTTGTGTATTTTATTCTGATTGATTGTTCCTTCTTTAGAAAATTTGGTGGTCATGATTTGATAACTAATAGTCAATTTTCTCACAAAACAATATTAGCTTATTTCTATTTAATTGTGTATGCTTCATATAACTAGGCTCTTGAGAATGCAATTATAGTTCAAGATAAGACTACAAGGCCAATTACTGTAGATGACAAAAGTTTCTTTCTACATTGATGAATTTCTTCTTCGTTATCTTGGTGTTTATATTTACAATAAATGGTAAATTAAATATATTTTTGCTGATGATTATGTATTCTTCAGTGTGTATTGCAACAACAGTTAATTTGTACACATAATCAATAAGTATTTTTGATACTGTGCTTTGTCACTCAACTCTGAAAAATCCATGCATAAACCTACACCTACACGTATTGGGGTGAACAAAATTTTGATTAAATCTGAATGACTTACCGAGCTGACTCATCTGGTCACATAATGTTATTATTAATTAAATCTGGTTATACTTAGTTAGTAAAATGATTTTATTTTTTATTGTTTTAAGCCCACCAAACTTTTGTTATTAATAGACTGTATATGTTAAGGTACATCAATGTAATCTGTAAAAAAAATTTCCATCCTATTAATAAATGCAAAAGGAAACCATGCCATTGCAATATTACCCAGGGGTATGGGGGGCTTGGATCAGCAGACGGCTTTACTGTACCTTCCTCGGGAGTTTACCGGCCTGCCGGGTTCTCCTGGGTTTTCAAAAAAAAAAAGTTGGATGAAGGTGCAAAGATTGATTAGGATAATGCAGAACCAGAGAAGAAGCTACTCATTGAACATGCAGACAAAGGACAAAGATCAGTCTAAATAAGTTAATTGGTAAATTTTAAACGAGGCCCAAAATATTGTAACAGTAAGAAAAGGTAATATTTTGAAAATAGCCCACTGATATTTTATGTTTTTGCTGCCATGCGACGAGAATTTTTGAAATTTTGTTTGACTAATTTATTTTCAGTGCATGGCTAATTATTGGTTAATGATAAAGTAAACGTGTTAACGAGCAATATTTATTTGTTTTCATTGCTTTCTCGTATAATTTAACTCATTTTGATAGGAAAACTACTGCTATGATTTTGGTTGTTAATTCATGCTTGAAGGTAATTTTTAT
The DNA here is from genome assembly GCA_030765085.1 of Allium cepa. Lineage (NCBI taxonomy): Eukaryota > Viridiplantae > Streptophyta > Magnoliopsida > Asparagales > Amaryllidaceae > Allium > Allium cepa. The sequence goes on from CM060931.1 coordinate 814,081,025, forward strand.
AACACGTTTACCACTAATATAATTGTAGTTTGCAGGAATACCAATTTATTTGATATAAAATAATTATTTTTCTATAAAAGTACTATTGGTGCATGGATCTCTTATTTAGTTTCTTACACTTATTCATTTCAATATTATCAAATTTCAAATTTAGATTAAAGTTTGACGTTACATGTTCTTAATTTTGTTTGTTATTTATGAACTAGAATGCTGCAAAAAAGCAGCTTGCCTCAGTGATACACCTACATTGATTCTAGGATAGATGCTATTATTGATATTTTTAATTTATTTGTTTGTATCTATTTTTTTCCGTAATAATCAGTTGTGTTATGCGAGGAGAGGAGTGCATTAAAGAATGGAGGAGAGGATTGAATCCTTTTAGGGATTTTTAGCAGGGAGTGTAATAAGAAATGGCATCTATCAAGGTATTTGATTCATCTGCCAAGATTGTCAAAGCTTAAGAAGGTAACTCAAAATTTTCATATTTAGAGCAATCCAAATTATTTGCACTTTTGAATTATGTACACTTGCTATTTCATGTTCACTATATATCATCGTGGTAAGCTTTTTTTTCTTTCTACGTAGTATATATTTTGTATGACTTAAGCATATTTATTAATTTGTTTAGTGCAAGTGTAAGTGTTTTTATATATATATATATATATATATATATATATATATATATATATATATATAATATGATTATACTATAAACTAGGAGTGAATTTATCCCTTTTTTGATAGAATTGGAGTTTTTTCTTAGATGAATGATTCATCCAATTCTATCAATAGGTGGTTAGTACACCAATTATTTTTGGAGACCTTTCATTAGGTAATTGTTTCTCTTTGTCATATGCTAAAAATTTATGAAACTTGGATTTTACTCATTATGACATGAACGAATTTCATATTTCACACTACCTACATAACTTGATAGTTAGATGTCAACTATTATATTTAACTAATTGTCAAATTTGAATAGTCAAGAGTTATATTCTATACATATATCAGTTGGTTAGCTATCATAAATACCACCTAATTTTCTTCAAGTTAACATCATTTTTTAATGAAAGAGTGTCCTCAATGTGAGGAGAGCATTTATAATTTAATTAAAAGTTAGCAAACCAAAAGTCGTGAAATGTATGATGGGTGACTTATGTAATAAGATGGGTATGTGTGTGATTTTAGTGCTAACTAAACGGAAAAAAAAAGGTGGACTTTATTAAATGACATACTATAACTAACATGACTTGACTGTAAAAAAGAGGGTTGTATAGTGAAATAGAGACGTAAATTAAACCATGCCTTGACTGTAGAACAAAAAACTGCTGAGTGAAGTAGATATGACGGCTAATCCGTGTCTCGAATATAGCACATATACTCCGACGGTGATGTAGCTGAGACAAGAACAGGTGGATCGTGACAATACAGGTAGCCGAGCCTAAATATAATGCAAGAATTCATTGAAATGATGAATTAGATTATGGGTGTGGACAGGGTGATATGTTATAGTGGATGATTTGTAATACGCGGCATGTGGATTGGCTGACTGAGTTGCAATATGAGGCAGTGCAAGAAGCCTACAGTGAGTAGTATGATAATGAATGAGCCGACAATTACATGACAGCTTTGCTTGGCAGGAAGGGTAGATGTGATCTTTAAACCAAAGCTGAAATGGGTAGAAAGAAATGTAGATGCCTCAAAATGAAACAAAATGCATAAAATAGAGGAAATATTGTGCACACTGTCAGCTAAGTAAGAATCTATGATATTTTCACCTAGATATCAAGTTGTGTAGCTATAGTAAGGCATGACTGATGCTATTCTAAAGTGATAAATGGTAGTTCATATATAAAGTGGCAATGTGAAATGTAGTACTGATGAAAAGGCAAAACGAAAGGCATTTCAAAACTGTTGTGCATTGCGATCTAAAGTGGCAGAGATCAAATATAATATATGATGCTACATCTAGCCTAATTATTTCATTGTGCTAATAATTTGTCAAAAAACTATTAACCTTTTTTCATTCAATATTAGGTTAACATAGAGGTAATATAGGAGTTACTAGAGTTTTCAATTGATGAATTATCTTATTTTGGAATTTATCTTCTTATTTCAACTTGGTTGTTATTTGTACAAGTTAGTCGCATCTCAATTAATATTATTGAAATTTTTTTGTGCTACACTTCGAACATGGCAAATTCACTATATGTTTTGACTATATTACACCATTTTCTTAATTTTATTCTGAAGCACCATTACAACCATCACTTTCACTTGTTAAGGTTTTCTTTATTTTTTTCCTTTATTAATTTTCTCACATTCTTTATTTTATTTATTAGAACATTCAGTGTTTTCCGTTAGCATTTTATTTTTCCAATATTTGATGATATGCTTTACACAATGCTTATAAATTTTCTATCTCTGATTCTGCTTTGAAAATTTACAGTCATGGCTGGTGAAGTACAAAGTCACTGTAATATAGCAGCAGCATTAGATGGAAATGGAATGTTAGTTGAAAACTCTAGATCTTTATGTATACTAATATGATTGATAGTACCGGGTTTATTTTGACCGATGTCCTTACATGTTCCGCAAAAAGATACTTAAACTAGGATTTGACAAGTGATATTAGTGTTTTCTCGACCTTCGAACCCCATGTTTTCTTCCTGTCATTTTGTATAATTTATTTCGATTTATATTGGTTATCTTATTGTATCGATTGCTTTGCATATTGGACGCTACGTTGAAATTCATACTAATTTTTCCTACAATGTAAACTTCATTCGGCTGTACTACTTGAGACACCATATAAGATGAAAGTTTATCTACGATAAAAACATTTTCTCACATATTTTATAACACTAGGTCAACCAGTACTACTATTTGCAATGTTGTTTATGTAGGTTTTTACATAAAATTAAGAAAAAAGTGAATCATTTTTTATAGTATATAAAAGAGGGTATTGTTTGCGTAAAAAATGGTCGCAAACACCCAAAGTCGTATGAGTTGGTTGATTTTATGTTGTATTTGGAGATTTGGGTGATTTATGCAAATATATAAAAAGCAGGGACTAAACTGTAAAAGACACACAGATTTATAGTGGTTTGGCCAGAACGTGCCTACGTCCACTTTATATGTTATTCTCCTTTTTCTCTTCAGATTACAAGTACAAAGCTTTGATTACAAGTATCTAAAGTTGTTTGAGAGTTCCTTCCAGGCTTGAGCTCTCAAACTTCTCTCAAAACTTGTCTCCCATTGTTGTACCCCTGCCCCTCTATTTATAGAGTGAGGCTGGGGGCAGGGGTCTTGGATGTTTATAGCTGCTGGTGGGCTTGGGCTGAAGCAATCTGGCCTGGCAGAGTTGGTTCGGCAACACATTGGTTCGGCGGTGAGTGGTATGTTGTTTGGACCGGTGGTAGGTTGGACCGGCAGTAGTATGGTGAGGTTGGAGCTGGTCCGGTGGTAGCATGGTCCGGTGGTAGCATGGTTCGGCGGTAGCATGGTTCGGCTATGCTTGGTCCGGTAGTTGTAGGGGGGAGATGGTTGGTTCGGTGGTGTTGGATCGGTACTACCGAATGGAGAGAATGCCGAATGAACACTTGTATTTGGGAGTGCCGGATGAACCTGTGTGTTCTGAGTGCCGGATGAACCTGTGTGTTAATATTGCCGAATGAATTAATACCGAATGGACTTTATATTTGAACCTTGAGTGAAATTCCTGATTGATATACGCTTGCTGGCCGCTTCTTCTTGTTCTAGTCGCGGTGGAAATGCACACAACATGGATATCCTAGTTTTGACCAAAAAATGGGATAACACTTTGCCCCCCAAAATATGCCTTGCGGTAGGAAGGCGTGTTTTGTAATGCCACGAGCTGGATGTTCGTATCCTGTTGACAACCTGTAAAGAGCTTGATATTTTATATGGCCCCAAATGACGACCGTTCGGGATCGAGCTATTTGGGATGAAGCGCGGCCGTTCATGGTCAAGCGCCTAACTTCAAATGACGATCGTTCGTGATCAAGTCATTTGAGGTGAAGTGCGACCGTGCGCGGTCAAGCGCATAAATCCGTGCGCCGATCGTTCGGGATCGAGTCATCTTCGGTGAAATGTGACCGTTCAAGGTCAAGCGCTCAACTTCAAATGACGACCGTTCGGGATCGAGTCATTTGAGGTAAAGTGCGACAGTGCGCGGTCAAGTGCATAAATCCATGTATCGATCGTTCGGGATCGAGTCATCTGTGGTGAAATGTGACCGTTCAAGGTCAAGCGCTCAACTTCAAATGACGACCGTTCGGGATCGAGTCATTCGAGGTAAAGTGCGACAGTGCGCGGTCAAGTGGGGGACCCCAAATGACGACCGTTCGCGATCAGCCATTTGAGGTGAGAGGAGTTGTGCTGTTCGGGGCGAGTTGTGACAGTTCGCGATCATGTGCCGTTCGAGGCGATTTGTGACCGTTCGCGATTGGGTGCCGTTCGAGGCGAATTGTGACTGTTCGAAGTCGGGTGCCGTTCGAGGCGAATTGTGACCGTTCGCGATCGGGTGCCGTTCGAGGAGAATTGTGACTGTTCGAAGTCGGGTGTCGTTCGAGGCGAGTTGTGTGTGCCCGGGGGGGGGCTTAATAATATCAGTGCTGGAGTTATTGTTTGGGGGAGTTTTTCGAATCAAAGACTTTGGCAGTTCGCTACCGTGCAAGAGGTGCTCGTGGACCGTTCGCGATCCACGGGCATACAAGTAAATTTGCAAATATCAAAGCAATAATCATACGAATTCCACAACAGGAATGTTCAAGTCAAGATCAAAGCAAGACGAGGATGTCAAAGCGTAAACTCTCACTATGGTGCGGTCTGTAGTCATTCAGAGCATGCCTATGGATCGTGCGCGATCGCTTACATGTGTAAATGATCTACGTGCTAGTGAGAGGTTTGCGACTTGTTCATCGCTTTCGACCTGCCCTCCGAGTTCAGGAGGGAATTTTACCTGCCCCCTGGATGAGCGTTCATTCCTTACCAGGTTGCTCAGAGGTCCCTATCTCGCTCTCTAGGATTGGATCAACATGCTCCAAGTGTGGGTGCCCCCTAGCTCTGGTGCTGCGCCAGATGGTCCTGCCCCGTTCTGAACCCCAGTTGCTCCTTGGATTTGTGCTCCAATTTGCCCAATTTGTTGAAGTAAGTTCTGGATCATCTCTTCTTGTCTTCTCATCATGGCCTCCATCTCATCCCTAGTGATGAAGATCGACGCTTGATTCCCTCCTGAGGAAGCCTCTTGACTTCCTTGGTGTTCACTTCTCTCTGGCCTTTGCCTTCTACTTGTTTGTCTCGTCATAACTCTTAGATCTGAACTCTTAGATTTTCAAATTCAACTTCTATCCGATGTAGCGGGAGCTGGTTCCTCTCAGTGAAAGCACCAAAATGTTTGCGTAAAAAATGGTCGCAAACACCCAAAGTCGTATGAGTTGGTTGATATTATGTTGTATTTGGAGATTTGGGTGATTTATGCAAATATATAAAAAGCAGGGACTAAACTGTAAAAGACACACAGATTTATAGTGGCTCGGCCAGAACGTGCCTACGTCCACTTTATATGTTATTCTCCTTTTTCTCTTCAGATTACAAGTACAAAGCTTTGATTACAAGTATCTAAAGTTGTCTGAGAGTTCCTTCCAGGCTTGAGCTCTCAAACTTCTCTCAAAACTTGTCTCCCATTGTTGTACCCCTGCCCCTCTATTTATAGAGTGAGGCTGGGGGCAGGGGTCTTGGATGTTTATAGCTGCTGGTGGGCTTGGGCTGAAGCAATCTGGCCTGGCAGAGTTGGTTCGGCAACACATTGGTTCGGAGGTGAGTGGTATGTTGTTTGGACCGGTGGTAGGTTGGACCGGCAGTAGTATGGTGAGGTTGGAGCTGGTCCGGTGGTAGCATGGTCCGGTGGTAGCATGGTTCGGCGGTAGCATGGTTCGGCTATGCTTGGTCCGGTAGTTGTAGGGGGGAGATGGTTGGTTCGGTGGTGTTGGATCGGTACTACCGAATGGAGAGAATGCCGAATGAACACTTGTATTTGGGAGTGCCGGATGAACCTGTGTGTTCTGAGTGCCGGATGAACCTGTGTGTTAATATTGCCGAATGAATTAATACCGAATGGACTTTATATTTGAACCTTGAGTGAAATTCCTGATTGATATACGCTTGCTGGCCGCTTCTTCTTGTTCTAGTCGCGGTGGAAATGCACACAACATGGATATCCTAGTTTTGACCAAAAAATGGGATAACAGGTATTTTTTCCATTATGGTGCAAACCAATAGTATTCATCATAACAAAATATGAGGAATATAAGGAGAAATTTTAAATTTTAGGATATTAAAATGACGTTAAGACAAACGCGGAGGAGATCGGGTGACAGCAGAGGGGATAGATTGTTTTCCGCTCTTTTGTTATTTTCTAAAACACCAAAAACAAAATAAGTTTGTTTTCCATTTTATATAATGGTTTCATTTTTCAAATTGGTTGTTTTGAAAAAAAATGCATTGTGTGTGCATTTTTCGGATGAAAACACAACGAATCAAAGAGGACCTAATTTTTTAATCCACAAATGTATATTGAAAGCCTTAAACATTTTGGTTCAGGCTTTTTATGTTTTATCAAAAGTTCCATGTGGATACGTAAAACCATACATCATTTACGTCAACATATGCAAGGAATCCTATTGCAAAAAAATAAAAAAATAAAAAATAAAAGGCACGTAACTTAAAATAAATCCACCTGCACATGTGTCTTAGTATTGAATGAAAAATGAAATATTATGTATTCGAAACTGTCAGAATTTTCCGACTTATTTGCATTTCACATTATTATCACACCATAACATGTATATTAACGAATAATGACATACAAGCAACAGATCATTCCAAATTTCATGAAAATTGTTCGGTGCACCAACATAGATTTTTATTTTTAAATAACCAGAAAGGTCAAAAACTATTTAACTAAGTAAGAAGTAAAATGAAATCTTCCGCGCGTGTGCACAAGGTTCCATGTATTCCGACGTAAAGCATAATATTTTTAGACAGATCCGTGTGTGTAGCACGGGTTCGCACTAGTAGGTTAATACAACTAAGTCGATATAGAAGATCTCATGGTAAAGATGTACTATAGTTTTTAGACTTGAGAATACTATTGAACTTGAATAGCTAGGCTACACTTTGATTATAGTTAAACACTTGGCATTGCAACCTTGCTATGAATATAGTTGGGTATACTTGAACTACTTTGAATGAAACACCACCCGCAAGGTGATTCGTGTTCTTCGTTGTAGAAGGTTGGTATTACATAATTGTTAGTCAATTTAAAGTTAAATTCTCCGACCGAAGTAAACCGGTTAATCGATAAATGTTATCAGACTAAACTAAGGACTTTAAAGCTATCTATGTAATTAAATGTCGTTACTAGGTTAGCTTAAAATAGATTAGAAATTGGAATTTTCCTAAAAGAACTATAACTATTGAACTTATGCTTGATATTTAGTAGTGTCTATACAGGCTTTAGTATTTAAATTTCTTAAATATTAACCGAGAATCGAGTTTACATCAGAAAGTCAACATAAGCAAGTAGTTAGTTAATTCCAAATTATGCCGATGTAAAAATTAATTTATAAAGTTATAAACTAATAATAAAATTAGTACAATGTTGTATTAAATTTGCATGGCATTTTTAGTTATTTATTTGAAGCTGAAAATCAATTAAAATTGTACCATCGACATAATTGAAGAATGGCTTAAATGAAATGATTAAATAATTTATTTAAAGTGAGTTAATGGACATTTTAACCAGGTAAAGGTCAGACAAGGCCGGCCATAGCAAAGGAGGGGCAAAGGGACTTTGTCTCATAGGATGTATATATAAATAGGTAGCCTCTATTCTTTTTCTTTACAGCGAACTAAGACAAACTTTACCCTTCAACTAACATTGGTGAAGCCAAGGCGACGGCTTTGCAATCTATAGCCAGGGTGACAAAGAAGATAAACCAATAGCCGACGTGTTCGACAATCGACAAGATTGCAAGCAAGAGATAACATTTTTGTTCAAACACACACACTTATATATATCTGCGTGCATGATTATAAATACATTATCATTATATATCATGTATATTCGGCCATGTTTAAATTAAAAAAATAAAAATAAAATATTATTTTAATAATTAATTAACGAACAAAATATTTAATATACATATAGATATATATATTAAAATATATTATATATTCAAAATTTGCTTTGGGCTTAAAGAAATTTAGATCTGATATTATATATATATATATATATACACACACACACACACATGCTAAAATAAACATTTTATACTTTTAATATCATTAAACAGTTTTCGTTTTTCACATTTAAAAAAAACTTTTTCTGTTTCTTTTTCCAATAATAAAAATGGACAAAATTAATTTAGTTTAATTATATATATGTATGTACGTACATATACATTTTTCGTACGGAAAATTATATATATATATATATATATATATATATATATATATATTATTTTTTGCTTTTTTATTTTGTTCAACAGACAAATGAATTTTAAATCTAAAATTTGAATATTTCGAACATTAGAAAATCCAATTAGATTTTAAAATAAAAAATTATATATTATTTATAGGTAGTCGCATTAAAAAAATATTATATATACATAAAAATTAGTTATTATTTTGAAATGGTCAAACTTATTTAGATATGAATTTTAAAATTATTAAACATATTTTATGTAAAATCTAAACATTAAGTAGTAAAATTTTCAAACTTAAATTTTTTATATACATATAAATTAATCATTTTTTATAATAGTAAATTATATTTTAGTAATATTATTCTATATTCTATTTATACATTATATAAATATTAATTAAAATAAAATGGATGAAAAAAATTAGCTTATATTAGTGTAAATATAAATTAAATAGCTTAATGTATGTGTAAATCCCTTAACATCGTTATTGATATATAGTTATCACTTATACATTTATTAACCATAAATCACAATGGTTAGTCATACAAATGTTCTCATATTACCGCTAGGTTAGAGTATACCATTTAATATAGCTATGATGTTTGTATTGTGAATACGAACACATTAAAATATTAAAAATAAAGTCAAAATAAATAAATTATTAAAAGTTCAATTAAAATTAAATTAAAATATTTTAAATAAAATTAAATAATTAAATATATATTTCCAAAACTCCTTTATTAATAAATACTAAATTTGATTTGGTATAAATAAATATTACCATAAAATGCGATCTAGTGCAAATAATAAAATGTTTTTTTTTTGAAATTTACCCTTTTTCCCTATTGCCAATTTGCTAATCCAATATAATGCATATCAATAGAATGATCATAAAATTTATTATTTAGTGGTGAAAATGACTTGTTAATCAATTGATCCTACAAAATGATTATTGTATTTTAAATATGTGAATTAATATAAGGTATTCAACACTAATATGTGTATGAGATTAGTGATCGGTTATAAAAAGAATATTAGATTATGGACTTAATTTTCAGAAATTTTATTCATTTTTTTTATATTTTAATTACTAAGATCATCTCTAATGGCCTTAATTCAGGGCTTCATGTTTATTAGCAAATACGGGAAGGCTCTCTAATAGCAAATGTTACCCTGAATATTCAGGTTAATATTCAAGGACCAATTCAAGATCCTGAATTAATCCTAAGCACCTGTTTAATAGGGGCCTTAGGTCAGACACCTATTAAATAGGCACATGGTTTTTGCTCATCTATTAAATAGGTGCATATCTTTTGTGGGTCTATTAAATTGATGCATGACATCATTCACCTATTTAATAGGCGCGTGAAAACTCGGCATCTGTTAAGTAGGTGTCCAGACCCTAACGACCATAAAGCGACCACTACCTCCTCCGAAAGCTACTTTCGCTCACACACCCATAAATAACCCACTTTTAATATTCAAAATACATCACATTCTACACTACTTCTTCTACTCAACCGATTAAATCTTATACCAAATTTAATTCATAAAATGTCTTCCCTATTCGAAGAGCTCACATACATCAACTTTACATAATTTTGTGCTTAAGACAATAACGGGTAGAAGGAAACTCCTCTTAGCTTGCAGTCATCCTATATATGGCAAAGTAAAGAAGATTACGATTTCTGTTACATTTATTGGCATTATTCTAAAGATTCAACTAAGGAAAATAACTAAAGCAGAGATAAGTTATGGGGAAAAGCAATAGATTCTTACAACCAAAAACATTTGACAAACTCAATTTTATGAATCGCAAATCTACAAAATCAACAAAGCGAATCCTTGCAGAATGGGAGGCGAAGATTAGTTGATATGTTTCTTGATTTTCCATTTTAGCTTTAATTCAAATTATTTATTTTTATGTTGTTTTATTCTGCTATTATAAAAAATGACGAATGTAGAATTCTTAAAGTTTCTCAAAGGAAAATGGAGTTTGTGAAAACCGGCACATCCGGGTACACCGATCAAAGCCTGAAGTGACTACCGGACTTGCATCATACCAAGAAGTATGAGCGATCGCGTTTTAAAGCATTACATGATTAAAAGAATATGATAAAATTTATAGTATTCTACACTTTCATATCTCATAACGGAAGAAAATCAAACATAAGTACTGAAAATAACGTTTTCGATAATGTCTTAGAATACGTGGTCCACATGCAAAGTTTCCAAAATAACTACATAAGGTCCAATTGAAATAAAATATGATAAATGGTACATAGAGAGTAACTAAAAAAGGATAATATATCTTTGGCATCTAGCTCCTTCCTCTATGTACTGTTTCTGGTTAATTGGCATGGTGGCATGTGCTCCTGTGGTGAGGGAAAAGGGAAGAAAAGGAGTGGATCAGACAAAAGTTTAGTGAATGAATTGTATTACTAATGTATTGTGATCACATGTAATTAACTTCGTTTATAATCTAAATGACTTAGGGTGTTCTACTTGTGTTTGAGAATCACTTGCTAGGGATGGTCACATTAACCTAAGAAATATGGTTCCAAATACACCTACACCCCCAAACATATTGTGGAGGTTTATAATTGGGGGTCAAACGATGAATCGAAACACTGATTAATAACAGACCATTAATCAGTGGTTCGATTCATTTATAATCTACATAACTTAGGGTGCCTGCTTGTGTTTATGAATTACGTATTAAGGTTAGTCACATTCACCTAAGAAAGATGGTTCCAGCTACACTTGCACCCAAATGTCTTGTGGAGGTTTATAATTAGGGGTCGAACAATGAATCGAACCACTGATCAACAACGGACCAGACAACTGATAGACAATAGATCGACAACTGATCAACAATGGATCAAATAAATATTCCCTAGGACTGCTCCTAACATGAATCGCATAAAATATCACCTCTGGTATTGCATTACCCAAACAGCGACTACACGCTACACAATGAGAGGATCCTGTAGTGCTGATCGGGCCAAAGACGACTTAGGGTCTATTGAAGCATCTGTGTCCAATAACTTAATGGTATTGCCGCTTATTGCACCATATTGGGCATCTACCTATAGTATCACGTCCTAATCGTCGTACGCACCGAGGAACCTTCTAATAGTGCCGAACCATGCACAACACTAGCCATCCACCAACAATGTCGCATACACTAAGAAACCTCATGTTAGTGTCGTGTGCTTAACATATAATCATGATCAAGCCACCTCATATCGAGTGTCAAATGTTAGAACTTCTATTGTGAGATTTCAATGACAACAACTATACAATCACACACACATATATATATATATGTGATATATAACATATTGCAGGTATAGATATTAGACGGAGGTCACAATGCACAGCAAGATTATGGCTTAAAGATAATTGAAGAAATAAGGATCCCACTATTTAAAAGTAAGGTCATATTATTATATTATAGTTATAGATAAATGTTGCACTATCTCCTTGATTGATCATAACACACTAGATTTCATTTCTATAACAACTTGTCCAAGGTTTGCAAAATCGAAAGGGACATACGTCTGTCAATATGCCACAGATGTTTGTCACTTAGTTTGGCTTTTTAATTTACTGAATACCATAGACGTCTGACATATAATGACAAACATCTGACGTATGTTCGACCTATATATAAAAAACTGCAACTGCCATTTTCGAACAGACGCTTCTTTTTGCTCTGTACAAACATGCTCCCACTTCAAAAGTTGCAACCATTCATTAAAGAGTAATATTTCAAGAAGTTATAACTTTTCAAATACAAATCTTTCATTCTATAAATACTTTAATTGATTGAGATTTTAATAAAAACTTGCTTTTACTATTCTTTAACTTCTATATTCAGACTCTCCTATGCTATCATTAAATATTCTCAATCATTCCCAACCACCAACAAAAATCTATATATTTTGGTTAAAACTATCTCCTACAAATCAAAGCAACTCACACTCATTATCATTCAAAAGAGATTATACGAAGAATTGTACTAAAAATCAATATCTGTGTTATATTGAACACAAGATTGTCAAAGAAAAATTATCCGTATCAGCCTATTCCTCCAGGAGAAGCGAGGGTTATTGTTTAGTGAAATATCAAAGGGGAGCTTTAGGACTTGACGTAGGACGGGAGGTCCGAACCAGTATAAAAATTCTGGTGTTTTATACTTTACTATTTATTTTGTTATATTGCTACATTTAGCTCGTACATTAGTATACACTCACATTCTAATACACTAGTCATATTAGATACGATCCACCAGACTTTCATCAAATTTACAGAATAAATAGTGTCTAGGCCTAATTGCCCACATACACGTCTATATTAGTCCTGTAGTATTCAAAAGTCAATAATTAGAGAAGTAACTTCCCATACTTATGTAACATATATACTATTTATTATACACACACACATAAACACACACTTGGCCATAAGATGAGGTTCAACATGCACCCGAGATTCGTTAACCAATCGACCGCATGTACCTTAGCGGTCAACCAACTATATTAAGCTGTTAATCGGTCATGTTTTATTCACTAGTTAATGATCTTCTGTTAGTTTACGTTTAATGTTACTTATCAAATTTTTGAACATATCTATTATACTTATTCTGTCAATGATTCTACATATAATTCGAACACGTGTAATTTATAATCTTGTTTACATGAACACAACTTATAAATTTGTAATTATATACGTGTGTTTACATCTCGGAACTAATCCAAGGTAATATAAAGGGTGTACGCATATTAAAATCTTAGAACATTTCAAAGTGAAATAAAATGGTATATACACATTAAATCTCAGATTCTATTCAGATCTAAATAAAATTCTCCATTTATAATCAAGTTAAACGAAATATGGGTTATATTCATGCAATCTAGTCTTTTAGACCATATTTCTATTCAGTTGCAATTTATTAAATAAACAAACTTCGACATAGAAAACTTTTATCTTAAATTAAAATCATATAACTTCCAAATAAAATAGAGATACAAATAAATTCAATTACTTATGCTTCAACATATTTTTAATAATCAACTCTCTCACCTTTTTGAAGTTTTCCTCTTTTCTTTTCTGTGAATGCCCCTCGAGCTTTGTTTGTTGAATTCTACTTTTTCTAAGTCCTTTCTATCTTTATTGGATATTTTTTGTTTTTTGTATGGAATTGGAATTTCTTTTTGAAGAAGGAGAAGAGAAAGATGAAATGTTTTAGGGGCGGAGGCTACTTTAGGGTTTTATAATAAGAATAGTAGGGGATTAAGCTCTTATTTATAATAGTCTAAATGTATTAGGACTGTTAGTCTGACGACCCACCTTTTCGACCCTCAAAAATCGATACTAATACATCAACGATATTCGCTTACCGAGCATCGAAAAGACAGATTAGAGTGAAAGAAAAGAAAAGAAAAGATAGAACAATCTCAAATCATAACGTGTAATATATAATATATAACATATCTTTACAAAATAAAACCTTTATATACTACAATAATCAAAGTAACTAAGCTATCATCAGTCGAGACAGCTATAACATCTTGTCCTTAAAAATGTTGATAAATATAAAACAAAATATGCAATGGAAAATAAAATACATCAGGTCTTGGACGCATCCAGCTTGTCTCCTGAAGCTCTAAGCGTCTATTGCTAAATTTGGAAATATATTCGGGTCTGACCCGAGTATCATAAGAGAATAACAGCCTGATCAGTCAAGTGAACCAGTGTGAGAAACTCAAATCATTTGGATTTTTATATTTATAAAACCTTTCAAAAATAAAGGTATCTCATAGGATCATGACGCACATAAATATGGGCAGGTTTTTACCTTATGATAACCAAACCATTTTCAATACAAAATCATATGATATTATAATAACGTCTAGGGTTTAAAATTAATAAATAACATAGTTGGAATGTTTGTTTCTCATATTCCAGCGTATTTGGTATACAACTAAGCTCGTCAAAAATGTATTAGAAAATGGATTCCATCAATGACAACGCTACTGGGGTACCGCTTATCTAAGTACACCTTTAAAGAAAAATGTGCCGAGGTTGAAAACCTTGCAACGCCTGGCAATACAGAACCAGCCCACCCCTTCCTAGATAGTACTGAGTATGTCATCACCCCCGTTGCAGCTTACAACCGTACCAGGCCTCTTGCGTACATAAATCCATCAATACCGATCTAGATCGGGTGATCACCATACCCTAATGGTAGCGAACCACATAGTCATGCTACATATCCCCTGTTTTAGTCAAAACTGGGCATGAGGCTTGAGGCTACGTTTTACCTTTTTAGAAAATCCCGTTTGGAATGCTAACACTATTCTTCAGGCAATAATGCAATGCCAGCATTCATACATACAAGTTGTTCATAATATGAACAAATCGAAGGCACTACTTCTACTACATCCTTTTGAATCACCCTCAGGATTAGTAGCAATGAGCTCTTGCATTTTAAAGAACTCCATCTTCGATTCTATCATCTTCAAGATGTCCTCAATTCGAATGCCTATGCCAGTTCGAAGTGTTTTTCAGATAACTCATGCTTATCCAATCTCGGTCTCTCTGAACCAACAATCGATAGTTTCAAAATTGGCCAAGGTTTGATAGTCGGTTATTTAACTATCAAAAAATAAACAACCAAATTAGAGATTTAATTTCACATGATAACCAAGCATGATTAAGCACATATGCAACCACTAAGTCTCTTTAATTAATTCTTTCATTAATTAAAAATCACTTTGTAAATACTTATATTAAATTACTTTTACAAAAGACATACATAAATATTTTTACTTCTTTCAATCCTTGAAAAAGTATTTACATACTTTTCTCACAGGTATAAGTATATTCACAAAATGTTAAGGTAGATTTCATTTCTAAAAACACATTTAATTGAGTTAAAACAAATGTCATTTAAAAACATAGATATAACCCAAAACACTTTTGGTTTGAGTAAATGGATCATATAGAAATGTTAACCCGCCTTTTGGCAATGTCGTGATACAAGTAGCATAATTGGAAGCCAAGGACAGTCCGTCCCGAAGATAGGTTATACGTATGTTCGCTATGGATATCGATAAATTTTATCCAAGTTCGGTTCGAGCTACAATTGATATGACACGACAAACAAAGCTATGAAAGCCAATGTTCCAAATTTCAAGTCAATCCAAGTTCGTATGCTCAAGATATGATCGACGCAAATCAAAAGAGTCAACCTTACATCGTATCCATCATGTTCGAATCGATCCATGGTGGATTTATTTGAATCAATATGAGGTGACCTTATTCGTATTGATCTTGTTCGAATCCATTAGCATACAAGTGCACTTCGTACCAATCAATTATTGCCTACTTTGCATCCATCAACTACAACATGGAGGTTTACTTCGTATCCACCCAAAGGCAGCTTCCTTCATATCAAACTATTTCATATCCATTAGGTAATCATTACTTCGTTTCCATCATGCAGCCTCTATTTATTTCCACCAAGCCAAGTAGATTCGCCATCTGTTTGTACCCATCATGATATCGTTTGTTTGTATCCATCGAGTTGGAGCAACTTCGGTCGATACGAACAAGGCTGCATAAAAGATACGAACAAAGCTACTTCCATCAATACGAGCAGAGCCACTCCCATCGATACGAATTGAGCAGCCTATATCGGTACGAACTAAACAACGGCTATCGATACGAACAAGGCGAGAATCTTGGGAAGACTCGATCGATCGGCATAAAAAGTGGATCGATCCGAAGAGTGAGTGCCACTTTAATTTGAAGGCACCTGCCTGGATCGATCCGAACCGATCGATACGAAGGCATCGATTCGAATGCGACAGCCTCGATACAATTGCAAGTTTGCATCGATTATAACTCGCAATTCACAACTCCAAATGCTATGAAATTTTCACAGGAGCTTACGTATGAGCAAAGGATTGTTCATACCAAGTTTCGACTCGATTAGATCAAATCTTGATCGATATGAAATAAGTTTGTGTCGATCACGGATCAAGTCGAAATCACCTAGGATCAATCACGCGGGCCCACTCACTTGTCAGATAAAGTGTATGGAGATCTGAGCGTGATCTTTGCATGCTACACATATAAATAGCACCCTAGAGCCTACATAAAAGGGATCTTTTGGCTTTTTGACGTCTAGACTCAACCGAAACCATTTTTGCACTCTTAGGCTGTTGTTGTACTCGAATTTCACCATTGTAACTCGTTGTAATCAGTTGTAACCGATAAGTGAACTTCAATAAATCATTTGCTTCATAGTGGACGTAGGCCATATGCCGAACCACTCTAAAACGTTGTGTTTTGTGTGTTGTGCATTTTTATTTTTGAAGTGTTTGCAAGATAATCCTCCTTTTACATTTCTATTCTTCATTTTATCTCTTCAAATACTTTCGAAGAGTGTTGTGCACAATTTTGGTGCAAACACTTTGGTGCTTTCACTGAGAAAACGCAGTTTTCTCCTACACTTTGGATCTGTTGTCGATACCGAATTGTACAAATCCAAGAAGAAGATCCAGATATCCAGACTTATAGTTCTTCCATCCTACTCAGATTTGCATCAGATCTAGGAAAGAACTTCACTATCTACCATGGTTAGCACAAGAACTGCTTCTACAGCTGCATATCAGAAAGGGAGGGATAGACAGAATCCCGTGTAGCTGCCTCCATCCAACCAGAATGCTGTCTGACCATCAGATCCATCAGGCCCTGTGACCAGGGAAGAATTCCAAATGGTTATTCAAGAGCTTACTCAGAGTTGTCAGCAACTTCCCCAACAGTTGCGTGCGAATGCCGAGTTGACTAGTCAGCTAAATCGCCAAAGGCGTAGAAGATCCAGGAGGGATAAGCCGTCCTACTCATCCACCGATAGCTCAGCTTTATCCGATTATCACCGTAGATCTACATGCCCATGGCTAGATGTAAGTTACACCCAGTACACCGGACATCAACCTACTTTGAATGTTGGGCAACCAAGGGCTGGCCCATCGACCAGTTATCAGACCAGACCCTCCTCCCGAGGAGGCAATGTTCCTAATTATACCATAGATATCCATGCTATCATAGCCACTGTTAAACCAGGATTTGATGCCCGAGATCAACTAGATATGGACCATAATCAACGTGGGCACACTCCCGAACCCTATGTTCCGAATAACTTTGAGCCAAGGAGGCGAGATACAGATCGTCGACAATGATCGGTCCGACCTCGCATTGTGGAACCCGACCATACCTTGGCCCAACAAGCACAAAATGTACGGATGCCGGACATTCCTACAATGATCCGCCAGATGATTCAAGAGAGTCAAGGCCTTACAAACGATGACTGGGAATCTCCTGAAGTCATATTCCTTTTACTGACGAAATATTTTATGTTTAACCTCTTCGGTGATTCAGGATGCCAACTTTACCAGTTTATGAGGGGAATTTTGATCCTAATCAACATATCCTGAAGCATGAATGGTCAATGAGTGCTGCGAGAGCTGATGATGCAGTTAAACGTCGAATATTCCTGATCTCCCTTAGGGGGATTGCAACTATGGGTTCACTCGATTGCCACCTCGATCCATTTCTTGTTTCGACCAGTTGGACACTAAGTTTGTAGAACAATTCTGTATGCATGTTGCGAGACCTAAAGATGTTAACACTCTGTCCAGTGTCACTTAAGCTCTTGGAGAGACACTTAGGCGTTACTTGGAGAGATTTCGTGCTGCGTGTGTAGAGATAAGCAATCCCAATGACAACTCTATCCCGATGGCGTTAACTAAGGGGATTGATCCTGATTTCGAGTTTGGAAATTGGTTGGCTAGGAATCATCCCGTGTCGTTGGACCATTTCTATTCCAAAGCAGCTCAATTCTTGAGGAGAGAGGATGCGAAACAGTCTAGGAAAAAGGATGACACAAGGCCCAATGGTGAAGGGATTCAAAATAACGTTGCCGTTAAATAATCCGGGGAGAGTTCTAGAAAAGTACAGTTGAATATACATAATAAACAGAATCAGCAGAGGAATAATGGAAATAAAAATAAAAAGCATGATCAGAATCGCGCTCCGCGACGTAGACCCCCTATATTCGAGTATTATACTCTATTGAACATGTCATTGGAAAATGTGTATCTACAGACCTGCAATACCGTTCAATACAAGAAGCCCGCACCGAAGCCATCATCGAAGAGGCAGATTCAAACAGGGAAGTTTTGCAGGTTTCATGAAAGTTATGGCCATAATAAAAATGAGTGTCGCCATTTTCAAGATCTCAGTAGGAAGCTGATACGTGAACTGAAGTTAGATCAGTTTGTGCGGGCTTCGTAGTCTGGAGGTGTCGGCCCATCGATTCAGAATCGTGTACCGAACCAGGAAAGACAGGAGGAACCTGCCCATATCGACGAAGGTTAGTGATAAACACTATTAGTGGTGGTCCTAATCCAGCAGGCCGAAGCTGGAAGGAAATGGAATCGTATGCCGGCTCTATTAGGCATGCAGACTTCTAATGTTGTAGTAGTTTTGATGAAGGTTCTCCGGCCAAGAAACAAAGGACGATGACTGACGACATCGTATTTCGAA
Source organism: Allium cepa (assembly GCA_030765085.1). Lineage (NCBI taxonomy): Eukaryota > Viridiplantae > Streptophyta > Magnoliopsida > Asparagales > Amaryllidaceae > Allium > Allium cepa. Next base: position 814,100,152 of record CM060931.1, read on the forward strand.
ATAGGTATGCCGATAAGGTCAAAGCACCCACTATTGATCTACTTGTCATATCTGCTCAGGTAGGTCCTGCTTGGATGAAGAAGATCTTGGTTGATAGTGGAAGCTTTGTGAATATTTTGTTTAAACGAGCCTTTGACCAAATGAAGATGGAGGCCAAAGATTTGAAATCCTTCCAATCTTGAATCCATGGCTTCAATGGGAGTGCTACTACACCCACCGGAGTGGTGGAACTGCCATTGGAATTGGGAGTCGGAGAACGTCGGAGAGTCCGAATATTGTAGTTTTTTGTGCTAGACATAAACTCCCCATACAATGCTTTCTTAGGTCGACTGGCCTTGCTGAATTCAGGGCAGCCATTGCTCCCTGGTATTTGACTCTAAAGTTTCCCACTGATCGTGGAGTCGGAGTCGTTCAAGGAGATAAGGCTGCTGGGAGAGCCAGTTATGTTGCAAAGCTGCACGAGGTGCAGCGAAAGGAGAAAGGAAAGCACATAGAGGAATCTCTCTATGTCCGTTTTGCTGATAATTGCCTGGACCCAAGCCTGGGCACCCCAACCAATTCCAAAGAGATCTTGACCCAAGAGACAACGAAAGCGAAGATGAAAGTAGAGATAGTCAAGCTTCTCCAGCTGAACTGACAATCGATGTCCCGATTGACGATGATGACGATTCAAAGATGATAAAGATTGGATCTCAGTTAAGCCAACAGACGCAAAAAGAATTTGTTGAATTCCTCCAGGAAAACCTCGATGTGTTCGCCTGGACACATTCTGACATGTGTGGGACCTCGCCGGACATCGTAAGCCACGCCCTAAATATTGACCCGCGGTATATCTCGGTCAAATAGAAAAGGAGTGGTATGGATCCAGAGAGATCTGCCACCCTTAAAGAAGAGGTAGACAAGCTTAAAGCGAATGGATTTATCAAAGATGCATTATATCCAGAATGGGTGTCCAATCCGGTACTTGTCCGAAAGCCAAATGGGAAATGGAGAACGTGTGTTGATTACTTAGACTTAAATAAAGCTTGCTTTAAAGATAGTTTCCCACTTCTCAAAATTGACCAGCTCGTAGACTCAACAGCTGGACATGAGCTTCTATCCTTCATGGATGCATATTCTCCAAATACCTATGCACTTACCTGATCAGGAACATACCAGCTTCATAACTAATTTGGGACTTTACTGTTACAGGGTCATGCCATTTGGACTCAAGAATGCTGGTGCCACTTATCAACAATTAGTCGATCAAATGTTTGCCGACCGGATCGGAAAGACCATGGAGGTATACGTGGACGACATGCTTGTAATCACGTTTTTCCGTTGACCATGTCAAAGACCTGGAATCTATGTTCAACATCCTTCGAAAGTACAGAATGAAGCTCAAACCGTTGAAGTGTCAGTTTGGAGTCGCATCTGGAAAATTCCTTGGGTTTATTATCAACGCTCGAGAAATCGAAGCTAATCTTGAAAAGATCTGGGAAATCAGAAATCTTGAAACTCCAAGGACCATAAAGCAAGTTCAAAGCCTCAATGGGAAAGTAGCAGCACTGAGTAGGTTCATTTCGAAATCCATCGACAAATGCATCCCTTTCTTCGATCTGATCAGGAAAAGAAAGCGTAATTTCGAATGGACTACGGAATGTGAAGGCACGTTCCGAGCATTGGTTCAACATCTCTCCACACCGCCTATTTTGTCAAAGCCTATTGATCATGAGAAGTTGTACGTCTACTTAGCAGTATCAGAAAACGCGATCAGTGCTGCCCTAATTCGAGAGGAAGACCGAGTCCAAAAACCGGTTTACTATGTTAGTAAATAGCTGACCGGAGCTGAGAGAAATTACCCAAGGATGGAGAAATTGGCTTATTTTCTTTTTATTGCCTCTAGGAAGCTTCGTTCGTATTTCCAGGCTCATCCTATCATGTCTACATCGACCAGCCGTTATGACAGGTCCTTATGTGGCTTGAGACATCTGGAAAGTTACTCAGATGGAATATCGAACTGGGCCAGTTTGATATCACATACACACCAAGGTGAGCCATTCACGAACAAGTCCTAGTAGATTTTATAGCTGAATTCACCATCCCCGAGGATTTACCTGAAATCAGCGAATCTCCAAAGTACATCTGGAAGCTGCATACTGATGGTGCATCAAATGGTCGATGCTCAGGTGTTGGAGTTGTGCTTGAAACCCTTGAAGGTCGATCTATATGTTACGCTTTAAAGTTTGATTTTCATTTGTCCAATAATGAAGTCAAATATGAAGCCTTACTAGCTGGGTTGAAACTTGCCAGAGACTTAAGAATTATTGCTCTAGAGATTTATTGTAACGACCCGCAAATCCGTACCCCTTGAGTCAACACTATTCTACAATAATCAACTCAAGTTGTACAGAAATACGAACCATTTGGGTTAAAGAAGAAGAGGTAGAAGAAGAGAAAACAAAATCAACATCAGAATCTAACCATCGCAGCGGAATAAAATATAATAGACAATATATAATCTTTACCCAACATCAAATATTTCTGTTTATATATTACATCATCAGAGTACATAAATCACTGATCACATCAATATCATACAATGAATACACAGCAACTCAATACAGCGGGATATATATATATATATAACAAGTACGACTATACGTATCGTCATCCAGCTCGTCTCCTGAGCTCCACAGCAACATATCCTGTATCCTATAATACTCGGTCTGACCCGAGCATTACAGTTAAATAACACCCGAGTCAGTCTGGAATACCAGCGTGAGAAAATCACACCCAATTGATTATTAAAGTTTCAAAAATCCTTTGAAAAAAAAACAAAAGCATCTCGTAAGACCACGCCACAATTAAACATGTCGGGTTTTTACCTTACGATAGCTAAAACAATTTTTTATAGAAATCCTCTGATACTACAATAGGGTCTATATACAAATACTTATAAAATAGCCGAAATTGTTACATCTATTAAATTCCAGCTACTAGCCACAAAAGTGGGTAATACAAACAAAACTCGTACAAGGCTCGTAGGGAAAATGGATTTCCAACAATGACTAGGCACTGGGGTACCACCTGTCACAGTACGGGGCCTAGATCACCGTACCGAGGACTACTCCCTTCATCCCCTGCAACACAAGGCCGGAACCATTCCTTACTGAACAGTCCCGAACAAGATAAACCCCGTGGTTGGCGCGACCAACCACCCACTAAGCCGAAATATATAAGGGACATCTAGACAGGGGAATTATCTTGTCCTGCTTGGGCATGACCCACCTAACCTTGCTGCATATCCCCTGATTTTCAGTCATTCCCATTTGATGAGGCTTGAGGCTAAGCGTTACCTTTAGAACGTTTCACTTAGAATGCCCATCGCCCACCTGACGATGTTTCGCAAGCATTCGTCCATACAAGTCCGTCCCGGGTTCGAACGGAACCGAAGGCACTATTCCTACTACATCCATTTTGGAAATATCCTCAAGATTAGTAGCGACTAGCCCTTGCACTTCACTGTTCCATCTTCGAAGCTAAAATCGTTTACGCGAAACGTACAAACCGGATCGAAGTGGTTTTCGAGAAATAAATCTCGATCCCGGTCTCTTCGAAACGATCAACGCATTTGGCCAATATTGATAGTCGGTTATTTAACTATCAATTAATATTCACAAACAACCATCCAACAATAAATAATTTCCCAAATTATTTATTTATCTCAAAATATCCTCAAAGATATATTTCTATTTTCAATCCTTTGAAAACAGTTTCAAAACCATCTTTCTTTCCAGAATCAACTTTTCCAAATCTTTTCTATCTCCTCTGAAATCACCAAGCACAAAAATAGATTTTTTTTTTTAAAATAATTTAAAACACTTTACTTTGAAATATATAACTTTAAAATACTTAGGATAAAACTACTTAAATAATTTGTTAAAAATACATACTATATGAATTTGAGAAAATAAGGTTACTTTATAAAGTATAAAACCAGGTTTTCACTTTTAAAACAAATACTAAGTCACTTTTAAATAACTAATGCTATAATATATTAAAAAGAAATACTTGCTTTAGAAATTTCATATTAGAAATAATAAATTTTCCAAAACTTGCTTTCTTTTAAAAACAACTTTAAACCTTTAATTTATATTTATAAATTTACTTTTAAAAAAAACGCGTACTTGGCCATCCAGAGAAAAATTCCAACTTCAAGCACTTAAATCAATTTCCCGAATTGATTTCCAATTTATTCTGTTGAAATAAATTTCTTTACTTACTTGGATAATTTCAAAATTCATTAATTATGGACTTTATTTTTATTCTTATGATTTCCTGTTTGATTTTAAATCTTTTAACTGAAATATCCAAATTTCATGCTTTTCCCCATTTTCTTCTTTGTTCCTTTCAAAATTTAAAATCTTAAATTTAACATAAATGTCTTGATCCTTTAAACAATAACATTGAAGTTTAAGTTTCATTAACTTTCTGTTTATTTAAATATTTATTTTCATATACAGAATTTATTAGTTAGCACTTTGAAACACTAATATTCTTATCCAATTCATTTTAATTATTTACATTCTTTGTAATTGTTTTCTTGAAAAGTCATTCTTTTTATTATTTATTCCCACCGATCCAATGCTATACAAATTTGATAATTCAGGGTACCAGAATAACCCAAACAACTATAGCATTCAATATTCAATATAATCCATTACAGAATATTCACAAAGTATAACAGGGAATAGTAAACAATATATATATGTTGAGGGACCCAGTTAGATCCCTCCAACCTGTTTTTCCTGCATCCACAGACGTTAGCACAACATAATATACCAATTTCAAATATCACATCAAATCAATTTCAACCATTCAAACAATTATTTAAATTTAAATTTAAACTGAGTGAGATTAACTCACCTTTCAATTTGTTTTGCAATTCGATCCAACCCGGCTTGCTTCTATCAGATTTTGACCTTGTATAAACCATTTATGATTTATTAACACTCGAATTAATCGAACTAATTTATTAACATTTGAAATAATTGAACCATCAATTTCCATTTTATAATTTAATTTAACCAGTGAATTTATTTAAACTGATAGTTTTAAAATTTACTGATTCTCACTAATATAAATGGTATTGGCAACAAATAACTAACCTGTTAAATAACTTACTGTTAAATATATAAATATATATATATATCGTTTATCTTCAGTAAATACTAGAATTTACTTCACTGTTGGTAAAAATATCTTACAGTACAGTATATAGATATATATTTCCCTTTGATAAAATAGTTTCAAATAAACATCATCAATTTATTACCTATTTATTACCCATTATAGTTTTTTTTTTTCAGGTATAAACATTTTTATATACCTACTGTATATATATAAATTAAGTTAAATAACAAATCGAAAACAACAAAAAAAAAAAGAAAAAAAAAAGAAACTTATACCTACTGCCTCCAATATCGCACAACTCCACTCCAGTCCCAAACTCACTATCGCGAAGCACACGTTCTGGCTACTGCCGTCACACCCACTCTCGCCGCCATAGGCCCCCCACCAAACTGCGACTTTTAGTCGTACTCCTTCCCTCCTCAATTCGCGTTGCCGACGCCAAGCTGAACTCGTCGCGCTCCCCTCCTGCAGACGCGGCCTATCGAAGCTGCATCGGCCTCTCCTCCTTCACTACCACACGGCGGCCATCTCAAATTCGAACGAATGCTGGAACGCGATCGCAACCCCCCCCCCTCTCTACAACGTGAAATCACTCGCGATTTCAATCGCCATTTCTTTTCTCTTTTTTTTTTTAGAAACGCGATTTAGTGATTTAGGTTTGAAACTGAAAAGGATAAAGGAGGAGACCGTCACCATTTTTTTTTTATTGAGGCTTTGATTTTGTTTTCTGGAAATATGAAGCTCGGTTCATAAAGAGGGGAATAATAAAGGTTGCGTTTCGATTTGGCTTTCAGAAGAAGCCACGAGTAAAACATATATATTTTTATATTTTTTTTATTTTATTATTTTAGGCTTGCAAAGGATGGGACGAAGTTATAAATCTTATTCGATTCGAGTAGGAAAACCGGGAATAAAACGAAATTTCGATATAAAATCTTAACGCGTTGGTAAATCGTATGCTCACACATTAGCTCCAATCAATACAAAATTTCAAATCCGATAATAATACAATATTACGGATCCAATGGAACCAGTTTCGTCGAATTCCGAGACTGTGTCTCGGAAGGCTATTTTTAAAGTCAATTTAAACGATATAAAATTTCAAAACTGAACAAACCACTGTTAAATTCAATTTTACAACTTCTATTATCTTCAGTGTTCTCAATATAAATTTTATAAGCCTTCAAATTATTTTTAATCGGTTTAAAATTCCAGATTCAACGTTTTATTCAAATTCAAGTTATTTAATTCTAAATTTTTAACTATCAAATAATTGGTGATATTTGAATTCGAGTTAAAAATTAATATTTAAATATTCAAAATCAATTGAATATTCCAATTTCAATTGCTCAAAAATTTCGGGTCGTGACATTCCTCCCCCCTTAAAAGAATTTCGTCCCCGAAATTACTATTTAGGAAGAATGGTCCAATACCTGTTTACTTATTTTCAAAACCAAACAATTCAACATCTAATTAACTATTTTTCATAAAAGACTCATTATCCTTCTTATTAATTTCTCAACTCTCCCATAGTTTCAGACTATACTATTTGTTTTTTTTTGGCAAAGCCAGCGGGGTTAAATGGCCCCTTCCATATTATTTATAATTATAAGATAACTTACAATCATAAACTGAAGACATAGATAACAAAGAGCAGAGAGAAGGGGGGAAACAAAGGAAAAAATATTAAATACAACAAAGAGAATAAAAAAGAAAGAGCTGGGATTATGATGCCCAAAGCTCAATCAAGCCCGGGACAAAAGCATAAGGAGAACTCTTCAATGCATAGTGGATCTGCTTGCTGATTGTGTAGAAGACGTCCAACCTATTTTTGTTACCTCCATTAAAGAGTTTATCATTCCTGTCTTTCCAAATTTCAAGCACTGTCACTTTCAGATACAACAGTAGTGCATATGCTGAAGGTACTTTCCATCTTGTTGCTTGGTAAATGTTGTGCCATTCCAACGTACTGTTCATACTAGGGTTACCATAATAAGCTTTCTGCCTGACATGCTTCCATATATAATAGGTGAAGGGACAGCTGAAAAACAGATGATGAATATCCTCCTTATCAAGCTGACAGTATACACAAAACGGATTTACACTGATCCCCTTCCTTATCAACTTCTCTTTTGTATGCAAAGCATCCTTCAAAACCTTCCATAAAGCTAAATTATGTCTCTCACTAGTATGGGACAGCCATACTCTTTTATTCCATGGGAATCTAGGGTATAGGGTGTGATTAGACAAAGATTCATATAAGCTTTGAATAGAGTGTTGAGATTTCTTCTCCGTCCACAAGTACTTATCCATATCTCCCCATAGGTAAGGTTTGTGGTTGTATCTTCCCCAATCACCAACACACATCCGAATGATCGAATCAGGCAGGGTAGTTCTGTTGCCTCTGATGTAAGAAACAGCCTTAGCATTAGTAGGGATTCCAGAGGCAATTATGTCATCATACTGCATAGACTTGCCAAGAATTTGACCCACACCTAACCAGGGCGTAAACCAGAATTTCAGTTTACTCGAGGTGGACATATGAACGTATGCGAAGGGCAGAACAAGGTCTCTAACTTTTAGCATGAGTTTCCATACCCAGCTGCTGTGTTGCTTTGGGGCAACAGTCCATATTTCCTTATCCGCCAAGTTGTACTTAAGACACCAGCTGACCCAAAGGGTATTGTTTTTGTTTAGCAGGCTGTTGAGATGAGAAGAAACGGCAGCTAGGTTCCATACTCTCAAGTTAAGCATTCCAAGCCCTCCCTTAGATTTTGGAAGTTCCAGTTTACTGAAAGCAATAGGAGGCAGTTTTTTGGTGTGTATCGAGCCAGACCATAAAAAGTTAATCATAGCAGTTCTCAGCATGGAGATAAGTTTAGAAGGAAGTAAGAAGGTCCTACTCCAGTAAACTGACATGGAGAATATAACCGATTTTAGAAGGGTGATCCTGCCTGCTTGGGAAAGATATTTATTGTGCCATTTATCAAAAACAGCAGAAATCTTCTCATACAGAGGAGTACATTGAGACAAGGTGATTCTCTTAGTTGCCATTGGAATACCCAGGTAAGACATAGATGACTCAAATGGAAGCATTCCAGTGATAGACAAGCAGTGTTGGATTTGAGATGTCGGAAGTCCAGCCACTAGAATGTGAGATTTCTGAGGGTTGATTTTCAAGCCAGTAAATGTGTAGAAAGATTGTAATGTTGCCATAATAGATTCCAGAGACTTTGATGTTGGCTTTGTGAAGATGATTAAATCATCAGCAAAGGCAAGAGAAGTCACCATGGGGTTTCTGCACTTTGGATGAAGTTGATAGTTTTTCAGTCTAACTTGGTTCTGAAAAGAAATGGTCAGCGTCTCCATCATGATAATAAATAAGTAAGGGGAAATGGGGTCACCCTGTCGAAGACCATTGAAGCCCTTGAAATACCCCACAGTCTTTGCATTGTAAATCAAGGAATATCTGACTGTAGAGATACACAGTTCAATCCATTTAATAAATTTAGATGGGAAATTCATTATGGCCATAATGTGAAGGAGGGGAGGCCACTGGATAGAATCAAATGCCTTCATGATGTCAATTTTCATCATAGCTCTTGGAGATATGTTTTTATGAGAGTAACCATTCAACAACTCATGAGATAGTAAAACATTATCAAGGATGCATCTATTGGGAAGAAAAGCTGCTTGATTTGGAGATATGATGGAGGGTAAGGCCATTTTTAGTCTAGAAGCTAGGATTTTAGCTATGCATTTGTAGATTATATTACAACATGCAATGGGCCTATACTGGGTAACTGAAGCAGGGTTGGATGATTTAGGGATGAGGGCTAAGTTTGTGGAATTTATAGAACTGAGCATTTTAGATTTGTCGAAAAAATTATGGACAGCCCCGTATACATCAGGAGAGATAATATTCCAACAAGTTATGAAGAATACAGCGTTGAATCCATCAGGCCCCCCCGCTGCTTCCTTTCTCATGGTGAATATAGCATTTTTAATATCTTCATCAAGAACAGGAGAAGTCAATGAAGCCTGGATATCAGTGGATAGGGATGGCATGGATAAATTTTGAATGAAGGAGTAGTCAATAATGGAAGGAGGGTTTCCCAGTAAAGAAGAAAAGTAGGTAAGAAAAGCACTCTCCACATCATTGGGAGTAGTATGAATATTTCCCTGTATGTCTTCAATTTGATGAATGTATGCCTTTGCATTTTTAATTTTTAAAGCAGCATGAAACTGCCTTGAATTTCTGTCGCCATGTAAATTCCATTTGTCCCTATATTTTTGTCTTGCCATGTTTGCTTCAACCGTGTATGCTTGTTCCAGTTTATGAACTAGGATCTTCTCTTCATCCAGAAAGCTCTGGTTATGCGGGGAGCCGATTATTTGTTCCTGCAAGTTTGCAAGAGACTTATGGATGTCAGATGAAAGTTTATTGCCATTCCCATATATTGTTCTGGACCACAGTTTGAGGGCAGCTTTAGTGTTTTGCAGCTTGCTTTGGAGTCTCATCATAGGGTTACCATAAACCCGAACAGCCCAAGCATCAATAACAACCTGCATAAACTGAGGATTATGACACCAATTATCAAAAAATTTAAAATTTACAAATTTGAAAAGGTTGGCGTCCCCAAAGGATAGGATCAAGGGGCTGTGGTCAGAGAGGATAGGAGGAGGAAGATTGGAGTGAATGGAAGGCCACTGATTGAAAGAAATGTTGTTCATAAAGGCATGGTCGATTTTAGAGAAAGTTCTTGGGCCATCATGTCTCTTATTATTCCAAGAGAATTCACAGCCAGATGATGGAATGTCAACCAATTCCGAGTTGCAGATAGAATCCTTTAAAGGGGTTAATTCTCTAACACTTAATGGATTACCACCTTTTCTATGGTTAGAAAGATAGGAGCAGTTGAAATCTCCTAGAACTATCCATGGGTGGGATGATTGTCTTAGGTGAGGGAGATAATTTAACAGTCTAACTCTAGATGACAGGGAGTTGTCAGCATAGATGAAGGTGGAGTAAAAAGGAGTGGAGGATGGAATGTGATGAATGAGGCAGTGAATGAATTGCCTGTCAGAAATGACAGGGGAGACTTTGTATATGGCTGGATCATAAAGAATGAGGAGCCTGCCATAGGGAGCTTCAGTATGGTTGGTGATGAAGTGCCAAGTAGATCGAATGTTTTTGCAAGCCTTGATAGAGAGAGAGAGGTCAAGTTTAGTCTCAGAGATTGATAGAAGGGATAGATTATGATGTTGTATTAGCGTTTTCACTTGCTCAAGTTTATGATACGAATGAGCACCTCTGATATTCCAAGCACCAATAGGGTGTATCAACATGATTATACTCTTGGATGTTTTAGTTTATCAGTTTTCTTATCTCTTTTAGAGATGGATGAAATGTGTGGGAGAATTTCAGAGCTTGAATCAGGAATCGATTCACAGTCTGATTCAATAGGAGAAAGAGTTTGGATTGACTTCTTCTTGCCCTTGGGTTTGACTGATAAAGAATCTGCAGAGATGGAAGAGATGTCAATGGGTTTTGATTTTTTATTGTTCTTGGGTTGCTTTGATCTTGAGTGGGACAATGAATGATGAGGGGAGTAATGAGTGGGAGAAGGAGGAGGCGAAAAAATAGAAGAGCTGCCAATTTGGAAAATCTTATCGGCAGGAATGGGTAATGAAGGGGAGGAGTTGTATGACTGAGAGGTCAGGTTGTTGGACGGTTGATTAGATAGATGATATAACAATGGAGGGGTAGTGATAATAGGGGGGGCTTGACAATTTGGAATGGTGATATTGGGATTAGGGTTGGATGGCTTGGATGCTTTGGAAGCATGTGCATGCAAGGAAACATGCACGGGTGGAGATTGCTTATTAATATTCGCAGTATTCGAGCTTATAGTTGGCTGGGACGATTTAGACTTGTGCGAGGAGGAAGAAGGATGATCCAAATCAAAAGCAAGTTTATCAGATTTGTCAGTAACATCATGTGGATCCAGCAGTTGAGCAAATTTATTGGAGGTGGATAGGTTAAAGTGGGGATATTTGGCAGTAGAAGGGTTGGACGAATTCATGGCATGGGAGGTTGGATGATTTGCATGGGCATTTATGTATGATGAGATTGTGGACAGTTTGGATTGGTGAGCAGCACCTTTTCCATGCATCGCAGTCTCATTAATTACATTTCTATCTTTTCTCCCCACAACTTTTTTCCAGTTTCCTTTACTCTCAACATGATTTATCCTTGTCCCTCTGTCTTTTTCGAGTTGTTCATTCTTTCTGCTTTTCAATACTTCGCAATCCTTTGATGCTTTCCCATCATTTTTGTCATCATTTTGAGCCTGTCTGCAGTCCATTGTTTTGTGTCCAAACATAGAGCAATCTATGCATATATCAGGTTGCCACATATATTCGACATACACTGTTTGATGATTACCATCTGGTAGTTTAACCAAGAAGGATTTTAGTAGCTCCTGATAGGGGTTTATTTCAACTAAGCATTTTGCATAATTCATTCTTTCCTGTTTTTCAGTGAGCTCATCCATACATTTTAATCTCCCAAGTCTGGATGCTAACCAATTTACTCCTAATGGAGACCATGCAAACAAAGGGATGTTATGAAGGTGAACCCATATAGGGACCAATCTGATGGAGCCACAAACATTGCTTATGGCCGAATCCCATTCTTTGGTGATAAACATCTTTGATTTTATGATGATGGGATCACCACTAATTATCATTTCCCTGTCTTCATCATTTGAGAATAGAAACAAGAAAACCGTACCATCAGATTTCATGGAAAAGCTACCTTTCAGTTTCCAGTACTTTTTCAGGTGGTTAGATACTGCTGTGAAAGACAGAGGCTTGTCGAGAAAGAATCCAACCACGTAATTGTTCCATATATCAGTTCCAGCTGATAGAACATCTTCTGGTGGAATCATTGCGTCTCCTTCGAATTGTAAATCCATATGAACAGGTGTGTACTTCCCCGCATTGCGCGGGAGATTTTTGAAGAGAGAAGTCCAAGCATGTTCATTCGATTGGTAAGGCAAGGAAGATGAAGAGGGAGATACTGAAGCAAAAGGGATAGAAGGTTTGGGAGGACCGGATGTTGAAGGGTTGGAGAGAGAAGATATAGTCTGGCAAGGGATAGAAGGCGGAATAGGTGGACGAATGGGCGGAGGGTCTGGAACAAGTGATAGAGGTACGGGATCTGGCAGGAGGGATGGTTGATGCGATAGGGAATGGGCGGGAGGTACAAGGGATGGCTGATGGGACTGGGTAGAAGCGGGGTTAGGGGACGCCATTTTTGAAAAAACTTTGGGGACAGGGAGACTATGAGACTATACTATTTGTTTAACCATTCAAGTTTCAACTTTAAACCAATTTTAAATTATCAAAAATTTTCCCAAAATTTTTCTAACTCCCTAAATTCCCGAAAAATTTTGCCAGCGTTTCCTTTGCGCGGCTGACTCGGTACAACTACAAAATGGCTCTACGGCCTCCCAAATCCAAAAAGAAAACAAAAAGGCCAAGTGGCTCAATCCAAATCCAAATCCCAATCAAATTTCATACCAAATTTAAATACATACCTTTTTGTCGAGCATTTCAAATTTTTATCTTTTGAAATCAACCCAATTCTCCCTTCCCTTTATATTACCTGCATATCCTACCTGACAATAATATCCAAACACAATATTCCAAAAATCATTTCATCGACTTCCTTACGAAGTATCAATATTCATCCAAATATTTACTTGGAATACTTTTATATTATCAATATTCAATTTCCAAATAAGAATTGATCATTCCTTACTTAAGTTAGTGTAAACATTTAATATGTCTCTTATCTTTATTTCTCTTTATCTCTTTTAGTTTATACTTATTTCTATCCAACTCGATTTCCACATTACATATGTATTTCATTTATTTTCAACTTTGAATTTTAAATTTTATCCCTTTATTTATAACTGATTTAAGTCATTACGTTAATTAGTTTCATTTACTAACTTATTATATTTCCCAATTCTAATTAGTTTTGTCGTTAACAAAATTTTCCAAAATTTTCAAAAATTTTCTAACTCCCAAAATTTCTGGAAAATTTTGGCAGAGTCCCCTTTGTACGGAGGAGCTTTTGCAATTTGACAAAAGAGATAAATATATATACATCGACCCACACGGTCGGAAAAACCAAAAACAGTTCATATTTCCTATTTTAATTGCGTAGGCGTACCTTATTTAGCATTTTAAGCAAGCAGCTTATTTATTTTTAGCAAATAGCCCTACCAAATCCAGCCACACGGCTTCCAGGTACCTGTACTTACTCAATTTAAACATGTAAGTGCCAAATATAAGAAGTTTAACACATTTCACTTACTTGCAATAGTTAAAACATATGAATTCTAAAAGAAACTCGTACCAAACATTTTTGTGTAAGCAACTTATATAGTTTTCATGCTATTCAACTGTTTCAATTAATTTATAAACCATTTTCATTCAATTTGAATGGTTTTCAATCCATTCGTATACAACTTCATCAATTAGAATGGTTTAAAACTCAATAGCTTACATTTAATTTATTTTAAGCAAACTGAACTCATATTTAATTCAACTGCTTTCAAAATCACTTTATTTTACTTCTATCAATACATAGAATATTTAATTATTTTCATTTACATCAAATGACAATTTATTCTATGAAATTCGATGAGATTTATGTGAATAAATAAGTATTTATATTTTATATCCAATTTAAATTGAGTTCAACTCAATTTATACTTAATTCTATTCCACTTTAAATTTATTCACCAAACATATATTCTCAGTTTCATTGCATTTAAATTTTATTGACCAAACTAGTCCATTCAAAACCATTAACAATCTAGGCTTCATCTCCATTACCAATTAAACTTTCCCTTTTTTTTTATCCATTCACAAACATTTATTTAGCTCGACACATTCCATTTAAATTTTATTTACAATTCATTTATTTACATTTCATTCCATATTGGTTTATTCCGAACTACTTTATTTAGCTCAAAAATAATCCAAGCTATTTCATTCAAGAACCATTTCTCAACTTATTTAAATCACATTTCATTTGATACTTATTTATTCCATCCATTTATATTTATTCAATAATATTAATTTATCCACATTCACTTAAACCATTCTAATAAACTCGAAACATCCTATTTTCCCTATTGTCTCCAGTTATTTCAATTCCTTAATAATTTTTTTTTTTAAATGGTTTACAATTATTTATTCTGGAATTTCATTCCATTAATATTAGTTAATACTCATCGAATTTTATTTCGATTAACAATTTATTTTCACTTAATTTAAATCCAACCCAATATCATTAAACTCGGTTCAAGTTGAATTCAATTCAACTCTCCTCCATTCATTTAGCTTAAGTCAATTTACTTCAATTTATTCGAATTTTATACTTAAGCTCATTTCCATCTTACAAGTATATTTTCTCTTTTATACTCAGCTTGACTCAATTTATTACAGAGCCATATCCAATTTATTTCCACATATTTGGATTTTATTTGCAATTCATACCATTACTATTTTAAATCCAGATCCTTTTTTTTTTTTGATACATTCCCAATTATTTTTAATTTGTCAACACTTCAAGTTAAATTTTAATTAATAACTCAAGTTCTGATTTCACCATTTACATTTTAACTTACCATCCAATTTATTAACTTACATTGCAATTTGGTTCACAAATCAATTAATTAATTGCAAGGCCACTTCCCATTATATTTTCTTCATCGACAATGTAAGTCGAATTTAATTATAACTTGAGTTTTATTTTCAAACCTCATCATAAACTCACAATTCAATTTCATTAACTAATTTATTATCCAATTAGTTCTCCCATTATTCATAATCCAACACTTGAAATTTTATTTAAAATATCACTCCATTTAATTTTCTTAAGTTCAATATTTATTTTATACTTCAAGTTTAGATCCTCATTTCATTTTTCAATTTATCAAAATATTGATTTTGGGCATTGTATTCCATTTTCAATTTAATTTTAACTCAGATTTATTTAATCCAATTCGATTTCAACTTATTCAATCAATCTCAATCCAATCAAATTTTTATTTCCAACTCCAAGTAAATTTTCATTTTCAATTTTTATCTTTAAATTTAAATTCCATTATTCAAAACTTATATTTCCTTCATTTTTATTCACTTAAGTTAAATTTATTTGCTGAATTAAAATTTTCAATCCCTGCTTATTAATATCAACTTCTCTTTATAAGTACATTATTTGATCATTTATTCATTCACCATTTCATTATTTAACCAATAAATGTTATGTCCAAACATTTATTATCTTTAGTCCTTCCTGACTAAATTTCCCATTCCATATAACTCCACACAATTCAATTTTAAAATTCCAGTACTCAGTTTCACTTACACCGTTGAAATTTTGTTTTTCAACAAATTCCAAAGTTTAAACAACCTTTCAACATTTCAAAATTCCCTTTAAAACCTTCTATATCCAAAATTCGTTTGATAAATTCAATTTATCTCTTTGGATTTCAAAACTCAACCAATTCTGCAAACAATTTCAATTCAAAACAATTTGGTAGCAATTTCACTTCTGGAAACCCGAAAATGAACATCGATGATGCTGCAGTCATCACCGAAGTTATTTTCTAGCAACCAAGAGAGTTCAATGCTTTTATTCTCTTTCTAAAATCCATCCAATATTTTTAAATTCCAAATTTTTCTAGATTTCAAATCCGATTCAAAAATATTTCTCAATATATATTATCCTCCCAACTTTTGAGAATCCTTATCCAATCCAAAGAAACTTAAATCCCAGATTCCAAACTCTTTAGATTTAAATTCAAACCTTTCTTTGGAATTTTATCTTACTTTAATAATTAATCATACTATAATTTACATTATAGTTTACATTTACAAATTCATCTGATATGAATTGGTTTCTTAATTTTGAATTATGAATTCAATTCTTTATTCCATTATGAATCACATTCATAAATTCCATCTATTATGTTAATTTATTTCTAAATTTTAATTATTATTTCAAACTTTATTCAATCATCTTACAATGATAATAATTTAATATTTATCACTTCTATCATCCAAACATCCATGTATAGCTATAATAATTAAGAAAAATCATTTTCTTTTATATACATAAAATAAATTTGGGTAAAATTATTTCATTTACCCTAATTAAAACAATACCGTGTCGGTTTATCTTGTTCAAGAGTTTAGAAATCCCTATCGATGACATGGCGTCCCATACATCGACCAGAATCCATAAACACTCAACCGATAAATCAACACAATATAAAAACAATTTCATATTCACTAACAAGTACGCACTCATATCTATTAATACGCTCCAACTCATTATAGAGTACTACAGACTCTAATTTATGAGTAATTCCCACCAGAGCCAAGGTTATCACCAACCTATGCTCTGATACCAACTGTAACGACCCGCAAATCCGTACCCCTTGAGTCAACACTATTCTACAATAATCAACTCAAGTTGTACAGAAATACGAACCATTTGGGTTAAAGAAGAAGAGGTAGAAGAAGAGAAAACAAAATCAACATCAGAATCTAACCATCGCAGCGGAATAAAATATAATAGACAATATATAATCTTTACCAGACATCAAATATTTCTGTTTATATATTACATCATCAGAGTACATAAATCACTGATCACATCAATATCATACAATGAATACACAGCAACTCAATACAGCGGGATATATATATATATATATAACAAGTACGACTATACGTATCGTCATCCAGCTCGTCTCCTGAGCTCCACAGCAACATATCCTGTATCCTATAATACTCGGTCTGACCCGAGCATTACAGTTAAATAACACCCGAGTCAGTCTGGAATACCAGCGTGAGAAAATCACACCCAATTGATTATTAAAGTTTCAAAAATCCTTTGAAAAAAAAACAAAAGCATCTCGTAAGACCACGCCACAAATAAACATGTCGGGTTTTTACCTTACGATAGCTAAAACAATTTTTTATAGAAATCCTCTGATACTATAATAGAGTCTATATACAAATACTTATAAAATAGCCGAAATTGTTACATCTATTAAATTCCAGCTACTAGCCACAAAAGTGGGTAATACAAACAAAACTCGTACAAGGCTCGTAGGGAAAATGGATTTCCAACAATGACTAGGCACTGGGGTACCACCTGTCACAGTACGGGGCCTAGATCACCGTACCGAGGACTACTCCCTTCATCCCCTGCAACACAAGGCCGGAACTATTCCTTACTGAACAGTCCCGAACAAGATAAACCCCGTGGTTGGCGCGACCAACCACCCACTAAGCCGAAATATATAAGGGACATCTAGACAGGGGAATTATCTTGTCCTGCTTGGGCATGACCCACCTAACCTTGCTGCATATCCCCTGATTTTCAGTCATTCCCATTTGATGAGGCTTGAGGCTAAGCGTTACCTTTAGAACGTTTCACTTAGAATGCCCATCGCCCACCTGACGATGTTTCGCAAGCATTCGTCCATACAAGTCCGTCCCGGGTTCGAACGGAACCGAAGGCACTATTCCTACTACATCCATTTTGGAAATATCCTCAAGATTAGTAGCGACTAGCCCTTGCACTTCACTGTTCCATCTTCGAATCTAAAATCGTTTATGCGAAACGTACAAACCGGATCGAAGTGGTTTTCGAGAAATAAATCTCGATCCCGGTCTCTTCGAAACGATCAACGCATTTGGCCAATATTGATAGTCGGTTATTTAACTATCAATTAATATTCACAAACAACCATCCAACAATAAATAATTTCCCAAATTATTTATTTATCTCAAAATATCCTCAAAGATATATTTCTATTTTCAATCCTTTGAAAACAGTTTCAAAACCATCTTTCTTTCCAGAATCAACTTTTCCAAATCTTTTCTATCTCCTCTGAAATCACCAAGCACAAAAATAGATTTTTTTTTTAAAATAATTTAAAACACTTTACTTTGAAATATATAACTTTAAAATACTTAGGATAAAACTACTTAAATAATTTGTTAAAAATACATACTATATGAATTTGAGAAAATAAGGTTACTTTATAAAGTATAAAACCAGGTTTTCACTTTTAAAACAAATACTAAGTCACTTTTAAATAATTAATGCTATAATATATTAAAAAGAAATACTTGCTTTAGAAATTTCATATTAGAAATAATAAATTTTCCAAAACTTGCTTTCTTTTAAAAACAACTTTAAACCTTTAATTTATATTTATAAATTTACTTTTAAAAAAAACGCGTACTTGGCCATCCAGAGAAAAATTCCAACTTCAAGCACTTAAATCAATTTCCCGAATTGATTTCCAATTTATTCTGTTGAAATAAATTTCTTTACTTACTTGGATAATTTCAAAATTCATTAATTATGGACTTTATTTTTATTCTTATGATTTCCTGTTTGATTTTAAATCCTTTAACTGAAATATCCAAATTTCATGCTTTTCCCCATTTTCTTCTTTGTTCCTTTCAAAATTTAAAATCTTAAATTTAACATAAATGTCTTGATCCTTTAAACAATAACATTGAAGTTTAAGTTTCATTAACTTTCTGTTTATTTAAATATTTATTTTCATATACAGAATTTATTAGTTAGCACTTTGAAACACTAATATTCTTATCCAATTCATTTTAATTATTTACATTCTTTGTAATTGTTTTCTTGAAAAGTCATTCTTTTTATTATTTATTCCCACCGATCCAATGCTATACAAATTTGATAATTCAGGGTACCAGAATAACCCAAACAACTATAGCATTCAATATTCAATATAATCCATTACAGAATATTCACAAAGTATAACAGGGAATAGTAAACAATATATATATGTTGAGGGACCCAGTTAGATCCCTCCAACCTGTTTTTCCTGCATCCACAGACGTTAGCACAACATAATATACCAATTTCAAATATCACATCAAATCAATTTCAACCATTCAAACAATTATTTAAATTTAAATTTAAACTGAGTGAGATTAACTCACCTTTCAATTTGTTTTGCAATTCGATCCAACTCGGCTTGCTTCTATCAGATTTTGACCTTGTATAAACCATTTATGATTTATTAACACTCGAATTAATCGAACTAATTTATTAACATTTGAAATAATTGAACCATCAATTTCCATTTTATAATTTAATTTAACCAGTGAATTTATTTAAACTGATAGTTTTAAAATTTACTGATTCTCACTAATATAAATGGTATTGGCAACAAATAACTAACCTGTTAAATAACTTACTGTTAAATATATAAATATATATATATATATCGTTTATCTTCAGTAAATACTAGAATTTACTTCACTGTTGGTAAAAATATCTTACAGTACAGTATATAGATATATATTTCCCTTTGATAAAATAGTTTCAAATAAACATCATCAATTTATTACCTATTTATTACCCATTATAGTTTTTTTTTTTCAGGTATAAACATTTTTATATACCTACTGTATATATATAAATTAAGTTAAATAACAAATCGAAAACAACAAAAAAAAAAAAAAAAAGAAACTTATACCTACTGCCTCCAATATCGCACAACTCCACTCCAGTCCCAAACTCACTATCGCGAAGCACACGTTCTGGCTACTGCCGTCACACCCACTCTCGCCGCCATAGGCCCCCCACCAAACTGCGACTTTTAGTCGTACTCCTTCCCTCCTCAATTCGCGTTGCCGACGCCAAGCTGAACTCGTCGCGCTCCCCTCCTGCAGACGCGGCCTATCGAAGCTGCATCGGCCTCTCCTCCTTCACTACCACGCGGCGGCCATCTCAAATTCGAACGAATGCTGGAACGCGATCGCAACCCCCCCTCTCTACAACGTGAAATCACTCGCGATTTCAATCGCCATTTCTTTTCTCTTTTTTTTTTTTTTTTTAGAAACGCGATTTAGTGATTTAGGTTTGAAACTGAAAAGGATAAAGGAGGAGACCGTCACCACTTTTTTTTTATTGAGGCTTTGATTTTGTTTTCTGGAAATATGAAGCTCGGTTCATAAAGAGGGGAATAATAAAGGTTGCGTTTCGATTTGGCTTTCAGAAGAAGCCATGAGTAAAACATATATATTTTTATATTTTTTTTATTTTATTATTTTAGGCTTGCAAAGGATGGGACGAAGTTATAAATCTTATTCGATTCGAGTAGGAAAACCGGGAATAAAACGAAATTTCGATATAAAATCTTAACGCGTTGGTAAATCGTATGCTCACACATTAGCTCCAATCAATACAAAATTTCAAATCCGATAATAATACAATATTACGGATCCAATGGAACCAGTTTCGTCGAATTCCGAGACTGTGTCTCGGAAGGCTATTTTTAAAGTCAATTTAAACGATATAAAATTTCAAAACTGAACAAACCACTGTTAAATTCAATTTTACAACTTCTATTATCTTCAGTGTTCTCAATATAAATTTTATAAGCCTTCAAATTATTTTTAATCGGTTTAAAATTCCAGATTCAACGTTTTATTCAAATTCAAGTTATTTAATTCTAAATTTTTAACTATCAAATAATTGGTGATATTTGAATTCGAGTTAAAAATTAATATTTAAATATTCAAAATCAATTGAATATTCCAATTTCAATTGCACAAAAATTTCGGGTCGTGACATTTATTGTGATTCATAGTTGGTCGTATGCCAGGTGCGGGGAGAATACCCGGCCAAAGATCGAAAGTTGGCTGCTTACCTTGCTCGGGTTCAGGAAGTGCTAAATCAGTTTGATTATTATGCTATTTACTCCATACCCTCAGAACGAAATCAGAAAGCCGATTCCTTGGCAAAGTTATCTCGCACCAGTGAAGCGCAACAGATGGGACTTGTCCCCTTCGAGACATTGTCCTCCCCAAGTATCGATCAGATGGAGACAAACTGGGTGCTAGAGGCGATTCTCTATAAGGAGTCATGGATGACTCCATTAGAAATTACCTAGAGTATGGTACCCTGCCGGAGTGCAGGAATGAAAGGAGACAAGTTCTCCATAAAGCCTCACGATTCACTATTCAGGACGGAGTCAGGTACAGGAGAGGGTATTATGTTCCTTTACTCCGGTGTATCGCTCACGACGATATCAAGCGAGTGTTACATGATGTACACGAGGGAGAATGTGGTGATCACACCGGGAGACAAGCTCTCGCTAAGAAAGTACTCCGCTACAGATATTTCTGGCCAGCTATAAATCACAATGCATCAGACTATGCTAAGAAATGTGATAAGAGCCAAAGACGCGACCAGATTCCAAGAGCTCCACCTACTGAGATAACCCAAATGGTCAGTCCATGGCCGTTTGCAATGTGGCTCATTGGTATTACTAGCCCTCTTCTACCTCTAGCCAAAAGTGGTGCAAAATACGCCATCGTCGCGGTTGATTACTTTACAAAATGTGCTAAAGCGGAACCTCTTGCTACCATAACAACGAAAAAAGTGATCAATTTTGTAGTGCGCAATATTATCTTTCGATTTGGTCTCCCACACACCATCATCACTGACAACAGAGCCCAGTTCGATAGTGTTGAGTTTAAAGATTTTTGCCAGCTGTTTCGCATTCAGAAAAAATTATCTACAGTTGTGCACCCTCAAGCGAATGGACAGGTCGAAGCTGTTAACAAAGGTATAAAGTCCATTTTCAAGAAACGACTGGAATAGGCCTGGGAAAAATCGGTCGATGAACTTCCTATTGCTCTATGGGCTTACCGAACAACCCACAAGTCCATGATTGGTCATACTCCGTTCTCTCTTTCCTATGGTTCAGAAGCCGTTATTCTAGTCGAGTTGGAAGTACCGTCTCATTGTGTGACATATTATGATTCGAAGACAAATGCCATATTACTTGCTGAATCCTTGGATTTATTGGATGAGAAGCGTGAAGAAGCTAATTTGAGAGCAGTCGCATACTAAAACTGAGTCGCCAAATTATACAATGCTAAGGTCTGCCTACGAACCTTCGAACTCGGCGATCTCGTCCTTAAGAGAGTCTATCCAGTCCCTTCGCATATGAGACCAACATAGGAAGGGCCCTGCGTCGTTGGACAAATGCTCGAAGATGGCACGTTCAAGTTGGCGACCGTTGACGGTCTTACTTTGCAAAGAGCCTAGAACAGCGAAAGTCTTCGTCGCTGCTACATATGAAAGGCTTTATCTATTTATTTAGCCCATTTTTTATTTTCAATTTGTTTCTGCATTTTGAAACTTGAATTTGTAATAAGGCAACTGACTTTGCCATATTTTCTTATTTCAGCAATAAAATGCAATCTCTTCGAGCCAGAGCTGCGATTTATTGAATGCATCAAACAACTATCACTATGCCTGGAGAGCTAAATTCCATCCGGCGGTGAGATTTATTCAAATAGGGAGTGACTATGATATGACCAGTCACTCACTAAGTGAAACCCGAGCTCGAGGGCAAGTCACTACACCGAAGCTAAAAAAGGATTGACACACGACAATCCTTTAACTAACTCCAGTCTCCCAGAGCACGAGCTAGAGTATAAACTCATGAATGCGGTTTTGAAGAGGATGATTCGTCTGCCTAACGACTTTGACCGTAACCTAATCAAGTTCGAGGAAGATGGAACCATCCATCTAACGACCTCGCTTGTTAACTCAGGGTAGATGTGATCCGACCGTCCATGATCCTGATAAGTTCAGCGTTCTTGGAGTGCGAACAAAATCCTAAAGCATAAACAAATGTGACTGAACGTTTGTCGACCAACTCTAAATTCCCAAAGTACGAATTGGAGTATAAACATCAACTCTAAATTCCCAGAGTGCGAATTGGAGCATAAACATCAACTCTAAATTCCCAGAGTGCGAATTGGAGCATAAACATCAACTCTAAATTCCCAGAGTACGAATTAGAGTATAAACATCAACTCTAAACTCCCAGAGTGTGAGCCGGAGCATAATCGTCAACCAACTACGAGTCCCTACAGCGTAGGCTAAATGTTAAGCGTCAAGCATACACGGCTGGTCGCTTGTGAATATAATTTTAGTCCCCGGAGTATGGTCGCATACTCTATACTTGAACAGGCGTGATCAACCGCCAACGTACAAATACAAATCCCCGCAGCACGGATGTACTCGGCAATAAATAGGCAAGTGTGATCCAACCACTCGACTCTCGCCCATTTCGACATCGATTTTACAAAGTGAAGGAGAAATGCAACCGCTGGCCGATCGTTACGACTCATCCCCGAAGCTGGGGGTAGAACTTAAGTATCGACCATTGACTAAAGCAGAGCAACATTAAAGTTCAACTTAATCCCCGGTCGTGACTCGTGTCCGTGATTTTCGTACTTGACAAATAAAAACCAACTCACCTCAAAGGTTGGAATTTCACAAGTGCATTGAACTGGGATTCAAATACTGGAACACTTAAGCAAATGAACGACAATTGGGTTGAAGCCAAAATAGAAATTTCATTTCAACTATTCATAAGCAAAATTTATATACAGGTTATTTCAAAAATCCTACTAGTAAGGGGCCGAATCCGCATCTCTACATGGCCAACAAAAGCTAAAGATAATTCCTATCTATCTACCAAAAATACACCGAAGAAGCACGTCTACTCTTTCTTCTTTTTCGACTTCTTCTTCGGTGTAGACACGTTGGAGCTGCTGCTTGGTTTTCTCTTTGAGCCTTTACCTCTTGGCGGCCGATCTCCGAGCAGGGCATGATCTCAATGTCCTCCTCCAAACTCGAATGTATGGGGATGCTACCTGCAGGTGGAGTCGGAGGAATATGATCAACCGTAGGAGGCGGGATAGGCACATTTGTCGACAACCGTGCCTCCGGGTGATATCATCCTCAATTGAGCTGGACCAGGTGTTGCCATTCCACCTCCCAAGCTACCACCAAGGGCCGCTGCCTCCATTTTAGCATTAATTTCAGCCAGTATCTCTTCCTCATGAATTGCTTGATACCTGCTGGGAGCATCGTGGTCGGCATCAAAGAGCTAGTGGCAGGTGCGCCTCCGCGCATAACAAATGGTAGGTCCACGAAAGGGTCACTGTGATGACTGAAAAGTTCCTCCAACATCTGTCTGGTAAAAGAAAGCGCGCACCCCTGCATTCCATCGATCGGTGCATTCGTTGCTATTGTGATCGCCTCGGTAGTGATAGCCTCCAGTGCTTGATGTGATTCTTGAGTTGCAGGAGGCGCAATCAGTGCAACTCTAGTCAGTGGATAGAGAAAAAGAAAGACTGTTAGTGAGTGCTTCGAATCAAATTCTTCATTTTTAATATGTATGAAGAATGTTCAGAGTACCTTCCTTGGTTTAGCTCATGAATGGCCGAACGACTTCAGGAGTGTGCTCTTTAGCTGGAGACAACTACGGCTGATCCAGATTGTAAGCAGGGATGGATTGGGGATCAACCGTGGGTGAAGATTCAGGTTGGGTTGGCATAGGAATTTCAAGACTTGCATCGTGGTGCTCAATACCTGAACCTTCTCCGACTTCCTAGTGTTGAGTGTCGAGCCTCTCCTTTTCTTTTAAGATCAGCAGCTCGTGGAGAATCTTTCATTCATCCTCATTCAGCATGTGATTCTCAAATTCAACTCGTCGATCGATTCACCCCAGTGCACCGCCTTCTCCTCCTCAACCAGTAGGTGATAAGACGGTCTACTATATCAGCCTTTATCGTAGACTTCGCCATCCGAACCTTCTCCTCTACCTCAGTCTCCACCACGCGAACGTTAGCCACTGCCGCATCCCGTTCACCCCGAAGCAAAACAGCTTGTTCACATGCTTTCTGGGCTGTGGTGTTCGCATCATCCCTTTCCTTAGTGAATTCAAAGAATTTGGCCGTAAGCTCATTAAGTTCTTTAATCGCTTCATCCCGCTCTGCCGTAACTGAGGTGTTGCGATGGATTATTTCTTCCACCAAGGCATAGTGCGCCTGTAGCATTCCCGCCATTTCCAGGGTTGCCTCGTCGGCCTTTTGAAGAGCTTCAATTTCATATTTACGGGAAGACTCAGTCTCGTTATGAAGAACCTGGACAATGCGGTCCTTTTGAGAGAGTTCAACTTCTAATTTTTCTACGGTCTTTGCCCACTCAAAGGCCACCTTCGACGCTTTCTCAGCAGCCTTCAACCATTCCTTGTACTGAGTATAAAAGTCGTGAATATACTCGTGCATTGTATTCTCTGCCTCTGGGGGAATTCTTTTCAGATGAGGGGGGAAGATGTATCCATCGAAGCATATATTAGGAAAATCTTTCTTAAGTTGTGCAATTTTAAGTGCTCCTTCCCCAGTGGGTTCTATGGGGACCTGCTCTGCAATTATGGGGACCATTGTTTCAGTCCTATGGTGGTGAGCTTCAGGCCTTGGGGCATGAGAAGACGGCTTGTGCCGCGAAGGTTCCAAAGGATGTGTAAAATGAGTTGGGGGTTGTACAGAGACCCTAGAAGGAGGAGAACGGGATCGGGATCGATATCTATAGTACCTGTCTCTATCTCCGTTGTATCGCTCCTGGCTAGAGTATCCGCGATCGCGGTCTTTATCTTCTTCTCTCCCACATGACTCATAACATGACTAAGATTTACGAGTAGAGCAAAGATTCCCCGACATTGACCCACGTCTATACATTGTTCCTGTAGAGTAAGAGAAGAAAAATTAGTAATCTCCTAAAGCAAACAGTTGGTGGTTAGGAGTCGTGTGATGCCGTGAAGTGTATATGTATGTGCAACCTCCCAACCAACCGAAAATGTCGGCTACACTAGTGGGAAGAGACTCGCTTAAGTCCAAAGCACTCTGAAGTTCATCCAACCCGACGTCGTGATAAAGTGACACATAATCGGGGATGGGGATATAAGCAGGCCCTTCAAAAATATTTTCCGTTTGCGAGGGAGCAGCCTCCGAAATTTTAATCCTGGGAACAAGCAAAGACACGGCCACGGATTTCCATCTCATGGATTTAGAGCATTTGAAAGCGGCTGCCTTACCTTTTCTCCTTCCTTTCGATCCTTGAAAACTGCCCGAAGGCTCGGCTACCGGCTCGTCATCGGTAGGCGTACGCTCCTCGTCGCTCTCCTTAGCTATTACAATACCGGGCGCTTTCCGTTTCGCCTGTTTCTTCGAGGTCATCCTCAATGTCCCTTCGAGACTTATGGTTTGCTTCCATTCGATCAGACCAACGATTCTCAAATTTTCATCGGTTAGAACCAAATCGATGTTCCTCATTTCGCTTGGAACCTGTTGAAGGACCCGAACTATTTCTTTAAAATACCCGCCTTCAGGTCGTGAAATTGCGGCTGTAGAGAAAAGAAAATATTAGTGCTAATGTCGAATGCTATCATCTTAGTAACTCTTGGAAAATTTTGTAGCAATTACGTCTAACTAACCATCGGCTAGCGAATCCTGGGTTGTATCAGACGTAGAACCATTCAGTCTTAAATTAACTCAGCCTCGTCCAGGATCCGATTACGACTTGGCAGTTCATGACCGCCTCCAAGAATGTGAAATATGGACTATCTCTTCTGCTTTTGATGTTAAAAAGATATCTGATCCCAGTTGGCGTTGGTGGTCGGAAGAGGTGCTCCATAAAGACGATGAATGTGCTATTCGGCAGAGTATATCAATTGGGATGTAACCAAGATAGGGCAATTTTGAGGAAAGACAGCATTTCCCTAATGTATTGATTGAATGGGGAAAGTGTTCCCGTTGTGCATGCATAACGATTGAAGGCGGTAAACCCCACTGGGGGAGCGTGCGGTCTATCGTTTGGTCCCGATAGTAGAACATCGTCCAACAACAAGCCAAGTTTTAAGCATATTCGTCCCAGCATGTCTTCAGAGATGTTGGACGGTATAGAGTCTTGGGGATTTTCGATAAACACAGCATCAAGCAGCTCGTCCGAAGCTGGATCTATAACTTCGGCCGTGATGGCCAGTATCTCTAGGACGAAGGGAGACGAACTTTGAAGTTCCTGCTGTTGTGTGCTCGTAGATTCCATAACTGTGCAACTTATCAAAGATCATCATTAGACAATAATAAGCTCATGTGTTCCCTAGTGTGAAGTGTGTGAATATGTTGTGCAGTGTAGTGCTGTAAATTACATGAGAAATTCTATAGAGTTAGAGAAGATATTCAAACGAAGAGACTTCAGAACTCAATCGGAGTGACCGTCAACGCTGACCGTCACAACCGTGCCATCCATATTTTAAAGACCGATTCGGGTTAAAGTTTGTTAATTCAGTCAAGTTACAGTTCCATCGACGAGCTTCAAAAGGCAGTCAAATATGTAGTGAAATGGTTAAAGTCTAGTTATGCAAGGTGGAAGCTCGTCGGGGTCGAATGTTCAACTATGCAAAGATTTCTTTCCATCGAAGATTGAATTTGAATCGGTCACCAGAAGCCCATTCGTATCGATCATGGAAAATGATGTTTCGTATCAGTCGCTCCAGGATCAGTTCGTATCGATCCCAAACACTCCTTGTTTTTATCGATCGCCAGGTCCAAGACTTCTTATCGATTACACGATCGAGTCTCCGTACCGATCGCTCCGGATCGATGCGAACTCCTATCCTTCCCAATCGATACAAAGCTATTCCCTCCATCGATACGAACTTCCATTGTTACCTGATTGGTACGAACCTCTCACTCCATCCACAATCGATACGAATGTTTCCTTCATGTCCACTATTCGTCCTTCTTCCCCAGGCAACTTAAGCACCATCTCCTCCTTCCTCAACCAAGCTCCGACCCAACCACGGCATCGACATCAGCGAAATCGGCCATAATTGTGGAAGAATTGGCATTAAACTCGAGTCTCATCGTTCTAGAGAGATTTTTATCGATTAATTACCTAGATTACAGGAATGGTTCAATAAATTAATGGGTTATTCAAGTTGAGGACGAAGACGGTGCTTGCTCTCGACTGCAATATCGACATGAAGGCAGAGAATAAAAGAAAAGCAAATGACAATTTTCTAAGTCCTAATGATATTTATATGGACATAAGGTAAGGGCGAATGACAATTCGTATCCTGGTGCAAACTGACCGGTTGAAGAGGTCTACACCATAACCAATACGAAGTAACCTATTCGTATCCATTTATCATCGATTCATCTCAACTGTTCGTGTGCATCGGCTCTCATTGATACGAAGGAGAATGCGAAGAGTTGCTTGGACAATTCCAACCCATCAGAGATCCATCGATGCAAACGACAAATTCGTGTCCCTTGCTCTAAATGCTCGTATTCATCAATACGAGACATGTAAAAAAGATCAACCAATTCGTATCGATCCTTATCGATACGAAGACAATTTTTTCAATTTTTCAAATCAATCCCGGAGAGGATCAATACGAAGGAATGCACAAAAACAACTACCAAGTGTTGTTACAACATGAATTTCACATTTGGTCAAGAGAGTATCGATACGGAATTCGATAAGAGAAAACTGACAATGACTCTTGAACGTACGAACGTTAGCGACACTCAGGGTAAAACGTGATTTATGTGCAACCAATTAACATTCAGTGTTCAAAGTTTATAAGAATTGGATGATCGCTTGGTGACAATTACAAGAAGCTAAACAATGTCATACAGTAGTCAGTTACAACAGTGTACGGTACACAATTGACGATCCACAGTTCATGTTACTAAAAATCAATCAAAGGCTATATCTTTCGACGAGAATACAACTATTCAACAAATCAGATAAAGTTGTTCAGAACAAAGATTGTAGCTTTTCAAAGCACGTCATGTTCACACAAGACGTACTTTAGAGGGCAAATGTTAACCTGCCTTTTGGCAATGCCGTGATACCAAGAGCAAACGTCATGTCACACAGTCCATCCCGAAGATCCTATACTTTGGAGGGCAAACGTCATGTTCACACAGTCCGTCCGAAGATCGGTTTTATGTAGGTTCGCTACGGATATCGATAAATTTTGTCCAAGTCCAGATCGAGCTACAATTGACATGACATGATAAACAAAGCTGTGAAAGCCAACGTTCCAAATTCTAAGTCAATTGGAGTTCGTATGCTCAAGATATGATCGACGCAAATCAAAAGAGTCAACTTTACTTCGAATCCATCATGTTCAAATTGATCCATGGTGGCTTTATCCGATTCGATCTTGTTCTAATCGATATGAGGTGACCTTATTCATATCGATCTTGTTCGAATCCGTCAACATACAAGTGCACTTCGTATCGATCAGCTGTTGCCTACTTCGCATCCATCAACTACAATATGGGGGTCCGCTTCGTATCCACCCAAAGGCGACTTCCTTCATATAAAACTAGTTCGTATCCATCGGGTAATCATTACTTCGTGTCCATCATGAAGCCTCTATTCGTATCCATCAAGCCAAGTAGAGTCACCATCTTTTCATACCCATCACGATATGGTTTGTTCGTACCCATCGAGTTGGAACAACTTCGGTCGATACGAACAAGGCTGCATAATAGATACGAACATAGCCACTTCCATCGATACGAGCAGAGCCACTCCCATCGATACGATTGAGCTACCTCTATCTGTGCGAACTAAACAATGGCTATTAATATGAACAAGGCGAGAATCTTGGGAAGACTCTGTCAACTCGGCATAAAAAGTGGATCGATCGGAAGAGTGAGTGCCACGTCAATTTGAAGGCACATGCCTAGATCGATTCGAACTGATCGATACGAAGGCATCGATTTGAACGCGACAACCTCCAAATAATCGCAAGTTTGCATTGATCATAACTCGTAATCCACAACTCCAAATTCTATGAAATTTTCACAGGAGCTTGCATACGAGCTAAGGAATGTTCACACCAAGTTTTGACTTGATTAGGTCAAATCTTGATCGATACAACATCAGTTCGTATCGATCATGGATCGAGTCGAAATCACCTAGGATCGATCGCGTGGGCCCACTCATGTGCCAGAAGAAGTCTTTTAAGATCTAAGCGAGATCTTTGCATCCTACGCCTATAAATAGCACCCCAGAGCCTATAGAAAAGGGATCTTTTGGCTCTTTGACGTCCAGACTCAGCCGAAACCGTTTTTGCACTCTTAGGCTGCTGTTGTACTCAAATTTCATCATTGTAACCCACTGTAATCTGTTTTAACCGACAAGTGAACGTCAATAAAATCATTTGCTTCATAATGGACGTAGGCCATACGCTGAACCACTCAAAAACGTTGTGTTTCTGCGTGTTTTGCATATTTAATTTTGATATTTGTTAGATAATCCTCCTTTTACATTTCTATTCTTCATTTTATCTCTTTAAGTACTTCCGAAGAGTGTTGTGCCCAATTTTGGTGCAAACAAGAAGTAAGAGAAAATATACTTACAACCACTTTCCGATTTCAAACTTGTACTATCCCTTGATTAACAATGTAGTCGGACAAGTTAGCATACTACCTTGCTTTGACTTACATTCTTAATGTAATGACCCGCCTTTTTTACCATCGAAAGTCGACACCGAACACTACCGCTTTGTTCTAATGTCACACATCTAATCGACAAAAGGGAAGATTGTTGGTGTAAAATAAAAAAAGAACAGAGAACAGAAGGAAAACAGAATCTCACAGGGGAATCAATAACGCATAATATAACAAGGACGATGAAACTATCACTCCAAAATATAGAGTATATCAAAGTTAAAAAACCTTATCAACTGAACAATTATAAAATCTCGATCATACAAATGCTGATAAGGATACTATATAGTACAACAAAAAATAAAAACATTACGATAGGTGAATCTTCAGCTCCCCTTCAAGGCCTCCATAACACCAAGGAGAACACGAGGAAAATGCTCAGTCTGATCTTAGCATTATAATAAAATAAAACCCAAATCAGTTTGGAAATACCAAAGTGAGATAACTAAAATAATGAGGAACATATAAAAATTCTATGAGATCACATTGCTAATGCAGAATGGATTTTATCTCACAAGAATAACATCCATACAAGCGAGAGCAGAAATAAATATTAAGGAAAAAATCCAAATATGAACGGGAATGATTAATATTAAAACCATACTAGAAAGAATGGAAATAACTCGAGTTAAATCCAAACTAGACAGAATAGATAAAATATGGAAAATAGTCCAAATTCGATTGAATCGGCAAAATAAGATGACAATCCAAACTTGATAGAATGGTCTAAATAAGATAGCTGTCCAAACTTAATAGAATGGATAGAATAAGGTAACGGTCTCATAGAATGGACACAATAAGCTAACAGTCCAACTTGATAGAATGGACTAAATCAATACTTAAATGTTGTGAAGAGGAATTGGCTCTGCTCGTGGCGATTTAAAGATAAACAGAATCAAGATTTTAGAATCAAATAAGAAAAGGAAATTTTTTAGACAAATGACTAGGAAGGTTCACCCGCTTGGAATATACCTCTAGTAATATATTCCTGAGAAGCTCTTATACTCCGTGAAACTTCTCGGACTATACCAAGCCGGACCCCATCGGACCTTACCGAATATCCGAATATTTCAACATCTAAGTGCACAACCGAATCCAAACTAGATGAAATGTGAAAATACCCTAATGGGAGCAACCCCATATAGCTTAGCTTCCTCTCATGCTTTTGGTTTAGTCATTTCTAACAAAGGATAGCAACAGTCAACGGAGCAATAAACCGTCTTAGAATGACGATTATAAAGTAGCTAGAGTAACCGATAGTTGAGATACCAACTGTCGAGGATATAAAATGATCGTATATAAAAATTAAATCCTGTACACTTACCACTGCTCAACGAAATCAAACTTGTACTATTACCGGGTTAACAATAATACCGGACAAGTCAAGGTAGTTTGCCTTCAAGTCCTCTTACGACTATTCTTAACTTTCGAAATAGCGGCAAGTCTACGTCTTAGATGTTTACTGTTAATTATACAAATAAATTTTTTCCTATAAATGATTCGCTTTATAGAAAAAGTTCATTTCCATAAACGAATCAAAAAATTTCTTTTTTAAAAATGAACTGAACTTGTGCTTGATTTCCATATTATAGTATCGGTAAAACATATTTAGAAATACTCTTCAAATTGTTCTTTTATAAGGCAACATTTATTATACTAATTGTATTAAAACAAGGGTAAAAAACAATTGCCATTAAAACATTATTTACTGTGAACCCAAAAACAATTTACACTTAGCTTTATTCTTAAATAATCCCTTTCAAAGGATTTTCCCATTTATAAACCATTATTTATAAATTTTAAAATAGTATTTTTGATCTCAAATATATACAGAATTGTTAATCCACATTCAATTAATTGCATAACCCCTTGCTTTCCCATTAGAATTAATTCTCGATTGTAAAACATTAAGAGAATAATTTTTCCAAGTGCTCGACCCCGATGGCCTAAACCAACATCAGATCGGCACGTAGAAGATTATCCAACTTAACATCCCAATAACCGAGTTTCAATTCCTTTTTAACTTACCCAAAAGTTTCCTTTATCTTGCCAAAACTTTTATATGATGTTTGATGGGTATCAGGATTTTCTTTTAATAAACAAATCATTTAACTTTATATAAAATAGTTAATTATTTCCAACACTTTTCCTAAATCGGCTTTAGACCAAATCGGTTAATTTACTTTAAACTCGTTTATTAAATCAATTATTAACTTGAATATTATATGTTAAAAAATTTATTTAATTTGAATAATCATTAATTAAAATGAATAATTCATCTCAAACATCATTAATTAAAATGATAAGTAAATTTTAAATACCGTTAATTAAAACAATTGCTTAAGTTCAAATAATCATGAATTAATTAGATTAATTAAATTCAAACCTCATTAGTTACAACGATTAATTTAAAACATCATTTGTTAAAATGACTTATTTAACTATAGAACATCATTAATTAGAATGATTTAACTAAATTCCAAATATCATTTGTTAATTTAAAACAATCATTAATTAAATGATTAATTAAATTCAAATATCACTATTTAAAATGACCTATCACTTTTGAATATCATTAATTAAAATAATTGTAAATCTCAATTATCATTAATTAAAGTAATTAATTAAACTTAAGAAATCATTAGTTAAAATTAAATCTTTTCTCATTTAAATCAATGATAAACAAAAACATCATTTATTAAATTGGTCAATTAATCTCAAAATCATTTGCTAAAATAACTAATTATTTTAAACTATCTTTAATCAAAATGATTAATAAATTTTAATAATCTATTTAGTACAAACACAAGCTCAAGTTCATACGACGGGGTTTTAAGGTTGAAATTTAATAAATGACGATATAGCAAAATTGTTATAACGACACTTAACAAATTAAATGGAATATCAGGATTTATTTCAATTAACCATCACTATAACAGCATAAGAATGTAAATAAATAATTTTTAGCGAGCAACCCCTAAGGGTCTCTCTAAAGATTTTTTTTTTGCAAAAAAATTGTTATAGATAATATATATATATATATATATATAATCATATGGGTTCATAACGATCAAATTAATATGTCATCCATTTTTCAAACGGAAATTCAACCAAACAAGCAATCTAACAATTTAACTAACATCCAAGCAATCAATAAACTTTTATAACATCACTGATACGATATAATAAAATTAATGCAAGTTTAACTCACATTGATTCTCGTTTTTGCCGAAACGTCCCGATTTTGGACTAAAACCAGTGATCGTCCGATTTTAGCATGAAATCCAATAAGCTCCAAATCCAACTTTACCAACTCCATCGCGTAGATCTCAACGACGCAAGTCCAACACAAAAACGACGTTCAAATCCGACCTCCTATGAATGAGATATACAATTTATAAGTTATCAAATTAATTCAAATTAAAATTAAACAACTTAATAAAATTACAAGATTGCCCCTGCCTTAATCTTCTTCTTCTCCCTCAAATAAACGCCCATACAAGAACCCAAACAAACATGCATAAATTATCAGTGATACGGAGATTCACTTAATAAAATTCAAATCTGTCTTCGCCATCGAGCTCCATTCGACGAACTCCACTCGACGGTCACCATCACGTCTCGCACTTTGGCCTCCACCAGAAGGTGACCTGCTCCATTTTTTCCCACGTTGTTGCTAGTCGCGACCCCCAAATCTGGCGTCGCGTGTCAACAAAACATTACGGCTACCGCTGTCTCTCTCCTCGACAAACACATAGCTACCCTCCAATTAGCCTCCCGAAGCCAATATCGCCAATCCCTCAAGCCCTAGGCCAACCTCCATAAATCTGAGCCACCTCAATGAACGCACACAATATAAAGGGTATTGAGTTGAAGATAATCATTGTACGAGTTCGATGAATCAAGAATTTGGATTTTTAATCGAGTAGATCTTTGGTTTTTGATTTTTGAAGTTTTATTTCAAAAGGGAAAGCTCAAATCCTCATTCACGGGCAAGATTAAATAGAGAACTGAGGGGTATAGGCACGCATAAGGGGGATAGCATAGGTATGGGTTGAGTTGATTGGGTATGGCATTGAAAACATGTACATATATTATTTTATTTAATAAAATATTCAGATATGACATACACAAAAATCTCAAACTTCAAACGAGGTATGCCACCTGGCTTCTCCATATGTTGTACTCTAACTCCAAACATAATGGAACTAGTCTCGAGCCCTAATTCGATTATATACAGAAGATGGCTTTTCAAACCTATTTATTAATTAAAATTTTGAAATTAATTTCAATGCATTCAAAACTCGCACGACCAAACGATACATATGATCAATATGAAATTTGACAACATATTATACTTCACTATTACGGATCCAATGAAACTGGTTTTGTCGAAATCTGAGACAGTGCCCCCAAAAGGATAATTTCAGAGATCTAAATATCATTTTATATTTAATTATCGATGTCTATCCGACCTATTTAAATTTGTAAATAAATTTACAAATTGAACTCATCATTATTATTTATTAATTATAATGAGCTTAATAATATTATTAAATCCATTTAATTGATATTTAATTCACAATTCAAATATCTAATTATTCCATATATTTGAATTACATGTTATTAAATTCCAAAATCCAATTATTTAAATATTTAAAATTAATTAAACATTTAAAATTAAACAATCAGAATTTTAGGTTGTTACACTTAAACTCTTATAGATAGAGATGAGGTTCCCCACCTCAAACTTCATGTCAAGAATTAAAAGAATATTTCCATACCATAATAAATTATAAAGATCATTTACAGAAATCGAATCTCCTTTTCTTGCCATGTTTTCGATATTTCGACTTACTCTATCCCTTAAACAAAAACGAAGCCAAGTATGTCAGGGCACTAATTTCTCTGAGCCTAACCATAGTTAAACACTCTGATTCTAGATCTCATAGATAAAGTATTAATCTACCCATCGCTTTTAGTGACATGTATAAGACTACTTAACTTCCATAAGTTACCAAATTCATATATGGAAATAATACTTCATATACTTGATATCAATCTTTGATTTCAAATTTAAACTATCCTTTGGTCAACAATGAAGCCATTCAAGTTGGAGTATTATTACACCTTAACTCTTGACTCATCAACATTCTTATCTTTCACATAGGTAGAAGTTTCCCTACCTCGAAGTTTAATGTCAAGTATAAAACTTTATAAATTCCGTATACTATTTAAGACAAAAAAGTGTTGTAAACCAAAATTCTTTTCCACTTTCCAATTTTTTTTACTATAACTAGAATATCATAGCACGTAACTTCCTTCTATTTTTCAAAAATCCATTTAATAAAGCACAAAGGTTATAATTCCAGACTTTCCCTCCTCAGCTTCCAAAATCATTTAAACACTTAAAAATATGTACTTTAAACTTCCATTTAAAACATAACTTAAAACCATCTTCTTTCTCAAAAGAATACGATTTTGAAAAGTAAAAGAATTTTCTTTACATAGTCCACTTGTTTTAAATATTTCAAATTTAAACCTTTTAAATCTCAAATCTCTTCTGAATATTCTATTTTTCATTTTTAAAAATACTTAAGTGACCCAAAAAAATTTAACATTTGGAAATGAAATATTTAATCGATTTTAAATATTTGGAGATTAGTTTAACTTGAATTTCAGATATAAATATGATTGTGGCAATTTAATTATTGAATTTAATTTATTGAACTTGGATAAAAATTTGAATCTTCAGTTTTAAGGTGATTGAAAATATTTTCAAGGTTTAGAAAATTTATATTGATAATATTGAATTTAATGGAAGCTTGAGAATTGAATTTGAAAGCGAATTGTTCAGTTTTGATTTTTAGCGTTTAAATTGATATTTAAAAAAGCCTTCCAAGGCACAGTCTCGAAATTCAACGAAACTAGTTTCATTGGATCCGTAATATTGTATTATTATCGGATTTCAATTTTCGTAATGTTTGGAGTTGTCGTTTGGCCATATGATAAGCAAACGCGTTGAAAATTTATATCGAAAAATCAATTCTATAACTGGGTTCAAAAGCTATCTTCTCCATATGATCGAATTAGGACTCAAAACTCTCTCCATTGCGTTCGAAATAGGGGTATAACGTTATAGACATCCGGCGGCACACCTCAATAGGATGTCAAGATTTTAAGCTACGTAAATCGGGACAATTTGGATTTGAATTTGAATTAATTTATATTTATATCCTGGTCAAACATCAGTCAAAATTCCTTCACATCGGTTCTCTTTTTATTCACTTCAGGCTACAGTAGCAAAGCATCTTCATCACGCTAATGTTTTTTCTTCCCTTCTTTCAAATGCACGACACTTCCTTGCAATGGAATCCAAAAACCCCTTTCTTCTTTCAGATAGAATAAAATGGCCGAAGCCCCTTTCTCCTCAGCAAAAAAAAAAACAACAAATGAATTCAGTTTGAAAGTGAATCAATGGAGACATTATCCTTGATTAAATATGGCAAGCCATCGAAAGCTAGATCTTTAGATCTCACGACAAAGTCGCATGCTAATCTTTTGTCGGCGTTGGCAAATCAAGTGAACTCGATTCAATGAGGAAGCACGAATACTTGATCGCAGTTATTCGAGGTTGTTTTAAAGGCGGCATCGTTTCTGATGTCGACTAGGGTTCACGTTCGAAGGAGGGTCACGAGTGTGAGCTGTAGTGGTCTCGCGTCGTCATGGGGATGGAGTTTCATCAGTGTGTCGTGATGGCAGTGGGATACTGGTGGGGCTGAAATCGTGGCGTGATGTTCGCGTGGGAGTTGATGGTCACGAGTTTTTCAGCAAGAATGGGAGCAGGTCGCGATCTCGTTTAGGGATTGATGGCGATTTCACTCTGGTGCGACATCGTGGCTCACGATGGCGAGTCAGGGCAGCAAGTTCCGTCGAATTACAGGTCGGCAGTGAGGTAATAGCTTGGTTTTGTTCGTTCGATTTAAATTTAATATTGTGTATTTACAGAAAAAAACTATATCTCATCTTCTGATTTTATAGTAAGTTAACATGCAGATAAAACAGAAAAAAATAAAATAAAAAGAGATAGTTGATTGTTCATTTATTTAAATGATTAACTTGGTTAATTTTCTTACTAAAATTATTTTTGATACTAAAGATTAAAGGGAAAATAGTTTAAATTAAAGGTATTGGTTTATAATAAAATCATTAGTTTAAATTTTAAATTATTAGTTTAAAACAAAAGCATTTGGTTAATTAAATTATCTGATGGAATTTAATTTTTCGATTTATTTCAAATATTAATAAAAATTATGTAATTTTTTATACAAGGTCAAAATTGCAAAGAAAACAAGCCGAAATAGAAATGGGTTGTATGCGTAGGCAAAGGTCAGATCTTCTCTCTCAATCAATATTTTTCTGATTTAAATTTTGAATAGTTAGATTTAAAATTGATTGATTGTGTGCTTGGAGATTGATTTATAATAATTATTCACTGGATGATATATTATATATATATATAGTATATCGTATATATTAGAGTTGTTGATTTCCGTATTATATAGCGGATGAGACCCATTGCGTCGCATAATAGCGGATGATATTTTATAAATCCCATATACCAGGATATTCCACCTCGAAGTGGAATTGGTATTTAATTGTTGTGCTAACTTATGTGGATGCAGGGAAAACAGGTCGGAGGGATCCAATTGGATTCCTCAAACATTTTATTTTGTTTCATATGTTGTGTTTTTGTTTATTTATAATCTGTGTGTGATTATATTGTGATTTACATCGTTGAGGGCTATAATTTAGCCGAATATATTTTTGGTATTGTAGGATACCAAAAATAAATAAAATTTGATTTTTGAAATTTAGTAGAAAATTTATAGTAAATTAACCTTACGAAATTGAATAAATTTAAAAGAAGAAAATTGTTTCAAAAGATAATAAATTTGGTGTTGAAATAAATTTAGAAATAAATTTTGGAAATTGATTTGGTATTTGAAAATAAATTTGGAAATCAATTTAGAATTTAATTCGGTGCTGAAAATGAATATTTGAAAATCGATTTGAAAATCGTATATCAATGGATCTTTAGAAGATTAAATTTACAATGGGCATTTACAAAGGAAAGGGAAATTTGTTTTAAAAAATAAACATTTGGATATTTTTAAAAAGTGTGAAAGGAATTTATGGATTGGAACGTAAATTTAAAATAAATTCAAAAAGATTTATAAATTGATTTGAATGAACCATTTTAGAATGGAAGGTGTACTTTTCCTGGAAAGCCGAGTATGTTTCCAAAATAGTCCATAAGTATGAAGTTGAAGTTGTGAAGGTGGTTTTAAGAAAAGATTATTTTGAAGAAATTATTTACTTGGGTTATGTTGAAAATCTTTAAAGTAAAGATATATTATAATTTATTATAGAAGTGATTATTTAAAGTTTTAATTGATATTTGTTTTCGAAAATTGATATTTAAGTAGTAATATCCTATCTATTAATTTATTTTAAAATTAGTTTGGACTTGAATCTTATATGAGATTTTAATAATATTATCTTCAGAACTAATGTTTTAGATAAAGTGTTTTAAAATAGTTTTATTCTGTATATTCTAAGTATATAAGTTTGGATAAGTAATTTAAATTATTTTAAAGCATTTGATCTCGGTAGATTTTCAGTGGAAATAAATAAATATTTGGAAATGTATTCCACGTAAGGAAAAGTAATATGAAATTTGTTTTCAAAGTATTGAAATGTGAAAAGTAATTTGAAATTTATTTTCAAACGGTTAAAGTTTGAAATATATCTTGCAAAGATATTTTGAAAATAAATAATTGGGAAAATTATTTAAATTTTGATGTTTTTGTGAATATTTATTGATAGTTAAATAACCGACAATTAATATTTGCCTTTA
Organism: Allium cepa; assembly: GCA_030765085.1. NCBI lineage: Eukaryota > Viridiplantae > Streptophyta > Magnoliopsida > Asparagales > Amaryllidaceae > Allium > Allium cepa. The sequence continues at coordinate 814,139,741 of CM060931.1, forward strand.
AACGACATTTGAATTTCGATGCGATCGGGGGTCGGATTCCAAGTGGATATCCGAAAACCACAGCGAACCTTTGTAATTGCGATGGATCTTTTATTTAAAGGATCAAAGTGAAATTGTTGCAATTTGTTGAAATCTGAATGAACACTTATTATTAAAAAATAAGTGCCTGTTATTCGGATTAGCCGGGATAGGACGTTTGTCATAAAACCCATTCTGAATAACGATACAACGAAATGGGATTGCATTTGAAGATGGTGTTGAAGAATGGGTATTGTCGAAAACGAAAGGTTTACCTGTCGAATGTCTCTACATCGAGTTGCTCCGGTATAGAGATTTTATCACCCTTTGTGATGGGGATTCCGGACGTGACTAGTGAATATCCGGATTTACAAGGGCTTCTTTGAAGTGCCTTCGGTTCCGTTCGATCTCGAAATGGACTTGTATGGATGTGTGTCTGACGTTACACTTTGAGATATAAAGCTAGTTTCTAGCAAATACATTTCTGTTGGTGGCGGAGAATTTATTCTCTTAGCTTAACACCCTTCTCTGATACGTATGAGCTCGGTGGTTATGTAGTTGATGGTAACTAGTGATACACTCCTGATTTGGTAACGTGTCATACGAAGTGCTGCTGATCATTTGTTGATCAAAGCATGACTTTATGTAAAGTTAGCTTTATGGAGGAGACCTCATCGAGCCTCACGCCCCGAAAATGGTCGAAACAGGAAAGATGCGGCAAGATTTCAAGGGTAGCTCCCCTGAGGTATGTCCATTCCTTTGGAAAAAGGGTTGTGTCAGGTATGGAGCTCTGACATTTAACCTTTGTGGTTACTGCAAATACTTTTCTTTGTGGTTGTTGGTGTGGAGGATCTTCGTATAAAGGTTGCAAACGACCGAGGGTGGCATATCTTAGGTTTTACTTCCCGGGAAGGGGGTAACCGGCCTTGTGTTGGCAGAGAGCCGGTAGTTTCTCGGGACGTCCCTCCAGAGGCGTACCCATGTGGCAGTAGGAAGTTCCTTAGCCCGACCATTTGTTGGAAATCCAAAGAAACAATACGCGTCCTGTACGGTTTTAGTTGTATAACCTGCCATGGAGTGTGGCGGTAACCTGCTATTGAACATGGTAGCTATAGTATGCATAAGTGCGAAATGCCTATGTTGGCTAAGATTAATATTATACTTTCGAAATGTTTTCCACACTATGCACTAATAATAATAATATCAAAAGATTTTGCGTATTAAGCATGTTTGACTATCATGAGGAGAAATCTCCTCTAATTCTACGTTTGAATTGTGTGTGTGGCGGGAGGTCTTATGGTAGTTTCATTTTCCAAAAGCAAAGCGAATTTCTTTTTATTTTCTTTGTGAAAATAATTGTTTTGATATCTCACACCATTCCCATGACTGACCTGGAGTTTATTGTTCCTTTTATAAACTCTAGGTGTCCATAATTCTCCACGCAGGCAGCCTAGAGTTAGGTTAGTAGTTATTCAGGAGCAAAGTCGAAAAAAGAGATGCTGTGGAGATCGGGAGCAAGCTGGATGGCGAAGCGTATCACATATATATGTAATATTTCTTTTCCGCTGTTTTGTTGTTGTAATAATCTGATAATGTAATGCGATGTAATGTAATAACTGATATAGTTCTTTATTTTAAAGAAATTCATTTATCTATTATATGTTGTTCCGCTGCGAATTGTGAGATTCTGTTACTGTTCCCTTTTCTTCTTCTATCTTCTTCTTCTTAAACCCTAAAGACTCGTAAGTTTGTTCCTCTTTGGCTGAATTGTTGTGGAAATTTGCCAGCTCAGAGGGTTACGAATTTGCAGGCCTTTACAACTTGAACATTAATTTAAAACTCTTATACAAAATGTTACTTGAAAAATCTTTTAAAAAAAAACCTAACTTTGAATTGAAAAGATAAGATTTCCCTTCATAAAATTTAAACATCTTATCTATATAACATAAAAGAAGTCTTAAAAATATATGTAAAAATTCAATCTACTTATTAAATACTTTTACAACTTTTGTTTAACATATTTGGAAAGAATTCACAAATTATCCAAGTTGATGTCCTTTTATACTTTACTATAATTATTGATTTCTAAAGGGGGCATTTCACTAAAAGGACAAACTTTGCAGTCCAATTATTTTCTAGGATGCACATTCAAAGAAATTACTTTCAAGACCAAAGTCAGCAGAATAATTACTTTCAAGGACAAGGTCAGCAGTCCAATTACTTTCAAGGACACAATTCATTGGTTTTTAGGCCGTAGAAACTAATTATTATTATTTTTGTCCTTGAAAGTAATTATTTTAGTTATGTGTCCTAGAAACTAATTCCACTTGCTAAAGAGGCCCCTGTGCCTAATTTCTGCAGGATGGATTTCACCCTAGAGGGGGGTGAATAGGGTGATAGTATTAATTAATTGCGGAAGCTTATTTCAACACAGATCACAGAATAATCGCAGCACAGAAATAAATAACAGAATAATAAAATGCAGAGATAGAACGACACAGAATTTACCCAGCTTCGGCAAAACCCTGCCTACGTGCTGCCCCCAAGGTTTCTACTAGAAATTATATAGTCACACGCTTACATACGTAAACTCGCGACACCTGCTACTGACTAACCTAACTCTACGCTCAAAACCCTACCACAACTCAGCCACTGAGTTGCGAATTCTCAAGCTACGCCACGTAGTTTGTCCCCTAGTCACACGACTAGCAAATACAATGGTTTGAAAAGAGTTTTAAAATTAAAAAAAAATTTAATACAAAATATAAGATAAAGCCCTTATTTTAAAAACTATAACCCTAATTCTTAAAGGCCGGCCCCTTTTATTATTTAGACCCGATCCTTTTTTATTCGTTCCTTTTTTATTCTGATTAGCTCACGGCACTTCAATTGAATCGAGTTCGTATACGATTTTGGTATGTACTTTTCTCCTTTTGTTTTCTGGTTTGATGCTTGCTTAAACTCCGATGCTTTTTAAATTGTCGATGATGACGATTGGGATTTTAATGCTTGAACTCAGTCGATGGTTATTGCCAATGATGATAATTTGGTGCTGGTATTTATATGAATACCGAAACACTTGAGTTTGTTTGTATCAATTCGATACTTTCCAAAAATTTTGATTGCCTGATGCGCACGGCTTTCCTGATATGTTTTCAACTTGATGCGCACAGCCCTGATTTTGTAGCGTTCGATTTTCCCTTGTTTGATACGGCAGAAACTTTCCTTTTTTACTTCGCTTTGACCTTTTCAAATCTTCTCTTGCGTTGAATTCTGACTTGGTTTAATATTCCATGACTTCGGCTTTGACTTTGAATATGCCGTGTTGTCATTTGGGCTTGTAAGTTGTATCATTTTGTTGTGGCCTGACCTGTGCATGATGCATATTGCCTGACCATTGTTGCAGTTTGTCTTTGTCTCCATGTATTTCATGTAGTATAGGTTCTCTACTGACTTGTAGTGTTCATGTTTGATCACTGGGCTTTGCATTGTGTAGTTGATGTTGTACATTGTCTTGTGTTCATTGGTGCATTGTTGCTGTAGCTTTTGGAGCTCGAGTTTCTTAGCTCTGTTCACTTTGAGTTGTTTGAAGTTACCACTTGCTTGACCTTTGTTGCCTCTGTTCATTGTGGTAGTAGCTGTCTTTACTGTCCACCTGCCCTTTTTCATATTGCTGGTTTTTATGCATATGCAAGTTCATTCATATTGCATTTCCCATTCACTGTTGGCTTGAGTATGTTGTAACTGGGACTGTTGCACTGTTTTTGGCCATTCTTGTTCATTGTTATTGTATCTGTCCATTCAAGTCTTATACTTGGTCTTGAGCATTTCCTGACTTCGACTGTTTTAGTTTGAGTCTTCTGTGCACTGTGCATATTACTTTGAGCCTGGGCAGTTGTACACTTGGTTACATTTTTGGTTGAAATGGGTCGTTCATTGTTGCCTGTTGGTCTTCATGTGCCCTTGACTTTTCCCATGCTATTCACTGGTTCGTGTATATGAGTTGTTTTACTGGTGGCCTGTTGTAGTGGTTGCGACTTGTTTATATTCTTGGAATTCAACAGCTAGTCTTCATGTATAGTTGCTTGTATTGCAGTTTGTATTTGCTGTTTACCTATTGTACATGCTTCACCGCATCTTCAATTACCTGTTAGTCGAGCTTGCATACTTCATGTTGCCTTATTCTCTGGTCATACCTGTATCATGCTTGGCTTTGTGGTCTGGTTTCACTTGGTTTGTTGTACATTTCTGGATTTGGTTTCTTGATGCAGTTTGGTCTGGTATTTTAGTCCGATTCAGTTTGCAAATAGTTTTGTTCATTTGTGATTATACTGGTCTTATTTATATTGGACTAGTCGACACTTGATTCTTGAGTTTTGGCCATTTGCACTAGTGTTGAATCCAGTTTCACAACTCGTGTTTGGCCTTGTGCTGAAGTCGATATTTTATTTATGTTGTGTTAACTCCACTTTTTCAGCAAGGTCGTGATATCAAAAAATCGACCGAGAAGCCAATGATAGTTCCAAAGCCAGAAAGCTAAGCGATTCCTATAAGTCATTCGGCAAATAAATGTCAAGCCAGAAAAGGTTCCAAATTCAATTCCTGCATAAGAAGTGTTCCTCACAAACAGTTGATTCTACCAAAAGGGCACCTTCCCAACGCGAAGGTTCCAGACCCTCGCTAACCGACGCAGATCGTTTGTTCATACAGACATCCAGTTGGGTAGTTTGGGTCTGCCCTATGGATTCACTTAACAATGAAGAGCACTTCTCTGGAAAAGAAACAAATAACTGGCAAAGAAAAGAACATGGCTTTGGAAATGATAACGAGGAATCGCTGAGGAGCAAATGGTGAAGAGGCATGGGCAAGCAGACAGAAAACACACAAGCCCTCTTCGGAGGCACAAGCCCTCTTCGGAGGCACAAGCCCTCTTCGGAGGCACAACTCTTCGGAGGAAAAGTCCTCCAATGAGGCACACTTCCCAAGTTTGAAGTGCAAATTAAAGTCCTCCAATGAGGCACACTTCCCAAGTTTGAAGTGAAAATGAAAGTCCTCCAATGAGGCACACTTTCCAAGTTTGAAGTGCAAATCAAAGTCCTCCAATGAGGCACACTTCCCAAGTTTGAAGTGCAAATTAAAGTCCTCCAATGAGGCACACTTCCCAAGTTTGAAATGCAAATCAAAGTCCTCCAATGAGGCACACTTCCCAAGTTTGAAGTGCAAATTAAAGCCCTCCAATGAGGCACACTTCCCAAGTTTGAAGTGCAAATTAAAGTCCTCCAATGAGGCACATTCCCCAAGTTTGTAAAAAAAAAGCCCTCTAATGAGGCCCACTTCACCAAGTTGAAGCGCCAAAGCCTTCTTCGGAAGCCCGCTTCACCGCGCAGGAGAATACACTTCTCAAAAAACAAAAGTGACCATATCTGAAGGATGAAGTGTAAAAGAAAAAAGAGAAAAACTTCCCAAATACAAGGCACACTCTACTAAAGCAGAATAACATTTCCTCAAAAATGGAAGAATTATTCTCTAAAGCAAGAGTGCAAGCCTTCTCGAAATGGAAGAATTATTCTCTAAAATGAGAGTACAAGTCTTCTTAAAACAAAAGAATTGTTCCCCAAAGTCTCCGCAAAGTGGAGAATATTACAATGAGCTATGGTATGGGGGCAATATAATATTGCTACATTACTAAAAAGCAGTACCCAAGCAACACACCACAAGCTCACTGCAGTATTATGCAGAGAAAAACAAAGAAACTTGTACGAAAATGAGGGATAAATACATTCTCAAATATAGACAAAAGTCTGTACAAGTTGGAAGAATCATCTCATTCTATACTATAAAAAATTTCATACATGTGCAGATCCCGTAGATGCAAGTTCCTTTGCGGGAGTTGGGGCACCTGAAGTCTTTGCTTGAAAATCTGGGGCATCATAAACCTGAGTCAATTAAAAGAGGGAAAAAGTCCGAATTAAGTGCAGAAATTCGTCTTTCAGCAGAAATTTAACGCTCCTCTCCTTAACCGCCACAGCACTTAGTCTTTTAAAAATTGACTTATGACTGGAATATTCAGAAAGAGAGGGGATGCTGCAAACTGAAGAACGAAATTAGCACTCAACAACTCGGATTCTGAAAATCTCAGAAATGAAAAAATCCAGCTTGCTTCACTATTTCTTCTTATCAAGAAGACATTCTACATAAAGAACTGAATATTCGAAAGTAAAGGTGCACGTTTCCTAAAAGCGTGTGAAGTGTTGTGCAAAGCTACTTAAATAACAAGTAAATAAAGTAATACTCGAAATAATACTGGTTGGCAAATATGTCAATTCAGAAAAATTCGAGGCTTGTTATTTGAAAATAAGTGCAGTATCAATGCAGATAGCAGTTATAACTGTGTAAATTTTGTGTTGATACTTCATTCAAGATAGTTGATTCGCAACACTTCATCGAATCCATACTAATTTACTTACAGTAAAATATCAGTTCTTTGAGCTAATCCATCACTTGATATGGGCAATCGGTGATGAGTATATTCGCACCATTTTCGCGCAAATGTTGCATTTAACAGGTTGTTAAAAATAATCTGTAAAGAGATGCAACAAGTTTTGGACAAAGTTCCATTAAGTCGCACTGGTCAAGTTCAAAAGTCTTCAGGTCAAAACAAAGCAAGTTTGCCTAGGTACGAGCTTAGCAGCGACCTAAAAATTAAGCCGCAAGAGGTTAGGTCGTCAATCACTCTCGACCTGGCAACTCAGTAAAGCACGAGTTAAGAAGAATCGAAGCACACGACCTAGTCCCTAGGCGTATACTTCGAGGGGCAAGTGTTAACTCCACTTTTTCAGCAAGGCCGTGATATCAAAAAATCGACCGAGAAGCCAATGATAGTTCGTCTCGAAGAATGGTCAACTCAACATCTCAACAAAGCAAGTTCTGTTGAATGGTTTTCAGATAAGATCCCCTATGAAGGGGGGGTCCGGGGGGGTGTCAACCCCCCAAGGTGGGGGTGCGGGGGCAACGCCACCGCTACGGTGTTCGACCTGCCCGGTCAGGTCGCAGGGGTCCGGGGGCAGCGCCCCCGGCGGGGTGCGGGGCAGCGCCCCGTCCAAAACGGTATACGACTTAAAGAATGAAGCGACCTGTCTTCTACTCGAGGCCAGCGACCTACAACCTAGTGGTTCCAGCGATCTAACTCTCCTCTTTGAAGGCGACTTACCGACCTAACGAGTTAAAGTGTTGAGCAACCTAACGGCACATTATGAAACAGCTTAAGCGAGTTACAGGAAGCCATGGCTTAACGACTTAAGAAGTGCCACGACTTAACGACTTAAGAAGTGTAACGACTTAACGACTTAAGAAGTGTAATGACTTAACGACCTATGGGATAAAACTGCTCAACGACTTAATTACTTAAAGGGCCTCGCGACCTAATGAGTTCAGCGACCTAAAGGAGTCCACGACCTAACACATGAAGCGACCTAGTGATCCAACTACTGAACGACCTAGCGAGCTATACAAAACCGAGTTAAGCTATAACTCGTATGAACGACCTACGACCTATACTTGGTCGCGTTCAACCTATTAACTCGCTCAGAAAAGCCGAGTACAACCAGGATGGGCCATAGCTCGTATGCCTTAGGTCATGACTTCCGACCTACGACTTACCATAGGTCGTAGCATCCGACTTACGACTTATGTCCGGAAACACCTATAAATACAGCGTGAGCTCCAGCATAACGGGGACTTTTGGGGGGGCTCATTCTTCGAAGCGCCGATACTCTGTCATTCTCTCGACTCAAACAGCACTACAAGCACTCCAAACGCCAAAGACGCTATAACAAACTTCAAGAGAAGATCTGGATCATTCAACATGAACTCAAAAGATTCTTCTACATCAAAGTTTGAGCTACGAGTCAAAAGTGTGTTGTAATCGAAGTGCATTGTAAAGAATTATAATCAAATCATCAATAAAGGAATTTAAAGTGGACGTAGGCTCGATCTTAAGCCGAACCACTATAAAACTGTTGTCTTTTATTATTTTTCTGTGATTTCTCTGCTTATACTTTGTTTCCGTACCAATGGGTGGTGCTTTCACTTAATCTCTATTTGCATCGGGGTGTTAGCGTCCAATTTTAACGTTAACATTTTTGGAGCTTTCACTGAGAACCCAACTCAGGAATACTTTCACCATTGCTTCGCGAAATTTTCTTGAAAGAATCTCTCTCAAAACTAGAAGCCTGTCAGAAATAATTGATACTGGAAGACATCTCAGATCAGATAGATCAGGTGATGTTCATGAGAATACTGCCACTTCTCCTGCTTCCAACGAAGTAGCTCCAAATGAAGCAGCTCCAAGTGTTGGAATTACACAAGAGGTGTTAGATGCTATAGTTTCTGGGTTATATCAGCAAATGGAAGCCCAGAACGCTCTAATGTTGGAAAGAATGAATGCTTTACTTGGGGGTAACCGTCAAGCACAAGACAATGAAACAACCTTTGCAGATGATGTCCACAATTCCCAAGAAAGAAATGTTCCTCAGAGGACAGCTGACACCGCCAAAGAGCCATCTCCCCAAGTTGGAGGTTCTAGGCCACAGCCAACTCTTCGCGAACATTTGCCTCTAAACAATGGGGAACATCTCTCGGAAATGGTTCGACGAATCATAAAAGGAAAGCATGCAAAGGGAAGAAAATGAAAAAGAATGGGGGTTTACTCCAAGCAAAACTCCTTTCACGGAAAGAATTCTGAAGGCGGAATTTCCGAAGAAATTTGTTCCTCCCACCATTCTAGCTTACCAGGGGACAAGTGATCCAAATCAGTTCCTATACAAGTACGACGGGCATATGACTGGGGCAAGGGCAACAGATGAAATCAAGTGTCGTTACTTTCCCGTATACTTAGAGGGAATGGCCTTACTTTGGTTCACATAGCTGCCAGTTAGATCCGTGGATCAATTCTATGACTTAACACGAAAGTTCAAGGATCAGTTCAGGCTATATGCTACAAAGGCCAAGGATATAATGTCACTCTCCAGTCTAGAACAAAACCTCGGGTGATCCATCAGATCATTCTTAAATCGTTTCAATATAGCCCTAGCTGAAGTCGAGAACGCGGAGCCACGGATGGTTTTGACTTATCTGATGCAGGCTATCGATAAATCGAGTGAATTTGGCAAATGGCTAAAAATGAAGGAGCCAAACTCACTTGACAAATTCTATAAGAAGGCCGACGAATTTATGCGTTTGGAAAGCTTTCCTGCGCCATCAAAAGAGATCGTGGCCGAAATTCAGAATGTCAGTGTTGCTTCTGATAAAAGAGAGTCTGGAGTACAGAAGAGGAAGAATGATGGTGGAAAAAAGCAGAGAGACTTGAAGAAAGCTCGCCGCTTTAAACCTTCAGACTTTACTCCCTTAACTGATACTCTAGAGAACATCTTTCTCGCAACCAAGGATGCTATTGATTATCCTAAGCCACCTTAGTCGAAGATTGGGAAAAATGCAATGCATAATGGAAGATTATGTCAGTTCCACAATCAATCTGCTCATGACACCAATGAATGGCGCCATCTAAGGAATTTGATTGAAGAACTATTGAAACAGAATAAAATTCAACAATATGTAAAGAGAAACCAGAATGACCCATCCTCATCGACTTAAGGGCAAATACTTCTCGCTCGTCAATATGGCTCAAATGAAAGAACTGCAGCGCAGGGATCAGGGAGGCTTATCATTAATGTTATCACAGGAGGCCCTCACCCAGCGGGCGGAAGCTGGGATGAGATGGAAAGATACGCTCATGCCCTAAGAAAAGCCCCGGAGGGAGAAAAAGCTTGAAAGATGCTGCCATCTAGTCCCCTCACACCGGAGATTCAATTCCGAAAGCTTGGGACAACAATAACTTGCATCCATATTTTACTTTAAGGCTTTGTTACAAATTTGTAAAAGAATGATGGATGTATCATTCTCGTATTAAAAGCCATTGTAAAAACATTGCAAATGAGATATAGGAACTATAAATCTTGTGTTTTCTATTACTATAAAATGCCTGTTTCATTTCGATATGCAAATATCTTGAATATATTGCTAAAATGTCGATTTAATATTGCAGGCAATCAAAGTAAAGCTTACCTAGTCAACAAATCACAAAGCTAAGCGATTCCTATAAGTCATTCAGCAAATAAATGTCAAGCCAGAAACACTACAACAAAAAGACCCTACGATAGCGCCCGAAAAACGCTATTAAATGATATTATAGCGGTTCGATAAACGTTGTATAACGACATCTGATTAAAAACAACCAACATTAGATAGCACAAAAAAAGCGCTATAAAAATTGTTAATTTCATAGCGCAAATATTGCGCTATGTTATTTATTTTTATAGCGGCAAAATAGGCGTTATTGATTAATATCACAGCGCTATTAGCCCGCGATGAAATTCGTTATTAGCCACAAAATACTTTTTGTTTTTTATAAGATAGCACTAATATTGCGCTATAGAAAGTGTTAATAGCGGATTATTAGCGCCGTATTTGAACAGGTTATTGTAGACGGTGACTTGTCACAACTCCAATATGCCGCTATAAAAAGTCAGCTACAATAGCGCTTGTACTCTGCTATAATATCTTATTTATAGCGCTTACTGACCTATCATTCATCATTATTTATAGCGCTTTTTGTAATACCATAGCGCTTTTTATGGTCTGCATCTTTAATACTAACAGATTTGATAGCGGCCATTAGGCGCTATTAAATATTATAGCGGTTTTGAAGTGCTATAATTTAATTTCACAATTCAAATTTTTTCTACATCCTACTAATAAACTGCAATATTAAATACCAATATCAAAAAGCACAATAATAATCATAAAAGATAATAAATATAGAGATGTAACACATTACATTAAACATACCAAATATTCATACACATCAAAACGTAGTAGCAAATATTTTAAGCACACCCCAAAAAATAGTAGCATAGTTTAACAAAAAAAAACAAGTACATATTTGATTGTTTGCATTAAAATGAAGATCACAACTTTAGCATCTTCTTCTTTCACACACCCGCAAATAAGATAAATAATTACATTAAGAACGATACACAATTAATGATAGATGTTTTTACATGTAACAAAAAACTAAATTATTTCATATTATTGCATGTCTCATTTTATATTCGTACATGTTACTATTTATTTGAATCTACATCAAAATTTCTGGCATAAGTTGGTAGCCAACTGACTTTTATTAAGTCAGATAGCTAATTTACTTTTGGACAGTATCATGTATATTCGAAAATTATGGCTTCTACTTGTTTTATGTGTCTACCATTCACTGCGCCCTTCAATCAAGGGATGTAATTAATCATTCAAAACTCAAGAACCACTAAAAAAATTCAAAATATTAAGTACGTACTTATAGCCGGTTGCTGCATCAAAAGCTGCGTGATTTTCATACCTGAAAAAAGGGACAATCTTAGATATGAGATAAAAACAATAAAATGAAAATGATCATTTGTTCGGTTATTGCCCACTCCTATATCACCCAGGCACGAGCGCATTAGATTGTATAAAAATTAAAACGTGCAATCCCTTAATTAAAATACACACTGCAAAGTATAACGCACCCATAAAGCAATACCAAGATAAGACCCCAATACAACAGCAAACATAGTGCCAGCACTCAAATTTAATATCACACGTATGTTTCTATATATATTGACATATCAAAAGTCTACATTTTATTGAGTTGTTCGGCCCGTACATAAACAACATTTTTTAAGTAAAGAATGTGTATTTTTGATATATTTTTTACCCTTTTTTTTAGTTTCTGTATAAATTTTGCCTTTTTCTGCAAAGCAAATTGTTAGGCCATTGTGTAGCTTTTAACCCTTGTTGTGCAGTAATTGTATCATTTTGATCTAATTTTTACAGCTCCATGAAATTAAGCAAATCTTTACTCTTGGGATGCATATTATTGATACAAAAAATACTTACCAATTAACTCGGAGCAGTGGATATTATCTCAGCAAGACAATGTTTCTACATCAAGTAGAAATGAAAACATTTAATGTCAGTCACATTTTGTGTCAATACTGGCAATTAATTCATATCTTTAGGATATTTTATATATGAATACAATTCAGACAAGAAATAGGCTGTATTAGCTGTAACGGCCTAACAATCTGCTTCGCTTTAAGGATACAATTCTGTGCATATTTTTCTTTATTTAACCTTTTTGCTTTAAGGAAAATGTTAACGGGTTAAAAGGTGTTAAATTACCGAAATAACCTCCTTAAATCCGTCTAATTTTTACGATGGAAGGAACATATAAGTATTTTGAATATAAAAAATTATCCGTTAACGCATAAATATCACTTTTTTAGGCACATGTTAGCAACTTTGATAATTGCGTACAATGCATAAGAGGTTATTGTGCTTATAATTGCTTTCTTTTTCCTATAGAAAGGACCATGTGTAATGGGTAGAACTTTCTACTCCTCCCTTGTGCATTTTGAAATACATATTGCAAACGCAAAACGCAAAACGCAAAACTGAAAGGTCAAATTAAATGGGGTCTAAGTAATTTATAGACTTATGCTCAACTTACTTGATGCAGTTTTTGTGTTGGCAGCCACATGAACATTTAGGACTTGGCGTGATGGTTTCGTTGTAGAAGGATGAGAAGGAAACACAGCAACTCGGGTTCTTTGATGCCAGAAATTTTGAGTATGTACATGTGACGCAGCGGATAATTAACAACACGATATGGATCGATGAAAGTAGCAAACGGTGGATTGAAGATACTGAAGTGCCCAAATTCGTTGATCACAAAGATACCGAATTCTAGCTATCTTCGACACGTTGATCGCGCACGATACCGTGAAAGAAGATCTACAATTCTTCAAACGTTGATCAAGCGCACTTGATACCGTGAATTGGCTTCAACAATCGTTGAATCGAGTACACTCGATTAACCGAAAGTGGAGATAGGAGATTACACTCAACTACCAATTTAGGATGAAAGCACACAGCAATCAAACAAGAATTTTATTCCAAAATCAACAACCTTCAAATGTACAACTCACTCCCTATTTATAGTGTTTTCGACCCAGACCTTAAGTCGTATACGACTTACGACCCAATTTAAGTCAGTAACGACTTAACACCATAGCGACCTAACCCCCTTTACAACACTGCATACTCAAATGACTCACTAAGGTCGTTAGCCAACCTAACCGACTCAAGACACAAGACACAATGACTTAACAGTAATTACTTCACAACAGCTTTCATACAACCCAACATCATACCGACTTAACAATCAACACAACACATACAGCTATGGACACGACTTACGACTCAACTATGGAACGACTCAAAACACACGCGACTTAAGCAAGTCGCGACTTAAGCTCCCAAGCTCCCTGCGATATCTCCTCACACGACTTATAGTAACCGAACGACTTAAGCCCTCCCTTAAGTCGTAGCCCCCTTTTCAACGTCTTTGTTGGGTCGTAGTTTCCTCCTCCATGTTCTGTTAAGTCGTAGACGACTCAAGACCGCCTTCTTAGGTCGTTGACTCGTGAACGACTCAAGATCCTTCCTTAGGTCGTGACCCATTAGAGTTAGATTGTTAACTCGGTACTGCTTTCCTTCTGGCCTCCAGTTAGCTCGGAGACGACTCAAATCCTCTTCATTAACTCGTATCCCTCCCCCATGTGACTCCTTAGGTCGGAAACGATCTATATCTTCCTTCTTAAGTTGTGGACGACTTATCACTTTGGCCTGAGCTGCATCATCCTCCCCTGGTTGAGAAAAATTCATCCTCGAATTTGTAAATTCTTCCTCATCAGATTGTCCATATCCACAATATGGTATAAGATGTTTAACATTGAACACGTCAGAAGTGTACACGTCCTCCGGTAGCTTCAACTTATAAGCATTTTCATTAATCCGTTTCACAACTTCTACAGGACCAATTTTTCTGGCTTTCAACTTGTTATAAGCGCCCACTGGAAAACGATCCTTCGTTAACACAGCATACACCAAATCTCCTTCGTTAAATTCAAGATTTCGTCGCTTCAAATCTGCAGTTCGCTTATACTTCTCATTTGGCTTCTCCAATCGCTCCTTAACGATTTTATGACATTCAGTTAACCCATCAACAAAGTCTACAGCTCGTTTAACCGTCCCCTTCGGTTGTGGTACTACCGCCAAATCCAACGGTCCCCTTGGCAAACTTGAATATACAATCTGAAATGGACTGAATCTCGTACTATGATTCACTGTATGATTATGAGCAAACTGCGCCTGGCATAATTTCATGTCCCAACTCTTCAAATTGTCCTTCACAAGACATCGCAACAAATTTCCCGATGATCTGTTAACAACTTCTGTCTATCCATCTGTTTGCGGATGATAAGCGCTGCTAAAGTTTAACTTTGTTACAACCATCCTCCACAAACTTAACCAAAAGTGACTCAGAAAACGAGTATCCCTATCCGACACAATAGATTCTGGCAATCCATGAAGTCGATAGATTTCCTTGAAAAATAATTGAGCAACATGAACAGCATCCGCCGTCTTCTTAGAAGCAATAAAATGTACCATCTTCGAGAAACGATCCACCACCACATATATAGAGTCATTTCCCCTTTGAGTTCTTGGCAAACCCAACACGAAATCCATGCTAATGTCTACCCATGGTTTTGTGGTACAGGTAAAGGCATATACAAACCCGCATTTGTAGCTGTTCCTTTCGAAACTTGACAAACATGACATCTCTGAACAAACCTTTCAACTTCCTTCCTCATCGATGGCCAATAGTAGGATTGAGAGATTAACTGCAATGTCCGGTCTCTACCCACATGTCCTTCTTCATGTAATTCTTTAACAATCTTCATCCTCAAACTGCAATCTGGTATGCATAATCGATTTTCCTTAAATAAGAAACCATCAACCAATGCAAATTCATCAGTATCTCCTTCCTTAACTTTCTCAACGAACTTTGCAAAGTAAGGATCCTCCTCAAACAATTCTGGCAATAACTCAAATCCTGTCACCTCAACTTTCATTGTCGTTAATAAATGACTCCTCCTACTCAATGCATCGGCTACCCGATTTGTTATCCCAGATTTGTGCTTCACAACAAAAGTAAACTGTTGCAAATAAGCAATCCATGATGCATGTCTCGCTGAAATCTTGTCTTGCCCCTGCAAATGCTTCAAAGCTTCATGGTCTGTATAAAGAACAAACTCTTTCTGAAACAGATAGTGTCTCCAATGCTTAACAGCCTGAACAATTGCGTAAAACTCCACATCGTACGTGTTATACCTCATCTTTGCTCCTGATAACTTCTCACTGAAATAAGCAACGTGTTTCCCACTCTAACTCAAGACTCCACCAATTCCCACCTTTGACGCATCAGTATGCAATTCAAACAACAACTAAAAATCTGGTAAAATAAGAATCGATGTTGTCGTCAATAGTTCCTTGATCTTCTCAAAAGCAACCCCTACTTCCTCAGACCATTCAAACTTCTTGCCCTTCATACAATCAGTCACAGGCGCCATCGCACTACTAAAGTGTGGAATAAAACTCCGATAGAATGACGCTAGCCCATGAAAACTTCTTACTTCTGTAATCGTCTTAGGCTGCGGCCAATTTCTGACTGCTTCAACTTTATCCTAGCCCACCTGGATACCTTCTCCTGACACAACAAACCCCAGAAATATAACACTCCTCGTCATAAACACACATTTCTTTGTTGCGGCATAAAACTGTTCCTGTCGTAGGACCATCAATACTTCCTTCAAATGATGTAAATGTTCCTCCGAACTCCCACTGTATATCAGAATATCATCGAAATAAACCACCACGAACTTCCCAATGAATGGTCTAAGATTTGATTCATCACCCGCATGAATGTACTAGGTGCATTTGATAAACCAAATGGCATAACCAACCATTCGTATAACCCCTCTCTTGTCTTGAAGGTTGTCTTCCATTCGTCTCCAGGTCTAATCCGAATTTGATGATATCCGCTTTTCAAATCAATCTTTGAAAAGATAGTAGCCCCACTCAACTGATCTAGCAAGTCATCCAGTCTAGGCATAGGAAATCTGGAGCGAACAGTAATCTTGTTCAAAGCTCTACTATCGGTACACATTCTCCATGTTCCATCCTTCTTTGGCACCAACAAAGCTGGTACTGCACAAGGACTCAAGCTTTCCTGAACACGTCCCTGCTCTAACAACTCTTCCACTTGCCTCCTCAACTCTTCATGTTCCTTCGGACTCATTCGATAATGTGGTCTATGCGGTAATACTGCTCCCGGAACAAGATCGATTTGATGTTGAATGTCTCTTAGTGGCGGTAACTCCTTGGGCAACTCTTCTGGAAATACGTCTTCAAATTCTTTCAAAACCGGCTTTGCTTCTTATGGAATTTCAACCTCTTCATGACTCTCTCGTCCAATCAACAAATAGACTTCAGGCTCGTCTTCAACTTCTTTAACAAACTCCTTCAAAGATAGCAAAGTTTTCAGCTCTTCAATCTCCTCCAACTTGCTTTCCTTCTGTTGTTGCTTCTTGGGAACTAAAGTGATTTTAGTACCTTCAAACATGAAACTGTAACTATTAGCACGACCATCGTGTTGTACTGCTCTATCAAACTGCCATGGTCTGCCCAACAACAGAAGACACACATCCATGTCCACAACATCACACCAAATTTCGTCTTTGTATCTCTTCCCAATAGAAAAATTAACACAAGCCCTTCGACACACCTTCACTTCACCACCCTTCCTTAACCATGCTAACTTGTACGGTTTAGGATGCTTCTCAGTTTTCAAGTTCAACTTCTTTACTGCTTCTGTAGAGATAATATTGTCATAGCTTCCAACATCAATAACAAACTTACAAACCTTTCCCAGAATAGTGCATGTGGACTGAAATATGTTATTCCTCAACCAACTGTTTTCCTCTTCCTGTTTCGGTGCCAAATAACTTCTCCTCATCATCAAATTACACCCTTCATCTCCGGACAACTCTTCCTCCTTCTCAACATAAGGTGAATTAGAACATTCAGCTTCCACATCCTCTTCTTCAACCTCTGCAACCATTGCTCTCCTCTTCGGCTTTGGACATTCATTGCTTTTGTGACCCAACTCCTGACAATTGAAACATTTGAAACTACTATTAACCTTTGCCTTCTCAACCTCCTTCACAACTGGTTTACTGATAGGTTTAGAAACATTTGAACTTCCACTGGTACCCTTCACTGGATTATTGGAATTAGTAAACACACCACCTCCACTCCTTCCCTGCTTCTCCCAAGCCAACGCTTTCTGATGTGCTTCCGCTACAGATCTTGGATCGAACATATTAACCATATCCTGGATCTGCATTCGCAACCCTCCAACAAATCTGGCAGTCAGCTGTTCTTCTGTCTCCATAATATCATTCCTGGCAATGAGTTGGTAGAATTCATCAACATAATCACTAACTGACTTCGTCCCCTGCCTTAGATTCTGCAATCTCTGGTACATAAGTGATTGATAATTGTAAGGTAAAAATGTAGCTCTCATCAACTTCTTCATCTTATCCCATGATTCAATCTTTGACTTTCCCATTCTCTCCCTTGTAAGTTTAGTTTGCTGCCACCATGCTAAAGCTCTCTCCCTCAACCTAGTAGCAACCAACTTTACTCTTCTATGCTCAGGTACCTCCTTGAAATCAAAGATCTCTTCAACATTAGACAACCAATCAAGAAATTCTTCTGCTACCATTCCACCCTTGAATTTTGGAATTTCCATCTTCATACCCGATTCCCATCGACGATCATCATCTACATCCCGATATGAATTTCGAACTTGGTCTCGATCTCGATAATGAATACTAGCTCTATCACCCTCTTCATCAAAATCAAATGTACGTCTGTATCGATCTCGACCATCGATATCCCTTCGATCACGCATGTCTCTTCTACTTTGTCTCTCTTCATCTCTATATGGCTCATTTTCAAACTCTCGTGGAGTTCTCCTCTCTTCATGTCCATAGTCATGCTGATCTCTCCTTGATGAAATTGATGTTTCTCTTCTCTCTCTAAAAGATTGCGGTGATACCCTCCTCGCTTCCGTAACCGATGGCGAAACTCTGTTTCCTCCATGGTTCGAGATTGGCGATCTCCTCATTTGAGTTTGATTCAAATCATTCATCAACTTCTCTAACTTTCCAATGCCTTCATTAAATTTCTCATTAATACATTGTTCCATTAACTCGGCTTCTTCTCTTCTATACAACGCTTCAACATTTTGATGACGGTTTGCTCTTCTCGGCGCATGATTGAAAACTTCTCAAAAACTTCAACAAATACTTCAAGACTTTCAACACAAGTCAAACAAATCTCGGCTCAATTCAACTTGGCTCGGCCTCAACTTTGCAACGGCCCAAAGTTAGGTCGGTTTCGACTCAACAAAGCACGCACGGCTTAACACTTCAAACAATGATACCAAGGCTCGACTACTTCTCACAAGTATACACGGCCTATACTTATCTCCAAAAATTCAAACACTTTTCGGATTTTGATCCAAAAAGAAATGGATCGAAAACTTCAAACTTGTTGCAATCTCACGATGAACACGATGAACACCGAACTTCAAACTCCTTGGCTCCAAGACTCGTCTTAGCTATGATTGGCTAAGTCAAGCTCTGATACCAAAACTAACGCAGCGGATAATTAACAACACGATATGGATCGATGAAAGTAGCAAACGGTGGATTTAAGATACTGAAGTGCCCAAATTCGTTGATCACAAAGATACCGAATTCTAGCTATCTTCGACACGTTGATCGCGCACGATACCGTGAAAGAAGATCTACAATTCTTCAAACATTGATCAAGCGCACTTGATACTGTGAATTGGCTTCAACAATCGTTGAATCGAGCGCACTCGATTAACCGAAAGTGGAGATAGGAGATTACACTCAACTACCAATTTAGGACGAAATCACACAGCAATCAAACAAGAATTTTATTCCAAAATCAATAACCTTCAAATGTACAACTCACTCCCTATTTATAGTGTTTTCGACCCAGACCTTAAGTCGTATACGACTTACGACCCAATTTAAGTCGGTAACGACTTAACACCATAGCGACCTAACCCCCTTTACAACACTGCACACGCAAATGACTCACTAAGGTCGTTAGCCGACCTAACTGACTCAAGACACAACGACTTAACGGTAATTACTTCACAACAGCTTTCGGACGACCCAACATCATACCGACTTAACAATCAACACAACACATACAGCTATGGACACGACTTATGACTCAACTATGGAACGACTCAAAACACACGCGACTTAAGCAAGTCGCGACTTAAGCTCCCAAGCTCCCTGCGATATCTCCTCACACGACTTATAGTAACTGAACGACTTAAGCCCTCCCTTAAGTCGTAGCCCCCTTTTCAACGTCTTTGTTGGGTCGAAGTTTCCTCCTCCGTGTTCTGTTAAGTCGTAGACGACTCAAGACCACCTTCTTAGGTCGTTGACTCGTGAACGACTCAAGATCCTTCCTTAGGTCGTGACCCATTAGAGTTAGATTGTTAACTCAATACTGCTTTCCTTCTGGCCTCCAGTTAGCTCGGAGACGACTCAAATCCTCTTCATTAACTCGTATCCCTCCCCCATGTGACTCCTTAGGTCGGAAACGATCTATATCTTCCTTCTTAAGTTGTGGACGACTTATCACTTTGGCCTGAGCTGCATCAACATGTGACATTCCATGTCACTGCATTTTGACCAACCAGGCTTTTGTTTTATAAAATGGTTTAGAATCTTAAATGAGATAATAGGATTATTATATAAATACAGGGCCGTCCATGGCTACAATCACAACGAACTGGGGCTTAAAGCTCCCACTTCAGTTGCACCTTATTTTTTTAGGTGAATACAAGTCTATTAATAGTACAGTTAATTCACTATGTTTGATGATTTACGGATAAAGTGACCTTTATTTACTTGGATTATTGGTTGAATTCAGGAGCAAATATCACATTTTGAAGACTCTACTTCTGTTAGCACAGCTAATAATGAACAGACTCATTTGACTCTTTTTATTATACTTGTATAAATTTGTAAGAGTCAAGACATTTTTTTTCTTTTTAGATAATTTTTATAAATTGACTAATTTCACGCATAGGTTATGTTTAAAACTTATTTCAAATATTGACCTAATTTTAAGGTTTGAAAAAATAATCATGCCCATTTATGGAATAGGTATGTTTTCTTTAGACTTTGTTACAATTTATTGTTTTCTTACTCCCCAAAAACAAAAGAACAAAATCAAATAACACATTCTTATTTCATATATTCACATATATGTTGATCTTAGTAGATGACATCCATATTTGAAGTAAGTTTTAAATAAAGTCTTTCCTTGGAATTTTATATTTCAAAATGCCTATATGAATTTTTTTGTCCAAAACTTAACAATAAAACCAAACTCGATAAAGGTTTAATTTACCTGCACGCCTTCAATGATACTCAACCAGTCAACATTGACTACTACTAGTTACCTTCAAAGAGATTTGAGCTAAGCTAACTTGTAGATGTTCTAGGATACGTATTTCATGGATTTTTTCCTAATTTGAAACATGTTCTCAGTTGAATCAACAATCAATATTACAACTTGAAAAAAGGTAAAAAATAATGTTTTTTAAGTGCAGTTCTAGATAAATATATTGTTCAGACTAGTCTTACATTAAACAAAATAATGTCTCTTCACATTAACGATTAGTTTCATGATAATAAGTTATTACTTAATATAGAGTATGGTATGAAAGAATGAAATAATGCTAGTGATTGTAACCAAGCAAACAAAGGTAATCTTACTAAGAGCTTGAGTTTTTCTTCTACGATCAGGCGTCAAAAACGTAGTGGATGGAACCACCTTAGCAGGTCCACATGTGTACCCCAACCCAGGTCCAAGCAAAGTGAAATTCATGGGCAACTTAACCGTCTTATTGTTCGTTCCAGCTTGACCAACGCTCACTTGAAAAGCTGAAACAGAGGCCGAAGGATCCTGACCGTACGATCCCACCACACCTCCTTTGCAACAGTTTGCAATCTGCTGATTGTAAGGCACGCCGAGTAGCAAATCCACAACTGTAGGTGTTTTTTTGCAGCAGTGGTGAATGTTTCCTTTGAATTTTGAGCAGTCACCTTGCTCAGTTGTTTGTGCTCCTACCATTGACCATATCACTTCCTTTTTCGCCCATGACCAACCCAAGGTCCAGCCCGGGCTCATTATGTGCCGATACACTTGAAAATTGTTCATTGTCACTACTGCCTATTACATAATCAGAGCACTAAGTTATCATAACTCATGGTTGACTATATTTTTTACCTAAAGAATCAGATTTCAAGGGAAGCATACACTCATTCATAGAAATTTATGAGCACTGTTTGTTTTATATGGATATTAAAGAAAAGGAAAACTGTAGTACTTACCACATAACCATCTGGTGTCCAAGACATTACATCCCATTTAAGGGTGATATTACCAGTTGGGTCAAGTGGATCATAGGCCACTGCAAAAGATAACAGAAATAGCATTAAGCATTTATATTAATCACGATATATACTATGTATATGTGCATAAAATGAGAAAAATTGACATTAACCTGCCGAAGAAATCATTAAAATAGCAACAATGATTATGATAATACATTTCATTCCACGGCAGTATGTGTGCATTTTACTACTTGAGTAGAAGAACCTTTTATGTGATAAAAGGAGAACGAAAGTGATCAAGTGAGTTTTATGGAGGAACTTGAAGAAGAAAAATTCAAAATGGATTGATGTCTCAACAGCAAGTTAGTTGTTGTTAAGCCTATTCTGTAATTTCTTGCATATATGCTTATATATATATATGTGTGTGTGTGTGTGTGTGTGTGTGTGTGTGTGTGTGTGTTTGTGTTTGGTGATTTCATTTCTTTCAGTTGAATTCCCCTTTTGTGAAGCAAAGTGTTTGGTCAGGAAGAAAATGACTGCAAATTTTATTTGAGAGGTACAATCCAACGGTTGTCAGGTTTGTATAACAGACATGCAACCTATATACTAATCAACAACCTATTATCAATGAATTCTCAATCATTGTATTCCTGGCAACAAACTACATGTGTCTAAATTGCAAAATTGCTAATGATGCATTGAAAGAAAATTTGATTTTAACTTTCTGAGACAGCCTACTGCTTATAGCACATAGGATTAATCTTGATTTCGTACTCAAATAACGAAAACTTTGTCAATGTCTGTAATCAAAGATTATATACATACTGTAATTGCTAGTACTATTATACTTTCTTCCACAATTAAAAGACACAGTACTAAGAAGAGCTTCTAAAAAATAGAGGTGATGCAAAAAGTAGGCAGCAAGTAAATAGTCACCATCTGAGAGGAACATCTCAACTCAGATTGGGAAATTCTTTTATGTCGATTTAAAAAAGATTTATGGAGCTGAGATTTTCTTGAAGTTGCTTAATAAAATAGAATTCCAGAACCAAACAGCTCAAAGAAATCAATCAATATTAGTACGATGATATCTCAAGTTCAATTCGGCATAGGACTACTTAATTATATTCCCACACAAACTGAAGAATTATCAATAAGCAAAGTAAATAAATAAATAAACAAACCTAATAACGATGACCCAACGCAATCAATATTCCTTCCGAGTGCTATGAACATGATTTCTTTTAAAATAACAGTACTTTTATCCATTTCATTCTTGAAAGCGTGCTCTAAAGTCTGAAGTACGCATCTCGATTAAATCTGCGAGGCGTTGGGAAAAATGATTATACACTGCATCTCCTACCTTCTAAATTATCCTACATCACAACCTCCAAATCGCACGTTGCCTATCTCAACCCATGCTATAGCTACTGCTAAGCTCATCTTAAAATCCTTACGAGCATATCTCCGCGCCACGCACTGAACTCCCATTCCTCTCCCGTTGATGCATAGGATGTAATTGGTTCCGATTAGGGTTTATGAACGAGGAATGGATCTGAAGGAGTGATTTGGGGATTTTATTCAACTGGTATGGTAGACTAAGGAAAAAATGGAACGAAATGAAAGAGGAAAGAGGGAGAGCGAAATAATTTGAGAAACCCGCGGCCACGAAATAATTTGGACATTTTCGCGCTTTGTGAAGGCGTTACATGTGAACAACGCAAAACAAATAGTGAAAAAATAATAATCAAACATAAACAATAACGCTTTAGAATAATGTGTTATTAAATGGCGTTATTAATAGTATATTTTCTTGTAGTGAAAAGTTCCAAATTCAATTCCTGCATAAGAAGTGTTCCTCACAAACAGTTGATTCTACCAAAAGGGCACCTTCCCAACGCGAAGGTTCCAGGCCCTTGCTAACCGACGGAGATAGTTTGTGCAAACAGACATCCAGTTGGGTAGTTTGGGCCTGCCCTATGGATTCACTTAACAATGAAGAGCACTTCTCTGGAAAAGAAACAAATAACTGGCAAAGAAAAGAACATGGCTTTGGAAATGATAACGAGGAATCGCTGAGGAGCAAATGGTAAGAGGCATGGGCAAGCAGACAGAAAACACACAAGCCCTCTTCGGAGGCACAAGCCCTCTGCGGAGGCACAAGCCCTCTTCGGAGGCACAACTTTTCGGAGGAAAAAGTCCTCCAATGAGGCACACTTCCCAAGTTTAAAGTGCAAATTAAAGTCCTCCAATGAGGCACACTTCCCAAGTTTGAAGTGCAAATTAAAGTCCTCCAACGAGGCACACTTCCCAAGTTTGAAGTGCAAATCAAAGTCCTCCAATGAGGCACACTTCCCAAGTTTGAAGTGCAAATCAAAGTCCTCCAATGAGGCACACTTTCCAAGTTTGAAGTGCAAATTAAAGTCCTCCAATGAGGCACATTCCCCAAGTTTGTAAAAAAAAATCCCTCTAATGAGGCCCACTTCACCAAGTTGAAGCGCCAAAGTCTTCTTCGGAAGCCCGCTTCACCGCGCAGGAGAATACACTTTTCAAAAAACAAAAGTGACCATCTCTGAAGGATGAAGTGTAAAAGAAAAAAGAGAAAAACTTCCCAAATACAAGGCACACT
Organism: Allium cepa; assembly: GCA_030765085.1. NCBI lineage: Eukaryota > Viridiplantae > Streptophyta > Magnoliopsida > Asparagales > Amaryllidaceae > Allium > Allium cepa. The sequence continues at coordinate 814,163,903 of CM060931.1, forward strand.
CTACTAAAGAAGAATAACATTTCCTCAAAAATGGAAGAATTATTCTCTAAAGCAAGAGTGCAAGCCTTCTCGAAATGGAAGAATTATTCTCTAAAATGAGAGTACAAGTCTTCTTAAAATAGAAGAATTGTTCCCCTAAGTCTCCGCAAAATGGAGAATATTACAATGAGCCGTGGTATGGGGGCAATATAATATTGCTACATTAGTAAAAAGCAGTACCCAAGCAACACACCACAAGCTCACTGCAGTATCATGCAGAGAAAATTAAAGAAACTTGCATGAAAATGAGGGATAAATACATTCTCAAATACAGACAAACGTCTGTACAAGTAGGAAGAATCATCTCATTCTATACTATAAAAAATTTCATACATGTGCAGGTCCCCTAGATGCAAGTTCCTTTGCGGGAGCTGGGGCACTTGAAGTCTCTGCTTGACAATCTGGGGCATCATAAAGCTGAGTCAATTAAAAGAGGGTAAAAGTACGAATTAAGTGCAGAAATTCATCTTTCAACAGAAATTTAACGCTCCTCTCCTTAACCACCACAGCACTTGGTCTTTTAAAAATTGACTTATGACTGGAATATTCAGAAAGAGAGGGGATGCTGCAAAGTAAAGAACGAAATTAGCACTCAACAACTCGGATTCTGAAAATCTCAGAAATGAAAAAATCCAGCTTGCTCCACTATTTCTTCTTATCAAGAAGACATTCTACATAAAGAACTGAATATTCGAAAGTAAAGGTGCACGTTTCCTAAAAGCGTGTGAAGTGTTGTGCAAAGCTACTTAAATAACAAGTAAATAAAGTAATACTCGAAATAATACTGGTTGGCAAATATGTCAATTCAGAAAAATTCGAGGCTTGTTGTTTGAAAATAAGTGCAGTATCAATGCAGATAGCAGTTATAACTGTGTAAATTTTGTGTTGATACTTCATTCAAGATAGTAGATTCGCAACACTTCATCGAATCCATACTAATTTACTTACAGTAAAATATTAGTTCTTTGATCTAATCTATCACTCGATATGGGCAATCGGTGATGAGTATATTCGCCCCATTTTTCCGCAAATGTTGCATTTAACAGGTTGTTAAAATAATCTGTAAAGAAATGCAACAAGTTTTGGTCAAAGTTCCATTAAGTCGCACTGGTCAAGTTCAAAAGTTTTCAGATCAAAACAAAGCAAGTTTTCTTAGGTACGAGCTTAGCAGCAACCTAAAATTAAGCCGCAAGAGGTTAGGTCGTCAATCACTCTCGACCTAGCAACTCAGTAAAGCACGAGTTAAGAAGAATCGAAGCACACGACCTAGTCCCTAGGCGTATACTTCGAGGGGCAAGTGTTAACTCCACTTTTGAAGCAAGGCCGTGATATCAAAAAATCGACCGAGAAGCCAATGATAGTTCGTCTCGAAGAATGGTCAACTCAACATCTCAACAAAGCAAGTTCTGTTGAATGGTTTTTCAGATAAGATCCCCTACGAAGGGGGGGTCCGGGGGGGTGTCAACCCCCCAAGGTGGGGGTGCGGGGGCAACGCCACCGCTACGGTGTTCGACCTGCCCGGTCAGGTCGCAGGGGTCCAGGTGGCAGCGCCCCCGGCGGGGTGCGGGGCAGCGCCCCATCCAAAACGGTATACGACTTAAAGAATGAAGCGACCTGTCTTCTACTCGAGGCCAGCAACCTACAACCTAGTGGTTCCAGCGATCTAACTCTCCTCTTTGAAGGCGACTTACCGACCTAACGAGTTAAAGTGTTGAGCAACCTAACGTCACAGTATGAAACAGCTTAAGCGAGTTACAGGGAGCCACGACTTAACGACGTAAGAAGTGCCACGACTTAACTACTTAAGAAGTGTAACGACTTAACGACTTAAGAAGTGTAACGACTTAACGACCTATGGGATAAAACTTCTCAACGACCTATTACTTAAAGGGCCTCGCGACCTAATGAGTTCAGCGACCTAAAGGAGTCCACGACCTAACACATGAAGCGACTTAGTGATCCAACTACTGAACGACCTAGCGAGCTATACAAAACCGAGTTAAGCTATAACTCGTATGAACGACCTACGACCTATACTTGGTCGCGTTCAACCTATTAACTCACTCAGAAAAGCCGAGTACAACCAGGATGGGCCATAACTTGTATGCCTTAGGTCATGACTTCCGACCTATGACTTACCGTAGGCCGTAGCATCCGACTTACGACTTATGTCCGGAAACACCTATAAATACAGCGTGAGCTCCAGCATAACGGGGACTTTTAGAGGGGCTCATTCTTCGAAGCGCCGATACTCTGTCATTCTCTCGGCTCAAACAGCACTACAAGCACTCCAAACGCCAAAGACGCTACAACAAACTTCAAGAGAAGATCTGGATCATTCAACATGAACTCAAAAGATTCTTCTACATCAAAGTTTGAGCTACTAGTCAAAAGTGTGTTGTAATCGAAGTGCATTGTAAAGAATTGTTATCAAATCATCAATAAAGGAATTTAAAGTGGACGTAGGCTCGATCTTAAGCCGAACCACTATAAAACTGTTGTCTTTTATTACTTTTCTGTGATTTCTCTGCTTATACTTTGTTCCCGTACCAACAGGTGGTGCTTTCACTTAATCTCTATTTGCATAGGGGTGTTAGCGTCCAATTTTTACGTTAACATGTTGCACCTGAGTTGAACCCGTCTTTTTATTTGGGCTTGACCTTGTGCTCACCTGTCCCTGTAACATTATCAAGTGTATATCGGTGTGTACGGCCTTGTGGCATGTACAGTGATACACTGTACATGTCACATTGTTCGTGTGTGATGAATTCAAATATAAATCATGATGAACAACCCAAATAACTGAGGCAAATAATATTTTCAAAAGCCATATTTTATTTTATATTGCAAAAATATTTCTTTTTCAATTTTACTGCGTTAGTGGATATTTTTGCAGATTGCTCAGATGCTGGATTCTAACTGGAATGAAGTTGAAGATAAAACTACGAGTGTGAGTGAAATGTAGTGAGGAATTTGTGTACGTATGAAATTGTGATGTATTGTAATCAAAATTGTATATGTATAGTGAGAGCTTGAATTTGTACTATTCAAAAATGTAATAAATATTTGTTTGAATAAAATTTCTATTTGAATTCAAATTCCGTGTTATTTATTTTTATTCCGCAAATAATTATTTAGTCTATGAAAAGTAAAATAGTACATTAATAAATACATTTAAACGAATATATATATATATATATGTTTATTATCATCAAACAAAAATCATATAAGCGCATATTCAACAACTTCCACTTTCTAAAGTGCATCTATAGCGACTATCGCTATATGTTCCGTAACTTTTAAAACTTGGTTTTTAAAATCAAATAGCTTTAAAACCACATTTCTTTCTATATTTTTAAACCGCTTTAATATCTTTGTAAATAGATTTGAATAAAAACAAAGGTCAAGTTTGGAAAAACATTTCAAAACACCTTTAGAAATCAAATGACAAAGTTGCATAAAAGAGGATTATAGAAATCCAATGTTGCATTTAAAACATCCTTGAAATCCAAGTAGTAAAAAGTATTTCAATGGGAAATCAAAGTCCTAAATCAACATAGAAACTTCAAAAAGTCATAAAGAGGCTTCAAAGCTCCATTAGCACTTAACAAATGCTGCTACTGCCCTTTTTCATTAAAAAGAGTCAACTTTGAACTTAGCAAAGAATACATCAACTTTTGGCCAAGCTACCAAGCTTTTGGCATTCAACAATTTATAACACAAATATATAAATGAAATTAAAAATCAACCATGGTAGGTAATCATTTAGGATCCCTCTTCAAATTTTCTATTCTTCGAAGTGCTTTCGTAGCGACCTATTCGCTACAAAGATAGTCTCACTTTCATTCACTTTTTCTGGTCCCCTACTATTCCTTATGTGTTTTAGCTCAATGCTATACCACATGACCATAGTCATGTTAATAACTCATTTAAGTTCCTTGCAAGAAAAAATTACTATGTCATTTGCTACCAAGTGGGAATCAAATCAAAATAAGCAATATAAACAAGTATAAACAACATAAACAACAATTTATATTTTACAACATTTAGATTATTAAAATTGGCATTAAAGTGAGAGATCTCACTTTCAATCGACTTAAGCTCTTGCGAAAGCACACTACTCCTTCCAAAAAACCAACCAAGCACCGACCAACTCAAACAACTTTAACAAGAGCTTGACTAAAGCCTAGGGACCCTTTATGTTATTCATGGCTAAGGTTTGGGGAGAGGGGTTTGACTCTAAATTTTGGATCTTTGTAACGGTAGTGACGTCTCCAATATTATTTCAAGGCCATAGAATAATTTTAAGGAGAAAATAAGTCAATTGGTATGGTTTTGCTTAAGGAAAAGAATGGTAATAATGGAAAAGGAGTAAAAGAAAGCGGAGATGAAAAAAATAAATTTGTGAAATGGAGGTGCATTTATAAATACTTTTGGTAAATGGCAAATGACCTCACTTACCCACTCACAAATTGCCTAACTACTCCTCCACTACTCGTCCATAACAAGCTTCCTACATGTGCCACCCATGAGCTAAAGCACATGCCATCACATCACATAAAAAGTACACAAATTCATATACTAAAAAATCCACTTTTTTCTAATCCTTTATTTAATCATTTCTAGAAAATTTCTAATGATAATTAAAGTTAATCAATTCCTTTATTAGCAAATAGGAAATGTTATTTTTTATTTGTATGCCTATTTATATGTTCAATAACAACTTTGGTTCGAGAAAAGGTCGAAATTTCGAAAAATGAATTTCAGTCACAATTTATATTTTTCAATGAAATTTTTATTCTTATAAACAAACTTTCAAATGAATTTACCATCATTTTTTATTAATTAAAAGAGGGAAATTTGTTTATTAAAAACCATTAATTGAATAATTTAAATTAATTAAATATTCACCAATCAAAACGATAAAATTCCGAGTCATTACAACCTTCCCCCTTAAAAGAATTTCAACCTCGAAATTTCATCTTAATCAAACAAACAACTAAGAAAAAACCGTACTAATACTTTACATTCTTACTCATACCCATACGATGTGCATGAATCATCCTTATGCAATATCCGACCCGATCATTTGTTTAGGTATATAAATCATCATCTAAACAAGTATATGTCGCTAAATTTATTTATTGCGGAACCCTGACCCGGTTCCTTGATCGTATACTTATGTTTTCCTTACATAGTGTCACGACCCATCCTTCTCGACCCTCGAAAATCGACACAAACATACTCCACAGTATAATATGCCGACAATCAAGTGCCAGAAAAGACAGATTGTTGAGGAAAAGAAAGAAGATAAAAGAAAGAAGGAACTAAACAATAATAGAATCTCACAATCGCAGCGGAACAAAATATAATAGTCAATAGCAGATCTTTACACAAAATGAAAACTATATCTGTTTTATATAAATTGCATCATCAGAGTATCACAAACAAACAACATTTACCAGTCTGACAATATCAACAATCACAGCAGCGGATATAAACAAGTACGGATAATATGTCTCGGACTCCAGCTCCTCTCCTGAGCTCCATAACATCCTTTCCTGTAATCTATAATACTCGGTCTGACCCGAGCATTATAATGAAATAACACCCGAGTCAGTCTGGAATACCGGCGTGAGAGAAATACACCCAAATTGATTATTAAAGTTTCAAAAGTCCTTTGAAAACAAAAGCATCTCGTAAGACCACGCCACAAATAAACATGTCGGGTTTTTACCTTACGAAAGCTAAAACATTTCTTATAAAATCCTATGATGATATTATAATAGTGTCTATATACAAATACTTATTAAATAGCCGAAATTGTTACATTCACTAAATTCCATCTACTAGCCACAATTGTGGGTAATACAAACAAAAACCGTACAGGGTGCGTTGGGAGAATGGATTTCCAACTAATGACAGGGCACTAGGGTACCACCTGTCACAGTACGTGACCTAGATCACCGTACCGAGGATTACTTCCAATCCCCTGCAACACAAGACTGGGACTACCCCTTACTGGATAATCCCGATTAAGATCACCCCACGGTTGGGATCAGCAACCGCACCACTTAGCCGAATAAAAAGGGACATCTAAACAGGGATGACCTGACCTTAATGGGTGCTACCCACACAACCTTGCTGCATATCCCCTGATTTTCAGTCATTCCCGATTGATGAGGCTTGAGGCTAAGCGTTACCTTTTTAGAACGTTTCATTTAGAATGCTCATCGCCCACCTGATGATGTTCTGAAAGCATTCATCCATACAAGTCCGTCACGGGTTCGAACGGACCCGAAGGCACTATTCCTACTACATGCATTTTGGAAACATCCTCAGGATTAGTAGCGACCAGCCCTTGCACTTCACCACTCCATCTTCGACTCCGAACTCTTATTTTCTACAAGAAAACATACAAACCAGATCGAAGTGGTTTTCGAGAGATTAATCCTTATCCCGGTCTCTTCGAAACGATCAGCGCATTGGCCAATATTGATAGTCGGTGATTTAACTATCAATTAACATTCACAAACATCCATCAAACAATAAATAATTTCCCCAAATTATTTATTATCCTCAAAAATATCTTTGCAGGATATATTTCCATTTTCAAACCCTTTTGAAAACAGTTTTCAAACCCAACTCTTCTCATGGAATAAATTCCCAAAAATCTATATCCACTGAATACATCCATGTCCAAATACTGTAGATTTAAAATAATTTAAATCACTTTATTCTTGAATACATCTTTAACATTTAAATTTCAACTACCTAAATATTTTATTTAAAATATATACCTTTAAAGTATCTCAAACAAAACTGCTTTATAAAATACAAACTACTTTTCTCTAAAATAAAGGTTAAGCTATATTAAATTTAAAATAAGAGTTATGAAATTTTATACTAGTTTCTAAAAATATTTTAACCAAACTTATTTTTAAAATAAACTATTTATTAAAATATAAATATTAATCATTATCTTTAAAACATAATACCAATTAACCTTTAAAATAATTTCTATTATAATTAATTTAATAAATATTTACCATCAAAATTTATACAACTTAAATAATAATCTTCTTAAAACATTCCTTTAAAGTCAACTTCAAAATTCCAAACTTTTAATCAAAAAACTGCTTAAAAAAATACTTGGCTTTTAGGGAAATACACTTCCATTCCATAATAATCCAAAGAATTCCTTTTATACATCCTGCTTGATTTATCTCAATTCAAATTTACGTTCCAACCCCGTAAATATCTTCCCATACTTTAAAAATAAACACCTTTTATTTTTAAACACATTTCCCATTTCCTGGAAATTCACTTTCAAAATATATACTTAAATTATTTAAAATAAGTTGCTAAATTCTTTATTCAAAATATACTTTTGAAAATCTATAAAAGTTTTCTTGGGTAACTTAAATCAAAATTTCCTTTTAACATAAAGTTATTATATCAAATACTTATAATAAAATTTCCTTTAGAAAACATAATACTGATTTACCTTTAAAATAATCAAACACCATAATTACTTAATCAAATGTTTACTTTTCACTTAAAAGTAAATAAAGATAATAATTTTTCTAAAATATTTTAAAACACATTTTTAAACTTTCTAGTTTATACTTTGAAGTTTTCTTTTGAAACATACTTCATCTTCCAAGAAAAATACACTTTCCATCCTTTAAAACTAATCTCCACTATTATTTTTAAAACAATTTGCGCCTTCTCATAGAAATTCCCACCGGAAATCTATACTTTCAAATTTATTCCCCAATAAATATTCCATTTCCTTTATAAACCCAGTTTGTAAATTTCCATTCCTCATTTCCTTTAAATCTTAAGTTGAAAAACACTTCAAATTTCGAAACCAATTTCCTGAATTTAATTTTTTAAATTCATTACTCAAAAATCCCTTTTCATTTTCCTTTTAATCCCAATTTATTTTATTTACACTTTAAAATCCTAGATTATATTTATCCAATCATAACAAAGCACAATTTAATTTTCAAAATTTATCTATCACAGTATATAATTAAATATACCATCAATTATGAAAATAATTTCTATATTGTAAGGAATCCAGTTGGATCCCTCCAACCTGTTTTCCTGCATCCACAGATGTTAGCATAACAGATAAATATTGATCCAATCTGATAACCATTATCACATTCAACAAATCAAGTACTCATTTAAATATTAACTATTTAAACTAACTAGCATTTTAGATATGAGTGAGATAAACTCCCCTTGAGTCTCGGCGAGCGTTTTAAATTTTAAATTAAATCGAGCTCGTTCGATTTAATCCAAAATTTCCACTTGCTCAATCCAACTCCGGATCTGCGCTGTAGCGTAGATCACGTCGCTACGATTCTGGCGCTGCTAGTTTCGTCGAAATCTGACAAAGTATGCAAGAGTTATGAATTTATAAGGGTTGAATATGATTTAAAACAAATTCTTTTTATTTTATTATACCAAAATACAAATCGGCCGTTCAAAATTTATAGCCGATCAAGGCCGTAGCCTTCATCTTCTCAACATGCACGTCCCCAGTATCCCCCAAACCCATAGCCGCCTCCCAAGGGTTTGCCAACGCGGCCACCACGGCTACTTCTAGACGATTGTGACCACCATAGAAACCACCAATTCGAGCTCAACCCTAGCGTAGAACCTCGCGAAGCTCGGCCCCTCAGTTGATCAGAAAAACATGCGCGACTACATGACCTTCACGGCAAATTCTATGCTCCAGACGATGACGTTAATAAAGATCCACGTTGGATCTATAGTACTCGACGAGTACTACGATTATCCAGTTGATGATTTTTGCAGAAAATTGATGAATTAGGAGAAAAATGAAGGAGAAGGCACAATGATTTCGGCGAATGAATAAAGAAGAGTAGTGGTCGATGAAAACTAGGGTTTCTCGGCCCCAAATACGTATGTCTATACACGTAATCTAATTATTTTATTATTAAATTCACCTTTTAACAACTTTCTCGAACGATCTCCAAACAACACGTGCCGACAGGTGATTATAAGGTTTTACCGCATTCCGAACACAATGGAACGTGTTTCGGAGGCTAATTCGATCATATGCGCGAGTTATGGAAATAAACGATCAATTTTTAATTAAATCGATTAAAATAGTTTCTATGCGTTTTGAGCTGCCAGGGTCTAAAGACAACTCCGATTGCTATAAAAATTGAAATCCGATAATAACTACTATTACGGATCCATTGAAACTAGTTTCGTCGAATTCAGAGACTGTGCCTCCGAAGCTATTTTAACTCGTTGATTAATTCGAACGACTTTCAAAATCGTCGAAATCACATAAAATTTCACTTTTAAATTTCTACCAACTCAATTATAAATCATATAGAATTTATAATCATATTTGAAATCATTCTGATTCAATTTAAATCAAAATCTGATTATTTGTATTACCACTACAAATTAAATTCCATTATTTAATTAATAAAAATTCCAAATTCAACTTATCGACCTTTAATTCCATCTAAAAATCCAATAGAAAAATTCAAATCAAACTAAACTTAAAATAAACCTTAGAAACCATTTTCATAACTATTTACCTCCAGATTCACAAATTATCCCAATCCAAATATTAAATTATTATAATTCAATTTCAATTGAATTACCATATTCGATATTTTAACTAGTTATATTAATTTAACCAAAATCTTCTTATTCAATATCAAATTAAAATTCACGTTCAACATTTAAAATGAATTAAATATTCAAATTCTAACGACCAAAGTTCTGGGTCGTTACATTCCTTCCCCCTTATGAGAATTTCGTCCTCAAAATTTGCTAAGGACGAAAAATGCTACTAAATTCATTCGCTTACCCCAAAATTCATTCAAGTAAAACTTACATTCACTTCTCAAAACCTTTTTGCTCAATTCCAAAACCATTTGTTTTTATTTCTAACTCAAAAGCTTGTGTTTCCAACATCATTTCAAAAATCAACTTTCCAAGTTAACCAAAATTTCAAAACTCCCAAAAAAATTCTAACTCCCAAAATTTTCGAAAATTTTTGGCAGAGCCTCCTTTGTACAGAGGAGATTTTGCAATATCACAATAGATATAAACATATACACATCGACCCACACGGTCGGAAAACCAAATATATCACAATATATGTGTATATATATGTGTGTGTGTGTGTGTGTATGTATCATTTTTCCAATTTTATTGCGTAGGCGTACCTTTTATTGGCATTTTAAAAGAAAGCGGCTAATATATTATGCATTTGCGCACTCCAACTCTACCGATTGCCTTCCGTACTTGTACTTACTCAAACATACATATCAGTTTTCAACAATATAAGATTTTTAACAACCTTCCATACATTTATCTTAGCCAAACACCTCAATTACATAGTTTAAACAAACAAATTTCCTAATTCAACCTGTTAACCATATATTATAAGCAAATCCCAAGATTTCAATCACTATTTTTATTTCCTAACAAATCCAACTTCATTTTATTTCACTTGAATGATTTACATTCAAGTTTACTATTCTCAATCCATATTCACATCAATATGATTAACATGTGCATTACTTGCATCAATTTACTACAATTCAATTCCAAATTGATTCACAACCAAATTTTTATTTTCAATTTGATGTATTTGCATTTCTTTGATGATCCATTTTCATTTATATGCAAACCCACTTAATTAGATTTCACTTAATCCAATTGATTCAAAAAAACCTGCTTAATTTTCTTCTTTAAATCAATTCAATTCCGTTTACAACAAAACGACCAATTTCCATGCAAATTTTAATGTTATTCAAACAAATAACCATTTCTTAAGCTTATACTATTTAAAATCAATTCCAACATAAATTTATATTAATATTATTCCACTCAGAATTATTTACAATCCAAACATCCTCATTTTTATTCCATTATCAAATTAAATTGCTATTCTTACACTTCCAATTCATTATCCATATAGGTTTATTCAAAACCATCTCTTAAAACTCGACAACGACCCTTACACAATTTCTTAAGTTATTTCAACTCCAAAATTACTCCATTTCTTCTTACATTCATTTTATTTTCATTTAAATTTGATTCTCATTAAATCAAATTCCAATCTATTACAAATTTTAGTTCAATCTGTTTACTTACTCAATGCATTTTAATTTATTCACCTTCTCAATTCATTTCTGAATTTACTTAATTTATAACATGTCCGTTTTCAATTATCTTATATTCAAACTGAATTTATTTGCAGTTCGAACCATGTCTATTTTAACCCAACTTCATTTCATTCGACAATATTCACATCACAATTAATTTATTTGCAATATATGTCGAATTCCATTTAATTAAGCTTACGCTAGTTTCATCTTCAACTATTCTCTCAAATTTAGTTTGGGTGAAAAATTTATTCATTCAATCTCAATTCCACTTAAATAAATTTCCTTCAATTTAATCTTTTACCTATTTAATTCAAGTTCAACTAGATTTTATTTAGCCAACTTAAATTCATACCATTTTATTTACTATTTTAATTAAGAATTTAACTCCATTCAATATAATTTATATCACAATTAAATTTTGATTTCAACTCAATCTAAATTCAATTCAATCCCTTTTAATTTAAGTTAAATCCAATTCGATCCAATTTTATTTCTCCATTCAATTTAAATTTTTACTCTCTAAATATAAGTTCAAAAACTTATTTACGAACCTAAGTCCATGCATCTTATATATACATATATATATATATATATATATATATATATATATTACTTTGCCTTATCAAATTTTACATCCATTTAGGATTTAAATTTTGACTTTACCATAACGTTCAACCATTATCTTATGTCAATAATTCTATTTTCTATTCATAAGTTCACCAACTTATTTATTTAAAAGCTTATGTTGCTCATTTTTATCCATTTACATCTTACAATCATAATTCTAGATTATGTATATATACGACCTGAAATTTTCAAAGCCGAAAATTCCAGATAGTTATGAAAAAGAAGAAAAAGATAGAAGAAGAAGAACAGAAACATCAACAACTCACATTTACAGCGGATAAAATATAATAATAAATAATAACAACTTACAAAACGAATATTATATCTGTTGGTTACATTTAATATACATCAGAGTTTCACATAATATACAGTCACTGAATAATTACAATTATCATGTTTCAGATTAACAATAATATAAATACATCGGATATACTCTATACGATATTGCCATCCAGCTCGCCTCCTGAGCTCCAGAACGTACCTACCTGAAAATCTGAAATACTCGGTCTGACCCGAGCATTACACCAAAGTAACACCCAGGTCAGGCTGGAAACCAGCGTGAGTAAACCCAACTAACATAGAATACCAAAGCAACAACTTACATAAACCCGGGGTAACTAATATCAATTTAACAGATCCACAATTTGCTATAATCAATGCTTATTTCACATATAAATTTCTAAGTACCAAACTTAGATAAAATAATCCAATTCACTTAAATCATTTCATTCCAGCCTATTGATTTCACAAATCAATTTATAGAAATTCGAAGTGGTTTCGGGTATTTCCCAATACCCGACCCCGATCACTTTGAAACTCATGTCATCCTAACCTAAGTTATCCAAATGAATTACACAACATCTCATATCAGTGATATCAACTCATTCAAAGCATCCAATACCCTTCATCATCCATGCTTAATCGCATACACATCAATTCAATTGATTCTAATTGAAATTTCAAACTTCAATCACTTAGATTTCCTCATTAATTAATTCCAAATCAATTAATTAATCAACTCTTCCATATCCATTCATCTTAACTAACAACCCTGGATTAATTTTCTTTTAATTATATTCAGGTGATTATCTGTAATTCATTTCACGATATTAGATATTCTTAACCCATAATCAATAAGTAATCTTTAATTACTTCACAAATTAATTAACTATAATTAATTACACTAAGTATTCTTAATTACTTATATTAATTAACTTCTCATAAGTCACTTATTATGAATTAATGAATCTCAATTATTTAAATCTTTAATTACTTCATTAATTATATAAATTACCGATTTCCAATTATATTTCAATTTATCGTAATCTGAATTAAATTACATTAATTAAAATACCATACTAATCATTCTTGATTTATCTTACCCTACAATTAACTGTCCACCTATTTTCTTCATTAAATAAATCAATTTCTCCTTAATTAATTATCTTGATTAATCTCTTGTTTAATTACACAGTAATTGTATTTTATTAACGTCATTAAACAATTATTTATCATGTCATCAGATGATTATTCTGATTTACTCTCACTTAATTAATTAACTTATAACTTAAGTTATTGATTAATTCAAACCCTTAAATACTAAATTAATTAACCCAAACCATTAATTAATTATCCATTTTAATCACCCTTATATTTCTTCCAAAATCCAATTTATATATTTCGATAACTCAGGGTACCGAAATATTCAAGCAATCCACAGCATTCAGCAGTCCAATTACCTAAAATATTCATCACAGGATATCAATCATTCCAGTGTGAACCATATAGTACTATATAATATAGCACATCAATCCAATTCAACCATTCAACCAATCATTTAAATTTAAATAGAAATTCAGAAACGTGAGGTTTACTCACCTTTGTTTTATTTGCAATTGCATCCTATCCTGACTTGTTTCTTCACAATTATTGACCTTGCATAAAATTGGATGATTTTCATTAATATTCGAACCAAATCGAAAAATTAAATTTCCATTTGATAAATTTAATTTACTAGAGATTTTAATTTAATAGTTCTCATTTTAAAAAGTCATTTAATTTGAACAAATATTTAAATTTAAACTAATAAGATAAATATGTATTTATATTTATATCACTATTTTTCTTTACTGCATATAAATATCCATATATATTCATTTCGTTTCATTTTTTTTTCAAGATTAATCAAAAGAAGATAACGTATACCTCACTGCTATGATGCCTCCACCATCGCAGATCCAAAATCCACAACCCGACTTCGACGAACTTCCCAAATCGAGTCGCCGCCATCTCGATCAAAACCCCAAATTGCCCTAACTGCAAACCCCAGGTCGCCGCCCCGAGCAAGCCAAAATCACGAGCACTGCTACCCTCGAGCCCTCCCCTCATCGGCGATCTCGACACTTTCCTGCCCACCTAGCTTCACGCGCGCGTACGCAAACCCATCACCATCGAGAAATCGCGACCGCGAGCTTGCGTGCGCCTCTGAAACACTCCACCACGATGCTCGTCTTCCATGATGTCGCGTCGAGTTGGAGAAAAGACTCGATTCCTTCCATTTACTGCGTGCGAGCTCCAGTTACGATAACTTCGAACGAGACGAATTGATATGAACAAAAAGTGACTTGGCTTCCATTTTTTTAGTTCAATTTTTCTTTGTTGAAGATTTTTCTTTCCTTTTATTTTTTCGATCTCTATTGATATTAAAAGCTTCGGCCAAGATTTCGTTTCAAAAAATTTAATTAATTTGTTTCACGCGTTCGATTTCCACTGAAGAGAATAGAGAGGAACGGATAGGGTTTGGAAAGGCTTCCCGCGTACGCTTTTTTACTAAAAATATCTCTGACTAATAATGTACTTCAGATTTTATTATATAATTAAATATTGAAAATATCCCGCATCGTATAACGCGAAATCCCGAACCCCGAATCGGACATGCCAACAGACCTTTTTAAGGTTTTACCCGCATTCCGAACACAATGGAACGTGTTTCGGAGGCTATTTAGATCATATGAGCGAGTTACCGAAATAAACAATCAATTTTAAATTAAATTGATTAAAATAGTTCTAAGCATTTAAAGCTGTCAGGGTTCAACTACAACTCCGATTGTCGCAAAAATTGAAATCCGATAATAACTAACTATTACGGATCCAATGGAAATGGTTTCGTCAAATTCCGAGACTGTGCCTCAGAAGGTTATTTTTAAATTTAATTTAAAAGATAAAATTTCAAAATGGAACAAAACACTTCCAAACTCAATTTCAACACTTTCACTACCTTCAGTGCTATCAATAAAAAATTTATAAGCCTTCAAATTATTTTTAACAGGCTTAAAACTCCAGATTTAGCATTTTACTCAATTTCAAATTATATGATTCCATAGTTAAACTATATAATTCAATAATTTAATTAACAAGTAAATATTGATATTTTGAAATTCAAATTAAAATTAACTTTTTAAATATTTAAAATCAATTAACAATTCCAATTTAAGTTGTTAAAAATTCCGGGTCGTCACATTCCTCCCCCCTTAAAAAAATTTCGTCTCCGAAATAACTAGTTAGGAAGAACGGGCCAATACTCGTTTACCTTTTTTCCAAAACCAATAGTTTTATCAATTTCCTGCCAACTATCCTTTATGAAAGACCCACTATCACCTTACCCAACTTCCCAAAACCTTCTGTAGTTTCAAATAATATCCCTTTGCTCCATTATCTAAATTTCAATTTAAAACCAAATTTTGAATTATCAAAATTTTCTCAAAATTTTTCTAACTCCCTAAGTTTCCGAAATTTTTTGCCAGCGTCTCCTTTGCGCGGCTAACTCGATATAACTACAAAAGGCCTCTACGGGCTCCCAAATTTCAAAAGAAAACAAAAGCCAAGTGGCTACTCAAAAACCCAATCCAATTTCATCAATAAATTTAAATGCATACCTTTTTTTGGACAATTCACATTTATCCTTTGGAATCAAATCCAATTTTCTTTTCCCCTTTAATGCCTACATATCTTATTTAGCAACAATATATACAATTGTAACCTTTCAAATCATTTATACTTTTTCTTAAAGAAGTTTTCACATATACTTCTATGCAAATTAGTTTTCCCTGTTTCATGCTAATTGACATTAGTTTCATCTACTAGTTTACATTAGTTTTCCAATTTGAAATCGATTTGTCGTTAACCAAATTTTTCAAAAATTTTCTAACTCCCAAAATTTTCGGAAAATTTTAGCAGTGTCTCCTTTGTACGGAGGAGCTTTGGCAATTTGACAAGAGATACAAATATATATACATCAACCCACACGGTCGGAAAAACCAAAAACAGTTCATATTCGCTATTTTATTGCGTAGGCGTACCTTATTTAGCATTTTAAGCAAGCAGCTTATTTATTTTAGCATATATCGCGACCAAATCCAGCCAAACAGCCTTCAGGTACCTGCACTTACTCAATTTAAATATGTAAGTGCCATATATAGAAAATTTATTAGCATTTCTCTTATATTCAATAGCTAAACACATGTATATCACAAGCAACAAGCACCAAAACGCTTTCCATAAGCGATTTATATAACTTTAAAGCTGATCCAATTGCTTTCAACCAATTCATATACCATTTCATTCAATTTTAATAGCTTGCAACTCAATTTCTTATATTCAATTGATTTTTAATCCAAACAAGCTCATGTTCACTTCAAATGATTCAGAAACAATTTTATTTAATCTCTATCAACTCATAGCATTTTAATTAATCTACATTTCATTTCATTTCCACATCATTTCCACTTTAAAATTATTTCAACCAGCTTGTCAATATTCAATGCTTATTATTAATATCCATTTTTCCCACATAAATTTAACCCAAGCTTTTATTTCATCGGCATTCACTCTTATTCAATGCCAAGCATCCATAAATTTTAACTTAAGTAAATTTACTTTAATTTATTCCAACATCAAACTTAAGTTTACTTCTATTTGATTCTCATTTAATCCATTTCCATTAAATTCAGTTAACCCATCCATTTTAAATTTTAATTTCAAATTCACCTTCTCAATTTATCAAAATAATATCCAAGCACCTACTTAACTCATTTATACTTCAAATTAGTATACCACCAAATTCAAGTTCAGTCTAATAATCCAATTCCAATCACAACTTGATTTAGTTTTTATTCAATCAGACTTCATCCATTTAATATTTAACTCAATTAACTCGTTTTAAATTTTTAATTTACTTACTTAATTCGTTATCGAATTTACTTTATTAATATAAAGTCATTCTCAATTTATTTCTATTCACTCGGATTTTGTTTTGCAACTCTAACAATTTCTATTATATTCACTTTTATTTCATATGACATCACTTCTCTTATATCCAATTTACTTGTAAATTTCATTAAATATTACTCAAATAACCTTTGAATTTTATTTGTAATTCAAACCATCACATTTTCCAATCCAACTCTATTTTCTTTTTATTTAACATCTCCTCTTATTCAATTCATTACCAAATCTAAGTCGAATTCTATTAAAAATTCGAATTCATTCCCAAATCCATTATCAACGTACAATCCATTTATTTTCCCAAGTTAAATTTTATTAATATACTCAATCAAATAATAACTTAGCCAATTAGCTTATTTCAACTTCTAAATCAATATTCGATTTTAATTACAAATTCACTTCATTAGAATTCCAGTTTGGATTTCCTTTTATTTCCCAAAATTCCATCACTTTTATTTTAAAATTTTAGAAATGCTTTAAAATTCACATAATACTATTAATATAGCTCTTTATAAAATACTTCTTATAACTCGATGTCTCAACCAGTCCATCCTTATTCTCACAGAAATTCAGTCATACGTTGATCATGCGTAGGACTGAAAATCTACAAGTACTTGGTAAACCCGTTTTCAACACCCAGTGAAAATACTTGAAAAATAATTTATTAAAAATATAGAAAATAGTTTTTGAAAATAGAGGAAATATCTTTAGTGAGGATGCTTTGGAAATCATCACCCCCATCCATGGTCGCAGTTAACTCGATGGTTACGTTGCCATCCCGACAAAATCCATAGATAACTGTAGGCCTCCGCGCCCCTCGATTACACCATGGAACCCGCTACAGATCGTTGCTATACACGGGCTTTCCGTTGCTATCACAGAAAAAATCCATATAACTGTAGGCATCAGCGCCCTCGAATTTCGCTGCCAAAAGAATGAAACTCCTCCACTCGACTTGACCATAGATCGCAGTCTACCGATGTTGCGTTGCTCGACATCGAGTTACACTGTCGTCACAACATAACCCAAATGCCTATGTAGGCATCAGCGCCCTCGACTTTCGCTACCCAATAATCCTCAGGAACTAGTTTGTCCGGACTCCTCACAGGATCAACTTTAGAACCCCCCCCCCTGGGGCTCAAGGCAACACGACCCGGTGGAACTCCTGAGAAGTTCATCCCAAGGGAGCGCCTTTTCCCCCAGAGCTATCATCAAAATACTTTATACTATACACATATAGTATCTTTCAAATCATACACCTAGTATGATCTCATACAAAGCTCCTTACACAAAATCGATTATCCCAAAATCGATAATTCTCAAACTAGGCTTTCCAAATCCAATATTGATTTTACCCGAAAAATCAAAAGCCTTTCCAAATCTAAAGGTTCCCAAAACATTTTTCCAAATTCCCCATAAGATCCTTTATATATATTCAGATATATAAAATTTTAAAAACTTTGGATCTTCTCAAACTGGTATAAAACTCCTTTTATACTTCAAATACCTTCAAAAATCATTTTCTTCCGGCAATAGATTGAACAAGGAAAGATTTATCTTATATAACAAAAATATATATAACTTTGTTTATTCAAAAATCAAATATTCAAATTTGATTACTCTTTCCAATATCAATTTCATTCAAATCCGTATGATGTACACATACCATCCGTACACTACATCAACCTAATCGCTCGCTCGATCACACAATTTCACTTCCGAACTAGTATCGTCCACCCGACTTCCTAGTGCGGACTCAGATCTAGTTCCTTGATCAGAAACCGTTAATCTCCTTGCATAGCCATA
Organism: Allium cepa; assembly: GCA_030765085.1. Lineage (NCBI taxonomy): Eukaryota > Viridiplantae > Streptophyta > Magnoliopsida > Asparagales > Amaryllidaceae > Allium > Allium cepa. The sequence goes on from CM060931.1 coordinate 814,182,835, forward strand.
ACTATGATTGGGAATATCCAGAACCAATCAACAATCCATATCCAGGTTCGCCGTCGAAAATCGAGTGAAAAATCCCGACTCGGATCGATAAACTATCTCGAAATTCTGTGCTCGAATCTGGATCAAATCACTATGCGAATAGAATAATATACGTGCATCCTATGTATTTATTTTCATTGATTATTAGCCAAATCAATCCCATTTCTGTTCTCATTCACTTGAATTTTCATTCACTTAGTTACAATTGTCTCAATTCCATTGAATTATCACTTCAATTCTTACCCCAGTTGGGAATTTAATCAATAACAGTTTGAACTCCAACCAGTTTAGAAAATAGCTTGAGAATTCAAAAATAGGTAAGTAGTTGGAAAATAATTATTAGCTTGCAAATAGCTGTAAAATAGTTAACTAATTGTAAAATAGTTGGAAAATAGTTAAATAGTTTCAAAATTTTTGGATAATTGCAAAATAGTTGTAAAATAGTAATTAATTTGTAACATAGTTGAAAAATAGTAATGAGTTTAGAAAACAGTTGAAAAATGGTTATATAGCTCCAAAAATAATTGTAAAACAAGTATAAAATAATTTGGCTTTAAGAAAGAAATGTCGTATATATTTAATAGCTTGAAAAAAAATAAGTTTATATTAAAACAATCTATATTGAAAACAGTCCAGAGTCAAAACTGTTCACTTTCCCATCAATTCAATTTAAATTTCCACTTCCATTTAAATTGACCCAACTCCAATTTCAATAACTCCAATTTCCAATGGACTTGATTTATTCCCAATTCAAGTTGAATTAATCCTCAATTCCTTTCCAACTTCAAATCAAATTCCATTTGATTTTAAACTAATTCAACTTTAATTACAATTCCAAATTATTCAAATAAATTTGGACTAATATCAATTGAACTCTCTTCAGGTTCAAATCATTTCACTTTAATCTAATCCAAATTTTTCATTTAAAATTTTAAACTTATACATCTTCAATCCCAAATCCAATCAATTCAAATCAAATTCAATTTGAACTAATTCAATTCCAATCTCAATTTTAAACCATCTCGAATTATATAAATTCGAGTTATATTCTCAAAGGTTGGTTTAACTTTTTAAACCAAGTTAACTTTGTTCATTTAAAGTTTTTTAAACAATTTTTTTTCTCTTTTTTGTTCTAATTCTAGCATTTCATTTTTAATTAATTTCAAAATTTAATTTTGTTGTATTTTCTGTTACCACTCAATTTAATTCCAATTCAAGATTTCAATTTGGTTGTATTATATTACTTCTTAATTTTAATTTCAATAATTAACATCCAATCACCTTAATATTTATTAGAAAAAAATATTGCTTTATATATTATATAAAATCATTTAAAATCTTTATATAAGAAAATAACAAGTACGCGCTCATATATATATATATATATATATATATATATATATATATTCTCAACTCATTCTAGAGTCCTACAGACTATTAAATGAGTAATCCCTACCAAAGCCAAGGTTCTCGCTTAACCTTTCAGCTATGATACCAAATGTAACGACCCGAAATTTTCAAAGCCGAAATTTTCAAATAGTTATGAAAAAGAAGAAAGAGATAGAAGAAGAAGAACAGAAACATCAACAACTCACATTCGCAACGGATAAAATATAATAATAAATAATAACATTTTACAAAAGAATATTATATCTGTCGGTTACATTTAATATACATCAAAGTTTCACATAATATACAGTCACTGAATAATTACAATTATCATGTCTCGGATTAACAATAATATAAATACAGCGGATATACTCTATACGATATTGCCATCCAGCTCGCCTCCTGAGCTCCAGAACGTACCAACCTGAAAATCTGTAATACTCGGTCTGACTCGAGCATTACACCAAAGTAACACCCTGGTCAGGCTGGAAACCAGCGTGAGTAAACCCAACTAACATAGAATACTAAAGCGACAACTTACATAAACCCGAGGTAACTTATATCAATTTAACAGATCCACAATTTGCTATAATCAGTGCTTATTTCACATATAAATTTCTAAGTACCAAACTTAGATAAATAAATCCAATTCACTTAAATCATTTCATTCCAGCCTATTGATTTCACAAATCAATTTATAAAAATTCAAAGTGGTTTCGGGTATTTCCCAATACCGACCCCGATCACTTCGAAACTCATGTCATCCTAACCCAAGTTATCCAAATGAATTACACAACATCTCATATCAGTGATATCAACTCATTCAAAGCATCCAATACCCTTCAATCATCCATGCTCAATCGCATACACATCAATTCAATTGATTCTAATTGAAATTTCAAACTTCAATCACTTAGATTTCCTCATTAATTAATTCCAAATCAATAAATTAATCAACTCTTCCATATCCATTCATCTTAATTAACAACCCTGGATTAATTTTCTTTTAATTATATTCAGGTGATTATCTTTCATTCATTTCACGATATTAAATATTCTTAACCCGTAATCAATAAGTAATCTTTAATTACTTCACAAATTAATTAACTATAATTAATTACACTAAGTATTCTTAGTTACTTATATTAATTAACTTCTCATAAGTCACTTATTATGAATTAATGAATCTCAATTATTCAAATCTTTAATTACTTCATTAATTATATAAATTGCCGGTTTCCAATTATATTTCAATTTATCTTAATCTGAATTAAATTACATTAATTAAAATACCATATTAATCATTCTTGATTTATCTTACCCTGCAATTAACTATCCATTTATTTTCTTCAATAAATAAATCAATTTCTCCTTAATTAATTATCTTAATTAATCTCTTGTTTAATTACACAGTAATTGTATTTTATTAACGTTATTAAACAATTATTTATCAAGCCATCAGATGATTATTCTGAATTACTCTCACTTAATTAATTAACTTATAACTTAAGTTATTGATTAATTTAAACCCTTAAATACTAAATTAATTAACCCAAACCATTAATTAATTGAATTAATTAATTATCCATTTTAATCACCCTTATATTTCTTTCAAAATCCAATTTATATATTTCGATAACTCAGGGTACCGAAATATTCAAGCAATCCACAGCATTCAGCGGTCCAATTACCTAAAATATTCATCACAGGATATCAATCATTCCAGTATGAACCATATAGTACTATATAATATAGCGCATCAATCCAATTCAACCATTCAACCAATCATTTAAATTTAACCATTTAAATTTAAATAGAAATTTAGAAACGTGAGGTTTACTTACCTTTGTATTTTATTTGCAATTCCATCCTATCCTGACTTGTTTCTTCACAATTATTGACCTTGCATAAACATTCGATGATTTTCATTAATATTCGAACCAAATCGAAAAATTAAATTTCCATTTGATAAATTTAATTTACTAGAGATTTTAATTTAATAGTGCTCATTTTAACAAGTCATTTAATTTAAACAAATATTTAAATTTAAACTAATAAGATAAATATGTATTTATATTTATATCACTATTTATCTTTACTGCATATAAATATCCATATATATTCATTTCGTTTCAATTTTTTTTCAAGATTAATCAAAAGAAGATAATGTTTACCTCACTGCTATGATGCCTCCACCATCGCAGATCCAAAATCCACAACCCGACTTCAACGAACTTCCCAAATCGAGCCGCCGCCATCTCGATCAAAACCCCAAATAGCCCTAACTGCAAACCCTTGGTTGCCGCCCCGAGCAAGCCAAAATCACGAGCACTGCTACCCTTGAGCCCTCCCCTTATCGGCGATCTCGACCCTTCCCTGCCCACCTGGCTTCGCGCGCGCGTACGCGAACCCATCACCATCGAGAAATCGCGACATCGAGCTTGCGCGCGCCTCTGAAACACTCCACCGCGATGCTCGACTTCCACGATTTCGCATCGAGTTGGAGAAAAGACTCGATTCCTTCCATTCACTGCGTGCGAGCTCCAGTTCCGATAACTTCGAACGAGACGAATTGATATGAACAAAAGTGACTCGGCTTCCATTTTGTTTAGTTCAATTTTTATTTGCTGAAGATTTTTCTTTCCTTTTGTTTTTTTGATCTCTATTGATATTAAAAGCTTCGGCCAAGATTTCGTTTTAAAAAATTTAATTAATTTGTTTCACGCGTTCGATTTCCACTGAAGAGAATAGAGAGGAACGGAAATGAGATATAGGGTTTGGAAAGGCTTCCCGCATACGCTTGTTTACTAAAAATATCTCTGACTAATAATGTACTTCAGATTTTATTATATAATTAAATATTGAAAATATCCCGCGTCGTATAACGCGAAAACCCAAACCCGAATCAGACATGCCGACAGGCCTTTTTAAGGTTTTACCCGCATTCCGAACACAATGGAACGTGTTTCGGAGGCTACTTCGATCATATGAGCGAGTTACCGAAATAAACAATCAATTTTAAATTAAATTGATTAAAATAGTTCTAAGCGTTTAAAGCTGCCAGGGTTCAACGACAACTCCGATTGTCGCGAAAATTGAAATCCGATAATAACTAACTATTACGGATCCAACGGAACTGGTTTCGTCAAATTCCGAGATTGTGCCTCGGAAGGCTATTTTTAAATTTAATTTAAACTATAAAATTTCAAAACGGAACAAAACACTTCCAAACTCAATTTCAACACTTTCAATACCTTCAGTGCTATTAGTAAAATTTTTATAAGACTTCAAATTATCTTTAACAGGCTTAAAACTCCAAATTTAGCATTTTACTCAATTTCAAATTATATGATTCCATAGCTAAACTATATAATTCAATAATTTAATTAACAAGTAAATATTGATATTTTGAAATTGAAATTAAAATTAACTTTTTAAATATTTAAAATCAATTAACAATTCCAATTTAAGTTGTTAAAAATTCCGGGTCGTCACAATATATAACATTTAATAGCTTAAGAATATATATTTTCATTACACATTTATAATCCACTATTTCAGATTATATGTATAACACTTATTAGCTTATGGGTACAAATTCATTATGCAATTATAACTCACAATTACAAAGTCATTTTACATTTCAACTTTATCCACTTTAATTCGATATCAATTTTATTTAACTTATCTCTAATTAAATTCAAATACATTGTAATCACTACCATTCATTCAAGTTAAACTTTAATTCCAGGACTAGATTTTCATTTTTCCTTTCTTATTTAAATCAATTTCACTTACAGGTTCAACAGTTGATTCATTTTGACCTTCACATTTGTATTTTTAAATAGAATTCTCAGAATTCAATTACCTGGTTTTATTCCAAAACCATTTTGAAATGATAATCAACACATACCCACTTGGTATATCAAATCAAATCTTCGAATTCCAAAACAATTTGTTTTTACCAAAACAAATTTCCCTTTTGAAATTTCTAAAACACCTTGTATATCTAATAAGTCTAAACAGATATCATACCCAATTACTATGGAAGCAATCCATCACTTTAGAAACTCGAAAATAAATACTAATGATGTGGCCATCATCATCAGGATGATTTTCCAGCGACTGAAGTGAGTTCAGTGCTTCCTTACCTCCATAAATTCCTTTCAAACAATTTCCATTTAGAAATATTTCCCAAATAATACACCATCATTGCCTTCAAACATTTTGAAAAACATTTCAAACATTCTCAGGATTTTAAATCCCCAAACCTTTTGTTTAAATTCATTTAAAATCCTTTTCAAAATTTCCGAGATTTATATTCTGGGTTAATTCAAATTTAGTTACTCTTCTTTTGTATAATTTATACTTATAGAATTTTATTTGGTTATAACCATTTCAAATTTTAGATTCTTATTTAATTAAGATATTTCAGAACCAAACATCCAAATATGTATATAATAATTTAGAAATTATTTGTTTCATATCAAAATATAATTTTAGGTAAAATTATTTCATTTACCCACTTTAAAAACAATACTATGTCGGTTTATCTTGTTTAAGAGTTTAGAAACCTCTATCGATACGGTTGTATTTCCCGTACCGACCAGAATTCATAAACACTCAACCAATAAGTCAACACAGTATAAAAACAATTTTTATATTCACTAACAAGTACGCTCTCATAGCTATTATTACACTCAACTCGTTCTACAGTACCTCTGACTCTATTTCTAATAAGTAATTTCCCCACCAAAGTCTAGGTTATCGCTAACCTGGCTCTGATACCAACTATGATAACCTAGGCTTTTCAACCGTCGGTAGCGGCACACTCGATTGGTAGGCTTTTCAACCATCCCTGCCCCGCCGTGGCTCATATTGGTACCTCGGGTTTGCTTTTACAGTCAGTCTCTCGACTCGCAACCAACCCCAAAAGGCCTTATACTACCCCCGGGTACATGTAAGGGTAAGAGTCTCCCGTTCGCCATCTAACGCAAAGCGAGAACCCCCTATCATGCTGTAATGTAGCAAACCCGATCCCGGACTCTTCGAAACGATCAGTGCATTGGCCAATATTGATAGTCGGTTATTTAACTATCAATTAGCATTCACAAACATCCATCAAACAATAAATAATTTCCCCAAATTATTTATTATCCTCAAAAATATATTTGCAAATATATTTCCATTTTCAAACCCTTTTGAAAATAGTTTTCAAACCCAACTCTTCTCATGGAACAAATTCCCGAAAATCTATGTCCACTGAATACATCTATATCCAAATACTGTAGATTTAAAATAATTTCAATTACTTTATTCTTGAATATACCTTTAACATTTAAATTTAAAACTACTTAAATATTTTATTTAAAATATATATACCCTTAAAGTATCTCAAACAAAACTACTTTATAAATACAAACTAATTTTCTCTGAAATAAAGGTTAAGCCATATTAAATTTAAAATAAGAGTTATGAAATTCTACACTAGTTTCCAAAAATATTTTAACCAAACTTATTTTCAAAATAAACTATTTTATTAAAATATAAATATTAATCATTATCTTTAAAACATAATACCACTTAACCTTTAAAATAATTTCTATTACAACTAATTTAATAAATATTTACCTTCAAAATTTATACAACTTAAATAATAATCTTCTCAAAACATTCCTTTAAAGTCAACTTCAAAATTCCTAACTTTACTCAAAACCTGCTTAAAAACGTACTTGGCTTTCAGGGAAACACACTACCATTCCATAATAATCCAAAGAATTCCTTTTATACATCTTGCTTGATTTATCTCAATTCAAATTTACATTCAACCCTATGAATTTCTTACCATACATTAAAAATAAACACCTTTTATTTTTAAACACATTTCCCATTTCCTGGAAAATCGCTTTCAAAATATATACTTAAATTATTTAAAATAAGTTGCTAAATTCTTTATTCAAAATATACTTTTGAAAATCTATAAAAGTTTTCTTGGGTAACTGAAATCAAAATTTCCTTTTAATATAAAGTTATTGTATCAAATACTTATAATAAAATTTCCCTTAGAAAACATAATACTGATTTACCTTTAAAATAATTAAACACCATAATTACTTAACTAAATGTTTACTTTTCACTTAAAAGAAATTAAAGATAATAATTTTTCTAAAATATTTTAAAAACGCATTTTTAAACTTTTTAGTTTATACTTTGAAAATTTTCTTTTGAAACATACTTCATTTCCCAGGAAAAATACACTTTCCATTCTTTAAAAATAATCTCCACTATTATTTTTAAAACAATTTGCGCCTTCTCATAGAAATTCCCACTGGAAATCTATACTTTCAAATTTATCCCCCGATAAATATTCCATTTCCTTTATAAACCCAGTTTGTAAATTTCCATTCCTCATTTCCTTTAAAATCATAATTTCAAAAACACTTCAAATTTCCAAACCAATTTCCTGAATTTAATTCCTTAAATTCATTACTCAAAAATCCCTTTTCATTTTCCTTTTAATCCCAATTTATTTTGTTTATACTTTAAAATCCCAGATTATATTTATCCAATCATAACACAACACAATTTAATTTCCAAAATTTATCTATCATGGTATATAAATAAAATACGTCATCAATTATGAAAATAATTTCTATACTGTGAGGAATCCAGTTGGATCCCTCCAACCTGTTTCCCCGCATCCACAGATGTTAACACAACAGATAAATATCGATCCAATCTGATAACCATTATCACATTCAACAAATCAAGCAATCATTTAAATATTAACTATTTAAACTAACTGGCACTAGCATTCCAGATGTGAGTGAGATAAACTCCCCTTGAGTCTCGGCGAGCGTTCTAAATTTTAAATTAAATCGAGCTCGTTCGATTTAATCCAAAATTTCCACTTGCTCAATCCGACTTCGGATCTACGGTGTATCGTAGATCACGTCGCTACGATTCTGGCGCCGCCAGTTTCTTCGAAATCTGACAACGTATGCAAAAGTTATGAATTTATAGGTGTTGAATGTGATTTAAAACAAATTCTTTTTATTTTATTATACCAAAATACAGATCGGCCGTTCAAAATTTGATAGCCGGTCAAGGCCGTAGCCTTCATCTTCTCAACCCCCCAAACCCATAGCCGCCTCCCTAGGGTTCGCCAATGCGGCCACCACGGCTACATCTAGGACGATAGGAGACCACCATAGAAACCGCCACTTCGAGCTCCACCCTAGCCCAGAACCTCATGAAGCTCGACCCCTTAGTTGATCAGAAAATTGTGCGTGACTACGTGACCTTCACGGTAAGTTCTAGGCTCCAGACGATGACGTTATTAAAGATCCGCCGTCGGATCTATAGTACTCGACGAGTACTACGATTCTCCAGTTGATGATTTTTGCAGAAAGTTGATGGATTAGGAGAAAAATGAAGGAGAAGGCATGATGATTTCGGCCATTGAATAAAGAAGAGTAGCGGCCGGTGAAAACTAGGGTTTCTCGGCCCCAAATACATATATATACACACGTAATCTAATTATTTTATTATTAAATTCACCTTTAAACAACTTTCTCAAACGATCTCCAAACAACGCGTGCCGACATGTGATTATAAGGTTTTACCGCATTCCGAACACAATGGAACTTCAGAGGCTAATTCGATCATATACGCGAGTTACGGAAATAAACGATCAATTTTTAATTAAATCGATTAAAATAGTTTCTATACGTTTTGAGCTGCCAGGGTCAAACGACAACTCCGATTGCTACGAAAATTGAAATACAGTAATAATTAACTATTACGGATCCAATGGAACTGGTTTCGTCGAATTTCAAGCCTATTCCCCGGAAGGCTATTTTAACTCATCGATTATTCGAGCGATTTTCAAAATCGTCGAAATCACTTAAAATTTCACTTTTAAAATTTTACTAACTCAATTATAAATCATATAGAATTTATAATCATTTTTGAAATCATTCTGATTCAATTTAAATCAAAATCTGATTATTTGTATTACCACTACAAATTAAATTCCATTATTTAGTTAATAAAAATTCCAAATTCAACTTATCGACCTTTAATTCCATCTAAAAATCTAATAGAAAAATTCAAATCAAACTAAACTTAAAATAAACCTTAGAAACCATTTTCATAACTATTTACCTCCAGATTCACAAACTATCCCAATTCTCAAATATTAAATTATTATAATTCAATTTCAATTGAATTACCATATTCGATATTTTAACTAATTATATTAATTTAACCAAATCTTCTTATTCAATATCAAATTAAAATTCACATTCAACATTTAAAATGAATTAAATATTCAAATTCTAACGACCAAAATTATGGGTCGTTACACATAGTCCTAAATTATGATATAAAACGCTAACATCATCCAAAGAGTCCATTCCAAGTACTCGCTATCGAGAAATCGAGTGAAAAAGCCTAGTTTGGACTGGTGTATATCATATAGAAATCTTATACCTGAACTCTAGATCAAGAACTATCAAGCGTATAAAATGATCCTTATCCAACTTACGGTTTTATCCCTTTAGGATAACTTCATAATTATACTACTCTAATTCTTCTTGGTTTTAAAATTATTTACGAAAACATTTTATAAAATATAACCTTAGTTCGTATAATATCGTACTATATCATGAGATTATATACAACCATCTAAATTAATCGTTTATCTTCTCTTTTCCTTTAATTAATATGCTTGTCACGACCCATTTTCCACTAACCAGAAAGACGTATCATGAATTAAGAAAGAAAGGGATAGAAAGAGAAAGAAAGAGAAGAAAGAAGAAATAACAACAGAATCTCAACAGCGGAACAAATAAATTATATTAATAATCAAAAGTATTACATAGATATACAACAACTATCAGAGTTACACAGATTATACATCATAGACTAGATAGTTATAAACGTCTGTCTATTTATTACAACACGGTACAAAACAACTCAAACAAAACGACTCAGAGATACCAACACAGCGGATACTAGATAACTATAACGCAGAAGCCACCTGCTCCATTTGCTCCTCCATAATTCGTCAAAGCTAACATGAATCCCTTGGCTACTCATAAAAATTTGAGTACCCAAAAGTTTATGAAAAACAAAAATAAACTCCGGGTCAGACATGGGTTTGGTGTGAGTAACAGGTTAAAGTTGCTTAACTTTTGAAAAACCTTTAAAAAGAAAGGTATCATGTAAGACTTCCCACACATAAACATGGAAAAGTTTTTACCTTGCACTAACCAAAACATTTGATAGGAAATCCGATGATATTATAATAGTGTCTAGGGTTTTGAAGTAATATGAAATAGCCGAAATTGTTACATTATTAAATTCCAGCTACAAGCCACAAAAGTGGGTAATACAATCAAAACCGTTGGCACTTATTGGATTTTGGATTCCATACAATGGCATGGCTATTGGGGTATCGCCCGTCACAGTACGTGGCCTAGATCACCATACCGAGGAGCCACCCTATTCCCCTGCAACACAAGGCCGGAACCATCCCTTACTAGACAGTCCCGAACAAGACAACCCCGGCAGTTGTCGCGAACCAACCGCCCACACAGCCGAATAAAAAGGGACTTCTAGACAGGGGTAAATCTCTCCCTTCAGTGGGAGCTACCCACGAAGCCTTGCTGCACCTTCCCTGTTTTAGCCATTCCCGGTTGATGAGGCTCGAGGCTACGATTATCTTTAGAGAACACATCTCTTAGAATGCTCATCGTCCACCTCACGACGTTCTGAAAGCATTCAATCCATACAAGTATGTTCCGGGTTCGAATGGAACCGAAGGCATTATCTCGTTACACTCATTTTGGAATCACCCTTAAAGTTAACGACGATAACCCTTGCACTCTGAATCTTCATCTCGAGCCTATAAGAACTAGCTCCGTCAAACTCATCATGGAATCACCCCCAGAGTTACACTGACGTATAGTCCTTACACCTCGAGTCTTCACTCTTCACAAGAGATCATGACCTATCGTAAATTTTGATATATGTGGTTTTCGGATATCCAAATATGGAAACCCGATCCCGGTCTCATCGAAATCCAAAATGTGTCTTTTAGGTCCAAGTTGTTTTAAGTTTAAAACAATTCAATTTGGATTATTTATATACACACAGATAGATAATATCATCATAATAGATAATCATCACCACAGATAACCTATATTATCATTATCAGAAGATAATCCAATTCATCATCACAATGCAACCAATGCATCCATATCACATATCATTACTAATCTCATACCTGAGATTCAAACCATTCAAGGAAATCTATATCATCCTATATAAACGAGGATTTATAATCACATCATATATAACTAATTTAAAATGAATTAAATTAATTACATCATCTCTAATTAATTTAAAGTAAATTAAATTAATTTCCTCAATCTATAATCCTGCTTACATAACCATTGATTACAAACTAATCAACTAACTAATTATCCACTAATTAATCATTCTTTGATTAATCACCCTTGATTAATCATCCTTTATTCAAGTAATTAATTTCACAAATTTATTATCCTTAATCAAATACAGTAATTAACCTCTAATTACTTCATTAATTTATTAATTATAATTAATTACATTAATCCTTAATTAATTACAATAATAAATTTCTTTGATCACTTATCATTAATTAATTAATCACAATTAATTAATCCTTAACCACATCATTAATTATATTAATTAATGATTCCTAATTACATTTAAATTAATTACTTTATTAAGTAATTAATCCCAAATTATTAATCACCTTGATTAATTAACTTCAGTAATTAATTATTCTTAATTACCGCATTGAGTAAATTGATTACTCCTAAATTAATTATATATAAATAATTATATCATTTATTACTAAATAATTACCCTTAATTAATTACATTACTTAATTATTTATTTTCCAAATAACTTAATCAATAATTGCTTAAATTAATTACACCAAGTAATTAATTATTAATTTCTTTCACAGAGAAATTATCCTTCATAATAATTACACAAGTAATTAACCCCAACTCTTCATACTTTAAATAAATTACATTCTGTAATTATTCATCTTAATTACTTCCCTAAACAATTATTAATCTCTTATCAACCCATCAAATGATTATTCTAAATTAATTAAACTTAATTAATTAATTTAACTAATCAAATAAATTAATTAATTACAATGAGTAATTAGTAACTTTAATTACTTCACAAAGTAATCATACTTAACCAAATCCTATAATGATTATCAAATTTAATTAATCTAATTAATTATCAAAATTGATTACATCAATAATTATATTAATAAATAAACCCCAAGTTAATGATCCTTATTAACTTATCATCAATTTCCTTAATTACCTTACTAAAGTAATTAACTTAAATTTATCATTTATTAATGACAAATTTATTAATCCTTAATGATCATTTAATTAATCACTAATTATTTAATTAATTAAGTTTTAACTTAAATAAATTCTAACCTCTAGATTAATTTCTTTCCAATCATTAATTAAAAACATAAATAAATTAATTAATGATCTTATTCCCAAATTAATTAATCCTAATTAATTAACTCAACCTTAATTAATTAATTTCAAAATCCTTAATTAATTGAATAAATTATTTAATTAACCATCTAATTACCTTATTAATTTAATAAACCAAAATCATTTAAATCTTTGATTTATTATAAGAAAAACATTTCTTATTAATAATTTCATTATTATTAACAAAGTAATATTTAAAACAACTTACTTTAAAATTTGTTTCCAAATTTCATTTTAAAATTTAAATTTAAAATGAAAACCAAACTTAACTTTATCAAAGTTTTTAAAACATATTAAAACTTTTTTAAGACTTATACTAAATAGTTTCTTATTTTATAAAAGGAATTTAAACCCATATTTTACTAAGATACAAATCATATTTAAATTATGATTCAATATTAAAAGCTGTTTAAACATTTCAAAAATTTTTAAAACTTCTTTTATTTTCAAAACATGATTCAAATTTGAATCTTGTTTCCAGATTTAAACTTATGTTTAAATCTTCTACATAGATTTTAAAACTTACCTTTAAATTCAATTTATTTAAACTCTTTTATAGTTGTTTAAACATTTTAATTAATAAAATTTAAATTGGATTTCAAAACTTGGATTCAAACTCAGTTTGAAAACCATATTTTAAATTTAAGTTTTAAATTTTATTTCAAAACATGTTCCAGGGTATAAACCAAATTTGAACAGAGAAAAACAGGTTTCTCTGGAAACCTGTAACCATAAAAAAAAAATACCCGAGTCCCCCTATTTGACTTCGAGTAAAACCCTGATCAGCTTCAAGTAAAAACTTGAATTACTCGAGTTATGACTCAAGTCAAAATATTCTGCAATTCCCAACCTTCACCTGACATTTTCCCCTGCACCGTGCATATACACGGTGGCTCTGGCCATCTCCGGCCCCCACCAATACATCGAACAAGTCGACGTTCAACCCTAAAAATCCATCACGAACCTCAGATCGTTCTTCCAACCTCGAAAACGAAATCGAGCTTAAATCCCAAATTGGAACTAAACTAGAACCCCTCTTCAAAACCTGAAACCGCCTTGCCCATGCATCTCCGACCACCAGAACGTCAGAGACTTCAGCCATGCCTTCTACCCCACTCCATCTTCCATTGCCAAGAGTATAGTGGCACTCGATCAATCCTAGCCCTCGAGATGATTAACATTCCAGCCATTTCCAAAACTAGGTTTAGGAACTAAAGATAGTCGCCGCCGCCGCCACCGTTCCTTAATCACCACCGCAATAATTTTCCCGTCATCACCGTTTCCCCTACTATCACCAGAAGCAATCTCAACCTCCCTGTCCCTCGAGAGCATCAGCAAACCCCAAATACCCATTTCCAATATAACCCAATACTGCTCTTAAGATCCATTATTAAAATTTGTGATTTTATTTCTAAGAATCATAATTTCGTATAAGCATTCAGATGTTAATCCTGAATTAATGATTTCGAGAGTTTGCATTTACCCAAAACTTAAGATTTCTCTGCTTATTTTTTTTCTGTACAATACCCAATCTATTTTTGGCTCAAACAAATTTTAAATTTTGATTTAAGATCAAACATGCAATTTTGTTTATAACACAAATTCTGATTGTACCTAAATCCAGAGTTAAGAATTATAAATCAAAGCTTGAGTTTTTTTTCTTAAACTGATAACAAAGAATGTTACAGACATTCACATACATGCATATCCAATTTGCACAGAAATTTCATCCATAAACATTCACACCAAACATTCTTGTTTCAGGGGAAATCATGCAACAGATTCATACTTTATTTTTTTCAAAATAGTGGAGTTACTCACCTGGTATAGCATGAAACAGAGCCATTATTTTGAAAACTGTTTTTTTTTTTTGAAAGCTTGAAACTTAAATGCCAAATCTTCATTGCTTTACTTCCATGCTTTAAAACTGAGTTGCAAATTTTAAAACTTGAGTTGCTTTTAAAATCTTTAACCTGAAATGCCATAACTTCTTTGAATCTGACTAAGAAACTTGAATTGCTTGCTGATTTGAACTTGCAGTTGCATGCTAATGAAATTTTGTTGAAGACAAACCCAGATTGAAAGATGCATGCAGGCTTATGCTTTGCTTTTGCATTTGAAAAAGACTTTACAGAGGACTTATTTGCTTTAAAACTTGCATTACAGATTTCAGTTTGCATGATCTTAATTTTTTTTACAGTGGATCACAAAATCAAGACATGCAAGCTTTAGATTGAGGAAGGGTTTCAGATTTTTGGGTCGAGAAGAATATTTCCACATCTTTGAATTTGAATATGAAATTTGGTTTTGAGGGAGTATTAGAGTTGCAGATATGTTTGAATAAATTTCAGCTGAAACCCTTTTTTTTCTTCTTAAATTTGAAAAAAATGAACATTAGAAAAGAATAGAGCTTGAAGAAACATGCTTATATAAGTATGAATGATTTAAAAAAAAATTAAAAGAAAAAATAAAAATAAAAGGACACATGTACTAAATCCTTACATTTGTCAGTTAGAGTAGGTTATTAGTGAACATTTGTCTCATTAGTTGCCTAGGATATTAACACTTGTTTTATAATACTTAATATATTAACATGTGTTTTATAAATGAATTTTATTTGTTTTAATTTAAATCTAAAAGTAAATAAAACTCCTTTTTTTTATTTATTAAACACATGTATATAAATTATTTTCATATGTAAATGTGTATGCATTTCTTTTTAATGAAAATGAAATAAAACAATTTATACAAAAATGAAAGCTTACTTACAAGATTTATATATGATTATTCATTTAAATTCAAATTCAAATGCTATTCATACATTTAAAAATTCCATTCAAAACTAATTCATATTAACATACTTAATTTGACAATAATAATATTGTCTTTTTAAACATATCTATATTTATACATTTTTTACCATGTTATTTGAAAGTAACATATTTATTGATATAAATAATTTCAAAAGAAGTTATAAATTACATATCTTATTTGTCTTAATTAAAAGCATTAATGTTTATATAAATTGTATTTTAATTTTTTATAAGTAATTCCAAATTATAATTATTAAGCTATATTCAAAAAGAAATAAAATAAACTTTTGTTTATCTTATTAAAATTTAATTTATGCTTAAAATACATTTATACAATTTAAAATAATTTCTTTAAGAATATTAAAACCAAATAGTTATTTATTAAATAAAATAATAAATTCCAAATTATCAAAATGAATATTAGAATTAAAAACAAGATTTTATTTGTTTATAAATCTAAAATCAAAACTTATCTATCTACAATATATATACAACAATATATATACATATATATATTATAAATAGAAAGCAACCATTAGCTTTTAAAAGATAAAATCTACCAATTAAACATTTATTTAATTGGATTATTAAATCAAGTAAATTTTATTGACTGAATTTATCAAATCAATTTAATTTTAAATACAGATTATTAAATTGATATTGCCAAAATTTCCGGGATCTCACATTCCTCCCCCCTTAAAAGAATTTTGTCCCTGAAATTTAAAAGCAAAGGTAATTTAACAATTTTATTTAAGATTTAATTTTTAAACACAAGCATATATCAATCATATGCTAACAACCAAAGCAACCAATTTATCCAATCAAACAAATTTAATTATCCAGACAAGATTCTGGATAAAAATCTTCTCGAGTTTCCCTGGTATATACATACATACATACATACATACATACATACATACATACATACATACATACATACATACATACATATATATATAGGGATACTCGCTCTATAGAATCCAAACAATCTAAACTACGAAGCTACAGAGCTTCTACTCATCTAGATCTATAAAACTAGACAAGATATCATACTACAGACGAGTCTGATTCAACAACCAAACCTTCCTGAACAGCTGGTTCCACAACCAAAGATAACTCATACACGTACTTCCTCAGAGATACGTGAATCTCATTAAATACAATTATCCAAACTGGTAATTCAGCTCTTGAAAACCAAACACCAATCCAACTAAAACACAGAAGAGATCCAAAACAAATCTCCGACTCCATAATTCAAATTCCTTCGTCTCTAATCCACAAAAATCTTCTGATGATCCTGGGCTGTTTACATCCAAACTGATCAGCTTAACCTTTTCTGATCCCCCCAGAAACCAACAGAACCGAAAACATCCCAACCCAATGATCTCCACAAGATCAATCCAAAACCAAATACACAACTCTACTCTTCAAACCTCAGAAGAACAAACTTACTTCTCCTATTCGGAAACACTTCCAAACTGCTTCCGCTGCTCAACTCTGATCTGGAAAAGAAGAAAAATGCTGAAGATGAACACGAACACAGACTGGACAACATATCCCAGAATATGATTCAACAGATCCATAAAGAAAACTCAGGAGTTCCACCAATCCTGAGCTGCTTCACCAGACCCTATCTCGAGAAACCATCCTTCTACTAGTTGAACCACTATCTCCACTCCTGGAATCCAGACGATAAGAAAACTCAATCTCCCGATACAAACAAACCTCTAACTTCTCAGAAGATATCCAGAAAAATCTCAGATAACACAAGAGAACACTCAAACAATCGCAAGTCACTTTTGCGATCAACACAGACCAATTCCCAAAGAAACTGTTCTCTCTTTCCCAAACAGAACATCTTACACTTAACTAGCCAATCCACCAAAGAAACGGGTCCACTCTGTCGCTTCTGAATTCCACCTTCAGAAACTACCAACCAGAAGACTTCCTGCTGGCACACAGAACACTCGGGGCTGAACTGCTAACACCAAAGTCAAAGACTTCTTAATTCAAAGCTCTTCAAGATACTCGGACCTCAAAGCCAACCACCACATCCTGCTGAACTCAGCCACAACACCGAAGCAGACATATCCCCTAAAACTTGTTCCAAAGAAACATCTTCAGACACAATCCATAGTCACTGCATCTCATCACGCAGCTACTACTTCCTGAGGTATCAAAATACCATCACACACATCTGCCAAACCGACAGATCCAAACTCAACTCATCCATCTTCAAAGATGAATCTGAACCTTTACATGTTGCCTTCAGAGATCGATGAAATCTCTACACCGCTGCACAACTTACTAGAGATGGTATTAGATCTACAGTCTCGACATATACACTTCCAACCTCAACATTCAAACTCCAACCAATAGTAGTAGTCGTGTTACACACACCACTACCTTATCTTCCTTTATAACCTATATTGGAAAAACCTGAACAGGTAACCCAACGGATAAGTAGAAATAAATAAATATAAATATATATCAAAACTACAAATACACTCTCTCAAGATAGACACCACTCCAGAGCCTAGGTATTCACTCAACCTAATGCTCTGATACCAACTGTCACGGCCCGTCTTCCACTAACCAGAAAGACGTATCATGAATAAAGAAAGAAAGGGATAGAAAGAGAAAGAAAGAGAAGAAAGAAGAAACAACAACAGAATCTCAATAGTGGAACAAATAAATTATATTAATAATCAAAAGTATTACATAGATATACAATAACTATCAGAGTTACACAGATTATACATCCCATACTAGACAGTTATAAACACCTGTCTAGTTATTACAACACAGTACAAAACAACTCAAACAAAACGACTCAGAGATACCAACACAGCGGATACTAGATAACTATAACGTAGAAGCCACTTGCTCCATTTGCTCCTCCATAATTCGTCAAAGCTAACCCGAATCCCTTGGCTACTCGTAAAAATTTGAGTACCCAAGAGTTTATGAAAAACAAAAACAAACTCCCGGTCAGACATGGGTTTGGTGTGAATAACAGGTTAAGGTTGCTTAACTTTTGAAAAACCTTTAAAAAGAAAGGTATCACTTAAGACTTCCCACACATAAACATGGAAAAGTTTTTACCTTACGCTAACCAAAACATTTGATAGGAAATCCGATGATATTATAATAGTGTCTAGGGTTTTCAAGTAAATATGAAATAGCCGAAATTGTTACATTATTAAATTCCAGCTACTAGCCACAAAAGTAGGTAATACAATCAAAACCGTTGGCACTTATTGGATTTTGGATTCCATACAATGGCAGGGCTACTGGGGTACCGCCCGTCACAGTACGTGGCCTAGATCACCGTACCGAGGAGCCACCCTAACTCTCCTGCAACACAAGGCTGGAACCATCCCTTACTAGACAGTCCCGAACAAGACAACCCCGGCAGTTGTCGCGAACCAACCGCCCACACAGCCGAATAAAAAGGGACTTCTAGACGGAGGTAAATCTCGCTCTCCAGTGGGAGCTACCCACGAAGCCTTGCTGCACCTCCCCTGTTTTAGCCATTCCCGGTTGATGAGGCTTGAGGCTGCGATTACCTTTAGAGAACACAACTCTTAGAATGCTCATCGTCCACCTGACGATGTTCTGAAAGCATTCAATCCATACAAGTTCATTCCGGGTTCGAACGAAACCGAAGGCATTATCTCGTTACACTCGTTTTGGAATCACCCTCAGAGTTAACGACGATAACCCTTGCACTCTGAATCTCCATCTCGAGCCTATAAGAACTAGCTCCGTCAAACTCATCACGGAATCACCCCCAGAGTTACACTGACGTATAGTCCTTACACCTCGAGTCTTCACTCTTCACAAGAGATCACGACCTACCGTAAATTTGGATCGATGTGGTTTTCGGATATCCAAATATGGAAACCCGATCCCGGTCTCATCGAAATCCAAAATGTGTCTTTTAGGTCCAAGTTGTTTTAAGTTTAAAACAATTCAACTTAAATTATTTATATACACACAGATAGATAATATCATCATAATAGATAATCATCACCACAGATAATCTATATTATCATTATCAGAAGATAATCAAATTCATCATCACAATGCAACCAATGCATCCATATCACATATCATTACTAATCTCATACCTGAGATTCAAACCATTCAAGGAAATCTATATCATTCTATATAAACGAGGATTTATAATCACATCATATATAATTAATTTAAAATGAATTAAATTAATTACATCATCTCTAATTAATTTAAAGTAAATTAAATTAATTTCCTCAATCTATAATCCTGCTTACATAACCATTGATTACAAACTAATCAACTAATTAATTATCCACTAATTAATCATTCTTTGATTAATCACCCTTGATTAATCATCCTTTATTCAAGTAATTAATTTCACAAATTTATTATCCTTAATCAAATACAGTAATTAACCTCTAATTACTTCATTAATTTATTAATTATAATTACTTACATTAGTCCTTAATTAATTACAATAATAAATTTCTTTGATCACTTATCATTAATTAATTAATCACAATTAATTAATCATTAACCACATCATTAATTATATTAATTAATGATTCCTAATTACATTTAAATTAATTACTTTATTAAGTAATTAATCCCAAATTATTAATCACCTTGATTAATTAACTTCAGTAAATAATTAGTCCTAATTACCGCATTGAGTAAATTGATTACTCCTAAATTTATTATATTTAAATAATTATATCATTTATTAGTAAATAATTACCCTTAATTAATTACATTACTTAATTATTTATTTTCCAAATAACTTAATCAATAATTGCTTAAATTAATTACACCATGTAATTAGTTATTAATTTATTTCACAAAGAAATTATCCTTCATAATAATTACACAAGTAATTAACCCCAACTCTTCATACTTTAAATAAATTACATTCTGAAATTATTCATCTTAATTACTTCCCTAAGCAATTATTAATCTCTTATCAACCCATCAAATGATTATTCTAAATTAATTAAACTTAACTAATTAATTTAAACTAATCAAATAAATTAATTAATTACAATGAGTAATTAATAACTTTAATTACTTCACAAAGTAATCATACTTAACCAAATTCTATAATGATTATCAAATTTAATTAATCTAATTAATTATCAAAATTAATTACATCATTAATTATATTAATAAATAAACCCCAAGTTAATGATCCTCATTAACTTATCATCAATTTCCTTAATTACCTTACTAAGGTAATTAACTTAAATTAATCATTTATTAATCACAAATTTATTAATCCTTAATGATCATTTAATTAATCACTAATTATTTAATTAATTAAGTTTTAACTTAAATAAATTCTAACCTCTAGATTAATTTCTTTCCAATCATTAATTAAAAACATAACTAAATTAATTAATGATCTTATTCCCAAATTAATTAATCCTAATTAATTAACTCAACCTTAATTAATTAATTTCAAATCCTTAATTAATTGAATAAATTATTTAATTAACCATCTATTTACCTTATTAATTTAATAAACCAAAATCATTTAAATCTTTGATTTATTATAAGAAAAACATTTCTTATTAATAATTTCATTATTATTAACAAAGTAATATTTAAAACAACTTACTTTAAAATTTGTTTCCAAATTTCATTTTAAAATTTAAATTTAAAATGAAAACCAAACTTAACTTTATCAAAGTTTTTAAAACATTTTAAAACCTTTTTTAAACTTATACCAAATAATTTCTTATTTTATAAAAGGGATTTAAACCCATATTTTACTATGATACAAATCATATTTAAATTATGATTCAATATCAAAAGCTGTTTAAACATTTCAAAATTTTTAAAAACTTCTTTTATTTTCAAAACATGATTCAAATTTGAATCTTGTTTCCAGATTTAAACTTACGTTTAAATCTTCTACATAGATTTTAAAACTTACCTCTAAATTCAATTTATTTAAACTCTTTTATGGTTGTTTAAACATTTTAATTAATAAAATTTAAATTGGATTTCAAAACTTGGATTCAAACTCAGTTTGAAAACCATATTTTAAATTTAAATTCTATTTCAAAACTTGTTCCAGGGTTTAAACCAAATTTGAACAGAGAAAAACAGGTTTCTCTAGAAACCTATAACCATAAAACAAATACCCGAGTCCCCCTATTTGACTTCGAGTAAAACCCTGATCAGCTTCGAGTAAAAACTCGAATTACTCGAGTTATGACTCGAGTCTCGAGTCAAAATATTCTTCAATTCCCAACCTTCACCTGACATTTTCCCTACACCGTGCATATGCACGGTGGCTCTGGCCATCTCCGGCCCCCACCAATACATCGAACAAGTCGACGTTCAACCCTGAAAACCCATCACGACGCTCAGATCGTTCTTCCAAACTCGAAAACGAAATCGAGCTTAAATCCCAAATTGGAACTAAACTAGAACCCCTCTTCAAAACCTGAAACCGCCTTGCCCATGCATCTCCGACCACCAGAACGTCAAAGACTTCAGCCATGCCTTCTACCCCACTCCATCTTCCATTGCCAAGAGTATAGTGGCACTCGATCAATCCTAGCCCTCGAGATGATTAACATTCCAGCCATTTCTAAAACTAGGTTTAGGAACTAAAGATAGTCGTCGCCGCCGCCACCGTTCCTTAATCACCACCGCAATAATTTTCCCGTCATCACCGTTTCCCCTACTATCACCAGAAGCAATCTCAACCTCCCTGTCCCTCGAGAGCATCAGCAAACCCCAAATACCCATTTCTAATATAACCCAAAACTGCTCCTAAAGTCCATTATTAAAATTTGTGATTTTATTTTTATGAATCATAATTTTGTATAAGCATTTAGATGTTAATCCTGAATTAATGCTTTCGAGAGTTTGCATTTACCCAAAACTTAAGATTTCTCTGCTTATTTTGTTTTTCTATACAATACCCAATCTATTTTTGACTCAAACAAATTTTAAATTTTGATTTAAGATCAAACATGCAATTTTTGTTTATAACACAAATTCTAATTATACCTAAAACCAAAGTTAAGAATTATAAATCAAAGCTTGAGTTTTTTTTTTCTTAAACTGGTAGCAGAGAATGTTACAGACATTCACATACATGCATATCCAATTTGCACAGAAATTCATCCATAAACATTCACACCAAACATTCTTGTTTCAGGGGAAATCATGCAACAGATTCATACTTTATTTTTTTTTAAATAGTGGAGTTACTCACCTGGTATAGCATGAAACAGAGCCTTTATTTTGAAAACTGTTTTTTTTTGAAAGCTTGAAACTTAAATGCCAAATCTTCATTGCTTTTACTTCCATGCTTTAAAACTGAGTTGCATATTTTAAAACTTGAGTTGCTTTTAAAATCTTTAACCTAAAATGCCATAACTTCTTTGAATCTGACTAAGAAACTTGAATTGCTTGCTGATTTGAACTTGCAGTTGCATGCTAATGAAATTTTGTTGAAGACAAACCCAGATTAAAAGATGCATGCAGGCTTATGCTTTGCTTTTGCATTTGAAAAAGATTTTTACAGAGGACTTATTTGCTATAAAACTTGCATTACAGATTTCAGGTTTGCATGATCTTAATTTTTTTTACAGTGGATCACAAAATCAAGACATGCAAGCCTTAGATTGAGGAAGGGTTTCAGATTTTTCGGTTGAGAAGAATATTTCCAGATCTTTGAATTTGAATATGAAATTTGGTTTTGAGGGAGTATTAGAGTTGCAGATATGTTTGAATAAGTTTCAGCTGAAACCTTTTTTCTTCTTCTTAACTTTTGAAAAAAAAAAGAACATTAGAAAAGAATAGAGCTTGAAGAAACATGCTTATATTAGTATGAATGATTTAAAAAAAAATTAAAAGAAAAATTAAAAATAAAAGGACACATGTACTAAATCCTTACATTTGTCAATTAGAGTAGGTTATTAGTGCACATTTGTCTCATTAGTTGCCTAGGATATTAACTCTTGTTTTATACTACTTAATATATTAACATGTGTTTTATAAATGAATTTTATTTGTTTTAATTTAATTTTAAAAGTAAATAAAACTCCTTTTTCTTTATTTATTAAAAACATATATATAAATTATTTTCATATGTAAATGTTTATGCATTTCTTTTTAAAGAAAATGAAATAAAACAATTTATATAAAAATGAAAGCTTACTTACAAGATTTATATATGTTTATTCATTTGAATTCAAAATTAATTCAAATTCAAATGCCATTCATACATTTAAAAATTCCATTCAAAACTAATTCATATTAACATACTTAATTTGACAATAATAATATTGTCTTTTTAAACATATCTATATTCATACGTTTATTACTATGTTATTTGAAAGTAACATATTTATTGATATAAATAATTTATAAAAGAAATTATAAATTACATATCTTATTTGTCTTAATTAAAAGCATTAATGTTCAATATATAAATTGTATTTTAATTTTTTATATGTAATTCCAAATTATAATTATTAAGCTATATTCAAAAGGAAATAAAATAAACTTTTGTTTATCTTATTAAAATTTAATTTATGCTTAAAATACATTTATACAATTTAAAACAATTCCTTTAAGAATCTTAAAACCAAATAGTTATTTATTAAATAAAATAATTTCCAAATTATCAAAATGAATAATAGAATTAAAAACAAGATTTTATTTGTTCATAAATCTAAAATCAAAACTTATCTATCTATAATATATACATACATATATATATATATATATATATATTATAAATAGAAAGCAATTATTAGCTTTTAAAAGATAAAATCTACCAATTAAACATTTATTTAATCAGATTATTAAATCAAGTAAATTTTATTGACAGAATTTATCAAATCAATTTAATTTTAAATACAGATTATTAAATTGATATTGTCAAAATTTCCGGGATATCACAATGCTAGTATCCAAACTTAGTCATAGAGTCTACTTTTTTTAGATATCTCTAAGATAAAGATGTTTATTAGTTGACCCCAAAATATTAAATTGTTTATACATATCAGATTATTAAAGTAGAGTATATTGTTTAATAAAACAAAGTTGATTAAAATCTTCTTATTAAATTTAACCCACTAAAACTTGTGTTAAATTATTTCTTCTCTAACCAAAAGTAATATAAACCCATATTAAAAAATTTATTTATCAACACGATATTTTATCAAAACACTTTTTCCAAACCCCTTACATCCCTTTTACTTGGAAAACGATATAAACATTTACCAAAAACATTTGAACAGTTCTCTCTTCTCACATATCATATTAAATGGCTAAACCATTCCCTTTCAAAACATCACTTACTATAAAACTCGTTCACTTTATAAAACCCATTCACTTATTCCTTATAAAGGTTCTTTTATGAGTTCACTTCACATTTCAAACCTTTTACATTTTTTCAAACTTGATTTGAAATGTCTGTCAAAAATATCTAAAATGATTTATAAAATCTCTTTCTATTTTTACAACTATTTAAAAATCTTCCTTCATAATTCCTTTATAGAATCATCTTTATAAAATATCATTTTCAAGATAACATTTGTAAATCATTTTAGGTAAAACCTTTTATTCAATGAATCCCTTTTTAAAAACAAGATATTATTTTAAAATAACTTTATAAATAATAATAAAATTTGAAAATCATTTATAACCTTTAATCTTAAATCAATTTAAGAATTAAGAATTAAAGTTAATTCAAAAACATACTATAGTAATTCGAAAAGAGGCTTAGCAATTCCAATGGTACTTATTTAAATTACCATTCTATTTCAATTTCAATTCACTTAACAGTTATTTATATAGGTCAACATATATATAAATACAACTCATATCCAAATTCGGGAATAACATGTTAATATAAACTAACTAGCATATGCATGTTCAAATAACATAATAGCAGGATGGTGATTTGTCATACTAAACAGATGTCCGAACAATTTAATCAGTTATGTTCAAATAACATAATAGAGGATATGTTGAATCATAAGAAATTCGGACAAATTCGAGCAAACACGGACCAGACGAGATTTTTGCTCGTACAAATTTTATTGTCCTAGCCCGTGTTCTAATTGTAAATCAAACGAACTCGGACGGACGTATTTTTACCACGGACACAGACATGAACAGACATCAGACACTTCTACAAAATTAAGAGCTCTAGTCTGAGGAGAGTATCTTCCAAAATCCCTACTAACGTGTGTAACATTGGTTCTTCTAATTTCGTAAACTAAATTTCGCATCCGCTTGGCCCCACATAACTCGCCAGACAAGATGTTGTTTTGCTCATTTGCTGTAAATAATTAGAGGCTCGAGGGTTAAGGTGCAAAACATCCGTGCCTATTCTCCGGCCTTAGCAATTTGTATATCGTTTGCCAACTTCCTCCTGTTCTTCTCTGCACTTTTTATTATAAATTACAGCGAGTATCACGATTAGACTGTTATCCTTCTCAAATCTCGGTTTTACCGGTCGTCGAATTTTCGGTGAAACTCGAAAAAATGGCCTCAATTTCCCAATTACAACCCAACCAAAGCCGTTGCTGGCAGCTCGAGCGCAAGGGATTCCCTTCTTCTTTATCGTCTTCTTCATTTCTGAATTTCGAGAAGAACGCTAAAAATTTACGCGGAAAGTTTGTTGTCAGTGCAAGTCCACCAACTGAAGACGCGGTGGTGATGACAGAGCCATTGACAAAGGATGATCTTGTAGCTTATTTGGCTTCTGGATGTAAAACCAAAGACAAATGGAGGTTGATCTCTTTTTCATTAATTAGGTTTATTTGCTTTATCGATGATTCTTCCTGTGTCAATCGTCATAATAAGTAAACTGTAGAAGTACTCATTTATTTCAACTGAAAGCACGTTTAAATGGTGTCTAACGGTGGGATATTTTATTTATTTATTTACTTTTGTAATAATATCTGACGGTGATTGTGGCTAGTAGCTAGGTCAATTTGCTGTAAAAACATTGATAATAGAAGCCAACTTGGTGATAGTATTAACAACAATAGTTACTGCGTTTCTCCGAACACAATGGAAAACATGTGGGAACTACAAGTATTCATATCGTGAAGATGATGTTATTGAGATGCGGATAGTTGAATATATGGCATAACAGTGTTCCTTAAAATCAAATAGTTATGTAGGGTAAAGGAGCCGCAGACCAATATGTAGTACATGTCAATCACTTGGTATTGCCATGCTCAAGAAAATGGTTGAAGGATATAACAATCTGTTCGATAGGTTAGCGATGTAATTTCGAAAGTTTATGGAGTAGGGAAAGGCATACCAATATCGACAAATGTTATTACGCTGATATCACCACTGACTTTTACCCTAGACTACGTTATTCTTTATTTATTTCTCATTTTTTAAATAAAATATGAAAAATATCTACACTTTTATGTAGACATGTAATGTTTGGTGGCTGTAGCTACAAAATCAACTAAAATTATGGAACTTGTATATTTAAGCGTGATGTTTTCATAGTCTCTATTTTTTACCTTTAGATTTTTCGATGCCATTTTACATTTTGTTTTTATTTCTTCCTTTGCTTATGCTTTGTTTAAGCTTACATTTTATTATTTACTCCTTTACACATTCATGATTTAATTGTCACCTGCAATGTTTGCTAACACATTAATAATCTACAATGTACGCACTGTTCTATTGCTGATTTCCCCCTTTCATTTTTGATTTGCAGAATAGGCACTGAACACGAAAAGTTCGGTTTTCAAATCAACACATTGCGGCCAATGACATATGAGCAGATTGCATATTTGTTAAATGGTATCGCAGAGAGGTTTGACTGGGAGAAAGTTATGGAAGGAGATTATGTTATTGGACTTAAGCAGGTGAGTATTCCATGCCTGTTGATTCCGTAATTATGGTCGAAAATAGGTAACACGTTTCTTCTTTTTGTCACTGTATATATGAGCTAATTATTCATATGAACAACCTGCTTTAATTTACCATTGACTTTGGTTCAATATTCTATGTTTTTACCATCCTTACTTTTGTTGGCATATATGTAGCTCGGAAACTATTTCCAGTGAAGTCTCTTTTAGCCAAGCCTTTTGGCTTACTTTTATACAACACATCAAATTATTTTTTACTGTGGTGATTGAGAATTCTTACTACCTACTAATTCAAAATTAAACATGGAGGATATTTGTAATTCACAATTACTTTCCACAGATTGTTCAGTTTCTCTACGTTCCTGTGACACAGAATTAAGTAGTTTTTAATGTTTGGGCAGGGGAAACAAAGCATCTCACTAGAACCTGGTGGCCAGTTTGAGCTTAGTGGTGCACCCCTCGAGACACTGCATCAGACATGTGCAGAAGTTAATTCACATTTGTACCAGGTTCATGCTATAGCTATAAACTTCTCTGTTTTTTTCCTTGTTCTGCTAATTGTGGTGTTGAGGATAATGAATATTGCATCGAACAAGTTACAAACAATTAGCGTGACAAATATGTGATTTGTAGCAAGTCAGGGCTAATCTATTTGCTTACTAGAATGGTGTTGAGAGTAATGAATATTGTGTTGATAAAGTCCTAGAATGACTTTGGCTGTGTGATTGAAGCCGTGTATTCTTTTAATGTATTAAATGGATTATTCAATGATACACTAGGAGTATCATATAATGACGGTGAACATTAGAATCGAAGATTAACATGTGATATTTGACTAAGATATAACATAGCAATTTTCCTGAAGATATCCTTGACAAATATATAAGTCACACAATGTTACAAACTTTATAATGTTTTTAATCTCTTGTTTTTTTTAGTTCGGTAAAAAATTTGTCTGGACATGCTACATGTTTTAAAATTTAGAGATAGACTATGCATGAGTCCGTACTGGGTAGAAAATCCGTGGCTGTCTAATTGTCGTTATATCGCTGAAAGCTATGTTTTAGCTAAATAAAGAATGGGAAAATGGATGATGTTCACATGTTCATAAAAGGTTCGACATATATGCTTGTGTTTTTAGGTTTGAACCGATAATAATTTTCAAATTATGCATGCAATACATAGCTTTTATTTGTAAATTTGTATACGTGTTCTATATTCAGCAGGGTAAAAATACTAAAATTGTACAATTGTTCAATAGGTAAAAGCGGTCGCCGAGGAAATGGGAATTGGCTTCCTAGGAGCTGGGTTTCAACCAAAATGGGGTCTGAAAGACATACCGATAATGCCAAAGGTACTTTATTTTGTCAAATATTACTGTTGTAAAGCCATTATCTACACCACTCATATTTAATCCTCTTCCAACTGCCTAGTGCTGTTAGTTATTGTAGTTTTGTCTTCATCTCTTTTATCTCAAGCTAATTGCTCCGTGATTTGAATTATGATATTTGGTCATAGTACAATAATTACTGTGACCAATAGTCTATTATTTCACGTCTCAATTGTTTTTGTAAAAAAAACCCTCTTTTTCGATAATGAATAGCATTGTTTTAAAACGCGAAAGTGTACATGAGGTATTTTCAGGTCCATGAGACGAGGCATAAACCTCGAAACGCTGAGATGTAAGCTTTTCGAGTAAAACTGAAATGCAAAATATATAATGAAATTTGACATTTTAAAATTAACCTAGGCCTGTGGACGGTTGGATACAGATTCAGATAGTGCTAAATCTATATTCGTATCCGAAATCATTTACGGATATCTGTATCCGCGGATGCGGACGCATACCGAATATTTTTCAGATAGTCTTCGATCGGTTCATAACTAATAAATCTAAATAAATAAATAAATAGAAAATTTTGATTCATTATAAATCCATTTCAGTATTAAATATAAAAATAATAGTAAATATGCTAAGAAAAATAATTTTAAGCAGCAATATTGATTTTTATACGCATATTAAATTTTTTACCTAGATAAACCAGTAAATGACAATCATTTTATCTACTAAAATACATAAAAATATAACTATAATCTTGATAAAAATCGAATGGATAATAATCGAATGTGAACATGACCATATCTGCATCCTTGTCCATTTTTCAGATATTGGATAATTTTTCATATTTGGGATACAGATTTCAAATTTTTGATGTACTCATTGATAAACATAAATTAACCTATGCAAAAAATGAAGAACAAATCGTTGAGGAATGATTCTGAACATGCATACATATATCTATATAAAAAAAAGATTAAAAATAAATAACTGGAATTCGTATGATTTTAGTTTCGATTCTGCTAAATTTATTTGGAGATTACGGAAAATTCCAGTTTTGATTCCTTCCAATTCAAATTGATTTGCAAAATTTATTTGGAGATTCAACGATATTGAGAAATTTTTAAAAATAACAATGAGAAAATCCATTACATAGTTCTTGATAATTGTTTCAGAAACATTCTTACTTAATTATGTCAATGTTGAAATTAAAAAGTTAAAAACACTAACTTTCGTTTTCTCAATTTTGTTATTTTTGTTTTCCACTAAATAACTGAAGTTTAATAACTTCTGTTAGTGTCTATATTTGCAATTAATGGTAAAAAGATTCTTGACTCGCATGCCTCAACAGTTTGAAATGTGTGATGTGTACACTTTATATGCTTCAAATTATTTAGATGTAAGTTTTAGAGGTAAAAAACCTTTTGAGAAAAGCCTCAAGACATTTTATCTCTCATTTCATTGAGACGCTCCTTGATGTGAGTTTTTTTTAAAACAATTATCAGCAGTGCCTAAGCTAACTGTTAAAATAATTATTCGAATAGGGGCGGTATGAGATTATGAGGAATTATATGCCAAAAGTTGGTTCTATGGGACTTGATATGATGTTTCGGACATGTACAGTTCAGGTACTAACTAATTTTTTAAATTAGTTGTAAAGATAAATCAGCTTTTTCTCTCAATCTCCTTGCATGAATCCATGAGATTCATATTCTAGAATTTAGTAGATTCAGCTCTTTTATGCCATTAGGTTAATCTCGATTTCAGTTCCGAATCAGATATGGTTAGGAAATTTCGAGCTGGTCTTTCTCTACAGCCTGTGAGTACATGCTTTACATTCTCCACTTCCAAATTCTTTGTTTGTTTTCCCTTTATCAAACCATTGAATGTCATGTGAACAGATTGCAACAGCAATATTTGCAAATTCACCATTTACCGAAGGAAAACCAAATGGATTTCTTAGCAAGAGAAGGTTGCTTGCATTTTTTGTTTGCTAGCATGCACTATGTTTAATATTAACCTCCACAGCTCTAAATGTCTTTTTCGGTCAATTTCTGCAGCCATATCTGGACAGACACCGATAATAATCGTTCTGGAATGCTTCCATTTGTTTTCAAGGACTCATTTGGGTATGACCGTCTCATATGCATTATGCGTGCGCACGTGTTTTTTTGTGTGTGTGCGTGTGTGTTTTTTTTATACAAATGCATATGACAAAAACATCTGCTTAGTATGCACTCACATGCAAACATGAATAATTACATATGAGATAATCAATGCTAAGATATGTTTAGTATAATGTTTGTGTCATTTGTGGATATGCTCTTTTCAACAATAAATGCTGAACACAATATAATCCCATTTTCTGACATTACATATTAGATATTCCATTTCCATCTTTTAAAGAAGAAGATGACTCCACTTTCATGGTAGCTTGTCTAAGTTATTTATTTTATTCATGAAATAGTAAATGATCAGTCAATAAAGTTGAGATATAGTTTGCTTAAACATATATCAGCTGTAAATAAAACCTCATATCAATGTATTATGTTGTTTTCATAGTGAGCAACATCCGATATATAGAAAAATGAAGGTAAAATTAAGGACAGTTTAAATTGAAAACAGTTGGTTGTGGAGCCATTGGTAAACCAAAGTCCTTCAAAAGTATTAACATAAAGTAATACAAATGGTGGTGGTGCATTTTTTTGATAAATTTCACAAGGTGAGGTTAGATTATATTGGTAGAAAAACATGAAATTTTGTACTTTATTGTATTCTATGTGGCCCTCATCAGACTGCAAATATTATTGGCCAGTGAATATCGGTATATGATCATTTCTTTTGTGGAATGTGTTGTCTATAGAAAGAAGATATATGTTGACTTAAAATACGTAGAAAATGCATGGACGGCTACCAGTAAAGTAAGGCCTCTAGAAGGTGGATCTTATTTAGTTCTTTGATAACACCACAAATAAGTCATTTTACCAGCTTCAAAATCATCATGCATTGCGGAATTGAAATTTTGATATCAAGCTTGATATGTAAATTATTACTTCTTTCATACAACACCAAGCGTCATGAAGGGTGCATATGGAAAAAACATCAGTTGCTACACAAATTTTTACTTTCTATTTTCTTGGGCACTATCATATAAATGACAATATGATTATCAGTGAATATGAGTTTTATGATAATTCTTTTATCTTTCAGGTTTGAACAATATGTGGACTATGCTCTGGATGTTCCGATGTATTTTGTCTACCGAAACAAGAAATATATTGATTGCTCTGGACTCTCTTTCAGGGTCCGTATCTGTACTAAATCCCTTCACTGCTTATATGATGAGTTTATATTGTTGATATAATGCTACTGGTATTTTGAACTTACAGGATTTCATGAAAGGAAAACTTTCACCTGTTCCTGGGGAGTTACCAACACTAAATGATTGGGAAAACCACCTTACAACTATATTTCCCGAGGTTCTATTATTTTAGATTTAATTCAAAAAGCCTTACTTTTAGTATGCACTCAAGTTCACTTCTCACCTCATTTCCTGTAAATTATTCCACAGGTCAGGTTAAAAAGATATTTGGAAATGAGGGGTGCAGATGGAGGTCCCTGGAGAAGGTTATGTGCTTTGCCAGCATTTTGGGTACTGCACCATATTTTTCAAATGCTTGCAGTATAAGATAATATGGCAAACTCATGTTACAAATAAGTGACTACCTACTTGCTTTGCCATGATTTCAGTTTCGTTCAAAGCTCTAAGATTCATAAGTTAATTCTTTAGTTTCAATTATATCCGACACATCCGTATATTATCAAAACCTTAATCTTTGACTCGATACCCTTGTATATTAATTAACTTGTTCAATAGGTCACTGGAAGTATTTTTGTACCCATTATATTTACTGACATTAATTTCCTCAACTGCAGGTGGGCTTGTTATACGATGACATTGCTTTACAAAGTGTCATTGAAATAACGGCTGACTGGACAAGAGAAGAAAGAGATATGTTGAGGAGAAAAGTACTAAAGATTTTGTTGATAACATGTTAAAGTTTTGATAACTGGTCATCTGTTTGAATTTCGAAATTAGATGTTTTCTTCTAGAAATTTATACTCTAGATGGTGGAATTTGACAGGTACCAGTAACTGGTTTGAAGACGCCTTTCCGTGATGGCTTGTTAAAGCATGTAGCCGAGGATGTCCTGAAGTTGGCTCAGGTTAGTTAATAAATGTTTTAACTTAGGGCTGTCAACGTGTACGCGAAAAATCCGATATCCGTCCGAACCCGTATCCGAGTGTATGAAAAATATCCGTTATCCGCCGTTGTCCGAAAAGCGGATACGGATATCCGATATTCGAAAAGCTTTCCAGATACGGATATGGTTATTGTGGTATCCGTATCCGAAAAATATCCGCCCGATTAACTGATGCATATATATATTTAATTAAAATTATATTTAATTAGTATATGATTTTCCAACTATTTTTTCAACCATTGGATGTTACTATGATATGGTTTTTTGCTCATTTTTAGTGAAAACAGACAGTTTTAGTGTTTAATTTTTGAATATTTTTGGATACGCATGCAGATATTAGTATAAAACAATGTTTTATCATCACATTTTTTATTCCTTGGTTTTTTTTATGAACATCAGTACAAAAACTATTTTATGTTGATCCAAACCTTTTCATTTATACTTTTAAATTTATTGATTATGGGCGGAGCGGATAAATATCCGATAACCGTCCGTATCTGAAAATTAAGCTGATACGGATATCCGATGTCCAAAAATGATTTCGGATACGGATACGAATATGACCCGATTCGTATCCGAAAGTATCCGTTGACAGCCCTATTTTAACTGACATTAGATGCCAGACATCATTTACTAAGCTTCAACAAAAATTTATAACATATAATATATTCTGCAGGGTGGGTTGGAAAGAAGAGGTTACAAAGAAGTTGGATTTTTGAGAGAGGTGGCTGAGGTGGTAAATACTGGTAAGATGTGCTACCACTTTTTCCTTATTTGTTATATCCTGTTTTGAAAGTAATTCAATGTACACAGTGATGTGCATTGAATCAGCATTTGTTTTGTTACATAAACCGATGCCAATAAATTACTGTCAAAGATTTCCAATTCCATTAACACGAGTATCACATGATATACACTGGATTTTCAGTTCTTAAACGCTAAGCTCTCAAGTTATATATATCTATCCCTCGGTTACAACCATTTCCATAAATATTTACTTTACAATATGTTACACATATATACTAAAATAAGTGATCCCGTAATTTTGAAACTTAATTTTCTTCGGCGTATTGCCATGTTTTATTATAGGGTGAATTAGGTGTGACTGACAATACTAAATTTGGTGTTTATAATATTTATGTTATACCAGTGTTTTGTGAGCACATATTTATTATTTATTTGAATGAGATTATCATATATTTTTGTCCGCAGGAGTCACACCTGCAGAGAAACTGTTAGAGCTATACCATGGGAAATGGGGATGCAACGTCGATCCAATTTTCCAGGAGTTGTTGTACTAAGATGTACTATATAGGTCGTCCTTGCTTTCTAGGTGATTATAACAACAAATATCGTTGTTTGCAACATCTAGAGTATTATTCTTTAAGCATTTAATAATGTCAGCTGGTTGTCATGGATGTATTTTATGTCATATCTTGGATAGCTACTTTACTATTTGTATATCGTCAGTGAGTGTTTTTTTTTTGTTAACTCTGTTTATCGGTTAATAACAGTTCCGAAGGCGATTTGATGAAACTTAGCTTGACCTTTTTGTTATGAAATATCTTTTTTGTCGTTGTAGCTTTGTTGTTTGTGAGACACTGTTAGAGCACTCCCAACCGGTAGTGGCCTGCAACGTCAATTCTATTTGCAAAGATCCCGATCCACTCCCAACACACAAGGAAAAAGGAAAAACCGTGGTTGAAAAGAAAATTGTCCTAGTCGGTTAAGGCAATTTACGTGCATTGTATTTTACAGCCGTTGAATTGCAATCTTCAAAGCAATTGACATGACGTGGATTGCAATCCACAATGTTAATATAGCCGGTTTTGACTTTTATAATACCAGCTATGATAACAGACAAAAAAACACCACAACGTGAAAATGGGCTTTAGTCGGTTTTCTTATAGCCGGCTATAAGAAAGCTGGCTAAGCTGACGACCTCCTAAGTTGCCTTGGCAACCTTGTGCGTTGCCAATGCAATTCAAATTAGAACGACTAATCCCTCGTTGGAGGGTCGGTCAGTTCTCAACCGTGATCATGGTTGGGAATGATCTTAGAATGTCACCGTCTATAAAAACTCCAAATAGTACATAATCATTCGATTGGCTCAGCAATGAGAACCAAAGTACAAGCCGATGACCAATCAAATCACCAAAGTGGTGAAATGTGGCAATATCAGTGAAGCTGAAGGTCATGAAATGTAAAATATAAAATCGCTAGGGTGAACCAATGTTTATACTCCAAATAAATAAATCATCAACTTGATATTTTGCAATAACGATTTCAATGCAAATTAGAAAGTCACATTGAATAAACGTAACGTACTACTATATCGAGCCATGTCAAAATCACGCGTATGACACACATATTTAATTAACAAAAATTCCTTTTTTTTAAAGGATGTGACCTAACAATAAAATTGTAAGAGAATGAAATGAGCATAAAAAACAGAAACGTATATTTGGGTGCTTCAACACAAAGAAATGTGATGCTAACATCAACCATCTATAACGTATTATAAATTGAAAACTGAAAAGTTACTCCAAACATCACATTTAGTAAACCGCAGACACGAATTTTAGGGGTTTTAATTTGGGTATCTGTAAAGCAAATATTAGTCCTAAGAAAGATGTCATCTTTGAGAAAATAAAAGTAGGGTGAGCGAATAAAAGTCATTTTCTTTTTCTTGAATCGATGGGTCTCTTACCATCGTAATATTATATCATTTAGGTAAACTACAATAAAAATTCAAGTTTGCTTTTTGTGGCAACCCGGAATTTTCGAGCAATATCAATTTAATAATCTGCATTAAATATTAAATTGATTTGATATATTTTTGTTAATAAGATCTGAATTGATACTTTTCTTTTAATAAATATTTAATTGGTAAATGATATCTTGTTAAAATTAATTGTTTGTTTTCTATTTATATATGTATATATTTGTATACATTGTAAATAGATGAGATTTGTTTTAAAGTTTAACTAATAAATTATGTTTCAGATTCTAATATATATTTTAGTGAATTGGAAATTATGTTTTATTTAATATAAACTTTTCAAAGCTAAATAAATAAATAAATATACGGTTTTAAATACATAAGATAAATGCTTAAATAGTTTAAAACTTATTTTAACTTAAGTTTAAATTTTAATTTATTAACAAAAAGATTTGTTTTCTTTTCTTTTTAGTATAGCTTGATTAAAATATGGATTTAAAAGTATATATGAGTTTTAATATAATTTTGTCAAACGATACTTTAATATATATTATGACATATGTAGTTTATAATAAAAAGATAATTTATTTTATCTACCATTTCAAAGTGATAAATGTGTTTTTATAATATAAATAAAATTAAAATGTACATATAAAAATACAAGACTATAAGATAAATTAGGGAAAAATATAAAGTAAGTACATTGGTTAAATTACAATAACATAACAACTATAAAGTTCATTTAGATTTCAAACAACAAAATAAAAGAAATAACATTCACAAACATTTCAAAATATAATAACAAGTCAACAATTAATCTAGAAACAAATAAATTTTCAAGTTTGTAAACTAACATAAGAAGAACTACAGCATATATATATATATATATATATATATATATATATATATATATATATATGTTTAAAGCATCAAGGCCATTTGTGTGATTGTACTAACAAAATCAAATATGTGTGCAGGCCGAAATAAATAAAACAAATGTATATATGAAAGCTTGCTAAGGAAGACAGTGAAATGCATTCTTAAACATACAAACAAAAGTAATTAATGTAAAATCTTTCTAGCACAGTACACTGCATATTAGCCTCCACACTAAACAAATATCTCTGATTAAAATCTATACAAACAAAGATTTGTATGCTATGTTGTACAAATATTGTCACAATTATATGAAACATAATAATAATATACCCTGTATAAACCTGTCCGCATATACCCTGTCTACAATTCTTTGCTTAATATCCCTGTCTTCTTTCTTTTATTTATACCTCAGTCTTACCCTTTTTAATTCGTTCATACAAAC
Source organism: Allium cepa (assembly GCA_030765085.1). NCBI lineage: Eukaryota > Viridiplantae > Streptophyta > Magnoliopsida > Asparagales > Amaryllidaceae > Allium > Allium cepa. Next base: position 814,220,199 of record CM060931.1, read on the forward strand.
TAGAATCTGAAGTAAAACTATGTCAAACTAAAATAAAGCTTCTACTTAAACAACAACCAAGATTTAATACAACTGGAAATCAAAAGGGAGAGTTCAACCTGATGTTTTTTTTCAAACCTGTTGCTAAGCAAACTAGGCTCTATTCTTTTACATTTCAGGCGAGTAACTTTTTAAATCAAAACTAAATAAATAGATTTCTGTTGCTTGTAAAGTTCTGTGATGAATGATACTTGTTTATGCATATATAGTGATAACTCAGTGTTATGAATAGCTGTAGACATGCATGTCTGGACTGTATATTTGGGCATTGACAACCTCTGTTTCTTCTGTTCCAAGCTTACAAATTCTAAACCAATTTATCTGTTCAACTGTGATTTATTTTGGTGAGTAACTTCATATTGAATAACTTAAATTTCAATCTAGTTGTATGATTAAAATCCGAGATTTTGCTTTGGGTAAGACAGATACATGTATTGGTGAATAAGCCTGTGAATATATACAGGATCTTCAGGGTATAAATTGAAACTGGAAGTGTTTGTATATGCTTGCTCTCTGATACTCTCGAAACAAAAAACTTTACTTTCAAAAATCATTTACACCTTTGCTGATTGATGAATGAACTTAAGATTTGAACAAAAGATGTTTGTAACATTATGAACTAAGTTTAAAAATTTAGATAAGATAAAAACAACTTAAAATTTTCTTTGGAAACCCAAAATTTAGAACAAACTTAAGTTTGGTCAAATTTCGAACTTCACCGATCATTGATTCAAGTATCTATCTTGAATCCTCTCTGGAAATGAGGATTTTTAAAATACAAATTAGGATTTTAAGCTTTAGGATGATTGTGTAATTTGAGATTGTCTGAATTTGGGTTTTTGAGCACCTGTGGATGGCCGGAAGGACTAGGGTGGTCGGAGCTTTGTCTGACGGTGGATGAGTGTGCACTGAGGCCAGGAAAAATAGGGGATATGATGTCAGATGGCCGTGGCGTCGACGGCAATGGAATTAAGTGCCTAAACCTAATTTTTTACTGTGCATGGAGTTTTGATTGCCGCGGCCTGTACATGGGTTCGAGTGGCACGTGGCTTTGAGGGGAGGTAGAGGGGAGATGAATGATGTCACGGCCGGAGTTTGGTGGCCTCTGGGGGTCGGAGCACCGCGCGCGTGACGTTGACAGGTTTGAAAGGAGAGATGAAGTTGTGTTTCCAGGTATTGTGTTTTTTTCAATTTCATTTTCGCGCGCACCTGGGGAAAACTCGAAGTAGGTTGCTGTTTCTTTCGGGGAACTTCGTATGTTTACTTGAAGTAAACAAAAGGGGGTGCTCGGGTTATTGATATTCAGGTTTTAAAACCTGTAACAGGTTTTAACAGTTTTGAACTTTTGTTTTAAATTTAAAATCAAAGTTAAAACTAGTACTAAATTAAAGTTTAACAGTGAATTTAAGTTAGTTTTGAAAGAGAGTTGGAAATAATAAAGTTTCAAAATTTAAATTATTTTAATAACTTAAAAGTGGTTAATAATTAAAGTATTTTCAAAACAAGAGTTGAGTTCAAATGAAATTTAAACTGTTAAGAAACGACTGAAACAAGTTAATTCAAAAATTGAAATCAGGACTTAGATATGAAATTCTAGATTTGAAACTAAATTTAAAGTTTTATGATTTAAATTGATTCAAATAAGTTTTAATGCTATTGAATATGTAAGTTTAAAGGGGTTTTAAAATAAATTAGTGCTAAAACTTTATTAAGGATAAATTTGGATTTATTTAGAAAGTAATTTAAAATAAAATTTTAAACATATTGGAAATGAAAATTTAATCAATAATGAGACAGTTTACTTTAAGTGATGAAGACTCAGAATTTATATTCATTAACCTTTAAGTTAATTAAGTATGAATAATTAATGATTGATATTATGTAAATTAGTAATTATGAATTTAAATGTATTAATCAAAGTGTAAATAATGAATTAATTAACTAATATGTGATTAAGAACCATAAATTAGATTATTATAAATTTTAATGGTTAATCAAACTTATAATTAACAATGATAAATAGAAGAAAATAATTAAATAAGTGTTAATGAAGATCATTAACTAGATTATTTCATAATTAATTAATGTGATTGATTTTGTAATAAATTAATTAGATTAATTAATTCAATAGTTTAATTGTAATTATTTATTTGGAAAGTAATTAGAAATTAATTACTTATTGATTGTGTAAATTGATTTAATTTGAGTTAATTAATTTGGTTTAATTAATTGATATTTTGGAAGTACATTACTTAGTGAAGTAATTGATGAAATCATTGGATGATGGGAAATGGAAGAAATTGGAATATAATTACTTAAAATTAATCAAGGGATTAAGTTTGTTATTGGGATGTAATTAATTAAGAACGATTAATTACTGAATTTTATTAATCAAGAGGATTAATATTTGTGATTTGAAAATTTGTATTCTTAATATAATTAACAAATGAAAATGTAATTAGAAATCATTAATTAATATAATTAATGATGGGATTAGAGATTGATTTATTTGAGAATAATAAATCAACAAGATAATTAAATGGTAATAAATCGATATAAATGTAATTAATTAATGGATTTATTCAAGATTAATTTACTGTAAATAAATTAAAGAAAGCTAATGGAAGATAGCAAAGGATATTTAAATCAAATATGATTGGAATATAAAATCAACTGATGATAAGATTAAATTAAGTTAATTAATTTAAGAAATCATTTGATGATTTGGTATGCGTAATCACTTAGTGTAATTAATAGAGTATAAGTACTTAGAAAAGTAATTAGATGATAATTACTTGATGAATTAATACAAGGTGATTTGTAAGAGAAGTAATTTGGGTAATTTCTTTTGTAATTAATCAGAGGATTAATTTATAGAAATAATTAATCATGAGATGATTAATGAGTAATTAAGGGTAGTTAATTACTGTTTTGTTATTAATCAAGGGTGATTAGTAATTGTTTTTAAATAAAGATTAATCACTTAATATAATTAATTTAAATGAAGTAATTTTATATAAATTAGTGGTCATTAATTAATATAATTAATGATGTAATTAAGAATTGTAAATTAAGGAATAATTAATAGGGAAGTAATTAAATGTTAACTGCTATGAATGATTTAAAATAGTTCAATTGAGAAATTAATTAAAGACTAAATTACTTCTTGTTATTAGTGAATCATTAATTAATTTGATTTATAATTAATTAATGGTTGTGAGAGTAGGATTTATGGAATGAATAATTAATTTAATTTATTTTAAATTAATTAAAGATGGAAGTAGTTAATTTAATTCATTTTAAATTAATTATAGATTGTGATTCATAAATCATGCTTATGGATGATATTGATATTTCATTGTTTGATTGTGACCTCAGATATGAGATGGATAATATCGATGTGATATGGATGTATGGTTTAAGTATGATAATATTTAATTATCTGTTTGGATGATGATATTAGTTATCTGTTTATGATGATAATGTGATTATCTATTATGAGATGTGAATTATCTATTTGTGTATATTAATGATATTTAATTCACTGTTAAGACTAAATAGACAACTTGGCCTTAAAAGACACGTTTGGGATTTCGATGAGACCGGGATCGGTTTTCCTTATTTGGAACACCCGAAAACCACATCGATTCCAAATTTACGATAGGTCGTGAATCTGAAGTGAAGATGAAGATTCAGAATGCAAGGGTTATCGTCATTAACTCTGAGGGTGATTCCAAAATGAGTGTAACGAGATGGTGCCTTCGATTTCGTTCGAACCCGGAATGAACTTGTATGGATTGAATGCTTTCAACACATCGTCAGGCGGACGATGAGCATTCTAAGAGATATGTTCTATAAAGGTAATCGTAACCTCAAGCCTCATCAACCGGGAATGGCTAAAACAGGGGAGGTGCAGCAAGGTTAGGTGGGTCATGCGCAAGCAGGACAAGGATATTCCCCTGTCTAGATGTCCTTTTTTATTCGGATGTGTTGGGAGTTGGTCTGCAGCCAACTGTGGGGTTATCTTGTTCGGGACTGTTCAGTAAGGAATGGTTCCGGCCTTGTGTTGCAGGGGGTCGGGAGTGATTCTCGCTACGTTGATCTAGGCCACGTACTGTGACGGGCGGTACCCCAGTAGCCCTGCCATTGTATGGAATCCACAATCCAATAAGTGACAACGGTTTTGATTGTATTACCCACTTTTGTGGCTAGTAGCTGGAATTTAATGAATGTAACAATTTCGGCTATTTTCTATTTACTTCAAAACCCTAGACCTATTATAATATCACTGGATTTCCTACCAAATGTTTTGGTTAGCGTAAGCTAAAAACTTTTCCATGTTTATGTGTGGGAAGTCTTACGTGATACCTTTCTTTCAAAGGTTTTTGAAAATTAAGCAACTTTTACCTGTTACTCACACCAGACCCATGTATGACCCGAAGTTTATTTCCTGTTTTTCATAAACTCTCGGGTACCCAAATTTTTACGGGTAGCCAAGAGATTCAGGTTAGCTTTGACGAATTCTGGAGGAGCAATGGAGCAGGAGGATTCAGCGTTGTTGATATATATAGTTCCGCTGTGTTGGTATCTCTGAGTCATATTGTTTGAGCTATATTGTATTAAGGTGTATTAACTAGACAGGTGTTTATAACTGTCTAGTATGTAATGTTCTATATGTATCACTCTGATTGATGTTATATATTATGTAAATACTTATGTGATTAATATAATTTATTCGTTCCACTGTGAGATTCTGATGTTGTTGTTCTTTCTTCTCTATCTTTTCTATTTTCTCACCCTTTTCTTTCTTTAAAACGATACGTCTTCCTGGGCGTAGGAAGTCGGGTCGTTACAGTGGTATCAGAGCGCTAAGTTGAGCGAATACCTAGGCTCTTGAGTGATTTCTTTCCTGAGAGAGCGTATTTGTAATTTTGATATATATATATATATATATATACATATACATACATATACATATACATACATACATACATATATATATATATATATATATATATATATATATATATATATATATATATTTCATCTATTTGTTGGGTTACCTATTCGGGTTTTCCAATATAAGTATAAGGGTAGATTGGGTAGTGGTGTATGTAACACGACTACCTGTGGTTAGAAGTATATCTGATGAGACTGTAGACCTAATACCGTCTCGAGTAAATCTGTGGTGTAAGGATTTTATCAAATCTCTTGAGGAAACCTGTTAAGATTTGGAGTCCATTTTTGGTAATACAAGTTTGGATGAGTAGAATTTGGATTTTATCAGTTGAGCAGAAGTTAGAAGTATTATCTTGGTAACTCAAGAAGTAGTGGTTGTGTGTTGAGATGCAGTAGCGATGGATTGTTTTCGAAGAAGTTCCCAAGGATTTTTGGATAAGGAAGCGTGTCTGCATTAGTTTTGAGGTTGAGTTCAGCTGAATGTTGTGTTTGGCTTTGAGGCCCGAATTTTTCGAGGAATTTTGGATTAAGAAATTTTTGGGCATCAGTAGCAGTGTTGCAGCTCAGATTGTTCTGCCGGCACGCGAGGAGGTCATTTGTCAGCAGTTCTTTAGAGGTGAAGTTCAGAGGCAGTTTTGTGAATCCATTTCTTCAATGGATTGGCTAGATAAGCTTAAGATGTTCAAATTGGTACGGAGAGAGTAGTTTTCTTGGGATATTAGCCTGGGTGAGCGCAAAAGAGACTTGCGATAGTTAAGTACTCTCTGGGATGGCAGAAATTTTTCTGGATATCTTTGAAGAGGTCGGTGGGTTGCCTTAGCATCTGAGGAGTTGAGTTTGGTATCGACTGGATTTCATAAGTAGTGCCGATGGTTCAGCCTAGTAATAGAATGGTTTCTGGAGAGAGGGTTTAGTAAAACAGCTCAAGTTTAGAAGGAACTTCTGAGTTTTATTTTGGATCTGTTGAACCATACTTTTATAATGTGTTGTCCAGTTTGTGCTTATGTGTATCATCAGCATTTTCATCTACCCCAGATCAGAGTTGTGCAGCGGAAGCAGTTGGGAGTGCATTTATTTTTCTTTTCTGGAAAAGAGAAGTTGTTTTCTACTGAGGATAGTAAAGGTTGAGTTCTTGGTTTTGGTTGGTTTTGAGAAAATCATTCTACTGGATTGTTTTTGGATTCAGATTGTCTTAGGAGTCATCAGCAAAGGTTGAGCTAATCGGTAGGTTGAAGGCAGCTCTGGATTGTCAGAAGTATTGGTGGATAAGAGACAAAGGAATTTGGATTTCGAAGTCGGAGATTTGATTTTGGATGAATTTTCTCTAATTCGAAGGAGTTCTGTAGATTAGTAGTATAGACTGTTTGAATTCTATAGATCGAGTATTCCGGTATTATACTGGGAAACTCTAGGGAGCTCTATCAAGAATTTTGTCTGGATAGTTAGCCTTGTTGATTGAGTAGATTGGTTGTGATGATTGTTAGCATGTGATTGATATATGCTTATGGTTTAAAATTAATTAAAATCTTAAATATATTATTAAATTACCTTTGCTTTTAAATTTCGAGGATGAAATTCTTTTAAGGGGGGAGGAATGTGACAACCCGGAATTTTCGAGCAATATCAATTTAATAATCTGCATTAAATATTAAATTGATTTGATATATTTTTGTTAATAAGATCTGAATTGATACTTTTCTTTTAATAAATATTTAATTGGTAAATGATATCTGTTAAAATTAATTGTTTGTTTTCTATTTATATATGTATATATTTGTATACATTGTAAATAGATGAGATTTGTTTTAAAGTTTAACTAATAAATTATGTTTCAGATTCTAATATATATTTTAGTGAATTGGAAATTATGTTTTATTTAATATAAACTTTTCAAAGCTAAATAAATAAATAAATATAGGGTTTTAAATACATAAGATAAATGCTTAAATAGTTTAAAACTTATTTTAACTTAAGTTTAAATTTTAATTTATTAACAAAAAGATTTGTTTTCTTTTCTTTTTAGTATAGCTTGATTAAAATATGGATTTAAAAGTATATATGAGTTTTAATATAATTTTGTCAAACGATACTTTAATATATATTATGACATATGTAGTTTATAATAAAAAGATAATTTATTTTATCTACCATTTCAAAGTGATAAATGTGTTTTTATAATATAAATAAAATTAAAATGTACATATAAAAATACAAGACTATAAGATAAGTTAGGGGAAAATATAAAGTAAGTACATTGGTTAAATTACAATAACATAACAACTATAAAGTTCATTTAGTTTTCAAACAACAAAATAAAAGAAATAACATTCACAAACATTTCAAAATATAATAACAAGTCAACAATTAGTGTTTATATTAATGAAGTGTTTAAGTAATATTTTAGTTTGTTTGATTGTTCTAAATATTTTTTGTTTGTTCATGTTTAAATTAATATTTTATTATTAATTTAATTTAATTTAACTTTATATCTAAATTTTTGAGTTATTCATATTCAATATACTAACATCTCAATGATATTAAGTATAAACAACTTAGTGGTATAAGTGGAAAATTGACCATTGTGGCCTATAGTCGATGTCAACGTGATAAATAAATGTCAAGACTAATATTAAAGGCAGGAAAATAGGCCCAAGAAAGAAGTTACGAATTTTTTTTGTCTCAGGGACAGTAAGTTTGCTTTTTAGTCTGAAGGACATTTGTTAGTGTAAACAGAAAATGATAGTTACAACTATCATTCTGTGATTTACACTAAAAAGCGTCCTTCAGCCTAAAAAACAAACTTCTTGTCCCTATAACTAAATTTTTCTACAACTTTTCCTTGAGCCTAAAATCCTCTATTAAAGGAATGAATACATATACATCATTAATTTTATATGAATAATAATACAAACAATTATTTCTTTGTTCCGCCAACAATATTTATATAAGGTTTTACACACACACACACACACAATATTGTTTGAAAAATAATTTGTTGTCATTACATTTATTCATACATAAAGATATAAGTATCTATATTTGAAATATTTTACTAATATGTTTTCATTTTAAGAAGTTATTTAAAATTCAAAATTTAAAAACGTTTACCTTTTCAAAAATATATCTACATATACATATATATATATATATATATAATATTTTTATTTATTTATTAATATGTATTGGTATATAATAATATTTTATTTATTATTTAAATAAATTCGATTGGATTTATAATTTTTGAAAAAATCAATTCAAATTTAAAACAAGTTTGACTTTTAAACATAATATCAAAGTATAAAATTGCATTCTTTTACATTAACCGAAGAGCAAAAATAAAATGATTATTTTAAACAATTTCCATATGGAAATCATTAGCATATATTGCTACATACATGTTTTCTATAATAAAAAAACTTAAAATATATAAAGATTTTCTTATATAATCGAAAACAAAATTTTGAGTTTTAGATAAAAATAAAATAATTCTTATATGTGTGATGCGCCCAACACAAAAAATGTATAGAGTTAGATCTAATTTTTTTTCTAAATATAAAACAATACACACACACATATATAGTATATATTTATAATTTGAAAATAGTTTTATTTTATACTTATATAAAATATTTAATTTTTTTGAAAATAATATATATATTTCGCCAAAACATATGTAGGGGTAAAAGCATACAAAGACAATAATATATATATATATATATATATATATATGTGTGTGTGTGTGTGTGTGTGTGTAATTGAGTTTAGAAATTGAAACCATTCACCATCGATATCTAGTTGAAAGTCGAACACGTTGTTTGCTTGTTGTTTCCTCCTTGAACCTTGCGTCGTCCTCGGTTTTAATCTACAGTGCTAACTCCTTGGCTTCACCAGCTGAGGAATTAGGGTTAAGATCTCTTGAGAAAAGTGGGAAGAAAAAGGAGTGGGCTATCTTATTTATAGCCAAGGAGATACACAAATATCTTGTAACGACCCAGAATTCCGGACATTTCGTATTAAATATATGAATTATTCAAATATTTGAATCTTGGATCAAATATGACAAAAGTGATTTAATAATCTTGTTAACCCCCTTTTAAGTAATATCTAATGATGGAAAAATTGTCTTTGAAAAATGTTTTAAAAATATATAGTTTGATGAAATACCGATAAAATGACCGAAAATCGTTTTATCGATAAACAATTTATTCTCAACGAAAGTTGTTCGAACCTTTTTTGTGCTTGTCTAATTAATCATTATTGAGGTAATTAGAAATTTCAAATATTTTGTGTAAGAAATAAAAAGAAGCTTATAAAAGTTAAGTGGTTAAGTGTGAAAGGAAGAAGATATTTTCAAGTGTGTGATGAGATGTAAAGTAACATATGTAAAAAACTTGAGAGTGGGGGAGGGGAGTGTGCCGGCCAAGGGGTGCTAAAGGAGAGGGTTTAGACTTTTTTACAATTTATTATTCACAAAAGCTTCAAATGTAATAAAAGAAAAAAATAATGGAAGTTGGATTATCACTAATCCATTTTGTTATTCATCAATCTTACTCTAATTAATTCAAATCTTCTTCAAACTCCACCAAACTTTTGCTAACACCTTAGAATACCCGAGGAATCATGGATCTAAAGTCAAAGTGGAAGAAAGCTGAAATATGTGGGGTTTCTTTGCAAGGCCGTGAGCATCAGTGGGGGGAGGAGGGCTTGGCTTTAGGTTTTGAGAGCTAAAGGTGGTGTCTTAAGGCTTTTAGGTGATGGTAGGATGTTGTTCATTGTTATTGTGTGCTTCAGCTTGTGTTTGGCTTGGATTTGGGTGAGTTATCTCACCATATTGTTTGTATATATATTGTGTGCATGTGTACACATGTTTATGTGTGTGTATAAATATAATGTTTAATTGACATTAACTAATTAAAGTTATAAATTTTGGACCCTTCTGCTTTTGAAAGTAAATGACAACTTTATATTGTATAACATCACTTCTATTACCTTCTATAACATGTGTCGTGGCGTTGGCTTGATATTTAAATGGTTTTTTTGGATCATATGTTGAATTTGGAATGGATATGGAATGATCAATATAGCGATGGTCACTATAGGTGCAATTTGAATCCCCGTTTGTTTAAATTTAGAGTGAGTTTGTATTGTCTTTTGATATTATATGTTATCGTTTCGGTGTGAAATTTTGATATTACGTTCTCTTCTTTCTTTTTCTGTCCTTTTATTTTTATTTTACCCTAACAATGTGTCTTTTCAACACATGGGTGCTCGACACGCGAATACCGTGGATGTATTAGTGTCGACATTCGATGGTTGAAAATATGGGTTGTTATATCTAGTACCAGAGCTGAAGGTTAAGGGAGAACCTTGACTTTAGTGGAGTATGACTTATTAAGAGATAAGGTAATGGAATGCCCTAGCATGAGTTGAGTGTACTATACATACGAAAGCGTATTTGTATTTGTTGTAAATGTATAAATTAAAGGTAAAAGTAAAGATCTTCAATGTAACTTATATAAGTATGGATTATTAAATTGTAATTTAATTTATGTAGGGAATAATGATGTTTACCTATTATCCCCCATTGATTTGGTTAGTCATGCTCGGCTAGTTAATGGGCATCGACTATTGTTTGTTGATTGTGCTCGACCAGTTTATGCGCAATTTTACCTTTTTACTGCATGAGTTGGGTAGACTGTAATTGTAGATTTATTGAAACAAACTCCTTATGAATTGAGTTTCACGGTTTGACTATAAAGTATTCGGTGGCAATATTGGGTTAGAAGTTAAATTTAGTAAAAGATGTTTGTTATAATCTGAAGGAGTCTATGACTCGGAAATTCAAACACATCGTCTTCGAATATCGAAACATTTTGAAATATTGTGAAGTGTTATAAATATGATTTTATAACCTTATTAAACACCTTTCAATTAATGAACAATGATAAGAAACTTGTTTTGTAAAATTGTTTACAAAAATATATTCTTCAAAGAAAAATCGATAATGTGAGTGGAAATCGATTCATCGATAAACAATTTTTTAATCGACATAAGTTCTTAGAACTTTTTGCACTTATCTAATGATCAAATGAACACATCAGCAACTAATTAACACACTCCTCTTCATAAAGCGATGGAAGGTTCTAGAAGCTTCCACATAGATAAAAGATATTATCATGAGAATGGTATAAAAATTATTTAACTAAAGGAGAAATGATGTAAAGGAGAAGTGATAGGAGGTGAGCCTTCCATGACATGGTTAAGGGGTGGGTGAGAATAAGGCTAAAAAGCAATATTATTAAGCCTATAATGAGAGGCACACCCTTGTTACTAAATGACAAATCACAAAATAAAAACCAAGCAATTTTCAGTTTTCCTCTTCTTTAATTTCCTAAAGCAAAATAACTGCAAAACCCATCCAAATCAGCTCAAATTTGGACTGAAGCCTTGGGAAAACATTACAACACCTTCTATCTAGTTTTTTTTGGAAGAAACAAAGCCACACTCACCCTATCAAGGAAGGCTATGAGAAAATTAGAGAGAGGGAAAAAGCAAGTGCAAAGCGAGGAAAAGGAAGAAGGTGGTTGCAAGGAAGAGGTTGGGCTTGGTTAGCATGGACTTACTAGTTTGTTGGGTTAAAGGCAAGTTAACTCACCCCTTGAATGAAAATATAACCCATATATGTTTGGGTTTGATTGTATATATGTTGTTTAAATTGATGTTGACATATGTTGAAACATCAGTTTTGATTCTTGCTTTGAAAGCAAGTGACATATGTATGGACTTGTATTACATGTGGCATAACCTTGAAATAAAGCACATAGGCTATGGATGGATTTTGGTTTAGATCGAACTCGGATTTGAAAGTGCACCTATAGCGATAGTCATTGTGGATGCATTTTGGAATTGCCTTGTTTTTGATGATGTCCATGGAACTTTGTAGAGAGATCCTTAGGGGTTTCTCATCATATTTATAACGTTTTATATGTATGTTTATTGCCGTATAATGTTTGGATAGTAAAATGTTAAGCAACATTTCGAAAAGGGGCCAAAAGCTCACTTGTGTAAAACTGCCCGGTATAGCCTTGATTTTTGGACTTTAAAAGTTTGAAAAGATATTTATATTTTAGGTATTTTGTTTTGATTCTTTTTACAAGTATTTACTAATTCATATTATAGTATTTCAAAAGCGGTTTGGGATATTTACGAGTTTTTAAGAATTAGCTATCAATTTTTAAAAAAGACGATTTTATAATAAAAAATTGTTTTTCCATGTTTTTAAGGAAATTATAAAGTTGTTATTTTCAAGTAATATTTTGAGTAAATGTTTTAAAACCTATTACAAGTATTATAAAGTATTTTAAAAGCATTTTTTAAGTATATATATTTTTAGACAATGTGTTGACTATTTTATATCTTATGTAATATCTTCTAACATGGTTTATTTAACAGGAAAATGGGCCGGAGGAATTTTTACTTATTTTTTGGGCTTACGGACGCGGATCATTTTTTTTCATTTGAAGGACGCGGGCTTTATTTTTTCATTCTAAGGACAAACTTATGTAAAATTCAAAATTTGCTTCTTAATTTCTTCTTGATCTTCATTCTGATATTACTGATCTTTGTTCATCGATCTTCTCGATTCAATGTTTTATTTTTGTATTCGATCTTCTCGATTGTCTATCAATCTTCATCATGTTTCTTTATCGTTAAAGTAAATCATGCTCTGGATCCTTATCAAACAATTTCCTTACATTCAGGTATATTGCTCTTATTTGTTTCCATCTTCTTCTTATCTTCCTTTAATATAATAATTTTCGATTATTAAGTATATTTTTGTTTTTCTAGGTTGCACAGTTTGTCTTCTTTCAGATTTCGGTACCTATTTTAGATTTGTTTCAATGGCAAAGTAAGATTTTATTATGTACTGTTATGTTTCTTCAACACAGTTTATTGTTTTACAATTTTACTGTTCATCTATCATTCTAGTGAATTTTATATGTACTTTGTTGCATTATGCTATGTTTATATAGCATTCTTTGCTGTTGTATTCATAATTTATTTTAATTTGATTGTGCTATGTTCATTTATCTTATGCTTTTTAATTAATTTATATTTCTTTCATTTAGCACTTAATTTGATTTTCATTTCTTATGCTATGTTAATTTAGCATTTTCTACTGTTGCTGTATTCATAAGACTAAGTAAGTTTGTTAACTGGTTTTTTAATTTTTTTGTAGTACTAATATCTACAATGATGAAGCAAATACTTTGCTAGTTGTTTTTGAACATAATGAGAATTGTTATTCTACTCGACTTACCACAGCCTCTTCTTTGTTTGGTGTTAATACTGAAATCTGTGATGTTTGGCCATATCTTAGTCTATTTTCTATTGAGATATCTTATGTTCTTGAGAATAAGAATATAATCATTGATACTGATTCAGATTTGATTAGTATTATGTGTTTTCTAATTTTCAAGAAGAGTGAATATTTTAAGTTTACTTTTAAGGAAAATGTTTGTGCTATGGAAGCTGATATTGCTGGCTGTGGTTTAGGCTTTACAAGTGTTCAAAGAACTTCAATTGGTAGTAGTTATGGTACAAATAGTGATTCTCATGCTGATTCTTCTTATTATTTGAAAGATATGTTGAAGAAAGGTTCTCAAAAAACTATTATGGATTTTCTTGGTTTTTGTTTTAATGGAGATGAGGACTTTCGGGAGTTTTTAATGGCATATCAAATAAAAAATGGTTGTGATTTGATTTTTGTAAGAAATTCTCCTAATAGAATTTCGTTTAATTTCTCTTGGTTGAAGGATGGCTGTAAGTTTTATCTTAGTGCTTCTTCGGATCCTGGTCCACTTTCTTTGTTATTTATTAGAACCTACAAATTTGATCATTCGTGTGGAGCCGGTCTTATAGATGTTAATAGAGTTAATATTTCAACTAGATTTATTAAATCTCTGGTTTTTGAACAAATTCGAGATGCTCCTATGAAGAAACCAAAAGATATTATGAAGGAATTTAGAAGAGAGTATAATTTTGATCTTTCATATTATTATGCTTATAGCGGAAAACCGTTGGCTTTGAAAGAAATATATGGGGATGATGCTATGTCATATAACGATTTAAATTGGTATTTAGAGGCATTGCAAAAGTATAATCCTGGTAGTTACGTAGCCATGGAAGTTAATGCTTCAACCAATTAGTTTGAGAGAGTTTGTATTGCTTTTGGTGCTTGTCTACTTAGATTTAAACATTGTTGGCCATTAATATTTCGAAAAACAAACTTCATTGTTTCATTTAAATCATTTACTCTGTTTACAACAAACAACCAATTTCAATGTAAATTGATGTTACCCAAATCAAATAACCATTCCTTAAGCTTTCGTCCTTTTAAAATTTATTCCAACACGGTTTATATTAATTTATTTCATTCGGAATTTTATTCATATTTATCACAATCCAAACAAATTTATCATATCATTATTATTATTAAGTCAAAACCGAACTTTTACTTCAGGTTCATTACCTACCTGAAGTTTATATTATTATCATTCCATTCTGAGTTATTTACAACTCTTATATTCATGTCCCATCACAATAATCAATTAAAATTCATTCACTTGCATTTCAATTTTATTATCTAAACAAATTTCATTTAAAGCTATTTCATAAGCTTAACTATAACCATCTCACCATTTTCTTAAATGATTTCAATTCCATAATATCTCAATTTATTTCCATTTTAATTGATTCTTACCCAATCAAACCATTTACAAATTTTAATTCCAACTAGCTTATACATTCTATCAAATGTTAATTTCAAATTAATATATTCACCAAATTCTAGTTCATATTCAATAATTAAATCTTTTATTAATAATAAGGCCACTACAGATCATTTCACACACTTGGATTTTATTTACGGTTCAACCATCAACCATCACTATTAAAATCCCATACCAGTATTCTTTCACACTTCCGATACTTATTAACAAAATTAAATCCCATTCCAAAACTGGATTTTTTTTTATCTTTCAAATTTTGACCAAATATCATATTTCTATTCATTTCCATACACATTCCATTTAATTTAGCTTATACAAAATTCATTTTCAAGCTTCTCTTTATTTAATTTATCTTACGCTAAATTCATTCTCAAATAATTCATTTGAATGTAGTTGAGTTAAAATTTTATTCACACAATATCATTCTTACTTCTTTAAATTAAATTTCCTTTCAATTTAATTCTTTTCCAATTCTAATTCAAGTTCAACCAATTTTATTTAGCCATGTTGAATTAACACCATTTCCTTTACTATCTTAAATAAGAATTTAATTCTATTCATAATTATTTGTAAGACAACTGAATTTAGATTTTGATTCAATCCAAATTCAACTCCATTTCATTTAACCGAAGTTAAATCCAGTTCAGTTCAATTTAATTCTCCATACAAGTTCAAAACATATTTACTATCTTAAGTTCATTTACATCTTTTATATTTTATAATTTCTTCACCTTATTTCAATTCACATTTCATTTGAGATTAGGTTTGAATTCACCATACTATTCAACTATTTCCCAATTGTGATTATAATTTCATTTTCTATTTATAAGTTCACCAACTTATTTATTTTAAAGCTCATATTGCTCATTTTAATCCATCTACATCTTATAATCACAATTTTCAAATTCTATATATATATGTGTGTATCACTGAATTCTTAAGGATACAAATTTTCTTTCAATCTAATTCTTTGTAAAATTTTAAATCCACAATTTCAGATTATAAATATAATACTTAATAGCTTGTGGGTATAGTTCATTACACCATGACCCACAAATACAAAGTCATTTTACATTTCGATTTAATCCAAATCAATTTAATTTAAGTTCAATTTATTTAACTTATCCCCAGTTAAATTCATATTTTCTATTCACTCCAATGTATTTTATTCACTTCCATTTACTCAGGTTAAATTTTAATTCCAAGATTAAAATTCGCATTTCCTTTTTATTAATACCAACTTCACCCAATAAGCCTAATAGTTAAGTAATTTTACTTTACGCATTATTTAAATAGAATTTTCCAGTATTCAATTACCCAGCTTTATTTCAAAACCAATTTGAAATATAATCTACTCATACCTACTTGGTATACAAAATCAAATCTTCGGATTTCCAAAACAACTTGGTTGTACTAAAACAATTTCCCCATTTTGAAATTTCCCAAAATAACCATCATACCCAACAAGTCTAAACAATTTCATAACCAACCATTTTGGGTAGCAATCCATCACTTTAGAAACTCGAAAATGAATTCTAATGATGTGGCCAGCATCATCAAGATTATTTTCTGGCGACTACAGTGAATTCAGTGCTTTCTTACTTCCCAAATTCATTTTAAAATAGTTTCCATTCAAAAATACCTTCCAAAATAATATTCCACAACCGCCTTCAAACATTTTGGAAAACATTCCTAAACATACCTAAGATTTTAAATTTCCAAATTTTGTTTTCAATCCAATTAAAATCCTTTTCAGAATCCCCGGGATTTAAATTCTGGTTTAATTCAAATTTAGTTATTCTCCTTTTGTACAATTTATACTTCTAGAATTTATTTGGTTATAATCATTTCAAATTTTAGATCAAATTTTAGATTCTTAGTTGATTAAAGTATCCACACCCAAACAATCAAATATATATAATAATTTCAGAAAAAAAATTATTCCTTTTATATCAAAATATAATTTTGGGTAAAATTATTTCATTTATCCACTTTAAAACAATACTATGTCAGTTTATCCTGTTTAAGAGTTTAGATACCCCTATCGATACGGTTGTACTTCCCGCACCGACCAGAATTCATAAACAATCAATCGATAAGCCAACACAATACAAAAACAATTTTATATTCACTAACAAGTACGCTCTCGTAGCTATTATTACTCTCAGCTCATTATAGGGTACTTCTGACTCTATTTAATGAGTAATTTCCCCACCAAATCCTAGGTTGTCGCCAAACTAAGCTCTGATACCAACTGTAATAGCCCACTAATCCGTACCCCTTGAGTCAACGCTATTCTACATCAATTTACTCAAGTGGAACAGAAATACGAACCACTGGGTTAAAGAAGAAGAGATAGAAGAAGAAGAAACTAAACAATATCAGAATCTCATAGTCGCAGCGGAATAAAATATATTACTCAACAATAAAACTTTATACAAAATGAAAGTTATATCTGTTTTATACATCATATCATCAGAGCATCTCATTCAAAAATATTTACCCATCAGACATTACCATACAATCATAGCAGCGGATATATATATATATATAAATACGGGTAATATGTCTCGAACTCCAACTCCTCTCCTACTCCATGGCATCCTGTCCTAAACAAATAATACTCGGTCTGACCCGAGTATTATAATGAAATAACACCCGAGTTAGTCTGGAATACCAGCTGATAATAATGCACCCAAATTGATTATTAAAGTTTCAAAAGTTCTTTGAAAACAAAAGCATCTCGTAAGACCACGCCACAAATAAACATGTCGGGTTTTTACCTTACGATAGCTAAAATGCTTTTTATAGAAATCCTTTGATATTATAATAGGGTCTATATACAAATACTTATAAAATAGCCGAAATTGTTACATCTATTAAATTCCAACTACTAGCCACAGAGTGGGTAATACAAACAAAACTCGTACAAGGCTCGTAGGGAGAATGGATTTCCAACAATGACTAGGCACTGGGGTACCACCTGTCACAGTATGGGACCTAGATCACCGTACCGAGGACCACGCCCGATCCCCTACAACACAAGGCTGGACCCATCCCTTACTGGACAGTTCCGAATAAGATCACCCCGCGGTTGGGATCACCAACCGCCCACTAAGCCGAAATAAAAAGGGACATCTAGACAGGGATGACCTTACTCTCAAATGGGGGCTACCCACGAAGCCTTGCTGCATATCCCCTGATTTTCAATCATTCCCATTTGATGAGGCTTGAGGCTAAGCGTTATCTTTTAGAACGTTCACTTAGAATGCCCATCGCCCACTTGACGATGTTCCGAAAGCATTCATCCATACAAGTCCGTCCCGGGTTCGAACGGAACCGAAGGCACTACCCCTACTACATCCATTTTGGAAATATCCTCAGGATTAGTAGCGACTAGCCCTTGCACTTCACTGTTCCATCTTCGACTCTGAACACGTTTTTCCGTGAAACATACAAACCAGATCGAAGTGGTTTTCGAGAAATAAATCTCGATCCCGGTCTCTTCGAAACGATCAACACATTTGTCCAATATTAATAGTCGGTGTTTTAACTATCAATTAACATTCACAAAACATCCATCACACAATAAAAAATTCTCAGATTATTTATTTGCCTCAAATATCTTTACAAGACATATTTCCATATTTTCAAAACTCGTTTGAAAATAATTTCTCAAAGTTCTTCCTTTACAACATAAATCCTTTAACATTTATTCCCATTGAAAATAACCAAGTTCAAAACAATTTAGAATTAAAACAATTAAAACACTATATTTGAAATATATTTTAAAATATGGCGATTTACTACTAATTATTACTCAAAAGTATAATTTCAAATATGTAAAGTAAAACCATTTATTATGATATAAACTTTGATTGTAAATGAGGGTTTTGTTAAACTAAATTTAAAAGTAGAATTTTAAAGGGATTAATACTAATTTCAAATAACTTAGGTCAAAAACTAGCCTTTAAATAAATCCATTTATAAAATATTTACTAATGTAATCGCAAATAGTCATTATTGCTAATTTATTAGTTAGTTACTTTAAATAATAATTTTCAAAACACACTTTTAAACAAGTTTTAAATCTAACTTTCTTTTAATAAAATCTGTTTAAAACTCGAGCTTGGTTACCCAGGGAACTTACCTTCCATTCCCACATCCCAAAGAATACGTCTTATAAATCCAGCCGATTTATTACCATTCAAATTCATGTTTTAATAACATAAATTTCCTTTACATGTTTTAAAAATAACTTCTTTCGAAGCCCAAACATAGTTTTCCATTCCTGGAAATTTACTTTCAAAGTTCGGGTTTAAAAATCCTTTAAATAAACTTTGGAGAATTTATTAAAGGAAAATAATACTTATGAATTACTTAAATAAATCCCCAATGGTGAAAAATGCATTTCAAAATATTTTATTTAAATTTAAAACTGTTAATTTATATTTGGAAAAGCCTCTTTTAAATATGTTTTAATTTCCAGGAAAACATCATCAAATAACCCCATCGTTATTTTTTTTAACAATTATAATTTCTATAGAATTTATCTCCAGAAATCTATACTTTCACATTTATCTATTGATAAATTTTCTCTTCTATTATGATTCCAAATTTACTAATTTCATTCTTCATCCAAACCAAATCCCAATTTTATTTCTTTAAATCCTTTACTTAACAATTTCTTTTACTTCTTTAAAAACCCAATTTATTTTATTTATGCTTAACAAATTTCAGGTTTAAAACTTATCAATTCATATCACAACAAACTGGACTTCCAAAATTAGCTATCATGGTGTATAAATAAAATACATCATCAGTTATAACAATAATTCCTATATTGTGAGGAATCCAGTTGGATCCCTCCAACCTGTTTTCCTGCATCCACAGATATTAGCACAACAAATATATATATATATATATATATATATATATATATCAATCCAGACTGATAACAACATTATATTCAACCAATCACACAGACATTTAAATATTAACTATTTAAATTAGCTCGCATTCCAGATGTGAGTGAGATTAACTCACCTTGAGTTTCAGCGAGCGTTCAAAATTTTAAATTAAACCGAGCCGTTCGATTTAATCTAAAATTTCCACTGGCTCCGATCGTCACCAGACTTGCGCTGCAATGTAGAGCGCATCGCTGCGATTACGACGCTTCTTGTTTCGTCAAAATCTGACCACGTGTGCATCCGATATTAAATTTACAAGATTGTATACGAATTTAAGCAAAATTCTTTTCTTTTTTTTTTTACCAAAACAAGATCTGGCCACACGATAAAACATCAGGAGATCGACCGATGATTCCTTCCTCACTTCCACACGAAAACTGCTCGTAACCCATCGTTCACATAACTAGGCCGATCGCCGCACCCTCAAAATCACGACCGGACGTTGATCCAAAGTCGCCCACGCATGCGCCTACTCGCGCGTCACCCCCGCCCCTAATCTAGGAGAACTCGAACATCCCTACAACCCAGAAATCGAGATCGAACCGAGCCCAAACAAAGACAAAATTCGAACGATTTTATTCGCTAAACAACATCTCAACCGTTGGATGTGTAGATCCCTTCATGATCTACAACTTCCATTTAGAAAGTTTTTTAAATCAAAGCATGGATTGAGAGATTTTTGGAGGGGAAACAAAATGATTATCGGCCATTAAAGAAAAAGAAACGACGGCCCTGAACGAAAAAATCTAGGGTTTAAGAATAAATATGAATATATATATAATTGTTTAATATTATTTTAATAAATTCTTCAAATTTAGCGACCAATGCAAACGATCTCCAATTCTCACGTACCAACGGTCGTTCCTAGAGTTTTTCCACGTCCCGGACACAGTGGAATAGGTTTCGTAAGTTAATTCGGTCATACGTGCGAGTTACGGAATTTAACGATCAATTTTTAATTTAAACCGATTAAAACGATTTCGATGCGTTTCGAGCTGCCACGGTTAAAAGGCAACTCCGATTGCTACGAAAATTTAAATCCGATAATAACTAACTATTACGGATCCAATGGAACTGGTTTCGTCAAATTCCAAGACAGTGCCTCGGAAGACTATTTTAACTCGTCGATTAAATCGGATGATTTCTGAAATTGTCGAAATCACTCAAAATTTCACTTCTAAAACTTTGTTAACTCTATTATAACTCGTATAAAATTTACATTCACATCTAAAATCATTCTTGTTCAATTTAAATTAAAATCTTATTATTTGCATTATTATATTATTAAATTCCATTATTAAATTAATATAAAATTCCAAATTCAATCTATCGACTATTAATTCCATCCAATGGTCCAATATTACTATTTTAATTAAAATAAACTTAAATAAATTTTATAAACCATTTTATACTTATTTACACTCATATTCTCCAATTACCCCCAATTCTAATATCAAGCTATTATTATTTAAATTTCAATTAAATTACTGTATTTAAAATTTTAACCAATCTAATTAATTTAACCAAAGTCTTTTATTTTAAAAATTCAAATTATAATCCATATTCAACATTTAAAATGAATTAAATGTTCAAATCTGGTGACCCAAAATTCCGGGTCGTTACATTAATGATTTAATAAAATAGTTTAAATAGAGATTTTTGAATTTATTATAAAAGCTTTATATAATTTATAAAATTGGATTTATTTTTATAAGTCAAGTGATGAAACTATAAAGGAGTTTTGAAAATGTTTTAAAATAATGTTTTAAATGGATTTTATAAAAGAATAGAATCTACGATTGGTGAAGTTATAAAATGAATGAATTTGTAGATAGAGAATTATAAGTAATTTGCTTATAATTTGGATTTTGGCGTGTAAATGTGATATGGATAGAATTTGTTAATGAAGTGATTTTATAAGTTGAAGTTGTTATAAAATATAAATGGAATTTATAAACTTTGTTTTATAAATCCGATATCGACTTATTTTGATAAGTTAATTATTATGGCTTATTAAAGGGGATATATCCACGATTTTGGACAGTGGATAATCCTTTAAAATAAAATATGTAGGAATGTTGATTTGGTTAACGAAGTATATTAATGATTTTGGACAGTGAATGATATGTTAAAGAAACGTTTTTGGGAAGTGATCTTTTAAATAGAATTAAAGCGATTTGAAGTTGTTTCAAATGTGTTAAGGATTGAAACCATAGATTTCAACATTCATTATTGAAATAGACGTTTTCGAGAAATAAGGAAAAGATGGACTATAACACTGTTGTTATAGTAAATGATTTTCGAAAGGAAATGTTTTATACAGTATTGGGATTTATATATCTATCTTAATTTCGAATCCCTATACTAGTGAATTTGGGTTGTCGTAACGATGTTTTACGCGACATTCGTTTTGACTAAAATGAATGTGTTTAAGAGAACGTTTTCCTAAAAGAATAAAATATACACTTAATCGTGTTTAAGTATATTGAATATTTTCTAAGTACTGAAAATAAATAGATTTGTGAATTACCTATTGTTAAATAAGTGTTTGGAAATGATTTCCAGCGAAAATGAATAAATATTTGGAAATGTTTCTCGTAAGGAAAATGATTTGAAATTAGTTTTCAAAGGTTGTAAAGGTGAAAAGTGATTTGAAATTGCTTTCAAATGGTTAAAGTGTGGAAAATATATCTTGTAAAGATATTTTTGGAAAATAAATAATTTGGGAAATTATTTGGAATCTGGTGATGTTGTGCATATCTATTTTATAGTTAAATAACGATTATCAATATTTACCTTTAAATGGGTATTTATTGTGATTTGCTTGAATTTGAATGCTACACTTATTTTAAAATATGCGCACGTTATTCGGTTTAGCCGGGAGAGGACCTTTGTGTCATAAATCCCATCCGAATAATGATATGTCATAATGGATAGCATTTGAAAACCGGTGTTGAAGACCGGATATTTTCAAAAACGGAAGGATTACCATCGAATGTCTCTGCATCGCCTGATCTCCGATATAGAGATTTTATTACCCTTTGTGATGGGAATTCCGGACGTGATTAGTGAATATCCGAATTGCAAGGGCTTCTTTGGAAGAGCTTTCGGTTCCGTTCGATCTCGGAACGAACTTGTATGGATGTGTGTTTGACGTTACAATTTGAGATGTAAAGCTGGTTTCTATCAAATACATTTCTGTTGGTGGCGGAGAATTTATTCTCTTAGCTTAACACCCTTCTCTAAGAAGTACGAGCTCGGAGGTTATGTAGTTGATGGTTACTAGTGATATATTCCCAATTTGGTGACGTGGCGGGCTGAGTGTTGCTGATCATTTCTTGATCAAAAAGTGGCTTCTATGAAAAGCGTAGCTTTGTGGACGAGGCTTTGTCGAACCTCACACCCCGGTAATGGTCAAAACAGGAAAGATGCGACAAGGTTATTAGGGGATAGCGCCCCCTTAGTGTATGTCATTTCCTGCTGGATAGAGGTCGTATCATAGTATGAAGCCTAGATACTTAACCTACATTGTTGCTGCAAACTAATTATTTTGTGGTTGTTGGTGAATCCCAGGATTTAGGTCGATTACGACCGGGGGATGGCATACTCGTGTTAGTAGTTACCTAGCTAGGTGTAACCCGGCCTTGTGTTAGTAGAGATCCGGTTATGTTCTTGGGCCGTCCTTCCAGAGGCGTACCCATGTGGCAATGGGAAGTTCCTTGGCCTGACCATTTGTTGGAAATCCAAAGAAACAATACGAACCCTTTACGATTGCAAATTGTATAACCTGCCTCCTAAGGAGGTAGCTATAGCAGGCATAATATAATGGTACCTATACTGGCTAAGATTTATATTATTCTTTCGAAATGGTTGTCCACATTTTACACTTATAGTAATAATAAAAAGAAGTTCTCTGCGTAGTAAGCTAGTTTGACTATCATAAGAAGAAATCTCCTCCAAGTTCTGCGTTTGCATTGTGTGTGTGGCGAGAGGCCTTATGGTAGTTACATTTTCTAAAAGCATTGCGAATTGACTTTAAAAAATATTTCTTTGGTTGTTTTTAAAGAATAATTGTTTTAAGTTCTCTCTATTTTAAAATATTTCTTTGTTTATTTTTAAAGATAAACTGTTTTAAGTTCTCATACCAGTCTCATGACTAACCTGGAGTTTATTGTTTCCTTCCTAAATTTTGGGTGCCCATCAATTCCCACACGGGCAATCTAGAGTCAGGTTATCAGGTCATTTTGGAATTCAAGAGTAGTTGTGGAGCTATGGAGGCAAGCTGGATGGCATGGCGTATTAATTAGTATATAGTATTTCTTTTCCGCTGTTTGTTGTTGTAAACTCTGATAATTTAATGTAATGTAATAACTGATATAGTTCTTTTGGTTTAAAGATTATTCATTTATCTATTATATGTTGTTCCGTTGCGATTGTGAAATTCTGATATTGTTTCTGTTGCTTTTTCTTTCTTCTTCTATCTTCTACCTCTTCTTTAACCCTAACGGTTCGGTTTTCCGGCATTCGATTGCTCGGCAGCTGATACAGTGGACGTATAAATGTCGACCTTCGTGAGTCGAAAATCCATAAACGTTACACAACCTCTTATACTCCTTTCAATACTTCGAAAACAGTTATATACATATCTCATCGGTATAATTATATTACGAACCTTTATAATTTCAATACTTAGAAAATACCAATATACTTATCTCAACGGTATAAGTATATTAAAAAAACTTAAGCTAGATTTCCTTTTTTCCAAAATCATATTTAAATGGGCCAAACAAAAATTATTTAAAATATTTCCTACTAAAAAACCAAACTACCTAACCTTCGGTGTTAAATATGGAAAAAATGTTTCCATTACGAAGGATTAATTATCAAAATCAAATCCTATTCCTTTTTATAAATTTCACTTTTTATAAGCCCATTTCATATTTCCAAATCCTTTTATAAAATCTCCAAATAAATTTATAAAATTTCTTTTTATAAATCTCTAAAATGATTTATAAAATCCCTTTTTTATTTGTAAAACTCTTTCTATTTATAAAACTCCTTTATAAACCTTCCTTTATAAACTCCTTTGTACAATTATTTTGTACAATCCTTTTGTAAATGTCCCTTTTATAAATCCAAAACCCATTTTATAAATCTTATATATTTATCACCACCCACGCTATCTTTAAAATATCACTTATATATCCAATCTTTTATTTGCAATTTACCATTTACAAATCTCTTTTATAAAAATCACTTATAAAACTCCTTTACAAAATATCATTTGGTAAGTAAAATTCCTTCTAACAATTTATTATTTATAAACATCTTTATTAAATTAATTAATTGCCTTTGAGCATCATAAATAGATAATTAATCACATCTAAAATGGCAGTAATAAAATAAATTGATGCAGCACACCATGCTTTCAGTCGTAGGTCGTTCGCGAGTTATATGAAGTCGCCAGCGACTCAACAACTTAAGTCGTTTTTCCTTAGGTCGCGTGCCTTATGTCGCCAGTGACCTAGCGGG
Organism: Allium cepa; assembly: GCA_030765085.1. Taxonomy (NCBI): domain Eukaryota; kingdom Viridiplantae; phylum Streptophyta; class Magnoliopsida; order Asparagales; family Amaryllidaceae; genus Allium; species Allium cepa. Next base: position 814,245,490 of record CM060931.1, read on the forward strand.
TTACTGCTTAGTGAGATACGAGGGAAGGAGGAAGCAGTGCACCAGGATAACGAGTTATGTGAGCTTTCCTTAGGTCGCTCACAAGCGAGCTATGACCTAAAGAGTTAGGTCACTTGTGTATGTTAAGTCGCTCCATTCTTATGTCGCTCCATGGTTAGGTCGCAAGATCTTATGTCGCAAAGTCCTGAAGCTATGCATTTCCTTAAGTCGCTCAGACCGCATTCTTCTTTAGGTCGCTCATATCTTAGGTCGCATGATGCCGCACTATCTTGAGTCGCTGAAGCTTAAGCCGCTGATTTTTGGGTCGTTGAAACTTATGTCGTAGGTTGCTCCTCTTGATAAGTCGCTTATTTTCTTAGGTCATTTGTATTGTACTGTGTTCTTATGTCGCATGTATCTTGTAACGTGATGTAAGTCGCTTATGTGTTAGGTCGTAGGTCGTTTGTTGACTTGTATGTATAGGTCGCGTGTGTTGTAACTTGTATCCGTTAAGTCGTAGGTCGGCCACCCGTTAGGTCGCATGTTGTTAGGTCGGTCTGATGTGTTGTAAAATCTCTATAAATATGGGTGGGTCGTTTGTAAAAAGTTGAGTTGATTTTGAATAAAATTTGTTTGTGTGCTTTGTGCCACTTTTGTTGAAGTTGAGTGTGATCTCCTTCTTCTTCCATCTTCGGTTATTCGAGTGCCTCGAATCAACAAACTGAAGCCGATTCACGGAATCTCGTACGCGAGATCAACGTCGTAGAATCGTAGATCTTCTAACGCGGAATCGTGCGCGATCAACGTGTTGGAGATAGCTAGAATCCGGTACCTCGAGAGATCAATGGATTTGGGCATTTATCTTGTTCTTACTTGACACGAATCATTTCGTGAGGAAGAATTTGCATCGATTTGTATCAAGCATTAATAGCACGTCAAAGTTTGTTAATCCTTTGCGTCATAAATTAATTAACTTTAGTCATCCTTAATAACTTAACACGTCATTAATTAAATCAATTAATTTACTTAAACTAAAATTAAGACAACAAATTAACTTAAACAACATTAACAACATAATTGAATTTCTTTAAACAACACAATTAATATAATTAAATAAAATTAAATAACTTTAAAATATCTTTAACCAAATAAGTAAATAAACACTTACCCTCAAATCGTTAAAAATTGGAATTACTTTAAATCCATAACTTACAAACTCGGAAAGAGGCTTAGCGACCTTAACGGTACTTTATCAAGCAACCGTTTGTCACATATCTAGTATTTACATAAGCAACGTATGTAAATAAAAATCAATTAGCACTTTCTAGCTAATCCGTCGCTTAATCAATATTAATTTATCTACATATTAATTAACTGGTATATGAATAATTGTATAATAGCAAAACAGAGATTTATTCTGCTTGAACATATGTCATCAATAATATATTCAATTTAGATATAGTAGAATGAAGTTTTATTCTACTAAATAGATGTCTAAAATAATCTATTTCATTTATAATAGTAGAATGATGTTGTATTTGGCCAAATAGATAACACCAATGAAGTGTAAATATTTTAACCACGTTATCATTTAAAATAACTTAATTAAAATTCATCCACTTTTATTTTATCATTTATTTCTATTTCATTAAAACTATAAACTACTTATCATAATGTTCTGATAGATTATATGAACTTAGTGCAAAAAACCATGAGTCAAACGATTTTAAAATGAATGAGGTATCCAAATTTCAATCCAATGCATTTAGTAAATAATTTAAACAAACTGAAATTCTAATTTATTTCTCACCCAAAGTACCCTGAACCAAAGGCCCGACTTCTCATGCCATACGCGCTATCGATCGCCAATCCAAAGCCACCCATGAATGCCACGCACTGAGCCCGACCGACTACCACCCACGCCTCTTTGTCCGTCGCCTTCAACCGCGATTCGACACATCGCCCATACATCAATTCGCGTCCAAGTTCGACCCTCCACCTACAAAACGAGCTCGCCCCGCCTCCATGGCCACCTGTAGCCACCACCACTTATCCTATCAGCTGCACCATCTCCTACTGCACCCCCATGCGAAGCCTCCGTCTGCGCGACCCCACTATTATTGTTAGCACACGAGAACCCGAAACAAAAAACAGTGCCTTAAACGGTAGATCAACCTTGCATCACCACCTCAGACCACCGGACAAGGTGCGATTATTACCATGCCTCTTCTTCAACTGAGCTTCGTCTCGGCACCCCCAATGATCCTTTTGTGCATCGGTCGTTAGATATTAATTTGTGAACCAAAAATTTCAAATCCTCATCCACGCCAAACCCTTTCGTTAAAAATCATGCTATTCAATCAAAAATCGCTACCCAACCAAACAAACCCATCCATACTCTTCGTTTGTTGATCCGAGCTCGATGAAAAACTACCACTTCCTGATCACTTACTCATTTAAGGAGTTTGCCACCACAACACTCACCAAAACGTCGAGCTACCAATTTTTTTTAAATAGAGGTCAAAACAAACACTTTTTATGTTGGAACATTTTTCTAAAAGAAAATAGATTCGGAGATGTTGAATTTAGAATATTTGAAAGCAAGGTTCTTTACTTGCTTTTCAAATATACAGAAAGAAAAAATGAAGTCAGGAAGAAGGAAAAAACTTAAATGCAAAGTGAGGAACATGAGATTAAGTATCATGAAAAATAAGAAATGAGGAATGTGTGTGTGTATATATGTGTAAGATGAAAAGTAATAAATAAAAATAGAATAAAATAAAGACCAAAATGCCATTTTTATCGAATTTTCAACTTAACCTTCTTATCAAAAACCACCCCAAGTACAAACCTTTTAATAATATAGTGGATGTTAGGCTAACCCATTTACCTTTGTTTATTTCCATACTTAATAAATCTTTCAAATATCCAATCCATCTTTTCTTTAGTTCAACTAAGTACTAAACCTTGAATGAAACAGTGGATGATAAGTTCAACTAAGTACTAAACCTTGAATGAAACAGTGGTTGATAGAAAGGTTCATGTACCCTTCTCAACTTTCATACTTAAGCCATCACTTCAAAACCAAAAAAAATTGTTATATTTTTGATTAATTCTTATTATTATAAAATTCTTTATTATTATTTTTACATTTTAAAACAAAATATGTTCCTATACACTTATCCTAATATTTAGATGCTATTTAAAATGTGTACAAGGGTTCAACAATTTCCTTTTCCTTTACAACTTGTCGTTTGATGAAAAGTTGGAAATCTGAAATAGGGTTTCGATCACATTTTCGGCTTCTCATCGAGCTACCTATTTTAGTAAATACAATTCAAAAATGATTTATCTATCGTTAGTTATAAATTATAAGAGGGTCGTTTGATTATAATACCATTAATCGAATATTTAAAATAAACTAAATATTCTCAAATCAAAGCGATAAAATTCCAGGTCGTTACAAGACATTTTATACTGGTTAGGACATCCTGACCTACGTCCGGTCCCAAAGTTCCTCTTCAAAATTCACTAACCAAACACCCTCACTTAGCCTGGATGTGACGATCCAGAATTTTCAAAGTTTCGAATGGGAATTTTACTTTATTTAAACATTCAGATTTGATTCAAATTTGATAAATAATATGGAAATTAACTTTTAATATAATGATTTGATTTTTAGTGACCTATTTTTAATTTAATTTATAGGATTTTTTATTTTTTAGTTAAAAAAATATTTAAATCATCATTTGATGTATTTTTGGGAAAACTACGGTATTTTTGAAAATTTCCAAATAAGATAACTAGCATATTTTATTATTGTTTTGAGATTGTATCACATTTTTATAAGCGGCCATATTTTTGTTTTGTCATTCGTGGTTCGGACGCAAACGAAATGCTGTGTAGCGAGATGCCAGAAATATTTGAATATATCAAACTTCAACTAAGTCTTTTCAATACAACTAGAATTTTCTTTTTTCCCTCTTTCTTTTCATTTTCATTTCCTATAAATAAATAAAGTACGCAACCTAAACCTCAAAAATGAAAATCACGCAATCTACTTATTGAAAAATTATAGAGTTCGTTTCTTTTGGTTTGTTTTGAGGAAATCTTAGAATTTATATGAGTATTGTTACGTACGACATCATTTGATGGTGATCAACGTAGCCATGTGAGCTAGGGTTAGGGTTTGCGGTGGATGTAGGCAACGATTAGTGATTTGGAGTGTGCGATTGCATTTCTCGTATAGAGGAGCATCTTCGGGCGAAGTATCGGCATGTGCGATCATGGGAGGAAGAACATGAACCGGGCTTTGTCGTATTCTATGTTGGGTGATGCGATTTGATATGGGAGGTCAAGTGTGGAGATTTGGTGATGGTTGCATAGAGCTTGTGGAGTGGAGTTTGTAGCAACATTCGGTTGTCGATTTCGTGGAATTTTGAGAGAGATAAGACGGGAGAGGGGATGCACATGTTAGATGCATTTTCGTGAACTTACGAACATGTACAATGATGGCTGGATTTGGGCGAGAAAGGATTGAGGAGGGTAATTAAAATTTAACTGATGATATTTTAGTCCCTATAATTCTGAAAATGAATATCTATCTCATATGAAGTCCAATTGGGACACGGTCATTTGCATTATGCCCGTAGAACCGATATTTATGCGCTAGAACAGATTTCGTCAAGTTTGGCACAAATGGAATTTTGAACTAAAATCGAACGTCATTCGATTTTAAATCAAACTAGAACGCTTAAGCATTCGCTGGAATTTTGATGAGTTATCTCACCTCTGAATGAATGCTATATGATATATAATAGATATAAATTATTATTTCTATATATATGATTTATTAGTTTGGTTTGGTTGAATTTCCGCTTTGAAAAGTGAATGACATTTAAAATGAAATATAGGGAATTTTGTGGAGGAATCCGGATTTCTTGCTGTTGTGATTTTTAATATAAGTTATATGCCTGTTGATTTTAATTCCATTTATACAATTGTTGTGTGAATTATTCAATGCTAAAAGTTGGTAGTTGGCCATATTGGATATGACATTGATATATGTTAAAAGTTGAAACTTTTTAGTGATAACGGTAGAAATAACATTGGTTAAGTGCTATAGTAGCCACTGGCCTTATTATAGTATTTGAAATACTATTAATTGCTGTTTTGATTTGGAAATAGTTTTGATTTGGAAAATGACTTTTAAATTGGAATCTTTTGGATTTTCTATGATATTTTATACAAAAATAGTTTTCATACTTTTCTATTTTACTCCAACCATTTTGGAAATGTTTTTAAAAGTATCTCAAAAAGCATTTATTTGTATCGAAAATTTATTACAATAATGAATGTTTATTTTAAAGGAAAATAAAAGGGAATATACATTTTACAAGAAAGTGATTTTGTTTTTAAAAGAAGATATAAATATTTTGAAATACGTATTCTAGAAACGTTTTATATAAAATGTTGTATAAAAGAATAGATTTATAAATGGTATTTTATAAATAAAAGATAGAATTATAAAGAAATTTTATAAAAGGAGAATTTAATACCATTTGGTAAATTGGAATAGTAAATCACATTTGTGAATTGATAATGATATATGAATTGATAATTTTATGAAAGATATTTTGTTCGGTTTTGAAAAAGAATAAAGATTTGTGTTATGTATAAAAAGATTTATAAAAGGAGTTTTATAATTATATTTTGAGACTTATAAAAGGTGTTTCGTAATTATAAAGTAGATTTATGAATGAAGTTTTATAAAGGAGATTTATGAATGAAGTTTTATAAAGAGGTTGTATAAATGAATTTGGAGTTTTATAAAAAAACTTATAATAAATTTGGAGATTTATAAAATAAGTTTTATAAATAATATTTTATAAAAGGAATTTAAAAATATAAAGGAGTTTTATAATTAGAAAGGAGTTTTATAAAGGAATTATATAAAATGGATTTATAAAAAGATTTTTATGAAAAGAATGGGACCTGATTTCCTTAAATGATCATTTTAAATTATTTTGGTATGGGATGTATTCTTTTCGTACTCAACACAAAAAGAGGAAAATGGTTTGGGTTTTATTACTACTTATATTTTAAATGACATTTGTTTTTGTCACGACCTGGTTTTTGACCTTCAAAAGTCGACATAACGTCCATTGTATAACATGCCGAACAATCGAATGCCGGAAATACCAAATCGTTAAGTAAAAAAGAAGAAAAAGGTAGAAGAAGTAGAAATAACAACAAAGAATCTCACAATCACAGTGGAACAATATATAGTAGATAACAACTGATATTTATACAAAAAGGCTACAACTGTTTTTATATCTTACATCATCAGAGTACAACAAAAAACAATAACACAATGCTGGACAATTATAATAACTTGTGCTCACAATGAACAATATATATACAACATACCATTCACAGCGGAATGTAAATCAGAAACGTGATATACATCTTCGTCATCCAGCTCATCTCTTGGGCTTCATAGCATCTTATCCTGTATCTATAATACTCGATCTGACCCGAGAATTATAACAAAATAACACCCGAGTCAGACTGGAAGACCAGCGTGATAAAGCACACTCAATTGAATTATTAAAGTTTTCAAAATCCTTTGAAAATCAAAGGTATCTTGTAAGACCATGCCACAAATAAACATGTCGGGTTTTTACCTTGTGATAACCAAAACATTTCATATCAAAATCCTCTGATATTATAATAGTGTCTAAGTACAAATACTTATTCAAATAGCTGAAATGCTTGCATCTCACGTTCCAGCATAGTTGGGCACAATCAAAATCGTATGGCACTTACTAGAGAATGGATTCCAACTGAATGACTAGGCACTGGGGTTCCACCTGTCACGGTACCAATCTAGAAAAATCGTACCGAGGAGCACTCCCGATCCCCTGCAACACAAGACAACTATCCCTAACTTGGATGGACCGAATATGCTATTACCCCGGCTGTTCTCACCCTCTTTTGAGCTCCTTTCATAAGTAGTGATAATATCCGAGGTTATATAGAAATATAATAGCCATACCCACTTGGGTGTGACCATTAGCCTTGCTACATCCCCCCTAATTTTCTGTCATTCCTGGCTGATGAGGCTAGCGGCTATGATTATCTTTTAGAAAGATTCACTTAGAATGCTCATTGTCCTCTATTGACAATGTACTGATAGCATTCATCCATATAAGTCTGTTCCCGATTGGAACGGAACCGAATGCTCTATTCCTACTACATCCTTTTTTAATCACCTTCAGGATTAGTAGCGATTAGCCTTGCACTTCACCGCTTCATCTTCGACTCCATGCCCTTTTTTTCTTTCGAAAACGTACTCGTTCGATCGAAGTGGTTTTTGGATCACAAATCCGATCCCGGTCTCTTCGAAACAACATTCATTATTCCCGGTAAACTCTACCATGGTACTCTAGGAAATAAATAGACGAAAATAAGATTGGAGATCACCTCCTAACCCTTTTATGGAGGATTTCCTTATAACGTCCTAGAAGAACGAAACGAGTTTATACGTACAGTATAGCACCTCGAACGGTAACTGTACCATACAATTCCTGTACCTCTACTAGATATTTCCAAAGTTGTATTTGGGTCTAGATTTGATAATCGGTTATTTATCTATCAAATAAACAATCATTGAACCAAATATTTTATTTCCACTGAAAACATCAAGCCTTATTTAATTTAGACTATAAATAAATTGATCACTTTATCCAAAAATATACGCTTAAAATATTTAAAATAAAGCGACTTAAATTACTTTATTCAAAATAATAGTTATAAAATTCTATAATAATCCTCCAAGTAAAACTTTAGCCAAAAAAACTACTTTTTATAATAAAGCTATTATACAAAATATAAATGTTAATAATTTCCCTTTTTAAATCATAATACTAATTTAACCTTTAGAAATAATTAACTACTATAACTAACTTAATTAATATTTACTTTAACAAATTTTAAGAAAATAATTAAATAATAAATTTCCTAAAATATTCTTTAACACTTCAACATTTTCTAATTGATACTTAAAAATCTTTCTTTAAAAATAGACTTAATTTTTTTGAAAAGTATATTTCCAATACAAATATAGCACGTCCGAATATTTTATAAATCCCTTTCGATTTATTTCCAGTTTAATTTACGTTCAAATTCCGTAAATTTCCTCTTTCACTTTTAGAAAAAATAAACTACAATTTATTTTTAAAACAATTTCCCATCTCCTTATAAATTCCAATCGTGAATTTAAAATCCCAAAATATCCGCTGATAAATACTTCACTTTATTTGTAAACCAGTTTATAAATCCCATTGTCTCATTCTCCTTTTAATCATTGTTTCAAAAACATCGACTTTCAAGTCGATTTTCACGTTCCAATAAATAAAGTGAATTACTTACCTGTGGATAATTTGGGATTATAAATTCACGATGGGAATTTATAAGGGGATGGGAAACTGTTTTAAAAATAAATGGTAGTTTTTTAAAGTGAAAGAGGAAATTTACGGTATTGGAACGTAAATTAATCTAGAAATAAATCGAGAGGAATTTATAAAATATTTGGACGGGTTATATTTGTATTGGAAATATACTTTCTGGAAAAGTTATGTCTATTTTTAAAGAAAGATCTTTAAGTATTAATTAGAAAATGTAAAGTGTTAAAGAATGTTTTAGGAAATTTATTATTTAATTGTTTTTTAATTTGTTAAAGTAAATATTAATTAAGTTAGTTATAGTACTTAATTATTTTCAAAGGGTAAACTAGTAATATGATTTAAAAAGGGAAATTATTAACTTTTATATTTTATATAATAGCTTTATTTTAGAAAATAGTTTTTTTCTAAAGTTTCACTTTGAGGATTATTATAGAATTTCATAACTATTATTTTGAATAAAGTAATTTAAGTAGCTTAATTTTAAATATTTTAAGTGTATATTTTTGGATAAAGTGATTAATTTACTTAAAATCTAAATTAAAGAAGGCTTGGTGTTTTCAGTGTAAATAAAATATTTGGTTGAATGATTGTTTATTTGATAGTTAAATAAATGACTATCAAATATAGACCCAAATACAACTTATCTAGAAGAGGTACGAGAATTATATGGTACAGCTACCGTTCGAGGTGATATACTATACATATAAACTCGTTTCATTCTTCTAGGATGTTATAAGGAAATCCGTCCACAAAATGGTTAGGAGATGATCTCCAAACTTATTTTCGTTTTTTATTTCCTAGTGAACCAGGGTTGAGTTTACCAAAAATACAAAACGTTGTTTCGAAGAGACCGGGGTCGGATTTGTGATCCGAAAACCATTTCGATCCAACGAGTATGTTATTGAAAGGAAAACAAGGGCATGGAGTCGAAGATGAAGTAGTGAAGTGCAAGGGCTAATCGCTACTAATCTTGAGGGTGATTACAAAATCTATGTAGTAGCAATAGTGCCTTCGGTTCCATTCGGACCAGGAACAGACTTGTATGGATGAATGCTATCAGGATATTGTCATTGAAGGACAATGGAAATTCTAAGTGAATCTTTCTAAAAAGGTAATCGTAGCCTCTAACCTCATCAGCCGGGAAAGACTGAAAATCAGAAGGGATGAAGCAAGGCTAAGTGGGTCGCACCCAAGTAGGGTATGACTATCACCTTTCTAGATAACCTTGGATATTATCACTACTTTTGAGAGGAGCTCAAAGAAGGGTGAGAACACCAGAGGTGATAGCGTATTTGGTCTATCAATCCCATTATCTCGTTATCGTTTTAATCACTGTTTCAAAAACACTTAATCAATTTTCAAATCGATTTTCTGAATTAATTACATTGTGAAATTTATTTCTTAATTTACCCAAATTACCCTGAATCCCCTAAGTTTAGATTCACTTCCCTTTTTTGATTAAAATCTTATTTAAATTTGGAACATCAATTTCATACTTTATTTCAAAATTCTCCTTTTATTTCCCTAAGCCATTTAAATCTTGAATTTAAAAATAAATCCTTTTATTCTTAAAGAATATCGCTTAAGTCCATAAAACTCTTTTATTCCCATTTATTCAAAATCTCTAGTCAGAATTTATTTAATAGGACTTTAAAATCAAACTTTTTACCCTTTTCCCAATTTCATTCTTTTAATTTATCCAACTTCACTATTAATATTTTACTCAAAAATTTCTTTTTATTTTCCTTCAAAATCAAATTTTTATATTTGATATCTTAAAATGAAAAATATATCCAACAATACCATAGCATTCAATAATTTCAATTTTCAATATAATATATCATAGATTATTTAAATAAATCATACCATTGAATTTGAAAATAAATTTCAATATTTTTTAGGAATCCAGTCGGATCCGTCCAACCTGTTTTCCTTGCGTCCACAGATGTTAGCAAAATAAAAAAATACCAGTCCCACTTCGAGGGGGATATCGCGGTATATAGGGTCATCCACTATCTATATATATGCAGGAATACCGATCACTCCAATATATATATATATACACACACACACTACAATATATAATATCACACCCATTAAAAGTAATTATAAAATTCATCAATCAATCAATAATTAATTTTAACTGTTTAAAATAAATTGTTGTAATCTAAATTTTGAGTGAGATTAAATCAACTTTATTCTAATTTGCAGTCCAATCCAATTATTAATCCCATTCCATACAATCCCGCTACGAATTTGACGGGTGATCCGTTTTCGCTTTTAAACCTCGTACGAATAAATTATACCATGTATAAGTCTCCAATTTTATTTAACATCACTACTTTTTAAATCAAAGATTTCTCTATGTATATTCCATATGAACAAAACCAACTAATTTACTCTCTTTTTTCTGACTGATAGTAAAAAAAATCAAAGTATGTTATTTTTAAAAAAACAAAACAAGAATCCCAGAAAGCACCACTCTCCTCTCTTCACCGGTCACCTGAACCCCACTGGTCCACACCTCGACCTTCCAATGACCTGCCCTGATCGCCGCAACTACAGGAAAATTTCCCGACCACTAGCTCAATGCCACAGCCTTTCGAATCCGCTCGCCCTCCCTAACTGGCCACAACTCGCGACGCCTCCCTAGAGTTTGCGTAGCCTCATGGTCGATCGTGATTACTCTCTCCACCACAACACTCGTCTCGCGCCTCAAGCACAAGAATCCCAGCCTATATAAAGTCACGAACCACAGCTGCCCATTTATATTTGCTCAAATCGCTGTGAACTGGAAAGGCGAAGGAGGAGGGAAATTCGATTTTTGATTAAAAGGGGAACGGAAAGATTTTACAGGCCACTTATTTTTTTGAAGGGGAATTCGATTTGTTTTAAAATGCTCGACTATCTTTTTTTTGGTTCGGCTACGATTTTAAAGAGGATGGAGACGCGCATTGAAAAGAAGTTGGCATGTACAATGTTGTCTGCAGTGATTTGATGGGATGAAAAAGAAAAAACCGATGTGATTCGATTGACCGGTCAACATAAATATAAATTATTTAAATTTTAAATCGTCTTGAAATCGTAACTTAAAATCTTGACATACTATCGAGGTGTTCTGCTAGACGCTCACAATATTATACTCCTATTTCGAACGCAATGGAAAAGGTTTCGAGTCCTAATTCGAACGTATGGAGAAGATAGCTTTTTGGACCCAGCTATTACATTGAATTTTCGATATAGATTTCAGCGTGTTTATATTCTGTACGACCGAACAATAACTCCAAACACTATGAAACTTGAAATATGATAATAGTACGCTTTTACGGATCCAATGGAACTAGTTTCGTTAAAATCCTAGACTGTGCCTCGGAAGGCTATTTTTAAAGGTCAATTTAAACGATATATTTTTAAAACTGAACACATCACTTCCAAATTCAATTTTAAATTTTTTTTATCTTCAGTATTATGAATATAAATTTTTAAGCCTTCAAATTATTTTTAACAAGCTTAAAACCAAGATGTCAATATTTTACCAATTTCCAATTATTAAATTCAATAATAAAATTATCCAATAATTGGTTATACTTAAAAATTAACTTTTAAATATTTAAAATCGATTGAATATTCCAATTTCAAATGCCCCAATATTACAGGTCGTTATAGCTTATAAAGCAATTAAGTATAGTTTTGGAAATGAAATCTTTATTTTGATTTATGGATATACTTATACATTTGAAATAAGTATATAGGATCATTTTCTAAGTATTGGAAATCTAGTGTTTTGTGAATATACTTATACCGTTGATATAAGTATATGGAGAAGTTCTCTAAGCATTAAAAGTGAAACATTTTACGGGAATACTTATATAGTTGAGATAAGTTTACCAATATTTTTCAAGTATTGAAAAGAATAAAGAGGGTTTCTGAATATATCATTTGAAAAGGTATTTTAATACAAGAATTTACAAAGTGATTTAATTAATGAAAGGGGCTTAGTGGTTTCTTATGTGCTTAACCATGCTTAGTTTCCACATGGAATTAAATCTCAGATTTGATTATTTATTTATTTGATAGTTAAATATAGACCATCAAATCTAGAACAATTTTAAACTATCATTGTCGGTTCGGAAAGACTGAGATCAGATATATTATCCGAAAACCACTTCGAACTGACGTAAGTGTTCAAATATGAGACACCTTGAAGATGATGGAATCAAAGACGAAGTACTTTGAAGTGCAAGAGCAACTTGCTACTAATCATGAGGGTGTAGTACAAGTAGTGCCTTCGATTTGTTTATATCCTAAACAACTTATATGGACGAATGCTGCCATTGCATTGTTGCCTAGAGGGCAGTGTTAGCATTCTAAGCGGGATTTTCTAAAAAAATAAAACGTAGCCTCAAGCCTCACACTTAGTAATGACTAAAACGAGCGATATCCTTCAGGGCTAAGTGGTTCACTACAATTAGCATGTGGTCATCACCTTATCTTAGATCGATATTCGACCCATTTATGTATGCTTATGAGATGGTAAGGTTGTTACCTGGAAACCAGGCTGGTGATCATATTCGATACTATCTAGGAAGGAATAGGCCGGTTCTGACTTGTAGGGGTTGAAAAAAATTTGACCTTGGTACATTATTCTAGAGGTGTACTTGGTAGGCTGTACCCAATAGTCTTGTCATTGTATGTAATCCATTCTCTAATAAGTGTCTTACAAACTTAGTTGCGCCCAAGTATGCAGGAACATGAGATGCAAGCGTTATAGATATGTTATATATTTATTTTAATCCCTAGACATTATTATAATATCACTGGATTTTCTACTTAAAATGGTTTGGTTATCGTAAGGTAAAAACTCATATGTGTTTATATGTGACATGGTCTTACGAGATATCTTTATTTTTGAAATGTTGTTATAATATTAAAAATCCATATGATTTGTGCTTCTCTCGTTGGCTTATTAGACTGATCTGGGCGTTATTTTTTATAATGCTCGGATCGGACTAAGCATATTTCTAGATTCAATTATGGATGCTTTAGAGCTTTAGGAGACGGGCCAGATGCCTCCAAGATGTATTCACTTATATTTTATTTCCACTGCGTTTGTTGTTTGTATTTATCAACATTTATGAGGACATGTTGGTATAACTGTTCAAGCTGATAATAGATAGTTACTCTTATTATTTTGTGTATATTACAGTTTTCTACTATAAAGCTCAATCGTATATTATACATTACTCATCACGATGTGAGATTCTGTTATGGTTTTTCTTTCTTTCACCCCAAAAATCTGTCTTTCCGACACTTGGATGGTTGACACATGAATCCTGTAGATGTATTAGTGTCGACTTTCGAGGGTCGAAAAGGAGGGTCGTCACACCGGAGGAATAGGGATATACATGAGTTTGCAGTCCATGATATGCTGTGTTCTATCAGCATAGATTTTGACTTACATTAGAGAACATCCTATAATATCCTATTTGAGTTGAATGAGTGAAAGTACATAAGTTATCACCAAAAACTACAGAATTGTTGTTGATGATGTTGAAGACAAGAAAGCAATAGAGGTTTAGAGACTAAGAGGGATAAGTTGAAATTAAGAAGTAGGAAGTTAGTCTAAAACACTAGCCATAGTCATAATTATAGTTGTCAAAAAGATCTCTTTTAAGAGTTGCAATTTATCAGTGAAATCCATTGAAAATGGGGTTGCATCTCGTGAAGAAGAAGAGACGCGTCTTTTCAAAATATAGGAGTTGGAAAGATTCAAATGTCTGAATAATTTAGTCAGACATTTGGTTTTGAATGATATTTTACAAAGAATAATTAGTTCAAAAAGTCATTTTTTCAGACATTTGATTTCTAACTCAGATGTGTGGCTTTTGAAGAAAATAGACAAGAGAAGATTTATTTCAAAAAATTCATGACCATAGACATCATATTGCTCCCAAACGTCAGAGTTCGTGAGAATTTTAAAACTGGTTTAAAGTCTTGTTTGTGCAAATAAAACATTTTGATGTAAATATATTTACTCATATCACTCAAGGGAGATCATACAGATTTATCTAAGAAATTAACACAAGTATATGACCCTTACAATGATTTGTCTTCATGTTGAGCTCTATGATGATATTCTATTTCATCTTATCCTTTTTTCGATGCCTTTGTGACTTCTATTGTGGTCAAGACTTAACGCTCATGTACTTGTATGTTAATCTATAGATTCTATGGTATGATTAAATAGTTGTCATCATTAAAATCTAATAAGAGAGGTTCTAACATTGTGTAAATTTGTCACATCGATATTTTATGTTTAATCTTAGTTATAATAACCAACAGAAAACTATCGAGCGAGTATTCTATATTTATTCAATAGCTATATGTATGCAAACCCTTAATGCCCCCAGCCGTGTTGGGTAATACACTTCCCATCATTTGAGGGTGTTACGTACTCTAGAATCAAAGGATGTATTGATGTCGAATCTTGGTACATCTTGATTGGGAATATTTAAAAACGATGTGTTTAATTTCAGTGTGATAAATTACCCATGGTTGCAACGCTTTATAATTATTATCATAAAGCATACCATTTATGCATTTTCTATTAAATATACTTTTAGTTAAATTAATTAATCAATATAACATATTATATCAAGTATATATATAATAGAAAGAAACCACCTTTTATTTCGAATAAGATTGGATGTGGAGTTAGATATATGTAATACTTACATAATTGCCTCTAGGATATACCCCTAGCTCTATCGGTTTCCCACTTACACTTGAGGCCAATTATAAAGTCTCTACCCATCCTTTCTATTAGTATGATGAGAAATGATTGAGTTAGACCCTTTATGAATGGATCTACTATATTATTTTGATTATCTATTTTTTCAATCAACTCTCTCCGAAGCTAATAAATTATCTTTATTATGTGGAACTAGCAGGAGAATGTTTCTGGACTTCTAGTAAGCTCTTATCATTACAATGTTATCATATAACAATCATTTAGTATTCTCAATACTTTGGAATCTCCTCTACATCAGGATAAATTTATGCATTTATATTTAGACATTGGTTTTGCATAGCCTTATTCAAGGCGATGTACTTAGCCTTTTCGTTGAATCAGGCACAAGCATCGTTTGGAACATTTTCAACCTAAAGCTTCATAGTTAAGGTTTGAACATGAATTTATTACCAACATATTATACTTAATATCACACATAAATTTTGAGTTCGTACACTCACTCATCATCATCATTTCTTAAACATATTATTATACCCTAGTAGCTTTGATTTAGATAAACTGCTAGCTTCTAGTAATATTTGGTTTCTTCCAGATTCAAGTGGCTGAATAAATATTTGAGCGACAACTCCTACTCAATTCCCACTTCATAGACTAAGCTAAAACAAAAAAACAACTACTTATACAACAATAAACACATCAATCAACAAATAAATGAATACCTTTAGTGGAAAACTATCTTTCAATATCCGCTACACACTCCAATTTCTACTACATCGAGCTACATTACTCAAAGCCACACGGAGGTTTATTCACCATTACCAATGCCGACACTTACTCTTGGGCTAACCACTTATATTTCATTATCTCTTGAAAAAAAATTATTCCACGATTATACACAGAAGTGATAGAGATAAGAAATACACACACATGGATATATATATATATATATATATATATATATATATATAATTAGGAAAATAATAAGTACGTCCCTTGATGATTACCTTAGTAATCATTTTATACTCTTACTATCCCTTTATTATAGGGTAACTACCCAACACACCCAAGGGAATAGGGACTCTATGTCTCATCTAAAGTCATGACTCCTATCTCATATAGAATGTATTATTCTAAACCTCCTATGATACCAAAATGATGTCTGACTCACTATGGCCATTGTGGGTACCTTAGACACATTGGTTTTACGGCCAACCCCTTGACTGTCACACGAAGCAACCAACCCATAAACGGAATATGTAGGGGTAAGGGTCAAAGCTTCGCCATAGATCACAATGCAAGAAACCCCTTTCTTATGTGCGAAACAACTAGCTTTGATACAAAAATGAAACACCCCCATATCTATACCCATATTATCTAAGAGTATTATAAAGTAATACTGCTGATAAGACGAAGAATTGGGCGATATGGGCTGCACATGTAAACATTCTCTTGTATAACACTAGTTGTATTAAACATCGATAAACAACTAACCTGTACGTATTCAGTATCGGTACAAAGTAATAAACACATGCATCTTCAAGATAGAACAATACGCAATGTACAATAAATATCAAAGATCACAGAGTCAATCATAATGATAGTATATAATATGAAATATATAAGGTAGGAAGAATATAAAACATCTCAAATGAAAACTCTCTCAATATAATACAATATATGATCACTATATATACAACACAATAACATACAAATCATGGGACAATATAAACAATATAATGCATATGATGATGAGAAATATCTAGTCTCCACTATGCCCACAAAACTTATACTAGCCATATAGTCCCTGTATCTGAAATGTCTCGGACTGACCGGAGTATTATAATGACACATGGGTTAGGTTATGTCTAAATATAAAAGTCAACACATATATAGATATCAGATATGCATAGTACAATAGAGATGACATACAAAACAATAGTATAGCAAAACAGCAACAACCATGAAACTAAGTATAAAGATGTCATCGCTCATATAAAATCACATCAAATATTATCCAATTAAAATAATTTCGAATGAGTGAATCATCCATACCCAGAAAACAATATCAAAGTCCAGAAATCATAAATAAATGAGATATCCTCAAGTATAATCGAGCTAGAAGGCAGAAATGCCCAAACATCTCTCTGTCTTAGTAAATGAGATATTATAATTAATATATAAATGTATATATACAGGATAGGTTTCCTATCAGTATAATAAAAAAAGAATCCACTGTACTTTGGACATTTATCTAGATATAATCTCATCTCCTCAAATACGAATAAATTGGAATAAATCATGACGTGGAATGACTATACAATGGACATGAAGTCCCTATCTAAACTAAGTGAGCTGTATCAACAGTACATGCTAATATACCATTCCTTTACTACCAAAAGGGAGACTGATGGCACAAAGCAAGCTCTAGAGTCATAAAGTCTTTGCAGCCTTTAGTAACACTAAAGGTATCGTGACACACCCACCAGTATGCTCGTCAATGCGAGGACTCAAAAGTCGTGACACAACTCTAGCCCCTATAGGGAATAGACTGTTGGCCTAAGTGACATAGGGGCGAACATACGAAGCAAAAGCTCAAAGCTATATATATACGTAACAACCCGCATATTTATCGATTTTATATTTAAATATTTTATTTAAATATTTTATCGTTCGTCGGATTTTGGTCCGAAAAGCTACTTTGTGAAAACAGTCGAATTGGGACTCGAGACCACCCCCATTGAGTTCAAAATGACGTTTGCGACCTTTTTGAGTATAAGCTTCGATATGTTTGGAGTAAGTTGATTTTTGCCACTTTTTCACATAGGCCTTTGGTTTGGGCTGAACCCATTAACCACTTACTAACTCAGTCCCAACCCCCTCTTCTCTTCATTCCTTCATAATTTCCTAATACATTCAAGCTTCATCAAAAATGGGGGAAGATAAAAAGAATTAGGAAATCCTAAACCCAAGTTTCCATTATCAAATCCATCTTCTAGCTGCAAACTCAAGAGAACCCATTGGTAAGCATCTCCTTCTTCTTCTCCAACTCATTCTCTCTTTGATTTCAGAAATTCCTAAACTTAATTTAGGAAATGTTTCTCTTTTAAGCTTAGATTGAAGCTTCTTGAGTTGTTATTGAAGAGGAATTGATCTTAGCTTGTTTTTAAAGCTTCTTCTTCATTGATTTGGGTTCAAAGGTGAGATTTTTATCTCACATCTATGCTTATATTTATCTTCGATTGTTAGGTATCAATTCCTAACACTTATTCGTGTGCAATTGCTTTTGGTTTGGATTGATTTTGTGAATATTCCAATTTTTGGTGTTTTGGGTTCAATTCTTCAAAAATCTTAACTTTGATGTTTTGATCATGTTTTTGGTGATGAACCAAAGAGCTTCTATGGTCGGGTAGTCGATTGGCATAAACCCTTAGCGCCGTTGCTCGTGCGAATGCAATTTGATCGAGTTTTGCACCTCTTTTGAAAAGGGCAGGGGAGTGCTGGCAACAGGTTCGGCCGACCGAGCTCAGGGTCCGGTCGACCGACCTGCTACCCAGGCACTTCCTGCCTCTGTTTGGAAGTGCTGGGTATAGGCTTCGGCCGACCGAGCCCCTGGGCAGGTCGACCGACCTGGTACCCGAGCACTTCCTGCCTCTGGTTCGGCCAACCGACTCAGGGAGTCCGGTTGACCGACCAGCTCCTATTTGCAAATTTTGCATATTTGCTTGAGAATCCCAACTCCAATCGATTCGTGTTGATTCCCTTTTATTATTATCACTTATTATCGACTTTGATGACATTTTCTTCGTGATTTATGGGAATATCCATTTTGATGGATTCGGTATCGATTTCTTTGGATTTTATTCACGTCTTTCAATGTGAATCTTTATGAATTGATTGTTCCTACAATCACCTTTGTGATTTGTCACTTTAAAAATATAAAGGTTTTCTATACTAGTAGTAAATATCAAAACTCTTTCATCACAACGATTTTAACACTATTCTATTACAAAGCTCGTTTTCTTAAACCGTTTTCCAATCTAGTAGTATATACAAGCCTTTACCTCACTCGCATGAGAAATCTAATTAAACGACTTAGTAAAACGAGTGGCATGAAACGCTTGCGTTTACTTCGTCGGTTAATTCTTGGACTTGTTCGATTGAATCTCTTGTGACAATTTTATAGTGGAGATCTACAATTTGTTCGTAAATATTTAAGTTAAGCTAGTGGTTATGGGACATGAAGCTAAGCTCATATGTTTACTAGCTTACTGTAATTGACACATCTCGGTGATCATGACGATCATTTTATGGTTTAGACTAGCAATGTGCGATGTCTCTTTGTCTATGTGGAGGACCGTTTCTCATTTTATTAAGCTTCGTCTCATTTCTATCATGGGTCATACCTTTCTAGGTGGGTCGATGTTTGTTTACGCATGGGTCGTACCTTTCTAGGTGCGTCGATGTTTATTTATGCATGGGGTGTACCTTTCTAGGTGCATCGATGTTTATTTACTTCGTGGAGCAATCGGATCAATAAGTCGGGACATGGGGCGTATCTTTCTAGGTGCGTCGATGTTCGTCTATGCATGGGGCGTGTCTTTCTAGGTGCGTCGATGTTCGACTTTGCATGGGGTGTATCTTTCTAGGTGCATCGATGTTAGACATTACATGGGTGTATCTTTCTAGGTGCATCGATGTTTATTTATGCATGGGATGTATCTTTCTAGGTGCATCGATGTTTATTTGTGCATGGGGCGTATCTCTCTAGGTGCGTCGATGCTAGAGCATGAGGCGTATCTTTCTAGGTGCGTCGATGTTCGATTGTGCATGGGTCGTGTCTTTCTAGGTGCGTCGATGTCCAGTTTATGGGATTGGCCATCCTTTTATTGTGATTTCTAGATTTCTATTTGATGATTTCTGGAATTTATGTTTCACCAACTTTTACGATTGGCATTGATATATATATGTCATTTATTGTGGCTTGGTGAATGGAATTAGGAGTATGACATTCCTTTTTATCTTTGAGAAGATCTTTGCGATATTGATTAATCTCTTATTGATTTTTCAATTACTTATTTATCACAGCTTGGCATTGTGATTATTATACGTTTAGTCATATCTCTTATTCTATATCATTTCTTCTGATATTTATAGCTAGACTGATCCGTTTATTATTTTCTTCTTAAATAATACTCGGGTCAGACCGAGATGTTACAGGTGCTTCTGCTTGACTTCTCTTCTGGGGTTATCATATGATCTTTTGGCTAACTACTTAGATTAGTAGTTTATTTTGTTGTATACACTTGAGATATGGACTCATAGATGTATTCTTTTGTATAGCACGTGTTGCTATTCTTTTGTATTATGGTGGATCTTTTTGACCACTACTCTGATATACACTTTCATGTGTTAGTTATATATTCATATCTTCTTCCGCCTTTGTGATATGAATTATCTGTGACTGATTTGTGTTATGTTTATTCCTATATTTGTTTCCGAAGATTATTATAGCCACTGTGTAGTAGCTTTGTGTTTGTATCGGTATGTCGGATTTCCTCTTGAAATAAAATGCATGTTATACTTACTGACATATCGGTGCTCGTGCAAAGCAATTACACGGATGGTCGCTCCTCAACAGCCTTATTCTCCGTGCTAGTCGACAGCATTACTCCGTAGTGTTCTTGGCTAGCGTGGGTATAGAGGTGGGGCGTCACAGCTTGGTATCAGAGCCAAACTTCGGAACAATATGGAATATTATAACAAGGATCATCGTCCTAAGTCCATCTTAGGAGTCGTGCTTTAGGATTTAATTCGAGTCTTCGTACCGATTCATCCTATTTTCGTTATCATTCCTTGTTTTATCTATCAAGATTGCTTGATATTTATTTTGAGAATAACTTTTTCCTCTTCTTTCTTTCTTTCTTAGAGAAGAGAATGGTTAGACCAGGCCGTCCCAACGCCGGTCAATCTAGTGCTACTCCCCAGGATGGAGTATTTATGTCTGCCAGCAGCTTTTAGATCTTGTTAAGAACGCTCAAGCAGCTGGACCCAATCAAGAGCCTACTCATCCTAGATCCGGTTTCGCACGCTTGTGCAGAGACTATACCGATTTGGGTGGAAGGCCATTCAAGGGATCTGAGAGTGTTATAGAAATTCAAGCTTGGCTCAAGTCATGCGATCGCATCTTTTCTCGCATGAACCTTATTGACCTTCATCGAGTCCAAGTGGCTTCTAGCATGCTCCAAGAAAGAGCGTTAGATTGGTATGAGCTCTTAATTTTTGAAATCGTTGAAGCGGGTCTCACTTGGGAGCTATTTTGGGAAAGATTCGAATCGAAATTTGTGCCGGATGCTGAAAAAGTAGCTTTGGCCCGGCGTTTTATTGACCTTGTTCAAGGTGGATCTTCTGTGACAGACTATGTCGCATCTTTCGAATCTCTTTCCAAATACGGGGTTGATACATTAACACCCCAATGAAGAAAAATCAGAGATTTGTCTATGGCTTGAATAAGAATCTTAAGAAGCCATTACTCCTGAAACTTGAAGTTTCATTTGATCAGCTTATTGATATCGCTCTTCGTCTTGAAGAGGCCGATAATGAAGGTGATGTTGAAGTTGTGCACGCCCAACAGAACTTCGACAATAACTTGAAGAGGCCTATCAAATTCAAGGGCCCCAATTCTAATAAGAAAGAGAAGCAACAAATTCCGGTAGCAAAGACTCCTACCTCTAGTCGTGGTCAATGCTACAGTTGTGGTTCCACGGACCATTATGCAAGGAAGTGTCCGAGACCCCTCTTTTGTCGCTATTGCAAGAATTCGGGTCACCATATTACTGCATGTCCCGTACTTCAAAGTAAGAAGGAGGGAGAGCTCAATGCAGTACAAGCCCCTAGAAACTCTTCTCTCGGTCAAGGTATTTTTCACTCAATCCTTGATGGCATTGTTTTATTTCTTGATCTTCTTATTTGAGTTCTTGTTGATACGGGTTTCATCTCATTATTTTTATATCAAAAGAACTTGTCGATTCTTTTTCTTTGAATATTTTGGGCTTGATGACTTATTTGAGGATTGTGAATCCGGATGGTAGATCCACAACACTCAATTTGTGTTTATTGATGTCGAAATTATTTTATGAGATTTTTCTTTCCGAGCCGATATTTTTACTTAGGCTTCGGAATTGATTTTTTTTTAAAGGATCGGCTTAATCATTGTGAAAACCATATCCTATTTTTCGAGTGGACTATTCATCTTCGACATTTTCTATCTGTTAAGCAGCTTTCTATTTTTCTTTGTGATTCCGATTTCAAATTTTTGGTGGAATCATTTTCTTCCTTAAGCCCACTTATAAGGAAAGTGTTGTTTCTCTCATTCATGTAGTTTGAGAAATTTTTTGGTATTTTTGAATTTGTCTTAGGACTGTCACCTAAGCAATCTTTTGAGTAATGTTAAGGTCTTTTTAGTTCGACCTTGCCACCGATTTTCATTTGCTACGAGTTGCGGGAGTTATCATTCCATTTACCTCATTCCGCACTCGTTATGATTCTATGAATGAATTATTATGTCATTCAGTTTGCCCATCTTGTTTCATCCATATTACAAATCGAGTGCGCTACGAATATCTCGATGACTCCATCTTTGTATTTATTGATTTTCGATGAAAATTGAAATTTTGCAAATCTTTTTCATAAGATTTATTTATAAGTACAATTTGATTTTCTCTTAAACAAGCAAAGAATATTCTTAAAGGTTTCTAAGAAACATGTTTACTATATACAAGATGATTTTGTGATTGTATTGCCCATTTAGTGTGTTAAGAATTCTGGTCGATGCGCTTGATCAACGTTATCGATAGTAATCTCCTAAACGCTTTGATGAGACAATCAGACACGATATATTGGCTTGTAAAATGTAAATTTTTGTAGAAATATTTTTACATTGAGATAATTGTGATTTTGAAAGTTTTAACTTTTCGGGAAAGAGGATTATTTAAAAGAACTCTTCCTTTTGATACTCTTATTCTTGTGATTCCTGAAGGGGAACCAAGACTTTGCTATTTGTACTGATACTAGTCGTATTGGTTTGGATGCCATTCTCTTGCAAAGGAGAACGTGCTATCACTTGTGCTTCTAAATCATTATAGCTTATTGAGACTTGATATGCCACTCATGATCTAGTGCTCGCGGCTATTGTTTTTATTTTTGGAATTTGGCATCATCACATTTGGATGAGAAATTTGTTCTCTACCTCGATCATAAATCTTTGGAATATTTATTTTCTCATAAGGAACTTCATGTTGACTCGAGTTCCTAGCATCTTATGATCTTGATATTCTTTTATTCCCGAAAGGGAAATCGTGTTGCCAACGCGCTTTGTCGTAGGCAACAAGTTATTGATTCTTTGATGTTGTCGGAATGGAATTTTCTTTTTATCAAGTTCAATTGGCGTTTTGATGTACTTCGTTTTATTGAGTTTCATCTCATCTCTTTTATGGGCTAGCGTCCGATGTTCTTTTATGGTGTTCGGTTCATCGGGGGTATTGTTATTATACTACATCGATGTTCCATCTTATCTGGATCAATGGATGTACCATTATTTTACTACATCGTTGTTCCGGTTTATCGGTTCATTGGACGTACCGTTTTTGTACTACGTCGGTGTTCCGAAATTATTCGGGATTTGGTTCATTGGACGTACCGTTTTTGTACTACGTCAGTGTTCCAAATTATTCGAGTTTCAAGTTTCTCGGGCGTACTGTTTCTGTACTACGTCGTTGCACCGGCTTAATTTTCTGCTATTCTTGACGTTCTACACGTCTTTTATCTACGGAAATGCCTTAGGGATTCTGGTTTTTATTCTTGTGCCCGGTGATATTGTAGAAATTGAAGTTTCACCAGATTTGATTTATGAGCAACATCCCATTCGCACCATTGCTTCGAGGGTTGAGCGCTTTCGGAATAAAGATGTTCTTCTTGTGAGAGTTCAATGGTTCTCAAATCCTAAGGATTACTCTTGGGAATCTAGAGAATTCATCGAGCGATCCCGTTCGTGCTAACTCTTTCGTGCTCTTTATGGTGAACTTCTTATTTCAATTTTTTTTTGTGTTGATATGCTTCTATGGTTGTTACTTCTTATTTTCTTCTTAAGTATTGCGAGGACGCAATTTCTTTAAGGAGGGAGTCCGTAACAACCCGCATATTTATCGATTTTATATTTAAATATTTTATCGTTCGTCGGATTTTGGTCCGAAAAGCTACCTTTTGCAAACAGTCGTATTGGGACTCGAGACCACCCCCATTGATTTCAAAATGACGTTTGCGACCTTTTTGAGTATAAGCTTCGATATGTTTGGAGAAAGTTGATTTTTGCCACTTTTTCACTTAGGGCTTTGGTTTGGGCTGAACCCATTAACCACTTACTAACTCAGTCCCAACCCCCTCTTCTCTTCATTCCTTCATAATTTCCTAATACATTCAAGCTTCATCAAAAATGGGAGAAGAGAAAAAGAATTAGGAAATCCTAAGCCCTAGTTTCCATTAGCAAATCCATCTTCTAGCTCCAAACTCAAGAGAACCCATTGGTAAACATCTTCTTCTTCTTCTCCAACTCATTCTCTCTTTGATTTCAGAAATTTCCTAAACCTAATTTAGGAAATGTTTCTCTTTTAAGCTTAGATTGAAGCTTCTTGAGTTGTTATTGAAGAGGAATTGATCTTAGCTTGTTTTTAAAGCTTCTTCTTCATTGATTGGGTTCAAAGGTGAGATTTTTATCTCACATCTATGCTTATATTTATCTTCGATTGTTAGGTATGAATTCCTAACACTTATTCTTGTGCAATTGCTTTTGGTTTGGATTGATTTTGTGAATATTCCAATTTTTGGTGTTTTGGCTTCAATTCTTTAAAAATCATAACTTTGATGTTTTGATCATGTTTTTGGTGACGAACCAAAGAGCTTCTATGGCCGGGTAGTCGATTGGCATAAACCCTTAGCGTCGTTGCTCGTGCAAATGCAATTTGATCGAGTTTGCACCTCTTTTGAAATAGGGCAGGGGAGTGCTGGCAACAGGTTCGGCCGACCGAGCTCAGGGTCCGGTCGACCGACCTGCTACCCAGGCACTTCCTGCCTCTGTTTGGAAGTGCTGGGTACAGGCTTCGGCCGACCGAGCCCTTGGGCCGGTCGACCGACCTGGTGCCCGAGAACTTCCTGCCTCTGGTTCGGCCAACCGACTCGGGGAGTCCGTTTGACCGACCTGCTCCTATTTGCAAGTTTTGCCTATTTGCCTATTTGCTTGAGAATCCCAACTCCAATCGATTCGTGTTGATTCCCTTTTGTTATTATCACTTATTATCGACTTTGATGACATTTTCTTCGTGATTTATGGGAATATCCATTTTTATGGATTCGGTATCGATTTCTTTGGATTTTATTCACGTCTTTGAATGTGAATCTTTATGAATTGATTATTCCTACAATCACCTATGCGATTTGTCACTTTAAAAATATAAAGGTTTTCTATACTAGTAGTAAATATCAAAACTCTTTCATCACAACGATTTTTACACTATTTTATTACAAAGCTCGTTTTCTTAAACCGTTTTCCAATCTAGTAGTATATACAAGCCTTTACCTCACTCGTATGAGAAATCTAATTAAATGACTTAGTAAAACGAGTGGTATGAAACGCTTGCGTTTACTTCTTCGGTTAATTCTTGGACTTGTTCGATTGAATCTCTTGTGACAATTTTATAGTGGAGATCTACAATTTGTTCGTAAATATTTAAGTTAAGCTAGTGGTTATGGGACATGAAGCTAAGCTCATATATTTACTAGCTTACTGTAATTGACACTTCTCGGTGATCACGACGATCATTTTATGGTTTAGACTAGCAATGTGCGATGTCTCTTTGTCTATGTGGAGGACCGTTTCTCATTTTATTGAGCTTCGTCTCATTTCTATCATGGGTCATACCTTTCTAGGTGGGTCGATGTTTGTTGACACATGGGTCGTACCTTTCTAGGTGCGTCGATGTTTATTTATGCATGGGGTGTACCTTTCTAGGTGCATCGATGTTTATTTACTTCGTGGAGCAATCGGATCAATAAGTCGGGACATGGGGCGTATCTTTCTAGGTGCGTCGATGTTCGTCTATGCATGGGGCGTGTCTTTCTAGGTGCGTCGATGTTCGACTTTGCATGGGGTGTATCTTTCTAGGTGCATCGATGTTAGAGATTACATGAGGTGTATCTTTCTAGGTGCATCGATGTTTATTTATGCATGGGTTGTATCTTTCTAGGTGCATCGATGTTTATTTGTGCATGGGGCATATCTCTCTAGGTGCGTCGATGCTAGAGCATGGGGCGTATCTTTCTAGGTGCGTCGATGTTCGACTGTGCATGGGGCGTGTCTTTCTAGGTGCGTCGATGTCCAGTTTATGGGATTGGCCATCCTTTTATTGTGATTTCTGGATTTCTATTTGATGATTTCTGGAATTTAAGTTTCACCAACTTCTACGATTGGCATTGATATATATCATTTATTGTGGCTTGGTGAATGAAATTAGGAGTATGACATTCCTTTTTATCTTTGAGAATATCTTTGCGATATTGATTAATCTCTTATTGATTTTTCAATTACTTATTTATCACAGCTTGGCATTGTGATTATTATACGTTTAGTCATATCTCTTTTTCTATATCATTTCTTCTGATATTTATAGCTAGACTGATCCGTTTATTATTTTCTTCTTAAATAATACTCGGGTCAGACCGAGATGTTACAGGTGCTTCTGCTTGACTTCTCTTCTGGGGTTATCATATGATCTTTTGGCTAACTACTTAGATTAGTAGTTTATTTTGTTGTATACACTTGAAATATGGACTCATAGATGTATTCTTTTGTATAGCACGTGTTGTTATTCTTTTGTATTATGGTGGATCTTTTTGACCACTACTCTGATATACACTTTCATGTGTTAGTTATATATTCTTATCTTCTTCGGCCTTTGTGATATGAATTATCTGTGACTGATTTGTGTTATGTTTATTCCTATATTTGTTTCCGAAGATTATTATAGGCACTGTGTAGTAGCTTTGTGTTTGTATCGGTATGTCGGATTCCCTCTTGAAATAAAATGCATGTTATACTTTCTGACATATCGGTGCTCGCGCAAAGCAATTACACGGATGGTCGCTCCTCAACAGCTTTATTCTCTGTGCTAGTCGACAGCATTACTCCGTAGTGTTCTTGGCTAGCGTGGGTATAGAGGTGGTGCGTCACAATATATATATATATATATATATATATATATATATATATATATATATATATAAATGTATATGTATATGTATATGTATATGGTGTCACAAATCTAGGATGTAACTCCATGATCAGGCCGCTATGGTAAATTCTAGCCATCTGGTCCTTTCCAACGTTAATAAAAGGTGTACATCGTGATAGAAGAACACAATACCAATAAACATAGGCACGAAGTCTTGATCGTCATTATGCACGTAGCCTACTTATTGAATATAGGCATGAAGCCATACCCATCACTACATGTATCACGTCACATTCATATCACTATTATCGTCATGTCAGTGTCATCTACTTACAATGAATAATCATCCCAGAATAGAGGAAGCTCCTTCTCTAAAAAACTCTGGTCTATGATTGGTTTCGGGGATGATTGACTGAATAAATACCACACCAGCGTCCCATACTACAACATGATACTTAAATGTTTATCCACTTCTTATAAACTATAATTAATCTACGTAATATTCTATATAATAAGTCCATAGAATAATAGAGGAAATATTACTGAAAGTCCCATACCAGACGATATTATATCTCTGTTTATTTAGATTTCTCGTTGCGTAGAATTATATCACAGAATCATATAAAGGATTTCATCACCGTTTGAAATCAGATCAAAAGAAATTAATCAAGTCTATATCTAACGGTGAATTATTCATAACAACAAAATAAACATGGGTGAAACAAGAAATCATAAAAGTTTAATAAATATCATTTAAATAAATAAGTAGAATAGAAAATATATACTTAATTGTTCTTATTGTTATAAAATAGCTTTTAAAATAACTTATAATAGTAAGAAGAAAGTATTTTATATTTGCAAAAATCATTTAACTCTTAAATAGTTATTTAAAACCAATTATTGCTTGGTTTTCAATAAATTAATAAATTTAGATAAAACTCTTCCTCATTTAATTTTTATATTCTAGAATAAATAAAACTAGTAAAACAATTATATATTAAATACTTCCACAGCATTTATGTATTAACAAAAATAAGGATTTATCACTATAATTTTCTTTCAAATCCTTCATTTTAAATTCAAAATATTCGTAACTTGAACTATAAATAATTTCAAAACATTCAAATATGAATTATTAAAATAATTATACTGATAAATAGGAAAATAGGTACAAGGACAAACTTAGAAACTTTTTAGGCTAAAGGACAACAAGTTTATTTTTTTGGCTGAAGGACAATGCTAGTTATAACTAGCATTTTGTACAGTGTAAAACTGAATATACTGTTAGTTATACCTAGCATTTTTATAGTGTAAAAGTTGAATATAATGCTAAATATAGCTAGCGTTTGTCCTTCGGTCTAAAATTACAACTTCATGTCCTTTAGCTAATTTTTTTTCAAAGTTTGTCCTTTTCTCTAATTCTCTCATAGATAAATGTATAATAAAACTTCTTAAATCAATCTAACTCCAAAAACAATAGGAATTTTTAACACATATGTTATATGATGAATACATTTACTTTATTGGTATAACCCCAAAATAAAGAGTTAAATGCAAAAAAATTCTTTTAAACATTTGTGTGTGTATTCGAAAACTTTCAAGGTTACTTTATAACCAATCATCTGATATGGAATTTTCTTTCATTATTTTCTATAATTAGTTATTATTCTTATATAAATGAATGCACTTCAAAATAAATTATTTTTATTTTGAAGTATAGATTACTGTTTAAAACTTCAGTTTATACACAAATCATCGATAGCATATTTTAAAATTACTTTAATATTGATTAAATGCACTCTAGAGATCATTTCATATCTTATAGAAAATATATAAAATTTCTAAATATTGATTTGAAAACCATTCTTAGATTGAAAAATATAAATATAATAGTGATTTTTAAAGGGTTTTATACTCCAAAGAAAACTATATCTATAATTAAAAAAGATTTCTAAAATATGAAAATAAGTCAATTTGAGTATTTTTTTTGTAATTTATTTACAAAATACTTTTAATAAAATTTTAGAACTCTTGCATAATTTTTCAAAGCTTTTCAAACACCTTTTAAAACAAGAATTTAAATGAATATATAAGTTTATAAATTATTTAATACAATTAATCTAGGATTATATTGTAACAGCCCGCAAATCCGTACCCCTTGAGTTAACACTATTCTACGACAAACAACTCAAGTTGTATAGAAATACGAACCATTTGGGTTTAAAGAAGAAGAGGTAGAAGAAGAACATACAAAACATTAACAGAATCTATCCATCACAGCGGAATAAAATATAATAGATAATAAATGATCTTTACTCAAAATCAAATATCTCTGTTTATATATTACATCATCAAAGTACATCAATCACAGCTCAACAACAATATCATACAAATGGATACACAACAACTCAACACAGCGGAAATATATACATAAACAAGTACGCGAGTACGTATCGTCATCCAGCTCGTCTCCTGAGCTCCACAGCATTATATCCTGTATCCTATAATACTCGGTCTGACCCGAGCATTACAGTTAAATAACACCCGAGTCAGTCTGGAATACCAGTGTGAGAAAATCACTCAATTGATTATTAAAGTTTCAAAAAAATCCTTTGAAAACAAAAGCATCTCGTAAGACCACGCCACAAATAAACATGTCAGGTTTTTACCTTACGATAGCTAAAACACTTTTTATAGAAATCCTCTGATATTATAATAGGGTCTATATACAAATACTTATAAAATAGCCGAAATTGCTACGTGATTAAATTCTAGCTACTAGCCACAGAGTGGGTAATACAAACAAAACTCGTAAAAGGCTCATAGGGAAAATGGATTTCCAACTAATGACTAGGCACTGGGGTACCACCTGTCACAGTACAGGGCCTAGATCACCATACCGAGGAGTACGCCCACTCCCCTGCAACACAAGACCGGGACTACCCCTAAATGGATAATCCCAAGTGAGATCACCCCGCGGTTGGGATCAGCAACCACCCACTAAGCCGAAATAAAATGGGACATCTAGACAGGAATGACCTCACCCTGCTTGGTTGCTACCCACCTAGCCTTGCTGCATAACCCCTGATTTTCAGTCATTCCCATTTGATGAGGCTTGAGGCTAAGCGTGACCTTTATAGAATGTATCCCTTAGAATTCCCATCGTCCGCCTGACGATTTTTCGCAAGCATTCCTCCATACAAGTCCGTCCCGAGTTCGAACGAAACCGAGGCACTATTCCTACTACATCCTTTTGGAAATATCCTCTGGATTAGTAGCGACTAGCCCTTGCACTTCACTGCTCCATCTTCGAATCCAAAATCGATTTTCACGAAAATGTACAAACCTGATCGAAGTGGTTTTCGAGAAATAAATCTCGATCCTGGTCTCTTCGAAACGATCAACGTATTTGTCCAATATTGATAGTCAGTGATTTAACAATCAATTAATATTCACAAACAACCATCAACCAATAAATAATTTCCCAAATTATTTATTTATCTCAAAATATCTTTACGTGATATATTCTCACTTTCAAATTCTTTTGAAAATAGTTTCCAAACCATCTTTCTTTTCTCAGAATAAGTTCCGAGTATTTCCATTTCCACTGGAATCACCAAGCACAAAACTTTAAATTTTTAAAATAATTTAAAAACACTTTATTGTAAAATATGTTAAACATTTAATTTAGAGAAATTAATTTAATACTTAATTTATAATAATACTTTAGGAATAACTAAAATAAGGTTGCCTTACAACTATACATTAGATTTTCTTATTTTAAACAAAATACCAAATCATTCTTTAAATGATTATTACGAAAATAGATTAAACAGAATGCTTGATTTGGAATTTACTTTAAAACATTTAAGTGAAAACTACTTCAATAATTGGTTAAAAATATATACTATATAAATATTTGAAAATAAAGTTATTTAATAAAATATAAAACTAGATTTCTACTTTTAAAAAACAAAATACTAGGTTACTTCTTAATAATTACTACTAAAATAGATTAAAGAAAATACTTACTTTAGACTTTAAATATTAGAAATAATTAATTTTACAAAACTTACTTTCCTTAAAAACAACTTTAAAACATTTAATTTATATTTACAATTTTACTTTTAAAGACATGTACTTGGCTATCCAGAGAAAATTCCAACTTCTTCACTTAAATCAACTTCCTAAATTGATTTCCAATTTATTCGATTTGAAATAAGTTTCTTTAATTTCTCGATTCATTTCAAAATTCATTAGTTATGGACTTATTATTAATGTTACTTTTTCGTTTGATTTTAAACCTTTCAACGGAAATATAAAAATTTCAGATTTTCCCAATTCCTTCCTTATTCTTTCAATAATTTAAATATTAAATTTTAAATAAATGTTTTCTTCTTTTAACTAATATCACTGAAGATTTAATATTCATTAACTTTCTGTTTATTCAAATTTCCTTTCTATGCTCAAGATCTATTTATTTGAAATTTTACAGTCACTCCATTTCTTTTCCAATTCATTTTTTTATAGTTATTTTATTTACAAATTCACTTCTTCTAATTTCTTTTCAAACTCCGATTTATATATTTTTGGCAATTCATTAAACCCAATCATAATCAATCGAACCATAGCATTCAACATTTCAACATAATTCATCATAAAATATCAAATCATCATAATAGGGGAATTAAATAATTTAAATAAATGTTGAGGGATCCAAATGGATCCCTCCAACCTGTTTTGCCTGCATCCACAGACATTAGCACAACATATAACATTCCAATTCCAAAATATCATACTCTATCACATCAATCAATTCAACCATTCAAACAATTATTTAAGTTTAATCATTTAAATTTAAATTTAAATTCACTGAGTGAGATTAACTCACCTTTTTATTTTGTTTTGCAATCCGACCCAAACCTGCTCGTTTTCTTCCGATTTCAGACCTTGTAAAAACATTTTATATGCTTTATTAATATTTGAAATAATCGAACAACTTGTTACCAATTAAATAAGTTTAAATTTAATTTAGTTTAAACAAGTAATTAAATTTTAAACCAATTCCCTTTTGAAAATCTTTTAGTAACTAAAATAATCCAAATAAGTTAGTTAAGCATTTTTATTTTATTTTTAAATGATATCTAGTAAGTTAAAATATGTGTGTATATATATTTTATCTTCAAAATAAACTATATAGGGTTTAAAAATCTAACTTTACATATCTATATATATACTGTATATATTCATAAAAATCTTCTATTTTTGCTATAAAATATTTATTAAATTTACTTTTGTACATATTTTAAAACTTAAACGGTAAGTTGAAACATATATTTATATAAATTTTTTTCAACAGTTAACACAAATAGAAATTTACTGTAAGATTTCCTGCTATCAAATTAAATTAAAAGTTTGTTAACTTATTTAACCTTAAATCAAGATGATTTTTTTCAAAAAAAAGTTAATTACCTTAAGTCGTACAGGACTCACAATCACGAGCGTTCCCATCGACAGCCAGAGACGAAACCCCCTTGCTCGACCTTGCCGACGCGACACTCTTGTGTCGAGATGCTTGAAGCCACAGCCTTGCGACCCAAAGCTTCGCCATCGCGAGCCACGCGAATCCCTCCAACCTGTAAATCGATAATCCCCTCATCAAGTCTCGAGACACCACTGCTCGAATCGAGCATCTCGATTCGTCTTCCCTCCCTTAGGACGTCGCCGAGCACGCTAGCAAAAGCACACACAGCTAATTCCAGAGGAAGAAGCGTTGATTTCTGAACGGCTATGGATTTCTTTCTTCTTTTTTTAGCTGCGTTCTGCCATTTTATCCAGCGAATTAGATTTGGGATTGTAGATTTGAAGATGCTCGGTGTATTAAGTTTTCAAGAGAATGTGTGCTTCATCGGAAAGGGAAGCGTGTTTTTAAAAGACTGAGGTGAAATGAAGGTTGCGTGAAAAATTCACCTAGCTACAGTGGTTTGGATGTGATAAAAAAACAAATGATGTGATAAAATTTTAACTGTAGTTGACTAGTGTAAATATTCAATTTAAATTCAAATTCAAATCGTTATAATAAATGCAACTTACAATTTCGAATTCCTATCGAGGCATGCCGCCAGGCGTTTATAATGTTAAACCCTTATTCCAAACACAATGGAAAAAAAAGTTTCGAACTCTAACTCGATCATATGGAGAAGATAGCTTTTTGAACCCAGTTATTAAATTGAATTTTCGATATAGATTTTAATGCGTTTATATATCGTGCGCTCACACAACAACTCCAATCACCATGAAATTTGAAATCCGATAATAATACACTATTATGGATCCAATGGAACTGGTTTCGTGGAATTCCGAGACTGTGCCTCGGAAGACTATTTTAAAATTCAATTTAAACGATATATTTCAAAACCGATCAAATAAGTGTTAAATTCAATTTTAACACTTCTACTATCTTCAGTATTATCAAAATAAATTTTACAAGCCTTCAAATTATTTTTAACAAGCTAAAAATTCCAGATTTCATATTTTACCCAACTTCAAATAATTTAATTTAATAATTGAATTACCCAATGAATAGTAATACTTGAATTTAAGTTAAAAATTAAATCTTTAAATATCCAAAATCAATTAAATATTCTAATTCAAATGCTCAAAAATTCCGGGTCGTCACATTCCTCCCCCCTTAAAAGAATTTTGTCCTCGAAATTAGTAGTTAGGAAGAATGGTTCAATACCCGTTTACCCTTTCTCTAAAACCAAACAGTTTCCAACAATTCAACATCTAACCAACTATCTTTTTATATAATAAAAACCCATTATCATTCTTATTAACTTCACAACTCACCCATAGTTTCAAACAATACTATTTGTTTAACCATTCAAGTTTTCAATTTAAAACCAAATTTGAATTATCAAATTTTTCTCAAAATTTTTCTAAATCCCTAAATTTCCGAATTTTTTTACCAGCGTCTCCTTTGCGCGGCTAGCTCGGTACAACTACAAAAAGGCCCTACGGCCTCCCAAATCCACAAAGAAAACAAAAAGCCAAGTGGCTTGATCCAAAACCTCAATCAAATTCACAGAAATTTAAATGCTGTAACAACCCGCATATTTGTCGATTTTATATTTAAATATTTTATCGTTAATCGGATTTTGGTCCGAAAAGCTACTTTTTGCAAACGGTTAAATTAGGACTCGAGACCACTTCCATTGAGTTCGAAATGTTGTTTACAACTTTTTAAGTATAAACATTGATAGGTTTGGATTTAGTGGAATTTCACTAACTTTTCCCGCTTCGGACTTTGGGTTAGCTTAGCCATTATAACTCAAGCCCAACCCCCTCCTTCTCTTCACTCTTCATAAATTCCTACCAACTCAAGCTTTTGCATTAATGGTGAGTGGAAAGAGAAATTAAAACTCCAAAAGCTAAGTCTTCATTGCTAATCCAACATCAACTCCAAAACTCAAGTGAAGACATTGATTCAAGCTAGTGGTTGATCCTTGCATAGCATTTCAAGCTTCATCTTCATCCATTTTAGTGAAAAGGTGAGATTTTTATCTCACAATTCTAGTCTATAACTATATTGGACTGTTGGGAATGATTCCCCATCACTTTAGCATGTATATTTGCATTTGGTTTGGATTGGATTGGCGAAAAACTCCAATTTTTAGTGTTTTTGATAAAATTCTGCACTTAGGTCGTTCTGCCAATGCTAGGTCGTTCGCGTGGAAAAGTCTCGGCCTCAAAATAGCTCGTTTCCGACCTTAAAATGGCCTATTAGGTCGCTCGGCACTCGGAATTAGGTCGTAGGTCGTTTGGTTTTAGGTCGCTAGGTCGTTGGGCTTTAGGTCGAATGGACCTTAGGTCGTAGGTCGTATGACCTTAGGTCGTTAGGTCGTATGGCTTTAGGTCGCTAGGTCGTATGACCTTAGGTCGTTAGGTCCTATGGCATTTTAGGTCGTGTGATCTTCTTATCTGTTAGGTCGTTGGACCTACATCCTGTTAGGTCGTTGAACCTTTAGCTCGTAGGTCGCTAGGCCTTATCTCCTTAGGTCGCGTGACCCATCTTCTTTAAACCCTTAGGTCGCTCACATAGATAGGCCGTATGACCTTAGGCCGCTAGGTCGTATGACATTAGGTTGTTTATCCGTTAGGTCGTATGACCTTAGACCGCTCGCCTCTTCTAACCCGCGAGTTCCTTAAGTCGTTCGTCTTCCTTAGGTCGCTCACCTGGTTGAGTCTCACCTTACCTTATCTCGGCAATGTTAGGTCGCGAGTTTCCCTTAGGTCGCGTACCCCTTAAGTCGCTCGCCTCCGTTAGGTCGCATCACCCTAAGTCGCTCGGCCTTTCCTTCGTTAAGTCGCGTGACACGTTAGGTCGCGCATCACCTTAATTCGCTCGACCTTGTTTTGGTCGTTAGGTCGCGAACACCCCTAGGTCGCTCGACCCCTTATACTCGTAGGTCGATTGACCCTATTCTCCCTTAGGTCTTCACTAGGTCGTACCGTTTTGGACGGGGCGCTGCCTCCTGGACCCCCGCGACCTGACCGGGCAGGTCGAACCCCGTAGCAGGGGCGTTGCCCCCGCACCCCCACCTTGGGGGGGTTGCCACCCCCCAGGACCCCACTTCGTATGGGATCTTATCTGAAAAACACTCAATAGAACTTGCTTTGTTGAGATGCTGAGTTGACCATTCTTCGAGACAAACTATCTTGGGCTTCTCGGTCGATTTTATGGATTTTTGAATATCTATTTCGATGGATTCTTTATCGGTTTCTTTGGATTTTATTCACGTCTTCGTATGTGAATTTTTATGATTGATTGTTTCTACAATCACTTCTATGATTTGTCACTTTAAAATATGAAGGTTTCAATACTAGTAGTAAATATCAAAACTCTTTCAACAAAATGATTTCAACTCTATTTTCAATAATAAAGCTCTTTTCTTAAACCGTTTTCCAATCTACTAGTATATACAAACCTTTACCTCACTCGTATGAGAAATTGAATTAAACGGCTTAGTAAAACAAGTGGTATGAAACGCTTGCGTTTGCTTCGTCGGTTAACTCTTGGACTTGTTCGATTGAACCTTTTTGTGACAATTTTCTAGTGAAGATCTACAGTTTGTTCGTAAATATTTGAGTTAAGCAAGTGGTTATGGGACATGAAGCTAAACTTTTATATTTACTAGCTTACTGTAATTGACACTTCTCGTTGATCATGACCATCATTCTTATGATTTAGACTAGCAATTGTGTGATGTCTCTTGTTTGCTTGGTTAGACTAGACACCACTTGTGTGATTTCATTCACACATACCTTTTTACCTTCTTGGTTAGTCTAGACACCACTTGTGTTATTTCACTCACACATACGTTTTTGTTTGCGAGGTTAGACTAGACATCACTTGTGTGATTTCACTCACACATACCCTTTTGATTTTTTGGTTAGTCTAGACCTCAACTGTGTGATTTCGACTCACACATGTGGGGTAGCTCCCCATGGTCTTCGGACCGTCATGTGATAGGCCTCTTTCCCCTTTTCTGTGATTTCTGGATTTCTTGTGGTGATTTATGGAATTTATGTTATTGACTTGTTATGAGTACAAGTTTAGGGTATGATGCCCTCTTTGGATCTTTGAGAAGATTCTTGTGATATCGATTTATCTCTTATTGATTGATCTTCTGTTGATCATCATTTGCATACTTATAGTAGTATGTATATTTTATGCTTATGCCATATCTATTATTTTATACCATGTCATCTGATATTTATAGCTAGACTGATCCGTTTATTGTTTTCTTAAATAATACTCGTGTCAGACCGAGATGTTATAGGTGCTTCAGCTTGACTTCTCCCTGGGGTTTGCTACTCTAACTTTTGGCTAACTATTTAGATTAGCAGTTTTTGTTGTATACACTTGAGATATAGTCTCATAGTTGTATTCTTTTGTATAGCACGTGTTGTTATTCTTTTGTATTATTGTGGATCTTTTTGACCACTTCTCTGATGCATACTTTCATGTGTTAGTTTTATATCCATATCTTCTTCCGCCTTTGTGATATGGATGTCTGTGACTGATTGTGTTATGCTTATTTCTATGTTTGTTTCATAAGATTATTTATAGCCACCGTGTGATAGCTTTGAGTTTGTATCGGTATGTCGGACTTCCTCCTTAAATGAAATGCATGCTACTATCTGACATAACGGTGCTCGCACAAAGAAGTTACATGGATGGTCGCTACTCAACAGCCTTATTCTCCGTGCCAGTTGACAGCACTACATCGTAGTGTTCTTGGCTAGCGTGGGTATAGAGGTGGGGCGTCACAAATGCATACCCTTTTGTCGAGCATTTCAAATTTATCTTCTGAAATCAAAATCAATTTTCATTTCCCTTTTTCATACCTGCATATCCTTTATAACAATAATATCCAATCACAATATCTCAAAAACATTTATCAACTTCCTTACAAATGTCAATATTCAACCAAATATCAACTTAGAATATATTTGCAATATTCAATTTCCAATTAAGAATTGACCATTCCTTACTTAAGTTAACATAAGCATTTTATATGTTTCTTTATTTATTTCCGTCTTATCACTTCAGTTTATATCTATTTCTATTCAAATTGATTCTTTCGTTACCATATAAAATCAATTTATCTTTAACTCTGAATACTTAAATTTTATTTGTCGTTTAAAACTAATTTATGTCATTATTTTAAATTGGTTTCATTTACTAACTTATTTTAGTTTCCAATTTGAATTCGTTTGTCGTTAACAAAATATTTCAAAAAAATTCAAAAAGTTTTCTAACTCCTGAAATTCCTGAAATTTTTTGGCAGAGTCTCCTTTGTACGGAGGAGCTTTTGCAATTTGACAAAAGATATAAATATATATACATCAACCCACACGGTCGGAAAAATCAAACACAGTTCATATTTCCTATTTATATTGCGTAGGCGTACCTTATTTAGCATTTTTAAGCAAGCGGCTTATCATTTTTAGCAACTAGCACAACCAAATCCAGCCACACGGCTCCTAGGTACCTGTACTTACTCAATTCAAACATGTAAGCATGATATATATGAAGTTTAACAACATTTCACTTATTTGCAACAGTTAAACACATGAATTTTAAAAGACATTCACACCAAACATTTCTCCGTAAGCAACTTATACAATTTTCATACCAATTCCACTGTTCCAATTAATTTACAACCTATTTTCATTCAATTTGAATGGTTTAAAACACAATAGCTTACATTTAATTCATTTTTAAGTAAAACGAACTCATATTTAATTCAATTGCTCTCTAAATCAATTTATTTTACTCCCATCAATTAACAGAATTTTAATTACTTCCATTTACCTCTAACGACAATTTATTCTATGCAATTTGCCGAGATCTATGTAATAAATAAGTATTTACGTTTTATAACCAATTTAAATTGATTTCAACTCCATTTATACTTAATTCTATTCCATTTTTAATTTTTTCACAATCCATATATTCTCATTTTCATTGCATTTTAAATGTGAATCCATTCACTTGCATTTCATTCCTTATTTGTTTATTCCAAACTTTTTTATTTAGCTCGAAAACAATCCAGGCTATCCATTCAATAATTATTTCTCAACTCATTGAAACCATACTTCATTTGGTTCTTATTTATCCCATCCATTTATTTATTTAATATAATTAGTTTATCCACTCAATCCATTTTGAATTTACATTTCCTTAAATATTATCTATAACTCACCGAATTCTACTTAGATTCAAATTTATTTTCACTTGACTTAAATCCAACCCAATATCATTACACTTAGTTTTAAGTTGAATTCAATTCAACTCTTCCTCGTATATTCAGCTTAAGTTAATCCACTTCAATTTATTCAAATCCCTTTTTTTCTATACTTAAGCTCATTTCATTTTGCAAATAAATTTATCTCTTCAATTTAACTTGATTCTATTTTAATCCAATCCCACTTCAAATTACAAATTTATTTGATTAGTCATTATACATTTTAACTTTTAGATTCAACTCATTCAATTTATTACAAGGCCATTTCCAATTTATTTCCACTTATTTGGATTTATTTGCAATTCGTACCATTACTATTTCAATCCAATTTCATTCTTATTCGATACCTTTCCAGTTATATTTAATTTGTTAACTCTTCAAGTTAAAATTTTAATTTATAGCTCAAGTTTGAATCCACTATCCATTTCACTAACAATTCAAGTCGAATTGAATTTATAACTTGAGTTTTATTTCAATCTT
Source organism: Allium cepa (assembly GCA_030765085.1). Lineage (NCBI taxonomy): Eukaryota > Viridiplantae > Streptophyta > Magnoliopsida > Asparagales > Amaryllidaceae > Allium > Allium cepa. The sequence continues at coordinate 814,285,262 of CM060931.1, forward strand.
CATTATTAATTCACAATTCAGCTTTATTTAACATTTCATTAACCAATTTATTAACATATTAGTTCTCTCCTATTTATAGTTCAATGCTTGATTTTTAATTCCAAATATCACTTCATTTAATTTTCTTAGTTCAATTTATTTTATAATTCAAGTTTGGATTTTCTTTCGTTTTATTATCCAAAACATCGAACAATATTTATTTTGCATTTTGCGTTCCATTTTCAATTTTATAAGCCATCACTTATTATTTCCACACATTTCCATTCATTCTAGACTTAAATATGTTCATCTTTTATTTTTAACTCAAGATTCACGCCTATTTATAGCTCAAGCATATTTTTATTTCATGGATTTTTAATTATTTTACAAGTCATTCTAATTTATTTATTTCAATCCAATCCTTAACCAATTAATTTCTTATCTAACTTATTTCTTACCCATTAAGATAAGAATCCAATTTCATTCAATAACTCACTGAACTTGTACTTCAATTCAATTTTATTTAAGCTCGGATTTATTTAACTCAATTCGATTTCAACTTAATTCGAATACAAGTGGATATTAATTTCAGCCTATCCAATTAATTTCAATCTAGTTAATTTTTTTTTCCTCAATCGAAGCTTATTTCATTTTAACTTTTCACTTAAAATTAAATTCCCAACATTTAAAGCTTATATTTCCTTCTTGATTTAAAAATCATCTTAATTTATAAGCTTACAACTATCTCATTAGGATTTTTAAAACACCCTCTTTTAGTTTCAAAGCATTTTGAAGTCTTCAACATCTCAAATCACGTTTCTCAAAAGTCAAACCAATCCTGATTTTTATTCCCAACAAATTTCCTTTAAGATTTTCAAAAACAACTAGCTTTTCTGAACAATTTTTTTTTTGGCTGCAGTCTGTCACTTAGAAATTCGAAAATGAATACTGATGATACGGCCGTCATCATCAGGATTATTTCCCAGTAATCCAAGTGATTTCAATGCTATATCACTTTCAAAACCCATTTAAAACAAATTTCCATTCAGAAATACCTCCAAAACAATAATGTTATCATTTATCTTCAAAACACTTCGACAAACACTTCCAAAATCTTCACGATTTTAAATTTCCAAATCCTGCTTAAATCAATTTTATCTATAATTCATTTTCATAGCTTATGCTCATACAAATTCTCATTTGATTATATTCCAATTTATAAATTTCATTCATAATTCATATTTATAAATTTCATTTCATAATTGAATTTATCTCCTTAACCTTTGGTTATATTTACAATTTCTAGTTAAATTTTCACTTAAAATGATAATAATTTAAATATCATCATTCCTAACATCCAAGCAACCATATATTAGCTAAATAGTTTTCAAAAAATATTCTTTATATCAAAATATGTTTTTGGGTAAAATTATTTCATTTACCCACATTTAAAACAATACTGTGTCAATTGTTCTATTCAAGTGTTTAGAAACCCCTTCAATACAGTTGCGCAGACTGTGTCGACGAAGGTTCATATGTCACTCAATAAATCAATCAACACAATATTCAAACAATTTATATCCACTAACAAATACGCGCTCATATCTATTAATACGCTCAAACTCATTCTAGAGTACTACGGTGTAACGACCCGTAAATTTTAACGGTTGTACTAACGTATTTAATTAAAATTTTGTGCGAATTTAAACGATAAAATTTTGAAATTTAAATTTGATATTTGGAATGCGCTCAGTTAAACATAGCAACCGGTAAATTTTCGTCCGAAAATATGAAAGTTTATTTCGCGCGTAAATTTACTTCAATTTAATCAGTTAAAAAGCGATAAAAACAAAACGTTTCAAAACCAAAATATTTTTACATAGAAAAATTCTAAAACATCTTTTGAGCAAGTTGTCAGTTTGTCGTTTTTCCAAATTCGGACATCTTTGGCTCCGTCGTCCTTAATCTTCTGCGATTTTTACGCATTTTCCGCTGGTAGAAATTTCGAGTTTTTAAAATTTAATCGAACCACTGATATTTGTATACCGTTTTGATCGTCTCATCATACCGATTTCCATATTATATTCGTTCTGTGTTTCAGCGTTCGATAAGCGGTGAAATCGCGAAACGATTAAAGGTATCGTTCCTTTTCGACCCATTTTAAATTTCTAAATGACCTTCAGCGTACCCACGGTTCACTGTGAAATCCAATAGACACCGACCTCTTACATTCTCCAATTTACTGCTAACTTTTCCTATTTCCCATCTCAATTTATTTCATTTCTGATTTGTGCTCATTGGGGTCCCTGACATAAAGTCTTTTCTTCTTCCTATATCTTCATTCTTTCGGCTATGCTCGAAAAACAAAAAAGAAAAGAAAAGAGCAAGTTGCGAAAGAAATAATGAGGGTGACAGCCTGCATGCCGTCTCCTCAAAATTCTTTTTTTTTTTTTTTTTTTTCTTTTGATCTGTACGTGTCTTATATATCCCTATGCATCAAACCCATGTTCATCAACCACTCCGCTTTTCCTTTGTTTGCATCTAACCACCGCCGAGAGCTCGCCTACTCACAGCCTTCAACATGCCTCACCACGCGGCCAAGCGTTGGCACAGCCAACTTGAAGCCGTGCATGCATGAATAGTCGTCGGACTCGCCACCTCAGTATGTTGCTCATCCAAGTCCGCCTTCACATCTCCACCCTCGCCTAAAATCTCCGTCAAACGCCACCATGCTTTCCTCCGCCTACACGCAGCCCAGTGCCACCCTCCGCCTGAACCACCTTCGGCCCACCAACTTTGCTTCACCCATAGTCCGTGCTCGACCACGCAACTCCACCAGGTTTCTACCTTCTACCGGCCTCTTCCTTTACCCATCTTCCTGGCCGTGCGCATCTCCTCTTGTTTGTAGATAGGTATATACTTATAAACTCTATAGGTAAGTGCTGTTTGATTGTGATTTTGCTGTTATGTATATATTTATATGTCACGTGTATGTAAGTTTTATAAAAATTGTTGCTTTGCATATAAATTGTAATCGAACACAATTTCAACTTGAGTTCAATTTTTATGTAAAGATATGTATATATTATGATAGTGCTATATAAATGTTTACTATATATAAAAATATTTTGGTATAAATATACATAGACTGGATTGACAAATTATATATATTTATGTGTTGTTATACAGTATAAGTCGATAAGAGTTATAAAAGTTTATTTATACAGTTTTGATACTAGTATGTATATAATATTTTCAAATACAATGTTGTGTATAAACTTTAACCGTTAATATATGTAGTGTGTATATATAGTTAATTGTAATAAAGGCTATACAAATTATGACAGTATAAATCTATGCTTATGCTGTTACTTTATGTAAGTACTATCATATGTATTGTTGCTATAAAATATACAAATTATATCTTTACAAATCTATTGTGTTCAAATATATTGATTTCGAAATATGTTTTGCATGTTTATATTTTTTCGAACAGCGGTTAGACTTCATGTTCACGATATCATATATCACTCATGTTTTATCGGAATGGGTTGATTCTATTTTTAAAAAGGAGTTTAAGTTACCTAGTTTATACACGTCAAATTCCAACAAAATCCGACATCGTTTGATTTATGGTCGAGGATCTGGAAGTTAGGCCCAGGCAGATATTCTTTTGTACTTGGAATTATTTTACACTGCTGCAAACACGACCTGAGTTCATGTTTGACGCATCATATCTCCTCCGTCTTACGTCGGAATACAGTGATTTTTTTTTGTTTAAAAGATTAAGTTTTCTACTTTCTGTATATGAAATTTTAGCTTCATACGAGGTGTTTCATTCCTCCGTTTCTTACCTGAAAGTCAGACCCAGAGGGGTTTTCAGACCTGAACATTTGACATGTTTTGTAATTGTTGCTCTATTGAATGTTTTGATTTGATTCTGGCAATTCTTATTTAACAGTTTTGCTCGTCGACTCGTGCCAATCTTACGTTGCTATGAGATTCATGCTTGGATTCGTAACTCAATTTCAGTGTCCGTATCAGTGTGCGTATCCGTGTCATCTCCGTTTTTCTCTAGCCTCGAAAGGTGAGCAATCACTCACGATTAATATTCTTTTATTTATTAGATCTGACTTCAATTGGAACGACAATTGAAATATACTGCTGTTATTTATTGCACTGTTATTATGTATCAGTTCACCTTTGACATCTGACACCGTTATCTGTTATGTATGCAATAATAATTCAGTTTGGTTGATAATTGATTGATTGTTTGCTGTTAATATTGGATGTAAATTGTAATGTATAAAGTGATAAATACTATGCAATTGAATTTGACGTAGGATAGTCTAAAATTGTAAATTGACATATGTGTTGAATTTGATTCGTAAATTTGAATAATATGAACCTTTTAATTGTTAAGTTAATTGACACATAGAATTTGATAAATTATATTTCGAACCTTTGAACGTATATTGGATTAATTGTTGTAGAATAAAATTTGAAATTGAAATTGAACGACAAGTGGGAAAAACCGTAATGTAATAATCTTTAATCTACATGAAATGATAGTGTAGATTCTAGAAATAATTATATTAATTTGCACAAACAACAACGCGAATTAATACGATTATTTCGAGATTATTTGAATAAAATTATTGAATTGATATTGATTGTTGCTATTGCTTGTTTATTTACTTTGACACTTCCCTGTTATAACACTGCAAGTTCCCTTTTATTATACTTGATTTTGAATAGAATTGGAATCGGGTTGAAATGATAAATACCCAAATGAATTTGACCGAGGATAGAAAATTAAATATAAACCCTATTGGTAAATAATTTGATTTGAAATGAAATGAAGATTTTATTTGAATAATAAAGTTTTGGAATAAAATTGGAACGTAAATTTTTATGAAAAGAAATGTAAATATTGAAATTCGAAACAAATATTAACGTCGTATTTGACAAAGAATATTGTTTAAAATTTAATTATGAAATAATTAAATTTAGAATTAATTGATAATTAATTTTGGAGTTATTAATAATTTGGTGGAAATTAATAATAATTAATTTGGAATTTGTTAATAACCAAGTCTTGAAATTTATTAATAATAAAGTTTGAAATTATTAATAACGAAGTTTGAAAATTTATGATTTAGTTTAAATTATTAATAATTAATTTGGAATTATTAATAAATTATTTGAAATTATTAATGATTGAGTTTTGAAATTATTAAGTTGAAATCATTTAATAATTAAATTTGAAATTGTAATTAAGTTGAAATTATAATTAAGTTTGAAATTATTAAGTTTTGAAATTATTAATAATTAAGATTGAAATTATTTAATAATTGAATAAGATTGAACTATTTGATAATTGAATAAAAATTGAATTCTTTGATAAGTGAAATTGAACTTTTGAATAAGTAGATTTGAACTTAGTTAATAAATGAAATTGAGTTTCTTTATTTATTAAAGTTTTGAAAATTATTTAAGAAGTTAATAAGTGAAATTGAAACTTCTCGATTATGTGAAATTTAGTTCTTTATTAATTGAGTTTGAAATTTGTAACGAAGTCAATAAATAAGTGAAAATTGAATTTCTTTAACAAGAAATAGAATGCGATTTATTGAAATGAATACGATTTATCGAAATTAACGTAAGACTTGTAATTTAAAGAATTTGATTTTGACGAATTTAACTTAGTTAATTTGAAGTTTTGGTATAATGTAGATAAACGTAAGTAATTGATTTAATAAATTGGGAATTAAGTAAAATTGTTTGAATGATAAATGAACTTAACGAATATTGAACGAAATTGATAAATGAATTTAAATTGATTTTGAATGTTAAATTAAATTAATTTAAATGATTTTGGAATGAAATTTATATATGAACTTGAATCAATAATTGTATTGTTTAAATAAAAATGAAGTTGAATTATAAGATTTTGAAATGGTAATTTGGAAGTTTTGGACGTAAAATTTGGAAATTGATATTGAAAGAAAATGAAATGTTGATTTATGAATTCGAAATTGAAATTGAAATTGATTTGATTTTGAAATTTATTAAATGACCAATCGGTGTAATAATCGCGAAAGTTATTAAAGAAGCCGGAATCGGTTATGGATATACTCTCTATCTAAACCAAAAACCACTTTAATAACTATACGCGGAGTGATGACCCAGAATGAAGTGGTTGGAATGATGTACGTGATGACTGAAGAAAGTGAACGATAATGGATAGCCTTGACACTTGTGTCAAATTGGAAATGACTAAAATCAGGAGCTGTGCCGGGCCAAATGGGGTTAGCTACCTCAAGCGAACACACTTCTTCGAAAACTACTCATTACTTTGTTATTGATTGGTGCACCCTCGGAATTTCAGGAGTGTTGTTTCGCGGTGTTGCGATCGTTGCGGCGATGCGTTCTCACCAGTCCGGATCAGGCGAACGGTAGTTTCACTACCTTGGGTATTGCCTCATGTGCCTTGTCATACTTGTATCCCTATACGCGACCACTACGAAATTGTTTTGTGTTATACCTATGGAGTACTCCCTGATATCCCACCAGTTTACGGTGGAGTTTACAGTGCTGTATAGATTATGGCATTTATAAACTTGTTAATAGGGGAATGGGCGTCTGCTTAACACTATTTTGATACTTTATATTACTGATAGACATTATCTATTTAGCGTACACTACTACATAGTAGATAGTTTAACGGATCCTTGAAGGATGGTTATTCCAACATCCTTTGAGTTACTTGTATTTCGATTGCTATTTCAATTGAGTAGGATTTATTGATATAAGAATATTAATCCTGACTCGAGTGTTTTGTATTTTGCTTTACGCTCGGGTCAGACTGAGTGTACCAGTATTCGAGACTCACCTTTGGAGTTGGAGCTTCGCTTGGAGATCCAGCCATCTATTCTGCTTTCAGACATTCAGTTGATTCCAGTGATGTATTCTGATTATTGTATTCGACTATTGTATTCGAGATTTCTGTTGTAACTTGTTTAACTCTGATGTATCTCATATATTATATAGTAGCTTCATGAACTACTATCTCTTTTACTTCCGCTGCATATTATTACTCTGTGTCTGTGATTCTGTGATTATTTATTTACCGCATATCTGAGTTTTGCCAAATTTAAATTAACAATTCGGTATTTTGAATTATTCAAGTCCGACATGTGCGGATGCGAATGGTCTAAAATAGTGGGTCGTTACAGTTGGTATCAGAGCTTTTGGTAGCTCTAGGCAAAACTTAGCATATACGGTAAATGTATTTACAGAATCACTCCCACTCGAGTTTCAATCTCTTCCTTTTGACTCAATTCCTTTGAATTTTGGAACATTTCCTCGGTTCCGGAATTCATTCTTGTCCCTCACTATTCATCTTCTTTCAATTCTGGAGCATCCCATAACTCCACTTCGAATGATCTTTGTAATGAGTCGGCAGTCTTGTCAATCTCAAATTTATGTGTAAAGGGGTGAAACTCCTTTACAAAAGCATTGTTTTACCGAAGATTTCTGTATCCTCGGTTTACGATGCTATCTATCTTCCGCTATATCAAAATTATATCCCTTAAGATCTGATGTTGATTTACCTCAGAATTCTGCATCGATCTTGTTCTTGAAGCCACGGTCGATCCGGTTAGGGCTGCCCATGAATTAAATAAGCTTACCCATCTGCTAATTCTGTTAATTGAATCATCTTATCTTCTGTTTCGAATTTATTGTCGAATCAAAATTCTCTTTGATTTGATTTCCATCAAATTTGAATCTCTACCCTTGTTTTGAAATCTATTTTTGTATCGTCGAACGAAGAATTGTGTTTGTAAATTAAATATTAAAATGTTTATATATTGTGTTGTTTGAGTTGTTGATGTTGATTTGGGTTTCCGATCGATTCGTCTGATCAACGCTGTCGATAGGATTTCCAAAACACTTTAACAGAGCAAACTGACACAATATTGTTTTCAAATTTGGTAAATAAAATAATTTTATTTGATTATACAAGCAAAAATTTTCTGAAATTAAATTGTTAACAAATTTTGACCAAAATGATAATATTTAATTTTCAGTTATTGTTTCATAAACCATTGACTATCTCATAATAAATAAATGAATTTGTAAACTTGGGTATAAATTTGATTGGAATTTGAAGTGAATGAAAATCAAGAATTTGAGAATTTAATTTCCGGTGATTTCAAACTTTGATTTGAAAGTTTTAAAGTGTATAGTATTTAAAATATTTTCAAATAGAAAACGTTTCAAAGAATATAAAACGTTTTAAATCAGCGCTCTCTTATTTTGTCGCTGGAAAATAATTTCGGTGATGACGGCCGCATCATTGATATTTATTTTCGAGTTTCGAAGTGGAGAGACCATCAGTAGCTCGCTACACTTTTGTTTGAAATGAATTTGATTTGAATCTGTAAAGTATGAATCGATTTAAATTTCTTAAGTATGATTTGATTTATATATATAGATATATTATTTTAAATTTAATTTGATTTGATATATATAGTAAATACATAATTATCTCTATATGGTTTGAAGTGAATCAGAAACCTAATTCTTGAATTTATGATAAATGATGATTTTAGTTATAAACAGAGCTAAATTTTTAATAAATACTTAAACTTGAATAATTGAATTGACGATTTTACTTGTATAATACTCAATTGCATTCCAAAATATATAACTTAACGAATTACTTAGAAGTTAGCTATGTAATTGAATATTATACAATATAAATGATATCAAAGAAGTTTGTAAATAAATTTGAGTAGTTATAATAAGTTTAAATATACATAATATATATGTGATAGGATATATTAAGTAGAATAAATTTAATAATAATTTGGAATAAAGAAGAATAAAATTTGTCGAATAAGGTATGATTATAATAAATGACTATTCAAATTTATGATCTTTGAAATTGTTAATTTAAGAAAATTGGATAATATACAATATAAATTGTCTTCATAAATAAAAAGTGAGGGTGTATAATAAATGGTATTCACTAAATCTTAATTATAAAATGTTTATGGAGATAAATAGAATAACAAGTTAGATAAATAATAGGTATGATTAATAGAAGAAAATTTGTATTGAAAGTTAATAAATTGAATTAAATTAACTTAAGGGAGTATCTTGAATCAATTAAGTTTAAATTTAATTTCGTTTTGGAAGAAACCTTTTGTATCTAACAGTAATAAATGAAAAAAAATAATTAATGGAAACATTGAATTTAAGACAAGTTGTCGAATATAAATATTATTAAAATTGAAATACATATGATTTGAATTAATTGTTTATAATGTAAGTCAAGTTTATTTCTTTTGGTTGTTTCTATTCTCCTACTTCCTTCCTTTTCGGGGACGAAAAGTTTTGAGTGGGGGAGAGTGTAACGACCCGTAAATTTTAACGGTTGTAGTAACGTATTTAATTAAAATTTTGTGCGAATTTAAACGATAAAATTTTGAAATTTAAATTTGATATTTGGAATGCGCTCAGTTAAACATAGCAACCGGTAAATTTTCGTCCGAAAATATGAAAGTTTATTTCGCGCGTAAATTTACTTCAACTTAATCAGTTAAAAAACGATAAAAACAAAACGTTTCAAAACCAAAATATTTTTACATAGAAAAATTCTAAAACATCTTTTGAGCAAGTTGTCAGTTTGTCGTTTTTCCAAATTCGAACATCTTTGGCTCCGTCGTCCTTAATCTTCTGCGATTTTTACGCATTTTCCGCTGGTAGAAATTTCGAGTTTTTAAAATTTAATCGAACCACTGATATTTGTATACCGTTTTGATCGTCTCATCATACCGATTTCCATATTATATTCGTTCTGTGTTTCAGCGTTCGGTAAGCGGTGAAATCGCGAAACGATTAAAGGTATCGTTCCTTTTCGACCCATTTTAAATTTCTAAATGACCTTCAGCGTACCCACGGTTCACTGTGAAATCCAATAGACACCGACCTCTTATATTCTCCAATTTACTGCTAACTTTTCCTATTTCCCATCTCAATTTATTTCATTTCTGATTTGTGCTCGTTGGGGTCCCTGACATAAAGTCTTTTCTTCTTCCTATATCTTCATTCTTTCGGCTATGCTCGAAAAACAAAAAAGAAAAGAAAAGAGCAAGTTGCGAAAGAAATAATGAGGGTGACAGCCTGCATGCCTTCTCCTCAAAATTCTTTTTTTTTTCTTTTTTTTTTCTTTTGATCTGTACGTGTCTTATATATCCTATGCATCAAACCCATGTTCATCAACCACTCCGCTTTTCCTTTGTTTGCATCTAACCACCGCCGAGAGCTCGCCTACTCACAGCCTTCAACATGCCTCACCACGCGGCCAAGCGTTGGCACAGCCAACTTGAAGCCGTGCATGCATGAATAGTCGTCGGACTCGCCACCTCAGTATGTTGCTCATCCAAGTCCGCCTTCACATCTCCACCCTCGCCTAAAATCTCCGCCAAACGCCACCATGCTTTCCTCCGCCTACACGCAGCCCAGTGCCACCCTCCGCCTGAACCACCTTCGGCCCACCAACTTTGCTTCACCCATAGTCCGTGCTCGACCACGCAACTCCACCAGGTTTCTACCTTCTACCGGCCTCTTCCTTTACCCATCTTCCTGGCCGTGCGCATCTCCTCTTGTTTGTAGATAGGTATATACTTATAAACTCTATAGGTAAGTGCTGTTTGATTGTGATTTTGCTGTTATGTATATATTTATATGTCACGTGTATGTAAGTTTTATAAAAATTGTTGCTTTGCATATAAATTGTAATCGAACACAATTTCAACTTGAGTTCAATTTTTATGTAAAGATATGTATATATTATGATAGTGCTATATAAATGTTTACTATATATAAAAATATTCTGGTATAAATATACATAGACTGGATTGACAAATTATATATATTTATGTGTTGTTATACAGTATAAGTCGATAAGAGTTATAAAAGTTTATTTATACAGTTTTGATACTAGTATGTATATAATATTTTCAAATACAATGTTGTGTATAAACTTTAACCGTTAATATATGTAGTGTATATATATAGTTAATTGTAATAAAGGCTATACAAATTATGACAGTATAAATCTATGCTTATGCTGTTACTTTATGTAAATACTATCATATGTATTGTTGCTATAAAATATACAAATTATATCTTTACAAATCTATTGTGTTCAAATACATTGATTTCGAAATATGTTTTGCATGTTTATATTTTTTCGAACAGCAGTTAGACTTCATGTTCACGATATCATATATCACTCATGTTTTATCGGAATGGGTTGATTCTATTTTTAAAAAGGAGTTTAAGTTACCTAGTTTATACACGTCAAATTCCAACAAAATCCGACATCGTTTGATTTGTGGTCGAGGATCTGGAAGTTAGACCCAGGCAGATATTCTTTTGTACTTAGAATTATTTTACACTGCTGCAAACACGACCTGAGTTCATGTTTGACGCATCATATCTCCTCCGTCTTACGTCGGAATACAGTGATTTTTTTTTTGTTTAAAAGATTAAGTTTTCTACTTTCTGTATATGAAATTTTAGCTTCATACGAGGTGTTTCACTCCTCCGTTTCTTACCTGAAACTCAGACCCAGAGGGGTTTTCAGACCTGAACATTTGACATGTTTTGTAATTGTTGCTCTATTGAATGTTTTGATTTGATTCTGGCAATTCTTATTTTATCAGTTTTGCTCGTCGACTCGTGCCAATCTTACGTTGCTATGAGATTCATGCTTGGATTCGTAACTCAATTTCAGTGTCCGTATCAGTGTGCGTATCTGTGTCATCTCCGTTTTTCTCTAGCCTCGAAAGGTGAGCAATCACTCACGATTAATATTCTTTTATTTATTAGATCTGACTTCAATTGGAACGACAATTGAAATATACTGCTGTTATTTATTGCACTGTTATTATGTATCAGTTCACCTTTGACATCTGACACCGTTATCTGTTATGTATGCAATAATAATCCAGTTTGGTTGATAATTGATTGATTGTTTGCTGTTAACATTGGATGTAAATTATAATGTATAAAGTGATAAATACTATGCAATTGAATTTGACGTAGGATAGTTTAAAATTGTAAATTGACATATGTGTTGAATTTGATTCGTAAATTTGAATAATATGAACCTTTTAATTGTTAAGTTAATTGACACATAGAATTTGATAAATTATATTTTGAACCTTTGAACGTATATTGGATTAATTGTTGTAGAATAAAATTTGAAATTGAAATTGAACGACAAGTGGGAAAAACCGTAATGTAATAATCTTTAATCTACATGAAATGATAGTGTAGATTCTAGAAATAATTATATTAATTTGCACAAACAACAACGCGAATTAATACGATTATTTCGGGATTATTTGAATAAAATTATTGAATTGATATTGATTGTTGCTATTGCTTGTTTATTTACTTTGACACTTCCCTGTTATAACACTGCAAGTTCCCTTTTATTATACTTGATTTTGAATAGAATTGGAATCGGGTTGAAATGATAAATACCCAAATGAATTTGACCGAGGATAGAAAATTAAATATAAACCCTATTGGTCAATAATTTGATTTGAAATGAAATGAAGATTTTATTTGAATAATAAAGTTTTGGAATAAAATTGGAACGTAAATTTTTATGAAAAGAAATGTAAATATTGAAATTCGAAACAAATATTAACGTCGTATTTGATAAAGAATATTGTTTAAAATTTAATTATGAAATAATTAAATTTAGAATTAATTGATAATTAATTTTGGAGTTATTAATAATTTGGTGGAAATTAATAATAATTAATTTGGAATTTGTAAATAACCAAGTCTTGAAATTTATTAATAATAAAGTTTGAAATTATTAATAACGAAGTTTGAAAATTTATGATTTAGTTTAAATTATTAATAATTAATTTGGAATTATTAATAAATTATTTGAAATTATTAATGATTGAGTTTTGAAATTATTAAGTTGAAATCATTTAATAATTAAATTTGAAATTGTAATTAAGTTGAAATTATAATTAAGTTTGAAATTATTAAGTTTTGAAATTATTAATAATTAAGATTGAAATTATTTAATAATTGAATAAGATTGAACTATTTGATAATTGAATAAAAATTGAATTCTTTGATAAGTGAAATTGAACTTTTGAATAAGTAGATTTGAACTTAGTTAATAAATGAAATTGAGTTTCTTTATTTATTAAAGTTTTGAAAATTATTTAAGAAGTTAATAAGTGAAATTGAAACTTCTCGATTATGTGAAATTTAGTTCTTTATTAATTGAGTTTGAAATTTGTAACGAAGTCAATAAATAAGTGAAAATTGAATTTCTTTAACAAGAAATAGAATGCGATTTATTGAAATGAATGCGATTTATCGAAATTAACGTAAGACTTGTAATTTAAAGAATTTGATTTTGACGAATTTAACTTAGTTAATTTGAAGTTTTGGTATAATGTAGATAAACGTAAGTAATTGATTTAATGAATTGGGAATTAAGTAAAATTGTTTGAATGATAAATGAACTTAACGAATACTGAACGAAATTGATAAATGAATTTAAATTGATTTTGAATGTTAAAATAAATTAATTTAAATGATTTCGGAATGAAATTTATATATGAACTTGAATCAATAATTGTATTGTTTAAATAAAAATGAAGTTGAATTATAAGATTTTGAAATGGTAATTTGGAAGTTTTGGACGTAAAATTTGGAAATTGATATTGAAAGAAAATGAAATGTTGATTTATGAATTCGAAATTGAAATTGAAATTGATTTGATTTTGAAATTTATTAAATGACCAATCGGTGTAATAATCACGAAAGTTATTAAAGAAGCCGGAATCGGTTATGGATATACTCTCTATCTAAACCGAAAACCACTTTAATAACTATACGCGGAGTGATGACCCAGAATGAAGTGGTTGGAATGATGTACGTGATGACTGAAGAAAGTGAACGATAATGGATAGCCTTGACACTTGTGTCAAATTGGAAATGACTAAAATCAGGAGCTGTGCCGGGCCAAATGGGGTTAGCTACCTCAAGCGAACACACTTCTTCGAAAACTACTCATTACTTTGTTATTGATTGGTGCACCCTCGGAATTTCAGGAGTGTTGTTTCGCGGTGTTGCGATCGTTGCGGCGATGCGTTCTCACCAGTCCGGATCAGGCGAACGGTAGTTTCACTACCTTGGGTATTGCCTCATGTGCCTTGTCATACTTGTATCCCTATACGCGACCACTACGAAATTGTTTTGTGTTATACCTATGGAGTACTCCCTGATATCCCACCAGTTTACGGTGGAGTTTACAGTGCTGTATAGATTATGGCATTTATAAACTTGTTAATAGGGGAATGGGCGTCTGCTTAACACTATTTTGATACTTTATATTACTGATAGACATTATCTATTTAGCGTACACTACTACATAGTAGATAGTTTAACGGATCCTTGAAGGATGGTTATTCCAACATCCTTTGAGTTACTTGTATTTCGATTGCTATTTCAATTGAGTAGGATTTATTGATATAAGAATATTAATCCTGACTCGAGTGTTTTGTATTTTGCTTTACGCTCGGGTCAGACTGAGTGTACCAGTATTCGAGACTCACCTTTGGAGTTGGAGCTTCGCTTGGAGATCCAGCCATCTATTCTGCTTTCAGACATTCAGTTGATTCCAGTGATGTATTCTGATTATTGTATTCGACTATTGTATTCGAGATTTCTGTTGTAACTTGTTTAACTCTGATGTATCTCATATATTATATAGTAGCTTCATGAACTACTATCTCTTTTACTTCCGCTGCATATTATTACTCTGTGTCTGTGATTCTGTGATTATTTATTTACCGCATATCTGAGTTTTGCCAAATTTAAATTAACAATTCGGTATTTTGAATTATTCAAGTCCGACATGTGCGGATGCGAATGGTCTAAAATAGTGGGTCGTTACATACGGACTCTAATTTATATGCGTAATTCCCACCAGAGCCAAGGTTATCACCAACCTATGCTCTGATACCAAGTGTAACAGCCCGCAAATCCATACCCCTTGAGTTAACACTATTCTACAACAAACAACTCAAGTTGTACAGAAATACGAACCATTTGGGTTTAAAGAAGAAGAGGTAGAAGAAGAAAATAGAAAACATTAACAGAATCTATCCATCGCAGCGGAATAAAATATAATAGATAATAAATGATCTTTACTCAAAATCAAATATCTCCGTTTATATATTACATCATCAAAGTACGTCAATCACAGTTTAACAACAATATCATACAAATGGACACGCAACAACTCAACACAGCGGAAATATATATATAAACAAGTACGAGAGTACGTATCGTCATCCAGCTCGTCTCCTAAGCTCCACAGTATTATATCCTGTATCCTATAATACTCAGTCTGACCTGAGCATTACAGTTAAACACTCGAGTCAGTCTGGAATACCAATGTGAGAAAATCACACTCAATTGATTATTAAAGTTTCAAAAAAATCTTTTGAAAATAAAAGCATCTCGTAAGACCACGCCACAAATAAACATGTCGGGTTTTTACCTTACGATAGCTAAAACACTTTTTATAGAAATCCTCTGATATTATAATAGGGTCTATATACAAATACTTATAAAATAGCCGAAATTGTTACATGATTAAATTCCAGCTACTAGCCACAGAGTGGGTAATACAAACAAAACTCGTAAAAGGTTCGTAGGGAAAATGGATTTCCAACTAATGACTAGACACTGGGGTACCACCTGTCACAGTACGGGGCCTAGATCACCGTACCGAGGAGTACGCCCGCTCCCCTGCAACACAAGACTGGGACTACCCCTTACTGGATAATCCCGAGTGAGATCACCCTACGGTTGGGATCAGCAACCGCCCACTAAGCCGAAATAAAAAGGGACATTTAGACAGGAATGACCTCACCCTGCTTGGATGCTACCCACCTAGCCTTGCTGCATAACCCCTGATTTTCAGTCATTCCCATTTGATGAGGCTTGAGGCTAAGCGTTACCTTTATAGAACATATCCCTTAGAATGCCCATCGTCCCCCTGACGATGTTTTGCAAGCATTCATCCATACAAGTCCGTCCCGGGTTCGAACGGAACCGAAGGCACTATTCCTACTACATCCGTTTGGAAATATCCTCAGGATTAGTAGCGACTAGCCCTCGCACTTCACTCTCCATCTTCGAATCCAAAATCGTTTTTCACAAAAATGTACAAACCGGATCGAAGTGGTTTTCGAGAAATAAATCTCGATCCCGGTCTATTCGAAACGATCAACGTATTTGTCCAATATTGATAGTCGGTGATTTAACCGTCAATAAATATTCACAAACAACCATCAACCAATAAATAATTTCCCAAATTATTTATTTATCTCAAAATATCTTTACAAGATATATTCTCACTTTTAAATTCTTTTGAAAACAGTTTCCAAACAATCTTTCTTTTCTCAGAATAAATTCCGAGTGTATCCATTTCCACTGGAATCACCAAGCACAAAACTTTAGATTTTTAAAATAATTTAAAAACACTTTATTGTAAAATATGTTAAACATTTAATTTAGAGAAATTAATTTAATACTTAATTTATAATAATACTTTAGGAATAACTAAAATAAGGTTGCTTTACAACCATACTTTAGATTTTCTTATTTTAAACAAAATACCAAATCATTCTTTAAATGATTATTACGAAAATAGATTAAACAGAATGCTTGTTTTGGAATTTATTTTAAAACATTTAAGTTATAACTACTTCAATAATTGGTTAAAAATATATACTATATAAATATTTGAAAATAAAGTTATTTAATAAAATATAAAACTAGATTTCTACTTTTAAAAAACAAAATACTAAGTTACTTCTTAATAATTACTACTAAAATTAATTAAAGAAAATACTTACTTTAGACTTTAAATATTAGAAATAATTAATTTTACAAAACATACTTTCTTTAAAAACAACTTTAAAACATTTAATTTATATTTACAATTTTACTTTTAAAAACATGTACTTGGCTATCCAGAGAAAATTCCAACTTCTTCACTTAAATCAACTTCCCAAATTGATTTCCAATTTATTTGATTTGAAAAAAGTTTCTTTAATTTCTCGATTCATTTTAAAATTCATTAGTTATGGACTTATTATTAATGTTATTATTTTCCGTTTGATTTTGAACCTTTTAACGGAAATATACAAATTTCAAATTTTCCCAATTCCTTCCTTATTCTTTCAATAATTTAAAATTTAAATTTCAAATAAATGTTATCTTCTTTTAATTAATATCACTGAAGATTTAATATTCATTAACTTTCTGTTTATTCAAATTTCCTTTCTATGCTCAAGATCTATTTATTTGAAATTTTATAGTCACTCCATTTCTTTTCCAATTCATTTTTTTTATAGTTATTTTATTTACAAATTCACTTCTTTTAATTTCTTTTCAAAATCCGATTTATATATTATTAGCAATTCATTAAACCCAATCATAATCAATCGAACCATAGCATTCAGTATTTCAACATAATTCATCATAAAATATCAAATCATCATAATAGGGGAATTAAATAATTTAAACAAATGTTGGGGGATCCATTTGGATCCCTCCAACCTGTTTTCCCTACATCTACAGACATTAACACAACATATAATATTCCAATTCCAAAATATCATACTGTATCACATCAATCAATTCAACCATTCAAATAATTATTTAAATTTAATCATTTAAATTTGAATTTAAATTCACTGAGTGAGATTAACTCACCTTTTTATTTTGTTTTGCAATCCGACCCAAACCTGCTCGTTTTCTTCCGATTTCAGACCTTGTAAAAACATTTTATATGCTTTATTAATATTTGAAATAATCGAACAACTTGTTACCAATTAAATAAGTTTAAATTTAATTTAGTTTAAACAAGTAATTAAATTTTAAACCAATTCCCTTTTGAAAATCTTTTAGTAACTAAAATAATCTAAATAAGTTAGTTAAGCATTTTTATTTTATTTTTAAATGATATCTAGTAAGTTAAAATGTGTGTGTGTATATATTTTATCTTCAAAATAAACTATAAAGGGTTTAAAAATCTAACTTTACATATCTATATATATACTGTATATATTCATAAAAATATTCTATTTTTACTGTAAAATATTTATTAAATTTACTTCTGTACATATTTTTAAACCTAAACGGTAAGTTAAAACATATATTTATATAATTTTTTTTTCAACAGTTAACACAAATAGAAATTTACTTACTGTAAGATTTCCTGCTATCAAATTAAATTAAAAATTTGTTAACTTATTTAACCTTAAATTAAGATGTTTTTTTTTAAAAAAAGTTTAATTACCTTAAGTCGTACAGGACTCACAATCACGAGCTTGCCCATCGATAGCCAATGACGAACCCCCCTTGCTCGACCATGCCGACATGACACTCTTGTGTCGAGATGCGTGAAGCCACAGCCTTGCGACCCAAAGCTTCGCCGTCGCGAGCCACGCGAATCCATCCAACCTGCAAATCGATAATCCCCTCATCAAGTCTCAAGATACCACTGCTCCAATCGAGCATCTCAATTCGTCTTTCCTCCCTTAGGACGTCGCCGAGCACGCTAGCAAAAGCACACGCAGCTAATTCCAGAGGAAGAAGCGTTGATTTCTGAACGGCTATGGATTTCTTTCTTCTTCTTTTTTAGCTGTGTTCTTCCATTTTATCCAGCGAATTAGATTTGGGATTGTAGATTTGAAGATGCTCAGTGTATTAAAATTTTGAGAGAATGTGTGCTTCATCAGAAAGGGAAGTGTGTTTTTAAAAGACTGAGGTGAAATGAAGGTTGCGTGAAAAATTCACCTAGCTACAGTGATTTGGATGTGATAGAAAACAACTGATGTGATAAAATCTTAACTGTAGTTGACTAGTGTAAATATTCAATTTAATTTCAAATTCAAATCGTTCTGATAAATGTAACTTACAATTTCGAATTCCTATCGAGGCGTGCCGCCAGGCGTTTATAATGTTAAACCCCTATTCCAAACACAATGGAAAAAAAGTTTCGAGCTCTAACTCGATCATATGGAGAAGATAACTTTTTGAACCCAGTTATTAAATTGAATTTTCGATATAGATTTTAATGCGTTTATATATCGTGCGCTCACACAACAACTCCAATCACCATGAAATTTGAAATCCGTTAATAATACACTATTACGGATCCAATGGAACTGGTTTCGTCGAATTCCGAGACTGTGCCTCGGAAGACTATTTTAAAATTCAATTTAAATGATATATTTCAAAACTGATCAAATCAGTGTTAAATTCAATTTTAACACTTCTACTATCTTCAGTATTATCAAAATAAATTTTACAAGCCTTCAAATTATTTTTAACAAGCTAAAAATTCCAGATTTCATATTTTACCCAACTTCAAATTATTTAATTTAATAATTGAATTACCCAATGAATAGTAATATTTGAATTCAGGTTAAAAATTAAATCTTTAAATACCCAAAATCAATTAAATATTCTAATTCAAATGCTCAAAAATTCCGGGTCGTCACATATATCACCCAACAGCACTAGAAACAAATAAATATTCATGCATGCATGCATGCATACGTACACACACACACACACACACACACACACACATATATATATCAATTCACAATCAGGTAGAGTTTCGTTTGTAAATTGTCACATCTAGCCAACAAAATCAACCAATTATCACGACATCATCCAATTCCAAATCAATACATTAGCAAACAATTCAACCATACAAGAGTATGTCATGCTATTTCAATCCATAAAATCCATATCAACAAAATGTATCCTAACAATGATAAAAACATTGGCATTCATCTCCTTTTCAACTAATAATCATGCCAAATTAATCCATAGTTGCAATAATCAATTTATAAGTATGCAAAGAGACCTCTATATTAGATTATAGTTGAGAATAAATAAATTACCCTCTTGATTTCCTTGTTTTTAACTTGCTTTTCTTGTCTTGATAACTTCAGCCCCTCACCATGCCCTGCTCTTCCTCTCCTATGCAAGCTCACACCCAGATTTTAGCCACACCAACAACTTCCATCGCCTAAGCCACACACGCCTCCACCTTTAAGCACCTAGGTTGCGACTCCAACCATTGTTCGACACCATCACTCAACGCAACCCAGCCATGCCCATCGCAACCCCAATCACGGGTGCGTCGTCGCCTAGCCTTATATTCGAGCATGATTTCTATATTTATTTTGCTTTTTTAGGGTAATGATTTCTAGTTCGATAATTGTAGAGTTGGGAAAATAGGCAAAAGAGGGTGGCTAGAGTTTGGGATTTTCGCAAGGGAATAGAAATGGGGCTTGAAATAAAAGACGGTGTGGCATGGGCCTCGGGGTTTGATTTTAACTTTTTCTCTAGCCCACTTGTTTGATTTTATTCTTTCGTTTTGTTTTAATTAATCTTTAATTAATTTCTAAATTTATTTCAAACTAATTTAAATTAATTTATTCTTCATTTTTTTGATAATTACCCAATTTCATTTCAATACTTATTTATTTTTATTCAACTATTCATTATATTTAAAGTATATTTATTTTCAACTATTTCAGTTATAGAAAAATTGTTTGCACTGAAATATTTATAATTTATTTAAACATTCTATTTGATTCCAAAATATTATTCGAAAAGAATTAATGAAATTATTCAAAAAAAATATTTTACTAAATAGAATTTAATTACGTAAAATTTATTTTCAAGCATAATATTATTAAAATCAGATTAAAATAATTTTTATTGATTTTACAGTGTAGAAAACATGGTTGTTACACTATTCGTCCGATAAAGGAGTCGTGCCAGCACTGTTCATTTAACAATATCATCATTGTGCCACAACCACCCTTTGTACTTCAATGCCCACATGGCTATGGCACTACTGTACAACAATCACTCTTTATCGATTGTTGTCCTTCTGACACAAGCATGCCAAAGTACGGCATGCCAGTTGGCATGCATCTGAACCACTCTCCACCTAGAATCTCAGCTATGTGCCGTTAGACTATAGATCACGATCAACGGTTGCAAGATACTTAACACTCAGTGATCAATTTATGCACTATAAGATGTGATATCCCTAGATATAAATAAGGGATCCCATGCATTTTTACAAGGACTATTTTTTATACTCTCAAGAGATATTTTAGCTAGCTCTAAGTTCTTATAATAGCCATTAAAAATTTCTTATAAACAAAAAGTCCAAAAAATGAAAAACCAAAAATAGAGGATATAGGTCTTTACTAAGATCGTACCACTCACTTTTGTCATTTACTGTAATTGTACTACTTATTATTCCCTTAACTACTGCTAATTATGCATTTAAACCACATTTTAGTATGTAACATTCAATAAGATTCATCTTTAATCATCATGTGGGCTTGACTAGAAGTCTAGTCAATAGTTACCATTACTAATTTATTAGTAAAACAAATAGTGGTATACCTATAAACTGGTAATAGTACACTGGTAATGTTTAAACCAGTTGTCTGAAAAAAATCCAAATATTGATATATTTTTACACTTTAATGATGCTTTATCTATATTTTAGCATGTCACCTAATAAAAGACGTTAATTTGAAAGAAAAGAAATGTATTTAGCATCATCTGAAATAAATTTGTAAAATAAATCTAATCATTTGCTTGCTTCTGAATGTCTATGATACACCATATTACATGAATGTCCATGTATTTTAAATGGATTGGTAAATTACCATTATCATCGAATTTGAAAATTAGTTACTAATATTTTACTGTAGAATGGTAAATTGTTATTGTCATGTCGACTAGATTAGTATACAAAATTTACACAAATATTATAACTGATTGATTGATAATGTTATGGTGATAGGAAATTTATCATACCATAATAGCTCTCTCCACAACTAATTAATTCATTAATTAGTTTCCTTATTTACTTAATTTTGACAAGCAATTTTCTCTAATATCAATCTGTTAGATGTGGCTCACATTGCATTCGTGTATGTGCATGGACTGAATTGTGGTTAGTCTTACATTGCAAGATTTCCTACAAAGAGATAGGTACATATACGAAACTGGTAACATGTAATGTCAAATGATTTTTTTATTACAATAAGTGTTGACATGACCATGTATGTGTCCTAATGGGTGTTGGAATATTCAATCGTAACATGGACACTAGAGCATCATTTAATTTATGGATTTCTCATTCTACGTTAAATGAATTGTGCGCATGATGGGGTTGAAAGTGGGCGTTGAAAATTCATTATGGTATCAAAGCCGATGGTTCAAGGGATTGATTTGATGTAGCGTTGACATAAATATGCATTAGAAATGTAAACAACTATAGACAAATGTAGATGGATATCATATATTAAACATCATTCTAACTAACATTATCTACTTACAGAGTCTCACAGCGGAAGAAAATAAAATATAAACACTCAATGCTATTAGTCATATTGCCGTAACCCATCTAAAATATCAAGTACATATGTCTGAATAAATATAAGTACATCCAAACCTACACACATAAAGTCAAATCCATGTACAATACTGATCCACACCATGTACATAATACCTTAGTGAATCTCCATATGCAATACCATCTCATCTATAAACTCCTTCAACCTGGATAACCACGCACGCACGCACAAAATGTAGGGTGGGTCAACCATAAGTATGGTGAGTGAAACACACTTCACTCTTTATATACTACGAAAATAATGTCATGACATGAGATGAGTCTACCGTCCGCCATCATACGTTCCATTTCCATTCGATGCCTAACAGTCACATACATCTAGTCATATCACGTCACATCTATGTCGATTCATTTCATTGGACTCGCCTCGTGCACTACAAGGTCACTTATTATCCACCGTCGCATTGGCCGCGTATAAGGTTCACACCCTTGACTAGCCTCATGCTCTAAAGGGTCGCTTGTCATCCTCGTGCTACCTAATTAGACTCACGTCCTGGACTAGCCTCATGCCCTACAAGGTCGCTTACATCGACCCCACCACTTGGTTAGCCGAAGCACTACAGGAGAGCAACATCATGCCTGGATCACCCAAATGTGTGTCAGGACCGCATTCACATACATACGTTGGCCCAAACTCATTCTTGTCGGCATTTACCATCGCATCACAATATCATATCACAACATATATATACATATTCACTTTATATAGCAACCAAACCATATACATATACCCATCCAATCCATAGCATTGTCACTCATCTCATCATGCCTTAGATCACCTTTCTAAAGACATGTGAAAATATGAGTCAACTTTATGTTGCTTATTTACATAGGCCATTAGGCCGAGGCTCAATTTGGAAAAATAAGTGTGCATTAGTGAACTGATGGTAATGGATCGGTGCATAGGTGTGCAGTTTTGTTTCAAATTTTCAGTTTCAAGATTATGTGATTTTCGTTTTGTCGTTTTAGTCTTTGGCCGTCACTACTTTATCTCAACTCATCAGGGAATGTACCTAGATCCTAGCCCTAAGTCCCTAAGTCCCTAATTCAAAATTGGTGATTTATTTCATGAATTATGGTGTAAAACTTTCATATTTTCAAATTATATTTAAACCTAGTTTCTAAGCATCTATGTCAACCAAATCCTTCCTAAATATTTTTCATTTTGAATTTGAAGTGCATATATAAGAATTATTACACTAATATAGTCATCAAAGATCTTATAGCATTAAAATTGGATTATAGAAAGAAAGCACACTCACAAAACTAGTGTTTCTAGTCTAAAGCCTTGTTGTTTTGAATTGCTGCATCTCCTTCCATTAGATTTCTACCGCCAAATCATCATTGGGTCATACCCTTGTTCGTTAGCTTAGCGGTGCATTTGATTTCGTTTGATTTGGTGAAGATTTGTGTGAGTTATGTCAATTTGATTATAAGCGGCTTGTGGAAGAATGGAGGAAGAAGAAAACGTTACGGAGTTGTTTCTGAAAAATGAGATACGTGCTTTCAGTTTTGAGTCAAAGGAGAGTAAATCTAAGTGTCTGCCAAGTTTTAAATTTTAATTTCAAATTGTATAGCGCCTGCTTGACTCAACAATATTTTCGACAATATCTCCTTCATGCAAGCTCCATATGAGACAAACAATGCATTACGCAGATCAAAAAAACAAGATGGCAACAATGACATTAATTTTGTCATCAATTACCAAAACCTTAATAATGACCATTTTCCCTCTTTACATTTAATTCATTTAATTGATTCATAAATTTCAATTATTTTCGTATTATCATATTATTGTCATTTAATTAAAATACTACTCGAATTTTCAAGGTATTACAATTTGTTTACCAAGGTGGAGATGTATAAGTTGTTGTTCACTATATGTTCATGTGGGTGAGTGAACTATATTATGATTAGTCCCACATTGTAAAATTTTGTAAAAAAAGGTGGGTATGTTGGAACATAGGTTTTGATTGCTGATGTGAAACAACGATTCACGAATCTACTATTACGACAACATCCGGACGCAACGACACAAAGTATGGTTTGTATAGTTATATATTTTAACAAGAGTCATCAAATATGTATATAGAGTCTAGTTTAGTGCTTTGTTAAAATCTTTCCTCAAGAATCATCATTCACATTCAAATAAACTTGCATGCATGTTTTAATCAAAATCAAGTTTTCAAAAAATGGATGGAACAAGGTTCGAACCCGAGTCACTAGTTTAGAAGCCAAGTGCTCTAATCAAATGAGCTATGGTAGTTTTTTGTTTAACAATAGAATTTAGTCGACTGAATACATTCAGTCATTCGACTAAATCTGTGCACTTTTGAATGCACATGCACATTTTTGAATTTAGTCGACTGAAGCTTCTATACCAGTCAACTGAACTGATGTAACTGTCATTATTTTTGAAAAGACACTTCCTTTTTGAATAGCCTTCTTCCTCGCGAAGAGTTGCAACCATTGCTGTTCATAGAGATCTCTTCATCAGCAGTTGCAACTTCTTATCTACTATATATGCATGAATTTCAAGATCAAATTACTCCACTTACTTTCTTAAACTTGAATCATATTTTTTGAATTAATTACTCTCTTGAATTCATACATTCATTGCTTACAATCACAATTCTATATTTCTAAATGTAATTTGAAACTTTTTAGTCTTCATATACACACAACCATACACATCATACTTGAGGAAAAGATTATAGGAAGGGTGTACTATAAGTGATAAATCCGTATTATTAGAACACACAAGGTCAAGACAATCTACTTTGTAATCAAAGTCCTATTCCGTCACTCAGGTGGTCAAGTGATGTTCGGTCGCTCAGGCGGTCAAATCCTGATATGTTGCTCAGGCGGTCAAGTCTCATTCTGTTGCTCAGATGGAGAAGTCTTATTTGGTTGCTTAGGCGGTCGAAGTCCTGTTTGGTTGCTCAGGCGGTCAAGTTCTATTAAGTTGCTTAGGCGGCAGAAGTCCTGTTCGGTTGCTTAGGCGGTGTAAACCTATTCTTGCTATTTTAATTCCGAAAGGAGTCTGCGACCGGACGTAGAATGAGAGTTCGAACCAGTATAAAAATCTTTGGTGTCATTTACTTTACTGTTTATTTTATACTCATATTCCGCATCAATAGATAACTTAGTTTATATTGCACTACTACTACATTTATATTGTTTACAACTATTCGCCATTTCGATCCTATAGCATAGCAGTACTCTTTCATTTGGTATCAAAGCTTAGGATTCTAGAGATCATAAAAAACATCCTAGAATAAATGGCCATAAAGAGATCTAGTCAAGACAATAGGAAGAGGAAGATCAATAAAGAAGAATCAAAGGAGCAAACAAGCAAATGCTTCATAGCCAAACTCAGTTCACAATCGGTATGCTTAAATTCCTTATACAAAGATCTTTTGTTAGCACATGATGAATTATTAAAAGATTGTAAAACTTTGAATAAAGTTAATGGAATTTCTTTAACTAAGTTAAAAGATTGCGAGCAAGAAATTTCCAAATTAAAAGAGGAAAATAAATTTTTAATAAAACAAACTAAATGTTTTGAAAATACTGTAGAAGAACTTGTTTTACAAAAATATTTCCTACAAAAAAAATGAGCGGTTAGAAGAGAAAAACACTAATCTTTTGGAGGAAATCAATGTTTTGAAAAGTAAAAATACATTTTTGGAAAATTCTTTAAACAATTCTAGTTCTCTAATTTTGTCTCTTGATAAAGAGAAGGAAGCTTTAATTAAAAATAATTTAGAATTATATAAACAATGTGAGAATTTAAAAGTTAATAACAATATTTTGCAAAAAGAAGTTTGTAGTTCTAATGAAAATTTTAAAGATTAAATACAAAAATCATAAATTTTAACAAAGGTAAAGATAACTTATCTTCCTTAGTTGCAAATTCAAAAGCTCACAATGATAAAAGCGGTTTAGGCTATAAACAAGCTAAGAGTGAAAATAGTACTAGACATGCATTCTTGTATAGATTTTTTAATGATAGTACTAGTAAGAAAGATAGTTCTAAAACCACTAACAATCATAATAATACTTTGTTTAAAAATGGTAGAAATTATTTTTCAAGAACTAAGCTAATGACTAATAGTATTAAGATATGGATTCCAGCTAATATGATTGATCATGGTAAACAACTTTATATTAGAAACTATTATAAGAATGCGATTTGTAATGAAAACTATATCTATAAAGATTCAACCACACCTAAATCGGTATTGTTTTCCAAAAAATTTGGAAACTAAAAGAACCTTTGGTATCACATGCTTTAAATGTTAATTTTTTTTTGATATCTTACATTATAAGTAGTAGTAATTTTGTTTATATTGTATATGTTAACACTTATGTGGAATATAATTTATGTCATCATATAAACTCTCCTTTTTGTCGATGACAAAGGGGAAGAAAGGTATTGCTCTAACACTATTTGCAGGAATAAATGATGTAAGCACAAATTAAGGGGGAGAAAAGATTAATTATTTGCAGGAATATATAACATAGATTCAAGGGGAGAAATGTAACAATCGGGATTTCACCTTAATTAATTATCGTTAAATGACGATTAAATTGGTTAGCTTATTGCTATAGAGATTTTTATCGGGTTGAAGTTCTTTTAAATATTCGTTAGGGGTTTGTGGGCTTTGAACCTTGGCGCACGTTTTCATTGTTTTGATGCCGTGATAATCCCCCTCCATTTCATTCGTTCGAAACCCTAAGCCCAAAAACATACGAAAGAAAATTTATGGCGGCTCGCTCCTTCTTCCTCTGCTTGCAAATTAGGGTTTGATCGATTGAGGCCGCCACGGCTTCGAATTTTCCTTGCCCTGTTGATTTAAGTGCAATGATGCTTCAACTCCTTCCTTCGATTTCACGGCTTCGACTTGCAACTGTCGATCTTTGGTTCGTGCTATGGAAAGAAGGTCAGTGATTTTCATTTTCACTCACATCTGTAGTTCAAACTTAGTAGAGTGCTTCACGTTCGATTTGGTTTCGTTGTTGATGATTTCTGACTTGATTACTGATTTTTTAAATTTGTTTGAATAATACAGTATTGATTTTGACTTGTTTATTTCATTCTGAAACATGCTTGTCCGATATTGAACCGTTCTCTGCAATAATTGTTTCTAATTGCATTTGTTGGAGATATGCTCCACTTGTTCATTTGCGTCTGCACTTATGTGTAGCTTGTCAATGCATGCATGTCCCTTGTTCCCTACTTTGCCGCTGTAATTTGATTGCTGTGTTGGTTATAGACATCGTGCTGAGAAGTTCACCATGGTTGGTGATTGAATATGGTTTGGATTTATTGTTGGCGTGGATAACACAAACTTCAAGTTGATAATAGTTTTGCCTTAGGCATTCCTTTTGTTGAACTGTATATGTTGTACTTCCTTGCTGTATTCACTTTTGTGCTTATGCATGCTATTGTACCGGTTTTGCCTGTATGTGTCTTGATTTTGGTTGCTCTTGAGCTGCTGTGTATGAACTTGGCTGCACTTGTATATATGCACTTGTATATGTCTTTTGTCGAACCTTGTGTTTCAGTTTTACCTTATGCATATTCTCCTGTTTATTATTTGTGCACTTGGTCATTCGAGCCTTTGTGCTCTGTTGGTTCAGGTTGTGTGAAAAATTCATTTGTTGCCAACCTGTAGCATTTGTGCCTTGATGCTATTCCTTTGTATGTACACTGTGCGTACCACTGCACCTCTTTGAGTCAGGACCAATTGCTTCATATGCATGGATCTTGAGTTGATATTACATGTTCTCTTTTTTAACTTGTGCCTGACTCATTGCTATTTTATGTAATGTTGCATTCATTCGTGACTGCAGTTTCATTTTGTATGCAGTCTTGCCCTCGTTGGTTTGCATTGCATTGATGCAATTGGATTTGTTTTTCTAATTACACTTGAGTTGAATCCAGCTCGTAGCTCGGATTTGACCTTGTTCTGAAAGTTGTGACATTATTTTACTACACTTGAGTTGAATATTGTATTTTGGGTTTGAACTTGTGTTTGATTGTGAATTTTCATTGTGCCTTCATTTGCACTTTGTTCATTTGATAGTTACTGGATGGATGTTGTGCTTGCTGTTTCAGTTCCATCTCATTCATTTTGATTTGAGTTGGTGCCTTTTGCTTTTGATTCATTGATCTTTTGCATATTTCATATGTTGTACACGTGAGCGTGTACTGCAACCAATTAGTATTGATGTTTTTAAGTGATATTTCAATTGTTTGAATTGTTTCGTGTGTCCAATTCAATATTTTGAAATTGTATTTTGATTTGGTTTGATTTGATCATTTTGTTGTTGTCTAATTATCTATTTGATAATTAGAGTATAAGTTTCTAATTATTTATTTAATAATTAGATTTTGTTGTTAATTACCGTTTAGGCATTTCTGTTGTTTTCTAAATTATCTTCATTGATAATCCTTTCATTTATCTTTGTTGATAATTTGAATTTGCCGATTTGTTGTTTAACACTATTACGTGTTATATTTACCGCTATCCAATTTCCTTACTATAGGATTGGATGGGTAAGATTTATTGTGACTGTTGTCTATTTGATTATTTAATTATTATTGCTTCCGTGCATTAATAACTGAGTTTGAATTAGAATGAGGTGTGTATTATTTTCTTTTGAATTTAATACTCATGTCAGACCGAGTTATTACAGGTTGTAGATATCTTGTTTTGGGTTGCTGCTTGAGCTATGAAGTCTCTTTATATCATTTGGAGTAGTTGTTGTTATAGTATAAGATGTTATGTATTCATGTATATTATTCATGATAATGTACTTGTATATGTAACTTCCAGTGTCGACAGTTGTAGTTGTGTCATATGTATTATATCACATGTATTGTAACTGACATCAGTTATATATATATATATATATATGAGACTTTTTATTATCCGTGTTCCGCATTTGGCTTATCTGTGTTATTATTATACATATTGTCCTAAACTATTATGAACCATCGTAGTTCGTTTTATACTGGAATTGGGTATGTCGATGGGTGTAAATAAATAAGAGATGAAAAATAAAAATATATACCACTCCTACCAAGGTAACCAATACTAATGCAAGGCCTAACTATGGATGGCCGCTCCTATCCAGCCTTATTCTTCGCAATAACATACTGTATTTCCTTTTAATACTCTTTGTTATTGTGAGCATAGAGATGGGGCGTCACAGTTGGTATCAAGCGAGGGGTTTATGGACATAATATAAAACATAACTTAGATGGAACATGTGTTACAACTATTTGTTGATGTTTTAGTTGTGCTATGAGGCAAAAATAAAGTTTTGAAATTATGATGAAAATTTTTAATATCTTTATTTAAAAATAAAAGTGAAATTGTGTTTTGATGATTAAGTAATTTGTGTTCTGTTTTCCAGAGTGTGTAGCGAAAATAGTGAGACTGTCTTCGCGAAGTACAACTGATAACCTTTTGATTTAAAAATCAAAGTATGAAATTGAAATCAATTTCATTTATTGTTCACATATATGTGTTTACTTTGATTTGTTTGAAAATTTCAAATCCGATTGAGGATCCGAAGCGATTGCAGTCATGTGATTTTGTTGAGATTTTGCCTGTTTTGAATTATCTTCCTTGAAGATATATTCGAGTGATTTCTTTGTTCATCTGGTAGTGTACATGCATATTTAAGTTGCATGTTACTGCATTAATTTTACGTTGAACCGGTGTTTGGTTTTAAATGTATTTTGTTGCCGTTATTTTTATAATGGGATTTTTACACCGGTGCTAAATTTTTGAAGCACGGTGTTTTGTTGACATCTTTTTGAATGAAAATTCACTGGTATTATATTCTAATGAGAATTATTTTGATGAGATTTTGACGTATAAAAATTACTATCGCTTTTACTTCAGTAACCATCAAATTTAAAGTGGATTTTCAAGCGGTTATCCCGCAATGCTTATTTTGAGATCCGTTTTTACGGTGTTTTGAGAAGTGCAATTCCCTTATTAAAATTGCTACAGATATTGCTATTTTAATCACGGATTTGCAAATCGTTTTAAAATAACAATTGTTTTCCAAAATTTCTACAGTTTGCGCTTTCAAAAGAATGAGGAAGCGATTTAAACGCTTCAGCAAAATTGAGGACTATGAACCCTCACTTTTACTGATTCGCTTAATTCCGGACTTGTTCGTTTGTGTAACATCCCGCCTTTTTGCACACTTTAAATCGACACACGTGCCAGTTCAAACCATACGGAAGGGCGGATTGTTATGGGGTAAACAAGAAAAACGGAGAAGAAATAAAATAAAACAGAATCTCACAACGGAAGGATAAAAGATAATAATCAATATATAGTTCATAAAACAGTTTACAAAACATTTACTTCTTCTTTATATAATAAATATCAGAGTTCAAATACCAATAAATATCAATGCAGCGGAATTAAATGGTGTAGTGGAATAATACACTAGATAATAGTAATACAAATCTTCGTCTTCGTCCTCCAGAGCCAAATTTTCAAATCTTGAAACGCTCGGACTAACCCGAGCGAATTGGAAAGACAAAACACTCGAGTCAGAACTAAAAGATCTTATGTAAGTTAAATTAATAGAAATAAATATGAGTGCAGTAACTCAAGAGATGCTCGGAATTTACATCTCCTAAGGATCCGTTAAACTATTTACTATGTTGTATATTGCGGTATTATAACAGTGTCTAATTGTAAAATAAACTTACTTTTTTCTTAGCATTAAGGGGTTTACCCATATAGCCCTTAACACATAATAGTTCCAGTAGTCCATCCAATATCATAGTCCCTCCTGATCGGAAAGCCACCAGAGGATACCACACGGGCTACGGGAGAAATCCAAACTCATACAAGGCGCGATAGGGTAGATGACACGACACAACTAGGCAATGCCAGGGTAGATATACCAATTACGCTTCCGGGTCGGTGGTAACGCGTAGCGCGCAGCTACCGCCCAAGACAAACTCCCCCAAATCAGAGAAATCAAAAGTGAAGGTGGCCACCGAATCAATCCAAAGTCAGAGTATAGTATCGAAGGGAAGTGTCGATCAAAGGTGCTACCTTATTAACCCATCGATCGCTCCTATTTTAGCCATCTTATGCCAACTCACGGGAATTATGTCCACGTATTTACCTTAAAGGAAACGCCGCCACCAACCTACTTCATTCTGGAATATCCACCGCATACACAGTTTTTAAAGTGGTTTTCAGAGTTGGCAGAGAGTATGACAACTTCCGATCCCGGTCTATTCAACAACCAAACGTTATTATAACACCACGGCCTTTAAAAATAGTTTATACTATAAAACCAGAATATAATTGTCCATTTCAAAACCCATTAATACGATATCATTTCCATTTCCAAAACAACTCATTTGATATTATTTTTATAAAACCCAAATCAATAATATCATTTCTTTCAAATACATTTCTTTTCCAAAATCATACTGCTTTAAAATTAATAATATCTGGTAACCAAACATTTGAATTATAACTTTGAAAACATAATACTTCGAAATTCGTAGCTTTAAAACCATACTTCTAAAACTTGAATGGTTTGGATATTCAAACAGTATATAGAATAAAATAGTTTGAATTTAAAATTACTTTTTAAAATAAGTTCCACGGCTTCACAATTTTATTCATTTAAAATTTTAGGTCTAAACCCATTAAATTTAGATTCACTTTTAGTTTCAATAAAACACTTCGACTTCAATATATTCAAACTTTGAGTATTTAAAATTTTCAAACTAAGGTTGGAAATCCTATTTAATAATTTATGGTCCTATTATTTAGTTTGAAACATTCACAAAATAAATCCATAAATAAAACTCAAATTTCTAACAATTAAATATCTCCTTCACTTTATTTATACTAGAAATATTCATTTAATTTATCTTGATTAAAATTCCAGGTATAAATATCATACCTTTAAAATTTTCAATTTTAATAAGTTTACATCAACTTACCGAGTTTAATTTTTAAATAAGCCCAATTCCAAATAAATTTCTAATTTATCTTCCAATCTTAATTGATTTGAACCATTAGAACTCTATAAATATATATATAATATCTTAAACCTATACTTAATCATATAATATAAATTATCAAACTCCATTATTCAACTTATTTATTTATATTCAACAGAATTATACGTAGCTTAAATTCAAAATTTAACTATATATATATATATATATATAATAATATTTATAAAATATCAAAATTTAATAAACCGTATCTAATCCAAACCATAGAAATCATTTTCAAAATAATTATATATATACCGACGGTGTCTGTATAAAATTTTCTATCCTATGGTCAAGTGATACGGACATTTATCATTTCAATCCGTAATTTAAAATAAAAATGCGGTTGTATATCATTTCAAACCGCAATCCCAAATGAAATGAAAATGCATAATAACTTGCAGTCTATATAATATAGAACACATCATCCATTCACCCAATATCAAAAACCAATTTATTGAAATCATCATCAATTTAGACAAACATTAATAGAGCATATAAAATATAATAGCTATCAACGAATAGTTTATATTCAAAAAAAATAATTAATAACTATTTAACTAGCAGTTTATATGCAAAAATAAATAAATTCAACTGTCAATTTATATGTAATAATAAAACTAAATAACAATTTAATTTAAATAAATGCAATCTAACTGAGATGATGAATAAAATATGTCAAACAGTCATAAATGAATTTCTACTCATATCATAAATCATTTTAACAAATATAAGAAATTTTAGAAGTTGTGAGTGTGTTAAAACACTCACCTTTTGAATTTAAATTGAATTTAAATCCAATTTAAACCCAAAATTTGACCATCTCCAAATTCGCCCAAACCAGCGTCAAAGTGTCCGGGATCTCAATACGAACCTAGCGAAGAAAACCGCGCATGAAACGGAGTTCGTATGTATGAGTGATGATTATTAGAACTAATTGAAATCGAGATTTACAAAAATAAAATGCCGTGCCACATCCACTCTTCCCATGTGAAAAACGCGTATGCTTCTTCTTGATTACTAGCTTTGTTCCATAATTTTTCTTTTATTTCGGTTTACTTTAATTTTCCTCCTCATTATATACATGCATGTATTTTTAAAAGGTTTGGAAAAAAAGATTTGAAAAAGAAGAATTGAAAAAGAAAAGGATTAAAATAATAACTGAAAATGGAAGAGAAGATCTAGATTTGAAAAGAAAGAAGAAAGTTTGAAATAGAAGAAAATTTGAAGAAGAAGAATATTTGAAGAGGAAGGAGAAATTAAAATGAGAGATAATAAGGAGATTTGAAGAAAAAAAAGGAAAAAGAAGAAGAAGATCAGAATGGAGGCTATGGTTTCATTTGCGTCATATCTTATTTATAAGGTTAGGGTTAGGTTTACGGTCAAAGAGATTTGAAAAGAGAGACCGCTATTAATTAGAAATAAATGAAATGACGTTTCAGAAAATGAAGTTGGAAAATGAATGGAAAGAAATAAAGTAAATATGAACAAACTTTTAGAATTCAAATTTCAAAACAATCGTTTACTTAATAAATTTTGTTAACCCTAAACATACCGAAATTAACATCTTTTAAAGATTTAATTAACACACAATAAATGAAAATAAATTCTCCACCCAAATTTGTGTCATAAATTAAAAGAATATGCAGCATTAGGAAATCTTCATTTTTCCCTCTTTGTGATTAGATTGGAAAGTAAACAACATGTTAACATTTCGATTGAATGTTTTACAAGGAATGCATTAACATACATTCCAAAATATGATAGCACAAACAAGGTAATATAAACAGGTGTATAATATATATGTACGTCTTTATCGCCACTTATAGTTTACATTCATAAATTAAAGTTATGAAAATAATCCACATAAGGAGGCGATGAATGTAAGAGTAAATTAGAAAAGTGAAGATGGAAAGGTAAGTTATGTTGCAATAAAATCTAATAAAGTCTAATTGGAAAGGAAATAGTCAAGTGTAAATCTATTTTACCCCCTTTATCATCTCCTATTAATATTTAACTTAACGACGTATGAGATTTCAATATAAACTAGCATTAAATTTTGATCTAAAACATAAGTTTGAATTTAGGTATAAACATATATGTAGTAAACTAGCATTAAATTTTGTTTAACACAAAACGTGCATTTTTTTGTTAAACCTATTAATTGCAATCACTGTTTCTTTCCTTTTAATTGAAACATTTGAACTACATTAATTGCACTCACTTACAAAGTTAAATTTTAAAACAGACAACTAAAATGCATAAAAAAAATAGAAAAATTGTTTACACACAAGAGTAATAAATAACTTACTGAAATATATTATTTTCCTATTCTTGTAATCAATCTGCAAGCTCAAACATAGTTCAAATAAACATATATTTCTTTTTTCAAAATCAATCATTCTATTCTTTATTTTAATGAAATTAGACCTACATCATAAATGAAACATTCATTTATTTGATGTAAATATCTTTTTATTAAATCAAACTTTCCTTATTTTCACAAAACGTAAGCTGCTTTTAATTACACTTATTAATTTACAATTAGTATTCTCTCTCCTATTAATTAGAAATTTTCAATTACATTCATTTCAGTTGATTAAGTTTCAAAATGGACTAAATGAATGTAATGAGAATTAAATAATTTTTCCCACCTAATAGTAACTTAAACATATTTACATTATTGGATACAAATAGTAATTACACATTTCTCACTAAATAATAGTTACTCATCTCTACAATCAATCTTTCAGCTAATAAACATATGTTTACTCCTTTACTAAACTTATTCATTTTTATTCTTTTTGATTTACACTCCTACTATTAAATCAACAATACCTTATGAAATTATTAACATAAGTTTCTATCTTTTTATTTCATAAATCATTGCCTTGTAAATAAAAGTTTACATTTCTATACCTTTTATTATGTTGACACAACAATTATTGTCTTATTCCATATTAATGTAAAATTTATTTACGTTCAATTGCAATATATCCATTTATCATAATATAAACTACAATAAATTGATCTAACGTGATTTCCATTTTTATTCAAATCAATAGTCATATTATGATTAAAAATTTCATTGGTTACATCCTATTGAATTAACATTCTTCAATTACCAATTTAATCTACATTAATTGCACAAATTAAGTAAAACAAATTTTATGAACTAAATAAATAGGTAACTTATAACCATTGTTACCCTTAACTTTTAATTACATTTAAAAGTTCATTAATTACAACAAATGTTCAAATCATCTATATAATTCTAATTTCATCTTTTATTTGTGTTAACTATTTTATTTCCATTATGCTGAGATTTTGTCACTTATACACACTTAATATTCCAATTCATTTATTTATATTGGTTTCAAAAAATTTTATTATTATTAAATCAATTGCCATTTAGGCATATAATTAACGTTTCTATTGATTTTACATTCAAAAATTTTCAGTTATTATCTTAACTTACATAAGGTAATGTTTAATTACATTTAATTGCTATTGATTAAATACATTGGTAACAAACAATAGTTGTCACCATTATACATTTTATAACATTTGTAAAATTATTCTTTACCTTTTACATCCCACTATAATCAATGCACACATTAATACAACACATATTATAATCCCTTATACAATACTGAGCTTATTCAATTACCGTTAACTATCTATTTTATACAATAATTAAATGCTTACATTTGTTACTTATTAATTTTTTTTAACCAAGCATAGCATGTTTAAATACAATGAATTGGAATTTCATTAAGATTGTTGATAATTAACTTGTATTAACATTGTTTCACTTTAATTTAGTTATTATTCCATTATTAAATTACAACATTTTATTTCTTTCAATATTAACTCATAAAATATTATTAAATTAACAAAATTTAAACATAAAAAATTTATGGGTCGTTACACTCTCCCTCACTCAAAACTTTTCGTCCCCGAAAAGGAAAAGAAGGGAAAAGAAGAATTAAATAAACAATACGTCTTATTCAAAATATTAACTTTATAGACAAATAATTTACAAATTTTATTACTTTAAATAAAATATACCCATTCTATACCCATTAAATCTTTTATACTTAAATAAATAAAGTTTGGAAAACATTTTCAAAAAATTTCTAATTCCAAAATTTATGAAAAATTTCGGCAGTCTCCTTTGTACGGAGAGGCTCAGGAGAAAATATAATATCAATATAACAAATATTTTCAAAATAATATATATCCCAACACGGGAAACAATATAATAGCGCTATAAACTGTAATCCGAAAACGTACATATTTTTTCGGCAATTTACGCTTAATTATGAAACCAAAAGCAATAGCAATTGCTTCCATAACCTGTATTTCACTTATATAATCCAAAAGGTTAACAATTATATAAAATGAAATATTTAAAACTGTTTCAAATAATCAACAAACAAATCAATCAACCATCACTTGCAACAAGCATACAACCATCACAAAAAAATCAACACGCGTCAATCATTCATTCATATCAAACAAAACAAATAGTTATTCGGGCTCAAAATTTTAAATTGTACGGAAAGAAAAACAAACTACTAAGCATACCCTTCACTCAACAGTCTTAGGTGAAACTAAATAGATTATTCATACTTTCCAAACAGATTTTAAAGTATCCTTGCCCAAACTACCATAATCCAAACGAACAACAATCTCAACCAATAGATTAAATTTATTCTTATTAATTCCATTCATGCTTTTGTTGTTTGATTTCTTTTTCATTCATATAATGGTTTATCTTTTTATTTTACGTTTTATTTCTTACAGTTTTCATTTATCCGTATATGCAAATTTCTTTTATTTACATTACATTCATTTATTTATTGCTTAATCTCACTTATTTACAGTATTCATCTTTCTACTTATTTTTAATAACATCATCATATACTTAAGTCTATAATTACTTACTTACAACATTTATCTCTATCATATTTTATTATAGTAAGATCTTCATTATAACTTAAGTCTATACAATAACAACATCAATCCTTATTTGTTAAAGAATTTTATTGAATACTCCATTACTTCAAATTTATTACTTGTATAATATTCTGTTTAAATTTCTTATAACATTTTTAACTTTTTATAGATGGTAAGTTATGTATATGTTTTTTTAAAATGCAAATGAAACTTATACAAGATTTACCTCATTTTTAATTTAAATTAAATGTTCAATAATTACATCTTTGATTTATAAATTACAATTTCAACTTTCCTTAAATTTTATTTATAACTTAGCATTTATCTCTTATTTCAATTAAAGGTTCCAATTTATAAATTAGTTACAACCCATTTCCTACAAAAATTAAAACTATTGATTAACGGAAACTGAAGAACTAAATACCGGGTTAAATTTCAAATCATTTTAAAATAATAGATAAATATATACTTACAACTTATCTATATCCAAGTATATTTAATGAAATTTAAAATTCACTTTTGTTTATCAAAATAAATCTGTAGTAAAATTACTACAATGGCCTTCCCACTTCGAAACTCGAAAATGAATGTCGATGATGCGTGCACTCATCACCGAAATTATTTTCCAGCGACAGAGAGGGGAGTACAACTTTTTTCTTTCTAGAATTTTATAAAACCATACTTTCAACCAGATGTAACGTCCCACCTTTTTGCACACATTGAATCGACACACGTGCCAATTCAAACCATGCAGAAGGGCGGATTGTTATGGGGTAAACAAGAAAAACAGAGAAGAAATAAAATAAAACAGAATCTCAAGCGGAAGGATAAAATATAATAATCAATATATAGTTCATAAAACTGTTTACAAAACATGTGCCTCTTCATTATACAATAAATATCAATGCAGCAGAATTAAATGGTGTAGTGGAATAATATAGTAGATAACAGTAATACAAATCTTCGTCTTCGTCCTCCAGAGCTAAATCTTCAAATCCTGAAACTCTCGGACTGACCCGAGCGAATTGAAAAGACAAAACACTCGAGTCAGAACTAAAAGATCTTATGTAAGTTTAATTAACAGAAATAAATATGAGTGCAGTAACTCAAGAGATGCTCGGGATTTACATCTCCTAAGGATCCATTAAAATATTTACTATGTAGCATATTGCGCTATTATAATAGTGTCTAATTGTAAAATAAACTTACTTTTTTCTTAGCATTAAGGGGTTACCCATATAGCCCTTAACACGTAATAGTCCCAGTAGCCCATCCAATATCATAGTCCCTCCTGATCGGGAAGCCATAAGAGGATATCACACGGGCTACGGGAGAAATCCAAACTCCTACAAGGCGCGATAGGGTAGGTGACACGGCACAACTAGGCAATGCCAGGGTAGATATACCAATTACGCTTCCGGGTCGGTGGTAACGCGTAGCGCGCAACTACCGCCCACCTCGGACAAACTCCCCTAAATCAAAGAAATCCAAAGTGAAGGTGGCCACCGAATCAATCCAAAGTCAGAGTATAGTGTCGAAGGGAAGTGTCCGATCAAAGGTGCTACCTTATTAACCCGTCGATCGCTCCTGTTTCAGCCACCTTATGCCAGCTCACAGGAATTGGGTCCACGTATTTACCTTAAAGGAAACGCCGCCACCAACCTACTTCATTCTGGAATCTCCACCGCGTACACGGTTTTTAAAGTGGTTTTCAGAGTTGGCAGAGAGTATGACAACTTTCGATCCCGGTCTCTTCAACAACCATACGTTATTATAACACCACGACCTTTAAAAATAGTTTATACTATAAAACCAAAATATAATTGTCCATTTCAAAACCCATAAATACGATATCATTTCCATTTCCAAAACAACTCATTTGATATTATTTTTATAAAACCCAAATCAATTATATAATTTCTTTCAAATATATTTCCTTTCCAAAATCATACTGCTTTAAAACTTATAATATTTGAAAACCAAACATTTGAATTATAACTTTCAAAACATAATACTTCGAAATTCATAGCTTTAAAACCATACTTTTAAAACTTGAATGGTTTGGATATTCAAACAGTATATAGAATAAAATAGTTTGAATTTAAAATTACTTTATAAAATAATTTCCACGACTTCACAATTTTATTCATTTAAAATTTTAGGTCTAAACCCATTAAATTTAGATTCACTTTTAGTTTCAATAAAACACTTCGACTTCAATATATTCAAACTTCGAGTATTTAAAATTTTCAAACTAAGGTTGGAAACCCTATTTAACAATTTATGGTCCTATTATTTAGTTTGAAACATTCACAAAATAAATCCCTAAATAAAACTCAAATTTCTAACAATTAAATACCTCCTTCACTTTATTTATACTAGAAATTTTCATTTAATTTATCTTGAATAAAATTCCAGTTATAAATATCATACCTTTAAAATCTCCAATTTTAATAAAATTCCAGTTATAAATATCAACTTATGGAGTTTAATTTTAAATAAGCCCAATTCCAAATAAATTTCTAATTTATCTTCCAATCTTAATTGATTTGAATCATTAGAACTATATATATATATATATATATATATATATATATATATATATATGTATGTATAATATCTTAAACCTGTACTTAATCATATAATATAAATTATCAAACTCCATTATTTAACTTATTTATTTATATTCAACAGATTTATACGTAGCTTAAATTCAAAATTTAACTATATATATATATAAAATAATATTTATAAAAATCAAAATTTAATAAACTGTATCCTATCCAAACCATAGAAATCATTTTCAAAATAATTATATATATACCGACGGTGTCTGTATAAAATTTTCTATCCTATGGTCAAGTGATACAGATATTTATCATTTCAATCTGTAATTTAAAAATAAAAAAGCGGTTGTATATCATTTCAAACCGCAATCCCGAATGAAATGAAAATGCATAATAACTTGCAGTTATATAATATAGAACATATCATCCATTCACCCAATATCAAAAACCAATTTATTGAAATCATCATCAATTTAAACAAACGTTAATAGAGCATATAAAATATAACAGGTATCAACGAACAGTTTATATTTAAAATAAATAAATTAATAACTGTTTAACTAGCAGTTTATATGCAAAATAAATAAATTTAACTGTCAAATTATATGCAATAATAAAACTAAATAACAATTTAATTTAAATAAACGCAATCTAACCGAGATGATGAATAAAATATGCCAAACAGTCATAAATGAATTTCTACTCATATCATAAATCAATTTAACAAACATAATAAATTTTAGAAGTTGTGATGTAACGACCCAGTATTTTCAACCCTTCGCATCCGCTCATGTCGGACTTGAAATGTTCAAAGTACTGCGTTGTAGAATAAATTTGGCAAAACTCAGAATATGCAGTAAATAAAATCACAGAATCACATACACAGATATCAGAACTCACAGCGGAAATAAAATTTCAGTGGTTCATGAAGCCACTACAAAACTTTGATCAACAGAATTTACATAGTTTAGAATCTGCAATACAGCTTTAGACATACATAGGAACAGAGTCTTCCAAAGCCTTGCTTGCAATAAGATAAAGACTGAAAAGGCTTCCAGCAGCACGAATGATCTACGGGATGTCCTAGCTCCAGATAGAACTGAAAACCGCAACTCAGGCTGACCCGAGCGTAAAATAAAACATAACACTCGAGTCAGGACATACATACTTATATAATGTAAGCTAATTCAAGTGTACTGTAATATAGAGCAAGTAACTTAAAGGATGCTTGGGACCGTCCATCCTCTAAGGATCCGTTAAACTATTTACTATGTAGTATATTGCGCTATTATAATAGTGTCTATTTATAAAATAAACATACTTTTTTCTTAGCATTAAGGGGTTACCCATATAGCCCTTAACACGTAATAGTCCCAGTAGTCCATCCAATATCATAGCTCCTCCTGATCGGGAAGCAACTAGAGGATACCACACGGGCTACGGGAGAAATCTAAACTCGTACAAGGCTCGGTATGGTAGATGACACGGCACAACTAGGCAATGCCAGGGTAGATATACCAATTGCTATCCAGGCTGGTGGAAACGCGTAGCCGCAGTTACCGCCCACCTCGGACTAACTCCCCAAAATCAAAATATAGAGGTGGCCACCGAATCAATCCAAAATCATAGTATAATATCGAAGAGGAGCGTCCGATCAGAGGAATGACCTCATTGGCCTGGAATTGCTCCTGTTTTAGCCACCTTATGCCAACTCACGGGAGTCGGGTCCACGTATTTACCTTACAGGAAACGCCACCACCGACCTACTTCATTCTGGAATCTCCACCGCGTACACGGTTGGTCAAAGTGGTTTTCGGTATCGACAGAGAGTAATGTCCATATCCGATCCCGGTCTCTTTGCCAACCCATCGTTATTATAACCCGTGGTCATTTAAACGATTTATACTTTAAAACCAGAATAACATTTCTATTTCAAAACTATAGATACGATATCATTTTTTAAAACCCAAAACCATATGATATCGTTATATTCAAATATAATTCTTTTCCAAAAACCATACTGCTTTAAATTTATAATATCTGGAAACCAATATTTGAATTATACCTTTAAACCATAATATATTGGAAATTTTATTTTAAAACCATAACTCCCAAAACACAAATGGTTTGGATATTCAACGGTCTATAGAATAAATGGGTTAACTTTATGGTCACTTTGTAAAGTAGATAATTTTCATAGCTTTACACATATATTTCTTTATTTAAAGTTTTTAAACCATAATTTAAATATCATTTCATGTTCCCAAACCACTTCAATTCCTATATATATATATCATCAAATTGGAGTATTAACATTCAAAACTAAGGTTGGATTTTATTCTTTCAACAAATTAATGTTTTTTTTTTAGTCTTGAATATTCCCATAAATTCCATAAATAAAACTCCAAATTTTAGCCATTAAAAATCTTCAAAATTTACTTAACATTTAAAACGATCAAATTCTAGACTCTGTAGCACTTAGGAAATGCTACCTAAAGTTACGGGTAAAACTAGTCCAATTTCAAAAGATAGCATTTAAATGCTGTAGTAGATCGTTTTAATAAATATTTCCAAATATAACTTTTTATTTATATATATTTCTTATCTGAAATATTATTCTTTCAAAATCCTGAATTACCGAATAAGTTATATTCCAAATTTCATTCAAATATTTATTTATTTATATTTAACTTATTCAAAAATCAATATAAAATCCTTTAAAGATATAAATCAAATATTTAACTTCCAAAATAATTTTAAATATTTCAGAAAATATTATAAGGACCACGGGCCTGTATATAGTTTTCTAGCCTAGGTCAAGTGATACGGATTTATATCATTTCAATCCGTAATTTACAAAACCCCGGGTTCTATCATTTCAAACCCGCAATCCCAAGTTATCAGTTAAGCAGTTAACAGACTAGTTTAACAATAATCATTATTTCAGCCCATAACAATCCAACTTTAACAGGGAACTTGCAGTGGTGATTTAAGCAGTAAATAACAATTAATAATATAACTGCAGAAATAATATAACAGATAAATAACTGATGAGATGTCAATTTAAATGGGTTCATCATTCTACATCATACTACAGACAGATAATGTCTAAATAGAATGTTTACACATACACTTGCGAAAATTTACACAATATATGTACATATGTCTGGTGAGAAAAACTCACCTGAAAGTTGCAGAAAATTTGAATTCAAAATGACGATTCACTGGTAAAGACCGACAGAAAATAACGATCAAATTTCTTCTGATGTCGCCTAGATTCAAATCTAGAACAAATTCAATATTTTGAAACGCGACTTTAGAATTTATGGTCAAGAAAAGATTAAAATAGAACGGAAATTGATTTGACTTGCTCGACCACTCCACTGTGTAAAGTGCCCAAAATATACCCGAACTGTGAACCGTGCTAACCCCCCCCAAACTTACGACGAAAATATTCCCTAAAACAATTACGACAAAAAGCTAACTACGAACACCCGCACATACAAATTTTTCTTTTCCCCCATGTACGATGACACGGATACGTGCACGCACGTGCATCTCTCCACTGCCAAATTTTCTTATGCACACTGCAACATATATGTGCAGTCTCCCCCTTTTCAAACCCTTCCCAGTTTCCTCTTCAACTTCTTCCTGGTTTCCAAAGCCTCTCTTTTAATTCGTTGCACTAGATCTACAGCTTACATCAAGTTACCAGTTCAGAGCAGACACAACTATCATCAACTACCCTGAGTCACCCACCCAACTTCTTCGAGCCAACATGCAATTTGCTTCGAGTCAGATGTGTCTCTGCTT
The DNA here is from genome assembly GCA_030765085.1 of Allium cepa. Lineage (NCBI taxonomy): Eukaryota > Viridiplantae > Streptophyta > Magnoliopsida > Asparagales > Amaryllidaceae > Allium > Allium cepa. The sequence goes on from CM060931.1 coordinate 814,329,252, forward strand.
CGAGACAAATATGTTCATGCTTCGGGTAAACATTTCCACCCAACTTGCTTCTGGAAAATCAGTTCTTACCTATCTCAACCCTGAAACTTCACCATCTCCACATCTACCCAATCCAGTTTATCATCCACATCTACAACTATCAGCCCAGTCCCCAACTCTATGTAGCTTCAATCCAAATCATGCACCACATGTACTTCTGCCGTGCACAATCGTGCACAGGTGCACCTCTCTGCCTCTCCCCTTCTCCACTTTCTCTGCTTTTCCTTATTACTATATATATATCTAACTGCCTCTGGGAGCATATCATAAGATAAAAATGAGACTGTATGCAGTCACACTCTAAGACCCATATGTATGCATCCTTACAACTCATGTTATCACTCAGATTTCATTTCCCATTCTAAATCATGATGTACACATGCACAAAGTCCTAGCCAACACTGTCAAACATTTCCCTTTTCTCCTATTATCTGATCCTTTTCCACCTGGATCTATCTCAGTTAAAGATGTATATTGCTCCTTACCTTGAACTCTCCAGTCCTTTAAACTAACATGCAATTATCTTCCCTATTAAGCATCAAGCAACCCAAGATAGATCAGTACAATTGTATGCAGACTCTTCTATGCATAAATGTAAACAAAACTCACTACTAGTATTCATCTTCTACTGCAAGTTCATCTCAAGTTTTGCAATAATTCTTTGCAAAATTATTTAACTCAGAACCCACTACTTCTATTAAGCATCATCCAAACCCCAGTCGTCAATCTTAACCCATGTTAGATTCAAAACGTGTACAGTGGTAACAGCCTATTTCCCAATCCATATATATGCAGACCCCTTCTCATGAAATCTTCTCTGTAAACTTGAGCTATGCATTTCCTTTTTGAACAGACCCAGTATGAAATGTGTGAGTGTTTCACCATGATCCACTACACCTTATTTTTCTCTAGCATCTACTAAACTCCGGTCTTACTTACACTGCTCTGCAAAATTTCTCCTGGCTAAGCAATAGAACTTCCTATGCACTGAGGCCAAACTTATGACACAAATGCAACCTATGACCTAAATGCAAATCTGAACAATATAGGCAGACAAATCTATGACATGAATGCAACTGCACACTTCCCACTATGATACATAGCTTAAAAACTTACAACTACTTCACCTTTCTACCTACAGATTTACACTTATAACTCAAAACTTTGGGAAAAATGTGCAAACAACCCTGATGTGATATCTATGCAACTGAAGACCCACATACTATAGGCCTAACCTACCCTTTCCATCCTTACCCATGCTTTGCAGATAAAAGAAACTCAGGTTAAAGGTTTGGCCGAGCAAGTCAATTCAGAACCACCAAAAGGAAGAATTGGAAGAATAAAGAAATAGCTATGAAAAAGTTTACCTGAAAGAAGCCTGAATCAGAGAGGAACAGATAAGAGAATGTGAAAAACTTATGTAAATGCATCGAAGTATAAGTAGATAAACTTGAGAGGAAGAAAGATAATAGGCAGGTTGCGTTGATTTTTGAAGGCTGATTGAAGAAACGGAAATCACAAATATATTCATTCTATTAAATGCATGCTTCAGTTACCTTTGATAAAGGCTTGCACGCGGTTGAAGAATTTCAGAGGAAGTAAAAAAAAAAAAAAAAAAAAAAAAACGTATCAGTTACACAAAATAAATGAAATAAAGAAGGGGGCCGAGAGTTACACCCATTACAGTTGAAAATTTGAAATATGTATGCGTGATCAGAGGAATATATAAAGAGAAGGCCGAGAGTTATGTTCCAGGCTTGAAAACTTGATCAAGGGAGTAAATGCATCAGTTTACAAAGTATAAACGTGACATACTCATTAGTTTGCAAAAGGATAATGAATGCACATCAACAAGGAGGCCGAGAGATAATGGAAAGAGCATCAGTTTCTTATGCTAATGTGAATACCTGTGAAGATTCATTTTTTTCAAATAAATTGTGATCTGTATTAAGTATGCTAACAAATGTATTTGATGCATTTAAGGCCAGATCAATGTTCAGTTTTCCCATTTTTGGTTTGTAGGCAAGAAACGGCAGCACTGATTTGATAAATATTTGTTTACATCTTTGTATGAATATAGATGTGGATGTAAAAGTCAGTGTGGTTACAGAGCTGAAGGAATGAATGCATCAGTTACATATATAAATGGGTAAGTGCGTGATATATGGCTTGTTTAAAAAAAGTTTGAACGTTACCAATGCAAAGGTTGCTCTCGTGATCCATTTGAGTTTAGCTAAATCTTGATTTTTTTTAGTTTGATTTCACCAAAAGAGATGGCAAAATTTATGCAAAGCTTAGGAAAGAAAACGTATACAAATTTATTAAAAATCAAACCGTTAGTTAAAACAACGTAACGTTGGGTAGAAATTTACTGACTGATATTTTTCTTCGAAAATATTTGAAAATATTATTTTTACACTACGCTAAACAGACGCAGTCCAAAACATCAGAAATTTTCATAAAAATAACATTTTAAAAACACCCGTTTTATTACGTTGCTTATACCCTATAATTGACGCGTCCTTTAAACGCGAAACTTTACAGTTCAAACATAGCTTAAATTTTCACAGTTATTATTTAATTTTATTGACATATAAAATATGTAAAATATATCTCTAAATTAAATAATTAAACTATATTGTTAAACACAATTTATACAAAATATATTTCAAAATTAAATAATTAAATAAAATAAATAGCTGAAAACCAGGGCTGTTACACTCTCCCCCACTTAAGAACTTTTCGTCCTCGAAAAGGAACGAAGGAAGGGAAACGAAGGAAGATAAGCTAGATAAACAAGTACCGTACTGGATAGTTCCGGATTTTGAAGCACGAAGAAAATCCTTTAGAGTTGGTTTTACCTTTTCAGTTTGACTGTCAGGCTATGGGTGCTCAGCGGTGCCCAGGGTCACGATGAGTAACAAAGAGTTTCAAAGATTATAGAAAGATTTCTTAAATAGACTGGTATAAGCAATAGCCTTCCCATTCTGTAGCAGATAGAGAAACCAAGGACACTCAAAGGTATTTTGAAAATAAGATAATAAATTTGAAGTCATAATGCCTCTGAGATCATAATACTTTGAAAGTCATTAAAAATTATAGATATTATTATTTGGAAATCATACTACAAAAATCATAACACTTTAAAATAAACTTCATTTAAAGCCAAATAATATTTATTTCAAAGTTGAAATATTCCTGGGTTTATTTATTCAATTATAAATTTTCCAAAGCATTTTATTTTTAGAACAACAGCACTTAAAATATGCTATAGTAGATATGGTAGCATTCCTAACCAGTTTATTATATAACCTACACTTTGTTTGAAATACCTATTTTATAAATAAGATATCCCTTCAATAAGTTATACTTGAAATTCCCATTTGAAAACCAAATTCTCAATTATCAAATTTAGTGATATTAGAATTCGTCTTAACTATTTAAATCATAGTTATTCATTTAGGCATTAATTAAATTATGATTTTAAGATATATAATTCTTACAACAAAATATCCCTTTCAAAAATATTTCTCTTATTCAAAGATACATTGTTTATTACACAACATATTCATTTCAGGAGATAACCTTTATTAAAATTTCTTGGTTATGTTTAAGGTTCCGTATTAAATCAAATTTGATTTTTAGGTTTTTTTTTTTTTTATATGAAATTCCTTAAATTCCTTTTTATATTGTATAGTATCAATTTCATTTTTAACTTCTGAAAATCAAGGTAAGTTATATTGAAATGAAATTGAGTATTATACAACTAAAACTTTCAAATTCAATTATCTCCAATTGGGAATTCTTATTCAAATTTTATTTTCCTTTTCATTTTATTGAATTTTTCTTAAGATAAAATTTTAGAATTAAATTTCTGATTCCCTTCAAACCATAGATAGATAAATATATATATACATAATATGTCAAATCAATTTTAAATTATATATCTATATATAATTATAAACTAAGTCATTTTCTAGAATTTCAAATCAATTAAATTCTCAAGGTAACGCTGTAGTCAGACCACAGAATGGTCTTTTCACTTCGAAACTCGAAAATGAGTGTCGATGATGCTGCAGTCATCACCGAAATTATTTTCCAGCGACAAAGGGAAAAGCACTAAATTTAAAATTCTTGGGGACAATTTCTATACAAAATACTTATTACATCCTTTTAAAATTTAAACACAAGGTTTGAAATCATCAGAAATTGAATTCTCAAGTTCTTGTTTAAATTCATTTCTGTTTCTAAATTAATTTATAACCATTGTTTATATTCAATTATTTATATTAGACAAAACACATGGCTTATAAAATCATAAATAAAATCAAAACTATTATCTCTTGACAAATAGTTAAATTAATTATAAAATTCTGAAAATTATACTATAATATTCGATTTTATTTCAAAAATACATTTTTCAAACCAAGGATAGAAATTCAATTTCGATGAATTCAAATCAAATAGAATCCAAGGTTAGTTGGAATCAGAAGATCTGATGGTTAAATAACCGAATAAGGAACTGGGTAAGTTATATAAATCGCGGGCAACCTTGACCGGGTCAACCGTGACTTAAAGAGTCAGATCGATGTGGTTGGAATAAGTCTACATTGATCAAAAGAGATAGAGTTCGGAATAACCAAAAATACTAGCATGTAAACCGAGGATAAATATAGATTTCCGGTGAATCAATGCTAATGGTAAAGGAGTTTCACCCCTTTATTAGACAATGGCGAGACTGCCAATTCACAAAAAGATCATCCGAAGTGGAGTTATGGGATACTCCTAGAATCTAAAGAAGATGAAAAAGTGAGGGACACGAATGAACTTTGAAACCATAGGGAACGTTCCAAAATTCGAAAAGAAAGTGGTTCAATCTCGTATGAAAGTGATTCTGTAATTCCAATTTACCATATATTCTAAGTTTTGCCAAGAACCTGGCTCTGATACCAAATGTAACGACCCAGTATTTTCAACCCTTCGCATCCGCTCATGTCGGACTTGAAATGTTCAAAGTACTGCGTTGTAGAATAAATTTGGCAAAACTCAGAATATGCAGTAAATAAAATCACAGAATCACATACACAGATATCAGAACTCACAGCGGAAATAAAATTTCAGTGGTTCATGAAGCCACTACAAAACTTTGATCAACAGAATTTACATAGTTTAGAATCTGCAATACAGCTTTAGACATACATAGGAACAGAGTCTTCCAAAGCCTTGCTTGCAATAAGATAAAGACTGAAAAGGCTTCCAGCAGCACGAATGATCTACGGGATGTCCTAGCTCCAGATAGAACTGAAAACCGCAACTCAGGCTGACCCGAGCGTAAAATAAAACATAACACTCGAGTCAGGACATACATACTTATATAATGTAAGCTAATTCAAGTGTACTGTAATATAGAGCAAGTAACTTAAAGGATGCTTGGGACCGTCCATCCTCTAAGGATCCGTTAAACTATTTACTATGTAGTATATTGCGCTATTATAATAGTGTCTATTTATAAAATAAACATACTTTTTTCTTAGCATTAAGGGGTTACCCATATAGCCCTTAACACGTAATAGTCCCAGTAGTCCATCCAATATCATAGCTCCTCCTGATCGGGAAGCAACTAGAGGATACCACACGGGCTACGGGAGAAATCTAAACTCGTACAAGGCTCGGTATGGTAGATGACACGGCACAACTAGGCAATGCCAGGGTAGATATACCAATTGCTATCCAGGCTGGTGGAAACGCGTAGCCGCAGTTACCGCCCACCTCGGACTAACTCCCCAAAATCAAAATATAGAGGTGGCCACCGAATCAATCCAAAATCATAGTATAATATCGAAGAGGAGCGTCCGATCAGAGGAATGACCTCATTGGCCTGGAATTGCTCCTGTTTTAGCCACCTTATGCCAACTCACGGGAGTCGGGTCCACGTATTTACCTTACAGGAAACGCCACCACCGACCTACTTCATTCTGGAATCTCCACCGCGTACACGGTTGGTCAAAGTGGTTTTCGGTATCGACAGAGAGTAATGTCCATATCCGATCCCGGTCTCTTTGCCAACCCATCGTTATTATAACCCGTGGTCATTTAAACGATTTATACTTTAAAACCAGAATAACATTTCTATTTCAAAACTATAGATACGATATCATTTTTTAAAACCCAAAACCATATGATATCGTTATATTCAAATATAATTCTTTTCCAAAAACCATACTGCTTTAAATTTATAATATCTGGAAACCAATATTTGAATTATACCTTTAAACCATAATATATTGGAAATTTTATTTTAAAACCATAACTCCCAAAACACAAATGGTTTGGATATTCAACGGTCTATAGAATAAATGGGTTAACTTTATGGTCACTTTGTAAAGTAGATAATTTTCATAGCTTTACACATATATTTCTTTATTTAAAGTTTTTAAACCATAATTTAAATATCATTTCATGTTCCCAAACCACTTCAATTCCTATATATATATATCATCAAATTGGAGTATTAACATTCAAAACTAAGGTTGGATTTTATTCTTTCAACAAATTAATGTTTTTTTTTTTAGTCTTGAATATTCCCATAAATTCCATAAATAAAACTCCAAATTTTAGCCATTAAAAATCTTCAAAATTTACTTAACATTTAAAACGATCAAATTCTAGACTCTGTAGCACTTAGGAAATGCTACCTAAAGTTACGGGTAAAACTAGTCCAATTTCAAAAGATAGCATTTAAATGCTGTAGTAGATCGTTTTAATAAATATTTCCAAATATAACTTTTTATTTATATATATTTCTTATCTGAAATATTATTCTTTCAAAATCCTGAATTACCGAATAAGTTATATTCCAAATTTCATTCAAATATTTATTTATTTATATTTAACTTATTCAAAAATCAATATAAAATCCTTTAAAGATATAAATCAAATATTTAACTTCCAAAATAATTTTAAATATTTCAGAAAATATTATAAGGACCACGGGCCTGTATATAGTTTTCTAGCCTAGGTCAAGTGATACGGATTTATATCATTTCAATCCGTAATTTACAAAACCCCGGGTTCTATCATTTCAAACCCGCAATCCCAAGTTATCAGTTAAGCAGTTAACAGACTAGTTTAACAATAATCATTATTTCAGCCCATAACAATCCAACTTTAACAGGGAACTTGCAGTGGTGATTTAAGCAGTAAATAACAATTAATAATATAACTGCAGAAATAATATAACAGATAAATAACTGATGAGATGTCAATTTAAATGGGTTCATCATTCTACATCATACTACAGACAGATAATGTCTAAATAGAATGTTTACACATACACTTGCGAAAATTTACACAATATATGTACATATGTCTGGTGAGAAAAACTCACCTGAAAGTTGCAGAAAATTTGAATTCAAAATGACGATTCACTGGTAAAGACCGACAGAAAATAACGATCAAATTTCTTCTGATGTCGCCTAGATTCAAATCTAGAACAAATTCAATATTTTGAAACGCGACTTTAGAATTTATGGTCAAGAAAAGATTAAAATAGAATGGAAATTGATTTGACTTGCTCGACCACTCCACTGTGTAAAGTGCCCAAAATATACCCGAACTGTGAACCGTGCTAACCCCCCCCAAACTTACGACGAAAATATTCCCTAAAACAATTACGACAAAAAGCTAACTACGAACACCCGCACATACAAATTTTTCTTTTCCCCCATGTACGATGACACGGATACGTGCACGCACGTGCATCTCTCCACTGCCAAATTTTCTTATGCACACTGCAACATATATGTGCAGTCTCCCCCTTTTCAAACCCTTCCCAGTTTCCTCTTCAACTTCTTCCTGGTTTCCAAAGCCTCTCTTTTAATTCGTTGCACTAGATCTACAGCTTACATCAAGTTACCAGTTCAGAGCAGACACAACTATCATCAACTACCCTGAGTCACCCACCCAACTTCTTCGAGCCAACATGCAATTTGCTTCGAGTCAGATGTGTCTCTGCTTCGAGACAAATATGTTCATGCTTCGGGTAAACATTTCCACCCAACTTGCTTCTGGAAAATCAGTTCTTACCTATCTCAACCCTGAAACTTCACCATCTCCACATCTACCCAATCCAGTTTATCATCCACATCTACAACTATCAGCCCAGTCCCCAACTCTATGTAGCTTCAATCCAAATCATGCACCACATGTACTTCTGCCGTGCACAATCGTGCACAGGTGCACCTCTCTGCCTCTCCCCTTCTCCACTTTCTCTGCTTTTCCTTATTACTATATATATATCTAACTGCCTCTGGGAGCATATCATAAGATAAAAATGAGACTGTATGCAGTCACACTCTAAGACCCATATGTATGCATCCTTACAACTCATGTTATCACTCAGATTTCATTTCCCATTCTAAATCATGATGTACACATGCACAAAGTCCTAGCCAACACTGTCAAACATTTCCCTTTTCTCCTATTATCTGATCCTTTTCCACCTGGATCTATCTCAGTTAAAGATGTATATTGCTCCTTACCTTGAACTCTCCAGTCCTTTAAACTAACATGCAATTATCTTCCCTATTAAGCATCAAGCAACCCAAGATAGATCAGTACAATTGTATGCAGACTCTTCTATGCATAAATGTAAACAAAACTCACTACTAGTATTCATCTTCTACTGCAAGTTCATCTCAAGTTTTGCAATAATTCTTTGCAAAATTATTTAACTCAGAACCCACTACTTCTATTAAGCATCATCCAAACCCCAGTCGTCAATCTTAACCCATGTTAGATTCAAAACGTGTACAGTGGTAACAGCCTATTTCCCAATCCATATATATGCAGACCCCTTCTCATGAAATCTTCTCTGTAAACTTGAGCTATGCATTTCCTTTTTGAACAGACCCAGTATGAAATGTGTGAGTGTTTCACCATGATCCACTACACCTTATTTTTCTCTAGCATCTACTAAACTCCGGTCTTACTTACACTGCTCTGCAAAATTTCTCCTGGCTAAGCAATAGAACTTCCTATGCACTGAGGCCAAACTTATGACACAAATGCAACCTATGACCTAAATGCAAATCTGAACAATATAGGCAGACAAATCTATGACATGAATGCAACTGCACACTTCCCACTATGATACATAGCTTAAAAACTTACAACTACTTCACCTTTCTACCTACAGATTTACACTTATAACTCAAAACTTTGGGAAAAATGTGCAAACAACCCTGATGTGATATCTATGCAACTGAAGACCCACATACTATAGGCCTAACCTACCCTTTCCATCCTTACCCATGCTTTGCAGATAAAAGAAACTCAGGTTAAAGGTTTGGCCGAGCAAGTCAATTCAGAACCACCAAAAGGAAGAATTGGAAGAATAAAGAAATAGCTATGAAAAAGTTTACCTGAAAGAAGCCTGAATCAGAGAGGAACAGATAAGAGAATGTGAAAAACTTATGTAAATGCATCGAAGTATAAGTAGATAAACTTGAGAGGAAGAAAGATAATAGGCAGGTTGCGTTGATTTTTGAAGGCTGATTGAAGAAACGGAAATCACAAATATATTCATTCTATTAAATGCATGCTTCAGTTACCTTTGATAAAGGCTTGCACGCGGTTGAAGAATTTCAGAGGAAGTAAAAAAAAAAAAAAAAAAAAAAAAAAAAACGTATCAGTTACACAAAATAAATGAAATAAAGAAGGGGGCCGAGAGTTACACCCATTACAGTTGAAAATTTGAAATATGTATGCGTGATCAGAGGAATATATAAAGAGAAGGCCGAGAGTTATGTTCCAGGCTTGAAAACTTGATCAAGGGAGTAAATGCATCAGTTTACAAAGTATAAACGTGACATACTCATTAGTTTGCAAAAGGATAATGAATGCACATCAACAAGGAGGCCGAGAGATAATGGAAAGAGCATCAGTTTCTTATGCTAATGTGAATACCTGTGAAGATTCATTTTTTTCAAATAAATTGTGATCTGTATTAAGTATGCTAACAAATGTATTTGATGCATTTAAGGCCAGATCAATGTTCAGTTTTCCCATTTTTGGTTTGTAGGCAAGAAACGGCAGCACTGATTTGATAAATATTTGTTTACATCTTTGTATGAATATAGATGTGGATGTAAAAGTCAGTGTGGTTACAGAGCTGAAGGAATGAATGCATCAGTTACATATATAAATGGGTAAGTGCGTGATATATGGCTTGTTTAAAAAAAGTTTGAACGTTACCAATGCAAAGGTTGCTCTCGTGATCCATTTGAGTTTAGCTAAATCTTGATTTTTTTTTAGTTTGATTTCACCAAAAGAGATGGCAAAATTTATGCAAAGCTTAGGAAAGAAAACGTATACAAATTTATTAAAAATCAAACCGTTAGTTAAAACAACGTAACGTTGGGTAGAAATTTACTGACTGATATTTTTCTTCGAAAATATTTGAAAATATTATTTTTACACTACGCTAAACAGACGCAGTCCAAAACATCAGAAATTTTCATAAAAATAACATTTTAAAAACACCCGTTTTATTACGTTGCTTATACCCTATAATTGACGCGTCCTTTAAACGCGAAACTTTACAGTTCAAACATAGCTTAAATTTTCACAGTTATTATTTAATTTTATTGACATATAAAATATGTAAAATATATCTCTAAATTAAATAATTAAACTATATTGTTAAACACAATTTATACAAAATATATTTCAAAATTAAATAATTAAATAAAATAAATAGCTGAAAACCAGGGCTGTTACATGTGAGTGGGTTAAAACACTCACCTTTTGAATTTAAATTGAATTTAAATCCAATTTAAACCCAAAAATTTGACTGTCTCCAAATTCGCCCAAACCAGCGTCAAAGTGTCCGGGATCTCAATACGAGCCTAGAGAAGAAAACCGCGCATGAAACGGAGTTCGTATGTATGAGTTATGATTATTAGAACTAATTGAAATCGAGATTTACAAAAATAAAATACCGTGCCACATCCACTCTTCCCTCGTGAAAAACGCGTATGCTTCTTCTAAATTTCTAGCTTTGTTCCATAATTTTTCTTTTATTTCGATTTACTTTAATTTTCCTCCTTATTATATGAATGTATGTATTTTTAAAAGGTTTGAAAAAAAAGATTTGAAAAAGAAGAATTGAAAAAGAAAAGGATTAAAATAAGAACTGAAAATGGAAGAGAAGATCTAGATTTGAAAAGAAAGAAGAAAGTTTGAAATAGAAGAAAATTTGAAAAAGAAGAATATTTGAAGAGGAAGGAAAAATTAAAATGAGAGATAATAAGGAGATTTGAAGAAAAAAAAGAAAAGGAAAAAGAAGAAGAAGATTAGAATGGAGGCTATGGTCTCATTTGCGTCATATCTTATTTATAAGGTTAGAGTTAGGTTTATGGTCAAAGAGATTTGAAAAGAGAGAGCGCTATTAATTAGAAATAAATGAAATGACGTTTCAGAAAATGAAGTTGGAAAATGAATGGAAAGAAATAAAGTAAATATGAACAAACTTTTAGAATTCAAATTTCTAAACGATCGTTTGCTTAATAAATTTTGTTAACCCTAAACATACCGAAATTAACATCTTTTAAAGATTTAATCAACACACTAAACGAAAATAAACTCTCCACCCAAATTTGTGTCATAAATTAAAAGAATATGCAGAATTAAGAAATTTTCATTTCTCTCTATTTGTGACTAGATTGGAAATTAAACTACATGTTAACATTTCAATTGAATGTTTTACAAGGAATGCATTAACATACATTCCAAAATATGATAGCATAAACAAGGTAATTTAAACAGGTGTATAATATATATGTACGTCTTTATCGCCACTTATAGTTTACATTCATAAATAAAAGGTATGAAAATAATCCACATAAGGAGGCGATGAATGTAAGAGTAAATTCGAAAAGTGAAGATGGAAAGGTAAGTTATGTTGCAATAAAATCTAATAAAGTCTAATTGGAAAGGAAATAGTGAAGTGTAAATCTATTTTACCCCCTTTATCATCTCCTATTAATATTTAATTTAACAATATATGAGATTTCAATATAAACTAGCATTAAATTTTGATCTAAAACATAAGTTTGAATTTAGGTATAAACATATATGTAGTAAACTAGCATTAAATTTTGTTTAACACAAAACGTGCATTTTTTTTTAAATCTATTAATTGCAATCACCGTTTCTTTCCTTTTAATTGAAACATTTGAACTACATTAATTGCACTCACTTACAAAGTTAAATTTTAAAACAGACAACTAAAATGCATGAAAAAAAAAATTAGAAAAATTGTTTATACAGAAGAGTAATAAATAACTTACTGAAATATATTATTTTCCTATTCTTGTAATCAATCTGTAAGCTCAAACATAGTTCAAATAAACATATATTTCTTTTTTTAAAATTAATCATTCTATTCTATATTTTAATTAAATTAGACCTATATTCATAAATGAAACATTCATTTATTTGATGTAAATGTTCTTTTTATTAAATCAAACTTTCCATATTTTCACAAAACATAAGCTGCTTTTAATTACACCTATTAATTTACATTTAGTATTCTCTCTCCTATTAATTAGAAATTTTCAATTACATTCATTTCAGTTGATTAAGTTTCAAAATGGACTAAATGAATGTAATGAGAATTAAACAATTTTTCCTATCTAATAGTAACTTAAACATATTTACATTATTGGATACAAATAGTAATTACACATTTCTCACTAAATAATAGTCACTCATTTCTACAATCAATCTTTCAGCTAATAAACATATGTTTACTCCTTTACTACACTTATTCATTTTTGTTCTTTTTGATTTACACTCCTACTATTAAATCAACAATACCTTATGAAATTATTAACATAGGTTTCTATCTTTTTATTTCATAAATCATTGCCTTGTAAATAAAGTTTACATTTCTATACCTTTTATTATGTTGACATTACAATTATGGGCTTATTCCATATTAATGTAAAATTTATTTACGTTCAATTGCAATATATCCATTTATCATAATATAAACTACAATAAATTGATCAAACATGATTTCCATTTTTATTCAAATTAATAGTCATATTATGATTAAAATTTTCATTGGTTACATCCTATTGAATTAACATTCTTCAATTACCAATTTAATCTACATTAATTGCACAAATTAAGTAAAACAAATTTTATGAACTAAATAAATAGGTAACTTATAACCATTGTTACCCTTAACTTTTAATTACATTTAAAAGTTTATTAATTACAACAAATGTTCAAATCATCTATATAATTCTTATTTCATCTTTTATCTGTGTTAACTATTTTATTTCCATTATGCTGAGATTTAGTCACTTATACACACTTAATATTCCAATTCATTTAATTGTATTGGTTTCAAATTTTTTTTATTAAATCAATTGCCATTTAGGCATATAATCAACGTTCTATTGATTTTACATTCAAAAAAATTCGGTTATTATCTTAACTTACATAAGGTAATGTTTAATTACATTTAATTGCTATTGATTAAATACATTGGTAACAAACAATAGTTGTCACCATTATACATTTTATAACATTTGTAAATTTATTCTTTACCTTTTACATCCCACTATAATCAATGCACACATTAATACAACACATACTATAATCCCTTATACAATACTGATCTTATTCAATTACCCTTAACTATCTATTTTATATAATAATTAAATGTTTACATTTGTTGCTTATTAAATTTTTTTTAACCAAGCATAGCATGTTTAAATACAATGAATTGGAATTTTATTAATTAACTTGTATTAACATTGTTTCACTTTAATTTAATTATTATTCCATTATTAAATTACAACATTTAATTTCTTTCAATATTAACTCATAAAATATTTTTAAATTAACAAAATTTAAACATCGAAAATTTATGGGTCGCTACAGTTTGAGAACGTAAAAAGTTATTTATTTAAGATACACAATTTTGCACTTTCAAGGAAACGATGAAGAAAATTCAACGATTTAGTAAAACTCGTGGTATGGGACACGTGTGTTTGCTATTTCGATTAATCCTGGACTCATTAATTGAAACATATGCTGTTTGATGATTCTGATGATTTTATTTGGCTATTTCATTTGTTGGGCTTTCGAGCCACTCTGCTGGACCTTTGGGTCATTTGTTGGGCTTTCGGGCCACTCTCCTGGACCTTCGGGTCATTTGTTGAGCTTTCGGGCCACCCTGCGGACATTCGGGTCAAATACCAGTACTAGACCTTTGGGTCACTCTACGGACCTTTGGGTCATCTGATGGGCGCCAAAATTTATATTACTTGGTAGGCTTCAGCCATCTTAGATGCACGTGCGGCGTAGCTAAAAACTCGCCATCTGATGGGATCGATCCAATCTTTTATGTTGATTTTCTAGAGTATCTTAATTGATTTCTAGATATTTGTTGTTTCTAATTATCTACAAGTAATTAGATATTTGCTGATTTGAGTTCTAATTATCTTTGTTGATAATTAGATATTTGCTAATTTGAGTTCTAATTATCGTTTGTGATAATTAGATATTTGTTGATTTGAGATTTCTGATTATTGTATTTGATAATTAGATATTTGCTGATTTGAGTTCTAATTATCATTGTTGACAATTAGATGTTTGTTGATTTGAGTTCTAATTATCGTTTGTGGTAATTAGATATTTGTTGATTTGAGATTTCTGATTATCGTTTTTGATAATTAGATATTTGCTGATTTGAGTTCTAATTATCTTTGTTGATAATTAGATATTTGCAGATTTGAGTTCTAATTATCGTTTGTGATAATTAGGTATTTGTTGATTTGAGATTTCTGATTATCGTTTTTGCCAATTAGATATTTGCTGATTTGAGTTCTAATTATTAACGCAGCGGAAATACGAAATTTAAATGAAATGGTGAAAATGGTAATCGGTGGATTGAAAATACTGCAAGGCCCAAATTCGTTGATCCGAAGATACCGAATTCTAGCTATCTCTGACATGTTGATCACGCACGCTACCATGAAAGAAGATCTACAATTCTTCGAGCGTTGATCAAGCGCACTTGATTCCGCGAATTAGCTTCAACGATCGTTGATTCGAGCACACTCGAATAACCGAAAGTGGAGATAGGAGATCACACTCAACTACCAATTTCAAAGAGGCGCAAAGCACTCAAACAAAGTTTCATTCAAAATCAACCACCTTCAAAGTTACAACGCACCCCCCCTATTTATAGCATTTACAACACCAGACCCTTAGGTCGTCAGGTGACCTACGACTTAACCAAGGTCGTTAGCGACCTAACTACTTACAACACAACACTGGTACGCGACTTACAGTAGTCCGCGACCTAACAACACGCGACTCAACGACATAACACGTGGCCGACCTACGACCTTCAATTCAATCGACCTAAGTAACACACACGAGTTAACAAACACAATGACTCACACGCGACTTACGACCTAACTAGGTCGTTACAACATCACACTATACAACATAAGCGACTCAACATTGGCCAACACCGACCTAACACAAACAGCGACTTACACTAGGTCGTTAACGACCTATATTACAAACGACTTACGACCTTTGCAACACGACCCAAAACTCACGAGTTAACATGGCCGCTACCTAAAGAAGCGGCAATATGGATTCTTCAACATCTGGCGACCTAATATCTGAGCGACTTAAGATTTTAGGTCGTGGATTGGTAGCTCGAAGCTTCGTTAGGTCGTAGCTTGATAGCCGACTTAAGGGCCTGAGAGTTGGAGTGTTTAACTTGTTAACTCGTTTGAATGTCTTCATGCCTAGCTCGTTAACTCGCGAGCGACCTTTGCTAGGTCGTGGACGACCTAAAATTTCCGAGCGACCTAAAACCGTGGCTTCCTCCAGATGACCTAAGAGGCTTGAACAATTCAACTTTCTTGAGTCTGTATATCGCACTGCTTTGTCTTTAGGCTGGGCTGCATCATCCTCCCCTGGTTGGGGAAAATTCGTCCTCGAAGTTAAAAGTTCTTCCCCATCGGTCTGTTCATCCCCATAATAAGGTATTAAATGTTTAACATTAAACACATCAGAAGTATACACATCCTCCGGCAGCTTCAACCTGTAAGCGTTTTCATTGATCCGTTTCACAATCTCTACAGGACCAATCTTTCGAGCTTTAAGTTTATAATATGTTCCCACTGGAAAACGATCCTTTGTTAGTACAGCATATACTAAATCTCCTTTGTTAAATTCTACACTTCGTCGCTTCAGATCTGCAGATCGTTTAACTTCTCATTTGTCTTCTCCAATCGTTTCTGAATGATTTCATGGCATTCCGTCAATCCATCAACAAAATCAGTAGCTCGTTTAACTATCCCCTTTGGTTGCGGCACTATCGTTAAATCCAACGGCCCTTTTGGTAAGCTTGAATATACAATCTGGAATGGACTGAAACCCGTACTACGGTTGATAGCATGATTATGAGCAAACTCCGCTTGACATAACTTCACATCCCAACTCTTTAGATTATCCTTCACAAGACACCATAATAAATTTCGCAACGATCTGTTCACAACCTCCGTTTGTCCATCAGTTTGCGGATGATAAGCACTACTGAAATTCAGCTTCGTTCCCACCATCTTCCACAAACTTAGCCAAAAATGACTCAGAAATCTGGTATCCCTGTCTGAAACAATAGATTCTGGTAAACCATGCAAGCGATAGATCCATCTAAAGAACAACTGTGCCACATGAACTGCATCTGCCGTCTTTTTACAAGCAACAAAATGTACCATCTTCGAGAAACGATCCACCACAACATATATCGAGTCATTTCCCCTTTGAGTCTTTGGCAAACCCAACACGAAATCCATTCTAATGTCCACCCATGGTTTTGCAGGAATAGGTAATGGCATATACAAACCCACATTTGTCGCTGTCCCTTTCGAAATTTGACAAACATGACATCTCTCCACAAATCTTCCAACTTCCCGCTTCATCGATGGCCAAAAATAAGATTGAGAAATCAAATGCAATGTGCGATCTCGTCCTACATGTCCTTCTTCATGCAACTCCTTGATAATCTTCATTCTCAAGCTGCCATCTGGTATGCATAATCGATTTCCCTTGAATAAAAATCCGTCTACCAACATAAACTCATCAGTACTCCCATCCTTAACTTTCTCAACAAACTTTGCAAAGTAAG
This sequence comes from Allium cepa, assembly GCA_030765085.1. Lineage (NCBI taxonomy): Eukaryota > Viridiplantae > Streptophyta > Magnoliopsida > Asparagales > Amaryllidaceae > Allium > Allium cepa. Next base: position 814,346,518 of record CM060931.1, read on the forward strand.
GATCCTCTTCAACCAATTCTGGCAATAGTTCAAATCCTGTTACTTCAACTTTCAACGTTGTCAACAAGTAATTCCTCCTGCTCAAAGCATCAGCCACACGATTCGTCACCCCTGATTTGTGCTTCACACAAAAGTAAACTGCTGTAGATACGCGACCCATGAAGCGTGCCTAGCTGAAATTTTGTCCTGCCCTTGCAAATGCTTCAAAGCTTCATGATCCGTATAGAGAACAAACTCCTTCTGAAATAGATAATGTCTCCAATGCTTAACAGCTTGAACTATTTCGTAAAATTCGACGTTATAAGTGCTATATCTCAATTTAACTCCAGACAATTTCTCACTGAAATAAGCAACTGGTCTTCCCTTTTGACTCAATACTCCACCAACCCTAACCTTCGATGAATCAGTATGTAATTCAAACAACAACTGAAAATCCGGTAAAACTAGAATTGGTGCTGACGTCAATACTGTCTTGATCTTCTCAAAAGCAACCCCTACTTCTTCTGACCATGTGAACTTCTTTCCTTTCATGCAATCGGTTATAGGTTCCATCACACTGCTAAAATGTGGAATAAATCTTCGGTAAAATGAAACCAACCCATGAAAACTCCTTACTTCAGTAATGGTCTTTGGCTGTGGCCAACTCTTGACAGCTTCTACTTTACTTTCATCCACTTGAATGCCTTCCTTCGATAGAACATGTCCCAGAAACAAAATACTGTGCGTCATGAACACACACTTCTTTGTTGCGGCATAAAATTTCTCCTGTCGTAGAATCAACAGTACTTCACGCAAATGCTGGACATGTTCTTCCATACTTCCACTATTGATCAAAATATCGTCAAAGTAAACTACTATAAACTTCCCAATGAATGGTCTGAAAATCTGGTTCATTACTCTCATAAAAGTACTCAGAGCATTTGATAAGCCAAACGGCATAACCAGCCATTCGTATAAGCCTTCCCTCGTTTTAAAAGCAGTCTTCCACTCATCACCCGGTCTAATACGAATCTGATGGTATCCACTCTTCAAGTCAATATTTGAAAACACAACAGCCCCACTTAATTGATCAATCAAATCATCGAACCTCGGCATAGGAAATCTGTATCTCACAGTGATTTTGTTTAGAGCCCGACTGTCCATACACATCCTCCACGAACCATCCTTCTTTGGCACCAATAAAGCTGGCACTGCACAAGGACTCAAGCTCTTCTGAACACGCCCCTGTTCTCACAACTCCTCCACCTGCCTTCTCAGTTCTTCATGCTCCTTAGGACTCATCCTGTAATATGGCCTGTGAGGTAATACTGATCCTGGCACAAGATCAATCTGATGTTGAATGTCCCTCAACGGTGGTAACTCCTTTGGCAGTTCTTCTGGAAACACATCTCTGAATTCTTCCATTACTGGCTTTACCTCCTCTGGAACTTCAACAGATTCACTAGCCTCATGTCCAATCAACAAAAACACCTCTGGACTCTCTTCGACTTCTTCAACAAATTCCTTCAAAGTTAACAAAGTTTTAAGCTCCTCAATCTCTTCTGACTTGCTCTCTCCCTGCTGTCTTTTCTTTGGAACTAAAATAATCTTAACACCTTCAAACATAAAGCTGTGGCTATTGGTCCGACCGTCTTGCTGCACTGCTCGATCATACTGCCATGGTCTTCCCAAAAGCAAGTGACAAACATCCATCTCTACTACATCACACCAAATCTCGTCTTTATACTTATCCCAATAGAAAATGGAACATGTACTCGCCTGTCCACTTTCACCTCTACTCCTTTCCTCATCCATGCTAACTTGTAAGGATTTGGATGCTTCTCCGCTTTCAGCTTCAACTTTCTCACAGCTTCGGTAGAAATAATATTGTCGCAACTCCCTGCATCAATCACAAATTTACAAACCTTTTCCAGAATAGTGCATGTTGACTGAAAGATGTTACTCCTCAACCAAGTAGCCTCTTCTTCCTGCTTCGGTATTAAACAAGACCTCCTCATCATTAGATTACATCCTTCATCTCCTGACGCAACATCCTGTTCATCCTCCTCAACTGGACTAGAATAACCTTCACCAACATCCTCACCTTCAACTTCAGCAACCATAGTTCGTTTCTTCGGCTTCAGACATTCATTACTCTTATGACCCACTTCCTGGCAATTATAACATTTGAAATTGTTGTTGACCTTCGCCTTCTCAGCCTCCTTCATTACTGGTTTACTGATAGATTTAGGAACATTAGAACTTCCACTAATACCCTTCGCTTGATTGTTGGAATTTGTAAACACACCACCTCCACGCCTTTCCTGCTTTTCCCAAGACAACGCCTTCTGATGTGCCTCTACAACAGATCTAGGATCAAACATGTTCACCATATCCTGGATCTGCATCCTCAACCCTCCAACAAATCTAGCAGTCAGCTGTTCTTCCGTCTCCATAATATCATTTTTAGCAATGAGTTGGTAAAATTCATCTTCATAATCATTAACAGTCTTCGTCCCTAGCCTCAGATTCTGCATCCTCTGATACATAAGTGATTGATAATTGTAAGGTAAAAATGTAGCTTTCATCAGTTTCTTCATCTTCTCCCATGATTCAACCTTTGACTTCCCCATTCTCTCCCGCGTAAGTTTAGTTTGCTGCCACCATGCCATGGCTCTACCTCTCAAACGAGTAGCAACCAACTTAACTCTTCGATTCTCAGGAACTTCTTTGAAATCAAAAATTTCTTCAACATTAGACAACCAGTCCTAGAATTCTTCTGCAACCATTCCACCCTTGAATTCTGGAATTTCCATCTTCATACCCGACTCCCATCCACGGTCATCATCTACATCCCAATATGAATTTCGAACTTGGTCTCGATCTCGATAATGAATGCTAGCTCTATCATCATCTTTATCAAATCCAAATGTATGTCTATATCGATCTCGACCATCATCAACCCTTCGATCACGCATGTCTCTTCTACTATGTCTCTCTTCATCTCTATATGGTTCATCCTTAAACTCACGTGGAGTTCTTCTCTCTTCATGTCCATAGTCATGGTGAACTCTCCTCGATAAAATTGATGTTTCTCTTCTTTCTCTAAAAGATTGTGGCGATACCCTTCTCGCTTCCGTAATCGATAGCGAAACTCCGTTTCCTCCATGGTTCGAGACTGGCGACCTTCTCCTTTGACTTTGATTCAAGTCATTCATCAATTTCTCTAACTTCCCAATACCTTCATCAAATTTCTCATTAATGCGTTGTTCCATCTGCTCGGCTTCTTCCCTTCTATACAACGCTTCAACATTTTGATGGCGGTTAGCTCTTCTCGGCGGCATGATTGAATCAAATAATCTTCAACACAAATCACAAATAATTCAATAAACTCAAATACAAACTTCAATCTTCAACTTAAACTTCAACTCTCGGCCTTGTACTTAGTTCGCACAAGAATGGAATGACCTAAGGCTTAGCTCGGCTCTACACTTCAACAAGATGAACTTCAACTTAAAATTCCTTGGCTCCAAGACTCGGCTTAGCTATGATTGGCTAAGTCAGGCTCTGTTACCAAAAATGACGCAGCGGAAATACGAAATTTAAATGAAATGGTGAAAATGGCAATCGGTGGATTGAAAATACTGCAAGGCCCAAACTCGTTGATCCGAAGATACCAAATTCTAGCTATCTCTGACACGTTGATCGCGCACGATATCGTTAAAGAAGATCTACAATTCTTCGAGCGTTGAACAAGCGCACTTGATTTCGCGAATTGACTTCAACGATCGTTGATTCGAGCGCACTCGAATAACCGAAAGTGGAGATAGGAGATCATACTCAACTACCAATTTCAAAGAGGCACAAAGCACTCAAACAAAGTTTCATTCAAAATCAACCACCTTCAAAGTTACAACGCACCGCCCCTATTTATAGCATTTACAACACCAGACCCTTAGGTCGTCAGGTGACCTACGACTTAACCAAGGTCGTTAGCGACCTAACTACTTACAACACAACACTGGTACGCGACTTACAGTAGTCAGTGACCTAACAACACGCGACTCAACGACTTAACACTTGGCCGACCTACGACCTTCAATTCAAACGACCTAAGTAACACACACGAGTTAACAAACACAATGACTCACATGCGACTTACGACCTAACTAGGTCGTTACAACATCACACAATACAACATAACGACTCAACATTGTCCAACACCGACCTAACACAAACAGCGACTTACACTAGGTCGTTAACAACCTATATTACAAATGACTTACGACCTTTACAACACGACCCAAAACTCACGACTTAACATGGCCGCACCTAAAGAAACGACAACATGGATTCTTCAACATCTGGCGACCTAATATCTGAGCGACTTAAGATTTTAGGTCGTGGATTGGTAGCTCGAAGCTTCGTTAGGTCGTAGCTTGATAGTCGACTTAAGGGCCTGAGCGTTGGAGTGTTTAACTTATTAACTCGTTCGAATGTCTTCATTCCTAGCTCGTTAACTCGCGAGCGACCTTTGCTAGGTCGTGAGCGACCTAAAATTTCCGAGCGACCCAAAACCGTGGCCTCCTCCAGACGACCTAAGAGGCTTGAACAATTCAACTTCCTTGAGTCTGTATATCGCACTGCTTTGTCTTTAGGCTGGGCTGCATCAATTATCTTTGTTGATAATTAGATATTTGCTGATTTGAGTTCTAATTATCATTTGTGATAATTAGATATTTGTTGATTTGATATTTTTTATTATCGTTTTTGATAATTAGATATTTGCTGATTTGAGTTCTAATTATCTTTGTTGATAATTAGATATTTGCTGATTTGAGTTCTAATCATCGTTTGTGATAATTAGATATTTGTTGATTTGAGATTTCTAATTATCGTTTGTGATAATTAGATATTTGTTGATTTAAGATTTCTGATTATCGTTTTTGATAATTAGACATTTGTTGATTTGAGATTTCTGATTATCGTTTTCGATAATTAGGTATTTGTTGATTTGAGATTTCTGATTATCGTTTGTGATAATTAGATATTTGTTGATTTGAGATTTCTGATTATCATTATTGATAATTAGATATCTGTTGATTTGAGATTTCTGATTATCGTTTGTGATAATTAGATATTTGTTGATTTGAGATTTCTGATTATCGTTTGTGATAATTAGATATTTGTTGATTTGAGATTTCTGATTATCGTTTTTGATAATTAGATATTTATTGATTTGAGATTTCTGATTATCGTTTTTGATTATTAGATATTTGTTGATTTGAGTTCTCATTATCTTTGTTGATAATTAGATATTTGCTGATTTGAGTTCTAATTATCGTTTGTGATAATTAGATATTTGTTGAATTGAGATTTCTGATTATCGTTTGTGATAATTAGATATTTGTTGATTTCAGATTTCTGATTATCGTTTTTGATAATTAGATATTTGTTGATTTCAGATTTCTGATTATCGTTTTTGATAATTAGATATTTGTTGATTTGAGATTTCTGATTATCGTTTGTGATAATTAGATATTTGTTGATTTGAGATTTCTCATTATTATTTTTGATAATTAGATATTTGTTGATTTGAGATTTTCTGATTATCATTTGTGATAAGTAGATATTTGTTGATTGAGATTTCTGATTATCGTTTGTGATAACTAGATATTTGTTGATTTGAGATTTCTGATTATCATTTTTGATAATTAGATATTTATTGATTTGAGATTTCTGATTATCGTTTTTGATAATTAGATATTTGTTGATTTGAGATTTCTGATTATTGTTTTGATAATTCGATATTTGTTCTTTCTGATTATCTATTTGATAATTAGATTTTGTTGAGAATTCATAAATTTCTTTTATGAAATTAAAAGATTTTCTTGGCGTTTGTATTCTTGACCTTTATTTTTCTAGCTTAACCAGTTTATGTTAGAAAAATAATTGTTAGTGACGACCTTAATTATGAAAATTGCAGGGACGCAATTTTTATAAGCAGGGAGTCTATAACAACCCGTGATTTCGCATTAATTAATTATCGTTAAATGATGATTAAATTGGTTAGCTTGTTGCTATAGAGATTTTTATCGGGTTGAAGTTCTTTTAAATATTCGTTAAGAGTTTGTGGGCTTTGAATCTTGGCCCACGTTTTCATTGTTTTGATGCCGTGATAATCCCCCTCCATTTCATTCGTTTGAAACCCTAAGCCCAAAAACATACGAAAGAAAATTTATGGAGGCTCGCTCCTTCTTCCTCTGCTTGCAAATTAGGGTTTGATCGATTGAGACCACCACGGCTTCGAATTTTCCTTGCCCTGTTGATTTAAGTGCGATGATGTTTCAACTCCTTCCTTCGATTTCACAGCTTCGACTCGCAACTGTCGATCTTTGGTTCGTGCTATGGAAAGAAGGTGAGTGATTTTCATTTTCACTTACATCTGTAGTTCAAACTTTGTAGAGTACTTCGCGTTCGATTTGGTTTCGCCGTTGATGATTTCTGACTTGATTACTGATTTTTTAAATTTGTTTGAATAATACAGTATTGATTTTGACTTATTTATTTCGTTCTGAAACATGCTTGTCCGATATTGAACTGTTCTCTGCAATAATTGTTTCTTATTGCATTTGTTGGAGATATGCTCCACTTGTTCATTTGCATGTCTGCACTTATGTGTAGCTTGTCAATGCGTGCATGTCCCTTGTTCCCTGCCGCTGTAATTTTATTGCTGTGTTGGTTATGGATATCGTGCTGAGAAGTTCACCATGGTTGGTGATTGAATATGGTTTGGATTTATTGTTGGCGTGGGTAAGACAAACTTCAAGTTGATAATAGTTTTGCCTTAGCCATTCTTTTTGCTGAACTGTATATGTTGTACTTCCTTGTTGTATTCACTTTTGTGCTTATGCATGCTGTTGTTCCAGTTTTGCCCGTATATGTCTTGATTTTGGTTGCTCTTGAGCTGTTGTGCATGAACTGGACTGCACTAGTATATATGCACTTGTATATGTCTTTTGTCGAACCTTGTGTTTCAGTTTTACCTTGTGCATGATTCTCCTGTTTAGTATTTGTGCACTTGGTCATTCGAGCCTTTGTGCTCTGTTGGTTCAGGTGGTGTGCAAAATTCATTTTTTGCCAACCTGTGGCCTTTGTGCCTTGATGCTATTCCTTTATATGTACACTGTGCGTACCACTACACTTCTTCGAGTCAGGACCAATAGCTTCATATGCATGGATCTTTAGTTGATATTACATGTTCTCATTTTTAACTTGTACTTGACTCATTACTGTTTTATGTAATGTTGCATTCATTGGTGACTGCAGTTTCGTTTTGTATGCGCCTTGCCCTCGTTGGTTTGCATTTCATTGATGCAATTGGATTTGTTTTTCTAATTACACTTGAGTTGAATCCAACTCGTAGCTCGGATTTGACCTTGTTCTGAAAGTGGTGACATTATTTTATTACACTTGAGTTGAATCCGGTATTTTGGGTTTGACCTTGTGTTTGATTGTGAATTTTCATTGTGCCTTCATGTGCACTTTGTTCATTTGATAGTTACTGGATGGATGATGTGCTTGCTGTTGCAGTTCCATCTGGTTCATTTTGATTTGAGTTGGTTCCATCTGAAAGTGGTGACATTATTTTATTACACTTGAGTTGAATCCGGTATTTTGGGTTTGACCTTGTGTTTGATTGTGAATTTTCATTTTGCCTTCATGTGCACTTTGTTCATTTGATAGTTACTGGGTGGATGTTGTGCTTGCTGTTGCAGTTCCATATGGTTCATTTTGATTTGAGTTGGTGCCATTTGCTTTTGATTCATTGATCTTTTGCGTATTTCATATGCTGTATTGGCGAGGCAGTACACGTGAGCGTGTACTACAACCAATTAGTATTGATGTTTTTAAGTGGTATTTCAATTGTTTGAATTGTTTCGTGTGTCCAATTCAATATTTTGAAATTGTATTTTGACTTGGTTTGATTTGATCATTTTGTTGTTGTCTAATTATCTATTTGATAATTAGATTATGAATTTCTAATTATTTATTTAATAATTAGATTTTGTTGTTAATTGCCGTTTAGGCAATCCTGTTGTTTTCTAAATTATCTTCATTGATAATCCTTTCATTTATCTTTGTTGATAATTTGAATTTGCTGATTTGTTGTTTAACACTGTTACGTGTTATATTTATCATTATCTAATTTCCTTACTATAGGATTGGATGGGTAAGATTTATTGTGACTGTCGTCTATTTGATTATTTAATTATTATTGCTTCCGTGCATTAATAACTGAGTTTGAATTAAACTGACCCGTGTATTATTTTCTTTCGAATTTAATACTCGGGTTAGACCGAGTTTTTACAGGTTGTAGATATTTTGTTTTGGGTTGCTGCTTGAGCTATGAAGTCTCTTTATATCATTAGGAGTAGTCGTTGTTATAGTATAGGATGTTATGTATTCATGTATATTATTCACGATAATGTACTTGTATATGTAACTTCCATTGTCGACAGTTGTAGTTGTATCATATGTATTGTATCACATGTATTGTAACTGACATCAGTTATATATATATATATATATATATGAGACTTTTTATTATCTGTGTTCCGCATTTGGCTTATCTGTTTTATTATTATATATATTGTCCTAAACGATTATGAACCATCATAGTTCGTTTTATACTGGAATTGGGTATGTCGATGGGAGTAAATAAATAAGAGATGAAAAATAAAAATATATACCACTCCTATCGAGGTAACCAATACTAGTGTAAGGCCTAACTATGTATAGCCGCTCCTATCCAGCCTTATTCTTCGCAATAACAGACAGTATTTCCTTTTAATACTCTTTGTTATTGTGAGCATAGAGGTGGGGGGTCACAAGAAATCTATAACATAATTACAGGAACATATTCAGGGAAAGAGATAAGTCAACAAAGCTTGTCGAAGATTCATCCGTAGCAAATGGAGTTGTCATCATAAAAAAGGGGTCGAATGTTCGATCGTAGATTTTGATTGCTGACATGAAACAACGATTCACAAATCTATGACTACGACATCATCCATACTCAACGACTCAAAGTATGGCTCATATAGTTATATGCTTTAACAAGAGTCATCAAATATGTATATAGAGTCTAGTTGAGTGCTTTGTTAAAAAATTTCCTCTAGAATCATCACTTGCATTTAAATAAACTTGCATGGATATTTTAGTCAAAATCTAGTTTTCAAAAAATGCAGGGAGCAAGGTTCGAACTCGGGCCATTAGTTTAAAAGGCAAGTGCTCTAACCAAATGAGCTATGGTTGTTTTTTGTTTAACAACAGAACTCAATCGACCGAATGCATTCAGTCAGTCAACTGAATCTATGCACTTTTGAATGCACATGCACATTTTTGAATTCAGTCGGCTGAAGCTTCTATACCAGTCGACTGAACTCTATATAACTATCATTTTTTTGAAAGGACGCTTCCTTTTCGAAGAGCCTTCTTCCTTGCGAAGAGTTTCAACCATTGCTGTTCGTAGAGATCTCTTCACCAGCAGTTGCAACTTCTTAACTATTATATATATGCATGAATTTCAAGATCAAATTACTCCACTTACTTGCTTAAACTTTTTTCATATTTTCTGAATTAACTACTCTCTTGAATTCATACCTTCATTGCTTTCATTCAAGATTCTATATTTCTAAAAGCAGTTTGAAACTTCACAGTCTTCATATGCACACAACTACACACATCATTCTTGAGGAAAAGATTATAGGAAGGGTGTACTGCAAGTGACGAATCTATGTTATTAGAACACACAAGGTCAAGACCATTGAGATTAGTCCCACATTGGACAATTTACAACATAAATCATGCATAAATACTAAGAGACCTCCCTTCACATCACCAATTGGTTTTGTGATAATACATGGTTCTCTAACATGGTACCAGAGCGGGTTTAAAGACAATCTACTTTGTAATCAAAGTCCTGTTCGGTTGCTCAGAAGGTCAAGACATGTTCTGTTGCTCAAGCGGCCAAATCCTGTTCTGTTGCTCAAGTGGTCAAGTCTTATCCGGTTTCTTAGGCGGTAGAAGTCATGTTCGGTTGCTCAGGCGGTCAAGTCCTATTCGGTTGCTTAAGCGGTAGAAGTCATGTTCGGTTGCTCAGGCAGTGTATACCTATTTCTTCGGGTTAAGTGATGGTTGCTATTTTAATTCCAGAAGGAGTCTGGGATTGGACGTAGAACATGAGTTCAAACCAGTATAAAAATCTCTGGTGTCATTTTACTTTACCATTTACTTTTATACTTATATTCTGCATCAGTAGATAACTTAGTTTATATTCACTGCTACTACATTTATATTGTTTTCAACTGTTGGCCATTTCGATCCTATAGGATAGCAGTACACTTCCATTTAGTATCAGAGCCTGGGATTCAAGAGATTGTAACAACATCCTGGAATAAATGGCCATAAAGAGATCTAGTCAAGGCAATAGGAAGAGGAAGAGCAATAAAGAAGAATCAAAGGAGCAAACAAGCAAATGCATCATGGCTAAACTCAGATCACAATTGGTATGCTTAGATTCTTTATATAAAGATCTTTTGTTAGCAATTGACGAATTATTAAAAGATTGTAAAACTTTGTATAAAGTTAATGGAATTGCTTTAGCTAAGTTAAAACATTGTGAGCAAGAAATTTCCAATTTAAAAGAGAAAACAAATTTTTAATATAACAAACTAAATGTTTTGAAAGTACTTGTAACGACCCGAAATTTTCGATCCCGAAATTTCGAGATAGTTAGTGAAAAGAAAGAGTAAGAAGAAGAAACAAGAACAAGACACAGAAACCTCACATTCGCAGCGGAGCAAAATATAATATCACATAATAATAGCAGTTATACAAAGAGAAACTGTATCTATCAATTATCATTGATATATCAGAGTTATAAAAATTTACACAACAGTGGACAGATACAATTTAACATGTCTCAGACATATACAATATCATAGAGTAAACTCTCCATACGACTCTACCATCCAGCTCGCCTTCTGAGCTCCAGAACGTCCTTTCCTGAAAATTTGTAATACTCGGTCTGACCAGAGCATTACATCAAAGTAACACCCGGGTCAGGCTGGAAACCAGCGTGGGTAAACCCATCTAACATGGAATACAAAAGTTTACAACTCATATAAACCCGGGGTACGTATATCAATTTACAATTTCATAAATTGTTATAGACATCATCTATTTCACACATTAATTTCTAAGTGCCAAAACTTAGATTAAATGGTCCAGTTCGCTTAAATCATTCCATTCCAACCAACTTATTTCATATATCAATCTATAAAGAATCGAAGTGGTTTCGGATATTTACTAATACCCGACTTCGGTCTCTTCGAATTCAATGCAATCATAATCCATATTCAAGTGAATTACAATTCAACTTTAAATGTAAGATGTCACTATTTACATAGCAATTCATCATTGATAGATAACCATATCATCATTTTCCATCCAAACATGTGATATCACAAAACATTTCATATCAGAGATATCGATTAATTCAAGGCATTTAACATCATTCAATCATTCCTAAGCAAGATCGATCACTTAATTTATCTCTAGTTAAATTAATTACTAACTTTAATAACTTATCATTAATCACGATGACCCTAAAGTAATTACTCGATTAATTACCTTATAACCACTTACATTGATTAATTATCTCCTAATTAATCATACTCATAAATTGACTAACCCTTAACAATTTTCTTCTAATTACTCAATCCTTTCATTACACTAGGTAATTAATCTTTAATTACTTTCCTTAAAAATTTAACTTTAGTTTCTTTCATCAAGTAATTATACCATTGCTTAATTGATTTTATTGGTTAATTACATTGACTAAATACCCCTGAAACAATAATTAGTCATAACAATTAATTATTCTTTTATTAACAATAATCACTCTTTAATTTCTAATTTATTGATCAATAACAAATTCTTATAAATAAATCTTTAATTATCAACGAAATTAAATGATAAATTATTTACCTTAATCCATCTTCTTAATTTTCATTCCATAACCTTACCTAATAACCTTGGAATCAAAATAACATAAAAGTTTTAAGTTTAAGTAAAACTCAAAATTTTTAATCTTTTAACTTAAACCATTTAATTATCTAATTAATTTAGCTTTTAAAACAACGTAAATAATTGTCAAAACATTAAATAAGAAATCTACCCCTCAATAGTTTATGATAATTAATGTGTCCTGACACAATTACATCTAATATAAAACCCAGAACAAACCCGAGTATTACCTCACACAAACATGAGTTAAACCCTATACTTCTCTTATGTTCCTGACTTCGAGCCTACCCCAACATTTTCTCAGCACGAACTCGAGCAGTAATGATCTTTACACAAACCTGACATGTTCCGTACGTGTGCACCTGCACAACTACGCCGATCGTCATTGATCGCCGCCGATAGCACTCGCAAAACACCGGAGACCTTCCCTGAGCATCCCATCACCCAGATCCTTTGCATGGCCTCGAAATCGAATTCGAGCCCTAAGGAGAACCACCTGAACCCAATCGATCATCAGCAAACACCTTGATTCTGATCATCCCTACTGCGAGCGTTAACGCCTCCGCCTCTAAAAATTCGCCACTTCATCCTCCTTCTTATTCACTTAGTCCGATCCACTCGATTCAACCCACGGCGACAAAATTATCACTCAAACCATCGCAGGTTAAACTCATCATTAAACCCTAATGTCGCTACGCCGTGCCACCTCAGCAAGAGATATCGTCCCTGACTAATTTTCCCATTATTCACGTTCCTCGAGCCACCTATGACAAGCACCCAGAGCCACTGTTCGTCGTTGTTCGACGAAATTTGACCATAACCCAATATTTGATCAACTACAAATTTCACACCCTGTCCAGTATTAAAAATCTAGATTTACATTTTAAAATTCATAATTCTAGATGGCAAACAAGATTATATAATTGAATCTAAGAATTTTGATATTTAATTTTGATATGTACCAAAGACTCACTGTCCTTTTTTTTATATTTACCAGATGATATTCAAATCTATCTTACATACATATATTTTCAAATTTTAATTCAAGTTTAAACGAACATGCTTTGTTCAGAGAAAAAAGCCTAAAAATCATTCAACTGAATGATTTAAATTTTTGAATTAGGATAAAACCTATAATATTAGGAACAGAACAAGTTTTCCTGTTCTCAAAGAGACTAATACCTTATATATTCATCATTTTTTTTTTAATAAATTCCCAAGTTTCCATAGAAACTTTGTCTTGATTTACTTAACTGTTTTTAAATTTCAATCTTGTCCAAACTAACATCTCTTGATTGGAAACTATTTTCTAAAATAAAATAGAGGGATGTGATATGATTTTTTTCTTTCAGATATATTACCTGTATCTTGTAAATAAATTTATATATCTGATTTTTCAGACAAGCACAACATCTTTCTGCATGTAGACATGTTTCAGAAGCTGAAAACCATCATGCAATCCCATTTTCAAACATGTATTACTAGTTTACTTCAATCGTTTAGCATATGCATCAAGTTTGAAGTGATTCATGTTTACAGATTAAAGAAAATAGAGGTTCAAAACTAAGATCAGAGGTATTTTAAAATCAATAGAAATACCATAGCATTCATACATACAAATATGCAAAGAAATCTTCACACGGTTTTCACAAGCTTTTCAAGTTTTAAATCTAGAAAAAATCTTACTCACCTGAATTAAAGAGGCAGAGCTTTGAAAAAAAAAAAACTTGTAAACTTGACTGCCTTGATCCCCTTAAAGAACTGAAATGCTTTAAATAATGAAAAGCTAGCTTTTGAAAACTTTGATTCTTCAGATTTTCTTGCTTGGTCCCTTGAAAAATGTTGTAGGCTTGAAGATAAATGATTTATAGGTTTTTGTTTATAGGCTTTGGCTTTTGAATTGAAAACTGTTTGCAGGGTATTCGATTTTGGTTTGAGAAATGGTTTCAGGCTTTGTTCTTCAGAATTCTGGTTGCATGTTGAGGAGTTTACAGGCTTGCAAAGATTACATGTTTTGAATTGTTTTTGAGGAATGATTTACAGGTTTTGGTTTGAGATAGCTTGCAGTTTGGGTTGTTTACAGATTTTAATTTTCCTCTTGAAAATGTGTGATAAAAAAAATGAAAGAGAAGAAGATATGGTTTCACAAAAAAATGAATACAGCACTAATCTTGATTTTCTACATATTAATAATAAAAAAAAAGATTGCCACTTGTTGCCATGCATGATATCCTATATTACAAATGTTTAAATTCATTATTGCATTAATTACTTATTATATATATATATATATATATATTTCTTTTAAATAAATCATATGTTGTAACGACCCAACTTCCACACTCCAGGAAGTCGCATCGCTAATAAGAAAAGAAAGAGATAGAAAAGAGAAAGAAAGAGAAGAAGAACAAAAAACACATCAGAATCTAAACAGCGGAACGAATAAATTATATTAGTAACATAAAGTGTTACATAGTTTACAACCACTTCAGAGTACATAGATATACAACATATACTAGACAGTTATAAACACCTGTCTAGTATTTACAACATAATACAATCCAGGGACAACACAGAGACACACAACGGAATAATATATATCTAACGCAGAAGCCTCCTGCTCTATTGCTTCTCCACTATTCGTCAAAGCTAACCTGATTCCCTTGGCTACTCGTAAAAATTTGAGTACCCAAGAGTTTATGAAAAACAAAAATAAACTCCGGGTCAGACATGAGTCTGGTGTGAGTAACAGGTTAAAGTTGCTTAACTTTAAAAATCCTTTGAAAAGAAAAGGTATCACGTAAGACTTCCCACACATAAACATGGAAAAGTTTTTACCTTACGCTAACCAAAACATTTGATAGGAAATCGGATGATACTATAATAGTGTCTAGGGTTTTCAAGTAAATAAGAAATAGCCGAAATTGTTACATCTATTAAATTCCAGCTACTAGCCACAAAAGTGGGTAATACAATCAAAACCGTTGGCACTTATTGGATTTTGGATTCCGTACAATGGCAGGGCTACTGGGGTACCGCCCGTCACAGTACGTGGCCTAGATCAACGTACCGAGGAGTACTCCCACTCCCCTGCAACACAAGGCCGGACCCATTCCTTACTGAAAAGTTCCGAACAAGACAACCCCGCAGTTGGTGCGCAATTCCAATTGCCCACTAAGCCGAATATAAAGGGACCTCTAGACAGGGATCAATCTTGCTCTCCAGTGGGTGCTACCCACGAAGCCTTGCTGCACCTCCCCTGTTTTAGCCATTCCCGGTTGATGAGGCTTGAGGCTACGATTACCTTTAGTGGACATATTATCTTAGAATGCTCATCGTCCACCTGACGATGTGCTGAAAGCATTCAATCCATACAAGTTCCTTCCGGGTTCGAACGAAACCGAAAGCATTATCTCGTTACACTCATTACGGAATCACCCACAAAGTTAACGACGATAACCCTTGCACTCTGAACCACCATCTCGAATCTATAAGTACTATTCCGTCAAACTCATTACGGAATCACCCACAGAGTTATACTGACGTATAGCCCTTACACCTCGAGTCTTCACTCTTCACATAAGATTCACGACCTATCGTTAATTTGGATCGATGTGGTTTTCGGAAATCCAAATATGGAAATCCGATCCCGGTCTCATCGAAATCCAAAGCGTGTCTTTTAGGTCCAAGTTGTTTTAGAGTTTAAAACAATTCAATTATATTATCTATATACACAAGATAGATAATTCATAGATTCACAACAGATAATTATCATTATCAAACCACAAATAATCCATATTATCACTATTAAAAGATAATCCATATCAATATCACAATGCAACCAATGCATCCATATCAATCAACATTACTAATCTCATTTCTGAGATTCAAACCATTCAAGACAACCAATAACAACCATTCATAAGCAATGATCTATAAACATACTATTTATAATTAACTTAAAATGAATTAAATTAATTACATCATCTTTAATTAATTTAAAATGAAGTAAATTAATTATTCACACAATATAAATCTTGCTTATATCATCATTAATTAATTACAAATTAATTAATTGATTAACCTCTAATTTATCATTTTAATTAATCAATCCTGATTAATTATACTTTAATTAATTTCACAAAATTTATTACTCTAAACCACATACAGTAATTAACCTTTAATTACTTCGTTAATTAATTAACTATAATTAATTACGTTTAACCTTAATTAATTACAATTAATTAATTATACTTAATCATTTATTATTGATTAATTAATTTTAATTAATCAATCTTAATCACACATTAATTATATTAATTAACGACTCTTAATTAGTTACTTCATTAAATTAATTACTTTCAGTAATTAATCTCACTTAATCCATAATTATTAATCACCTTTGATTAATCTCATTCTGTAATTAACTACCCTTAATCACTTATCAAATTAATTATTCCTTAATTAATTCCCTTAATTAATCACTTGATTAATTATACAAAAATAATTTAATCCAAATTATTTTCACAATCCCAATATCATCTATTAATTACATTCAGTAATATCTTTTAATTACTCCACTGAGTAATTTCACTACATTAATTACATAAAGTAATTATTATCAAATCAAATGTTTAAAATTAATTAAACTTAATTAATTAATCTAAACCAATCTCAATAAACTCATTAATTACATTAAGTAATTAATGCCTTAACTACTTTTATTTAAGTAATTAACTTAAATAAATTTCATAATTTATTATCATTAATTAATTAATCTAATTAATTATTAAAAATTAATCACATTAATTAATTACTAAATAAACTTTAGTTAATGACCATCATTAACTATTATTAATTCTTTAATTATTTTTCTTTAATTACTTTTTAATTATCTCTAATTTGAATTAATCCAAAAACTAAATAAATAAGTTATTCCTGAATTATCCTATTTATTTAATTATATTTAATATCTTAATAATTTCTAAGGAAATCCATTCCTTATTAATAATTTCCTACATATTAAAATGTACTTAGAATATTTCATTTTAAAAATTTAAATTTAAATTTCATTTTGAATCTAAAATTCAAAATGATATTAAGAAGTATCCAATTTAAATTTCATTTATTTCCTTTGAAATAAATGTAAATAACATTTATTACTTAAAATTAAACTTATATAAGATAAATCTTAATATACTTAATTTAATAAAAATCAAGTTTAAAATGCATTACTTTTAAAATTTCAAATTCAAGTTAACAATCATTTAACTTCCTATTCTAAATCTTTTATATATGATTTCATTCAAAAAGGAAATCAAGTTTTAAAAATATTTGTTTGAAAACAAATTTACTCCTAATAAACAACTTATATGTTAAACTTGTTTGAAACATTCAAATTCTAAAATTTATTCAAATATCCAGATTTTTGAATTCAAAATCTTTGAACCATTCCTTATGTAAAATTATTTGAATTCAAACTTGCATCGAACTCTTGCTTTACATCTTGATTTTAAAACTTCTCATTTAAAGATACAGGTTACAGGTAACATATACTATCATTCTCCAGAGACTCAGACATCTCGATCGCTCCTCCTTGAAGAACTGACCACAGAGACTTCCTATCTTAAACTAGGGTTACAGGTAACAAAATCACCACACTGTCTTCATATTGCTTTGCATTACCATCTAATAATTTTCCATTCATCAATGGATAGCTCCTCCACCTACCTGAAGGACCCTGACCAAAACATTTGCCCAGTTTCCCCCAAAAATTCAAAAGTTCCCTATACAGATCAACACAGAACAATACCATACTTTTCCACTAAAAAAAAATCCTATTATTTGTCCTCAAATCATAGTTTGATCTATGTATTAAATTCATAGTACTGAATTTTGTAATCTATTAAGTATGATTTTTATGTTGAATTTCATAAGTTGCGTTGTGTTTCTATTTCATATTACTAAATTTATAAATTTACAGAGTTTGATTTCTACTTTATAAATCAATCACTACTAAAACTCAGTTGTTTTTTTTAAAAAAAAACTGAACACAATTTAACTTTGATTCGCAGTTTAATAAACACATTTGAATGAATCTGAATACAATAACATATACTACATTATGTAATGTTAGTGTTTGAACAGTTTCTTGCATCTGGAAATAAAATGCAGAGAACAGCATAATCAATTTATTCACACACTTCTACAGAAAATCACAGATGCAAATGCATAAATCATTCACACTAAAACATGAAAATAAACAAGCAACTTTCTAAAATACTTAAACTTCATTAATTAGGATGTTACTCACCTGATTCATGAGGGAAGAACAGAGCTTCCAGATCTGAAACAGTTTGAACACCTTATAACTGAAATCCCTTGTTTTAAAAACTTTGAGTTTCTTTTTAGAAACTGAGTTGCTTCTTCTTTAGTTTTGAAAAATGCAGTTGCCTCCCTTAAATTTTGAGACTGCATGCATGATGCTTGAATCCAGATTTTTAATGAAATGCAGGCTACAGATTTTGCATGCTTTGAAGTAGTTACAGGTTTTCTTGAGAGTGAATAAGGTTTTGATTAACAGGGAGATGATTTACAGGCTTGATTCTTTTGAAGATGTGTAAGTTGCTATTTTAGATTTGATAAATGAGAAGTTTTGTCTCAGATTTAAGTTTTAGAGAATGTGATTCATTTTTGTTTAGCTCTAGAAAAGAAATAAAAATGGAAAAAGAATTTGTTTTATATATAAAACTGAAAATTTAAATTTTATTGAACAAATAAAAGAAAAGCCAAATTTAAATGACACGTGTCTTACATTCTACTTAATCTTTTAACACTTGTTGTTTAATTAACCCATATGTTAACACATGTCTCATAATTTAGTTAATTATACTTTTAAATGTTAATAAGCTATATATTTAGTTAACTTGAATTTTAAAGATGTTTAATATAAGATAGTTTAGTTAATTTGTTAACATGCACTTATTTACATGTATATAGATTTTAAAATAAAATAAATCAAACTATATTTATAAATTTAAACCTACACAAATATTTCAAAATCAAGATAAAATAAAAACAATTATACTTTAGATTTAAAACTTTGACTTCATGTTCAAATTGAATTTTGAAAAACAATATTTTTGTTTAAAAATTTATTCACTAAAACAAAGTATTATTATATTTTTAGAAATAACAATATATAATAACCATAAATAACTATTAAAGAAATTATCTTCTTATTAATAATTATTTATTTTATCACATTATATTTTAAAGAAACTCAAAATAATCTCACTGTTACTTATTTAAATTTTAAACTTGAGTTAAAATATTTTAAATCATTTCAATATTTATCTTATATATTTAAAACCATATTTATTAATTAAATAGCTTTTAAAAAGTTTAACTATTAAAAAAAATCATAATTTCCAAATTACTAAAGATACATATTTTATAGAAAACAGGATTTATTTATTAATCGGATTAAAACAAGATCTATATACAATATATACAATATTCTATATATATTATAAATATAAAACAATTTATTTAATTTAAAAAGATAAAATCTATCAATTTACTATTTATTTTATTGAATTATTAAATTAACTCAAATCTTATTACAAAGATTATCAAATCAATTTAATTTTTATTACAGATTATTAAATTGATATTGCTTTAAAATTCCGGGTCATCACATATGTTATGTTATATTTATTCATATATGCAACCATCTTGATTTCAAGAAAATTTTAAAAAGAAAACATTTCAAACCTGTAACAACCCGCATATTTATCGATTTTATATTTAAATATTTTATTTAAATATTTTATCGTTCGTCGGATTTTAGTCCGAAAAGCTACTTTTTGCATACGGTAGAATTAGGACTCGAGACCACTTCCATTGAGTTCAAAATGCCGTTTGCGGCCTTTTTGAGTATAAGCTTCGATATGTTTGGAGAAAGTTGATTTTTGCTACTTTTTCCCGCTTAGGGCTTTGGTTGGGCTGAGCCAATTAGTCACTTAACTCAGTTCCAACACTCTCCTCTTCATTCACTTCTCTTCTATTTTCCTAACACTCAAGCTCAAGCAAAAATGGAGGAAGAGAATGGGAAATAGAAATTCCTAAGCCCTAGCTTGCTTTGCAAATCCATCTCCTTGCTCCAGAGTTCATGAGAACCCATTGGTAAGCTTCCTCTTCTTCTTCTCCAACTCATTCTCTCTTTGAATTTCAGAAATTTCCTAAACCTAACTTAGGAAATGTTCTTCTTTTTAGCTTAGATTCAAGCTTCTAGAGTTGGACTTGAAGAGTGGTTGATTCCTCTTTGCTTTCAAGCTTCATCTACATAAATTTTAGTGCAAAGGTGAGATTTTTATCTCACATCTATGACTATAATTATCTTTGGTTGTTGGGTATGAATTCCTAACACTTCTTCATGTGCATTTGCTCTTGTTTTGGATTGATTTTGTGAATACTCCAATTTTTGGGTTTTTTAAGTCAAATTTGTGTGAAATCCTTTTATGGATGTTTGATCATGTTTTTGGTGATGCACCGAGGAGCATATAGGGCCGGGTTGCCGATTGGCATAAATCCTTAGAGCCAATGTTCGTCCGGTTGTATTTTGGAAGAATTTGCTCTTCATTTGAATAGGCTGAAAAACAGCCCAGGCATGATTCAGTCGACTGAAAACTCTGTTCAGTCGACTGAACCTGAAACCCGAGAGTTTCCAGGCATGATTCAGTCGACTGAAAAACTCTGCACAGTCGACTGAACCTGGAAACAGAAAGTTTCCTGAACCTGCAAAATTTCCAGGCAAAGGGTCAGTCGACTGAAAACTCTGTTCAGTCGACTGAACCTGCTGTTTTAGTCCAATTTGCCTTTTTGGATTGAATTTCCAATTTAAATCGATTCGTGATGATCCTATTTATTGTCATCATTTATTATCATCTTTGATGACTTAGTTTCTTTGGGAATTTTAGATATATCCACTTCGATGGATCCTTTATCGATTTCATTGGATTTTTATTCACATCTTCGAATGTGATCTTTGTGATTGATTGTTTCTACAATCCCCCTTGTGCTTTGTCACTTTAAAAATATGAAGGTTTTCTATACTAGTAGTAAATATCAAAACTCTTTCCTCAAACGATTTCAATACTATTTTAATACCAAATTCGTTCATAAAACCGTTTTCCAATCTATTAGTATATACAAACCTTTACCTCACTCGTATGAGAAATCTAATTAAACGACTTAGTAAAACGAGTGGTATGAAACGCTTGCGTTTACTTCGTCGGTTAATTCTTGGACTTGTTCGATTGAATCTCTTGTGACAATTTTCTAATGGAGATCTACAATTTGTTTGTAAATATTTAAGTTAAGCTAGTGGTTATGGGACATGAAGCTAAGCTCATATATTTACTAGCTTAGTGTAATCGACACTTCTCTTTGATCATGACGATCATTTTAGGTTTTAGACTAGCATCGTGCTATGTCTTTGTGATTTGGTTCATCGGACGTCCCGCTGTACGACGTCGTTGTTCCCTTTGATTGTGATTTGGTTTATCGGATGTCCCGCTGTACGACGTCGTTGATCCTTTCCTTGTGATTTCTGGATCTCGTGTGTTGAATTCTGGAATTTATGTTTCACCAACTTTTACGATGGGCATTGATATATGTGTCATATATTGTGGCTTGGTGAATGAAATTAGGAGTATGACATTCCTTTTTATCTTGAGTAGATTATTGTGATATTGATTAATGTCTTGTTGATTTCCAATTTACTTATTTATCACAGCTTGGCATTGTGATTATTATATATTTATGTCATATCTCTTATTATATATCACTTCATCTGATATTTATAGCTAGACTGATCCGTTTATTATTTTCTTATTAAATAATACTCGGGTCAGACCGAGATGTTACAGGTGCTTCTGCTTGACTTCTCTCTTGGGATTGATCCCTCTGACTTTTGGCTAACCACTTAGATTAGTAGTTTTTGTTGTATACATTTGAGAGATAGACTCCATAATGTATACTTATTCTTTTGTGTAGTTCATGTAACTATTTCTTTTGTGATATGTGGATCTTTTTAGACCACTACTCTGATGTACACTTTCATGTGTAATATTCATATCTATTTCCGCCTTTGTGATATGAATTGTCTATGACTGATTTATGTTATGTTTATTTCTATATTTGTTTCCGAAGAAATTATTGCCACTGTGTAGTTAGCTTTGAGTTTGTGTCGGTATGTCGGATTTCCTCTTGAGATGAAAAGTTATATTTTTATCCGGTACATCGGTACTCGCACAAAGCAATTATACAGATGGTCGCTCCTCAACAGCCTTATTCTCCATGCTAGTTGACAGCATTCACAGTAATGTTCTTGTCTAGCGTGGGTATAGAGGTGGGGCGTCACAGCTTGGTATCAGAGCCAAACTTCGGAACAATATGGAATATTATAACAAGGATCATCGTCCTAAGTCCATCTTAGGAGTTGTGCTTTAGGATGTTATTAGGGTCTTCGTACCGTTCTATCCTATTTTCTTTATGATTCCTTGTTTTATCAATCAAGTTTGATTGAAATTTATTTTGAGAATAACTCTTTCCTCTTCTTTCTTTCTTTCTTAAAGAAGAGAAATGGTTAGACCTGGCCGTCCCAGCGCCGGTCAATCTAGTGCTACTCCCCAGGATGGAGTTTTTATGTCTGCCCAACAGCTTCTAGATCTTGTCAAGAACGCTCAAACAGCGGGTCCCAATCAGGAGCCTACTCATCCTAGATCCGGTTTTGCACGCTTGTGCAGAGACTACACCGATTTGGGTGGAGGGCCATTCAGGGGATCCGAGAGTGTTATTGAAATTCAAGCTTGGCTCAAATCATGCGATCGCATCTTTTCTCGCATGAATCTTATTGACCTTCATCGAGTCCAAGTAGCTTCTAGCATGCTCCAAGAAAGAGCATTGGATTGGTATGAGCTTTTAATTTCTGAAATCATTGAGGCGGATCTTACTTGGGAGCAATTCCGGGGAAGATTCGAATTGAAATTTGTGCCGGAGGCTGAAAAAGTAATCTTAGCCCGGCGTTTCATAGACCTTGTTCAAGGTGAATCTTCTGTGGCAGACTATGTCGCATCCTTCGAATCTCTGTCCAAATACGGGATTGAGTACATTAATACCCCATTGAAGAAAAATCAGAGATTTGTCTATGGCTTGAATAAGAATCTTAAGAAGCCATTACTCCTGAAACTTGAGGTTTCATTTGATCAGCTTATTGATATCGCTCTTCGTCTTGAAGAGGCCGATAATGAAGGTGATGTTGAAGTTGTGCGTGCCCAACAAAACTTCGACAGTAACTTGAAGAGGCCTATCAAATTCAAAGGCCCCGATTCTAATAAGAAAGGAAAGCAACAAACTCAGGCAGCAAATATTCCTACCTCTAGTCGTGGACGATGCTACAATTGTGGTTCCACAGACCACCATGTAAGGGAGTGCCCGAAACCCCTCTTTTGCCGTTATTGCAAAGGTTCGGGTCATCTTTTATCTTCGTGTCCTAAGCTTCCAAGCAAGTGAGAAGGAAAGCTACAACTTTTGGTCAAGGTATTTTCATTCAATCCTCGATGGCATTGTTTTAATTCGTGAACTTTCTATTTGAGTTCTTTTTGATATGGGTTTCATCTCATTATTTTTATATCAAAAGAACTTGTTGATTCTTTCCTTTGAATATTTTGGGCTTATTGACTTCATTGAGAATTGCGAATCCGGATGGTAGATCCGCAACACTCAATTTGCTTTTGTTTAGATGTCGAGATTGTTTTATGTGACTTTTCTTTCCGAGCCGATATTTTTGCTTTGGCTTCGGAATTGACCTTTCTGTAAGGATTGGCTTAATCATTGTGAAGCCCATATCCTATTTTTCCGAGTGGATTATTCATCTTCGACATTTTCAATCTGTTAAGCAGATTTCTATTTTTCTTTGTGATTTTGATTCCATCTTGATGGCATCATTTTATTCTTTAAAGTCCTTATGGTGAGGAAAGTGTTATTTCTCTCATCTAAATAGTTTGAGAATTTTCCGGTATATTTGACTTGTCTTAGGATTATGACCTAAGTAATCTTTTGTGTGGTGCTAAGGTCTTTTTAGTTCGACTTTACCACCGTTTTCATTTGCTACAAGTTGCGGAAGTTAGCATTTCACTTATCGCATTCCGCACTTGTTATGATTCCTATGAATGAATTATTATGTCATTCAATTTGTCCAGCTTGTTTCATCCGTTTTATAAATCCAATATTCTATGAAAATTTCAATGAGACCATTCTTATTTATGGACTTTGGATGGAAATAGAAATTTAAAATTTTGCAAATCTTTTTCATAAGATTTAATTATAAGTGCAATTTGATTTTTTTCTCTTAAAATGAGCAAAGAATATTCTTAAAACTTTTTAAGAGATTTATTTATCCTAGAAAAGATGACTTTGTGATTGTATTGCCCGTTGAGTGCTTTAAGAATTTTGGTCGATGCGCTTGATCAACGTTATCGATAGGAATTTCCTAAACGCTTTGATGTGACAATCAGACACGATATATTGACTTGTAAAAATTTAAATTTTTGTAGAAAGATTATTACATAAAAATAAAAATGTAATTTTGAAAGTTTTAACTTTTCGGGGAAGAGAATTATTTAAAAGAACCCTTCCTTTCAATACTCTTATTCTTGTGATTCCTGAAGGGGAACCAAGACTTTGCTATTTGTGCCGATACTAGTCGTATTGGTTTGGAATGCCATTCTCTTGCAAAGGAGAACGTGCTATCCCTTGTACTTCTAAATCATTATAGCTTCTCGAGACTAGATAGCCACTTATGATCTAGTGCTCTCGGCTAATGTTTTTGCTTTTGGAATTTGGCATCATCTTTGTTCTCTATCTCGATCATAAATCTTTGGAATATTTATGTTCTCTTAAGGAACTTTATGTTGACTCGAGTTCCTAGCATCTTATGATCTTGATATTCTTTTATTCCCGAGAAGGGAAATCGTGTTGCCAATGCGCTTTGTCGTAAGCAACAAGTGGTTGATTCTTTGATGTTGTCTGAATGGAATTATTTTTCTATCAAGTTCATCAGACGTTTTGGTATACTTCGTTTTATTGAGCTTTATCTCATTCCTTTTAACTAGCGTCCGATGTCCTTTTATTGTGTTCGGTTCATTGGGCGTACCGTTTTTGTACTACGTCGGTGTTCCGAAAATCATTCGGGCTTCGGTTCATTGGACGTACCGTTTTTGTACTGCGTCAGTGTTCCGAATTATTTGGAATTTGATTCATCGGATGTACCGTTGTACTACATCGATGTCTTTGCTATTTGATTCATTGGATGTACCGTTTGTACTACATCGATGTCTTTGCTATTTGATTCATCGGATGTACCGTTTGTACTACATCGATGTCTTTGCTTTTGATTCATCGGATGTACCGTTGTACTACATCGATGTCTTTGCTATTTGATTCATCGGATGTACCGTTTGCACTACATCGATGTCTTTGCTTTTGATTCATCGGATGTACCGTTGTACTACATCGATGTCTTTGCTATTTGATTCATCGGATGAACCATTTGTACTACATCGATGTCTTTGCTTTTGATTCATCGGATGTACCGTTGTACTACATCGATGTCTTTGCTATTTGATTCATCGGATGTACAGTTTGTACTACATCGATGTCTTTGCTTTTGATTCATCGGATGTACCGTTTGTACTACATCAATGTCTTTGCTTTTGATTCATCGGATGTACCGTTTGTACTACATCGATGTCTTTGCTTTTGATTCATCGGATGTACCGTTTGTACTACATCGATGTCTTTGCTTTTGATTCATCGGAAGTACCGTTTGTACTACATCGATGTCTTTGCTTTTGATTCATCGGACGTACCGTTTGTACTACATCGATGTCTTTGCTATTTGATTCATCGGATGTACCGTTTGTACTACATCGATGTCTTTGCTTTTGATTCATCGGATGTACCGTTGTACTACATCGATGTCTTTGCTATTTGATTCATCGGATGTACCGTTTGTACTACATCGATGTCTTTGCTTTTGATTCATCGGATGTACCGTTTGTACTACATCGATGTCTTTGCTTGGGTTCATTGGGCGTACCGTTTTTGTACTACGCTGATGTCCCAAATTGTTTGAGTTTCTAGTTTTTCGGGCGTACCGTTTTTGTACTACGCCGTTGCACCGGCTCAATTTTCTGCTATTCTTGACGTTCCCCACGTCTTTTATCTACGGGAATGCCTTAGGGATTCCGGTTTTCATTCTTGAGCTCGGTGTTATTGTGGAAATTGAAGTTTCACCAGATTTCTTGCTAACTCTTTTGTGCACTTTATGGTGAACTTCCTATTTCAAAATTTTCTTTTGTGTTAATATGCTTCTATGGTTGTTACTTCATATATTTCCTTCTTACTTATTGCGAGGACGCAATTTCTTTAAGGAGGGGTGTCTGTAACAACCCGCATATTTATCGATTTTATATTTAAATATTTTATTTAAATATTTTATCGTTCGTCGGATTTTAGTCCGAAAAGCTACTTTTTGCATACGGTAGAATTAGGACTCGAGACCACCTCCATTGAGTTCAAAATGCCGTTTGCAACCGTTTTGAGTATAAACTTCGATATGTTTGGAGAAAGTTGATTTTTGCTACTTTTTCCCGCTTAGGGCTTTGGTTGGGCTGAGCCAATTAGTCACTTAACTCAGTTCCAACACTCTCCTCTTCATTCACTTCTCTTCAATTTTCCTAACACTCAAGCTCAAGCAACAATGGAGGAAGAGAATGGAAAATAGAAATTCCTAAGCCCTAGCTTGCTTTGCAAATCCATCTCCTTGCTCCACAGTTCATGAGAACCCATTGGTAAGCTTCCTCTTCTTCTTCTCCAACTCATTCTCTCTTTGAATTTCAGAAATTTCCTAAACCTAACTTAGGAAATGTTCTTCTTTTTAGCTTAGATTAAAGCTTCTAGAGTAGGACTGGAAGAGTGGTTGATTCCTCTTTGCTTTCAAGCTTCATCTTCATAAATTTTAGTGCAAAGGTGAGATTTTTATCTCACATCTATGACTATAATTATCTTTGGTTGTTGGGTATGAATTCCTAACACTTCTTCATGTGCATTTGCTCTTGTTTTGGATTGATTTTGTGAATACTCCAATTTTTGGGTTTTTTAAGTCAAATTTGTGTGAAATCCTTTTATGGATGTTTGATCATGTTTTTGGTGATGCACCGAGGAGCATATAGGGCCGGGTTGCCGATTGGCATAAACCCTTAGAGCCAATGTTCGTCCGGTTGCATTTTGGAAGAATTTGCTCCTCATTTGAATAGGCTGAAAAACAGCCCAGGCATGATTCAGTCGACTGAAAACTCTGTTCAGTCGACTGAACCTGAAACCCGAGAGTTTCCAGGCATGATTCAGTCGACTGAAAAACTCTGCACAGTCGACTGAACCTGGAAACAGAAAGTTTCCTAAACCTGGAAAATTTCCAGGCACAGGGTCAGTCGACTGAAAACTCTGTTCAGTCGACTGAACCTGCTGTTTTAGTCCAATTTGCCTTTTTGGATTGAATTTCCAATTTAAATCGATTCGTGATGATCCTATTTATTGTCATCATTTATTATCATCTTTGATGACTTATTTTCTTTGGGAATTTTAGATATATCCACTTCGATGGATCCTTTATCGATTTCATTGGATTTTTATTCACATCTTCGAATGTGATCTTTGTGATTGATTGTTTCTACAATCCCCCTTCTGCTTTGTCACTTTAAAAATATAAAGGTTTTCTATACTAGTAGTAAATATCAAAACTCTTTCCTCAGACGATTTCAATACTATTTTAATACCAAATTCGTTCATAAAACCGTTTTCCAATCTATTAGTATATACAAACCTTTACCTCACTCGTATGAGAAATCTAATTAAACGACTTAGTAAAACGAGTGGTATGAAACGCTTGCGTTTACTTCGTCGGTTAATTCTTGGACTTGTTCGATTGAATCTCTTGTGACAATTTTCTAGTGGAGATCTACAATTTGTTCGTAAATATTTAAGTTAAGCTAGTGGTTATGGGACATGAAGCTAAGCTCATATATTTACTAGCTTAGTGTAATCGACACTTCTCTTTGATCATGACGATCATTTTAGGTTTTAGACTAGCATCGTGCTATGTCTTTGTGATTTGGTTCATCGGACGTCCCGCTGTACGACGTCGTTGTTCCCTTTGATTGTGATTTGGTTCATCGGATGTCCCGCTGTACGACGTCGTTGATCCTTTCCTTGTGATTTCTGGATCTCGTGTGTTGAATTCTGGAATTTATGTTTCACCAACTTTTACGATGGGCATTGATATATGTGTCATATATTGTGGCTTGGTGAATGAAATTAGGAGTATGACATTCCTTTTTATCTTGAGTAGATTATTGTGATATTGATTAATCTCTTGTTGATTTCCAATTTACTTATTTATCACAGCTTGGCATTGTGATTATTATATGTTTATGTCATATCTCTTATTATATATCACTTCATCTGATATTTATAGCTAGACTGATCCGTTTATTATTTTCTTATTAAATAATACTCGGGTCAGACCGAGATGTTACAGGTGCTTCTGCTTGACTTCTCTCTTGGGATTGATCCCTCTGACTTTTGGCTAACTACTTAGATTAGTAGTTTTTGTTGTATACATTTGAGAGATAGACTCCATAATGTATACTTATTCTTTTGTGTAGTTCATGTAACTATTTCTTTTGTGATATGTGGATCTTTTTAGACCACTACTCTGATGTACACTTTCATGTGTAATATTCATATCTATTTCCGCCTTTGTGATATGAATTGTCTATGACTGATTTATGTTATGTTTATCTCTATATTTGTTTCCGAAGAAATTATTGCCACTGTGTAGTAGCTTTGAGTTTGTGTCGGTATGTCGGATTTCCTCTTGAGATGAAAGGTTATATTTTTATCCGGTATATCGGTACTCGCACAAAGCAATTATACAGATGGTCGCTCCTCAACAGCCTTATTCTCCGTGCTAGTTGACAGCATTCACAGTAATGTTCTTGTCTAGCGTGGGTATAGAGGTGGGGCGTCACAAAACCTTTTTTTTATAAATCCCATTTAAATTTAAACTAAAGCTAAGATATACTTTAAACACTTAAACCTTTACCTAAAATATTTTAAAATTATATAATTAACACTTTTAAATAGCATTGAAAAAAAAAATTATTTTTAAATTTAATCATGATTTCTAAATTACCAAAATACATTAGAATTTGAAAACATGATTTTTATTTATTAAATTAAAATCAAAGATATTCTATTTACAATATATACAAAAATATACACACATTAGAAATAGAAAATACTTTATTAACTTCAAAAGATAAAATTTACCAATTAAATATTTATTTACTTTATATTTACATATGTGTCGTATATTTTAAATAGCTCTTGAAATCGGTTTCTATATTTTTGAATAGAATTTAACTTTAATTACCCCTTTGAAAATTATTGAATCCAAACAATGCCTCCTAATTACTGTACATATACATACATATATCTATATATATATACTTATATACTTCTATGTATATATTTGAATTTTCTATCATTATAAAGTTTGCCTAAATTAATATATATATGTTAATTTCCTACAAAATTATCATTTCCAAATATTTAAATTTATATACACATCTAGATATTCTTTAGATTTCCATTTACTTATTTATCCAAACAAAAATTAGATAATTATCCAATTATCAGATGACCAAAAATTCGGGTTATCATATACCTTCCCCCTTTGAGTCTTTTCGTCCTCGAAAAGGAACGAAGCCAGAATTTATTAAAATACTTATTATCAGAAAAATTTCTCTTCGAACATTTTTAAACTATAAACCTTTTTTTTAACTTTTTTTTAAAATCAACATAGTATTACAAAAATAGTTTTATATAAATATTTTTTATAACTCGATGTCTCAACAAGTTCGTCCTCTTTCTCACAGAAATTCGGTCATACGTTGATCAGGCGTAAGACTGAAAATCTATAAGTACTTGGTGAACCCGATATCAACACCTAGTGAAAATATTTGAAAAATAATTTTATTGAAAATATAGAAAACATTTTTGAAAATAGAAGAAATATCTTTGTTGAGAATGCTCTGGAAATCATCACCCCCATCCATGGTCACAGTTACATTCCACGGTTACGTTGCCGTCACAGCAAAAGTCCATGTAACTGCAGGCTCTCCGCGGCCTCTCGATTACGCCATGGAACCCACACAACAGATCACAGTTACATCCAGGGTTACGTTGCCGTCGCAGCAAAAGTCCATGTAACTGCAGGCTCTCAACGGCCTTTGATTTTCGCTGTCAAAATGAAACCTCTCAATTCCTACATAGGTCGCAGTCTACCGATATAAAATCAAACGCAGACTGTTCGCTCTCAGCGGCAGACACGACTTTCGCTATGTTATACCATAGATCGCAGTTACATCCTGGGTTACGTTGTCGTCGCAGCAAAAGTCCATGTAACTGTTGGCTCTCAGCGGCACACACGACTTTCGCTATGGTATACTCTACTCATAATCCTCGGGAACTAGTTTTGTCCGGACTCCTCACAGGATCAACTTTAGAACCCCCTTTGGGGCTCAAGGCAGCACCACCCGGTGATACTCCTGAAAGTTCATTTCAAGGAAGCGCCTTTTCCCCCAGAGCCATCATCAAAACATTTTATACTGTACATATATAGTATCTTTAAATCATATACCTAGTATGATCTCATACAAAGCTCCTTTACACAAAATCGATTATTCCAAAATCGATAATTCTCAAACTAGGCTTTCCAAATTCAATATTGATTTTACCCAAAAATCAAAAGCCTTTCCAAATCCATAGGTTCCCAAAACCTTTTTTCAAAATCCTTATAAGATCCTTTATATATATATATACAGATATATATAATCTTTAAAATCTTGGATCATTTCAAACTTGTATAAAACTCCTTTTATACTTCAAAACACCTTCAAAATCCTTTCTTCTGGCAAAAGATTCAACAAGGGGAGTTTTATTTTATAAAACAAAGATATTTAACTTTGTTTACTCAAAATCAAATATTTAAATTTGATTACTCTTTTTAATATTTTCATTCAAATCCGTACGATGTACACATATCATCCGTACGCTATACCAATCTGATCGCTCACTCGACCACACACTTTCACTTCCGAACTAGTATCGTCCACCTGACTTTCTAGTGCGGACACAGATCTGGTTTCTTGATCAGAAATCGTTATTCTCCTTGCATAGCCTAACTATGATAGAGAACATCCAAAACCAATCAACAAATCAAGGTTCGCCGTCGAAAATCGAGTGAAAAATCCCACTCAGATCGATAAAACTATCTCGAAATTCTGTGCTCGAATCTGGATCAAATCACTATGCGAATAGAATAATAAACATACACCTTACGTATTTATCTTTATTGGTTATTAGAAAATTAATTCCATTTCTGTTCACATTCAGTTTGATTTTCATTCACTAACTCACAATTGCTTCAATCCATTTGGATTATCATCCCTATTCTTATCCCGATTGGGTATTTAACCAATAACAGTTTGAACTCGGCCTAGTTTATTTAGAAAATAGTTTGAAAATTTTAAAAATAGATAAGTAGTTGGAAAATAATTACTAGTTTGTAAAATAGGTGAAAAATAGCTAGAAAATAGTTAAAATAACTATAGAAATTTTTGATGATGGCAGAATAATAATAAGATAATAATTAGTTTTGTAAAATAGTTGAAATATAGTAATTAGTTTATAAAACAGTTGGAAAATTGTTAAATAGTTCCAAAACAATTGTAAAACAAATATAAGATAATTTAGCTTTAAAAAGAAAGGTTGTATATATAATAAATAGCTTGGAAAAAATAGGTTTATATTAAAAACAATTTATATTAAAAATAGTCCATAGTCAAAACTGTTATTTCCCCAATTTCCATTCTCATCAATTCAATTTAAATTTCCTCTACCATTTAAATTGACCTAATTCTAATTTTAATTACTTCAATTTCCATTGAAATTGATTCAATCCCAATTCAAGTTGAATTAATCTCAGTTTCTTTCCAAATTTAACTTTATTCAACCTTCATCTCAAATTTTACTAATTCAAATAAATTTCAATTGATCTAGTTCCAATTTCAATTCATTTCAACTCCAGATTGAATTAATCCCATTTTCAAACTCTATTTCCAAATCAAGTTGAATTATTCTTGATTTCCTTCCAAATTCAATTCAAATTCCATTTGAATTTAAAATTATTCAATTTTGATTATAATTCCAAATTATTCAAATCAATTTGGACTAATTTCAAATTGAACCCACTTCAATTTCAAATCGTTTCCAATTAATCCAATTAAATTTTCCCTTTGAATCTTATACCCATACATCTTCAATCACCATTTCAATTAATGCAAATCAAATTCAATTTGAACTAATTCAAATTTCAAATTTAAACCATCTCTCATTCATTTAAACAATTCCAATTCATAACTTAAAGATTTTTAACAACAATAGGATGATATTATCTAATTTATTTCAAAACATCCATTCATGTTAAATTTCTAGATCTCAAAACCAATTTGAGATCACTCAAATTCCCCAATTTAAATCAATCATTTAGCTTTCCAAGTTAAATCCCGATTTCATCCTGAAATTCCTAAATTAGGTTGATCGTTTAAATTTATTTAACTTCACATTAATAATCTTTCCTCTTATAAGTTCAAAAACTTATCACTTTTGGGTATCATATCTCATTCCCAATTTAAAACTCAATATTTAGAGTTCATCTCAAACCATCTTTGATATTATGTGTATCCACACATATTTACATATTAACTTCTTGGTTTTAATTGAAACAAATTCTTTTAAAGTTTATAAATAACTTCTTACTTTAAAATAAGAATATATTCAAAATAGTTTGAATAATATTATTTATTCTTTTATTCCAATACTTGAAACAATTAAAATGTTTCTAGACTTAGGTTTTAAAACATCACAATTTAAAATCCACTTCTTTTTAGAAGTTATGCTCATCTTAAAGTTTACTTCATTTTGCTTACAAATATATCATATCTGAAAACCAATTCATTATTATCTTATTTTGAAATTCTTTCCCAAATTCAAGGTTTAATTTCAGTTCGGTTATATTTCTATTACTTCTTAATTTAATTCAATAATTTAACAACCAATTCCCTTACTATTTGTTAGAAAGATATATTGCTTTATATATCAAAATATATCTTTATATAAAACCATTTAAAATCTTTATATAAGAAAATAACAAGTACGCTCTCATACACACACACACACACACACACACACACACACGCTCATCTCATTCTAGGGTACCACTTACCCTATCCTTAATGAGTAATCCCACCAGAGCCAAGGTTCTCGCTTAACCTTCGGCTCTGATACCAAATGTAACTACCCGAAAATTTCGATCCCGAAATTTCCAGATAGTTAGTGAAAAGAAAGAGTAAGAAGAAGAAACAAGAACAAGACACAAAAACCTCACATTCGCAGCGGAGCAAAATATAATATCACATAATAATAATAGTTATAAAAAGAGAAACTGTATCTATCAATTATCATCGATATATCAGAGTTATAACAATTTACACAACATTGGACAGATACAATTTAACACGTCTCAGACATATAAAATATCATAGAGTAAACTCTCCATACGACCCTGCCATCCGGCTCGCCTCCTGAGCTCCAGAACGTCCTTTCCTGAAAATGTGTAATACTCGGTCTGACCCGAGCATTACATCAAAGTAACACCCGGGTCAGGCTGGAAACCAGCGTGAGTAAACCCATCTAACATGGAATACAAAAGTTTACAACTCATATAAACCCGGGGTACATATATCAATTTACAATTTCATAAATTGTTATAGACATCATCTATTTCACACATTAATTTCTAAGTGCCAAAACTTAGATTAAATGGTTCAGTTCGCTTAAATCATTCCATTCCAACCAATTTATTTCATATATCAATCTATAAAGAATCGAAGTGGTTTCGGGTATTTACAAATACCCGACTCCGGTCTCTTCGAATTCAATGCAATCATAATCCATATTCAAGTGAATTACAATTCAACTTTAAATGCAAGATGTCACTATTTACATAGCAATTCATCATTGATAGATAACCATATCATCATTGTCCATCCAAACATGTCATATCACAAAACATTTCATATCAGAGATATCGATTAATTCAAGGCGTTTAACATCATTCAATCATTCCTAAGCAAGGTTGATCACTTAATTTATCTCTAATTAAATTAATTACTAACTTTAATACTTATCATTAATCACGATGACCCTTAAGTAATTACCCGATTAATTACCTTATAACCACTTACATTTATTAATTATCTCCTAATTAATCATACTCGTAAATTGACCAACCCTTAACAAATTTCTTCTAATTACTCAATCCTTTAATTACACTAGGTAATTAATCTTTAATTACTTTCCTTAAAAATTTAACTTTAGCTTCTTTCATCAAGTAATTATACCATTGCTTAGTTGATTTTATTGGTTAATTACATTGACTAAATACCCCTGAATCAATAATTAGTCATAACAATTAATTATTCTTTTGTTAACAATAATCACTCTTTAATTTATAATTTATTGATCAATAACAAATTCTTATAAATAAATCTTTAATTATCAACGAAATTAAATGATAAATTATTTACCTTAATCCATCTTCTTAATTATCATTCCATAACCTTACCTAATAACCTTGGAATCAAAATAACTTAAAAGTTTTAAGTTTAAGTAAAACTCAAAATATTTAATCTTTTAACTTAAACCATTTAATTATCTAATTAATTTAGCTTTTAGAAAAACTTAAATACTTGTCAACTTAAATTAACAAAACATTAAATAAGAAATTTACCCCTTAATAGTTTATGATAATTAATGTGTCCTAACTCAGTTACATCTAATATAAAACCTAGAACAAACCTGAGTATTACCTCACACAAACACGAGTTAAACCCTATACTTCTCTTACGTCCCTGACTTCAAGCCTATCCCAGCATTTTCTCAACACGAACTCGAGCAGTAATGATCTTTACACAAACCTGACACGTTCGTGTACGTGTGCACCTGCACGACTACGCCGATCGTCATTGATCGCCGCCGATAGCACTCACAAAACACCGGAGACCTTCCCTGAGCATCCCACCACCCACATCCTTTGCATGGCCTCGAAATCGAATTCGAGCCCCAAGGAGAACCACCTAAACCCAATCGATCATCAGCAAACACCTTTATCCAGATCATCCCTACTACCAGCGTTAACGCCTCCGCCTCTAAAAATTCACCACTTCATCCTCCTTCTTATTCACTTAGTCCGATCCACTCGATTCAACCCACGGCGACAAAATTATCACTCAAACCATCGTAGGTTAAACTCATCATTAAACCCTAATGTCGCTACGCCGTGCCACCTCAGCAAGAGATATCGTCTCTGACTAATTTTCCCATTATTCACGTTCCTCGAGCTACCTATGACAAGCACCCTAAGCCACTTTTCGTCATTGTTCGACGAAATTTGACCATAACCTAATATTTGATCAACTACAAATTTTACACCCTGTCCAGTATTAAAAATCTAGATTTACCTTTTAAAATTCATAATTCAAGATGGCAAACAAGATTATATAATTGAATCTAAGAATTTTGATATTTTATTTTGATATGTACTAAAGACTCACTGTCTTTTTTTATTTATTTACCAGATGATATTCAATTCTATCTTACATATATATATATATATATATATATATATTTTCGAATTTTAATTTAAGTTTAAACGAACAAGCTTTGTTCAGAGATCGAAGCTTAAAAATCATTCAGCTGAATGATTTAAATTTTTGAATTAGGAAAAAACCTATAATATTTGGAACAGAACATGTTTTCCTATTCTCACAGAGACTAATACCTTATATATTCATAAAAACATCATTTTTTTTTACAAATTCCCAAGTTTCCAAAGAAACTTTGTCTTGATTTACTTAACTGTTTTTAAATTTAAATCTCGTCCAAACTAACATCTCTTGATTGGAAACTATTTTATAAAATAAAATAGAGGGATGTGATATGATTTTTTTCTTTCAGATATATTACCTGTAGCCTGTAAACAAATTTATATGTCTGATTTTTCAGACAAACACAACATCTTTCTACATGTAGACATGTTTCAGAAGCTGAAAACCATCATGCAATCCCATTTTCAAACATGCATTACTAGTTTACTTCAATCGTTTAGCATATGCATCAAGTTTGAAGTGATTCATGTTTACAGATTAAAGAAAACAGAGGTTCAAAACTAAGATCAGAGGTATTTTAAAATCAATAGAAATACCATAGGCATTCATACATACAAATATGCAAAGAAACCTTCACACAGTTTTCACAAGCTTTTCAAGTTTTAAATATATAAAAAAATCTTACTCACCTGAATTAAAGAGGCAGAGCTTTGAAAAAAAACTTGTAAACTTGACTGCCTTGATCCCCTTAAAGAACTGAAAGGCTTTAAATAATGAAAAGCTAGCTTTTGAAAACTTTGATTCTTCAGATTTTCTTGCTTGGTCCCTTGAAAAATGTTGTAGGCTTGAAGATAAATGATTTATAGGTTTTTGTCTACAGACTTTGGCTTTTGAATTGAAAACTGTTTGCAGGGTATTCGATTTTGGGTTGAGAAATGGTTTCAGGCTTTGTTCTTGGGAATTCTGGTTGCATGTTGAGGAGCTTACAGGCTTGCAAAGATTACATGTTTCGAATTGTTTTGAGGAATGATTTACAGGTTTTGGTTTGAGATAGCTTTCAGTTTGGGTTGTTTACAGATTTTAATTTTCCTCTTGAAAATGTGTGATAAAAAAATGAAAGCGAAGAAGGTCTGGTTTCACAAAAAAATGAATACAGCACTAATCTTGATTTTCTACATATTAATAATAAAAAAACAAGATTGCCACTTGTTGCCATGCATGATATCCTATATTACAAATGTTTAAATTCATTATTGCACTAATTACTTATTATATATATATATATATATATATATATATATATATATATATTTCTTTTAAATAAATCATATGAGTCAAGTACTAGTGGTCCAGTGGTTTACGACATGAGGTGAGTTGCTGCATCTTGTTGTGGTGGCACAGGTTCGATTCCCAGCGGCCACAAGTATGAGACATAAGTGCACGGCCACTTTAAAACCGGCTTAACCAAAGGTCAGGGCGACATAGTCTCCCTGTCCCCAAAGTTTGTCAAGTACTTGTGGTCCAGTGGTTTACGACATGAGGTGAGTTGCTGCATCTTGTTGTGGTGGCACAGGTTCGATTCCCAGCGGCCACAAGTATGAGACATAAGTGCACGGCCACTTTAAAACCGGCTTAACCAAAGGTCAGGGCGACATAGTCTCCCTGTCCCCAAAGTTTTGTCAAGTACTAGTGGTCCAGTGGTTTACGACATGAGGTGAGTTGCTGCATCTTGTTGTGGTGGCACAGGTTCGATTCCCAGCGGCCACAAGTATGAGACATAAGTGCACGGCCACTTTAAAACCGGCTTAACCAAAGGTCAGGGCGACATAGTCTCCCTGTCCCCAAAGTTTTGTCAAGTACTAGTGGTCCAGTGGTTTACGACATGAGGTGAGTTGCTGCATCTTGTTGTGGTGGCACAGGTTCGATTCCCAGCGGCCACAAGTATGAGACATAAGTGCACGGCCACTTTAAAACCGGCTTAACCAAAGGTCAGGGCGACATAGTCTCCCTGTCCCCAAAGTTTTAGTCAAGTACTAGTGGTCCAGTGGTTTACGACATGAGGTGAGTTGCTGCATCTTGTTGTGGTGGCACAGGTTCGATTCCCAGCGGCCACAAGTATGAGACATAAGTGCACGGCCACTTTAAAACCGGCTTAACCAAAGGTCAGGGCGACATAGTCTCCCTGTCCCCAAAGTTTACACATTTCACAAAGTTTTCAAAAATGGCGTCCCCTAACCCCGCTTCTACCCAGTCCCATCAGCCATCCCTTGTACCTCCCGCCCATTCCCTATCGCATCAACCATCCCTCCTGCCAGATCCCGTACCTCTATCACTTGTTCCAGACCCTCCGCCCATTCGTCCACCTATTCCGCCTTCTATCCCTTGCCAGACTATATCTTCTCTCTCCAACCCTTCAACATCCGGTCCTCCCAAACCTTCTATCCCTTTTGCTTCAGTATCTCCCTCTTCATCTTCCTTGCCTTACCAATCGAATGAACATGCTTGGACTTCTCTCTTCAAAAATCTCCCGCGCAATGCGGGGAAGTACACACCTGTTCATATGGATTTACAATTCGAAGGAGACGCAATGATTCCACCAGAAGATGTTCTATCAGCTGGAACTGATATATGGAACAATTACGTGGTTGGATTCTTTCTCGACAAGCCTCTGTCTTTCACAGCAGTATCTAACCACCTGAAAAAGTACTGGAAACTGAAAGGTAGCTTTTCCATGAAATCTGATGGTACGGTTTTCTTGTTTCTATTCTCAAATGATGAAGACAGGGAAATGATAATTAGTGGTGATCCCATCATCATAAAATCAAAGATGTTTATCACCAAAGAATGGGATTCGGCCATAAGCAATGTTTGTGGCTCCATCAGATTGGTCCCTATATGGGTTCACCTTCATAACATCCCTTTGTTTGCATGGTCTCCATTAGGAGTAAATTGGTTAGCATCCAGACTTGGGAGATTAAAATGTATGGATGAGCTCACTGAAAAACAGGAAAGAATGAATTATGCAAAATGCTTAGTTGAAATAAACCCCTATCAGGAGCTACTAAAATCCTTCTTGGTTAAACTACCAGATGGTAATCATCAAACAGTGTATGTCGAATATATGTGGCAACCTGATATATGCATAGATTGCTCTATGTTTGGACACAAAACAATGGACTGCAGACAGGCTCAAAATGATGACAAAAATGATGGGAAAGCATCAAAGGATTGCGAAGTATTGAAAAGCGGAAAGAATGAACAACTCGAAAAAGACAGAGGGACAAGGATAAATCATGTTGAGAGTAAAGGAAACTGGAAAAAAGTTGTGGGGAGAAAAGATAGAAATGTAATTAATGAGACTGCGATGCATGGAAAAGGTGCTGCTCACCAATCCAAACTGTCCACAATCTCATCATACATAAATGCCCATGCAAATCATCCAACCTCCCATGCCATGAATTCGTCCAACCCTTCTACTGCCAAATATCCCCACTTTAACCTATCCACCTCCAATAAATTTGCTCAACTGCTGGATCCACATGATGTTACTGACAAATCTGATAAACTTGCTTTTGATTTGGATCATCCTTCTTCCTCCTCGCACAAGTCTAAATCGTCCCAGCCAACTATAAGCTCGAATACTGCGAATATTAATAAGCAATCTCCACCCGTGCATGTTTCCTTGCATGCACATGCTTCCAAAGCATCCAAGCCATCCAACCCTAATCCCAATATCACCATTCCAAATTGTCAAGCCCCCCCTATTATCACTACCCCTCCATTGTTATATCATCTATCTAATCAACCGTCCAACAACCTGACCTCTCAGTCATACAACTCCTCCCCTTCATTACCCATTCCTGCCGATAAGATTTTCCAAATTGGCAGCTCTTCTATTTTTTCGCCTCCTCCTTCTCCCACTCATTACTCCCCTCATCATTCATTGTCCCACTCAAGATCAAAGCAACCCAAGAACAATAAAAAATCAAAACCCATTGACATCTCTTCCATCTCTGCAGATTCTTTATCAGTCAAACCCAAGGGCAAGAAGAAGTCAATCCAAACTCTTTCTCCTATTGAATCAGACTGTGAATCGATTCCTGATTCAAGCTCTGAAATTCTCCCACACATTTCATCCATCTCTAAAAGAGATAAGAAAACTGATAAACTAAAACATCCAAGAGTATAATCATGTTGATACACCCTATTGGTGCTTGGAATATCAGAGGTGCTCATTCGTATCATAAACTTGAGCAAGTGAAAACGCTAATACAACATCATAATCTATCCCTTCTATCAATCTCTGAGACTAAACTTGACCTCTCTCTCTCTATCAAGGCTTGCAAAAACATTCGATCTACTTGGCACTTCATCACCAACCATACTGAAGCTCCCTATGGCAGGCTCCTCATTCTTTATGATCCAGCCATATACAAAGTCTCCCCTGTCATTTCTGACAGGCAATTCATTCACTGCCTCATTCATCACATTCCATCCTCCACTCCTTTTTACTCCACCTTCATCTATGCTGACAACTCCCTGTCATCTAGAGTTAGACTGTTAAATTATCTCCCTCACCTAAGACAATCATCCCACCCATGGATAGTTCTAGGAGATTTCAACTGCTCCTATCTTTCTAACCATAGAAAAGGTGGTAATCCATTAAGTGTTAGAGAATTAACCCCTTTAAAGGATTCTATCTGCAACTCGGAATTGGTTGACATTCCATCATCTGGCTGTGAATTCTCTTGGAATAATAAGAGACATGATGGCCCAAGAACTTTCTCTAAAATCGACCATGCCTTTATGAACAACATTTCTTTCAATCAGTGGCCTTCCATTCACTCCAATCTTCCTCCTCCTATCCTCTCTGACCACAGCCCCTTGATCCTATCCTTTGGGGACGCCAACCTTTTCAAATTTGTAAATTTTAAATTTTT
Organism: Allium cepa; assembly: GCA_030765085.1. Taxonomy (NCBI): domain Eukaryota; kingdom Viridiplantae; phylum Streptophyta; class Magnoliopsida; order Asparagales; family Amaryllidaceae; genus Allium; species Allium cepa. The sequence goes on from CM060931.1 coordinate 814,387,448, forward strand.
TGATAATTGGTGTCATAATCCTCAGTTTATGCAGGTTGTTATTGATGCTTGGGCTGTTCGGGTTTATGGTAACCCTATGATGAGACTCCAAAGCAAGCTGCAAAACACTAAAGCTGCCCTCAAACTGTGGTCCAGAACAATATATGGGAATGGCAATAAACTTTCATCTGACATCCATAAGTCTCTTGCAAACTTGCAGGAACAAATAATCGGCTCCCCGCATAACCAGAGCTTTCTGGATGAAGAGAAGATCCTAGTTCATAAACTGGAACAAGCATACACGGTTGAAGCAAACATGGCAAGACAAAAATATAGGGACAAATGGAATTTACATGGCGACAGAAATTCAAGGCAGTTTCATGCTGCTTTAAAAATTAAAAATGCAAAGGCATACATTCATCAAATTGAAGACATACAGGGAAATATTCATACTACTCCCAATGATGTGGAGAGTGCTTTTCTTACCTACTTTTCTTCTTTACTGGGAAACCCTCCTTCCATTATTGACTACTCCTTCATTCAAAATTTATCCATGCCATCCCTATCCACTGATATCCAGGCTTCATTGACTTCTCCTGTTCTTGATGAAGATATTAAAAATGCTATATTCACCATGAGAAAGGAAGCAGCGGGGGGGCCTGATGGATTCAACGCTGTATTCTTCATAACTTGTTGGAATATTATCTCTCCTGATGTATACGGGGCTGTCCATAATTTTTTCGACAAATCTAAAATGCTCAGTTCTATAAATTCCACAAACTTAGCCCTCATCCCTAAATCATCCAACCCTGCTTCAGTTACCCAGTATAGGCCCATTGCATGTTGTAATATAATCTACAAATGCATAGCTAAAATCCTAGCTTCTAGACTAAAAATGGCCTTACCCTCCATCATATCTCCAAATCAAGCAGCTTTTCTTCCCAATAGATGCATCCTTGATAATGTTTTACTATCTCATGAGTTGTTGAATGGTTACTCTCATAAAAACATATCTCCAAGAGCTATGATGAAAATTGACATCATGAAGGCATTTGATTCTATCCAGTGGCCTCCCCTCCTTCACATTATGGCCATAATGAATTTCCCATCTAAATTTATTAAATGGATTGAACTGTGTATCTCTACAGTCAGATATTCCTTGATTTACAATGCAAAGACTGTGGGGTATTTCAAGGGCTTCAATGGTCTTCGACAGGGTGACCCCATTTCCCCTTACTTATTTATTATCATGATGGAGACGCTGACCATTTCTTTTCAGAACCAAGTTAGACTGAAAAACTATCAACTTCATCCAAAGTGCAGAAACCCCATGGTGACTTCTCTTGCCTTTGCTGATGATTTAATCATCTTCACAAAGCCAACATCAAAGTCTCTGGAATCTATTATGGCAACATTACAATCTTTCTACACATTTACTGGCTTGAAAATCAACCCTCAGAAATCTCACATTCTAGTGGCTGGACTTCCGACATCTCAAATCCAACACTGCTTGTCTATCACTGGAATGCTTCCATTTGAGTCATCTATGTCTTACCTGGGTATTCCAATGGCAACTAAGAGAATCACCTTGTCTCAATGTACTCCTCTGTATGAGAAGATTTCTGCTGTTTTTGATAAATGGCACAATAAATATCTTTCCCAAGCAGGCAGGATCACCCTTCTAAAATCGGTTATATTCTCCATGTCAGTTTACTGGAGTAGGACCTTCTTACTTCCTTCTAAACTTATCTCCATGCTGAGAACTGCTATGATTAACTTTTTATGGTCTGGCTCGATACACACCAAAAAACTGCCTCCTATTGCTTTCAGTAAACTGGAACTTCCAAAATCTAAGGGAGGGCTTGGAATGCTTAACTTGAGAGTATGGAACCTAGCTGCCGTTTCTTCTCATCTCAACAGCCTGCTAAACAAAAACAATACCCTTTGGGTCAGCTGGTGTCTTAAGTACAACTTGGCGGATAAGGAAATATGGACTGTTGCCCCAAAGCAACACAGCAGCTGGGTATGGAAACTCATGCTAAAAGTTAGAGACCTTGTTCTGCCCTTCGCATACGTTCATATGTCCACCTCGAGTAAACTGAAATTCTGGTTTACGCCCTGGTTAGGTGTGGGTCAAATTCTTGGCAAGTCTATGCAGTATGATGACATAATTGCCTCTGGAATCCCTACTAATGCTAAGGCTGTTTCTTACATCAGAGGCAACAGAACTACCCTGCCTGATTCGATCATTCGGATGTGTGTTGGTGATTGGGGAAGATACAACCACAAACCTTACCTATGGGGAGATATGGATAAGTACTTGTGGACGGAGAAGAAATCTCAACACTCTATTCAAAGCTTATATGAATCTTTGTCTAATCACACCCTATACCCTAGATTCCCATGGAATAAAAGAGTATGGCTGTCCCATACTAGTGAGAGACATAATTTAGCTTTATGGAAGGTTTTGAAGGATGCTTTGCATACAAAAGAGAAGTTGATAAGGAAGGGGATCAGTGTAAATCCGTTTTGTGTATACTGTCAGCTTGATAAGGAGGATATTCATCATCTGTTTTTCAGCTGTCCCTTCACCTATTATATATGGAAGCATGTCAGGCAGAAAGCTTATTATGGTAACCCTAGTATGAACAGTACGTTGGAATGGCACAACATTTACCAAGCAACAAGATGGAAAGTACCTTCAGCATATGCACTACTGTTGTATCTGAAAGTGACAGTGCTTGAAATTTGGAAAGACAGGAATGATAAACTCTTTAATGGAGGTAACAAAAATAGGTTGGACGTCTTCTACACAATCAGCAAGCAGATCCACTATGCATTGAAGAGTTCTCCTTATGCTTTTGTCCCGGGCTTGATTGAGCTTTGGGCATCATAATCCCAGCTCTTTCTTTTTTATTCTCTTTGTTGTATTTAATATTTTTTCCTTTGTTTCCCCCCTTCTCTCTGCTCTTTGTTATCTATGTCTTCAGTTTATGATTGTAAGTTATCTTATAATTATAAATAATATGGAAGGGGCCATTTAACCCCGCTGGCTTTGCCAAAAAAAAAAAAAATAAATCATATGTTATGTTATATTTATTCATATATGAAACCATCTTGATTTCAAGAAAACATTTCAAACCCTTTTTTTATAAGTCCCATTTAAATTTAAACTAAAGCTAAGATATACTTTAAACACTTAAACCTTTAACTAAAATATTTTAAAATTATATAATTAACACTTTTAAATAGCATTGAAAAAAATTATTTTTGAATTTAATCATGATTTCTAAATTACTAAAATACATTACAATTTGAAAACATGATTTTTATTTATTAAGTTAAAATCAAAGATATTCTATTTACAATATATACAAATATATACACACATTAGAAATAGAAAATACTTTATTAACTTTAAAAGATAAAATTTACCAATTATATATTTATTTACTTTATATTTACATATGTGTTGTATATTTTAAATAGCTCTTGAAATCGGTTTCTATATATTTAAATAGAATTTAACTTTAATTACCCCTTTAAAAATTATTAAATCCAAACAATGCCTCCTAATTACTGTACATATACATACATATATCTATATATATACTTATATACTTGTATGTATATATTTGAATTTTCTAACATTATAAAGTTAGCCTAAATTAATATATATATATATATATGTTAATTTCCTAAAAAATTATCATTTCCAAATATTTAAATTTATATACACATCCAGATATTCTTTAGATTTCCATTTACTTATTTATCCAAACAAAAATTAGATAATTATCCAATTATTAGATGACCAAAAATCCGGGTTATCACAGTACTGTAGATAACTTGTTTTACAAAAAGAGTTCCTATAAAAAGAAAATGAGCAGTTAGAAGAGAAAAACACTAATCGTTTGGTGGAAATCAATGTGAGATTATAAAAGTTAATTATCTAAAGAATGTGAGATTATAAAAGTTAATTACAATATTTTGCAAAATGAAATTTGTAATTCTAAGGCAAATTTTGAAAGATTAAATACAAAAATCATAAATTAAAACAAAAGTAAAGATAACTTATCTTTTTTACTTACAAATTCCAAAGCTCACAATGGTAAAAGCGGTTTAGGCTATAAACAAGCTAAGAGTAAAAATAGTACTAGATATGCATTCTTATATAATATTTATAATGATAGTACTAGTAAAAAAGATAGTTCTAAAACTACTAACAATCATAATAATACTTTGTTTAGAAATGGTAGAAATTATTTTCCAAGTAATAAGCTAATGACTAATAGTATTAAGATAGGGATTCCAGCTAATATGATTAATCATGATAAACAACTTTATATTAGCAACTATTATAAGAATGTGATTTGTAATGAAAACTATATCTATAAAGGTTCAACCACACCCAAATAGGTATGGTTTTCTAAAAATTAGAAAATTAAAAAAACCTTGGGTATCGAATGCTTCAAATGTTTTTTTTTCCGGATGTCTTACGTTATAAGTAGTGGTTATTGTTGAGATTAGTACCACATCGAACAGTTTACAATATAAATCATGCATAAATACTAAGAGACCTCGCTTCACATTTCCAATTGGTTTTGTAATAATACATGGTTCTCTAACATGGTATGCGAGCGGGTTTAATTGTGCCACACGTCACCCTGAATGAATGTCCACGTGTTTGGCTAATGATACGCCACACGTTCGGGGGCGTGTTGAGATTTGTCCCACATCTGACAATTTACAACATAAATCATGCATAAATACTAAGAGACCTCTCTTCACATCACCAATTGGCTTTGTGATAATACATGATTCTCTAATAGTTATATTTTTTTTATATTGTTCTATGTTAACACTTATGTGGAATATAATTTATGTCATTATATAAACTCTCCTTTTTTTCGATGACAAAGGGGCATAAATACATCGCTCTGACCATTTGCAAGAATAAACAATGCAAGCACAAACTAAGGGGGAGAAAAGATTAATTATTTGCGGGAATATACACTACAACAAAACAGTCATTTTACAATGGGCAAAGCCCGTTGTAATATGGCTGTCGCAACGGGCATGCGTCCGTTGTATTAGGCCTCGTTGTAATAGGTCGACCATATTTTACAACGGGCAATGAATGTTGTAATACACTTTTTTACAACGGTCATCGGCCCTTGCAATAGGTTGTATGACAATGATTACAGCCCGTTGTAATAGACTATAATACAACTGGCATAGCCCGTTGTAATACATGATATTGCAGTGGTTTCTGACCGTTGCAAAATAAATGCAAATTTTAAAAAAAATTACAGCAGCATCCATGCAGTACAATCATGCCAATAATGAATAATTTAACGACTAATAAATATTACCATAAAACAACCAAAATCACATACGAAAAGACTAAAAGCTAGAGTTATAAAATTCCAACACATTTCAAGGTTAGATAAGTTTACAAGGACATTGTTCTCACATACACATGACAACTAGTTTTATAACAGCCAAATACATAAAGCATTAACCCCATAGCAACTCCTAAAACTGCAGCTCCTCCCTTCCGACCATTGCCAATACTGTCAACAGCCTCGGCTTGCTTCATTTCACCCCATAACAACTTCTAAAACTCCATCGTACACACTGCCCACCCAGTTTTGTCATTCACATTACATATTTCTTACCCAAAGCAATACATCTCTTCTTCATCTCATACATACTCATATCACTGCTCATCACAAACCTCTTACCGACAGCCAGACACTACAACACCATAGTAGCAGCAACTCACCCCTACTGACACAGTGCCATACCCCTCTATTATTACTTCAAACACGGCCACTACCTAAAATCTTGTCTATTACCATTTAACTGCACACTTGCCAATCACTATTATCACCTTTACAAATAGTGCACCTTCCTCACCACTTCCACAAACAGCTGTCTCAAACCACCCTCTAAATCACTACCAGCTACAACTACAAACTTCAACACTCTCAAAAAAATTCCTCCAGCCACTTGGATAAACACAGTTCATTGCCCACATATCTACTCCAAGCAAACGCAGCCCCAATTCAAAACGACAAACTTCATCATCGCATTTCATCAACTACACTTACACCAATCACAAGCACTGCCATTAACCATAAAAAAACTACCTACTTGCATGTTAAATATATTTGAAGTTCAGAAACAAAAACTCATTCAACCCTTCTTTATAAAATATTTCAGGATTTTATATGTTAAAATTATGGTGGTAATTACAACATAGTATGCTAAAAATGTGGACATGAGGAACTTGAGATCTATTTTGAAAATTTTAGGGACTTATCGATAAAAAGATCCACCTAATAATTTACAATCTTTGAAAGTAGAGTTGGGAAAAAAATATTAATAGTAAAACAATTTAATAGAACAATACAACTCAACTATTGAAAACACTAAAAAACTGAAAATGATTGATTGATTTTAAGAAGAATGAGTATACTAATCGGCAGTCATTCCATCCTGACTAGTGATGGCCCTTAAAACGACAACATGAGAATGGGTCCTCTAATCGCCTTGAAGCCCGGCCGACTGTACAGGGAGAAACACAGCAAATGCTTGCCATATATCGTCATATAGACCGGCATCCTTTATTGATTGAACAAATATTTCATCGACCTGAAGTATAGAAGTAGTGCGAGCGGATCAAACAACTTAAAATTGCTATGCAATTGCGTGGAAATAACTCATTTTCAAATGCAAAACCTATATTTTCAAAATACCAGGGGCAGTTTTCACCGGAAAAACATCAAAATTCTCCAAACTCTCCAAAAAAATACAGGATTAGTATTTCTTGTTATTAAACTGTAGATGTGAAGATATCCATACACGTTTTCGAATTACATAGAAAATGCTGTTAGTTGCAGTATCAATGTGCTTGTATAACATTACAAAATTATATAGTATTAATTTGTGAAATGCATACATGTAGCACAAAAAAAAGTCCAATTTATCCCTCATGCCTTGTAGCAAATGTTCTACAAGTAACCATGTCTCTTATTTGAGCGTCAATGTAAGTAACACTCACGCTCAAATTCATTTTTCTACAAGTAAAATTCAAAATACTAACATGATGAAAGAATTAATGAACTTACTTGCCATTCAAAACATGATGAAAATCCTGATTTGATGCATAACCTCCAATAGATGAAGGGTGCAAGCACTTGGAAGAAGTTAATGAATAACTTGTTTAATTCATACCTTATCCAGGCCTGAGATTGACACCTTAAGAAAAAATGTAGAATAAGAAGTGAAATAAATCCGTATCAGCAAAAAAATCTATTAAAGTACATAAATCAGTTAACTGGTTTGTTTAGGCTGCAACATATGTTTTCATCACAAGAAATTTGTCAAGACAAGCATTGCTAAGATCCAACTAAATTATCACTTCCTCTTCTTTATTCTTTTTTAATATCCAAGACAGGTGAAATAAACAAAAAGAATTGAGAAGTTTTCGAAGTAGATTGGTATACAGAAAAAGAAAATAACTATTTGAAGAAATTGTTGGTTATACCTTGAATAGATTGATTAGTTTATTTTGAAAGAAACTAGTCTTAAATTAGGGTAATGACCAACGATATGCAAATCAATTAAACAGCCACAATGATCAAACATCGTCAGAGTACCAAGAGTTTCATGGATGACTTGCAAAGTCTGTTACACTTTAAAACTTAGTAATAGATCCACATAGTGAGAAAAATACCATGTTCCAAAGATTAAACGAGAAGAAAAATCACAAATGACTGAAAGAAGTAAAACTTTCCCCATAAATGTCAGTAAGATTAGCAAAACCAACAAGATTAAATCGAATATAAATGTTAACAAAACTCAATGTAAATGCACTTGACAAAATTTTAAACTAATCTTGAAAAAATCTTTAGACGGAGATGTCTAACTATTTATTGTAGGTACTGCATATTTAAACAGAGAACGATCAATATATTAACAAGAATCTTCCAGTTCTTTTATTGACGATATTAACAAAAACTCCAATTCCCTAATGCTTGAAAACCCCCTAACTTCACCATAAATCTTCAATTAAGATCAATGAATCAACATTTAGTAAAGGAATCACGATTCTCAATTTTAAATTAGTATTGTAAGATTACGAAAAACAAATAAAATCAAGGCATAAAATAGTAAAATTATTACCTTTAGACGCCAAGCAAACTATAGCCGCTAGGAAAATAAAATCCTCATGTAAATATAATATCCATTTTGGAGTTGAGCATCCCTCAGATCTGACCTTCAACGCACATATTCCTAGTTTTGTGCTTCAGTCCAAATCTTTCTAGTTATGTAATTCAACATCTGGCGTTCAACCAAAATGTGACGACCCTGACTCGACCTTCGAAAATCGGCACCGAATACGACACTTGTATTCAAATGCCGCAGATCCAAACGTCGAACCTGGTTCGCCGGAGCTTATAACACATTAAGTAATTGACATAGCAGAAGAAATGAAATAATATCATATAGAACATTTGATACAATATCAGATACAACTGAATACAACAGAATGGTACAATAGGTATCAATACTAACAGAGATACAAGAAATAGTAGCGGAAAGAAAATGTCTTCAATGCCAAACTCCAAGAACTCCATCTTCAATCCAAAGCTTCAATCCAGAAATAGCTCGAACCCCCTATCACATTCACTAAGAGAGCAAGACTGGTCCGATCCAAGAATGAACTAGCTCCAAATAATCTACTAGACCTAACTATCTGAAAAACCCAACTCTAGACTGCCCGTGTGGGAAAATAGTGGGCACCCAGAGTTTAGGATAGGAACAATAAACTCCAGGTCAGTCATGGGACTGGTATGAGCAAACAAAAATATCTGGTCTTTTAAAATAAGCAACAAAGAATTTAAAATAAATCCGCAATGCTTTTTAGAAAATGAAACTACCATAAGGCCTCCCGCCACACACACAATGCAAACGCAGAATTGGAGGAGATTTCTCCTTATGATAGTCAAATATGCTTGATACGAGAAATTTCTTTGATATTATTACTATAAGTGCAAAGTGAGGAAAAACCATTTCGAAAGTATAATATAAATCCTAGCCAACATACGACCAGTATCGTATGCCTACTATAGCTACCATCTAAACAGTGGGGCGCCACCATAAGTAAATGGCAGGTAATACAACTAAAACCGTACAAGGCGCGTATTGAAGAATGGATTTCCAACAAATGGTCAGGCTAAGGAACTTCCTACTGCCACATGGGATCGCCTCTGGCGGGACATCCCGAGAAACTAACGTTACGGTTAGATCTCTGCCAACACAAGGCCGGGTTACCTCTGTAACTAGGTAACTACTACACGAGCATGCCATCCCCCGGTCCTTTGGGACCTTTATCCGAGGTACCTCTAAGCAACAACCACACAGTAAATGAGATTGGAGCAACCACATGAGTAAGTATCTGGGCTCCATACCATGATACCACCCTTTACTAGAAGGGAATGACACACCCTAAAGGGCGCGACCCTCATAACCTTGCCGCATCTTTCCTGTTTCGACCATTTCCGGGGTGTGAGGTCCTGATGCAGTCTCGTCCACAAAGCTACGCTTGATACAAAAGCCATGCTTTGATCAAATGATCAACAAATGATCATCAACACACAGCAGCACTTAGCATGCCACACTACCAAATTGGGAATATATCGCTGATAAATATCAACTACATAACCTCTGAGCTCGTACGTCTCAGAGAAGGGTGTTAAGCTAAGAGAATAAATTCTCCGCCACCAAGCAGAAATGTATTTGATAGGAATCAGTTTAATATCTCAAAGTGTAGTGTCAGACATACAACCATACAAGTCTGTTCTGGGTTCGAACAGAACCGAAGGCACTTCCGAAGAAGCCATTGCCAATCCGGGTGTCCACAATCCCGATCGGACTTCCTATCACTTAGGGAGAACTCTATACCGGAGCAACTCAGTGTAGAGTCAATCGACAGGTTATCCTACCGTTCTCGAAGACACCCGGTCTTCAACACCGGTCTTCAATTGCAATCCATAACGTCGTATCACCATTCGGAATGGGTTATATGACACAAGGTCCTCTCCCAGCTAATCCGAATAATGAGCGCAATTTTTAAAAATATATGGATATGGGATTTCAGTTAAGTCACAACTTAGAAATCCAAAGCTTTTCTTTAAATGGTTTAAACAAATTACCCTTCCAAAACTTTTTAAATAAAAAGGTTCATTTCACAAAGTTTACCAATTTTCCACAAAGGTTAATTCATAGTTTCCAAAACTATTTCATTTCTAATTGGGTTAACTTATCTAACCTTTAAATTAAAGATTTAATTCAGAACTTTCAAACCATTTCCAATTCAACCCTTTTATATGAAAGATATACCATTTAAAATTCTCTTCGATTTCAAAACAAGGTTTGATAATCTTCCACATAAGTTAAAACCATTTAAGTAAAAAATCGGGTTTGAATTTAAGTCTCCAAAACAATGCCTTTTTAAATGGTTTAAAAACCCATATAAACATCTTTATAACTTGTATAAACTTTTAAACCATAACTCCCAGTTTTTATATTCACTTCAAATATCGAATCCAAATTTAAATCAAATTAATTAAATTTCAAAACTTTATTAAGTTATTCAAAATAACTTCTATTTTTGAAACTCATTTTTCCAAAAGCTTTCAATTCCAATTTCAAAACTATTTTGGATTCAAGAATTCAATTTTAAAAACTATTTCAAAAATCTGTGACTTAACCATTTTCCACGTGCAATCCATATTTGTGTGTGTATAAGTGTGGTCCAAGGGTTTTACACAATGGTGCAGCAACATCAATCATCACAGATTACAATCACAACAATATTGATAAGCGGTATATCCCAATAACGCTTATCTATATACATAGATTTGCAGATAAAGTAAATTTATCAATCACAAAGATTCACCATAACGATTCGATGTGGGTTTCGGATAACCAATTGGAATCCGACTCTCTGTCGCATCGAATTCCAAATGTTGTTCTACGGGTCAAGGGGTATTTACACAGGAACATATCACAGTATCACAAATCAATACACAGCAACTCACATCACAAAATATCACAAAGCATCACATATGAGGAACATCAACCATCCAAACACCCATAAGTAAAAATAAATCAAATTATCTGATTCAAATTAAATCAGATTAATTACCTATGAATAAAAAAAAATCCTGGTTAATTAATATTAATTAATTACAAATTAATTTGATTAATTACTCTTTAATCGTTTATTAATTAACCTTTACTTAATTAACCATTCTTAAATTAATTACCTTAATTAATTAATCACATTAATTATTTATTCTTTAAATAAATAAATCTTTAAACACTTGATTAATCCACTTCAATCATAAATCAATTACTTTTAATTAAGTAATTAATTTCTTTCAATTACTTATATAAATTAATCTTAATTTGTTAATTACCTTGAAATTTCACAAAGTACTTTTCCCTTAATTACATCGAGTAATAATATTTTTATTAATTACATTTGGTAATTTTACTTAATTGATTTCATTAAGTAATCATTCTTTAATTATAACATTTTATTATATTTGAAAAACACTTAGGAATTTTATTACAAAATTAACCTAGTATATGATTACTTTAAACAAAACAATTTCAAAACTTTTAACTTTAAATTTAAATCTTTGGAAACTTATTTGAGACTTGTTTTAAATAAATTACTTTGGAATTTGGTTTACATCCCTTTCGAAACTTATTCATTTTAGTATACTTTTAACTTGATCAAATTTTCATATTAAAACTGTTTAAGAAAGTTGTTTTAAAGTAAAAACTTGTTTGCTTACAAAATTGAAATGTGGTTAACATAAACTTGACAAAAAAAAGCTAACCCAAGCCGATTATCAAAAAAAAAACCCCAAGTACTACTTCGAGTTCAGCTTCAATTCTTCACCGAGTTCAACCCTTCTTTTTCTTTCCTGACTTTAGATTTTTTTTTATCCTTTTATCTTTTTTATCTTTTTATCTTTTTTTAAAAAAACCCAGCAAATCAAAACTACGAGCCCAAATTTCGTCACACGCAAATTGGGCCGAAGCCCAAACCTAAGAAAACGAACTGAACCCTCCGTCTCCTTCCCAACTCCATCCCATTTTTCTCGAACAACAACGGATACGCATTCCCCCACATACACGTGCACCGACACCATGACCGTCTCTGATTGACGTCGACCCCTTCAGCAAGTCGCCAATGCCCTACCAAAGCCTCCCGATCCAACAAGTTCGACCAACACGAACAGAAACAAAATCGAGTCATTCAACTCACTTGGAACCCATAAACTACCCAACAAATCATCTTGCCGACGGTGATCTCGGTCACCTGAGACCATACCATCGCTGTCAGAGTTGCGCCACGTCTTCCTGCATCTATCGCAGGCCTCGCGATCGTCTGAAACCCCTCGAGATTAACGCGGTTCCTTTTCAAACCCATACGAGTAAAACTAGGGTTAAAAACAAGTTTCGATCATTGCCGATGCCACAGCCCTCTACAGCCTCAACCACCATTTTTGCCTGAACCCCTATTACCCCCTCCATATCCAGTAACAATCTCGACCACCCCAAATACTCCATCTTCCATAATTACCAAAAACCCATTTTTCAGTAAACCCCAAAGTTCACATTCAATTCAACATTATAAATTTGGATTTTTGTTTTAAAAATCGTAATTTCCAATGATAATTTGAGATATATACATGAATCAATATAACACAATATTTAATTTATTACATTATAAAAGTTACCACTGCATTCCTCTTATTTACAGGAAAATTCTAAACTTATATTACTTAAACATGTTTTCATAATCAAGATGGAGATTAAACTCAACAAATTTGTTTGAAAATTCAAGGCTGCAAAGTTTTTATATAGGAAGTTTGAATCTTGTTTTATTTTTTTAGAACTCTGTAAGCAGGTATGAACAGAGAACAGAGAAACAACAGGGAAACAAACTTAAACATATTACAGTTTTATACTTAAATTTGTTAAATATACACTCAGATGCATACTCTGCCAACTTCCATTTGATTCGTCATTTCAAATGTAATAATATTAGCATAAGGTTTCATATTTGCAGAAATCACTATCCTTATCTTCAACTTAAGGTCCTGTTTATATTTATCATATAAGACTTGTTACCTGAACAATGTCCACCTTTAATTTCATACTTGCGGCAGGTGATCAAACCTTAATCATTTTCGAACGCATGCTCGCAAATCACTCTCAAAACTTAATAAATTTAATGAACTCAAACTTATTAAAACTAAGTAATAATATACATATAACATAGTAATAATATTCGTATATTATTAAGTTTATAACAGCGTGTGTGTTCTGCTTATTATATTTATAATTATGGATTCTAGTTAGTTTATGAAGTTTCTTTTCTTTATCCCTATACGTTTAGAACAGAGGCAGCAGACAAGCATACACACAAACCACATACATATACAACATGCAGGCATTTTTACACAAGTATACTAGCATATTCACATCATAATTTCGAGCAATGATTCAAACACCAAGATAAAAATGGGTTCAGGGGTCTGCTCACTTCAGTCATGAAGAACAGAGAACTGTACTGCTGTTGAATTTATTTTTTTTCTTTTCCTTTTTATTGCTTTAGCTGTTTGAATCTCGAACTGCAAGCTTTTGTTTGTTGTTGATTCAAGACTTTTGACAATCTGTTTGACTCCAGGTTGCGAAGTTTTGTATATATTTTTTTTCCTTTTTGAAACAGAGAAAACCCTGGACCGCAACTGGAAAACTTGATTACTGATCTGCTACTTGTTGATCTTTGCTTAATCACCATTTATTTGTTTATTCATTTCATCAATAACCAAAATTTAAATTTACTTACCTACAGTTTTGTTTTAATGCAACAGCGAAAGACTTTGGTCTGCTGCTTGAAGACTGAGTTTTGATCTGGTATTTGAAACTTGATTTCCTTTTTCTCTTCTTTTTTTTTTCTCTGCAGTTGAAATCCAAGAAAAATGGTTTTAAATCCTTGAGCTTGATTTCTCCTTTGAAATTGTTTCCAGTTTGAAGCTTATTTCAGTTTGATTCTACTTTGATTTGCACTTTAAGTTCGAACTTGATCATCTCAGGATTGAAAACTCCTGCTAGCTTCAGGTTGATTTACCTTTGCTTCCAGGTTGCATGCAGAGCCCATTCCCAGATTTAAGAAAATGCAGTTGCTTGAAGCTATTGCTTGATCTTATTGAATTGTTTGTGAATCAGGTTTTCAGCTTGAATCAAAAAAAAATTGATTTCCAGGCTTTTGTTTTTAAATATAAAAACTGAAATTTGCATTTGCATTGATCTCTTTTCCTTCTGTGGTTTAAAACTGAGTTGCTTTTTCCTTTCTGATATTTATGCTTTGAACAGCTTTGTGGTTTTGAAAGATGTGAAGCAAATCCTTTTTCTACTATTTTGCTCAGATTTTCTAAGATACTATATGATGGCATATGGGAAGATGTGAAGTTTCTTGTAATTTTAAATTTCATTATTAAAAAAAAGTTAATGATGCCATTTGTATATATGTATAGATGTGTAAGATCTTTAAGGTATGTTATGTTGATTTGCTTTCACTTATCTCTTCTATGTATGTTTACATTTGTAATTTTCAAAGATAAAAGAATTTTTTTAAAAATAAATTTTATATCATATTCTTTTATAAATAAACATAACTTTAATTCATTGGTATATGCATGTATACATATGCCTTCATTTCAAAATTGTTTACATTTTCCTTCATATTTATATTTACACAATTTTCATTCATACATTTTATTATTATTTACTTTTGTACAACTTTAAAAGAAAAGAAGAATGTAAAAATTTCATATTAACAATCAATCACCTTTATTCATATATGAAAATTTAACTTCAAAATAATATTTTGGAAATAAATACATCTTCCAAATATATTTAATATTTTAGAAAACAACTATCATTACCTTTTTATTAATCTCAAGCTTTTAATTTCTATTTTTATTTTTAATACATTTTATTTTGAAATCTTACTAATCTTTAATTTCTATTTATAATTCATTTATATAAATATACATCTTATTTTCCCTAAATCCAATATTTATTTGTAAGTTACTTTTACTTAAATTTCTAATTAAATTTCTATTTAAAATCAAAAATTATTCATTTATTCTAGAAATCTCTAAAACAATTCACAATTTATTTCAAAATAAATCTGATTGCCAAATTAAACTTGATAAATTCTCAGGAATGTTACACAAAATCTTTCTAGTTTCGTGCTTCAAGATCTGGCCTTCAACGTTGGCTCGCCATCATCAACGCGGCTCGTCCAAACCCAACGCCATTTTCCTAGTATCATTTTATTTCACTGCGTTGATGGAAGAGATTAGGTCAAAAATTAGGAACTTGTGCTAACGGAAGATTGAAGGGATGCGTCGAAAGTAGTTGAAGTTTGTTTAGGTGAAAAATTGGAATTGCATTTGGAATTGGAAGCGATTTTATTTTAACTTAGATTCGGAATTGAGGATGGCGGAGGATAAAAGAACAAAGTTTAAAATTTGGGAGGGATGTAAAAGAAATTTGCTTGGAGCCAAAATTTTTACTTTAGATCCCAAAATTTGAGTCTGAAGCTTAAATAATATTTGTAATACTTGTGTCATGCAAAGTCGTAATGCATTTTGCAATAAATTTGTTTTCTAAATTTAATGAATATTTTTTAAAAATTATAGAAAAAATTTCAATATTTTTCTTTTAAACTTTATAAATATTTTAAAATTTATTATAGAAAATTTCAAATTTTCAATTAAAACATTAAATATAATTATCAAATAGTAAATACTAAATAATATATATTACTTTTAATTATTAAATATTACTAATTAATATAACATTATTAATGATTAATTATTAAACATTAATACATAATATTATTGATGATCAGTAATACAATATTATAATTGGTAATTAGTAACATATGATTAATACAATATATAATTAATGATTAATTATTAAACATTAATAAATATTACTTTTATGAAAGCTTATTAATTATTAATTATTGATTGTCGAAAATTGCAATTGAAATTTATTATAACGGGCATTTTATGATCGTGGTAAAATTGGCATCGGTTAAAACAAGCATTTTATGACCATTGTAAAATTAACACCTATTACAATGGGCATTTTTAGCCCGTTGTAAAATTGGCACCTATACAACGGGCGTTATGAGCGTTGTAAAATTGGCACCTCTTACAACGGGCATTTTATGACCGTTGTAAAATTTGCATCTATTACAACGGGCAATTTGTGAACGTTGTAAAATTGGCATCTATTACAACGGACATGAAATGACCATTGTAATAGCATTCTATTGCAACAGGCATTCATTGCCCGTAAGCGCATTGTATAAGGCATCTATTAGAACAGTCCTGAGTGGACCGTTGTAATAGCCTACCATTACAACGGGCAACAAATGCCCGTTGTAAAAAGGGCGTTGTAATAGGGTATTTTTGTTGTAGTGATATAACATAGATTCAAGGGGAGAAATCTATAACGCAATTACAGGAATATATTCAGGGGGAGAGATAAGTCAACAAAGCTTGTCGAAGAATCGTCCGTAGCAAATGGAGTTGTCATCATAAAAAAAAGAGAATATTGGATCATAGGTTTTAATTGCTGACATGAAACAATGATTCACAAATCTACGACAACATCTAGACTCGACGACTCAAAATATGATTCGTATAGTTATATTTTTTAACAAGAGTCATTAAAAATGTATATAGATTCTAGTTTAATGCTTTGTTAAAAAATTTCCTCAAGAATCATCACTCGCATTCAAATAAACTTGCATGCATATTTTAGTCCAAATCAAGTTTTCATAAAATGCAAGGAGCAGGGTTCAAACCCGGACCACTAGTTTAGAAGGCAAGTGCTCTAACCAAATGAGCTGTTGTAGTTTTATATTTAACAATAGAATTCAGTCGACTGAATACATTCAATTAGTCGACTGAATCTGTGCACTTTTGAACGCACATGCATGTTTTTCAATTCAGTCGATTGAAGCTTCTATACCAGTCAACTGAACTGTATATAACTGTCTTTTTTTTTTTTTTTGAAAAGACACTTCCTTTTTGAATAACCTTCTTCCTCGCGAAGAGTTGCAACCATTGTTGTTTGTAGAGATCTCTTCACCAGCAGTTGCAACTTCATAACCACTATATATATTCATGAATTTCAAGATCAAATTACTCCACTTACATGCTTAAACTTGAATCATATTTTCTGAATTAACTACTCTCTTGAATTCATACACTCAATGTTTACAATCACAATTCTATATTTCTAAAAGTAATTTGAAACTTCCTAGTCTTCATATACTCACAACTACACACATTATACTTAAGGAAAAGATTATAGGAAGGGTATACTACAAGTGACAAATCTGTGTTATCACAACACACAAGGTCAAGATAATCTACTTTGTAATCAAAGTCATGTTCGGTTGCTCGGGCGGTCAAGTCCTATTCTGTTGCTTAGGCGGTCAAGTCATGTTCTGTTGCTCAGGCGACCAAATCCTATTTGGTTGCTTAGGCAGTAGAAGTCTTGTCCGGTTGCTCAGGTGGTCAAGTCCTATTCGGTTGCTTAAGCGGTAGAAGTCATGTTCGGTTGCTCAGGCACTGTAAACCTATTCCTCTGGGTTAAGTAAGGGTTGCTATTTTAATTCTAGAAGAAGTATGAGACTGGACGTAGAATGGGAGTTCGAACCAGTATAAAAATCTCTGGGGTCATTTAATTTACTGTTTATTTTTATACTCATATTCTACATCAATAGATAACTTAGTTTATATCGCGTTGCTACTACATTTACATTGTTTACAACGGTTAGCCAATTCAATTCTATAGCATAGCAGTACACTTTCAGGGAACGTATATAGGACTGGCAGAACATAATTATAAGAAATTACTTTCGTTACAACTAGTGTTGCTATGGCCATGTAGGTTCTTGGTGGATGTTGGATTATTTAACCATGACACTGACACTAGAGAGATTCGTTTTGGATCTTGCTCCTTCCATACTAAAAAAAGTACATACATAGTAGAGATGGGAGAGTGGGTGTTGAATCATTAATGATTACTTATCATTGGACAATAAGTATATGTGCTACAAACATTTTTTGTGCAAAAATACATAATTAATGCAAAATTTGTGTCTTTTCAGTGCAAATATATTTCCACGATAAGCATTCCTACTGCATACTGAAATCGAACGAACTCCAACTATAATTGGACGATGCATGTTTGTTCTATCTCATCGGCTAGCCGTAAACGATGTTGTAAGATGCGGCATTCGACGTGAAGTCATTTGGTAGTGGTGATCAACATAACAACTTTGGTAATCAAAGTTAACAATTTTGATCAAAAATGGTTGGAATTGGATCGTTTAAAAATGTTGATAGAGAAGTTCATTTGGATGACTTTCAGTGCATTCTAACGACGAATCGATTGATGATGGTCTTAGTGGGTATAGATGGTTATTGGTGTTGAAATTGTTAGTAAAAAATTGGTCAAAGTTAGTGTTGCATACAAATGTTAATTAGATGAAAGATAAAAAATAATATGAGAAATATCTAAAGAAGTAGCCACCAAGCATCTCCCAAGTCACAACTTTTGATTTTCCATTCTCTCCCGAGTTAGTTTAGTTTGTTGCCACCAAGCCATAGCTCTTCCCCTTAGTCTTCTAGTAACTAATTGGACTCTGCGATTCTCAGGCACCTCCTTGAATTTCAAAATTTCTTCAACATTCGACAACCAATCAAGGAATTCTTCTACTTGCATATCACCTTTGAATTTTAGAATTTCCGTCCACATACCTGACTCCCATTTACGATCATTTTCTGAATCCAGGTACTGATTTCGCACATGGCCTCGATTTCGATAATGAATACTACCTCCATCACCATCTTCGTCAAAATCAGATGTATTTCGATATCGATCCTTACCATCTACGTCCCTACGACCACGCATGTCCCTTCTACCCTGTCTTTCAGCATCACGATATGGTTCATTTTCGAACCCACGTTGAGTTCTTCCCTCTTCATTTCGGTACCCATGGTGGTCTCGCATCATTGAAACTGATGATTCTCTCCTATCTCGAGAAGACCGGGATGACATCCTCCTTTCTTCCGAAACCGATGGTGAAACCCTGTTTCCACCCTGAGCCGAAACTGGCGACGTTCTCCTTTGACTTTGATTCATGTTGTTCATCAATTTCTCCAATTTTTCAATACCCTCATTGAACTTTTCATTGATACGCTGCTCCATCTGTTCAGCTTCTTGTCTTCTATACAAATCTTCAACATTATGATAGCGAAAACTATACCGATTTGGGTTCCAAAAGGCACAAATATAAAAACTCTCAAAGTTAAACAAATCTGGGTGCCGAAGGGAACAATTATAAATAGTTTTGGGTCTCCACAAAATTATTTTTCTAAATATTCTGCCACTAACAATCATGGACCTATGAAAACAAATAGGTCACATAAATATTTTCCCGTGTAGGTGTGGTGGCAGGCTAAGGAACAACAACGGTGTTATCTGGATTTTGGCTGTTCCAGAAACACAACGGGCGACAAAGCAAAGTTCCTTAGCCTAGTATAAAGGTGACAGAATCACAATGGGCAACGTCGGAAAATATCGTAAAGGTAAATCAGGTAAATTTATTTTTGAACGATATATTATTTGTGAAAATCTGCACCATTTTCTGAATAAAATCAGCCAATTATGCAATGATAATATGATGATGATTTAATGATGATTTTGATTCTGACTTTATTCAAAATAGTTAGCCAATTATATTCTTATGCCAAAAACACTATAAAATTCTCTAGAATAACTTGATATATAGGTTTGGGATAAAAATAGTGTTTTGATTGGATAATACTTTTTGTTATAATATTTTTGGCTAAATCTAAATTCATGGTTTGACACGGCCTAAATTTAAAATGCTAATGAATTCTGTTTAAAATTATAAAAAGGATTTTAAGAAATTTTTGAAATTGTAAAAAGGATTTTAAGGAATTTTTTTTGAAATTCAAGAAATTGCTTGGAATAAAAATGAAGTTTGATGGATTGTAAAATTGACACTTTGATATATGTTTGATTGTTGACACAGTCTTCATTTCAAATCCAAGAAAATTTCATTCAAAATTTGTTGATAATAATCATGAGATAATTTGTTGAAATTTTTTGATGCACAATTCATGGTTTGGTCTATCAAATTCAACGAGTGAATATTGAGTGAAATTGAAATTCAGATGCAGATTACACTGGTAATATAATTGTAGAAAAATTACTAGTGGAATGTGATTATTACTTGACACATTCATTTGCTGCATCGTTTTTCAAAGAAAATGTCTGCATATTTTTCATTTGAAATATTTTTTTTAATAGCAGAAAATTTTCTTATAAAACCCCTTCTAAAAAAAAAAACATTTTTGATCTTGTATCGGATTAGTTATTTAAGAAAACTTGATTTTATAACTATTTTTGAAATCGATTTTAAATAACTATATTAACTAATCTGATTCCCCTAAAAATTATCGAGAAGATATATAGTGATTGAAAATAAGATGAGTGTTGATATTAATTATATATTATAACTCAAGACGGTATAATTAGTAAATTTCTTTAGAAATTTAAACGAGAGTTATAAAATTTTTTTGTTGATAAATATTCCATGACCATTTCTATTTCTTTCATTTTTCTTTCGACCATCACTCATCAAAATTCAATATAGTAGGTCAATATGTGGTATTTTAAAACGGGAAATCATTTGTGCTTCAATTTATATCTTTAGCAATAAAAAAAAAAAAATATCCAAAGTATTCACTCTCATTTAAAAGTCCTCACGGTTATGCATGGGTGAATTACTTGGATTTTTGATTATGTGCTTCCATGCTCATTTAAAAGTCCTCACGGTTATGCATGTATGGAACGCATATCAAAATTAATTGGTTAAATAGACAAGTTGATTCTAATCCCATTTAAAAGTCCTCACGGTTATGCGTGGTTAGAAGATACTTGAATTCATTTTTAAAATAAAAATAAAAAATTGTGAATACTACTAATCTCATTTAAAAGTCCTAACGGTTATGCATGGTTAGTAGATATTCAAATATCCTGAAATAAATATACCACAAATAGACATGACTATATGGTTTTATTTGTTGAAATCATTCATATCATTCTAAAGTGGAATATGCGTCAATTAAAGGATTTATGATTTTTGTTTGATTTTTTATCGAAATTTAATTTTTATATTCAATTGAGTTTTAATGTTGAATTAATATCGATCACTATATCTCTATTTTTCTATTACTATTATACTTTTGCTGATAACAAAAGGGGGAGAGAAAAGTTAAGATTTTGTAAAAAGGGAGAGAAAAGGTCAAAGAAGTTTTCAATATGCATATAGACTCATTTGCACATTTTTATTTGTATGCATATACGTAGGGGGAGTCATATATGTAGGGGGAGTATCATATAGAAAGGAAGCATTCAAATAGGGGGAGCAAATGAAATTATCAAATACATTTAAATATTCAAAATCTTAAATATATGTTTGTTATCATCAAAAGGGGGAGATTGTTGAATATGCGCTTTGCGCTATATGATTTTTGTTTGATGATAATAAACATATATACATTCACTTAAATGTATTTGTTAACGTACTATTTTATTTTTCACAGAATAAATAAATATTTGCTGAATAAAAATAAATAACACAGTTTTTGAATTCAAACGAATATTTTATTCAAACAAATATTTATTACATTTTTGATAGTACAATTTCAAGCTCTCACTATAACTATACAACTTTGATTACAATACACGACATTTCACATTTACATCACAACCTCACTACATATCACTCACACTCATATTTATCTTCAACTGCATTCCAATTTGAATCCAGCATCTGAGAAATCTGCAAAAATATTTACTAACGCAGTAAAATTGAAAAAGAAATATTTTTGCGATATTAAATGAAATATGATTTTTTAAAAGTGATATTGCCTCAGTTACTTGGGTTGTTCGTCATCATATTTTTGTATCTGTGCATATCAGTATTTTATCAGGGACAAAAGTGGCTGCAGTACACTGTGTGCACTGCCTCGCCTACTTGTGTGTGCAAAACAAAATGCACAGCTAACAAATCAAGTACAAAATCAATATGATACCGTTCAATATCCAAGAGACAAGACTAAGGCAACATGAATTGGAACTGCACTAAAGGTTACAAGATGATCAAGAACCAGTGACACAAGGCATAGGACTGCAACAATTAAGAATATATAGAGAACAAGCTACCATGAGTCGAGTACATGCTACAGCAACATTGGACCCAACATCAAAGACAGGCCAGCAAGATACAGTGCTAACACTATGCAGTGTACAACAGTGTGCAACAGTTCAAGTATGAACAGCGCATAGAACAATAGTGTCACAATGTCACAGCAGTGCCAAGAAACATCAATGCTACAAAAGAGGTGAAGCACAATCAGTATAGTATGCAAACATGTAGTGGACAATGTCACAGATTCAAGTACTGCAACAAGTCGATGCAAACATACATGAACAGGCAGTGCATCAATAAACCATACAGCAGTCATGTATGCAACAGGTTCAAGGCAAGAATTGACTATAAGAGAATGCAAACAACCAACAAACTCAACACTAAGATAAAAATGAACAGATGAACCAAACATCAAAGTGCACCAGTGATGCAAGCCATGAAGCAATGAACAGAGTAACGAAAATCGTCAATGCAATACACAGTATACATGAATGGATTGCACGGGTCAGGGAAGAGACATGTACAATTACTCAAATCAGAGAGCATATGCATCAACTACAAGCAGACGCAACTCGATCAGTAACTCAAGTTGAAGCAATGCCCAATGCAACAGTTTGAACATTCCAAAGTCAGAAAAAATCACGTGTAATCAAGGAGTTGATTAAGTAAAACATCTAAGTCATGCTATGCAGTATAAACTCATACGAAAATTATCCAATCACAAAGCCGAGAAATACAAACCAGGTCAAAACCGTGACTAAAAGAATATACGAGAATGGACGAAGTTGAAAAGGTCAGATATCATCACATTCAACAGTGCAAAATCAATCAGAGAAATGAGATTGACAAAGTCAAATAAATCATCAGCATTAAAATGTAATCGAACGGCAAAGCAACGAGATTGACAAATTCAAATAGCATCAGACGAACGAAATTATAGGAACTGAAACCCTATATAAAAACCCTCATCATCATCGGCATAATCATGAAGTTCGAATACGAAAATCAAACAGCAACAAAGCATAAATCACATACCAAATCAAAGTCGAACTTCATCAACTCGAAGTCGCCAGAGATAGCAACGCGAATCAATCGAGCAAGGCAACACCAACCAGAGATTCAATCAAATCCAATAGGCGCTTCGAAAGCCCTAATTTGAATCACGAACGAAAGACCTAAATTGAATTAAAGGGACGAAGCCCTAAAATTGAAAAAGGAACAGCCGCCATCACGAACAAGGAAGAGACGGGCTAGAATATAAAAGAGGCCGGCCTATTGTTTTAAAAGGGAGAAATTTTTTATTTAAGGGTTTTAAATTTAATTAGGGTTATTTTTATTTTAAATTGTTTTTTAATTTGTATTTTCCTTTTTAAACAGTTTATTTTCTAGTCGTGTGACTAGGGTGCAAACTACGGTGTGTAGTTTGGGAATTTGCAACTCGGTAGTTGAGTTGTGGTCAAGGTTTTGAGCATAGAGTTAGATTAGTCAATAGCGGTGTATAGCGAGTTTACGTGTGTAAGCGAGGGACTATCTAATTTCTAGTAGAAACCTTGGGGGCAGCACGTAGGCAGGGTTTTGCCGAAGCTGGGTAAATTCTGTGTTGTTCTGTTTTATTCTGTTATTTATATTCTGCGATATCTGTGCTGCTATTCTGTGATCTAAATTGAAATTAATTTATAAGCTTCCGCGATTAATTTTTATTATTTTCACTATCACCCTATTCACCCCCCCCCCTCTAGGGTGAAATCGATCCTACAAGTGGTATCGGAGCTAGGATTAGAAGCCAATTTATTTTGAAAAAATTCGATTTTTCAAAAATCAGTTTTGTTTTAAAAAAAAAATTCAATTTTTCAAAAGTCAGTTTTTGTTTTAAAAATTTGATTTTTCAAAAACCAGTTTTTGTTTAAAAATTTGAATTTTTAAAATGGCTTCTTTTAATAACGCTTTTGCAGAGGGGCAGTCGATAGTTAGACCACCAATGTTCAATGGTGAATATGCTTATTGGAAAAATAGGATGGAAATTTTTCTGAAAACCATTGACGCATGGAATATTGTTGAGACAGGTTATAGAATACCAACTATAACTGTAGATAATCAGGAAATAGAGAAACCAAAGGATCAATGGACAGAACTAGAAAATAGATTACAAAATACTAATGCTAGAGCTATGAATTCTATTATCTGTTCATTAGATCAATTTGAATTTAATCGTGTCTCACATTGTCTAACTGCGCAGGAAATATGGCACACGCTCGAAGTGACTCACGAAGGAACATCTCAAGTTAAAGAGTCTCGCCTTGCAATGCTAAGCAGCGAATACGAGAACTTCAAAATGGCGAAGGAAGAAAATGTCAAAGAGATGTACGGACGACTCTCCAATATCGTATACAAATCAAAAGCTCTCGGAAAAACATACACCGAATTGGAAATAGTCCGGAAAATCCTCAGAGTCCTTCCACGAAGCTTTGAAGCAAAAGTAACTGCCATACAAGAATCGAAAGATTTAAAACAACTCAAAGTTGAAGAACTCATCGGAAATCTCACCACATATGAACTAGAAATGAAATTCAAAGAAGAGCGTGAAGAAGGAGACACTCGAAAGAAATCAATAGCTCTCAAAGGAACAACTAAAAGTGACGACGATGACGATGACGATGGTGCAGAAGAACTAGAGTTGTTAATAAAGAAATTCAAAAAGTGGAATCGCAAACACGGAAATCCAGCTCGAAATCAGGAAATGAAAAGCAGAATAAGCAAAGCATTTGACCACTCAGAAGAACAGAAGTTCATTTGTTATAATTGCAACAAACCCGGTCATATCAAGCCCGATTGTCCACAAATTAAACTCAGCCATGGAAAGAAACAGAAAAAGAAAAGTTTTGCAGCCACTTGGGATGAAATAGACGAGAATAATCAAAGCACTGGCAGTGAAAGCGAAAAAGCAGAATTGTGTCTTCGAGGTGATACAACTGACAGTGACGATGACGAGCCAAGTGAGGTATCAAAACTTACCCATTCTGAGTTGCTTATATATTTTCATGAAATAAACGGCTGTTATGAACGACTTAGGGAAAAATATGCTAAACTTGAATCACAAAAAGATACTTTGATAGAATGCAATAAACAACTTGATCAATTAGTTAAAACCTATCAAAGTAGGATCCCTAAGTGTGATAAGTGTCCAACATTTGATGAGGAAATTAAAAAATCAGAAATTAAAATAAAATCGCTTGAAAATGAAATTCTGATTTTAAAGGAGAATGAAAATACTAGGAGAGAGAATTCTATTAAAAAGTGCACACAGTTGTTAAACGAAAATGAATCTCTCAAATCACAAGTCCAACAATTGTCTACGACTTTAGATAAATTTTCAAAAAGTGAAAAATCGTTGAATATGCTATTAGGAAAGCAAACTGTTAATATGGTTAGACAAGGACTTGGATTTAATAATTCGAAAATTGTTGAAAACAAGATTAATCAAGTTAATTCTATATGCACAATCTGTAGAAAATTTGGACACGATCACAATAATTGTTGGTATAGACCCAAACAAGCGAAAACTATACCGATTTGGGTTCCAAAAGGCACAAATATAAAAACTCTCAAAGTTAAACAAATCTGGGTGCCGAAGGGAACAATTATAAATAGTTTTGGGTCTCCACAAAATTATTTTTCTAAATATTCTGCCACTAACAATCATGGACCTATGAAAACAAATAGGTCACATAAATATTTTCCCGTGTAGGTGTGGTGGCAGGCTAAGGAACAACAATGGTGTTATCTGGATTTTGGCTGTTCCAGAAACACAACGGGCGACAAAGCAAAGTTCCTTAGCCTAGTATAAAGGTGACAGAATCACAATGGGCAACGTCGGAAAATATCGTAAAGGTAAATCAGGTAAATTTATTTTTGAACGATATATTATTTGTGAAAATCTGCACCATTTTCTGAATAAAATCAGCCAATTATGCAATGATAATATGATGATGATTTAATGATGATTTTGATTCTGACTTTATTCAAAATAGTTAGCCAATTATATTCTTATGCCAAAAACACTATAAAATTCTCTAGAATAACTTGATATATAGGTTTGGGATAAAAATAGTGTTTTGATTGGATAATACTTTTTGTTATAATATTTTTGGCTAAATCTAAATTCATAGTTTGACACGGCCTAAATTTAAAATCCTAATGAATTCTGTTTAAAATTATAAAAAGGATTTTAAGAAATTTTTGAAATTGTAAAAAGGATTTTAAGGAATTTTTTTTGAAATTCAAGAAATTGCTTGGAATAAAAATGAAGTTTGATGGATTGTAAAATTGACACTTTGATATATGTTTGATTGTTGACACAGTCTTCATTTCAAATCCAAGAAAATTTCATTCAAAATTTGTTGATAATAATCATGAGATAATTTGTTGAAATTTTTTGATGCACAATTCATGGTTTGGTCTATCAAATTCAACGAGTGAATATTGAGTGAAATTGAAATTCAGATGCAGATTACACTGGTAATATAGTTGTAGAAAAATTACTAGTGGAATGTGATTATTACTTGACACATTCATTTGCTGCATCGTTTTTCAAAGAAAATGTCTGCATATTTTTCATTTGAAATATATTTTTTAATAGCAGAAAATTTTCTTATAAAACCCCTTCTAAAAAAAAAACATTTTTGATCTTGTATCGGATTAGTTATTTAAGAAAACTTGATTTTATAACTATTTTTTAAATCGATTTTAAATAACTATATTAACTAATCTGATTCCCCTAAAAATTATCGAGAAGATATATAGTGATTGAAAATAAGATGAGTGTTGATATTAATTATATATTATAACTCAAGACGGTATAATTAGTAAATTTCTTTAGAAATTTAAACGAGAGTTATAAAATTTTTTTGTTGATAAATATTCCATGACCATTTCTATTTCTTTCATTTTTCTTTCGACCATCACTCATCAAAATTCAATATAGTAGGTCAATATGTGGTATTTTAAAACGGGAAATCATTTGTGCTTCAATTTATATCTTTAGCAATAAAAAAAAAAAATATCCAAAGTATTCACTCTCATTTAAAAGTCCTCACGGTTATGCATGGGTGAATTACTTGGATTTTTGATTATGTGCTTCCATGCTCATTTAAAAGTCCTCACGGTTATGCATGTATGGAACGCATATCAAAATTAATTGGTTAAATAGACAAGTTGATTCTAATCCCATTTAAAAGTCCTCACGGTTATGCGTGGTTAGAAGATACTTGAATTCATTTTTAAAATAAAAATAAAAAATTGTGAATACTACTAATCTCATTTAAAAGTCCTAACGGTTATGCATGGTTAGTAGATATTCAAATATCCTGAAATAAATATACCACAAATAGACATGACTATATGGTTTTATTTGTTGAAATCATTCATATCATTCTAAAGTGGAATATGCGTCAATTAAAGGATTTATGATTTTTGTTTGATTTTTTATCGAAATTTAATTTTTATATTCAATTGAGTTTTAATGTTGAATTAATATCGATCACTATATCTCTATTTTTCTATTACTATTATACTTTTGCTGATAACAAAAGGGGGAGAGAAAAGTTAAGATTTTGTAAAAAGGGAGAGAAAAGGTCAAAGAAGTTTTCAATATGCATATAGACTCATTTGCACATTTTTATTTGTATGCATATACGTAGGGGGAGTCATATATGTAGGGGGAGTATCATATAGAAAGGAAGCATTCAAATAGGGGGAGCAAATGAAATTATCAAATACATTTAAATATTCAAAATCTTAAATATATGTTTGTTATCATCAAAAGGGGGAGATTGTTGAATATGCGCTTTGCGCTATATGATTTTTGTTTGATGATAATAAACATATATACATTCACTTAAATGTATTTGTTAACGTACTATTTTATTTTTCACAGAATAAATAAATATTTGCTGAATAAAAATAAATAACACAGTTTTTGAATTCAAACGAATATTTTATTCAAACAAATATTTATTACATTTTTGATAGTACAATTTCAAGCTCTCACTATAACTATACAACTTTGATTACAATACACGACATTTCACATTTACATCACAACCTCACTACATATCACTCACACTCATATTTATCTTCAACTGCATTCCAATTTGAATCCAGCATCTGAGAAATCTGCAAAAATATTTACTAACGCAGTAAAATTGAAAAAGAAATATTTTTGCGATATTAAATGAAATATGATTTTTTAAAAGTGATATTGCCTCAGTTACTTGGGTTGTTCGTCATCATATTTTTGTATCTGTGCATATCAGTATTTTATCAGGGACAAAAGTGGCTGCAGTACACTGTGTGCACTGCCTCGCCTACTTGTGTGTGCAAAACAAAATGCACAGCTAACAAATCAAGTACAAAATCAATATGATACCGTTCAATATCCAAGAGACAAGACTAAGGCAACATGAATTGGAACTGCACTAAAGGTTACAAGATGATCAAGAACCAGTGACACAAGGCATAGGACTGCAACAATTAAGAATATATAGAGAACAAGCTACCATGAGTCGAGTACATGCTACAGCAACATTGGACCCAACATCAAAGACAGGCCAGCAAGATACAGTGCTAACACTATGCAGTGTACAACAGTGTGCAACAGTTCAAGTATGAACAGCGCATAGAACAATAGTGTCACAATGTCACAGCAGTGCCAAGAAACATCAATGCTACAAGAGAGGTGAAGCACAATCAGTATAGTATGCAAACATGTAGTGGACAATGTCACAGATTCAAGTACTGCAACAAGTCGATGCAAACATACATGAACAGGCAGTGCATCAATAAACCATACAGCAGTCATGTATGCAACAGGTTCAAGGCAAGAATTGACTATAAGAGAATGCAAACAACCAACAAACTCAACACTAAGATAAAAATGAACAGATGAACCAAACATCAAAGTGCACCAGTGATGCAAGCCATGAAGCAATGAACAGAGTAACGAAAATCGTCAATGCAATACACAGTATACATGAATGGATTGCACGGGTCAGGGAAGAGACATGTACAATTACTCAAATCAGAGAGCATATGCATCAACTACAAGCAGACGCAACTCGATCAGTAACTCAAGTTGAAGCAATGCCCAATGCAACAGTTTGAACATTCCAAAGTCAGAAAAAATCACGTGTAATCAAGGAGTTGATTAAGTAAAACATCTAAGTCATGCTATGCAGTATAAACTCATACGAAAATTATCCAATCACAAAGCCGAGAAATACAAACCAGGTCAAAACCGTGACTAAAAGAATATACGAGAATGGACGAAGTTGAAAAGGTCAGATATCATCACATTCAACAGTGCAAAATCAATCAGAGAAATGAGATTGACAAAGTCAAATAAATCATCAGCATTAAAATGTAATCGAACGGCAAAGCAACGAGATTGACAAATTCAAATAGCATCAGACGAACGAAATTATAGGAACTGAAACCCTATATAAAAACCCTCATCATCATCGGCATAATCATGAAGTTCGAATACGAAAATCAAACAGCAACAAAGCATAAATCACATACCAAATCAAAGTCGAACTTCATCAACTCGAAGTCGCCAGAGATAGCAACGCGAATCAATCGAGCAAGGCAACACCAACCAGAGATTCAATCAAATCCAATAGGCGCTTCGAAAGCCCTAATTTGAATCACGAACGAAAGCCCTAAATTGAATTAAAGGGACGAAGCCCTAAAATTGAAAAAGGAACAGCCGCCATCACGAACAAGGAAGAGACGGGCTAGAATATAAAAGAGGCCGGCCTATTGTTTTAAAAGGGAGAAATTTTTTATTTAAGGGTTTTAAATTTAATTAGGGTTATTTTTATTTTAAATTGTTTTTTAATTTGTATTTTCCTTTTTAAACAGTTTATTTTCTAGTCGTGTGACTAGGGTGCAAACTACGGTGTGTAGTTTGGGAATTTGCAACTCGGTAGTTGAGTTGTGGTCAAGGTTTTGAGCGTAGAGTTAGATTAGTCAATAGCGGTGTATAGCGAGTTTACGTGTGTAAGCGAGGGACTATCTAATTTCTAGTAGAAACCTTGGGGGCAGCACGTAGGCAGGGTTTTGCCGAAGCTGGGTAAATTCTGTGTTGTTCTGTTTTATTCTGTTATTTATATTCTGCGATATCTGTGCTGCTATTCTGTGATCTAAATTGAAATTAATTTATAAGCTTCCGCGATTAATTTTTATAATTTACACTATCACCCTATTCACCCCCCCCTCTAGGGTGAAATCGATCCTACAAGTGGTATCGAAGCTAGGATTAGAAGCCAATTTATTTTGAAAAAATTCGATTTTTCAAAAATCAGTTTTGTTTTAAAAAAAAAAATTCAATTTTTCAAAAGTCAGTTTTTGTTTTAAAAATTTGATTTTTCAAAAACCAGTTTTTGTTTAAAAATTTGAATTTTTAAAATGGCTTCTTTTAATAACGCTTTTGCAGAGGGGCAGTCGATAGTTAGACCACCAATGTTCAATGGTGAATATGCTTATTGGAAAAATAGGATGGAAATTTTTCTGAAAACCATTGACGCATGGAATATTGTTGAGACAGGTTATAGAATACCAACTATAACTGTAGATAATCAGGAAATAGAGAAACCAAAGGATCAATGGACAGAACTAGAAAATAGATTACAAAATACTAATGCTAGAGCTATGAATTCTATTATCTGTTCATTAGATCAATTTGAATTTAATCGTGTCTCACATTGTCTAACTGCGCAGGAAATATGGCACACGCTCGAAGTGACTCGCGAAGGAACATCTCAAGTTAAAGAATCTCGCCTTGCAATGCTAAGCAGCGAATACGAGAACTTCAAAATGGCGAAGGAAGAAAATGTCAAAGAGATGTACGGACGACTCTCCAATATCGTATACAAATCAAAAGCTCTTGGAAAAACATACACCGAATTGGAAATAGTCCGGAAAATCCTCAGAGTCCTTCCACGAAGCTTTGAAGCAAAAGTAACTGCCATACAAGAATCGAAAGATTTAAAACAACTCAAAGTTGAAGAACTCATCGGAAATCTCACCACATATGAACTAGAAATGAAATTCAAAGAAGAGCGTGAAGAAGGAGACACTCGAAAGAAATCAATAGCTCTCAAAGGAACAACTAAAAGTGACGACGATGACGATGACGATGGTGCAGAAGAACTAGAGTTGTTAATAAAGAAATTCAAAAAGTGGAATCGCAAACACGGAAATCCAGCTCGAAATCAGGAAATGAAAAGCAGAATAAGCAAAGCATTTGACCACTCAGAAGAACAGAAGTTCATTTGTTATAATTGCAACAAACCCGGTCATATCAAGCCCGATTGTCCACAAATTAAACTCAGCCATGGAAAGAAACAGAAAAAGAAAAGTTTTGCAGCCACTTGGGATGAAATAGACGAGAATAATCAAAGCACTGGCAGTGAAAGCGAAAAAGCAGAATTGTGTCTTCGAGGTGATACAACTGACAGTGACGATGACGAGCCAAGTGAGGTATCAAAACTTACCCATTCTGAGTTGCTTATATATTTTCATGAAATAAACGGCTGTTATGAACGACTTAGGGAAAAATATGCTAAACTTGAATCACAAAAAGATACTTTGATAGAATGCAATAAACAACTTGATCAATTAGTTAAAACCTATCAAAGTAGGATCCCTAAGTGTGATAAGTGTCCAACATTTGATGAGGAAATTAAAAAATCAGAAATTAAAATAAAATCGCTTGAAAATGAAATTCTGATTTTAAAGGAGAATGAAAATACTAGGAGAGAGAATTCTATTAAAAAGTGCACACAGTTGTTAAACGAAAATGAATCTCTCAAATCACAAGTCCAACAATTGTCTACGACTTTAGATAAATTTTCAAAAAGTGAAAAATCGTTGAATATGCTATTAGGAAAGCAAACTGTTAATATGGTTAGACAAGGACTTGGATTTAATAATTCGAAAATTGTTGAAAACAAGATTAATCAAGTTAATTCTATGTGCACAATCTGTAGAAAATTTGGACACGATCACAATAATTGTTGGTATAGACCCAAACAAGCGAAAACTATACCGATTTGGGTTCCAAAAGGCACAAATATAAAAACTCTCAAAGTTAAACAAATCTGGGTGCCGAAGGGAACAATTATAAATAGTTTTGGGTCTCCACAAAATTATTTTTCTAAATATTCTGCCACTAACAATCATGGACCTATGAAAACAAATAGGTCACATAAATATTTTCCCGTGTAGGTGTGGTGGCAGGCTAAGGAACAACAACGGTGTTATCTGGATTTTGGCTGTTCCAGAAACACAACGGGCGACAAAGCAAAGTTCCTTAGCCTAGTATAAAGGTGACAGAATCACAATGGGCAACGTCGGAAAATATCGTAAAGGTAAATCAGGTAAATTTATTTTTGAACGATATATTATTTGTGAAAATCTGCACCATTTTCTGAATAAAATCAGCCAATTATGCAATGATAATATGATGATGATTTAATGATGATTTTGATTCTGACTTTATTCAAAATAGTTAGCCAATTATATTCTTATGCCAAAAACACTATAAAATTCTCTAGAATAACTTGATATATAGGTTTGGGATAAAAATAGTGTTTTGATTGGATAATACTTTTTGTTATAATATTTTTGGCTAAATCTAAATTCATAGTTTGACACGGCCTAAATTTAAAATCCTAATGAATTCTGTTTAAAATTATAAAAAGGATTTTAAGAAATTTTTGAAATTGTAAAAAGGATTTTAAGGAATTTTTTTTGAAATTCAAGAAATTGCTTGGAATAAAAATGAAGTTTGATGGATTGTAAAATTGACACTTTGATATATGTTTGATTGTTGACACAGTCTTCATTTC
This sequence comes from Allium cepa, assembly GCA_030765085.1. NCBI lineage: Eukaryota > Viridiplantae > Streptophyta > Magnoliopsida > Asparagales > Amaryllidaceae > Allium > Allium cepa. Next base: position 814,420,769 of record CM060931.1, read on the forward strand.
AAATCCAAGAAAATTTCATTCAAAATTTGTTGATAATAATCATGAGATAATTTGTTGAAATTTTTTGATGCACAATTCATGGTTTGGTCTATCAAATTCAACGAGTGAATATTGAGTGAAATTGAAATTCAGATGCAGATTACACTGGTAATATAGTTGTAGAAAAATTACTAGTGGAATGTGATTATTACTTGACACATTCATTTGCTGCATCGTTTTTCAAAGAAAATGTCTGCATATTTTTCATTTGAAATATTTTTTTTAATAGCAGAAAATTTTCTTATAAAACCCCTTCTAAAAAAAAAACATTTTTGATCTTGTATCGGATTAGTTATTTAAGAAAACTTGATTTTATAACTATTTTTGAAATCGATTTTAAATAACTATATTAACTAATCTGATTCCCCTAAAAATTATCGAGAAGATATATAGTGATTGAAAATAAGATGAGTGTTGATATTAATTATATATTATAACTCAAGACGGTATAATTAGTAAATTTCTTTAGAAATTTAAACGAGAGTTATAAAAATTTTTTGTTGATAAATATTCCATGACCATTTCTATTTCTTTCATTTTTCTTTCGACCATCACTCATCAAAATTCAATATAGTAGGTCAATATGTGGTATTTTAAAACGGGAAATCATTTGTGCTTCAATTTATATCTTTAGCAATAAAAAAAAAAAAAAAATATCCAAAGTATTCACTCTCATTTAAAAGTCCTCACGGTTATGCATGGGTGAATTACTTGGATTTTTGATTATGTGCTTCCATGCTCATTTAAAAGTCCTCACGGTTATGCATGTATGGAACGCATATCAAAATTAATTGGTTAAATAGACAAGTTGATTCTAATCCCATTTAAAAGTCCTCACGGTTATGCGTGGTTAGAAGATACTTGAATTCATTTTTAAAATAAAAATAAAAAATTGTGAATACTACTAATCTCATTTAAAAGTCCTAACGGTTATGCATGGTTAGTAGATATTCAAATATCCTGAAATAAATATACCACAAATAGACATGACTATATGGTTTTATTTGTTGAAATCATTCATATCATTCTAAAGTGGAATATGCGTCAATTAAAGGATTTATGATTTTTGTTTGATTTTTTATCGAAATTTAATTTTTATATTCAATTGAGTTTTAATGTTGAATTAATATCGATCACTATATCTCTATTTTTCTATTACTATTATACTTTTGCTGATAACAAAAGGGGGAGAGAAAAGTTAAGATTTTGTAAAAAGGGAGAGAAAAGGTCAAAGAAGTTTTCAATATGCATATAGACTCATTTGCACATTTTTATTTGTATGCATATACGTAGGGGGAGTCATATATGTAGGGGGAGTATCATATAGAAAGGAAGCATTCAAATAGGGGGAGCAAATGAAATTATCAAATACATTTAAATATTCAAAATCTTAAATATATGTTTGTTATCATCAAAAGGGGGAGATTGTTGAATATGCGCTTTGCGCTATATGATTTTTGTTTGATGATAATAAACATATATACATTCACTTAAATGTATTTGTTAACGTACTATTTTATTTTTCACAGAATAAATAAATATTTGCTGAATAAAAATAAATAACACAGTTTTTGAATTCAAACGAATATTTTATTCAAACAAATATTTATTACATTTTTGATAGTACAATTTCAAGCTCTCACTATAACTATACAACTTTGATTACAATACACGACATTTCACATTTACATCACAACCTCACTACATATCACTCACACTCATATTTATCTTCAACTGCATTCCAATTTGAATCCAGCATCTGAGAAATCTGCAAAAATATTTACTAACGCAGTAAAATTGAAAAAGAAATATTTTTGCGATATTAAATGAAATATGATTTTTTAAAAGTGATATTGCCTCAGTTACTTGGGTTGTTCGTCATCATATTTTTGTATCTGTGCATATCAGTATTTTATCAGGGACAAAAGTGGCTGCAGTACACTGTGTGCACTGCCTCGCCTACTTGTGTGTGCAAAACAAAATGCACAGCTAACAAATCAAGTACAAAATCAATATGATACCGTTCAATATCCAAGAGACAAGACTAAGGCAACATGAATTGGAACTGCACTAAAGGTTACAAGATGATCAAGAACCAGTGACACAAGGCATAGGACTGCAACAATTAAGAATATATAGAGAACAAGCTACCATGAGTCGAGTACATGCTACAGCAACATTGGACCCAACATCAAAGACAGGCCAGCAAGATACAGTGCTAACACTATGCAGTGTACAACAGTGTGCAACAGTTCAAGTATGAACAGCGCATAGAACAATAGTGTCACAATGTCACAGCAGTGCCAAGAAACATCAATGCTACAAGAGAGGTGAAGCACAATCAGTATAGTATGCAAACATGTAGTGGACAATGTCACAGATTCAAGTACTGCAACAAGTCGATGCAAACATACATGAACAGGCAGTGCATCAATAAACCATACAGCAGTCATGTATGCAACAGGTTCAAGGCAAGAATTGACTATAAGAGAATGCAAACAACCAACAAACTCAACACTAAGATAAAAATGAACAGATGAACCAAACATCAAAGTGCACCAGTGATGCAAGCCATGAAGCAATGAACAGAGTAACGAAAATCGTCAATGCAATACACAGTATACATGAATGGATTGCACGGGTCAGGGAAGAGACATGTACAATTACTCAAATCAGAGAGCATATGCATCAACTACAAGCAGACGCAACTCGATCAGTAACTCAAGTTGAAGCAATGCCCAATGCAACAGTTTGAACATTCCAAAGTCAGAAAAAATCACGTGTAATCAAGGAGTTGATTAAGTAAAACATCTAAGTCATGCTATGCAGTATAAACTCATACGAAAATTATCCAATCACAAAGCCGAGAAATACAAACCAGGTCAAAACCGTGACTAAAAGAATATACGAGAATGGACGAAGTTGAAAAGGTCAGATATCATCACATTCAACAGTGCAAAATCAATCAGAGAAATGAGATTGACAAAGTCAAATAAATCATCAGCATTAAAATGTAATCGAACGGCAAAGCAACGAGATTGACAAATTCAAATAGCATCAGACGAACGAAATTATAGGAACTGAAACCCTATATAAAAACCCTCATCATCATCGGCATAATCATGAAGTTCGAATACGAAAATCAAACAGCAACAAAGCATAAATCACATACCAAATCAAAGTCGAACTTCATCAACTCGAAGTCGCCAGAGATAGCAACGCGAATCAATCGAGCAAGGCAACACCAACCAGAGATTCAATCAAATCCAATAGGCGCTTCGAAAGCCCTAATTTGAATCACGAACGAAAGCCCTAAATTGAATTAAAGGGACGAAGCCCTAAAATTGAAAAAGGAACAGCCGCCATCACGAACAAGGAAGAGACGGGCTAGAATATAAAAGAGGCCGGCCTATTGTTTTAAAAGGGAGAAATTTTTTATTTAAGGGTTTTAAATTTAATTAGGGTTATTTTTATTTTAAATTGTTTTTTAATTTGTATTTTCCTTTTTAAACAGTTTATTTTCTAGTCGTGTGACTAGGGTGCAAACTACGGTGTGTAGTTTGGGAATTTGCAACTCGGTAGTTGAGTTGTGGTCAAGGTTTTGAGCGTAGAGTTAGATTAGTCAATAGCGGTGTATAGCGAGTTTACGTGTGTAAGCGAGGGACTATCTAATTTCTAGTAGAAACCTTGGGGGCAGCACGTAGGCAGGGTTTTGCCGAAGCTGGGTAAATTCTGTGTTGTTCTGTTTTATTCTGTTATTTATATTCTGCGATATCTGTGCTGCTATTCTGTGATCTAAATTGAAATTAATTTATAAGCTTCCGCGATTAATTTTTATAATTTACACTGTTAACGCTTAAATTTGAACGCTAACACCCCGGTGTGTGAAGTGTAGTTGTGAAAGCACCACCCGATAGATCGGGAAAGAATTACAAGCAAGTAATAGTGGAAAAGCAGTAAACGACAGCAATTTTATAGTGGTTCGGCTTATGGGTATAGCCTACGTCCACTTTAAGTACTTTTATTGATGATCACGTTACAAGTTGATACAAATCTTCTCAAGTACAATACACTTTGAATTACAGAAGACTTAGAACAAGTAGCTCAAACTTCGATGTTGACAAAAATCTTCAAATCCATGGTGGATGTAGATGATTTCTTTATGAAGTTCTTTTAGACGTTCTTTGAATCTCCAAAGTTTTAAGTGCTGAAGTAGTATGGAATTCGGCAGAGTAATGGTGCTTGAAATTGATCGACCAAAAGTCCTTTGAACGTTGGAGGTGGCTACGTATTTATAGGCAGGCCTGGACATGAATTCTGCGTACAAGTCATGAGTCGCAACCGACTCAAGCTGAGTCGTCCCCGAGTCAAGTTAGGTCGTGGCCGAGTCAGGTTGAGTTGTGACCGACTCATCTGTAGGTTGAGTCTTGAGTCGCTGGCGAGTCAATCCTTACTAGGACATGCATTGTTGTAACAGAATACGACTCAGTGGCTTTGAGTCGCGGACGAGTCATCCCGGGTTATGAGTCGTCAATCATCTTGAGTCGTTTCTTATGATGAGTCGTGGATCTGTTGAGTTGCTGAGGCCATCCCTTTCAATGAGTCGTTAATGCTTTAACCCGTTAGGCTCCTTAAGTCGTGAGTCGATAGTCTTGATGAGTCGGCAACTTACTGAGTCGGCTTTCTTTATGAACCGTTAACCCTTTGAGCCGTCAGCTGACTGAGTCGCTATCAAATGAGTCGGTACCTTCCTTACTGAGTCGCTGTCAGCTTTGAGTCGTTGGTCTATTGAGTTGCTTATCTCTATGAGTCGTGAGTCCTTCTTGAGTAGGTGAGTCGCTATCAGTTGAGTCGGTGCTTTCCTAGACCGTTCAACCGTAGCCATTGTTAGGTCGCAACATGTTTTAGGTCGTAGGTCGTTCATTTCCTTAAGTCGTGCCATCCTTAACTCGTAGATCTTATCTTGTGGGCTCTTTAACTCGTTGGTGAAACGGGATTAACACTTGCCCCTCGAAGCACACGTCTTAAGCCGTAAGTCGTGCGCTTCGACTCATCATAACCCGTGCCGATTCAAGTTCCAATGTCTCCAGATATAAGAACGCTTGAGTCGTTTCTCCTCTCCCACTTCTTATCCCACAGACGCATCCGCCATTAGAGACTCTCCAAGCTTACTGATCATTAATCCATCCTTTCCTCCACATCGCGTAAGTCATTCTGAACTTCAATCCAACCACGACCATCGCTAAGGCATAAATTTTCGCTTCTTGTTCCCAAATCACCATCGTACGTCGTACTCGGGCTTTGAATTGAGTTGTGAACGATTCTGACCAGTGTTGGCTACGTTGTTGTTGTGATCCTTTAGATTACAACATCGCGTTTGATTCGCCGTACACTTGAAGCGATTCGAATTGGTTTTTTGGGTGCTTTCTGATGATGTGAGGAGAAGATGATGAATTACAATGTCTTGATTTGACTGGCCCGTGGGTTCGGAGGAGATGAGGAAGTTCTTAACAGGTTAACGGGTTAGAAAGGAGTTGACTGGTTGAGGAAATGACTTAGGTTCTCACGACTTAGATGGTTTTGCTTTTTGGCCACTGATTCTGAAATACCTTGCAATCTCAACCGTACACGACTCAATGCTTTTAGCCATAAACCGCAGACGACTCAAGCTATAAGTCGTGAACGACTTAAGCCACAGGCCGTGAATGATTCAAACCATAAACTGTGAACGACTCAGCACTTGCTACTTTCCCGTGACTTATCCTTTAAACGGTACACGACTTAAACCATAAGCCGTGTACGACTCAGCAGCTTCCATGTGACCCAGTAGCCTTTACTATTGACTTTTAATCCGACCTAGCAAGTTTTACGACTCAAACCATGAGTCGTAACCGAGTTAGAACTTAGAAGGTTTCTTGTTGCTTCGATCTGGAGCCTTCCCCCTGTTCTTTGACTTACGACTCATAGTACTGCCGACTTACAACATCAGCGATTTAGAGTTGGAACAACCTAACTTAACTTGCCTCACTTTCCTTAGGTCGTAGCCGAGTCATCCAAATAACCAATGACTTAGCTTAACCCGTACAAAGAATTCTTGTGTCGTTGACAACTTAACACTTGTAAATCTTGCTTGAACTTTGAACTGTTGATCTTTGCTGCATTCTTTTACAGATTACTTCAACTTGTAAGCTAATAATCTGTTAATACAACATTCACAGAAAACTGGGACGAATATACTGTCATTGATTGCCCACATCGAACGACAGATTAGTTAATGATAGATGATTAACTTAAATAAATCGTGTGAACGAAGTGCTACCGATTTCAAGTGGAATATTAAAGCAGCACTGGATTAGTCAATTGAAACTGACCAGCCCGCATTAATATTATGCTTGAGCTTTAAATAACAAGTTCCGAAATTACCATAGTCAATCAATCGTCAACCAGTTTAATTCCAGTTATCTTTACTTGTTATTATTATTTTTTATTAGCCTTGCACGACACTTCACACTTTTTAGGAAACGTGCACCTTTGCATTTGAACATCCAGTTGCTTGTGTAGAATGACCTCTCATCAAGAAGAGCCGATGGGCCAGGCTGAAGATGTCTTTCCAGTAGCCATCCCTATAGACAACCCTCCGGAGAGAACATCCACAACTTTGAATCAGCGGGCATTTAACCAACTGCGCGTCCAGTTTGGCATTGATGATGCTGACATCTTATTTCCGGGGCCAAATGACACTGCTGACAATCCTCCCTACGTCTTTGTTGCAGTCAATCGCCAAATGTGCTTAAGTGGGGCGATTCCTCCTTTTAACGACTTTCTCCAACAGTTCCTGCTTCGGTTGTCTATCTCTCCATTCCAATTACACCCCAATGGCTACGCCATTCTGATGGGGTTATGTGTTCTATTCAGGAGAGTTTTGGATCGGTTACCAAGCTTCGAGGAGATCTGCTATTTTTGCTCATTCACGAAAACTAAAGACCATCCCTCCATCGTGGTTGTAAGAAGCGCTCGAAATCGCAAACTTATTACTGATCTCTCCGAAAGCGCTCACGGATTTTTGAATCAGTTTTTCTTCGTTCGCTGCCCTCCAGGGTTTTATGCCATCTGGAGAGTGGGAAGTAAGATTTCCTGTCTCTACTTTTTCCGTTTTGAAACTTTCTCGAGATCTGAACTCTCAGCTGCTAATTTCATTCTTTTCCTGTTTTTAGCACTTCCACCCCCTGCTAGGGACCCAAGTCTTAAGCAAATTTTTGAAAGATTAAATGCCGTGCCGGTAGAAGAGAGGAGCATAAAGTTTCTGCTAAACGATGAACTTTTACATCAATACGGACTCCTCCATCTCTCTCGCTTTACTCGGCCTCGTGAAGCTCCAACGGAGGTTCCTGACTCTCCGGTGAAAACTCCTGATCTTCCGATCTTCACTAAAGAGCACACACGAGGAGAAATTTCTGCAGAAACCTTATTAGTAAAGTGCTCTACTCCCAGAGACGATACGGGACCCTCCGAAAAGCCCGCACTTGCTCCCATTATTGAAGAAGAAGAGGAGCCCCTTTCCCAAACCAGGGAGAGTGCTGACAAAGGAGATGATGGAGGGAATCAGGTTGGGCATGCCGGTGATGACGTCTTTGAGGATTTAAGTGACATAATTATTACTTCACAAGAGCTCTTTAAAGAAGACCCTGCTCATGGTAAAGCTATACCTCCGACGATTGAAGCAACATCTGCCCTCCAACAGACTCTAACTCTTTCATCTCAAGAATTGTCATCAACAGTGAAATCTATCACTTCCCCCCAACAGAGGAGTGGTTCGTTAGTCCAACGCGAGTAGCTTGCACTTCACACACAACTAAGGATTTTCCAGCACATTTATGCACTTATCTTCTTATACTTTAAAGATTTCTAAAGCTTATCTTTTCTTATTTCAGATTCTTCAATGACACGCGGCGGGTCATATTATCAGGATTTCCAACGCTACGGGGGGCGTGGCCAATATGACTATCGGCGTTACTTTCCTTCCTATAGAGAGTCTGACGAAGAGAGGGCTGCTCGAAAGGCTCGTGAAAGGAGGGATGCAGAAGAGCGTTATGACAGAAGGGATAGGGATGTGCACCATGATTCTCTGCAGAGAAGTGATGATTCTCACAAAAGGAAATCTCACGACGACCGGGGAAAAGGTCATGTAGCTGAAGATTCAGGCAAACGAGCCCGATATGGTGAGAGACACGCTTCCACTATTCCCGAAAAGCCTACTGTCCCTGCCCCTCTTGACATTACTTCCGACTCTCCTGCTCTTGGGAAGGAGGACATCCAGACAATAATAAGCAGGCCCAAATTTCAAGTGGGACCGGGCCCTGCCACTTTACAAAGTCGTTTTCCGCAGTGGTGTTTAAAGGGTGTGAGGTTCGATCTCGACCTAGTCCCTATTGACAAGCCTGCTATGCTACGAAATCTTGACGCCGTTAAACTTGATATCGAGAGGATGTCAAACTGGCAGAAGCTTGTTGATGAGCTTCAACGAGTTAACCGCGCCAACTTAGAGGCTATGCTCACCATGGAAAATGATAAGGCTGAGTGGCAAAAGGTCCTTGAGCAGCACGACAACGAAATGAGGAGCATTACTTCCTACAACGAGGAGCTCGAAGCAAAGGTTGAGAAGTTGAAAGATGAGCTTGCTGCTTCCTCTACTTCATACTCTCAAAAAGAAGAAGTGCTTCTCAGACAAGTTAGAGATGCTCATGCTAGTCAGAGGGACGCCGAAGGCAGGCTCGAGGTACAAAAAAGAATCAATGAAGGCTATGTCTCTGATATTGCTGAGCTTCAAAAGAAAAACAACTCCCAGGAGGCGGAGATACAAATGCTTAAGCTTCAGCTTGCCAAAACCGAAAGGGAGCGCGATGAGGCTGTCGCCGGTAAAATCGCAGCCGAAGAATCTCATGAGGCGACCAAAAATAGCTTCAGCTCAACATTATTCGACTTCTACTTGCATAGCGTCTTGGGTCGTGGAAGCCTCGCCTTTCTTGGTCCCAAGTATGAGATCACTTTAGCTGAAGTGTGGGAGGCCGCTCTTGAGATGCTCGGTGCTGAAGGTGCCGGTTACGACGAATCAGCCCTGGAAAGGCATTATTTTGATGAAGACGCTCGCGCTGCTCTTGCCAGGGGAAAGGAACAACTTGCCAAACTAAGAACCGAGGTGACGGAAGGGGACCAGTTGGGGAAAACCACTTTGACTACTCTAATCCAGCCACCTTCTTCGTCTGAAGTCGACATTATTGGTTCCAGTTCCCATCTCGCATCTCCCACCAAAGTTACCGCTGATATTACAAGCACACAAGGCGGAGACGAGGGTGAAGAGAGTGCTGATGCGCAAGCTTACGAAGTCGATATCAGGAAACCAGCTTCTCCAGGTAACTTCACTGTTAATCTTGCTACTGTCAATTCTGCTCAAGCGGGTTACTCGTTTATTTCACATGAGTTTCACGAGCTCCTTGGCTATTTTCTCAACCTTGACGAGCCTTCATCTCCTCTCTTTACTGACTTCATTGGTGAACCTTCATCTCCTCTTTTTACTGACTTTAACCTTTTTTCTTCTGTAGAGAAAGTACCAAGTACTGCTCAAACTTCTACTCCTCCGGTCATCCTTCCTTCATCTCTTCAGGCGGTGCCTCCTTCTGCCTCGCAACCTGGATCACAGGAGGAACAAATAGAGGCTCTTCACGGCTTGGATGATCCCATCACTTCGCAAGAGCAGAAAGACGAGAGACCTGAGGGAGGTGACATATCCCCGGAACGGACTCCTTCTGACGACATTGTTCTATCAAAACTTGTCACTCCGGGGAGTGAGTCTTCCTCACAAAGGAGAGAGAAGCGTGGGATATCAAAGAGGAGGGGGAAGAAAATCACCGCCACTGAAGAGGAGCCGGAAGTTGAACCGGTTACACCTACCTCTCCTACTTCCCTTATACCCACTGGCCGACCTGGAAAGCTGGTCATTCGACCGGGTAAAGGGTCCAAAGGAGGGAAGAAGAAGTGAAGATTTTAGCTTTTTGTCTTTTATATGAACTGGCCGAGAGTTGTGCGGGTATCGGCGCCCGCTTTTATTTTGAAAACCTGTATCTGCATTATAGTTGAATAAAATGATTCTTCGTTTGTACAAACTTCTGTTTGAATTTGAGAATGCATTTACTATTTATTTTTGCACAAGTTTATTTTTATAATATTGCAGCGGGCTTATGGTATGTTGTTTGAGTAGTACTTTACTGATGCAGCCATACTACTATACCATGTTGCCCCCATACCTTAAGCTTGCTGCAATATTTTATACTTCGAGGGGACTTGCACTCTTATTTGCTAAAGAATAATTATTTTATTCTTTAAAGAAAATTTTTATAGAGTACAACTCCCCTCGTATAAGTTTTTACGCTTTGTCGTTCGAAGAAATCACTTTTTTCTTTTGCTTATGTGCATATTTCACCAAGTGAATTCCTTTATGTGGTAAAGCGGACCTCTGAAGGGTACTTTAACTTCTTTTCTTTTTACGATCGTTTCCCATAGTAGGCAAATTACCTTTCCTTTGAAAGTTAAAGTACGCTTTTGATGAGGATTTTTTTTTATATATAGAAAGTTGTACCTCTGAGGAGGGATTTTTTCACGTTTCAACACTTGGAAGTTTTATTTCAATCTCGGTGAAACGTGTACCTCCAAAGAGTTATGCCTTAGAAATCCTTTTCACGTTTCAACACTTGGAAGTTTTATTTCAATCTCGGTGAAACGTGGGTTTCCGAAGAGGTCTTTCTTCTTAATTGTGTCCCCGGGAGGGGGTTGTACCTCTAAGGAGGGATTTTTTACGTTTCAACACTTGGAAGTTTTATTTCAATCTCGGTGAAACGTGTACCTCCAAAGAGTTATGCCTTAGAAATCCTTTTCACGTTTCAACACTTGGAAGTTTTATTTCAATCTCGGTGAAACGTGTGCTTTCAAGAAGGTCTTTGTTTTTGCATTTCAACTTTGGTGAAGTGAAATTCCGAAGAGCGGTTGTTACACTTCAACTCCTGGCGAAATGTGCCTCCGAAGAGGGCTTTTATTTTGTTTGCATTTCAACTCTGGTGAAGTGAAATTCCGAAGAGCGGTCACAACACTTCAACTCCTGGTGAAATGGGCCTCCGAAGAGGGCTTTTATTTTGTTTGCATTTCAACTCTGGTGAAGTGAAATCCCGAAGAGCGGTTATAACACTTCAACTCCTGGTGAAATGTGCCTCAGAGAGGGTTTTCATCGCCTGGAAGTTACTCTCTCATGGTTGGAGGGTCATGACTCCTCCAATCTTTTTTGTTGAGTAGAGAACTTTCTTTTTTGTGGCGTATGACCCATTAGAGGTCTTTTATCCTCCGAAGAGTTGCGCCTCCGAAGAGGACTTGTGCTGCTGATGGTAGCTTTGGTTGTTCCTTTGTTCACTTGCTTATGCCTTTTCAGCGATCCCCTTTTCTTCTTTTCAAGTTTTCATCCCCCTCTTCTCGCAAGTGGCTTGTTTAATCCAAGGAAGTGTACTTCATTGCCAGGCAAGTTCGTGAGAACGGGCACTAGCTTCCTAATTGGATGTTTGTTTGTTCAAACAATCTCAATTTATCAGCAAGGGCTCGTTTCTATCGAAATCATTAGCCGTTCAATTGAAGTATTTCCTATCTAGGATTTGAATTCGGGGTCTTTGTGACTTGAAATTTGTTTGTTGAATGATGGTGAGAATCGCTCGGTCTTATTATGCGCAAGTTTTATTTCCATTGTCTGCAAAAATTTAAATCGACATTTCAGCAATACATTTTATGTATTTTTATATCGAAAACAAAGCAAACATATAATAATAATAAGGAACACAAGATTTATAGTGGTTCGGCCATGAAATTGGGCCTACATCCACTTTATACTCTTTCATTGTTTACTTGCATCAGTTTCACAGTTGCTTTCAATTACAGGAATCATACATTCATAATTCTTTTTACAATGTTTTCAACAAAATTTTCAAGTAAAGTATGGACGCAAGTGGTTGCTGTTCCATGCCCTTGGAATTTGATCTCCATCAACAGTGGTGAGCTTGAATGTGCCGTCGAGAAGCTTCTGACCTATTACATATGGTCCTTCCCAATTTGGCCCAAACACACCTGTCGCGGTCATAATTCTTTTCAGAACTAGATCTCCAATTTCAAAGCTGCGTTGACGAACTTTGGAATTGAAATGTCTGGCTATCCTTTGCTGATGAGCTGCAACTCTGAGGTTAGCTTCATCTCTTTTTTCATCAAGGAGATCCAGCGCTTCCAGTTGTAGCTTTTCATTCTCTGCTTGATTGAAATGGATTCTTCTGTGTGAAGGGACCTCTGTTTCAACCGGGATCATTGCTTCCGATCCGTATGCTAACGAAAAAGGAGTATGTCCAGTTGCAGTTTTGTGAGTAGTTCTGTATGCCCATAGTGCAAGTGGTAGTTTATCGACCCAACCACCTTTTGCTCTTTCGAGTTGCTTTTTGATGGTTGATTTGATGATCTTGTTCACTGCTTCCACTTGCCCGTTTGCCTGCGGATGAGCTACTGCCGAAAAGCTTTTCTGGATTTTGAATCGCTTGCAAAAATCCTGGAATTCCTCGCTTTCAAACTGAGTACCATTGTCTGTGATTATTTTCTGAGGCACACCGTATCTGCAAATGATATTCTTGGTCATGAAGCTTATCACTTTCTTAGAAGTGATAGTAGCCAATGGTTCAGCTTCAGCCCACTTAGTAAAATAATCAACTGCAACAATAGCATATTTAATCCCTCATTTAGCAGTTGGTAGCGGCCCAATGAGATCCATTCCCCAAATTGCAAATGGCCATGGACTGACCATCTGTGTGAGTTCGGTAGAAGGTGCTCTAGGAATTTTGGCATATCTTTGGCACTTGTCACATTTTCGGGAGTAATCTGCGGCATCCCGGTTAATTTCGGGCCAAAAATATCCGTATCGGAGAATTTTCTTTGCTAATGTTTGACCACCTGAATGATCACCACATTCTCCTCCATGCACTTCCGCTAGGATTGTTTTGGACTCTTCCCGGGATACACATCGAAGCAATGGCATTGAGAATCCCCGTCTGTACAATCGGCCATCCTGAATTACATAGCGAGAGGCCTTCCTTAGTAGCTTTCGTCTTTCTATCGAGTTTTTCGGCTGAGAACCTCTGAGTAGGTAATCCAGTATTGGAGCCATCCATGACTCTTGTTCTTGAGACACATCCATAATCCAGTCTATATCCATCTCGTCTATACTTGGCGCTGAAAGGACTTCTACAGGGACCAATCCCAATAGTTGAGCTTCACCAGAACTTGAATATTTTGCGAGGGAATCGGCCTTCATATTCTCTTCCCGAGGAATGTGGCTTATTGAATAGTGATCGAGTTCACATAGGAGTTCCCAAGCCTTTGACAAGTAGGAAGGCAAATTTCCACCTTTTGCTTGAAATTCTTTCTTGACTTGGCATACAATAAGCTGAGAATCACTGAAAATTTGTAATGCTCGAATGTTCAGCTCTTTAGCGATTTTCAGACCTGCAATAAGAGCTTCATATTCTGCTTCATTGTTTGTTGAAGGAAATTCCAGTCTTAGTGCATAACATAATGATCGACCTTCAGGAGTTTCAAGTACCACTCCGGCTCCAGAACAGTAGTCATTTCTTGCGCCATCAACATACATCTTCCACTGGATTGGAGAATCATTGACCGCTTTTTCCTCACCATTATCTTTCTCTGTGAATTCTGCAATGAAATCAGCTAAAGCTTGTCCGTTGATTGCTTTTCGGGGGTGATAGGTGATGTCATATTGACTAAGTTCAATGTTCCATTTTAGAAGACGACCCGAAGTTTCAGGGCGAAATAGGACTTGCTTTAGAGGCTGATCAGTGAGTACTTTGATAGGATGAGCTTGGAAATATTGCCTCAGTTTCCTCGATGCAACTAGTAGGCAATAGGCGAGTTTTTCCAACTTGGAGTAATTCAGCTCTGCCCCAGTGAGTCTTTTGCTGATATAGTAAACTGGATGTTGAATCCTTTTGTCTTCCCGTATCAGCGCTGCACTTAGAGCATGAGATGATACTGCCAAGTATATAAGAAGATCCTCACCATTGCCTGGCCTAGAAAGTATCGGAGGCGTTTCCATATGACGGATCAACTCTTCAAAGGCTTTTTGGCATTCGGGAGTCCATTCAAAGTTCTTCTTTCCTTTTTTCAGGGCATCGAAGAATGGGATGCATTTATCAGTAGCTTTGGAAATGAACCGACTCAAAGCGGCGACCTTTCCGTTGAGACTTTGCAATTCCTTCTTCGTTCTAGGAGCTTTAACTTCTTTTAAGGCGGTAATTTGAGCTGGACTGGCCTCAATGCCCCTAGCACTGACGATAAAACCTAAGAACTTTCCGGATTCGACCCCAAATGTGCATTTCAGAGGGTTAAGTTTCATTCTGTATTTTCGGAGGACTGCGAACATTTCTGTTAAGTGTTCAATGTGATCTACTGCTTTCCTGGACTTCACTAACATGTCGTCGACGTAGACTTCCATAGTTTTGCCCAATTGCGGTTTGAACATAGCATTAACAAGTCTTTGGTAGGTTGCCCCTGCGTTTTTCAATCCGAAGGGCATAACTCTGTAGCAATAAAGTCCAACATCTGTGATAAAGCTTGTATCCTCCTGATCCGGCTCATACATCATGATTTGGTTATAACCGGAGTAGGCATCCATGAAGGATAACAATTCATGTCCCGCAGTTCCGTCTACCAGTTGATCGATCCTGGGTAATGGGAAGCAATCTTTGGGGCAAGCCTTGTTTAGATCAGAAAAATCGATGCATACTCTCCATTTTCCATTAGCTTTCTTGACCAACACAGGATTTGAAACCCAATTCGGATACGTAGATTCTTTGATGAAGTTATTTTCCATGAGTCGATCAACTTCTTCTTTTAATGCTGCTGACCTTTCTGGACCTTGGGTTCTTCTTTTCTGTTTAACTGGCGTAAACTTTGGGTCAATATTCAGAGCGTGTACTGCAACTTCTGGGGATATCCCACACATATCGGCATGAGTCCAAGCAAAGACATCCAGATTTGCTTTCAGGAAAGATATTAAGACATTCTGAATTGACACATTAAGCTGCGAACCCACATTCAACACCTTATTTGGGTCCTTCGGGTCAACAGGTACCGGAATTGTCGTTTCCACCGGTACTACTCTATTCTCCCCTGTACTGGCTTTTCTGGGATCCATTTCTTTCCGTGCCCCGCTGTGTTCGCCAGTGCAGGGTCCGCTCTGTAATTGCTACAAAGCTGGTTCCTTGATGCGGACTGGAGTTGCCGCATCCTTTCCCATTTCTCTTTTTCTTGACTCTCGCAGCTCTGTCCAATAACATTCTCGCGCAGCATTTTGATCCCCTTTTATAACTCCTACTCCATTGTCAGTAGGAAATTTAATAGTGAGGCACCACGGGGCTAGGATAGCTTTGAATGCTGCGAGTGTTGGACGGCCAAGAAAAGCATTATAAGCAGAATATTCATCGACGATCACAAAGGTTTGCTTTCGGACCACTTTCCTTTCTCCTTCCCCAAGTTCTACAAACAGATCGATGGTTCCTACTGGTTGCTTTGGCTCCCCAGTGAAGCCAACGATTTTTTGTGATGAGGCTTGCACATCGATCATAGGGATTTTCATCTGGTCAAATGTCTTCTTGAAGAGAATATTACATGACGCTCCGCAGTCAATGAGGATTCTTCTGACAATGGCTGGTCCAATACCAGCCGAGATGACCAAGGGATCTAAAGTAGGAGCTTCAATACCTGTAGAATCTCTGGCTCTGAAAATAATATCATCACTGAAAGTTTTCTGTTGTTTAAGGGGCGTAGTGTCTTCTAGAACAAAGACGTTTTCTTCGGCTGGAGCATATTTCAAAGCCCTGGAATATCTCTCCATCTCACCCCAACTTTTACCAGCTGGGTGAGGTCCTCCTGAAATGACATTGATAACGGGCCTTCCAGATTCATGCCCCGTAGCTTTCTCTCCTGCCCCAGGCTGATGAACAGGGGCCCGCTGCCCCTGACTCGACGATGCAGGATTGTTGCTATTCTTTTTTACGAATTGCTGCAACTTGTTTTCTCTTAGCAACTCTTCAATCAGATTTTTCAGCTGGCGGCATTCATCAGTTTCATGACCTGGTTGATTGTGGAAGCGGCAGAATTTCCCACTTTGTATGGCTTTTCTCCCAGTTCTCAAAGGGATAGGTTTAGGGAAATCGACGGAATCTTTAGTGGCGAGGTAGATGTGCTCCGGTGTATGTGATAATGGAGTATATTCTGATGGCTTGAAGGATCGGGGCTTCTTCAGATTTCCCTGTTTCTTCCCATTACTATTCTCCCTTTTTTGCCCCACCGATTCATTCTTGCGTGGAGCGACAGTGTTGTCTTCTGCTTTTTCCAACACTGTCTTTACTGGTAAAGGACGGCTTTCCAAGCGAATGAATTCGTCTGCTTTTTTGTAGAACTTTTCGAGAGAGGTTGGCTCCTTCATATTTAACCATTTCCCAAATTCGCTTGACTTATCGATAGCCCTCATCAGATAAGTCAATATCATTCGTGGTTCAGCATTGTCCACCTCAGCCAGTGCTATATTGAAGCGGTTCAAGAAGGATCTGATAGACTCACCAGGATTCTGCTCTAAACTCGATAGTGACATAATATCCTTGGCCTTCGAAGCATATAGTCTAAACTGCTCCTTGAATTTTCTGGTCAAGTCTGAAAACTGATCGATAGATCGGACTGGTAACTTGGTGAACCACAGTAAAGCCACGCCTTCCAGGTATACGGGGAAATATCGGCACTTTATTTCGTCGGAGGCCCTGGCACCTGTCATGTGCCAGTCATATTTATACAAGAACTCATTCGGATCACTTGTCCCTTTGTAAGCTGGAATAGTTGGAGGGACAAACTTCCTTGGAAATTCCGCCTTCAAGATTTTTTCAGTAAACGGAGTTTTACTTGGAGCGAAACCTCATTCCTTCTCATCTTCAACCCTTTGCATACTCTCTTTCATGATCTGCCGGACCACTCCAGAAAGATATTCCTCATCATGCCGAGTTCTAGATCCACCGGCGTCAGGTACTGCCTGCTCAAGGGGACTAGTAGGCCTTTCAGGAGCATTCCTTTCATTAACATCATGAATGTTGCCAGCATAGTTCCTTTCATTACCAGCCGGTTGATTGTTTGCCCCAAGTAAGTCGTTCAACTTATTCAGAATCAGAGCATTCTGGGCACTTTGAGCCTCTAGTTGTGCATTTTGGGCGTTTATCTGCTGGTTTAGCCCTAGAATCACAGCATCCAATTCCGCTTTTGTAACTCCAACAGACGGAGTGGGTAGATTAGGCACAGGGGAAGCGGAGGTTCCCTCTTGAATGTTCCCAGATCTGATAGATCTACTTTTCCTTCCAGGAGCCATAATCTCAGATATACTTCTGGTTTTTAAGGAAATTCTTTCTTCAAATCTCTGCGAAGCAATGATGACAGCTGTCCTGAGTTCGATTCTCAGTGAAAGCACCAAAAAAACCAATTCGAATCGCTTCAAGTGTACGGCGAATCAAACGCGATGTTGTAATCTAAAGGATCACAACAACAACGTAGCCAACACTGGTCAGAATCGTTCACAACTCAATTCAAAGCCCGAGTACGACGTACGATGGTGATTTGGGAACAAGAAGCGAAAATTTATGCCTTAGCGATGGTCGTGGTTGGATTGAAGTTCAGAATGACTTACGCGATGTGGAGGAAAGGATGGATTAATGATCAGTAAGCTTGGAGAGTCTCTAATGGCGGATGCGTCTGTGGGATAAGAAGTGGGAGAGGAGAAACGACTCAAGCGTTCTTATATCTGGAGACATTGGAACTTGAATCGGCACGGGTTATGATGAGTCGAAGCGCACGACTTACGGCTTAAGACGTGTGCTTCGAGGGGCAAGTGTTAATCCCGTTTCACCAACGAGTTAAAGAGCCCACAAGATAAGATCTACGAGTTAAGGATGGCACGACTTAAGGAAATGAACGACCTACGACCTAAAACATGTTGCGACCTAACAATGGCTACGGTTGAACGGTCTAGGAAAGCACCGACTCAACTGATAGCGACTCACCTACTCAAGAAGGACTCACGACTCATAGAGATAAGCAACTCAATAGACCAACGACTCAAAGCTGACAGCGACTCAGTAAGGAAGGTACCGACTCATTTGATAGCGACTCAGTCAGCTGACCATTTAGGGTGAAATCGATCCTACAAATAAGTATATGTGCTACAAACATTTTTTGTGCAAAAATACATAATTAATGCAAAATTTGTGTCTTTTCAGTGCAAATATATTTCCACGATAAGCATTCCTACTGCATACTGAAATCGAACGAACTCCAACTATAATTGGACGATGCATGTTTGTTCTATCTCATCGGCTAGCCGTAAACGATGTTGTAAGATGCGGCATTCGACGTGAAGTCATTTGGTAGTGGTGATCAACATAACAACTTTGGTAATCAAAGTTAACAATTTTGATCAAAAATGGTTGGAATTGGATCGTTTAAAAATGTTGATAGAGAAGTTCATTTGGATGACTTTCAGTGCATTCTAACGACGAATCGATTGATGATGGTCTGAGTGGGTATAGATGGTTATTGGTGTTGAAATTGTTAGTAAAAAATTGGTCAAAGTTAGTGTTGCATACAAATGTTAATTAGATGAAAGATAAAAAATAATATGAGAAATATCTAAAGAAGTAGCCACCAAGCATCTCCCAAGTCACAACTTTTGATTTTCCATTCTCTCCCGAGTTAGTTTAGTTTGTTGCCACCAAGCCATAGCTCTTCCCCTTAGTCTTCTAGTAACTAATTGGACTCTGCGATTCTCAGGCACCTCCTTGAATTTCAAAATTTCTTCAACATTCGACAACCAATCAAGGAATTCTTCTACTTGCATATCACCTTTGAATTTTAGAATTTCCGTCCACATACCTGACTCCCATTTACGATCATTTTCTGAATCCAGGTACTGATTTCGCACATGGCCTCGATTTCGATAATGAATACTACCTCCATCACCATCTTCGTCAAAATCAGATGTATTTCGATATCGATCCTTACCATCTACGTCCCTACGACCACGCATGTCCCTTCTACCCTGTCTTTCAGCATCACGATATGGTTCATTTTCGAACCCACGTTGAGTTCTTCCCTCTTCATTTCGGTACCCATGGTGGTCTCGCATCATTGAAACTGATGATTCTCTCCTATCTCGAGAAGACCGGGATGACATCCTCCTTTCTTCCGAAACCGATGGTGAAACCCTGTTTCCACCCTGAGCCGAAACTGGCGACGTTCTCCTTTGACTTTGATTCATGTTGTTCATCAATTTCTCCAATTTTTCAATACCCTCATTGAACTTTTCATTGATACGCTGCTCCATCTGTTCAGCTTCTTGTCTTCTATACAAATCTTCAACATTATGATAGCGATTAGCACGTCTCGGAGGCATGATCATTAAACAATCTCGTTTCCGTCTCTAATTTGGCTCTAGTACCAATTGATGCGGCTTTGACTAGGCTCGAACAATTTAGATACCAAACTGTCACAACCTATCCAGGATCTTCCTCACGAAAGGATGATTTCGTTTCAATAAACCGATAGAACGATAAATACTCAGTTCCGTTGATCGTGATGATACCGTAATCTAGCTATCTCCAACCCGTTGATCTCGCAAGATGCCGTATTGAAAGATGTACAATCCGATCGTTGATCACTTGTAAGTGATACCGAGAATTGGCTTCAAATTTGATGCAACCCAGTCCCAGGTCGAAGCAGTGAGATCTACAAATTTACCAGACTTAGGTCGGCCACGACCTAAGGAACAAGGCTTGGGTCGTCCACGATCTAATGGAATAGCTATAGGTCGGTCACGACCTAACAAAGAAAGGGGAAAGGAGCTACGACCTAAAGGGTCTCGGGGTAAAGAGTTACGACCTAACTCCTTCGATGATGCAGCTCAGGGGATAAGTCGTACACGACTTAAGGATGATGCAGCTTCGGTTTTAAGTCGTTCAGAGGTTTAGGTCGGCAGCGACCTAAGAAAGAAGACTTAGGTCGGCAACGACCAAAAGGAATGTGACTGAAGGAAGATGAAGCGCATGAAGGCTAGGTCGCTACCGGGGTATCTTCAGTAGGTCGTACACGACCTAAGTGTTGTGATGAGTCTGTATTTCTTTACGCAGTGTGTTTAAGTCGTCTACGACTTAAGTGTGAGTCGTTGTGTCTTAAGTCGTGTTGCTTAGGTCGCTTACTGTTTTGAGATGTGTGTGTCTGTTAGGTCGGCAACGACCTAGTATAAGTCACGTACGACCTATGATAGGTCGGAGGTATGAGTTAAGTCGCGTACGACCTATGATAGGTCAGAGGTACTGTTGTAGTGAAGTAAGTTGAGTCGTGAGTCGGTAACGACTTAAGGTCAGGTTGTGAAATGCTATAAATAGGGAGTGTGTTGTAAGGTGGTTGATTTTTGAATAAAATTCTTGTTTGATTGCTGTGTGCTTTCATCCTAAATTGGTAGTTGAGTGTAAACTCCTATCTCCACTTTCGGTTATTCGAGTGCGCTCGAATCAACGATCGTTGAAGCCAATTCACGGAATCAAGTGCGTTTGATCAACGTTTGAAGAATTGTAGATCTTCTTTCACGGTATCGTGCGCGATCAACGTGTCGAAGATAGCTAGAATTCGGTATCTTTGTGATCAACGAATTTGGGCATTTCAGTATCTTCAATCCACCGATTGCTACATTTCATCGATTTCATTGTTTTCGTAATATCCGTTGCGTCAGTTTTTTTTGGTATCAGAGCGAGACTTAGCCAATCATAGCTAAGCCGAATCTTGGAGCCAAGGAATTTGAAGTTGAAGTTCATCGTGTTCATTTTGAAGTATTTGTTGAAGTATTTGAGAAGTTCAATCATGCCACCAAGGAGAGCTAATCGTCATCAAAATGTTGAAGCGTTGTATAGAAGAGAAGAAGCCGAGCAAATGGAACAACGTATTAATGAGAAATTTGATGAAGTCATTGGAAAGTTAGAGAAGTTGATGCATGATTTGAATCAAAATCAAAGGAGGAGATCACCAATCTCGAACCATGGAGGAAACAGAGTTTCGCCATCGGTTACGGAAGCAAGGAGAGTATCACCGCAATCGTTTAGAGAGAGAAGAGAAACATCAATTTCATCGAAGAAAGATCACCATGACGATGAACATGAAGAGAGAAGAACTCCACGTGAGTTTGAAGATGAGCCATATAGAGATGAAGAGAGACATAGTAGAAGGGACATGCGTAATCGGAGGGATGATAATGGTCGAGATGGATATAGACGTACATTTGATTTCAATGAAGAGGGTGATAGAGCTAGCATTCATTATCAAGATCGAGACCAAGTTCAAAATGTATATCGGGATGTAGATGATGATCGTCGATGGGAATCGGGTATGAAGATGGAAATTCCAGAATTTAAGGGAGGAATGGTAGCTGAAGAATTCTTGGATTGGTTGTCCAATGTTGAAGAGATCTTTGATTTCAAGGAAGTCCCCGAGAATCGTCAAGTGAAGTTGGTTGCTACTAGGTTGAGGGGGAGAGCTTTGGCGTGGTGGCAGCAAACTAAACTTACAAGGGAGAGAATGGGAAAGTCAAAGGTTGCATCATGAAAGAAGATGAAGAAGTTTATGAGAGCTACATTTTTACCTTACAATTATCAATCGCTCATATATCAGAGATTGCAGAATCTGAGGCAAGGGACGAAGTCAGTTAATGATTATGCTGATGAATTTTATCAACTCATTGCTCGAAATGATATTATGGAGACAGAAGAACAGTTGACCGCCAGATTTGTTGGAGGGTTACGAATGCAGATCCAAGATATGGTGAATATGTTTGATCCTAGATCTGTAGCAGAAGCACATCAGAAAGCGTTGGCTTGGGAGAAGCAGGGAAGGCGTGGAGGTGGTGTGTTCACTAATTCCAACAATCAAGTAAAGGGTGTTAGTGGAAGTTCCAATGTTTCGAAAGCTGTCAGTAAACCGGTTGTGAATGAAGTTGCGAAGACGAAGGTTAACAACAGTTTCAAGTGTTACAATTGCCAGGAAGTGGGTCACAAGAGTAATGAATGTCCGAAGCCGAAGAAACGGACTATGATTGCTGAAGTTGAAGGTGAGGATGTTGGTGAAGGTTATCCTAGTCCAGTTGAGGAGGAAGAACAGGATATTGCGTCAGGAGATGAAGGATGTAATCTAATGATGAGGAGGTCTTGTTTAATACCAAAGCAGGAAGAAGAAGCTAGTTGGTTGAGGAGTAACATCTTTCAGTCAACATGCACTATTCTGGGAAAGGTTTGTAAATTTGTGATTGACGCGGGAAGTTGTGACAATATTATTTCTACTGAAGCTGTGAGAAAGCTGAAGTTGAAGACGGAGAAACATCCAAATCCTTACAAGTTAGCGTGGTTAAGAAAAGGAGGAGAAGTGAAGGTGGACAGGCGAGTTCGAGTTCCATTTTCTATTGGGAAGAAATATAAAGACGAAACTTGGTGTGATGTAGTTGAGATGGATGTTTGTCACTTACTTTTGGGAAGACCGTGGCAGTATGATCGAGCAGTGCAACATGACGGTCGGACTAATAGCTACAGTTTTATGTTTGAAGGTGTTAAGATTATTTTAGTTCCAAAGAAGAGACAACAGGAAGAGAGTAAATCTGAAGAGATTGAGGAGCTGAAGACTTTATTGACTTTGAAGGAATTTATTGAAGAAGTAGAAGAGAGTCCAGAGGTATTTTTGTTGATTGGACATGAAGCCACTGAATCTGTAGAAGTTCCAGAGGAAGTAAAACCGGTATTGGAAGAATTCAGAGATGTGTTTCCTGAAGAATTACCAACGGAGTTACCACCGTTACGGGATATTCAACATCAGATTGATCTTGTGCCAGGGGCAGTATTACCACACAGGCCACATTATAGGATGAGTCCTACGGAGCATGAGGAACTGAGAAGGCAGGTGGAAGAGTTGTTGGAGCAGGGACGTGTTCAGGAAAGCTTGAGTCTTTGTGCAGTGCCAGCTTTATTGGTGCCAAAGAAGGATGGTTCGTGGAGAATGTGTACCGATAGTAGAGCTTTGAACAAGATTACTGTTCGTACAGATTCCCAATGCCGAGGTTAGATGACTTGCTAGATCAGTTGAGTGGGGCTACTATCTTTTCAAAGATTGATTTGAAGAGCGGATATCATCAGATTCGAATTAGACCGGGAGACGAATGGAAGACCGCATTCAAGACGAGGGAAGGATTATATGAATGGTTGGTTATGCCGTTTGGTCTATCGAATGCACCAAGTTCATTCATGAGGGTGATGAATCAAATTTTCAGACCATACATTGGGAAGTTCGTGGTAGTTTATTTTGATGATATTCTGATCTATAGTGGAAGTACAGAAGAGCATGTAGAGCATTTGAGAAAGGTGTTAATTATTCTTCGTGAGGAACAATTTTATGCAGCTACGAAGAAATGTGTATTCATGACTCGAAGTGTTTTATTTCTGGGATATGTTATGTTAGGAGAAGGTATCCAGATAGATCAAAGTAAAGTTGAAGCTATTAGAAATTGGCCACAGCCGAGGACTATCACTGAAGTTAGGAGTTTTCATGGATTGGCATCATTCTACCGAAGATTCATTCCACACTTCAGTAGCGTGATGGCTCCAGTTACTGATTGCATGAAAGGAAAGAAGTTTGAGTGGTCAGAGGAAGCAGGGGTTGCTTTTGAGGAAATCAAGACACTATTGACGACAGCACCAATTCTAGTTTTACCGGATTTTCAGTTGTTGTTTGAGTTACATACTGATGCGTCGAAGGTTGGAGTTGGTGGAGTTTTAAGTCAGAAAGGAAGACCGGTTGCTTATTTCAGTGAGAAGTTGTCTGTAGCTAAGTTGAGATATAACACTTATGATGTTGAGTTTTACGCAATTGTTCAAGCAGTGAAGCACTGGAGACATTATTTGTTTCAGAAGGAGTTTGTTCTCTATACGGATCATGAAGCTTTGAAGCATTTGCAAGGACAGGATAAAATCTCAGCTAGGCACGCTTCATGGGTTGCGTATTTACAACAGTTTACTTTTGTTGTTAAGCACAAATCAGGGGTGACGAATCGTGTAGCTAATGCATTGAGCAGGAGGAATCATTTGTTGACAAGATGAAGGTTGAAGTGACAGGATTTGAACTATTGCCAAAGTTAATTAAAGAAGATCCTTACTTTGCGAAGTTCGTTGAGAAAGTCAAGGATGGGAGTACTGATGAATTTGTTTTGATAGATGGATTCTTATTCAAGGGGAATCAATTATGTGTACCAGATTGCAGCTTGAGGATGAAAATTGTGAAAGAGTTGCACGAAGAAGGACATGTGGGTAGAGATCGAACATTGCAGTTGATTTCTCAGTCTTATTATTGGCCGTCAACGAGAAGGGAAGTTGAAAGGTTTGTTCAGAGATGTCATGTTTGTCAAGTTTCGAAAGGGACAGCTACAAATGCGGGTTTGTATATGCCTTTACCTGTACCTACAAAACCTTGGGTGGACGTTAGTATGGATTTCGTGTTGGGTTTGCCGAGAACGCAAAGGGGAAATGACTCGATATATGTTGTGGTGGATCGTTTCTCGAAGATGGTACATTTTGTTGCTTGTAAGAAGACGGCAGATGCTGTTCATGTTGCTCAGTTATTTTCCAAAGAAATCTATCGACTTCATGGATTTCCAGAGTCTATTGTGTCAGATAGAGATACTCGTTTTCTGAGTCACTTTTGGTTGAGTTTGTGGAAGATGGTTGGAACGAAGTTGAAATTTAGTAGCGCTTACCATCCACAAACCGATGGGCAAACGGAGGTGGTTAATAGATCATTGGGAAATTTGTTACGATGTTTAGCGAAAGATAATCTGAGAAGTTGGGACATGAAGTTATGCCAAGAAGAGTTTGCACATAATCATGCGATTAATCGAAGCACAAGTTTCAGTCCATTTCAGATCGTATATTCAAGCTTGCCAAGAGGACCGTTGGATTTAGCAGTAGTACCACAACCGAAGGGAACGGTTAAACGAGCTGTAGACTTTGTTGATGGGTTAACTGAATGTCATAAAATCGTTCAGGAGCGATTGGAGAAAGCAAATGAGAAATATAACCGATCTGCAGATTTGAAACGACGAAGTGTTGAATTTAACGAAGGCGATTTGGTTTATGCAGTGTTGACAAAAGATCGTTTTTCGGTGGGAATGTACAATAAATTGAAAGCGTGGAAAATTGGTCCAGTTGAAGTTTTGAAGAAAATCAATGAGAATGCATATCAATTAAAATTACCAGATGATGTTATACTTCTGATGTTTTTAACGTCAAACATTTAATTCTGTATCATGGAGGTGAGATTGTTGTGGAAGAAGAGTTTACAAATTCGAGGGCGAATTTTTCTCAACCCAGGGAGGATGATGCAACCCAGTCCCAGGTCGAAGCAGTGCGATCTACAAATTTACCAGACTTAGGTCGGCCATGACCTAAGGAACAAGGCTTGGGTCGTCCATGATCTAATGGAATAGCTATAGGTCGGTCACGACCTAACAAAGAAACGGGAAAGGAGCTACGACCTAAAGGGTCTCGGGCTAAAGAGTTACGACCTAACTCCTTCGATGATGCAGCTCAGGGGACAAGTCGTACACGACTTAAGGATGATGCAGCTTCGGTTTTAAGTCGTTCAGAGGTTTTAGGTCGGCAGCGACCTAAGAATGAAGACTTAGGTCGGCAACGATCTAAAGGAATGTGACTGAAGGAAGATGAAGCGCATGAGGGCTAGGTCGCTACCGGGGTATCTTCACTAGGTCGTACACGACCTAAGTGTTGTGATGAGTCTGTATATCTTTACGCAGTGTGTTTAAGTCGTCTACGACTTAAGTGTGAGTCGCTGTGTCTTAAGTCGTGTTGCTTAGGTCGCTTACTGTTTTGAGATGTGTGTGTCTGTTAGGTCGGCAACGACCTAGTATAAGTCGCGTACGACCTATGATAGGTCGGGGGTATGAGTTAAGTCACGTACGACCTATGATAGGTCGGAGGTACTGTTGTAGTGAAGTAAGTTGAGTCGTGAGTCGGTAACGACTTAAGGTCAGGTTGTGAAATGCTATAAATAGGGAGTGTGTTGTACATTTTTAAGGTGGTTGATTTTTGAATAAAATTCTTGTTTGATTGCTGTGTGCTTTCATCCTAAATTGGTAGTTGAGTGTAAACTCCTATCTCCACTTTCGGTTATTCGAGTGCACTCGAATCAACAATCGTTGAAGCCAATTCACGGAATCAAGTGCGCTTGATCAATGTTTGAAGAATTGTACATCTTCTTTCACGGTATCGTGCGCGATCAACGTGTCGAAGATAGCTAGAATTCAGTATCTTTGTGATCAACGAATTTGGGCATTTCAGTATCTTCAATCCACTGATTGCTACACTTCATCGATTTCATTGTTTTCGTAATATCCGCTGCGCCAAAATTCGTTGATTCGCTCACGAATAACCCGAAGATGGAAAGAAGAAGGAGATCACACTCAACTTCCAACAATGGTGGCCAAATCTCACACACAAATTTATTTCAAAATCAACTAATTTTACGAATGACAACACACCCCTATTTATAGGAAATTAAAACACACACGCGACTCAACATCATACGACTCACGACCTAACACACACAGGCGATTTAACATCATACGAGTTACAACATCATACGACTTAACAATACAACACACATGCGACTTAACAATACAACACACACATGCGACTTAACAATAAAACACACACATGCGACTTAACAATACAACACACGACCTAACAACAATACATGCGACTCAATACATACGACTTAAGAAGATGGCACAGCTTCAGGAACGACTTAAGCGACATAAGCGACATAAGAGACCCATGCGGCATAAGTGACATAAGAGAACCATGCGACATAACTGAACAATGCGACATAAGCGACTTAAGAAGATAGCACAGCTTTAGGAACGACTTAAGCGACATAAGCACATACGACTTAAGAGAACAATGTGGCATAACTAAGTGACTTATAGAAGTGCGGCATAAGTGAACGATCTATAGAAATGCGGCTTGATTTCTTGAGTCGTTATCTTATAAGGCAGGCGACTTAAGGCAGGCGACTTAAGGTCGGCGACTTAAGGCAGGCGACTTAAGTTGGTTGGGACTTAAGGCATGCGACATATGTTGGTTGAAAAGATGCGCTACATAAGATGGTTGCGACTTATCATGATGCACTGCATCATCCTCCCCTGGTTGAAAAGAATTCGACCCCGAATTTACACTTTCCTCTTCTTCGACATAATTATTCTCTTGATATGGAATCAAGTGTTTGACGTTGAAAACGTCAGCAATATGGATAGGATCCGGCAATTTTAACTGATAAGCATTCTCATTAATCTTTTTTACGATTTCCAAAGGGCAATCTTTCTAGTAGCTAGTTTGTTGTAAGTACCAATAGGAAATCGATCCTTAGTCAATACTGCATATACAAAATCTCCTTCTTTGAACTCAACATTCCGTCGTTTAATATCTGCGGATTGCTTATATTTCTCATTCGCCTTATGCAATCGTTCCTGCACAACCTTGAGGCACTCTTGCAATTCATTCACAAAATCACTAGCTCGTTTCATCACTCCTTTCTGCTGTGGTACTATAGATAAATCTAATGGCCCCTTAGGGATTGTTGAGTAAACGATCTGGAATGGACTGAAAGCAGTGCTACGATTAACTGCATGGTTGTGTGCAAACTCATCTTGACACAGCTTGGAATCCCAACTCTTCAAATTGTCATTCACGAGGCATCTCAATAGATTACCTAGGGATCTATTCACAACTTCTGTCTGTCTATCCGTCTGTGGATGATAAGCACTACTAAATTTCAGCTTTGCCCCGACCATTCTCCATAGACTCATCCAAAAATGACTCGGAAAATTAGTGTCTCTATCCGATACAATAGATTCAGGCAACCCATGAAGACGATAGATCTCTCTGAAGTATAACTGTGCGACATTAACTGAATCTGCAGTCTTCTTGCATGCGATAAAATGTACCATTTTTGAAAACCGATCAACCACCACGTAGATAGAATCATTGTCACGATGCATCCTCGGCAAGCCCAATACAAAGTCCATACTAACATCCACCCATGGTTTAGTAGGTATAGGCAACTGCATATATAAACCTGCATTTGCTGCGGTCCCCTTTGAAACTTGACAAATATGGCACCTCTGAACGAACTTTTCAACCTCCTTCCTCATTGACGGCCAAAAATAAGACTTTGAGATCAATTGCATAGTACGGTCGCGGCCCACGTGTCCTTCTTCATGTAATTCTTTGATGATTTTCATTCGTAGACTGCAATCTGGAATACACAATTGATTTCCTTTGAATAGAAAACCTTAAACCAGCATATATCCAGCCATGTTTCCCTGCTTGACTTTGTTAAGAATTTCAGAAAAATATGAATCTGAAGTAAGAAGATCTGGAAGTAAGTCAAAACCCATCACCTCTATTCGCATGGTTGTTAGTAAATTATTCCTCCGACTCAATGCATCGACGATGCAATTAGTTACTCCATACTTGTGCTTTATGACGAATGTAAATTGCTGCAAATAAGCTATCCACGATGTGTGGCTAGCTACAATTTTATTATATCCTTGTAAATGTTTCAATGCTTCATGATCTGTATACAAAACAAATTCTTTGTGGAACAAGTAATGTCTCTAATGCTTCATGGCCTGCACAATAGCATAAAACTCTACATCATAAGTAATGTAACTCATTTTTGCTCTAGAAAGTTTTTCACTGAAACAGGTAACTGGACGTCCCTTCTGACTCAACACTCCTCCAATTCCAACTTTGGACGCATCTGTATGTAACTCAAATAGTAAACGAAAATCTGGCAACACTAGAATCGGTGCTGAGGTTAAAAGTTCCTTGATTTTTTCAAAAGCAGATCCTGCCTCTTTTGTCCATGAAAACTGCTTTCCTTTCATACAATCAGTAACAGGAGCCATTACACTACTAAAGTGCAGTATAAATCTTCGATAAAATGAAGTTAACCCATAGAAACTTTTGATTTCTGTTATAGTCTTGGACTGTGGCCAATTTTTGATTGTGGCTACATTACACTAGTCCACTTATATCCCTTCCTTAGACACGATATAACCCAGAAATAAAACACTTGGCGTCATGAACAACATTTCTTCGTCACTGCATAGAACTGTTCTTGACGAAGAATGGTTAACACCTTTCGCAAGCATTGAATATGCTCCTTTGTGCTAGCACTATATATCAAGATATCATCAAAGTAGACTACAACAAACTTCCCGATGTAAGGTCTAAAAATTTGATTCATCACCCTCATAAATGTGCTTGGTGCATTAGATAGACCAAATGGCATGACCAGCCATTCATATAATCCTTCCCGAGTCTTGAATGTTGTCTTCCATTCATCACCTGGTCTTATGCGAATCTGATGATAACCACTCTTAAGGTCGATCTTAGAAAAGATTACAGACCCACTTAGTTGATCCAATAGATCGTCAAGTCTTGGCATATGAAATATGTATCTGACAGTTATTTTGTTGAGTGCCCTGTTGTCCGTACACATTCTCCATGAACCATCTTTCTTCGGTACCAACAGAGCTTGTAGAGCACAAGGACTGAGACTCTCTCGAACACGCCCTTCCTTAAGCAACTCCTCAACCTGTCTCCTCAACTCTTCATGCTCTTTTGGACTCATACGATAATGCGGCCTATGCGTTAAAACAGCACCTGGCGCTAGATCAATTTGATGTTGTATATCCCTCAGTGGCGGTGGTAATTCCGCAGGAAAGACATCTTCAAATTTATTTAACACCGGTCTAACCTCCGCAGGAATTTCAAGATCTTTACTTGTTTCATACCCAATCAACATAAACAATTCAGCACTATTTTTCACTTTTTTAACAAATTCTCTCGTAGACAATAGACTAGTTGATTCCACTTTCTTCTCTGACTTGCTTTCGCTTTGTTCACGCTTCTTAGGAATTAAGGTAACTTGGGTACCTTCGAACATGAAACTGTAGCTGTTGGTGCGACCATTATGTTGTACAGCTCTATCATATTGCCATGGTCTTCCCAATAGTAGATGACACACATCCATATCGACAACATCACACCATATATCATCTTTGTATTTCTTCCCAGTAGAAAATGTAACAAATGCTCGTCTTCCCACTGTCACTTCTCCACCTTTCTTTAGTCATACCAGTTTATAAGGTCTAGGGTGTTTTTCAGTCTTCAACCCTAACTTCTTCACGGCTTCTTCATAAATAATGTTATCGCAGCTTCCCGCATCAATAACAAATCGACAAATCTTTCCCAAGATAGTACATGTAGACTGAAAGATATTTCTTCTCAGCCAACTAAAATCATTCTCATGCTTTGGCACTAAACAAGACCGCCTTATCATCAAGTTACACCCTTCTTCTCCTGACATAACTTCTTCATCTTCATCAAACTTCGATGGTTGAGAATAATCAATTTCAGCTTCCACATCCTCATACTCACATTCCTCTGCAACTAATGCTCTCTTCTTTGGCTTTGTACTTTCATTACTTTTATGGCCAAACTCTTGAAAATTATAGCACTTGATACTGTTATTAACCCTTGCTTTAGCGGTTTCATTGACAATTGGTTTATTGACTGCTTTGGAAACATTAGCACTGCTACTAGCACCCTTATTCTGGTTGTTAGAACCCGTAAACAGACCAATTCCTCGTCTCCCTTATTTCTTCCAAGCTAGAGCTTTCTGATGTGCTTCAGCAACAGACATTGGATTAAACATACTAACCATGTCTTGAATTTGCATTCGTAACCCTCCAATATATCTAACCGTTAGATGTTCCTCGGTTTTCTTAATTTCATTCCTTGCAATCAATTGATAGAATTCATTTGCATAGTCATTCACTGTCTTCGTCCCTTGTCTCAAATTCTGCAAACGTTGATACATAAGAGATTGATAATTGTGCGGCAAGAAAGTTGCTTTCATCATCTTTCTCATCTTCTCCCAAGTGACAACTTTTGATTTTCTCATTCTCTCCCGAGTTAGTTTAGATTGTTACCACAAAGTCATAGCTCTCCCCCTTAGTCTTCTAGCAACTAATTGGACTCTGCGATTCTCAGGCACCTACTTGAATTTCAAAATTTCTTCAACATTCGACAAACAATCAAGGAATTCTTCTGCTTGCATACCACCTTTGAATTCTGTAATTTCCATCCTCATACCTAACTCCCATTTACGATCATTTTTTGAATCCAGATATTGATTTTGCACTTGGCCTCGATTTCGATAATGAATACCTCCATCACCATCTTCCTCAAAATCAGATGTATTTCGATATCGATCCTAACCATCTACGTCCCACGACCACGCATGTCCCTTCTACCTTGTCTTTCAGCATCACGATATGATTCATTTTCGAACCCACGTTGAGTTCTTCCCTCTTCATTTCGGTACCCATGGTGGTCTCGCATCATTGAAACTGATGATTCTCTCCTATCTCGATAAGACCGGGGTGACATCCTCCTTTCTTCCAAAACCGATGGTGAAACCCAGTTTCCACCCTGATTTGAAACTGGTGACGTTCTCCTTTGACTTTGATTCATGTCGTTCGTCAATTTCTCCAATTTTTCATTGCCCTCATTGAAATTTTCATTGATACGTTGCTCCATCTGTTCAGCTTCTTGTCTTCTATACAAATCTTCAACATTATGATAGCAATTAGCACGTCTCGGAGGCATGATCATTAAACAATCTCGTTTCCGTCTCTAATTTGGCTCTGATACCAATTGACGCGGCTTTGACTAGGCTCGAACAGTTATATACCAAACTGTCACAACCTATCCAGGATCTTCCTCACGAAAGGATGATTTCGTGCCAATAAACCGATAGAATGATAAATGCTCAGTTCCGTTGATCGTGATGATACCGGAATCTAGCTATCTCCAACCCATTAATCTCGCAAGATTCCGTGTTGAAATATCTACAATTCGATAGTTGATCACTCGTAAATGATACCGAGAATTGGCTTCAAATTCGTTGATTCGCCCACGAATAACCCGAAGATGGAAAGAAGAAGGAGATCACACTCAACTTCCAACAATGGTGGCCAAAGCTCACACAAATTTATTTCAAAATCAACTACTTTTACAAATGATAACACACCCCTATTTATAGGAAATTACAACACATACGCAACTCAACATCATACGACTCACGACCTAACACACACAGACGACATAACATCATACGAGTTACAACATCTTACAACTTAACAATACAACACACATGCGACTTAACAATACAACACACACATGCGACTTAACAATACAACACACGACCTAACAACAATACATGCGACTCAACACATACGACTTAAGAATTGACACAGCTTCAGGAACGACTTAAGCGACATAAGCGACATAAGAGACCCATGCGGCATAAGCGACATAAGAGAACCATGCGACATAACTGAACAATGCGACATAAGCGATTTAAGAAGATAGCACAGCTTCAGGAACGACTTAAGCGACATAAGCGCATACAAATTAAGAGAGCAATGCGGCATACTGAGTGACTTATAGAAGTGTGTAAGTGAACGATCTATAGAAATGCGGCTTGATTCCTTGAGTCGTTATCTTATAAGGCAGGCGACTTAAGGCAGGCGACTTAAGGCCGACGACTTAAAGCATGTGACTTAAGTTGGTTGCGACTTAAGGCATGCGACATATGTTGGTTGAAAAGATGCGCTGCATAAGATGGTTGCGACTTATCATGATGCGCTGCATCAAGTAGTTTCTGAGATCTGAAGGATATAGGCCAGATTTATCTTTAATGCAAAATTAGGCATGGAGTGGGAGAAGGAAGCACATGTTTTAATCCAGAAGCTCTAGTTCCGGCAAGCAAACCATAATTACTATAGTTATTATATACAAGAAATTTATTTTGATACCAACCGTTATATTTTTCTCATCTTTCCTACCTTATGATGAAAACATATCATCAACCGCAACCAACCGTTTTAAGGAAAACCAAATATTCACAAAATCCAAAAAAAAAACTCTTCAAAAACATTAAAGAATAAAGATTGCCATCTTAACCTTGCTTGCTTTACAATTTTAGTAATAATATCAATCAAATAAAGTTAAACTGATTAACAAGTAACACCTAACCAAAACTTTCAGGTCAAAAGCTGTTTAGAAATAAACCAATAACTAAAAGAATTGCACCTTTCGGAAAAGAACATGCAGCTATTGGATTGATCAGTCGCACTCTACCTCGCTTTTGCTTCACTCCTAATAATCATGCATCAGTAACAGTAACCATAATACGCCACCATCATAAAATCTAATTTTATGCATCTACACTCCATGTTTCCGTTGTAGGAGGAAAAAAGGAAAAACAAAAAACAAAAAATTTGCGCTATCAACTCTATGAAGATATCAATGGGGAGACATCATATTTCCGTAACAGTGATTGTTATTACTGCCATCATATGTGCTTGTGTATTATTCACTGTGGATCTTCATGCTCTCACAGGCATTTTTATCTTTATGTCTAAAACCTGTTCAGAGCAAAATTCATTAGGTATGTTAATAATATTTCAATCCATAGTGTTTAGATTATTATGTGCATAATATAAAGTAATCAGCAGAGGCGAAGAAGATAAATTTCACTCATTACGGTGATGATGTTATTGATGAAGATAAGATTGTTTTTGATCCTAAGGAGTGTGACATATCAAAAGGAAAATGGGTCTTCAATAGATCGAATAACGTACCTTTATACACTGATGAGTCATGCCCATACTTGGACAAACAATGGACATGTATCAGAAATGGACGGCCAGATCAAGATTATCTCTACTGGGAGTGGCAGTTGGATGACTGCATTCTACCAAGGTTGCTATATGTTACAACTTCTATTGGATGAAGTTGAAAAGATATATTCTAAATAGTTCGCTTGCATAACTTTCAGGTTTAATGTTACAACATTACTAGAAAAATTGAGGGGGAAAAGGCTGATGTTTGTCGGAGACTCACTGCAGAGAGAACAATGGCAGTCCCTTGTATGTCTAGTACAATCTCATATACCACCTGAACATAAGTTGATGAACCTAAGTAGGACAATATCTATCTTCACTGCTAAGGCATATAATGCAACCTTTGAGCTCTACTGGGCTCCATTTCTCGTAGAATCTAACTCTGACCTTGACATAATTGCTGATACAAGCAAGAGAATACTAAGGGTAGATTCTATCACAAAACATGCACAACACTGGAATGGCGTGGACATACTCGTGTTCAATACTTACGTGTGGTGGACAAGCGATTCAAAAATCAAATCTCTGTAAGATAATAGATCATACTGTAGAAAATATACGTAAGTAAACCCAAAGTGTTTTCATTTTCAGAAACCAATGCTTATAGGTGCAAATTTTAAAGGTGGGGTTCGTTTAGTAATGGGATGGATGGATATGAGGAGCTAGATGCCGCGGTTTCTTATCGACTTGCATTGAAGACGTGGGCTAACTGGATTGATTCTTTTGTGAATCCAAATACTACTAGAGTCTTTTTTACTACTATGTCCCCTACCCACATGAGGTATTCTTTATTTTATCGACTCTTTATTTTCTTTATTTATCTATGAAGAAAGAAGCTAAAAATTGTCTCACATATGAAAATTAATAACAACCCCCAAAAGCCAAAATGTAAGTAGCTCATATAGCCAAAGTACCAAGATGCTCAAAGAAAGGTGCAATGGTTGATTCCCAAGGAAATGTAAATCCATTTAAATAACCCTGAATTCGAGTCATGAAGGTTATGGACACTTTCTTAAGAGTTTAAAGCCATAATCAAAGTTTACCTGGGTATTCAAGGCAAAAGAAAAATTAACAACATGAACAATATTATGTACGAAAAGGTTTGATACTGTGATATATAAATGAGATTGCGGCCAGTGGGACTTTACACGATATCAGAGCTAAGGTATTAAGTTAAACTACTCAATGTCACACATTATATATTTATCGATATATTGAGCTTAGAATGTTCTGTCAGTGAGAGGGCATGTTGAAAATGATAATAAAAACCTAAGATTGAATAAAACTGATCATTCAAGTGCCTAAAATTGATTGCGAAGGCTGTCTGGTATCCACTGTATCTGTAGAAATCAACATAATAAGTTATAAACATAATAACTCCAAAACACTGACTGTTATATCTTGCATGTACTTTATCGACATTAAAGAAGCACAGATTGGGGGCACAATAACGGAACCGGTTGCTACAATGAGACGATGCCAGTAACGAAAATAGGATACTGGGGAAGTGGATCAAGCAAAAGGCTGATGGAGGTGGTGTCTAGCGTAATCAGAAGAATGCAAGTTCCAGTTACCGTGATCAACATAACACAGCTATCAGAATATAGGATTGATGGGCATGTTTCAGTCCACACAGAAACAATGGGAAAAGTGTTGTCTCAAGAGCAGAAGGCAAATCCACAGCGGTATGCTGATTGTATACACTGGTGCTTGCCAGGCATTCCAGATGCCTGGAACAAATTATTCTATGCCTATTTGTAGCCCAAAATGGACTATAGTTTGTCATTGATGATACTGATTCTTCCGTAGTTCATTTTGATAAGTGATTAAGCATATACAACGATGTTCTGACCCTCAAAGATTTTAATTGGTTATACCCTTTGTTCTTACATTGATGACTGGTACAACTGCATGCATGGACAATGAATATATGTATACAGCATGAACAAATATAATAGTGTCATATCCATGTCTTAATTAAGATACAAATAATAGAAATAAGTAGGTCTACCGTAACTTCTTCATAGGTTCAGAGTTTCTAGTATTGGTTTCATATTTAGTTGCAACTTCTAAAAACAAGCAGCTATAATAATAGTGCTCCGTTTGGCTCGCTTGTTTGCGCCAAAAATTGGCACACACATCCAATAGAAATTTGGAAGAAAATTAAATGAAGAATATTAAATGAAAACAGAGGATAATAACAAGAAAGCAAATTGAGAGAACACAGTTATTTATAGTGGTTCGACGTTGTTTGCCTACGTCCACTTTAAATAGATTGCTTTATTATTCACTTTATAAACTGAGTACAACAGAGATCAGATGAAAATCATTCGTTACAAAAAAAATAAAAAGCAACTAGTAGCGTAAAGGTCCGAAAAATGAACAACTAAGCTTGTATTTACAGATGTGGAAGATCAAATATCTCCTCGAAAATTCGGCAGAAGGACCTTCAGAATTATATGGACCTACGAGAGGGATCACATGACCCAGTTCTCAAAGAAGAGGAATCGGTACCGATCCCTTCTTTGGCTGAATTTTTGAAAGCGATCCCATGGTGGCTTCCTCATGCTAAAATACGCTTAGCCTCCAAATTTCATGCCAATTGGATCAATAGAACTCGAGTTATTGCTTGATCTTTGCTTCAATATGTGTTGATCGCTGATTCATGTCGATCCGTTCCAAGGGAAGAATACCGATCCTTCCAACTTCATCCCCTTAAGGTGCGATCGATAGGATAGGCTCCATAGGGTCCTAATTTCTTACTCATAAAATTTCACACGCATTGGACCTGTGAATCTTTAGATATTAATTATTTTCTACAGAAATGGTCTCACATCTTGAAACATGTCGATCCTATTGTTGGAGCTAATTTGTGCCCATCCATCCTACGTGTTGAACACCATATTTCATGCTTCGAACATTTTATCTTGCATATCTATCAAGTCCATTCAACCTCGACTTCATGTGATCTGTAATTGTCTTCTAGGCCTCACAATCATCACTTTGAAGTTATCGGTATTGATGCCAGTCAAATCTAACTTGTTCAATTAGTTCAATATAGCTGGGTTAAAATACTGGATAACATTTGCCCTTCAAAG
The DNA here is from genome assembly GCA_030765085.1 of Allium cepa. Lineage (NCBI taxonomy): Eukaryota > Viridiplantae > Streptophyta > Magnoliopsida > Asparagales > Amaryllidaceae > Allium > Allium cepa. Next base: position 814,457,948 of record CM060931.1, read on the forward strand.
TACGTCTTGTAATGAGCATGGCATGCTTTGAATCGAAGCAAGTAGTCTTCAAAAAGAAATCTGTCCATTTTTTCGAATAGTGGCTATCCCTCTGTCGAATTATTTTCCTAAAGTGTTGTATCTCTCCTTGATCGTCATGACGCTTGTTCAATTTTCGATAACATAAATCCAAGGTTGTATCCTGTTGGTTGATATATAAGTCCAATTCTACGAGACTAATAAGCTTTGGTTGTCTAGTCTTGCCTCGAATTTGAAGGCTTTAGGTTTGATTTTAATTTATGTCGATTTCAAAAATTGAACTTCTAGACCATACACGTGCACGTTCAGATATAAATCCTTGTTGTTGGCTTCCGAATGCATTTGCATGTTCACGAGTCTTCGCCAATTTTCATTGCATTTTGCATGTACGTGCTTTGAATTATCTCCATGCCTATGTTTATTTGCATGCATGTTCACAGCCGATCCCTCTTTTCGTTTTATATTTTTCATTTGTTTCTCTTTAAAATTTCTATTGGATGTTTGTAACAATTTTTAGTGCAAACATTCTGGTGCTTTTTACCGAGTACCTTGATTTTCAACTTATTAGGATTCCTTTATTACTATTGGATTACATAAATCCCCCGAAATATATCCATAGTTATCTTCAAAAAGTTTTCTTGTTCTACTCAGATTTGCAAAATCTAAGCAAAGCTGTGATGCCCCACCTCTATACCCACGCTAGCTAAGAACACTACAGGGTAGTGCGGTCAACTAGCGTGGAGAATAACACTGTTGAGGAGCGACCATCTGTATAATTGCTTTGTGCGACTTCCAATATACCAGATAAAAATAAATCTGATATATCGACACAAACTCAAATCTACTACACAGTGGCTGTATGTAATCTTCGGAAACAAATATAGAAATATCATAACGCAAATCAGTCATAGAAGTTTATATCTCAAAGGCGGAAACATGTATGAATATAACAGATAAAAGTGTATATCAGAGTAGTGGTCAAACAAGATCCACAATATAACAAAAGAATAGGTACAAGTGCTATACAAAAGAATATGTATACATCAAGGAGTCTCTATCTCGAATGTATACCAACAAAAACTACAAATCTAATGTTGTTAGCCAAAAGTTAGATAATAATCCCAGATGAGGAGTCAAACAGAAGCACTTGTAACATTTCGGTCTAACCCGAGTATTATTTAATAAAATAATAATAAACGGATCGGTCAAGCAATAAATATCAGATAAATATGAGATAGCATATGAGATATAACAAAAACGCATGATAACAATAATGTCATACTATGAAAAGTATACATTAGAAAATCTACAAGAATCATACAATATCACAAGAGTCTCATAACATCGAAAATAATGTCATATTCTTTATTTTATTCACCAAACCACAAATATTGACATCATATCGCTGCCAATCATAAAAGCTGGTGAAACACAAATTCTAGAAATCATCAATTAGAAATCCAGAAATCGCAAAAAAGGGAAGGCCTATCACAAAATGGAGGCATGAAAACTCACCAACACGTGTACCACAAATGGGACGCTATCCCATGGTCGCTAACCATAGAGCCGGTGCAACGACATAGTACAATATCAGGACGCCCGAGGAACTCGAAACTCGAATAATTCGGAGCAACGATGTAGTACAACGGTACGTCCGATGATCCTAATAAGCTGATACAACAACGTAATACAAAGGTACGTCCGATGAACCGAACTCCATGAAAGAATATAGGTCGCTAGCGCACAAAAATTGAGTCGAAACTCCAAATAATACATAGGTCGTTAGCCTATAAAAGAAATGAGAAGAAACACAATAAAACGAGGCACCGTCGCCTACGTGGACAAAGAAACATAGCATATCTCTAGTCTAAATCGCATAAATGATCATCAAGAAGTGTCAATTACACTAAACTAGTAAATAGATGAGTTTGGCCTCATGTCCCATAACCACTTTCTTAACTTAAGTATTTACGAACAAATTGTAAATCTCCACTCGAAAGTTGTCACAAGAGTTTCAATCAAACAAGTCCAAAAATTAACCGATGAAGTAAACGCAAGCGTTTCATACCACTTGTTTTACTAAGCCGTTTAATTGGATTTCTCATACGAATGAGGTAAAGATTTGTATATGCTAGTAGATTGGAAAATGGTCTAAGAAACGAGCTTTGTAATAAAATAGCGTTGAAATCGTTTTGATAAAAGAGTTTTGATATTTACTACTAGTATTGAAACTTTTATAGAGATATGAATATTACACATAAAAGTGTATATCAAAGTGGTGGTCAAACAAGATCCACAATATAACAAAAGAATAGATACAAGTGCTAGATAAAAGAATATGTATACATCAAGGAGTCTCTATCTCGAATGTATACCAACAAAAACTACAAATCTAATGTAGTTAGCCAAAAGTCAGATAATACTCCCAAATGAGGAGTCAAACAGAAGCACCTGTAACATCTCGGCCTGACCCGAGTATTATTTAATAAGAAAATAATAAACGGATCAGTCACACTATAAATGTTAGATAAATATGAGATAGAATATGAGATATAACAAAAACGCATGATAACAATAATGTCATACTATGAAAAGTATACATTAGAAAATCTACAAAAATCATACAATGTCACAAGAGTCTCATAACAACGAAAAGAATGTCATATTATTTATTTTATTCACCAAACCACAAATATTGACATCATATCGCTACCAATCATAAAATCTAGTGAAACACAAATTCTAGAAATCATCAATTAAAAATCCAGAAATCGCAAAAAGGGGGAGGCCTATCACAAAACGGGGGCATGAAAACTCACCAACACGTGTACCACAAATGGGACGCTATCCCATGGTTGCTAACCATAGAGCCGGTGCAATGACGTAGTACAATATCGGTACGCCCGAGGAACCCGAAACTCGAATAATTCGAAACAACAACATAGTACAACGGTACGCTCGATGATCCTGATAAGCTGGTACAACAATGTAGTACAAAGGTACGTCCGATGAACCAAACTCTACAAAAGAATATGGGTCGCTAGCCTACAAAAATTGAGTCGAAACTCCAAATAATACATAGTTCGTTAGCCCATAAAAGAAATGAGACGAAACACAATAAAACGAGGTACCGTCCCCTACGTGGACGAAGAAACATAGCATATTTCTAGTCTAAATCGCATAAATGATCATCGATGATCATCAAGAAGTGTCAATTACACTAAGCTAGTAAATAGATGAGTTTAGCCTCATGTCCCATAACCACTTACTTAACTTAAGTATTTACGAACAAACTGTAAATCTCTACTCGAAATTTGTCACAAGAGTTTCAATCGAACAAGTCCAAGAATTAACCGACGAAGTAAATGCAAGTGTTTCATACCACTTGTTTTACTAAGCCGTTTAATTGGATTTCTCATATGAATGAGGTAAAGATATGTATATGCTAGTAGATTAAAAAATGGTTCAAGAAACGAGCTTTGTAATAAAATAGCGTTGAAATCGTTTTGATAAAAGAGTTTTGATATTTAATACTAGTATTGAAACCTTTATATTTTTAAAATGACAAATCACAAAAATGATTGTAGAAACAATCAATCACCAAAATTCACATAGGAAGACGTGAATAAAATCCAAAGAAATCGATACCGAATCCATCAAAATGGATATTCCCAAAAATCCCGAAGAAAATGTCATCAAAGTCGATAATAGATGATAACAACAAAAGAGAAACAACAGGGATCGATTAAATTTGGAAACTCAAGCTAAATCTGCAAAACAGGCAAAAACAAGCAGATTCAGACGTTGAATACTAGGGAATAAAAATTCTCAGTATAATATTCAGACGTCTGAATCCTACGTTTCAGACGTTTGAAACTGAAGTTCAGGGCATTCCCTGAACCTAGGCCAATGATGGCCAAAGCGAATATCGGAAGTGATCGGACGAGCAACAACGACTAAGGATTTATTCCAAGCGACAACCCAACCTTAAAAGCTCTTCGATACGCCTCGAATATCAACGTCCAAATATCCATAATAGGATTTCATAATATTAGACCAAAACGCCAAAAGTTGGAATATTCACCAAATTAGTTCAAATCAAAAGCAAATGCATATGAATAAGTGTTAGTAATTCATACCTAATAACAAGGATAGATATAGATATAGATGTGAGATAAAAATCTCACCTTTTTACACAAAAACAAGGAAGGAGAAGCTTGAAAACAAAGAAGGATCAACCACTCTTCAACATAACCCAAATGAGCTTGAATCTAAGCTCAAAAGAAGAACATTCCCTAAGTTAGGTTTAGGAAATTTCTGAAATTGGAAGGAGAAAGAGTTGGAGAAGAAGAAGATGATGCTTATCAATAGCTTCTCTTTGAATTTGGAGCAAGAATTCGAGTTTACAATTGGAACTAGGGCTTGGAATTTCTATTTCCCATTCTCTTCCCCCATTTTCAGTTGTGCTTGAGCTTTAGAATAAAAATGAATGAATGGAAGAAGAGAAGGGCCGAGTTGGTGTATAGATTTGGTGAAACCCAAACACAAAAGCCCATTTAGCAAATAGCAAAATATGACTTACTCCAAGCATATCAAAGTTTATACTCAAAAAGGTCGCAAACGTCATTTTGAACTCAATGGGCGTGGTCTCGAGTCCTAATTCGACCATTTGCAAAAAGTAGCATTTTTGGACTATAATCCGATTAACGATGAAATATTTAAATAAAATATTTAAATATTCAATCGTAAAATATGCCGGTTGTTACAGACTCCCCTACTTAAGGAAATTGCATCCTCGCAATCTTAAGAGGTAAATGAACAAAAAGTAACAACCATAAAAGCATATCAACACAAAAGAATAAATTTGGAATAAGAAGTTCACCTCAAAGAGCACGACAAAGTAAGTCCGGATGTGTTTGCTCGATGAATTCTCTAGATTCCCAAGAGCAATCCTTAGGATTTGAGGACCATTGAACTTTCACAAGCGGGACATCTTTATTTCGGAGGTGTTTAACCTCCGAAGCAATAACACGAATGGGATGTTGCTCATAAGTCAAAATAGGTGAAACTTTAGTTTTTTCCACAATACCGGGCTCAAGAATAGAATCGGAATCTCGAAGGCATTTCCGTAATTGAGAAACGTGAAACATGTCATGAATAGCAGGAAACTGAGCCGGTAATAAAAGGAGATAAGCTATGGAACCAATACGTTCGGTGATGGAAAATGAACCAATATATCGAGGTGCTAATTTTCCCGATCGACTGGAACCCACAACACCCTTCCTAGGTGAAACACGAATAAACACAAAATCTCCCATAGAAAATTCCAACATCCTTCTTCGTTTATCGGCATAGGATTTTTACCTACTTTGAACTTCTTTCATCCTATGGCGGATAAGATCAATCTTTTTTGTGGAATCTCGAATAAAATATGGACCTAAAACCAGCTTCTCACCAGCCTCAAGCCAACAAGAAGGAGATCGGCATGGCCTTCCATAGAGTGCCTCAAAAGGTGTCATACCAATACAAGATTGGAAGCTATTATTATAGGAAAACTCAATAAGAGAAATATGATCTTCCCAAGTTCCATCAGAATCAAGAACACGGGCACGAAGAAGATCTTCAAGAGTTTGATTCACACGCTCGGTTTGTCCATCGGACTGAGGATGATAAGCGGTGCTAAAATTAAGCTTCGTTCCCAAAGTTTTTGAAGACTCTTCCAAAATCAACTAGTAAACAATGGATCACGATCACTAACAATAGAAGTAGGAACTCCATGCAATTTAATAATTTCTCTTATAAAGAGTTTGGCCAAAAGGGTTACGGTTCGATTGGACCGAACGAGAATAAAATGGGCGGATTTAGTAAGTCTATCAACTATCACCCATAGGCTATCATAACCCGAACGAGAACGGGGAAGTCCGTCAATAAAATCCATGGAAATTTGATCCCGCTTCTAAATTGGAATATCCAAAGGTTGTAATAACCCATCGGGCCTTTGATGCTCGGCCTTAACAAGTTGGCAAGTCATGCAACGCTTAACGAAGATAGTGATATCAAATTTCATTCCCTCCCAATAATAAAGTCGCTTCATATCCGCATACATTTTACTACTACCGGGATGAATGGTAAATTTAGAACGATGAGAATCTTCTAAAATGTCTTTACGAAGATCACAAATATTTGACACGATAAGTCTACCAAATTTTCGAATACCGCCACGAGAATCAAAATCAAAGTCTTTCAAACCTTCAGTATCAATTTTATCCCTAAAACTTTGGCTAAGAAGAGCCAAATCGAGATCTAGCTTTTGAGCATCTAGAATTCGGTCTAGAAGAGAAGGATGAGCCTCAAGGCTACATAAAGCGAGAGATGAACATAAATCAGATTCACGATCTCGAATCTCACAAGTGGATAAAGTCTCAAGATCATTCCACTCGGATATCATCATAGAAACAACCGTTTGTTGCTTACGGCTAAGTGCATCGGCAACACGATTTCCCCTTTCGAGAGTATAAAAAATATCAAGATCATAAGATGCAAGAAATTCGAGCCAACGTTGTTGATGCAAATTAAGTTCCTTTTGAGAAAATAAATACTTCAATGGTTTGTGATTGGTGTAGAGAACAAATATCTCTCCCAAAAGATTATGACGCCAAATTCAAAGGGCGAAAACAATAGCCGTGAGCTCTAAATCATGAGTGGCATATCTAGTCTCGACAGGCTTTAATTGCCTAGAAGCATATGCAATAACATGTTCACTCTGCATAAGAACGGCACCCAACTCGACACGACTAGCATCGGTATAAACAATAAAATCTCGGTTCCCCTCGGGAATTACAAGAATATGAGCATCGGAAAGGAGTTCTTTTAATTTTTGAAAAGAAGCTTCACATTTGTCCGACCAAATGTATTTAACTCCTTTCTTTGTCAAACTTAAGAGGCACGACAATTTTAGAAAAATATTTTATAAAACGATGGTAATAACCTGCCAATCCAAGAAAGCTATGAATCTCCGTCACACTCTCTGGTCTCTTCCAATTTTGAATCGCTTCAATCTTTGAAGGATCCACGGAAATTCCGGATTCAGAAATATTATGACCGAGGAACTTCACACGAGATTGCCAAAAGTGGTATTTAGAAAATTTTGCTTTTAATTGATTACTCCTCAGAGTTTCCAACACAATCCGAAGATGCTTTTCATGCTTCTCCTTGGTTTTTGAATGAACAAGAATATCATCTATAAAGATGAGAACAAATCGATCGAGGAAGTCTTTGAAAACTCGATTCATAAGGTCTTACGAAATAAGCTGGAGCGTTCGTTAACCCAAATGGCATAACAAGCCATTCATAAGATCCATAACGAGTACGGAATGATGTCAAAGGAATGATATCCTCTGAAATACGAAGCCGATGAAAACTGGTTGCTAAGTCTAATTGTGAAAAGACTCTAGCAACACTATGTTGGTCGAATAAATCATCAAACCGAGGTAAATGATATTTATTCTTAATAGTAAGATCATTAAGCTTGCGGTAGTCAACGCAAAGCCTAAGTGTACCATCAAATTTCTTCACCAAAATAGCAGAAGCTCCCCAAGGAGAGGAACTAAAATGAATAAATTGCTTCGTCTCTAATTCGGATGATTGTTTGCGCATCTCCTCATTTTCTTTATTGGACATATGATAAGTAGGACGAGTGATAGGTAGAGCTTCAGGAATTAGATTAATTCTGAACTCAATCGCTCGCTTAGGTGGTAATCCTAAAATGGGCTCAAATATGTCGGAAAATTCACGAACAACGTGAATAAGAGAAATGACATCTTCCTCATCATCATTATCGTCATCATGAGGATTTAAAGAATATAAAGATGCTGTGGAGTTGGAATCCAAATCTTTAAGAATAATAGAAATGTTTTTAACAGATTGAGGATGTCGAATATGAATAGTCCGCTCAGGACATAGGATATGGGCTTCATAACGGTTAAGCCAATCCATTCCCAAAATCATTCCGAAGCCCAAGTAATGCATGACATGAAAATCGGCTCGGAAAGAAAAATCACACAAAATAATCTCGACATATTTACAAAGCAAGCTAATTGTTGCGGATCCACCAACCGGATTCGCAATTCTCAAAGAAGTCATTAAAACCATAAGACTCAAAGAAAAAGCATCAACATGCTCTTTTGATATAAAAGAATGGGATGCACCCTTATCAAAAAGAACTCGTATAGGTTGATCATGAAATATAATAATGCCACCAAGGATAGAATGAGAAATAGCTTGGCCACGAGAAGTGTTACTAGGGGCTTGCACAACATTTAGCTTTCCCTCCTACTTGCCTTGGAGTTTGTGACATGAAGATAAAAGATGACCCGAACCTTTGCAATAACGGCAAAAGAGAGGTTTCGGACATCCATTAGCATAATGGTCCTTAGAACCACAATTGTAGCATTGCCTATTTCTAGGAGTAGGAGCCCTTGCTACTGAAGCTACTTGCTTCCCTTTCTTGTTGGGATTTGGGCCCTTGAATTTAATAGGCCTTTTCTTGTTGTTGTTGAAGTTTGGTTTGACACCCACAAATTCAACATCACTTTCCTCATCCGCCTCTTCAAGTCGAAGAGCGATATCAATAAGTTGGTCGAAAGAAACTTCCAATTTCAGAAGTAATGGCTTCTTGAGATTTTTATTCAAGCCATAGACAAATCTTTGATTCTTCTTCAATGGGATATTAATGTACTCAACCCCGTATTTAGAAAGAGATTCGAAAGATGCGACATATTCCGTCATAAAAGATTCACCTTGAATAAGGTCAATAAAATGACAGGCCAAAGTCACCGTTTCAGCTTCCGGCAAAAACTTTGATTCGAATCTTCCTCGGAATTGCTCCCAAGTAAGATCCGCTTCAATAATTTCAGAAATAAGAAGCTCATACCAATCTAATGCTCTTTCTTAGAGCATGCAAGAAGCCACTTGGACTCGACGAAGATCAATAAGATTCATGCGAGAAAAGATGCGATCGCTGTTCTAAGACAAGCTTGGACTTCGGTAATGCCCTCGGAACCCCTGAACGGATTTGCACCCAAATTCGTGTAATCACTGCACAGACGTGCAAATCCGGATTTTGGGTGAGTAGGCTCTGGAATGGGTCCGACAGCTTGAGCGTTCCTTACAAGACCAAGAAGCTGTTGTGCAGACATAAATACTCCATCCTGGGGAGTAGCACTAGATTGACCAGCGCTAGGACGGTGACGCAGCGGATATAACCTTGACGTGCTAATAATGTTTAATACCAATTTGGCGCAGCTTTCTTCCTCACGAAATGATTTCGTGTCAAATAAACCTGATAGAACTATAAATGCCTAAATCCGTTGATCTCTCGAGATACCAGATTCTAGCTATCTTCAATAGTTGATCGCGCATGATTCCGCGTTAGAAGATCTACGATTCTTCGACGTTGATCTCGCGCACGAGATTCCATGAATCGGCTTCAAATTCGTTGATTCGAGCGCACTCGAATAACCGAATATAGAAGAAGAAGGAGATCACACTCAACTTCAACGAAAGTGGCAAAAGCACATAAACAATTTTATTCAAAGATCAACTCCTTTACAAGTGACGACACATCCCTATTTATAGGAAAAAACAACACAGCACTCATGTGACTCAACCAGCGACAACTCACGACCTACGACCTAACTCTTGCGACTTAACAAGTCATGACCCAACATCACACGAGTTACACGTTACACGACTTAACAGTACAACAATACATGCGACATACAACTCAACGACATAAGAAGTTACAATATCACTACGACTCAGTACAACACAATACACGACCTACGACATACGAGATAACAACAAGTTACAATAGTTCGCGACTTAACATTTGCGACAGAACAACAATACGACTTAACAATACAACATAGCGACATAAGCATCAGCGACTTAAGGAAGTAGGTGACTTAAAGAAGCAGGCAACTTAAGAGAAGCGGCTATAGATGCACGGCTTAAGAAAGCAATGCGGCATAAGGACTCAGCGACTTAAATCGAGCGACTTTTGGAAATGAGCGACTTAAAGAAATGTGGCATAGGTTGATTGGCATAACTTGCTAGGTTGCTGGTTGGCATAACTTGTTGTTGGCATAACTAGTTAGGTCGATGGTTGGCATAACTCCCTAGGTCGTTGACGACTTAAGCTTCAGAAATGAGAGCGACTTAAGAGATGTGAGCGACTTAAGGAAAACGAGTTATCACGGTGCGCTGCATCATCCTCCCCTGGTTGAAAAGAATTCATCCCCGAATTTACACTTTCCTCTTTTTCGACATACTCATTCTCATGATATGGAATCAAGTGTTTGACGTTGAAAACGTCAGCAGTATGGATATGATCCGACAGTCTTAACTGATAAGCATTCTCATTAATCTTCTTTACGACTTCCAAAGGACCAATCTTTCTAGCAGCTAGCTTGTTGTAAGCACCAATGGAAAATCGATCCTTAGTCAATACTGCATATACAAAATCTCGTTTGAATTCAACATGTCGTCGTTTCATATCTGCGGATTGCTTATATTTATCATTCTCCTTAAGCAATCGTTCCTGCACAACCTTATGGCACATTTGCAATTCATTTACAAAATCACTAGCTCATTTGATCACTCCTTTCTGCTGTGGTACTATAGATAAATCCAATGGTCCTGTAGGAATTGTCGAGTAAACGACCTGCAATGGATTGAACCCAGTGCTACGATTAACTGCATGGTTGTGTGCAAACTCAGCTTGACACAGCTTGGAATCCCAACTCTTCAAATTGTCATTCACAAGGCATCTCAATAGATTATGCAGGTATCTATTCACAACTTCTGTCTGTCCATCCGTCTGTGGACGATAAGCACTACTAAATTTCAGCTTTGTGTCGACCATTCTCCATAAACTCATCCAAAAATGACTCAGAAAACAAGTGTCTCTATCCGATACAATAGATTCAGGCAACCCATGAAGACGATAGATCCCTCTGAAGTATAACTGTGCGACATTAACTGCATCTGCCGTCTTCTTGCATGCGATAAAATGTACCATTTTTGAAAAAAGATCAACCATCACATAGATAGAATCATTGTCACGTTGCGTCCTCGGCAAACCCAATACAAAGTCCATACCAACATCCACCCATGGTTTAGTAGGTATAGGCAACGGCAAATATAAACCTGCATTTGTCGCGGTCCCCTTTGGAACTTGACAAATATGACACCTCTGAACAAACTTCTCAACTTCGTTTCTCATTGACGGCCAAAAATAAGACTTTGAGATCAACTGCATAGTACGGTCACGACCTACGTGTCCTTCATGTAATTCTTTGATGATCTTCATTCGTAAACTGCAATCTGGAATACACAACTGGTTTCTTTGAATAGAAAACCATCAACCAGCATATATTCATCCATGTTTCCCTGCTTGACTTTGTCTAAGATCTTGGAAAAATAAGAATCTGATGTAAGCAAATCTGGAAGTTAGTCATAACCCATCACCTCTACTCGCATGGTTGTTAGTAAAGTATTCCTCCGACTCAATGCATCTACGACGCAATTAGTTACTCCAGACTTATGCTTGACGATGAATGTAAATTGCTGCAAATAAGCTATCCACGATGCATGCCTAGCTGTAATTTTATCCTGCCCTTGTAAATGTTTCAACGCTTCATGATCTGTATACAAAACAAATTCTTTGTGGAATAAGTAATGTCTTCAATGCTTCACAGCCTACACAATAGCATAAAACTCAACATCATAAGTATTGTATCTCATCTTTGCTCCAGAAAGTTTTTCACTGAAATAGGCAATTGGACGACCCTTCTGACTCAACACTCCTCCAATTCCAACTTTCGATGCACCCATATGTAACTCAAATAGTAACTGAAAATCTGGCAACACTAGAATCAGTGCTGAGGTTAAAAGTTCCTTGATTTGTTCAAAAGCAAATCCTGCCTCTTCCGTCCATGAAAACTTCTTTCCTTTCATACAATCAGTAACAGGAGCCATCACACTACTAAAGTGCGGTATAAATCTTTGATAAAATGAAGCTAACCCATGAAAACTTCTGACTTCGGTCATAGTCTTAGGTTGTGGCCAATTTCTGATTGCGGCTACTTTACTTTGGTCCACTTGTATCCCTTCCTCAGACACAACATATCCCAGAAATAAAACACTTGGCGTCATGAACACGTATTTCTTTGTCACTGCATAGAACTATTCTTGACGAAGAATAGTCAACACCTTTCGCAAGTGTTGAATATGCTCCTCTGTGCTTGCACTGTAGATCAAGATATCATCAAAGTAAACTACCACAAACTTCCCAACATAAGGTCTGAAAATTTGATTCATCACCCACATAAATGTACTTGGTGCATTAGATAGACCAAACGGCATAACCATCCATTCATATAATCCTTCTTGAATCTTGAATGCTGTCTTCCATTCATCACCTGGTCTAATACGAATTTGATGATAACCACTCTTAAGACCGATCTTTGAAAAGATTACAGACCCGCTAAGTTGATCCAATAAATCATCAAGTCTTGCATAGGAAATCTAAATCTGACAGTTATTTTGTTGAGTGTCCTGCTATCCGTACACATCCTCCATGAACCATCTTTCTTCGGCACTAACAAAGATGGTACATCACAAGGACTGAGACTCTCTCGAGCACGCCTTTGCTCAAGCAACTCCTCGACCTGTCTCTTCAACTCTTCATGCTCCTTCAGACTCATACGATAATATGGCCTATGCGGTAAAACAGCACCTGGCACTAGATCAATCTGATGTTGTATATCCCTTAGCGGGGGTAATTCCTCGGGCAATTCTACAGGAAAAACATCTTCAAACTCATCCATCACCGGTTTAACCTCCGTAGGAATTTCAACAACTTCGTTTGTTTCATACCCAATCAACATAAACATTTCAGCACTATCTTTCACTTCTTCAACAAAGTCTTTTGTAGATAGTAGACTAGTTGATTCCACTTTCTTCTCTGACTTGCTTTCACTTTGTTCACGCTTCTTAGGGACCAAAGTAATTTGAGTTCCTTAGAACATGAAACTGTAGCTGTTGGTGCGACCATTATGTTGTACAACTCTATCATATTGCCATGGTCTTCCCAATGGTAAATAACACACATCCATGTCGACAAAATCACACCATGTAACGAATGCTCGTCTTCCCACTGTCACTTCTCCACCTTTCTTTAGCCATGCCAGGTTATAAGGTCTAGAATGTTTTTCAGTCTTCAACCCTAACTTTATGATAGCTTATTCAGAAATAATGTTATCACAGCTTCCCGCATCAATAACAAATCGACAAACCTTTCCCAAGATAGTACATGTAGACTGAAAGATATTGCTTCTCAGCCAACTAGAATCATTCTCATACTTTGGCACTAAACAAGACCTCCTTATCATCAAGTTACACCCTTCGTCTCCTGACACAACTTCTTCATCTTCATCAAACTTCGATGGTTAAGAATAGTCAACTTTAGCTTCCACATCCTCATACTCACATTCCCCTGCAACTAATGCTCTCTTCTTTGGCTTTGTACATTCATTACTTTTATGGCCGAACTCCTGACAATTATAGCACTTGATACTGTCATTAACCTTTGCTTTAGCGGTTTTTTTGACAATTGGTTTACTGACTGCCTTGGAAACATTAGCACTGCTACTAGCATCCTTAGTCTGATTGTTGGAACTCGTAAACACACTACCTCCTTGTCTCCCTTGCTTCTCCCAAGCTAGAGCTTTCTGATGTGCTTCAGCAACGGATATTAGATTAAACATATTCACCATATCTTGAATTTGCATTCGTAACCCTCCAATATATCTAGTTATTAGTTGTTCCTCAGTTTCCATAATATCATTCCTTGCAATCAATTGATAGAATTCATCTGCATAATCATTCACCGTCCTCGTCCCTTGCCTCAAATTCTGAAAACGTTGATACATAAGAGATTGATAATTGTACGGCAAGAAAGTTGCTTTCATCATCTTTCTCATCTTCTCCCAAGTGACAACTTTCGATTTTCCCATTCTCTCCCGAGATAGTTTAGTTTGCAGCCACCAAGCCATAGCTCTTCCCCTTAGTCTTGTAGCAAACTAACTGAACTCTGCGATTCTCTGGTACCTCCTTGAATTCCAAAATTCCTTCAACATTTGACAACCAATCAAGAAATTCTTCTGCTGGCATACTACCTTTGAATTCTGGAATTTACATCCTCATACCCGACTCCCATTTACGATCATTTTCCGAATCAAGATATTGATTTCACACTTGGCCTCGATTTCGACCATGCATACTACCTCCATCACCATCCTCCTCAAAATTATATGTACTTCGATATCGATCCCGTCCATCTACATCTATTCGACCATACATGTCCCTTCTACCCTGTCTTTCAACATCATGATAAGGTTCATTGTCAAACTCACATGGGGTTCTTCTTTCTTCATTTCGATACTCATGGTTTTCTCGCCTCATTGAAACTGAAGCTTCACTCCTCTCTCGATAAGACTGGGGTGACATCCTCCTATCTTCCGAACCCGATGGTGAAACCCTGTTTCTACTATGGTTCGAAACTGGTGAAGTTCTCCTTTGATTGTGATTCATGTCTTTCATCAACTTCTCTAACTTCTCAATACCGTCATTGAACTTTTCATTGATACGCTGCTCCATTTTCTCAGCTTCTTGTCTTCTATATACATCTTCAACATTACGATAGGGATTAGCACGTCTCGGAGGCATGATCTTCTAACAATCTCGGTTCTTTGACTTAGCTCTGACTCGGCTCTGACTCGCCTCTAACTTTAGTTCGGCTCCGACCTAACTTGCTTTAACTCAGCTCCGACTTAACTTCAACTTGATCTTACTTAGCTCCAATCCCAAATTAACTTGGCTCTCGGACTTGATATGGCTCGGATCTGATATGGCTCGGATCTGATATGGCTCTCATACCAATTAAGTAACGCATTAGATATAACCTTGACGTGCTAATAATGTTTGATACCAATTTGGTGCAGCTTTCTTCCTCACGAAATGATTTCGTGTCAAATAAACCTGATAGAACGATAAATGCTCAAATTCGTTGATCTCTCGAGATACCGGATTCTATCTATCTTCAAAATGTTGATCATGCACGGTTCCGCGTTAGAAGATCTACGATTCTTTGACGTTGATCTCGCGCACGAGATTCCATGAATCGGCTTAAAATTCGTTGATTCGAGCACACTCGAATAACCGAATATGGTAGAAGAAGGAGATCACACTCAACTTCAACAAAAGTGGCAAAAGCACATAAACAATTTTATTCAAAAATCAACTCCTTTACAAGTGACGACACATCCCTATTTATAGGAAAAAACACACAGCACTCATGTGACTCAACCAGCAACAACTCACGACCTACGACCTAACTCCTACGACTTAACAAGTCACGACCCAACATCAGACGAGTTACACGTTACACGACTTAACTGTACAACAATACATGCGACATACGACTCAATGACATAAGAAGTTACAACATCACTGCGACTCAGTACAACACAATACACGGCCTACGACATATGAGAAAACAACAAGTTACAACCGTTCACGACTTAACATTTGCGACATAACAACAATACGACTTAACAATACAACATAGCGACATAAGAAGATCGGCGACATAAGCATCAGCGACTTAAGGAAGTAGGTGACTTAAAGAAGCAAGCGACTTAAGAGAAGCGGCTATAGATGCATGGCTTAAGAAATCAATGCGGCATAAGGACTCAGCGACTTAAATTGAGCGACTTATGGAAATGAGCGACTTAAAGAAATGCGGCATAGGTTGGTTGGCATAACTCGCTAGGTCGCTGGTTGGCATAACTTGCTGTTGGCATAACTAGTTAGGTCGTTGGTTGGCATAACTCCCTAGGTCGCTGACGACTTAAGCTTCAGGAACGAGAGCGACTTAATAGATGTGGGCGACTTAAAGAAAACGAGTTATCACGGTGCGCTGCATCAGACGGCCATGTTTAACCATTTCTCTTCTTTAAGAAAGAAAGAAAGAAGAAGTAAAAGTTATTTTCAGAATGAATATCAAAAAATAATGATTGATAAAACAAGGCATCACTAAGAAAATAGGATAGAACGGGACGAATGACTCGAATAAAATCCTAAGGCACGACTCCTTAGATGGACTTAGGACGATGATCCTTGCTACAATATTTCATATTATTCCGAAGTTTGGCTCTGATACCAAGTTGTGACGCCCCACCTCTATACCCGCGCTAGCCAAGGACACTACGGGATATTGCCGTCAACTAGCATGGAGAATAAGGCTATTGAGGAGCAACCATCTGCATAATTGCTTTGTGCGAGTTCCGATATACCAGATAAAAATAAATCCGACATATCGACACAAACTCAAAGCTACTACACAGTGGCTGTATGTAATCTTCGGAAACAAATATAGAAATATCATAACACAAATCAGTCACAGAAGTTGATATCTCAAAGGCGGAAACAGATATGAATATTACACATAAAAGTGTATATCAAAGTGGTGGTCAAACAAATCCACAATATAAAAAAAGAATAGATACAAGTGCTAGATAAAAGAATATGTATACATCAAGGAGTCTCTATCTCGAATGTATACTAACAAAAACTACAAATCTAATGTTGTTAGCCAAAAGTCAGAAAATACTCCCAGATGAGGAGTCAAACAGAAGCACCTGTAACATCTCGGCCTGACCCGAGTATTATTTAATAAAAAAATAAACGGATCAGTCACACTATAAATATCAGATAAATATGAGATAAAATATGAGATATAACAAAAACGCATGATAACAATAATGTCATACTATGAAAAGTGTACATTAGAAAATCTACCAAAATCATACAATATCACAAGAGTCTCATAACAACGAAAAGAATGTCATATTCTTTATTTTATTCACCAAACCACAAATATTGACATCATATCGTTGCCAATCATAAAAGCTAGTGAAACACAAATTCTAAAAATCATCAATTAGAAATCCAGAAATTGCAAAAAGGGGGAGGCCTATCACAAAACGAGGGCATGAAAACTCACCAACACGTGTACCACAAATAGGACGCTATCCCATGGTTGCTAACACTAGAGCCGGTGTAATGACTAGTACAATATCAGTACGCCCGAGGAACCCGAAACTCGAATAATTCGGAACGACGTAGTACAACGGTATGCCCGATGATCCTGATAAGCTGATACAACAACGTAGTACAAAGGTACGTCCGATGGACCGAACTCCACAAAAGAATATGGGTCGCTAGCCCACAAAAATTGAGTCGAAACTCCAAATAATACAAAGGTCGTTAGCCTATAAAAGAAACGAGACGAAACACAATAAAATGACGTACCGTCCCCTACGTGGACGAAGAAACATAGCATATCTCTAGTCTAAATCGCATAAATGATCATCAATGATCATCAAGAAGTGTCAATTACACTAAGCTAGTAAATAGATGAGTTTAGCCTCATGTCCCATAACCATTTGCTTAACTTAAGTATTTACGAACAAATTGTAAATCTCCACTCGAAAGTTGTCACAAGAGTTTCAATCGAAAAAGTCCAAGAATTAACCGACGAAGTAAACACAAGCGTTTCATACCACTTGTTTTACTAAGTCGTTTAATTGGATTTCTCATATGAATGAGGTAAAGATTTGTATATGCTAGTAGTTTGAAAAATGGTTTAACAAACGAGCTTTGTAGTAAAATAGCGTTGAAATCGTTTTGTTAAAAGAGTTTTGATATTTACTACTAGTATTGAAACCTTTATATTTTTAAAATGACAAATCAAAAAAATGATTGTAGAAACAATCAATCACCAAAATTCACATACGAACACGTGAATAAAATCAAAAGAAATCGATACCGAATCCATCAAAATGGATATTCCCAAAAATCTTGAAGAAAATGTCATCAAAGTCGATAATAGATTATAACAACAAAAGGGAAACAAAACGAATCGATTAAATTTTGAAACTCAAGCTAATAGACAAAACAAGCAAAAACAAGCAGATTCAGACGTCTGATTACTGGGGAATAAAAATTCCCAGTATAATATACAGACGTCTGAATCCTACGTTTCAGACGTCTGAAACTGAAGTTCAGGGCATTCCCTGAACCTAGGCCAATGATGGCCAAAGCGAATATTGGAAGCAATCGGACGAGCAACAACGACTAAGGATTTATGCCAAGCGACAATCGAGGCTTAAAGGCTCTTCGATACGCCTCGAATATAAACGACCATGTAACGACCCGACTTCCTACGCCCAGGAAGACGTATCGTTTTTAAGAAAGAAAAGGGTGAGAAAATAGAAAAGATAGAGAAGAAAGAACAACAACATCAGAATCTCACAGCGGAACGAATAAATTATATTAATCACATAAGTATTTACATAATATATAACATCAATCAGAGTTATACAGATAATACATCACATACTAGACAGTTATAAACACCTGCCTAGTTATACAACTCAATACAATACAGCTCAAACAATATGACTCAGAGATACCAACACAGCGGAACTATATATATATCTACAACGCTGAAGCCTCCTGCTCCATTGCTCCTCAGAATTCGTCAAAGCTAACCTGAATCCCTTGGCTACCCGTAAAAATTTGGGTACCCGAGTGTTTATGAAAAACAGAAATAAACTCCGGGTCAGACATGGGTCTAGTGTGAGGAACAGGTTAAAGTTGCTTAATTTTCAAAAACCTTTGAAAGAAAGGTATCAAGTAAGACTTCCCACACATAAACATGGAAAAGTTTTTACCTTACGCTAACCAAAACATTTGATAGGAAATCCAGTGATATTATAATAGGTCTAGGGTTTTCAAGTAAATAGAAAATAGCCGAAATTGTTACATGATTAAATTCCAGCTACTAGCCACAAAAGTGAGTAGTACAATCAAAACCGTAGGCACTTATTGGATTGTGGATCCCATACAATGGCAGGGCTACTAGGGTACCGCCTGTCACAGTACGTGGCCTAGATCAACGTATCGAGGATCACTCCCGCCCCCCTGCAACACAAGGCCGAAACCATTCCTTACTGAACAGTCCCGAACAAAATAACCCCGTAGTTGGCTGCAGACCAACTGCCACACAGCCGAATAAAAAGGGACATCTAGACAGGGGAATATCCTTGTCCTGCTTGGACATGACCCACATAATCTTGCTGCACCTCCCCTGTTTTAGCCATTCCCGGTTGATGAGGCTTGAGGTTACGATTACCTTTATAGAATATATTTCTCAGAATGCTCATCGCCTGCCTGACGATGTGTTGAAAGCATTCAATCCATACAAGTTCATTTCGGGTTCGAACGAAACCGAAGGCATCATCTCGTTACACTCATTTTGGAATCACCCTCAGAGTTAACGACGATAATCCTTGCATTCTGAATCTTCATTTTCCCTTCAGATTCACGACCTATCGTAAATTTGGAATCGATGTGGTTGTCGGATGTTCCGAATAAGGAAAACCAATCCCGGTCTCATCGAAATCCAAAACGTGTCATTTAAGGCCAAGTTGTCTATTTAGTCTTAATAGTCCAATTCAATATTATCAATATGCACAGATAGATAATTCACATCTCATAATAGATAATCACATTATCATCATAAACAGATAACTAATATCATCATCCAAACAAATAATTAAATATTATCATACTTAAAGCATACATCCATATCACATAGATATTACTCATCTCATAACTGAGATCACAATCAAACAATGAAATATCAATATCATCCATAAGCATGATTTATGAATCACATTCTATAATTAATTTAAAATAAATTAAATTAACTATTTCTATCTTAATTAATTTAAAATAAATTAAATTAATTACTCATTCCATAAATCCTTCTCTCACAACCATTAATTAATTATAAATCAAATTAATTAATCATTCTCTAAATACAAGAAGTAATTTAGTCTTTAATTAATTTCTCTAATGAATTATTCTAAATCATTCATAGTAGATTAACATATGATTACTTCCTATTAGTTATTCCTTAATTAAACAATTTTTAATTACATCATTAATTATATTAATCAATGATCTCCAATTTGTATAAAATTGCTTTATTTAAATTAATTACATTAAGTGATTAATCTTTATTTAAACACAATTACTAATCTCCCTTGATTAATAACAAAACAGTAATTAACTACCCTTAATTACTTATTTATCATCCCATGATTAATTATTTCTATAATTAATCCTTTGATTAATTACAAAAGAAATTACCCAAATTACTTCTCTTACAAATCACCTTGTATTAATTTCATCAAGTAATTATCATCTAATTACTTTCCTAAGTAATTGTACTCCATTAATTACACTAAGTAATTACGCTTACCAAATCTTCAAATGATTTCTTAAATTAATTAAACTAAATTAATTAACTAAATTTAATAATGTCATTAGTTACTTATGCATCCCAAGTAATCATCTTTGATTTAAATAATTTTCACTACCTTCCAGTAGTTTCCTTTAATTTATTTACAGAAATTAAATTTGAATAAATCCATTAATTAATTTCATCTATATAGATTTACTACCGGTTAATTATCTTGTTGATTTATTATTCTCAAATAAATCAATTTCTAATCCCATCATTAATTATATTAATTAATGATTTCTAATTACATTTTCATTTGTTAATTATATTAAGAATACAAATCTTCAAATCACAAATATTAACTCTCTTGTTTAATAACATACAGTAATTAATCGATCTTAATTAATTACCTCTCAATAACAAGCTTAATTAATCCCTTGATTAATTTCACGTAATTATACTCCAGTTACTTCCATTAACAACCATCTCATTAATTTCATCCAGTCATTATCCATCAATTACTTCTCTAAGTAATTTACCTCCAAAATATCAGTTAATTAAACTAAATTAATTAACTCAAATTAAATCAATGTACACAATTAATAAGTAATTAATTTCTTAAATACTTTCCAAATAAATAATTACATTTAATTTATTACCATGATTATTATAAGATTAATTAATCTAATTATTTATATAAAAATTAATCATATTAATTAATTATGAAATAATCTAGTTAACGCCCTTCATTAACATTTGTTTAATTATTATTTTTGTAAATAATTAACTTATATTAATCATTATTAATTATACTTAACTAACTTAAAGGTTAATGAACATAAATTCCAAATCTTCATTACTTTAAATAAACTATTTTTATTATTGATTTAAATTTTCACTTCCAATATGTTTGAAAACGTTTATTTCAAATTACTTCCTAAATAAATTCCAATTTTTCCTTAATAAAGTTTTAAAACAATTTTTTCTTCCAAAACCCCCTTTAAACTCACATATTTAATCGTGTTAAAACTTATTTGAATCAATCTAAATTATAAAACTTTTCCAAATCTAGAATTTTAAATCTAAGTCCTAGTTTTACATTTTTTTTTGAAGTTATCTTTGTTTAAATCTTTCCCTAACAATTTTAAATTTCATTTTGAATTCAACTCTTTTTGAATACACTTAAATATTAAGCACTTTTAAGTTACTACAATAATTTAAATTATGAAATTTTATTATTTACAACTCAGTTTCAAAACTAACTTGCATTCATCATTGAACTTTGATTTTGAACTAGGTTTAACTTTGTTTTATAATTTAATTCATATACAAAGCAATAGAACAGGTTTTGGCCTAACCTGGAAATTAGCCTATACCCGTGCCATATCATGCTGCTTCAAGTTCAGCTGCCCACTGCTTCGAGTAAAGTACTCGAATACCCCGAGCCCTTCTCGAGACCATCACAAAATCACCCAGCACCAAACCAACAAACCCAGTTCCTCCAATCTCTCCTTCGTGCACGTGCACATGGTTGCCGACCAACTCAGACCGCCACTGATGATCCCCTCACGTCAACAACCACCCAAACATCCAAGTACGATCATCAGATCGTTTCCCGATTCTTGAATTCGAATTCGAAACCTTCATTCCACACCTGGAAACACACAAGCCTCTTCACCACCATACCTGAAACCTTGCTGACCTCTCCACCTCGCCCACCGGACCCCTGAAGTTCTAGTCACCGCTACGTCAACCACTCCCCTACCAAACCCCAGCAGCACTTGACACTCGATCGCACGGTGACGTCGTACGAACGAAAAACCCCCGGCACCTCAAAACTAGGTCAACAGAATTTGAACGCCTCCCGCCGCCACCACAAGGTTTAGATCAACCTCCGAACATTTTTCCCAGACCCCACAATCACCCCCGCATCTCCAGATCCAGTCTCGACCTCCCCGATCAACGCGATCGTCCACGGCGACTCAAAATGCCCAAAATGGACGAACATGAACTGCACCTCACCCCCTCCACTAAAAATCACCATATTCATTTTAAAAATCATAGTTTGGTTCAAGATTCGATCCATGTACCTGAATTTATGAATCAAGATGTTCGAATTTTTGCTAATATTGAGATGCTCAGTTATTTTTTTTTCTTTTTTCGGTTACCCGAGTAAAATATTCATTACTTTGATTTAAGTAAAATCCTAAACTAAGGTTTGAAATGAAACTTACATATTTCATTTACATCTTAAGGCTAAACAAAGATTTGGTTTAAGATTTTGAATTTAAATGAACAAAACTGGAAACAGAGAAAGTACAAAAGTTCAAATACCTACACACATCTTACTTCAGGAATTCAAAAATATAAACATGCAACCATACTTTACAATACAATATTTATCACTGCAATAACATTCAAACTAATTTATACTTTAAATTCCTTTTAAAAGTGGAGTTACTCACCAGTTCAAAAAGAACAGAGACACCTGTTGAACTGAAATGTGAAACAGGCTTGAATACACTGAAACTTTTTTTTTCTTTTCTTCTCAGCATTGATTTATCTTGAGGGTAGATTAAACTGAATTTTGTTTAAGTTTGTAGTAGTTTTATTTTCATATTTTAGTTTGTATGAACGAATTAGAAAGGGTAAGACTGAGGTATAAATAAAAGAAAGAAGACAGGGATATATTATTATGTTTCATATAATTGTGACAATACTTGGTACAATACAACAATAAAAATCTTGTTTGTACAGATTTAAAAACAGAGATATTTTATGATGGAGGCCAAGATAAGAAAAAAAATGCGGCTTGCATTAAATGCTTAAGTACTTCATGTTTAACTTATTTTGTTAATTATCTTCCTTAACTTACCTGCATACCCTACAGCCTACAACAACTCACTTTACTTTGCTTTTGTTTGTTTAAAAATATCAAATGTTGTCTTCCATAGCAAGCCTTTACAAACTTTATTTTTCCTTGGCCAGAGGTTAGCAAACACTGAAATGATTTTTATAACGTTCGAATTGACTTTCTTCGTTGACTGAGGTGAAAACATTTAATGTATATGTCCTTATGCTTGTATGTCTTCAAAGACATATCTTATATTTGCCTTGCATACTTATTTGATTTTGTTTTTCAGCCTGCACATATTTTTGATTTTGTTTGTATAATCACATAATGACCTTGATGCTTTAAACATATGTATATATATACTGCAGTCCATTCTTATGATAGTTTACAAATTTGAAAATTTATTTGTTTCTAGTTTAATTGTTGTCTTGTTATTATATTTTGAAATGTTTGTGAATGTTATTTCTTTCATTTTGTTGTTTGAAATCTAAATGAACTTTATAGTTGTTATGTTATTATAATTTAACCAATGTACTTACTTTATATTTTTCCCAATTTATCTTGTAGTCTTGTATTTTTATATGTACATTTTTATTTTATTTATATTATAAAAACACATTTATCAATTTGAAATGATAGATAGAATAAATTATCTTTTCATTATAAACTACATATTTTATTAATGTGCCATTTAACAAAAATTACATTAAAACTCATATAAAACTTTATATCCATATTTTTATCAAGCTATACTAAAACAAAACAAAAAAAATCTTTTTATTAATAAATTTAAATTTTAACTGAAGTTGAAATAAGTTTCAAACTATTTAAGCATTTATCCTATGTATTTAAAACCCTATATTTATTTATTTATTTAGCTTTGAAAAGTTTATTTTAAATAAATCATAATTTCCAATTCACTGAAATGTATATTAGCATTTGAAACATAATTTATTAGTTAAACTTTAAAACAAATCTCATCTATTTACAATGTATACAAATATATACATATATAAATAGAAAACAATGGATTTATTTTAACAGATAAGATTTACCAATTAGATATTTATTAAAAGAAAAGTATCGATCCAGATTTAATTAACAAAGATATATGAAATTAATTTAATATTTAATGCAGATTATTAAATTGATTTTGCTAGAAAATTCCGGGTTGTCACATTCCTCCCCCCTTAAAAGAATTTCGTCCCTGAAATTTAAAAGCAAAGGTAATTTATTAATCTATTTAAGATTTTTAATTTTAAATCACACTCATATATCAATCTCATGCTAACAATCATCACAACCAGTCTACTCAATCAATAAAGCTAACTATCCGGACAAAATTCTAGATAGTGCTCCCTAGAGTTTCCCAGTATAATACCGGAATACTCAATCTATAGAATCCAAATAGTCTATACTACTAATCTATAGAACTCCGTTGAATCAGAGAAAATTCATCCAAATCAAATCTACGACTCCGATATCCAAATTCCTCCGTCTCTTATTCACCAAATTCCTTTGATGATCCAGAGCTGCTTTCATCCCTACTGATCAGCTCAACCTTTGTTGATAACTCCTAAAATAATCTGAATCCAAAAACAATCCAGTAGTATGATTTTCTCAAAACCAACCAAAACCAAGAACACAATCTTTACTATCATCAGTAGAAAACAATTTCTCCTTTCCAGAAAAGAAAAACAAATGCACTCCCAACTGCTTCCGCTGCACAACTCTGATCTGGGCTAGATGAAAATGCTGATGATACACTTAAGCATAAACTGGACAACACATTACAAAAATATGATTCCACAAATCCAAAATAAAAATCAGAAGCTCCTTCAAAACTTGAGCCGCTTTACCAATTCCTCTCTCTAGAAACCATTCTATTACTAAGCCGAACCATCGGCACTACTTCTGGAATCCAGTCAATATGAAAACTCAATCCTCAGATGCTAGGGAAAACCACTGACTTCTTCAAAGATATCCAGAAAAATATCTGCCATCCCAGAGAGTACTTAACTATCGCAAGTCACTTTTGCGATCCACCCAGGCTAATATCCAAAGAAAACTGCTCTCTCTCTCCTTACCAATCTGAATAGCTTAAGCTTATCTAGCCAATCCATTAAGGAAATGGATCCACAAAGATACCTCTGAACTTCACCTCTAAAGAACTGCTGACAGATGACTTCCTCGCGTGCCGGCAGAATAATCTGAGCCGCAACACTGCTGCTAATGCCAAAAATTTCTTAATCCAAAATTGCTCGAAAACTCAGGCCTCACAACATTCAGCTGAACTCAACCCCAAAACTAATGCAAACACACTTCCTTATCCAAAAATCCTTGGTAACTTCTTCGGAAATAATCCATCACTACCGCATCTCAACACACAACTACTATTACTTGAGTTACCAAGATAATATTTCTAGCTTCTACTCAACTGACAAAATCCAAATTCTACTCATCCAAACTTGTACTACAAAAATGGACTCCAAATCTTAATAGGTTTCCTCTAGAGATTTGGTGAAATCCTTATATCACAAATTTACTCGAGACGGTATTTTGTCTACAGTCTCATCAGATATACTTCCAACCACAGGTAGTCGTGTTACACACACCACTACCCAATCTACCCTTATACTTATATTGGAAAACCCGAACAGGTAATCCAAAAAATATATAGAAATGAATATATATATATATATATATATATATATATATATATATTTATATATCAAAATTACAAATACGCTCTCTCAGGAAAGAATTCACTCAAGAGCCTAGGTATTCACTCAGCCTAGTGCTCTGATACCACTGTAACGACCCGACTTCCTATGCCCAGGAAGACGTATCGTTTTTAAAAAAGAAAAGGGTGAGAAAATAGAAAAGATAGAGAAGAAAGAACAACAACATCAGAATCTCACAGCGGGACGAATAAATTATATTAATCACATAAGTATTTACATAATATATAACATCAATCAGAGTTATACAGATAATACATCACATACTAGACAGTTATAAACACCTGTCTAGTTATACAACTCAATACAATACAGCTCAAACAATATGACTTAGAGATACCAACACAGCGGAACTATATATATATCTACAACGCTAAAGCCTCCTGCTCCATTGCTCCTCCAGAATTCGTCAAAGCTAACCTGAATCCCTTGGCTACCCGTAAAAATTTGGGTACCCGAGAGTTTATGAAAAACAGAAATAAACTCCGGGTCAGACATGGGTCTGGTGTGAGTAACAGGTTAAAGTTGCTTAATTTTCAAAAACCTTTGAAAGAAAGGTATCACGTAAGACTTCCTACACATAAACATGGAAAAGTTTTTACCTTACGCTAACCAAAACATTTGATAGGAAATCCAGTGATATTATAATAGGTCTAGGGTTTTCAAGTAAATAGAAAATAGCCGAAATTGTTACATGATTAAATTCCAGCTACTAGCCACAAAAGTGGGTAATACAATCAAAACCGTAGGCACTTATTGGATTGTGGATCCCATACAATGGCAGGGCTACTGGAGTACCGCCCGGCACAGTACGTGGCCTAGATCAACGTACCGAGGATCACTTCCGACCCCCTGCAACTCAAGGCCGGAACCATTCCTTACTGAACAGTCCTGAACAAGATAACCCCGCAGTTGGCTGCAGACCAACTGCCACACAACCGAATAAAAAGGGACATCTAGACAGGGGAATATCCTTGTCCTGCTTGGGCATGACCCACCTAACCTTGTTGCACCTCCCCTGTTTTAGCCATTCCCGGTTGATGAGGCTTGAGGTTACGATTACCTTTATAGAATATATTTCTCAGAATGCTCATCGCTCGCCTGACGATGTGTTGAAAGCATTCAATCCATACAAGTTCGTTTCGGGTTCGAACGAAACCGAAGGCATCATCTCGTTACACTCATTTTGGAATCACCCTCAGAGTTAACGACGATAATCCTTGCATTCTGAATCTTCATCTTCCCTTCAGATTCATGACCTATCGTAAATTTGGAATCGATGTGGTTTTCGGATGTTCCAAATAAGGAAAACCGATCCCGGTCTCATCGAAATCCAAAACGTGTCTTTTAAGGCCAAGTTGTCTATTTAGTCTTAATAGTCCAATTCAATATTATCAATATGCACAGATAGATAATTCACATCTCATAATAGATAATCACATTATCATCATAAACAGATAACTAATATCATCATCCAAGCATATAATTAAATATTATCACACTTAAAGCATACATCCATATCACATAGGTATTACTCATCTTATAACTGAGATCACAATCAAACAATGAAATATCAATATCATCCATAAGCATGATTTATGAATCACATTCTATAATTAATTTAAAATAAATTAAATTAACTATTTCTATCTTAATTAATTTAAAATAAATTAAATTAATTACTCATTCCATAAAACCTGCTCTCACAACCATTAATTAATTATAAATCAAATTAATTAATCATTCTCTAAATACAAGAAGTAATTTAGTCTTTAATTAATTTCTCAAATGAATTATTCTAAATCATTCATTGTAGATTAATATATGATTACTTCCTATTACTTATTCCTTAATTAAATAATTTTTAATTACATCATTGATTATATTAATTAATGATCTCTAATTTGTATAATTGCTTTATTTAAATTAATTACATCAAGTGATTAATCTTTATGTAAACACAATTACTAATCACCCATGATTAATAACAAAATAGTAATTAACTACCCTTAATTACTTATTTATCATCCCATGATTAATTATTTCTATAATTAATCCTTTGATTAATTACAAAAGAAATTACCCAAATTACTTCTCTTACGAATCACCTTGTATTAATTTCATCAAGTAATTATCATCTAATTACTTTCCTAAGTAATTGTACTCCATTAACTACACTAAGTAATTACGCTTACCAAATCTTCAAATGATTTCTTAAATTAACTAAACTAAATTAATTAACTAAATTTAATCATATCATCAGTTACTTATGCATCCCAAGTAATCATCTTTGATTTAAATAATTTTCACTACCTTCCAGTGGTTTCCTTTAATTTATTTACAGAAATTAAATTTGAATAAATCCATTAATTAATTTCATCTATATAGATTTACTACCGTTTAATTATCTTGTTGATTTATTATTCTCAAATAAATCAATTTCTAATCCCATCATTAATCATATTAATTAATGATTTCTAATTACATTTTCATTTGTTAATTATATTAAGAATACAAATCTTCAAATCACAAATATTAACTCTCTTGTTTAATAACATACAGTAATTAATCGATCTTAATTAATTACCTCTCAGTAACAATCTTAATTAATCCCTTGATTAATTTCAAGTAATTATACTCCAGTTACTTCCATTAACAACCATCTCATTAATTTCATCCAGTCATTATCCATCAATTACTTCTCTAAGTAATTTACCTCCAAAATATTAGTTAATTAAACTAAATTAATTAACTCAAATTAAATCAATGTACACAATTAATAAGTAATTAATTTCTTAATTACTTTCCAAATAAATAATTACATTTAATTTATTACCATGATTATTATTAGATTAATTAATCTAATTATTTATATAAAAATTAATCATATTAATTAATTATGAAATAATCTAGTTAACGCCCTTCATTAACATTTGTCTAATTATTTTCCTAAATAATTAACTTATGCTAATCATTATTAATTATACTTAACTAACTTAAAGGTTAATGAATATAAATTCTAAATCTTCATTACTTAAATTAAACTATTTTTATTATTGATTTAAATTTTCACTTCCAATATGTTTGAAAACGTTTATTTCAAATTACTTCCTAAATAAATTCCAAATTTTCCTTAATAAAGTTTTAAAACAAATTTTTCTTCCAAAACCCCCTTTAAACTCACATATTTAATCGCGTTAAAACTTATTTGAATCAAACTAAATTATAAAACTTTTTCGAATCTAGAATTTCAAATCTAAGTCCTGGTTTTACAATTTTTTTTTGAAGTTATCTTTGTTTAAATCTTTCCCTAACAATTTTAAATTTCATTTTGAATTCAACTCTTTTTGAATACACTTAAATATTAAGCACTTTTAAGTTACTACAATAATTTAAATTATGAAATTTTATTATTTACAACTCAGTTTCAAAACTAACTTGCATTCATTATTGAACTTTGATTTTGAACTAGTTTTAAATTTGTTTTATAATTTAATTCATTTACAAAGCAATAGAACAGGTTTTGGCCTAACCTGGAAATTAGCCTATACCCATGCCATATCATGCTGCTTCGAGTTCAGCTGCTCACTGCTTCGAGTAAAGTACTCGAATACCCCGAGCCCTTCTCGAGACCATCACAAAATCACCCGGCACCAAACCAACAAACCCAGTTCCTCCAATCTCTTCTTCGTGCACGTGCACATGGTCGCCGACCAACTCAGACCGCCGTTGATGATCCCCTCACGTCAACAACTACCCAAACACCCAAGTACGATCATCAGATCTTTTCCCAATTCTCGAATTCGAATTCGAGACCTTCATTCCACACCTGGAAACACACAAGCCTCTTCACCACCATACCTGAAACCTTGCTGACCTCTCCACCTCACCCACCGGAACCCCTGAAGTTCTGGTCACCGCTACGTCAACCACTCCCCTACCAAACCCCAGCAGCACTTGACACTAGATCGCACGGTGACGTTGTACGAACGAAAAACCCCCGGCACCTCAAAACTAGGTCACCAGAATTTGAACGCCTCCAGCCGCCACCACAAGGTTTAGATCAACCTCCAAACATTTTTCCCAGACCCCACAATCAACCCCGCATCTCCAGATCCAGTCTCGACCTCCCCGATCAACGCGATCGTCCACGGCGACTCAAAATGCCCAAAATGGACGAACTCGAACTGCACCTCACCCCCTCCACTAAAAATCACCATATTCATTTTAAAAATCGTAGTTTGGTTCAACGATTCGATCCATGTACCTGAATTTATGAATCAAGATGCTTGAATTTTTGCTAATATTGGGATGCTCGGTTCTTCTTTTTCTTTTTTCGGTTTCCAGAGTCATATATTCATTACTTTGATTTAAGTAAAATTCTAAATTAGGGTTTGAAATGAAACTTACAGATTTCATTTACATCTTAAGGCTAAACAAAGATTTGGTTTTAGATTTTGAATTTAAATGAACAAAACTGGAAACAGAGAAAGTACAAAAGTTCAAATACCTGCACACATCTTACTTTAGGAATTCAAAAATATAAACACGCAACCATACTTTACAATACAATATTTATCACTGCAATAACATTCAAACTAATTTATACTTTAAATTCCTTTTAAAAGTGGAGTTACTCACCAGTTCAAAAAGAACAGAGACACCTGTTGAACTGAAATGTGAAACAAGCTTGAATCCACCGAAACTTTTTTTTCTTTGCTTCTCAGTATTGATTTATCTTGAGGGTAAATTAAACTGAATTTTGTTTAAGTTTGCAATAGTTTTATTTTCATATTTTAGTTTGTATGAACGAATTAGAAAGGGTAAGACTGAGGTATAAACAAAAGAAAGAAGACAGGGATATATTATTATGTTTCATATAATTGTGACAATACTTGGTCCAATACAACAATAAAAATCTTGTTTGTACAGATTTTAAAACAGAGATATTTTATGATGGAGGCTGAGATAAGAAAAAAAATGCGGCTTGCATTAAATGCTTAAGTACTTCATGTTTAACTGATTTTGTTAATTATCTTCCTTAACTTACCTGCATACCCTACAGCCTACAACAACTCACTTTACTTTGCTTTTGTTTGTTCAAAAATATCAAATGTTGTCTTCCTTAGCAAGCCTTTACAAACTTTATTTTTCCTTGGCCAGAGGTTAGCAAACACTGAAATGATTTTTATAACATTCGAATTGACTTTCTTTGTTGACTGAGGTGAAAACATTTAATGTATATGTCCTTATGCTTGTATGTGTTCAAAGGCATATCTTATATTTGCCTTGCATACTTATTTGATTTTGTTTTTCAGCCTGCACATATTTTTTATTTTGTTTGTATAATCACATAATGACCTTGATGCTTTAAACATATGTATATATACTGCAGTCCATTCTTATAATAGTTTACAAATTTGAAAATTTATTTGTTTCTAGTTTAGTTGTTGTCTTGTTATTATATTTTGAAATGTTTGTGAATGTTATTTCTTTTATTTTGTTTTTTGAAATCTAAATGAACTTTATAGTTGTTATGTTATTACAATTTAACCAATGTACTTACTTTATATTTTTCCCAATTTATCTTATTGTCTTGTATTTTTATATGTACATTTTTATTTTATTTATATTATAAAAATACATTTATCAATTTGAAATGATAGATAGAATAAATTATCTTTTTATTATAAACTACATATTTTATTAATGTACCATTTGACAAAAATTACATTAAAACTCACATAAAATTTTAAATCCATATTTTTATCAAGCTATACTAAAAAGAAAACAAATCTTTTTACTAATAAATTTAAATTTTAACTTAAGTTAAAATAAGTTTCAAACTATTAAGCATTTATCCTATATATTTAAAACCCTATATTTATTTATTTATTTAGCTTTGAAAAGTTTATTTGAAATAAATCATAATTTCCAATTCGCTAAAATGTATATTAGCATTTGAAACATAATTTATTAGTTAAACTTTAAAACAAATCTCATCTATTTACAATGTATACAAATATATACATATATAAATAGAAAACAATGGATTTATTTTAACAGATAAGATTTACCAATTAGATATTTATTAAAAGAAAAGTATCAATCCAGATTTAGTTAACAAAGATATATCAAATCAATTTAATATTTAATGCAGATTATTAAATTGATTTTGCTAGAAAATTCTGGGTTGTCACATTCCTCCCCCCTTAAAAGAATTTCTTCCCCGAAATTTAAAAGCAAAGGTAATTTATTAATCTATTTAAGATTTTTAATTTTAAATCACACTCATATATCAATCTCATGCTAACAATCATCACAACCAGTCTACTCAATCAATAAAGCTAACTATCCAGACAAAATTCTGGATAGTGCTCCCTAGAGTTTCTCAGTATAATACCGGAATACTCAATCTACAGAATCCAAACAATCTATACTACTAATCTATAGAACTCCATTGAATCAAAGAAAATTCATCCAAATAAAATCTACGGCTCCGAAATCCAAATTCCTCCGTCTCTTATTCACCAAATTCCTTTGATGATCCAGAGCTGCTTTCATCCCTACTGATCTGCTCAACCTTTGCTGATAACTCCTAAAACAATCTGAAACCAAAAACAATCCAGTATTATGATTTTCTCAAAACCAACCAAAACCAAGAACACAATCTTTACTATCATCAGTAGAAAACAATTTCTCCTTTCCAGAAAAGAAAAACAAATGCACTCCCAACTGCTTCCGCTGCACAACTCTGATCTGGGGTGGATGAAAATGCTGTTGATACACATAAGCATAAACTGGACAACACATTACAAAAATATGATTTAACAAATCCAAAATAAAACTCAGAAGTTCCTTCAAAACTTGAGCTGCTTTACCAATTCCTCTCTCTAGAAACCATTCTATTACTAAGCTGAACCATCGGCACTACTTCTGGAATCCAATCGATATGAAAACTCAATCCTCAGATGCTAGGGAAAACCATTGACTTCTTCAAAGATATTCAGAAAAATTTCTGCCATCCCAGAGAGTACTTAACTATTGCAAGTCACTTTTGCGATCCACCCAGGCTAATATCCAAAGAAAACTGCTCTCTCTCCTTACCAATCTGAATAGCTTAAGCTTATCAAGCCAATCCATTAAGGAAATGGATCCACAAAGATACCTCTGAACTTCACCTCTAAAGAACTGCTGACAGATGACTTCCTCGCGTGCCGGCAGAACAATCTGAGCCGCAACACTGCTGCTAATGCCAAAAATTTCTTAATCCAAAATTGCTCGAAAACTCAGGCCTCACAACATTCAGCTGAACTCAACCCCAAAACTAATGCAAACACACTTCCTTATCCAAAAATCCTTGGGAACTTCTTCGGAAATAATCCATCACAACCGCATCTCAATACACAACTACTATTACTTGAGTTACCAAGATAATATTTCTAGCTTCTACTCAACTGACAAAATCCAAATTCTACTCATCCAAACTTGTACTACAAAAATGGACTCCAAATCTTAATAGGTTTCCTCCAGAGATTTGGTGAAATCCTTATATCACAAATTTACTCGAGACGGTATTTGGTCTACAGTCTCATCAGATATACTTCCAACCACAGGTAGTCGTGTTACACACACCACTACCCAATCTACCCTTATACTTATATTGGAAAACCCGAACAGGTAATCCAACAAATACATAGAAATGAATATATATATATATATATATATATATATATATATATATATATATATATATCAAAATTACAAATACGCTCTCTCAGGAAAGAATTCACTCAAGAGCCTAGGTATTCACTCAACCTAGTGCTCTGATACCACTGTAACGACCCGACTTCCTACGCCCAGGAAGACGTATCGTTTTTAAGAAAGAAAAAGGTGAGAAAATAGAAAAGATAGAGAAGAAAGAA
The DNA here is from genome assembly GCA_030765085.1 of Allium cepa. Taxonomy (NCBI): domain Eukaryota; kingdom Viridiplantae; phylum Streptophyta; class Magnoliopsida; order Asparagales; family Amaryllidaceae; genus Allium; species Allium cepa. Next base: position 814,491,923 of record CM060931.1, read on the forward strand.
CAACAACATCAGAATCTCACAGCGGGACGAATAAATTATATTAATCACATAAGTATTTACATAATATATAACATCAATCAGAGTTATACAGATAATACATCACATACTAGACAGTTATAAACACCTGTCTAGTTATACAACTCAAATACAATACAGCTCAAACAATATGACTCAGATATACCAACACAGCGGAACTATATATATATCTACAACGCTGAAGCCTCCTGCTCCATTGCTCCTCCAGAATTCGTCAAAGCTAACCTAAATCCCTTGGCTACCCGTAAAAATTTGGGTACCCGAGAGTTTATGAAAAACAGAAATAAACTCCGGGTCAGACATGGGTCTGGTGTGAGTAACAGGTTAAAGTTGCTTAATTTTCAAAAACCTTTGAAAGAAAGGTATCACGTAAGACTTCCCACACATAAACATGGAAAAGTTTTTACCTTACGCTAACCAAAACATTTGATAGGAAATCCAGTGATATTATAATAGGTCTAGGGTTTTCAAGTAAATAGAAAATAGCCGAAATTGTTACATGATTAAATTCCAGCTACTAGCCACAAAAGTGGGTAATACAATCAAAACCGTAGGCACTTATTGAATTGTGGATCCCATACAATGGCAGGGCTACTGGAGTACCGCCCGTCATAGTACGTGGCCTAGATCAACGTACCGAGGATCACTCCCGACCCCCTGCAACACAAGGCCGGAACCATTCCTTACTGAACAGTCCCGAACAAGATAACCCCGCAGTTGGCTGCAGACCAACTGCCACACAGCCGAATAAAAAGGGACATCTAGACAGGGGAATATCCTTGTCCTTCTTGGGCAAGACCCACCTAACCTTGCTGCACCTCCCCTGTTTTAGCCATTCCCGGTTGATGAGGCTTGAGGTTACGATTACCTTTATAGAATATATTTCTTAGAATGCTCATCGCCTGCCTGACGACGTGTTGAAAGCATTCAATCCATACAAGTACGTTCCGGGTTCGAATGAAACCGAAGGCATCATCTCGTTACACTCATTTTGGAATCACCCTCAGAGTTAACGACGATAATCCTTGCATTCTGAATCTTCATCTTCCCTTCAGATTCACGACATATCTAAATTTGGAATCGATGTGGTTTTCGGATGTTCCAAATAAGGAAAACCGATCCCGGTCTCATCAAAATCCAAAACATGTCTTTTAAGGCCAAGTTGTCTATTTAGTCTTAATAGTCCAATTCAATATTATCAATATGCACAGGTAGATAATTCATATCTCATAATAGATAATCACATTATCATCATAAACAGATAACTAATATCATCATCCAAACATATAATTAAATATTATCATACTTAAAGCATACATCCATATCACATAGATATTACTCATCTCATAACTGAGATCACAATCAAACAATGAAATATCAATATCATCCATAAGCATGATTTATGAATCACATTCTATAATTAATGTAAAATAAATTAAATTAACTATTTCTATCTTAATTAATTTAAAATAAATTAAATTAATTACTCATTCCATAAATCCTGCTCTCACAACCATTAATTAATTATAAATCAAATTAATTAATCATTCTCTAAATACAAGAAGTAATTTAGTCTTTAATTAATTTCTCAAATGAATTATTCTAAATCATTCATAGTAGATTAACATACGATTACTTCCTATTAGTTATTCCTTAATTAAACAATTTTTAATTACATCATTAATTATATTAATTAATGATCTCCAATTTGTATAAAATTGCTTTATTTAAATTAATTACATTAAGTAATTAATCTTTATTTAGACACAATTACTAATCACCCTTGATTAATAACAAAACATTAATTAACTACCCTTAATTACTTATTTATCATCCCATGATTAATTATTTCTATAATTAATCCTTTGATTAATTACAAAAGAAATTACCCAAATTACTTCTCTTACAAATCACCTTGTATTAATTTCATCAAGTAATTATCATCTAATTACTTTCCTAAGTAATTGTACTCCATTAATTACACTAAGTAATTACGCTTACCAAATCTTCAAACAATTTCATAAATTAAGTAAACTAAATTAATTAACTAAATTCAATCATGTCATCAGTTACTTATGCATCCAAAGTAATCATCTTTGGTTTAAATAATTTTCACTACCTTCCAGTAGTTTCCTTTAATTTATTTACAGAAATTAAATTTGAATAAATCCATTAATTAATTTCATCTATATAGATTTATTACCGTTTAATTATCTTGTTGATTTATTATTCTCAAATAAATCAATTTCTAATCCCATCATTAATTATATTAATTAATGATTTCTAATTACATTTTCATTTGTTAATTATATTAAGAATACAAATCTTCAAATCACAAATATTAACTCTCTTGTTTAATAACATACAGTAATTAATCGATCTTAATTAATTACCTCTCAATAACAAGCTTAATTAATCCCTTGATTAATTTCAAGTAATTATACTCCAGTTACTTCCATTAACAACCATCTCATTGATTTCATCCAGTCATTATCCATCAATTACTTCTCTAAGTAATTTACCACCAAAATATCATTTAATTAAACTAAATTAATTAACTCAAATTAAATCAATGCACACAATTAATAAGTAATTAATTTCTTAATTACTTTCCAAATAAATAATTACATTTAATTTATTACCATGATTATTATTAGATTAATTAATCTAATTATTTATATAAAAATTAATCATATTAATTAATTATGAAATAATCTAGTTAACGCCCTTCATTAACATTTGTTTAATTATTTTTCTAAATAATTAACTTATATTAATCATTATTAATTATACTTAACTAACTTAAAGGTTAATGAATATAAATTTTAAATCTTCATTACTTAACATGAACTATTTTTATTATTGATTTAAATTGTCACTTCCAATATGTTTGAAAACGTTTATTTCAAATTACTTCCTAAATAAATTCCAATTTTTCCTTAATAAAGTTTTAAAACAAATTTTTCTTCCAAAACCCCCTTTAAACTCACATATTTAATCGCGTTAAAACTTATTTGAATCAATCTAAATTATAAAACTTTTCCAAATCTAGAATTTCAAATCTAAGTCCTAGTTTTACATTTTTTTTTTGAAGTTATCTTTGTTTAAATCTTTCCCTAAAAATTTTAAATTTCATTTTGAATTCAACTCTTTTTGAATACACTTAAATATTAAGCACTTTTAAGTTACTACAATAATTTAAATTATGAAATTTTATTATTTACAACTCAGTTTCAAAACTAACTTGCATTCATTATTGAACTAGGTTTAACTTTGTTTTATAATTCAATTCATATACAAAGCAATAGAACAGGTTTTGGCCTAACCTGGAAATTAGCCTATACCCGTGCCATATCATGCTGCTTCGAGTTCAGCTGCCCACTGCTTCGAGTAAAGTACTCGATACCCCGAGCCCTTCTTGAGACCATCACAAAATCACCCAGCACCAAACCAACAAACCCAGTTCCTCCAATCTCTCCTTCGTGCACGTGCACATGGTCGCCGACCAACTCAGACCGCCGTTGATGATCCCCGCACGTCAAGAACCACCCAAACACCCAAGTACGATCATCAGATAGTTTCCCAATTCTCGAATTCGAATTCGAGACCTTCATTCAACACCTGGAAACACACAAGCCTCTTCACCACCATACCTGAAACCTTGCTGACCTCTCCACCTCGCCCACTGGAACGCCTGAAGTTCTGGTCACCGCTACGTCAACCACTCCCCTTCCAAACCCTAGCAGCACTTGACACTCGATCGCACGGTGACGTCGTACGAACAAAAAACCCCCGGCACCTCAAAACTAGGTCACCAAAATTTGAACGCCTCCAGCCGCCACCACTAGGTTTAGATCAACCTCCGAACATTTTTCCCAGACCCCACAATCAACCCCGCATCTCCAGATCCAGTCTCGACCTCCCCAATCAACGCGATCGTCCACGGCGACTCAAAATGCCCAAAATGGACGAACTCGAACTGCACCTCACCCCCTCCACTAAAAATCACCATATTCATTTTAAAAATCGTAGTTTGGTTCAACGATTCGATCCATGTACCTGAATTTATGAATCAAGATGTTCGAATTTTTGCTAATATTGGGATGCTCAGTTCTTTTTTTTTCTTTTTTCGGTTTCCAAAGTCATATATTCATTACTTTGATTTAAGTAAAATCCTAAACTAGGTTTTGAAATGAAACTTACAGATTTCATTTACATCTTAAGGCTAAACAAAGATTTGGTTCAAGATTTTGAGTTTAAATGAACAAAACTGGAAACAGAGAAAGTACAAAAGTTCAAATACCTGCACACATCTTACTACAGGAATTCAAAAATATAAACACGCAACCATACTTTACAATATAATATTTATCACTGCAATAACATTCAAACTAATTTATACTTTAATTTCCTTTTAAAAGTGGAGTTACTCACCAGTTCAAAAAGAACAGAGACACCTGTTGAACTGAAATGTGAAACAGGCTTGAATACACTGAAACTTTTTTTTCTTTGCTTCTCAGTATTGATTTATCTTGAGGGTAGATAAACTGTGTTTTGTTTAAGTTTGCAATTGTTTTATTTTCATATTTTAGTTTGTATGAACGAATTAGAAAGGGTAAGACTGAGGTATAAATAAAAGAAAGAAGACAGGGATATATTATTATGTTTCATATAATTGTGACAATACTTGGTGCAATACAACAATAAAAATCTTGTTTGTACAGATTTTAAAACAGAGATATTTTATGATGGAGGCTGAGATAAGAAAAAAAATGCGGCTTGCATTAAATGCTTAAGTACTTCATGTTTAACTTATTTTGTTAATTATCTTCCTTAACTTACCTGCATACCCTACAGCCTACAACAACTCACTTTACTTTGCTTTTGTTTGTTCAAAAATATCAAATGTTGTCATCCTTAGCAAGCCTTTACAAACTTTATTTTTCCTTGGCCAGAGGTTAGCAAACACTGAAATGATTTTTATAACATTCGAATTGACTTTCTTTGTTGACTGAGGTGAAAACATTTAATGTATATGTCCTTATGCTTGTATGTGTTCAAAGGCATATCTTATATTTGCCTTGCATACTTATTTGATTTTGTTTTTCAGCCTGCACATATTTTTTATTTTGTTTGTATAATCACATAATGACCTTGATGCTTTAAACATATATATATATATATATATATATATATATATATATATATATATATATACACTACAGTCCATTCTTATGATAGTTTAAAAATTTGAAAATTTATTTTCTTCTAGTTTAATTGTTGTCTTGTTATTATATTTTGAAATGTTTGTGAATGTTATTTCTTTTATTTTGTTGTTTGAAATCTAAATGAAACTTTATAGTTGTTATGTTATTATAATTTAACCAATGTACTTACTTTATATTTTTCCCAATTTATCTTGTGGTCTTGTATTTTTATATGTACATTTTTATTTTATTTATATTATAAAAACACATTTATCAATTTGAAATGATAGATAGAATAAATTATCTTTTTATTATAAACTACATATTTTATTAATGTACCATTTGACAAAAATTACATTAAAACTCATATAAAATTTTAAATCCATATTTTTATCAAGCTATACTAAAAAGAAAACAAAGAAAATCTATTTATTAATAAATTTAAATTTTAACTTAAGTTAAAATAAGTTTCAAACTATTTAAGCATTTATCCTATGTATTTAAAACCCTATATTTATTTATTTATTTAGATTTGAAAAGTTTATTTTAAATAAATCATAATTTCCAATTCACTAAAATGTATATTAGCATTTGAAACATAATTTATTAGTTAAATTTTAAAACAAATCTCATCTATTTACAATGTATACAAATATACACATATATAAATAGAAAACAATGGATGTATCTTAACAGATAAGATTTACCAATTAGATATTTATTAAAAGAAAAGTATCAATCCAGATTTAATTAACAAAGATATATCAAATCAGTTTAATATTTAATGCAGATTATTAAATTGATTTTGCTAGAAAATTCCGGGTTGTCATAGTCCAAATATCCATAATAGGATTTCATAAAATTAGACCAAAACACCAAAAGTTGGAATATTCACAAAATTAATTCAAATCAAAAGCAAATGCACATGAATAAGTGTTAGGAATTCATACCTAATAATAAGGATAGATATAGACATAGATGTGAGACAAAAATCTCACCTTTTTACACAAAAACAAGTAAGGAGAAACTTGAAAACAAAGGAGGATCAACCACTCTTCAACACAACCCAAATGAGCTTGAATCTAAGCTTAAAAGAAGAACATTCCCTAAGTTAGGTTTAGGAAATTTCTGAAATTGGAAGGAGAAAGAGTTGGAGAAGAAGAAGATGATGCTTACCAATAGCTTTTCTTTGAATTTGGAGCAAGAATTCGAGTTTGCAATTGGAACTAGGGCTTGGAATATCTATTTCCCATTCTCTTCCCCATTTTCAGTTGTGCTTGAGCTTTAGAATGAAAATGAATGAATGGAAGAAGAGAAGGGGTGAGTTGGTGTATAGATTGAGTGAAACCCAAACCCAAAAGCCCACTTAGCAAATAGAAAAATACGACTTACTCCAAACATATCAAAGTTTATACTCGATAGGTCGCAAACATCATTTTGAACTCAATGGGGGTGGTCTCGAGTCCTAATTCGACAATTTGCAAAAAGTAGCCTTTTCGGACTACTCCGATTAACGATGAAATATTTAAATAAAATATTTAAATATTCAATCGTAAAATATGCGGGTTGTTACAAAAGCTATCAACAATGGTGAGGAACATTAGATCTACTTCTCAGAACGCGGAAGGAAACGAGAATGCTAGCATCTAGTAAGCAGTCTCGAGCAGTCAACCAATGGATGCGAATGCTGATCCAGTTGAAGTCTGAAATCCAGCTGATTCCATTACAAGAGCCGAATTCCTGAATCTAATAAGAGGGCTAGTGGACAGTTGTCGACAACAAAATCAGTGGATTCAAACCAATATCAACCTAATGAACCAACCCAGTCAGCAACAGCGAGGGAAAGGTTGAAGGAACCCTACCCCTTGCTCAGAATCAGAGGGTTCTAGTTTATCGAACAAGTATGACAGGCATAGGCATCGCAAAATAGATGGTTATCGCGTAGAAACTTTGATGCGTCAAAGGAAGACCATCCTGCTCTGCCAGGATCGATTGGTGTTGATCTCTCCTCTAGAGGAGGATATTTACCTATGCATGTTGGGATTCAAGCTGGAGATATTGTGGCTGATTTGGATTATGGGGTTCAATTGAATGTTGACCTGTTGCATCCTAGAATGATGATGAAGTGAATTTACGAGTTATACATTGAGAAGATGTTAGACCAAGAAGGCGTGGAATGGCCCGTAGACATCAACCAGACCATTCATGTGGGATGGAACACGACCACTGCTTGGCACTAACTATCCAAACACTGGACAAGTCAGCTATGGTTAGGCAGTTTGTTAGAGAGAGCCAAGGCTTGACCAATGATGATTGAGGAATCTCGAGAAGCATGCCCCCTTCATTGACAATGTCCTACATGCAGAGTATTCAAGAAGGTTCAACATGCCATCGATGTCTGCTTACAAAGGAAAAACAGACCCCAGGCAGCACATCGTAAGATATGAATGGCTGGTAGATTCTGCATGAGCAGACAATGCAATAAGTGTATATGTTTTTCCATAACTCTTTCTGAACTAGTAACAATGTGGTTTCAAGGTTACCTATGCGGTCAATCTCTAAATTTGATGATTTAGCAACAAGGTTTGTGGAGCAGTTCTGTATGTGCGCAACTTGTCCTAAAGATGTAATCTCCCTATCTTCCATGATCTAGGCTTTGGGAGAATTGCTGAAGGATTATTTAGAGAGACTCCGTACAGCTGTCACATAAATTACTAATTTGATTGACCATGTAATAAGAGCAATTATAAGAGGGACTAACTCGTAGTCTAATTTTGGCGATTGGTTAGTTGGCAAGCTACGAGTAACATTGGAGCGCTTCTATTCGAAGGCGGCTCAGTATTTGAGAGGGGAAGCCAGGTGCTCTAGGAAGAAGAATGTTGCGGGACCAATGGAGAGGGATTACATAATAATATTGCAGTAAAGCAGTCTGATGATAGCTTTGGAAAAGTCCAAGTGAACGTCCCAATCAACAAAAGAAAGGCAGAGATAGGAGCCAAAAATGAAAGAGGGAGTCTAGAAGAGAAAAACATAGAATTGAAATGTACGATACTTACACGCCACTGAATACGTCCTTAGAGAATATCTATTTGTCACCTGCAATGCCATGCAGTATAGGAAGTTGCCTCCAAAAGAATCAACGAAGAAGCAGAAACAAACCGAAAAATATTGTCGGTTTCACCAGTGCTATGGACATAACACAAATGAACGCAGGAATCTCCATGATATTATCGAAAAGCTGGTTTAAGAAAGGAAGTTACAGCAGTTTGTAAAAATCCCACAGGATGGCAGGTAGGGGACATTCGACCCCAACCGAGGACAAGCACCATATAGGTTGAGGAGCCTGCATGGACTAATGGAAGATAGTTATCAGTACAATAGTCGGAGGACCGCTTCCGGCTGATAAGACTTGCCATGAGATGGAGCATTACGCTAGCACGATCAAGCATGTGGATTTTCAATGCTGTACAAGTATGGAAGATGGAGCTCTGGCAAAACAACAACGAACAATGGCAGATGATATCGTGTTTAGAAACAAAGATGCAGACAAGGTGGAGGCTCCAATGATTGGCCCAATGGTCATTTCAGCTATGATCAGCCCCGCTTTAGTGAGAAGGATATTGGTTGATTGAGGTAGTTTTGTAAATATAAGTTTCAAAATAGCTTACAATTAAATGAAGATGGAAGCTAAAGACTTGAAACCATCTAAAAAATGCATTTATGGCTTTAATGGTGCTACAACTGAAGCTGTTGGTTATGTTGAATTACCTATAGAGTTGGAAGAAGGTGAACGTAGGAGAGTGTGGATTCTGCCTTTTGTTGCTTTGTAAGTTGACTCTCCACACAACGCTTTTCTAGGCTGACCGACCCTAGTTGAGTTTCGAGCAGCACCTGGCTCATGGTGTTTGAAAATGAAGTTCCTGACAGATAATAGTGTAGTAGTTGTTCATGGTGATCGAACACGCCTATTAAGTAGCTAAGTTGAGGGATGCTCAATGAAAGGAGAAAGGTAAGGGTGTGGATAAGTCAGTTTGCATCCAAGCCGCCGAAGATTGACAATTAGCACTTGAGCTTTGGCTCGGACGCCACAGTCGGTTCTATAGAGATATAGATCCGAGAGATGAGGAGGAGGAGTCCAAAGAGACCAAAGTTGCGTCGGTTGAGCTGTCGATTGACATCACAGTTAGCCACGACGACCCACCATGGGTCCTAAGATCATATCGCAACTCGAGCCCCGATGATGAAAGAACTTGCTGGATTTCTCCGAGCGAATCTCGACATATTCACTTAGACTCACTCGAACATATGTGGGATCTCACCTGCCATTGCGAGCCATGTGTTGAATATCGACTCGAGGCATGTCTCGATGAAAAAAAAGATATGGTATGGAACCAGAGAGATCTGCCTCTCTTAAAGAGGATGCATATAGACTCAAAAGCAATGGGCTTGTTCACGATGCCCTCTACCCTAATTGGGTATCTAATTATGTACTTGTGAGAAAGGCGATTGAGAAATGGAGGACATGCGTTGATTACTCGAACTTGAATAAGGCATGCCCAAAAGGCAGCTTTCCCCTTCCAAGGATCGACGAGCTGGTAGACTCAACCGTGGGACATGAATTTCTATGTTTCACGGATGCGTACTCTGGATATAACCAAATCTCGATGCATATTCTAAATCAAGAGCCCACCAGTTTCATTACTGATGCTGGATTATATTGCCATGTGGTGTTGCCGTTTCAACTGAAGAATGCAAGAGGGACCTACCAGCGCCTAGTCTACAGAATTTTTAAAGATCAGATTTGAAAAATGATGGAGGTAAATGTTGATGATATGCTCTTGAAGTCGCGATGGTCAAGCGACCACATTAGAGACCTGGCAGAAATGTTCGACAGCCTCTGATATTACAAGATAAAGATTAATCCTCTAAGTTGTTCTTTTGGCATTGCATCGGGAAAGTTCTTGGGTTTCATCGTTAATACCCACGGCATTAACACTAATCCTAAGAAGCTCCATGCTATTCGCAATATCCAAGCACTAAAGACTATCAAACAAGTAAAGAGCCTAAATGGGAAGGTTGCTGCACTAAGTCGATTTATTTCCGAAGCTACCGACAAATGCATTTCTTTCTTCTACTTAATTAGCAGAAAAAGAGGGAATTTTGAGTGGACACAGGACTGTGGAGATGCATTTCAATCTTTGGTGAACTATTTAGAGAGACCTCCCATCTTATCAAAGCCAGTAGATCATGAAGATTTATATATCTACTTGGCCGTGTCGATACACCCTATAAGTGCTGCGTTGCTTCGTAAAAGAATCGACTCTACAAACCGGTCTATTACGTTAGCGAGCGATTGACACGGGGTTGAAAGGAACTATCCGAAGATACAAAAACACTTATTACATCACGAAAGCTCCGCCCTTACTTTTACGCACACCCTATCAATGTTTACACCCACCAGCCATTTCGATAGGTCCTGCAATGACCTGAGACATCTAGAAGGTTACTCAAGTGGAATATCGAGTTCGACATCACTTATCTTCCTCGGAGGGCTATCCAGGGTCAAGCACTGTCAGATTTTATAGAAGAATTTACCGTGCGGGATGATTTCCCAAAGATGAGTGAAACCCATACCATACGGTGGAAGTAATATACGAATGGAACATCCAATGATCCTTGTTCTAGAGCTAGAATTGTGCTTGTAACTGCCGAAGATCAGTCAATTTGCTATGCTTTAAAGCTTGAATTTCCCGCAACAAACAACGAAGCTAAGTATGAGGCTCTGATTGCTGGACTTAAACTCGACAGAGAACTGAGGATAAGTCTCTTAAAATCTTTTGCGACTCAAAATTGGTAGTATGCAAAGTTAAGGGAGATTACCTAGCTAAAAGACAAATGACTTTCTCCATACCTTATCCAAGTCCAAGAGTTGTTCACTAACTTTGAGTACTATGACATTACGTGCATTCCTCGGGATAAAAATAGATAGGCTGGTTTATTGGGGAAGTTTTCTAGCACCAAGAACACACAACAAACGGGCTTGGTTCCAATCGAAGTATTAAATGGTCCAAGCATAAATCCGATGGAAGCCGACCAGGTACTAGGGACGGAGCCTGAGAAGGAGTCATGGATGACTTCGATTAAAGACTATCTACAATGGGAGTTTTTCCTAGACAAAGGAATAAAAAACAACAAGTCATTTGTAAAGCTTCACGATCTATCATATAGGAAGGAGTTATGTACAGAATGGGTTATTCATGTAGGATCGATTTCACCCTAGAGGGGGGGGGGCGAATAAGGTGATACTAATAATAATAAAAATTAATGCGGAAATAAATATAATAATTATAGCATAGATAATAGTAGAATAATAAAAGATGAAATAGAACAACACAGATTTACCCAACTTCGGCAAAACCCTGCCTACGTGCTGCCCTCAGGGTTTCTACTAGAAATTAAGTAGTCAGATACTTACACACGTAAAGTTGCGATGCTGCTAATGACTAACCTAACTCTACGCTCAAAACCCTGCCATAACTCAGCCACTGAGTTGCGAATTCTCAAACTACACCACCATAATTCGTAACCTAGTCACACGACTAGAATTTTACAAAGTTTAAAATAAACTCAAAACAAAATAAAATACAACTAAACACAAAACCCTAATATTATATAATCGAAGCCCAACAATTTAAAATACCACCCAATAAGAAATATGATAACCTCCCTTTAACAATACTTCTGCCGACTTTCTTATTTGCTTCGTGAGTCCAATGTCAGCTTGGTTCCTCTTCAAAAATTAGGGTTTTGAAATTTAGCGCCGCTGCTAATTGCTGGTCATTCCTTCAGTTAGCTTCGATGCTCCTTGTTCTGTGCTCTTCAATTTGCTTGCGGTCACTCCCAGGATTAAGTTCGAAACTGTGAATTTGGCATGAGATTTTTGCCGTTTAATTGCTCTGTTGTTTTGCTTTGGTTTGAACTCGATTCGAGTTATTGATTTGGGATTTAATTTGAATCTTGGCTTTGTGATTTTTTTCTTGAACTCGAATCATACGAATATGTCAATGATGATTATTGGGTATTTATATAGGGATGAAAACCCTATAATATATTTGTATATTTCTGGGTTTGAATATTTCATGATTTTGCTTGATTGTGATTTTTTATCGAACGATGGTATATATTTTTGACCTATTCATTTCATACTCGGTTGGATTTGGTTCTGTTCTTTTCTGGGTTTGAATTTGCTTCTCGTTCATGACTTCTATGACTTCGACACTTTGAATTCTTGAGATAATTGACTTGGTCAATTCGTGTTCATCATATTATCTACTGCGATATAAAAATTGACTTCGGCATTTTAATATTTAAGATAATCTAGACTTTGACTTGTTAAATTCCTTTCTACTATCACTTGTTCAATTGATTGATTTCACTGCAACATTAAACTGAGTTGATCGAACTACATGCTTTCCTAGATTTTGTTTGAACTGCTTTCAGGTTAATAACTGTTTGATTATTTCTTTTGTAACTGTTGATTATGTTGACTTGTTCAATTGTCACTTGATCACTGTCACTGCTTGCTAGGAGTTCTATGTCTAGTAGCTTGTATTAGTTTCATGTGATGTTCATCTTGTGTATACATACATACATACATACATACATGTATGTATATTTGTGTATGTCCTGAGTAAATTGAACCTTCGTCTGCATTCCTTTTTGAAACTATCTCTGATTAAGTCTTGTTGCGTTGCATGTTTATTTCAAGTTAAACTTGAGTCTGTCCTTATTGCAGCCCTTGTGTGTTCATGTGTGTTTCTTTGGCATAGCTTTGCATTTGCTTCATGTTGCACTGCTTGATCTTGAGTCATGTATCATGTATCATGTGGGGTTCCTGCTTCTTTTTACATCACTTTATACATGTGCGCAGTATGTTACTGCATGAATTTCTGATCCTGGTTCTTGTGCATTTTGAAGACTTTGTCCTTCTGTCTTGTACCATTGTGTGCCTCAGTTCTAATCAATTGAGACTGCAATGTGGTTTCACTTGTATGCTACCTAGTTTATGTTTTCATATTGGTCTGGTTCAATATGTTAGAGTGTGGTCTTCATATGAACATGTCTGAAGGCTTGCATACTTGCTGTCTCCTTTTGAGCTGCAGTATTATTGTTGTTTTTGGACTTGCATTCTTGTATATTTGGAGTCTTTTACATATTTTGTGTAATGATGGTATCCATACATATGTATACATACATATGTATGCATGCATGCATGTATGTATGTATGTGTGGTTGAATTTATTGCATCTCTTTTGAAAAAAAATACAGTCACTTGATTACATGTTCACAACTGCTTGCGCACTTGCTCTGTTACTCGAGTGCTTACTTCATTTAGCCTTTGTTGACTGGTTCATTGAACTGATATATGTGTATACATATATATTCATATATGTATACAGGTGTATGTACTTCATGTTGTCTTTGGAGTAGTTCTTGTAATTTGCATTTCATTTAAACTATGGTCATAAGTCTGCACTTGTACATTTTGTTCATTTGATGATCTTGTTTATGAGTCGCTGTCATGATGGGTTTTCATGTGTGATGGTCTTGTTGCAATCTTGAGCATTGATGTTTAATCTGAAGCTTGTTGCATTGAGTCCAATATTGTAGAGGTCGAAATCATTGTAAGTGTGGTCGTGTCCACGTGGAGTCTGATTGCTTTGACATTATGGTCTTGCTGAAATATGGTATAGTGCTCTTGTGTCTGAATGTATTGAATAAACTGGTCTTTGGTTCATGTCTGATGTATGTTGCATGCTCCATTCATTGAATCTTGTTGCATCGAGCTGCTAGCTCGACCTGGTTTTGTCCTCTTGTATTAAGGTCTTTGGTATGTGTGGGTATTGCAGTTTCTTGTGTTTGAATGCAGTGAGAGCTCAAATTTGTACTATTTGAATTTGTAATAAAATATCCGTTTGAATAAAATATTTATTTGAATATGAATTCTGAGTTATTTATTTTATTTAACAAATATTTATTTAATTATATGAAAAATAAAATAGTAGAATAACAAATAAATTTAAGTGAACATATATATGTTTGTTATCATCAACCAAAAATGATAGCCTATTGTATTCTACAATTCAGTTCCCCTGCTCCAGTGTATCGCTCATGATGAAATAAAAAGAGTCCTAAAGGAAGTTCATGAAGGGAATGTGGCGATCACATCGGGAGGCAAACACTTGCAAAGAAAGTACTCCGTTACGAGTATTATTGGCCATCCATCAATCGAGATGCTGTAGATTATGTAAGGCGATGTAACAAGTGCAAGATATATGCAAAATTTCTAAGAGTTCCACCGATGAAAATTTTACAAATGGTCAGTCCATGGTCGTTTGTCATATGGGGCATAGATATTATCTGTTCCTTACCGATCTCTAAAGGTGGTGCGAAATACGCCATCGTCGCAGTTAATTATTTCACCAAATCGATCGAAGCGAAACCGAAAGTACTCCGTTACGAGTATTATTAGCCAACCATCAATCGAAATGCTACAGATTATGTAAGGCAATGTAACAAGTGCAAGATATATGCAAAATTTCTAAGAGCTCCACCGATGAAAATTTTACAAATGGTCAATTCATGGTCGTTTGTCATATGGGGCATAGATATTATTGGTTCCTTACCGATCTCTAAAGATGGTGCGAAATATGCCATCGTCGCAGTTAATTACTTCACCAAATGGGTCGAAGCGAAACCTTTTGCCATGATCACAACCAAGAGAGTAAATAACTTCATTGTCTGGAACATCATCTGTCGTTTTGGTCTTTCATGAACTATTGTAACAGATAAGGACTCAATTCAACAGTGCTAAATTCAAAGACTGCCGTTGACATCATATTGAAAAGAGATTTGCAACAGTCGCTAACCCTCAAGCAAATGGACAAGTTGAAGTTGTAAACAAAATCATGAAGTCCATTCTGAAGAAGAGTCTGGAGAAGGCTAAAGGCAAGTGCGTAGATGAACTCTCGAAAGCACTATGGGCTTAAAGGACCACCCTTAAGTCCATGACTGACCATACTCCTAAGGAGTTGGCGGGTGAAACAGAACGCTCGTGAATAATAAGAAAGTGCTATAGAGAAACGCATAGCTGCTTAGGTTAAGCCAATTGGGGGCTATTCCAAGATATTTTAGCATATTTTGGATGAAAGAATTAAAGGGTGACATGCAACTGTCCCAACACATGAATTTGTTACCTGTTATGTACCCCTTCAGGGGTAAGTGAGCCCTGTCATTTATCGAAAGAGCCAGAACGTCTTTGAATGGAATTCCGTGTCTAGAACATAGTCTACCAAAGGCGCTGGAGGCTTGAGAATCTGTCGGGTTATCTAAGAGTACAATGCCTTCCACAACGTCGGGGGCAGGACTTATATCTTTTGCCAAGAGGATCGGAACATCAAAAAAAGACTGGCTAGCGGGTCAGAAAATTCCATTCTTTTAGTTTGATGTCCAAAGGAGTGACGACCGGACTCCAGTGATCGAAATATTAGCTCAGATCAATGGGCACTAAAGGAGCGAACCTCGTATACACTACTTTGGAACAACATGGATACGTTTAAAATACCTGAACATCTCTAAAATGATACGTACCTCATCTCAGGACAATGTAGTATACTCGAGTTCAGGAAATTTGGCATCAAAATCACATATCAGAACAAAATATTTTATGGTTTCACAAAATAACAGACCAAAAAGATAGATATATATACATATACGTAGGTACAAATAGACGTTATACTATCACCATATATCTACAACTATGTCATCATGCATACTATACATAATTGCCCTAAAAATGACGTCCCAATACACATAAAGATCATTATATACAAAGGACATACGACATGACTACATAAAATCAACTTAGCATAGTTCAACAGACTCTAAATGTATCTCCCTAACATCTCTCCTGTAAATTACTCTAACAGTTCCTTTGAGGCATGTAGCAAGAGTAGTCCATGAAGCTCTAAATCTACAACTACCTTAAATTTATATACTGTATGCCAGTTGTCGTCCATCTTAATGTTGTATGAAATCGCCTCAAAAAGTGAAAAGGTAATCATCCTGAAAAGCCTCGGTCAGACCCGAGGAGTTGTCAAAAAAAACCTCAAGTCAGGCTATAAATCTAGCTGTGAGTACAATAGTGTAACAAAGATTCATATAAATTGTGAAGTCGGGTTATATGTGATATTAAAAGAAACAAATATGTCACACACTCTATAATCTAAACCCGCCCACATCCTGTTAAATTATTTCAATTCAAATACACGTGTCATGGCACTATTCAAAGTGAATCACAGTACAACTCTAATCAACCGGGATATCACATCCTTTTCATTTATAAGATGCATTCATTATTCAATAGACATTTCATTATCAAGTAATTCATATACGAGGTCTGGAATTACTAGTGAATCCTATTCATTATGCACTCTTACTAGACTCTATATCGAACGGATATCACGACCTTTTTCATCCGTATATATTTCGATCAGAAATTGTGGGTGCCCCCACATGATCTATTAGTTGCACTATCTTCTCTTATTCACCGTTGGCGCTCACCCCATTATGTTGTAATCTTCATCTTTGTTTTACCATATATCCATCAATGAGATTACTCTCGATTCTTCGTCGTTTCCCATTCGCACTGTGTCTGTCACCGTGGTTGTGTCCGTGCAATAGATTGTTTGGGCAATAAGTGACGAAGGACCAGGTCATAACGATTTAGGGAGCGACCTCGAATCTTCAACTAGGATGCTTTCTATCATCTAGTAGTCTCACCTCATCTTGTTTACTTCATCGGTTAAATTCATTCAAATTCTTTTGTATTTAACTTCCCATTATACCATTTATACCCAAAATGGTATCGTTTTCTATTTCATATCACATATAAATGTCATATTCATGCAACATAACATTAACTTGTAATATATAGCATCATATATATAATGAATATTCATAAACAAACATGTAAACATAACTTGGAAGAATTTAATTGGATTTGAATTTAAATTATAATAAATATGCGTTTCAAATTTAGATTTGATTTTTGATGATGTCATTTTAATTTATTTTATAGAGTTTTTCCATAATTTTTAATTTGCAAAATAAAAATAGTTTTGGTTGATGTGTTTTGCGCCAAATGCCGGTTCTCTTGAAATTTTATAGAATAAATCATATATTTGTTCATATTCTATCACATATTTATTTCATGTAATGTTTACATGTGACTCACGTAACTCCTCACTAACACACTCACTCACATGTCCCCTTGCATCTTAATACCGAAATACCAAAGTTTTGCCTGTGTATTTCATGGATGCACCTATACAACATGCAGGGAATTATTGTACGGCCCGAAAATTTCGATCCCGAAAATTCCAGAAAGTTAGAGAAAAGAAGAAAGAGATAGAAGAAGGAGAAACAGAAACAACATAGATTCTCACATTCACAGCGGATCAAAATATAATATCAAATAATAACAGTTTATAAAAGAATACTGTAATTGACGATTTCATTTTAATACATTAGAGTTACACACATACACAAACGCTGGACATATACAAATCACATGTCTCAGATAAGCATAAATAATATCACAGCGGAAACACTCCATACGTTCCTGCCATCCAGCTCACCTCCTGAACTCCAGAACGTCCTTACTTGAAAATCTATAATACTCGGTCTGACCCGAGCATTACATCAAAGTAACACCTGGGTCAGGCTGGAATCCAGCGGGAGTAAACCCATCTAACAAGAAATAACTAAGCATAAAATTTACTTAAAAACCACGGGGTAACTCGTTCATCACTTACAAGTTCACAACTAATCACATTTATTAAACATCTAAACCTGTAATTACAATCATTAATTACATTAATTAATGATCCTCTAATTACCTTCATTAATTAATTAAATTGTTTGAAATTAAATAATTAATGACTGTTAACCTGGATTATTTGATTAATTCTCAGGTAATTAATTTAATCAAGAAATATAAGTAATTTAATCCAAATTACTACCATTATTAAATCAACTTCAATTAATTACATCCAGTAATTACCATTAAATTCTTCACCAAGTAATTACACTTCATTTATCACATTAGGCAATTACTTATCAAATCAACCAGTGATTGTCTTAAATTAATTAAACTTAATTAATTAACTTAAATTAATCACATTAAACTCAATTAATTACATTGAGTAATTAATTTCTTAATTACTTCCATTAAGTAATTACACTTAAACAATTTCACAAATGATTATCTGTAAATTAATTAATCTAATTAATTATTAAAATTAATCACTTTAATTAATTATTAAATAATCCCACGACCTTCATTAACTATTAACAACTCTTTAATTACTTTCTTAAGTAATTAACTTAGATTAATCATTATTAAATTCAAATTATTAAATCTTAAATAACCAATTAATTAACCTTAAATTAATTAATTTAGTGTTAACTGTAACTTAATTAATCCTTAATTACTTTATTAATTATTCTTAATCATTAATTAAAATCTTATCAAATGAATGATTCCTAATTACCAATTAAATATCCCTAATTAATTAACTTTAAACCTTAATTAATAAATTTAAACCTTTAATTACTTATTTAATTATTCGAAATCATTAATTATCCATTTTATTTACCTTAAAGATTTAATGATTTCGACTTTATGATAAAACATTTTCTTATTTATGATTAAATTATCACTCACAAATACATTTGAAAAAAATTATTTTCAAATTTACTTTTAAATTTCATTTTAATTTAAAGATTTAAAATGAATACCAATTTATCTTTAACAAAGTTTAAAACCAGTTTAAAACCCTCAAATTCACGTGTTAAAGAATACTTATATATCTTATAAAAGAAATTTTAAAAGAGTTTAAACCAAATTCCTTTTGAATTCAAATCATTAAAAATTTACTTTAACATTCAAAGCTGTTAAAACCTTTAAATTTTATAAAACTTATTTTATTTCAAAACTAAGATTCAAATTTAGATTTGAATATGATTTAAAACTTTGATTTAAACTTTGTTTAAATCATTCCTTTACATTTTTAAGTTCCTTTTTAAATTTAATCCTTTTAACTGTTTAAACACTTTAAAGTTATTAAACAAGTTTGAATTTTAAAATATTTATTTATTCCCAAACTAAGATTCAAATCAAACTTGAATCCATTTTTAAACATAGATTTAAAATTAATTTAAATATTCTTTACATTTTGAAATTTCAGTTTTAAAATTTTAAAATAGAACAGGTTTAAACCTGTAACCTTGAATTTGACCCGAGCCTTACCTTATTTACTTCGAGTAAAACCCTACCTAACTCGAGCAAAATAATCAATTTACTCGAGAATCAGTCGAGTAACTCCTCTACCCAACCAGTAACAACAGAAAACAAAAGGGGTGCACCATGCACATGCATAGTGGCGCGATCGCTTCTGGCCAACTTCGTCGATCTTCCCACATCGGCAAACAACTTCACATCTCCCCACGATCATCAGATCGTCACCCCAAAGCTCGAAATCAAATTCGAGTTCTCAATCAAAACCTAGAACATCAACAGAAACCACCATCAAAACCTGGAACATCGTCGTTTAAGAAACTCCGACCACCAGAAGGTCCGCAACTCCGACCACACCATCACCTAACCCCATGCTTCCATCCCCTTGAGTTTGGTTGAACTCGATCAACCAGAGCAGGCGAACCATTCAAAACATCACACCTAGTTAAAACTAGGGTTAAAATCCTAATTCGATTGCCACCATCACCACAGTGCTATGATCAACATCATGACAATTTTCCCTTAGCCTCTGATCAACAGACTACCTTCAGAAATAACCCTTTCCTCCCAGACCACATAGGTCATAAGAAAACCCCCAATTTCTATTGTCTGGTCAAACCAGAACTGCACCCTAAATTCATTACTAAAAATTTAGATTGTAATTTTCAAAATCATCATTTTGTATAAGGTTTTAGATTATATTCCTGAAACCATGAACTAGGAAATTTAAATTTTCACTTATATTCAACTTAGTATGTTATTTTAGTTTCCAGAACCATTACCAATTTATTTTGACATAAATAAAATTTTAAACTAAAGTTTATGATGAAACAACCAAGTTTTGTTAAAGTCTTAAATCCAGATCATGCCTAGGTCAAAAGGAAATGATTTTTTAAATCAAACTGATGCTTGAAACAAAGAACAGAATCATAGAAGACAACTATGCACACACCCACATCCATCATTCAAATATACACAGTGAGTTCATATATACACAAACATATTTGTTTCAGAAATAGCATGCAACCACATAAGTTTTAAGATTTTAAAATGCAATGTTACTCACCAGATTTTAAAAAGAAGAGATTGGAAGCTTTGAGAACTGGAAAACTTGTAGAACCTTAATCACTTGAAACTTTTCATTGCTGTTATGTTGAAGCTTATTTGCTGAGATGATTCAAAACTGAACTGAAGCTGCTATTATTCTTGCTTGAACTCTGATTATTTATTTGTTTCCAGATTTGCTTGCTTGTTTGAGACGGTTACAGGTTTGCATTAAAGATGTTACAGGCTTGGTTATTGTTTTTTTTTCAAGTTAAAAAAATGCAGTGGTGATTTTATCTTTGTTTTACTTAAAAAATTCTCGAATCCAGGCAGAAACGAAGGAGGCAAAGTAGAGGTATATAGGCTGCTCTTTGGTGTACAAAACAAGCTTCTTTTGATTTTATATATATTTTTCTTTGGTCAGCCATTTTCTATGACCTGATATGATTTTGATTTTGAATTTGACCTTGATAAAATGTTTTGTATACTAGGACTTGATGTCTTGTGTGTTGAGTTGAAATGTTGTATTCTTGCATTAAATTGCATGTTCCTCCTTTTGTTTACAAGTATATATACATTCCTATATGCACCACATTTTATAGACATATAACCATATAAGTATGTATATGTATATGTATATATATTTTAAGTTTAAAATCTCCATTTTGGATTTTATACATCCAGGTATGTGTATATATATAAATATAGATATCTATTTAGTTATACTATACTCTTATAACCGTATATATCTATACTCACATATTTACATATTTTTAATCATCAAAAACTTGTATATATTTATACATTCACGATACTTGTCTTATTTTAAATGGTGGAGTTATATACATTATTTGTTCTTCTATAAGGTTTATCATATCCAGAGATTTATAAGCCAATGTTTATTATAGTTTTTCAGCCATTTATATATTCAATAATTTAATTACCAGAAGTTTATCTTTTTGTCTAATTAAAATAAGATTCCAATAATTACATCGGTTAATCACTCAATATCTGGTGGCCCAAAAATCCGTGTCGTCACATTCCTCCCCCTTTAGAACTTTTGGTCCCCGATAGGGAACGAAACGAATTTTTTTTATTCTTAGTGTTTATTATTAATTAAACTATCTTTAAACATTTTTAACCTGTTAACCCTCAAATCCCTACGACTCAAAAACTGCGCGACTCAATAAGAAAACGACTCAAGGTGGGCGACGACTCAATGGACAAACAACTCAGTGAGTTATCAACATAACGAGTTAACAGATACACGACTCAACAAGTCAAGAGGATGGACGACTTAAGGGACTGACGACTTACCAACTTAAGGAAGCTACGACCTAACGGCCTAAGAAAATAGACCAACTCAATACCATAAAGAAGTTGCCGACTCAAAGTACTTTACGACCTAAGGCATCCACAACTTAAGGCATCCACGACTTAAGGCATCCACGACTTAAGGTTTCTGCGACTCAAGGGAAACAGCAACTCAACGGACCAAGAAGTCTACGACTTAAAACCTCTGCGACTTAAGATATGTCATGTCTCAGGGGAAGTGCACGAGTTAAAGAGCCTGCGAGTTAAAAGCTTACGAGTTAAGGAACTAACGACCTAACAGAATTAAGACCTAAGCAACTTAGGGAATGTCACGACTTAAGAAAGTCCACGACTTAAAGACGTTACGACCTAAGACTTAGAGAACAAGTTCAATACCATGCCGCAATAAGATGACTTGTAGATGACTTACGACCTAGTTTAAGTCGTACACGACCTAAAACCGCAGAGCCAAGATTTTAGTACTGCCTCACTTTAAACCGTGACCTCTTAACTCGCGAACGAGTTAGGACTTGTATCCAAATGAACAAAGAAAAGGTCAGAACCACTTCACTTACTCCACTGCCTGCTGACTCTTGAACCTTGAGTCGAATGCGACTTACGACTCTCCATGAGTCGTGCACGACTCATGACTTGAGTGAAAAACTGCCGCCCAGAATCACACCTATAAATACGCAACCACCTCCAACATTGAAGGGACTTTTTTTGGGCTCATTCTTTTCAAACACCGATACTCTGCTACATTCCAAACTAACTCAACACCCAAAGCTTTCAAGACACGTAGAATGCTATCAACAACTTCAAGAAGAAATCTCATGCATCCGACATGGATTTGAGGACCTTCACTTACATTGAAGTTTAAGCTACTCATTCAAAGTGTTTAGCAGTTCAAAGTGTATTGTACTTGGGAGGAATTGTATCAACTTGTAACGAAATCATCAATAAAGATATTCAGAGTGGACGTAGGCAAACTATTGAGCCGAACCACTATAAAATCGTTGTTATTCACTGCTTTTTCTGTGGTTTTCTGCTTATACTCTGCTCCCGAATCATCGGGTGGTGCTTTAACAACTACACTTTACACACCGGGGTGTTAGCGTTCAAATTTTAGCGTTAACATTTTTGGTGCTTTCATTGAGAGTCGAACTCAGGCGAATTATCATCATTGCTCCACGAAAGTTTGTTGAAGTAATCTCTCTGAAGACTATAATTTTATCTGAAATCATGGCTCCGGGGAGAAGGAGTAGATCTGTTAGATCTGGAAATGTTCAAGAGGGAACCTCCGCTTCCCCAGTACCTAATCAAGCCACTCCACCTGTCGGGGTTACAAAAGCGGAGTTGGATGCTGTAATCTTAGGGCTGAACCAGCAGATAAATGCCCAAAGTGCACAATTGGAGGCTCAGAATGCCCAAAATGCCCTAATTTTGAATAAGTTGAACGATTTGCTTGGGGTAAACCGTCAACCAACGGGTAATGAAAGGAACTTTGCTGGCAACATTCATGAAGCTGAAGAAAGAAACATTCCTGAGAGGGCTGCCAGCCCCTTTGAGCGGACATTTCCTGAAGTTGGTGGATCTAAAGCTCGAAATGATGAGGGGTATCTTTCTGAAATGGTTCGACAAATCATGAAAGAAAGCATGCAAAGGAATGAAGACGAGAAGGAATGGGGTTTCGCTCCAAGTAAAACCCCGTTTACCGAAAGGATCTTAAAGGCTGAATTCCCAAGGAAGTTCGTCCCTCCAACTATCCCAGCTTACAAGGGAACAAGTGATCCGAACGAATTCTTGTATAAGTATGATTGGCACATGACAGGTGCCAGAGCTTCTGATGAAATAAAGTGTCGATATTTTCCTGTATATTTGGAAGGTGTAGCTCTGCTTTGGTTCACCAAGCTACCAATTCGGTCTATAGATCAGTTTTCTGACCTAACCCGGAAATTCCAGGAGCAGTTCAGACTATATGCTTCAAAAGCCAAAGATATCATGTCGTTGTCAAGTTTAGAACAGAATCCAGGGAAAACTATCAGATCTTTCTTGAATCGCTTTAATATAGCGCTGGCCGAGGTAGACAATGCAGAACCACGGATGATCTTGACCTATCTGATGAGGGCCATCGACAAGACGAGCGAATTTGGAAAATGGCTTAACATGAAGGAACCAAATTCCCTTGAAAAATTCTACAAGAAAGCAGATGAGTTCATACGCCTGGAAAGCTGTCCTGTACCGGTAAAGGCAGTATTGGAAAAAGATGAAGATAACATTGCTGCTCCACGCAAGAATGAATCTGTAGGACAGAAAAGGGAAAATAACGATGGGAAGAAACAGAAAAATCTGAAGAAGCCTCGTTCCTTCAAGTCATCAGAATATACCCCTTTATCAGATACGCCAGAGCGCATTTACCTTGCCACTAAAGATTCTGTCGATTATCCTAAACCTCCCGTTTTGAGAACCGGGAAAAAAGCTGTACAAAGCGGGAAGTTTTGCCGCTTCCATAATCAACCCGGTCATGATACCGATGAATGCCGCCAATTGAAAATTTTGATTGAAGAATTGATAAGGGAAAACAAGCTGCAGCAATTTGTGGAAAAGAATAGCAGCAATCCCGCTTCGTCTAGTCAGGGGCAACGAGCTCCTGCTCGTCAACCCAGGACAAGTGAGAAGACTGCAGGGCATGAATCCGGAAGGCCTGTTATCAATGTCATTACGGGAGGACCTCACCCAGCAGGCAGGAGCTGGGGTGAGATGGAAAGGTATACCCGAGCTTTGAAGTATGTACCGGCCGAGGAAGATGTCTTTGTTTTGAAAGGTACTATACCCCTGAAGCAACAAAGAACTTTCAATGATGATATTGTGTTCAGAGCTAGGGATTCCACAGGTATTGAAGCTCCTACCTTGGATCCCTTAGTCATCTCGGCTGGTATCGGGCCAGCTATTGTCAGAAGAGTTCTCATTGATTGTGGCGCATCCTGCAATATCCTCTTCAAGAAAACATTCGACCAAATGAAGATCCCTATGGCTGATGTGCAGGCCTCATCGCAGAAAATCGCTGGCTTCACTTGGGAGCCAAAACAGCCGATAGGAACCGTTGATTTGCTTGTAGAACTTGGAGAGGGAGAAAGAAAAGTAGTCCGCAAGCAAACTTTTGTGATTGTCGACGAATTTTCTGCTTATAATGCTTTTCTTGGCCGTCCAACTCTCGCAGCATTCAAAGCTGTTCTGGCCCCATGGTGCCTCACCATTAAATTCCCCACAGATAATGGAGTGGGAGTTATAAAAGGGGATCAAAATGCTGGGCGGGAGTGTTATCTGACAGAGCTACGAGAAACAAGGAAAAGAGAAATGGGGAAGGATGCGGCAACCCCAGTCCGCATCAAAGAACCAGCCTTGTAGCAATTACAGGGCGGACCCTGCACTGGCGAGCACAGCGGAGCACGGAAAGAGATGGATCCTAGAAAAGCCAGTGCAAGGGAGAATAGAGTGGTACCAGTGGAAACGACAATACCAGTACCTGTTGACCCAAAGGACCCAAACAAGGTGTTGAATGTGGGTTCACAACTTAATGTGTCAATTCAGAATATCTTAATATCTTTTTTAAAGGCAAATTTGGATGTTTTTGCTTGGACTCATGCCGATATGTGCGGAATATCTCCAGGAGTTGCAGTACACGCTCTGAATATTGATCCAAAATTTACACATGTGAAACAGAAAAGGAGGACTCACGGTCCAGAAAGGTCAGCAGC
The DNA here is from genome assembly GCA_030765085.1 of Allium cepa. NCBI lineage: Eukaryota > Viridiplantae > Streptophyta > Magnoliopsida > Asparagales > Amaryllidaceae > Allium > Allium cepa. The sequence goes on from CM060931.1 coordinate 814,517,641, forward strand.
ATTAAAAGAAGAAGTTGATCGGCTCATGGAGAATAACTTTATCAAAGAATCTACCTATCCGAATTGGGTTTCAAATCCAGTGCTGGTTAAGAAAGCCAACGGAAAATGGAGAGTGTGCATCGATTTTTCAGATCTAAACAAGGCCTGCCCCAAAGACTGCTTCCCGTTACCCAGGATCGATCAACTGGTAGACGGAACAGCGGGACACGAATTGTTATCTTTTATGGATGCCTACTCCGGATATAACCAGATTATGATGCATGAGCCAGATCAGGAGGACACGAGCTTTATCACCGATGTTGGTCTTTACTGCTATAGAGTTATGCCCTTCGGGCTGAAGAATGCGGGGGCAACCTACTAAAGACTTGTTAATGCTATGTTCAAACCGCAATTGGGCAAGACTATGGAAGTCTACGTCGATGACATGTTAGTAAAGTCTAAGAAAGCAGTGGATCACATAGAACACTTAGCAGACATGTTCGCAGTCCTTCGAAAATACGGAATGAAGCTTAACCCTTTAAAATGTTCATTTGGAGTGGAATCCGGAAAGTTCTTAGGTTTCATCGTGAGCGCTAGGGGCATTGAGGCTAGTCCAGCTCAAATTACCGCCTTAAAGGAAGTCAAAGCTCCTAGAACGAAGAAGGAATTGCAGAGTCTCAATGGAAAAGTCGCCGCCTTGAGTCGGTTCATTTCCAAAGCCACTGATAAATGCATCCCATTCTTTGACGCCCTAAAGAAAGGAAAGAAAAACTTTGATTGGACTCCCGAATGCCAAAAAGCCTTTGATGAATTGATTCGCCATATGGAAACGCCTCCAATACTTTCTAGGCCTGGCGATGGTGAGGATCTTCTTATATACTTGGCAGTATCATCTCATGCTTTAAGTGCAGCGCTGATACGAGAAGACAAGAGAATTCAACATCCAGTTTACTATATCAGCAAAAGACTCACTGGAGCAGAGATGAATTACCTCAAGTTGGAAAAACTCGCCTATTGCCTACTGATTGCATCAAGGAAGTTGAGGCAATATTTCCAAGCTCATCCTATCAGAGTCCTCACTGATCAACCTTTAAAGCAAGTCCTGTTTCGCCCTGAGACTTCGGGTCGTCTTCTAAAGTGGAATATTGAACTCAGTCAATATGACATCACTTATCATCCCCGAAAAGCAATCAACGGACAAGCTTTAGCGGATTTCATCGTAGAATTCACAGATAAGGGTAACAGTGAGGAGGAAACGATCGATGATTCCCCAATCCAATGGAAGTTATATGTTGATGGCGCGAGAAATGACTACTGTTCTGGAGCCGGAGTTGTACTTGAGACCCCTGAAGGTCGGTCATTATGCTATGCACTGAGATTGGAATTTCCTTTAACAAACAATGAAGCAGAATACGAGGCTCTTATCGCTGGCTTAAGAATTGCTAAAGAACTAAACATCCGAGCATTACAGATCTTCAGTGATTCTCAGCTTATTGTATGCCAAGTCAAGAAGGAATTCCAAGCGAAAGGGGGAAATCTGCCCGCCTACTTGTTAAAGGCTTGGGAACTCCTGGGTGATTTCGATCATTACATGATAAGTCATATTCCTCGAGAAGAAAACACGAAAGCAGATTCTCTCGCAAAGTACTCGAGCACAAACGAAGCTCAATTTCTGGGGTTGACTCCAGTGGAGGTCCTGTCGGCTCCAAGCATTGATGAGATGGATATTGATTGGATCATGAGCGTGTCTCAAGAGCAAGAATCATGGATGACTCCAATAACAGAATATCTGCTCAATGGCTCTTTACCAGAAAATTCAAAAGAACGAAAGAAGCTACTAAGGAAAGCCTCTCGCTATATGGTCCAGGACGGCCAATTATACAGACGGGGATTCTCAATGCCGTTACTTCGATGTGTATCCAGGGAAGAGTCCAAAACAATCCTAGCTGAGGTACATGGGGGAGAATGTGGTGATCATTTAGGTGGTCAAACTTTAGCAAAGAAGATTCTCCGATACAGATATTTTTGGCCAGAAATTAATCGAGATGCAGCAGACTATTCCCGAAAATGTGACAGATGCCAAAGATTCGCCAAAATTCCTAGAGCACCTTCTACTGAACTCACACAGATGGTCAATCCATGGCCATTTGCAATATGGGGGATAGACCTTGTAGGACCATTACCAACTGCCAAATCTGGAATTAAATATGCCATTGTGGCTGTAGATTATTTTACTAAATGGGCAGAAGCTGAACCATTGGCTACTATCACCTCTAAAAAGATGATAAGTTTTGTGACTAAAAATATCATTTGCAGGTATGGTGTGCCTCAAAAGATAATTACAGACAATGGTACTCAGTTCGAAGGTGAAGAATTCCAAGATTTTTGCAAACGATTCATAATCCGAAAAAGCTTCTCAGCAGTAGCTCATCCGCAGGCAAACGGGCAGGTGGAAGCAGTAAATAAAATTATCAAGTCAACCATCAAAAAGCAACTTGAAAGAGCAAAAGGTGGTTGGGTCAATAAGCTACCGCTAGCACTATGGGCATACAGAACTACCCACAAGACTGCGACTGGGCATACTCCGTTTTCATTGGCATACGGATCAGAGGCAATGATTCCGGTAGAAACAGAGGTCCCTTCACATAGAAGAACCCATTTCAATCAAGCGGAGAATGAAAAACTACAGCTTGAGGCACTAGATCTCCTTGATGAAAAAAGAGAAGAGGCTGGGCTCAGAATCGCATCTCATCAGCAAAGGATAGCCAGACATTTCAATTCCAAAGTTCGCCAACGCAGCTTTGAGATTGGAGATCTAGTCCTAAAGAGAATTATGACAGCGACAGGTGTGTTTGGGCCAAATTGGGAAGGACCATATGTCAACGGCACATTCAAACTCATTACTGTCGAAGGAGATCAAATTCCAAGAGCTTGGAACAGCAATCACTTGCGCCCATACTTTACTTGATAGCTTTGTTGAAATATTGTAAAAAGAATTATGAATGTATGATTCCTGTGATTGAAAGCGATTGTAAAACCGATGCAAGTGAATAATGAAAGACTATAAAGTGGATGTAGGCCCAAATTCTTGGCCGAACCACTATAAATCTTGTGTTTCTTATTATTATTACATGTTTGCTTTATTTTCGATATGAAAAGTACATTAAATGTATTGCTGAAATGTCGATTTGAATTTTTGCAGACAATGAAAATAAAACTTGCACATTACAAGACCAAGTGATTCTGGTTATCATTCAGCAAACAAATTTCGAGTCACAAAAGCACAAAAGTCCCGAATTCAAATCCTAGATAGGAAGTGCTTCAATTGAACGGCCAATGATTTCGCCGGAAACGGGCCATTGCTCGTAAATTGAGATCGTTTGAACAAACAAACATCCAATTAAGAAGCTTATGCCCGTTTTCGTGAACTTGCCTAACAATGAAGTACGCTTCCTTGGATTAAACAAACTATTTGTAAGAGAAGGGAGTGCAAGCTTGAAAAGAAAAAATAGAGAATCGCTGAAAAGGCGTAAGCAAGTGGACAAGGAACAACTAAAGCCCTCTTTGGAGGCACGAGTCCTCTTCAGAGGCACAATTCTTCGGAGGATAAAGACCTCTAACGAGGCATATACCGCAAAAAAGAAAGTTCTCTACTCAACCAAAAAAGATTGGAGAAGTCATGACCCTCCAACCATGAGAGAGTAACTTCCAGGCAATCCTCGAAGGCACATTTCACCAGGAGTTGAAGTGTAACAGCCGCTCTTCGGAGTTTCACTTCACCAGAGTTGAAATGTAAAACAAAATAAAAGCCCTCTTCGGAGGCCCATTTCACCAGGAGTTGAAGTGCAACAGCCGCTCTTCGGAGTTTCACTTCACCGGAGTTGAAATGTAAAACAAAATAAAAGCCCTCTTCGGAGGCCCATTTCGCCAGGAGTTGAAGTGCAACAGTCGCTCTTCGGAGTTTCACGTCACCAGAGTTGAAATGCAAAACAAAATAAAAGCCCTCTTCGGAGGCCCGTTTCGAAAAGACCTCTTCCCAGAGGCACAATAAGACAGAAAGACCTCTTCCCAGAGGCAGTAATGAAAATACCTTCTCCCGGAGGCACAATCAAGCAGAAAGACCTCTTCGGAGGCACACGTTTCACCAAGATTGAAATAAAACTTCCAGGCGTTGAAACGTGAAAAAGTCTTCCCCGAAGGTGCAATTTTTTAAAGAAACAAAAATCAAGAAGCCCTTTATTGTGGCAAGTAAAAAAAAAATCCCCATCAAAAGCGCACTTTAACTTTCAAAGGAAGAATGAATTACTTATTCTAGAAAATTCTCTTCCTCAAAAAGAAGTTGAAGTACCTTGCAAATACCCGCTTTACCACATAGAAGATTTCATTCAGTAAAATGTGTATATGCACAAAATAAAAAGTGATATCTTCGAAGGATGAAGTGTAGAAACTTATTTGTGCTCTATTTTTTAATGAAATAATATTCCTCCAAATGTGGAATAATTATTCTCTAAAAAATAAAAGCACAAGTTCGTCATAAAATAAAATATTACAATGGGCTTATGGTATAGGGGTAGCGTGGCATAACTACATCGGTAAAACTGCGCTCGAACAATATATACCACAAGCTCACTGCAATATCGTACAAAGAAACTTGTACAAAAATGAATAGTAGATGCATTCTCAGATACAGACAGAAGTTTGTACAAAGAAAAAGAATCATTTTATTCAACACTATTTTATATACAGGTACAGGTTCCAAAGTAAAAAGCAAAAGAAAAGCGGGGGGCCGGTACCCGCACAATTTCCGGTCAGTACATGCAAAAAAGGCAAAAAGCGATATGAAAGCCATAGAACCAGAGCCATCATTTCTTCTTCCGCCCACCTTTTGAGCCCGCACCTGGCCGAATGACCAACTTTTTAGGCCGGCTTGTAAGGGTAGGGGATGAAGGAGAAAGGGGCTCGGTCGGACTTTCTTCCGTCTCTTCTTCGCCAGTTAAAGATCCCTTCTTCTTCTTCTTCTTGGAAACTCCCTGCTTTCCTCTCTTATTGGAGGAAGACCCACTCCCTGGAGAAAGAAGTTTGGATAACGGTTCAGCGTCGGAGCCAGTTGGTTCTGGAGTCCTCTCACTTCCTTCAGTTTCTTCTCCTTTCGGATCTTGAGAAGCAACGGGATCATCTAAGCCGTGAAGAGCTTCTATTTGCTCCTCTTGTGACCCGGGTTGCGAGGCAGAAGGAGGAGTGACCTTCAGAGGCAGGGAAGGAATAATTGGAGGAGGAGAAGCCTGAACAATGCCCAACGTTTTCTCTGCAGAAGGAAAAAAGTTCAAGTCAGTAAAAAGCGGAGATAAAGGTTCATTGAGATTCAAGAAGTAGTCAAAAAGCTCATCAAGTTCGTAAGAAACAGATGAGCAGTCTACTTGGGCAAGATTGTCAGTAGGGTTACCTGCAGAAGTCGGTTCCCTGACGTCGACTTCGTAAGCCTGTGCCTCGGCACTCTCGCCGCCTTCATCTCCACCTTGTATGCTTGTGATATCAGTGGTAACTTTAGTAGGAGATGGAGAATGAGAACTAGAACCGATAATGTCAATTTCGGTTGAAGGAGAAGGTTGAATTGGAGCAGTTGAGATGATTTTTCCTGAATATTCTCCTGCCGCTGTTTCGGCCCTTAATTTTGCAAGCTGTTCTCTCCCCCTAGCGAGAGCGGCACGAGCATCATCATCAAGATAGTGCTCCTCAAGAGCTGACTCAGCATAGCCAGCGCCGCTACCACCGAGCATATCGAGTGCGGCCTCCCAAACTTCAGCCAGTGTAATTTCATACTTGGGGCCTAGAAAGGCGAGGCTACCGCGCCCCAAGATGCTATGCAGATAGAAATCAAATAATGTTGAGCTGATGTTGGCCCTCGTTGCCTCGTGAGACTCTTCAGCTGCAATTTTGCCGGCAACGGCCTCATCACGCTCCATTTCAGCTTTAGAAAGTTGAAGCTTAAGCATTTGAATCTCTGCTTCTTGGGAGCTGGTTTTCTTCCGAAGCTCTGCAACATCAGCAATATAGCCCTCACTGATCCTTTTTTGCACTTCGAGCCTGTCTTCGGCATCCCTTTGGCTGGCATGAGCATCTCTCACTTGTTTTAGGAGCACTTCTTCTTTTTGAGAATAGGAAGTAGAGGAAGCAGCAAGCTCTTGTTTCAGTTCTTCAACTTTTGCTTCAAGCTCTTCATTGTAAGAAGCAATGCTCCTCATCTCAGTGTCATGTTGCTCAAGAACCTTTTGCCATTCGGCTTTATCATTTTCCATGGTGAGCATGGCCTCTATGTTTGCACGATTAACCCTTTGGAGCTCGTCAACAAGTTTTTGCCAGTTCGACATCCTCTCAATATCAAGCTTGACGGCGTCGAGGTTTCGTAACATAGCAGACTTGTCAATGGGGACCAAGTCAAGGTCAAACCTTACTCCCTTCAGACACCACTGTGGAAACCGACTTTGCAAAGTGGCCGGACCCGATCCGACTTGGAATTTGGGCCTGCTAATTATTGTTTGGATGTCTGTCTTCCCGAGAGCGGGGGAGCCGGAAGGAATGTCGAGCGAGGCAGGGGCAGTAACCTTTTCAGGAGTTGTAGAGGTGTGCTTCTCACCATGTCGGGCTCGCTTGCTCGAATCTTCAACCATATGACTTTTTCCTCTGTCATCATGGGATTTTCTTTTATGGGAATCGTCGCCTCTCTGCGAAGAATCGTGGCGCTCCTCCCTCTCTCTTCTTTTGTAACGCTCCTCTTGAGCCTTCTTCTCTTGAGCCATTCGAGCGGCTCTTTCTTCATCAGATTCTCTGTAAGAGGGAAGGTAACGCCTGTAATCATATTGACTACGCCTCCCGTAGCGCTGGAAATCATCATAGTAGGATCCGCTGCGCCCCATCGGAGAATCTGAAATAAAAAGAGCTAGAATTTAGAATTCTTCAAAGTACAAAAAGTCAGAAGCATAAAAGTGCCAAAAAAAATTCTAAGTGTGTGTGGCGTGCAAACTACGCGCATCAAATTACGAACCACTCTTTAATTGTGGAGTGGTTGTGGGTGTAATAGTTAGCGTCAACTCTTGAGTCGACGGAGTCTGTTGTAGGACGAAGTCGCTTCAACTACTGAAGAAGAAACCCCGGTAGTGATAGGATCATCTTTAAAGATCTCTTGCGAGGTGGCAAAGAGGTCGCTCAACCCTTCGAAAGTATCGTCCCTGCTCTGCTTGGCAAGGCTAGTTTTTTCGGCTTCTTCGCCAGATTTCTGTGACAGTCAGGGAGATCCCTGGGGCTCTTCTTCCTCAATAACCGGGGCAAGTTCGACAGATGGCCCCGCAACATCAACCGAAGTGGAGCACTTCACTAGCGAAGCCTCGGGAGCAGGTCCTTTTGGTATGGATGTGTCTGTAGAAACCAGAGCATCTGATGCTTTAGGTGGGGAGTCTGGAACCTCGCAGGGGTGTGTGGAGCGAGAAGGGTGAAGAAGTCCGAACTGGTGAAGGAATTCGTCGTTCAGCAAAAATTTCATATCCCATTCTTCAACCGGTACTGCTACAAGCCTCTCCAGGGTTGGCTTGTGACTGGGATCTCTACAAGGAGGGGGAAGCAATGAAATAAAAGAAAAGAAGTGATGACGAAGTTAACACTTGGCAATTCGAACTTCAAAAGACTCAGAATATAAAGGAGGTAAATGTAGATGATCTTACTTCCTTCTCTCCACACAGCATAAAACCCCGGGGGGCAACGGACATAGAAAAATTGAGTCAAAAACCCATGAGCACTATCAGGAAGACCGATGATCAATTTACGATTTCGAGCACTTCTCACGACAGTAATAGAGGGGTGATCTTTAGTCCTGGTGAAAGAGCATAGGAAGCAAATCTCATCAAAGCTTGGGAATCGATCAAGCGTCCTCCTAAACAGTACACACAACCCCATTAAAATAGCATAACCATTAGGGTGTAATTGGGACGGGGCGATGGCCAATTGACGAAGAAGTTGTTGGAAAAAGTCATTGAAAGGAGGAACGCCCCCACTCAGGCACATTTGTCGATTGACCGTTACAAAGCCAGGGGGTGCTATGTCAGCAGTGTTACTTCTCTCGGGAAGAATGGCATCTGATTCGACAATGCCAAACTGAGCGCACAATTGGCGGAAAACTCTGTACGATAATGTAGAAGAGGCTCTTTCGGGAGGATTGACCAGAGGAGCCGGAATTACAGTTGCCTCTCCAGTCTGAACCGTTGTATCTTCTTCCTGAGAAGTCATTCTACACAAGCAACTGTATATTCAAATATGAAGGTGCACGTTTCCTAAAAAAAGTGTGAAGTGTCGTGCAAAACTAATAAAAATAGCAAGTAAATATAATTGGAATTAAACTAGTCGATGATTGGTCGATTACAAAATTTCAGAACTTGTTAATATAAAGTTCAAGCATAATATTAGTGCAGGCTGGTCAGTTTCAATTGACTATTTCAGTGTTGCTGTAATATTTTACTTGAAATTGATGAAAGCACTTCATTCACACAATTTATTTTAGTTAATTATCTATTATTAACTAATCTGTCATTTGACGTGGGCAGTCGATGGCAGTATATTTGTCCAATTTTTCTGCAAGTGTTGCGTTTAACAGGTTGATAGCGTCAAAGTTAGAATAATCTGTGAAGAAACACAACAAAGTTCAAGTAGTATATTCTGGCAATTCAAATTGGAAATACAATTAAGTTCTATCAACATCTCTAAGTTTTCAAATTTTGTTCAAATCATTGAGTCACAGTCCGAAGAATTCTCTAAGCCATAAGTCGTCCACGACCTAAAAGTTAAGTCGTCCACGAATTAAAAGATAAAGTCCTAGCTCGGCTGCAACTCAAGGCTAAGTCGTGCACAACCTAGAGGCCAAGTCGTAAAGTCTCAAATCAAAACAGAACAAATGAAGTGCAAATGAAGCTAAGTCTTGAGTCGTCCAGAAGCAAACATAACCTAAGGGGTTAAGTCGTATGCAATTAAGGTCGTGGGGGATCTTAAGTCAGTCACTTCGAAAACTATGCAGATTGGCAAAGTCGCAAAAAACTTCACGATATCTCTTCTCAACCCACTGATCCTTCTCCAACCCAATAACCCGTTATCTTCCTAACTCCTAACCCGTTAACTCATGTAGGACAATATCGCCTCCTCTAAATTCATGAATCAACTGAATCGAAATATGGTGACCCATCGCCTTCTCCTTGCAAGTCATTTAAAAAACTCAATCAAACTGCTTCAAGCTTGTCAGCAATCGATCATAACGCGATTCAAGAAGAAGCCCGATGTAAGGATTCGGATTGAGGTTGGAAAATGGGAAATCCATGTTCGAAAGGTAACAGTAATTGTGAAATTGGGCGAGCGATGAGTTTACTTATGTAGTGTAATGATGAAGGTGGCTGGAACTTAATTGGTGATAAGGTGAACTGATCGAATTCGTCTCTGAAAAGCTTCGAAGATCGTTAATGGGGGAAGTAAACACGGAAACAAGTAGGTGAAGATGGAGCGACCTAGACCTTTTATATCTCAAGGCAGAGGAATTTGAAATGGCACACGAGTTAAGATAAGTCGAAGCACACGACCTACGACTTAGGTGCGTACTTCGAGGGGCAAATGTTAACCCTCAAATTCTTACGACTCAAAAACTGCGCGACTCAATAAGAAAACGACTCAAGGTGGGCGACGACTCAATGGACAAACAACTCAGTGAGTTATCAACATAACGAGTTAACAGATACACGACTCAACAAGTCAAGAGGATGGACGACTTAAGGGACTGACGACTTACCAACTTAAGAAAGCTACGACCTAACGGCCTAAGAAAATAGACCAACTCAATACCATAAAGAAGTTGCCGACTCAGAGTACTTTACGACCTAAGGCATCCATAACTTAAGGCATCCACGACTTAAGGCATCCACGACTTAAGGTTTCTACGACTCAAGGGAAACAGCAACTCAACGGACCAAGAATTCTACGACTTAAAACCTCTGCGACTTAAGATATGTCATGTCTCAGGGGAAGTGCACGAGTTAAAGAGCCTGCGAGTTAAAAGCTTACGAGTTAAAGAACTAACGACCTAACAGAATTAAGACCTAAGCAACTTAGGGAATGTCACGACTTAAGAAAGTCCATGACTTAAAGACGTTACGACCTAAGACTTAGAGAACAAGTTCAATACCATGCCGCAATAAGATGAATTGTAGACGACTTACGACCTAGTTTAAGTCGTACACGACTTAAAACCGCAGAGACAAGATTTTCGTACTGCCTCACTTTAAACCGTGACCTCTTAACTCGCGAACGAGTTAGGACTTGTATCCAAATGAACAAAGAAAAGGTCAGAACCACTTCACTTACTCCACTGCCTACTGACTCTTGAACCTTGAGTCGAATGCGACTTATGACTCTCCATGAGTCGTGCACGACTCATGACTTGAGTGAAAAACTGCCGCCCAGAATCACACCTATAAATACGCGACCACCTCCAACATTGAAGGGACTTTTTTTGGACTCATTCTTTTCAAACACCGATACTCTGCTACATTCCAAACTAACTCAACACCCAAAGCTTTCAAGACACGTAGAATGCTATCAACAACTTCAAGAAGAAATCTCATGCATCCGACATGGATTTGAGGACCTTCACTTACATTGAAGTTTAAGCTACTCATTCAAAGTGTTTAGCAGTTCAAAGTGTATTGTACTTGGGAGGAATTGTATCAACTTGTAGCGAAATCATCAATAAAGATATTCAGAGTGGACATAGGCAAACTATTGAGCCGAACCACTATAAAATCGTTGTTATTCACTGCTTTTTCTGTGGTTTTCTGCTTATACTCTGATCCCGAATCATCGGGTGGTGCTTTCACAACTACACTTTACACACCGGGGTGCTAGCGTTCAAATTTTAGCGTTAACATAACCCTTCTATTCTTTTATTTTAAAATTTTAAAACCCCTTTTAAAACATTACATAATATTACCAAACCAGCTTTACATAAAAATACTTTTTATAACTCGATGTTCAACAAGTCCAACCTTGTTCTCAGAGAAATTCAGATATATGTTGATCAAGCGTAGGACTGAAAATCTGTAAGTACTTGGTAAACCGGTTTTCAACACCCAGTGAAAATATTTGGAAAATAGTTTTATTGAAAATATAGAAAATAGTTTTTAAAATAGAGGAAATATCTTTGGTGAGAATGCTCTGGAAATCATCACCCCCATCCATGGTCACAGTTAACCCAATGGTTACGTTGCCATCCCGGCAAAATCCATAGATAACTATAGGCCTTCACACGCCTCAATTACGCCGTGGAACCCGCTACAGATCGCAATCATACCCGGGCTTTTCGTTGCTATCACGACAAAAACCCATATAGCTATAAGCATCGGCGCCCTCGAATTTCGCTGCCAAAAGAATGAAACTCCTCCACTCGACCATAGATCGTAGCCTACCGATGTTACGTTGCTGTCAGGAAAAACCAAGTGTAGACTGTTGGCACTCATCGTCCACGCGATTTCCGCTATGGTCCACACAGTATATCGCAGCGACATCGAGTTACACTTTCGTCATAGCATAACCCAAATGCCCCTGTAGGCATCAGCGCCCTCGACTTCCGCTACCTAATGATCCTCAGGAACTAGTTTGTCCGGACTCCTTACAGGATTAACTTTAGAACCTCCCCTTTAGAGGCTTAAGGCAGTGCCACTCTGTGGCACTCCTGAGAAGTTCATTCAAAGGAGCGCCTTTTTCCCTAGAGCCACTTCAAAACACTTTATACTATACACATATAGTATTTTCCAAATCATACACCTATGAATTTCATATAAAGTTCCTTTACACAAAATCGATAATTCTCAAATTAGTCTTTCCCAAATTCCAATATCGGTTTTACCCAAAAATCAAAAGCCTTACCACCATAGGTTCCAAAACCTTTTCCAAAAATCATTCTCATAAGATCCTTCGTATATATATACACACACATATATATAATTAGCTTGGGAAAATCTTTAAATCATTTTATACTTGTATAAATTCCCTTTTTATACTTCAAATAACTTCAAAACCCTTTTTTCTGGCAATAGATTCAATAGGGGAAGTTTACCATATATAACAAAGACATATAACTTTGTTTATTCCAAATCAAATATTCAAATTTGATTATTCTAGACTCACCAGTTTACTTACTTACTTTCATAAAGTAAATTTCTGCCATAGAAATATCCAATTTCTATTTTATTTCATCATATATTTCACAAAATACACTTTCCATTTCAAGAACGATTTTTTTATCCACAAATTCTCAATATCACATTCATTCAAAATCGTACGATGTCCACATATCATCCGTATGCAATATTAGTCTGATCGCTCACTCAATCACACAATTTCACTTCCGAACTAGTATTGTCCACAAAACTTCCTAGTGCGGACTCATCTGGTTTCTTGATCAAAAACCGTCATTCTCCTTGCATAGCCATAACTACGATAGAGAATATGCAGAACCAATCAACAATCCATATCCAAGTTCGCCGTCGAAAATTGAGTGAAAAATCCCAACTTGGATCGACATAACTATCTCGAAATTCTGTGCTTGAATCTGTATCAAATCACTATACGAATAGGATAGTATACGTACATCTTACGTATTTATCTTCATTGATTATTAACCAAATCAATTCCCTTTCTATTCACATTCACTTTTTTTATTCACTTATTCACATTTGCCTTAATTCCTATTTGGATTATCACTTGAATGCTTATCTCAGTTGGATATTTAATCAATAACAGTTTGAACCCCGACCGGTTTATATTTAGAAAGTAGCTTGAAAAATTTAAAAATAGATAAATAGTTGAAAAATAATTATTAGTTTGTAAATAGCTGTAAAAAAAGTTAAGTAACTGTAAAATAGTTGAAAAATAGCAAAATAATGCAAAATAGTCGTAAAATAGTAACTAGTTATAAAGTAGTGGGAAAAATAGCAATTAGTTTATAAAATAGTTGTAAAATAGTTAAATAGGTCCAAAAGTATTTGTTAAATAAATATAAGATAGTCTGGGAATTTAAAAAGAAAAGTTGTATAATAAATAATTAGGAAAATAAATTTTAAACATCTTATATCAAAATGATTTATTTAAAATGGTCCAGAGTCAAACTGTTCAATGTCCCATCAATTTAATTTAAATTTCCACTTCCATTTAAATCGACCCAATTCTAATTTGAATAACTTCAATTTCCCTCGAACTTGATTTATCCTCAATTCAAGTTGAATTAACCTCAATTTCTTTCCAAATTCAAATCAAATTCCATTTGATTTTGAAACTATTTAACTTCGATTTCCTTTCAAATTTAAACCAATTCAAATTTCCTATTGAATTTTAAACTTATCCATCTTAAATCACAATTTCCATTAATTCAATCAAATTCAGTTTGAAATAATTCAATTTAAATCTCAATTTAAACCATCTTGAATTATATAAATTCAAGTTAAAATTTTTAAATGCTGATTTAATCCGTTAAATCAAATTAATCTTTATTTTAACTCAACAATTATATTCTTTGAATAATCTAATTCTTAGTTCAAATTTCAAAATTCTATTTTAAATTATCTTTACTTAACTTATTTCAAAGTTCAAGTAAGAGTTCAAAACAATTTTATGTTAAAAATTCAATTTATTACTCAGTTTTATCTTCCAGTTTGAAACCAGTTCTTAAACAATTTTAGTTTACAATTCAATTATTCAAATTTTCAGTTCAAAGTAATTTCATACCCCTAATTTCAAATTGAAGTTCAATTTCCCTTTTATCTCAATAATGGATATATTACCACACTTCATTTCTCATTCAGTTAAACAAATCCGATTCACAATTTAAAGATTATTAATAACGATATGATGATATCATCCAATTTATTTTGAAACAACCATCCATTTTCAATTTCTAGATCTCAAACCCATTTTTAGATCACACAAACTCCCAATTCAAATGAACCATTTAACTTCCCAAGTTAAATCTCAATTTCATCTTGAAATTTCTAATTCAGGTTGCTTGTTAACTTATTTAACTTTCCCAAAGTTAAATTCAATTTACTTAATCCAGCCAACCTTACCCAATCTGAATTCCCATTTCAACTTTTAAACTTCACAATTTAGATCATCTACGATTCCAATTTATATGTCATATTTACCTAAATATTTTACTTCCTTAAAACATTTCATTATTAAACACAACAATCATTTATGATAATAACCAATATTATCATATCTGGAAGCCAATTCTAATTCACCTTATTTTGAAACTCTTTCTCAACTTTAAGATTTAATTTCAGTTTGAATCCATTTTAAACTTACCTTTATTTAATTTTCAGTTTGGTTGTATTTCTATTACCACTTAATTTAGTTCCAATAATTTAACAACCAATTACCTTAACATTTTATAGTAAGAAATGTTGCTTTACTATTCAAAATATAATCTTATATAAAATCATTTAAAATCTTCATATAAGGAAATAACAAATACGCTCTCATACACACACACTCAACTCATTCTAGGGTACTATTGACCCTGTCCTAAATGAGTAATCCCACCAAAGCCAAGGTTCTCGCTTAACCTCGCTCTGATACCAAATGTAACGCCCGAAGTTTACGATCCCAAAAATTACAAATAGCTAGAGAAAAGAAGAAAGAGATAGAAGAAGGATAAATAGAAACAACATAGATTCTCACATTCGCAGCGGATTAAAATATAATATCAAATAATAACAGTTTATAAAGGAATACTGTATTTGACAATTTCATTTTAATACATCAGATTTACACACATACACAAATATAGGACATATACAAATCACATGTCTCAGATAAACAGAAATAATATCATAGCGGAAACACTCCATACGTTCCTGCCAGCCAGCTCGCCTCTTGAACTTCAGAACGTCTTACCTGAAAATCTCTAATACTCAGTCTGACCCGAGCATTATATCAAAGTAGCACCCGGGTCAGGCTGGAATCCAGCGTGAGTAAACCCATCAAACAAGAAATATTAAAGCATAAAATTTACTTAAAAACCATGGGGTAACTCGTTCTTCACTTATAAGTTCACAACTAATCACATTTATTAAACAATTAAACCTGTAATTACTATCATTAATTACATTAATTAATGATCCTCTAGTTACCTTCATTAATTAATTAAATGGTTTGAAATTAAATAATTATTGATTGTTAACAGGATTATTTGATTAATTCTCAGGTAAGTAATTTAATCAAGAAACATAAGTAATTTAATCCAAATTACTTCCATTATTAAACCAACTTCAATTAATTACATCCAATAATTACCATTAAATTCTTCACCAAGTAATTACACTTCATTTATCACATTAAGTAATTACTTATCTAATCATCCAATGATTATCTTAAATTAATTAAACTTAATTTAAATAACTTAAATTAATCACATTAAACTCAATTAATTACATTGAGTAATTAATTTCTTAATTACTTCCATTAAGTAATTACACTTAGTGTAACAACCCTGTATTTTGTAATTATTTTATTGTATATTTTAATTATTTTTAATGTAAGATTTTGATTTAAAAACTTATTTTACTTATTTGAAATGATTAAATTTATTATTTAAATATAATCTTGATTTTTATATGAGTTATAATTCCAAACTTGTGTAAGTTGAATATTTGCCTGAAATGCTGATTTTGGTCAAAATAGTCAAACTGTGACTTTTAACTTAAAATTTTAAAAGTCTAAAAATTTAATTTTTTTTTCTTTTATTATGAAAGTACATAAAATTCTAAGAACACCACTTTTCGTTTCATTGAATTTAGATGTAAATTGTGAAAGTTATACCCTTTACAATATTGTGCGTATATAGGGCTATTTAACAATGACTATTTTAAATTGTATAAATTACTTCTTCTTTGTTATATTCTATTTTAATATGTGATAATATGTTATATTATGTATATTTTGACTTTTAAGTATTTTTAAAATGAAAATATAATTTTTCTAAAGTTTATTTGAATTTATTTCAATTTATAAAGCCTAGTTTGTATTTACTGCATTTTTCTTTATTTAACTTTCTATTTAATAAAAATTAAATTATTATTTTACCTTGAAAATGTTTTAAAACCATTTTTAATTCAAATTTTATGTTATAATATTTTTTTTTTGTGAAGTAATAAATTTTCCAAAGTCATTGGAGATTTTCTTGTAATTTTTATGTCAGGGTTGCTATTTTTAAGCAATTTCTTATTTCCTTTTTCTATTTTACTTAAAATAAATTATTTCTTTTATTTTATTCTTACTTAGTTTCAGTTTTAAATAACATTTTTGAGTTTATTTTGTTTTTATAAAATTAAAAAGAAGAGGAAATGTCAAGGGTTTAGAAAGTTAAGAGATCTTAAAAGCCTGAAAGTAAAGACGTTTTATCCGTTTACTTTTGCAATTAATACATCAATTTATCTTAGCCATTCCTTTCCTCATCCTTTGCAGCTGACTCCCTCATATTATTCACGAATTTTCAAGCTCCAAATCCCTAAAAATCATGGCCTCCATCTTGAGAAAAAAATATGGTAATGGCTACATCTTTTTCTACCTTTTTCTTCTCATTTTCTATGTATTTTGCCTAGTTTTCTATGCTTTCTGGATTGGCCTCTACCACCCACCATCACCACCATACTCTCCACCATCCCCTACCACTCTTCCTTGGCATCATCTCTAGCCATCATTTCAGATCCATCCATGGCCACACCTCCCTTGGTGACAAAACTCCACAAAATTGCAAATAATGTCCAAAACAATGCACTAGCCACCACTATTACTTCACCACCTTCATACTTCACCATGGCCACCACCTCTATCCATGACCACCACCTTGCTACCACCACTACACTTCATTTTATCCTCTGTCCAGATCTGAAATTGACATGGCCAAGACTCCATGAACCAAAACTCCACAAAAAACACTGCATAAAGCCTTGAAACATTCATGATAGCCACCCTATCACTTCATATCTTCATCCACCACCTTGGCCACCACCATAGGCCGCCACCACCACCTTTTCCAGATCTCCCCACACCCCTCCATCTACTGTCCAAACCTGTACAAGTATGGCCAAGCCCCACTTGACCCAAGGCCGAGCCTTGTTGTGCTCAAAAACTTCATATATGTTGCCTTGATCAATTGTACGCTTCATGTTATAACCCTACCACTCCATACTCCTTCTAGCTGTGAGTTATGGTGCCAAACCTGAGCTATATCATCATCATGGCTGAACCCAAGAACCTCCTAGGCCAAGCATTTGAATGGTTAAAGCAAGGTCAAGTAATCTATTCCTTTGTTGCTTCGTATTTTCATTGTTTCAACATTGTTTTGCGTTGAATATTTATGTGTGTATTGTCTTGTTTTGGTTATTGTTTACAAGAAAAATATCAAGGCTCTCCATTCATTCAAATCAAAAGTCGTGCTGTATCGTGCTTGTCATACTTTTGGAACCGCTCTTGTGTTTGTTGTTTTGGTCTTCAGCTTGAAAAAGTGAGTCTTTCTCACTCTGACATTTATGCTTATGGAAAGTGAATTGATGACAAGAGTGTAGTAATATAAAATGTTTATGCAAGTTAATGATGATCGTATGATATGTTATGCCATGTTATTACCATGCTAAAACTGTTAATTTTCACCTGACATCTGATATATGACTATATATTGTGATATTGACCTTGTTTATATTATTCCTGTATATGATTACACTGCAAGTTCCCTGTTAGAATAGAATCATTACGGGCTGAAATGATAGGCCTGATTTATTTTATTTAATTTATTTTAACTTGGGATTGCAGGTTTGAAATGATAAAACCCGGATTTTCTTTGTAAATTACGGGTTGAAATGATATATTACCCGTATCACTTTACCTAGCGTAGAAAATTTTATACAGACCCGTAGTTAAAATATGCTTTTCTAAAAATTTTAAAATATTTTAGAAATTTAATAATTATAATATTTTGATTTGAAATTTAATAAAAAAAAAATTTGTAAAATATTATTGATTTTCTGAATAATTGTAGGTGAAATGAATTAATGAAAAAGTTAGAAATTTTGAACATAAGTTATTTTGGAAATTTTGATTTAATTATAACTGGAAATTTAATTGAATATGAAATTATGATAAATTTATGATAATTTGAATTTAAATAAATTTAAAGTGATTTTTATATCATATTAATGATTTAAATAAAGTTGAAACGTGAAATGAATAAATATTTTAAGTTGAAACTTTGAAATATAACTAGAATTGGAAATTATGAAATTGACGTAAAGTGAACTTTTAGTTAAGCAAATAAAAATAAAACTAAGTTATATTTGAGAATTTGAACTTAAGTGTTAAGTTGAAATTTAATGTAATGGATTTTAAAAATTCAACATTGCAATTTAATAAGTGAATTATTATTAAATCTTGATTTTTGAATGGAAATTTAACTTTATAAAATCATGAACCTGAGGAAAAATTAAATGATGTTATAAATGTGAAAATGTATGATTTTATAAGTTAAAAATGTTTTAAATAAAAATATAATTGGTTGAGAAATTATATTGAATATTTGAAGCTATTTGACTGTATTTTTGAAATGCTATTAATTACAATGTAAATGATATTACAGCATTTGAAAATGCTGTAGTTGATGATAATGAACTACAAAGCTAAATTGAATTAAAAGCTATTATAGCAATTTTTGTAAGTGCTATAAATTGTTGAATTTAACTAAGTTTATTTGAAATTTAAGTAAACCCTATTACAACATTTTAAATGTTGTCTTTTGTTAAATTGAACTGTTTTGAATGTATTTTTCCGTAGCGTTTTCTAAATGCCACGAAAAGTGAATTTTCACTGCTTTGATAAACTTAAGTGAATAAATGAACTTTGGAAGTCGAAAATTTTGGAAATTTAATAATTTAATTATTAAACATAATAACTTCATTTTAATGATTAAAAATGATTTTTGGAATATATATTGTTTTGAAATATGGATTGAAATGATATTTTAAATTTAATAAAATGAATAATGATTTGAAATGAATGTGGTTTCGAAAAGATATGATATTTTGATATATTCAATGATTGAAATGTGGTTTTGAAAGGATATGATATTTTGATATATTAAATGAGTGAAATGTGGTTTTGAAAACATATGATATTTTGATATTAAAATGGTTTGAAAATGGGGTTTTGAAAGATATGATATTTTTGATATTAAATGATTTGAAAAACGGAGGTGGAAAGATAGGACATTTTGATATTAACATGATTTAAAAAAGAAGTTCTGAAAAATATGATATTTTGGAACTGAAAGGTAGTGTTGAAAGGGTGTGAAAATTTAATATATTGAAATGGTTAGAAATGACTTGATATTTATTTTGATAAATATTTGAATTGAAAGATATTTTACGATGATATATTGAAATGGTTTTGGAAATGATTTAATCTTTATTTTGATAAAGATTTGGATGGAAAAGGGTATTTTATTTTGAAGTATAAAATATTGTTTTAAAGTTATAACTATGGGTTATAATAACGATTGGTTGTTAAAGAGACCGGGATCAGATATTGTCTTATAGCCGGCCAATACCGAAAACCACTTTAACAACTGTGTACGCGGTGGAGATTCCAGAATGAAGTAGGATGGTGGCGACGTTCTCGAGGGATATTACGTGGACAAACCTCCCGTGAGTTGGCATATATGACTTAAACAGGAGCTATACCGGGCTACACAAAGGGTCGCACCCTTTCATCGAGCATGCTCCATCGGAAAACCATTCTATTACTGTTGTGATTCGATACGGTGGCGCCACTTTGATTCGGGGGTATTGTTCGAGGTGGGCGGAAGCTGCTGGCTTGCCTTCACCACCGGTCCGGGAGTGCAAACGGTGTATCCACCCTGGCATTGCCTCGCATGTCGTGTCATATCCTTATACCGAGCCCACTACGATTTTGGTTTTAAAGATCCGACCGCGTTAAGGTTCACCATCCCCTTAACGCTATTTTCTATATGATTATACTTTAGTGATTAGACACTACCGTATATAGCGTATATTACTACATATTAAATAGTTTAACGGATCCTTAGAGGATGGGTGGTCCCAAGCATCCTTTAAGTTACCGATGCATTTTGTTACTGTTCACTTGAGTTGATTTACAGTTTATAAGTATTTATGTCCTGACTCGAGGGTTTTGTGTTTTTCTTTACGCTCGGGTCAGATTGATTGAGTTAGCATTCAAGATTCACCTTCGGCGTTGGAGCTTTCCTTGAAGATCCAGCCATCTATTTTGTTTCAGTATCCAGTGGTTCAGTGATGTATCTGATTTGTACCTGATGTATCCTGTTACTCTTTTGTTGTATCTTATTTAACTCTGATGTATCTCATATTTATATAGTAGCTTCATGAACTACTATCTCTTTTTCTTCCGCTGCATTTTTATATACTCTGTGTCTGTGATCTGTGATTTTTATTTACTGTATATTCTGAGGTTTGCCAAAAATTTATTTACAACATGGTATTTTTAGCAATTCAATTCCGACATGTGTGTCTGCCTATGCACTTATAATGGATGCGAACGGTTGAAAAATATTGGTTGTTACAGTTGGTATCAGAGCTTTGGTAGCTCTAGGCAAAACTCAGCATATGGAGTGAATGTATTTACAAAATCACTTTCATTCGAGTTTGAATCTCTCCCTTTTGACTCGATTCCTTTGAATTTTGGAACATTCCCTACGGTTCCAAAATCCATTCGTTTCCCTCACTATTCATCTTCTTTTGACTCTAGAGCATTCCATAACTCCGCTTCGAATGATCTTTCTAGTGAGTCAGCGGTCACGCCAATTTCAAATTTAATTGAAAAAGGGGGAAAACTCCTTTACAGTTAGCATCGATTCACCAGAGATTCTTATCTATCCTTGGTTTAGATGGTAATATCTTTTGTTATTTCAAACTCTAACTCTTGAGATCGAATGTAGATTTACCCTAGAAAAATCAACATTGATCTTATTCTTTAAGTTACGTTTGACCCGGTTAAGGTTGCCCGTGATTTATATAAGCTTATTCATTTTCCTATTCTGTTATTTAATCATGTCATCCTTGTTTCCAACTTATTTTTAAATCATAATCTCCTTTGATTTGTGTTAATCAAAAATTTGAATCTCTATCCTTCTTTGAAAATCTATTCATGTATAGTGTATTTGTAAACTAGTATTTAAAATTAAAATGTTTTATATATTGTGTTGTTTGAGTTGTTGATGTTGAGTTGGGTTTCTGATCGATACGTCTGATCAGCGCTATCGATAAGATTTCCAAAACACTTTGACAGAACAAACGGACACAATATATTTTAAAAAAAAATTGGTTAATGAAATAAATTTTGATATATAAGTAAATTTATGGAACTTAATGAAATGATTTAAATTGATAATTTGAAATGATAATACTTGATTTATCATTTATTGTTCTACAAATAGATCTATAAATATTTGTTTATAAATTTATTTGGGAACTGAAATGAATTTAAAACAAGAATTTGAGGATTTAAATTCCGATTATTTCGAACTTTGGTTTAAAGTTTTAAAAGGTTATATTATTTAAAGTATTTGAATAGAATTTGTTTTCAAAGAATTTTAAAGGTTTAAAATTAGTGCTATTCTCTTTGTCGCTGGAAAATAACTTCGGTGATGATCGCGACATCATCGACGTTCATTTTCGAGTTTCGAAGTTAAAAGACTATTCTGTGGTCTTGCTACAACTTTGTTTTGGGAAATTAAATTGATTTGAATATCTAAAATATGACTTGATTTATAATATATATATATATATATATATATGATTGAA
Organism: Allium cepa; assembly: GCA_030765085.1. Taxonomy (NCBI): domain Eukaryota; kingdom Viridiplantae; phylum Streptophyta; class Magnoliopsida; order Asparagales; family Amaryllidaceae; genus Allium; species Allium cepa. The sequence continues at coordinate 814,539,549 of CM060931.1, forward strand.
ATTTGATTTGACATATTATATATGTATATATATTATTTCTTATCTCTAAATGGTCTGAAAAAATCGAAAATTTAATTCTTAATGTAACGTCCCGGAAATTTTCAACTTTCGAAAATTCAACATCGATACTCACTTTATCGACTGCCGAGAAATCGAAGGCCGGAAAACCGCAATGTTATGGTTTAAGAAAAAGAAAGAGGTAGAAGAAGATAGAAAAAGATAGAACAGAACAGAAGAAATAGAGGGAAAAGAAAACAGAAAATAGAAAATAGGATAGAACGGGACAAAAAAACAACAGAACAATAGAATCTCACAATTCGCAGCGGAACAACATATAATAATAAATCAATAATCTTTAAACAAAGAACTATATCAGTTATTACATTACATCACATTTCATTACATCATATCATCAGAGTGTACAACAACATACAACAACAAACAGTGCAGCGGAAAAAGAAATACTATATACAAGTAATACGCCATGCCATCCAGCTTGCCTCCAGCAACTCCAAAAATATCTAGAATATCCTGATAAACCTTAACTCTTGACTGCCCGTGTGAAAATTGGTGGGCACCCAGAGTTTAGGAAGGAAAACAATAAACTCCGAGTCAGTCATGTGACTGGCGTGAGAACTCAAAACAGTTTATTTATCTTTAAAATCAAAATAGAGGAATATTTTTAAAGTCAATTCGCAATGCTTTTAAAAATGAGACTACCATAAGACCTCCCGCCACACACACAATGCAAACGCAGACTTGGAGGAGATTTCTCCTTATGATAGTCAAAGATGCTTGATACGCATTAAAAGAAAACATTTGATATTATTATTAGTGCATAGTGTAGAACAAATTCTTTCGAAAGTAGAATATAAATCTTAGCCAGCATAGGTACCATTATATTATGCCTACTAATAGCTACCATATTAGATGGCAGGTTCTACAACTAAAACCGTACAAGTTTCGTATTGTTTCTTTGGATTTCCAACGAATGATCAGGCCAAGGAACTTCCCATTGCCCCATGAGAATGCCTCTGGATGGACATCCCCGAGAACCAAACCGGATCTCTGCCAACACAAGGCCGGGTTACCCCTAACTGAGTAACAACTGACCGAATATGCCATCCCCCGGTCCTTTGGGACCTTTCACCGAGCGCTCCCAATCAATTCACACAATCATAAAGTGTTTTCAACATGAGTAAGTATCTGGGCTCCATACCATGATACCACCCTTTTCCAGAAGGAAATGCACACATCCTAAAGGGCGCTACCCGTCATAACCTTGCCGCTTCTTTCCTGTTTTGACCATTCACGGGGTGTGAGGCTCGACGAAGTCACGTCCACAAAAACACACTTTATACAAAAGCCATGCTTTGGGTCAACAAATAATCATAGAAATGATCACTAAGATAGACGATCAAATAAACGATCCTATCACAAATAATCAACACAATGATCATTTCAGCAACACTCAGCATGTCACATTACCAAATTGGGAATATATCGCTGATAACCTTCAACTACATAACCTCTGAGCTCGTACGTCTCAAAGAAGGGTGTTAAGCTAAAAGAATAAATTCTCCGCCACCAACATAAATATATTTGAATGAAATCGTCTTTATATCTCAATTTGTAACGTCAGACATACAATCCATACAAGTCTGTTCCGGGCTCGAACAAAACCGAAGGCACTTACAAAGAAGTCCTTGCAATCCGGATAATCTCTAATCACGTCCGGACTTCCCATCACATAGGGAGAACTCAATACCGTAGCTACTCGGTGCAGAGTCAATCGACGAGTTGTCCTTTCGCTTTCAAAAAGATCCAGTCTTCAACACCGGTCTTCAAATGCAATTCATAACGACGTATCACATATTCGGGATGGGTTATACGACCCCATGGTCCTTTCCCGGTTAACCCGAATAGTGAGCGCTTATTCAAAAATAAGTGTGGCATTCAAATTAAATCAAATCACATCAAATACCCATTCAAAGGGAAATATTGATAGTCGGTTATTGAACTATCAATGGATATGCACACATCACCAGTTTCCAAATAATTTTCCAAATTATTTATTTTCCAAAATATCTTTACTAGATATATAATTTCCACACTTCAAAAATAAATCAATATTTATTTTTAAACAACTTCCCTTTTCATTCCTAAATTCCATAGTGAATTTATATTTCCAAAATATTTATGAATATACGACTTCAATTATTCATTTCAATTTTATCTTCAAAAAGATAAATTCTCAAAATATTCACCTTATATTGGAAAACATTTCCATACTTATTTATTAATAAGTAATTCACAAATCCATTTATTTTCAACACTTGGAAAATATTAAATATACTTAAATCGAGATTAAGTATATATTTCATTCTTTAAGGAAATCATTCTCTTAAACATATTTATTTGGGCCAAAACGAATGTTGCGTAAAACATCGTTACGACAACCCAAAATCACTAGTATAGGGATTCGAATTTAAGATAGATATATAAATCCCAATACTAAACAAAACATTTCCTTTCGGAAATCATTTACTATAACAACAGTGTTATAGTCCACTATTTCTTTTTATTTCTCGAAAACGTCTATTTCAACAATAAATGTTGAAATCTATGGTTTCGAATCTCAACACATTTTAAAACATCGTTAGATCGTTTTAATTCTATTTAAAATATCACATTCAAAACAATTTCTTTAACATATTATTCACTATTCAAAAACGTGAATATACTACGTTAACACATTTCATCCTTTTATACATTTCGTTTTAAAGGATTATTCACGATCAAAAATGTGAATATAACTCCATTAATAGGTTTCAACAATTTACTTATCAAAATAAGTCGTTTACGAATTTATAAAAACAACGTTTATAAATCCCTTTATTAACCTGTTCAATTTATATCTCAATGATATACTAAAAATTCATATTATAAGTCAAATGCTTATAAAACGATTATTTTACAAAATCGTTTCTTTGAACTTCATAATTATAAATCTTATAACTTATAAGATTCAATTATTTATCCAAAACCATTCTTTTAATAAATTTATAAATTTTATAAACCTACTGCTTATAAAAATTCCTTTTATAACTTCACCGTTTATAATTCTATAAATTTCATTTCTATTTATGAAATTCATTCACAGTTCATTCTAACACTTATAAAAACTTTCAAATGTTTTAATTTATAAATATCAATTTATAAATCCTTTATATAAATCAATTTATATCATTCTTTTAAAACATCTTTAATCTCCTTTACAATTTCATCCTTTTGATTTATAAAATAATCAAATTTTATAATCCTATATTTCAACTTTTTATAGTAAATTCAAAAATCCCGATTAAACTCTTTTTATAAAGTTAATAACCCATATTTTCAAAAATCAGCCTTTTACTATATTTCTCAAAATTTCATAATTTTTATAACATTAAAATTATGACGTTTATTTATTTAAAATGGATCAATTTCTAAACATATAGTATATTTTCAAAAATCACTTTAAAAATCATTTTAAAGTTCCAAAATTTGGACCAATGATGCTACACACCAAATAGTTAATCACGACAACAACGATATCATATATCGATATGATAATCCATCAAATATCAAAATATCTGAAATCAAATAAAAACTGTTGAGGAATCCAGTTGGATCCCTCCAACCTGTTTTCCTGCATCCACAAACATTAGCACAATACCAATTTCGCTCCAGTACGAAATTATCGCGGTATATGTTTTTATTAATTATTATCCGCTTAATAGACGGCGCAATAGGGTCTCATCCGCTAAACAAATGCGGGAAATCAATAACTCCAATATATACATATGCCAATATATATATATTGCTATTATATATAATACCAATTTCACTGTTTATGAAATATTCGCGGTATATGTTTTTAATAAATAACATCCGCTTACTAACGGCGCATAATGTCTATTTTAACAATCAATAGATAACAATCATCATTCAAACATGCATTCAAATATTTTAAATCTAACTATTTAAAATAAAATCGAAACTGATTCGATTGAGTGAGAAGTTCTCACCTTGATTTTATTTTCGTTTTAGCGATTTATTTCGAATAAAATTAAACGGACGTTTAATTTTACCCGAAATTCTCACTAACTCCAAACGACTCCAATCCAATTTCATCGCGTAGTGCTCGTCCATACGATTCCAACACTTCTTGTTTCACGCGTTTTCGGCCTCGTATGAAAAAGATATCAATTTTACAAGTTACACGATTTTAAAAATTAAAATTTACAACAAAATATTTTCTTTTATAACCTATTCGAGATCGTGGCCGTAGATTTCAAATCCCCTCATCTGGACCGTAGGACGCACCCCCCCTTCTCCCTCTCGTTCTCCATCTACAGGTGAAAAAAAACACGGTCGAACCCAACTCAACAATTAGGGTTTTATATTGCAACCTCCTCGCTCGAGTAAACTTCATCACACTACCCTCATTCGAACGCCTCCCACATGCTCTACACTCGGCTCCATCCCCATGAAGCTCGGCTCTCTATTGCACGAGAAAACACGTGCGCAATAATCAACCTTTAAGCCCAAATTCCTATCGATCTACAGCTCCGTTTCCAATCACAACCGTTGGATTGGTAGATCTTGCCATGCTCTACATCTTTCATTTAGAAGGTTTGTTGAATCGTTGCACAGATTTGGAGATTTGAGGGGAAGAAGTTGGAACAATTTCAGCCTTCAATAGTTAACTGGCGGCTATGCTTATAGATTAGGGTTTAGAATTTTATATTTATTTTTTTCTTGAGTGAAGGGTCTATTTATAGAAGATTTTTCAATCACTATTCATCCGGGAATTCCAAACTCAGATTTACGCGCCGAAACTGACGTTCCTAGGGTTTATCCCGCGTTCCGGACACAATGGAACATGTTTCGAAAGCTAATTCGGACATCTGTGCGAGTTATGGCAATAAACGTTCAATTTAAATTAAACCGATTTAAGCGATTTTCTAGGCGTTTTAATTTGTACCGGACAAACGGTAAATCCAATTGACACGAAATTTAAAACCTTACAATAATATCACATTGCGGATCCGATGAAACTGGTTTCGTCGAAATCCGAGACTTTTTGAAAAATGGCTATTTTAACTCGCCAAATTAATATTAAAAATAATTCGATGCGTTTCGAGCTGCCACGATCAAACGATAACTCCGATTGACACGAAAATTAAAATCCGGTAATAACTAACTATTACGGATCCAATGAAACTATTTCGTCCAATTCTGAGACTGTTCAAAAATTGACTATTTTCACTAGTCGTTTTAAATATTAAAATATTCAATTTTCACAAATTAACTTTTAATTCGATTTTAAAAGTTCTAAAATATCTTTCTAACTCCAACATGATAAAATAAAATTTTACAAATCATTTTCAATCATATTTAACTCAATTTTCAATTATTTCCATAATTTAACATATTAAATTATTGATTTAATTATTCAATTAAATCCAATAATTCAAATAAAAATTTATTCAACTTATAAATTCACTTATTAATATTTAAAATTAATTAAATATTCAAATTTTAATTAATAAAAATTCTGGGTCGTTACAATCTTCCCCCCTTAAAAGAATTTCGTCCTCGAAATTATTAAGTAAGAAAAGTTACAGAATCTATTAATTTTCCAAAATATATAGTTAAACTTCTTACAATAACTTTACTAAGTTTCAAATCATACTTAGTTATCTTTTCAAAAACAACTACTATTGTTTAACTTTCAATTCCAAAACAAAGTTAAAGTTTTCAAAACTTTCCAATTTTCTCAAATTTTTTCTAACGCCTTAAATTTTCGGAAAAATTCGCCATAGTCTCCTTTACGCGGCTCGATCCGGAAAAAAAATGACAGTATATATATCACAAATATACATCTCATCAAGTAATGAGGCATCCCGAAGGGAAAAAATGTAAAAGTACGATATTTAATCCGAGATATGTACCTTATATTTTATTAGCGAGCATATACGGCTAATATAGCGCGAAAGCGAGCTCCAAATGCGAAGCAAACGCGATCCGCACCTACTAATCACTCAACAAACAACATGAGAATCATGTATATAGACAATAGTATCAATATACAACCTATAGCAACATAACAACTATATATGCCAACATAGCAATGCATCCAATAGCAATATATATTCAACCATCAACCAACTAACATCCATAACCAATATATATATATATATTCATTCATATTCTCATTAATATTTAATGAATCAGGTTTTCAATTTAATCACATTTGATTCTTTAGCAGTGGATGTTTTTACTAACATTCATTTTCAATTAGTTTATATTCACTAATTCATATTCAAGTTGGTTCACTTCCAATTGAATTCCAATTTCTTTAGCTTTCAATTTCATTAACTCAATTTCATTAACACTTAATGAATTATATACAATCAACTAACAATCATATAACAACCAATGTATATTAATTACAACCAAATTCCTTTGCTCACAATTGGTTTAAATTAAATTGATTTTTCATTCTATTATTCAACTTCCAATGACATTAGATTTTAATGAATTATCACTTACATTCATTATTTCATATCAACTTAATTCACATTCAATTCATTCATTCAATCCAATTACTAAAGTTGAATTTCATTTCATATAACTCAAGTTCACATTTAATTGATTAACATTTAATCCATTAATTCAATTCAATTTCATTCAATATCTCTTAAGTTATACTCCATTTATAAACATCACTTGTTTTTACATAACTTAAATTCCTAAATATATCCATATAGTTTCACTTCTTATATAGACAAGTTTATTTCACAATTGTAAATCACTTTAATTATAATTCAATTCTTATAATTCTTTTGCTTATACAATATTCTTCAATTTAGATTATTCAAACATCTAAACAATCAACTTATATACACTTTAATAATTCTGAAAAATTATTCCTTTATATATAAAAATATAATCAAGGTAAAATTATTTCATTTACCCAATTTAAAAACAATATTATGTCGAATTGTTCTATTCAAGTGTTTAGAAACCCCTTCAGCATAGTTTTGCAGACCGCGCTGACGAAAGTTCATATGCCACTCAATAAACCAATCATCACAATATAAAACAATTTTATATTCACTAACAAATACGCTCTCATAGCTATTATTACACTCAAACTCATTCTAGAGTACTACTGACTCTATCTCTAATGAGAAATACCCAACAGAACCATGGTTGTCGCTTAACCATAAGCTCTGATACCAAATGTAACGTCCCGGAAATTTTCGACTTTCGAAAATTCAACATCGATACTCACTTTATCGACTGCCGAGAAATCGAAGGCCGGAAACCCGCAATGTTATGGTTTAAGAAAAAGAAAGAGGTAGAAGAAGATAGAAAAAGATAGAACAGAACAGAAGAAATAGAGGGAAAAGAAAACAGAAAATAGAAAATAGGATAGAACGGGACAGAAAAACAACAGAACAATAGAATCTCACAATTCGCAGCGGAACAACATATAATAATAAATCAATAATCTTTAAACAAAGAACTATATCAGTTATTACATTACATCACATTTCATTACATCATATCATCAGAGTGTACAACAACATACAACAACAAACAGTGCAGCGGAAAAAGAAATACTATATACAAGTAATACGCCATGCCATCCAGCTTGCCTCCAGCAACTCCATAAATATCCAGAATATCCTAATAAACCTTAACTCTTGACTGCCCGTGTGAAAATTGGTGGGCACCCAGAGTTTAGGAAGGAAAACAATAAACTCCGAGTCAGTCATGTGACTGGCGTGAGAACTCAAAACAGTTTATTTATCTTTAAAATCAAAATAGAGGAATATTTTTAAAGTCAATTCGCAATGCTTTTAAAAATGAGACTACCATAAGACCTCCCGCCACACACACAATGCAAACGCAGACTTGGAGGAGATTTCTCCTTATGATAGTCAAAGATGCTTGATACGCATTAAAAGAAAACATTTGATATTATTATTAGTGCATAGTGTAGAACAAATTCTTTCGAAAGTAGAATATAAATCTTAGCCAGCATAGGTACCATTATATTATGCCTACTAATAGCTACCATATTAGATGGCAGGTTCTACAACTAAAACCGTACAAGTTTCGTATTGTTTCTTTGGATTTCCAACGAATGATCAGGCCAAGGAACTTCCCATTGCCACATGAGAATGCCTCTGGATGGACATCCCCGAGAACCAAACCGGATCTCTGCCAACACAAGGCCGGGTTACCCCTAACTGAGTAACAACTGACCGAATATGCCATCCCCCGGTCCTTTGGGACCTTTCACCAAGCGCTCGCAATTAATTCACACAATCATAAAGTGTTTTCAACATGAGTAAGTATCTGGGCTCCATACCATGATACCACCCTTTTCCAGAAGGAAATGCACACATCCTAAAGGGCGCTACCCCTCATAACCTTGCCGCTTCTTTCCTGTTTTGACCATTCACGGGGTGTGAGGCTCGACGAAGTCACATCCACAAAAACACACTTTATACAAAAGCCATGCTTTGGGTCAACAAATGATCATAGAAATGATCACTAAGATAGACGATCAAATAAACGATCCTATCACAAATAATCAACACAATGATCATTTCAGCAACACTCAGCATGTCACATTACCAAATTGGGAATATATCGCTGATAACCTTCAACTACATAACCTCTGAGCTCGTACGTGTGACGCCCCACCTCTATACCCACGCTAGCCAAGAACACTACGGTGTAGTGCTGTCAACAAGCGCGGAGAATAAGGCTGTTGAGGAGCGACCATCCATGTAATTTCTTATCACACGGTGGCTATAAAATAATCTTCGGAAACAAATATAGAAGTAAGCATAACATGCGAATCAATCACAGATATCCATATCACAAAGGCGGAAAGAGATATGAATATATATCACATAAAAGTGTACATCAGAGTAGTGGTCTAAAAAGATCCACGATAATACAAAAGAATCTATACGGTAATGCAAGGCGACAAGCCATGGAATCTATACGTACAGTGATAGGGAATGGCCTAATATATTGAGGCGCTAATCTTTCCCTATCAACGGGAACGTACAACACCTATCATAGGTGAAAAACGAGTAAAATTCTGGACCTAAAACCAGCTTCTCACCGACCTTAAGCCAACAAGAGGGAGATTGGCATAGCATTCCCTAGAGTGTCTCGAAGAATGCAATACCAATACTAGATTGGAAGCTATAATTATAGGAAAATTCAACAAGAGAAATATGATTTTCCCGACTTCCACAAAAATCAAGCACACAACACGAAGAAGGTCTTCCAGAGTTTGGTTCACACGCTCTACTTGTCCATCGGACTGGGGTAATAAGCGGTGCTTAAATTAAGCTTCGTTTCTAAAGCTTTTTGAAGACACTTCCAAAAATCCACTAGTAAACAATGGATCACTATCGCTATCGATAGAAGTAGGAACTCCATGTAATTTAACATCTCCTTTAACAAAGAGTTTGGGCCAAAAGAGGAACGGTTCGGTTAATCCGAACAGGGAATAAAATGGACGGATTTAGTAAGTCTATCTACTATAACTCATAAGTTATCATGACCCGAACGGGAACGGGGAAAGACATCTATAAAATCCATGGAGATTTGGTCTTACTTCCAAATTGGAATTTCTAAAGGTTGCATTAACCCACCAGGCCTTTAGTGTAGGGCCTTGACAAGATGGCGAGTCATACAACACTTAACAAAGTTAGCGATATCAGATTTCATTCACTCCAAATAATAAAGTCGCTTCATATCTACGTACACTTTACTACTTCTAGGATGAATGGTAATTTTGGAACGATGTGAATCTTCTAAAATATATTGACGAAGATCACAAATATTTGGTACGATAAGTCTACCAAACTTTTAAATGTCGCCACGAAAATCAATATCGAAGTCTTTCTAACTTTCAATAATAATTTTATCCCTACAACATTGGCTAAGAAGAGCCAATTCAGAATCTAGCCCTTTGAGCTACAAGAATGCAGTCTAAAAAGAATAAGGAACCTCTAGACTACATAAAACAAGGGATGCATATAAATCGGATTTCGCGATCTCGAATCTCTCAAGTGAATAGAGTCTCGAGATCGTTCCATTCGGATATCACCATAGAAAACAACTACTTGTTGCTTACGACTAGTGCATTGGCAACAAGATTTCCCCTTTCAGGGAGTATATAGAATATCAAGATCATAAGATGCAAGAAATTCGAGCCAATATAGTTGACGCAACTTAATTATGAGAAATAGATATCCCAATGATTTATAATTGAGGTAGAGAACAAATTTCTCCAACTATAATTGAAAAGAAGGAATTTTGTCCTCTTTCCCAAAAAGCTAAAACTTTAAAAATCACAATTACCTTTATAGAAAAATTTATATTTTACAAGTCAATTTATTGTGTCTGATTGTCTCATCAAAGCGTTTAGGAAATCCCTATCGATAGCGTTGATCAAGTGCATCGACCAGAAATCTTAAAACACTAAATGGGCAATACAACACAAAATTACCTTTTTATAGGAATTTAAAATATCTTCTTAAAAGATTTGTAAAATTTTAAATTTCTATTTTCATCCAAAATTAATAAATACAAGATTGGAATTATTGAGATATCCATAGAATACTTGATTTATAAAATGGATGAAACAAACTGGATAAACTGAATGACACAATATGTCATTCATATAAATCATAATGAGTGCGGAATGCGGTATGTGGAAGGCTAACTTCCGCAACTCGTAGTGATTGAAATCCGGTGGCAAGGTCAAACTAGAAAGACCTTAACACCACTTAAAAGGTTGCTTAGGTAATGATCCTAAGACAAACTCAAAAATATCGGAGAATTCTCAACCGATATGAATGAGAGAGATATCTCTTTATTCAACATGTGAACTTAAAGAATAAAATGATGCCATCGATTTGAAATCGAAATCACAAAGGAAAAATATGAATCTGCTTAACAGATTGAAAATGTCGAAAAAGGAATTGTCCATTCGGAACAATTGGATATGGGCTTCAAAGTGATTAAGCCAATCCTTTCACGCAAATCAATTCCGAAACCTAAGCAATGCACAATACGCAAATCAGTTCGAAAAGAAAAATCACATGTAATAATTTCGACATCAATAATAAGCAAATTGAGTGTTGCGAATCCTCTGATTCGGATTCACAATCCTCAAAGAAGTCATCAATCCCAAAATATAAAAATAAAGAGAATCAACAAGTTCTTCTGATAAATAAAAATGATGAGGGAAACCCATATCAAAAAGAACTCGAATCGGATAATCGCAAACAAATGAAATCAAGGATTAAATAAGGAATAACTTGACCCAGAGAAGTTTCGTTAGAAGCTTTTAGCTTTCCTTCTCTCTTACTAGGTCGTGTGGGACATGTAGACAAGTAATGGCCCGAGCCCTTGCAATAGCGGCAATAGAGGGGTTCTGGGCACTTAGTTACATAATGGTCCGAGGAACCACAATTGTAGCATCGTTTACGACTAGAGGTAGATGGCTTGGCTACCGAAGTTTCTGGTCCCACCTTCTTCTTACTTAGAAGTATGGGGCAGACAGAAATATGATGACTGGAATCTTTGCAGTAACGACAAAAGAGTGGTTCCGGACACTCCTTCGATAGTGGTCCCTAGAACCACAGTTGTAGCATTTTCCACAATTAAGGATTGGAGTCTTTGCTCCAAAAATAGGTTGCTTCACCTTCTTATCGGGATGAGGGCTTTTGAATTTAATACGCCTCTTCTTGGAAATCCCAATATCATTATCAATCCCTCTATCAGCCTCTTTTTCTTGTAGCGTGATATCTACAAGTTGGTCGAAAGGAACTTCTTGTTTCAGAGGTAAAACCATTTCGGTATCCTTATCCAAAGCACAGATAAACCTTTGATTCTGAGCAAGATCCAAAAGTTGTTGGGCAGACATGAATACGCCATCCAGAGAAGGACTACTGGATTGACCAGCGCCAGAACTGCCAGAACTAACCATCTCTTCTTCTTTTTTAAGAAAGAAAAGAAGAAGAAGGAAAAGATTATTCTCAGAATGAATATCAAGCAATCTTGGCTGATAAAACAAGGAATCATAAAGAAAACAGGATGAATTGGTTCGAAGACTCGAACCAAATCCTGAAGCACGATTCCTAAGGTGGACTTAGGACAATGATCCTTTTTAAGTTATTCTATATTGTTCTGAAGTTTGGCTCTGATACCAAGCTGTGACGCCCCACCTCTATACCCACGCTAGCCAAGAACACTACGGTGTAGTGCTGTCAGCTAGCGCGGAGAATAAGGTTGTTGAGGAGCGACCATCCATGTAATTTCTTATCACACGGTGGCTATAAAATAATCTTCGGAAACAAATATAGAAGTAAGCATAACATGCGAATCAATCACAGATATCCATATCACAAAGGCGGAAAGAGATATGAATATATATCACATAAAAGTGTACATCAGAGTAGTGGTCTAAAAAGATCCACGATAATACAAAAGAATAGCAACGCGTGCTATACAAAAGAATACAACTATGAGTCTATATCTCAAGTGTAAACAACAAAAGCTGCTAATCTAAACAAGTAGCCAAAAGTCTGAGTAGTGAATCACTGGGGGAGGAGTCAAGCAGTAGCACCTGTAACATCTCGGTCTGACCCGAGTATTATTTATAAGAAAATAATAAACGGATCAGTCTAGCTATAAATATCAGATGACATGATATAAAATAAAAGATATGGCATAAACATAAAATATCCATACTGACATACTACTATAAGTATGCAAATAATGATCAACAGGAGATCAACCGATAAGAGATAAATCAACATCACAAGAATCTTCTCAAAGATCCAAAGAGGGCATCATACCCTAAACTTGTACTCATGACAAGTCAAAGAGATAAATTCCAGAAATCAACACAAGAAATCCAGAAATCATAAAAAGGGAAAGAGGCCTATCACATGACGGTCCGAAGACCATGGGGAGCTACCCCATATGTGTGAGTCGAAATCACACTGATTGAGGTCTAGACTAACCAAAAAGCAAAAAGGTATGTGTGAATGAAATCACACAAGTGGTGTCTAGTCTAACCTCGCAAACAAGAGACATCGCACAATTGCTAGTCTAAATCATAAGAATGATCGTCATGATCAACGAGAAGTGTCAATTACACTAAGCTAGTAAATATAGAAGATTAGCTTCATGTCCCATAACCACTTGCTTAACTTAAATATTTACGAACAAACTGTAAATCTTCACTAATAAAATTGTCACAAGAGGTTCAATCGAACAAGTCCAAGAATTAACCGACGAAGTGAACGCAAGCGTTTCATACCACTTGTTTTACTAAGTCGTTTAATTAGATTTCTCATCCGAGTGAGGTAAAGGTTTGTATATACTAATAGATTGGAAAACGGTTTAAGAAAAGAGCTTAGTTATTAAAAATAGAGTTGAAATTGTTTGTTAAAAGAGTTTTGATATTTACTACTAGTATTGAAACCTTTATATTATAAAGTGACAAAACACAGAAGCAATTGTAGAAACAATCAGTCACAAAGATCGCATACGGAGATGTGAATAAAATCCAAGGAAATCAGCTCAATGTTTTTCAGATAGGATCCCCTACGGAGGGGGGGTCCAGGGGGGTGGCAACCCCCCAAGGTGGGGGTGCGGGGGCAACGCCACCGCTTACGGGGTTCGACCTGCCCGGTCAGGTCGCGGGGGTCCAGGGGGCAGCGCCCCGTCCAAAACGGTACGACTTAGTGAAGACAAAATGAGGTCTAACGACCTAAGAGGGATAGGGTCGAGCGACCTAATGGTTGCGACCTAGGGGTCTAAGGGGCACACCTAGTGGTCCAGCGACCTAAAGGGTAAAGGTCATGCGACCTAAAATGGGTTTGCGACCTAACACTCAAACGACCTAAAGAAATTAAGGAGCCGAGCGACCTATAAGAAGCAGCGACCTAAGTAGAAACGAGGCCCAACGACCTAGGGGTTAGGTCATGCGAGTTAAGAAGGTCAGCGACCTAACAAAGACACGCGACCTAATAAAGAAACGCGACCTAAAGGCACGCGACCTAGCGACTTAAGAGGCGAGCGACCTAAGTGTTACGACCTAAGGGTCGAACGACCTAGCGTGGAAGCGGCCTAAAAGCCAAACGACCTAACGACCTAAGGTCATACGACCTAGCGACCTAAAGCCATACGACCTAACGACCTAAGGTCATACGACCTAGCGACCTAAAGCCATACGACCTAACGACCTAAGGTCATACGACCTAGCGACCTAAAGCCATACGACCTAGCGACCTAAGGTCCATACGACCTACGACCTAAGGTCCATACGACCTAACTCCGAAGACGTTAGAAATGGCCAGGACGACCTACGACCTAAGGTCCATACGACCTACGACCTAAGGCTCAACGACCTAATTCCGAGGCTAACGACCTAACGCTGCAGGGGGAATTTAAGGCCAAAAACGACCTACGACCTAAGGTCCATACGACCTACGACCTAAGGCTCAACGACCTAATTCCGAGGCTAACGACCTAACGCTGCAGGGGGAATTTAAGGCCAGATACGACCTACGACCTAAGGGTTAGGTCGCGAGCGACCTAACTCCGAATACACGAAAATGGCCAGAACGACCTAAGTGCAGAAAATTCACCAAAACGCTAAAAATTGGAGTTTTTCGCCAATCCAATCCAAACCAAATGCAAATGTGCATGTAAAAGTGATAGGGAATCATTACCAACAGTCCAATATAGTTATAGACTAGATTTGTGAGATAAAAATCTCACCTTTGCTCCAAAACCCAATGAAAATGAAGAACAAAGCTTGAAGGCAAATGGAGAAGCAACCACAAGCTTGAATCCGATGTCTTCTTCTTGAAATTGGAGTTGAATGTTGGAGTTGCAATAAAACAAAAACTTTGGAGTTTTAATTTCTCATTCCATTCACCATTTTTGTTGAAGCTTTAGTGTTAGGAAATGAAATGAAGCAATGAAGAAGAAGGGGGGTGGAACTTGGGCCTAATGGGCTAAAAGTCCAAACCAAAGGCTCGAGTGAAAAAGTGGTGAAATTCCACTAACCCCAAACATATCAATGTTTATACTTAGAAGATTGCAAACGACGTTTCGAACTCAATGGAAGTGGTCTCGAGTCCTAATTTGACCGTTTGCAAAAAGTAGCTTCGGACCAAAATCCGATTAACGATAAAATATTTAAATAAAATATTTAAATATAAAAATCGATAAATATGCGGGTTGTTACAGACTCCCCTCCTTAAAGAAATTGCGTCCTCGCAATATATAAGGTGGAAATAAGAAGTAACAACCATAAAAGCATATTAATACTAAAGAAATTTGATATTAGAAGTTCACCTCAAAGAGCAGGAGTAAGCAAGTCCGGATGTGTTCGCTCGATGAATTCTCTGGATTCCCAAGAGCAATCCTTAGGATTTGTGGACCATTGAACCCTCACAAGCGGAACATCTTTATTTCGAAGCCGTTTACCCTCCGAAGCAATAATTCGAATAGGATGCTGCTCATAAGTTAAATTCGGCGAAACTTCAATTTCTTCCACAACAGCAGGCTCAAGAATGGAATCGGAATCCCGAAGGCATTTCCGTAATTGAGAAACGTGAAACATGTCGTGCTTAGCAGAAAACTGAGCCGGTAATGCAAGGCGACAAGCCATGGAATCTATACGTACGGTGATAGGGAAGGAATGGCCCAATATATTGAGGCGCTAATCTTTCCCTATCAACGGGAACGTACAACACCTATCATAGGTGAAAAACGAGTAAAATTCTGGACCTAAAACCAGCTTCTCACCGACCTTAAGCCAACAAGAGGGAGATTGGCATAGCATTCCCTAGAGTGTCTCGAAGAATGCAATACCAATACTAGATTGGAAGCTATGATTATAGGAAAATTCAACAAGAGAAATATGATTTTCCCGACTTCCACAAAAATCAAGCACACAACACGAAGAAGGTCTTCCAGAGTTTGGTTCACACGCTCTACTTGTCCATCGGACTGGGGTAATAAGCGGTGCTTAAATTAAGCTTCGTTTCTAAAGCTTTTTGAAGACACTTCCAAAAATCCACTAGTAAACAATGGATCACTATCGCTATCGATAGAAGTAGGAACTCCATGTAATTTAACATCTCCTTTAACAAAGAGTTTGGGCCAAAAGAGGAACGGTTCGGTTAATCCGAACAGGGAATAAAATGGATGGATTTAGTAAGTCTATCTACTATAACCCATAAGTTATCATGACCCGAACGGGAACGGGGAAAGACATCTATAAAATCCATGGAGATTTGGTCTTACTTCCAAATTGGAATTTCTAAAGGTTGCATTAACCCACCAGGCCTTTAGTGTAGGGCCTTGACAAGATGGCGAGTCATACAACACTTAACAAAGTTAGCGATATCAGATTTCATTCACTCCAAATAATAAAGTCGCTTCATATCTACGTACACTTTACTACTTCTAGGATGAATGGTAATTTTGGAACGATGTGAATCTTCTAAAATATATTGACGAAGATCACAAATATTTGGTACGATAAGTCTACCAAACTTTTAAATGTCGCCACGAAAATCAATATCGAAGTCTTTCTAACTTTCAATAATAATTTTATCCCTACAACATTGGCTAAGAAGAGCCAATTCAGAATCTAGCCCTTTGAGCTACAAGAATGCAGTCTAAAAAGAATAAGGAACCTCTAGACTACATAAAACAAGGGATGCATATAAATCGGATTTCGCGATCTCGAATCTCTCAAGTGAATAGAGTCTCGAGATCGTTCCATTCGGATATCACCATAGAAAACAACTACTTGTTGCTTACGACTAGTGCATTGGCAACAAGATTTCCCCTTTCAGGGAGTATATAGAATATCAAGATCATAAGATGCAAGAAATTCGAGCCAATATGGTTGACGCAACTTAATTATGAGAAATAGATATCCCAATGATTTATAATTGAGGTAGAGAACAAATTTCTCCACCAAAGACGACGATGCCAAATATTGAAAGCAAAATCAATAGCCGCGAGTACCAGATCACAAGTGGCATTCCTAGTCTCGATCGGCCTTAAAGATTTAGAACCAAAAGTGATTGCACGTTCTCTTTCGCAAGAGAACGGCATCCAAACCCATACAATAAGCATTGGTACTAAGGTTAAAGTCTTGGTTCTCTTCGGGAATCACAAGAATAAGAATATTGAAAAGAAGGAATTTTGTCCTCTTTCCCAAAAAGCTAAAACTTTAAAAATCACAATTACCTTTATAGAAAAATTTATATTTTACAAGTCAATTTATTGTGTCTGATTGTCTCATCAAAGCGTTTAGGAAATCCCTATCGATAGCGTTGATCAAGTGCATCGACCAGAAATCTTAAAACACTAAATGGGCAATACAACACAAAATTACCTTTTTATAGGAATTTAAAATATCTTCTTAAAAGATTTGTAAAATTTTAAATTTCTATTTTCATCCAAAATTAATAAATACAAGATTGGAATTATTGAGATATCCATAGGATACTTGATTTATAAAATGGATGAAACAAACTGGATAAACTGAATGACACAATATGTCATTCATATAAATCATAATGAGTGCGGAATGCGGTATGTGGAAGGCTAACTTCCGCAACTCGTAGTGATTGAAATCCGGTGGCAAGGTCAAACTAGAAAGACCTTAACACCACTTAAAAGGTTGCTTAGGTAATGATCCTAAGACAAACTCAAAAATATCGGAGAATTCTCAACCGATATGAATGAGAGAGATATCTCTTTATTCAACATGTGAGCTTAAAGAATAAAATGATGCCATCGATTTGAAATCGAAATCACAAAGGAAAAATATGAATCTGCTTAACAGATTGAAAATGTCGAAAAAGGAATTGTCCATTCGGAACAATTGGATATGGGCTTCAAAGTGATTAAGCCAATCCTTTCACGCAAATCAATTCCGAAACCTAAGCAATGCACAATACGCAAATCAGTTCGGAAAGAAAAATCACATGTAATAATTTCGACATCAATAATAAGCAAATTTAGTGTTGCGAATCCTCTGATTCGGATTCATAATCCTCAAAGAAGTCATCAAGCCCAAAATATAAAAATAAAGAGAATCAACAAGTTCTTCTGATAAATAAAAATGATGAGGGAAACCCATATCAAAAAGAACTCGAATCGGATAATCGCAAACAAATGAAATCAAGGATTAAATAAGGAATACCTTGACCCAGAAAAGTTTCGTTAGAAGCTTTTAGCTTTCCTTCTCTCTTACTAGGTCGTGTGGGACATGTAGACAAGTAATGGCCCGAGCCCTTGCAATAGCGGCAATAGAGGGGTTCCGGGCACTTAGTTACATAATGGTCCGAGGAACCACAATTGTAGCATCGTTTACGACTAGAGGTAGATGGCTTGGCTACCGAAGTTTCTGGTCCCACCTTCTTCTTACTTAGAAGTATGGGGCAGACAGAAATATGATGACTGGAATCTTTGCAGTAACGACAAAAGAGTGGTTTTGGACACTCCTTTGCATAGTGGTCCCTAGAACCACAGTTGTAGCATTTTCCACAATTAAGGATTGGAGTCTTTGCTCCAAAAATAGGTTGCTTCACCTTCTTATCGGGATGAGGGCTTTTGAATTTAATACGCCTCTTCTTGGAAATCCCAATATCATTATCAATCCCTCTATCAGCCTCTTTTTCTTGTAGCGTGATATCTACAAGTTGGTCGAAAGGAACTTCTAGTTTCAGAGGTAAAACCATTTCGGGATCCTTATCCAAAGCACAGATAAACCTTTGATTCTGAGCAAGATCCAAAAGTTGTTGGGCAGACATGAATACGCCATCCAGAGAAGGACTACTGCATTGACCAGCGCTAGGACTGCCAGAACTAACCATCTCTTCTTCTTTTTTAAGAAAGAAAAGAAGAAGAAGGAAAAGATTATTCTCAGAATGAATATCAAGCAATCTTGGCTGATAAAACAAGAAATCATAAAGAAAACAGGATGAATTGGTTCGAAGACTCGAACCAAATCCTGAAGCACGACTCCTAAGGTGGACTTAGGACAATGATCCTTGTTAAGTTATTTTATATTGTTCCGAAGTTTGGCTCCGATACCAAGCTGTAACGCCCCACCTCTATACCCACGCTAGCCAAGAACACTACGGTGTAGTGCTATCAACTAGCGCGGAGAATAAGGCTGTTGAGGAGCGACCATCCATGTAATTTCTTATCACACGGTGGCTATAAAATAATCTTCGGAAACAAATATAGAAGTAAGCATAACATGCGAATCAATCACAGATATCCATATCACAAAGGCGGAAAGAGATATGAATATATATCACATAAAAGTGTACATCAGAGTAGTGGTCTAAAAAGATCCACGATAATACAAAAGAATAGCAACGCTTGCTATACAAAAGAATACAACTATGAGTCTATATCTCAAGTGTAAACAACAAAAGCTGCTAATCTAAACAAGTAGCCAAAAGTCTGAGTAGTGAATCACTGGGGGAGGAGTCAAGCAGTAGCACCTGTAACATCTCGGTCTGACCCGAGTATTATTTATAAGAAAATAATAAACGGATCAGTCTAACTATAAATATCAGATGACATGATATAAAATAAAAGATATGGCATAAACATAAAATATCCATACTGACATACTACTATAAGTATGCAAATAATGATCAACAGGAGATCAACCGATAAGAGATAAATCAATATCACAAGAATCTTCTCAAAGATCCAAAGAGGGCATCATACCCTAAACTTGTACTCATGACAAGTCAAAGAGATAAATTCCAGAAATCAACACAAGAAATCCAGAAATCATAAAAAGGGAAAGAGGCCTATCACATGACGGTCCGAAGACCATGGGGAGCTACCCCATATGTGTGAGTCGAAATCACACTGATTGAGGTCTAGACTAACCAAAAAGCAAAAAGGTATGTGTGAATGAAATCACACAAGTGGTGTCTAGTCTAACCTCGCAAACAAGAGACATCGCACAATTGCTAGTCTAAATCATAAGAATGATCGTCATGATCAACGAGAAGTGTCAATTACACTAAGCTAGTAAATATAGAAGTTTAGCTTCATGTCCCATAACCACTTGCTTAACTTAAATATTTACGAACAAACTGTAAATCTTCACTAATAAAATTGTCACAAGAGGTTCAATCGAATAAGTCCAAGAATTAACCGACGAAGTGAACGCAAGCGTTTCATACCACTTGTTTTACTAAGTCGTTTAATTAGATTTCTCATCCGAGTGAGGTAAAGGTTTGTATATACTAATAGATTGGAAAACGGTTTAAGAAAAGAGCTTAGTTATTAAAAATAGAGTTGAAATTGTTTGTTAAAAGAGTTTTGATATTTACTACTAGTATTGAAACCTTTATATTATAAAGTGACAAAACACAGAAGCAATTGTAGAAACAATCAGTCACAAAGATCGCATACGGAGATGTGAATAAAATCCAAGGAAATCAGCTCAATGTTTTTCAGATAAGATCCCCTACGGAGGGGGGGGTCCAGGGGGGTGGCAACCCCCCAAGGTGGGGGTGCGGGGGCAACGCCACCGCTTACGGGGTTCGACCTGCCCGGTCAGGTCGCGGGGGTCCAGGGGGCAGCGCCCCGTCCAAAACGGTACGACTTAGTGAAGACAAAATGAGGTCTAACGACCTAAGAGGGATAGGGTCGAGCGACCTAATGGTTGCGACCTAGGGGTCTAAGGGGCACAACCTAGTGGTCCAACGACCTAAAGCGTAAAGGTCATGCGACCTAAAATGGGTTCGCGACCTAACACTCAAACGACCTAAAGAAATTAAGGAGCCGAGCGACCTATAAGAAGCAGCGACCTAAGTAGAAACGAGCCCAACGACCTAGGGGTTAGGTCATGCGAGTTAAGAAGGTCAGCGACCTAACAAAGTCACGCGACCTAATAAAGAAACGCGACCTAAAGGCACGCGACCTAGCGACTTAAGAGGCGAGCGACCTAAGTGTTACGACCTAAGGGTCGAACGACCTAGCGTGGAAGCGGCCTAAAAGCCAAACGACCTAACGACCTAAGGTCATACGACCTAGCGACCTAAAGCCATACGACCTAACGACCTAAGGTCATACGACCTAGCGACCTAAAGCCATACGACCTAACGACCTAAGGTCATACGACCTAGCGACCTAAAGCCATACGACCTAGCGACCTAAGGTCCATACGACCTAACTCCGAAGACGTTAGAAATGGCCAGGACGACCTACGACCTAAGGTCCATACGACCTACGACCTAAGGCTCAACGACCTAATTCCGAGGCTAACGACCTAACGCTGCAGGGGGAATTTAAGGCCAGAAACGACCTACGACCTAAGGTCCATACGACCTACGACCTAAGGCTCAACGACTTAATTCCGAGGCTAACGACCTAACGCTGCAGGGGGAATTTAAGGCCAGAAATGACCTACGACCTAAGGGTTAGGTCGCGAGCGACCAACTCCGAACACAAGAAAATGGCCAGAACGACCTAAGTGCAGAAAATTCACCAAAACGCTAAAAATTGAAGTTTTTCGCCAATCCAATCCAAACCAAATGCAAATGTGCATGCAAAAGTGATAGGGAATCATTCCCAACAGTCCAATATAGTTATAGACTAGATTTGTGAGATAAAAATCTCACCTTTGCTCCAAAACCCAATGAAAATGAAGAACAAAGCTTGAAGGCAAATGGAGAAGCAACCACAAGCTTGAATCCGATGTCTTCTTCTTGAATTTGGAGTTGAATGTTGGAGTTGCAATAAAACAAAAACTTTGGAGTTTTAATTTCTCATTCCATTCACCATTTTTGTTGAAGCTTTAGTGTTAGGAAATGAAATGAAGCAATGAAGAAGAAGGGGGGTGGAACTTGGGCCTAATGGGCTAAAAGTCCAAACCAAAGGCTCGAGTGAAAAAGTGGTGGAATTCCACTAACCCCAAACATATCAATGTTTATACTTAGAAGATTGCAAACGACGTTTCGAACTCAATGGAAGTGGTCTCGAGTCCTAGTTTGACCGTTTGCAAAAAGTAGCTTCGGACCAAAATCCGATTAACGATAAAATATTTAAATAAAATATTTAAATATAAAAATCGATAAATATGCGGGTTGTTACAGTACGTCTCAGAGAAGGGTGTTAAGCTAAAAGAATAAATTCTCCACCACCAACAGAAATATATTTGAATGAAATCGTCTTTATATCTCAATTTGTAACGTCTGACATACAATCCATACAAGTCTGTTCCGGGCTCGAACAAAACCGAAGGCACTTACAAAGAAGTCCTTGCAATCCGGATAATCTCTAATCACGTCCGGACTTCCCATCACATAGGGAGAACTCAATACCGTAGCTACTCGGTGCATAGTCAATCGACGAGTTGTCCTTTCGCTTTCAAAAAGATCCGGTCTTCAACACCGGTCTTCAAATGCAATTCATAACGACGTATCACATATTCGGGATGGGTTATACGACCCCATGGTCCTTTCCCGGTTAACCCGAATAGTGAGCGCTTATTCAAAAATAAGTGTGGCATTCAAATTAAATCAAATCACATCAAATACCCATTCAAAGGGAAATATTGATAGTCGGTTATTGAACTATCAATGGATATGCACACATCACCAGTTTCCAAATAATTTTCCAAATTATTTATTTTCCAAAATATCTTTACTAGATATATAATTTCCACACTTCAAAAATAAATCAATATTTATTTTTAAACAACTTCCCTTTTCATTCCTAAATTCCATAGTGAATTTATATTTCCAAAATATTTATGAATATACGACTTCAATTATTCATTTCAATTTTATCTTCAAAAAGATAAATTCTCAAAATATTCACCTTATATTGGAAAACATTTCCATACTTATTTATTAATAAGTAATTCACAAATCCATTTATTTTCAACACTTGGAAAATATTAAATATACTTAAATCGAGATTAAGTATATATTTCATTCTTTAAGGAAATCATTCTCTTAAACATATTTATTTGGGCCAAAACGAATGTTGCGTAAAACATCGTTACGACAACCCAAAATCACTAGTATAGGGAGTCGAATTTAAGATAGATATATAAATCCCAATACTAAACAAAACATTTCCTTTCGGAAATCATTTACTATAACAACAGTGTTATAGTCCACTATTTCCTTTTATTTCTCGAAAACGTCTATTTCAACAATAAATGTTGAAATCTATGGTTTCGAATCTCAACACATTTTAAAACATCGTTAGATCGTTTTAATTCTATTTAAAATATCACATTCAAAACAATTTCTTTAACATATTATTCACTATTCGAAAACGTGAGTATACTACGTTAACACATTTCATCCTTTTATACATTTCGTTTTAAAGGATTATTCACGATCAAAAATGTGAATATAACTCCATTAATAGGTTTCAACAATTTACTTATCAAAATAAGTCGTTTACGAATTTATAAAAACAACGTTTATAAATCCCTTTATTAACCTGTTCAATTTATATCTCAATGATATACTAAAAATTCATATTACAAGTCAAATGCTTATAAAACGATTATTTTACAAAATCGTTTCTTTGAACTTCATAATTATAAATCTTATAACTTATAAGATTCAATTATTTATCCAAAACCATTCTTTTAATAAATTTATAAATTTTATAAACCTACTGCTTATAAAAATTCCTTTTATAACTTCACCGTTTATAATTCTATAAATTTCATTTCTATTTATGAAATTCATTCACAGTTCATTCTAACACTTATAAAAACTTTCAAATGTTTTAATTTATAAATATCAATTTATAAATCCTTTATATAAATCAATTTATATCATTCTTTTAAAACATCTTTAATCTCCTTTACAATTTCATCCTTTTGATTTATAAAATAATCAAATTTTATAATCCTATATTTCAACTTTTTATAGTAAATTCAAAAATCCCGATTAAACTCTTTTTATAAAGTTAATAACCCATATTTTCAAAAATCAGCCTTTTACTATATTTCTCAAAATTTCATAATTTTTATAACATTAAAATTATGACGTTTATTTATTTAAAATGGATCAATTTCTAAACATATAGTATATTTTCAAAAATCACTTTAAAAATCATTTTAAAGTTCCAAAATTTGGACCAATGATGCTACACACCAAATAGTCAATCACGACAACAACGATATCATATATCGATATGATAATCCATCAAATATCAAAATATCTGAAATCAAACAAAAACTGTTGAGGAATCCAGTTGGATCCCTCCAACCTGTTTTCCTGCATCCACAAACATTAGCACAATACCAATTTCGCTCCAGTACGAAATTATCGCGGTATATGTTTTTATTAATTATTATCCGCTTAATAGACGGCGCAATAGGGTCTCATCCGCTAAACAAATGCGGGAAATCAATAACTCCAATATATACATATGCCAATATATATATATATATTGCTATTATATATAATACCAATTTCACTGTTTATGAAATATTCGCGGTATATGTTTTTAATAAATAACATCCGCTTACTAACGGCGCATAATGTCTATTTTAACAATTAGTAGATAACAATCATCATTCAAACATGCATTCAAATATTTTAAATCTAACTATTTAAAATAAAATCGAAACTGATTCGATTGAGTGAGAAGTTCTCACCTTGATTTTATTTTCGTTTTAGCGATTTATTTCGAATAAAATTAAACGGACGTTTAATTTTACCCGAAATTCTCACTAACTCCAAACGACTCCAATCCAATTTCATCGCGTAGTGCTCGTCCATACGATTCCAACGCTTCTTTTTTCACGCGTTTTCGACCTCGTATGAAAAAGATATCAATTTTACAAGTTACACGATTTTAAAAATTAAAATTTACAACAAAATATTTTCTTTTATAACCTATTCGAGATCGTGGCCGTAGATTTCAAATCCCCTCATCTGGACCGTAGGACGCACCCCCCCTTCTCCCTCTCGTTCTCCATCTACAGGTGAAAAAAAACACGGCCGAACCCAACTCAACAATTAGGGTTTTATATTGCAACCTCCTCGCTCGAGTAAACTTCATCACACTACCCTCGTTCGAACGCCTCCCACATGCTCTACACTCGGCTCCATCCCCATGAAGCTCGGCTCTCTATTGCACGAGAAAACACATGCGCAATAATCAACCTTTAAGCCCAAATTCCTGTCAGGACCCGATTTTTCGTCTTCCGAAAATTCGACATCGACACTCACTTTATCGACTGCCGAGAAATTGAACGACGGAAAACCGAACACTGAGGGTTTTAAGAAAAAGAATTTAGGAAAAGAGAAGAGAAAAAGATAGAAATTAGGGAGGAGAGAAAATAGAAAATTAGAAAATAGAATAGAAAAGAGAAAAGAAGATAGAACATTTTAAAATAGAAGAAAAAGAGAATAGAGGAAGAAGGAAAACAGAAGAAAATAGGACGGAACAGAAAACAACAGAACAACATCAGAATCTCACAATTCGCAGCGGAACAACATATAATAATAAATGAATAATCTTTAAACAAAGAACTATCAGTTATTACATTTTATACATTACATTACATCATATCATCAGAGTGTACAACAACAACAACAAATAGTGCAGCGGAAAAAGAAATACTATATAAACTAGTAATACGCCATGCCATCCAGCTTGCCTCCAGCAACTCCAGAATATCCAGAATATCCTGATAAACCTTACTCTTGACTGCCCGTGTAGAAATTGGTGGGCACCCAGAGTTTAGGAAGGAAAACAATAAACTCCAAGTCAGTCATGTGACTGGTGTGAGAACTCAAAACAGTTTATTTATCTTTAAAATCAAAATAGAGGAATATTTTTAAATTCAATTCGCAATGCTTTTAAAAATGAGACTACCATAAGGCCTCCCGCACACACACACAATGCAAACGCAGAATCGGAGGAGATTTCTCCTTATGATAGTCAAAGATGCTTGATACGCATTTAAAAAGACATTTGATATTATTATTAGTGTATAGTGTAGGGGAAAAATTCATTTTGAAAGTAGAATATAAATCTTAGCCAACATAGACATTTCGAACTATGCCTACTATAGCTACCATCCAAACAGTGGTGACCACCATAAGTGAATGATAGGTTCTACAACTAATACCGTACAAGTTTCGTATTGGGAATTGGATTTCCAACAAATGGTCAGGCCAAGGAACTTCCCATTGCCACATGAGAATGCCTCTGGAAAGACATCCCCGAGAATCAAACCGGAACTCTGCCAACACAAGGCCGGGTTACCCCTAACTGGGTAACTACTGACACGAGCACGCCATTCCCCGATCGTAAACGACCTTTCTCACGGGATCCCGAAAACCAACAACCACAAAGTAATAAATTCGCAGTAACCACATAGGTTAAATATCTGGGCTCCATACCATGATACCACCTCTATCCAGAAGGAAATGTACATACCCTAAAGGGTGCTACCCCTCATAACCTTGCCGCATCTTTCCTGTTTTGACCATTTCCGGGGTGTGAGGTTCGACGAAGTCACGTCCACAAAAACATACTTTATACAAAAGCCATGCTTTGGGTCAACAAATGATCAACACAATGATCACCAAGATAGACGATCAAATAAACGATCCTATCACAATAATCAACACAATGATCATTTCAGCAACACTCAGCATGTCACATTACCAAATTGGGAATATATCGCTGATAACTTCAACTATATAACCTCTGAGCTCGTACGTCTCAGAGAAGGGTGTTAAGCTAAAAGAATAAATTCTCCGCCACCAACAGAAATATATTTGAAAGAAATCGGCTTTATATCTCAACTTGTAATGTCAGACATACAATCCATACAAGTCTGTTCCGGGCTCGAACAAAACCGAAGGCACTTACAAAAAAGTCCTTGCAATCCGGATATTCACAATCCTGATCGGATTCACCATCACATATGGAGAACTCTATACCGGAGCAACTCGGTGCAGAGTAAATCGACAGGTCATCCTATCGCTCTCGCAAATACTGGGTCTTCAACACCGATCTTCAATGCAATTATAACGACGTATCACATATTCGGAATGGGTTATACGACCCCATGGTCCTTTCCCGGTTAACCCGAATAGTGAGCGCTTATTCAAAAATAAGTGTAGCATTCACATTCAAACAAATCACATCAAATACCCATTCAAAGGGAAATATTGATAGTCGGTTATTGAACTATCAATTGATATGCACACATCACCAGTTTCCAAATAATTTTCCAAATTATTTATTTTCCAAAATATCTTTACAAGATATATAATTTCACACTTCAAAAATAAATCAATCTTTATTTTTAAACAAATTTCACTTTCTTTTATAAATTCCTTAGTGAATTTATAATTCCAAAATATCAATGAATAGTCGATTTCAATTATTCATTTTCAATTTATCTTAAAAAAGATAAATTCTAAATATTCACTTCATATTGGAAAAACAATCCCATACTTATTCAATAAGTAATTCACAAATCTTTTTATTTTCAACACTTAGAAAATATTCAATATACTTAAATCGAGATTAAGTATATATTTCATTCTATTAAGGAAATCATTCTCTTAACATATTTATTTGGACCAAAACGAATGTCGCGTAAAACATCGTTACGACAACCCAAAATCACTAGTATAGGGATTCGAAATTAAAATAGATATATAAATCCCAATACTATGCAAAACATTTCCTTTCGGAAATCATTTACTATAACAACAGTGTTATAGTCCATCATCTCCTTCTATTTCTCGAAAACGTCTATTTCAACAATTAATGTTGAAATCTATGGTTTCGAATCTCAACACATTTTAAAACATTGTTCAATCGTTTTAATTCTGTTTAAAATATCACATTTTGAACATTTTTCTTTAACATGTTATTCACTATTCAAAAACGTGAATATACTTTGTTAACAAATTTCATCCTTTTATTCATTTTAATTCAAAGGATTATTCACTATTCAAAAATGTGAATATAACTCCATTTATAGGTTTCAACAAATTTTCTTGTCAAAATAAATCATTTGCAAATCTATAAAACAACGTTTATAAATTCCATTTCTATTTATTTATAAAAACTTCCTTTTTATAAATTCTTTTATTAACCTATTCCAGTTTATAACTCAATTATAAACTAAAAGTTCATATTATAAGTTAAATACTTATAAATTTATTCGTTTGCAAAATCGTTCCTTTGAACTTCATAATTATAAATCTTATAACTTATAAGATTCAATTATTCATCCAAATATATTCTTCAAATAACTTCACAAATTTATAATTCTTACTATTTATAAATTTCATTTATAACTTCACCGTTTATAATTCTATAAATTTCATTCTTTAATGGAATTCATTTTCACTTCATTCAAACACTTATGAAAACTCGTTTTATAATGTCAACATTTCAATTTATAAATATCCATTTATAAATCTCTAAATATAATTCAATTTATATTTTTCTTTTAAAACGTCTTTAATCTCCTTTATTATTTCACCATTTTGATTCATAAAAAAAAATTAATTTCATAAATTCTATATTTAAACTTTTCACAATAAATTCTAAAATATCTCGATTAAACTATTTTATAACTCAATAGCATCATGTTCTAAAAAAAAAAACAGTTTTTAACTATATTTCTCAAAAAATCATAATTTTTATAACTTTAAAAATTATAACGTTTATTTATTTAAAATGAATCAATTCCAAAAATATTTTATATTTTCAAAAATCACTTTATAATCATTTTAAAATCCCAAAATCTGGGTCCAATGATGCTACACACCAAATAGTCAGTCACGACTACAACGACATCATATATCGATATGATAGTCCATCAAATATCAAAATATCTGAAATCAAATAAATACTGTTGAGGAATCCAGTTGGATCCCTCCAACCTGTTTTCCTGCATCCAAAAACATTAGCACAATACCAATTTCGCTCCAGTACGAAATTATCGCGGTATATGTTCTTATTAAATATTATCCGCTTAATAACGGCGTAATAGGGTCTCATCCGCTAAAAAATGCGGGGAATCAACAACTGCAATATATACATATGCCAATATATATATATATATTGATATTATATATAATACCAATCTCACTGTTTATGAAATATTCGCGGTATATGTTTTTAATAAATAACATCCGCTTAATAACGGCGTATAATGTCTATTTTTAACAATCAATAGATATCAATCAACATTCAAACATGCATTCAAATATTTTAAATCTAACTATTTAAAATAAAAATCGAAACTGATTCGATTGAGTGAGAAGTTCTCACCTTGATTTTAAATTCCGTTTTAGCGATTTATTTCGAATAAAATTAAACGGACGTTTAATTTTACCCAAAATTCTCACTAACTCCAAACGACTCCAAACCAACTCCATCGCGTAGTGCTCGTCCATACGATTCCAATGCAACTGGTTTCGCATTTTTTCGACCTCGTATGAAAAAGTTATGAATATTTGAAGTTTGCTCGTATTTATATACACAAATACAACATAAATTTAAAATTTTATAACCTAGATTAATATCTGCCGTTGGATCTATGCCCTCCTTATCAGGCCCGCACGTTTTCTTCTTCCCCCTCCACGTTTTCTTGCTCCAGAACATGATGATAAGGCCGAACTATATAGAAACCCATAGCATGAAATTAGGTTTTCACTTTACAACCTCATTTCTCGACGAAATCACATCAAACCACCTTCATCTCGAAGCTCCTTCCACAAGCTATGCTCGGCCTGAAGCTCATAGAGCTCGGCCATCCCTGTAGCACGCAGTTCGAGAATGAACTACAGCCCTTTGAACACAAATTCCCGTTGATTCGTGAAGCCATTCGCGATCTTGACCGTTGATATTAAAGATCTCTTCATGCTCTTCGATTCTCTAGTTGAAAGTTGTTGGTAAATGTCGATGGATGAGGAGATAATCGAGGTAAGTTGGAATGTTTCTGGCCGTTCAGGGGGGGGGGGTGGCGGCTGCAGTTTTGCTAGGGTTTCTTTTTTTTATTTATTTTTTTTGATTTGTGAGCCTATTTATAGAAGAAAATCGAACACTATTCATCCCGGAAATTCCGAACTCCGATTTACGCGCCGTAACCAGCGTTTCTAGGGTTTACCCCGCATTCCGGACACAATGGAACAGGTTTCGGAAGCTAATTCGGACATCTGTGCGAGATATGGCTGTAAACGCTCAATTTGAATTAAACCGATTTAAGCGATTTTCTAGGCGTTTTAATTTGTAACGGACAAACGGTAAATCCAATTGACTTGAAATTCGAAACCTTACAATAATATCACATTACGGATCCGATGAAACTGGTTTCGTCGAAATCTAAGACTTTTTGAAAAATGGCTATTTTCACTCGCCAAATTTAAATTAAAAATAAATCGATGCGTTTCGAGCTGCCACGATCAAACGATAACTCCGATTGACACGAAATTTGAAATCCGGTAATAACTAACTATTACGGATCCAATGAAACTGGTTTCGTTCAATTCTGAGACTGTTCAAAAATTGACTATTTTACTAGTCGATTTAAATATTAAAATATTCAATTTTCACAAATTAACTTTTAATTCGATTTTAAAAGTTCTAAAATATCGTTCTAACTTCCATATGATAAAATAAAATTTTACAAATCATTTTCAATCATATTTAACTATATTTTCAATTATTTCCATAATTTAACATATTAAATTATCGATTTAAAAATCCAATTAAATCCAATAATTCAAATTAAAATTTATTTGACTTATAAATTCACTTATTAATATTTAAAATTAATTAAATATTCAAATTTTAATTTCTAAAAATTCTGGGTCGTTACAATCTTCCCCACTTAAAAGAATTTCGTCCTCGAAATTACAAGTAAGAAAAATTACAGAATCTATTAATTTTCCAAAATCCATAGTCAAACTTCTTACAATACTTTACTAAGTTTTCCAAATCATACTTAGTTATCTTTTCGAAAACAACTACTATTGTTTAACTTTCAATTCCAAAATCAAAGTTAAAGTTTTTCAAAACTTTCCAATTTTCTCAAAATTTTTCTAACGCCTTAAATTTTCGGAAAAATTCGCCATAGTCTCCTTTGCGCGGCTCGATCCGAAAAAAAAATGACAGTATATATATCACAAATATACATCTCATCAAGTAATGAGGCATCCCGCAGGAAAAAAGTGTAAAAGTACGATATTTAATCCGAGATATGTACCTTATATTTTATTAGCGAGCATATACGGCTAATATAGCGCAAAAGCGAGCTCCAAATGCGAAGCAAACGCGATCCGCACCTACTAATTACTCAACAAACAACATGAGAATCATGCATATAGATAATAGTATCGATATACAACATATAGCAACATAATAACTATATATGTCAACATAGCAAATGCAACATATTCAAACATCAACCAACTATCATTCTACTAACATCCATAACCAATATCAATATTCATTTATATTCTCATTAATATTCAATGAATTGGTTTTCAATATCAAATCACATTTGATTCATATACAGTGGATGTTCTTTCTAACATTCATTCTCAATTAGTTTATATTCACTAATTTATATTCCAGTTGGTTCACTACCAAATCAAATTCAATTCTATTCAAATTTACTTACTTCTAATTTGAATTCAATTTACTTTAGCTTTCCATTTCATTAACACTTAATGAATTATATACAATCAACTAACAATCATATAACAACCAATGTATATTAATTATAACCAAATTCCTTTGCTTATATTCATTCAATTTGGTTTAACACTATCACTTTCAATTGGTTTAATTAAATTGATTTTCATTCAATTATTCAACTTTCTATATACCACTCAACAAACCAATCATCACAATATAAAACAATTTTATATTCACTAACAAATACGCTCTCATAGCTATTATTACACTCAAATTCATTCTAGAGTACTATTGACTCTATCTCTAATGAATTATACCCAACAGAACCATGGTTGTCGCTCAACCTGGCTCTGATACCACATTGTCAGGACCCGATTCTTCGTCTTCCGAAAATTCGACATCGACACTCACTTTATCGACTACCGAGAAATCGAACGACGGAAAACCGAACACTGAGGGTTTTAAGAAAAAGAATTTAGGAAAAGAGAAGAGAAAAAGATAGAAATTAGGGAGGAGAGAAAATAGAAAATTAGAAAATAGAATAGAAAAGAGAAAAGAAGATAGAACATTTTAAAATAGAAGAAAAAGAGAATAGAGGAAGAAGGAAAACAGAAGAAAATAGGACGGAACAGAAAACAACAGAACAACATCAGAATCTCACAATTCGCAGCGGAACAACATATAATAATAAATGAATAATCTTTAAACAAAGAACTATCAGTTATTACATTTTATACATTACATTACATCATATCATCAGAGTGTACAACAACAACAACAAATAGTGCAGCGGAAAAAGAAATACTATATAAACTAGTAATACGCCATGCCATCCAGCTTGCCTCCAGCAACTCCAGAATATCCAGAATATCCTGATAAACCTTACTCTTGACTGCCCGTGTAGAAATTGGTGGGCACTCAGAGTTTAGGAAGGAAAACAATAAACTCCAAGTCAGTCATGTGACTGGTGTGAGAACTCAAAACAGTTTATTTATCTTTAAAATCAAAATAGAGGAATATTTTTAAATTCAATTCGCAATGCTTTTAAAAATGAGACTACCATAAGGCCTCCCGCACACACACACAATGCAAACGCAGAATCGGAGGAGATTTCTCCTTATGATAGTCAAAGATGCTTGATACGCATTTAAAAAGACATTTGATATTATTATTAGTGTATAGTGTAGGGGAAAAATTCATTTTGAAAGTAGAATATAAATCTTAGCCAACATAGACATTTCGAACTATGCCTACTATAGCTACCATCCAAACAGTGGTGACCACCATAAGTGAATGATAGGTTCTACAACTAATACCGTACAAGTTTCGTATTGGGAATTGGATTTCCAACAAATTGTTAGGCCAAGGAACTTCCCATTGCCACAAGAGAATGCCTCTGGAAAGACATCCGCGAGAACCAAACCGGAACTCTGCCAACACAAGGCCGGGTTACCCCTAACTGGGTAACTACTGACACGAGCACGCCATTCCCCGATCGTAAACGACCTTTCTCACGGGATCCCGAAAACCAACAACCACAAAGTAATAAATTCGCAGTAACCACATAGGTTAAATATCTGGGCTCCATACCATGATACCACCTCTATCCAGAAGGAAATGTACATACCCTAAAGGGTGCTACCCCTCATAACCTTGCCGCATCTTTCCTGTTTTGACCATTTCCGGGGTGTGAGGTTCGACGAAGTCACGTCCACAAAAACATACTTTATACAAAAGCCATGCTTTGGGTCAACAAATGATCAACACAATGATCACCAAGATAGACGATCAAATAAACGATCCTATCACAATAATCAACACA
Organism: Allium cepa; assembly: GCA_030765085.1. Taxonomy (NCBI): domain Eukaryota; kingdom Viridiplantae; phylum Streptophyta; class Magnoliopsida; order Asparagales; family Amaryllidaceae; genus Allium; species Allium cepa. The sequence continues at coordinate 814,573,201 of CM060931.1, forward strand.
ATGATCATTTCAACAACACTCAGCATGTCACATTACCAAATTGGGAATATATCGCTGATAACTTCAACTATATAACCTCTGAGCTCGTACGTCTCAGAGAAGGGTGTTAAGCTAAAAGAATAAATTCTCCGCCACCAACAGAAATATATTTGAAAGAAATCGGCTTTATATCTCAACTTGTAATGTCAGACATACAATCCATACAAGTCTGTTCCGGGCTCGAACAAAACCGAAGGCACTTACAAAGAAGTCCTTGCAATCCGGATATTCACAATCCTGATCGGATTCACCATCACATATGGAGAACTCTATACCGGAGCAACTCGGTGCAGAGTAAATCGACAGGTCATCCTATCGCTCTCGCAAATACCGGGTCTTCAACACCGATCTTCAATGCAATTATAACGACGTATCACATATTCGGAATGGGTTATACGACCCCATGGTCCTTTCCCGGTTAACCCGAATAGTGAGCGCTTATTCAAAAATAAGTGTAGCATTCACATTCAAACAAATCACATCAAATACCCATTCAAAGGGAAATATTGATAGTCGGTTATTGAACTATCAATTGATATGCACACATCACCAGTTTCCAAATAATTTTCCAAATTATTTATTTTCCAAAATATCTTTACAAGATATATAATTTCACACTTCAAAAATAAATCAATCTTTATTTTTAAACAAATTTCACTTTCTTTTATAAATTCCTTAGTGAATTTATAATTCCAAAATATCAATGAATAGTCGATTTCAATTATTCATTTTCAATTTATCTTAAAAAAGATAAATTCTAAATATTCACTTCATATTGGAAAAACAATCCCATACTTATTCAATAAGTAATTCACAAATCTTTTTATTTTCAACACTTAGAAAATATTCAACATACTTAAATCGAGATTAAGTATATATTTCATTCTATTAAGGAAATCATTCTCTTAACATATTTATTTGGGCCAAAACGAATGTCGCGTAAAACATCGTTACGACAACCCAAAACCACTAGTATAGGGATTCGAAATTAAAATAGATATATAAATTCCAATACTATGCAAAACATTTCCTTTCGGAAATCATTTACTATAACAACAGTGTTATAGTCCATCATCTCCTTCTATTTCTCGAAAACGTCTATTTCAACAATTAATGTTGAAATCTATGGTTTCGAATCTCAACACATTTTAAAACATTGTTCAATCGTTTTAATTCTGTTTAAAATATCACATTTTAAACATTTTTCTTTAACATGTTATTCACTATTCAAAAACGTGAATATACTTTGTTAACAAATTTCATCCTTTTATTCATTTTAATTCAAAGGATTATTCACTATTCAAAAATGTGAATATAACTCCATTTATAGGTTTCAACAAATTTTCTTGTCAAAATAAATCATTTGCAAATTTATAAAACAACGTTTATAAATTCCATTTCTATTTATTTATAAAAACTTCCTTTTTATAAATTCTTTTATTAACCTATTCCAGTTTATAACTCAATTATAAACTAAAAGTTCATATTATAAGTTAAATACTTATAAATTTATTCGTTTGCAAAATCGTTCCTTTGAACTTCATAATTATAAATCTTATAACTTATAAGATTCAATTATTCATCCAAATATATTCTTCAAATAACTTCACAAATTTATAATTCTTACTATTTATAAATTTCATTTATAACTTCACCGTTTATAATTCTATAAATTTCATTCTTTAATGGAATTCATTTTCACTTCATTCAAACACTTATGAAAACTCGTTTTATAATGTCAACATTTCAATTTATAAATATCCATTTATAAATCTCTAAATATAATTCAATTTATATTTTTCTTTTAAAACGTCTTTAATCTCCTTTATTATTTCACCATTTTGATTCATAAAAAAAAATTAATTTCATAAATTCTATATTTAAACTTTTCACAATAAATTCTAAAATATCTCGATTAAACTATTTTATAACTCAATAGCATCATGTTCTCAAAAAAAAACAGTTTTTAACTTTATTTCTCAAAAAATCATAATTTTTGTAACTTTAAAAATTATAACGTTTATTTATTTAAAATGAATCAATTCCAAAAATATTTTATATTTTCAAAAATCACTTTATAATCATTTTAAAATCCCAAAATCTGGGTCCAATGATGCTACACACCAAATAGTCAATCACGACTACAACGACATCGTATATCGATATGATAGTCCATCAAATATCAAAATATCTGAAATCAAATAAATACTGTTGAGGAATCCAGTTGGATCCCTCCAACCTGTTTTCCTGCATCCAAAAACATTAGCACCATACCAATTTCGCTCCAGTACGAAATTATCGCGGTATATGTTCTTATTAAATATTATCCGCTTAATAACGGCGTAATAGGGTCTCATCCGCTAAACAATGCGGGGAATCAACAACTGCAATATATACATATGGCAATATATATATATTGATATTATATATAATACCAATTTCACTGTTTATGAAATATTCGCGGTATATGTTTTTAATAAATAACATCCGCTTAATAACGGCGTATAATGTCTATTTTTAACAATCAATAGATATCAATCAACATTCAAACATGCATTCAAATATTTTAAATCTAACTATTTAAAATAAAAATTGAAACTGATTCGATTGAGTGAGAAGTTCTCACCTTGATTTTAAATTCCGTTTTAGCGATTTATTTCGAATAAAATTAAACGGACGTTTAATTTTACCCAAAATTCTCACTAACTCCAAACGACTCCAAACCAACTCCATCGCGTAGTGCTCGTCCATACGATTCCAACGCAACTGGTTTCGCATTTTTTCGACCTCGTATGAAAAAGTTATGAATATTTGAAGTTTGCTCGTATTTATATACAAAAATACAACATAAATTTAAAATTTTATAACCTAGATTAATATCTGCCGTTGGATCTATGCCCTCCTTATCAGGCCCGCACGTTTTCTCCTTCCCCCTCCACGTTTTCTTGCTCCAGAACATGATGCTAAGGCCGAACTATATAGAAACCCATAGCATGAAATTAGGTTTTCACTTTACAACCTCATTTCACGACGAAATCACATCAAACCACCTTCATCTCGAAGCTCCTTCCACAAGCTATGCTCGGCCTGAAGCTCATAGAGCTCGGCCATCCCTGTAGCACGCAGTTCGAGAATGAACTACAGCCCTTTGAACACAAATTCCCGTTGATTCGTGAAGCCATTCGCGATCTTGACCGTTAATATTAAAGATCTCTTCATGCTCTTCGATTCTCTAGTTGAAAGTTGTTGGTAAATGTCGATGGATGAGGAGATAATCGAGGTGGAAGTTGGGATGTTTCTGGCCGTTCAGGGGGGGTGGCGGCTGCGGTTTTGCTAGGGTTTCTTTTTTTTATTTTATTTTTTTGATTTGTGAGCCTATTTATAGAAGAAAATCGAACACTATTCATCCCGGAAATTCCGAACTCCGATTTACGCGCCGTAACCAGCGTTTCTAGGGTTTACCCCGCGTTCCGGACACAATGCAACAAGTTTCGGAAGCTAATTCGGACATCTGTGCGAGATATGGCTGTAAACGCTCAATTTGAATTAAACCGATTTAAGCGATTTTCTAGGCGTTTTAATTTGTAACGGACAAACGGTAAATCCAATTGACTTGTAATTTGAAACCTTACAATAATATCACATTACGGATCCGATGAAACTGGTTTCGTCGAAATCCGAGACTTTTTGAAAAATGGCTATTTTCACTCGCCAAATTTAAATTAAAAATAAATCGATGCGTTTCGAGCTGCCACGATCAAACGATAACTCCGATTGACACGAAATTTGAAATCCGGTAATAACTAACTATTATGGATCCAATGAAACTGGTTTCGTTCAATTCTGAGACTGTTCAAAAATTGACTATTTTACTAGTCGATTTAAATATTAAAATATTCAATTTTCACAAATTAACTTTTAATTCGATTTTAAAAGTTCTAAAATATCGTTCTAACTTCCATATGATAAAATAAAATTTTACAAATCATTTTCAATCATATTTAACTATATTTTCAATTATTTCCATAATTTAACATATTAAATTATCGATTTAAAAATCCAATTAAATCCAATAATTCAAATTAAAATTTATTTGACTTATAAATTCACTTATTAATATTTAAAATTAATTAAATATTCAAATTTTAATTTCTAAAAATTCTGGGTCGTTACAATTCCCATCGATCTACAGCTCTGTTTCCAATCACAACCGTTGGATTGGTAGATCTTGCCATGCTCTACATCTTTCATTTAGAAGGTTTGTTGAATCGTTGCACGGATTTGGAGATTTGAGGGGAAGAAGTTGGAACAATTTCGGCCTTCAATAGTTAACTGGCGGCTATGCTTATAGATTAGGGTTTAGAATTTTATATTTATTTTTTTCTTGAGTGAAGGGTCTATTTATAGAAGATTTTTCAATCACTATTCATCCCAGAATTCCAAACTCCGATTTACGCGCCGAAACTGACGTTCCTAGGGTTTATCCCGCGTTCCGGACACAATGGAACAGGTTTCGAAAGCTAATTCGGACATCTATGCGAGTTATGGCAATAAACGTTCAATTTAAATTAAACCGATTTAAGCGATTTTCTAGGCGTTTTAATTTGTACCGGACAAACGGTAAATCCAATTGACACGAAATTTGAAACCTTACAATAATATCACATTACGGATCCGATTAAACTGGTTTCGTCGAAATCCGAGACTTTTTGAAAAATGGCTATTTTAACTCGCCAAATTAATATTAAAAATAATTCGATGCGTTTCGAGCTGCCACAATCAAACGATAACTCCGATTGAAACAAAAATTGAAATCCGGTAATAACTAACTATTACGGATCCAATGAAACTGGTTTCGTCCAATTCTGAGACTGTTCAAAAATTGACTATTTTAACTAGTCGTTTTAAATATTAAAATATTCAATTTTCACAAATTAACTTTTAATTCGATTTTAAAAGTTCTAAAATATCTTTCTAACTCCAACATGATAAAATAAAATTTTACAAATCATTTTCAATCATATTTAACTCAATTTTCAATTATTTCCATAATTTAACATATTAAATTATTGATTTAATTATTCAATTAAATCCAATAATTCAAATAAAAATTTATTCGACTTATAAATTCACTTATTAATATTTAAAATTAATTAAATATTCAAATTTAAATTAATAAAAATTCTGGGTCGTTACACTTAAATTCTACTTTTAAAGAATAATTTCAATTATAAAAAGAAAATAAATTTTTTTTTGAATAAATGATTTAAGCTTGAAATGATTGAATTGGAAATTTTATTTGTATAATACAATTGCATTCAAATATAACTTACCAAAATTTCAGAAGTTAAAAATGTAATTGGATAATATACGATATAAAAAGATTTTATAAATAAAATTTGATTAGTTATAAAAAAAAGTGTAAATATATTTAACATGAGTGATAAATATATTGAGAGGAATAAATTTAATTTGGATTAGGAATAAAGAAGAATAAAATTTATTAAGTACATTGTGAGTGTAATAAATGATTATTTTTCAACCCCATGGTTTTAAAAATGGTTAATTTTAGAAGATTGGATAATAAGATAATGAAATTTGAGATAGTTAAGATTTATTTAACTTGTGTAAAGATTTATTCTCTGTTTAAGTTGAAATCTCCATGCTTTCAAATTCATTTCCTTATTTTGTTTTTCAAACTATCTTTTGGTTGTCCTTATCATCCTTATCTTGCTATAGACCAGTATAGGCATCTTTCTATAATCTTTCTGTTTAGAAATCTTTCTATAATCTTTGATAGATCTTTGGTAATCATTTCGAATCCACCTTTTTCGTGCTTGTGTTCTTGATTCTGGAGGATCTTGGAAAGATCACCTCCACCTTGTAAAACTTACCTATAACAACAGTTATCAGGTATAACTTCAATCTTCTTGTCATCTTATCTTAATCCTATTTCACTCTATCTTTTCTGTTCCCTTCCATCCCTCATTCCTTTTCGGGGATGAAAAGTTTTGAGTGGGGGAGAGTGTAACAACCCTGTATTTTGTAATTATTTTATTGTATATTTTAATTATTTTTAATGTAAGATTTTGATTTAAAAACTTATTTTACTTATTTGAAATGATTAAATTTATTATTTAAATATAATCTTGATTTTTATATGAGTTATAATTCCAAACTTGTGTAAGTTGAATATTTGCCTGAAATGCTGATTTTGGTCAAAATAGTCAAACTGTGACTTTCAACTTAAAATTTTAAAAGTTTAAAATTTTAATTTTTTTTCTTTTATTATGAAGTACATAAAATTCTAAGAACACCACTTTTCGTTTCGTTGAATTTGGATGTAAATTGTGAAAGTTATACCCTTTACAATATTGTGCGTATATAGGGCTATTTAACAATGACTATTTTAAATTGTATAAATTACTTCTTCTTTGTTATATTTTATTTTAGTATGTGATAATATGTTATATTATGTATATTTTGACTTTTAAGTTTTTTTAAAATGATAATATATTTTTCTAAAGTTTATTTGAATTTATTTCAATTTATAAAGCCTAGTTTGTATTTACTGCATTTTTCTTTATTTAACTTTCTATTTAATAAAAATTAAATTATTATTTTATCTTGAAAATGTTTTAAAACCATTTTTAATTCAAATTTTGTGTTATAATATTTTTTTTTTGTGAAGTAATAAATTTTCCAAAGTCATTGGAGATTTTCTTGTAATTTTTATGTCAGGGTTGCTATTTTTAAGCAATTTCTTATTTCCTTTTTCTATTTTACTTAAAATAAATTATTTCTTTTATTTTATTATTACTTAGTTTCGGTTTTAAATAACATTTTTGAGTTTATTTTGTTTTTATAAAATTAAAAAGAAAAGGAAATGCAAAGGGTTTAGAAAGTTAAGAGATCTTAAAAGCCTGAAACGTAAAGACGTTTTATCCGTTTACTTTTGCAATTAATACATCAATTTATCTTAGCCATTTCTTTCCTCATCCTTTGCAGCCGACTCCCTCATATTATTCACGAATTTTCAAGCTCCAAAATCCTAGAAATCATGGCCTCGATCTTGAAAAAAAAATCTGGTAATGGCTACATCTTTTTCTACCTTTTTCTTCTCATTTTCTATGTATTTTGCCTAGTTTTCTATGCTTTCTGGATTGGCCTCTACCACCCACCATCACCACCATACTCTCCACCATCCCCTACCACTCTTCCTTGGCATCATCTCCAGCCATCATTTCAGATCCCTCCATGGCCACACCTCCCTTGGTGACAAAACTCCACAAAATTGCAAATAATGTCCAAAACAATGCACTAGCCACCACTATTACTTCACCACCTTCATACTTCACCATGGCCACCACCTCTAGCCATGACCACCACCTTGCTACCACCACTACACTTCATTTTAGCCTCTGTCCAGATCTGAAATTGACATGGCCAAGACTCCATGAACCAAAACTCCACAAAAAACACTGCATAAAGCCTTGAAACATTCATGATAGCCACCCTATCACTTCATATCTTCATCCACCACCTTGGCCACCACCATAGGCCGCCACCACCACCTTTTCCAGACCTCCCCACACCCCTCCATCTACTGTCCAAACCTGTACAAGTATGGCCAAGCCCCACTTGACCCAAGGCCGAGCCTTGTTGTGCTCAAAAACTTCATATATGTTGCCTTGATCAATTGTATGCTTCATGTTATAACCCTACCACTCCATACTCCTTCTAGCTGTGAGTTATGGTGCCAAACCTGAGCTATATGATCATCATGGTTGAACCCAAGAACCTCCTAGGCCAAGCATTTGAATGGTTAAAGCAAGGTCAAGTAATCTATTCCTTTGTTGCTTCGTATTTTCATTGTTTCAACATTGTTTTGCGTTGAATATTTATGTGTGTATTGTCTTGTTTTGGTTATTGTTTACAAGAAAAATATCAAGGCTCTCCATTCATTCAAATCAAAAGTCGTGTTGCATCGTGCTTGTCATACTTTTGGAACCGCTCTTGTGTTTGTTGTTTTGGTCTTCAGCTTGAAAAAGTGAGTCTTTCTCACTCTGACATTTATACTTATGGAAAGTGAATTGATGACAAGTATGTAGTAATATAAAATGTTTATGCAAGTTAATGATGATCGTATGATATGTTATGCCATGTTATTACCATGTTAAAACTGTTAATTTTCACCTAACATCTGATATATGACTGTATATTGTGATATTGACCTTGTTTATATTATTCCTGTATATGATTACACTGCAAGTTCCCTATTAGAATAGAATCATTACGGGCTGAAATGATAGGCCTGATTTATTTTATTTAATTTATTTTAACTTGGGATTGCGGGTTTGAAATGATAAACCCCGGATTTTCTTTGTAAATATGGGTTAAAATGATATATTACCCGTATCACTTTACCTAGCGTAGAAAATTTTATACAGGCCCGTAGTTAAAATATGCTTTTCTAAAAATTTTAAAATATTTTAGAAATTTAATTATTATAATATTTTGATTTGAAATTTAATAAAAATAAAATTTTTGTAAAATATTATTGATTTTCTGAATAATTGTAGGTGAAATGAATTAATGAAAAAGTTAGAAATTTTGAACGTAAGTTATTTTGGAAATTTTGATTTAATTATAATTGAAAATTTAATTGAATATGAAATTATGATAAATTTATGATAATTTGAATTTAAATAAATTTAAAGTGATTTTAATATCATATTAATGATTTTAATAAAGTTGAAATGTGAAATGAATAAATATTTTAAGTTGAAACTTTGAAATATAACTAGAATTGGAAATTATGAAATTGACGTAAAGTGAACTTTTAGTTAAGCAAATAAAAATAAAACTAAGTTATATTTGAGAATTTGAACTTAAGTGTTAAGTTGAAATTCAATGTAATGGATTTTAAAAATTCAACATTGCAATTTAATAAGTGAATTATTATTAAATCTTGATTTTTGAATGGAAATTTAACTTTATAAAATCACGAACCTGAGGAAAAATTAAATGATGTTATAAATGTGAAAATGTATGATTTTATAATTTAAAAATGTTTTAAATAAAAATATAATTGGTTGAGAAATTATATTGAATATTTGAAGTTATTTGACTGTATTTTTGAAATGTTATTAATTGCAATGTAAATGATATTACAGCATTTATTAATGTTGTAGTTGATGATAATGAACTACAAAGCTAAATTGAATTAAAAGCTATTATAGCAATTTTTGTAAGTGCTATAAATTGTTGAATTTTACTAAGTTTATTCGACATTTAAGTAAACCCTATTACAACATTTTAAATGTTGTCTTTTGTTAAATTGAACTGTTTTGAATGTATTTTTCCGTAGCGTTTTCTAAATGCCACGAAAAGTGAATTTTCACTGCTTTGATAAACTTAAGTGAATAAATGAACTTTGGAAGTCGAAAATTTTGGAAATTTAATAATTTAATTATTAAACATAATAACTTCATTTTAATGATTAAAAATGATTTTTGGAATATATACTGTTTTGAAATATGGATTGAAATGATATTTTAAATTTAATAAAATGAATAATGATTTGAAATGAATGTGGTTTCGAAAAGATATGATATTTTGATATATTAAATGATGAAATGTGGTGTTGAAAGGATATGATATTTTGATATATTAAATGAGTGAAATGTGGTTTTGAAAACATATGATATTTTGATATATTAAAATGGTTTGAAAATGGAGTTTTGAAAGATATGATATTTTTGATATTAAATGATTTGAAAAACGGAGTTGGAAAGATAGGACATTTTGATATTAACATGATTTAAAAAAGAAGTTCTGAAAGATTTGATATTTTGGAACTGAAAGGTAGTGTTGAAAGGGTATGAAAATTTAATATATTGAAATGGTTAGAAATGACTTGATATTTATTTTGATAAATATTTGAATTGAAAGATATTTTACGATGATATATTGAAATGGTTTTGGAAATGATTTAATCTTTATTTTGATAAAGATTTGGATTGAAAAGGGTATTTTATTTTGAAGTATAAAATATTGTTTTGAAGTTATAACTACGGGATATAATAATGATTGGTTGTTAAAGAGACCGGGATCAGATATTGTCTTATAGCCGGCCAATACCGAAAACCACTTTAACAACTGTGTACGCGGTGGAGATTCCAGAATGAAGTAGTATGGTGGCGACGTTCTCGAGGTATATTACGTGGACCAACCTCCCGTGAGTTGGCATATATGACTTAAACAGGAGCTATACCGGGCTACACAAAGGGTCGCACCCTTTCATGGAGCATGCTCCATCGGAAAACCATTCTATTACTGTTGTGATTCGATTTGGTGGCGCCACTTTGATTCGGGGGTATTGTTCGAGGTGGGCGGAAGCTGCTGGCTTGCGGTCACCACCAGTCCGGGAGTGCAAACGGTGTATCCACCCTGGCATTGCCTCGCGTGCCGTGTCATATCCTTATATCGAGCCCACTACGATTTTGGTTTTAAAGATCCGACCACGTTAAGGTTCACCATCCCCTTAACGCTATTTTCTATATGATTATACTTTACTGATTAGACACTACCGTATATAGCGTATATTACTACATATTAAATAGTTTAACGGATCCTTAGAGGATGGGCGGTCCCAAGCATCCTTTAAGTTACTGATGCATTTTGTTACTGTTCACTTGAGTTGATTTACAGTTTATAAGTATTTATGTCCTCACTCGAGGGTTTTGTGTTTTTCTTTATGCTCGGGTCAGATTGATTGAGTTAGCATTCAAGATTCACCTTCGGCGTTGGAGCTTTCCTTGAAGATCCATCCATCTATTTTGTTTCAATATCCAGTGGTTCAGTGATGTATCTGATTTGTACCTGATGTATCCTGTTACTCTTCTGTTGTATCTTATTTAACTCTGATGTATCTCATATTTATATAGTAGCTTCATGAACTACTATCTCTTTTTCTTCCGCTGCATTTTTATATACTCTGTGTCTGTGATCTGTGATTTTTATTTACTGTATATTCTGAGGTTTGCCAAAATTTTATTTACAACACGGTATTTTGAGCAATTCAATTCCGGCATGAGTGTCTGCCTATGCACTTATAATGGATGCGAATGGTTGAAAAATATTGGTGTTACACTTAAACAATTTCACAAATGATTATCTGTAAATTAACTAATCTAATTAATTATTAAAATTAATACTTTAATTAATTGTTAAATAATCTCAAATTAATGACTTTCGTAAACTATTAACAATTCTTTAATTACTTTCTTAAGTAATTAACTTAGATTAATCATTATTAAATTCAAATTAGTAAATCTTAAATAACCAATTAATTAACCTTAAATTAATTAATTAAGTGTTAACTGTAACTTAATTAATCCTTAATTACTTCACTAATTATTCTTAATCATTAATTAAAATCTTATCTAATGAATGATTCCTAATTACCAATTAGTTATCCCTAATTAATTAACTTTAAACCTTAATTAATTAATTTAAACCTTTAATTACTTATTTAATTAATCGAAATCATTAATTATCCATTTTAATTACTTTAAATATTTAATGATTTCGACTTTAAGATAAAACATTTTCTTATCCATGATTAAATTATCACTCCCAAATACATTTGAAAAAAAATTATTTTCAAATTTACTTTTAAATTTCATTTTAATTTAAAGATTTAAAATGAATACTAATTTATCTTTAACAAAGTTTAAAACCAGTTTAAAACCCTTAAATTCACATGTTAAAGAATACTTATATATCTTATAAAAGAAATTCTAAAAGAGTTTAAACCAAATTCCTTTTGAATTCAAATCATTAAAAACTTACTTTAACATTCAAAGCTGTTAAAACCTTTAAATTTTATAAACTTATTTTATTTCAAAATTAAGATTCAAACTTAGATTTGAATCAAATTTAAAACTTTGATTTAAACTTTGTTTAAATCAGTCCTTTACATTTTTAAATTCCATTTTAAATTTAATCCTTTTAATTATTTAAACACTTTAAAGTTGTTAAACAAGTTTGAATTATAAAAACTTTATTTATTCCCAAACTAAGATTCAAATCAAACTTGAATCCATTTTTAAACTTAGACTTAAAATTAGTTTAATTCTTCTTTACATTTTAAAATTTCAGTTTTAAAATTTTAAAGTAGAACAGGTTTAAACCTGTAACCTAGAATTTGACCTGAGCCTTACCTTATTTACTTCGAGTCAAACCCTACCTAACTCAAGCAAAATAATCAATTTACTCGAGAATCACTCGAGTAACTCCTCTGCCCAACCAGAAACAACAGAAAACAAAAGGGGTGCACCGTGCACATGCACAGTGGCGCCGCTCGCTTCTGGCCAACTTCGTCGAACTTCCCACATCGACAAACTACTTCACATCACCCCACGATCATCAGATGGTCACCCCAAAGCTCGAAATCAAATTCGAGTTCTCAACCAAAACCTGGAACATCAACAGAAACCACCATCAAAACCTGGAACATCGCCGTTCGAGAAACTCCGACCACCAGAAGGTCTGTAACTCCGACCACACCATCACCTACCCCCATGCTTCCATCCCGTTGAGTTTGGTTGAACTCGATCAACCAGAGCAGGCGAACAATTCAAAACATCAGACCTAGTTAAAACTAGAGTTAAAATCCTAATTCGATTGCCACCGTCACCACATTGCTATGATCAACATCCTGACAATTTTCCCTTAGCTTCTGATCAACAGACTACCTTCAGAAATAACCCCTTCCTCCCATACCACATAGATCATAAGAAAACCCCTAATTTCTAATGTCTGGTCAAATCACAACTGCACCCTAAATCCATTACTAAAAATTTAGATTTTAATTTTAAAAATTATCATTTTGTATAAGGTTTTAGCTTATATTCCTGAAACCATAACTAGGAAATTTAAATTTTCACTTATATTCAACTTGGTATGTTATTTTAGTTTCCAGAACCATTACTAATTTATTTTGACTTAAATAAAATTTTAAACTAAAGTTTATGATGAAACAACTAAGTTTTGTTTAAGTCTTAAATCCAGATCATGCCTAGGTCAAAAGGAAACGATTTTTTAAATCAAACTGATGCTTGAATCAAAGAAGAGAATATCACAGAAGACAACTATGCACACACCCACATCTATCATTCAAATATACACAGTGAATTCATATATACACAAATATATTTGTTTGAGAAATATCATGCAACCAGATAAGTTTTAAGATTTTAAAATGCGATGTTACTCACCAGATTTTAAAAAGCAGAGATTGGAAGCTTTGGGAACTGGAAATCTTGTAGAACCTTAATCACTTGAAACTTTGCATTGCTGTTATGTTGAAGCTTATTTGCTGAGATGATTCAAAACTGAACTGAAGCTGCTATTATTCTTGCTTGAACTCTGATTATTTATTTGTTTCCAGATTTGCTTTCTTGTTTGAGATGGTTAAAGGTTTGCATTGAAGATGTTACAGGCTTGGCTATTGTTTTTTCTTCAAGTTATAAAAATGCAGTGGTGATTTTATCTTTGTTTTACTTAAGGTATTCTCGAATCTAGGCAGAAATGAAGGAGGCAAAGTAGAGGTATATAGGCTACTCCTTGATGTACACAACAAGCTTCTTTTGATTTTATATATATTTTTCTTTGGTCAGCCATTTTCTATGAATACTGATATGATTTTGAATTTTGCCTTGATAAAATGTTTTGTATACTAGGATTTGATGTATTGTGTGCTTTAGTTGAAATGTTGTATTCTTGCATTAAATTGTGTGTTCCCCCTTTTGTTTACAAGTATATATACATTCCTATATGCACTGCATTTTATAGACATATACCCATATAAGTATGTATATGGATATGTGTGTGTACACACACACACACACACAGATATATATATATATATATAATGTATGTATGTAAGTTTGAAATCGCCATTTTGGAGTTTGTACATCCAGGAATGTGTATATATATAAATATAGATATCTATTTTAGTATACTATACTCTTATAACCATATATATCTAGACTCACATATTTATATATTTTTAATCATCAAAAACTTATATATATTTATACATTCACAGATATTTGTCTTAATTTAAATGGTGGAGTTATATATATTATTTATTCTTCTATAAGGTTTATCATATCCAGTGATTTATAAGCCAACGCTTAATATAGTTTTTAAGCCATTTATATATTCAATAATTTAATTACTAAAAGTTTATTTATTTGACTAATAAAACTAAGATTCCATTAATTACATCGGTTAATCATTCAATATGCGGTGGTCCAAAAATCCGGGTCGTCACAATTATGATTCAATTAAAGTGGTTGTGACACATAAAAATAACATTATGCTTATTTGAGTTAAGTCCTAATTTGTAAAACTAGGATATGCACTGATAAAAATGTTTAGTGGTTATTTAATCCATTCTTGACTATTATATTGTATTTGATATTTCATGATGCAGCTAATGTAAGTAATAATATTGAACTCAACTTTGTATTATAAGTAAAAAGAACCTAAATAAAAACTACTTCTTTCATCATCTTTCTACACTATTATCCTTAATATCAATGCATTTAGTCTTCAGTATCGAAAGAAAGGGAAAGCAATTTCTATTTTCAAAAACTAGTTCACTTGTCTCAATATTGATGTGCCACCTAGTATTGATGGAAGATGATCGCTAGTTACTATATATTTATATATTTTTGTACAACTAAAAATGTAAACTAAAGTATTGTTAAAATGATTTACTCGGTAGAAATAAATAGAAAAAAAATTTATACTCACATTGATCGCGCGTTTGATGAAAATGCAAAGAGAGAATACTGTGAGTTTGCTTGCGTTGGATAATAATGAGACGTAGTGCTTATATTGGTTATATTCTAAGACTTTAGGCTTAAGTAATCAAATAGGTTAAAAGAGAATGATGAACGGGATAAGCACGTATCTAGCGGTCCAATTAAATTAAAGCCTTTTATTTTATTTTTCAATAAATAATTTCATACCCCTCAAATAACTTTTCACACCCTTAACCGCAATATTGCCCTACCATAATTTGGTCTCCAATTACAATTCTGCTCGTGGCATTTTACTTTAAATTTTTTTTATGTCCATAATAATTTTTATTTTATTTATTTACTTTTTTAATTTTATTTTTTAAAAAATTTATTGGTATAGTAGCGGGATGTTACAAGGGTAAATCCTATCTGACATGGTTGCGGAACTTGACTCAGCTTCGAGATTACTATATTGTGAGGCTGGTTTGGAAGACATTGCAGCTAGAAGCTCTGAACATCTAAAGTCCATGTCAACTATACTCAGTAGATAATCGAGATTAGAAAAGTTTACATGTCCCTTCGTTCTAAGTGTAAGTTAGTGTGGTTGATTGTAGTGTGGTGCATAAATAAGCAGCTTAAAATAAGAAAGCGAAGTTAAATGACGAGACTTTGGATTTCGACTAAAGCGACAGTCACGCTGATCGTCTCAACTGGCGAAGAGATTGATCGGTTGTGTAAGCTTTGTGATCGACTATCGACATATCAAAGAGTGAAATCCGTTACTCAAGTCCATATGTTAAGTTTTAGTTCATGTTGTAAGTCGCATGCATTTGATAGTTCAATTTCAAGTTCAATAGTGAATATGCTGGTCCCGTTGTTCATCGTTGTCATATGTTCAAGTTCATTGAGATGGGATTGGTTTTAGTTTCTCAAATGAGTAATCATTGATTGGTTTTCGAGTTCAATTCAAAGCCTAAGAATTGGCCAAGTACATGTCGATCCTTATATATGGACTCTTATTGCAGTGACCCGTATTTCTAGCTATGTTATGTTTTTAAATTTAATATAATTATTGAACAATAATGATTAGAAATAGAAATTTAATGAATTATTTATGTAGTTTATTTAATATGAACATGAATAAAATTTTGAAATAACAATTTCGATAAGATTTAAGGAAATTGTTTGTGTTAGAAAGAAGTTCAATATATTTAATGTGTTGAAATCAATAACAAGAATTGTATAATAAATGTTGAATTATTTAGATAAAAATAAAATAATTATTTGATAACTAAAATTCATTTGAAATCTAATATTGAGATTTATTGAAATTCTAATATTGAAATTTATAGAAATTGCATTATTTAAATACTTTAAATAAAGAAGTGCAACATAGTGTAATCTATGTATTCAATGTAAAACAGTTTTGTAATGAATAAGAACGAACATTTTTATTGATAAATGATATTTGAAATAATATATATAAGCACGCCTTATTTGACTATGGTTACAATTTTATAAAGAGTGTAGTAGTTGTTTTGATTATTTGAATTTTTTTAAAAGTAAATTTTATAAGTTAAATAACTTATATTTAAAATATGGTGATTTATCGGATAATTAAATTGTTTAAACTAAATATTGGAAATTATTTAAATAATTGAACCCTGAATTTAATACGAATGAAAATGACATCGAAAGTTGATTTAAAATTTTATTTAAACAAGAATGAAAATTTTCAACTTTGAAAATTGAATTTAAAAGTGAATAAATTTATTTTGGGAATTACTTGTTTTAATTAATGTGTAAAAATAACCATTCGAGAAACTATGTCTGATTCCGACGAAATCAGTTTCATTGGATCTGTAATAGTGAGTTATTATAGGATTTCAAGTTTCGTAGTGATCGAACTTATCGTTTGGCCATGCGAGCGTGAAACGCATAGAACGTAATTAAAGGAATTTAATTAAATAATTTGATTTTGAAAAGCTATCTCCTGAATATGATGGAATTGGCTCCCGAGACTAGTTCCATTATGTTCAGAATAAGGGTATAACATATAGGATGTCAGGCGACACCCATCGTTTGGAGTTCGGAAAATTTATGTGTGAATGTGTCGGAAATTTGTATATAAGGTCATATATTTTCATTATTTGCGATCAAAACCCTTAAACCTTCAGCCGCTCTTATACACTTTTGATGGCCAAAAATCTTCTCCCTTTTCTCCTCGTTTTCTCTCAATCTGCTCAATGAAATCGCACGACTCCAAAAGGAAAAATGGAGTTCTCATCGAGCTCCACGTATCCAATGGTCGGATCGTCGTCTAACGTCGCATGGTGGCACAATTTTTCCTATGCTCGTTCGCACAGTTTTGGGTTGTAGATCGCATAATGGTGGCACGACGAGGAGGTGTGTGTGAGGCAGGCATGTGGGGGAGGGGGCATCGGTGGTGGTTGCGGTTGGGTTGGCGGTTCGTAGGGTTGGGCGCGATTCGATTGAGCCATTTAAAAAAAAATGAACAACGCAAGCGCACGTGTTGCCTGGGAGATGAGCGAAGAGTGCAAGTTAGGTTAATTTTAATTTTGATTATCTAGTTAATTATCTTTTTATTATATCGTTATGCTAATTATCGTATAACTTTTCCCATATGAGGTCTGTTTCGAGCGAAACGAGTTGCGTTGCGATCATATCGACGAAGGCTACAACATGGGGTTTGATTCGTATTTATTTGAAGCTAAAAAACTTTCAGTTTCAAATAAAGGAAAGTGATTAAACCCGCTCATGAATACTAAAATATTTCTAACGTTAGTTAAATTGAAATCATGAAGTTATTTATTTTATTGATTGTTGTTTGGTAATTTAACAAACAATTAAATTACCATATGGTTTGAACTGTCAGAAATTTCAATCGACAGTTAAATTTGAAATTGGAATTAAATTGCTAGTTAAACACACTATATTGATAATTAGTTAATGCTACGAATTATTGGCTGATTTGAATGTTGATCGAAATTGGATGCTATTGGTTGATATATTGGATGATTGGATGTTTATTTATTTTATATATCCATGTTATCACTTTGTATATTATTGATGATATATAAAACCATTATGTGAATTATTTCGAACATTGTAACGACCCGGAATTTTGGGCAATATCGATTTAATAATCTGTGTAAATAATTTAACTGGTTTGATGATTTTCTTGATAAAATTGGCTAAATTAATCTTTTAAAGGTTAATAAATTTTAATCTGACAAAATTGATAAGAGTTATTTTCCAAAGCTAATGAGATTTTATTCTGTTTATAATATATATGTTTGATATATATTGTGAATGGGAATATCTTTTGTTTTAATTTAAAAATTGAATTCTCAAATTGTAATATATGTAAGCATATGTTATAATTTGATACTTGTTTTGAAAATTTAATCTTAATCTATTAATAATTTATGTATGAATGAATATTGCAATTTTAAAGTTTTGTTTTAAATTTAATAAGATTTTCAAAAGATAATTTAGTTTAATTCAATTATTTCTAATATAAGATTGTGATTTATTTTTAATAAGATTGTTTAAAAATAATTTAAACAAGCTTTGTTTGTTTTCTTTTAAAATGTTTACATTAAAAATGAAAGTTTAAGATTTAAGATAACATGTATAAGATTTTATTATAATTAGTTTAGGGTATTTTCTTTTAAAAAGTAAACTTATTTATATATACATGTAAGTATTTATCAACTAAGTAAGCAAATATGTGAATTTATATTAACATTTAAATTTAATAAAAATCTATTAACATACTTAGAGACATGTGTAAAACATGTAAACTTCTTTAATAAACAAGTGTAAGAGGATTTAATACTTATGGGACAAGTGTCTTCATTTAAGACTTACTTTCTTTAATTTTGATAAAAACATAACATTTTCATTTTTACATTGTTTATCTTCTTTCAAAGTGTTTTAATGGCAAAACAATAAACCATCTTCTCAAATCTGAAAATTTTAAAAAACTAAAATCAAACCTGCAAATGCAATTTATCTTCAACCTCAATCTGCATTTGTACAAACTCCAACCTGCAAATGAAGTCTTCTGTAAATCCAAATTTAAAGTACTGCAAATGTAAAGCCTGCACATGCAAATGGATGACAATCTGCAATTTACAAGCTGAAATTCAATTTTAAAACCTGAAATACATGAAGGCCTGCAGTTTCAACTTTTTAATCATCAAATTAAAAGCATGCAGTAGGATTTTCTTCAGCAAAGCATAGTCAAAGCAATTTTTTCAAATTAAAGTTCAAGAGCCTGGAAAAGAAAAAAAAAAAGTTTCTCTGCTCTGCTTTTAATTCAAGGTGAGTAAAACTCTTTTAAAAACAGTTTTGATGATATCTGTGGTTAAAGTTTGCATGTGATGAATTTTTGTTGTGATAATGAATATTTGTTGACATGATTATTGATGTATTTGCAAGTTAGAAGTGTGATAGATATCAGAGAAACAATTGCCTGTATAATTTACCTACTCTGATTTAGTTACTGAAGCTGTTTCCTTAAGGGAAAAAAAAATTCTCAAACAAAATCAATATCAAACATCGTTTTATAAATGAAATTGGTGTGTTTATATGTACTGAAGATTCTAAAATAGTTTCTGGAAATTTGAAACTAATAAACAGATTGTAAACAAGCATAACAGTAAGAAATAAAAGTATGAACATAAGTTTTACAGTAAAAAACTAAACTTATGTAAAAAAATTACTGGCTTAAACTTGAAATTGAGTTTCATGCTTGTAATCATGATTGTAAATCATGAATTTAGGCATATAAATTGTAAATTTTAATTGGGAATTTATAGTAAATTTTGGGTTTGAATATTTCCTGAGTTTTGTTGATTTCGGTCGAATCACTCAATGATTCGAGTTGATATTTGGTTCGAAGGTACCATGTGAGGTGTGGAACTTGGGAAAAATGTTGAATAAATTTTTCAACATGTGATTTGTTCGAATTGGAGGAAGCTAGGGTTTATTTTGGCTGTTGGGTTCGGCTGATTTTGCTTGGCCTTTGCGACATGGATGGGGGATCGAGGGGTGTCGCGAGGATGGAGCATAGGGCCGGGGTTGTGTCGAGTTGATAAAGATGGTGGCGAGTTCAACGGCGATGAGTTGAACGTGGTGATGGGATTCTCGGTCTCGTAACAGCTGAAGGTTTTTGAGCTAATAGGTCAAATTTTGATTCGTATGTTTGTTCTTGGATCTGAGTGAATTTTATGGATCGTGAGTGATAGCGTGGTCATCAACGAAGGTCGTGACGGACTACGGCGGCCGGGGTTGCTTGGATACGTGCACTGTGCACGTTTATGGTGTGCACTGGGAAGTTCAGTTGGAGAAGACGAAGTTTCTCGGGGGTGTTCACGTGTTTTATTCGTGTAGGACTCGAAGCATGGGAACGTGGGAGTATCTTCGGTGTTATCTCGTGAGATTTGAGTGGTTAACTTGGTATTGGTCGCGTGTTTTTCTTATAGTACTTTATTATGTTAAGTACTGCTTTGATAAAGTTTACAAATTTAAACTTATTGTTGAATAAGGAAATCAAGCATTCTATTATAAACAAGTTTTATTTAAGAAATCCAAATGGAAAGTAAAAACTTGTTGTTTAAACGTAATTGATAATAAAACCTTAAAGTATAAATTGAAACTATTTTAAATTCTAAATTTTATTTAAAATGATTTCTTTTGAAAGTAGTTTAATTACATTTTGGATTTTGAAAGAAGTATGTTTTGAATTTAAATATTGAATCAAAGATTTACGTTCAATTTAAAAATAATGATTTGAAACTAAGTTTCCAATTTATATTGAAAATGAATAAGTTTGAATTAGATGTTTATAGAGTTTAAATTTTAAATTAGTTAAAATACAATAATTTGTTTAAGTTATTAAAATTTGATTTAATCAAATAATTTAATTATGAAGATGAATAGGGTTAATTTATTTTTGTTATTAACTTGAGGATACTCGATTGGATATGATTTGTAATTAAGTAAAGAATTAATTAAGGTAAATGCTTTTTCTTAATAAATTAAAGATTTTGGAATATAAGATGTTAATTAATTGTTTAATTAATTTTAAATAATTAGTTAATTATTTATTTAATCTTAAATAATTACTCAATTATGGATTAATTAAGTGTAATTATGTAATAAAGTAGCTAATGGTTAATGTTGGAATGATTGAGAATGGAAGTAATTAATATGGAAGAAATTAGTGGAGGCTACTCATGGGAGTAATTAAAATTGAAGTGATTTTGGATAATCAATAAATTTTATCAATTAAGAAAATTGATTAATTGTTTAAAGTTAATTAATTATGGAGTGATTAATTAATTAATGAATTAAGATTTATTTAATGATGGAATTAATTATTGTTAAGAATGTAATCAAGATTTATTAAAGGAAGTAATTAGAGATAATTACTCATGTAAGTAATTAAGAGTTAATTACTTAATTTATTTTAGTTAATAAATTAATTAATATGATTAATTAATTAAAGAATGAGATTTATTTAAGATTAATTACTAAGTGTAATTAAAATGGAATTACTTAATAAAGTAATTAATTAAGGATTAATTATTGATTAATAATTACTTAATGAAGTAATTAAGATTAATTAATTGGATTAATTAATCAAGAATTAATATAATTAAATTAGAAGTTAATTAATTAAGAAGTTAATTAATTAAGATAAGTAATTACAAATTGTTAATTACTGTTTATAGTTAATGAGATGATTAATTACAAGTTAATTACTTACTTAATTAAAGGATTATTAATTAATAAAGATTATTAATTAATATAATTAATGTAAGTAATTAATTAAAGTAATTAATTTAAGTATGATTAATTAATTGTAATTAATTAAGGATTAATATAATTAATTATAGTTAATTAATTAATGAAGGGTCATTAATTATTGCAATTAATGATAGTAATTAAAGGTTAATTACTGAATATGGTTAGGATTTATTACTTAAGGTAATTAAGGATAATTAATCAAGGAAGATTAATTAAAGAAGATCATTAAGAGATGATTAATGAATTTGATTTGTAATAAATCAATGAAGCAGGATTTAGGGTAAACCAAATGATTAAAGGATAGTAGTTAATTTAATTAGAAATTAATTAAATTGATTAAGAATTAATCAATTCTGCTATGGGTGATTGATTAATATTGAATGGTTGATATTGAATGATTGATATTGGTTATTGAATGATATCGGATGTTTGATATTGGGTGTTTGGTTGATACTGGATGATTTGGATGACTATGATATTTGTGATATGCTGCTTTGTGAAGATGAATGTTGATATGAATTATCTATTGTGATAATGTTATTCATCTATCTGTTTATATCATCCTGAATAAGTTAATTGTTAATCCCTTAAGTACAACTTGGACATTAAAATGGCGTTTGGTTTTGATGAGACCGAGATCGGATTTCCATATTTGGATATCCGAAAACCACATCGATTCCAATTAAACGTTAGGACATTAATCCAAGTGGAGCAAGTGAAGACTCGAGGTGTAAGGGCTATACGTCAGTATAACCTGTGGATGATTCCGTAATGAGTTTGACGGAATAGTACTTATAGGTTCGAGATGGAGATTTAGAGTGCAAGGGCTATGGTCGTTGACTCTGAGAGTGATTCCAAAATGAGTGCAACGAGATAGTGCCTTCGGTTTCGTTCGAACCCGGAACGAACTTGTATGGATTGAATGCTTTCAGCACATCGTCAGGCGGACGATGAGCATTCTAAGATAAAAGTGTTCTATAAAGGTAATCGCAGCCTCAAGCCTCATCAACCGGGAATGGCTAAAACAGGGGAGGTGCAGCAAGGCTTCGTGGGTCGCTCCCACTGGAGAGCAAGATTTACCCCTGTCTAGAAGTTCCTTTATATTCGGCTGTGTGGGGCGGTTGATCCGGACAACTGCCGGGGTTGTCTTGTTCGGGACTGTTCAGTAAGGAATGGTCCCGCCTTGTGTTGCAGGGGATGAAGGGAGTAATCCTCGGTACGGTGATCTAGGCCACGTACTGTGACGGGCGATACCCCAGTGGCCCTGCCATTGATGGAAACCCATTTTCCCTAAAAGACCCTACGGTTTTGTTTGTATTACCCACTTTGTGGCTAGTAGCTGGAATTTAATCATGTAACAATTTCGGCTATTTCATATTTGCTTGAAAACCCTAGACACTATTATAATATCACTGGATTTCCTATCAAATGTTTTGGTTAGCGTAGGTAAAAACTTTTCCATGTTTATGTGTGGGAAGTCTTACGTGATACCTTTTCTTTTCAAAGGTTTTCTAAAGTTAAGCAATTTTTACCCGTTTACTCACACCAGACCCCTGTCTGACCCGAGTGTTTATTTTCTGTTTTATTAAACTCTTGGGTACTCATATTATGTATGAGTAGTCAAGTGGTTCAGGGTAGCTTGACGGATTCTGGAGGAGATATGTGGCAGGAGGCTTCGACGTGTAGATATATATTATGATTCCGCTGTGTATGTTGTATCTCTGACTAATATACTTGAGTTGTATGAATTAGACAGATGTTTATAACTGTCTAATATGTGTTGTATAGTTGTGTACTCTGATGTATTATGATACTATGTATTAATTTATTTGATATATTTTATTTTATTCGTTTCGCTGTGAGTTCTCGGATGTTGTTCTGTTTCTTCTTTCTCTTTCTTTCCTTTTTCTATCCCTTTCTTTCTTCACTAGTGATGCGATTTTCCGGGAGTGGAAAGTCGGGTCGCTACAGTTGGTATCAGAGCATTAGGCTGAGCGAATACCTAAGCTCTGGAGTGGTGTCTTTCTTGAGAGAGCGTACTTGTAATTTTTATATATAACTATATATTTATATATATCTATATCTACCTAATCTGTTGGGTTATCTGTTTGGATTTTCCAACATAAGTTTTAGAGGTAGATAGTGGAGTAGTGGTGTTTGTGTGTAACACGACTACCACTAATGGAAGAGGTCCATATGTTTGAGGTTGGAAGTATATTTATCGAGGCTGTAGACCTAATACCGTCTCGAGTGAGATTTTTTGTTCGAAGTAAGGGTTTATCTATCTGAAGGAAACTTTTATAAAGATTCGGAGTCTATCTTTGAAGTTTGATTTCGCTCGGGTGAGCGAATTTTTCTAGAATTTGGATCTTTTGGAAGTGCATAAGTAAGTGAGGATATCTTGATAACTGCGAGATAAGATGCAGTATCCATGGAGATTTTCAGAAGATGTTTTCTTTTGAAGCAGTTTTAGAAGTGGTTAAGGAGCAGTCTTTACCTGCCGCAGGAAAGACTCGTCTGTGTAGAAGTTGTTTGGATCTTTAGCAGGAAGATTGATTGTTTTGGAATATGAGACTAAGGTCTATGAGTTGCTTCGCTTCGGCATGGTCTCATTTGTTATTTCTTAAGGAGAGTAAGATGTTGATGCTTGGTTTGGAGCCCGAATATCTTTTGGGTGCCTGCCATCTTGAAGGTTCTGTTGTGTGGTTTGTTGATAGTTTTGGGGGTGTAGTTTGGTTAATTGTGGTAGCAGTGCTGTTCGAAGTGTTCGGTGTGCTGACGAGAAGGTCCTTTGCCTTTGCAGTATCATCGAAGTAGAGTTTGGAAGCAGCAATGTAGCTTGTTTCTTCGATGGTCCGGAAATCTTCGTGGTTCTTCTTTTAGCAGTCCGAGCAGATGGTGAATGTTTTCTTGTAGAGTTAACCTGGTTTGGAGAAGCTTAAGGTTGTTCTAAATTGGTAAAGTGAGGACAGTTTCTTTGGAATTCGAATTAGGTAGGATCGCAAAAGTGACTTGCGATTAATATGGGAATTTTCTTAGGTTATCTTTGTTTGAGACTGAGAGTTCTCATATGGAAGTAGGAGCTACTGATGTAATCAGAAGTTTGTCTGCATCTAGAGCTGAGTTCCATAATGTTTTGATTCCAGAAGAAATTTTGGTGGTTAGCCTGGTAGAGTTGGTGTAGCAGCTCAAGATTTTTTTTTTTTTTTTTTGAAATTTGTAATTGGTTAGATCTAGCTTTTGAATTGGATTCTGTAGTATGGTTGTGTGACCGAGTCGGATGTGTCACTAAGGTTATATGGATTTGATGAACAAAGATTCTGGTATATATTGGAGAAGTTTGTATTCATGTTCATCAACAGTATTCTTATCTATTTCAGAATCAGAGTTGTGCAGCGGAAGCAGGGTAGCAGCTGTACAAGGAAGGAAACAAGTTTTGTTTGCTATTGCTTGAGTAGTAGAATTAGTGTTCTGGATTTCGACGGATTTTGGAAGACTTTTCCGTTGGATAGGATCCTGAGCTAGTTTGCTTTGGTCTAGTTATTTCTGGAAGTATCTGCATAGGTTGTGCTGATCAGGAAGAGATTGACAGCCCTGGATTGTCTGTCGAGTAATACAGATATGGGATAAGGAGTTTTGGAATGTGAAGTTGGAGACTTCATTATTGTTAAGATTTCTCTGGTTAAGAGAGCGGAAATTGAGTAAGATTGGTTGGTTGGTTAATGCTATGGCATTTGTGATTTCTTATCGGTGTTCTGATAAAATAAGATTTGTTGTCTATGAGATTGAATTGCCAGTTTGGATAGCTGGAGTTCATTTTATTTCACGTACCTCTGAGAGAGTACGTGTATTATTCATTGTTGCTTGTTGAATCAGTAGAATCAGTAGGAGTTGGATGTTGAGCTGGATCTAAGGATAATCTGATATACTGTTCAGACTGATGGACCTAGAAGAGAGGAGCTTTGGACTTTGGTAGTGTAGTTAGTTTGTTAGCTGCAGTAGAGCGAGTCTCCCGGTTATTTTTATTTGGGAAACTCGAGATAGTATTAGAGTTTTATTCTGACGTATGTCAGGATGATTAGTTAAGTTTGTTCGTATGATTGATTGCTTTGGTTGTTAGTTACTGATTGTTAGGAATGCTTTGCTAATTGAATTAAAATCTTTGCTGGGTTATTAAATTAACTTTGCTTTTAAATTTCGGGGATGAAATTCTTTTAAGGGGGGAGGATTGTAACGACCCGGAATTTTGGGCAATATCGATTTAATAATCTGTGTAAATAATTTAACTGGTTTGATGATTTTCTTTATAAAATTGGCTAAATTAATCTTTTAAAGGTTAATAAATTTTTATCTGACAAAATTGATAAGAGTTATTTTCCAAAGCTAATGAGATTTTATTCTGTTTATAATATATATGTTTGATATATATTGTGAATGGGAATATCTTTTGTTTTAATTTAAAAATTGAATTCTCAAATTATAATATATGTAAGCATATGTTATAATTTGATATTTGTTTTGAAAATTTAATCTTAATCTATTAATAATTTATGTATGAATGAATATTGCAATTTTAAAGTTTTGTTTTAAATTTAATAAGATTTTCAAAAGATAATTTAGTTTAATTCAATTATTTCTAATATAAGATTGTGATTTATTTTTAATAAGATTGTTTAAAAATAATTTAAACAAGCTTTGTTTGTTTTCTTTTAAAATGTTTACATTAAAAATGAAAGTTTAAGATTTAAAATAACATGTATAAGATTTTATTATAATTAGTTTAGGGTATTTTCTTTTAAAAAGTAAACTTATTTATATATACATGTAAGTATTTATAAATTAAGTAAGCAAATATGTGAATTTATATTAACATTTAAATTTAATAAAAATCTATTAAAATACTTAGAGACATGGGTAAAACATGTAAACTTCTTTACTAAACAAGTGTAATAGGATTTAATACTTAAGGGAAAAGTGTCTTCATTTAAGACTTACTTTCTTTAATTTTGATAAAAACATAACATTTTCATTTTTACATTGTTTATCTTCTTTCAAAGTGTTTTAATGGCAAAACAATAAACCACCTTCTCAAATCTGAAAATTTTAAAAACTAAAATCAAACCTGCAAATGCAATTTATCTTCAACCTCAATCTGCATTTGTACAAACTCCAACCTGCAAATGAAGTCTTCTGTAAATCCAAATTTAAAGTACTGCAAATGTAAAGCCTGCACATGCAAATGGATGACAATCTGCAATTTACAAGCTGAAATTCAATTTTAAAACCTGAAATACATGAAGGCCTGCAGTTTCAACTTTTTAATCATCAAATTAAAAGCATGCAGTAGGATTTTCTTCAGCAAAGCATAGTCAAAGCAATTTTTTCAAATTAAAGTTCAAGAGCCTGGAAAAGAAAAAAAAAAGTTTCTCTGCTCTGCTTTTAATTCAAGGTGAGTAAAACTCTTTTAAAAATAGTTTTGATGATATCTGTGGTTAAAGTTTGCATGTGATGAATTTTTGTTGTGATAATGAATATTTGTTGACATGATTATTGATGTGTTTGCAAGTTAGAAGTGTGATAGATATCAGAGAAACAATTGCCTGTATAATTTACCTACTCTGATTTAGTTACTGAAGCTGTTTCCTTAAGGGGAAAAAAAAATCTCAAACAAAATCAATATCAAACATCGTTTTATAAATGAAATTGGTGTGTTTATATGTAATGAAGATTCTAAAATAGTTTTTGGAAATTTGAAACTAACAAACAGATTGTAAACAAGCATAACAGTAAGAAATAAAAGTATGAACATAAGTTTTACAGTAAAAAACTAAACTTCTGTAAAAAATTTACTGGCTTAAATTCAAAATTGAGTTTCATTCTTGTAATCATGATTGTAAATCATGAATTTAGGCATATAAATTGTAAATTTTAATTGGGAATTTATAGTAAATTTTGGGTTTGAATATTTCCTGAGTTTTGTTGATTTCGGTCGAATCACTCAATGATTCGAGTTGATATTTGGTTCAAAGGTAGCATGTGAGGTGTGAAACTTGGGAAAAATGTTGAATAAATTTTTCAACATGTGATTTGTTCGAATTGGAGGAAGCTAGGGTTTATTTTGGCTGTTGGGTTCGGCTGATTTTGCTTGGCCTTTGCGACATGGATGGGGGACCGGGGGGTGTCGCGAGGATGGAGCATGGGGCTGGGGTTGTGTCGAGTTGATAAAGATGGTGGCGAGTTCAACGGCGATGAGTTGAACGTGGTGATGGGATTCTCGGTCTCGTAACAGCTGAAGGTTTTTGAGCTAATAGGTCAAATTTTGATTCGTTTGTTTGTTCTTGGATCTGAGTGAATTTTATGGATCGCGAGTGATAGCGTGGTCGTCGACGAAGGTCGTGATGGACTACGGCGGCCGGGGTTGCTTGGATACGTGCACTGTGCACGTTTATGGTGTGCACTGGGAAGTTCAGTTGGAGAAGACGAAGTTTCTCGGGGGTGTTCACGTGTTTTATTCGTGTAGGACTCGAAGCATGGGAACGTGGGAGTATCTTCGGTGTTACCTCGTGAGATTCGAGTGGTTAACTCGGTATTGGTCGTGTGTTTTTCTGATAGTACTTTATTATGTTAAGTACTGCTTTGATAAAGTTTACAAATTTAAACTTATTGCTGAATAAGGAAATCAAGCATTCTATTATAAACAAGTTTTATTTAAGAAATCCAAATGGAAAGTTAAAATTTGTTGTTTAAAAGTAATTGATAATAAAACCTTAAAGTATAAATTGAAACTATTTTAAATTCTAAATTTTATTTAAAATGATTTCTTTTGAAAGTATTTTAATTACATTTTGGATTTTGAAAGAAGTATGTTTTGAATTTAAATATTGAATCAAAGATTTAAGTTCAATTTAAAAATAATGATTTGAAACTAAGTTTCCAATTTATATTGAAAATGAATAAGTTTGAATTAGATGTTTATAGAGTTTAAATTTTAAATTAGATTTCTAAATGTCTTATATCCAAATAAAGATATTGTTATAGTTTAGGGAAAACAAATACAATAATTTGTTTAAGTTATTAAAATTTGATTTAATCAAATAATTTAATTATGAAGATGAATAGGGTTAATTTATTTTTGTTATTAACTTGAGGATACTCGATTGAATATGATTTGTAATTAAGTAAAGAATTAATTAAGGTAAATGCTTTTTCTTAATAAATTAAAGTTTTTGGAATATAAGATGTTAATTAATTGTTTAATTAATTTTAAATAATTAGTTAATTATTTATTTAATCTTAAATAATCACTCAATTATGGATTAATTAAGTGTAATTATGTAATAAAGTAGCTAATGGTTAATGTTGGAATGATTGAGAATGGAAGTAATTAATATGGAAGAAATTAGTGGAGGTTACTCATGGGAGTAATTAAAATTGAAGTGATTTTGGATAATCACCAAATTTTATCAATTAAGAAAATTGATTAATTGTTTAAAGTTAATTAATTATGGAGTAATTAATTAATTAATGAATTAAGATTTATTTAATGATGGAATTAATTATTGTTAAGAATGTAATCAAGATTTATTAAAGGAAGTAATTAGAGATAATTACTCATGTAAGTAATTAAGAGTTAATTACTTAATTTATTTTAGTTAATCAATTAATTAATATGATTAATTAATTAAATAATGAGATTTATTTAAGATTAATTACTAAGTGTAATTAAAATGGAATTAATTAATAAAGTAATTAATTAAGGATTAATTATTGATTAATAATTACTTAATGAAGTAATTAAGATTAATTAATTGGATTAATTAATATAATTAAATTAGAAGTTAATTAATTAGAAGTTAATTAATTAAGATAAGTAATTACAAATTGTTAATTACTGTTTATAGTTAATGAGATGATTAATTACAAGTTAATTACTTAATTAATTAAAGGATTATTAATTAATAAAAATTATTAATTAATATAATTAATGTAAGTAATTAATTAAAGTAATTAATTTAAGTATGATTAATTAATTGTAATTAATTAAGGATTAATATAATTAATTATAGTTAATTAATTAATGAAGGGTCATTAATTATTGCAATTAATGATAGTAATTAAAGGTTAATTACTGAATATGGTTAGGATTTATTACTTAAGGTAATTAAGGATAATTAATCAAGGAAGATTAATTAAAGAAGATCATTAAGAGATGATTAATGAATTTGATTTGTAATAAATCAATGAAGCGGGATTTAGGGTAAACCAAAAGATTAAAGGATAGTAGTTAATTTAATTAGAGATTAATTAAATTGATTAAGAATTAATCAATTCTGCTATGGGTGATTGGTTAATATTGAATGGTTGATATTGAATGATTGATATTGGTTATTGAATGATATTGGATGTTTGATATTGGGTGTTTGGTTGATACTGGATGATTTGGATGACTATGATATTTGTGATATGCTGCTTTGTGAAGATGAATGTTGATATGAATTATCTATTGTGATAATGTTATTCATCTATCTGTTTATATCATCCTGAATAAGTTAATTGTTAATCCCTTAAGTACAACTTGGATATTAAAATGGCATTTGGTTTTGATGAGACCGGGATCGGATTTCCATATTTGGATATTTGAAAACCACATCGATTCCAATTAAACGTTAGGATGTTAATCCAAGTGGAGCAAGTGAAGACTCGAGGTGTAAGGGCTATACGTCAGTATAACTCTGTGGGTGATTCCGTAATGAGTTTGATGGAATAGTAACTCTGTGGGTGATTCCGTAATGAGTTTGATGGAATAGTAACTCTGTGGGTGATTCCGTAATGAGTTTGACGGAATAGTACTTATAGGTTCGAGATGGAGATTTAGAGCGCAAGGGCTATGGTCGTTGACTCTGAGAGTGATTCCAAAATGAGTGCAACGAGATAGTGCCTTCGGTTTCGTTCGAACCCGGAACAAACTTGTATGGATTGAATGCTTTCAGCACATCGTCAGGCGGACGATGGGCATTCTAAGATAAAAGTGTTCTATAAAGGTAATCGCAGCCCCAAGCCTCATCAACCGGGAATGGCTAAAACAGGGGAGGTGCAGCAAGGCTTCGTGGGTCGCTCCCACTGGAGAGCAAGATTTACCCCTGTCTAGAAGTTCCTTTATATTCGGCTGTGTGGGGCGGTTGATCCGGACAACTGCCGGGGTTGTCTTGTTCGGGACTGTTCAGTAAGGAATGGTCCCGACCTTGTGTTGCAGGGGATGAAGGGAGTAATCCTCGGTACGATGATCTAGGCCACGTACTGTGACGGGCGGTACCCCAGTAGCCATGCCATTGATGGAAATCCATTTTCCCTACGAGACCCTACGGTTTTGTTTGTATTACCTACTTTGTGGCTAGTAGCTGGAATTTAATCATGTAACAATTTCGGCTATTTCATATTTACTTGAAAACCCTAGACACTATTATAATATCACTGGATTTCCTATCAAATATTTTGATTAGCGTAAGGTAAAAACTTTTCCATGTTTATGTGTGGGAAGTCTTACGTGATACCTTTTCTTTTCAAAGGTTTTCTAAAGTTAAGCAATTTTAACCCGTTTACTCACACCAGACCCCTGTCTGACCCGAGTGTTTATTTTCTGTTTTATTAAACTCTTAGGTACTCATATTATGTATGAGTAGTCAAGTGGTTCAGGGTAGCTTGACGGATTCTGGAGGAGATATGGAGCAGGAGGCTTCGACGTGTAGATATATATTATGATTCCGCTGTGTATGTTGTATCTCTGACTAATATACTTGAGTTGTATGAATTAGACAGATGTTTATAACTGTCTAATATGTGTTGTATAGTTGTGTACTCTGATGTATTATGATACTATGTATTAATTTATTTGATATATTTTATTTTATTCGTTCCGTTGTGAGTTCTCGGATGTTGTTCTGTTTCTTCTTTCTCTTTCTTTCCTTTTTCTATCCCTTTCTTTCTTCACTAGTGATGCGATTTTCCGGGAGTGGAAAGTCGGGTCGCTACAAACATATTAAGAAATAGGTTGAAATGATATATACCTATGACATTTTGATTTAGATAGAAATGATATATATCCATCCCTAAAATTAAATGGAAATAGCCGATCACTTGGCCATATGATAGAAAATTATATAGAACACCGGATTGGTTAAATTAAATTGTTTTAAAATTATTGATTTTGAAATTATTTAAATGATATTATTCTTGAAAGAAAATTTGAATTTATGGTAATTGAATTATTTTCATTTCGAATTTTGAAATTTTGGAAACGAAATTGGTTTAAGGAAATTGTTTAAAGAATTTGATTTGAAGTTATAATCGAAATATGATTTGAATTACGGAAACTGATCTATTTTAAAGGTTTGAACTTTTATTCAAACTTCGAAATAAATAAAAGTAAAAGTAATTTAAATAGATATTTTAAATTTGAGCTTGGAATTGAATTTTTTTAAAGATTTGAACCATAAATTAAACATTGAAGTTTAATTTTAATTTAAGTGATTTAAGTCGATAAATTGAAATCGGACTTGAAATTTATATAAATATAAATGGTTTAAAATGAGAATTGAATTGAAATGTAAATCATTGAATTGGATTGTTGAATCGAATTTGAAGTTAAAAATGAACATTTCGAAATTGAAGTTAATTCGAATTAAAATTGAAATTGAAATTGAAGTCAAAATTTATTTGAATTGAAATTGAAATTAATTCGAATTGAAATCAAAATCGATTCGATTTGAATTGAATTGAGATTGAAAGATGATTTTAAATTGAAAGATGTGAAATTGGATTAATTTGATTGAAATTTGGACCGAATCCAGATCTGTTATAGTGGAAAGAAGTAGTTTGATTTGAAACTATTTTCAAATCAATTATTTTAATATAAACTATTTAAAATCTATCTTTTTAAGTATTCAAATTATTTTAATTTTCCAAACTATTCTACGATGTAAACCATTTTAATGCTCAAACCGTTTTATATCAAACTATTTTAACTATTTAACTATCTAAACTATTTTAACCTTTTAAACTATTTAAAACTATTCGAACTATTTTATGAAAATTCAAACTATTCAAGTGGGAACCGTTTATATTTAAATCGTGGATTTAAGTACGAATTGGTTTAAAATGAACATGAGTAGCATTTTATAAAATGTTTATAATAAACTTAAATGGTTTTATGAAATGATTTATAAATGATATTAGTATTAAATAGAATGTATTAAGTGGTAATGAAATAAAGTTTAACTTAAATAAAATTAAATGAAATGATTTTGCAAAATAGTCCATAAATGAATAGATATGAAATGTGTTAAACAAAAAGTGAAATAATTGAAATGTGAATAAACCGAATGTAAATGAAACGGCTGTGAATAAATTAGAAGGAAACAAATTAAATGTTAATAAAGAATGAATGTTAATAAGAAATGAAGTGCATAAATTAACTATGGACATTGGATAATGTAGATTGTGATAGTTATGAATTAATTGGACGAATATTAATTATTGAATGAGTTCTTTTGTTGTAAATCATTGTTATAATTGCTTTGATTGCATATGATATTGTGTTGTGTATTAGTGCTAATACTTATGATTTGGATTCACTATTCATGTTATATGGTCCAATTAAACTCATACATGTTTCTATATCTTTTATATGCAACAAATATTCTAAATTGAGTTGAGATAGGTTCATACGAAGGCCGTTTGGACGTATACGCAGTTTGATTTGCTTTTGCTTGCTTAATACGAGCGAACTCGCTCATATTAATAATAATAAGGTACATATCTCGGATTACGCGTCATACTGTAATTTTTTTCCGTACGAGATGCCTCATTGTTGAGATGAGATATATATTTGGTATATATATGTATACTGCAAACTTTTAGGGTTTATCCGCGCAAGGGAGACGCTGTCAAAATTTTTCGTAAATCCGAGTGTTAGGAAAATTTTGACATTCAAAAATTTTATAACTTTTTTTATAAATAAGTTGTAATTTCCATAAAGTCGATATGGAAGTGGCGTAGTGGAAGCATGGCAATTTTATAAGTTGATTATTTTCAATAAAATATAACAAATGCTAAATTCCTTACTGAACTCATTTTCGAGGACGAAAAGTTTTAAGTGGAAGAGATTGTAATGGTCCATATTTTTAGCTATTTTAAATTATTAAATTTAATATAATTATTGAACTATAATGGATAGAAATAAAAATTTAATGAATTATTTATGTAATTTATTTAACATGAACTTGAATAAAATTTTGAAATAATAATTCCAATAAGATTTAAGGAAATAATTTGTGTTAGAATGAAGTTCAATATATTTAATGTGTTGAAATCAATAGCAAGAATTGAATAATAAATGTTGAATTATTTAGATGAAAATAAAATAGTTATTTGATAACTAAAATGTAAAGACCCGCAAATCCGTACTCCTTGGATAGACACTAATCTCTAGTGATTAACTCAAGATGAACGGAAATACGAACCCTTAGGGTTTTAAGAAAAAGAAAGAGAAAAAGAAAGATAGAAAGAAAACAGAATGGAAGAAAATAACAGAACAACATCAGAATCTCACAATTCGCAGCGGAACAACATATAATAAATAAATGAATAATCTGTAAACAAAACTATATCAGTTATTACATTACATCACATTACATTTCATTATATCATCAGAGTGTACAACATCAAACAACAACAAACAGCGGAAAAAGAAATACTATTACTAGTAAATACGCCATGCCATCCAGCTTGCCTCCAGCAACTCCTGAATTCCAAATATCCTGATAAACCTAAATCTTGACTGCCCGTTTAGAAATTGGTGGGCACCCAGAGTTTAGGAAGGAAAACAATAAACTCCGAGTCAGTCATGTGACTGGTATGAGAACTCAAAAACAGTTTATTTTTCTTTAAAATCAAAAATAGTGGAATATTTTTAAAGTCAATTCGCAATGCTTTTAAAAATGAGACTACTATAAGACCTCCCGCCACACACACAATGCAAACGCAGACTTGGAGGAGATTTCTTCTTATGTTATTCAAAGATGCTTGATACGTATTAAAAGAAAACATTTGATATTATTACTAGTGCATAGTGTAGAAAACATTTCGAAAGTAGAATATAAATCTTAGCAGCATAGGTACCATTATATTATGCTTACTATAGCTACCATTTTAAATGGCAGGTTCTACAACTAAAACCGTATAAGTCTCGTATTGTTTCTTTGGATTTCCAACAAATGGTCAAGCCAAGTAACTTCCCATTGCCACATGAGAACGCCTCTGGAAGGACGTCCCCGAGAACCTAACCGGATCTCTGCCAACACAAGGCCAGGTTACCTTTCAAACTAGGTAACTACTGACACGAGTATGCCATCCCCCGGTCCTTTGGGACCTTTAACCGAGAGCTCTCTAATCAACATCACACCATAATAATAAGTGTTTCAACATGAGTAAGCATCTGGGCTCCATACCATGATACCACCCTTTTCCAGAAGGAAATGCACATACCCTAAAGGGAGCTACCCCTCATAACCTTGCCGCATCTTTCCTGTTTTGACCATTCCAGGGTGTGAGGCTCGCCGAAGTCACGTCCACAAAGCCACGCTTTATACAAAAGCCATGCTTTGGGTCAACAAATGATCATAGAAATGATCACCAAGATAGACGATCAAACAAATGATCCTATCACAAATAATCAACACAATGATCATTTCACAGCAACACTCAACATGTCACATTACCAAATTGGGAATATATTGTTGATAACCTTCAATTATATAACCTCTGAGCTCGTATGTCTCAGAGAAGGGTGTTAAGCTAAGAGAATAAATTCTCCGCCACCAACAGAAATATATTTGAAAGAAATCGGCTTTATATCTCAATTTGTAATGTCAGACATACTATCCATACAAGTCTGTTCCGGGATCGAACATAACCGAAGGCACTTACAAAGAAGTCCTTGTGTAACGACCCGTTAAATTCGATGATTTTAAATGTGATAATTTAATAGGATTTCTAATTTAATTTAGAATGAAATCCAAAATGAATTAAGTAGAAAAAGGATTCTCACCTGGATATGGAATTTAATATGAGAAATTTATGAAAATGTTAAATGGTTTTAATGCAATGAAAGATTTTTAAACGGTAAATGGGAATAAATTAAGGAATCATATTAGTTCCAGTTAATAGATTACGACTTGAATGAGATTCCAATTTAATAAAATCATTTAAATGTTATGATTTGATTCTATGGAATATGAGAAATACAAATGTAGGGATTTGATTAATATATATGTTATTTGTTCAAGGTATTGAATAAAATTGGGAATCCAATTTAAATTAATGATAATAACGTTGATATTAGTTAATAAATAAATTTCAATGCAATGCCCATAAATGAATGAAATGAAATGAATATATGTAAAATGTATACTAGGTTATTTATCAAATAGGAGGAAAGAAGAATGAATATCGAATTGATTTATGAATAAATATATATATTAAATAGTAATGAAATGTAAAGTAAATGGCGATTGTATAAAACCAATGCAATAAGATTTTCTAACTGAATGCAGACTTGTGAAATAGAGTTAATGACTATAATTATAGTACGTTACTTATTTTATTAGTTGTCAATGTTAATCTGGAATCAAATTCAAATTATCCCCAAAATTACTGCAGTTAAAGTGGAATAAATTGGTAATTGAAGAATGTTGGATCCAAATAAGTTGTAACCAAGGAAAATCCCATTTTTAATAAACTATGTGGGAAAAGAAATGAAACCAAAATGAAAATGTGAAAATATAAAATGTAATGAAATTCTAAGTAACAATGACTTTGTTAGTTAAGTGAAAACTGATTTAATATTAAGTTGTAACTGGATAAAAATCAAATTTATTTGGAATTGATTTGCAATCAATTGAATTTATTGCAATTAAATGGATTCAATATTTAAAATAACTATGTAAATATTATTTGGAAGAAATTGAAGTTATTTGGGTATTAAGTATTGTAATTGGCTAATTTAGATACTTTAAAGTGAAACGGAAATTTTTAACGCAATAGTTTGATTGCAATATTTAATTCATCTAATTGATGATAAAGATTTGTTAGATTTATTTAATAGGAATTTTGGGGCATTTAATAGGTAATTGCTGATTTTGAATCGAATTAAAGGGATTACTGAAATCAAAATTTAGCAACTTTTAAACCATTGCAATTGATTTAGAATATAAAGAGTTGTCTATTTAATTGAGTTAAATTTTTGAAACTGCGTTGTTGCAATTAAATGGGAAATAAAACGTTAAGGATAACCAGTATTCAAGATTTACCATCTATTTAGTATATTAATTGTAACTGATAATCAACTGCAATAAATAATAAATAATTATTACGTTAACGTTAATTTAAGTGATATTTGAAATTTAATATTTAGGAATTATGTAAATATAAGTTCAGATGAAATTGGAAATATTTACATATTGAAATATGAATCCAATGATAGATTCTTCTATTTGACAATAATAATGGAAAGTAAATTTAATTAGAATTTTGGAAATTTAATTTATAATTTGGTGAAATTAATGAAATTTGGGGATTTCTAAAATTTTAAATTCGACAAGTTAAATTTTGTTTAAATTAGTATAGGTGATTGAAAAATTTATAATAATAAGAATCGTTCAATTATCAAAAAGAAATGGGAAATTTGATTTAATTGACTAAATTTTAATTTATTTAATTAATATAAAAATAGCCATTTTTGTCACAGACTTGGATTTCGACGAAACCAGTTTCATCGGATCCGTATCGATGAATTTTTGTAGGGTTTCAAGTTTCGTATCGATCGGACTTGTTGTTTGATCATACGAACACGAAACGCCTTGAAATCGATTTAATTAAAATCAATTGAAATCAATTTGGAAATTTTGTTTTCAGCATAACTTCTTCATACGATCAAATTTGGACGTGAAACTTTTTCCATCGCGTTCAGAATATTTTAAAATACCTATTTGGATATATGGGTTTAACAAATTTCGTTCCGGGGTCAGAACGGGCTTTTTGGGCCAACTACCGTTTTGCACGTTCGTATTTCGTGCCCACCTAGCCTACTGCTATTTGTCTATATATATGCGATCATAAACCCTAGCCTCCATCTTCTATCATTTTTCTATACGTTCATTTTCTTCATCCCTTTCTCTCCCTCAATGGTTGCAAAACCTAGATCTATCTACAGTTCAAAATCAAAAGTGAAAATTCAAACTCTCCACAAAAATTCCAAAATAATATATGTCGTAGTTCTCGAAACACGTAATCTCATGGTGTAATTCGTTGTTCAATTGGAGTTATCATTTGCTCAGAATTTGCCGATTGATTCTCGGCCTTCCATCGCGATGAAATCAAGTTCAGCTGATCGTGGAATCAAGGTTACCGTTGGGTAGAGGGGAACCAGTGGAGGCCATCGGTGGGTTTGGTTCGTAAGTTTAACGGATAGATCACCGTATAAAATTCCATTAGGGTTGGGTGCTTATGCGACGGCTGCACAATTCGATGGCGAGAACTTCGCGTGGGGGAGGCGCGGCTAGCCCAGGGAGGTCGGCCAGACCAGGAGCGGCACTCGCGAACGTCGGCGGTGGCAGCTTGTGCCGTGGCGGCTGGAAGCTTTTGGGTACGATTTTTTTTGCGTGAACGCGTTAGGGTTTACCTGGGGAAGGAAGAAAGGCAGTGAGTGACGTGGCATCTAAGTATGTAGGTTAGTTTCAATTTAAATTTTGATTTTCAAGCACGTTAACTCGAATAACTTTCTCGTACGACATCCGATTCACACGATTTTTTTTTTGTTAGGATCGTAATTAAATTCCGGATCTGTTGACGCTGGTTTTGACAGATTTGGAGACCGTCGAATTTTTGGGTTTAAATCGGATTTAAATTCGATTTAAATTCAAAAGGTGAGTGTTTTAACCCACTCACAACTTCTAAAAGTTTTTATGTTTGTTAAATTTATTTTAGATATGAGTAGAAATTTATTTATAACTGTTTGGCATGTTTTGTTCATCATATTTGCTAAATTCGCATTTATTTAATTTAACGGTTAATTTAGTTTATTTATTGCATATTAATTGACAGTTAGAATTTATTTATTCGCCTATAAACTGCTAGTTAACAGTTATAAAATTTATTACTGAATATAAACTGTTAGTTTAATAGTTGTTAAATTATTTTGAACATAACTGCCAGTTATTACCTGTTATATATTATCTGATATATATTGATATTGAATTATTATTGGTTGATGATTGTGATTGATGGATGAATGGATGTCTATTGTATATCATTAAACTGCAAATTATCATGCATTTTTCATTTCATTCGGGATTGTGGTTTGAAATGATATACAACCGCAAAATTTTATTTTTAAATTGCGGATTGAAATGATAAATATCCCTATCACTTGACCATAGGATAGAAAATTTTATACAGGCACCGTGGTCTATATATAAATTATTTTAAAGATGATTTCTATGGTTTGGGTAGGATACGGTTTATAAAAATTTAATTTTGATATTTTATAAAATTTATTCTTCGATATATATATATATATACATATGAAGTTAAAAATTTTAAATTTAAGCTGTGTATAAACCTGTTGAATAAAAATGATAAAAATTTGAGAAAATGGAATTTGGTAATTTATCTTATATGTTTAAGCTTGGAAATTTTAAGGTATGATATTTATAAATGGATTTTCCAAGATTTACTTAAAATGAATATTTTAGTATAAATTAAATTGAATAAAATATTTAATTTCTAGAAATTGGAGTTTTATTTATAGATTTTTATGTAAATATTCAAACTAAATAATAGGACATTTAATTTGTTGAAATAATAAATTCCAACTTTAGTTTTGAAATGTTAATACTCCAAATGGATATATATATATATATAAATAGAAATTGAAGTGGTTTTGGAACTTGAAAGTGATATTTAAATTTGGTTTAGACTTTAAATAAATAAGTATATTTGTAAAGCCCTGGAAATAATTTCTTTACAAAGTAACCTTAAAGTTAAACCATTTATTCTACATACCATTGAATATCCAAACCATTTAAGTTTTAGAAGTTATGGTTTTAAAATTATGAATTTCGAAATAGTACGTTTGAAAGTATAATTCAAATATTGGGTTACCAGATATTATAAATTTTAAAGCAGTATGGTTTTGGAAAAGAACTATATTTGGATAAAATGAAATCATTTTGTTTTGGGTTTTAAGATGATATCGTATTCATAGTTTTGAAATGGAAAAATTTATTCTGGTTTTAAAGTATCAACTATTTTTAAATGACCGCGGTGTTATAATAACGATGGGTTGGCAAAGAGACCGGGATCGGATATGGACATACTCTCTGTTGATACCGAAAACCACTTTGTCTAACCGTGTACGCGGTGGAGATTCCAGAATGAAGTAGGTTGGTGGCGGCGTTTCCTGTAAGGTAAATACGTGGACCTGACTCCCGTGAGTTGGCATAAGGTGGCTAAAACATGAGCGATTCTCGGGCCAATGAGGTCATTCCTCTGATCGGACACTCCTCTTCGATATTATACTTTGACTTTGGATTGATTCAGTGGCCACTTTTATTTTTGTTTTGGGGGAGTTTGTTCGAGGTGGGCGGTAGCTGCGCGCTGCGCGTTTCCACCAGCCCGGATAGCAATTGGTATACCTACCCTGGCATTGCTTAGTTGTGCCGTGTCACCTACCCTATCGCGCCTTGTACGAGTTTGGATTTCTCCCGTAGCCCGTGTGGTATCCTCTGGTGGCTTCCCGATCAGGAGGGACTATGATATTGGATGGACTACTGGGACTATTACGTGTTAAGGTGGAAAATGTAAAGCCTTAACGCTATTTAAAAGTAAGTTTATTTTATAAATAGACACTATTATAATAGCGCAATATACTACATAGTAAATAGTTTAACGGATCCTTAGGAGATGTAAATCCCGAGCATCTCTTGAGTTACTGCACTCATATTTATTTCTGTAAATTTAACTTACATAAGATCTTTTAGTTCCGACTCGAGTGTTTTTGTCTTTTCAAATTCGCTCCGGTCAGTCCGAGCGTTTCAGGATTTGAAGATTTAGATCTGGAGGACGAAGACGAAGATTGGTATTATTATTATTTATAGTATTGCACTACACTCACACTGTATTCCGCTGCATTGGCATTATTGGTATGTGAACTCTGATATTTAATTGTATAAAGAAGAATCAAATGTTTTGTAAACAGTTTTATAAACTGTATATTTTATTATTATATTTTATCCTTCCGCTGTGAGATTCTATTTTGTTTTATTTCTTCTCTATTTTCTTATTTACCCCATAACAATCCGCCCTTCCGTCTGGTTTGAATTGGCACGTGTGTCTGTTTAAATCGTCCGAAAAGGCGGGACGTTACACCTTGCAATCCAGATAATCTCTAATCACGCCCGAATTTCCCATCACATATGGAGATCTCTATACCGGGGATCAGCCAGTGCAGAGACAATCAACAAGAAACCCTTTCGTTTTTGAAAATATCCGGTCTTCAACACCGATCTTCAAATGCAATTCATAACGACGTATCACATATTCGGAATGGGTTATACGACCCCAAGGTCCTTTCCCGGTTAACCCGAATAGTGAGCGCTTATTTTTAAAAATAATAATAAGTGTGGCATTCAATTTCAAGCAAATCACAACAAATACCTATTCAAAGGTAAATATTGATAGTCAGTTATTGAACTATCAATAGATATGCACAACATCACCAGATTCCAAATAATTTTCCAAATTATTTATTTTCCAAAAATATCTTTACAAGATATATATTTTCAATACTTCAAAAATAAATCAATATTTATTTTTAAACCCATTTTCCCAATTTCACTTTTAAATTCCATATTGAATTTACATTTCCAAAATAACTATGAAGATACGATTTCCATTCGATTTCTAATATTCATTTTTCAATTTATCTTCAAATAAGAAAAATTCTCTATATTCACTTAATATTGGAAAAACATTTCCATACTTATTTATTTATAAGTAATTCACAAGTCTTTTTATTTTCTATACTTGGAAAATATTCAATATACTCTAATCGAAATTAAGTATATATTTCATTCTTTAAGGAAATCACTCTCTTAAACATATTTATTTGGGCCGAAACGAATGTTGCGTAAAACATCGTTACGACAACCCAAAATCACTAGTATAGGGATTCGAAATTAAAATAGATATATAAATCCCAATACTATTCAAAATATTTCCTTTCGGAAATCATTTACTATAACAACAGTGTTATAATCTACCATTTCCTTCTATTCATCGAAAACGTCTATTTCAACAATGAATGTTGAAATCTATAGTTTCGAATTTTAATACATTTAAAACATCGTTAGATCGTTTTAATTCTATTTAAAACATCACATCCAAAACATTTTCTTTAACATATTATTCACTATTCAAAAACGTGAATATACCTGTTAACCAATTTCATCATTTCTATACATTTTGTTTTACAGGATTATTCACTATCTAAAACGTGAATATAACTCCAATAACAAATTACAACAATTTACTTATCAAAATAAGTCGTTGCGGATTTATAAAATAATGTTTATAAATTCCATTTCTATTTATTTTATAACAACTTCCCTTTATAAATTTCCTTTATTAACCCATTCGATTTATAACCCAATTATATACCGAAAGTCCATATTATAAGTTAAATGCTTATAATTTATTTGTTTACAAACTTGTTGTTTTAACCTCCCAAATTTATAAATCCTATATCTTATAAGATTCATTTATTTATCCAAAATCTATTCTTTTAAATAACTTTACAAATTTTATAAACCTACTGTTTATAAAATTCCATTTATAACTTCACCGTTATAATCCTATAAATTTCATTCATTTACGAAATTCATTCACAATTAATTCTTATAAAAGCTCGTTTTACAATTCTAATATTTTTAATTTATAAATATCAATTTATAAATCTTTTATATGGATCAATTTATATTATTCTTTTAAAACATCTTTAAACTCCTTTATAATTTCATCATTTTGATTTATAAAAAAAATCAAATTTTATAAATCCTATTTTTAAATTTTTTATAATAAATTCAGAAATCCTAATTTTAATTATTTTATAAAATCATTAATCCCATATTTTCAAAAATCAACTTTTAACTATATTTCTCAAAAATCATAATTTTTATAATACTAAAATTATAACGTTTATTTATTTAAGATAAATCAATTCCAAAAATATTTTTTTATAAACGTATACTTTCAAAAATCACTTTAGAAATCTCTTAAAATCAAAATCGTTATTTTTAAACTTCAAAATTGGATTTGATGACGCAACACATCAAATAGTCAATCACGACTTTCAAACATCATATATCGATATGATAAACAACCGAATATCACAATATTTAAAATCGATAAATATTTGTGAGGAATCCAGTTGGATCCCTCCAACCTGTTTCCCTGCATCCACAGACATTAGCACAATACCAATTCCACTTTGAGGTGGAATATCGCGGTATATGGGATTTTATAAAATATTATCCGCTTACTAACGGCGCAATAGGGTCTCATCCGCTATACAATGTGGGAAATCATCAACTGCAATATATACATATGCTAATATATATATATTGCTATATATATAATATAATACCAATTCCACTTCGAGGTGGAATATCGCGGTATATGGGATTTATAAATAACCTCCGCTTACTAACGGCGTATAGGGTCTATTCACATCCAATATATATATATATATATATATATATATATATATATATATATATATATATATATATATATATATATATATATAACAATCATCATTCAAGCATTCAATCAACACAGTCTAACAATTTTAAATTTAACTATTTAAGGTTTAAATAAACAACAAAATTCCGAGTGAGAAGCTTTCACCTTTAATTTGCAATCCATTTTCCATCTTGACTTGATTTTTCTTGATTTATACCTTGTATAAATATTTACACAATTTATTAATATTCGAACAGATCGAATAATAAATTTTCATTTTGATTGTTAAATTAATCAATAGTTTTATTTAAACCAATACTTTTCCTTTAATAAATTTATTTAAATAATTTTCCTTTTAAAATAATTCTAACTAGAAATTTCCAATTGAACTATATTTCCCTTTTA
Source organism: Allium cepa (assembly GCA_030765085.1). Lineage (NCBI taxonomy): Eukaryota > Viridiplantae > Streptophyta > Magnoliopsida > Asparagales > Amaryllidaceae > Allium > Allium cepa. The sequence continues at coordinate 814,617,159 of CM060931.1, forward strand.
TAAATTTCATTTAACTAACAATTTGATTAATATTCGAAATAAAGCGAATAATAAAACCCCATTTTGTAGGTTTATTTAATTTAAACTAATAATTTGACTTTAAACTAAATTTATTTTAAACCAAAATCTCATTTTCCTAAATATTTCAAATATTTGCTTATATAAATTTCTTCAATATTTAAAAATCCCTTTGTATAAATTTCACTGTTATATATATACATATATATTTATAAGTCCTTATAGTTTTTAAAATCTTATATATTTATTAAATTTATTCCTAATTTCAAATAAATTAACAAACTGTTTCATTTTTTTTTTCATTCAATAACAATTCATATTTTTTTTTCTTTTCTGTATTAAATAAAAAATTTGAAAACAAAACAAAATTTCAAAACTACCTCACTGAAAAACCATCAGCTCGAATTCGAGCCTCCACTTCGTCGCCGCAGCCTCGACGCCTCGCGCACACGCTCCCCCAATCCTTGTCGCATCGCCGCTGTCGCACTGTCCATCGACGTCGCCGCCATCTCATACGCGTACGCGCGCCTCCTTTGCTTGACTGCGTCGCCGCCCTGAATCGCACGCCATCGATCGACTCGCCGCTATCCCCAGGTCGCCGCCTTTGCCATTCGAATCACGCGCCACCCCTGACTCGCGTGCCGCCGCTGCCTCAAGCGTCGCAACCCCCCAGAATCGTTCGAGCACGCGACCATTGTTGTTTGAAGCTTTCGATTTTTTTTTTATGTCGTATGTGATTTTGATTTGGGGATGAATAAATTAGGAAGGAGAGATCCATTTATTTATTTTTTTTCTTTATCGGCCATTTATTTCTTCTTTTGATTTTTTTTTCTTTCTGAATCAGGAGAGGGGGAGGAAGGTATTTAAAAATGGGTCTCGGCATGCTTACACGATTTTAGGCATGATCGAAGGAGTGATTTTAGGCTTGAGGTTAGGGATGCTGTCTTTTATTTAATTTAAATTTAAATTTAAATTAAATTCGTTTTCGATACAAATTTCAATGCGTTTAGGTGTCGTATTCTCACACAACAACTCCGATTGATACGAAATTTGAAATCCGGTAATAATTCAATATTACGCACCCAATGGAACTGGTTTCGTCGAATTCCGATACTGTGCCTCGGACGGCTATTTTTAAATATCGATTCAAACGATATAATTTCAAAACTGAACAAATCACTTCCAAATTAAATTCTGAAGCTTCTATAATCTTCAATATTATCAATATAAATTTTACACGCCTTTGAAATATTTTTAATCAGCTTAAAATTGAAGAATCAAATTTTTATTCAACTCTCAATAGATTAAACTCTATAATTTAATCACCAAATTCAAAGTTATATTGAAAATTCAATCCAAACCATCATTCAAATATTTAAAATTAATTAAATATTTTCAAATTAAATTTTTCAAAATTATGGGTCGTTACAATCTTCCCCCCTTGAAAGAATTTCGTCCCGAAATTACAAGTTAAGAAGAATGCCCTTAATCCGTCTATTATTTTTCACAATCCAAATAGTTTTATCAACTTTCTAAAACAAATCCTTTTACTAGAGATTCATTATCATTTCAACTAGCTTTCCAACTTCAAAAAATAAGTTTCAAACAACATTGTTCTCCTAAAAATTCAAATTTAAATTCAAATTCAAATTTCAAACTTTCAAAATTTCTCAAAAAATTTCTAACACCCTAAATTTTCAAAAAATTTCGCCAGCGTCTCCTTTGCCCGGCTAGCTCGGTACGACTACAAAATGGCACCACGGCCCCTCAGAATCAAAAAGAAAAGAGAAAGTCAAGTGGCTGGAGAAGAAAATCATCAAATTTCATACTGAAATTGAAATACGTACCTTTTTGTCGAGCAATTCAATTTTTATCTTTGAAATCAAAATCCAAATTCATTTATACACCTGTATATCCTGCTATTCATAATATCCAATTCCAACATTCAAACCATTTGCCAATTCTATTACAAAAATTTCCAATATATGCTTCTTATACATTTTTACTTCACTATTGAAGTTACATATTCATTTTCATTCAATTTTACATTTCAATCTCATTCACAATTTCAATTCTATTTGAATTCAATTCACAATTTAAATTCCATTCGAATTCAATTCTCAATTCTAAATATTGAATTCTAATGATTAACTTTCATTTGCTAATTCATATTACTACTTTAAATTAGTTTCATTCACTAATTCATTTTAATTTGCAAATTTCTAAATCGATTTGTCGTTAACTAAAATTTTCCAACAATTTTCAAAAAATTTTAACTCCCAAAATTCACGGAAAATTTTGGCAGAGTCTCCCTTGTACGGAGGAGCTTTTGCAATTTTACAATATGTATAAATATATATACATCGACCCACACGGTCGGAAAACAGAAAAACAGTTCATATTTCCTATTTTTATAGCGTAGGCGTACCTTATTTAGCATTTTAAGCAAAGCGGCTAATTATTAGCTTATAGCACAATCAAATCCAGCCCAACTACTTCGCTGAACCTGTACTTACTTAGTTTAAACACGTCAGTGACAAATATAAGAAATTTATTAACATTCCATTCATTTTCAATAACAAATATATAGATTCCATTAGCAATACATTCAAGATAAATTCCATTAGCAATACATATGGTTTTAATTCATCTTTAGTCGCTTACGACCAATTCACATGACATTTCCATTAAATCAAGTCGTTTACAACTCATTTTCTTCATGCTATTCATTTCTAAGCAAAATGAATTCATACTATTTTAATTGATTCAAAAATCAATTTTATTTGCTTTCATTAACTCATATAATTTTATACAATCTTGTTTGTGTCAAACGACAATTATTTCTATGCAAATTTAATGATATTCACTTAATAGAATATCCATTCTAGTTTATAACTAATTTAAATTGATATCAATTCAATTTATTTTAATTCCACTCCATTTCAAATTTGCATTTCATATTTTCATTCGGTTGATTTTATTAACCAAACAAATTTCATTCAAACCTTTTCAAATCTATTCCATTCACTAATTTAATTCAATTAGTACATTCACTTATTCATTTTATTTTTCAATTTCCATATTCAATTCATCTTGAATTTACTTAATTACTAACAAAGGGAATTTCAATTTATTTCTTTTACTTACTTGAATTTATATACAAATTCAAATTTATCTTCAAATTTAGCTCATGACTAAACTTTAATTTTAATCAATTCATTAGTCCATGAATTAATAATTTATCAAGTTAGTTTACTTGAATTCAATCCATTTTATTTCTTATTTAATTCCATATGCTAATGATAACAATTTAATATTATTAACAACCATGCAACCATATACTATAATAATTCATAGAAAATCATTTCTTTTCTATAAAAAAAATAGTTTTGGGCAAAATTATCTTATTTACCCGATTCAAAAACAATTTTGTTATTCACTAACAAATACGCGCTCATATATATTATTACACTCCAACTCATTCTAGAGTACTACTGAATCTATCTCTAATGAGTAACACCCAACAGAGCCATGGTTGTCGCTTAACCATATGCTCTGATACCAAATGTAAAGACCCGCAAATCCGTACTCCTTGGATAGACACTAATCTCCAGTGATTAACTCAAGATGAACAGAAATACGAACCCTTAGGGTTTTAAGAAAAAGAAAGAGAAAAAGAAAGATAGAAAGAAAGAAAATAGAACGGAAGGAAATAACAGAACAACATCAGAATCTCACAATTCGCAGCGGAACAACATATAATAAATAAATGAATAATCTTTAAACAAAACTATATCAGTTATTACATTACATCACATTACATTTCATTATATCATCAGAGTGTACAACATCAAACAACAACAAATAGCGGAAAAAGAAATACTATTACTAGTAAATACGCCATGCCATCCAGCTTGCCTCCAGCAACTCCTGAATTCCAAATATCCTGATAAATCTAACTCTTGACTGCCCGTGTAGAAATTGGTGGGCACCCAGAGTTTAGGAAGGAAAACGATAAACTCCGAGTCAGTCATGTGACTGGTATGAGAACTCAAAAACAGTTTATTTTTCTTTAAAATCAAAAATAGAGGAATATTTTTAAAGTCAATTCGCAATGCTTTTAAAAATGAGACTACCATAAGACCTCCCGCAACACACACAATGCAAACGCAGACTTGGAGAAGATTTCTTCTTATGTTAGTCAAAGATGCTTGATACGTATTTAAAGAAAACATTTGATATTATTACTAGTGCATAGTGTAGAAAATATTTCGAAAGTAGAATATAAATCTTAGCCAACATAGGTACCATTATATTATGCTTACTATAGCTACCATTTTAAATGGCAGGTTCTACAACTAAAATCGTACAAGTCTCGTATTGTTTCTTTGGATTTCCAACAAATGGTCAGGCCAAGGAACTTCCCATTGCCACATGAGAACGCCTCTGGAAGGACGTCCCCGAGAACCTAACCGGATCTCTGCCAACACAAGACCGGGTTACCTTTCAAACTAGGTAACTACTGACACGAGTATGCCATCCCTCGGTCCTTTGGGACCTTTAACCGAGAGCTCTCTAATCAACATCACACCATAATAATAAGTGTTTCAACATGAATAAGCATCTGGGCTCCATACCATGATACCACCCTTTTGCAGAAGGAAATGCACATACCCTAAAGGGAGCTACCCCTCATAACCTTGCCGCATCTTTCCTGTTTTGACCATTCCGGGGTGTGAGGCTCGCCGAAGTCACGTCCACAAAGCCACGCTTTATACAAAAGCCATGCTTTGGGTCAACAAATGATCATAGAAATGATCACCAAGATAGACGATCAAACAAATGATCCTATCACAAATAATCAACACAATGATCATTTCACAGCAACACTCAGCATGTCACATTACCAAATTGGGAATATATTGCTGATAACCTTCAATTATATAACCTCTGAGCTCGTACGTCTCAGAGAAGGGTGTTAAGCAAAGAGAATAAATTCTCCGCCACCAACAGAAATATATTTGAAAGAAATCGGCTTTATATCTCAATTTGTAATGTTAGACATACTATCCATACAAGTCTGTTCCGGGATCGAACATAACCGAAGGCACTTACAAAGAAGTCCTTGCAATCCAGATAATCTCTAATCACGCCCGAATTTCCCATCACATATGGAGATCTCTATACCGGGGATCAGCCAGTGCAGGGACAATCAACAAGAAACCCTTTCGTTTTTTAAAATATCCGGTCTTCAACACCGATCTTCAAATGCAATTCATAACGACGTATCACATATTCGGAATGGGTTATACGACCCCAAGGTCCTTTCCCGGTCAACCCGAATAGTGAGCGCTTATTTTTTAAAAAAAATAATAAGTGTGGCATTCAATTTCAAGCAAATCACAACAAATACCTATTCAAAGGTAAATATTGATAGTCGGTTATTGAACTATCAATAGATATGCACAACATCACCAGATTCCAAATAATTTTCCAAATTATTTATTTTTCAAAAATATCTTTACAAGATATATATTTTCAATACTTCAAAAATAAATCAATATTTATTTTTAAACCCATTTTCCCAATTTCACTTTTAAATTCCGTATTGAATTTACATTTCCAAAATAACTATGAATATACGATTTCCATTCGACTTCTAATATTCATTTTTCAATTTATCTTCAAATAAGATAAATTCTCTATATTCACTTAATATTGGAAAAACATTTCCATACTTATTTATTTATAAGTAATTCACAAGTCTTTTTATTTTCTATACTTGGAAAATATTCAATATACTCTAATCGAAATTAAGTATATATTTCATTCTTTAAGGAAATCACTCTCTTAAACATATTTATTTGGGCCAAAACGAATGTTGCGTAAAACATCGTTACGACAACCCAAAATCACTAGTATAGGAATTCGAAATTAAAATAGATATATAAATCCCAATACTATACAAAATATTTCCTTTCGGAAATCATTTACTATAACAACAGTGTTATAATCTACCATTTCCTTCTATTCCGCGAAAACGTCTATTTCAACAATGAATGTTGAAATCTATAGTTTCGAATTTTAATACATTTAAAACATCGTTAGATCGTTTTAATTCTATTTAAAACATCACATCCAAAACATTTTCTTTAACATATTATTCACTATTCAAAAACATGAATATACCTGTTAACCAATTTCATCATTTCTATACATTTTGTTTTACAGGATTATTCACTATCTAAAATGTGAATATAACTCCAATAACAAATTACAACAATTTACTTATCAAAATAAGTCGTTGCGGATTTATAAAATAATGTTTATAAATTCCATTTCTATTTATTTTATAACAACTTCCCTTTATAAATTTCCTTTATTAACCCATTCGATTTATAACCCAATTATATACCGAAAGTCCATATTATAAGTTAAATGCTTATAATTTATTTGTTTACAAACTTGTTCTTTTAACCTCCCAAATTTATAAATCATATATCTTATAAGATTCATTTATTTATCCAAAATCTATTCTTTTAAATAACTTTACAAATTTTATAAACCTACTGTTTATAAAATTCCATTTATAACTTCACCGTTATAATCCTATAAATTTCATTCATTTACGAAATTCATTCACAATTAATTCTTATAAAAGCTCGTTTTACAATTCTAATATTTTTAATTTATAAATATCAATTTATAAATCTTTTATATGAATCAATTTATATTATTCTTTTAAAACATCTTTAAACTCCTTTATAATTTCATCATTTTGATTTATAAAAAAAATCAAATTTTATAAATCCTATTTTTAAACTTTTTATAATAAATTCAGAAATCCTAATTTTAATTATTTTATAAAATCATTAATCCCATATTTTCAAAAATCAACTTTTAACTATATTTCTCAAAAATCATAATTTTTATAATACTAAAATTATAACGTTTATTTATTTAAGATAAATCAATTCCAAAAATATTTTTTTATAAACGTATACTTTCAAAAATCACTTTAGAAATCTCTTAAAATCAAAATCGTTATTTTTAAACTTCAAAATTGGATTTGATGACGCAACACATCAAATAGTCAATCACGACTTTCAAACATGATATATCGATATGATAAACAACCAAATATCACAATATTTAAAATCGATAAATATTTGTGAGGAATCCAGTTGGATCCTTCCAACCTGTTTCCCTGCATCCATAGACATTAGCACAATACCAATTCCACTTCGAGGTGGAATATCGCGGTATATGGGATTTTATAAAATATTATCCGCTTACTAACGGCGCAATAGGGTCTCATCCGCTATACAATGCGGGAAATCATCAACTGCAATATATACATATGCCAATATATATATTGCTATATATATAATATAATACCAATTCCACTTCGAGGTGGAATATCGCGGTATATGGGATTTATAAATAACCTCCGCTTACTAACGGCGTATAGGGTCTATTCACATACAATATATATATATATATATAATAATCATCATTCAAGCATTCAATAAACACAGTCTAACAATTTTAAATTTAACTATTTAAAGTTTAAATAAACAACAAAATTCCGAGTGAGAAGCTCTCACCTTTAATTTGCAATCCATTTTCCATCTTGACTTGATTTTTCTTGATTTATACCTTGTATAAATATTTACACAATTTAGTAATATTCGAACAGATCGAATAATAAATTTTCATTTTGATTGTTAAATTAATCAATAGTTTTATTTAAACCAATACTTTTCCTTTAATAAATTTATTTAAATAATTTTCCTTTTAAAATAATTCTAACTAGAAATTTCCAATTGAACTATATTTCCTTTTTATAAATTTCATTTAACTAACAATTTGATTAATATTCGAAATAAATCGAATAATAAAACCCCATTTTATAGGTTTATTTAATTTAAACTAATAATTTGACTTTAAACTAAATTTATTTAAACCAAAATCTCATTTTCCTAAATATTTCAAATATTTGCTTATATAAATTTCTTCAATATTTAAAAATCCCTTTGTATAAATTTCACTGTTATATATATACATATATATTTATAAATCCTTATAGTTTTTAAAATCTTATATATTTATTAAATTTATTCCTAATTTCAAATAAATTAACAAACTGTTTCATTTTTTTTTTCATTCAATAACAATTCATATATTTTTGTTTCTTTTCTGTATTAAATAAAAATTTTGAAAACAAAACAAAATTTCAAAACTACCTCACTGAAAAACCATCAGCTCGAATTCAAGCCTCCACTTCGTCGCCGCAGCCTCGACGCCTCGCGCACACGCTCCCCCAATCCTTGTCGCATCGCCGCTGTTGCACTGTCCATCGACGTCGCCGCCATCTCATACGCGTACGCGCGCCTCCTTTGCTTGACTGCGTCGCCGCCCTGAATCGCACGCCATCGATCGACTCGCCGCTATCCCCTGGTCGCCGCCATTGCCAATCGAATCACGCGCCACCCCTGACTCGCGTGCCGCCGCTACCTCAAGCGTCGCACCCCCCCAGAATCGTTCGAGCGCGCGACCATTGTTGTTTGAAGCTTTCGATTTTTATTTTTTTTAATGTCGTATGTGATTTTGATTTGGGGATGAAGAAATTAGGAATGAGAGATCCATTTATTTATTTTTTTTCTTTATCGGCCATTTATTTCTTCTTTTGATTTTTTTTTCTTTCTGAATCAGGAGAGGGGGAGGAAGGTATTTAAAAATGGGTCTCGGCATGCTTACACGATTTTAGGCGTGATCGAAGGAGTGATTTTAGGCTTGAGGTTAGGGATGCTGTCTTTTATTTAATTTAAATTTAAATTTAAATTAAATTCGTTTTCTATACAAATTTCAATGCGTTTAGGTGTCGTATTCTCACACAACAACTACGATTGATACGAAATTTGAAATCCGATAATAATTCAATATTACGGACCCAATGGAACTGGTTTCGTCGAATTCCGAGACTGTGCCTGGGACGGCTATTTTTAAATATCGATTCAAACGATATAATTTCGAAACTGAACAAATCACTTCCAAATTAAATTCTGAAGCTTCTATAATCTTCAATATTATCAATATAAATTTTACAAGCCTTTAAAATATTTTTAATCAGCTTAAAATTGAAGAATCAAATTTTTATTCAACTCTCAATAGATTAAACTCTATAATTTAATCACCAAATTCAAAGTTATATTGAAAATTCAATCCAAACCATCATTCAAATATTTAAAATTAATTAAATATTTTCAAATTAAATTGTTCAAAATTCTGAGTCGTTACATAAAATTCACATGAAATCTATTATTGGGATTTACTGAAATTCTAATACTGGAATTTATCAAAATTGGATTATTGAAATGCTTTAAATAAAGAAGTGTGCATAGTGTAATCTATGTATTCAATGTAAAAACAATTGTGTATTGAATAAGAATGATCATTTTTATTTATAAAATGATATTTGAAATAATATATATATGCACATCTTACTTGACAATGATTAAAATTTTATAAAGAGTGTTGTAGTTATTTTGAATATTTGAATTTGTTTCAAAGTACATTTTATAAGTTAAATAACATATATCTAAAATATGGTGAATTATTGGATAATTAAATTGTTTAAATTTAATATTGAAAATTATTTAAATAATTGAACCCAGAATTTAATATGAATGAAAATGATGTTAAAAGTTGATTTAAAATTTATTTAAACAAGAACGGAAATTGTTTACTTTAAAATTGACTTTAAAAGTGAATAAATTTATTTTCGGAATTACTAGTTTTAATTAATACGTAAAAATAGCTATTCGGACAACTGACTCGGATTTTAATGAAACTAGTTTCAATGGATCCATAACAGTGAGTTATTATAGGATTTCAAGTTTTGTGGCCATCAGTTTTATCATTTGGTCGTGAGTGCTAGAAACGCGTAGAAATTAACTAAAGGAATTTAATTCAATAATTTGATTTTAAAAAGCTATCTTCTGAATATGATGGAATTGGCTTCCGAGACTAGTTTCATTGTGTTCAGAATATGGGTATAACATATAGAACGACAGGCAGCATGCTTCGTTTGGAGTTTAAAAAATTTATGTGTGAATAGTGTCGGAAATTTATATATAACGCCGAATATTCTCATTATTCGCGAACGAAGCCCTAAAAACCTTCAACCGCTCTTATATGATTTTAGTGGTCAAAAATCGCCTCCCTTCTCCCTTTGTTTTCTCTCAATCCGCTTAACGAAATCGCACGACTCTAAAAGGAAAAATGAAGATCTCATCGAACTATACGTATCCAACGGTCGGATCGCCGTCAAACGTCGCGTGGTGGTCGATTTTTTCCCACGTTTATTCGTGCAGTTTTGTGTTGTGGATCGCGTGATGGTGACATGGCGTGCGGCGTGCTGGCATGCGTGAGGCAGGCATGCAGGGGGGCATCGACGGTGGTCGCGGTTGGGTCGGCGGTTCGTGGTGCTGGACGCGATTCGATCGAGTCATTTAAAAAAATGAATGACGTGAGCGTGCATGTGCATAGGAGATGAGGGAAGAGGGAAGGTTAGGTTATTTTAAATTTTAATTATTTAGTTAATTATCTTTTAATTATACTGTTATGTTAATTATCGTATAACCTTTTCATATGAGGTCCGTTTCAAGCATAACGAGTCACGTTGCTATTGTATCGACGAAGGCCATGACACCGGATTCGAATTTATTTGAAGTTGAAAAAAATTTAGTTTAAAATAAATGTGGGTGATTAAACAAGCCCACTAATACTAAAATATTTCTGATGTTAGTTTAATTGAAATCGTGAAGTTATTTATTTTATTGACCGTAGTTTGGTAATTTGACTGACTTATAAACTGCCATATGGTTTGAACTGTCGAAAATTTTAATCGACAGTTAAATTTGAAATTGAAATTAAATTACTAGTTAAACACATAATATCGATAATTAGTTAATTTCTATGAATTATTGGTTGATTTGAATGCATATCGAAATTGGATGCTATTGGTTGATATATTGGATGAATGAAAGTTTATTTATTTATATATCCATGTTATCACCCTACATATTATTAACAGTATATAAAACTATCATTTGAATTATTTTGAATAAATAAAGAAATCGGTTGAAATGATACATACCTTTGACGCTTTGATTTGGATTGAACTGACATATATCCATCCCTAAAATTAAATTGAAATAACTGATCACTCGACCATATGATAGAAAATTATATACAAACACCGGATTGGTTAAACTAAATGATTTTAAAATTAATGGTTTTGAAATTATTTAAAGGATATTGTTTTTGAAAGAAAATTTGAATTTATGTTACAGTTTTGAAATGTTGGAAGTGAAATTGGTTCAAGGAAATTGTTTAAAGAATTTGATACGAAGTTGTAATCGAAATATGATTTGAATTGTGGAAATTGATCCATTTTAAAAGATTGAACATTTATTCAAACTTTGAAATAAATATAAGTAAAAGTAATTCAAATGGATATTTCAAATTTGAGCTTGGAATTGAATTGTTTTATAGATTTGAACCTTAAATTGAACATTGAAGTCTAACTTGATTTAAGTGATTTAAATCGGTAAATTGAAATTGGACTTGAAATTTAAATAAATTGAAATGGTTTAAAACGAGAATTGAATTGAAATTTAAACCATTTAGTCGAATTGTTGAATCGAATACGAAGTTAGAAATGACTATTTCGAAATTGAAGTTAATCCAAGTTGAAAGCGAAATCGAAATTAATTCGAATTGAAATTGAAATCAATTTGATTTAAATTGAAATTGAAGTTAATTCTAATTGAAATTGAAGTTGAGTTGATTTGAATTGAATTGAGATTGAATGATGATGTTGAATTGAAAGATGTAAAATTGAATCAATTTGATTGATATTTTGACATGAGTCCAGTTCTGTTGAAATGGAAAGAAGCAGTTTGATTTGAAACTATTTTCAAATGAATTACTTTAATATAAACTGTTTAAAATCTATCTTTTTAAATGTTCAAATTATTTTAATTTTTCAAACTATATTACTATATAAAGCATTTTAATACTCAAACCATTTTATATCAAACTATTTCAACTATTTGACTATCTAAACTATTTTAATATTTTAAACTATTTAAAACTATTCAAACTATTTTCAAAAAATCAAACTATTCAGTTGGGAACTATTTATATTTAAATTGTGGATTTAAATGAGAATTGGATTAAAATGAAGTTATAACCTAAGTTGAAATACGAAATGATTTTGGAAAGCATAATTGAGATATTAAAATGAAATGATTTTGAAATGAAAATGATTTCGCAGTGAATGGAATGATTTTCAAATAAAATTGATTTTGAAGTGAATGAAATAATTGAAATGAAATTGATTTCGGAGCGAATATGATATTACGATATCAAGTATGAATCGTTTTCAAAAAGTAAACGAACCAAGCGTTGTGAAAAACGATGTTTGGTTGTTAAAGAGACTGGGGCCTTCTATTGGCATACCTTTGTCGATATTGGAACCACTTTAACAGCTGTGTAAGCGATGAAGACTCCAGAATGAATTGGTTGGATTTGATGTACGTTTTCTGAATTTGAAGAAAGAGAACATGATGGATACCCCCGATACTTTGTGTTAATTTGAAATGACTAAAACATGACGGCTTGTTATAGGCCAAATGGGTTAGCTCCCCTAGCGAACACCTGTTCTTCGATTTTTCTTGTGGACTCAGTCCATATTATTACCTTTGATGTTAGTTTCGATTGGTGCACCTTGATTGGGATAGCCTCCCTTTGACTCGATATGGGATGGGTGGATGCTGTTGGCGGTCGTGGCTGCGAGGCATTACCACTAGCCTTGCGACCTAAACTTGTAGTATCCTATCTTGGGCATTGCCTCACATGCCTTATCATACTTTTATCCTTATATGAGACAACTACGAGTTTAGTTTAGTTTTGTCGTATCACGGCGCATCCCTATCTACCGATGTTCTACTAGTAGCGTTATATGCAAACTGTAAAAACGCGATAAGAGGGATTAATATAAAGCCTCAACGCTAAGGAAAATATTTAATTTACTATTAGACATTATGTGAATTCTACTATATATGATATTTTGATGGATCCTTAAGAGATGGAAAATCCCATAACATCTCTTAATTTATTGCACACACATTGTACACTGGATAGGAGATGTAAAACCCTGTAAACATCTCTGGCACTATTGCACTCCTGTTATATGTGATACTGATTGCCTCTCATAAGAATATTTTAATATTGACTCGAACGTATTATTTTACTTTATACTCGGGTCAACCTTGAGTTTTCAGCGCATTGAAGATTATCTTCTGAAGGACGAAGATAAAGATTTGGTATATTATATTAGTAGTATTGTTTCTCCGCATCATGTGTTCTGCTACATTATTCTATTGTCTCTATTATATGTATAACTCTGATATATGTTATAATTTTATAATCATATGTATAGTGTAAACTGCTTCATGAACAATTTATTGGACTATTATATTTTGTCATTCCGCTTCAGGATTCTGTATTTATTTTCTTCTTTTCTTCCTTTTATTAATTAACCCTGTTGATTATCTATGTTCCGAGTTGTTTTGAGTTGGACATGTGTGGTTTATTGTATCCTTAAACCTTCCTAAATGTGGTTTGTCACACTTATATACCGGCTCCTATACGCCAGCTGTAACGGGCCGGTATTTTCAACCATTCGCATCCGTTATAAGTGTATAGGTAGACACTCATGCCGGAATTGAATTGCTCAAAATACCGCGTTGTAAATAAAAATTTGGCAAATCTCAGAATATACAGTAAATAAAAATCACAGATCACACACACAGAGTAATAATAATGCAGCGGAAGTAAAAGAGATAGTAGTTCATGAAGCTACTATATAAATAAATCAGAGTTACATAAGATACAATATAAGAAATAAAGTACAACAGAAGTTTAAATATGATAACCAATTACAAGCTGAATAGAACAACCGAACTGAAAGGATGAAACTTGACTAGTAGATAATCTCCAGCGATTCCAATCTCCAGAAAGTGGAAATCCATATCTGTGAATAACTCAGGCTGACCCGAGCGTAAATAAAAATACAAACACTCGAGTCAGGACATACATACTTATACAATGTAAACCAACTCAAGTGAACTGTAGCAAAGATACAAGTAACTTAGAAGATGTTTGGGACTTCCCATCCTCTAAGGATCCGTTAAACTATTTACTATGTAGTATATTGCGCTATATACAGTAGTGTCTAATCAGTAAAGTATAATCATATAGAAAATAGCGTTAAGTGGATGGTGAACCTTAACGCGGTCGGATCTTTAAAACCAAAATCGTAGTGGGCTCGCTATAAGGAGATGACACGGCACGCGAGGCAATGCCAGGGTGGATACACCGTTTGCACTCCCGGACCGGTGGTGACGGCAAGCCAGCAGTTTCCGCCCACCTCGAACAATACTGTAACAACCCTATATTTTGTAATTATTTTATTGTATATTTTAATTATTTTAATGTAAAATTTTGGTTTAAAAAAAAATTTTATTTTTACTTATTTGAAATGATTTAATTTATTATTTAAATATAATCTTGATTTTTATGAGTTATAATCCCCAACTTGTGTAAGTTGAAATATTTGCCTAAAATGCTGATTTTGTTCAAAATAGTCAAACTGTGACTTTCAACTTAAAAGTTTAAAAGTTTAAAATTTTAAATTTTTTCTTTTACTATGAAAGTACATAAAATTTTAAGAGCACCACTTTTCGTTTCGTTGAAATTGGATGTAAATTGTGAAAGTTATACCCTTTACAATATTGTGTGTATATAGGGTTATTTAACAATGACTATTTTAAATTGTATAAATTACTTCTTCTTTGTTTTATTTTATTTTAATATGTGATAATATTTTATATAATGTATATTTTGACTTTTAAGTATTTTTAAAATGATAATATAATTTTTCTAAAGTTCATTTGAATTTATTTCTAATTTTAAAAGCCTAGTCTACAATTTTAAGCCATTTTCTTAATTTAATTATATATAATTAAAATTTATTTATTTATTTTATGCACTCACTGTTATTTGCTGTGTTTTACTTTATTTCATTCATTTTACATATACTTAAATCAAAGTAAATTTTCCAAAGTGTATTGAAGTTATTTCTAATTTTTAAGTCAAGTTTTCATTTTCTGTGCTATTTTTCTTATTTTAATCATATCTAATTAATATTTAATTATCAATATTTTGTTTATCTGTTATATTTTCGAATTTTAACTGAGATTTTAATTATTTTCAGTTATTTAGATGTATATGAATATATATATATATATAGGAAGTTTAAAAGGTTTGAAAGCAAAGAAACATAAAACTGTTTTAACGTTTCTTTTCCAATTAATAGATTTAATTTCCTTTGACGGTTCCTTTCTTCATTTTAGCTGTACATTTCTTACCTCATTTTCACATGAAAACATTCCTTTCCACTTCATAATAATTTTATAATGAAATGTATAATTTTCCAAGACTAACAGTGATTTATGCACAATTTTAGAACACTGTTTGGTATTTTTAAGGCATTTTCTTCATTATTTTATATTTTTTTCAAATTATACTATTTGTTACCTCATATTTCTAATTGATTTCGGTTTGTAAAGTATTTTCTTCTGAAATTTTGTTTATGTAAAGTTTTAAAAGGAAATGAATATGGAAGATTGTAAATCACTTTGAAACGTAAGCCCTTTTATTTGCCCAAACCCTTCATTTCCTTAAACTCCTCAATTAATTGCCTTAGCCGTGTAAAACCTTAATGTAGCCGTCATCTCATTAGGTTTTTACGTGAAAAAAAAAGATCATTTTCATTTGTTTCTCACGGATTCAAAGATCTGGTAATGGCTTCCCTTTCTTTTTCTTACTTTTCTACTTGTTTTCCCTAAATTTTATTTTTTTCATTTATTTAAAGACTTTGGCTTTTGTTTTCTTAAAAATCTAATTGTGGAAATTTTCTTGAAATGATTTCTGATCATTTGTCCAAATAAAAATAAACAATGTCTGAAAATTTGATTTGGATAAAAAAAGTGTAACTTTAATAGAAATTCTAAATTTTATAGTTCTAAAGGCAAATTTTTCATCTTGAACTGTATACAATTGTGTAACATTTGTTTCACTTTTGTTTTGGTCAGATTTGTTGTATACTTTTTTTTTTTTTTAAAGTTAGTAATAATTAGTGTGAAACGGGAAATAAACTTTACATTTCTTTTACATATGTTTACATCTGTTTCTTAACTTTATATTTAACAATCAATTGGATGAAGCTAAATCAAATGTTATTAATTATGGTACAATAGCTATTAAATTTTGGTTTAAAGTGATGGTTTATTTTCCTAATAGAAACGTTAGTATTTTAAATTTATTTAATAAGAGAAAACAAAGTAATTTGTACGTTATTTAATAAGAGAAACAAAATAATTTGCACGTTACTTTGGGTATATATTTAATTGTTGCTCTTGCCTTTTCGTTATCTATTTTATTTTTTTTTCTTGCGTTAACAATGCAAAGTTTTCAGCCGTATATTCTCTTTTGAGAATCCAAAATCTTGCTCAAATCTTGCCTTAAATCACTTCCGTGTGTGAATTATTTCTTTCCCTCTTGCCTCCCATACGTTTCCACCTATTGGATAGAATTGAATGCCTTAATTGCCTCTACCGTTCAAGCATTTTTCTCTTGCCTGCCCTCTACATAAATTAGTGAGCAATGTTAATATATATTTCACGTTCAAAAGTTCCATACCATAAATTATTCATTTTTCTTCCATCAAAATTTGCGTAAGCATCTCCTGAAGGTATGAACCGGCGCATGCTTTTCCTTTCATTTTTTTTTCTCTTTTTTTTTCTTTCTTTCTTCTTTTCACTCTTGTTTTATTTCATTTGTTCTCCTTTCATTGTTTTGCTTTGGGTTGGTGATACAAAATCATATCTTGGCTATCTTTCAACTCAAATCAAAAGTCGTGAAATTGTGCTTGTCGTGCCTTTGGAGTCATGCTTGTATGTTGTTTTGGTCTCTAGCTTTGAAAAAGGTGAGTCTTTCTCACTCTGACATATATACTTATGAAAAGTGGATTGATGACAAGTGTTTAGTAATGTAAAATGTTTATGCAAGTTAATGATGATCATATGATATGCTATGCCGTGTTATTACCATGTTAAAACTGTTAATTTTCACCTGACATCTGATACATGACTGTATATTGTGATATTGACATTGTTTAAATTATTTCTGTATACGATCACACTACAAGTTCCCTGTTAGGATAAAAATCATTATGGGCTGAAATGATAAGCCTGAGTTATTTTATTTATTTATCTATACTTGGGATTGCGGGTTTGAAATGATAGACTCCGGATTTTTACCTTTTAAACTGCGGATTGAAATGATACATATCCGTATCACTTGACCTAGGTTAGAAAACTATATACAGACCCGTGGTTATTCTATAAAGTGCTTTGAATATTTTAAGTATTTTAAAAATATAAAATTATGAAATTTGATTTAAATAGATTTTGAAAGGTTTTAAAATAAATAAATTTTGATTTTTCTATATGTTAAAAATGTAATTTATGAATGGATTAACTGGATTTTTGAAATACAACTTATGTTTGAAATTTCGAATTTTGACTAAAAATGATATTTAAGTTACATGAATAAAATGGTCTTTAATTTTATTTGGAAAATGGTAAATATGATAAATTGATTTATATTTGAATTTAAGTGATTTATTAAAGAATTATTGATTTTCTATAAATTTAATTGGTTGAATAAATTACTGCTGAAAATGAAATTTTAAAATATAACTTGACTTGAAAATGTGAAATTTGAGTTTTAACTAAAGATGTTAAATTAATTAAGTAAACTGGAAGTTTAGTTAAAATTGTGAAAAGGTAATATAAATCTGAAATGTTAAGTTTTAATTTATGAAATAAACGTATAGGTTTTAATTTATGAAAGAAACGTACAGGTTTTAATTTATGAAAGAAACGTATAGGTTTAAATTTATGAAAGGAACGTATAGGTTTTAATTTATGAAAGAAACGTATCGGTTTTAATTAATGAAAGAACGTATGGTGTTTTAATTAATGAAAGAACGTATGGTGTTTTAATTAATGAAAGAACGTATGGTGTTCTAATTAATGATAGGAACATGTAAATTCCTAATTAATGAAGAATGGTATAAGTTTTAATTAATGCAAGAACATGTAAAGTTTTAATTAAGAAAGAAACGTGTAAAGTTTTAAGTAGTGTGGTATTGATTTAATTAATAAATGTTCATCATTGTAATAGGAATATAAAATTTAAAACGTACATTTGACGCGTAGATTTTAATCAATGTAATGGTGTATTTTAAATTGATTAAAATGATAAATGTTACTTATTGTAATAATAATGTAAGTTAATAAGGTGCTTTTAACTTAACATAAGAATTTCGGTTTAAATTGTATATTACAGTAAGAAAGTTTATTTAACTATAAGGCTATGATAAATTGACATGTTAAAATTTTAAGCTTATCAATACTTTGATTATATACAATGTAAAGTGGAAAGTAGTACATTCCGAAAATGCTATGATTCCTTAAGGTAACATTTACAAAATGCTATGATAATTTAAAGGAATATTTCAAGTTTAATAAATTTAAAGAAATATTCAATGATTTGAAAATTTGGGTTTTATTTGAATGATATAATATTGAATTTTTTTTGAAATGGAAATGATACAATTGTGATATTGTTTTGAAATGAGAATGATATTTTGGTCTTGAAAGTATAAATTATTTGAAATAAATATCCATGGGTTATAATAACGATTGGTTGTTAAAGAGACCGAGATCGGATATTGTCTTATAGCCGGACAATACCGAAAACCACTTTAACAACTGTGTACGCGGTGGAGATTCCAGATTGAAGTAGGATGGTGGCGACGTTCTCGAGGTATGTTACGTGGACCCAACTCCCGTGAGTTGGCATATATGACTAAAATAGGAGCTATACCGGGCTACACAAAGGGTCGCACCCTTTCATCGAGCATGCTCCATCGGAAACTATTCTATTATTGTTGTGATTCGATTCGGTGGCGCCACTTTGATTCGGGGGGTATTGTTCGAGGTGGGCGGAAGCTGCTGGCTTGCCGTCACCACCGGTCCGGGAGTGCAAACGGTGTATCCACCCTGTCATTGCCTCGCGTGCCGTGTTATATCCTTATATCGAGCCCACTACGATTTTGGTTTGAAAGATCCGACCGCGTTAAGGTTCACCATCCCCTTAACGCTATTTTTTATATGATTATACTTTACTGATTAGACACTACCGTATATTGCGTATATTACTATATAGTAAATAGTTTAACGGATCCTTAGAGGATGGGCGGTCCCAAGCATCCTTTAAGTTATTGATGCATTTTGTTACTACTGTTCACTTGAGTTGATTTACAGTTTATAAGTATTTCTGTCCTGACTCGAGGGTTTTGTGTTTTGCTTTACGCTCGGGTCAGATTGATTGAGTTAGCATTCAAGATTCACCTTCGGAGTTGGAGCTTTCCTTGAAGATCCAGCCTTCTATTTTGTTTCAATATCCAGTGTTTCAGTGATGTATCTTGTTACTCTTCTGTTGTATCTCATTTAACTCTGATGTATCTTATATTTTTTTTTAGTAGCTTCATGAACTACTATCTCTTTTACTTCCGCTGCATTATTATATACTCTGTGTCTGTGAGCTGTGATTTTATTTACTGTATATTCTGAGGTTTGCCAAAATTTTATTTACAACGCAGTATTTTGAGCAATTCAATTCCGGCATGAGTGTCTATCTATACACTTACAATGGATGCGAATGGTTGAAAATACTGGGTCGTTATAGTTGGTATCAGAGCTTTGGTTAGCTCTAGGCAAAACTCAGCATATGGAGTAGATGTATTTACAGAATCACTTTCATTCGAGTTGAATCTCTCTCTTTTGACTCGATTCCTTTGAATTTTGGAACGTTCCCTGCGGTTCCAAAAATCCATTCTTATTCCCCGCTACTCATCTTCACTTGATTCTGGAGTATCCCATAACTCCACTTCGAATGATCTTTATAGTGAATTGGCGGTCCCGCCAATCTCAAAAATTTTCTTGTAAAAGGAGTGAAACTCCTTTACAACAACATCGATTCACCAAAAATTTTATATCCTCGGTTTAGATGCTAGTATCTCCTATTATCCCAAACTCTATCTCTTGAGGTTGAATGTAGATTTACCCCAGAAAATCCACTTCGATCTTATACTTTAAGTCACGGTTGACCCGATTAAGGTTGCCCGTGATTTATTTTACCTTATCCGTCTCCCTACTCTGTATTTAATCATCTTGTCTTTTGTTTCCAACATATTTTCAAACATTTTGAATTGTATTTGTCAATCTATATATTTTTTATATATATTGTGTTGTTGGAGTTGTTGATGTTGATTTGGGTTTCCGATCGATTCGTCTGATCAACGCTATCGATAGGATTTCTAAAACACTTTGACAAAACAAACTGACACGATATTATTTAAAAAAAACTTTGGTTAATGAAATAAATTTTGATATATAAGTAAATTTATGGGAACTTAAGTGAATTTAGAAAAAGAAATTTGAGAATTTAATTTCCGATGGTTCCAAACCTTTTGTTTAAAAGTTTAAAGGGATATAATATTTAAAATATTTTCAAATAGAAATTTGTTTCCAAAGAATTTTAAGTTTAAAATTAGTACTCTTCTCTTTGTCGCTGGAAAATAACTTCGGTGATGACTGCAGCATCATCGACGTTCATTTTCGAGTTTCGAAGTGAAGAGACTGTTCTGTAGTCTTGCTACAGCTTTATTTTGGGAAATTAAATTGATTTGAATTTCTAAAATATGACTTAATTTATAAAATATATAGATATATGATTGAAATTTGATTTGACATATTTTATATATATTATTACTTATCTCCAAATGGTTTGAAGAAATCGGAAATTTAATTCTTAAATTTTATTTTTAACAATAATTTCAATTATAAAAAGAAAATCAATTTTTTTTTTTGGATAAATGATTAAACTTGAGATAATTGAATTGGAAAGTTTTATTTGTATGACATAATTTCATTCCAATATAACTTACCTTAATTTCAGAAGTTAACAATGTAATTGGGTAATATACAATATAAAAAGATTTTATAAATAAAATTTGAGTGGTTATAATAAATGTTATACACTTAAATTTTAATTATAAAATGATTAACAGAGGTAAATATAATAAAGGGTAACTGAATAACTTACAATAAAATCATGTTAAAAGAACTAAGAATAAAGAAAGCAGTAATAATAAGTGTAAGTATATTGAACATGAGTGATAAATATATTGAGAGGAATAAATTTAATTTTTATTAGGAATAAAGAAGAATAAAATTTATTAAATACATTGTGAGTGTAATAAATGTTTATTTTTCTAACCCATGGTTTAAAAAAAAATTGTTAATTTAAGATGATTGGATAATAAGATAATGAAATTTGAGATAGTTAAGATTTATGTAACTTGTGTAAAAGTTTATTTTCTATTTAAGTTGAAATCTCCATGCTTTCAAATTCATTTTCTTATTTTGTTTTTCAAACTATCTTTTGGTTGTTCTTATCGTCCTCATCTTGCTATAGACTGGTATATGCATCTTTCTATGATCTTTCTATTTAGAAATCTTTCTATAATCTTTGATAATCTCCACCTTGTAAAACTTACCTATAACAACAGTTATTAGGTATAACTTCAATCTTCTTGTCATCTTATCTTAATCCTATTTCACTCTATCTTTTCTGTTCCCTTCCATACCTCATTCCTTTTCGGGGACGAAAAGTTTTGAGTGGGGGAGAGTGTAACAACCCTATATTTTGTAATTATTTTATTGTATATTTTAATTATTTTAATGTAAAATTTTGGTTTAAAAAAAAAACTTTTATTTTTACGTATTTGAAATGATTTAATTTATTATTTAAATATAATCTTGATTTTTATGAGTTATAATCCCAAACTTGTGTAAGTTGAAATATTTGCCTGAAATGCTGATTTTGTTCAAAATAGTCAAACTATGACTTTCAACTTAAAAGTTTAAAAGTTTAAAATTTTAAATTTTTTCTTTTACTATGAAAGTACATAAAATTTTAAGAACACCACTTTTCGTTTCGTTGAAATTGGATGTAAATTGTGAAAGTTATACCCTTTACAATATTGTGCGTATATAGGGTTATTTAACAATGACTATTTTAAATTGTATGAATTACTTCTTCTTTGTTTTATTTTATTTTAATATGTGATAATATTTTATATAATGTATATTTTGACTTTTAAGTATTTTTAAAATGATAATATAATTTTTCTAAAGTTCATTTGAATTTATTTCTAATTTTAAAAGCCTAGTCTACAATTTTAAGCCATTTTCTTAATTTAATTATATATAATTAAAATTTATTTATTTATTTTATGCACTCACTGTTATTTGCTGTGTTTTACTTTATTTTATTCATTTTACATATATTTAAATCAAAGTAAATTTTTCCAAAGTGTATTGAAGTTATTTCAAATTTTTAAGTCAAGTTTTCATTTTCTGTGCTATTTTTCTTATTTTAATCATATCTAATTTAATATTTAATTATTAATATTTTGTTTATCTGTTATATTTTCGAATTTTAATTGAGATTTTAATTATTTTCAGTTATTTAGATGTATATGAATATATATATATATATATATATATATATATATATATATATATATATATATATATATATATATATATAGGAAGTTTAAAAGGTTTGAAAGCAAAGAAACGTAAAACCGTTTTAACGTTTCTTCTTCCGTTTCTTTTCCAATTAATAGATTTAATTTCCTTTGACCGTTCCTTTCTTTATTGTAGCTGTACATTTCTTACCTCATTTTCACATGAAAACATTCCTTTCCACTTCATAATAATTTTATAATGAAATGTATAATTTTCCAAGATTAACAGTGATTTATGCACAATTTTAGAACACTGTTTGGTATTTTTAAGGCATTTTCTTCATTATTTTATATTTTTTTCAAATTATACTATTTGTTACCTCATATTTCTAATTGATTTCGGTTTGTAAAGTATTTTCCCCTGAAATTTTGTTTATGTAAAGTTTTAAAAGGAAAAGAATATGGAAGATTGTAAATCACTTTGAAACGTAAGCCCTTTTATTTGCCCAAACCCTTCATTTCCTTAAACTCCTCAATTAATTGCCTTAGCCGTTTAAAACCCTAATGTAGCCGTCATCTCATTAGGTTTTCACGTGAAAAAAAAAATCATTTTCATTTGTTTCTCACGGCTTCAAAGATCTGGTAATGGCTTCCCTTTCTTTTTCTTACTTTTCTACTTGTTTTCCCTAAATTTTATTTTTTTCATTTATTTAAAGACTTTGGCTTTTGTTTTCTTAAAAATCTAATTGTGGAAATTTTGTTGAAATGATTTCTGATCATTTCTCCAAATAAAAATAAACAATGTCTGAAAATTTGATTTGGATAAAAAAAGTGCAACTTTAATAGAAATTCTAAATTTTATAATTCTAAAGGCAAAATTTTCATCTTGAACTGTATACAATTGTGTAACATTTGTTTCACTTTTGTTTTGGTCATATTTGTTGTATACCTTTTTTATTTATTTTAAAAGTTAGTAATAACTAGTGTGAAACGGGAAATAAACTTTACATATGTTTACATCTGTTTCTTAACTTTATATTTAACAATCAATTGGATGAAGCTAAATCAAATGTTATTAATTATGGTACAATAGCTATTAAATTTTGGTTTAAAGTGATGGTTTATTTTTCTAATAGAAACGTTAGTATTTTGAATTTATTTAATAAGAGAAAACAAAGTAATTTGTACGTTATTTAATAAGAGAAACAAAATAATTTGCACGTTACTTTGGGTATATATTTAATTGTTGCTCTTGCCTTTTCGTTATCTATTTGATTTTTTTTTCTTGCGTTAACAATGCAAAGTTTTCAGCCGTATATTCTCTTTTGAGAATCCAAAATCTTGCTCAAATCTTGCCTTAAATCATTTCCGTGTGTGAATTATTTCTTTCCCTCTTGCCTCCTATACGTTTCCACCTATTGGATAGAATTGAATGCCTTAATTGCCTCTACCGTTCAAGCATTTTTCTCTTGCCTGCCCTCTACATAAATTAGTGAGCAATGTTAATATATATTTCACGTTCAAAAGTTCCATACCATAAATTATTCATTTTGCTTCCATCAAAATTTGCGTAAGCATCTCCTGAAGGTATGAACCAGTGCATGCTTTTCCTTTCATTTTTTTCTCTTTTTTTTTCTTTTTTTCTTCTTTTCACTCTTGTTTTATTTCATTTGTTCACCTTTCATTGTTTTTCTTTGGGTTGGTGATACAAAATCATATCTTGGCTATCTTTCAACTCAAATCAAAAGTCGTGAAATTGTGCTTGTCGTGCCTTTGGAGTCGTGCTTGTATGTTGTTTTGGTCTCTGGCTTTGAAAAAGCTGAGTCTTTCTCACTCTGACATATATACTTATGAAAAGTGGATTGCTGACAAGTGTTTAGTAATGTAAAATGTTTATGCAAGTTAATGATGATCATATGATATGCTATGCTGTGTTATTACCATGTTAAAACTGTTAATTTTCACCTGACATCTGATACATGACTGTATATTGTGATATTAACATTGTTTATATTATTTCTGTATATGATCACACTGCAAGTTCCCTGTTAGGATAAAAATCATTATGGGCTGAAATGATAAGCCTGAGTTATTTTATTTATTTATCTATACTTGGGATTGCGGGTTTGAAATGATAGAACCCGGATTTTTACCTTTTAAACTGCGGATTGAAATGATACATATCCGTATCACTTGACCTAGGTTAGAAAACTATATACAGACCCGTGGTTATTTTATAAAGTGCTTTGAATATTTTAAGTATTTTAAAAATATAAAATTATGAAATTTGATTTAAATAGAATTTGAAAGGTTTTAAAATAAATAAATTTTGATTTTTCTATGTGTTAAAAATGTAATTTATGAATGGATTAACTGGATTTTTGAAATATAACTTATGTTTGAAATTTCGAATTTTGACTAAAAATGATATTTAAGTTACATGAATAAAATGGTCTTTAATTTTATTTGGAAAATGGTAAATATGATAAATTGATTTATATTTGAATTTAAGTGATTTATTAAAGAATTATCGATTTTCTATAAATTTAAGTGGTTGAATAAATGACTGTTGAATAAATGACTGTTGAAAATGAAATTTTAAAATATAACTTGACTTGAAAATGTGAAATTTGTGTTTTAACTAAAGATGTTAAATTAATTAAATAAACTAGAAGTTTAGTTAAAATTGTGAAAAGGTAATATAAATCTGAAATGTTAAGTTTTAATTTATGAAAGAAACGTATAGGTTTTAATTTATGAAAGAAACGTACAGGTTTTAATTTATGAAAGAAACGTATAGGTTTTAATTTATGAAAGAAACGTATCGGTTTTAATTAATGAAAGAACGTATGGTGTTTTAATTAATGAAAGAACGTATGGTGTTTTAATTAATGAAAGAACGTATGGTGTTTTAATTAATGAAAGAACGTATGGTGTTCTAACTAATGAAAGAACGTATAAATTCCTAATTAATGAAGAATGATATAAGTTTTAATTAATGCAAGAACATGTAAAGTTTTAATTAAGAAAGAAACATGTAAAGTTTTAAATAGTGTGGTATTGATTTAATTAATAAACGTTCATCATTGTAATAGGAATATAAAATTTAAAACGTACATTTGACGCGTAGATTTTAATCAATGTAATGGTGTATTTTAAATTGATTAAAATGATAAATGTTACTTATTGTAATAATAATGTAAGTTAATAAGGTGCTTTTAACTTAACATAAGAATTTCGGTTTAAATTGTATATTACAGTAAGAAAGTTTATTTAACTATAAGGCTATGATAAATTGACATGTTAAAATTGTAAGCTTATCAATACTTTGATTATATACAATGTAAAGTGGAAAGTAGTACATTCCAAAAATGCTATGATTCCTTAAGGTAACATTTACAAAATGCTATGATAATTTAAAGGAATATTTCAAGTTTAATAAATTTAAAGAAATATTCAATGATTTGAAAATTTGGGTTTTATTTGAATGATACAATATTGAATTTTTTTTTAAATGGAAATGATACAATTGTGATATTGTTTTGAAATGAGTATGATATTTTGGTCTTCAAAGTATAAATTATTTGAAATAAATATCCATGGGTTATAATAACGATTGGTTGTTAAAGAGACCGGGATCGGATATTGTCTTATAGCCGGACAATACCGAAAACCACTTTAACAACTGTGTACGCGGTGGAGATTCCAGAATGAAGTAGGATGGTGGCGACGTTCTCGAGGTATGTTACGTGGACACAACTCCCGTGAGTTGGCATATATGACTAAAACAGGAGCTATACCGGGCTACACAAAGGGTCGCACCCTTTCATCGAGCATGCTCCATCGGAAACTATTCTATTATTGTTGTGATTCGATTCGGTGGCGCCACTTTGATTCGGGGGTATTGTTCGAGGTGGGCGGAAGCTGCTGGCTTGCTGTCACCACCGGTCCGGGAGTGCAAACGGTGTATCCACCCTGGCATTGCCTCGCGTGCCGTGTCATATCCTTATATCGAGCCCACTACGATTTTGCTTTTAAAGATCCGACCGCGTTAAGGTTCACCATCCCCTTAACGCTATTTTCTATATGATTATACTTTACTGATTAGACACTACCATATATAGCGTATATTACTATATAGTAAATAGTTTAACGGATCCTTAGAGGATGGGCGGTCCCAAGCATCCTTTAAGTTATTGATGCATTTTGTTACTGCTCACTTGAGTTGATTTACAGTTTATAAGTATTTATGTCCTGACTCGAGGGTTTTGTGTTTTGCTTTACGCTCGGGTCAGATTGATTGAGTTAGCATTCAAGATTCACCTTCGGAGTTGGAGCTTTCCTTGAAGATCCAGCTTTCCTTGAAGATCCAGCCTTCTATTTTGTTTCAGTATCCAGTGTTTCAGTGATGTATCTTGTTACTCTTCTGTTGTATCTCATTTAACTCTGATGTATCTTATATATTTTTTAGTAGCTTCATGAACTACTATCTCTTTTACTTCCGCTGCATTATTATATACTCTGTGTCTGTGATCTGTGATTTTATTTACTGTATATTCTGAGGTTTGCCAAAATTTTATTTACAACGCGGTATTTTGTGCAATTCAATTCCGGCATGAGTGTCTATCTATACACTTACAACGGATGCGAATGGTTGAAAATACCGGGTCGTTATAAATACCCCCGAATCAAAGTGGCGCCACATATCGAATCACAAAGTAATAGAATGGTTTCCGATGGAGCATGCTCGATGAAAGGGTGCGACCCTTTGTGTAGCCCGGTATAGCTCCTGTTTTAGTCATTTATGCCAACTCACGGGAGTTGGGTCCACGTAATATACCTCGAGAACGTCGCCACCATCCTACTTCATTCTGGAATCTCCACCGCGTACACAGTTGTCAAAGTGGTTTTCGGTATTGGCCGGCTATAAGACAATATCCGATCTCGGTCTCTTTAACAACCAATCGTTATTATAACCCGTAGTTATAACTTTTAAAAAATATATTTTATACTTCAAAATAAAATATCATTTCAACCCAAATCTTTATCAAAATAAAGATTAAATCATTTCTAAACCATTACAATATATCATCATACCATATCTTTCAATTCAAATATTTATCAAAATAAATATCAAGTCATTTCTAACCATTTCAATATATTAAATTGTCATATCCTTTCAAATCATTTTAATATATCAAAAGATCATAACCTTTCAAAGCTTCATTTCCAAAATATCATATCTTTCAGAACTTCTTTTCAAATCATTTTAACATCAAAATGTCATATCTTTCAAAACTTCGTTTCAAATCATTTTAATATATCAAAATATCATATCTTTTCAAACCACATTTCAACCATTTAATATATCAAAATATCAAAACCACATTCATTGCAAATCATTATTCATTTTATTCAATTTAAAATACCATTTCAAACAGTTTATATTCAAAAAAATCATTTTTAATCATTAAAATGAAGTTATTATGTTCAATAAGTAAATTATTAAATTTCCAAAATTTTCAACTTCCAAAGTTCATTTATTCACTTAAGTTTATCAAAACAGTGAAAATTCACTTTTCGTGGCATTTAGAAAACGCTACGGAAAGATGCATTCAAAACAGTTCAATTAACAAAAGACAACATTTTAAAATGTTGTAATAGGGTTTACTTAAATTTCAAATAAAGTTAGTTAAATTCAAAAATTATAGCACTTACCAAATTTCTATAATAGCTTTTAATTCAATTTAGCTTTTTAGTTCATTATCATCAACTACAGCATTTACAAATGTTGTAATATCATTTACATTATAATTAATAGCATTTCAAAAATGCAATCAATTAACTTCAAATATTCAATATAATTTCTCAACCAATTATATTATTATTTAAAACATTTTTAACTCATAAAATCATACATTTTCATATTTATAAACCTCATTTAATTTTCCTCAAGTTCATGATTTTATAAAGTTAAATTCCCATTTAAAAATCAAGATTTAATAATAATTCACTTATTAAATTGCAATGTTCAATTTTAAATTCCTTGCATTAAATTTCATCTTAACACTTAAGTTCAAATTCTCAAATATAACTTAATTTTATTTTTATTTACTTAACTAAAAGTTCACTTTTAAGTCAATTTCATAAATTTCCAATTTAGTTATATTTCAAAATTTCAACTTGTATTCATTCATTTCACATTTCAACTTTAAAAAATCATTAATATGGTATAAAATCACTTTGAATTCATTTAAATTCAAATTATAATAAATTTATCATAATTTCAAGTTCAATTTAATTTCCAATTATAATTAAATCAATTTTTCCAAAATAACTTACGTTCAAAATTTTCTAAATTTTCATTAATTCATTTTACTCCCGATTATTCAAAAAATCAATAATATTTTACAAAAATCCTTTTTAATTAGATTTAAATCAAAATGTTTTAATATTTACATTTCTAAAATAATTTTAAAATTTTTAGAAAACATATATTAACTACGGGTCTGTATATAATTTTCTACACTAGGAAAAGTGATACGGGTAATATATCATTTCAACCCATAATATACAAAGAAAATACGGGTTTTATCATTTCAAACCCGCAGTCCCAAGTAAATGAAATAAATTGAAAATCATTTAGGCTTATCATTTCAGCCCATAACAATTTTCCCTTATTCTAAAGTCCGTTCGGGTATGTATCATTTCAACCCATAGTGATTTCTAATTTACAGGGAACTTGCAGTGTGATAAACATATATAAATGAACAGTAAAAACATATATATGATAACAGATGATACGACATGAAATTTAACAGGTTTAACATCATATATAAAAAAAATCACATGGCAGTTATAACATCATATTTAATTCTACACATTCAGTTGTTGTTGTTTCACAACTGCATAAGTATAAATGTCGTGTGAGTTTTACTCACCTCTAATTGCTGAAGATTGCAAAACCAAAGACACAATAGAAAATAAAGCACGATGACACAATTATGGACTTGAGTGGAGAGCGAATCCAAGCTACAACTCTTGTGTACAACCCAAAACAAACAATCAAATCAACACAATTCAATACGACTTTAAAATGCAATAACTTTGAAATAAAAGAGAAACTTAATTGCCAAACTTTTTGCCTTGCTTCCTCAAACCTTTGTCACGGCCTAGGGTATAGTTTGGTTACGATTTGGTTAAATTTTGGCTCAGGTCTAGGCTAGCATGGGTTGGGTTCATGTCATGAGCAAGGTGGAGTTTCATACATGAAAAGGTGAAGGGTCTTAGGCAAACAAATGGAGTTTTGGTTGGCTAGAGGGCTCGGCCATGGAAATGTGCTCGGCATGTGGGTGCACCATGACTGGACAAAGGTTGGAGGGGTGTGTGGTGATCAGGTCTGTGACGCCCCACCTCTATACCCACGCTAGACAAGAACATTACGGTGAATGCTGTCAACTAGCACAGAGAATAAGGCTGTTGAGGAGCGACCATCCGTGTAATTTCTTTGCGCGAGCACCGATATGTCAGATAGTATAACATGCAATACTTTATCAAGAGGAAATCCGACATACCGACACAAACTCAAAGCTACACAGTGGCTATAATATCTTCGGAAAACAAATATAGAAATAAACATAACATAAATCAGTCACAGACAATTCATATCACAAAGGCGGAATAAGATATGAATATTACACATAAAAGTGTACATCAGAGTAGTGGTCAAAGGAATCCACAATAATACAAAAGAATAGCAACACGTGCTATACAAAAAAATACAACTATGAGTCTATATCTCAAGTGTATACAACAAAATAAACTACTAATCTAAGTAGTTTGCCAAAAGTCAGAGGAATGAATCCCTGGGGAGAAGTCAAGCAGAAGCACCTGTAACATCTCGGTCTGAACCGAGTATTATTTAATAAGAAAATAATAAACGGATCAGTCTAACTATAGATATCAGATGAAACGATATAGAATCAGAGTTATGACTAAACACATAATAATCACAAGGCCAAGCTGTGATATATAAGTAGTTGATAATCAACAAGAGATTAATCAATATCACAAAATCTACACAAGAATCCAAGAAGTGTCATACTCTTTATTTCGTTCATCAAACCACAAATATTGACGATAATATCAATGTCAATCGCAAAAGTCAATGACGCACAAATTCCAGAAGACTACACAAGAAATCCAGAAATCACAAAAGTCAATGACACACAAATTCACCAATGCACAAATATCGATAAGACTTATCAATGGAAATCACGAAAAATTGGTGAAACACAAATTCTAGAAATCTACACAAGAAATCCAGAAATCACAAAAAAGGGGGGGAAGGCCTATCACAAACGGGAGCATAAAGCTCACCAACACGTGTATCACAAACGGAACGCTAATTCCATGGTCGCTAACCATCACAAATTGAGCCGAAGCTCCAGAAACGGCCCGAAGACCATGGGTTGCTACCCCATCACAAATTGAGTCGAAACTCCACAAAACGGGGTTTAGTCTCC
Organism: Allium cepa; assembly: GCA_030765085.1. NCBI lineage: Eukaryota > Viridiplantae > Streptophyta > Magnoliopsida > Asparagales > Amaryllidaceae > Allium > Allium cepa. Next base: position 814,648,500 of record CM060931.1, read on the forward strand.
CTCGCAGACAAAGAGACATCGCACATTGCTAGTCTAAATCACAAAGATGATCGTCATGATCAACGAGAAGTGTCAATTACACTAAGCTAGTAAATATATGAGTTTAGCCTCATGTCCCATAACCACTTGCTTAACTTAAATATTTACGAACAAACTGTAAATCTCCACTAGAAAATTGTCACAAGAGGTTCAATCGAACAAGTCCAAGAATTAACCGACAAAGTAAACGCAAGCGTTTCATACCACTTGTTTTACTAAGCCGTTTAATTAGATTTCTCATACGAGTGAGGTAAAGGTTTGTATATACTAATAGATTGGAAAACTGTTTTATAAACGAATTTGGTATTAAAATAGATATGAAATCGTTTGAGGAAAAAGTTTTGATATTTACTACTAGTATAGAAAACCTTTATATTTTTAAAGTGACAAATCACGAAGAAGATTGTAAGAACAATCAATCACAAAAATTCACATACGAAGACGTGAATAAAATCCAAAGAAATCGATAAGGGATCCATCGAAATGGATATTCAAAAATCCCAAAAAAGAGTCATCAAAGTCATAATAGATGATAACAACAAATAGGATTATCACGAATCGATTTAAATTGGAATGTCAATCCAAAAAGGCAAATTGGACTCAAACAGCAGGTTCAGTCGATTGAACAGAGTTTTCAGTCGACTGACCCTGTGCCTGGAAATTTTCCAGGTTCAGGAAACTTTCTGTTTCCAGTTTCAGTCGACTGTGCAGAGTTTTTCAGTCGACTGAATCATGCCTAGAAACTCTCGGGTTTCAGGTTCAGTCGACTGAACAGAGATTTCAGTCGACTGAATCATGCCTGGGCTGTTTTTCAGCCTTATTCAAATGAAGAGCAAACTCTTCCAAAATACAACCGGACGAACATTGGCTCTAAGGGTTTATGCCAATCGGTAACCCGGCCCTATATGCTCCTCGATGCATCACCAAAAGCATGATCAAACATCCATAAAAGGATTTCACACAAATTTGACTTAAAAGACCCAAAAATTGGAGTATTCACAAAACCAATACAAATCAAGAGCAAATGCACATGAAGAAGTGTTAGGAATTTATACCCAACAACCAAAGATAATTATAGTCATAGATGTGAGATAAAAATCTCACCTTTTCACAAAATCGAACAAGAAGAAGCTTGAAAGCAAATGGAGAATCAACCTCTCTTTAACACAACCCAATTGATCTTGAATCTAAGCTCAAAAACAAGAACATTCCCAAAATTAGGTTTAGGAATTTCTGAAATTGGTAAGAGAATAAGTTGGAGAAGAAGAAGAGAAGCTTATCAATGGGTTCTTCTTGAGTTTGGAGCTAGGAATTTGATTTGCAAGAGAAACTAGGGTTTTGGAATTTTAATTTCCAATCTCTCCCACCATTAATACTCTAAAAACTGAAATGAGAAGAGAATGAGGGTGAGTGGGGTAGAGTGGCTCAGATTTGAGCATAAGTTAACATAGGGCTGAGCCCAAACCAAACCCAAAGTGAAAAGTAGCAAAAATCAACTTTCTCCAAACATATCGAAGCTTATACTCAAAAAGGTCGCAAACGGCATTTTAAACTCAATGGGAGTGGTCCCGAGTCCTAATTCGACCGTATGCAAAAAGTAGCTTTTCGGACTAAAATCCGACTAATGATGAAATATTTAAATATAAAATCGATAAATATGCGGGTTGTTACAGACTCCCCTCCTTAAAGAAATTGCGTCCTTGCAATATTTAAGAAGAAGATATATATATAGTAACAACCATAAAAGCATATTCAACACAAAAGAAGTTTGAAATAAGAAGTTCACCTCAAAGAGCACGAGAAAGTAAGTCCGGATGTGTACGCTCGATGTACTCTCTAGATTCCCAAGAACAATCCTTAGGATTTGAAGACCATTGAACTTTAACAAGCGGAACATCTTTATTTCGAAGTCGTTTGACTTCCGAAGCAATGATACGAATAGGATGTTGCTCATAAGTTAAATTAGGCGAAACTTCAATCTCTTCCACAACACCGGGCTCAAGAATAGAATCGGAATCTCGAAGACATTTCCGAAGTTGAGAAACGTGAAACACGTCATGCATAGCAGAAAACTGAGCCGGTAATAAAAGGCGATAAGCCATGGAACCAATACGTTCGGTGATAGGAAATAGCTCAATATATCGAGGCGCAAGTTTTCCCGATCGACCGAAACGTACAACACCTTTCATAGGTGAAACACGAATGAACACAAGATCTCCCACAGAAAATTCTAACTTCCTTCTCCGGTTATCGGCATAGGATTTTTGTCTACTCTGGGCTTCTTTCATCCTATGACGAATAAGATCAATCTTTTCTGTGGAATCACGAATAAAATCTGGACCTAAAGCCAGCTTCTCACCAGCCTCAAGCCAACAAGAAGGAGATCGGCATGGCCTTCCGTAGAGTGCCTCGAAAGGTGCCATACCAATACTAGATTGGAAGCTATTATTATAGGAAAATTCAACAAGTGAAATATGATCTTCCCAACCTCCACCAAAATCAAGCACACAAGAACGAAGAAGATCTTCAAGAGTTTGATTCACACGCTTAGTTTGTCCATTGGACTGGGGGTGATAAGCGGTGCTAAAATTAAGCCTCGTTCCTAAAGCTTTTTGAAGACTCTTCCAAAATCCACTAGTAAACAATGGATCACGATCACTAACAATAGAAGTAGGAACACCATGCAATTTAACAATTTCTTTGATAAATATTTTGGCCAAAAGAGGAACGGTTCGGTTAGACCGAACGGGAATAAAATGGGCGGATTTAGTAAGTCTATCAACAATTACCCATAAGCTATCATAACCCGATCGAGAACGGGGAAGGCCGTCTATAAAATCCATGGAAATTTGATCCCACTTCCAAACTGGAATTTCTAAAGGTTGCAATAACCCTCTGGGCCTTTGATGTTCGGTCTTAACGAGTTGGCAAGTCATGCAACGTTTAACGAAGTTAGCGATGTCAAGTTTCATTCCCTCCCAATAATAAAGTCGCTTCATATCCGCGTACATTTTACTACTACCGGGATGAATGGTAAATTTAGAGTGATGAGAATCTTCTAAAATATCTTTACGAAGATCCCTAACATTTGGCACGATAAGTCTACCAAATTTCCAAATGCTGCCACGAGAATCGATATTAAAGTCTTTCAAACCTTCAATATCAATTTTATCCTTAATATTTTGGCCAAGAAGAACCAATTCAGTATCTAGCCTTTGAGCTTCAAGAATGCGGTCTAAAAGAGATGGATGAGCCTCAAGGCTACATAAAACAAATGATGAGCATAAATCGGAAACACGGTCTCGAATTTCGCAAGTGGATAAAATCTCGAGATCGTTCCATTCGGATATCATCATAGAAACAACAGCTTGTTGTTTATGGCTAAAAGCATCGACGACAAGATTACCTTTACCGGGAGTATAAAGAATATCAAGATCATATGGTGCAAGAAATTCGAGCCAACGTTGTTGACGCAAATTAAGTTCCTTTTGAGAGAATAAATATTTCAAAGACTTATGATCTGTGTAAAGAACAAATTTCTCTCCTAAGAGATAATGACGCCAAATCCGAAGAGCAAAAACAATAGCCGCGAGCTCTAAATCATGAGTGGCATATGTAGTCTCAGCAGGCTTTAATTGCCTAGAAGCATAAGCAATAACGCGTTCCTTTTGCATAAGAACGGCACCCAAACCAATGCGACTAGCATCGGTATAAACAACGAAATCTTGATTCCCATCGGGAATAACAAGAATAGGAGCATCAGAAAGAAGTTCTTTTAATTTCTAAAAAGAAGCTTCACATTTGTCCGACCAAATGTATTTAACACCTTTCTTCGTCAAGCTAGTGAGAGGCACAGAAATCTTAGAAAAGTCTTTGATAAAACGACGGTAATAGCCCGCCAACCCGAGAAAACTACGAATCTCTGTCACACTCTCCGGTCTCGTCCAATCTTGAATCGCTTCAATCTTTGAAGGATCCACGGAAATTCCGGATTCAGAAATAATGTGACCGAGAAACTTCACACGAGATTGCCAAAAGTGGCACTTAGAAAATTTTGCCTTTAATTGATTACTCCTAAGGGTTTCCAACACAATCCGAAGATGTTTTTCATGCTCCTCCTCGGTTTTAGAATACACAAGAATATCATCGATAAAGATGAGAACAAACAGGTCGAAAAAGTCTTTAAAAACTCGATTCATTAAGTCAACGAAATAAGCCGGGGCATTTGTTAACCCAAATGGCATAACAAGCCATTCATAAGATCCATACCGAGTACGGAACGATGTCAAAGGAATGCTATCCTCTGCAATACGAAGCTGATGAAAACCGGTAGCCAAGTCCAATTGTGAAAAGACTCTAGCACCACTAAGTTGTTCGAATAGATCATCAATCCGAGGTAAGGGATATTTATTTTTGATAGTAAGATCATTAAGCTTGCGGTAGTCAACGAAAAGCCTAAGTGTACCATCGGATTTCTTCACAAAAATAGCTGAAGCTCCCCAAGGCGAGGAACTAGAGCGAATAAATTGCTTCGTTTCCAATTCAGGTAATTGTTTACGCATCTCCTCGTTCTCTTTATTGGACATACGATACGGAGGACGAGTGATAGGTTGAGCTCCCGGAATAAGATTAATTCTGAACTCAATTGCTCGCTTAGGTGGTAATCCTAAAACGGGCTCGAATATGTCGAAAAATTCACAAACGACGTGAATAAAAGAAATAATATCACCCTCATCATCATCATCGTCATCACGAGGATTTAAAGAATATAAAGATGCAACCAAAGCAGAATCTGAATCTTTAAGAATAACAGAAACCTGATTAACAGATTGAGGATGTCGAAGATGAATAGTCCGCTCAGGACATAGGATATGAGCTTCATAACGGTTAAGCCAATCCATTCCCAAAATCATTCCAAAGCCTAAATAACGCATGACATGCAAATCGGCTCGGAAAGAAAAATCACACAAAATAATCTTGACATCTTTACACAATAAACTGATTGTTGTGGATCCACCAACCGGATTCGTAATTCTCAAAGAAGTCATTAAACACAAGACATCCATAGAAAAAGTATCAACAAGTTCTTTTGATATAAAAGAATGGGACGCACCCGTACCAAAAAGAATTCGAATAGGATAATCACGAAATAAAATAATTCCATCTAGAATAGAATGAGAAATACCTTGGCCACGAGATGTGTTGCCAGGGGCTTGAGCAACATTTAACTTTCCCTCCTTCTTGCCCTGAAGCTTGGGGCATGAAGATATAACATGACCGGGAACTTTGCAGTAGCGACAAGAAAGAGACTTTGAGCACTTGTTCGCATAATGGTCCTTCGAACCACAATTATAGCATTCCCCACGACCAAAGGAAGAAGTCTTTGCCACGGAGGTTGCTTGCTTCCTTTTCTTATTGGGATAAGGGCCTTTGAATTTGCTTGGCCTCTTCTTGTTGTTGAAGTTTGGCTTGGAACCCACCACTTCAACATCATTCTCTCTATCCGCCTCTTCAAGACGAAGAGCGATATCAACGAGTTGGTCGAAAGAAACTTCTAACTTTAGAAGTAATGGCTTCTTGAGACTTTTGTTTAAGCCATAGACGAATCTCTGATTCTTCTTAAGAGGGGTGTTGATGTATTCAACCCCATATTTGGAAAGCGACTCGAAGGAGGCAACGTAATCAGTCACAGATGACTCACCTTGAACAAGGTCTATAAATCGTCGAGCCAATGTCACTTTTTCTGCTTCTGGTACGAATTTTAACTCGAAGCGCTCTCGGAATTTCTCCCAGGTGAGATCCGCTTCATTAATCTCAGAAATAAGAAGTTCGTACCAGTCCAATGCTCTTTCTCGGAGCATACTAGAGGCCACCTGAACTCGGTGAAGGTCAATAAGATTCATGCGAGAAAAGATTCGATCGCATGACCTTAGCCAGGCCTGTACTTCAATAACAGTTTCGGAACCCTTGAATGTCTCCCCACCCAAATTAGTGTAATCTCTACACAAGCGTGCAAATCCCGACTTTGGGTGAGTAGGTTCCGGGTTAGCTCCAGCTGCTTGAGCATTTGTCACTAAATCAAGAAGCTGTTGAGCAGTCATAAAAACTCCATCCTGGGGCGGAGTGCTAGATGGCACGGCTCTGGGGCGGCCAGGTCTAGACATTTCTCTTCCTTTAGAAAGAAAGAAGAGGAATAAAAAGGTCATTCACCAAATTGAATATCAAGCAATCTTGATAGACAAAACAAGGAATCAGAAAAGAAAATAGGATAGAACGGTACGTAGACCCGAATAAAATCCTAAAGCACGACTCCTAAGATGAACTTAGGACGATGATCCTTGTTATAATGTTCCATATTGTTCCGAAGTTTGGCTCTGATACCAAGCTGTGACGCCCCACCTCTATACCCACGCTAGACAAGAACATTACGGTGAATGCTGTTAACTAGCACGGAGAATAAGGCTGTTGAGGAGCGACCATCCGTGTAATTTCTTTGCTCGAGCACCGATATGTCAGATAGTATAACATGCAATACTTTATCAAGAGGAAATCCGACATACCGACACAAACTCAAAGCTAGTACACAGTGGCTATAATATCTTCGGAAAACAAATATAGAAATAAACATAACATAAATCAGTCACAGACAATTCATATCACAAAGGCGGAATAAGATATGAATATTACACATAAAAGTGTACATCAAAGTAGTGGTCAAAGGAATCCACAATCATACAAAAGAATAGCAACACGTGCTATACAAAAGAATACAACTATGAGTCTATATCTCAAGTGTATACAACAAAATAAACTACTAATCTAAGTAGTTTGCCAAAAGTCAGAGGAATGAATCCCTGGGGAGAAGTCAAGCAGAAGCACCTGTAACATCTCGGTCTGACCCGAGTATTATTTAATAAGAAAATAATAAACGGATCAGTCTAACTATAGATATCAGATGAAACGATATAGAATCAGAGTTATGACTAAACACATAATAATCACAAGGCCAAGCTGTGATATATAAGTAGTTGATAATCAACAAGAGATTAATCAATATCACAAAATCTACACAAGAATCCAAGAAGTGTCATACTCTTTATTTCGTTCATCAAACCACAAATATTGACGATAATATCAATGTCAATCGCAAAAGTCAACGACGCACAAATTCCAGAAGACTACACAAGAAATCCAGAAATCACAAAAGTCAATGACACACAAATTCACCAATGCACAAATATCGATAAGACTTATCAATGGAAATCACGAAAAATTGGTGAAACACAAATTCTAGAAATCTACACAAGAAATCCAGAAATCACAAAAAAGGGGGGGAAGGCCTATCACAAACGGGAGCATAAAGCTCACCAACACGTGTATCACAAACGGAACGCTAATTACATGGTCGCTAACCATCACAAATTGAGCCGAAGCTCCACAAACGGCCCGAAGACCATGGGTTGCTACCCCATCACAAATTGAGTTGAAACTCCACAAAACGGGGTTTAGTCTCCCTCGCAGACAAAGAGACATCGCACATTGCTAGTCTAAATCACAAAGATGATCGTCATGATCAACGAGAAATGTCAATTACACTAAGCTAGTAAATATATGAGTTTAGCCTCATGTCCCATAACCACTTGCTTAACTTAAATATTTACGAACAAACTGTAAATCTCCACTAGAAAATTGTCACAAGAGGTTCAATCGAACAAGTCCAAGAATTAACCGACAAAGTAAACGCAAGCGTTTCATACCACTTGTTTTACTAAGCCGTTTAATTAGATTTCTCATACGAGTGAGGTAAAGGTTTGTATATACTAATAGATTGGAAAACTGTTTTATAAACGAATTTGGTATTAAAATAGTATTGAAATCATTTGAGGAAAGAGTTTTGATATTTACTACTAGTATAGAAAACCTTTATATTTTTAAAGTGACAAATCACGAAGAAGATTGTAAGAACAATCAATCACAAAAATTCACATACGAAGACGTGAATAAAATTCAAAGAAATCGATAAAGGATCCATCGAAATGGATATTCAAAAATCCCTAAAAAGAGTCATCAAAGTCACAATAGATGATAACAACAAATAGGATTATCACGAATCGATTTAAATTGGAATTTCAATCCAAAAAGGCAAATTGGACTCAAACAGCAGGTTCAGTCGACTGAACAGAGTTTTCAGTCGACTGAACAGAGTTTTCAGTCGACTGAACAGAGTTTTCAGTCGACTGACCCTGTGCCTGGAAATTTTCCAGGTTCAGGAAACTTTTTATTTCCAGTTTCAGTCGACTGTGCAGAGTTTTTTAGTCGACTGAATCATGCCTGGAAACTCTCGGGTTTCAGGTTCAGTTGACTGGACAGAGATTTCAGTCGACTGAATCATGCCTGGGCTGTTTTTCAGCCTTATTCAAATGAAGAGCAAACTCTTCCAAAATGCAACCGGACGAACATTGGCTCTAAGGGTTTATGTCAATCGGCAACCCGGCCCTATATGCTCCTCGATGCATCACCAAAAACATGGTCAAACATCCATAAAAGGATTTCGCACAAATTTGACTTAAAAGACCCAAAAATTGGAGTATTCACAAAACCAATCCAAATCAAGAGCAAATGCACATGAAGAAGTGTTAGGAATTTATACCCAACAACCAAAGATAATTATAGTCATAGATGTGAGATAAAAATCTCACCTTTTCACAAAATCGAACAAGAAGAAGCTTGAAAGCAAATGGAGAATCAACCTCTCTTCAACACAACCCAATTGATCTTGAATCTAAGCTCAAAAACAAGAACATTCCCAAAATTAGGTTTAGGAATTTCTGAAATTGGTAAGAGAATAAGTTGGAGAAGAAGAAGAGAAGCTTACCAATGGGTTCTTCTTGAGTTTGGAGCTAGGAATTTGATTTGCAAGAGAAACTAGGGTTTTGGAATTTTAATTTCCAATCTCTCCCACCATTAATACTCTAAAAACTGAAATGAGAAGAGAATGAGGGTGAGTGGGGAAGAGTGGCTCAGATTTGAGCATAAGTTAACATAGGGCTGAGCCCAAACCAAACCCAAAGTGAAAAGTAGCAAAAATCAACTTTCTCCAAACATATCGAAGCTTATACTCAAAAAGGTCGCAAACAGCATTTTAAACTCAATGGGAGTGGTCCCGAGTCCTAATTCGACCGTATGCAAAAAGTAGATCTTCGGACTAAAATCCGACTAATGATGAAATATTTAAATAAAATATTTAAATATAAAATCGATAAATATGCGGGTTGTTACAAGGTCAGAGGTGGTGGTTGCTGCTGTGGTGGTGGTTAGGGTGGTGGTTGAAGGGGATGAGGCCAAAATGGTCAACAAACATTGTTTTTGGCATGTAGGTTGCAATTTTGTAGGGTTTGACCAACATGGATTGCTCGGCCTTGGTCATGGCTGGAAGCATAGGTGGTGGTGATGGCAGGGAAGAGGTGTAGGAGTTTGTGGCTGCGGCTATGGAGGAGAAGCCTAGCAGAAAGCATGAGAAAACAAGGCATAATTCATAGCAAATAAGAAGAAAAATAAGAAAAAGAAAGGGAAGCCATTACCAAAACTTGCAAAATGGAGGCCATGAGTTTTTTAGGGTTTGAGAAAGAGAAAATTTCTTAAAATATAAGAAAGGGAAGTCGGCTGGAGATAGAGTAAGGAGTGGCTAAAATAACGGTTGTATTGATGACAAAAGAAACTGTAAAAGAAACATGAAACGACATTACGTTTCTTAGCCTTTAAACCTTTCAAATTTCATATATATAATTTGTAATTTTATAAATACATATAAACTGAGAAATAAAGATAACAAATCAGAAATAAGAATAAATATCTAAAATAAATAATTAAATTTTAATTAAAAAGAATTTAAATTAAGAAAATGGCTTAAAATTGCAAACTAGGCTTTAAAATTGAAAACAACTCAAATAATCTTTGAAAAAATCTATTCAAATTTAAATACATGAAAAATGAATATTAATAAAGTAAAAAACAGAAAATAAAAGTGAATGTATAAAATAAATTACTAAATTTTAATTATATATAATTAAATTAAGGAAATAGCAAAGAAAAAAGAAACTAGGTTAGAAAATTTGAAAATAAATGTAATGGACTTTGGAAAAATTTTATATACTTGAAAAATATTTATAAATAAAGATAATAACAAAAAAAATGCATTCAAAAAATAAATAATTTTTTTATTTAAATATAGCTTAGATGAAGAAAATAGCAGAAAAATAGAAACAACCTTTAAAAACAGGAAATAAATACAGTAAATTTCGGAAAAATTCTATTATCATTTTAAAAATAATTAAAAGTCAAAATATACATAATATAACATAAATATAGAAGTTAGAATAAGATATATCAAATAAAAATGTCATTTATATAATTTAAAATAAAGACTATTGCTTAATAACCCAATATACACACAATATTGAAAACAGTATAACTTTTGCAATTTAAATCCGTTTTCAACGAAACGAAAAGCAGTGTTCTTAAAATTTTATGTACTTTCATAATAAATGATAAAATTTAAATTTTCAAACTTTTAAAAATTTAAATTAAAAGTCAAAGTTTGATTATTTTTACCAAAATTCACTTTTTGGAAAATATTCTTTTTAGTCATGCTTTGGAATGGAAATTCATATCAAACTAAAATTTACCATTCAAAATAAATAAAATAAGTTTTTAAATAAAAAATTCAATTAAAATAATTAAGATATACAAAAAAATAAATCACAAAATACAGGGTTGTTACACTCTCCCCTACTCAAAACTTTTCCTCCCCGAAAAGGAATGAGGTACGGAAAAAACAGAAAAAGATAGAGTGAAACAAGATTAGGACAAGATGACAAGGAGAATGAAATTATACGTGATGACTATTGTTATAGGTAAGTTTAACAAGGTGTAGATTTATCAAAGATTATAGAAAGATTTCTAAACAGAATTTTTTTTATAGAAAGATGCCTATACCAGTCTATAGCAAGATAAGGATGATAAGGACAACCAAAAGATAGTTTGAAAAAAAAACGAAATAAGGAAATAAGTTTGATACCATGGAAATTTCAACTTAAACATAAAATAATTTTTTTACACAAGTTAATAATTCTTAACTATCCCAAATTTCATTATCTTATTATCCAATCATCTAAAATTAACAATTTTTAAAACCATGGGTTTGAAAAATAATCATTTATTACACTCACAATGTACTTAATAAATTTTATTCTTCTTTATTCCTAATTAAAATTAATTTATTCCTCCCAATATATTTATCACTTATGTTAAACATACTTACACTTATTATAACTGCTTTCTTTTATTCTTAGTTCTTTTAACATTATTTTATGGTAAGTTATTCAATTAACCTTTATTATATTTACCTATGTTAATCATTTTATAATTTAAAATTTAAGTGCATAACATTTATTATAACCACTCAATTTTATTTATAAAATCTTTTTATATTGTATATTATCCAAATTACATTGTTAACTTCTGAAGACAAGGTAAGTAATATTTGAATGCAATTGTATTATACAAATAAAACTTTTCAATTCAATCATTTCAAGCTTAAATCATTTATTCAAAAATTTTGGTTTTCTTTTTTATACTCGAAATTATTCTTTAAAAATAAAATTTAAAATTAAATTTCCAATTTCTTCAAACCATTTAGAGATAAATAAATGTATTTACATAGTTTATCAAATAAAATTTCAATCATATGTCGATATATATTATAAATCAAGTCATATTTTAGAAATTCAAATAAATTTGATTTCCCAAAACAAAACTGTAGCAAGACTACATAATAGTCTCTTCACTTTGAAACTCAAAAATGAACGTCGATGATGCTGCAGTCATCACCGAAGTTATTTCCCAGCGACAATGAGAAGAGCGCTAATTTTAAACTTAAAATTCTTTGAAAACAAATTTCTATTTGAAAATTCTTTAAATAATATTACCTTTTAAAACATTAAACACAAGGTTTGAAACCATCGGAAAATAAATTCTCAAATTTCTTGTTCTAAATTCATTTCAGTTCCCAAATCAAGTATTATCACTTCAAATAATCAATTTAAATCAGTTTATTATGTTTCATAAATTTACTTATATATCAAAATTTATTTCATTAACCAAAATTTTAAAATATATTGTGTCAGATTGTTCTGTCAATGTGTTTTAGAAATCCTATCGATAGCGTTGATCAGACGAATTGATCAGAAACCCAACTCAACATCAACAACTCAAACAACACAATATATAAAACAAAACATAGATATACAAGTATAATTCAAAATGTTTGGAAGAATAGATTGGAAAAAAAAGACAAGATGATTTAATAACAGAGTAGGGAGGTGGGTAAGCTTAAATAAATCGCGGACAACCTTAATCGGGTCAACCGTGACTTAAATAATAAGATCGATGTGGATTTTCTCTAGGGTAAATCTACATTGATCTCAAGAGTTAGAGTTTGGGATAACAAAAGATATTAGCATCTAAACCAAGGATAGATATAAATCTCTGGTTAATCGATGCTAATTGTAAAGGAGTTTTCCCCCTTTTTCAATTCAATTTGAAAATGGCGTGACCGCCGACTCACTAAAAAGATCATTCGACGTGGAGTTATGGAAACTCCAGAGTCAAAAGAAGATGAATAGCGAGGGATACGAATGGATTTTGGAACCGTAGGGAACGTTCCAAAATTCAAAGGAATCGAGTCAAAAGGGAGAGATTCAAACTCGAATGAAAGTGATTCTGTAAATAAATTTACTCCATATGCTGAGTTTTGCCTAGAGCTACCAAAGCTCTGATACCAACTGTAACGGGCCGGTATTTTCAACCATTCGCATCCGTTATAAGTGTATAGGTAGATACTCATGCCGGAATTGAATTGCTCAAAATACCGCGTTGTAAATAAAAATTTGGCAAATCTCATAATATACAGTAAATAAAAATCACAAATCACAGATACAGAGTAATAATAATGCAGCGGAAGTAAAAGAGATAGTAGTTCATGAAGCTACTATATAAATATATCAGAGTTACATAAGATACAATAGAAGAAATAAAGTATAACAGAAGTTTAAATATGATAACCAAGTACAAGCTGAATAGAAAAACCGAACTGAAAGGATGAAACTTGACAAGTAGATAATCTCCAGCGATTCCAATCTCCAGAAAGTGGAAATCCAAATCTGTGAATAACTCAGGCTGACCCGAGCGTAAGTAAAAATACAAACACTCGAGTCAAGACATACATACTTATACAATGTTAACCAACTCAAGTGAACTGTAGCAAAAATACAAGTAACTTAAAAGATGCTTGGGACCGCCCATCCTCTAAGGATCCGTTAAACTATTTACTATGTAGTATATTGCGCTATATACAGTAGTGTCTAATCAGTAAGTATAATCATATATAAAATAGCGTTAAGGGGATGTTGAACCTTAACGCGGTCGGATCTTTAAAACTAAAATCGTAGTGGGCTCGCTATAAGGAGATGACACGGCACGCGAGGCAATGCCAGGGTGGATACACCGTTTGCACTCCCGGACCGGCGGTGACGGCAATCCAGCAGCTTCCGCCCACCTCGAACAATACCCCCGAATCAAAGTGGCGCCACATATCGAATCACAAAGTAGTAGAATGATTTCCGATGGAGCATGCTCGATGAAAGGGTGCGACCCTTTGTGTAGCCCGGTATAGGTCCTGTTTTAGTCATTTATGCCAACTCACGGGAGTTGGGTCCACGTAATATACCTGGAGAACGCCGCCACCATCCTACTTCATTCTGGAATCTCCATCACGTACACAGTTGTTAAAGTGGTTTTCGGTATTGGCCGGCTATAAGACAATATCCGATCCCGGTCTCTTTAACAACCAATCGTTATTATAACCCGTAGTTATAACTTTTAAAAAATATATTTTATACTTCAAAATAAAATATCATTTCAACCCAAATCTTTATCAAAATAAAGATTAAATCATTTCCAAACCATTTCAATATATCATCATACCATATCTTTCAATTCAAATATTTATCAACATAAATATCAAGTCATTTCTAACCATTTCAATATATTAAATTGTCATATCCTTTCAAAACTACCTTTCAAATCATTTTAATATATCAAAAGATCATAACCTTTCAAAGCTTCATTTCCAAAATATCATATCTTTCATAACTTCTTTTCAAATCATTTTAATATCAAAATGTCACATCTTTCAAAACTTCGTTTCAAATCATTTTAATATATCAAAATATCATATCTTTTCAAACCACATTTCAATCATTTAATATATCAAAATATCAAAACCACATTCATTTCAAATCATTATTCATTTTATTCAATTTAAAATACCATTTCAAAACAGTTTATATTCAAAAAAAATCATTTTTAATCATTAAAATGAAGTTATTATGTTCAATAATTAAATTATTAAATTTCCAAAATTTTCAACTTTCAAAGTTCATTTATTCACTTAAGTTTATCAAAACAGTGAAAATTCACTTTTCATGGCATTTAGAAAATGCTACGGAAAGATACATTCAAAGCAGTTCAATTTAACAAAAGACAACATTTTAAAATGTTGTAATAGGGTTTACTTAAATTTCAAATAAACTTAGTTAAATTCAAAAATTATAGCACTTACAAAATTTCTATAATAGCTTTTAATTCAATTTAGCTTTTTAGTTCATTATCATCAACTACAGCATTTACAAATGTTGTAATATCATTTACATTGTAATTAATAGCATTTCAAAAATGCAGTCAATTAACTTCAAATATTCAATAGAATTTCTCAACCAATTATATTTTTATTTAAAACATTTTTAACTCATAAAATCATACATTTTCACATTTATAAACATCATTTAATTTTCCTCAAGTTCATGATTTTATGAAGTTAAATTTCCATTTAAAAATCAAGATTTAATAATAATTCACTTATTAAATTGCAATGTTCAATTTTAAATTCCTTGCATTAAATTTCAACTTAACACTTAAGTTCAATTCTCAAATATAACTTAGTTTTATTTTTATTTACTTAACTAAAAGTTCACTTTTAAGTCAATTTCATAAATTTCCAATTTAGTTATATTTCAAAATTTCAACTTAAAGTATTCATTCATTTCACATTTCAACTTTAAAAAATCATTAATATGATATAAAATCACTTTGAATTCATTTAAATTCAAATTATAATAAATTTATCATAATTTCATATTCAATTTAATTTCCAATTATAATTAAATCAATTTTTCCAAAATAACTTACGTTCAAAATTTTCTAACTTTTCATTAATTCATTTTACTTACGATTATTCAGAAAATCAATAATATTTTACAAAAATTCTTTTTAATTAGATTTAAATCAAAATGTTTTAATATTTACATTTCTAAAATAATTTTAAAGTTTTTAGAAAACATATATTAACTACGGGTCTGTATATAATTTTCTACACTAGGAAAAGCGATACGGGTAATATATCATTTCAACCCGTAATATACAAAGAAAATCCGGGTTTTATCATTTCAAACCCGCAGTCCCAAGTAAATGAAATAAATTGAAAATCATTCAGGCCTATCATTTCAGGCCATAACAATTTTCCCTTATTCTAAAGTCCGTTCGGGTATGTATCATTTCAACCCATAGTGATTTCTAATTTACATGGAACTTGCAGTGTGATAAACATATATAAATGAACAGTAACAACATATATATGATAACAGATGATACAACATGAAATTTAACAGGTTTAACATCATATGTAAAAAAAATCACATGGCAGTTATAACATCATATTTAATTCTACACATTCAGTTGTTGTTGTTTCACAACTGCATAAGTATAAATGCCGTGTGAGTTTTACTCACCTCTAATTGCTGAAGATGCCAAAACCAAAGGCACAACAGAAAACAAAGCACGATGACACAATTATGGACTTGAGAAGAGAGCGAATCCAAGCTACAACTCTTGTGTACAACCCAAAACAAACAATCAAAACAACACAATTCAATACGACTTTAAAATGCAATAACTTTGAAATAAAAGAGAAACGAATTGCCAAACATTTTGCCTTGCTTCCTCAAACCTTTGTCACGGCCTAGGGTATAGTTTGGTTCAGATTTGGTTAAGTTTTTGCTCAGGTCTAGGCTAGCATGGGTCGGGTTCCTGTCATGAGCAAGGTGGAGTTTCATACATGAAGAGGTGAAGGGTCTTAGGCAAACAAATGGAGTTTTGGTTGGCTAGAGGGCTCAGCCATGGAAGTGTGCTCGGCCTGTGGGTGCACCATGACTTTACAAAGGTTGGAGGGGTGTGTGGTGATCAGGTCAGAGGTGGTGGTTGCTGCTGAAACATTGTTTTTGGCATGTAGGTTGCAATTTTGAAGGGTTTGACCAACATGGATGGCTCGGCCTTGGTCATGGCTGGAAGCATAGGTGGTGGTGATGGCAGGGAAGATGTGTAGGTGTTTGTGGCTGCAGCTATGGAGGAGAAGCCTAGCAGAAAGCATGAGAAAACATGGCATAATTCATAGAAAATAAGAAGAAAAATAAGAAAAAGAAAGGGAAGCCATTACCAAAACTTGCAAGATGGAGGCCATGATTTTTTTAGGGTTTGAGAAAGAGAAAATTTCGTGAAAAATAAAAAAGGGAAGTCGGCTGGAGATAGAGTAAGGAGTGGCTAAAATAACGGATGTATTGATGACAAAAGAAACTGTAAAAGAAACGTGAAATGACATTATGTTTCTTAGCCTTTAAACCTTTCAAATTTCATATATATAATTTGTAATTTTATAAATACATATAAACTGAGAAATAAATATAACAAATCAGAAATAGTAATAAATATCTAAAATAAATAATTAAATTTTAATTAAATAGAATTTAAATTAAGAAAATGGCTTAAAATTGCAAACTAGGCTTTAAAATTGAAAACAACTCAAATAATCTTTGGAAAAATCTATTCAAATTTAAAAACATGAAAAATGAATATTAATAAAGTAAAACACATCAAATAAAAGTGAATGTATAAAATAAATTACTAAATTTTAATTATATATAATTAAATTAAGGAAATAGCAAAGAAAACAGAAACTAGGTTAGAAAATTTGAAAATAAGTGCAATGGACTTTGGAAAATTTTTATATACTTGAAAAAAATTTATAAATAAATATAATAACAAAAAAAATACATTCACAAAATAAATAAAAAAAAATTTATTTAAATATAGTTTAGATGAAGAAAATAGCAGAAAAATAGAAACAACCTTTAAAAATAGGAAATAAATACAGTAAATTTCGAAAAAATTCTATTATCATTTTAAAAATAATTAAAAGTCAAAATATACATAATATAACATTAATATACAAGTTAGAATAAGATATATCAAATAAAAATGTCATTTATATAATTTAAAATAAAGACTATTGCTTAATAACCCAATATAAACACAATATTGAAAACAGTATAACTTTTGCAATTTAAATCCGTTTTCAACGAAACGAAAAGCAGTGTTCTTAAAATTTTATGTACTTTCATAATAAAAGATAAAATTTAAATTTTCAAACTTTTAAAAATTTAAATTAAAAGTCAAAGTTTGATTATTTTGACCAAAATTCACTTTTTGGAAAATATTCTTTTTAGTCATGCTTTGGAATGGTAATTCATATCAAACTAAAGTTTACCATTCAAAATAAATAAAATAAGTTTTTAAATCAAAAATTCAATTAAAATAATTAAAATACACAAAAAAATAAATCACAAAATACAGGGTTGTTACACCAGCCCCTATTTGTCGTCCCTATTTGCCGATTCCTATTCTAGAGCATTACAATTATCCATCACTCCAAACAAAAGATGTCGATCCCTTTCCTTTGACAAAAATGCCAATCCCACCATGTTAACCGTTTCCATCGATCACTGTAAATACTGTTTTTAACCTTCCACCAAACTTCCAATGCTAATCCTTCCACATTATCCCACTCTACCGATCCCTTCCTCCCATCATGTTTCCACCGATCCCTCCTCTACCCACCCTGCCATCTTCTATTCCTACACAACTGAACCCTTTGTAGTGCACTCCTTTCTTCTTCCTCCTCTTCTTTGCTCTACCGAACCCTATCAAATCCCATTTCTCTCCTCTTCCTGGCAACCTCGGCGATCGTTTCAACATTGTGTTAAACTTCACCCTCACCACCAGTGGCGTGTAATCCAACATATCGTCATAATGTAAAAATCGAAGACGAGCAACCTAACTGAATGAACCTAAAACTATTAATTCGGGGAGAGAGGTTAGACTATGGTTTGAATGGGAGGTGAAGGGACAATATAAAGCTAAATTGAAAGGGTAATTTGTGGACAAGGCGATGTTTAAGTGGGGAAGGAAGGGTTCGGTCTTAAGGATGTGAATGGGAGGTAGATAGAAATGTTGGATATGTGAATGATGGGAAAAAGGGATGTTAGCTTATATAAGGGGAGAGGGGTCGGCACTCAAAGCAAGAAGAGAGGGTTCGACATAAAAGGTACCGATCCCTGCAAACATAAAGAAAGGTAGAAGAGGGGACGGCTGAACATATGTCGATTCCTACAAATACTTTAAAAAAAGGGGATTGACTTTGAACATGCAAGCAAATAAACTTAGGCATGGTGACAATTAAAAGCACGTACATATAAAATGCAATGAAGATTGGGAACGACCTGTGAACATGTAAACACGTCCGGTAGCCACCGGCATGGACATGTATCTGAACGTGCATGTGTATGGTCTAGAAGTTCAATTTATAAAATCGATAAAAATTGAAATCAAACATAAATCCTTCAAGTTCGAGGCTAGATCAGACAGCCAAATCTTATTAGTTTCATAGAACTGAACTTATATATCGACCAAAAGGATACAACACTGGATTTCTATTGTTGGAAATCGACCATGCCGCTTGATGATCAAGGAGAGATACAACACTTTGGAAAAATAATTCGATAGAGGGATAGCCACTATAGGGAAAACTGGACGGATTTTTTTGAATGACTCTAACTTGCTTCGATACAAAGCATTTCATGCTAATCACGATATGTACTTTAGGGGACAAGTGTTGTCGGAAATTTTAAACCTGCTATATTAAATTAATCGCACGAGTTAAGTTCGACTGCCATAAAGGCTGATGACTCCAAAGTGATGATTGTGTGGCCTAGAAGTCAAGTAGAAATGGTAACATGAAGTTAAGGTTGAATGAACTTGATAGATATGAAAGGCAGAATGTTCGAAGCATGAAATATAGTTCAACGCGTGGGAGGGATCAGCATAAATTAGCTCCAATAATAGGAATTGGCATGTTTTAAGGTGTGAGAGCATTCCTATAGAAAACAACTAATTTCTCAAGGTCCACAAGTCCAATGCATATGATATTTTATGAGAAAGACAGGGGGACCCTAGGGAGCCTACCCTAGGGATCGCACCTCAAAGATTTGAAGTTGGAGGGATCAGTATTCTTCCCTTGGAAGCTATCGGCAGGAATTAGCAATAACCCATATTGGAGCAAAGATCAAGCTATAACTCAAGTTCTGCTGATCCAATTGGTATGAAATTTGGAGACTAAGCATATTTTAGCATGAGCAATCCACCATAGGGATCGCTCGCAAAAGTTCAACCAAAGAACAGATCGGCACCGATCCGTCTTCTTTGAGAATTAGGACATGCGATTCCTCTTGTGGGTCCATATAGTTCTGAAGGTCCTTCTACCAAATTTTTAGGGAGATATTTGGTCATGTACATCTATAAATACATGCTTGGTTATTCATTTTTGGAACCTTGACCTTGCTAGTTGCTTTATATTCTTTTGCAATGAAGGATTGTCATCTGATCCCTATTGTACTTAGTTTATAAAGTGATTAATAAATCAATCTATTCAAACTGGATGTAGACAAAATATGCCGAACCACTATAAATCTTGGTGTGCGTGTTATTCTCTCAATTTTCTACTATTTTCTTGTTATTATCCTATGTTTTCATTTTATATTCTTCATTTACTTCTCTTCAAAATTTTAATTGGGTGTTTGTGCCATTTTGGGTGCAAACACCGCTAATATGGGAATTACTTTTGCTTTCTCTTCTTATGGCTACTAAGATGTTTCAGTTCGGCAGGTTGTCTCCTGCCTTTCCATGGATTCAGTTCCTTCTCCTTTTTTGACTAATTTTGTCCTGTATGCATAAGATTAAATCCATCTAATTTCTAAAAATGATTACTATCCCTAAGTTTTCGAGGAAAGACAACAAAGGCATATATAAATTCACTATAACATCTGTACGATCTAATCTACATAATCAAACGATGTATATATAAATATGATAAGCGATAAAAAAATACCAATTGAATTTGTTTTTAAGTTATGCAAGTCCAAACTAATAAAATTCATATCTAACTTGTTTTCATTAAGACCCAAATGAAGAATAATATAGCTATTATGTTTTATACTCAAATATGAAAAGTGATAATCATGCCTATAAGGCAATATTATGTTTTGCTAGCAAAATAATTTGGTGGCACAAGACCATATAACATGCATTATCTGAATTTCTGAACTTGTAATCAATATATTGTATAATGTATTTTGATACGATTGACTACTTCGGGTAATTCTTCATATACAATGCATAATGGTTGTCAAAAATAAAATGTTATATTCATGCTATTGTATTAAAAAATATTAAGTGCTATATTTGACTGCCATTCTTTATATGCAATGCATCCTATCGTGTTTCAAAAATATAAATGTTATACGCATCTATCATTCTTTATATGTAATTTATTCTACTGTATTTTAAAAATTGAAATGCTATATTGACCTATCATTCTTCATATGCAAAACATGCTGTTGCATATCAAAAATTCAAACAATATATTCAACTATCATTCTTCATATGCAATGCATGCTATTTTATTTCAAAATAAATAAATGCTATATCCACCTATCACTCTTTATTTGCAAGACATGTTAATTTACACTAAAAATACAAATGGTCTGTTCAAGTACCATTATTCTTATTAATTGACATTTACTTTAAAAGATAAACGATGCAACTATAATTCTGCATATTCAATTTTTATTGTACTATATTTTAAAAAAAGTCTATATTGAACTGTCATTTTGCATACCATTTCTACATTATAAAACTATAGATGCTACTTTTGAGTATGAATTTCCATTATCAATGTATGCTATATTACATTAAAAATGATATGATAAATTCAAGTATCATTCTGCATAGTCAATGTATGCAGTTGCATATGAAAAATAAAAATGCTATGTTCAACTATCATATTCATATTCAACATATGCAACTACTTTTTAAAATATAAGTGATATATTCTACTGTCAACCTCTATATTCAACATATGCTGCTGCAATGGGAAAATACAAATTCTATGTTCAACTATCATTCCTGATATTAAGTGCATGTTACTATATTTAGAAAGTATAAATGCTATATTCAGCTGTCATTATGCATGTTCAATGCATGCTTGTTCACTTAAGAAAATGTAATGAAATATTTAACCACCATTATGCATATACAACATATGCTAGTGTGTTTCAAATATAGAAATGCTATATTCGAATATCATTCATATTTGCAATTCATGCAGACTGTTTTTAAATCTACAATGCTATTTGTTACAATCATTTAATATTCACTTGTTCAAAATTAACTATACAGAAAACTTAAGCATAAGTAATACCTTCGATGATTCATTGTTATCATTACTATTTTGTGAAGTTTGATCTTGTCTTCTTTTTTTTTCTCTCCATTCATTTCGAAGCCCTAATTTTTGCTACTCTTGAATTCGATTGTCTAGGCTTTTCTGATATCGACCTCCTTTCCACTTTTTTCAAAGCCCTAATTGATGATATAGGTTTTGGTTGATTTTGTTTGTACTACTATAGATGGTGGAGGAAGATCATGTTCCAGTTGTGGAAAATGATTTAGATCTATTGAAGAAGATGATTTTGATAAAGTTTCCATAGATTTGCAATTTTGATTTTGAATTAGACGAGAAAATATTTGGTAGTGGTGGAGTGAAATGATTTGGTTGGAAATTGAAGTAGTTTTGTTAAAAGGAGGTTGAAAAAAGTTTGCACATCCTTCAAATTTAATTTTGAAATTAACATCCTTGAAAATAAAACTTCTTCGATCTTTTTCCTTTAAACTAATTTCCTCTAAATGTTATATCTAAATGAAATCCCCTTGTTTATAAATTTACAATGTAAGATTTGGTGATACAATATTTTCAATTGCGGAAGATTCGGAAGATACTATTGATTTCAGTAATATAATGTTTCCAATTGTAGAAGATTAGGAAGATATTCGAGATAATTACTCAAATATATATTGCCTCTTTTATAGCATTGAAGAGAGTAATAAATTATCTACGTGATAAGAAATATTATTTTAAGAGATTGAGGTAATTAATTAATTCCCTAATTAGCTGATTAAAGAAGAAATTTGATCAGGCACATGTAAATTTTGGAAAAATGAAAAATCTATATGAATAGGAGAATTAATGTTGTATTGACTTATGACCATAAAGTAGTTAATTCTACCCCAAGTAATAATCTATGTATAAACGAAGAGAAGCATGAGTAGAATTATCTCTCCCAGTTGTATTTCTTATTCTTCTTCTCCGTTATCAATCTTGTAAAATTTTCTCATCTTAGAAAGTAATAGAATCTCTTCTCCCCAAATGGATGTACACTATCTCGTGGTAGTGGAACCACTTTAAATCCCATGTGTTATTTTCTTTTATTGCTTGATCTATGATTGTTGTTAATTGGTGACTATTTGTTGTTTGTTTTGCCTCCCCATCAACCTGCTCCTATTTATTTTTCCTTAAGGTCGCGTTTTTATTCCTAAGGCGACCTTGAGGAATTTTTCCCTAACAGTCTGGGATCAAAGCGACAAGGCTGATTGAGAAAGAGAGTTAGGCATTATTTTTGGAGAAGAGGAAACTCTAGCGGTTGTACCAAGACCCTATGTTAGAGGGGCCAATATTGCATCAGGATCTAGTTTAGTAATAGAAAAGTTGAATAGTGATAAAGATTTCGAGAAGTGGCAAGGATTAACATAGTTCTGATGTGAAACGAAGTTCAACCTGTGGTGTTTTTTCCTGAGGAGTTGATGGCTAAAATTTTATCCGTGAAAAGGAAGGAGATGGACAAACAGGCATTTACTACCTTGCAATTAGCTATGGAAGAAAATGTTATTTTTAAGATTACCAATGAAACTGCTGCTAAGAGCATTTGGACCAAGTTGGAAAATCTCTATCTAAAGAAATCTTTGACTGACCGTCTGATTTTGTTGAGGCCATTTTTCACCATGAGGATGAGAAATGGAACTTCTATCAAAGAGCCTATGGGTTTCTTCGACGATCTAGTGATGAAGATGAAGACTATAGATTTGAATGTAGATAAAGAGCATATGGCTATGATGCTCTTGTGTTCCCTTCCAGAGCGTTACATATGTAACAACCCAGAAATTTCTAGTCGGTAATTTTGAGCACTTAATTCATTTTAAATGTTAAATATGTATTATAATTTGATTTTGTAATAAAAATATTTTGGTTAAATTAATAGAATTAGTTAAATTTCAAATACGGGAATTTAATTGAAATTTGAATAATAATAATAATATATTGGAATTGGGATAATCGGTGAATCTGGGTGTAAATAGATATAAAAATAGATTCTAAAATTTATTTTAAGTCTATTTGGATTTGAATTATAATATTGGACGGTTGGATGAAATTAGAAGTCGATAGGTATAAAATTTGGAATTTTATATTAACTTAATAATGGAATTTAATAATATAATAATGCAAATAATTAGATTTTGGTTCGAAATGAATCATAATGATTTCTAATGTGAATATAAATTTTATACGAGTTATAATAGAGTTAATAAAAATTTAAAGGTGAAATTTTAAGTGATTTCGACGATTTTGAAAATCGCCCGAATTCGCCGACGAGTTAAAATAGCCTTCCGGGGCGCAGTCCCGGAATTCGACGAAACTAGTTCCATTGGATCCATAATAGTTAGTTATTATCGGATTACAATTTTCGTAGAAATCGAAGTTGTCATTTGACCCTTGCAGCTCAAAACGCATAGAACTATTTTAATCAATTTAAATTAAAATTGATCGTTTATTTCCGTAACTCGCACATACGACCAAATTAGCTTTCGAAACACGTTCCATTGTGTTTGGAACATAGGTAAAACCTTAGAAATGCCTGTCGGCACGCGTCGTTTTGAGATCGTGTGAAAAAGTTGCTTTAAATGGATTTAATATTAAAATATTGTTTATATACATATATAAATTCACGTTTATACTCCTAACCCTAGCATAATTCTGGAGCTGTCGCTTATATCGTTTAATGGCCGAAAACATCCCATTTTACTTCTCGTTTTTCACTATATCAACTCAATAATTCCAAAAACATTCACCTGCAAAAATCGAAAGCTCGATGAGCACTACGTTCTGAATAGTAGTGATTGGAAATCGTTGAGTGGATTGACGGAGATCTTGCCACGAAGGGGCCGCGTTTGAGTTCAAATCTCGAGATGAGGAGGCCGGCTAGTTCGTCAAGGCTTTGGGCGTGGGAAGACCTTGCGAAGGCCGTTCGCATGGCGGTGCCTGGTTAAGCTCGAAGGGATCGTGGTGGGGACCGTTAGCTCGAATGGAACGGCAGTGATGGGTTCGTGAGTGCATGAGTTCTATGTCGTGTGCGTGAGGAAGAAGACAATGTGCGGCTGTGATTTTGGGATAGTGGATCATGCGGCCTCTTTGGTAAATTAAAAATAAAAATTGAAAATTGAAAAGAAATCATTTTATAAATTAGACTAATGTTTAAAATAACATATCTTTCACATACTATATCAGAATTCAATGAAATAGAAAGCACCGGAATCGCAGCAACAAGCAGGCCGCTATGGTGCAGATCCGGAAGCGTTTGAAGCCAATAATAATTTTAAGTTAAATCGAACGCGGTTCGATTTAATTTAAATTTGAACGCTCGTCGCTAAACCCAAAGTGAGTTATTCTCACTCACATCTGGATACCAGTAATTTAAATAGCTAACATTTAAATGTTTGATAGGTTGTTTAGTTGAATATGATAATTATTATCAAATTGAATCGATATTTATTTGTTGTGCTAATATCTATGGATGCAAGGAAACAGGTTGGAGGGATCCAACTGGATTCCTCACAAATAGAAATTAATTTATATTCTGGGATATATCTCATTTATATTTTGTGATTAATTGATTTAGATCTTGTTATGCTATGTTCTGTTTATATAATGTGATAGATTAAATTGAAAATTAAATTACGTTGTGCTATGATTGGGTGAATACAACCTGGGAATTTAAATATAAATAAATGAATTGGGTTTAATGGAAATAAAAGAAATTCTTAAGTAAAGAATTTAAAGGAATTAAATTCAAGAAATTGGTTGGTAAATTTGAAGTGTTTGAAATTGTTAATTTAAAGGGAAATATGAATTGTTTAAAAAAATAGCAAGATTTATTTTTAAAGGATGGGAAGTGTGCTTTCTCCTGGAAATTTTAGTATGTTTTTATGAAAAGCTTTCAAATATAAATTAGCACTTTAAATGTTTTTAGAATATTTTAGAAAGAAATATTATTTCAAATTGTTTAAAGTGTAAGTAAATATTTGTTTATGTAATTATGGTAATTAATTATTTTATAATAAAGTAGTATTGAGTTTTCAAAAGGAAATTATAATATAAATATTTGACTTAATAATTTTATTTTTAAAAGTTAAACATTGACTTAAAGTACTTAGAAAACCTCCATATATTTCCTTAAGTATTATTTTCAATCAAATAATTTCTAGAAGCTTTATTTAAAATAATTTAAACATATGTTTGAAAATGATTTCCAGGAAATAGCGATGCATTTAAAAATAAAGGAGTTTATTTCTAAAGCATGGAAAGGATTTTACAGGATGAACATAAAATTGAATTTGGGATAAATCGTGTAAGATTTATAAAAAGAATTCTTTGGGTTATCCTAAATGGAGGTGTATTTCCCTGCAAAGCCAAGTACGATTTTAAAGCTGATTTTTGAAAAGTTAGGAGTTTAGAAGTTTATTTAAAGAATGGTTTTAAGAAATGATTTAAGTTGTAAGAATTTTAAAGGTGAACAATTATCAAAGTAGTTATAGAAGTAATTATTTTAAAAAGGTAATAAGAATTATATTTTAAAGAATATTATTAATATTTATACTTTATAAAATGTTTTTTATTTTAAAGATAATCAATTAAAGTATTATTTGAAAACTTGTATAGGATTTCATAGCTTTATTTAAAATTAGTATGACTTGACTTTATTTGAAGAAAATAGTTTATATTTTACAAAGCAGTTTTATTTGAGATATTTTATTTATATATATATATATATATATATATATATATATATTTTAAATTAAGTATATAAGTAGTTTTAATTTAAATGTTTTAATGTATTTTTAGGAATAAAGAATTTAAATTATTTTAAATCTTAAGGATTGGTGCTTGGATGTTTTCATGGGAAGTAACAATTTGGGGGATTTATTCCATGAGAAGAATTGGGTTTGAAAAGTGTTTCAAAGGGATTTTGAAAATGGATTTATATCTCGCAAAGATATTTTTAAGGAAAATAAATAGTGTGGGAAATTATTTATTGTGTGATGGATGCTTATGAATGTTAATTGATAGTTAAATCACCGACTATCAATATTGGATAAATGCGTTGATCCTTTCGAAGAGAACAGGATCTGGATTAATTTCTCGAAAACCACTTCGATCCGGTTTGTATGTTTTCGTGGGAAAACAAGTTTGGAGTTGAAGATGGAGCAGTGAAATGAAGGGCTAGTCGCTACTAATCCTGAGGATATTTCCAAAATTGATGTAGTGGGAGTAGTGCCTTCGGTTCCGTTCGAACCCGGGAATGACTTGCATGGGTGAATGCTTTCGGAACATCGTCAGGTCGTTGAAGGGCATTCTAAGTGAAATGTTCTAAAGGTAACGCTTAGCCTCAAGCCTCATCAACCGGAAATGACTGAAAATCAGAGGTTATGCAGCAAGGCTAGGTGGGTAGCACCCATTCAGGGCGAGGTCATCCCTGGCTAGATGTCCCTTTTTATTCGGTTTAGTGGTGCGGTTGGTGATCCCAACCGTGGGGCGATCTTAATCAGGATTATCCTGTAAGAGGTAGTCCCAGCCTTGTGTTGCAGGGGATCGGGCGTGGTCATCGGTACACTGATCTAGACCGGGTACTGTGACAGGTGGTACCCCCGTGCCAAGTCATTAGTTGGAAATCTATTCTCCCTACACGCCTTTTACGAGTTTTGTTTGTATTACCCACTCTGTGGCTAGTAGATGGAATTTAATCATGTAACAATTTCGGCTATTTTATAAGTATTTGTATATAGACCCTATTATAATATCGGAGGATTTTTATAAAAAGTGGTTTAGCTATCGTAAGGTAAAAACCCGACATGTTTATTTATGGCGTGATCTTACGAGATGCTTTTGTTTTCAAAGGATTTTTGAAACTTAATAAGCAATTTGGGTGCATTATTATCATCTGGTATTCCAGACTGAATCGGATGTTATTTCATTATAATGCTCGAGTCAGACCGAGTATTATTTATACAGGATAAGATGCTATGGAGCAGTAGAGGAGCTGGAGTCCGAGACGTATTATCCGTACTTGTGTATATCCGCTGCTGTGATTGTTTGAGATTGTTTGGCTGGTAAATGTTGTTTGTATGAGTTACTCTGATGATATATTGTACAAAACAGATATAGTTTTCATTTTGTGTAAAGATCTGATATCATATATTATATTTTATTCCGCTGCGACTTTGAGATTCTGTTGTTGTTTAGTTCCTTCATTCTTCTACCTTCTTTCTTTTTCCTCAACAATCTATTTCTTTCGGCACTTGATGGTCAGCATA
Source organism: Allium cepa (assembly GCA_030765085.1). NCBI lineage: Eukaryota > Viridiplantae > Streptophyta > Magnoliopsida > Asparagales > Amaryllidaceae > Allium > Allium cepa. Next base: position 814,676,580 of record CM060931.1, read on the forward strand.
TCATACTGTGGAGTATTTTTTGTCGATTTTCGAGGGTCGAGAAGGGTGGGTCGTCACACTTGGTATCAGCGCTTAGGTTGGCGACAACCTAGGCTTTGGTGGGGAAATTACTCATTAAACAGAGTCAATAGTACTCTATAATGAGTTGAGTGTAATAATAAATATGAGAGCGTACTTGTCAGTGAATATAAAAATTTTTTTTATACTGTGTTGACTTACGGTTGAGTGTTTATGAATTCTGGTTGGTACGGGAAGTACAACCGTATTGATAGGGGTTTCTAAACTCTTAAACAAGATAAACCGACATAGTGTTGTTTAAAGAGGGTAAACGAAATAATTTTGCCAAAATTTATATTTTGATATAAAAGGAATAATTTTCCTGAAATTATTATCTATACATTTGGATGTTTGGTTGTTAATATCTTAATCAAATAAGAATATAAAATTTGAAATGGTTATAACCAAATAAAATTCCATGAGTATAAATTATACAAAAGAAGAATAACTAAATTTGAATTAAACTAGAATTTAAATTCCGAAAATTTTGAAAAATGTTTTAAATGCTTGAAAATAGAAGTTTGGAAATTTAAAATCTTGTGAATGTTTTGAAATGTTTTCCAATGTGTTTGAAGGAAATGACGGAATATTATTTTGGTAATATGTTTGAATGGAAATTGTTTTTGAATGAATTTGGGAGAGTAAGGAAGCACTGAACTTACTTCAGTCGCTGGAAAATAATCCTGATGATGACGGCCACATCATTAGAATTCATTTTCGAGTTTCTAAAGTGATGGATTGCTTCCATAGTAATTGGGTATGATATCTGTTTGGACTTGTTTGTGATACAAGTGATTTTAGAAATTTCAAAAAGGGGGAAATTGTTTTGGTACTACCAAGTTGTTTTGGACGTCCGGAGATTTGATTGATATACCAAGTATGTATGTGCTAATTATTATTTCAAAATGGTTTTGAAATAAAACCGGGCAAGTGAATTATGAAAAATTCTATATAAATACTGTGTAAGTTAAAATGAATGACTATTGAACTTATTCAGTGAAGTTGATATTAATAAGAAGGAAATGAAATTTTAATCTTGGAATTAAAATTTAATTTGATTAAATGGAAGTGAATAAAATATATTGAAGTGAATAGAAAATTTGAACTTTACTTGGGATAAGTTAAATAAATTGGACTTAGTATTAAATAACCCAAATCGAAATGTAAAATGACTTTGTAATTGCAGGTTATTGCGTAATGAATTGTACCCATAAGCTATTAAGTGTTATACCAATAATCTGAAATTATGGATTTAAAATTTGCAAAGAATTAAATTGGAAGAAATTTTTCAGTGATACATATATAGAGATAATTTGTAATTGTGATTTTAAGATGTAAATGGATTAAAATGAGAAATATAATTTTTTAAGCAAATAAGTTGGTGAACTTATAAATAGAAAATGGAATTATAATCACAAATGGAAATAGTTGAATGGTATGGTGAGTTCAAACTTAATCTCAAATGAAATATAAAGTAGATAAGGCAAAGTGAGATATAAAAGATGTGAATGAACTTAAGTTAGTAAATAAGGTTTGAACTTGTATATGGAGAATTAAAATTGGATTAAATTGGATTTAAGTTCGATTAAATGGAATTGAGTTGAATTTGGACTGAATTAAAATCAAAATTGAGTTGTGTTACAAATAATTATGAATGGAATTAAGTTCTTATTTAAAATAGTAAAAGAAATGGTATGAGTCCAAGTTGGAAAAATAAAACTTAGTTGGATTTGAATCAAATTTGTTAAAGAATTTAACTGAAAGGAAATTTAATTTAAATTAAGTAAGAATGATATTGAATGAATTAAATTTTCACTTAACTAAATTCAAAGAGGATTGTTTAGAAATGAATTAGGTTAAACTAAATTAAATGGAATTTATATTGGCATGGAGGAAATTTTGGTGTTTGTTGAGAAAATTTTGAAAAGAAAAATAAAAACCCAGTTCTACTATGGGATTTAGTTTTGGCAATAAAAAGCTGAGAGTGTGAATGAATAATGGAATTAGATTATAATAGTGATGGTTTGACTTGTAAATAAATTCAAATGAGTGAAATAATTTAAAGTGGTCTCATTGTTAATAAAATAAATTTAAAATGGATTGAATAAATAAACAAATTGTGTTAAAATTTGTAAATGAATTGCAATTTGATTGGATGAACATCAAATTAAAATAAACTAAAATTTGATATAAGAAGAAATGGAAATATTGTGAAATTAAAAAAATTTAAGCAAATTGGAAAAATATGTATGGTCGAGTTTTATAAGGGATCTTGAATGAAATTTGTTTAGATAATAAAATTTAAATGCTAGTGAAAGAATTTTAATTAATTATTGTGGTGAGATAAGAATATATGAGTAGTAAATAGTCCAGAATGAAATGATATTGATATAAATCTAAGTTGGAATTAATTTTAAATGGTTATAAGCTTAAGTGATTGTTACTTGCTTGGATAACTTTAAATTTGTATTGGAAGTTTGTTGTTTTGTGGTAATCGGAAGTAAATTGATTTAAGTAAATAAATAAGTGATTTTTGAATAAATTGGAATGGGTCAGAATTTAATTTAATGAATTTGCATATATATGAAAGTAGATCATAATATGATGCAAATATATCAAATTGAAAATGAAATTCAATAGTAAATCAATTTGAAATTGAATTGAAGTAAATCAATGCAAGTAATACACATGTAATCATATTGATGTGAATATGGATTGAGAATAGTAAACTTGAATTAAATCAGTTAAGTGGAATAAGATGAAAATTGGATTTGTCAGGAAATTAAAATGGTAATTGAAATCTTTGAATTGCTTATAAAATATGGCTTACATGTAGGATTATGAAAAATATGTGGATTGGGCTTCGTAGTTGATATGTTTGGCTAGTTTAATGAGAAAAATGTTGATAATATCTCATATTATTAAAAACGGATGTATTTGTTTAAATAAGTATAGGTACGGGAGGCAGTAGATAGTGTTGGAGTGCGTATATGCAAAATTATTTAGCTTCTTGCTTTTAGAATGCTAATAAAAGGTACGCCTACGCAATAAAAATAGGTAATACGAACTGTTTTTTGTTTTTCGACTGTGTGGGTCAATGTAAATATATTTATATCAATTGTGATATTGCAAAAGCTCCTCCGTGCAAGGGAGACTCTACCAAAAAATTTCGAAAATTTTGGGAGTTAGAATTTTTTTTTGAAATTTTGAAATGTTCGTTAACGACAAATTGATTTCAAATAATAATTAAAATAAAAAGGATTTTGGAATGGAAGTCGAAACTAGCAGTCTCGATTTGAAATTAATGAATTTAGGAAAAGTGAAATTGAAATTTTTCACTAAGTGAGTTTTGCTATTGGGTTTGGAACATTTTTCTGCCTTAGCAAATTTCGGGGATGAAATTTTAATAAGGGGGAGCAATGTAACGACCCAGAGATTTCTAGTCAGTAATTTTGAGCATTTAATTCATTTTAAATGTTAAATATGTATTATAATTTTATTTTGTAATAAAAAGATTTTGGTTAAATTAATAGAATTAGTTAAATTTCAAATACGGGAATTTAATTGGAATTTGAATAATAATAATATATTGGAATTGGGATAATGGATGAATCTGGGTGTAAATGGATATAAAAATAGATTCTAAAATTTATTTTAAGTCTATTTGGATTTGAATTATAATATTGGACCGTTGGATGAAATTAGAAGTCAATAGTTATAAAATTTGGAATTTATTTTAATTTAATAATGGAATTTAATAATATAATAATGCAAATAATTAGATTTTGGTTCGAAATGAATCATAATGATTTCTAATGTGAATATAGGTTTTATACGAGTTATAATAGAGTTAATAAAACTTTAAAGGTGAAATTTTAAGTGATTTCGATGATTTTGAAAATCGCTCGAATTCAACGACGAGTTAAAATAGCCTTCTGGGGCCAAAGTCTCGAAATTCGATGAAACTAATTCCATTGGATCCGTAATAGTTAATTATTATCGGATTTCAATTTTCGTAGCAATCGGAGTTGTCATTTGACCCTGGCAGCTCAAATCGCATAGAACTATTTTAATCGATTTATATTAAAATTGATCGTTTATTTCCGTAACTCGCACATACTGTCAAATTAGCTTCCGAAACATGTTCCATTGTATTCGTAACATAGGTAAAACCTTAGAAACGCCTGTCGGCACCCGTCGTTTGGAGATCGTGTGAAAAAGTTGCTTTAAATGGATTTAATATTAAAATATTGTTTATATACGTATATAAATTCACGTTTATACGCCTAACCCTAGCATAATTCTGGAGCCGCTGCTTATATCATTTAATGGCCGAAAACATCCCATTTTACCTCTCGTTTTTCACTAGATCCACTCAATAATTCCAAAAACTTTCAACTGCAAAAATCAAAAGCTCGATGAGCACTACGTTCCGAACGGTGGTGATCGGAAATCGTTGAATAGATTGACGGAGATCTTGCCACGAAGGGGCCGCATTCGAGTCCAAATCTCGAGATGAGGAGGCTGGCGAGTTCGTCGAGGCTTGGGGTGTGGAAAGGGCATGCGAAGGCCATTTGTATGGCGGTGCCTGATTAAGCTCGAATGGATCGTGGTGGGGACGGTTAGGTCGAATGGAACGACAATGATAGGTTCGTGAGTGCGTGAGTTCTATGTCGCGTGCGTTAGGAAGAAGACGATGTGCGGCCATCATTTTGGGATAGTTGATCATGCGACCACTTTGGTAAATTAAAAATAAAAATTGAAAATTGAAAAGAAATCATTTTATAAACTATACTAAATATTTAAAATAACATACCTTTCACATACTGTATCAGAATTCAATGAAACAGGAAGCACCGGAATCGCAGCGACAAGCAGCCCGATGTGGTGCAGATACAAAAGCGTTTGAAGCCAACGAGAATTTTAAGTTAAATCGACGCGGTTAGATTTAATTTAAATTTGAATGCTTGTCAAAAATCCAAGGTGAGTTATTCTCACTCATATCTGGATACCGGTAATTTAAATAGCTAATATTTAAATGTTTGATTGGTTGTTTAGTCGACTATGATAATTATTATCAAATTGAATCGATATTTATTTGTTGTGTTAATATATGTGGATGCTGTGAAACAGGTTGGAGGGATCCAACTGGATTCCTCACAAATAGAAATTAATTTATATTCTGGGATATATCTCATTTATATTTTGTGATTAATTGATTTAGATCTTGTTATGCTATATTCTATTTATATACTATGATAGATTAAATTGAAAATTAAATTATGTTGTGCTATGATTGGATGAATACAACCTAGTAATTTAAATATAAATAAATGAATTGGGTTTAAAGAAAATAAAAGAAATTATTAAGTAAAGAATTCAAAGGAATTAAATTCAACAAATGGGTTGGTAAATTTGAAGTGTTTGAAATTGTGAATTTAAAGGGAAATGTGAATTGTTTAAAATAATAGCAAGATTTATTTTTAAAGGATTGGAAGTGTGCTTTCTCTTGGAAATTTTAGTATGTTTTTAAGAAAAAATTTCAAATATAAATTTGCAGTTTACATACATTTAGAATATTTTAGAAAGATATATTATTTTAAATTGTTCAAAGTGTAAGTAAATATTTATTTATGTAATTATGGTAATTAATTATTTTATAAAGTAAAGTAGTATTATGTTTTCAAAAGGAAATTATAATATAAATATTTGACTTGATAACTTAATTTTTAAAAGTTAAACATTGACTTAAAGTACTTAGGAAACCTCCATATTTTTCCTTAAGTATTATTTTCAATCAAATAATTTCTAGAAACTTTATTTTAAATATTTTAAACATATTTTGAAAATGATTTCCAGGAAATAGCAATGCGTTGAAAAATAAAGGAGTTTATTTTTAAAGTATGGAAAGGATTTTACGGGATGAACGTAAAATTGAATTTGGGATAAATCGTGTAAGATTTATAAAAAGAATTCTTTGGGTTATCCTAAATGGAGGTGTATTTCCCTAAAAAGCCAAGTATGTTTTTAAAGCTGATTTTTGAAAAGTTAGGAGTTTAGAAGTTTATTTAAAGAATGGTTTTAAGAAATGATTTAAGTTGTAAGAATTTTAAAGGTGAACAATTATCAAAGTAGTTATAGAAGTAATTATTTTAAAAAAGTAATTAGAGTTATATTTTGTAACGACCCGTTAAATTAGATAATATTGAATAAATTAAATTTATATGTTTTCTAATCTAATCCAGAATAAAATAGAAGTCTTAGGATTTTTAAGGGAATAAATGTAGGGGTTAGATAGTAACTGTAATTAAGGGTAAATAATTTAAATGTTATGTGGCATAGTTTGGAATAATTGAAATTTGTGTTTGTGGTTATAAGTCATAATTAGTTGATTAGAATGTTATTAACGAAATAATAACTGAATTGGATTGCAAATATATAAACAATAGAAATTTTACTTGGTGGACTAAATTTGTTAAAGTCCATAAGTTTTGTAATTCAATTTCGTAGAAACTTTAAGTTATAAACGCAAAAAAAAAAATTAATTATGTAAAGGATGATTTAAGACCTAGCTTATAGAAATTGGAATATAATCCAATTTGAATAAAGTAGAAGAAGGATTTGATTAATATGTAAAATTTTGTTCAAGGTATTGAATAAAAATTGGGAATCAAAATTTAATTAATGATAATAACGTTAGTATTGGTTAATAAATAGATTTCAATACAGTAACCAAGTGAATGGAATAAAATGAGTATATATTGCATAGAAATGGAATGTAAATTGTCACATTTGGTTGGAGTTAGTTTTAAGAAACATATAAATGTTGAATCAGTAAATATTAGTAAAAATATTACCTAGAATAAATTCCATTTAATATAAGAATTCAAAAGTGGAAGATTTATATTTGGATTGGAAAATGGATAGTTACTAATTAAAGGTGACCATTGAATAAATTTATGCATACGTGATATAATGTAAATAGATGGGGATCAACTTTTATTTATGTGGTTAATGGAATTTAATTTCTATAGTATGATAATCGCAATTAATGGAAGTTGGAATAGCTAATTTATATGTTAGTTGGAATTTAGCTGGAATATGTAGATATTGGATGATAGTAAAATTAAATGGATTTAATATTTAATAGTTTATGTAATTATGGTTGAAAGAAATTGGGTCTAGTTGGCATAAGTATGAACCTAATATTAAATTTTTCTTATAGATCAACGATTAATATGGATATAAAGGTTTCAATTATACATTGAAATTCATATTCACCATAAAATGTTAATTGAAACCAAAGAAGTTATTATAGGAGTCAAGCCTCATTTATTAATTTGGATTTATTGCAATAGTTAATACCATAAAATGGATTCTAACGTAATTTATTACGTTATTGAATATAGATTGGAATTGTAAACAATTGAGTGGATTTAATAGATTTATCAAATTTACAATGTTGAATTCATTAAGATTGGAATTATAATAGTTAAGAAAAATAAATGGGAATAAAAGTTTACTGATAATTTGAAATTTAATTATGGTAAAAAGGGTTAAATAAAATTAAAAATGAGTTGAAAAGGAAATCAAATCCATTTATCCAATTGGATTCAAGTTGAGATGGAAATCCAATTATTTGTTTAGTTAGATTTAAGTTAAGAGTATAAAGGTATAAGATGTAATAATTGAGTTTTAGAATATAATTTATAATTTCCAAATAATAAGAAAGTGCAGATATTAACACTGCAAGTTGATATATTTATAGATTTTAATTCACATCCAAGCTTGCTAAATCATCTGGAACTGATTGGATTATATAAGTAATGAAATTTGGCAAATATTAGAAGTTGAAGAAAAAAAATTGGATTTTATGATTTATTTAATTGATTTAATAAATATTAAAAATAGCCATTTTGGACACGGACTCGGATTTCGACGAAACCAGTTTCATCGGATCCGTATCGGTGAATTATTATAGGGTTTCAAATTTCGTATCGATCAGACTTGTCGTTTGATCGTACGGACGCGAAACGCCTTGAAATCAAATTTATTAAAATCAATTTGAAATCAATTTGGAAATCTTGTTTTCAGCATAACTTCTTCATACGATCGAATTTGGTCGTGAAACTTTTTCCATCGCGTTCAGAATATTTTAAAACATCTATTTGGATATATAGATTTATAATAAATTTGGTTCCGGAGGCATAGCGGGCTTTTTGGGCCATAGTTAATTTCGTACGTTCGCGTATCCAGTCTAGCTACCCTACATCTAGCCTATCTATAAGTATACCGTGATAAACTCTAGCCTCCTTTCTATTGTCAGTTGGATATACGTACATATTTCTTCATCTCCTCCTTCTCCTCAATGGTTGCAAAATCCAGATCTGCTTCAATCCAAAATTCAGTGAAAATTCAAACACCTCAGAAAATTCTCAAAATATGTTGATGTTTTCGATACGCGTAATCTCATGGTGTAATTCGTTTTTCAATCGGAGCTGTCGTTCATCCAGAATAAATTCAAACAGCCCCAAAACCGTTCATCATCATTGCGCAAAACTTCGTCTGATCGAAATTCTGTTTCTGGGTATTGGAGTATGGACGATGGGGAGCGCATCTATGTAATTTTTTTGGCAATTCAACGGTCGGATTTGCGTCAAGATTCAACTAGGGTTTCGAAAAAGACCCCATGTTTCGGCGGCTGTTTGTTTTCGAACGTGGGGAGGCGTTTCTGGCTACGCGAGGTGGTCCGGTGGGAGGTTCGAGGTGGTGACAGGTGGCGGCTAGGCTTAGGCGTCACGATTTTTGGGGTCTTGGACGTTGCGTGGAAGAGACGGGTTGCAGATGTGGGCCGATTGCTTGCGTATGGGAGGAGACGTCTGGAATAGGAGGAAGTGCGTGTACGTATTCTAGGCAGTGACGTGGCTTTAGTTTGGGAAAGGTTTAGTTGTTATCTTGTTTTAATTTTTAAATGTTTTCAATCGCAATTTTTGCAATAACTTCCACACACGAACTCCGATTCACACGATTTTTCTTTTGTTAGGATCGTAATTAAATTCCGGACTTGATGACGCTGGTTTGGACAAATTCTGAGACGGGCGAATTTTTGGGTTTAAATCGGGTTTAAATTCGATTTAAATCCCAAAGGTGAGTGTTTTAACCCACTCACAATTACTAGAAGCTTTTATGTTTGTTAAATAAATTTTAGAAATGAATAGAAATTTATTTATGAGCTTTTGGCATGTTATTTCATCCATATCTGATGAATTGCATTTATTGAATTTAGCTGTTAATTAAATTGATTAATTGCGTATTAATTTGCTGTTAGAAATTTTGTTTGCATATGAAATGCTAGTTAACAGTTATATAAATTATCTCTAAATATAAATGGTTAGATTAATAGTTGAAATTTAATTTGAATAAACTGACAGTTATTACCCGTTGCATATTATCGAACTAATATTGTTATTGTTTGATATGGGTTGATAGTGATTGATATTGATTGATGGTTGAAATTGGGTGATGGATGTGTTGTTGAATGGATGATTTATGTGGATATCATTAACTGCCAGTTAGCATGCATTTTTCATTTTCGGGATTGTGGTTTGAAATGATAAAACCGCAAAGTTTTATTTTTAAATTGCGGATTGAAATGATAAATATCCGTATCACTTGACCATAGGATAGAAAATTATATACAGGCACCGCGGTCTATATATAACTATTTTAATGTGATTTCTATGGTTTGGATTGAATACGGTTTATAAATCTTAAATTTTATATTGTATAAATATTTTATTTCATATTTATATACCTATGAAGTTAAATTTTAGGAATCTAAAAGGTGGATAAATTTCTTTATTGAAATGGAAGAAATTTAGAAAATGGAGTTGGTAAATTTATATCCTATGTTTAAATGTAAAGTTGGAAATTTTAAGATATGATATTCGAAATTGGATTTTCCCAAAATAAATAGAAATGGATATTCTAGTAAAAATTTGAATTGGAAAATTTATATATATATTTTACTAGAAATTGAAGTTTTATTAATTATGGATTTTATGTGAATGGTCAAGATTAATTAATAAAATATTGATTTTGAAAGGATAAAAATCCAACTTTAGTTGAAACATTAATGCTCAAAAATGGATATAAATATATATAAAATTGAAATGGTTTTGGGACTTGAGGTAATATTTTGGATTTTGGTTTAACTTTAAAAGAAGAAATATTTGGAAAGCCGTGTAATTTATTTCTTTATAAAGCAACAGTAAAGTTAAACCTTTTTAATTCGCATACCGTTGAATATCCAAACCATTTGAGTTTAAAAGTTATGGTTTGAAATTATGGATTTCCAAAAATATTAAGCTTTGAAAATATTCGATTTTCAGATATTATGAAGCTAAAGCCTTTTAATTTTTGGAAAAGAATCATATTTGGAATAAGTGGTAAAATATGGTTTTGGGTTTTGGAATGATATCGTAATATTATGGTTTTGAAATGGATTATATTCTGGTTTTAAAGTATAAACAATTTTTAAATGACCGCGGTGTTATAATAACGATTGGTTGGCAAAGAGACCGGGATCGGATATGGACATACTCTCTGTCGATACCGAAAACCACTTTGACTAACCGTGTACGCGGTGGAGTTCCCAGAATGAAGTAGGTGGTGGCGACGTTTCCTGTAAGGTAAATACGTGGACCCAACTCCCGTGAGTTGGCATAAGGTGGCTAAAACAGGAGCGATTCTCAGGCCAATGAGGTCATTCCTCTGATCGGACGCTCCTCTTCGATATTATACTTTGACTTGGATTGATTCAGTGGCCACTTCTATATTTTGATTTTTGGGGGAGTTAGTTCGAGGTGGGCGGCAGCTGCGCGCTGCGCGTTACCATCAGCCTGGATAGCAATTGGTATATCTACCCTGGCATTGCCTAGTTGTGCCGTGTCACCTACCCTATCGCGCCTTGTACGAGTTTGGTTTTCTCCCGTAGCCCGTGTGGTATCCTGTAGTGGCTTCCCGATCAGGAGGGACTATGATATTGGATGGACTACTGGGACTATTACGTGTTAAGGGCTATATGGGTAACCCCTTAACGCTATTAAAAAGTAAGTTTATTTTATAAATAGACACTATTATAATAGCGCAATATACTACATAGTAAATAGTTTAACGGATCCTTAGGAGATGTAAATCCCGAACATCTCTTGAGTTACTGCACTCATATTTATTTCTGTTTATTTAACTCACATAAGATATTCTAGTCTGACTCGAGTGTTTTTATCTTTTCAAATTCGCTCGGGTCAGTACGAGCGTTTCAGGATAGCAGATTTAGCTTGGAGGACGAAGACGAAGATTTAGCATCATTTATATATAGTATTGCACCACACACTCTTTATATTCCGCTGCATTGTTGTATTGGTATGTGTGACTCTGATGTTCATTTTATAAGTGAAATAACTATTTTGTAAACTGTTTTGAACTGTATATTTATTATTATATTTTATCCTTCCGCTGTGAGATTCTATTTTGTTTTATTTCTTCTCTATTATTCTTATTTACCCCATAACAATCCGCCCTTGCGTATGCTTTGAATCGACATGTGTGTCTGCCATTGCACTTGGAGGGTGCAGCATGATAGGGGGTTCTCGCTTCCTGGTTTGGTAGCGAACGGTTGACTCTTACTCCTACATGTCCCCGCGGGGGTTGGTGGTGCAGTCGAGAGGCTGGCCGTAAAGGCAGAACACAGGTACCAATGTATGCTACGGTGGGCGTTACCCCACTGGCGCGGCCCGTTACATTTGGTATCAGAGCTTTGGTTTAGCGATAAACCTTGGCTTTGTGGGGTTTGACTCTTTGTTAATAGGGTAGAAATATCCTATGGGAGTCACTGAGTGTACATATATGAGAGAGCGTACTTGTTAGTATTAATAAAAGGGTTTTAATATTGTGTTAATCTGTTCCGCTTTGTATTTATAAATTCTGGTTGATGCATGGGACGCTATGTCATTAATAGGGATTTCTAAACACTTAATAGGACAGACCGACATAATATTTGTTTTAATATAGGTGAATGAAATAATTTTGCCTATTATATTTTCTATATATAAAAATATTTTATAAAGATATATATATATATATTTGGTTGCTATAGATTGGATGTTAGGCAATAAACATATTTATAATAATTGAAGCTAAGTGAAATTATAATAAACCAAATTGGAGATTTTAGAACTTAAGTCCGGGATTTTTGAAATGTGCTTTCAAAGAATTTAAGAAAAGTAATGATTTGGTTTATAAGGAATTTCTTATATAAAAAGTATAATTTGGAAGTATGATAATATTGTCATATATATATTTTCCGATATGAATATTCCATTTTAAATTCGGGAAAATTGTTTTAAAAGAAGATTTTGGAGAAATAAATTCTGTACTTTTCTCTCCGTCGCTGGAAAATAAATTCGGTGATGACGGCCGCATCATCGACTTTCATTTTCGAGTTTCAAAAGGGGAAAGGCCACTGTAGTAAATGCTACTGCAGATTTATTTTGAAATTTTCTAAAATTTTTCTTTTATTGTTCTAAATATAATTAGAGATATTGAGTTGTAAGAACTTATTTATCTATTATTTTGAAATATTTGAAATTTAACCCGGTATTTAATTCTTAAATTTCCATTAATTAATTGTTTAAATTATTTTAGTTGAATAAAAAGATAAGTAATTAATAAGTTGAAACCTCTAATTTAAGTAAGAGAATTAATGCAATATTATAAAGAGAAATTTGAAATTTTTAACATATGAGATAAAAGAGTAATATGGATAAACATTAAATTTAATTAAAGAATGGAGATTTAACTTGTATAAGTTCAATTGCATTTCTTTAACATAAATAACTTACCCAAATATAAAAGTTGAAATGTTAAATCAGAAACTAGAATTGAATGTTTTACAAGTAGGAATTTAGGAAAAATGAAGTATTCAATAAACTACTGTTATAATAAGAATTTAATGGTATAAACTTAGGTTATAATTGAAATTTTATGGAAAATAAAGTTGAGAATTATTAATAGATGATATGAACCTGAGTATATAACATGAAATTCAAAATAAGAATTTATTATATGATTATTCACTTAAGTATGTTTTAATCTCCCCTATTCCAATATAATGGAAAGTAGGAAAAATTGAAATGTCTACAATTAATAGTTAATGGATAAATAAAAAACTTCCACTTATAAGAATGAATGTTAGCAGATTAAGAATTTAAGGGAAACCTTACAAGAGAAGATATTCAAAATATTTGTTGTTATTAATGAGAACTCATTTTATAGACTTAAGTAATAAAAGGAAACTTAAGTAATAAAAAGGAAATACAAATATAATGAATTTGGTGATAATTGGAAAATAAAACTTGTAAGAAATAAAGAAATCCCTCCATAAATAAAGGGAAGAAAATCAAAACACTGAATTATGAAATGAATGTATAATCAGCTATTTTGGTGTTGGTTTGAATTGTTTGATGTATGATTGTTGGGTAAGGAATGGTGGAGTTGTTGGATGAACAAATAATCTATCTTTGTTCCATCTAAGGCTGTTGAGCAACGGATGCACTTGATAGTTATTCTTCATTCGTACAACTTCAGAATTTGAGCCGAACAACTAATTATTTGTTTGATTTAATGATTGTTTGTTGTGGTGTGTGCTGTTTGCTAAAATCTATGGTTGTTGCATTTGATTGGATATGAATGATTGAATCCACCTAAACATTCACTGTAAAATAAATATTTAACCTTTTAGATTTTATAAGTGAATACAGGTGTTGGAAGCAACTGCTACTGCTTTTGGTTCCAAAATAATAAGCGTATATTGCCCGACAAATAGGTACGTTTTCGGATTACGTTTAAAGCGCTATTTTATATATTTTTCCGTGTGGGATATTTTATTTTGGATATATATGTAATATATTTGTATATTTGGATATTATATTTTCTCCAGAGTCCCTCCGTACAAAGGAGACTCTGCCAAAATTTTCCGTAAATTTTGGACTTAGAATTTTGTTGAAAACATTTTTCCCAACTTTAATAATTCAAGTATCAAAGGGTATAATGATTATAAAACAAGTGTATTTCATTAAAGGAAATTAATCCAGTAAAATATTGTTTATAAATTAATATTTGAAATAAAAATGTACTGTTTTATTCTTCCTTCTCCCTTCTTTTTCCTTTTCGGGGACGAAAAGTTTTGAGTGGGGGAGATTGTAACGACCCGTTAAATTAGATAATATTGAATAAATTAAATTTATATGTTTTCTAATCTAATCCAGAATAAAATAGAAGTCTTAGGATTTTTAGGGAATAAATGTAGGGGTTAGATAGTAACTGTAATTAAGGGTAAATAATTTAAATGTTATGTGGCATAGTTTGGAATAATTGAAATTTGTGTTTGTGGTTATAAGTCATAATTAGTTGATTAGAATGTTATTAACGAAATAATAACTGAATTGGATTGCAAATATATAAACAATAGAAATTTTACTTGGTGGACTAAATTTGTTAAAGTCCATAAGTTTTGTAATTCAATTTCGTAGAAACTTTAAGTTATAAACGCAAAAAAAAAAATTTAATTATGTAAAGGATGATTTAAGACCTAGCTTATAGAAATTGGAATATAATCCAATTTGAATAAAGTAGAAGAAGGATTTGATTAATATGTAAAATTTTGTTCAAGGTATTGAATAAAAATTGGGAATCAAAATTTAATTAATGATAATAACGTTAGTATTGGTTAATAAATAGATTTCAATACAGTAACCAAGTGAATGGAATAAAATGAGTATATATTGCATAGAAATGGAATGTAAATTGTCACATTTGGTTGGAGTTAGTTTTAAGAAACATATAAATGTTGAATCAGTAAATATTAGTAAAAATATTACCTAGAATAAATTCCATTTAATATAAGAATTCAAAAGTGGAAGATTTATATTTGGATTGGAAAATGGATAGTTACTAATTAAAGGTGACCATTGAATAAATTTATGCATACGTGATATAATGTAAATAGATGGGGATCAACTTTTATTTATGTGGTTAATGGAATTTAATTTCTATAGTATGATAATCGCAATTAATGGAAGTTGGAATAGCTAATTTATATGTTAGTTGGAATTTAGCTGGAATATGTAGATATTGGATGATAGTAAAATTAAATGGATTTAATATTTAATAGTTTATGTAATTATGGTTGAAAGAAATTGGGTCTAGTTGGCATAAGTATGAACCTAATATTAAATTTTTCTTATAGATCAACGATTAATATGGATATAAAGGTTTCAATTATACATTGAAATTCATATTCACCATAAAATGTTAATTGAAACCGAAGAAGTTATTATAGGAGTCAAGCCTCATTTATTAATTTGGATTTATTGCAATAGTTAATACCATAAAATGGATTCTAACGTAATTTATTACGTTATTGAATATAGATTGGAATTGTAAACAATTGAGTGGATTTAATAGATTTATCAAATTTACAATATTGAATTCATTAAGATTGGAATTATAATAGTTAAGAAAAATAAATGGGAATAAAAGTTTACTGATAATTTGAAATTTAATTATGGTAAAAAGGGTTAAATAAAATTAAAAATGAGTTGAAAAGGAAATCAAATCCATTTATCCAATTGGATTCAAGTTGAGATGGAAATCCAATTATTTGTTTAGTTAGATTTAAGTTAAGAGTATAAAGGTATAAGATGTAATAATTGAGTTTTAGAATATAATTTATAATTTCCAAATAATAAGAAAGTGCAGATATTAACACTGCAAGTTGATATATTTATAGATTTTAATTCACATCCAAGCTTGCTAAATCATCTGGAACTGATTGGATTATATAAGTAATGAAATTTGGCAAATATTAGAAGTTGAAGAAAAAAAATTGGATTTTATGATTTATTTAATTGATTTAATAAATATTAAAAATAGCCATTTTGGACACGGACTCGGATTTCGACGAAACCAGTTTCATCGGATCCGTATCGGTGAATTATTATAGGGTTTCAAATTTCGTATCGATCAGACTTGTCGTTTGATCGTACGGACGCGAAACGCCTTGAAATCAAATTTATTAAAATCAATTTGAAATCAATTTGGAAATCTTGTTTTCAGCATAACTTCTTCATACGATCGAATTTGGTCGTGAAACTTTTTCCATCGCGTTCAGAATATTTTAAAACACCTATTTGGATATATAGATTTAATAAATTTGGTTCCGGAGGCATAGCGGGCTTTTTGGGCCATAGTTAATTCCGTACGTTCGCGTATCCAGTCTAGCTACCCTACATCTAGCCTATCTATAAGTATACCGTGATAAACCCTAGCCTCCTTTCTATTGTCAGTTGGATATACGTACATATTTCTTCATCTCCTCCTTCTCCTCAATGGTTGCAAAATCCAGATCTGCTTCAATCCAAAATTCAGTGAAAATTCAAACACCTCAGAAAATTCTCAAAAAAATATATGTTGATGTTTTCGATACGCGTAATCTCATGGTGTAATTCGTTTTTCAATCGGAGCTGTCGTTCATCCAGAATAAATTCAAACAGCCCCAAAACCGTTCATCATCATCGCGCAAAACTTCGTCTGATCGAAATTCTGTTTCTGGGTATTGGAGTATGGACGATGGGGAGCGCATCTATGTAATTTGTTTGGCAATTCAACGGTCGGATTTGCGTCAAGATTCAACTAGGGTTTCGAAAAAGACCCCATGTTTCGGCGGCTGTTTGTTTTCGAACGTGGGGAGGCGTTTCTGGCTACGCGAGGTGGTCCGGTGGGAGGTTCGAGGTGGTGACAGGTGGCGGCTAGGCTTAGGCGTCACGATTTTTGGGGTCTTGGACGTTGCGTGGAAGAGACGGGTTGCAGATGTGGGCCGATTGCTTGCGTATGGGAGGAGACGTCTGGAATAGGAGGAAGTGCGTGTACGTATTCTAGGCAGTGACGTGGCTTTAGTTTGGGAAAGGTTTAGTTGTTATCTTGTTTTAATTTTTAAATGTTTTCAATCGCAATTTTTGCAATAACTTCCACACACGAACTCCGATTCACACGATTTTTCTTTTGTTAGGATCGTAATTAAATTCCGGACTTGATGACGCTGGTTTGGACAAATTCTGAGACGGACGAATTTTTGGGTTTAAATCGGGTTTAAATTCGATTTAAATCCCAAAGGTGAGTGTTTTAACCCACTCACAATTATTAGAAGCTTTTATGTTTGTTAAATAAATTTTAGAAATGAATAGAAATTTATTTATGAGCTTTTGGCATGTTATTTCATCCATATCTGATGAATTGCATTTATTGAATTTAGCTGTTAATTAAATTGATTAATTGCGTATTAATTTGCTGTTAGAAATTTTGTTTGCATATGAAATGCTAGTTAACAGTTATATAAATTATCTCTAAATATAAATGGTTAGATTAATAGTTGAAATTTAATTTGAATAAACTGACAGTTATTACCCGTTGCATATTATCGAACTAATATTGTTATTGTTTGATATGGGTTGATAGTGATTGATATTGATTGATGGTTGAAATTGGGTGATGGATGTGTTGTTGAATGGATGATTTATGTGGATATCATTAACTGCCAGTTAGCATGCATTTTTCATTTTCGGGATTGTGGTTTGAAATGATAAAACCGCAAAGTTTTATTTTTAAATTGCGGATTGAAATGATAAATATCCGTATCACTTGACCATAGGATAGAAAATTATATACAGGCACCGCGGTCTATATATAACTATTTTAATGTGATTTCTATGGTTTGGATTGAATACGGTTTATAAATCTTAAATTTTATATTGTATAAATATTTTATTCCATATTTATATACCTATGAAGTTAAATTTTAGGAATTTAAAAGGTGGATAAATTTCTTTATTGAAATGGAAGAAATTTAGAAAATGGAGTTGGTAAATTTATATCCTATGTTTAAATGTAAAGTTGGAAATTTTAAGATATGATATTCGAAATTGGATTTTCCCAAAATAAATAGAAATGGATATTCTAGTAAAAATTTGAATTGGAAAATTTATATATATATTTTACTAGAAATTGAAGTTTTATTAATTATGGATTTTATGTGAATGGTCAAGATTAATTAATAGAATATTGATTTTGAAAGGATAAAAATCCAACTTTAGTTGAAACATTAATGCTCAAAAATGGATATAAATATATATAAAATTGAAATGGTTTTGGGACTTGAGGTAATATTTTGGATTTTGGTTTAACTTTAAAAGAAGAAATATTTGGAAAGCCGTGTAATTTATTTCTTTATAAAGCAATAGTAAAGTTAAACCTTTTTAATTCGCATACCGTTGAATATCCAAACCATTTGAGTTTAAAAGTTATGGTTTGAAATTATGGATTTCCAAAAATATTAAGCTTTGAAAATATTCGATTTTCAGATATTATGAAGCTAAAGCCTTTTAATTTTTGGAAAGGAATCATATTTGGAATAAGTGGTAAAATATGGTTTTGGGTTTTGGAATGATATCGTAATATTATGGTTTTGAAATGGATTATATTCTGGTTTTAAAGTATAAACAATTTTTAAATGACCGCGGTGTTATAATAACGATTGGTTGGCAAAGAGACCGGGATCGGATATGGACATACTCTCTGTCGATACCGAAAACCACTTTGACTAACCGTGTACGCGGTGGAGTTCCCAGAATGAAGTAGGTGGTGGCGACGTTTCCTGTAAGGTAAATACGTGGACCCAACTCCCGTGAGTTGGCATAAGGTGGCTAAAACAGGAGCGATTCTCAGGCCAATGAGGTCATTCCTCTGATCGGACGCTCCTCTTCGATATTATACTTTGACTTGGATTGATTCAGTGGCCACTTCTATATTTTGATTTTTGGGGGAGTTAGTTCGAGGTGGGCGGCAGCTGCGCGCTGCGCGTTACCATCAGCCTGGATAGCAATTGGTATATCTACCCTGGCATTGCCTAGTTGTGCCGTGTCACCTACCCTATCGCGCCTTGTACGAGTTTGGTTTTCTCCCGTAGCCCGTGTGGTATCCTGTAGTGGCTTCCCGATCAGGAGGGACTATGATATTGGATGGACTACTGGGACTATTACGTGTTAAGGGCTATATGGGTAACCCCTTAACGCTATTAAAAAGTAAGTTTATTTTATAAATAGACACTATTATAATAGCGCAATATACTACATAGTAAATAGTTTAACGGATCCTTAGGAGATGTAAATCCCGAACATCTCTTGAGTTACTGCACTCATATTTATTTCTGTTTATTTAACTCACATAAGATATTCTAGTCTGACTCGAGTGTTTTTATCTTTTCAAATTCGCTCGGGTCAGTACGAGCGTTTCAGGATAGCAGATTTAGCTTGGAGGACGAAGACGAAGATTTAGCATCATTTATATATAGTATTGCACCACACACTCTTTATATTCCGCTGCATTGTTGTATTGGTATGTGTGACTCTGATGTTCATTTTATAAGTGAAATAACTATTTTGTAAACTGTTTTGAACTGTATATTTATTATTATATTTTATCCTTCCGCTGTGAGATTCTATTTTGTTTTATTTCTTCTCTATTATTCTTATTTACCCCATAACAATCCGCCCTTGCGTATGCTTTGAATCGACATGTGTATCGTTTTAAAGTGTGCGAAAAGGCGGGATGTTACATATTTTAAAGAATATTATTAATATTTATACTTTATAAAATGTTTTTTATTTTAAAGATAATCAATTAAAGTATTATTTGAAAACTTGTATAGAATTTCATAGCTTTATTTAAAATTAGTATGACTTGACTTTTTTTGAAGAAAATAGTTTATATTTTACAAAGTAGTTTTATTTGAGATATTTTAAAGATATATATATATATATATATATATTTTAAATTAATTATGTAAGTAGTTTTAATATAAATGTTTTAATGTGTTTTCAGGAATAAAGAATTTAAATTATTTTAAATCTTAAGGCTTGGTGCTTGGATGTTTTCATGGGAAGTAATAATTTGGGGGATTTATTCCATGAGAAGTGTTGGGTTTGAAAAGTGTATCAAAGGGATTTTGAAAATGGATTTATATCTCGCAAAGATATTTTTGAGGAAAATAAATAATGTGGGAAATTATTTATTGTGTGATGGATGCTTATGAATGTTAATTGATAGTTAAATCACCGACTATCAATATTGGACAAATGCGTTGATCGTTTTGAAGAGACCGCGATCGGGATTAATTTCTCAAAAACGATCCGGTTTGAACGTTTTCATGGGAAAACGAGTTGGAGTCGACGATTGAGCAGTGAAGCGTAAGGGCTAGTCGCTACTAATCCCGAGGATATTTCCAAAATGGATGTAGTAGGAGTAGTGCTTTCGGTTCCGTTCGAACCCGGGACGGACTTGTATGGATGAATGCTTTCGGAACATCGTCAGGTGGGCGATGGGCATTCTAAGTGAAACGTTCTAAAGGTAATGCTTAGCCTCACGCCTCATCAACCGGGAATGACTGAAAATCAGGGGTTATGCAGCAAGGCTAGGTGGGTAACACCCATTCAGGGTGAGGTCATCCCTGTCTAGAGGTCCCTTTTTATTCGACTTAGTAGTGTGGTTGCTGATCCCAACCGTGGGGTGATCTTACTCGGGATTATCCAGTAAGGGGTAGTCCCGGCCTTGTGTTACAGGGGATCGGGCGTGGTCCTCGGTACAATGATCTAGACCAATGGTACTCCAATGCCTAGTCATTAGTTGAAAATCCATTCTCCCTACGCACCTTTTACGTGTTTTGTTTGTATTACCCACTCTGTGGCTAGCAGCTGGAATTTAATCATGTAACAATTTTGGCTATTTTATAAGTACTTGTATATAGACCCTATTATAATATCGGAGGATTTTTATAAAAAGTGTTTTAACTATCGTGAGGTAAAACCCGACATGTTTATTTGTGACGTAGTCTTACGAGATGCTTTTGTTTTCAAAGGATTTTTGAAACTCTAATAATCAATTTGGGTGCATTATTATCGGCTGGTATTCCCGACTGACTTAGGTGTTATTTCATTAGAATGCTCGGGTCAGATCAAGTATTATTTATACAGGATAGGATGCTATGGAGCAGGAGAGGAGCTGGAGTCTGAGACGTATTATCCGTACTTGTATATATCCGCTGCTGTGATTGTTTGAGATTGTCTGGCTGGTAAATGTTGTTTGTATGAGTTACTCTGATGATATATTGCATAAAACAGATATTGTTTTCATTTTGTGTAAAGATCTGATATTATATATTACATTTTATTCCGCTGCGACTGTGAGATTCTGTTGCTGTTTAGTTCCTTCTTTCTTCTAACTTCTTTCTTTTTCCTCAACAATCTGTTTCTTCTGGCACTTGATCGTCGGCATATCATGTTGTGGAGTATTTTGTGTCGATTTTCAAGGGTCGAGAAGGGCGGGTCGTCACACTTGGTATCAGAGCTTAGGTTGGCGACAACCTAGGCTTTGGTGTGGAAATTACTCATTAAACAGTGTCAATGGTACTCTATAATGAGTTGAGTGTAATAATAGATATGAGAGCATACTTGTTAATGTATATAAAAATTATTTTTATACTGTGTTTGAGTGTTTATGAATTCTGGTCGGTACGGGAAGTACAACCATATCGATTGGGGTTTCTAAACTCTTAAACAAGATAAATCGACATAGTGTTGTTTAAAGAGGGTAAATGAAATAATTTTACTCAAATTTATATTTTGATATAAAAGGAATAATTTTTCTGAAATTATTATCTATACATTTGGATGTTTGGTTGCTAATATCTTAATCAAATAAGAATCTAAAACTTGATCTAAAATTTGATATGGTTATAACCAAATAAAATTCCATGAGTATAAATTATACAAAAGAAGAATAAGTAAATTTGAATTAAACCAGAATTTAAATTCCGAAAATTTTGTAAAGTGTTTTAAATGCTTGAAAATAGAGGTTTGGAAATTTAAAATTTTGTGAATGTTTTGAAATGTTTTCCAAAGTATTTGAAGGCAATGATGGAATATTATTTTGGGTAATATGTTTGAATGGAAATTGTTTTGGAATGAATTTGGGAGAGTAAGGAAGCACTGAACTCACTTCAGTCGTTGGAAAATAATATTGATGATGATGGCCACATCATTAGAATTCATTTTTCTAAAGTGATGGATTGCTTCCATAGTAATTGGGTATGATATCTGTTTGGACTTGTTTGTGATGCAAGTGATTTTAGAAATTTCAAAAAGGGGGAAATTGTTTTGGTACTACCAAGTCGTTTTGGAAATCTGGAGATTTGATTGATATACCAAGTAGGTATGTGTTAATTATTATTTCAAAATGGTTTTGAAATAAAACCGGGCAATTGAATTCTGGAAAATTCTATTTAAATACTGTGTAAAGTTAAAATGTATCGACTATTGAACTTATTCAGTGAAGTTGATATTAATAAGAAGGAAATGAAATTTTAATCTTGGAATTAAAATTTAACTTGAGTAAATCGAAGTGAATAAAATGTATTGAAGTGAATAGAAAATTTGAACTTAACTTGGGATAAGTTAAATAAATTGGACTTAGTATTAAATTGATTTGGGTTAAATCAAAATGTAAAATGCTTTTTTAATTGTAGGTCATTGCGTAATGAATTTAACCATAAGCTATTAAGTGTTATACTTATAATCTGAAATTGTGGATTGAAAATTTGCAAAGAATTAAATTGGAAGAAAATTTGTATCCTTAAGGATTCAATGGTACATATATAGAGATAATTTGGAATTGTGATTTTAAGATGTAAATGGATTAAAATGATCAATATAAATTTTTAAGTAAATAAGTTGGTGAACTTATAAATAGAAAATGGAATTATAATCACAAATGGGAAATAGTTGAATGGTATGGTGAATTCAAACTTAATCTCAAATGAAATATAAAGTAAGATAAGGTAAAGTGAGATATAAAAGATGTGAATGAACTTAAGTTAGTAAATAAGATTTGAACTTGTATATGGAGGATTAAAATTGGATTAAATTGGATTTAACTTCAATTAAATGGAATTGAGTTGAATTTGGATTGAATTAAAATCAAAATTGAGTTGTTTTACAAATAATTATGAATGGAATTAAGTCTTATTTAAAATAGTAAAAGAAATGGTATGAATCCAAGTTAGCTAAATAAAACTTAGCTGGATTTGAATTAAATTTGGAAAAGAATTTAATTGATAGGAAATTTAATTTAAATTAAGTAAGAATGATATTGAATGAATTAAATTTTCACTCAACTAAATTCAAATGGGATTGTTTAGAAATGAATTTAGTGTAAACTAAATTAAATGGAATTTGTATTGGCATGGAGGAAATTTTGGTGGTTTGTTAAGAAAATTTTGAAAAGAAAAATAAACACCCAG
The DNA here is from genome assembly GCA_030765085.1 of Allium cepa. Lineage (NCBI taxonomy): Eukaryota > Viridiplantae > Streptophyta > Magnoliopsida > Asparagales > Amaryllidaceae > Allium > Allium cepa. Next base: position 814,700,104 of record CM060931.1, read on the forward strand.
TTCTATTATGGGATTTAGTTTTGTAAATAAAAAGCCGAGGGTGTGAATGAATAATGGAATTAGATTATAATAGTGATGGTTTGACTTGTAAATAAGTTCAAATGAGTGAAATAATTTAAAGTGGTCTCATTGTTAATAAAATAAATTTAAAATGGATTGAATAAATAAACAAATTGAGTTAAAATTTGTAAATGAATTGGAATTTGATTTGATGAACATCAAATTAAAATAAATTAAAGTTTGAAATAATAAGAAATGGAAATATTGTGAAATTGAAAGAACATAAGCAAATTGGAAAAATATTTATGGTCGAGTTTTATAAGGGATCTTGAATGAAATTTGTTTAGATAATAAAATTTAAATGCAAGTGAAAGAATTTTAATTAATTATTGTGGTGAGATAGGAATATATGAGTAGTAAATAATCCAAAATGAAATGATATTGATATAAATCTAAGTTGGAATTAATTTTAAATGGTTATAAGCTTAAGCGATTGTTACTTGCTTGGATAACATTAAATTTGTATTGGAAGTTTGTTGTTTTTTGGTAATCGTAAGCAAATTGATTTAAGTAAATAAATAAGTGGTTTTTGAAGAAATTGGAATGGTGTAACGTTTCGAGATTTTCGACTTCCGAAAATCGATATAATAAGTTCACTGTATTAAATGCCGCATAATCGAATGCCGGAAAACCGAATTATTAGGGTAAAAAAAGAAGAGGTATAAGAAAAAGATAGTAGAAATAAGGAAACAGAACAGAACCAATATCAGAATCTCACATATCGCAGCGGAACAACATATAATAGATAAATGAATAATCTTTAAAACAAAGAACTATATCAGTTATTACATTACATTATCATCAGAGTGTACAACAACAATATACAACACAATAAAGCAATGGACAGCTATACAAACATGTCCCTACAAGTGAATTTACAGCGGAAAGATAATATCATATACAAGTAATACGTCTCGCCATCCAGCTCGCCTCTTGAGCTCCAAAGCACTCATAAATCCAGAATGACCTAATAACCTGACTCTAGACTGCCCGGTTGGAAAATTATGGGCACCCAGTGATTAGGAAGAGAACAATAAACTCCAGGTCAGTCATGGGACTGGTGTGAGAACTCAAAACAGTTATTTATCTTTTAAAACAACAACAACAATAGAAGTGGAAAATATCCACAATGCTTTTGGAAAATGAAACTACCATAAGGTCTCCCCGCACACACACAATGCAAACACTGAATTGGAGGGGATTTCTCCTTATGATAGTCAAAGATGCTTACTACGCAAAACGAATCATTTTTTTGATATTATTATTAGTGCATAGTGATGAAAACATTTCGAAAATAGAATATAAATCTTAGCCAGCATAGACATTCCGAACTATGCGTACTATAGCTACCATCCAAACAGTGGGACGCTTCCATAATTGAATGGCAGGTTCTACAACTAAAACCGTACAAGGCTCCTATTGTTTCTTTGGATTTTCCAACAAATGGTTAGGCTAAGGAACTTCCTACTGCCACATGGGATCGCCTCTGGCGGGACGTCCCAAGAACTTAACCAGCTCTCTGCCAACACAAGGCCGAGTTACCTCTATAACAGGTAACTACTACACGAATATGCCACCCCCGGTCCTTTGGGACCTTTATCCGAGGGACCTCGATCACCAAGCAAAAACCACACAGAAAAATGAGATTGGATCAACCACATAGGTTAAACATCAGGGCTCCATACCTGACACCACCCTTTTCCAGAAGGAAATGGCATACCCTAAAGGGAGCGACCCTCATAACCTTGCCGCATATTCCTGTTTCGACCGTTTCCGGGGTGTGAGGTCTGACAAAGTCTCGTCCACAAAGCCACGCTTTTTCACAAAGCCACGCTTTTTCACAAAGCCACGCTTTGATCAACAAATGATCAATAAATAATCATCACACAGCAACACTCAGCATGCCACATTATCAAATTGGGAGTATATCGCTGATAACCTTCAACTACAAAACCTCTAAGGGTATTAAGCTAAGAGAATAAATTCTCCGCCACCAACGGAAATGTATTTGAAAGAAATCTGCTTTATATCTCAAAATGTAATGTCAGACACGTAACCATACAAGTCTGTTCCGGGTTCGAACAGAACCGAAGGCACTTCAAAAGAAGCCCTTGCAATCGGGGTATTCACAATCCTGATCGAATTTCCCATCACAAAGGAAATCTCCATACCGTAGCTAACGGTGCAGAGACAATCGATAGGTCATCCTATTGTTTTCACAAATACCCGGTCTTCAACACCGGTCTTCAATGTTATCCATTACGTCGTATCACTATTCGGAATAGTAATTCGAATAACGAGCGCTATAATTTAAAAAAATAAGTGTAGCATTCAATTTCAACCAATTAACAACAAATAGTCACTTAAGGGTCAATATTGATAGTCGGTTATTTAACTATCAATCAATATTCACAACATAACCCGATTTCAGATAATTTCCCAAATTATTTATTTTCAAAAATATCTTTACAAGATATAAGTTCCACACTTCAACCATTTGAAAACAATTTCAAATCAAATTTCACCTTTTCACTTTCATTTCAAAATGGTTCATTTAAACCAATCAAATAAATCCTTACCGATTTATTAAATTTACGTTCCAAATCCGTAAATTTATTTCCACACTTTAAAAATAAATCAATGTTTATTTTTAAACAAATTTCCCTTTCTTTTATAAATTCCATAGTGGATTTACCTTTCCAAAATATCTATGAATATATGATTTTCAAATTGATTTCTAATATTCATTTTCAATTTATCTTTAGAAGATAAAATCTCAAAACATTCTCTTCATATTGGAAAAAACATATCCATACTTATTCAATAATAAGTAATTCATAAATCCATTTCAACATTTGGAAAATATTCAATATACTTAACTCCAAATTAAGTATATATTTTATTCTTTAAGGAAAACTTCTCTTAAACACATTTATTTGAGTCAAAACGAATGTTGCGTAAAACATCGTTACGACAACCCAAAACCACTAGTATAGGGATTCGAACTTAAATTAGATATATAAATCCCAATACTATATAAAACATTTCCTTTCGGAAATCATTTACTATAAAAACAGTGTTATAGTCCACCATTTCCTTCTATTTCTTGAAAATGTCTATTTCAACAATTAATGTTGAAATCTAATGTTTCGATACTTTATACATTTTAAAACATCTTTAAATCGTTTTAATTCTATTTAAAATATCACTTCCCCAAAATATTTCTTTAATATATTATTCACTGTCCAAAATCGTGAATATACTTCATTAACCAAATTCAATTTCTACATATTTTATTTAAAGGATTATCCACTGTCCCAAAATCGTGGATATATTTCTTAAATAAGCTATAATAATTAACTTATCAAAATAAGTCGATTTCGGATTTATAAAACAACGTTTATAAATTCCCTATATACTTTATAACAACTTCAACTTATAAAATCACTTTATCAACAAATTCTATTCATATTCCATTTACACGCCAAAATCTAATTTATAAGTTAATTACTTATAAATCTTTTATTTTACAAAAATCTATTCATTTTATAACTTCACAATTTATAAATCTATATATTTCATCCACTTATGAAATCCATTTATACTTCATTTTTACACTTATAAAAACTCGTTTTATAATTCAAATATTTTAATTTATAAATATCAATTTTATAAATTTTTTATATAAATCATTATAATGATTCAAAAATCCCAATATAAACCATTTTATAAATTAATCAACTACTTATTTCAAAAATCACATTTCGGTTATATTTCACAAAAATCATAATTTTTGATAACATAAAATCTCAACATTTATTTATTTAAAATGAATCAAATTCCAAAATTAAATTTTATTATGAATTCTCGACTAAAATTTTCAAAAATCAAATTTTATTAATTTTCGGCATCTAACAATACCAAAAATATATTCGGCTAAAATTTAGCCTTTAACGATTTCAATCACAAAGATAATCACGCGGATTACAAACAGATCAATAAATAGATCAACACACAACATTGAAACAAATTCAAATGTTTGAGGAATCCAGTTGGATCTCTACAACCTGTTTCCCTGCATCCAAAGATGTTATCACAATACCAACTCCGCCTCGAAACGGAATATCGCGGTATATAAGATTTACAAAATAGTACCCGCTATTATGCGGCGCAATAGGGTCGCATTCGCTATATAATGCGGGAAATCAACTCCAAATACATATATAATACCAATTCCATTCGAGTTGGAATTATCGCGGTATATGTTTTTAATAAAAAACATCCACTTAATATGCGGCGTATAGGGTCTATTTCAAAACAATAGATAGTAATTTATCATCCAATCACACAATCAAGCAAATTTTAAATTTAACTATTTTAAATTTAAATTGAAACAATTCGATTGAGTGAGAAATCCTCAACTTGAGTTTCCGATAACAGTTGTAGCGTTTTGTTTCGAATAAAATTAAACGTGCGTTAAATTTTACCCAAATTTTCACTAGCTCTAAATGACTCCAAACCAGATCCATTGCGTAGTGGTCGACAAAACGAAGTCAACGCAATTTGTTTCGTAATTTTTCGACCTCGTACCGAAAAGTTATGGTGTCACAAAGTTTATACGAGTTAAAATAAATCGATTTACAATTCTCTTTTATAAATTTAAACCTTAGATTCAATCTGTGCCGCACTTTTTCTAAAACAAATCCAAGCCGTGACTATACTCATCTTCCCAAACGCGTTTCATCCAGGCTTGTTCGAACGGAAAGAAACCCATGGCCGCCAATCATCAAGAAATTTTCGCAACCACCACGTGCAGTTTGAAGACGATCAGGTAGCTCCACGTTGTAGCTCGCACTCAACTCCACTCTCACCTGGAAGGGCTTGAAGCTCGGTCGAGCATAGATGCTCAAAAATTTATGCCGATCGTGTGACTTTGGATGCAAATTCCCATCGACTCTTAGCTTCGTTTATCATCATCAACGTTTGGATTTAAAGTTCTCACTAAGATCTACAACTTTCGTGTGGAAGATTTCTCGAATTAGTTGATGGATTAGAAGAGATTAAGGAGAGAAGAATTGAACAATATCGGCCATTAACATGTTTTTGGTGGCTAACCCTTATGCCCTAGGGTTGTTGCAAATAGAAAGAGGGTGGGTCCTTTTATAGAAAATTCGCCAAAACACTATTCATCCAAAATTTTCCGAACTCCAAATCTCAGATGGTGACTGGCGTTTCAAGGGTTTACCCCGCGTTTCGGACATAATGGAATAGGTTTCGGAGGCCAATTCGATCATCTGTGTGAGTTACGGCAATAAACGATCAAATTTAAATTAAACCGATTAAACTAATTTCTATGCGTTTTGGCTTGCCTCGGACAAACGGTAAATCCAATTGACACGAAATTTGAAACCTTGCAAAAATATAACATTACGGATCCGATGAAACTAGTTTCATCGAAATCCGAGACTATTTGAAAAATGACTATTTTCACTAGTCGATTAAATATTAAAATATTCAATTTTCACAAATTAACTTTTAATTCAATTTTAAAAGTTCACAAACATTGTTCTAACTCCAATATGATTTAATATAACTTTATAAATCATTTTTAATCATGTTAAACGCAATTTCCAATTATTTACGCAATTTCAAATATTAAATTGTTGATTTAATTATCCAATTAAATCCAGATATTCGAAAAATAAATTATTTGATTTACAAATTTTACTTGTTGATATTTAAAATCAATTATATATCTGAATTTCAAATGACAGAAATTCTAGGCCGTTACAAATGGGTCGGAATTTAATTTAATGGATTTGCATATATATGAACGTAGATCATAATATGATGCAAATATATCAAATTGAAAATGAAATTCAAGTGTAAATTAATTTGAAATTGAATTGAAGTAAATCGATGCATGTAATACACATATAATCATATTGATGTGAATATGGATTAAGAATAGTAAATTTGAATGTAAATCATTCAAGTGGAATAAGATGAAAATTGGATTTGTTAGGAAATTAAAATGGTAATTGAAATCTTTAAATTGCTTATAAAATATGGTTTACATGTAGGATTATGAAAAATGTGTGGATTGGGCTTTGTAATTGATATGTTTGGCTAGTTTAATGAAAAGAATGTAGATAAATTCTCATATTATTAAAAAATGATGTGTTTGTTTAAGTAAGTACAGGTACGGGAGGCAGTAGATAGATTTGGAGCGCGTATATGCAATATTATTTAGCTGCTTGCTTTTAGAATGCTAATAAAAGGTACACCTGCACAATAAAAATAGGAAATATGAACCGTTTTTGGTTTTCCGACCATATGGGTCGATGTATATATATTTATATCTATTGTGTTATTGCAAAGGCTCCTCCGTGCAAGGGAGACTCTGCCAAAAAAATTCGAAAATTTTGGGACATAGAATTTTTTTTTGAAATTTTGAAATGTTTCGCTAATGACAAATTGATTTCAAATAACAATTAAAATAAAAAGGATTTTGGAATGGAAGTTGAAACTAGCAGTTTCGATTTGAAATTAAAGAATTTAGGAAAAGTGAAAATGAGATTTTCACTAAGTGAGTTTTGCTATTGGGTTTGGAACATTTTTCTACCTTAGCAAATTTCAGGGACGAAATTTTTAATAAAGGGGGAGGAATGTAACGACCTAGAAATTTATAGTCCGTAATTTTGAGCATTTAATTCATTTTAAATGTTAAATATGTATTATAATTTGATTTTGTAATAAAAAGATTTTGGTTAAATTAATAGAATTAGTTAAATTTCAAATATGGGAATTTAATTGAAATTTGAATAATAATAATATATTGGAAGTGGGATAATCGGTGAATCTGGGTGTAAATAGATATAAAAATATATTCTAAAATTTATTTAAGTCTATTCGAATTTGAATTATAATATTGGACAATTGGATGAAATTAGAAGTCGATGGGTATAAAATTAGGAATTTTATATTAATTTAATAATATAATAATGCAAATAATTAGATTTTGGTTCTAAATGAATCATAATGATTTCTAATGTGAATGTAAATTTTATACGAGTTATAATAGAGTAAATAAAATTTTAAAGGTGAAATTTTAAGTGATTTCGATGATTTTGAAAATCGCTCGAATTCATCGACGAGTTAAAATAGCCTTCCGGGGCACGGTCTTGGAATTCGACGAAACTAGTTCCATTGTATCTGTAATAGTTAGTTATTATCGGATTTCAATTTTCGTAGCAATCGGAGTTGTCGTTTGACCTTGGCAGCTCAAAACGCATAGAACTATTTTAATCGATTTAAATTAAAATTGATCGTTTATTTCTGTAACTCGCACATACGATCGAATTAGCTTCCGAAACACGTCCCATTGTGTCCGTAACGTAGGTAAAACCTTAGAAACGCCTGTTGGCATGCGTAGTTTGGAGATCGTGTGAAAAAGTTGCTTTAAATGGATTTAATTTTAAAATATTGTTTATGTACGTATATAAATTCAGGTTTATACGCCTAACCCTAGCATAATTCTTGAGCCGTCGCTTATATCATTTAATGGCCGAAAACATCCCATTTTACTTCTCGTTTTTCACTAGATCCACTCAATAATTCCAAAAAGTTTCAACTGCAAATTCGAAAGCTCGATGAGCACTACGTTCTGAACAGTAGTGATCGGAAATCGTTGAGTGGATTGACGGAGATCTTGCCACCAAGGGGTCGCGTTCGAGTTCAAATCTTGAGATGAGGAGGCCGACGAGTTGGTCAAGGCTTAGGGCGTGGGAAGGGCTTGCGAAGGCCATTCGTAGGGCGGTGCCTGATTAAGCTCGAGTGGAACGGCAGTGATGGGTTCGTTAGTGCGTGAGTTCTGTGTCGGGTGCGTGAGGAAGAAGACGATGTGCGGCCGTGATAGGGATAGTGGATCCTGTAGCCTCTTTGGTAAATTAAAAATAAAAATTGAATATTGAAAAGAAATCGTTTTATAAATTATATTAAATGTTTAAAATAACATATCTTTCACATACTGCATCAGAATTCAACGCAACAGAAGCATCGGAATCGCAGCGACAACCAGGCCAATGTGGTGCAGAACCGGAAGCATTTGAAGCCAATGATAATTTTAAGTTAAATCGAACGCGGTTCGATTTAATTTAAATTTGACCGCTCGTCGAAAATCCAAGGTGAGTTATTCTCACTCACATCTGGATACCGGTAATTTAAATAGCTAATATTTAATTGTTTGATTGGTTGTTTAGTTAAATATGATAATTATTATCAAATTGAATCGATATTTATTTGTTGTGCTAATATCTGTGGATGCAGGGAAATAGGTTGGAGGGATCGAACTGGATTCCTCACAAATAGAAATTAATTTATATTCTGGGATATATCTCACTTATATTATGTAATTAATTGATTTAGATCTTGTTATGCTGTGTTCTATTTATATACTGTGATAGATTAAATTGAAAATTAAATTATGTTGTGCTATGATTGGTTGAATACAACCTGCAAATTTACATATAAATAAATGAATTGGGTTTAAAGGAAATAAAAGAAATTTTTACGTAAAGAATTTAGAGGAATTAAATTCAAGAAATTAGTTGGTAAATTTGAAGTGTTTGAAATTGTGAATTTAAAGGGAAATGTGAATTGTTTAAAATAATAGCAAGATTTATTTTTAAAGGATGGGAATTGTGCTTTCTCCCGGAAATTTTAGTATGTTTTTAAGAAAAGCTTGCAAATATAAATTTGCAGTTTAAATATGTTTAGAATATTTTAGAAAGAAATATTAATTTAAATTGTTTAAAGTGTAAGTAAATATTTATTTATGTAATAATGGTAATTAATTATTTTATAAAGTAAAGTAGTATTAAGTTTTCAAAAGGAAATTATAATATAAATATTTGATGTAATAACTTTTTTTTTAAAAGTTAAACATTAACTTAAAGTACTTAGGAAACCTCCATATATTTCCTTAAGTGTTATTTTCAATCAAATAATTTCTAGAAGCTTTATTTTGAATATTTTAAACATATGTTTGAAAATGATTTCTAGGAAATAGCAACGCATTTAAAAATAAAGGAGTTTATTTTTAAAGTATGGAAAGGATTTTACGGGATGAACGTAAAATTGAATTTGGGATAAATCATGTAAGATTTATAAAAAGAATACTTTGGGTTATCCTAAATGGAGGTGTATTTCCATGAAAAGCCAAGTACGTTTTTAAAGCAGATTTTTGAAAAGTTAGGAGTTTAGAAGTTTATTTAAAGAATGGTTTTAAGAAATGATTTAAGTTGTAATAATTTTAAAGGTGAACAATTATCAAAGTAGTTATAGAAGTAATTATTTTAAAAAGGTAATTAGAATTATATTTTAAAGAATATTATTAATATTTATAATTTTTAAAATGGTTTTTATTTTAAAGATAATCAATTAAAGTACTATTTGAAAACTTGTATAGGATTTCATAGCTTTATTTAAAATTAGTATGACTTGACTTTATTTGAAGAAAATAGTTTATAGTTTACAAAGCAGTTTTATTTGAGATATTTTAAGGAAATATATATTTTAAATTAAGTATGTAAATAGTTTTAATATAAATGTTTTAATGTATTTTCAGGAATAAAGAATTTAAATTATTTTAAATCTTAAGGATTAGTGCTTGGATGTTTTCATGGGAAGCAACAATTTGGGAGATTTATTCCATGAGAAGAATAAGGTTTGAAAAGTGTTTCAAAGGGATTTTGAAAATGGATTTATATCTCGCAAAGATATTTTTGAGGAAAATAAATAATGTGGGAAATTATTTATTGTGTGATGGATGCTTATGAATGTTAATTGATAGTTAAATCATCGACTATCAATATTGGACAAATGCGTTGATCGTTTCGAAGAGACCGGGATTGGGATTAATTTCTCGAAAACCACTTCGATCCGGTTTGTACGTTTTCGTGGGAAAACGAGTTTGGAGTCGAAGATGGAGCAGTGAAGTGAAAGGGCTCGCTACTAATCCTGAGGATATTTCCAAAATGGACGTGTAGGAATAGCGCCTTCGGTTCCGTTCGAACCCGAGACGGACTTGTATGGATGAATGCTTTTGGAGCATCGTCAGGTGGGCGATGGGCATTCTAAGTGAAATGTTCTAAAGGTAACGCTTAGCCTCAACCCTCATCAACCAGGAATGACTAAAAATCAGCGGTTATGCAGCAAGGCTAGGTGGATAGCACCCGTTTAGGATGAGGTAATCCCTATCAAGATGTCCCTTTTTATTCGGGTTAGTGGTGCGGTTGCTGATCCCAACCGTAAGGTGATCTTACTCGGGATTATCCAGGAAGGGGTAGTCCCGGCCTTGTGTTACAGGGGATCGGGCGTGGTCCTCGGTACACTGATCTAGACCAGGTACTGTGACAGGTGGTACCCCAGTTTCTGGTCAATAGTTGGAAATCCATTCTCCCTACGCGCCTTTTACGAGTTTTTTTTGTATTACCCGCTCGGTGGCTAGTAGCTGGAATTTGATCATGAAACAATTTCGGCTATTTTATAAGTATTTGTATATAGACCCTATTATAATATCAGAGGATTTTTATAAAAAGTGTTTTAGCTATCGTAAGGTAAAAACTCGACATGTTTATTTGTGGCGTGGTCTTACGACATGCTTTGGTTTTCAAAGGATTTTTGAAACTTTAATAATCAATTTGGCTGCATTATTATCAGCTGGTATTCCAGACTGACTCGGGTGTTATTTCATTATAATGCTCGGGTTTGACCGAGTATTATTTATACAGGATATGATGCTATGGAGCAGGAGAGGAGCTGGAGTCCGGGACGTATTATCCGTACTTGTATATATCCGCTGCTGTGATTGTTTGAGATTGTCTGACTAGTAAATGTTGTTTGTATGAGTTACTCTGATGATATATTATATAAAACAGATATAGTTTTCATTTTTTGTAAAGATATGATATTATGTATTATATTTTATTCTGCTGCGACTGTGAGATTCTGTGGTTGTTTTGTTCTTTCTTTCTTCTACCTTCTTTCTTTTTCCTCCACAATCTATTTCTTCCGGCACTTGATCGTCGGCATATCATACTGTGGAGTATTTTTGTCGATTTTCAAGGGTCGAGAAGGGCGGGTCGTCACAACATAGGTTTCGCTAACAGCTTTATCTTTACTAGAGATACTTTGACCATTGAAGATGTGAAGTCGGATCTTCTATCTGAGCACTTGATGGACCGGTTGAAGGTGATGAGTGAAGGTAGAGGAGGATGTAGTTGCCAAGGCCTATTTGTTGAGAAGGGAGAGAGAAGAAGAAGAATTGGAATTCTAGGGGGAATTCTGAATCTAGAAAGCCAGTAATAATTATAGAGGAAAGTCTAAGGATGGAAATGTTCACCAATGTAAGAAACCATGCCATTGGAAAAGAGGCCTTCTGGATTGGAAGAAGAAGCAGGAATAAGATGGTTCTTCATCATTTGCAGTGGAGAAAGCTGTATCTGGTAACGTGTTATCTACAGCGGTATCAGATGTATCAAACCTTGGGTGCTTGATTTTGGGGCATCTTTTCATATGACACCTAATAAAGATTAGTTCAGTTCTTTAGTCGCCAGAGTGGGAAATGCAAACCTATGAGTAAGGATGCTAGTTACAGAGCCATGGGAGAAGGTAGAGTATGGATTAGGATGTTTGACATAGTGATACACATTTTGACAGGTGTCTAGTATGTTCCGGGTTATCGGAAGTTCTTTATTTCTTTGGGGCAATTGGCATCCATGGGATGCAAGGTCACATTTGAGAAGGATGACTTGAAGGTTTCGAAGGGTGCTCTTGTTCTTATGAACGGAGATGTGTTCCAAAATCTGTATTTGCTTAAAGGGACCATACTTCTTGGAGAGTCAAGTGTTGGAGTTGATAGTTCTCGTGCTTTGGATGCCACCAGACTTTGGCATCTCAGGTTGGATCATATTTCTGAGAACAAATTAGAGTTGCTTCATGGATAGAAGATGATCAAAGGTGACTTCGACAAGTTGGATTTCTGCCAGGAGTGTGTGTTAGGTAAGCGGACTAAGGTATCCTTTGGAGTTAGACTCCATAGATCAGAGAGGTACTTGATTATGTGCAAATAGATGTTTGGGGACCAGTTGCTACTGCTTCATTGTGGGAACGAAATATTTTATCTCTTTTATTAATGATTTTTCATGGAAAGTTTGGGTGTATGTGATGAAGGCCAAATCAGGTGGCTTTGAGAATTTTAAGGCTTGGAAGGTGCTTGTTGAGAACCAATCTGGTTCTAAGTTGAAGGTGCTGAGATCTGATAACGGCGGTGATTTTGTCTCTTCGAAGTCCTTCGACTTTTGTAGATAGCATGGCATCGACAGACATTTCACTACATGAGGTGATCCACAATCCAATGGGGTTGTTGACAGGATGAATAGGACATTACTTGAGAAGGTACATTGCTTGAGATTGACCGTGGGCTTATCTAGAGGCTGTTGGGCTGAGGCATTATCAACTACGGTGCATATTATTAATTGGATTTCGTGCTCTGCCATAGATGGGAAGATTCCAGGAGAGAATTGGAGAGGTAAAGCCGTGTACCTTGATTTTTTTTCGTATTTTTGGTTGTCCAGCATATTTTCACCATACAGTTGATGATAGATTGGAGGCTGGAGCATACGTGGGAATCCTCTTGGGATACACAGATGGTATTAAAGGGTATTGTATTTGGCACCCTATTGATAGGAAGATTTTTCATTCTAGACATGCTACTTTTGATGAGTCAGTAATGTTCAATCCTAAGAAAGACTTACCTACCAAATCAGATGTTTATGATAGGCCTAAGGAGATGGAAGAGATGCCCATTTTATAGCCTAGTAATAGAGTTGTTTATGTTGTTGAGAGTGAGATAGATGCAGTTGATGTGACTTCAAAGAGTAGTCCATAGGTGCCTTCTAATAGTGTCGGTGATGTGCATAAGACTAGATGAAGTTCAGTTCAAGGTGGAGCTGAAAGGTGTTTAGGCGTAGTTGTACCTACTTAGACTAGTCGTAGAACTATTAGGCTACTGAGAGGTATGGTGATTGGAAGTATGCAAACCTTATCCTTAGCGATCAGTTTGATTAACCCATACATGTGGTTCATGAGGAGCCATTTGACCTTGATGAAGCTTTGAAGTCACGAGATAGTTTGAAGTGAATGTTTGCTATGGAAGAGAAGCTAAAGTAATTGAAGAAGAACAAGACTTGGGATTTTGTACCTCCTCCATAAGGAAGACGAGCGATAGATTGCAAGTGGGTGTTCAAGGTAAAGGATGATGGAAGATACAAGACCAGACTTGTTGCTAAAGGGTTTTCACGGAGGAAGGGATTGGAGTATGATGAGATTTTTTTCTCCTGTAGTGAGACACACCTCCATCCGTATTTTGCTTTCTTAGTTGCCGCTCATGACTTGAAGTTGGAGCCTTAATGTGAAAACAACTTTCCTACATGGAGACTTGGATGATACCATTTACTAGAAGCAGTCATACAGATATGTCGTAGATGGAAAAGAGAATTGGGTTTGCAAGCTAAAGAAGTCATTGTACAGACTTGAGTAGTCACCTAGATAGTGGTACAAGAGGTTTGATTCTTTTATGCTTTCACTTGGTTTTGATCGTAGCATCAAAGTCACTTATGTGTACTCCAAGCATTTGAAGAATGGTTATTGGGTGTATTTACTCTTGTATGTGGATGATATATTGATTGCTTCCGAGGATAAAGCTGAAATTGATAGTTTAAAGTTGAAGCTTAAGGAGTAATTTGAGATGAAAGAACTTGGAGAAGCAAGGAAGGTTTTGGGTAGGGAAATCCAAAGGGATATATTCTGAAAATGCTTGCTCGGTTTAGCATGGAAGGAGTAAAGGCAATTAACACAACCATGCCTTTGCACATACAACTTTCTAGTAGAGGCTCTCTGATTTCAGAGAAGGACAAGGCTTTTATAGAGAAGGTTATGTATGCGAGTGTAGTTGGCAGTCTAATCTATGCCATGGTTTGCACTAGGCCTAAGGTTGCATAGGTAGTAGGAGTGGATAGTAGATTCATGTAAAATTCAGGAAAGACGAATTACGATGTAGTGAAGTAAATTTTTAGATATCTTAGAAGGACTCCAGACCATGGGCGACGACAAAGATAGAGATTTCAGCTTGGTTGGATTTTGTGATTCTAACTATGTCGATGACGGAGATAGAATGAAGTCAACCTTAAGTTATGTGTTCACTGCTAGTGGGACATCTATTAGCTGGAAAGCGAGGCTGTAAACTATTGTGGCTTTTCCTACTGCAGAGGTAGAGCTTATAGCCATGGTTGAAGCAGCTAAGGAGACGCTTTACTTGAAGCTTTTGTTGTGTGACTTGGCTTCATGTATGAAGGTATAGAAGTGAATTGTGATAGCCAATGGGCAATTCACTTAGCTGAAAATTTGGCTTTCAGCTCAATGACGAAGCATATTGAGGAAAGAGAGTCCTTTCTTTTCTCTATGGATGAAGTGAAGCTTATACATCTTTAAAAGGTTCACACAGGTTAGAATGCAGTGGATATATTTATTAAGTCGTTACCCGTTGCAAAATTCAAGCATTGCTCGAACTTGATTCTCTTGATGAAGTGCTAGGTTCCACAGGGTGGCACGGGGGAGAGTGAGTTGGTAGATGGAGACTTTTTTTTCATTATGGAGATTGATAAGTCCTACTTGGAGAGAGTACTTTCAACACTTTGTTGACATGCAGTGGCCTTGCTGGAGTTCGTTGATTAAATGCAATGAGAGTGACGGCTATGCCAAAGCTCATTAAGAAAGTAGCTATGGTGTCTTGTTTGAGAGCTACTTGGAGTAAGAGGATATAGGTGGAGTTGATAGACTTGCGGGGAAATATAGTATCAAGGTGGAGATTGTAAGATTTGGTGATATAATATTTCCTATTGCAGATGATTTGGAAGATATTGTTGATTTCAATGATACAATATTTCCAATCGTAGAAGATTTGAAAGATATTTGAGATAGTTACTCAAATATATATTGCCTCTTTTTTATCATTAAAGAGTGTAATAAATTACCTACGTGAGAAGAAGAATTATTTCAAGAGATTTAGGTAATCAATTAATTCCCTAATTAGCTCATTAAAGAAGGAATCTTCTTAAGCGCATGTAAATTGGGGGAAACTGAAAAATCAAATGGGTAAACGTTTCCTGTATGAATAGGAGAACTAATAAGGCATTAATTTATGACTATAAATCAATTACTTCAACCCTAAGTAATAATATCAATATAAAGGCAGAGGTTAGTATGAGTAGAATAATCTCTCTCAGTTGTATTTCTTATTCTTCTTCTCTATATTATCAATCTTGTAGAATTTTCTCCTCTTAGAAAGTAATAAAATCTCATCTCCCAAGTGAATGTACACTACCTTGCGGTAGTGAAACCATTATAAATTCCACGTGTCATTTTCCTATATTGCTTGATTTGTGATTGCTTTTAGCTAGTGACTATCTGTTTTTATTTTGCCTCGCCATTAATCCAGTCTTATTTATTTTTCCGCAAGGTTGGGTTTTTGTTCCTAAGGCGGTCTTGAGGGATTTTTCCCCAACATACAATGTATTCATTAGAGACTTGTGAAATAATGATTTATCTTCCAAATGTTATAATCCCACATATTCTACCATTTCCCTAATTAAATTATTATTGATAACACTATAATTGCTTAAAGGTCTGGTATGATAAACGATAATCTTCAGCTTTGTTATTATCCATTTATATTCCAATATACCAATAATACTAGGTGTATAAGAGTTTAACATATTTGCTACATCTAATTTTTGTGTAGGGACCCCTAACGTTTCAAGCAATTATAGACATTAGAAAATAATGAAAGTTTAAATATATAATAAAGGATGCTAAAAGAATATATCTTGCAGTTACAGTGAACTACTATAACTGCCACTATCAATTCTTACAATTATAGTTTTTTTCCTTTTTTGCATGACTTTTTATCTTGTACTTTCAGCTATTCTTCCCATTTTTGATTTTCGTGATATATTTTTCTTTGAAATCATTAGCCTCACTATCATCTGCATTATTGATGGAAATGGTATCATTTAGATTCTTTAGTCTACTAATTTCCCTTTTGCTTTTTTTATAGGGGAAGCAGAAGTTGTTAATAGCCGAATTGTGTTATGTAACGGCCGCTTTAGATTGATTTAGATGAG
Source organism: Allium cepa (assembly GCA_030765085.1). Classification (NCBI taxonomy): domain Eukaryota; kingdom Viridiplantae; phylum Streptophyta; class Magnoliopsida; order Asparagales; family Amaryllidaceae; genus Allium; species Allium cepa. The sequence goes on from CM060931.1 coordinate 814,716,408, forward strand.
TGTGTTGAGGGCGATACATTGGCACATGTTGCACTCAGTGCAGACTTATTGACATTTTCCATATTGAGCAAATATCCATACTTGCACATTTATTGTCTATAACTAAACTTTGGTTATCCTACCAGGGTGTGCTCAATGACCCGTTCATTATAATCCTCGTTATTCTATTGTAGTATGCTCCTGCTTGTGTACTTTCTGTGATGCTTTCTTCATTTTTCTCATGATCGTATTTCATAGTCCTCCATTGATTTGAATTACTACTATTTAGGGAATTTTTATAGTATATGTCGGGCTAGAAACTGTTTGATTTTAGACAGTCTCTATATGCTCAATATTTTCATAGTTTTGTTCATTAACCACATGACTTTTTAAAGCTGCATCTTTGCACAAATTCACCTTCTCAGAAATTGTATCTTAAGCTGCACGTTTTCTAAAATCGCATCTTTGCCAAAATCTTTTCAAGGACTATGTTTTTTGTTGAGTTTGCTTTGTACTCGGAGTCCATTGTTTTAGATACTATATAATTTGGTGAGACAGTGGTATTTCCTTAGTGTGTATTTTGTCAAGATTCATATTTTATAAAATTGGCGCATCCTCAACTAAGTTTATAGTTGTGGTTGCACTTGTTTTCTCCTTCCATACCTTTTTCTCATGCAGTTTTCTATAAAATGCCCAAAACATGCACAAACCATACATCTTGTTGGAATCCATTCGTATTTTATTTTCTATACTAAATTTTCACCATCATGCATTGTAATATAGGCTACTTCGGTAAATCTATCTTTACTTTGATTTCAACTTGCATAACAACTAAGAATGCTTCTTTAGCCTTTAGTTCATCCAATTTCAATGAAACCCCAACTACGCTAGTAATAGCATCCCATAATTTCAAATTAGTTTATGTAATTTAATCTAAATTGATAATGTCGAAATAATAAGTTATTGCTCTATTTTTTCAATATAATAAGTTTTTCATTAATAAAGTAAGGTCCACCATTGGTAGCTTTTTCACAGTCAGTCACATTACCAAATTTAATGATAGAGAAGCCATGGTTTCTTGTATTGATTTCGAAGTTACCTATCAGGTACCAAGTTTTTGAAATAAAACTTGAAATGATGGTAGAATAGGCGATTGCCAAATACGTAAGCATTACATAACTTCCCCATATGTTGTTGGTCCTATTTTTGACCCCCTTTTTCATACCACCATTTTCTGTTGCTAATAGTGATGGGTGCAACATAGTTTAAATCGAAATTTGAATTAAGGGCTCCATTCCTAATCATGTCCATCCAAGAAGATGATATTTTCACTTGTTTGCTTTCTTTGGCACGAGGCTGGGTTGTAGATTTGCATATGTATTTGTATCTTGATTCTTACATCTATGAATGTTCAGTTTCTCGTTTCCTTCAGGCCATTTCTAACATTCTGCAGTTGGGTTCTTTTTCTATCTTGGGATCTAGGAGGTGTTGAAGGCGGTAAGGGTTCCTCCGGCGGTTCCTAACTAGTTGGAACTCATCATAATATTTATCGGGAGGCTTCTCTTTAAGATTAGAAGGTGGAAAAGGGTAGAGAATCGGCGAAGGATCGGAGATTGTGGAAGAAAAGTCTTTTGAAATCTGCTTTCTCATGGCAGTCACCATTTCAGTTCTTTTTCCACTATATCAATACACACTTATAATAAGAAATTTCCTTACTATTCATTTACATATCTTAGGTTCTATAATCGGTGTACAATGATACATGAATATAGAATTTTAATTTTGAATAAAATATCATACATTTCATATGAAAATTGATAGATCAATACAACATTTTAATTTCTGAAATACAATACCATACATTGCATATGCAAAATAAGAAATGTGCATAGCATTAGAATTTTTGAAATTCAATATCATTCATTGAATATAATGGATGGTAGATAAATATAGCATTTAAAATTTGAAATACAGTAGCATGCATTGCATATAAAGAATGATAGTTAGATATAGCATTCAATTTTATTTAAATACGATAGCATGCATTGCATAAGAAAAATGGTAGTTGAATATAACATTAGAATTTTGAAATACAATAGCATGTGTTGCAAATGAAGAATGATAAATTAACACAACACTATATTTATGAAATACAACATTACTCATTGCATATGAAGAATGAAATTTTTTGAAATACAGTAGCATGCATTATATACGAAGAATGATAACTAAATATGTCATTTAAAATTTCTAAACGTAGTAGCATGCATTACATATACAAAGTGATAGTTTAATATGGCATTTGAAATTTTGAAATTCAGTAGTATGCATAACATATATAGAATGATAATTGAATATAGCATAACTATTTTGAAATAACATATCATCCGTTGCTTATGTAAAATGATAGTTGTGGCGACCCTTTTCTTTGACCCTCAGAAATCGACACCAATACATCCTTAGTCTTCACGTCTTGCAAATCCAAATGCATGAAATCCAATCTTTAAGGGTAAGAAAGAAAATAAAGGCAGAACAGAATCTCACACGAATAGAATAACATATATTATTTCAACATATAATCTTTACAGTGGAAATTTGAAATACATTTATCAAAGTTAAACATTGATTGTTATAAATATCCATCCTTACAAATGCGGAATACAATGATACATAAGTAGGAATAGATAACAATCATCAAGAGAATCTTCTAACTCTATGCTTCGACCTCCATCTAGATTTCTTCTAACTAAACCTGACTATTAGGCTGCCTGGGAAAATTACGGCACCTAGAGTTTAAGGGAAAAGGAAAATAAACTCTGGAACAGTCATGTGACTTCTGTGAGAAACTCAAAATATGCTTTTTGAAAACAAAGGTATCTCATAAGACCACAGTGCACATAAATACAGAACGGATTTTTACCTTATGATAACCAAAACTTTTGCTACGTAAAATCTAGGAATATTATTTTTAATGAAACTCTTTGAAAAATGCTTCTCAAATAAACGTATTAAAATAGTCGAAATTGTTATACTGGTTAAATTTGACGGCATAATAGGTTTACAACTAAGTCTGAAGGCACTTATTGGAGAATGAATTTCCATACAATGGCAGGTAAGGGATCACCTTCCCTACAGTACATATCACTACTACAAAACAGACCATTTGCATCGGTTGTTTACCCCCCTTTTGCATCAGTTTCGAAACCGATGCAAAAAGTCCTTTTTGCATCGGTTGTTACTAACAACTGATGCAAAATACATGGTTGATTGCTTGGACACAGCCCCCATGTTGCATCGGTTGTAATGAAAACCGATGCAAGAAAGGAACTTTTTCCATAGGTTGTTGTTGAAAACCGATGCAAACTAATCCTCTATTGAATCAGTATTTTATAACAGCCGATGCAAACCAATCCCTCTATTGCATCAGCTATTTATACCTGATGCAAAAAAGCCATTCTCAGAAGCCATTATTACAGTACTCAAATAGACTATATATATTATTGATTATAACAAACAATTATTGCATGCAATATTACAATCATTCAAAATTAAATTTGATGGAAAATACATAATCAGATTTAATAAATAGCATAAGTGCACGGGTTGATACATAATCAGATTTAATAAATACAGTACTCTTAGATTTAATAAGTGGTATATTCAGAACTCTTCTCGAAATGTCTGAAGATGAATACGGGTTGGAAGGAAATAGGCCTATTATAGTTCCATGCGATGCAGTTTTTAGGGACTGCATCTTGGCTTTGCTTCAGTGTTGAGTTTCGGAAGACCTTAAGTTAACTTTCTTTAGTTCTTTTTTCCTTGATCAGTGTTCCATGGATTCTTCATCATTTCATGAAGCTGCTAATAATTCTTGCGCTGTTTCAAGTTCTTGAAACTTTTTGACATGGCTTCAGTGTAAATTTTGTATTCCAAGTTTCCAGCATGGAAGCTACATGTAACTTAGTTATTAGTGAATACCAAATGTACGAGTTAAGATGACTTACGGTACCATGAGATTTGTATTGACTTGATCTGTAACATAGTTAATGAGTTTCAGTATTTCCTCAAATTTAGACTAACACAATTTTTGATACCATAATAAGATAATACTTCAAAGTTGCACACAAATCAGTTAGCAATGTGTTTGATCAATCTTTTCACATCTAACAAACTTATTAACCTTGTTAATGTATATGACACTTTCTCTTATTTTCCAATTACTATTATTATTCTAAATAGTTAGGTGGTAATATATAGTTGTATTATGAGTCTTAGATAACATGTATCATACTAAAAGTTCCATAAATTTTCATATAATACTCAAAGAGGATAAAAAGGGAGAAAAACTGGGAAAAAATTGCATGAAAATGTTCAATAATAAAAACTTACAGAACAATCATTTGCTGCCTGTCCATTGCTGCACTCTTCCTCACACCAGTGCGTTGATCATACACAAATTTCACAACATTTCACCACTATACCACTTACCATATCCAACATTCTACTACCTGACCACTTCCTTCCTCACCATCAAGACCTATACCATTACAAACTGCCTTGTATCCACATACAAACTGACCTTCCACTACATATCACTGAAACCTCCCTACTTCCTGCTACTATTCCCTATGCACTTCACCAATAAACCATCTCCATCCCACATCATAGCATTTCCAGTCCCTCATCAATAAACTACAATCTTACTGTGATGACCCAAAATTTCTAACAATTTAAATTTGAATAGTTAATTGATTTTAAAATATTTAAAGTTAATTTTAACTTGAATTCAAGATATCAAAAATTACTTGATAATTAAATCACTGAATTGTATAGTTTAAATATTGAATTTAATAATTGAAATTGGGGAAATGGTTGAATCCGAAATTTCTAAGCCTGTTTAAATAATTTGAAGGCTTATAAATTTACTATGATGATACTAGAATGGTTGAAATTTAATTTAAAGGTAATTTGTTCAATTTTAAAAATATATCGTTTAAATTGAATTTAAAAATAGCCTTCCGAGGCACAGTCTCGGAATTCGATGAAACTAGTTCCATGAGATCCGTAATAGTTAGTTATTATCGGATTTCAAATTTCGTAGCCATCGGAGTTGTCGTTTGACCCTGGCAGCTCGAAACGCGTAGAACTATTCTAATCGATTTTATTTAAAAATTGAACGTTTATTTCCGTAACTCGCGCAAACGATCGAATTAGCCTTCGGAACACGTTCCATTGTGTTCGAAACGTGGGTAGAACCTTATAATCGCCTAGCGGCATTCATTAAGAAAAGTTCAAAATTTTAATTGGCATTTAACGGGATGTTTTGAAGTTTTATAATATAATAAATTTGAAGTACATTATTAGTAAGAGATATTTTTCTTCCAACAATCGTACTCAGGAAGCCTCTAGCTTTCGTTATTTTAATTGAAACATGCTTCCTTCTTTTACAATGCATTTTGAAATTTTCATCTCAAAAACAAAATTATGGCCGAAGCCCTTGTTATTGAAAATCAAATTCATTTCCCTCTCCAGTCTTCAATTCGCAAAATCTCAAGGGACGAAATCAATTTCGATTTCGTATTGAATCGCAAGTCTTTGATTTTTGTTCGTACTGGAGTTTGGCTAAGGCTTTGTTATAGCGACGAGAGGCGCGCGGCGAGTGGTCGACAGTCATCGTGAGGTTCACTGTCTAGGGTTTGAGCATGAAGTCGCGTTCGACTCGATGTAGGGGAGGGCGACTCATTTGGGAAGTGGTCGGAGCATTGAGGGAACCTCGATCTGGAAGTCGACGACTTCGACGCCGGCATTGATGGGGGTGGAAGCCTATGCGGGTGTTGGAGTCGAACATTGGGTTGTGGTATCTCTGTAGATGGCAGGTCATGTTTGAGCAGAAGGAATTTTCTCGATTCATTTGTTTTTAATTTAAATTTAATAACCTATATAAATTACAGAAAAGAAAAAAATTATATGATTGTTGTGTAGTAGGTTTTATAAAACAATCCTATTTTTAAACTAAAGTATAAACTTGAAAAGATTTTTATTTTGTTAGAAATAGTGTATTGAGGGAATTAAGTAGCGTAATTAACTTATATTAATTATTTTAGTTGCTAAAGGATTTTTAGGGAATATTGTAAGTTAAATTAAATTTTTTGGTCAATTAAATTTGTGGTAAAAAAATAAATTTTGTTCAACAACTTGCTTAATTCATTTTAGTTACAAATTATCAGTTTAAATAAATAATTTGCTAATTAAAATTTACTAGATGGAAATTGATCATTCAATTAGTTCAAATATTAATAAAATCGTATAACTGTTTATACAAGGTTAGAATCTAAAAGGAAATAAGTCGGATGGGAATGGATTGCGAAAAACAAATCAAAGGTGAGTAAATCTCACTCTGTTGGATTTCTATTTAAAATTTATATGGTTAAATTTAAATAATTGGTTGAATGTTTAAGTTGATTGGTTGTACACTGATAATGATGTGACTTTGGTTTTGGTTGATTCTCGAGTTAATTGTTGTTTGACTCGAAGCATTTGGATTTTTTTTAAATAGTTTTAAACTTAAATCGTAAATAAGGAAATAGTTCAGTTTAAAATGAATAAAGGTTTAATGATTGGTGATTCATTAAATAGGTAGGACAATTTAAATGAATAATTAATTAAATCAATTAATGATTTGGGTTAATTAATTTATATTTAAATCAATTAGAATGATCATTTGGTGGTTTAATAAGTAGTTATGTAATTCGATTAATAAAAATGATTGCCTTGAAATTAAGATAATTAAATTAAGGAGAATTAATTTATTTATTGAAGTAAATAAAAGGCAGATCATTTCAGGGGGAGATAAATCAGGTATGATTAATAATGTGGTTTAATTAATATAATTAATTTAGATTTAGATAAATTGAAATATAATTGGAAATCAATAACTTATAAAATTAATGAAGTAATTAAAGATTTGGTTAACTAAGAGTAATTAATCCATAATAAGTGGCTTATGAGAAATTATTTAATTAAGGATTAACGTAATTAATATAGTTAATTAATTTGTGAAGTAATTAAGATTACTTATTGATTTTGGGTTAAGAATAATTGATCTTGTGAAATTAACTGAAAATAATTACTTTAATGTAACTGAAGATAATTAATCCAGTGTGATTAATTAAGATGAATAATGAAGGATTGATTAATTAATTGATTTGAAATTAAATGAAGGAATCTAAGTGATTGAGGTTTGAAATTCAATTTAAATGAATTGAATTGATTTGTGTGGTTAAGCTTTGCTAAGGATGATTGAATGGTATTGGATGTTTTGGATGAGTTAATATCTTTGATACGAAATGTTCTGTATTTTATTTGAATATCTTGGGTTAGGATAACACGAGTTTCGAAGAGGCCGGGATCGGGTATTGGGAAATACCCGGAACCACTTCGAATTCTTATAAATTGATATGTGAAATTAACAAGTTGGAATGAAACATTTTTAAGTGAATCGGACTATTTTATTGAAATGTTGTCACCTAGGAAACTTGTGTGAAATAAATTATGTCTATGACATATCGTGGGTTTGTAAAATTGGTTTCAGTTACCCGGGTTCTATAAAAGTTGTATGCTTTGTATTCCATATTAGTTGGGATTACTCACGCTGGTTTTCCAGCCTGACCCGGGTGTTACTTTGGTGTAATGCTCGGGTCAGACCGAGTATTACAAATTTTCAGGTAGGTACGTTCTGGAGCTCAGGAGGCGAGCTGGATGGCAAGAGCGTATAGAGTATTTTTGCTGTATATTATTATTGTTAATCTGAGACATGATAATTGTATATATTCAGTGATTGTATATATATGTGAAACTCTGATATATATTAAATGTAATCGATAGACATAGTATTCTTTTGTAAACTGTTATTATTTATTATTATATTTTGTCCGCTGCGAATGTGAGTTGTTGATGTTTCTGTTCTTCTTCTATCTCTTTCTTCTTTTTCATAACTATCTGGAATTTTTGGGTTCGGAAATTTCGGGTTGTTACATTTGGTATCAGAGCTGAAAGGTTAAGCAAGAACCTTGGCCCTGGTGGGGATTACTCATTTAACAAAGTCTGTAGTACTCTAGAATGAGTTGAGAGTGTGTGTATGTGTGTGTGTATGAGTGCGTACTTGTTATTTTCTTATATAAAGATTTTAAATGATTTTATATAAAATATATTTTGATATATAAAGCAATATTTCATTCTAATTAATATTAAAACGAATGGTTGTAAAATTTATTGAAATGAAGATTAAGAAGTAATATAATACAACCAAATTGAAGTCTTGAATTGGAATTAAATTTAGTAGAAATAGAAATAAAACCAAATTAAAATTTAATAGATTGAAATGAAATTCTAAATTTGGTCCCAGAATTTGAAAATTTTGTTTCAAAGTAATGAAAAAAAATAAATAAGTATTATTTGGTAACAAGAACTTGTTGAAACAATGGGTTGTTGGAAATTTGATTTGAACTTAAAACCAAGGGTGGTTTAAAATTTTAAAACATGGCTGGGAGGGCCAAGAAATAAATATTTATATATGTATGGATATACATGATATCAAAGATAATTTGAAATAAACTCTAAAAGGTTGAATTTTGATTTTTCCCTGAAGTGTGATGTAAAAACCGAAAGTGATATAAGTTTGAACTTGTAAGAGGGAAAGATTTTGAAGTTTGAAGTGGCAATTCAATTTGAGTAAGGTTAATTAGATTAAGTAAATTGGAATTTAACTTTAGGGAAGTTAAATAAGTGTAGAAAATCAACCAGAATTGGAAATTTCAAGATGAAATTGGAATTTAACTTGGAAAGTTAAATGGTTGATTTGAATTGGGAATTTGTGTGAACTAAAAACGGGTTTGAGATTTAAAAATTTAAAATGGATGGACGATTTAAAATAAATTGGCTGATATCATCCTATTGTTAATAAAAATCTTTAAATTGAGAATGATATTGTATAAATAAAATAAATTTGAATAATTGAATTGTAAAATAAACTTGTTTAAGGACTGGCTTCAAACTGGAAGATAAAATTGAATAATAAATTAAATTTTGAAAACAAATAAAATTGTATTGAGCTCTTATTTGAATCTTGAAATATATAAGTAAAGATAATTTGAAATGAAGAATTGGACTCAGAAATTTAAATTGTTTAAAAACTTTAGATAAAAATTTGGTTTAAAGAGTTAAACCAACCTTTGAGAATTCAACTCGAATTTATATAATTCAAGATGATTAAAGCTGAAACTTAGATTCCATTTGTACCAATTGAATTGAGTTTGAATTAATTAGAATTGAAGTTGAATTGGGTTTAGATAAATTTGCAATAAAAATTGAAGTTATTCAAATTGAAATTGAGTCAATTTAAATGGAAGTGGAAATTAAGATTGAATTGTTGGGAATATAAACAGTTTGACTCTGGACTATTTTTCAGCATAAATTGTTTTAGTATAAATAAATTTTTCCAAGCTATTTAATATATACAACCTTTCTTATTAAACCCAAAATTATTTTATACTCATTTTATAACTACTTTTGGAGTTATTTAACTATTTTGTACCTGTTTATAAACTAATTACTATTTTCCAACTATTTCACAAACTAATTTTTATTCTGCAACTATTTTGCAATTATTTGAAATTCCTGAAACTATTCAACTATTTTCCGACTATTTTACAATTATTTAACTATTTTATAGCTATTTTGTAAACTAATAATTATTTTTCAACTACTTATCTATTTTTAAAAAAATTCAAGCTATTTTCTAAATATAATCTGGTCGGAGTTCAAACTGTTATTGATTTAAATACCCAACTGAGATAAGAATTGAAGTGATAATCCAAATGGGGATTAAGGCAATTGTTAATAAGTGAAGGGAAAATTAAGGAAATATGAATAGAAAGGAAATCGATTTGACTGATAATCAATAGAAATAAATACGTAGGATGTACGTATATTATTCTATTCGCATAGTGATTTGATCCAGATTCGAGCATAGAATTTCGAGATAGTTATATCGATCCGAGTTGGGATTTCTCACTAGACTTTCGACGGAGAACCTTGATATGGATTGCTGATTGGTTCTAGATATTCTCTATCATAGTTATAGCTGTGCAAGGAGAATGACGATTTCTGATCAAGAAAGCAGATCTGAGTCCGCACTAGGAAGTCGGGTGGACGATACTAGTTCGGAAGTGAAATTGTGTGATCGAGTGAGCGATCAGATTGATATGAGTACGGATGATATGTGTACATCGTACGGATTTGAATAAAATTGATATTGGGAAGAGTAATCAAATTTGAATATTTGGTTTTGAATAAACAAAGTTATATATCTTTGTTATATATAAGATTAAGCTCCCCTTGTTAAATTTATTGCCGGAAGAAAAAGGATTTGTGAAAGTGTTTGAAGTATAAAAGGAATTTTATAAAAGTTTGAAATGATCCAAAGGTTTAAAAATTATATATATATATATATATATATATATATATATATATATATATATATATATATATATATATATATATATATAGGATCTTATGAGGATTTTAGAAAAGGGTTTTGGGAACCTTTGGAAAGGCTTTTGATTTTTGGGTAAAATCAATATTGAATTTGAAAAGCCTAGTTTGAGAATTATCGATTTTGGGATAATCGATTTTGTGTAAAGGGGCTTCGTATGATATCATACTAGGTGTATGATTTGGAAGATACTATATATATGTATAGTATAAAGTGTTTTGACAACGGCTCTGGGGAAAAAGGCGCTCCCTTGAAATGAACTTATAAGGAGTGCCACCGGGTAGTGCTGCCTTGAGCCCAAGGGGGTTCTAAAGTTGATCCTGTGAGGAGTCCGGACAAAACTAGTTCCAGAGAATTATGAGTTGAGTATACCATAGCGAAATTCGTGTGTGCTGCTGAGAGCCAACAGTTACATGGACTTTTGCTGCAATGACAACGTAACCCAGGATGTAACTGTGACCTATGGTATAACATAGCGAAAGTCGTGTGTGCCGCTGAGAGCCAACAGTCTGCGTTTGACTTTATATCGGTAGGCTGCGACCTATGTAGAAGTGGAGAAGTTTCATTTAGACAGCGAAAATCAGAGGCCGCGGAGAGACTGCAGTTACATGGTCTTTTGCTGTGACGGCAACGTAACCCTGGATGTAAATGTGATCTGTTGTGAGTTCCATGGCGTAATCGAGAGGCCGCGAAGAGCCTGCAGTTACATGGACTTTTGCTGCGACGGCAACGTAACCCTGGAATGTAACTATGACCATGGATGGGAGTGATGATTTCCAGAGCATTCTCACCAAAGTTATTTCCTCTATTTTCAAAAACTGTTTTCTATATTTTCAATAAAATTATTTTCAAAAGTATTTTTACTGGATGTTGAAAATGGGTCTACTAAGTACTTATAGATTTTCAGTCCTACGTCTGATCAACTTATGACTGAATTTCTGTGAGAACAAGGATGGACTGGTTGAGACATCGAGTTATAAAAAGTAATTTTATAAAGAGTTATATAGTATGATGTGAATTTAAAAGCATTTCTAAAAATTTTAAATAAAGATGTTGAAATTTTGGAAAATCAAGGAAATCCAGACTGAAATTTTAATGAAGTGAATTTATAATTAAAATCGAATATTGATTTAAAGTTGGAAGTAAGCTAATTAACTAAATAAATTATTGGATAAAATATATTAGTAAAATTTAACTCGGTTAAATAAAATGGATTGTAAATTAATAATAGAGTTTGGCAATGAGTTCGAATTTTAAATAGAATTCAACTTAAATTTGATAATGAATTAAATAAGAGGAGATGTTGTAAAATAAAAATAAAATAGAGTTGGATTGAAAAATGTGATGGTTTGAATTACAAATAAAATTCAAGGGTGATTTGGATAATATTTAATGAAATTTGCAAGTAAATTGGATATAAGAGACGTGATGTTATATGAAATAGAAGTGATTATGATGGAAATGGTTTGAGTTGCAAAACAAAACCCAAGTGAATAGAAATAAATTGAGAATAGCCTTGTATTAATAAAATAAATTCGATAACGAATTAAGTAATTGAATTAAAAATTAAAATGGGTTAATTGAGTTAAATAATAAATGGATGAAGTCTGATTGAATAAAAACTAAATCAAAGCTGTGATTGGAATTGGATTATCAGACTGAACTTAAATTTGGTGGTATATTAATTTGAAGTATAAATGAGATAAGTATGTGGTTGGATATTATTTTAATAAATTGAGAAGGTGAATTAAAATTAAAATTTAAAAGGGATGGTCTAATGAGTTGAAATGGAATTAAATGTAGAAAGAGTGGAAAATTAATTTAAAATAGTTATAAACTAAAATGAATTAAGTTGGTGAATTAAATGATAAATGGTTGTGAATAAATTAAAGTGGAATTTAATTAAACAAATTGAGTTGGAAATTAATTTAAAATGGTTATAAAATTTACATAGTTCTCTATTCAAGTGGATATCATCAATTTGCGTAAAAATGATTGTTGTTTGGCGTAAACTAAAGTAATTGAATTTCTGTGAGTTGATTGAGATTTAATAAATTGATTTTAGAATCAATTAAATTGAATATGAGCTTGTTTGGATTAGAAACAAATTGAACATAAGCAATTGAGTTGTAACCCAATAAAATTGAATGAATGGTTTATAAATTGGTTGAAAGCAACTGAATTAGGTTTGAGAACATATAAATTGCTCATGGAAGTTATTTTGAATGCACTTCTTTTAGAATTGAAGTGTTATAGTTGTTTAAGTAAGAGAAATGTTATAAACTTCATATATATAGTGCTTATATGTTTAAATTGAGTAAGTACAGGTACCGGGAAGCCGTTTAGCTGGAATTCGTGGCGCTATTTGCTAAAATAAGTAAGCCGCTTGCTTAAAATGCAAAATAAGGTACGCCTACGCAATAAAAATAGAAAATATGAACTGTATTTGCTTTTTCCGACCGGGTGGGTCGATGTATATATATTTATATCTCTTGTCAAATTGCAAAAGCTCCTCCGTACAAAGGAGACTCTGCCAAAAATTTTCGAAAATTTTGGGAGTTAGAAAATTTTTGGTAATTTTTGAGAAATTTTTTTGCTAAGGGATTAAATGATTTCAAATATGAAACTGAAATAGATGTAGATGGAACTAATAAGACTCAGTTATAAATGGAAAATAAAATTTAATATTCAAAATTGAAATAAGTTGAATTCATATTAAAATGGGAAAAGTGAATTTGAATAGAAGTAAAATGAAAACCTATATAAGAGAATTTACAAAATGATTTGTAAAGTTTCGATTGAATATTGTTGCTAAAAAAGATATGCAGGTATTAAAGGGAAAAGAAAATTGGATTTGATTCAAAAAGATAAATTTGTATTGCCCGACAAAAAGGTACGTATTTAAATTTCTAGATGAAATTGGATTGGGTTTTTGATGTAGCCATTTGGCTTTTGTTTTCTTTTTGGAATTTTGGAGCCTGTAGAGGCCTTTTTGTAGTAGTACCGAGCTAGCCGCGCAAAGGAGATGCTGGCAAAAAATTTCGGGAATTTAGAGAGTTCGAAAATTTTTGAGAAAATTTTGATAATTCAAAATTTGGTTTTAAATCGAAATTAAGATGATTGATGTAACAACCCGCATATTTATCGATTTTATATTTAAATATTTTATTTAAATATTTTATCGATACTCGGAATTTAGTCCGAAAAGCCACTTTTTGCAAACAGTCGAATTAGGACTCGAGACCACTTCCATTGAGTTCAAAACGCCGTTTGCGATCTTTTAAGTGTAAACTTTGATATGTTTAGAGTTAGTGGAATTTTGCTACTTATTCACTTAGGGCTTTGGTTTGGGCTGAGCCCATTAACCCCACTTAACTCAGTTCCAACACTCTCCTCTTCATTTACTTCCTTTCTACTTTCCTTATACTCAAGCTTTTGTAACAATGGTGAGTGGAATGGGAAATTAAAATTCCAAACCCTAGTTTTCTTTTGCAAATCAAACTCTAGCTCCAAACTAATAGAAGAACCCATTGGTAAGCCTTCTCTTCTTCTTCTCCAACTCATTCTCTTATCAATTTCAGAAATTCCTAAACCTAACTTTGGGAATGTTCTTTTTAAAGCTTAGAATCTAGCTTCTTGTGTTGGATTTGAAGAGTGGTTGATTCTCCTTTACTTTCAAGCTTCTTCTTCAATTGTTTGGGTTCAAAGGTGAGATTTTTATCTCACATCTTTGTCTATAATTATCTTCGATTGTTAGGTATAAATTCCTAACACTTATTCTTGTGCAATTGATTTTGGTTTGGATTGATTTGGTTATATTCCAATTTTTGGTGTTTTGAAATCAAAATCTATTAAAATCCTTTTATGAATATTTGGACATTGATATTTGAGGCGTATCGAAGAGCCGTTAAGGCTGGGTTGTCGTTTGGCATAAACCCTTGGTCCTTGTCGCTCGATCGATCGCTTCCGGTATCCATTTGGCCATTTTTGGCCTAGGTTCAGGAAATGCCCTGAACCCTTGATTTAGACGTCTGAAACGTAGTATTCAGACGTCTGAATATTATACTGGGAATTTTTATTCCTGAGTATTCAGACGTCTGAATTGGTTCATGTAACAACCCTGTATTTTGTAATTATTTTATTGTATATTTTAAATATTTTAATATAAAATTTTGATTTAAAAACTTATTTTACTTATTTGAAATGATTAAATTTATTATTTAAATATAATCTTGATCTTTATATGAGTTATAATTCCAAACTTGTGTAAGTTGAATATTTGCCTGAAATGCTGATTTTGGTCAAAATAGTCAAACTGTGACTTTCAACTTAAAATTTTAATTTTTTCTTTTATTATGAAAGTACATAAAATTCTAAGAACGCCACTTTTCGTTTCGTTGAATTTGGATGTAAATTGTGAAAGTTATACCCTTTACAATATTGTGCGTATATAGGGTTATTTAACAATGACTATTTTAAATTGTATAAGTTACTTCTTCTTTGTTATATTTTACTTTAATATGTGATAATATGTTATATTATGTATATTTTGACTTTTAAGTATTTGTAAAATGATAATATAATTTTTCTAAAGTTTATTTGAATTATTTCTAATTTTTAAAGCCTAGTATGCAATTTTAAGCCATTTTCTTAATTTAATTATATATAACTAAAATTTATTTATTTATTTTATGCACTCACTTTTATTGCTGTGTTTTACTTTATTTTATTCATTTTACATGTATTTCAATTTAAGTAAATTTTTCCAAAGTGTATTGAAGTTATTTCTAATTCTTAAGTCTAGTTTTCATTTTTCTATGCTATTTTTCTTATTTAATCATATCTAATTAATATTTAATTTTTAATATTTTGTTTATCTGTTATATTTTCGAATTTTAACTGATATTTTAATTATTTTCAGTTATTTGGATGTATATAAATATATATGAGAAATTTGAAAGGGTTAAGAGCTAAGAAACGGAAAAACGTTTTATCCGTTTCTTTTGCAGTTTCTTCTGTCATTAATACATCAATTCATCTTAGCCATTCATTTCCCCATCCTTTGCAGCCGACTTCCTCTTGTCATTCACGAATTTTTGAAGCCCTAAAATCCTAAAAATCATGGCCTCCACCTTGAAGAAAAAAAATTAGGTAAATCCCTCTCTTCTTTCTACTTTTCTTACTTTTCTATGCAATTTTGCCTTGTTTCTCTTCTAAGTTTGGATCGGACTCTTCTCCATAGCCGCAGCCACAAACTCCTACATCTCTTCCATGCCTCCAACACCATCTACTCCACCAACCATGACCATGGCCGAGCCATCTATGGTGGCCAAACCCTTCAAATTGCAAGCTACATGCCTAAAAACAATGTTTTTGACCATTGTTGCCTCATTCCCTTCATCTGCACTTGTTGCCTTGCCTATATGATGTTAAACCTGACCTATATGATGTCATACTTGAGCCAAAGCATCATCATAGCCAAGCATAAGTGTCCCTTAGTCCAAGCATTGAAGTGGTTGAAGCAAGGTCCAATCTATCTTGTTCATTTCGCTTTGTATTTCAAAATTGTTTCAATGTTATTTTATGTTGAATGTTTATATAGTGTCTGGTTTGTTTTGTTTTGGGTTGTTGATACAAAATCATATCTTGGCTATCTTTCAACTCAAATCAAAAGTCGTGAAATTGTGCTTGTCGTGCCTTTGGAGTCGTGCTTGTATGTTGTTTTGGTCTCTAGCTTTGAAAAAGGTGAGTCTTTCTCACTCTGATATATATACTTATGAAAAGTGGATTGATGACAAGTGTTTAGTAATGTAAAATGTTTATGCAAGTTAATGATGATCATATGATATGCTATGCCATGTTATTACCATGTTAAAACTGTTAATTTCCACCTGACATCTAATATATGACTGCATATTGTGATATTGACCTTGTTTATATTATTTCTGTATATGATCACCCTGCAAGTTCCCTGTTAGAAAAAAATGTTATGGGCTGAAATGATAGGCCTGGGTTATTTTATTTATTTATTTAAACTTGGGATTGCGGGTTTGAAATGATAGAACCCGGATTTTTACCTTTTAAACTGCGGATTGAAATGATACATATCCGTATCACTTGACCTAGGTTAGAAAACTATATACAGACCTGTGGTTATTGTATAAAGTGCTTTGAATATTTTAAGTATTTTAAAAATATAAAATTATGAAATTTTATTTAAATAGATTTTGAAAGGTTTTAAAATAAATAAATTATGATTTTTCTATGTGTTAAAAATGTAATTTATGAATGGATTAACTGGATTTTGAAATATAACTTATGTTTGAAATTTGGAATTTTGACTAAAAATGATATTTAAGTTACATGAATAAAATGGAATTTTATTTTATTTGGAAAATGGTAAATATGATAAATTGATTTATATTTGAATTTAAGTGATTTATTAAAGAATTATTGATTTTCTATAAATTTAAGTGGTTGAATAAATGACTGTTGAAAATGAAATTTTAAAATATAACTTGACTTGAAAATGTGAAATTTGAGTTTTAACTAAAGATGTTAAATTAATTAAATAAACTGGAAGTTTAGTTAAATTTGTGAAATGGTAATATAAATCTGAAATGTTAAGTTTTAATTAATGAAAGAAACATATAGGTTGAAACATATAGGTTTAAATTTATGAAAGAAACGAATAGGTTTTAATTCATGAAAGAAACGTATATGTTTTAATTCATGAAAGAAACGTATAGGTTTTAATTCATGAAAGAAACGTATAGGTTTTAATTTATGAAAGAAACGTATAGGTTTTAATTCATGAAAGAAACGTATAGGTTCTAATTCATGAAAGAAACGAATAGGTTTTAATTTATGAAAGAAACGTACAGGTTTTAATTTATGAAAGAAACGTATAGGTTTTAATTTATGAAAGAAAGGTATAAGTTTTAATTTATGAAAGAAACGTATAGGTTTTAATTTATGAAAGAAACGCATAAGTTTTAATTAATGAAAGAACGTATGGTGTTCTAATTAATGATAGGAACATGTAAATTCCTAATTAATGAAAGAAAGGTATCAGTTTTAATTAATGAAAGAAACGTATAAGTTTTTAATTAATGAAAGAAACGTGTAAAGTCTTAATTAATGAGAGCACATGAAAGTTTAATTAATGCAAGAACATGTAAAGTTTTGATTAAGAAAGAAACACGTAAAGTTTTAAGTAGTGTGGTATTGATTTAATTAATAAATGTTCATTATTGTAATAGGAATATAAAATTTAAAACGTACATTTGACACGTAGATTTTAATCAATGTAATGGTGTATTTTAAATTGATTAAAATGATAAATGTTACTTACTGTAATAATAAAATGTAAGTTGATAACGTACATTTGATAAGCAAGTTTTAATTTATGTGAATGGCATACTTTAAATGATTAAAATAATAAAGTTTCTTTATTTTAATAATAATGTAAGTTAATAAGGTGCTTTTAACTTAACATAAGAATTTCGGTTTAATATATTATAGTAAGAAAGTTTATTTAACTATAAGGCTATGATAAATTGACATGTTAAAATTTTAAGCTTATCAATACTTTGATTATATACAATGTAAAGTGGAAAGTAGTACATTCCAAAAATGCTATGATTCCTTAAGGTAACATTTCCAAAATGCTATGATAATCTAAAGGAATATTTCAAGTTTAATAAATTTAAAGAAATATTCAATGATTTGAAAATTTGGGTTTTATTTGAATGATATAATATTGAATTTTTTTTTGGAATGGAAATGATACAATTGTGATATTGTTTTGAAATGAGTATGATATTTTGGTCTTGAAAGTATAAATTATTTGAAATAAATATCCATGGGTTATAATAACGATTGGTTGTTAAAGAGACCGGGATCGGATATTGTCTTATAGACGGACAATACCGAAATCCACTTTAACAACCGTGTACGCGGTGGAGATTCCAGAATGAAGTAGGATGGTGGCGACGTTCTCGAGGTATATTACGTGGACCCAACTCCCGTGAGTTGGCATATATGACTAAAACAGGAGCTATACCAGGCTACACAAAGGGTCGCACCCTTTCATCGAGCATGCTCCATCGAAAACTATTCTATTACTGTTGTGATTCGATTCGGTGGCGCCACTTTGATTCGGGGGTATTGTTCGAGGTGGGAGGAAGCTGCTGGCTTGCCGTCACCACCGGTCCGGGAGTGCAAACGGTGTATCCACCCTGGCATTTCCTTGCGTGCCGCGTCATATCCTTATATCGAGCCCACTACGATTTTGGTTTTAAAGATCCGACCGCGTTAAGGTTCACCATCCCCTTAACGCTATTTTCTATATGATTATACTTTACTGATTAGACACTACCGTATATAGCGTATATTACTACATAGTAAATAGTTTGACGGATCCTTAGAGGATGGGCGGTCCAAAGCATCCTTTAAGTTACTGATGCATTTTGTTACTGTTCACTTGAGTTTATTTACAGTTTATAAGTATTTATGTCCTGACTCAAGGGTTTTGTGTTTTGCTTTACGCTCGGGTCAGATTGATTGAGTTAGCATTCAAGATTCATCTTCGGCGTTGGAGCTTTCCTTGAAGATCCAACCATCTATTTTGTTTCAGTATCCAGTGGTTCAGTGATGTATCTGATTTGTACCTGATGTATCCTGTTACTCTTCTGTTGTATCTTATTTAACTCTGATGTATCTTATATTTTATATAGTAGCTTCATGAACTACTATCTCTTTTTCTTCCGCTGCATTTTTATATACTCTGTGTGTGTGATCTGTGATTTTTATTTACTGTATATTCTGAGGTTTGCCAAAATTTTATTTATAACGCGGTATTTTGAGCAATTCAATCCCGGCATGAGTGTCTACCTATACACTTATAATGGATGCGAATGGTTGAAAATACCGAGTCGTTACAGTCGGTATCAGAGCTTTGGTTAGCTCTAGGCAAAACTCAGCATATGGAGTGAATGTATTTACAGAATCACTTTCATTCGAGTTTGAATCTCTCCCTTTTGACTCGATTCCTTTGTATTTTGGAACATTCCCTATGGTTTCAAAATCCATTCGTATCCCTCACTATTCATCTTCTTTTGACTCTGGAGTATTCCATAACTCCGCTTCGAATGATATTTTTAGTGAGTCGGCGGTCACGCCAATTTCAAATTGAATTGAAAAAAAGGGGAAAACTCCCTTACAATTAGCATCGATTCACCAGAGATTCTTATCTATCCTTGGTTTAGATGCTAATATCTTTGGTTATTTCAAACTCTAACTCTTGAGATCGAATGTAGATTTACCCCAGAAAATCTACACTGATCTTATTCTTTAAGTCACGGTTGACCTGGTAAATGTTGCCCGTGATTTATTTAAGCTTATCCACCTCCCTATTTTGTTATTTAATCATCTTGTCTTTGGTTTCCAACCTATCTTCAAACATTTTGAATAGTACTTGTAAATCTATGTTTTGTTTATATATTGTGTTGTTTAAGTTGTTGATGTTGATTTGGGTTTCTGATCGATTCGTTTGATCAATGCTATCGATAAGATTTCCAAAACACTTTGACAGAACAAACTGACACAATATTATTTTAAAATTTGGTTAATGAAATAAGTTTTGATATGTAAGTAAATTTATGGAACTTAATAAATTGATTTAAAGTTGATCATTTGAAATGATAATACTTGATTTATCATTTATTGTTCTATAAATGAATTTATAGATAGCTGTTTATAAATTTATTTGGGTACTGAAATGAATTTAAAACAAGAAATTTGAGAATTTAATTTTCGATGGTTTCAAACCTTGTGTTTAAGTTTTAAAGTATATTATTTAAAGCACTTTCGAATAAGAATATGTTTCCAAAGAATTTTAAGTTTAAAATTAGCGCTCTTCTCATTGTCACTGGTAAATAACTTCGGTGATGACTGCAGCATCATCGACATTCATTTTCGAGTTTCGAAGTGAAGAGACCGCTCTGTAGTCTTGCTACAACTTTGTTTTGGAAATCAATTTGATTTGAATTTTCTAAAATATGACTTGATTTATAATATATAATATAGATATATGATTTAAAAATTTGATTCGATAAGTTATGTACATACATTTATTTATCTCTAAATGGTTTGAAGAAATTGGAAATTTAATTCTTAAATTTTATTTTTAAAGAATAATTTCAATTAAAAAAGAAAATCAAATTTTTTGAATAAATGATTTAAGCTTGAAATGATTGAATTGGAAAGTTTTATTTGCATAATACAATTGCATTCAAATATAACTTACCTTAATTTCAGAAGTTAACAATGTAATTGGATAATATACAATATAAAAAGATTTTATAAATAAAATTTGAGTAGTTAATGTTATACACTTAAATTTTAAGTTATAAAACGATTAACAGGGTTAAAGAATAATAAAGGGTAATTGAATAACTTACAATAAAACAATGTTAGAAGAACTAAGAATAAAATAAAGCAGTTATAAAAAGTGTAAATATATTTAACATGAGTGATAAATATATTGAGAGGAATAAATTTAATTTTGATTAGGAATAAAGAAGAATAAAATTTATTAAGTACATTGTGAGTGCAATAAATGATTATTTTTCAAACCCATGGTTTTAAAAATGGTTAATTTTAGATGATTGGATAATAAGATAATGAAATTTGAGATAGTTAAGATTTATTTAACTTGTGTAAATATTTATTCTCTGTTTAAGTTGAAATCTCCATGCTTTCAAATTCATTTCCTTATTTTGTTTTTCAAACTATCTTTTGGTTGTCCTTATCATCCTTATCTTGCTATAGACCGGTATAGGCATCTTTCTATAATCTTTCTGTTTAGAAATCTTTCTATAATCTTTGATAGACCTTTGGTAATCACTTTGAATCCACCTTTTTCGTGCTTGTGTTCTTGATTCTGGAGAATCTTGGAAAGATCACCTCCACCTTGTTAAACTTACCTATAACAACAGTTATCAGGTATAACTTCAATCTTCTTGTCATCTTATCTTAATCCTATTTCACTCTATCTTTTCTGTGCCCTTCCATACCTCATTCCTTTTCGGGGACGAAAAGTTTTGAGTGGGGGAGAGTGTAACAACCCTATATTTTGTAATTATTTTATTGTATATTTTAATTATTTTAATATAAAATTTTGATTTAAAAACTTATTTTACTTATTTGAAATGATTAAATTTATTATTTAAATATAATCTTGATCTTTATATGAGTTATAATTCCAAACTTGTGTAAGTTGAATATTTGCCTGAAATGCTGATTTTGGTCAAAATAGTCAAACTGTGACTTTCAACTTAAAATTTTAAAAGTTTAAAATTTTAATTTTTTCTTTTATTATGAAAGCACATAAAATTCTAAGAACACCACTTTTCGTTTCGTTGAATTTGGATGTAAATTATGAAAGTTATACCCTTTACAATATTGTGCGTATATAGGGTTATTTAACAATGACTATTTTAAATTGTATAAGTTACTTCTTCTTTTTTATATTTTACTTTAATATGTGATAATATGTTATATTATGTATATTTTGACTTTTAAGTATTTTTAAAATGATAATATAATTTTTCTAAAGTTTATTTGAATTATTTCTAATTTTTAAAGCCTAGTCTGCAATTTTAAGCCATTTTCTTAATTTAATTATATATAATTAAAATTTATTCATTTATTTTATGCACTCACTTTTATTGCTGTGTTTTACTTTATTTTATTCGTTTTACATGTATTTAAATTTAAGTAAATTTTTCCAAAGTGTATTGAAGTTATTTCTAATTCTTAAGTCTAGTTTTCATTTTTCTGTGCTATTTTTCTTATTTAATCATATCTAATTAATATTTAATTTTTAATATTTTATTTATCTGTTATATTTTCGAATTTTAACTGATATTTTAATTATTTTCAGTTATTTGGATGTATATAAATATATATGAGAAATTTGAAAGGGTTAAGAGCTAAGAAACGGAAAAACGTTTTATCCGTTTCTTTTGCAGTTTCTTCTGTCATTAATACATCAATTCATCTTAGCCATTCCTCTCCCCATCCTTTGCAGCCGACTTCCTCTTGTCATTCATGAATTTTTGAAGCCCCAAAATCCTAAAAATCATGGCCTCCACCTTGAAGAAAAAAATTAGGTAAATCCCTCTCTTCTTTTTACTTTTCTTACTTTTCTATGCAATTTTGCCTTGTTTCTCTTCTAAGTTTGGATCGGCCTCTTCTCCATAGCCGCAGCCAAAAACTCCTACGTCTCTTCCATGCCTCCAACACCATCTACTCCACCAACCATGACCATGGCCGAGCCATCTATGGTGGCCAAACCCTTCAAATTGCAACCTACATGCCTAAAAACAATGTTTTTGACCATTGTTGCCTCATTCCCTTCATCTGCACTTGTTGACTTGCCTATATGATGTTAAACCTGACCTATATGATGTCATACCTGAGCCAAAGCATCATCATAGCCAAGCATAAGTGTCCCTTAGTTCAAGCATTGAAGTGGTTGAAGCAAGGTCCAATCTATCTTGTTCATTTCGCTTTGTATTTCAAAATTGTTTCAATGTTATTTTATGTTGAATGTTTATATAGTGTCTGGTTTGTTTTGTTTTGGGTTGTTGATACAAAATTATATCTTGGCTATCTTTCAACTCAAATCAAAAGTCGTGAAATTGTGCTTGTCGTGCCTTTGGAGTCGTGCTTGTATGTTGTTTTGGTCTCTAGCTTTGAAAAAGGTGAGTCTTTCTCACTCTGACATATATACTTATGAAAAGTGGATTGATGACAAGTGTTTAGTAATGTAAAATGTTTATGCAAGTTAATGATGATCATATGATATGCTATGCCATGTTATTACCATGTTAAAACTGTTAATTTTCACCTGACATCTGATATATGACTGTATATTGTGATATTGAACTTGTTTATATTATTTCTGTATATGATCACACTGCAAGTTCCCTGTTAGAAAAAAATGTTATGGGCTGAAATGATAGGCCTGAGTTATTTTATTTATTTATTTAAACTTGGGATTGCGGGTTTGAAATGATAGAACCCGGATTTTTACCTTTTAAACTGCGGATTGAAATGATACATATCTGTATCACTTGACCTAGGTTAGAAAACTATATACAGACCCGTGGTTATTGTATAAAGTGCTTTGAATATTTTAAGTATTTTAAAAATATAAAATTATGAAATTTGATTTAAATAGAATTTGAAAGGTTTTAAAATAAATAAATTATGATTTTTCTATGTGTTAAAAATGTAATTTATGAATGGATTAACTGGATTTTGAAATATAACTTATGTTTGAAATTTGGAATTTTGACTAAAAATGATATTTAAGTTACATGAATAAAATGGACTTTAATTTTATTTGGAAAATGGTAAATATGATAAATTGATTTATATTTGAATTTAACTGATTTATTAAAGAATTATTGGTTTTCTATAAATTTAAGTGGTTGAATAAATGACTGTTGAAAACGAAATTTTAAAATAGAACTTGACTTGAAAATGTGAAATTTGAGTTTTAACTAAAGATGTTAAATTAATTAAATAAACTGGAAGTTTAGTTAAATTTGTGAAATGGTAATATAAATTTGAAATGTTAAGTTTTAATTAATGAAAGAAACGTATAGGTTGAAACGTATAGGTTTTAATTTATGAAAGAAACGTTATAGGTTTTAATTCATGAAAGAAACGTACAGGTTTTAATTCATGAAAGAAACGTACAGGTTTTAATTCATGAAAGAAACGTACAGGTTTTAATTCATGAAAGAAACGTATAGGTTTTAATTCATAAAAGAAACATATAGGTTTTAATTCATGAAAGAAACGTATAGGTTTTAATTGATGAAAGAAACGTATAGGTTTTAATTAATGAAAGAACGTATGGTGTTCTAATTAATGATAGGAACATGTAAATTCCTAATTAATGAAAGAAAGGTATCAGTTTTAATTAATGAAAGAAACGTATAAGTTTTTAATTAATGAAAGAAACGTGTAAAGTCCTAATTAATGAGAGAACATGAAAGTTTAATTAATGCAAGAACATGTAAAGTTTTAATTAAGAAAGAAACATGTAAAGTTTTAAGTATTGTGGTATTGATTTAATTAATAAATGTTCATTATTGTAATAGGAATATAAAATTTAAAACGTACATTTGACACGTAGATTTTAATCAATGTAATGGTGTATTTTAAATTGATTGAAATGATAAATGTTACTTACTGTAATAATAAAATGTAAGTTGATAACGTACATTTGATAAGCAAGTTTTAATTTATGTGAATGGCATACTTTAAATGATTAAAATAATAAAGTTTCTTTATTGTAATAATAATGTAAGTTAATAAGGTGCTTTTAACTTAACATAAGAATTTCGGTTTAATATATTACAGTAAGAAAGTTTATTTAACTATAAGGCTATGATAAATTGACATGTTAAAATTTTAAGCTTATCAATACTTTGATTATATACAATGTAAAGTGGAAAGTAGTACATTCCAAAAATACTATGATTCCTTAAGGTAACATTTCCAAAATGCTATGATAATTTAAAGGAATATTTCAAGTTTAATAAATTTAAAGAAATATTCAATGATTTGAAAATTTGGGTTTTATTTGAATGATATAATATTGAATTTTTTTTTTGGAATGGAAATGATACAATTGTGATATTGTTTTGAAATGAGTATGATATTTTGGTCTTGAAAGTATAAATTATTTGAAATAAATATCCATGGGTTATAATAACGATTGGTTGTTAAAGAGACCGGGATCAGATATTGTCTTATAGCCGGACAATACCGAAAACCACTTTAACAACCGTGTACGCGGTGGAGATTCCAGAATGAAGTAGGATGGCGGCGACGTTCTCGAGGTATGTTACGTGGACCCAACTCCCGTGAGTTGGCATATATGACTAAAACAGGAGCTATACCGGGCTACACAAAGGGTCGCACCCTTTCATCGAGCATGCTCCATCGGAAACTATTCTATGACTGTTGTGATTCGATTCGGTGGCGCCACTTTGATTCGGGGGTATTGTTCGAGGTGGGCGGAAGCTGCTGGCTTGCCGTCACCACCGGTCCGGGAGTGCAAACGGTGTATCCACCCTGGCATTTCCTTGCGTGCCGTGTCATATCCTTATATCGAGCCCACTACGATTTTGGTTTTAAAGATCCGACCGCGTTAAGGTTCACCATCCCCTTAACGCTATTTTCTATATGATTATACTTTACTGATTAGACACTACCGTATATAGCGTATATTACTACATAGTAAATAGTTTAACGGGTCCTTAGAGGATGGGCGGTCCCAAGCATCCTTTAAGTTACTGATGCATTTTGTTACTGTTCACTTGAGTTGATTTACAGTTTATAAGTATTTATGTCCTGACTCGAGGGTTTTGTGTTTTGCTTTACGCTCGGGTCAGATTGATTAAGTTAGCATTCAAGATTCACCTTCGGCGTTGGAGCTTTCCTTGAAGATCCAGCCATCTATTTTGTTTCAGTATCCAGTGGTTCAGTGATGTATCTGATTTGTACCTGATGTATCCTGTTACTCTTCTGTTGTATCTTATTTAACTCTGATGTATCTTATATTTTATATAGTAGCTTCATGAACTACTATCTCTTTTTCTTCCGCTGCATTTTTATATACTCTGTGTCTGTGATCTGTGATTTTTATTTACTGTATATTCTGAGGTTTGCCAAAATTTTATTTATAACGCGGTATTTTGAGCAATTCAATCCCGGCATGAGTGTCTACCTATACACTTATAATGGATGCGAATGGTTGAAAATACCGAGTCGTTACAGTTCATTTGGAACCAGAAAGGAAATAGGCTAGAAAGTGCCTATTTCAGACGTCTGAAATCAACGATTCAGACGTCTGAATTCTGTTTTGGAAAATATTTTATTTTCTAGATTCAGACGTCTGAATCCTTGATTTCAGACGTCTGAATCTGCACTATTTTTGCATATTTGCCTATTTGCTTGAGAATTCCAACTTTAATCGATTCGTGTGGATTCCCTTTTGTTATTATCACTTATTATCGACTTTGATGACATTTTCTTCGTGATTTTTGGGAATATCCATTTTGATGGATTCAGTATCGATTTCTTTGGGTTTTAATCACGTCTTTGAATGTGAATTTTAGTGATTGATTGTTTCTTCAATCTTTTTTGTGATTTGTCACTTTAAAAATGTAAAGGTTTCAATACTAGTAGTAAATATCAAAACTCTTTCATCAAAGTGATTTCAACACTATTTTATTCAAAGCTCGTTTCTTAAATCGTTTTCCAACCTATTAGTATATACAAACCTTTACCTCACTCGTATGAGAAATCTAATTAAACAGCTTAGTAAAACGAGTGGTATGAAACGCTTGCGTTTACTTCGTCGGTTAATTCTTGGACTTGTTCGATTGAATCCCTTGTGACAATTTTCTAGTGGAGATCTACAATTTGTTCGTAAATATTTAAGTTAAGCTAGTGGTTATGGGACATGAAGCTAAGCTCATATATTTACTATCTTACTGTAATTGACACTTCTCTTTGATCATGACGTTCATTTTATGATTTAGACTAGCAATTGTGCGATGTCTCTTTGTTTGCAAGGTTAGACTTGACCCCGCTTCTGTGTGATTTCAACTCACACATGTGGGTAGCGCCCCATGGTCTTCGGGCCGTTCGTGTGTCAAAAATTAATGGCTTGCTACCATGAGATAGTGTCTCGTTCGTGTGACACATATGTTGGTGAGTTTTCATGCTCCCGTTCGTGTGATAGGCCTCCCTCCTTTTTATGATTTCTGGATTTCGTGTGTTGAATTCTGGAATTTATGCTTTACCAATTTTAGTGATATTCATTGATATGATTTATCAATTTTTGGTGCATTGGTGAATTCGTGTGTCATTGACTTATTGTGAATACAAGTTTTGGGTATGAAACCCTTTTTGGATCTTTGTGAAGATTCTTGTGGTATTGAACGATCTTTTGTTGATCATCATTTGCATGCTTATAGTAGTATGCCATTATGGATATTATATGTTTATGCCATATCTTTTACTTTATATCATGCCATCTGATATTTATACCTAGACTGATCGGTTTATTATTTTCTTATAAATAATACTCGGGTCAGACCGAGATGTTACGCGGATGGTCGCTCCTCAACAGCCTTATTCTCCATGCTAGTTGACGGCATTACTCCGTAGTGTCCTTGACTAGCGTTTGGTATAGAGGTGGGGCATCACAACTTGGTATCAGAGCCAAACTTCGGAACAATGTAGAATAACTTAGCAAGGATCATCGTCCTAAGTCTATCTTAGGAGTCGTGCTTTAGGATTTAATTCGAGTCTTCGTACCGATTCATCCTATTTTCTTTATGATTCCTTGTTTTATCTATCAAGATTGCTTGATATTGATTTTGTGAATAACCTTCTTCTTCTTCCTTCTTTCTTTCTTAAGGAAGAGAAATGGTTAGACCAGGTCGTCCCAGAGATGGACCATCTAGTGCTCCACCCCAAGATGGAGTTTTTATGACTACCCAGCAACTTCTTGACCTTGTCATGAATGGTCAAGCAGCTGGTTCTAATCCGGAACCTACTCACCCTAAATCTGGGTTTGCACGTTTGTGCAATGATTACACCAACCTGGGTCGGAAGCCATTTAAAGGTTCTGAAACTGTCATCGAGGTCCAGGCCTGGTTGAGGACCTGTGATCGAATCTTCATTCGCACGAATCTCGTCGATCTTCACCGTGTTCAGGTGGCTTCCAGTATGCTCCAAGAGAGAGCATTGGACTGGTACGAACTTCTTATTTCTGAGATTAAAGAAGCGGATCTCACCTGGGAGCAATTCCGGGAACGCTTCGAATTAAAATTCGTGCCAGAAGCAGAGAAAGTGACATTGGATCGGCGTTTCATAGACCTTGTTCAGGTTGAAGTCTCCGCGACTGATTATGTTGCATCCTTCGAGTCACTTTCCAAATATGGGGTTGAATACATCAACACCCCATTGAAGAAGAACCAAAGATTTGTTTATGGCTTAAACAAAAATCTCAAGAAGCTATTACTTCTAAAATTAGAAGTTCCCTTCGACCAACTCATTGATATCGCTCTTCGTCTTGAAGAGGCAGATAGGGAAAGTGATGTTGAAGTGGTGGGTTCCAAACCAAACTTCAATAACAAGAAGAGGCCAAACAAATTCAAAGGCCCTTATCCCAGTAAAAAGGGTAAAAAGGCAACTCCTGCTGCGTAGACTTTTTCCTCTACTGAAGGGAAATGCTTTAACTGTGGTTCCAGAGACCATTTTGCGAACAAGTGTTCAAAGCCCCGTCGTTGTCGCTATTGTAAGAGCCCGGACCATTTTATGCATGTATGTCCCAAACTTCAAAATAGGAAGGAGGGAAAGCTTAATGTTGCTCAAGCCCCTGGCAACACATCTCGTGGTCAAGGTATATCTCATTCTATCCTTGATGGTATTATTATATTTCGTGATCAACCTATTCGAGTTCTCTTTGATATGGGTGCATCCCACTCTTTTATATCAAAGGAACTTGTCGACACCTTTTCTTTAAGTGTTGTTGCTTTAATGACTTCTTTGAGAATTTCGAATCCAATTGGTGGATCTGCAACTCTTAGTTTGCTTTGTAAAGATGTGGAGATTATTTTGTGTGATTTTCCTTTCCTAGCCGACTTGCATGTCATGCATCATTTAGGCTTTGGGATGATTTTGGGAATGGATTGGCTTAACCGTTATGAAGCTCATATCCTATGTCCTGAGCGGACTATTCATTTCGACATCCTCAATCTGTTAAGCAAATTTCTATTATTCTCTAAGATTCGGATTCCACTTTATCTGCATCTTTATATTTAGATATATAAAGTACGTCAATTGTATTGCTAAAATGTCGATTTAACAGTGCAGGCCATTAAAACAAAGCTTACCCATCATAAGACTAAGCAATCCCTGACATCACTCAACAAATGAATATCTAGCCGCAAAAATTCCATATTCGAATCCTATATAAGAAGTGCTTCAAGCAAACAGTTAGTGGTTCCGCCAGAAGTAGACCTTCCTAACTAATTGTGATCGTTTGTGCAAACAAACATTCGATTAATTAGCCTGTGGCTACCCCTGCGAACTCACTTAACAATGAAGTACACTTCTTTGAATAGAATAAGCTACTTGCAAATGAAAGGAATGTGCGCTTGGAAACGATAACAGGAAAACGCTGATATGAACAAATGGCGAAAAGACATGGGTGAGCAGGCATCAAACAGCAAAAGACCTCCTCGGAGGCACAAGCCCTTTTCGGAGGCACAACTCTTCGGAGGATAAAGACCTCTAACGGGCCTCGCCAGAAAAAGAGAGCTCTTTCTCGATAGAAAGTTGTGGACTAATCAGTCCGCCTCGTGAATCCATCCAACTGAGAGAAGGAGACTCCAAACTTCTAGGAAAAAGCCCTACTCAGAGGCACGCATTCCACCGAGATCTGAAATAAAACTTCACAAGTGCTGGAATGTGAAAAGCCCTCTTCGGAGGCACAACTCTTCAGAGGATAAAGACCTCTAACGGGCCTCGCTAGAAAAGGAGAGCTCTTTCTCGATAGAAAGTTGTGGACTGATCGGTGGCACAGGAAACTCATTAATTTGTGTCCGCCCCGTGAATCCATCCAACCGAGAGAAGGAAAATCCAAACTTCCAGGCAAAAGCCCTACTCAGAGGCACACATTTCACCGTGACCTGAAATAAAACTTCACACGATTCGAAATGTGAAAAGCCCTCTTCGGAGGCCCGCTTCCCAGCGGACAGGGAAAAGATAAAATCCTCTCCCCAGAGGCAGAAACAAAAAAGCCCTCTCCTCGGAGGCACAAACAAAAAAGCCCTCTCCCCGGGGGCACAACCAAAAAGCCCTCTTCCCAGAGGCATAATCAAACAAAAAGCCCTCTTCCCAGAGGCACAATCAGACAAAAGCCCTCTTTGGAGGCACAAGCAGGTCGAAGCCCTTTTTTGAAGGCCCACTTTACCACAAAGGAAAATTCACTTGCTGAAATAAAAGTGACTTTCTCCGAAAGTGAAGTGTAAAAAATTCGACAAAAAGAAAAGAGAGAAAGCTTCTCCAATATGAGGCGCATTCTACTAAGTCAGAAAAATATTTCCTTAAAACGGAAATATTATCTTATAAAGTACAGATGCAAACCTCCTTCAAATGGAAAAGTTGTTCTCTAAAGAAAGAATACAAGTCTTCTCAAAACAGAAGAATTGTTCTTCAAAATTCTGCCAACGTGAAAGAGATTGCAATAAACTATGGTATGGGGGCAATATAATATAGTCACAAAAATAAAAAACAATGCTCAAGCAACATACCATAGGTTTATTGCAACATCACACATAGAGAATAAAGAAACTTGTATATATAAAAAAAATGGAAAATAAATGCATTCTCAAATACAGACAGGAGTTTGTATAAGTAAAAGAATCATTTTATTTCATACTATGAAATTTTTTACATACATGCGCAGGTTTCAAAATAAAAGAAGGCAGGGACCGGTACCCGCACAATCTCCAGTCAACACAAGCTTATATACAAGCAAAAAGAAAAAAGCGAGATAAAAAGCACAGGACCAAAGCCATCATTTCTTCTTCCTTCCACCTTTTGAGCCTACGCCTGGCCGGATGACCAACTTCTTGGGCCGGCTTGTAAGAGTAGAGGAAGAAGGAGAAAGGGGAACAATTGGACTTTCTTCTGCTTTTTCCTCGCCGGCTAAAGCTTCCTTCTTCTTCTTTGAGACTCCACTTTTCCCCCTCTTCTTAGAAGAAGACCCGCTTCCTGGAGTGAAAAGTGTGGTTAACGGCGTATCGTCAAAACCAGTTGGTTCCGGAGTCTTTTCACCCTCTTCAGGTTCTTCTCCCTTATGTTCTTGTGAAGCAATGGGATCGTCCACGTCTCGAAGAGCTTCTATTTGCTCCTTTTGTGATCCCGGTTGAGAGGCAGAAGGAGGAGTGACCTGAAGAGACGGAGGAGGAATAACTGGAGGAGGGAAAGTCTAAACAATACTTGGTTCTTTCTCTATAGGAGAAGAAAAGTTAAAGTCAGTATTCCTCCTAAAAAGAGGAGATAATGGCTCATTGACACTTAAGAAATAAGCAAGAAGCTCATCGAACTCAGTCGAAGCGAACAAGCAGCCCGCTTGAGCGAGATCAACATTGAGGTTACCTGGAGAAGTAGACTTCACTATGTCAATTTCGAAGTCCTGCGCTTCGGCGCTTCCTTGAGCCTCATCTCCAGTGTGGGCGGTGGTGCTTTCAGTAACAGCTTTAGTGGGAGGAGGAGAATGGGAATTGGAGCCAGCAATATCGATATCCGCTGAAACTGAAGGAAGAACTGGGTCGGTTGAAACTGTCTTTCCAAAATGTTCTCCTTCTGTCGTTTCAGCTCTCTCTTTGGTAAGCTGCTCTTTTCCCCTCGCAAGAGCGGCACATGCATCATCATCTAGATAATGCGCCATTAAATCCACTTCGGCATATCCGGCTCCTCCAAACATGTCAAGTATGGCCTCCCACACTTTGGCCAAAGTGATTTCATATGCCGGCCCCAGAAACTTAAGGCTGCCACGCCCCAGAACTGTAACAACCCTGAATTTTCTGATTATTGTAATTCTATATTTTAATTATTTTAATTTAAATTCCTAATTTAAAAACTTTATTTTATTTGTTAAAATGAATATATTTTGTTATTTGAAATATAAATGTTGATTTTGATGTGGATTAGAATTTCAAACATTCATAAATTGAATATTTCCAGAAAATGTGAATTTTGTTCAAAATGGTCAAACTTTGACTTTTAAATTTAAAATTTTAAGTTTGAAAATTTGAATTTTATCTTTTATTATGAAAGTAAATAAAATTTTAAGAACACTACTTTTCGTTTCGTTGAAATCTGATTTATAATGTGAAAGTTATGCCTTTTTAACTATTATGTGAAATTTGCTGTATTTAACAAAATTGTTTATTTTAAATTATATAAATAATATTTTATCTGGTCATGTAATGTTCTAATTCATATTTATATGGGTAAGTAACATGTATTGTATATATTTTGGTTTTAAAACATTTTTGAAAGTGTAATTGACATTTTCCAATGTCAGTTGTATTCTGTTTATAATTTTTAATTTCTAGTTTCAATTAATTAAAGAAATTCTTTATTTATTTTTCTATTTTTTTTAAGATTTTCATTTTTATTTAATTTATACTTTATTTTTTTCTCATTTATTTTATTTATTTGACATTTTATTTGTTTTAAAGTGAAATAGAAATTTGTCTAGAGCCAATGGTATTTTATTTGTAATTTTCATGTCCTGTTTCCAATTTTTAAACAATTTCTTTATTTATTTTTCTATTTTCTCTAAGTTTAATTATTTTTTTACTTTAAATATGTTTAGGAAATTACTTTATTTCAAAATTTTGCTTTAGAATATTTTTAAAATGAAGTAGATATTTTTCCAAAGCCAATGATGATTTAATTGTAATTTTTGAACCCTGTTTTGGAATTTTAAGCAATTTCTTTAATTCTTTTTCCATTTTATTTAAAATTTATTATTTATTTTATTTTATATTACTTTATTTCGTTTTTAAAGTCAAATTACTGAAATTTTAATTAATTTATTTGAATAAAAGAAAATAGAAAACAAAGAGTCAAAACCTTTCATTTTCCTGTGACCTTTCCTTTCTTTGTCTTTTCCTCTTCTTGCCTTTTCACTTCCTTTCTTTTGGCCGACCATTTTTTTTCATTGCTGTGTGTTTTCTCTTGTGTTTTCACATGAATAATAAGTTTCTCACTTTCAAACTCACGGCTATCTTCAACAAGAAAAAAAATGACTTCATCTCCTTCGTCTTTTCACTATTTTTCAATGTTTTTCACCTTCCTCTTCTCCTGTCTTTGCTCGGGTCCACCACCTTCATCTCCACCCACCACCACCATCACCATACATACCAGCAACCATCACCTATTCCCACCTCCAGATCTGGCCATGCCACTTTGATGATGCCATCACCACAAAATTTCAAAGTTCCACCAAAAACCAAGCATAGCCAAGCTTTAGATTCCACCATACCCTTCCTATTTCACTTTGGCCACCCCCTTAGACACCACCACCAGTAGCTACCCCTCCTCCAGACACCACTTCAGCCATCTCTACCTTTGTCCAGGTCTGAAATCCCATAGGCCGAACCCACTAGCTTTTGGTCGAGCCAAATTGTTGAACTAAAGTTGCCTTTTTGCCTTGTTTCTTTTATATGCTCCATGTTTCACCTCTATACTTCATCTTCATGTTGCCGCGCTATTTTGATGCCATAACCTGAGATTAAAACACATCATGGCCAAGCCTAGGTCCAGCTATGGCTAAGCTTTTGAATGGTTAAAGCATGGTAAAGTCGTTTTGTCCATTGTTGCATTTTAAATTCAAATTGTTTCAATGTGTTTGGTGTTAAATATATTCGTATTTATGTTACATTGTCTTGGTTTGGTTGTTGCATACAAGATCATCATCTAGGCTCCCCACTCACTTGAATCCAATATTGTGATGTATCGTGCTTGTCGTTCCTTTGGAATCATTTTGTGTGTCGTAGTGGTCTTCAGCTTGAAAAGGAGAGTCTTTCTCACTCTGACATTTATACTTATGAAATAGTGAATTGATGACAAGTGTTTAGTAATATAAAATGTTATGCAAGTTAATGATGATCATATGATATGCTATGCCATGTTATTACCATGTTAAAACTGTTAATTATCACCTGACATCTGATATATGACATTATATTGTGACATTAGCATTGTTTATATTGTTTATGCATATATTCACACTGTAAGTTCCCTATTGGAATAGAATGTAACGACCCAGAATTTTGGGCAATATCAATTTAATAATCTGTATTAATAATTAAATTGATTTGATAATTTTCTTTATAATTTTAATTTAAAATTTGTGAATTTAATCTTTTAAAGGTTGGTGAATTTTTAATATGGCAATGTGGATAAGAATTGTTTTTTTCAAAGCTAATGAAATTTTATCTATTTATAATATATACATTTGATTTATATATTGTGAATAGGATATCTTCTGTTTTAATTAAAGATTAATTTTCAAATTGTAATATATATGTATGTATATGTTATAATTTGAGTTGTTTGAAATTTAATTTAATCTATTAACAATTGATGTATGAATGAGTACTGTAATTTTAAAACTTAATAGTTTTCAAAGGTTAAATTTAAAGATTTATTCATTTGCTTTCAAAATGTAAGATAATTGTTTATTTTAATATAATAGTTTATAAAGGATTTAATCAAAGTTTTCTTTATGTTTTCTCTAAAGTTTTTGATTTAAAATGGTTAAAAATGTATATGTATAATGTTTTAGATTTTAAATACATATATAAGAATTATTTGCATTTTTATTAAGTATCAAAATATTTCTTTAAAAAGGTAAGCTATTTATAAAATAAAGGTTTACAATGATTTCACACTTGTATTTATTAAAATCCAAAAGCTTATTTTCATAAAAACATTTCGTTCATGTGTATAAACATTTTATAAATACATATAAATACATAAGCAAGCATTTATTAACAAAGTAACTTAATTATGTAAGTTTATATTACATTTAAATTAAATGATAAATTAATTAAAAATATTCAAACATGTGTAAACATGTTATCATCTCAAAAACACATGTAAAGTAAGTAAGCTAATAGGATGACAATTGTAAATTCTTAAGGGACATGTGTCTTTATTTTAAAAATTTTACTTTCTTTAATTTTAAATAAATATAACACTATGCCTTCATTTCATTTCTTAGTTTATTTTTCTTAACCCAAAAAAAAGGGCAACCAGAATTTTATCAAACCTGAGATCAAAACCAAAAGCAAAGTTAAAATCAGAAAATAAAATTCAAAAGTAAGATAAAAGCAAATCTGCAACAATTCAAATCTGCAATTATTAAGCCTGCAAAAATCAACCGCAAACAACAAATTTGAAGTTCTTCTCAACATCAACCTGCAAGTTTCCACTTTTAATCAACAATTGTAAAGCATGCATGCAAAGGAAATTTCAAAAGCATAATCAAAGCAAATACATTTTTCTGAATTATAGTTCAAGCGTGGGAAAAAGAAATCTTGCTCTGTTCTCTGCCTTCTTAAAAATGGTGAGTAATCATTTTTTTTTAAAACAGTTTTAAATAATATCTGTAGTGAATTCCATATGCATGTGTTGGATGTTGCTATAATTATATATATTTGTTTACTTGAAATTTTGTTGTGTATGCCAGTTAGAAGTATGAAATGTCAGAGGATACAGGGCATGTATAAATTTATGTCCTCTTCTTATTTACTGGGTTTGAATTTCTTAAGGAAATTTAAAATCTCTAATTCAAAACTAATAATGGGTATTGTTTAGTAAGTGACATTTGTTTGTTCATATGTACTGAAGGTTCTAAAGATAGATTATGGAAATTTGGAACTAATAAACAATTTTTTTAAACAAGAATAACAGTAAGTAATGAAATATGGTCAAAAATAAAACATCTTAATTTCTAAATTTGATTATATATACAGATTGGTGATAGGAAATCATGAATTTAGATACGAAGTTTGTAATTTCTAGTTTAGTAATTTATTCGAAATGGGGTTTGAATGTATTAGGAATTTTTGTGAACTGCAGTTGATTTACTTGATAAATTGAGTTAATATTTGGATTGAAGCTTGCTTGAATGTTATAGATGAGGGGAAAAATACTTACAAATTTTTCCAATAAACAATTTGATCGTAATCGATCGAAATAGGGTTTTGTTCCTGTATTTGAAGTCGATGCTAATTTGGGATTTTCGTCATTGATATGTGACCGGAATCATGCGCACATGGGGGAAATTGGAGTTCGAATCATGACGTCTCGATGGTGAAGACGGTAGGGGTTGGACGGCGTCAGGGCGATGGCCGTGGAGGGTTTAAGGTAGGGAGGTTGCTGCAGTTTCGAGCATGAAGGGTCAAAATTCGAGTCGAGTATGATTTCTTGGATCTGGGTGCTCGGTCGAGAAGTTGGGGTTGCGTGTGATGGTGGTTGGGCGTCACAACGACTGTTGGTGGCCGGAGGCGAGAGGAGACGTGCACCGTGCACGTTTGTATACACTGGAGTTTTTCGTTTGGGGAAGACAATGGGTAGCTCGAAGATGCTCTCGGGATTTTAGCGTGTTGGACTCGAAGTCGTGGTGGTTTGGGGTTGCTTCGGTGTT
The DNA here is from genome assembly GCA_030765085.1 of Allium cepa. NCBI lineage: Eukaryota > Viridiplantae > Streptophyta > Magnoliopsida > Asparagales > Amaryllidaceae > Allium > Allium cepa. Next base: position 814,753,274 of record CM060931.1, read on the forward strand.
GACTCGGGTTGGTTAGTGATTTGCTTCGGGATTTTCTTTTGGGTGCTGTCTGGTAATAGATATCACTAGGTTGCATTATAACTCGAGTCGTTTAAATAAAAAATTCAAGCATCTTACCACAAACAAGTCTTATTAAGTAAAACGAATTTTCAAAGTTTAAAACTTGTTTGTTTTGAAATTAAGTTATTCAAACTTTGAAATGTAAATTGAATTTACTTTCAAATTTAAACGTTTGAGATGTTTTCTTTAAAAGTAAGTTTACTTAATTAAAGTTTGAACTTTAGTATAAAAAAAGTGTTTGAATTTAAAGTTTTAAAGAAAAATTAAGAAGTAATGTTTTAGAAACAAGATTCCAAATTATATTGGAAAGGTAAGTTTAAACTTGATAATTTAAAGTGTTTTAAATTTTGAAATGATTCATAAATGCTTTATCTACAAGTAAGGTTATTATTAGGATTTTGTAAATCAAGTTTAATAATTTTTCTTTGAATTAATAAGATTTAAATTTATTCAAATAATTTATCTATAAAGATAATTAAGGTTAAATTATTTGAATATGACTTAAGAATACTTAATTAAGTATAATTGTTAATAAGTAAGAGATTAAATAAGATTTATAATTTTCTTAATTAATTAAAGATTTTCTTTAATTATAAGAATATTAGTTAATTAATTAATTGTTTAATTAATTTTAAATAATTAGTTAATTATTTAATTTAATTTTAAATAATCACTTAATTATGGATTAATTAAGTGTAATTACTTAATAAATAATCAATGGTTAATAATTGAATATAATTAGAATGGCAATTACTTATGGAAGTAATTTGAGAAGTTACTCATGAGAGTAATTAAAGTGGATGTGATTTATGGGTAATCACTTAATGTTATCAATTGAGGAATTGATTAATTTAATTGTTGAAGTTAATTAATTATGAAGTGATTAATTAATTAAAGAATTAAGAATTGTTTAATGATGGAATTAATTATTTATTAAGTAATTAATTAAGAGATTAATTAAGATTTATTAAAGGAAGTAATTAGAGATAAATACTTATGTAAGTAGTTAAGAGTTAATTACTTAATTATTTAGTTAATCAATCAATGTGATTAATTAATTAATGAATTTAACTTAAGATTAATTACCAAGTGTAATTAATTAAATTGTAATTAATTAATAAAGTAATTAATTAAGAATTTATTTATTAATTTAATTGTTTAATAATTACTTAATGAAGTAATTAAAGATTAATTAATTGAATTAATTAATCAAGGATTAATATAATTAAATTAGAAATTAATTAAGAAGTTAATTAATTTAGCTAAGTAATTACAAATTGTTAATTACTAATTATGATTAATGAGTTGATTAATTATAAGTTAATTAGTTAATTAAAGCATTACTAATTAATAAGGATCATTAATTAATGTGATTAATGATATTAATCAAGGTTGATTAATATAAGTGTTTAATTTAAATGTGATTAATTGTAATTAACTAAGAATTTATGGAATTAAATATAGTTAATTAATTAATGAATGATCATTAATTATTGTAATTAATGATAGTAATTAAAGGGTTAATTACTGAATATGGATAGGATAATTACTTGGATGTAATTAAATACAATTAATCAAGGAAGATTAATTAGTGAAGATCATTAGAGATGATTAATTTATTTTATTTGGAGTAATAATAAATGAAGAAGGATTCAAGTAATCCAAGTGATTAAGAGTTAATCAATTCTGTTATGGATGAATGGTTGATATTGGATGTTGATTGATATTGGGTGTTTGGTTGATACTGGATGATTTGGATATCTATGAGATATGTGATGCTGTTGTGTGAGATGAATGTTTGATTTGAATAATCTCTTATGATAATATGATTCATCTATCTGCTTATATCATCCTGAATATTAGTTTAAATTGTTTAAACCCTTAAGTACAACTTGGACACTAAAATATCGTTTGGTTTCGGTGAGACCGGGATCGGGTTTCCATATTTGGAATCCGAAAACCACATTGACTCTAATTAAACGTTAGGTCTTGTATCCAAGTGGAGCAAGTGAAGACTCGAGGTACGTCAGTATAACTCTGTGGATGATTCCGTAATGAGTTGACGGAACAGTGCTTATAGATTCGAGATGGTGAATTAGAGTGCAAGGGCTATGGTCGTTGACTCTGAGGGTGATTCCAATAATGAGTGCAACGAAATAGTGCCTTCGGTTTCATTCGAACCCGGAACGAACTTGTATAGATTGAATGCTTTCAGAACATCGTCAGATGGACGATGAGCATTCTAAGATAGATGTGTTCTATAAAGGTAATCGTAACCTCAAGCCTCATCAACCGGGAATGGCTAAAACATGGGAGGTGCAGCAAGGCTTCGTAGGTAGCTCCCACTTGAGAGTGAGATTTACCCCTGTCTAGAGGTCCCTTTCTATTTCGGCTTAGCGTGTGGTTGGTCGCGCCAACTATGGGGTGGTCTTGTTCGGTACTGTCCTGTAAGGGATGGTTCCGGCCTTGTGTTGCAGGGGAGTTAGGGTGGCTCCTCGGTACGTTAATCTAGGCCACGTAGTGTGACGTGAGGTACCCAGTAGCCCTGCCATTGATGGAAACCCATTCTTCCTACGAGACCCTACGGTTTTGTTTGTATACTTATGTAGCTGGAATTTAATAAATCTAGCAATTTCGGCTATTTCTTATTTACTTGAAAACCCTAGACACTATTATAATATCACTGGATTTCCTATCAAATGTTTTGGTTAGCGTAAGGTAAACACTTTTCCATATTTATGTGTGGAAGTCTTATGTGATACCTTTTCTATTCAAAGGTTTTCCAAAGTTAAGTAATTTTAACCCGTTTACTCAAACCAGACCCTTGTCTGACCCTAGTGTTTATTTTCTGTTTTATTAAACTCTTGGGTACTCATATTATGTATGAGTAGTCAAGTGGATCAGGTTAGCTTGACGAATTCTAGAGGAGATATGGAGCAGGAGGCTTCCACGTGTAGATATATATTGATTCCGCTGTGTTTGTTATATTTGTTACTGTAGTGCTTGAGTTGTATAGTTAGACAGATGTTTATAACTGTCTATTATCTGTTGTTTAAGTTGTGTACTCTGATGTAATGTGATACTATGTAACATTTTATGAGGTATATTATATTTTGTTCGTACCGCTGTGAGTTCTCTGATGTTGTTCTGTTTCTTCTTTCTCTTTCTTTTCTTCTTCTATCCCTTACTTTCTTCAAGATGATGCGATTTCCTGGAGATAGGAAATCGGGTCGTTGCATTTGGTATCAGAGCATTAGGCTGAGTGAATACCTAGATTCTGTAGTGGCGTCTTTCTTAAGAGAGCGTACTTGTAATTTTTATATATAACTATATATATATACCTGATCTGTTGGGTTATCTGTTCGGATTTTCCAACATAAGTTTTAGAGATAGATGGAATAGTGGTTTGTGTGTGTAACACGACTACCACTAATGGAAGAGGTCCATAGGTTGAGGTTGGAAGTATTTGTCGAGACTATAGACCTAATACCGTCTCGAGTGAGATTTGTAGTTTGGAGTAAGGATTTCTCTGATATCCGAAGGAAATCTTTTTGAAGATTCGGAGTTATCTTTGAAGTGTAAGTTTGGATTTCGCTCGGGTAAGCGAATTTTTCTTAAGTTTGGATCTGTTGGAAGTGTAGAAGTAAGTGGTGGTATTTTGATAACTGCGTGATGAGATGCAGTATCCTTGGATATTTTTTCAAAGATGTTTTCTCTTGAAGCAGTTTTAGAAGTGGTTGAGGAGCAGTCTTTATCTGCCAAAGGGAAGATTCATCTGTGTAGAAGTTGTTTGGATCTTCAGCAAGAAGATTGGCTGTTTTGGAATATGAGGCTAAGGTCTATAAGTTGTTTTGTTTCGGCATGATCTCATTGTCATTCCTTAAGGAGTGCGAGATGTTGATGCTTGGTTTTGAGTCCGAGTTCTTGTATGCCATCTCGGAGGTCCGTTGTATGGTTTGTTGTTGGTTTTGGTTTTGGAGAAGCCTTTGGATTAGAATTTTAGTTAACCGTGGTAGCAGTGCAATTCGAAGTGTTTGGTGTGCCGATGAGGAGATCTTTTAGCTTTGCTGTATCATCGGGGTAGAGTTTGGAAGCAGCAGTAGTGTGGTTATTTCTCCGTTGGTTCAGAAATCTTGGTGGTTCTTCTATCCGCAGTCTGTGCAGTCGGTGAATGCTTTTTTTGAATGGTTAACCTTGTTTGGAAAGGTTTTAGGCTGCTCTAATTGGTAAAGAGAGGACAGTTTGTTTGGAATCCGAACTAGGTAGGATCGCAAAAGTGACTTGCGATTAGTTTGGAATTTATCTTGGGTGATCTATTGTTTGAGGCTGAGGATTCTCATGAGGAAGTAGGAGCTACTGAAGTTTGTCTGCATCTGGAGTTGAGTTCCAAACTATTTTGGTTCTGGAAGTAATTCTGGTAGTTAGCCTGGAAGTTGGATGGTTCTTGGAGTAAGGAGAATTTGGTATAGCAGCTCAGAATTATTTCTGGAATTGGAATTGGACTGATCTAGCTTTTGGAATAGGATTCTGTTTGAGGTTGTGTGACCATGTCTGATGTGTCACTCAGATTTTGATGGATTTGATGAACAAAGTTTCCCTGAGATATTGGATAAGTTTGTATTCGTGTTCATCAACAGTACTCTTATCTATTTAGGAACCAAAGTGAGCAGCGGAAGCGAGGTAGCAGCTGTGCAAGGAAGGAAGTAAGTTTTGTTGCTATTGCATGAGTAGTAGAGCTTGTGCTCTGGATTTCGACGGATCTTGGAGGACTTTTCTGTTAAATAGGATCTAGGAACTGTTTGCTTAGATCTAGTTGTTTATGGAAGTATCTGCATAGGCTGAGCTGATCAGGAGAAGATTGGCAGCCCAGGATTGTCTGTTAAGTTACAGATATGAGATAAGAAGTTTTGCAATTCGAAGTTGGAGACTTCAGTGTTGTTAAAATTCTCCGATTAAGAGAACAGTTATTGGATAAGATTGGTTGGTTAGTGCTGAGGCATTTGAAGATTTCTTAGCTATGTTTTGATAGGATGAGATTTAATTGCCAGTTTGGATAGTTGGAATTCATTTTGTAACACGTGTCTCTGAGGAAGTACGTGTATGATTCATCAATTGGTTGTTGAATCTGTAGTTCAGTTGGATTTAGAAGTTGAGCTGGACTTGGGTATAGTCTGATGTTCTGTCCAGATTGATAGATCTGGAGATGAGAGGAGCTCTGGATTTTTGTTGTATAGTCAGTTTGTTGGCTTTTGTAGAGCGAGTCTTCCGGAGATTTATACTTGGGAAACTCGAGACAGTGTTAGAAGATTTATTCTGATTTGTGTCAGAATAATTAGTTAGGTTTGTTTGTGTGATTGATTGCTTTGGTTGTTAGTTACTGGATGTTAGGTAAGCTTTGCTGTTTGAAATTAAAATATGTGCTAGGTTATTAAATTACCTTTGCTTTTAAATTTCGGGGACGAAATTCTTTTAAGGGGGGGAGTGTAACGACCCGGAATTTTAGGCAATATGAATTTAATAATCTGTGTTAGTAATTAAATTGATTTTATAATTTTCTTTATAATTTTAATTTAAAATTTGTGAATTTAATCTTTTAAAGGTTGATGAATTTTTAATATGGCAATATGGATAAGAATTGTTTTTTTCAAAGCTAATGAAATTTTATCTATTTATAATATATACATTTGATATATATATTGTGAATAGGATATCTTCTGTTTTAATTAAAGAATAATTTTCAAATTGTAATATATATGTATGTATATGTTATAATTTGAGTTGTTTGAAATTTAATTTAATCTATTAACAATTGATGTATGAATGAGTATTGTAATTTTAAAACATAATAGTTTTCAAAGGTTAAATATAAAGATTTATTCATTTGCTTTCAAAATGTAAGATAATTGTTTATTTTAATATGATAGTTTATAAAGGATTTAATCTAAGTTTTCTTTATGTTTTCTTTAAAGTGTTTCATTTAAAATGGTTAAAAATGTATATGTATAATGTTTTAGATTTTAAATACATATATAACAATTATTTGCATTTTTATTAAGTATTAAAATATTTCTTTAAAAAGGTAAGCTATTTATAAAATAAAGGTTTACAAAGATTTCACACTTGTATTTATTAAAATCCAAAAGCTTATTTTCATAAAAACATTTCACTCATGTGTATAAACATTTTATAAATACATATAAATACATAAGTAAATATTTATTAACAAAGTAACTTAATTATGTAAGTTTTATTACATTTAAATTAAATGATAAATTAATTAAAAATATTCAAACATGTGTAAACATGTTATCATCTCAAAAACACATGTAAAGTAAGTAAGCTAATAGGATGACAATTGTAAATTCTTAAGGGACATGTGTCTTTATTAAAAATTTTACTTTCTTTAATTTTAAATAAACATAACACTTTGTCTTCATTTCATTTCTTAGTTTATTTTTCTTAACCCAAAAAAAAGGGCAACCAGAATTTTATCAAACCTGAGATCAAAACCAAAAGCAAAGTTAAAATCTGAAAATAAAATTCAAAAGTAAGATAAAAGCAAATCTGCAATTATCAAGCCTGCAAAAATCAACCTGCAAACAACAAATTTGAAGTTCTTCTCAACATCAACCTGCAAGTTTCCACTTTTAATCAACAATTGTAAAGCATGCATGCAAAGGAAATTTCAAAAGCATAATCAAAGCAAATACATTTTTCTGAATTATAGTTCAAGCCTGGGAAAAAGAAATCCTGCTCTGTTCTCTGCCTTCTTATATGGTGAGTAATTTTTTTTTTCAAAAACAGTTTTAAATAATATCTGTAGTGAGTTCCATATGCATGTGTTGGATGTTGCTATAATTATGTATATTTGTTTACTTGAAATTTTGTTGTGTATGCCAGTTAGAAGTATGAAATGTCAGAGGATACAGGGCATGTATAAATTTATGTCCTCTGCTTATTTACTGGGTTGAATTTCTTAAGGAAATTTAAAATCTCTCAATAAAACTAATATTGGGTATTGTTTCATAAGTGACATTTGTTTGTTCATATGTACTGAAGGTTCTAAAGATAGATTCTGGAAATTTGAAACTAATAAACAATTTTTTTAAACAAGAATAACAGTAAGTAATGAAATATGGTCAAAAATAAAACATCTTAATTTCTAAATTTGATTATATACACAGATTGGTGATAGGAAATCATGAATTTAGATACGAAGTTTGTAATTTATAGCTTAGTAATTTTTTCGAAACGTGGGTTTGAATGTATTAGGAATTTTTGTGAACTGCAGTTGATTTACTTGATAAATTGAGTTAATATTTGGATTGAAGCTTGCTTGAATGTTATAGATGAGGGGAAAAATACTTACAAATTTTTCCAACAAATAGTTTGATCGTAATCGATCGAAATAGGGTTTTGTTCCTGTATTTGAACCCGATGCTAATTTGGGATTTTCGTCATTGATAAGTGACTGGAATCATGCGCACATGGGGGAAATTGGAGTTCGAATCGTGACGCCTCGATGGTGAAGACGGCATGGGTTGGACGGCGTTAGGGCGATGGCCGTGGAGGGTTTAAGGTAGGGAGGTTGCTGCAGTTTCGAGCATGAAGGGTCAAAATTCGAGTCGAGTATGATTTCTTGGATCTGGGTGCTCGGTCGAGATGTTTGGGTTGCGTGTGATGGTGGTTGGGGGTCACAACGACAGTTGGTGGCCGGAGACGAGAGGAGACGCGCACCGTGCACGTTTGTATACAATGGAGTTTTTCTTTTGGGGAAGACAATGGGTAGCTCGAAGATGCTCTCAGGATTTTAGCGTGTTGGACTCGAAGTCGTGGTGGTTTGGGGTTGCTTCGGTGTTGACTCGGGTTGGTTAGTGGTTTGCTTCAAGATTTTCTTTTGGTTGCTGTCTGGTAATAGATATCACTAGGTTGCATTATAACTTGAGTCGTTTAAATTAAAAATTCAAGCATCTTACCACAAACAAGTCTTATTAAGTAAAACGAATTTTCAAAGTTTAAAACTTGTTTGTTTTGAAATTAAGTTATTCAAACTTTGAAATGTAAATTGAATTTACTTTCAAATTTAAACGTTTGAGATGTTTTCTTTAAAAGTAATTTTACTTAATTAAAGTTTGAACTTTAGTATAAAAAAAAGTGTTTGAATTTAATGTTTTAAAGAAATATTAAAAAGTAATGTTTTAGAAACAAGATTCCAAATTATATTGGAAAGGTAAGTTTAAACTTGATAATTTAAAATGTTTTAAATTTGGAAATGATTCATAAATGCTTTATCTACAAGTAAGGTTATTATTAGGATTTTGTAAATCAAGTTTAATAATTTGTCTTTGATTAATAAGATTTAAATTTATTCAAATAATTTATCTATAAAGATAATTAAGGTTAAATTATTTGAATATGACCTAAGAATACTTAATTAAGTATAATTGTTAATAAGTAAGAGATTAAATAAGATTTATAATTTTCTTAATTAATTAAAGATTTTCTTTGATTATAAGAAGATTAGTTAATTAATTAATTGTTTAATTAATTTTAAATAATTAGTTAATTATTTAATTTAATTTTAAATAGTCACTTAATTATGGATTAATTAAGTGTAATTACTTAATAAAGTAATCAATGGTTAATAATTACTTAATGAAGCAATTAATGTGTTGACAGAATAGTGCTTATAGATTCGAGATGGTGAATCAGAGTGCAAGGGCTATGGTCGTTGACTCTGAGGGTGATTCCAATAATGAGTGCAATGAAATAGTACCTTCGGTTTCGTTCGAACCCGGAACGAACTTGTATGGATTGAATGCTTTCAGAACATCGTCAAGTGGACGAGGAGCATTCTAAGATAGATGTGTTCTATAAAGGTAATCGTAACCTCAAGCCTCATCAACCGGGAATGGCTAAAACAGGGGAGGTGCAACAAGGCTTCATGGGTAGTCCCCACTTAAGAGTGAGATTTACCCTTGTCTAGAGGTCCCTTTCTATTTCGGCTAAGTGTGTGGTTGGTCGCGCCAACTACGGGGTGGTCTTGTTCGGGGCTGTCCAGTAAGGGATGGTTCCGTCCTTGTGTTGCAGGGGAGTTAGGGTGGCTCCTCGGTACGCTGATCTAGGCCACGTACTGTGACGGGTGGTACCCCAGTTGCCCTGCCATTGATGGAAACCCATTCTTCCTACGAGACCCTACGGTTTTGTTTGTATACTTATGTAGTTGGAATTTAATAAATATAACAATTTCGGCTATTTCTTATTTACTTGAAAACCCTAGACACTATTATAATATCAGTGGATTTCCTATCAAATGTTTTGGTTAGCGTAAGGTAAAAACTTTTCCATATTATGTGTGGGAAGTCTTCCGTGATACCTTTTCCTTTCAACGGTTTTCCAAAGTTAATTAATTTTAATACGTTTACTCACACCAGACCCCTGTTTGACCTGAGTGTTTATTTTCTGTTTTATTAAACTCTTGGGAACTCATATTATGTATGAGTATTCAAGTGGATCAGGTTAGCTTGACGAATTCTGGAGGAGATATGGAGCAGGAGGCTTCCACGTGTAGATATATATTGATTCCGCTGTGTTTGTTATATCTGTTACTGTAGTGCTTGAGTTGTATAGTTAGACTGATGTTTATAACTGTCTATTATCTGTTGTTTAAGTTGTGTACTCTGATGTAATGTGATACTATGTAATATTTTATGAGGTATATTATATTTTATTCGTTCCGCTGTGAGTTCTCTGATGTTGTTCTGTTTCTTCTCTCTCTTTCTTTTCTTCTTCTATCCCTTTCTTTCTTCAAGATGATGCGATTTCCTGGAGATAGGAAGTCGGGTCGTTGCATTTGGTATCAGAGCATTAGGCTGAGTGAATACCTAGACTCTGTAGTGGCGTCTTTCTTGAGAGAGCGTACTTGTAATTTTTATATATACCTGATCTGTTGGGTTATCTGTTTGGATTTTCCAACATAAGTTTTAGAGGTAGATAGAGTAGTGGTTTGTGTGTGTAACATGACTACCACTAATGGAAGAGGTCCATAGGTTGAGGTTGGAAGTATTTGTCGATACTATAGACCTAATACCGTCTCGAGTGAGATTTGTAGTTTGGAGTAAGGATTTCTCTGATATCCGAAGGAAATCTTTTTGAAGATTCAGAGTTATCTTTGAAGTGTAAGTTTGGATTTCGCTCGGGTAAGCGAATTTTTCTTGAGTTTGGATCTGTCGGAAGTGTAGAAGAAAGTGGTGGTATTTTGATAACTGCGTGATGAGATGCAGTATCCTTGGATATTTTTTCGAAGATGTTTTCTCTTGAAGCGGTTTTAGAAGTGGTTGAGGAGCAGTCTTTATCTGCCAAAGGGAAGATTCGTCTGTGTAGAAATTGTTTGGATCTTCAGCAAGAAGATTGCCTGTTTTGGAATATGAGACTAAGGTCTATAAGTTGTTTTCTTTCGGCATGGTCTCATTGTCATTCCTTAACGAGTGCGAGATGTTGATGCTTTATTTGGAGTCCGAGTTCTTGTCCGCCATCTCGGAGGTCCATTGTGTGGTTTGTTGTTGGTTTTGGTTTTGGAGAAGCCTTTGGATTAGAATTTTGGTTAACTGTGGTAGCAGTGCAATTTGAAGTGTTTGGTTTGCTAACGAGGAGATCTTTTAGCTTTGTTGTATCATCGGGGTAGAGTTTGGAAGCAGCAGTAGTGTCGTTGTTTCTCCGTTGGTTCAGAAATCTTGGTGGTTCTTCTATCAGCAGTCTAGGCAGTCGGTGAATTTTTTTTGAAAGGTTAACCTTGTTTGGAAAGGTTTAAGGCTGTTCTAATTGGCAAAGAGAGGACGGTTTGTTTGGAATCCGAACTAGGTAGGATCGCAAAAGTGACTTGCGATTAGTTTGGAATTTATCTTGGGTGATCTGTTGTTTGAGGCTGAGGATTCTCATGAGGATGTAGGAGCTACTGAAGTTTGTCTACATCTGGAGTTGAGTCCCATACTGTTTTGGTTTCGGTAGTAATTCTGATAGTTAGCGTGGAAGTTGGATGGTTCTTGGAGTAAGGAGAATTTGGTATACCAGCTCAGAATTATTTCTGGAATTGGAATTGGACTGATCGAGCTTTTGGAATAGGATTCTGTTTGAGGTTGTGTGACCATGTCTGATGTGTCACTCAGTTTTTGATTGATTTGATGAACAAAGTTTCCCGGAGATATTGGATAAGTTTGTATTCGTGTTCATCAACAATACTCTTATCTATTTTGGAATCAGAGTGTGCAGCGGAAGCGAGGTAGCAGCTGTGCAAGGAAGGAAGTAAGTTCCGTTGCTATTGCTTGAGTAGTAGAGCTTGTGTTCTGGATTTCGACGGATCTTGGAGGACTTTTCTGTTAAATAGGATCTAGGAACTGTTTGCTTAGATCTAGTTGTTTCTGGAAGTATCATCATAGGCTGAGCTGATTAGGAGAGGATTGGCAGCCCAGGATTGTCTGTTAAGTTACAGATATGAGATAAGAAGTTTTGCAATTCGAAGTTGGAGACTTGAGTGTTGTTAAAATTCTCTGGTTAAGAGAACAGTTATTGGATAAAATTGGTTGGTTAGTGCTGAGGCATTTGAAGATTTCTTAGCTGTGTTTTGATAGGTTGAGATTTAATTGTCAGTTTGGATAGCTGGAATTCATTTTGTAACACGTGTCTCTGAGGAAGTATGTGTATGATTCATCAATTGGTTGTTGAATCTGTAGTTCAGTTGGATTTAGAAGTTGAGCTAGACTTGGGTATAGTCTGATGTTCTGTCCAGATTGATAGATCTGGAGATGAGAGGAGCTCTGGATTCTGGTTGTATAGTCAGTTTATTAGCTTTTGTAGAGCGAGTCTCTCGGTGATTTATACTTGGGAAACTCGAGATAGTGTTAGAAGATTTATTCTGATTTGTGTCAGAATAATTAGTTAGGTTTGCTTGTGTGATTGATTGCTTTGGTTGTTAGTTACTGGATGCTCTTTGAAATTAAAATCTGTGTTGGGTTATTAAATTACCTTTGCTTTTAAATTTCGGGGACGAAATTCTTTTAAGGGGGGAGGATTGTAACGACCGGGAATTTTGGACAATATCAATTTAATAATCTTTGTTAATAATTAAATTGATTTGATAATTTTCTTTATAATTTTAATTTAAAATTTGTGAATTTAATTTTTTAAAGGTTGATGAATTTTTAATATGGCAATATGGATAAGAATTGTTTTTTTCAAAGCTAATGAAATTTTATCTATTTATAATATATACATTTGATATATATATTGTGAATAGGATATCTTCTGTTTTAATTAAAGATTAATTTTCAAATTGTAATATATATGTATGTATATGTTATAATTTGAGTTGTTTGAAATTTAATTTAATCTATTAACAATTGATGTATGAATGAGTATTGTAATTTTAAAAGTTAATAGTTTTCAAAGGTTAAATTTAAAGATTTATTCATTTGCTTTCAAAATGTAAGATAATTGTTTATTTTAATATGATAGTTTATAAAGGATTTAATCAAAGTTTTCTTTATGTTTTCTTTAAAGTGTTTAATTTAAAATGGTTAAAAATGTATATGTATAATGTTTTAGATTTTAAATACATATATAATAATTATTTTCATTTTTATTAAGTATTAAAATATTTCTTTAAAAAGGTAAGCTATTTATAAAATAAAGGTTTACAAAGATTTCACACTTGTATTTATTAAAATCCAAAAGCTTATTTTCATAAAAACATTTCACACGTGTATAAACATTTTATAAATACATATGAACACATAAGTAAGCATTTATTAACAAAGTAACTTAATTATGTAAGTTTATATTACATTTAAATTAAATGATAAATTAATTAAAAATATTCAAACATGTCTAAACATGTTATCATCTCAAAAACACATGTAAAGTAAGTAAGCTAATAGGATGACAATTGTAAATTCTTAAGGGACATGTGTCTTTATTTTAAAAATTTTACTTTCTTTAATTTTAAATAAACATAACACTTTGTCTTCATTTCATTTCTTAGTTTATTTTTCTTAACCCAAAAAAATAATAATAATGGAAACTAGAATTTTATCAAACCTGAGATCAAAACCAAAAGCAAAGTTAAAATCTGAAAATAAAATTCAAAAGTAAGATAAAAGCAAATCTGCAACAATTCAAATCTGCAATTATCAAGCCTGCAGAAATCAACCTGCAAATAACAAATTCGAAGTTCTTCTCAACATCGACATTCATTTTCTAGTTTCGAAGTGAAGAGACCGTTCTGTAGTCTTGCTACAGGTTTGTTTTGGAAATTTAATTGATTTGAATTTCTTAAATAATACTGGATTTATAACTTATGCTGATATATGATTTAAACTTGAATGGATATATATATATATATATATAGTATATGTGCATTTATTTATCTCTATATAGTTTGGAATTTGTCGAAAATTTAATTCCTAAATTTTGTCTTCAAGGATAATTTCTAAGTATAATTTCAAGATTTGGATAAATATTCAAGCTTGAAATAATTGAATTAGAAAGTTTTATTTGTATAATACACGATTTCATTCCAATATAACTTACCTTAATTTTCAGAAGTTGAATATGTAATTGGATAATATACAATATAAAAAAAGATTTTATAAATAAAATTTGAGTGGTTATAATAAATGTTATATACTTAAATTTTAGTTATAAAAGGATTAACAGAGGTAAATAAAGAAAAAGTGTAATGGAATAATTTACAATATAAATGCTGAAAAATCCTAAGTGTGTGTAACGTGTAAACTACGTGCGCCAAATTACGAACCACTCCTGGGTTGAGAGGTGACGACAGATTTAACAACTAGTGTCAATTCTTGAGCTGATGGAGTCTGTTATAGAACGGATGTCGCTTTGACTGCTGAAGAAGTAACCTTAGCAGTGATAGGATCATCTTTAAAAAGCTCCTGCGAAGTAATCATCAGATCGCTCAACCCCTCAAAAGTATCATCACCGCTGTGCCTAGCGGGACTTGTTCTCTCAGCCCCTTCGTCACCAGATTGCCCGGGTTGTTGAGTAGGTTCTTCTTCTTCGATGACTGGGGCAAGTACATGCTTGACGGATGACCCCGCAACATCAGTTGAAGTAGAACACTTCACCAATGAAGCCTCAACAGTGCGTTCTTTCGGCATAAGTTCTCCAGCGGAAACTGGGGCATCCGGTGCCTCTACTGAAGAGTCGGGTACTTCATGAGGTTGGGTAGAACGAGAAGGGTGCAAAAGCCCATACTGTTGTAGGAGTTCATCTTTCAGCAAAAACTTAATACTTCTTTCTTCGACCGGCATGGTACTTAATCTATCAAAAATCGCTTTGTGACTGGGATTTCTAGAGGGAGGAGGAAGTGCTGTAAAAGGAAAGAATGAAGTTAGCACTTAACAATTCGAATCTTGAAAAGCTGAAACGGAAAAACGAGGATGAGCAATCTCACTTCCTTTTCTCCAGATGGCATAAAACCCTAGAGGACAGCGGACAAAGAAGAATTGATTCAGAAAGCCGTGAGCACTTTCGAAAAGATCAGTAATAAGTTTACGATTTATGGCACTTCTCACGAGTATAAAGGAGGGGTGGTCTTTATTCTTTGCAAATGAGCATAAGTAGCAAATTTCTTCAAAGCTCGGAAGACGGTTAAGTGTCCTCCTGAATAAAACACACAATCCCATCAGGATGGCGTGGCCATTGGGATGTAGTTGAAAGGGAGAGATGGTTAGCCGGAAAAGGAGTTGATGAAGGAATTCATTGAAAGGAGGAATGGCACCACAAAGGCACATCTGATGGTTGACGGCGACAAAACCAAGAGGTGGCCTGTCGGCAGTATCATTTGGGCCAGGAAATCTAGCATCCTCTTCGGCAATCCCGAATTGAATACTTAGTTGATTGAATGTCCGCTGACTCAAGGTAGTTGGAGTTCTCTCCGGAGGATCGACTAATGGGTCAGCTATCGGGAAGACTCCTTCGGATTGCTCAATTATATCTTCTTGAGAAGACATTCTACACAAAGAACTGGATATTCAAATGTGAAGGTGCACGTTTCCTAAATGTGTGAAGTGTTGCGAAAAACTAACAAAGTGACAAGTAAATATAACTGAAATTAAACTAATAAACATGTGTCAATTGTAAAATTTCAAGACTTGTCGCTTTAAGTCCAAATACAAGTGCAGTATTGGTGCAAACAAATCGGCTTTAGTTGATTAACATTGCTTTACTACTTCACCTGAATTCGTTGATTCATAGCATTTCATACAATTTCTTTAAGTTGATTAACCTTTTTATCGACTAATCTATCATTTGATGTGGGCGATCAGTGGCAAGTATATTTGTCCCCTTTTTCTGCAAATGCTGTGTTTAACAGGTTGTTAGCATTAAAATTAATGAAGTCTATAAAGAAGTACAATTTATCCAAACATCTCGTTTTAGCAGTTCAAAGTTGAAATACAATCAGGTTCTGTCGAATTTTGCAAATGTTCAAGTTCTGTTCATCTCGTAAGTCGCTCAAACGACCTAGCATAGGTCGGGCCTCCCTTAAGTCGTCCTGTTTGGAATTCATATGCTATTCTGGCGAGGTTAAATCACATTTTTCAAGGGAGTATGAATCTAGCTAAGTCCTAGGTCGTTCAAATACTCGCGCGACCTAGAAGTTAAGTCGTGAATTCGAAGGTCGTTCAGTTTTCATCCAGGATGCAAGGCTTCTTAGGTCGGTCGATTCGTAAGTCGTGCAAATCAGTTAGGTCGCAAGGATTTTGAGTCGTTCAGAATTCCTAAGTCGCTTCTGGTGTAACTCAGCCATTTCAAGTTATCTCCTTAACCCACTGCCTCCTCTCAAATCAATGACCCGCTATCTCATCAGCTTATAACCCGATAGCCTGTTATCATCCAAATCATCACAAATCCAATGCCCTGCTGAATCCTCGTGGATCACAACAACAGCATAGCCAGTTGCGATCGAAAATCGATCACAGCATGGCTCAAAAGTGGAACGCGATGTATGGATATTAAACTGGGGGCAGAAAACGAAAATTTGTGGTTCGACTGTAATTGAGAGATGGATAAAAGATCGAATTCACTTACACGATGTGAAAGTAAGGATGAATCGACAACTCGATTGAAACAGGTTCGCTTTTGGAGACTCGAAAATCGTTAATGGCGAAGAAGATTATCTGAGCAGTTAAGGGAAAGAAACGAGCTAGCGGATGTATAAGGCAGAGGCAAATGGGTGTACGAGTTAAGTCATCTCTTAGGTCGATCGCAATCTAGCGGGATTAGATCGAAGCACGCGACCTATGACCTAGGCGAGTGCTTCGAGGGGCAAGTGTTAACTCCGTTTTGGAAACGACCTAACGATCTAAGAAGTGGAATGACCTAACGATCTATGGAATAAAACTGCTCAATGACCTAATAAGTTCAGCGACCTAAAGGAGTCCACAACCTAGCGACTTAGCTATGTGTTCGACCTAACTGCCGAGAGGAGTTCGCGGCCTTGCGGCCCAACGAGTTAACAACTTACAGGGAGTAAGCGACCTAACCAATGAAGTGGACCTAGCGACCTAATACTTAGCGACCTAAAGTGTGAAGTGACTTAGCGACCTAAGAACCTCATGACCTACCATCTCAAACGACCTAGTGACTTCAGTCCTCAGCGACCTAAAAGCTTCAGCGACTTAAAAGGTGGAACACTACTAAGCAACCTAACAGGTAGCGACCTACGACCTAAGCGAATCCATGGCTTAACGACCTAATGAGTTAAGCGACATAACAAGTTAACGACTTAGCCTAGGTCGCCGTATTGGATGTCTCAGCGTTGTAAGGTCACCAACTACTCCCCTAGGTCGTTCACGACCTACTACTTCATTCGGAAGAGATCAGATGTGTTCTAGTTAAGTCGTAAAGCTTATGTCGCTACCACTAGGTCGCCCCACGACCTACGACCTATCTTAGGTCGCCAACGACCTATAACCAACGACCTAACTCTGAACTCTCCTATAAATACGGCACTAGCTCCAACTTGGGGGGGACTTTTGGATCATTCTCCGTAGCATCAGCACTCTGCCATTTTCTCAAACAACACTTCAAGCACCTTAAGCACCAAGGACTCTACGACAAACTTCAAGAGAGAATCTACATCATTCAATATGAACTCAAAAGATTATTCTACATTTAAGTTTGAGCTACTAGTCTAAAGTGTGCTGTAATTGAAGAAAGTTGTATAAGTTGTACTTAAGTCAGTAATAAAGAGAATTAAAGTGGATGTAGGCTTGATTATAAGCCGAACCACTATAAAACTGTGTCTTTTACTACTTTTCTGTAATCTTCTGCTTATTTCTAATTCCCGTATTGACGGGTGGTGCTTTCACATCTACTCTATATACACTGAGGTGTTAGCGGCTGATTTTTTCGTTAACAGTGAGTAAATCTCACTCTGTTAGATTTCTATTTAAAATTTATATGGTTAAATTTAAATAATTGGTTGAATGTTTAAGTTGATTAGTTGTACACTGGTAATGATGTGACTTTGGTTTTGGTTGATTCTCGAGTTAATTGTTGTTTGACTCGAAGAATTTGGATTTTTTTAAATAGTTTTAAACTTAAATCGTAAACAAGGAAATAGTTCAGTTTAAATCAATAAAGGTTTAATGATTGGTGATTCACTAAATAGGTAGGACAATTTAAATGAATAATTAATTAAATCAATTAATGATTTGGGTTAATTAATTTAAGTGTAAATTAATTAGAATGATCATTTGGTGGTTTAATAAGTAGTTGTAATTCGATTAATAAAATATGATTGCCTTGAAATTAAGATAATTAAATTAAGGAGAATTATTTTTTATTGAAGTAAATAAAAGGTAGATCATTTCAGGGGGAGATGAATCAGGTATGATTAATAATGTGGTTTAATTAATATAATTAATTTAGATTTAGATAAATTGAAATATAAATTGGAAATCAATAACTTATAAAATTAATGAAGTAATTAAAGATTTGGTTAATTAAGAGTAATTAATCCATAATAAGTGGCTTATGAGAAATTAATTAATTAAGGATTAACGTAATTAATATAGTTAATTAATTTGTGAAGTAATTAAGATTACTTATTGATTTTGGGTTAAGAATAATTGATCTTATGAAATTAATTGAAAATAATTACTTTAATGTAATTGAAGATAATTAATCCAGTGTGATTAATTAAGATGAATAATGAAGGATTGATTAATTAATTGATTTGAAATTAAATGAAGGAATCTAAGTGATTGAGGTTTGAAATTCAATTTAAATGAATTGAATTGATTGGTGTGGTTAAGCTTTGCTATGGATGATTGAATGGTATTGGATGTTTTGGATGAGTTAATATCTCTGATATGAAATGTTGTGTATTTTATTTGAATATCTTGGGTAAGGATAACATGAGTTTCGAAGAGGCCGGGATCGGGTATTGGGAAATACCCGGAACCACTTCGAATTCTTATAAATTGATATGTGAAATTAACAAGTTGGAATGAAACATTTTTAAGCGAATTGGACTATTTGATCGAAATGTTGGCACTTAGGAAACTTATGTGTGAAATAAATTATGTCTATGACATATCGTGGGTTTGTAAAATTGGTTTGCATTACTCGGGTTCTATAAAAGTTGTATGCTTTGTATTCCATGTTAGTTGGGATTACTCACGCTGGTTTCCAGCCTGACCCGGGTGTTACTTTTGTGTAATGCTCAGGTCAGACCGAGTATTACAGATTTTCAGGTAGGTACGTTCTGGAGCTCAGGAGGCGAGCTGGATGGCAAGAGTGTATAGAGTATTTCTGCTGTATATTATTATTGTTAATCTGAGACATGATAATTTCATATATTCAGTGACTGTATATACATGTGAAACTCTGATATATACTAAATGTAATTGATAGACATAGTATTCTTTTGTAAACTGTTATTATTTATTATTATATTTTGTCCACTGCGAATGTGAGTTGTTGATGTGTGACGCCCCACCTCTATGCTTACAATAAAAAAGTGTATTAAAAGAAATACTGTCCGTTATTACGAAGAATAAGGCTGGATAGGAGGGGCCATCCGCAGTTAGGCCTTACACTAGTATTGGTTATCTCGATAGGAGTGGTATATATTTTTATTTTTCATCTCTTATTTATTTAATCCCATCAACATATCCAATTGTAGTATAA
This sequence comes from Allium cepa, assembly GCA_030765085.1. Lineage (NCBI taxonomy): Eukaryota > Viridiplantae > Streptophyta > Magnoliopsida > Asparagales > Amaryllidaceae > Allium > Allium cepa. The sequence continues at coordinate 814,772,549 of CM060931.1, forward strand.
AACGACTTACGATGGTTCATAATAGTTAGGACAATAGATATAATAATAACACAGATAATATAAATGCGGAACACAGATAAAACAAAAATGTCTCATATATATAATAACTGATGTCAGTTATAATACATGTGATACAATACATATGATACAACTACAACTGTCGACTCAGGAAGTTATATACACAAGTACATTATCGTGAATAATATACATGAATATACAACATCTTATACTATGACAACAGCTACTCCTAATGATAAAAAAAACTTCATAACTCTAGCAGCAACCCAAAGCAAGATATCTACAACCTGTAATAACTCGGTCTGACCCGAGTGTTACATTCAAAAGAAAATAATACATGGGCCAGTCTAATTCAAACTCAGTTATTAACGCACAGAAGCAATAATAATTAAATAATCAAATAGACAATAGTCCTGATAAATTTACCTATTCGATTCTTAAATAAAGAAATCGGATAACGATAAATATAACACATAACAGTGTTAAACAACAAATCAGCATAATCAAATCATCAACAAAGATAAGTGAAAAGAATTTCAATGAAGAAAATTTAGAAAAACATCAGAATTGCCTAATCGACAATTAACAGCAAAATCTAATTAATAAATAAATAATTAGAAACTCATAATCTAATTATCAAATAGATAATTAGACAACAACATGTTTAAATTAAACCAAATCAAAACACCATTCAAACCATTGAAATATCCATTTAAAATACCAACTTGGGTAGGGCTGCAGTACATGCACACGTGTACTACCTTGCCACTACAACATGCATTACACAAAAGATCAACGCATCAAAAGCAAAAGAAATACCAATAAAATCAATACCGTGTGGCCGCAGTTCACGCTTGTGTGCACTGCCTTGCCAACTACAGTGATGATGTACACAATGAAAATTCACAAACGAAACCACGGTCAAACCCAAGAAAAGTCGGGTTCAACTCCAATGCAATTCAAATGAAATCTCAATGCGCACACAAGGTCAAACCCGAGCGTTTCGGTTGGATTCAACTCAAGTGTAATTAGAAAAACAAATCCAATGTATATCAGATCAGTAATGCTCCAACCCAAAACTAAACTACAATGAACCAATGGACAGAACAAGTGCAGCCCCAACATGAATAATGGAAAGCATAAGTGATACAACAGTTCAGTGAACTGCAATGGTTGATCAGGCAGCAAACAATAATCAAGTGGAGATGAAACAATGTCCAAAATGCAACATGTCTCAAAGACCAGTGAACAACCAGACAACATCAAGTATACATGAAGACAATATGATCAAGGGTCTGGCATCAACAGAGACTCAAGACAGTCCACATTTCAATGAACCAGACCCCAAAGGTAACTTAAAAGGTCGAAGCAACAGTAAATGACATGTAACCTGATATGCATTTTGACGCAGCAACACTACAGGTACCACCAGTAGTTCAACTCAAAGAGATAGTCGACCAAAGAAACTAGACCAAAAACTACTGCAAATGAACAGCAAAGGATTAGAGCTCAATGCATATGAAACCAAGAATGCTAGCATGAAATGCAACAGACTCAATGCTACAAGTCATGAAGTACAACAATTACAAAGAATATGCAACATGAATCTAAATATATAAATTTCAAATAGAAACGCATATGAACTGAAGATATGCAAAATGAATCTAGATATCAATGTCAAATAGAAATGCATATGAACTGAAGATATGCAAAATGAATCTGGATATCAATTTCCAATAGAAATGCATATTGTAACGACCCAATATTTTCAACCATTCGCATCCGCACATTGTCGGACTTGAATTGTTCAAAATACTGCGTTGTAGAATAAATTTGGCAAAACTCAGCATATACAATAAATAGATCACAGAATCACATACACAGATATCAGAATCTCGCAGCGGAAATTAAAAATTTAGTGGTTCATGAAGCCACTGATATAACTTCAACAAAACAGAACTTACATTGTCTATAATCCTCAATACAAATTTTAAGACATAAATAGAGATAGAGTCTTCAAAGTCTTGAATTCCAGAAAAGATAAAGGCTGAAACAACTTCCAGCAGCGCGAATGATCTACTGAGTGTCCTAGCTACGGAGAAGAAATTGAAGCTGCAACTCAGGCTGACCCGAGCGTAAAAATAAAACATAACACTCGAGTCAGGACATACATACTTATATAATGTAAGCTAATTCAAGTGTACTGTAATATAGAGCAAGTAACTTAAAGGATGCTTGGGACCGCCCATCCTCTAAGGATCCGTCAAACTATTTACTATGTAGTATATTGCGCTATTATACTAGTGTCTATTTATAAAATAAACTTACTTTTAAATAGCGTTAAGGGGTTACCCATATAGCCCTTAACACGTAATAGTCCCAGTAGTCCATCCAATATCATAGTCCCTCCTGATCGGGAAGCCACTAGAGGATACCACACGGGCTACGGGAGAAAACCAAACTCGTACAAGGCGCGATAGGGTAGGTGACACGGCACAACTAGGCAATGCCAGGGTAGATATACCAATTGCTATCCAGGCTGATGGTAACGCGCAGCGCGCAGCTGCCGCCCACCTCGAACTAACTCCCCCAAAATCAAAATATAGAAGTGGCCACTGAATCAATCCAAGATCATAGTATAATATCGAAGAGGAGCGTCCGATCAGAGGAATGACCTCATTGGCCTGGAATTGCTCCTGTTTTAGCCACCTTATGCCAACTCACGGGAGTCGGGTCCACGTATTTACCTTACAGGAAACGCCACCACCGACCTACTTCATTCTGGAATCTCCACCGCGTACACGGTTGGTCAAAGTGGTTTTCGGTATCGACAGAGAGTATGTCCATATCCGATCCCGGTCTCTTTGCCAACCCATCGTTATTATAACCCGTGGTCATTTAAAAACAATTTATACTTTAAAACCAGTATAAACATTTCCATTTCAAAACTATAAATACGATATCATTTAAAACCCAAAACAACATGATATCGTTATATTCAAATATAATTCTTTTCCAAAACCATACTGCTTAAAATTTATAATATCTGGAAACCAAATATTTGAATTATACCTTTAAACCATAATATATTGGAAATTTTTCTTTAAAAAAAACATAACTCCCAAAACACAAATGGTTTGGATATAAATGGTTTAACTTTATGGTTACTTTGTAAAGAAGATAATTTACATAGCTTTACAAATATATTTCTTTATTTTAAACCATAATTTAAATATCACTTCATGTTCCCAAGACCATTTCAATTCCTATATATATATCCAATTGGAGTATTAATATTCAAAACTAAGGTTGGATATTTTTTCTTTCAACAAATTAGTGTTTATTATTTCGTCTTGAATATTCCCATAAATTCCATAGATAAAACTCCAAAATTATGCCATTAAATAATTTCAAAATTTACTTAACACTAGAATGTTCATCTTAAATTTATTAAGAAAAATCCAGTTATAAATCTCATATCTTAAAGGTCTCCAAAACTTAAACATAAATATAATTTATCAAATTCCTTAAATTTCAAAACAATCAAATTCCAGATTCTATAGCACTTAGGAAATGCTACCTAAAGTTACGGGTAAAACTAGTCCAATTTCAAAAGACAGCATTTAAATGCTTTAGTAGATTGTTTAACTTAATAAATATTTCCAAATATAACTTATATATATATTTCTTAACTGAAATCTTATCCTTTCAAAAATCCAGAATTTCCAAAATAAGTTATATTCCAAAATTTTATTCAAATATTTATTTATTTATTTATTAACATTTATAACTCATTCAAAATCAATATAAAATCCTTTAAAGATATTAAATCAAATATTTAACTTCCAAAATAATTTTAAATATTTCAGAAAATATTATAAGGACCACGGGCCTGTATATAGTTTTCTAGCCTAGGTCAAGTGATACGGATTTATATCATTTCAATCCGTAATTTACAAACCCCGGGTTCTATCATTTCAAACCCGCAATCCCAAGTTAACAGTTAAACAGTTAACATAATAATAGCACAGTAATCATCATTTAGGCCTATCATTTCAGCCCACAACAATCTAAATTTAACAGGGAACTTGCAGTGGTGATTTAAGCAGTAAATAAACAATAATATAATATAACTGCAGAAATAATACAACAGATAATAACTGATGAGGTGTCAATTTAAATGGGATTCATCATTCTACGTTATACTACAGACAGATAATATTTAAATAAAATTTTTACACATACACTTGCGATAATTCACAAAATATATGTACATATGTTTGGTGAGAAATACTCACTTTAAACGCTGCAGTGGATCTAAATCAAACACGGTATCTACTTCGGAAAAAAAAACGGAAAGCACGATCAAACTTCGGCGGATGCAAAGCCTTGACTTAAATCTATAAGATCCAAATACCAAGTATGCGAATTTAAAAATTACGGTCAAAGCAAAATTTCAGAACAACTGGAACGAATAGAATAAAAGAAATTTAGTTCAACTTGCTCGACTACTACAACCCGCTAACCGTCTCAACATATCCTAGGCCCATACTTCAACCGTACGCATGCATAAAATAAATTGAATAAATTGCAAAATAAATTGCAAATTTAATACAATTGATTGAATAAAAAGATGTTATGCACCCAAACAAAACAAATACATGTTTAGACATTATTAAATTATTTCTCACATTTTTAATCATATTTATCATGATCAATTATTTTCATTCTCATATATATTTATTTAAATAAAATGACAATATTGGCAACAAACACAATACTGTTCAAATTATTCGATTTAATCAAATGTAGCCACTAACTACATTCGAATTCATTAAATAATACTTTATTTCACATACATGTTCATCATGTTTAGGCAAATTATTTCTTCTTTTACTTTTATTATTAAACATTAAAAGGTGATTATTGGTATACATCACCAATATCCTTTTATTAACCATAATAAATACAATCCATTGATATTTATCCACCCAAATTCTCAAATAAGTAGTTAAATTTATTTTTAACCATCTTAAATTTATTTCAACCATTAAAAATTGAAATAAATGTCATTTTATTATATTCACCCAAGATTTATTCATACAATATTGTTTATTTGAATTAAACAACATTTCATATCATTTTCTCCTTATCAATTTATCTTCTCCATTATTAAATTGTAATTCTTTTTTTTTTTTTTTTCTCTATGCCTTCCTCTTCAAACTGCACTTATCCAAATCCACAATACCACTAACTACATCATAACTACACTAATTCCATAGTCTAGCTTCCTACAATCAATTTATATCATTTCTTCCAGCCTACTACTAACAAAGTTCTATATGTATTTATAAATGGCACGGCATGATGGGGAAGTAGCCGAGCAAGGAAATCAGAGAACACAAGAAGGAGGAAGGAAAATTGGAAGAAGCAAAGAAATAAACAATGTAAATTATTTACCTGATAGAAGCTTGTACCAGAGAGGGACAAACAAGGAGATATGAAAACTTATGTGAATGAGGCAAAGTATTTATAGATAAACTTGCGAAATAAAAAGGGGAGATAAATAGGCAGGTTTGAAAACGTAAGAAATAAATGCAAGCGTTGATTTTTGAGTGCATGCGTTTAGGCAAGAGATTTATTTCCAGTTCTTCTTGTTTGAACGCTACACGAAAATTGTGATAAATGCATGCGTTGATTTCTCTTTCCAGTTTTATGTTTGAACGATATCACTCTTTTGGATTTTTTTTTTTTAGATAGCTTGCGTGATTTATACCAGTTATAATCTAAATTTAAAGCATGCGTTACTGCAAATTTGAACAGATTTGATTGAGGAAGCAAAACTTGAGCTCTTGCGTGATTTATGGTAAGCAATGAAAAAGCTTTTAACTGAAAAGGCAAAAGTAATAAATGCTTACATAAATATTTACTTGATCAATGGTTCGAAAAATTTATTTATTGCAAAACAAACGCAGTGGAAACAGAGAGATATAATGGGTATGCGAAAATTTGCAAAGATAGGCAAGATTAAATTTTGAATGCATTTAATTTAGGTGAGAGGAAAAATGGCAATTGGAAGAGTTGATATTTTTGTGGATAAGGCTGCGTGAATAAATGAATACAGTGACATGCTCAAGAAACAAATGGTAAGAGGCAAATGTCAAAATGTTAAAAGAATAAAATTTTGTGTCACGCGCAAAGGAAGGCAAATTTGATTTCCATATTCTTCTAATCAATTAATTCCCCTTTAATTGCCTTTAATTGATTTCAATTGATTACCTTATCCCTTTTAATTACCCTTCTTAATTGATTTCAATTAATTACCATATTACCAATTAATTATCCTCCTTTAATTACATACTCAAATTTGGTTACTAACTTAATTAGTTAATTAACCCTTTTTGTTAATTATCAATCCTGCGACGTCTCACATTAATCCGTCCGCTTTGTAGGCACTGGTAGCCGGACTGGTTACACGGGCAGATTTCTCCTACAAAATGGGGATTAACCTCGTGTCCTCATGCCATTAACCAAAAGAATTAACTTATTTATCTTTCATCAATTTTATTAATTTGCATTAATTATTCAATAAATTAATTCTGGTCAACTACTGAAATTTTACAATTAATTTCTCTATTAATTGTCATAAATTTCTTTTTGAAATATCTATTAATTGTCATTAACTCCATTTTAAAATATCCGTATGTGCCTTTATTCAAGTTTTGAATTGCTAACTAGGAATAAGGTAGATTTATCAAATAAATTGATTGTAAGTTTCATTGTTTTAAATTGCTTAACAATGTTCACTGCTAACATAATTAATATGTCAAAATTGAGAATATTCCACCAACATGATTTGCATGTCATAACCTACCAAATTAACATAATTAATTAACTACTTTAATATGTTACAAATTTTCTCCTTTTCATTATTTTTAGGGAATGGGTATAACAACAGATATTATGATAATATCCAAAACATTTAGTTACCACTCACTTCATTATACATTATAAAAATTTCCTTTTTTTTTCTTCTTCTTAAATTTAGTTACAAAAATCATATTAAATTAACGAGTTTAATTCACTAAATTAAATATTTAAACAATATTGGTAAACACAATTTATATAAATTATATTTCTAAAAACAAAAAAATTAAAAGAAATAAATAGCTAAAAACTAGGGCTGTTACACATATGAACTGAAGATATGCAAAATGACAGTAAGCATGCCACAAGACCACCAAGTTCAACGGTCGAATATCATGTCAATAATACAACATGACGATGCAGACTCGAGTATACTATAGTCAGTGAACATATATGCAAGCAAAGATTACTTGTATAACAGCCTCAATAATAAAATAGCCATGTTCAAAACTTGATACAAGGAACTACATGATTAACAAGTATTCAAGTGAATGCAACGTGAACCAACCGTGCACTAGTATGATTAACAGACTCGGCATCTACAAGAAGACGACAAAACAAGTGCAACATAATATGACAGTGTACAAAGTCGGAGCTACAACTCAAGACCATATGCAAATTGAAACTGCAATACAGTGAACAATTCAAGTAGGTATCACCACTTTCAAACCAGTGTTCAAATATTAGAGTGATAGAAATCACATGTTTAAAGACATCGAAATAGCAAGCTTCCCAAAAATCAAATTTATCAAGCCTAAGCTCAAAGCAAAATATCGCATATTTCCAGATGAATACAACCATCGAGCCCGAAATCACAATGAAAGCCAAGCCGTAATGGCTAAGGAATTCGAACACCTCAAGGATCGTCAAAGTCATATACATGAATCAGTCAAAATCGCAAGTATCATTTTATATGAATTTGATTAAATCAGCGAAAACAACAACATCAAAGCAAAAACGAAGAACTCGAGTGAATTAAAACCATCAGCGATGAAACCAAATCAAACGCAAAACTAAGTACTAAGTTGTACTAGACGTGAGTGATAATTAGAATCACTCACCTTTCGACGAGTGCAGATTGAAGGAGCCGAAGTCACCAAAAATTCACGAAACCAAAACTATGAAGCTGGATCGAAGCGAGGGCGAGTTGGATCAAGCAGCCGCGAGCATTTAAAGTCGCCATCCTCGAATTTCTTGAAAATCCTAGTTTGATAAAGAGGGACGAATGAAAGACGAGCCGCCACCATTTTTTTCGTTTTTTTTTCCTTTTTGCCTAGGGTTTTCGAAATGAAAAAAATGGGGAGAGGAGGGAACGGGCCTTTGCCTTGATAATGCAACACCAAAATTAAAAGGAGCTTGGGCCGAGATTTCATTTTTAAAGCCCAAACAACACAACCAATGTTTAAATTAATTTTTTTTAACCCAATTAAAACTCCAAACCGCAATTAGCCATTAGCTATCATCATTAATTGTTTCATGACAATATTAATTTTTCACAAATTCCCGGGTTGTTACAGACTCCCCTCCTTATAAAAATTGCGTCCCCGAAATTTTCATAATTAAGGTCATCAGTAACAATTATTTTTTTAACATAAACTGGTTAGGCTAGAAAAATAAAGGTCGAGGATACAAATGCCAAAGAAATCTTTTAACTTCATAAAAGAAATTCACAAAACAGCAATATCTAATTATCGATACGATAATTAGAAAACAGCAAAATCTAATTATCAACAAAGATAATTAGAAAACACAAATCAAAATTTGCAAAACCGCAAATATCTAGTTACCAAAACGGTAATCAGAAAACAACAAAGGTCTAATTGTCAAAAACGATAATCAGAATTCTCAAATCAACAACTATTCAATTATCAAAAACGATAATCAAATCTCAAATCAACAAATATTCAATTATCAAAAACTATAATCAAATCTCAAATCAACAAATATTCAATTATCAAAAACGATAATCAAATCGCAAATCAACAAATATTCAATTATCAAAAACGATAATCAAATCTCAAATCAACAAATATTTAATTATCAAAAACGATAATCAAATCAACAAATATTCGATTATCAAAAACGATAATCGAAATCAACAAATATCTGATTATCAAAAACGATAATCAGAAACAACAAATATTGGATTATCAAAAACTATAATCAAAATCAACAAATATCCGATTATCAAAAACGATAATCAGAAACAACAAATATTCGATTATCAAAAACGATAATCAAAATCAACAAATATTTGATTATCAAAAACGATAATCAGAAACATCAAAATTCGATTATCAAAAACGATAATCAAAATCAACAAATATCCGATTATCAAAAACGATAATCAGAAACAACAAATATTCGATTATCAAAAACGATAATCAAAATCAACAAATATCCGATTATCGAAAACGATAATCAGATACAACAAATATTCGATTATCAAAAACGATAATCAAAATCAACAAATATCCAAAAACGATAATCAGAAACAACAAATATTCGATTATCAAAAACAATAATCAAAAACAACAAATATTCGATTATCAAAAACGATAATCAAAATCAACAAATATCCGATTATCAAAAACGATAATCAGAAACAACAAATATTCGATTATCAAAAACGATAATCAAAATCAACAAATATCCGATTATCAAAAACGATAATCAGAAACAACAAATATTCGATTATCAAAAACGATAATCAAAATCAACAAATATCCGATTATCAAAAACGATAATCAGAAACAACAAATATTCCATTATCAAAAACGATAATCCAAATCAACAAATATCCGATTTTCAAAAACGATAATCAGAACTCATATCAACAAATATCCAATTACCTGCAGATAATTGGAAACAACAAATATCTAGAATCAATTATGATAACTAGAAAATCAACATAAAAGGTGGATCGATCCCAACAAATGGTGAGTTTTTAAGCTACGCCGCACATGCATCAACAAATGGCCGAAGCCAACCAAGTACCCAACATAATTTTGGCGCCCAACAAATGACCCGGAGGTCCAACAAATGACCCGAAGGTCTGGTACTGGTATTGATCCGAAGGTCCAACATATGGCCCGAAGGTCCAACATAGTGGCTCGAAAGCACACGAAAATCATCAAAATCATCAAAACATCAATTATTTCAATTAACAAGTCCGGAATTAACCAAAATAGCAAACGCGCATGTCCCATAACCACTAGTTTTACTAAATTGTTTAATTCTCTTCATCGTTTCCTTGAAAGTGCAAAATTGTGTATTGCAAAAATAACATTTCACATTCTCAAACGGACAAGTCTGGAATTAAGCGAATCAGTAAAAGAAAGGGGTCATAGTCCTCGATTTTTGCTGAAACATTTAAACCGCTTCCTTATTCTTTTGAAAACGCAAACTGCAAAACTTCTGAAAACAATTTCATTTATTTTATAAAAGTAATAATTTACATTCTCAACCGAACAAGTCCAGAATTAAGCGAATCAGTAAAAGAAAGGGGTCATAGTCCTCGACTTTGCTGAAACGTTAAAATCATTTCCTCGTTCTTTTGAAAGCGTAAATTGTAAAACTTTTGAGAACAATTTTTATTTTGAAACAATTTTTAAAACACGTGATTAAAACAGCAACATCAGTAGCAATTTCGACAAGGAAATTGCACTTCTCAAAATACCGTAAAAACAGACATAAAAATAAGCATTGCGGGATAACCGCTTGAAAATCCACTTTAAAATATGACGGTCACTGAAGTCAAAGTGACAGTGATTTTTAAACGTCAAAATCTCCTTAAAATAATTTGCATCAAAATATAACACCAGTGAATTTTCATTCATTAAAAATGTCAACAAAACACCATGCTTCAAAGATTTAGCATTGGTGTAAAAATCCCGTCATAAAAATAACGGCAACAAAATACGTTTAGAACCAGACATCGTTCAATGTAAAAATAATGCAGTAACGTGCAACATAAAATTGCACGTATACCGCAAAATGAACAGAGAAATCATTCGAATATATCTTCAACGAAAATAATTCAAAACAACAAAAATCTCAACAAATTCACATAACTGCAATCACTTCGGATTCTCAATCGGATTCGAAATTTCAAAGAAAACAAATTAAACACAGCTATGTCAACAACAAATGAAATTTATTTTAATTTCATATTTTGATTTTTAAATCAAAAAGGATATCAGCTGTACTCAGCGAAGACAGTCTCACTGTTTCCGCTGTGCATTTTGATAAAAAGAACACAAATCAATCAATCATCAAAACACAAATTCACTTTTATTTTAAATAAAGATATTTAAAAATTTCATCTAAATTTCAAAACTTTAGCTTTGACTCAAAGCACAACTAAAAACATCGACAAATAGTTGTAACATATGTTCCATCTAAGTTATATTTAATATTATGTCCATAAACCCCAAGTTCTGATACCAACTGTGACACCCCACCTCTATGCTCACAATAACAAAGAGTATTAAAAGAAATACTGTCCGTTACTACGAAGAATAAGGCTGGATAGGAGCGGCCATCCGTAGTTAGGCCTTACACTAGTATTGGTTATCTCGATGGGAGTGGTATATATTTTTATTTTTCATCTCTTATTTATTTACTCCCATCAACATATCCAATTCCAGTATAAAATGACTTACGATGGGTCATAATAGTTTAGGACAATAGATATAATAATAACACAGATAATATAAATGCGGAACATAGATAAAACAAAAATGTCTCATACATATAATAACTGATGTCAGTTACAATACATATGATACAACTACAACTGTCGACTCAGGAAGCTATATACACAAGTACATTATCGTGAATAATATACATGAATATACAACATCTTATACTATGACAACATCTACTCCAAATGATATAAAGAAACTTCATAGATCTAGCAGCAACCCAAAGCAAGATATCTACAACCTGTAATAACTCGATCTGACCCGAGTATTACATTCAAAAGAAAATAATACACGGGTCAGTCTAATTCAAACTCAGTTATTAATGCGCAGAAGCAATAATAATTAAATAGTCAAATAGACGACAGTCTCAATAAATTTACCTATTCGATTCTTAAATAAAGAAATCGGATAACGATAAATATAACACATAATAGTGTTAAACAACAAATCAGCATAATCAAATCATCAACAAAGATAAGTGAAAAGAATTTCAATGAAGATAATTTAGAAAAACATCAGAATTGCCTAATCGACAATTAACAACAAAATCTAATTATTAAATAAATAATTAGAAACTCATAATCTAATTATCAAATAGATAATTAGACAACAACAAAATGTTTAAATTAAACCAAATCGAAACACCATTCAAACAATTGAAATATCCATTTAAAATACCAACTTGGGTAGGGCTGCAGCACACGCACACGTGTACTGCCTCGCCACTACAACATGCATTACACAAAAGATAAACGCATCAAAAGAAAAAGAAATACCAATAAAATCAATACCGTGTGGCTGCTTTTCACGCTTGCATGCACTGCCTTGCCACTACAGTGATGATGTACACAATGAAAATTCACAAACGAACCCACGGTCAAACCCAAGAAAAGTCGGATTCAACTCCAATGCAATTCAAATGAAATCGCAATGCGCGCACAAGGTCAAACCCGAGCGTTTCGGCTGGATTCAACTCAAGTGTAATTAGAAAAACAAATCCAATGTATATCAGGTCAGTAATGCTCCAACCCAAAACCAAATACAATGAACCAATGGACAGAACAAGTGCAGCCCCTACATGAATAATGGAAAGCATAAGTGATACAACAGTTCAGTGAACTGCAATGGTTGACCAGGCAGCAAACAATAATCAAGTGGAGATGAAACAATGTCCAAAATGCAACATGTCTCACAGACCAGTGAACAACCAGACAACATCAAGTATACATGAAGACAATATGACCAAGGGTCTGGCATCAATAGAGACTCAAGACAGTCCACATGTCAATGAACCAGACCCCAAAGGTAAATTAAAAGGTCGAAGCAACAGTAAATGACATGTAACCTGATATGCATTTTGACGCAGCTACATTACAGGTACCACCAGTAGTTCAACTCAAAGAGATAGTCGACCAACAGAAACTAGACCAAAAACTACATGCAAATGAACAGCAAAGGATCAGAGCTCAATGCATATGAAACCAAGAATGCTAGCATGAAGTGAAACAGACTCAATGCTACAAGTCATGAAGTACAACAGCTACAGAGAATATGCAACATGAATCTGAATATATAAATTTCAAATAGAAATGCATATGAACTGAAGATATGCAAAATGAATCTAGGTATCAATTTCAAATAGAAATGCATATGAACCGAAGATATGCAAAATGAATCTAGATATCAATTTCCAATAGAAATGCATATGAACTGAAGATATGAAAAATGACAGTAAGCAGTGCCACAAGACCACCAAGTTCAACGGTCGAATATCATGTCAATAATACAACATGACGATGCAGACTCGAGTATACTACAGTCAGTGAACATATATGCAAGCAAAGATTACTTGTATAATAGCCTCAATAATAAAATAGCCATGTTCAAAACTTGATACAAGGAACTACATGATTAACAAGTATTCAAGTGAATGCAACGTGAACCAACCGTGCACTAGTATGATTAACAGACTCGGCATGTACAAGAAGACGACAAAACAAGTGCAACATAATATGACATTGTACAAAGTCGGAGCTACAACTCAAGACCATATGCAAATTGAAACTGCAATACAGTGAACAATTCAAGTAGGTATTACCACTTTCAAACCAGTGTTCAAATGTCAGAGTGATAGAAATCACATGTTTAAAGAAATCGAAATAGCAAGCTTCCCAAAAATCAAATTTATCAAGCCTAAGCTCAAAGCAAAATATCGCATATTTTCGGATGAATACAACCATCGAGCCCGAAGTCACAATGAAAGCCAAGCCGTAATGGCTAAGGAATTCGAACACCTCAAGAATCGTCAAAGTCATATACATGAATCATTCAAAATCTCAAGTATCATTTTATATGAATTTGATTTAATCAGCGAAAACAACAACATCAAAGCAACAGCGAAGAACTCGAGTATATGAATATGAATTTGATTTATTCACGCATAATTTATGGATACGTGCAACTGCAGGCACATTTAATGCTGACAGCGTAAGAAATATTCTTGATGAAATGTCTAGTGATTCAAACTGTGACAAGGATGGAGAACATACATAAAGTTGGCAAATGTGTACCTAAGCATTGGTAGTTTTGTAAATTCGCACAATTCTCTTGTTGAGAGTGAGAAGAAGATCAGTCAAAGAGAATGGATAACTTATGATTTCCTTATCATATTATACTGTGGTCTTGGTAATACAGAAGGAATAGCTCAAATATGGAAATCTTTGAAACTGACGTCACAAAAAAATGACAAGTAGGAATTATTTGTGTGTTATTTCATCTTATATTTTGCTCGGTCAAGTGAAGGAAGCTGAAGAAACTATCGATGAATGGATGCAGTCCAAAGTTGTGGAGTTTAATATCTCGATGTGTGAACGGCTATAGAATTTTTTCATGAATGAGGGTTCAAATAAGGAAGCAGACACTTTTAAAGAATTAATGCTTCATAGGAATGCTAAGTTCCTTTTCAAAGGATTAAATAGTCAGTAGTAGAGAGGATCAAATGCTAGAAAATCACCTGACTCTCTCAACAGGCGACATCCCCTATCATACCTCTTTTGCTTATCTGTAACTTAACTTCCCTGACATTTTGTTCTTGAACCTTATAGCAGTTCTCTAGTTTAAGATATATAATCTATGGAATAATTGCCCCCTTTCAACTACTCATATCTTAAGACCAACTTGAGCTAATTTATCTATGCATTGAGGCACCTACAAATAATAATATTTGATTTTCAATAAAATAAAATTGCTAATGGTTGAAAATAAATGTGTATACGGCAGACACAATCCTTTCTGTATTTGTCTTCAACAGCTGTTGCACCTACAAGAATTAAATCACTTTCCATCATATCAGCAACACATTCAATATTAGCCTCTCTATTAAGTCTTATAGTAGTCTCTGCCTTTAAAAACTCAACATTCGAAGCTGAATACCATATTCTTCAAGTTTTTGTATGCAAGTGCTAATGAACGCAGATCGACTTCCTCGCATTTATTTAGGTGCCATGCTGTATCCATTTCATACATTTCCACTTTTGAAAGTTTATCTAGTATAGTATTAGATAAAATAAAATAGATAGAAATTAACATCTTACAAACAATACATCTCTCTGGTTACCTTAGTTGAATGTATGATTTGCTTCTCAATAAGATCCATAAAGTAGACAATCCATACCCGTCAACACCTTTCCAAAGAAGAAAGAGTTGTCCAGATTCATCCCAAACAACTACGGATATTCTCTTCCTCTTGCTGCTAAATTCCAAAAGTTTAGAATCTTGAACTCTCTACGGCAATGAAGTTTGAAAGTGTTAATTTAGATAAATGTAGCTTCTACTATGTTCGTAGTTCAGTGATAATTGGTCCAGCAAGACTTTTCACGCAATTTGTAAATACGTACCTGCAACCGGTATAGTAAGTTTTTTAGAGAATAACCAAAACAAAGTTTGCACAAGACATCGCATTTTGATTGATCGAATCCTCCAGATGTTTTTCCATGCAAAAGAGAAAAGATGTTAGGAAATAAATTATGCTTTTGCCTCTACAATTTGAAACAACTAAGTAAATAAGCACAAAGCTTTAGAGTATAGATAACAAAATGCATAAGCTGTAAAAAGTTATGCAACGGAAACCTATATTTCATATGGAAAAAATAGGACGAAGGAAATTTATGTCAAGAGTAAAATCTGACCATATTTAAGAAATTGAAGACGTCAGAAGGTAATGTTTCAAATCTCAAACTCCAGTCCTGCATTATCTCTAAATTTTCACATATGATGCAATATTGCATGTTGAATGGGAGTTTTAATGTGACGAGCGTATCTTGAGTATACATGACAACAACTTTCTATTAACTTATGTCTAAAATCGATAGTTTTCAAAAATTTGTTTTGTGGTTACTTAAAAAGTTAATAAGAAAACACATTACTAGTTACCGTGTCAAGGGTAATAATTGAATATGATTGAAAACCTATCATCTGTACTATTTTGCAAATGTTTTGGTCATATGACTATTGAGTGCTTTGGTGAGCATAAGGTACCAATAACAGATGTTAAGTATGACGATGCTGTGAAGGTCTTGGCCAGTAAAAATGAGTTCCAATTTCATAGGAAATATACTCAAAAAAGATGAGAGAGAAAGAAGGGTAGTAATTTAATCAAGGAAAAAAAATAAGTACCATGAACAAACTATGAGTAACTTGGAGATAGATGGCTAAAAGGGCTTGAGTCATCGTTGCATTTCCTTCAAAATCGCCTGCCTCCCTGAACTAATCGCCACTGCAATTCCATGACCAAAGATCCATCAACTCATTACATCCCACCATCTTCCTCTGAAATCACAACGACCATCCCTACTCCCCTTCGACGTTCAATAATCATGAACAAAACCAAATACACTACTCTCGAACACCTGAACTCGCGAATATCACAGCAAGCGAGCATCGAACATGACCCAAATTCGCAACTTGATTTTCATTAATTTCAATTTAAAAAAAATGAAAGAAAAGGAAGTTACCGTGTTTTTACAATTCTCAATGAAATGTAATAATTGAAATGTAATAGAAACTCACATTGCAAGCAATCACAATTCTCAGCCTTCTTCCCGAAGGACATCTAAAACGGAATAAAACAACTCCGCTCCTTCGGTATAATGACCTTTCGCTAAGTTATTACCGGCTTTGCTTTGCCAAATATGAAGTTATCGGGTCCAAAGATCTGCCCATAACTACATCTCTCTTATCTTCGTTGGGTTTTTTCTACCAATTAGAGGAAATTAGGGTTTGAGACGAGAGAGAGGAGAAGAAGGTGAAGGAGAAAATGGGTATTCGGTTGATTAAATCATGGATTTGGTTAAGGTCTAGGGTTTTTTTGGAAGCAGGCGAAATACTGGAAAAGAATGGGAAAATAAGCGGCGGTAGAAAAAATTTAGGATGGCGGGAATTAACGAAAGTGGGTAACGAAAAGGATGCAAATTAATTTAGTTGCATTGGTTGACTTTAAAATCGATGCAACTACAATTATTTGCATCGACGTATTTGCATCGGTTGTTGGTGACAACGGATGCAAATTTGATTTTTTATTATCTATTGCTTTCTACGTACCAATTGCATCGGTTATTAAGACAGAAATGATGCAAATAGTTCTATTTGCATCAGTTTTTACTTCAACCGATTCAAATGAGGCGATGCAAATGGCCTATTTTGTAGTAGTGTATCTAGAGGAATGTACAGAGGATACATAAACAATCCTTCGCATCTGGCAAGACTGGTCTATCTCTATTTTGGTACTCTGACATGGCCCTGGAAACTGAATATGACATCACCTCGGTCGTTACCGACCTATCCGAAAGCTCTCTAACCATACACAACATACTCGAAATATAATGGGTTGTCCAAAAAGTGATGACCATACCCTAATGGTTGCGAATGACATAGCCTTACGGCATACCCTGTCTAAGCCAGTACCGAGCGATGAGACTTGAGGTAACGATTACCTTTCACATAGCGTATTCCACTTTGAATGCCACATTGCCATTCCACGATCATATAACTGATTTCTATAAACGTATAACTCCTGAGCTCGTACGTCTTAGGAAAGGGTGTTAAGCTAAGAGAAGTCACCTTCTCCACCACCAAACAGATGATACATTCGTAGAGATCAATCGATGTAATTAGAAATGCAACGTCAGACATTGGTCCATACAAGTTATCCAGGAATAGGACAAACCGAAGGCACTCTCTTACCACATCCTATTAGGAATTATCCTTAGGATTAGTAGCGAGAAATCCTTACATCGTAGATCTCAAATGAAGAATTATCATCACATAATATGATATGGGAAATTTCCTCCAAGGGTCAGTGACAAGCAGCCCTACAATCCATCTTCCAAATCATTTCCATGTCTTCACTTCGAATATGTAAATTGGTTCGAAGTGATTTCCGGATAAGAATTACTCAAATTCAACCCGGTTCCTTCAAACCAATCATTGATACAAATATGTTAGGTAAATAGGAAATTATTCTTTGATCGATTAATTTATTTGTATCAAAATATCTTCTGGAGATATACATCATTAAAACATTCTTTCCTGTATGTACGGAATCATTAAATCCCTCTTATCAAATCCTTTGTTCACTTAAAACCTTTTTAAATTCCAAATTAGTTCATTCTTTACTTAGGAAAATATTTCAAAATCATTTATTTAAATCTTAACAAAGATTTTCAAATCACATCCATTAAAACGGGTCAAAAACAATGTTATTTAAGACATCGTTTACTATAAATCCAAAGCAATTAATTTTAAGTATAAGAATTAAATTAATTCCAAATCATTTTCATAGGTCATATTGGAAAATGTTTTTGAGATAAAAAGGGTTAACAGAAAGTATGCTAATTCTACTCAACATCAATTTCCATATTCAACCTTTACTATTCGTCGAATAACGGTGAATCACCTTTTAAATTCACACGGATAGTATGGGTTCCTCAGAATTTAATACCAAGTATAAGAATATTCCTAGCAATACAAGTTGTTTAAATTTGGAAAATTATATCTTTTATACTTTGGGAAATTTTGAACCGAGTAAATCAAGTTTACTATCTCCTCCGTCGGTCCAGTTCGGGTAGTTAGGGAGGGCATGCACCTGGTTTCTTGAACTTAAGCCTAGAGACTACCTCTCTGTCACTCATAAGGTGGTAAAGTTGTTTGATCTACTATAAATCTTTTGACACACTTAATTTACTTTTAATTATTTTATAGCATCCGGGCTTTCCCTTCGACCTGTCCCATTCCTCGGTTGGATTTTCTATGACACTGCAAACAGAACAAATGTACTAGTCATTTTCATATATTCATTCAAAATTATTAATCATCTTTAAATTACTTAGTTACTTATTTGAAAACATTTATAAATGGTTTTGAAAGGAATTGTTAAGTTTAAATTCATATTTCAAAAGTTAGTAAAAAAAATGTTGCGGAAAGTGCTGCAAAAAGTGTTTTCAAAGCATATTTGATCAAGACAACTTTTCGACCATCTAGATATCCATTTTTGTAACTCAACTCTTTTAAAAAATATTAAAAGGATTTATAGGATTTATTTCATATTTTTAAAGAATTAAAAATATATATTTAAAACATTTACTACTTTGGTCTTCGAACTATCAAAGCACGATTTTATTTAAAACTTGATTTGCTCATATTTTAAAATCTACCAAACGAAATCTCGATTTTCTTTCCATTTTTGAAATCTACGGATATAATAGTTCAGATAATTCTTATCTCGTAGAATTCCAAGCTATATTCCATTCTATGTATTCGTTTGAATTTTACGGTGCGAAATCGCGAACTATTGTTACACGACGCATCTATTTTTTACTCAACCATCAATATTCAGTTAAACTTCGCCAAAAACACTTTAAATGTTTATAAAAAAATTTTGAACCATACTAAACCATTTTTAAGAAGTTTAAACATTGCATATACACCATTTCATTCAATAAAGGAAAGTGATTTCCTTTTTACTTTTCGGCGTGTATTAAAGTGACTTGTATATATATTCAACAACCATATTAAACATCCATATTATCATATTCAAACATAATAAACAACCATCATTAAAAATCATATCCAAATATATGTCATCCAATAATATATATAACTATAGGAGTTTCTCACCTTTATTTTTGACTCAAACTAGTTTTGAATTGGCTGCAGCTTTGCTATGATTGCTTAAAACTCTACAGAATCGAACTTTTTGACCTTGAATGGGCGTGACCCACTCTAGGGTGCTCACGGCCTAGGTGATGGAAGGAAGAAGGCTCGCTAAAGGTGGAGAAGTATGTGGCCATGGGTTTTAGAGAGGTAGGGGAGGAGTTTGATGATAGTTTTAAGGTGGTTTTACTCTAACATATATATTATATAATTTTAATTTTCTTTTGCCAAATATTTTCCCATTATTTCGTTATGCATTGAAGCCACTAGAATAGCTTGAAGAAGGAGGAAAAAGAGGTAGAAATGGCTTAGGTATTTATGAAAGAGGGTAGTGTACCCATAGGCACATTTTGGAACAAAATATCATAACAACAAATTATATTTTTACTCTCAACCTACACTCGTCCTTTCACCTCCACTACATGGCCTCGCACCACCATCACTTCAACCCATGTTGGTTACATGTCCTTGCACATTGAACTATGCATGCTTAAGTGAGAAGGAAAAGAGAAATATCATGATATTTTTTATTTTTACCATATGTAAATTCAAATGAAAATGGTAACTTTTCTTATGTGTATATGACATGTATATGTGTATACATATGTTATATATGTATACATGACATATAAATAAGGTTGCAACAACCTTTGAATGACTTTTGTTCGTTAAACCGTTAAAAATCCAAAAACCTATTAGTGGTCACATTTCCACTTATAAATAAATATATATATATATATATTTGTAAACAAAATTTGAAGATAAATTTATAATCATTATTAATTAATTAAAACGATCACATTTGAATTATAAACCATATAAATCAATATTAACAATTATTTACAATAATTGCTATTATACAATTAAATCAATATTTATTTTCCTTATATTTTCTTTATAAAATAATTATTAAGTATTTATTAACCTTTATAACTATTTAAAATCAATTATCATCATTTCAAAATAATTATTTGAATAATTATAATAATTATTAAATCATTAAATCTTAATTAAATTTAACAAATCAATTAATAAATATAAGGGCATAACTGATGATGTCACAAACACATTTTATTTTCCCAAAAATAAAATAATTAATTTTATTTCATATTCTTGTCCAATTAAAAATAAGTGTATGTATCTAGCTCCGTGCGCAACGTTTCACTATTATATAGCTGTTTATCAATAAAACGGTTTTCGACCATTTTAAACTAAATATATTTTAGAACCTTTTTTTTCAAAAATAAGTTCATTGTTATTTTTCTTCCTATAAAACTTGATTATTTATGAAAAATAATCTATATTTTAATATTTAAAATAATTTAAGTATCATTAATTAAAGTGATCAAAATTTGGGTCGTTATATACTTCCCCCCTTAAAATAATTTTGTCCTCGAATTACCTAAAAATAGGCCAAAGGTTTTTCTCAAAATATTTATTATTAAACTTACACCTATGGATGTTCATTGATCGTCCATACACAATATTTGATTCGATCTTCTATTCAAATTCACAACTTTACTTTCGAGCTAGTATTGATCCTCCAATCCTTTAGGGCGGGACCAAGCTTTCTGATTATAACTTCAGTTTTTCCTTGCATAGCTCTCAACTATGAAAGAAAACTCTAGCCTCCAACCACAAACCCTCATCAATGTTCGTCATCAAGAATCAAGTGATAAATCCTTTTTCGAATCGATGTAAACACCTCAAAGATCTGTACTCGAATCTTAGATCAAATTAGCGACAAAATAATCCACATACTTCATATGAATTTAATAATATTTAAAAAAAATTATGACACCATTTCATAAATCTTTCATTCTTTATTCAAACATTTTTATAAAGATGCTTCTTTATATTTATCTATTCGCTAACATTTCTAAGAAATTATTCAAGTTAAAGATAACTTACGTTTTATTATAATATACCTCTTATAGTATAGTTTGCTCCTTTTAACCAATATTAAATGCAAACAACTTTGTATTTAATGAAACTTCTTTAATCAAGACTTATTTTATTAATTAATACTCCATTTATTAATTATCCACTTATAACAGTTTCAAAACCTAAAAGTATTCATATACTTATTCAATTTTTTTACGTATATTCACAATTTACTTGAGTTTTACTTGCTTTAAAATACAACCAAAGAGATTAAAATAGTTATTACCAAAACACTGTTATACTAAACTCCTTTATAGATTAAAATATAACATTTTCTATCTTTTTTTTAAAAGATTCCAATATTTGTTGGTATCTTTAAAATCTCATTATTAAAGATCTAAATATACCAATAAGATTTCTTTCAAAGTGCCATTCAAGGTTTTAAAAACAAATGTTTCTAAAACATCGTTTACTAAAAACCATTCATTAATAACTTTAACCATTTCTTTTAAAGATCAAAGCATACCTATGTTTATCAACTAAGATAATACACTTTGATAAAAATTGACAACCATCAATTAATTTATCAAGTAATGTTTAATATTATCATTTTTAACTTTAGAAAATTATATAGATCGAGTAACTCAAAAATGATACCAAAGAACTAGATACCACCAATAGTATCGCATCTTTCCTTAACAAGAAGGGAATACTTAAGAGAAGCATTTACCATTCGAGCACATCTCCTGTCCATTTTTAGTCACTTTCGAGCACGTCGATCCTATTATTCATAAGATATTTTTTCAGTGTCAATATACCATTTAATAATACTATTATTATTCTTTTTCCAAAAATCATTTGAAAATCCTTACAAAAATACCGAAATTTAAATTTTTAAAAATTACTTTATAAAGCATTATAAAATTACTTATATAAAACATATTCATAATATTTATTTATCTTAAACAAGTTCCTTTAATAAACATTATTATTTATCGAATACCCCATAGTCAAATTGTGAAACTAAATTCACGAGGTGTTCATACTTAAACTTTTAAATTAAACAATCAATTTTTCATTGATAATAACTGAGTATTATCATTTTCTTAATCAAATAACTATATTAAAAATTATTCCTTATATTCAAAATATAATCCTAGGTAATATTATTTCATTTACAAATTTTCAAATCCAAAATCATTTGTATATTGCATTAACAAATACACGTTCATAAATAATACTCCCAAACTCATTTTAGGGTGTTACTAACCCTATCTCTAATAAGTTACTCATCATAAGGCATTACTAACCTTATTTCTAATGAGACTTTACCCCACCAAAGCCAAGGTTCTCGCTTAACCTTGCATTTTAATACCAAATGTGGGGACCTGTTTCTTCGACCCTCGGAAATCGACACTAATACCTTCTCGAGATTCACGTGCCATAAATCCAAGTGTAGGAAACTCGATCGTTAAGGGTAAGATAGAAAATAAGACAAAATAGAACCTCACACGAATGGAATGACATATATTATTTCAACATATAATCTTTATAGTGAAAATTTTAAATACATTTATTGGTGTTAAACATGGATAGTTATAAATATCTATCCTTACAAATGCGGAATACAATGACATACGAGTGTGATGGAAACAGATAACAATTTTCAGAAGAATCTTTTAACTCCATGCGTCGAGCTCCATCCAGATTTCTTCTAAATAAACCTGACTACTAGGCTGCACACACAAATTAGGGCACCCAGAGTTTAAGTGAATAGGCAAATAAAATCCGGGTTTGCCATGGGACTGGTGTAAGAAACTCAAAATACGCGTTTTGAAAACAAAGGTATCTCATAAGATCACGTCGCACATAAACACTGAACTATTTTTACCTTATGATAGCCAAAACATTTGCAATGAAATCTAGGAATATTATTTTTAATGACATTCTCTGAAAGACATTTTTGAATAAACATATTAAAATAGCCGAAATTGTTACACTGATTAAGTCTGACGGCATAATAGGTTTGCAACTAAGTTCGAAGGCACTCAGACATGGCCTGGATATAAACTAAATATAACGTCACCCCGGTCGTTACCGACCTATCCAAGAGTTCTCTTAACATACACAACATACCCAAACTATAGAGGGTTATCTTGAATGGTGATGGCCATACTCTAATGGTTACGAACCATATAGCCTTATGGTGTACCTTATTTAAGCCATTACCGGGTGATAAGGCCTGAGATAACGATCACCTTTCACATAACACATTAAACCTTGAATGCCACACTGTTATTCCATAATACACAATAGATTTCTAAAAACATATAACTCCTGAGCTCGTACGTCTTAGGAAAGAGTGTTAAGCTAAGAGAAGTTGCCTTCTCCACCACCAAACAGATGATACGTTTATAGAGACTAATCAATGTAATTAGAAATACAACATCAGGCATTCATCCATACAAGTTGTCTAAGAATAGGACAAACCGAAGGCACTCTCCTACCACATCCTGTTTATAATTACCCCTAGGATTAGTAGCGAGAAGTCATTGCGTCGAAGATCTCAAATGAAGAACTACTACCGCATAAAATTAATCATTTCCATGTCTTCACCTCTAATACATAAATTGGTTCGAAGTGGTTTCCAGATAAGAATTACTCAAATCCGACCTCGGTTCCTCTAACCAATCATCGACAAAAAGATGTTAGGTAAATAAGGAATTATTCTTTTATCGATTAATTTCATTTTATCAAAATATCTTCTGGAGATATATATCTTTAAAACATTCTTTTCGGTATATACGGAATCATCATACCCTCTTATCAAATCCTTTGATTACTTATAACTTTTTAAATTCCAAATCATTTCATTCTTTACTTAAGAAAATATTTCCAAATCATTTATTTAAATCTTAACAAAGATTTCCAAATCATAACCTTTAAAACATGTCAAAAACAATGTCATTTAAGACATCATTTACTATAAACTCAAACCACTTAATTTTAAGTGTAGGGATTAAATTAATTCCAAATCATTTTCATAAGTGACGCAGCGGATTAACAGAAAATTGATATAACGATGGAAGTGTAGCAATCGGTGGATTGAAGATACTGAAATGCCCAAATTCGTTGATCACAAAGATACCGAATTCTAGCTATCTTCGATACGTTGATCGCGCACGATACCGTGAGAGAAGATCTTCAATTCTTCAAGCGTTGATCAAGCACACTTGATTCCGCGAATCGGCTTCAACAATCGTTGATTCGAGCGCACTCGAGTAACCGAAAGTGGAGATAGGAGATTACACTCAACTACCAATTTAGGATGAAAGCACACAGCAATCAACAAGAATTTTATTCAAAAATCAACCACCTTGAAATGTACAACACACCCCCTATTTATAGTTTTTCACAACTGGTCCTTAAGTCGTACACGACTCATCCCCCACGACTCACGACTTAAGGCTCTCGACTTAGCAACAACACCATACCCAAATTACAACACAACACACAGGTCGGCAGCGACTCAACATCACGCGACTCATTTCCTTACAATGCGACATACGAATTACGACTTACATTCCTTGCCGACTTAACTCAGGTCATACTCCATATGATCGACTTAATATACAACGACTCAAAGACTCGCGACTTTACAACACAAGGTTGACTCAACACGACACATGGTTACAACAGTTAGGTCGTTTACGTCCTAACGACTCACGACTCAAGAAACTACAAACACATAACGACTTAAACAAGCCACGACTTAAGCTTCACCTGGAGTTCCCCCATTGTCCTTGTTATCCCGTAAGTTGATAAGCCGTGCTTCCTTTAGGTCGTAACCCATTAGAGTTAGGTCGTTAACTCGGCACCATTTTCCCTCTGGCCTCCAGTTAGCTCGGCGACGACTCAAACCTTCTTCATTAACTCGTATTCCTTTCCCACGTGATTCCTCTGGTCTCCAGTTAAGTCGTAGACGACTTATAGATGAGTCGTTGGGTCGTGTACGACTCATCAAACTCGAACACCTCAAGCTCCCGTTAAGTCGTAACCCTGTCCCCTTAGCTTTGTTAAGTCGTGGATGACTTAAACCCGCCTTAAGTCGTGTACGTCTTACTCCTTTGGCCTGAGCTGCATCATCCTCCCCTGGTTGAGAAAAATTCGTCCTCAAATTTGTAAATTCTTCTACCTCAGCTTGTTCATCTCCATAATATGGCACAAGATGCTTAACATTGAACACGTCAGAAGTGTACACATCCTCCGATAGTTTCAATTTATAAGCATTTTCATTAATCCGTTTCACAACTTCTACAGGACCAATTTTTCTGGCTTTCAGCTTGTTATAAGCGCCTACTGGAAAACGATCCTTTGTTAACACAGCATATACCATATCTCCTTCATTAAATTCAACATTTCGTCGCTTCAAATCTGCAGATCGTTTATACTTCTCGTTTGCCTTCACCAATCGTTCCTGAACGATCCTATGACATTCAGTTAATTCATCAACAAAATCAACAGTCCGTTTAACCGTCCCCTTCGGTTGTGGTACTACCGCCAAATCCAACGGTCCCCTTGGCAAACTTGAATATACAATCTGAAATGGACTAAAACCCGTACTACGATTCACTGCATGATTATGAGCAAACTCTGCCTGGCATAACTTCATGTCCCAACTCTTCAGATTATCTTTCACCAAACATCGTAACAAATTTCCCAATGATCTATCCACAACTTCTGTCTGTCCATCTGTTTGCAGATGATAAGCGCTACTGAATTTCAGCTTCGTTCCAACCATCTTCCACAAACTTAGCCAAACATGACTTAAAAATCTGGTATCCCTGTCCGAAACAATAGATTCTGGTAACCCATGTAAACGATAGATTTCTTTGAAGAATAATTGAGCAACATGAACAGCATCCGCCGTCTTCTTACAAGCAACAAAATGTACCATCTTCGAGAAACGATCCACTACAACGTATATCGAGTCATTTCCCCTTTGCGTTCTCGGCAAACCCAACACGAAATCCATGCTAACGTCCACCCATGGTTTTGTAGGTACAGGTAAAGGCATATACAAACCCGCAATTGTAGCTATTCCTTTCGAAACTTGACAAACATGACATCTCTGAACAAACCTTTCAACCTCTTTCCTCATTGACGACCAAAAATAAGATTGAGAAATCAAATGCAATGTACAATCACGGCCCACATGTCCTTCCTCGCGCAATTCCTTGATAATCTTCATTCTCAAACTGCTCTCTAGTATACATAATCGATTCCCTTTAAATAAGAAACCATTAACCAACGCAAATTCATCAGTATCTCCATCCTTAACTTTCTCAACGAACTTTGCAAAGTAAGGATCCTCCTCAAACAATTCTGGCAACAATTCAAATCCTGTCACCTCAATTTTCATTGTCGTTAATAAATGACTCCTCCTACTCAAAGCATCAGCTACACGGTTCGTTATCCCTGATTTGTGCTTCACGATAAAAGTAAACTACTGCAAATAGACAACCCATGATGCATGCCTTGCTGAAATCTTGTCCTGCCCCTGCAAATGCTTCAAAACTTCATGGTCTGTGTAAAGAACAAATTCTTTCTGAAACAGATAGTGTCTCCAATGCTTAACAGCCTGAACAATTGCGTAAAACTCCACATCGAACGTGCTATATCTCATCTTTGCCTCCGATAACTTCTCACTAAAGTATGTAATAGGACGTCCCTTCTGACTCAACACCCCTCCGATCCCAACTTTAGATGCATCAGTGTGTAGTTCAAACAACAACTGAAAATCTGGTAATACAAGAATTGGTGCTGAAGTCAACAGCTTCTTG
This sequence comes from Allium cepa, assembly GCA_030765085.1. Taxonomy (NCBI): domain Eukaryota; kingdom Viridiplantae; phylum Streptophyta; class Magnoliopsida; order Asparagales; family Amaryllidaceae; genus Allium; species Allium cepa. The sequence continues at coordinate 814,800,135 of CM060931.1, forward strand.
ATTTGCTCAAAAGCAACCCCTGCTTCCTTCGACCAAGAAAACACGCTACTGAAGTGTGGAATGAATCTTTGGTAGAATGACGCTAGCCCATGAAAACTTCTCACTTCCGTAATTGTCCTCGGCTGTGGCCAATTTCTGACTGCTTCAACTTTAGTCTGGTCCACTTGGATACCTTCTCCTGACACAACATATCCTAGAAATAAAACACTATGCGTCATGAACACGCATTTCTTCGTAGCAGCATAAAATTGTTCCTCACGAAGAATAATCAGCACTTCCCTCAAATGTTGAACATGCTCCTCCGTACTCCTGTTGTATATCAGAATATCATCGAAATAAACCACCACGAACTTCCCAATGAATGGACTAAAGATTTGATTCATCACCCACATGAATGTACTAGGTGCATTTGATAAACCAAATGGTATAACCAACCATTCGTATAACCCCTCTCTCATCTTGAAGGCTGTCTTCCATTCGTCTCCAGGTCTAATCCGAATTTGATGATATCCGCTCTTCAAATCAATCTTCGAAAATATAGTAGCCCCACTCAACTGATCTAGCAAGTCATCCAACCTCGGCATAGGAAATCTGTAGCGCACTATAATCTTATTCAATGCTCGACTGTCTGTGCACATTCTCCATGTTCCATCCTTCTTTGGTACCAACAAAGCCGGCACAGCACACGGACTCAAACTCTCTTGCACTCGCCCTTGTTCTAACAATTCTTCCACCTGCCTCCTCAGTTCTTCATGTTCCTTCGGACTCATCCGATAATGTGGTCTATGTGGTAATAATGCTCCCGGAACAAGATCAATTTGATGTTGAATGTCTCTTAGTGGCAGTAACTCCTTAGGCAGCTCTTCTGGAAATACATCCTCAAATTCTTTCAATACTGGCTTTGCTTCCTCTGGAATTTCAACCTCTTCACTGCTCTCACGCCCTATCAACAAGTACAATTCGGTTCCTCTTCGACTTCCTTAACAAACTCCTTCAAAGATAACAAAGTTTTCAATTCTTCGATCTCCTCAGATTTGCTCTCTCCTTGTTGCCTTTTCTTTGGAACTAAAATAATCTTCACACCTTCAAACATAAAACTATAGCTATTGGTCCGACCATCATGCTGCACCACTCGATCATACTGCCATGGTCTTCCCAAAAGCAAGTGACAAATATCCATCCCAACTACATCACACCAAATCTCGTCTTTATATTTCTTTCCAATAGAAAATGGAACTCGAACTCGCCTATCCACCTTCACCTCTCCTCCTTTTCTTAACCACGCTAACTTGTAAGGATTAGGATGTTTCTCCGTTTTCAACTTCAACTTTCTCACGGCTTCAGTAGAAATAATATTGTCACAACTTCCCGCGTCAATCACAAATTTACAAACCTTTCTCAGAATAGTGCATGTTGACTGAAATATGTTACTCCTCAACCAACTAGCTTCTTCCTTCTTCGGTATTAAACAAGATCACCTCATCATCAGATTACATCCTTCATCTCCTGACGCGATATCCTGTTCATTCTCCTCAACTGGACTTTCTTCACCTTCAACAGCATCCTCACTTTCAACTTCAGCTATCATAGCTCGTTTCTTCGGCTTCGGACATTCATTACTCTTGTGACCCACTTCCTGGCAATTGTAACACTTGAAACTGTTGTTGACCTTCGTCTTCGCAACTTCATTCACAACTGGTTTACTGGTAGATTTAGGAACACTAGAGCTTCCACTAACACCCTTCGCTTGATTGTTGGAATTAGTAAACACACCACCTCCACGCCTTCCCGGCTTCTCCCAAGCCAACGCTTTCTGATGTGCTTCCGCCACAGATCTTGGATCGAACATATTAACCATATCCTGGATCTGCACCCTCAACCCTCCAACAAACCTAGCAGTCAATTGTTCCTCTATCTCCATTTGTCATTCCTGGAAATGAGTTGGTAAAATTCATCTGCATAATCATTAACTGTCTTTGTCCCTTGCCTCAGATTCTGCAACCTCTGATACATAAGTGATTGATAGTTGTAAGGTGTAAAGGCCCGAAAATCCGAACTCCTTTGAACTGGCAACTTCCATAACAATCCAGCCAAAGAGGAACGAACTCCCGAATCTTTAGGGTTTAAGAAGAAGAAAGAGGCAGAAGAAGAGAGAAGAGAAGGATAGAAAATAGAGAGAAAAGAAAATAGAACAGAACAGAAAGAAAACAACACAACAATACAGAATCTCACAATTCGCAGCGGAACAACATATAATAAATAAATGAATAATCTTTAAACAAAGAACTATATCAGTTATTACATTACATCACATCACATCATCATTACATCAGAGTGTACAACAACAAACAACAAATAGTGCAGCGGAAAAAGAAATACTATATACTAGTAATACGCCATGCCATCCAGCTTGCCTCCAGCAACTCCAGAATATCCTGATAAACCTAACTCTTGATTGCCCGTGTGGAAATTGGCGGGCACCCAGAGTTTAGGAAGGAAAACAAGAAACTCTGAGTCAGTCATGTGACTGGTGTGAGAACTCAAAACAGTTTATTTATCTTTAAAATCAAAATAGAGGAATATTTTTAAAGTCAATTCGCAATGCTTTTAAAAATGAGACTACCATAAGGCCTCCCGCACGCACACACAATGCAAACGCAGAATCGGAGGAGATTTCTCCTTATGATAGTCAAAGATGCTTGATACGTATTAAAAAGAACATTTGATATTATTATTAGTGCATAGTGTAGGAAAAATTCATTTCGAAAATAAAGATATAAATCTTAGCCAGCATAGACATTTCGAACTATGCCTACTATAGCTACCATCTAAACAGTGGTGACCACCATAAGTAAATGGCAGGTTCTACAACTAATACCGTACAGGGTTTCGTATTGGGAATTGGATTTCCAACAATGATCAGGCCAACGAACTTCCCATTGCCACATGAGAATGCCTCTGGAAGGACATCCCCGAGAACCAAACCGGATCTCTGCCAACAGAAGGTCGGGTTACCCCTAACTGGGTAACAACTGACATGAGTATGCCATCCCCCGGTCCCATTGGACCTTTATCCGAGCGTTCGTCACCATCATCACACAATCATAAATAAAGTGTTTCAACATGAGTAAGTATCTGGGCTCCATACCATGATACCACCCTTTCCAGAAGGAAATGCACATACCGTAAAGGGAGCTACCCCTCATAACCTTGCCGCATCTTTCTTGTTTTGACCATTCCGGGGTGTGAGGCTCGACGAAGTCACGTCCACAAAAACATACTTTATACAAAAGCCATGCTTTGGGTCAACAAATGATCATAGAAATGATCACCAAGATAGACGATCAAATAAATGATGCTATCCCAAATAATCAACACAATGATCATTTCACAACAACACTCAGCATGTCACATTACCAAATTGGGAATATATCGCTGATAACCATCAACTACATAACCTCTGAGCTCGTACGTCTCAGAGAAGGGTGTTAAGATAAGAGAATAAATTCTCCGCCACCAACAGAAATATATTTGAAAGAAATCCGCTTTATATCTCAATTTGTAATGTCAGACATACAATCCATACAAGTCTGTTACGGGCTCGAACAGAACCGAAGGCACTTACAAAGAAGTCCTTGCAATCCGGATATCCACAATCCTAATTGGATTTCCCATCACATATGGAGAACTCTATACCGGAGCAACTCGGTGCAGAGTCAATTGACAGGTCATCCTATCGCTCTCGCAAATACCGGGTCTTCAACACCGATCTTCAATGCTATCCATTACGTCGTATCACTATTCGGAATGGGTAATCCGAATAACGAACGTAATAATTTAAAAACAAGTGTAGCATTCAAATTCAACAAATCCCAACAAATACCTTTCAAAGGTAATTATTGATAGTCGGTTATTGAACTATCAATGGATATGCACAACATCACCAGATTCCAAATAATTTTCCAAATAATTTATTTTCCAAAATATCTTTACAAGATATATAATTTCAATATGTCAAAAATAAATCAATATTTATCTTTAAACAACTTCCCTTTTCATTCATAAATTCCATAGTGAATTTATATTTCAAAATATTTATGAATAAACGATTTCAATTATTCATTTTCAATTTATCTTCAAAAAGATAAATTCCCTAGGCTTTTCATTTTGCATTGGAAAAACATTTCCATACTTATTTATTAATAAGTAATTAACAATCCATTTATTTTCAACACTTGGAAAATATTCAATATACTTAAATCGAGATTAAGTACATATTTCATGCTTTAAGGAAATCATTCACTTAAATGTATTTATTTGGGCCAAAACGAATGTTGCGTAAAACATCGTTACGACAACCCAAAATCCCTAGTATAGGGATTCGAAATTAAAATAGATGTATAAATCCCAATACTATACAGAACATTTCCTTTCGGAAATCATTTACTATAACAACAGTGTTATAGTCCACCATTTCCTTCCATTTCTCGAAAACGTCTATTTCAACAATGAATGTTGAAATCTATGGTTTCCAATCTTAACACAATTAAAACATCTTTAGATCATTTTAATTTTGTTAAAAATATCACATCCTAAACATTTTCTTTAACATATTATTCACTATTCAAAAACGTGAATATACTACGTTAACCAATTTCATCATTTCTATACATTTCATTTTAAAGGATTATTCACAGTTCAAAAACGTGAATATAACTCCATAAATAAGTTATAACAATTTACTTATCAAAATAAGTTTTTGCGAATTTATAGAACAACGTTTATAAATTCCATTTCTATTTATTTTATAACTACTTCCTTTTATAAATTCCTTTATTAACCTATCTCAATTCATATCTCAATGATATACTAGAAATTCATATTATAAGTCAAATACTTATAATTTATTTGTTTGCCAGAAATCGTTCTTTTAAACTTCCCAATTTATTAATCTTATAACTTATAAGATTCCTTTATTTACTCAAACCTAGTCTTTTAATAACTTTACAAATTTTATAGACCTACTGCTTATAAAATTCCATTTATAACTTCACCGTTTATAATTCTATGAATTTCATTCATTTATGAAATTCATTCACAATTCATTCTAACACTTATAAAAACTCGTTTTATAATTCAAATAATTTTAATTTATAAATATCAATTTATAAATTCTTTTATATAAATCAATTTATATTATTCTTTTAAAATGTCTTTAATCTCCTTTATAATTTCACCATTTTGATTTATAAATAATCAATTTTTATAAATCCTATTTTTAAACTTTTTACAATAAATCCAAAAATCTCAATTTAAACTATTTTTATAAAATTATTAACCCATATTTTCAAAAATCAACTTTTAACTATTTTTCTCAAAAATCATAATTTTATAACATTAAAATTTATACGTTTATTTATTCAAAATGGATAAATTCCAAAAATATTTTATAAACGTATACTTACAAAAATCACTTTGAAATCCTTGTAAAATTCCAAAATTTGGTCCAATGATGCTACATACCAAATAGTCAATTACGACAACAACGATATCATATATCGATGTGATAATCCATCAAATATCAAAATATCTGAAATCAAATAAATACTGTTGAGGAATCCAGTTGGATCCCTCCAACCTGTTTTCCTGCATCCACAAACATTAGCACAATACCAATTCCGCTCCAGTACGAAATTATCGCGGTATATGGGATTTAAGATATTATCCGCTTAATAGACGGCGCAATAGGGTCTCATCCGCTCTACAATGCGGGAAATCAATAACTGCAATGTATACATATGCCAATATATATATATTGCTATTATATATAATACCAATTTCACTGTTTATGAAATATTCGCGGTATATGTTTTTAATAAATAACATATGCTTTCTAACGGCGCATAATGTCTATTTTATCAATCAATAGATAACAATCATCATTCAAACATGCATTCAAATATTTTAAATCTAACAATTTAAAATAAAATCGAAACTGATTCGATTGAGTGAGAAGTTCTCACCTTGATTTCAATTTCGTTTTAGCGATTTATTTCGAATAAAATTAAATGCGCGTTTAATTTTACCCGAAATTCTCACTAACTCCAAATGACTCCAATATAATTCCATCGCGTCGTACTCGTCCATACGATTCCAACGCAACTGGTTTCGCGCGTTTTCGACCTCGTATGCAAAAGTTATGCATTTATGAAGTTACACGAATTTTTATAACTTAAATTTACAACAATTTCTTTATAATTTTAAACCTACTAAGATCATCACCGTTGGATCCAAATCCCCCCCCCCCCCCATCTGGACCGTGACTTTGCTTCTCCCCCAAACTCCATCTTCACGCGCGTTGTAACAACCCGCATATTTATCGAGTTTGTATTTAAATATTTTATTTAAATATTAACTCGTTAATCGGATTTTGGTCCGAAAAGCTACTTTTTGCAAACGGTCAAATTAGGACCCGAGACCACTTCCATTGAGTTCGAAATGTCGTTTACAACTTTTTAAGTATAAACATCGATAGGTTTGGAGTTAGTGAAATTTCACTAAATTTTCCCGCTTTGGACTTTGGGTTAGTTTAGCCTATTAAGCCCAAGTTCCAACCCTCTTCTCCTCACTCTTCATAAATTTCCTAACTAATCAAGCTTTGGCATTAATGGTGGAGGGAATGGGAAATTAAAATTCCAAAACTCAAATTCAATTGCAATCCATCTTTCTACTCCAAATTCAAGAAGAAGACATTGGATTCAAGCTTCTTGTGCTTAGATAGAAGAAGGATTGATTCTTGCTTGCTTAAAACTTCATTTTTCATTGATATTTGGTGCAAAGGTGAGATTTTTATCTCACAAATCTAGTCTATAACTATATTGGACTGTTGGGAATGATTCTCTATCACTTTTGCATGCACATTTGTATTTGGTTTGGATTGGATTGGCGAAAAACTCCAATTTTTAGTGTTTTTGGTGAAAAACTGCTCTTAGGTCGTTCTGTCTTCATTAGGTCGCTCGGGGTGGAAAAGTCACGGCCTTTGTATTTGACTCACTCGGTTTTAGGTCGTAGGTCGCAAGCCTTTTAGGTCGTAGGTCGTATGGTCGTTAGGTCGCTCTGCTTTGACTCTGGCCATTTTTGCTCACTCGCAGTTAGGTCGCTCGCGACCTAACCCTTAGGTCGTTCGCGTGTTATCGCGCTAGGTCGCACTGCCTTGAATTTTCACTTCGGAATTAGGTCGTTTCACGTTAGGTCGTATGAGGTTTAGGTCGTAGGTCGTTTCTGGCCTTAAATCCCCTCTACAGCGTTAGGTCGCTCAGCCTCTCCTTGTTAGGTCGTCACCACTTAGGTCGCGACAAATGTTAGTACGTTAGGGCCTTAGGTCGTTGGCCTTAGCTCGCATTTGAGCTTAGGTCGTAGGTCGCTAGCTCGTAGCTCGTATTTGAGCTTAGGTCGTAGGTCGCATCACCCTTAAGTCGTTCGACCTGATGCCTCTCTTAGGTCGCGCATCCCTTTAGGTCGCTAGGCCTTAGGTCGCGCATCGCCTTAAGTCGCTCGACCTGCTCTCACCTTAGGTCGCGCCATCCTTTAGGTCGCGTACCATACTTTAGCCCGTTGTCCCTTAGGTCGCTTGCACCTTAGGTCGGCCTCGTTAGCTCGCAGATCCTCTAGGTCGCGTGGCCTTTAGACCGTAGGTCGTTAGGTCGTAAGACCTTAGGTCGCCTGACCACTTAGGTCGCTTTACCTATTCAAATGTTAGGTCGCGAGTTCCTTAAGTCGCTCGTCCCTCTTAGGTCGTTAGACTTCATTTTGCCTTCACTAAGTCGTACCGTTTTGGACGGGGCGCTGCCCCCTGGACCCCCGCGACCTGACCGGGCAGGTCGAACCCCGTAAGCGGTGGCGTTGCCCCCGCACCCCCACCTTGGGGGGTTGCCACCCCCCCTGGACCCCCCCTCCGTAGGGGATCTTATCTGAAAAATATTCAACAGAACTTGCTGAGCTGATTTCCTTGGATTTTATTCGCATCCCCGTATGCGATCTTTGTAACTGATTGTTTCTACACTTGCTTATGTGTTTTGTCACTTTATAATATAAAGGTTTCAATACTAGTAGTAAATATCAAAACTCTTTTAACAAACAATTTCAACTCTATTTTTAATAACAAAGCTCTTTTCTTAAACCGTTTTCCAATCTATTAGTATATACAAGCCTTTACCTCACTCGGATGAGAAATCTAATTAAACGACTTAGTAAAACAAGTGGTATGAAACGTTTGCGTTCACTTCGTCGGTTAATTCTTGGACTTGTTCGATTGAACCTCTTGTGACAATTTTATTAGTGTAGATTTACAGTTTGTTCGTAAATATTTAAGTTAAGCAAGTGGTTATGGGACATGAAGCTAAACTTCTATATTTACTAGCTTAGTGTAATTGACACTTCTCGTTGATCTTGATGATCGCTTTATGAATTAGACTAGCAATTGCGCGATGTCTCTTTCATTGCAAGGTTAGACTAGACACCACTTGTGTGATTCCATTCACACATACCTTTCTGCTTTTTGGTTAGTCTTGACCTCAATCTGTGTGATTCCATTCACACATGCGGGGTAGCTCCCCATGGTCTTCGGACCGTCATGTGATAGGCCTCTTTCCCTTTTTATGATTTCTGGATTTCTCGTGTTGATTTCTGGAATTTATGTCATTGACTTGTTATGAGTACAAGTTTAGGGTATGATGCCCTCTTCGAATCTTTGAGAAGATTCTTGTGATATTGATTATCTCTTATTGGTTGATCTTCTGTTGATCATTATTTACATACTTATAGTGGTATGTCTTTATGGATGTTTATGTTTATGCCATATCTTTTATGTTATATCATGTCATCTGATATTTATAGCTAGACTGATCCGTTTATTATTTTCTTAAATAATACTCGGGTCAGACCGAGATGTTACAGGTGCTTCTGCTTGACTTCTTCCCAGGGATTCATCACTCTGACTTTTGGCTAACTGTTTAGATTAGCAGTTTTTGTTGTATACACTTGAGATATAGACTCATAGTTGTATTCTTTTGTATAGCACGTGTTGCTATTCTTTTGTATTATCGTGGATCTTATTGACCACTACTCTGATGTACACTTTCATGTGTTAGTTATATATTCATATCTTCTTCCGCCTTTATGATATGGATATCTGTGACTGATTTGTGATATGATTATTTCTATGTTTGTTTCCGAAGATTATTTATAGCCACCGTGTGATAAGCTATTACATGGATGGTCGCTCCTCAACAGCCTTATTCTCCGTGCTAGTTGACAGCACTACTCCGGAGTGTTCTTGGCTAGCGTGGGTATAGAGGTGGGGCGTCACAGCTTGGTATCAGAGCCAAACTTCGAAACAATGTAGAATAACTTAACAAGGATCATCGTCCTAGGTCTATCTTAGGAGTCATACCATAGGATTAATTCGAGTCTTCGTACCGATTCATCCTATTTCCTTTATGATTCCTTGTTTTATCTATCAAGATTGCTTGATGTTCATTGGTAAATAACCTTCTTCCTTCTCTTCTTTCTTTCTTTAAGGAAGAGAATGTCTAGACCAGGCCGTCCCAGAACTGGATCATCTGGTGCTGCTCCTCCGGATGGAGTTTTTATGACTGCTCAACAGCTTCTTGATTTAGTAACTAATGCTCAAGCAGCTGGAGCTAACCCGGAACCTACTCACCCAAAGTCGGGATTTGCACGCTTGTGCAGCGATTACACCAACTTGGGTGGGAAGCCCTTCAAAGGTTCGGAAAATATCATCGAGGTCCAGGCTTGGTTAAAATCATGCGATCGAATCTTTTCTCGCATGAACCTTATCGATCTCCACCGCGTTCAGGTGGTTTCCAGCATGCTCCAGGAGAGAGCATTGGACTGGTACGAACTCCTTATTTCAGAAATTAATGAAGCGGATCTCACCTGGGAGCAATTTCAGGGATGCTTCGAGTTAAAGTTTGTACCAGAAGCTGGGAAAGTAACCTTGGCTCGACGTTTTATAGACCTTGTTCAAGGTCAATCCTCTGTGACTGATTACGTCGCAGCCTTCGAGTCGCTTTCCAAATATGGGGTTGAATACATCAACACCTCATTGAAGAAGAACCAGAGGTTCGTTTATGGCTTAAATAAGAATCTTAAGAAGCCACTGCTCCTGAAACTAGAAGTCGCATTTGATCAACTCGTCGATATCGCTCTTCGTCTTGAAGAGGCTGATAGAGAGAGTGATGTTGAAGTGGAAGGCGCTAAACCCAACTTCAACAACAAGAAGAGGCCAAACAAATTCAAGCGTCCTTATCCCAACAAAAAGGGTAAGCAGGCAACCCCTGCGGCAAAGTCTCCTTCTCCTAGTGGTGCGAGTTGCTTCAACTGTGGGTCTGGGGATCATTATGCGAATAAGTGCTCTAGGCCCAAATCTTGTCGCTATTGTAAGAGCCCGGATCATTACATACATCAATGCCTCAAGCGTAAAGGCAAGAAGGAAGGAAAGTTGAATGTGGCTCAAGCCCCTGGCAACACATCTCGTGGCCAAGGTATTTCTCATTCCATTCTTGATGGTATTATTTTATTTCATGATCAACCTATTAGAGTTCTCTTTGATACGGGTGCATCCCATTCTTTTATATCAAAGGAACTGGTAGACACTTTTTCCTTAAGTGTTACTGCATTGATGACTTCTTTAAAAATTGCGAATCCTGTTGGTGGATCCGCAACTCTTAGTTTGCTTTGTAAAGATGTGGAGATTATTTTTTGCGATCTTTCTTTCCTAGCCGATTTGTATGTCATGCGTTACTTAGGCTTTGGAATAATTTTGGGAATGGATTGGCTTAACCGTTATCAAGCCCATATCCTATGTCCTGAACGGGCTATTCATCTCCGTCATCCACTATCTGTTAATCAGATTTCTGTTAATCTTAAAGATCCAGAATCCTGTTTGGTGGCATCTTTATATTCTTTAAATCCTCGTGATAACGATGATGATGATGAAGATGATATTATTTCTCGTATTCATGTTGTTCGTGAATTTTCCGACATATTCGAGCCCGTTTTAGGTTTACCACCTAAACGAGCAATTGAGTTCAGAATTAATCTTGTTTCTGGAGCTCAACCTATTACTCGTCCTCCTTATCGCATGTCCAATAAGGAAAATGAGGAGATGCGTAAACAATTATCTGAGTTGGAGATGAGGCAATTTATTCGCTCTAGTTCCTCGCCTTGGGGAGCTTCGGCTATTTTCGTAAAGAAATCTGATGGTACTCTGAGGCTCTGCGTTGATTATCGCAAGCTTAACGATCTTACTATTAAAAATAAATATCCTGTACCTCGGATTGATGATCTATTCGATCAGCTTAGTGGTGCTAAGGTCTTTTCACAATTGGACTTAGCTACCGGTTTCCATCAGCTTCGTATCGCTGAGGATAGCATTCCTTTGACATCATTCCGTACTCGATATGGATCTTATGAATGGCTTGTTATGCCATTTGGGTTAACGAATGCTCCAGCTTATTTCGTTGACCTCATGAATCGAGTTTTCAAAGATTTTCTCGATCGGTTTGTTCTCATATTTATTGATGATATTCTTGTGTATTCAAAAACCGAGGAGGAACATGAGAAACATCTTCGGATTGTATTGGAAACACTTAGGAGTAATCAATTAAAGGCTAAATTTTCTAAATGCCACTTTTGGCAATCTCGTGTGAAGTTTCTCGGTCATATTATTTCCGAATCCGGGATATCCGTGGTTCCTTCAAAGATTGAAGCGATTCAAGATTGGAAGGACCGGAGAGTGTGACAGAGATTCGTAGTTTTCTCAGATTGGCGGGCTATTACCGTCGTTTTATTAAAGACTTTTCTAAGATTGCCGTGCCTCTTACTGGCTTGACTAAGAAGGGAGTTAAATACATTTGGTCGGACAAATGTGAAGCCTCTTTTCAGAAATTGAAAGAACTTCTTTCCGATGCTCCTATTCTTGTTATTCCCGAGGGGAATCAAGATTTTATTGTTTATACCGATGCTAGTCACGTTGGTTTGGGTGCCGTTCTTATGCAAAAAGAACGTGTTGTTGCTTATGCTTCTAGGCAATTGAAGCCGGCCGAGACTAGATATGCCACACATGATCTGGAGCTCGCGGCTATTGTTTTCGCCCTTCGAATGTGGCGTCATTATCTATTGGGAGAGAAATTTATTCTTTACACGGATCATAAGTCTTTGAAATATTTATTTTCTCAAAAAGAACTTAATTTACGTCAACAGCGTTGGCTCGAGTTTCTTGCGCCTTATGATCTTGATATTCTTTATACCCCTGGTAAGGGTAATCGTGTCACCGATGCTCTTAGCCGTAAGCAACAAGCAGTTGTTTCTATGATGATATCCGAATGGAACGATCTCGAGATCTTATCCACTTGTGAGATTCGAGAGCGCGTATCCGATTTATGCTCGTCGCTTGTTTTATGTAGCCTTGAGGCTCATCCTTCTCTTTTAGACCGCATTCTTGAAGCTCAAGGGCTAGATTCTGAATTGGCTCTTCTTGGCAAAAATGTTAAGGATAAAATTGATATTGAAGGTTTGAAAGACTTTGATATTGATTCTCGTGGCGGCATTCGAAAGTTTGGTAAACTTATCGTACCAAATATTGGAGATCTTCGTAAAGATATTTTAGAAGATTCCCATCGTTCTAAATTCACCATTCATCCCGGTAGTAGTAAAATGTACGCTGATATGAAGCGACTTTATTATTGGGAGGGAATGAAATCTGATATTGCTAACTTTGTTAAGTGTTGCATGACTTGCCAACTTGTCAAGGCCGAACATCAAAGGCCTGGTGGGTTATTACAACCTTTAGAAATTCCAATTTGGAAGTGGGATCAAATTTCCATGGACTTTATAGATGGCCTTCCCCGCTCTCGTTCGGGTCATGATAGCTTATGGGTGATTGTTGATAGACTTACTAAATCCGCCCATTTTATTCCGGTTCGGTCTAACCGAACCGTTCCTCTTTTGGCCAAACTATTTGTCAAGGAAATTGTAAAATTGCATGGAGTTCCTACTTCTATTGTTAGCGATCGTGATCCATTGTTTACTAGTGGATTTTGGAAGAGTCTTCAAAAAGCTTTAGGAACGAAGCTTAATTTTAGCACCGCTTATCACCCCCAGTCCGATGGACAAACCGAGCGTGTGAATCAAACTCTTGAAGATCTTCTTCGTGCTTGTGTGCTTGATTTTGGTGGAAGTTGGGAAGATCATATTTCACTTGTTGAATTTTCCTATAATAATAGCTTCCAATCTAGTATTGGTATGGCACCTTTCGAGGCACTCTACGGAAGGCCATGCCGATCTCCTTCTTGTTGGCTTGAGGCTGGTGAGAAGCTGGTTTTAGGTCCAGACTTTATTCGTGATTCCACGGAAAAGATTGAACTTATTCGACATAGGATGAAAGAAGCCCAGAGTAGACAAAAATCCTATGCCGATAATCGAAGAAGGAAATTAGAGTTTTCTGTTGGGGATCCTGTTTTTATTCATGTTTCACCTATGAAGGGTGTTGTACGTTTCAGTCGATCGGGGAAGTTAGCGCCTCGATATATTGGGCCATTTCCTATCACTGAACGTATTGGTTCCATGGCTTATCGCCTTGCATTGCCGGCTCAGTTTTCTGCTATGCATGATGTATTTCACGTTTCTCAATTACGGAAATGCCTTCGGGATTCCGATTCTATTCTTGAGCCTGCTGTTGTGGAAGAAATTGAACTTTCGCCGAATTTAACTTATGAGCAGCATCCTATTCGAATTATAGCTTCAGAGGTTAAACGACTTCGAAATAAAGATGTTCCGCTTGTGAAGGTTCAATGGTCCTCAAATCCTAAGGATTGTTCTTGGGAATCCAGAGAATTCATCGAGCGTACACATCCGGACTTGCTTACTTCTGCTCCTTGAGGTGAACTTCTTATTTCAAAATTCCTCTTGTGTTAATATGCTTTTATGGTTGTTACTTTTTATTTCCATCTTATATATATTGCGAGGACGCAATTTCTTTAAGGAGGGGAGTCTGTAACAACCCGCATATTTATCGAGTTTGTATTTAAATATTTTATTTAAATATTAACTCGTTAATCGGATTTTGGTCCGAAAAGCTACTTTTTGCAAACGGTCAAATTAGGACTCGAGACCACTTCCATTGAGTTCGAAATGTCGTTTACAACTTTTTAAGTATAAACATCGATAGGTTTGGAGTTAGTGAAATTTCACTTACTTTTCCCGCTTTGGACTTTGGGTTAGTTTAGCCTATTAAGCCCAAGTTCCAACCCTCTTCTCCTCACTCTTCATAAATTTCCTAACTAATCAAGCTTTGGCATTAATGGTGGAGGGAATGGGAAATTAAAATTCCAAAACTCAAATTCAATTGCAATCCATCTTTCTACTCCAAATTCAAGAAGAAGACATTGGATTCAAGCTTCTTGTGCTTAGATAGAAGAAGGATTGATTCTTGCTTGCTTAAAACTTCATTTTTCATTGATATTTGGTGCAAAGGTGAGATTTTTATCTCACAAATCTAGTCTATAACTATATTGGACTGTTGGGAATGATTCCCTATCACTTTTGCATGCACATTTGCATTTGGTTTGGATTGGATTGGCGAAAAACTCCAATTTTTAGTGTTTTTGGTGAAAAACTGCTCTTAGGTCATTCTGTCTTCATTAGGTCGCTCGGGGTGGAAAAGTCACGGCCTTCGTATTTGACTCACTCGGTTTTAGGTCGTAGGTCGCAAGCCTTTTAGGTCGTAGGTCGTATGGTCGTTAGGTCGCTCTGCTTTGACTCTGGCCATTTTTGCTCACTCGCAGTTAGGTCGCTCGCGACCTAACCCTTAGGTCGTTCGCGTGTTATCGCGCTAGGTCGCACTGCCTTGAATTTTCACTTCGGAGTTAGGTCGTTTCACGTTAGGTCGTATGGGGTTTAGGTCGTAGGCTTTTCTGGCCTTAAATCCCCTCTACAGCGTTAGGTCGCTCAGCCTCTCCTTGTTAGGTCGTCACCACTTAGGTCGCGACAAATGTTAGTACGTTAGGGCCTTAGGTCGTTGGCCTTAGCTCGCATTTGAGCTTAGGTCGTAGGTCGCTAGCTCGTAGCTCGTATTTGAGCTTAGGTCGTAGGTCGCATCACCCTTAAGTCGTTCGACCTGATGCCTCTCTTAGGTCGCGCATCCCTTTAGGTCGCTAGGCCTTAGGTCGCGCATCGCCTTAAGTCGCTCGACCTGCTCTCACCTTAGGTCGTGCCATCTTTTAGGTCGCGTACCATACTTTAGCCCGTTGTCCCTTAGGTCGCTTGCACCTTAGGTCGGCCTCGTTAGCTCGCAGATCCTCTAGGTCGCGTGGCCTTTAGACCGTAGGTCGTTAGGTCGTAAGACCTTAGGTCGCCTGACCACTTAGGTCGCTTTACCTATTCAAATGTTAGGTCGCGAGTTCCTTAAGTCGCTCGTCCCTCTTAGGTCGTTAGACCTCATTTTGCCTTCACTAAGTCGTACCGTTTTGGACGGGGCGCTGCCCCCTGGACCCCCGCGACCTGACCGGGCAGGTCGAACCCCGTAAGCGGTGGCGTTGCCCCCGCACCCCCACCTTGGGGGGTTGCCACCCCCCCTGGACCCCCCCTCCGTAGGGGATCTTATCTGAAAAATATTCAACAGAACTTGCTGAGCTGATTTCCTTGGATTTTATTCGCATCCCCGTATGCGATCTTTGTAACTGATTGTTTCTACACTTGCTTATGTGTTTGTCACTTTATAATATAAAGGTTTCAATACTAGTAGTAAATATCAAAACTCTTTTAACAAACAATTTCAACTCTATTTTTAATAACAAAGCTCTTTTCTTAAACCGTTTTCCAATCTATTAGTATATACAAGCCTTTACCTCACTCGGATGAGAAATCTAATTAAACAACTTAGTAAAACAAGTGGTATGAAACGTTTGCGTTCACTTCGTCGGTTAATTCTTGGACTTGTTCGATTGAACCTCTTGTGACAATTTTATTAGTGTAGATTTACAGTTTGTTCGTAAATATTTAAGTTAAGCAAGTGGTTATGGGACATGAAGCTAAACTTCTATATTTACTAGCTTAGTGTAATTGACACTTCTCGTTGATCTTGATGATCGCTTTATGAATTAGACTAGCAATTGCGCGATGTCTCTTTCATTGCAAGGTTAGACTAGACACCACTTGTGTGATTCCATTCACACATACCTTTCTGCTTTTTGGTTAGTCTTGACCTCAATCTGTGTGATTCCATTCACACATGCGGGGTAGCTCCCCATGGTCTTCGGACCGTCATGTGATATGCCTCTTTCCCTTTTTATGATTTCTGGATTTCTCGTGTTGATTTCTGGAATTTATGTCATTGACTTGTTATGAGTACAAGTTTAGGGTATGATGCCCTCTTCGAATCTTTGAGAAGATTCTTGTGATATTGATTATCTCTTATTGGTTGATCTTCTGTTGATCATTATTTACATACTTATAGTGGTATGTCGTTATGGATGTTTATGTTTATGCCATATCTTTTATGTTATATCATGTCATCTGATATTTATAGCTAGACTGATCCGTTTATTATTTTCTTAAATAATACTCGGGTCAGACCGAGATGTTACAGGTGCTTCTGCTTGACTTCTTCCCAGGGATTCATCACTCTGACTTTTGGCTAACTGTTTAGATTAGCAGTTTTTGTTGTATACACTTGAGATATAGACTCATAGTTGTATTCTTTTGTATAGCACGTGTTGCTATTCTTTTGTATTATCGTGGATCTTATTGACCACTACTCTGATGTACACTTTCATGTGTTAGTTATATATTCATATCTTCTTCCGCCTTTGTGATATGGATATCTGTGACTGATTTGTGATATGATTATTTCTATGTTTGTTTCCGAAGATTATTTATAGCCACCGTGTGATAAGCTATTACATGGATGGTCGCTCCTCAACAGCCTTATTCTCCGTGCTAGTTGACAGCACTACTCCGGAGTGTTCTTGGCTAGCGTGGGTATAGAGGTGGGGCGTCACACGCGTGACTTATAGGTAACGGCCGAATCCATATTTACTTCTAGGGTTAAGAAACGCACCCCTTAAACGACGACGAAAACACGATCAGCAAGTGCCATCTGGAAGCCCCCAACCTCCTCTACCCTCGCCTGAGATGCGGCCACCCTCGGCTATGCCTACAGCCTCGAAGTGCGTGCGCAACCATGCGCCTTCATCTCCATTTTCCCGTTGATCCACTCATCAATTTTCGATCATAGCCGTTGAATATAAGGATCTCACGTAGCTCTACAACTTTGTAGTTGGTGATTTCTTGAATGGGTTTGTGGATTGAAAGATAATTGAAGAAGAAGACTGTAAATTTTCGGCCTTTGGTTCTGTTGCTGGCGGCTGGCTTGAAATTAGGGTTTTATATATATATATATATTTTTTCTTGTGAATGGAGGGGCTATTTATAGGAAATAAAACGACACTATTCATCCAGGTTTTCTAAACTCCGATTCACGCGCCGTAACCAGCATTTCTGGGGTTTACCCCGCGTTCCGGACACAATGGAACAGGTTTCGGAAGCTAATTCGGACATCTGTGCGAGTTATGGCAATAAACGTTCAATTTAAAATTAAACCGATTTAACGATTTTCTAGGCGTTTTAATTTGTATCGGACAAACGGTAAATCCGATTGACACGAAATTTGAAACCATACAATAATATCACATTACGGATCCGATGAAACTGGTTTTGTCGAAATCCGAGACTTTTTGAAAAATGGCTATTTTAACTCGCCAAATTAATATTAAAAACAATTCGATGCGTTTCGAGCTGCTACGATCAAACGATAACTCCGATTGCTACGAAAATTGAAATCCGATAATAACAAACTATTATGGATCCAATGGAACTGGTCTCGTCCAATTCTGAGACTGTTCAAAAATTGACTAATTTCACTAGTCGATTAAATATTAAAATATTCAATTTTCACAGATAAACTCTTAATTCGATTTTAAAAGTCCTATAACATCGTTCTAACTCCAATATGATAAAATAAATTTTACAAATCATTTTCAATCATATTTAACTCAATTTTCAATTATTTCTGTATTTTCACATATTAAATTATCGATTTAATTATTCAATTAAATCCAATTATTCGAATTAAAATTATTCGACTTATAAATTTCACTTATTAATATTTAAAATTAATTAAATATTCAAATTTTAATAAATTAAAATTCGGGGTCGTTACATACTTCCCCCCTTAAAAGAATTTCGTCCTCGAAATTAACAAGTAGGAAAAGTTACAGAATCTATCAACTTTCCAAAATCCATAGTTAAATTTCTTACAAAACTTTACTAAGTTTTTCAAATCATACTTAGTTATCTTTTCAAAAACAACTACTATTGTTTAACTTTCAATTCCAAATCAAAGTTATAGTTTTCAAAATTTCCAATTTTCTCAAATTTTTTCTAACGCCTAAAATTTTCGGAAAAATTCGCCATAGTCTCCTTTGCGCGGCTCGATCCGAAAAAAAAAATGACAGTATATATATCACAAATATACATCTCATCAAGTAATGAGGCATCCCGTAGGGAAAAAGTGTAAAAGTACGGTATGTAATCCGAGATATGTACCTTATATTTTATTAGCGAGCATATACGGCTAATATAGCGCGAAAGCGAGCTCCAAATGCGAAGCAAACGCGATCCGCACCTACTAAACACTCAACATGAGAAAATGTATATAGACAATAGTATCAATATACAACATATAGCAACATAATAACTATATATGCCAGCATAGCAAATGCAACAAAAGCTATATATTCAACCATCAACCAACTAGCATCCATAACCGATAAATATTCACTCATATTCTCATTAATGTTCAATGAATTGGTTTTCAATTTAAATCACATTTGATTCATTAACATTGGATTTACTAGCATTCATTTTCAATTAGTTTATATTCACTAATTCATATTCAAGTTGGTTCACTTCCAAATCAACTTCAATTCTATTTAAGATTCACTTAACTTCCAATTGAATTCCAATTACTTTAGCTTCCAATTTCATTAACACTTAATGAATTATATACAATCAACTAACAATCATATAACAATCAATGTTTATTAATTACAACCAAATTCCTTTATTTATATTCATTCAATTTGGTTTAACATCATCACTTTCAATTGGTTCAATTAAATTGATTTTCATTCAATTTTTCAACTTTCCAATAACATTAGATTTTTAATGAATTAACACTTATATTCATTATTTCATATCAACTTAATTTACATTCATTTGATTTACATTCAATCCATTAATTCAATTCAATTACAAAAGTTGAATTTCATTTACATAATTAAGTTCACATTTATCACTTAACTTTATTAATTTACTTTGATACCAAAATCAACTTCATTCAACATCTATTAAGTTATATTCCATTTAATAAACATCACTTGGTTTTACATAACTTAAATTCCCACTTTTAAATCAATTTAGATTCCAAATTCTAAAGTAAATTTCCATTTAACTTTAAATTCATTTTTATTTACAGCTCATATTCATAAATATATTCACATAGTTTCACTTCTTATATATAAGTTTATTTCACAATTGTAAATCACTTTAATTATAATTCAATTCTTATAATTCTTTTGCTTATACAATTATTCTTTTATTTAGATTATTCAAACATCTAAACAATCAACTTACATACACTTTAATAATTCTGAAAAATTATTTCTTCATATACAAAATATAATCAAGGTAAAATTATTTCATTTACCCAATTTAAAACAATACTGTGTCGAATTGTTCTATTCAAGTGTTTATAAAACCGCTTCGGCATAGTTTTGCAGACCACGCTGACGAAAGTTCATATGCCACTCAATAAACCAATCATCACAATATAAAACAATTTTATATTCACTAACAAATACGCTCTCATGGCTATTATTACACTCAAACTCATTCTAGAGTACTACTGACTCTATCTCTAATGAGTAATACCCAAAAGAACCATGGTTGTCGCTTAACCATAAGCTCTGATACCAAATGTAAAGGCCCGAAAATCCGAACTCCTTTGAGCTGGCAACTTCCACAACAATCCATCCAAAGAGGAACGAACTCCCGAATCTTTAGGGTTTAAGAAGAAGAAAGAGGCAGAAGAAGAGAGAAGAGAAGGATAGAAAATAGAGAGAAAAAAAATAGAACGGAACAGAAAGAAAACAACACAACAATACAGAATCTCACAATTCGCAGCGGAACAACATATAATAAATAAATGAATAATCTTTAAACAAAGAACTATATCAGTTATTACATTACATCACATCATATCATCATTACATCAGAATGTACAATAACAAACAACAAATAGTGCAGCGGAAAAAGAAATACTATATACTAGTAATACGCCATGCCATCCAGCTTGCCTCCAGCAACTCTAGAATATCCACAATATTCTGATAAACCTAACTCTTGACTGCCCGTGTGGAAATTGGTGGGCACCCAGAGTTTAGGAAGGAAAACAATAAACTCTGAGTCAGTCACGTGACTGGTGTGAGAACTCAAAACAGTTTATTTATCTTTAAAATCAAAATAGAGGAATATTTTTAAAGTCAATTCGCAATGCTTTTAAAAATGAGACTACCATAAGGCCTCCCGCGCACACACACACAATGCAAACGCAGAATCGGAGGAGATTTCTCCTTATGATAGTCAAAGATGCTTGATACGTATTAAAAAGAACATTTGATATTATTATTAGTGCATAGTGTAGGAAAAATTCATTTCGAAAATAAAGATATAAATCTTAGCCAGCATAGACATTTCGAACTATGCCTACTATAGCTACCATCTAAACAGTGGTGACCACCATAAGTAAATCGCAGGTTCTACAACTAATACCGTACAGGATTTCGTATTGGGAATTGGATTTCCAACTATGATCAGGCCAAGGAACTTCCCATTGCCACATGAGAATGCCTCTGGAAGGACATCCCCGAGAACCAAACCGGATCTCTGCCAACACAAGGTCGGGTTACCCCTAACTGGGTAACAACTGACACGAGTATGCCATCCCCCGGTCCCATTGGACCTTTATCCGAGCGCTCGTCACCATCATCACACAATCATAAATAAAGTGTTTCAACATGAGTAAGTATCTGGGCTCCATACCATGATACCACCCTTTCCAGAAGGAAATGCACATACCCTAAAGGGAGCTACCCCTCATAACCTTGCCGCATCTTTCCTGTTTTGACCATTCCGGGGTGTGAGGCTCGACGAAGTCACGTCCACAAAAACATACTTTATACAAAAGCCATGCTTTGGGTCAACAAATGATCATAGAAATGATCACCAAGATAGACGATCAAATAAATGATGCTATCCCAAATAATCAACACAATGATCATTTCACAGCAACACTCAGCATGTCACATTACCAAATTGGGAATATATCGCTGATAACCATCAACTACATAACCTTTGAACTCGTACGTCTCAGAGAAGGGTGTTTAGCTAAGAGAATAAATTCTCCACCACCAACAGAAATATATTTGAAAGAAATCCGCTTTATATCTCAATTTGTAATGTCAGACATACAATCCATACAAGTCTGTTCCGGGCTCGAACAGAACCGAAGGCACTTACAAAGAAGTCCTTGCAATCTGGATATCCACAATCCTGATCGGATTTCCCATCACATATGGAGAACTCTATACCGGAGCAACTCGGTGCAGAGTCAATCGACAGGTCATCCTATCGCTCTCGCAAATACCGGGTCTTCAACACATATCTTCAATGCTATCCATTACGTCGTATCACTATTCGGAATGGGTAATCTGAATAACGAGCGCAATAATTTAAAAACAAGTGTAGCATTCAAATTCAACAAATCCCAACAAATACCTTTCAAAGGTAATTATTGATAGTCGGTTATTGAACTATCAATGGATATGCACAACATCACCAGATTTCAAATAATTTTCCAAATTATTTATTTTCCAAAATATCTTTACAAGATATATAATTTCAATATGTCAAAAATAAATCAATATTTATCTTTAAACAACTTCCCTTTTCATTCATAAATTCCATAGTGAATTTATATTTCAAAATATTTATGAATAAACGATTTCAATTATTCATTTTCAATTTATCTTCAAAAAGATAAATTCCCTAGGCTTTTCATTTTGCATTGGAAAAACATTTCCATACTTATTTATTAATAAGTAATTCACAATCCATTTATTTTCAACACTTGGAAAATATTCAATATACTTAAATCGAGATTAAATACATATTTCATGCTTTAAGGAAATCATTCACTTAAACGTATTTATTTGGGCCAAAACGAATGTTGCGTAAAACATCGTTACGACAACCCAAAATCACTAGTATAGGGATTCGAAATTAAAATAGATATATAAATCCCAATACTATAAAGAACATTTTCCTTTCGGAAATCATTTACTATAACAACAGTGTTATAGTCCACCATTTCCTTCTATTTCTCGAAAACGTCTATTTCAACAATGAATGTTGAAATCTATGATTTCAAATCTTAACACAATTAAAACATCGTTAGATCGTTTTAATTTTGTTAAAAATATCACATCCTAAACATTTTCTTTAACATATTATTCACTATTCAAAAACGTGAATATACTACGTTAACCAATTTCATCATTTCTATACATTTCATTTTAAAGGATTATTCACAGTTCAAAAACGTGAATATAACTCCATAAATAAGTTATAACAATTTACTTATCAAAATAAGTCTTTGCGAATTTATAGAACAACGTTTATAAATTCCATTTCTATTTATTTTATAACTACTTCCTTTTATAAATTCCTTTATTAACCTATCTCAATTCATATCTCAATGATATACTAGAAATTCATATTATAAGTCAAATACTTATAATTTATTTGTTTGCCAGAAATCGTTCTTTTAAACTTCCCAATTTATAAATCTTATAACTTATAAGATTCCTTTATTTACCCAAATCTAGTCTTTTAATAACTTTACAAATTTTATAAACCTACTGCTTATAAAATTCCATTTATAACTTCACCGTTTATAATTCTATGAATTTCATTCATTTATGAAATTCATTCACAATTCATTCTAACACTTATAAAAACTCGTTTTATTATTCAAATATTTTTAATTTATAAATATCAATTTATAAATTCTTTTATATAAATCAATTTATATTATTCTTTTAAAACGTCTTTAATCTCCTTTATAATTTCACCATTTTGATTTATAAAATAATCAATTTTTATAAATCCTATTTTTAAACTTTTTACAATAAATCCAAAAATCTCAATTTAAACTATTTTTTATAAAATTATTAACCCATATTTTCAAAAATCAACTTTTAACTAGTTTTCTCAAAAATCATAATTTTATAACATTAAAATTTATACGTTTATTTATTCAAAATGGATAAATTCCAAAAATATTTTATAAACGTATACTTACAAAAATCACTTTGAAATCCTTTTTAAATTCCAAAATTTGGTCCAATGATGCTACATACCAAATAGTCAATTACGACAACAACGATATCATATATCGATGTGATAATCCATCAAATATCAAAATATCTGAAATCAAATAAATACTGTTGAGGAATCCAGTTGGATCCCTCCAACCTGTTTTCCTGGATCCACAAACATTAGCACAATACCAATTCCGCTCCAGTACGAAATTATCGCGGTATATGGGATTTAAGATATTATCCGCTTAATAGACGGCGCAATAGGGTCTCATCCGCTATACAATGCGGGAAATCAATAACTGCAATATATGCATATGCCAATATATTTATATATTGCTATTATATATAATACCAATTTCACTGTTTACGAAATATTCGCGGTATATGTTTTTAATAAATAACATATGCTTACTAACGGCGCATAATGTCTATTTTATCAATCAGTAGATAACAATCATCATTCAAACATGCATTTAAATATTTTAAATCTAACTATTTAAAATAAAATCGAAACTGATTCGATTGAGTGAGAAGTTCTCACCTTGATTTCAATTTCGTTTTAGCGATTTATTTCGAATAAAATTAAACGCGCATTTAATTTTACCCGAAATTCTCATTAACTCCAAACGACTCCAATCCAATTCCATCGCGTAGTACTCGTCCATAAGATTCGAACGCAACTGGTTTCGCGCGTCTTCGACCTCGTATGAAAAAGTTATGCATTTATGAAGTTACACGAATTTTTATAACTTAAATTTACAACAATTTCTTTATAATTTTAAACCTACTAAGATCATCACCGTTGGATCCAAATCCCCCCCCCCCATCTGGACCGTGACTTTGCTTCTCCCCCAAACTCCATCTTCACGCGCGTGACTTACAGGTAACGGCCGAACCCATTGTTACTTCTAGGGTTAAGAAACGCACCCCTTAAACGACGACGAAAACACGATCAGCAAGTGCCATCTGGAAGCCCCCAACCTCCTCTACCCTCGCCTGAGATGCGGCCACCCTCGGCTACGCCTACAGCCTCGAAATGTGTGCGCAACCGTGCGCCTTCATCTCCATTTTCCTGTTGATCCACTCATCAATTTTCGATCATAGCCGTTGAATATAAGGATCTCACGTAGCTCTACAACTTTGTAGTTGGAGATTTCTTGAATGGGTTTGTGGATTGAAAGATAATTGAAGAAGAAGAATGTAAATTTTCAGCCTTTGGTTCTGTTGCTGGCGGTTGGCTTGAAATTAGGGTTTTATATATTTTTTTTATTTTCTTGTGAATGGAGGGTTATTTATAGGAAATAAAACGACACTATTCATCCGGGTTTTCTAAACTCCGATTCACGCGCCGTAACCAGCTTTTCTGGGGTTTACCCTGCGTTCCGGACACAATGGAACAGGTTTCGAAAGCTAATTCGAACATCTGTGCGAGTTATGGCAATAAACGTTCAATTTAAAATTAAACCGATTTAACGATTTTCTTGGCGTTTTAATTTGTATCGGACAAACGGTAAATCCGATTGACACGAAATTTGAAACCATACAATAATATCACATTATGGATCCGATGAAACTAGTTTCGTCGAAATCCGAGACTTTTTGAAAAATGGCTATTTTAACTCGCCAAATTAATATTAAAAACAATTCGATGCGTTTCGAGCTGCTACGATCAAACGATAACTCCGATTGCTACGAAAATTGAAATCCGATAATAACAAACTATTACGGATCCAATGGAACTGGTCTCGTCCAATTCTGAGACTGTTCGAAAATTGACTAATTTCACTAGTCGATTAAATATTAAAATATTCAATTTTCACAGATAAACTCTTAATTTGATTTTAAAAGTTCTATAACTTCGTTCTAACTCCAATATGATAAAATAAAATTTTACAAATCATTTTCAATCATATTTAACTCAATTTTCAATTATTTCTGTATTTTCACATATTAAATTATCGATTTAATTATTCAATTAAATCCAATTATTCGAATTAAAATTATTCGACTTATAAATTTCACTTATTAATATTTAAAATTAATTAAATATTCAAATTTTAATAAATTAAAATTCGGGGTCGTTATATAAGGTAAAAATGTAACTCTCATCAACTTCTTCATCTTATCCCAAGACTCAATCTTTGACTTTCCCATTCTCTCCCGTGTAAGTTTGGTTTGCTGCCACCACGCCAAAGCTCTTCCCCTCAACCTAGTAGCAACCAACTTCACCCTTCTATGCTCGGGAATCTCCTTAAAGTCAAAAATCTCTTCAACATTAGACAACCAGTCTAAGAATTCTTCAGCTACCATCCCACCATTAAATTCAGGGATTTCCATCTTCATACCCGATTCCCATCGACGATCATCATCTACATCCCGATATACATTTCGAACTTGGTCTCGATCTTGATAATGAATGCTAGCTCTATCACCCTCTTCATTGAAATCAAATGTACATCTATATCGATCTCGACCTTCAACATCCCTTCGATCACGCATGTCTCTTCTACTATGTCTCTCTTCATCACGATATGGCTCATCCTCAAACTCACGTGGAGTTCTTCTCTCTTCACATCCATAGTCATGGTGATCTCTTCTTGATGAAATTGATGTTTCTCTTCTCTCTCTAAAAGATTGCGGTGATACCCTTCTCGCTTCCGTAACCGATGGCGAAACTCTGTTTCCTCCATGGTTCGAGATTAGTGATCTCCTCCTTTGATTTTGATTTAAATCATTCATCAACTTCTCTAACTTTCCAATGCCTTCATCAAATTTCTCATTAATACGTTGTTCCATTTGTTCGCCTTCTTCTCTTCTATACAATGCTTCAACATTTTGATGTCGATTAGCTCTCCTTGGCGGCATGATTGAATCAACACAAACACTTCAACAAGTTCAACAAACTTCTACAAATCAAACTTCAAAACAAACTTCACCTAGGCTCGGCTACTTCTCACAAGTATACACACGGCCTACTCTTCAACTCTCGGCTTAAATTCAAACAACTTTCCAACTTTGATCAAAAATGAAATGGATCAAAAGCTTCTAACTTGTTGCAACTTCAAGATGAACACGATGAACACCAAACTTCAAATTCCTTGGCTCCAAGACTCGTCTTAGCTATGATTGGCTAAGTCAAGCTCTGATACCAAAACTGACGCAGCGGATTAACAGAAAATCGATATAACGATGGAAGTGTAGCAATCGGTGGATTGAAGATACTGAAATGCCCAAATTCATTGATCACAAAGATACCGAAGTCTAGCTATCTTCGACACGTTGATCGCGCACGATACCGTGAGAGAAGATCTTCAATTCTTCAAGCGTTGATCAAGCGCACTTGATTCCGCAAATCGGCTTCAACAATCGTTGATTCGAGCGCACTCGAATAACCGAAAGTGGAGATAGGAGATTACACTCAACTACCAATTTAGGATGAAAGCACACAGCAATCAACAAGAATTTTATTCAAAAATCAACCACCTTGAAATGTACAACACACCCCCTATTTATAGTTTTTCACAACCGGTCCTTAAGTCGTACACGACTCATCCCCCACGACTCACGACTCACGACTTAAGGCTCTCGACTTAGCAACAACACCATACCCAAATTACAACACAACACATAGGTCGGCAGCGACTCAACATCACGCGACTCATTTCCTTACAATGCGACATACGACTTACGACTTACATTCCTTGCCGACATAACTCAGGTCATACTCCATATGACCGACTTAACATACAACGACTCAAAGACTCGCGACTTTACAACACAAGGCCGACTCAACACGACACATGGTTACAACAGTTAGGTCGTTTACGTCCTAACGACTCACGACTCAAGAAACTACAAACACATAACGACTTAAACAAGCTACGACTTAAGCTTCACCTGGAGTTCCCCCATTGTCCCTGTTATCCCGTAAGTTGATAAGCCGTGCTTCCTTTAGTTCGTAACCCATTAGAGTTAGGTCGTTAACTCGGCACCATTTTCCCTCTGGCCTCCAGTTAGCTCGGCGACGACTCAAACCTTCTTCATTAACTCGTATTCCTTTCCCACGTGATTCCTCTGGTCTCCAGTTAAGTCGTAGACGACTTATAGATGAGTCGTTGGGTCGTGTACGACTCATCAAACTCGAACACCTCAAGCTCCCGTTAAGTCGTAACCTTGTCCCCTTAGCTTTGTTAAGTCGTGGATGACAAACCCGCCTTAAGTCGTATACGTCTTACTCCTTTGGCCTGAGCTGCATTAATAAGTCATATTGGAAAATGTTACTGAGTTAAAAAGGGTCGATAGAAATTATACTAATTCTACTCATTAAAAGAAGGTAATGGTCACCTTCATCAAAAATTGAATTCCCACCAAAAAATTAACCAAAATAGGATTATACAAGGTAATCTAAACCAATATTAGAATTATTTCATCAAAAATCTTTCGGTTAGGTATGAATTATCTGTAATTTGCTTTTGTTTGTTCTTCATGTCTGTTTTCAAGCTTCTATAGGTTATTAGAGTTCCATTTCTCCTCAAAAGCTCGCTGCTTGATATCAAAACCTTTGCTAAATCATCATTTGAGTTTAGTACTCACAAATGCTAGCTAGAAAGGTTGAATGTTGTCTAAATAGTTCATATAATTGCTTACTATAAATATAATAGTCTTTGTTCTTTGTTATATAAACTTCTTGTTTCAGGTTGCTACTTTGAGCAGCAATAACTCTTTGATTTTCATTTAAGTTGCTGCCAGATCTTTTTTGGATTGAATTTTAGTTGTTAAATTCTATGCATGTCAATTTTCACTGCATAATTCAATCTTTAGCTAGGTTAAAATCTTACTCAAAGTTTGAATCGCGCAAGAGAAAACGACCTGGAACAAAGAAACGAATTTGCGTATGAATGGTCGACCGGTAGGTCACCATACACATCCCCAGGTCGACCGCACAGTCGATCTAAGTATCCTTAAGGTCGACCTAGTGGTCGACATGAGGAAATGCATGGTCGATCATCAGGTCGACTTGCATATGGCCTATATATTTTTGCTTTTCGAGTTTTTTCATAAGCTTTTTCTTTCAATTCTGATGCCTTTTGACCCTATTTCTTTTGTAATTTTGAGATGATTTTAAATGCGATAGAAGGCTGTAATATCTATCAATGGACTAGCCAAGATTTGGTGGAACCTGAAATTTAAATTTGATTTAATTCGAATTGAATTTGAATATTGATTTGGACTAATCTTTTCGCATTTCTTTGATTTCAAACACTAGTTCTTCCAAAATAAATTTTGAGAATTTTTTTAGATAAATTGGCTTTTGAAATTATTATTATCGAATATTTTTAAATTATTTTTAGATTATTTTAAAAGTATTCAAAATATAATTTTTTCCTATAATAAGGTGAATTTTCCAATAAAATGTCTTCAAAATGATTTCAGAAAATTATTTTAAAATCCTGTTTTCTCAATTAAATTATTTTATAAATAATATATACTATTTTTATAACTTTTAGACGTATGAGAAAGAGAATTAAATGATTTAGTAAAACACGCTGTAACAAACAAGGATTTTCGTTCTTCGAAAATCCGACATCGATACTCACTTTATCGACTGCCGAGAAATCAAAGGCCGAAAACCGAGATGTTATGGGTTTTTTTAAAAAGAATTTAAGAAAAAGAAAAGGAGAGAAGATAGAGAAAAGGAAAATAGAGAAAAGAACATAGAACAGAACAGGAAACAACAGAACAACAACAGAATCTCACAATTCGCAGCGGAACAACATATAATAATAAATGAATAATCTTTAAACAAAGAACTATATCAGTTATTACATTACATACATTTCATTACATCATATCATCAGAGTGTACAACAACATACAACATCAAACAGTGCAGCGGAAAAAGAAATACTATATACTAGTAATACGCCATGCCATCCAGCTTGCCTCCAGCAACTCCAGAATATCCAGAATATCCTGATAAACCTAACTCTTAACTGCCCATGTGGAAATTGGTGGGCACCCAGAGTTTAGGAAGGAAAACAATAAACTCCAAGTCAGTCATGTGACTGGTGTGAGAACTCAAAACGGTTTATTTATCTTTAAAATCAAATAGAGGAATATTTTTTTTTAAATTCAATTCGCAATGCTTTTAAAAATGAGACTACCATAAGGCCTCCCGCACACACACACAATGCAAACGCAGAATCGGAGGAGATTTCTCCTTATGATAGTCAAAGATGCTTGATACGCATTTAAATAGAACATTTGATATTATTATTAGTGCATAGGGTAGGAAAAATTTATTTCGAAAGTAGAATATAAATCTTAGCCAACATAGACATTTCGAACTATGCCTACTATAGCTACCATCCAAACAGTGGTGACCACCATAAGTGAATGGCAGGTTCTACAACTAATACCGTACAAGTTTCGTATTGGGAATTGGATTTCCAACGAATGATCAGGCCAAGGAACTTCCCATTGCCACATGAGAATGCCTCTGGATGGACATCCCCGAGAACCAAACCGGATCTCTACCAACACAAGGCCGGGTTACTCCTAACTGAGTAAAAACTGACCGAATATGCCATCCCCCGGTCCTTTGGGACCTTTATCAACCGAGCGCTCGTAATCAATTCACACAATCATAAAGTGTTTTCAACATGAGTAAGTATCTGGGCTCCATACCATGATACCACCCTTTTCCAGAAGGAAATGGACACATCCTAAAGGGTGCTACCCCTCATAACCTTGCTGCTTCTTTCCTGTTTTGACCATTCACGGGGTGTGAGGCTCGACGAAGTCACGTCCACAAAAACATACTTTATACAAAAGCCATGCTTTGGGTCAACAAATGATCAACACAATGATCACTAAGATAGACGATCAAATAAATGATCCTATCACAATAATCAACACAATGATCATTTCAGCATCACTCAGCATGTCACATTACCAAACTGGGAATATATCGCTGATAACTTCAACTATATAACCTTTGAGCTCGTACGTCTCAAAGAAGGGTGTTAAGCAAAGAATAAATTCTCCGCCACCAACAGAAATATATTTGAAAGAAATCGGCTTTATATCTCAAATTGTAATGTCAGGCATACAATCCATACAAGTCTGTTCCGGGCTCGAACAAAACCGAAGGCACTTACAAAGAAGTCCTTGCAATCCGGATATTCACAATCCTGATCGGATTCACCATCACATATGGAGAACTCAATACCGTAGCTACTCGGTGCAGAGTCAATCGATAGTTCATCCTATCGCTCTCGCAAATATCCGGTCTTCAACACCGATCTTCAAATGCGATTCACAACGACGTATCACATATTCGGAGTGGGTTATACGACCCCATGGTCCTTTCCCGGTTAACCCGAATAGTGAGCGCTTATTCAAAAATAAGTGTGCATTCAAATTCAATCAATTCACATCAAATACCCATTCAAAGGGAAATACTGATAGTCGGTTATTGAACTATCACTGGATATGCACACATCACCAGATTCCAAATAATTTTCCAAATTATTTATTTTCCAAAATATCTTTACAAGATATATAATTTCAACACTTTAAAAATAAATCAATATTTATTTTCAAACAAATTCCACTTTTCACATATAAATTCCATAATGAATTTATATTTCAAAATATCCATGCATATTCGATTTCAATAATTCATTTCAATTTATCTTCAAAAAGATAAATTCTAATTATTCACTTCATATTGGAAAACATTTCCATACTTATTTATTCATAAGTAATTCACAAATCTCTTTTATTTTCAACACTTAGAAAATATTCAATATACTTAAATCAAATTAAGTATATCTTTCATTCTTTTAAGGAAATCATTCACTTAACATATTTATTTGGGTCAAAACGAATGTTACGTAAAACATCGTTACGACAACCCAAAATCACTAGTATAGGGATTCGAAATTAAATAGATATATAAATCCCAATACTATTCAAAACATTTCCTTTCGGAAATCATTTACTATAACAACAGTGTTATAGTCCACCATTCCCTTTTTATTTCTCGAAAACGTCTATTTCAACAATGAATGTTGAAATCTATGGTTTCGAATCTCAACACCTTTTAAAACATCGTTAGATCGTTTTAATTCTATTTAAAATATCACATTCAAAACATTTCTTTAACGTCTTATTCACTATTCAAAAACGTGAATATACTATGTTCACAAATTCCATTATTTCTATTCTTTTTAACTTAAAGGATTATTCACTGTTTACAA
This sequence comes from Allium cepa, assembly GCA_030765085.1. Lineage (NCBI taxonomy): Eukaryota > Viridiplantae > Streptophyta > Magnoliopsida > Asparagales > Amaryllidaceae > Allium > Allium cepa. The sequence continues at coordinate 814,831,980 of CM060931.1, forward strand.
CGTGAATATAACTCCATTAATAGGTTATAACAATTAACTTATCAAAATAAGTCGTTTGCGGATTTATAAAACAACGTTTATAAATTCCATTTCTATTTATTTATAAAAACTTCTTTTTTATAAATTCCTTTATTAACATATTTCAGTTTATAACTCAATTATAAACTAAATGTTTATATTATAAGTTAAATACTTATAAAACGATTATTTTATAAAATCGTTCTTTAAACTTCATAATTATAAATCTTATAACTTAGAAGATTCATTTATTTAACCAAATCTATTCTTCAATTAACTTCACAAATTTATAAATCTTACTATTTATAAATTTCATTTATAACTTCACAGTTTATAATTCTATAAATTTCATTCATTTATGAAATTCATTTTCACTACATTCAAACACTTATAAAAACTCGTTTTATAATGTCTATATTTCAATTTATAAATATCCATTTATAAATCTCTTAATATAAATCAGTTTATATTATTATTCTAAAACGTCTTTAAATTCCTTTATAATTTCATCATTTCGATTTATAAAATAATCAAATTTTATAAATCCTATATTTAAACTTTTATCATATATTCAAAAATCCAATCTAAATTATTTTATAAAATCATTAGTTCATATTTCTCAAAAATCGACTTTTAATCGTATTTCTAAAAATCAGCTTTTTTAACTATATTTCACAAAAACCATAATTTTTATAACTTTAAAAATTATAACGTTTATTTATTTATAATGGATCAATTCCAAAAATATAGTATTTTTCAAAATCACTTTTAAAATCATTTTAAAATCCCAAAATTTGGGTCCAATGATGCTACACACCAAATAGTCAATCACAACAACAACGATATCATATATCAATATGAAAATCCATCAAATATCAAAATATCTGAAATAAAATAAAAACTGTTGAGGAATCCAGTTGGATCCCTCCAATCTGTTTTCCTGCATCCAAAAACATTAGCACAATACCAATTTCGCTCCAGTACGAAATTATCGCGGTATATGTTCTTATTAAATATTATCCGCTTAATAACGGCGTAATAGGGTCTCATCCGCTAAACAAAAATGCGGAAAATCAATCAACTGCAATATATACATATGCCAATATATATATATTGATATTATATATAATACCAATTTCACTGTTTATGAAATATTCGCGGTATATGTTTATATTAAATAACATCCGCTTACTAACGGCGCATAATGTCTATTTTAACAATCAATAGATAATAATCATCATTCAAACATGCATTCAAATATTTTAAATCTAACTATTTAAAATAAAATCGAAATCTATTCGATTGAGTGAGAAGTTCTCACCTTGGTTTTAATTTCCGTTTTAGCGATTTATTTCGAATAAAATTAAACGCGCGTTTAATTTTACCCGAAATTCTCACTAACTCCAAACGACTCCAAACCAACTCCATCGCGTAGTGCTCGTCCATACGATTCCAACGCAACTGAGTTTGCATTTTTTCGACCTCGTATGAAAAAGTTATGTAATTTACAAGTTTGTACACGATTTAACTTATATAAATACAACATTTACAAACCCATTCTCCATCACAGCCACAAGATCCAGATCCAACGGCCCCTGCTCATCTCCTACACCCACGCACGGCTACAGGTGATTCACGCAAGCCTTGAACCCATTAGCTAAAATTAGGGTTAAATATTTCTCCCCCGATACTCGACGAAATCCGATCACACCAACGCCAACGCGAAGCCCTTGACGAGAGCCACCTCCACCTCCCCCACCATGAAGCTCGGCCACCTAGGTAAGCGTGCGCACGTAGGTCAGCACGTGTTGAACGCGGCCACTTTGCACCCTCCACACTGCTCCATTTTAGATCATAGCCGTTCAACTTGTAGCTCTCACTCCCCTCTCCAACTTTCATGTTGATGATTTCGCGAATCGATTGTTGGATGAAGAGAAAAACAAGGTGGAAGTTGAGAAAATTCTGGCCTTTGAAATTATAGACGGCGGCTGCTAGGGTTTTAGTTTATTTTTCTTTTTTTATTTATTTTAGATTTAAGGTGATATTTATAGGAAAAGCAAGCGTAAACACTATTCATCCCGGGAATTCCGAACTCCGATTTAGACGCCGTAACCAACGTACCTAGGGTTTATCCCGCGTTCCGGACACAATGGAACAGGTTTCGGAAGCTAATTCGGAAGTATGTGCGAGTTATGGCTGTAAACGCTCAATTTAAATTAAACCGATTTAAATCGATTTCTAGGCGTTTTAATTTGTACCGGACAAACGGTAAATCCAATTGACTTGAAATTTGAAACCTTACAATAATATCACATTACGGATCCGATGAAACTGGTTTCGTCGAAATCCGAGACTTTTTGAAAAATGGCTATTTTGACTCGCCAAATTTAAATTAAAAATAATTCGATGCGTTTCGAGCTGCCACGATCAAACGATAACTCCGATTGACACGAAAATTGAAATCCGGTAATAACTAACTATTACGGATCCAATGGAACTGGTTTCGTTCAATTCTGAGACTGTTCAAAAATTGGCTATTTTACAGTCGATTATTAAATATTAAAATATTCAATTTTCACAGATTAACTTTTAATTCAATTTTAAAAGTTCCAAAATATTTCTATAACTCCAGTATGATTAAATAAAATTTTCCAAATTATTTTCAATCATATTTAACTCAATTTTTAATTATTTCCATAATTTAACATATTAAATTATCGATTTAATTATCTAATTAAATCCAATAATTCAAATAAAAATTTATTCGACTTATAAATTCACTTATTAACATTTAAAATTAATTAAATATTCAAATTTAAATTAATAAAAATTCTGGGTCGTTACAATCTTTCCCCCTTAAAAGAATTTCGTCCTCGAAATTACAAGTAAGAAAATTACAGAATCTATTAACTTTCCAAAATTTATAATTAAACTTCTTTCAAATCTTTACTAAGTTTTCAAATCATACTTAGTTATCTTTTCAAAAACAAACTATATCATTTAACTTTCAATTCCAAAATAAAGTTTAAAGTTTTCAAAATTTTCCAATTTTTCTCAAATTTTTTCTAACGCCTTAAATTTTCGGAAAAATTCGCCATAGTCTCCTTTGCGCGGCTCGATCCGAAAAAAAAAATGACAGTATATATATCACAAATATACATCTCATCAAGTAATGAGGCATCCCGAAGGGAAAAAGTATAAAAGTGCGATATTTAATCCGAGATATGTACCTTATATTTTATTAGCAAGCATATACGGCTAATATAGCGCTAAAGCAAACTCCAAATGCGAAGCAAACGCGATCCGCACCTACTAAATACTCAACAAACAAACATGAGAACATGCATATAGACAATAATCTCAATATACAACATATAGCAACATAATAACTATATATGTCACATAGCAAATGCAACAATAGCAATATATATTCAACCATCAACCAACTACATCCAACTAACATCCATAACCAATAATATTCATTCATATTCTTATTAATATTCAATGAATTGGTTTTCAATTTATCACATTTGATTTATTAACATTGGATTTTATCAACATTCATTCTCAATTCAATTAGTTTACATTACTGATTAAATCCAATTCACTTTCAATTCTATTCAAATTTATTTACTTCTAATTTGAATTCAATTTCATAGCTTTCAATTTCATTAACACTTAATGAATTACATACAATCAATCAACAATCATATAACAACCAATGTATATCAATTACAACCAAATTTCTTTGCTTTAAATTGATTTTCATTCAATTTTATTCAACTTCTAATAACATTAGATTTTAAATGAATTAACATTCATATTCATTATTTTATATCAACTTAAATTTACATTTAATTGATTTATACTCAATCCATTCATTTACAAAAGTTGAATTTCTATTCACATAACTTAAGTTCATATCTATCATTAACCTTAAATTCATTTTTATTTACAACTCATATTCATAAATATATTCATACAGTTTCACTTCTTATATATATAAGTTTTATTTCACAATTGTAAACACTTTAATTATAATTTCAATTCTTATAATTCTTTTGCTTATACAATTATTCTTTTATTTAGATTATCCAAACAACCTAACAATCAACTTATATACACTTTAATAATTTTGAAAAATTATTTCTTTACATATAAAATATAATCAAGTAAAATTATCTCATTTACCCAATTTAAAATCAATATTGTGCCGAATTGTTCTATTCAAGTGTTTAGAGATCCCTATCAACAACGTTAATTACTCGTATTAACCAGAATCTATATACCACTCAACAAACCAATCATCACAATATAAAACAATTTTATATCCACTAACAAATACGCTCTCATAGCTATTATTACACTCAAACTCATTCTAGAGTACTGCTGACTCTATCTCTAATGAATTATACCCAACAGAACCATGGTTGTCGCTTAACCATCAGCTCTGATACCAAATGTAACAAACAAGGATTTTCGTTCTTCGAAAATCCGACATCGATACTCACTTTATCGACTGCCGAGAAATCAAAGGCCGAAAACCGAGATGTTATGGGTTTTTTTAAAAAGAATTTAAGAAAAAGAAAAAGAGAGAAGATAGAGAAAAGGAAAATAGAGAAAAGAACATAGAACAGAACAGGAAACAACAGAACAACAACAGAATCTCACAATTCGCAGCGGAACAACATATAATAATAAATGAATAATCTTTAAACAAAGAACTATATCAGTTATTACATTACATACATTTCATTACATCATATCATCAGAGTGTACAACAACATACAACATCAAACAGTGCAGCGGAAAAAGAAATACTATATACTAGTAATACGCCATGCCATCCAGCTTGCCTCCAGCAACTCCAGAATATCCAGAATATCCTGATAAACCTAACTCTTAACTGCCCATGTGGAAATTGGTGGGCACCCAGAGTTTAGGAAGGAAAACAATAAACTCCAAGTCAGTCATGTGACTGGTGTGAGAACTCAAAACGGTTTATTTATCTTTAAAATCAAATAGAGGAATATTTTTTTTTAAATTCAATTCGCAATGCTTTTAAAAATGAGACTACCATAAGGCCTCCCGCACACACACACAATGCAAACGCAGAATCGGAGGAGATTTCTCCTTATGATAGTCAAAGATGCTTGATACGCATTTAAATAGAACATTTGATATTATTATTAGTGCATAGGGTAGGAAAAATTTATTTCGAAAGTAGAATATAAATCTTAGCCAACATAGACATTTCGAACTATGCCTACTATAGCTACCATCCAAACAGTGGTGACCACCATAAGTGAATGGCAGGTTCTACAACTAATACCGTACAAGTTTCGTATTGGGAATTGGATTTCCAACGAATGATCAGGCCAAGGAACTTCCCATTGCCACATGAGAATGCCTCTGGATGGACATCCCCGAGAACCAAACCGGATCTCTACCAACACAAGGCCGGGTTACTCCTAACTGAGTAACAACTGACCGAATATGCCATCCCGCGGTCCTTTGGGACCTTTATCAACCGAGCGCTCGTAATCAATTCACACAATCATAAAGTGTTTTCAACATGAGTAAGTATCTGGGCTCCATACCATGATACCACCCTTTTCCAGAAGGAAATGGACACATCCTAAAGGGTGCTACCCCTCATAACCTTGCTGCTTCTTTCCTGTTTTGACCATTCACGGGGTGTGAGGCTCGACGAAGTCACGTCCACAAAAACATACTTTATACAAAAGCCATGCTTTGGGTCAACAAATGATCAACGCAATGATCACTAAGATAGACGATCAAATAAATGATCCTATCACAATAATCAACACAATGATCATTTCAGCATCACTCAGCATGTCACATTACCAAACTGGGAATATATCGCTGATAACTTCAACTATATAACCTTTGAGCTCGTACGTCTCAAAGAAGGGTGTTAAGCAAAGAATAAATTCTCCGCCACCAACAGAAATATATTTGAAAGAAATCGGCTTTATATCTCAAATTGTAATGTCAGGCATACAATCCATACAAGTCTGTTCCGGGCTCGAACAAAACCGAAGGCACTTACAAAGAAGTCCTTGCATTCCGGATATTCACAATCCTGATCGGATTCACCATCACATATGGAGAACTCAATACCGTAGCTACTCGGTGCAGAGTCAATCGATAGTTCATCCTATCGCTCTCGCAAATATCCGGTCTTCAACACCGATCTTCAAATGCGATTCACAACGACGTATCACATATTCGGAGTGGGTTATACGACCCCATGGTCCTTTCCCGGTTAACCCGAATAGTGAGCGCTTATTCAAAAATAAGTGTGCATTCAAATTCAATCAATTCACATCAAATACCCATTCAAAGGGAAATACTGATAGTCGGTTATTGAACTATCACTGGATATGCACACATCACCAGATTCCAAATAATTTTCCAAATTATTTATTTTCCAAAATATCTTTACAAGATATATAATTTCAACACTTTAAAAATAAATCAATATTTATTTTCAAACAAATTCCACTTTTCACATATAAATTCCATAATGAATTTATATTTCAAAATATCCATGCATATTCGATTTCAATAATTCATTTCAATTTATCTTCAAAAAGATAAATTCTAATTATTCACTTCATATTGGAAAACATTTCCATACTTATTTATTCATAAGTAATTCACAAATCTCTTTTATTTTCAACACTTAGAAAATATTCAATATACTTAAATCAAATTAAGTATATCTTTCATTCTTTTAAGGAAATCATTCACTTAACATATTTATTTGGGTCAAAACGAATGTTACGTAAAACATCGTTACGACAACCCAAAATCACTAGTATAGGGATTCGAAATTAAATAAATATATAAATCCCAATACTATTCAAAACATTTCCTTTCGGAAATCATTTACTATAACAACAGTGTTATAGTCCACCATTCCCTTTTTATTTCTCGAAAACGTCTATTTCAACAATGAATGTTGAAATCTATGGTTTCGAATCTCAACACCTTTTAAAACATCGTTAGATCGTTTTAATTCTATTTAAAATATCACATTCAAAACATTTCTTTAACGTCTTATTCACTATTCAAAAACGTGAATATACTATGTTCACAAATTCCATTATTTCTATTCTTTTTAACTTAAAGGATTATTCACTGTTTACAACGTGAATATAACTCCATTAATAGGTTATAACAATTAACTTATCAAAATAAGTCGTTTGCGGATTTATAAAACAACGTTTATAAATTCCATTTCTATTTATTTATAAAAACTTCTTTTTTATAAATTCCTTTATTAACATATTTCAGTTTATAACTCAATTATAAACTAAATGTTTATATTATAAGTTAAATACTTATAAAACGATTATTTTATAAAATCGTTCTTTAAACTTCATAATTATAAATCTTATAACTTAGAAGATTCATTTATTTAACCAAATCTATTCTTCAATTAACTTCACAAATTTATAAATCTTACTATTTATAAATTTCATTTATAACTTCACAGTTTATAATTCTATAAATTTCATTCATTTATGAAATTCATTTTCACTACATTCAAACACTTATAAAAACTCGTTTTATAATGTCTATATTTCAATTTATAAATATCCATTTATAAATCTCCTAATATAAATCAGTTTATATTATTATTCTAAAACGTCTTTAAATTCCTTTATAATTTCATCATTTCGATTTATAAAATAATCAAATTTTATAAATCCTATATTTAAACTTTTATCATATATTCAAAAATCCAATCTAAATTATTTTATAAAATCATTAGTTCATATTTCTCAAAAATCGACTTTTAATCGTATTTCTAAAAATCAGCTTTTTTAACTATATTTCACAAAAACCATAATTTTTATAACTTTAAAAATTATAACGTTTATTTATTTATAATGGATCAATTCCAAAAATATAGTATTTTTCAAAATCACTTTTAAAATCATTTTAAAATCCCAAAATTTGGGTCCAATGATGCTACACACCAAATAGTCAATCACAACAACAACGATATCATATATCAATATGAAAATCCATCAAATATCAAAATATCTGAAATAAACTAAAAACTGTTGAGGAATCCAGTTGGATCCCTCCAACCTGTTTTCCTGCATCCAAAAACATTAGCACAATACCAATTTCGCTCCAGTACGAAATTATCGCGGTATATGTTCTTATTAAATATTATCCGCTTAATAACGGCGTAATAGGGTCTCATCCGCTAAACAAAAATGCGGGAAATCAATCAACTGCAATATATACATATGCCAATATATATATATATTGATATTATATATAATACCAATTTCACTGTTTATGAAATATTCGCGGTATATGTTTATATTAAATAACATCCGCTTACTAACGGCGGATAATGTCTATTTTAACAATCAATAGATAATAATCATCATTCAAACATGCATTCAAATATTTTAAATCTAACTATTTAAAATAAAATCGAAATCTATTCGATTGAGTGAGAAGTTCTCACCTTGGTTTTAATTTCCGTTTTAGCGATTTATTTCGAATAAAATTAAACGCGCGTTTAATTTTACCCGGAATTCTCACTAACTCCAAACGACTCCAAACCAACTCCATCGCGTAGTGCTCGTCCATACGATTCCAACGCAACTGAGTTTGCATTTTTTCGACCTCGTATGAAAAAGTTATGTAATTTACAAGTTTGTACACGATTTAACTTATATAAATACAACATTTACAAACCCATTCTCCATCACAGCCACAAGATCCAGATCCAACGGCCCCTGCTCATCTCCTACACCCACGCACGGCTACAGGTGATTCACGCAAGCCTTGAACCCATTAGCTAAAATTAGGGTTAAATATTTCTCCCCCGATACTCGACGAAATCCGATCACACCAACGCCAACGCGAAGCCCTTGACGAGAGCCACCTCCACCTCCCCCACCATGAAGCTCGGCCACCTAGGTAAGCGTGCGCACGTAGGTCAGCACGTGTTGAACGCGGCCACTTTGCACCCTCCACACTGCTCCATTTTAGATCATAGCCGTTCAACTTGTAGCTCTCACTCCCCTCTCCAAATTTCATGTTGATGATTTCGCGAATCGATTGTTGGATGAAGAGAAAAACGAGGTGGAAGTTGAGAAAATTCTGGCCTTTGAAATTATAGACGGCGGCTGCTAGGGTTTTAGTTTATTTTAGATTTAAGGTGATATTTATAGGAAAAGCAAGCGTAAACACTATTCATCCCGGGAATTCCGAACTCCGATTTAGACGCCGTAACCAGCGTACCTAGGGTTTATCCCGCGTTCCGGACACAATGGAACAGGTTTCGGAAGCTAATTCGGAAGTATGTGCGAGTTATGGCTGTAAACGCTCAATTTAAATTAAACCGATTTAAATCGATTTCTAGGCGTTTTAATTTGTACCGGACAAACGGTAAATCCAATTGACTTGAAATTTGAAACCTTACAATAATATCACATTACGGATCCGATGAAACTGGTTTCGTCGAAATCCGAGACTTTTTGAAAAATGGCTATTTTGACTCGCCAAATTTAAATTAAAAATAATTCGATGCGTTTCGAGCTGCCACGATCAAACGATAACTCCGATTGACACGAAAATTGAAATCCGGTAATAACTAACTATTACGGATCCAATGGAACTGATTTCGTTCAATTCTGAGACTGTTCAAAATTTGGCTATTTTACAGTCGATTATTAAATATTAAAATATTCAATTTTCACAGATTAACTTTTAATTCAATTTTAAAAGTTCCAAAATATTTCTATAACTCCAGTATGATTAAATAAAATTTTCCAAATTATTTTCAATCATATTTAACTCAATTTTTAATTATTTCCATAATTTAACATATTAAATTATCGATTTAATTATCTAATTAAATCCAATAATTCAAATAAAAATTTATTCGACTTATAAATTCACTTATTAACATTTAAAATTAATTAAATATTCAAATTTAAATTAATAAAAATTCTGGGTCGTTACACACGCAGTATGGGACACGTGAGTTTACTTTTTCGATTAATTTCGGACTTGTACGATCGAAACTACTTGAGAATATTGTTTTGAGTTGATAATTGAGATTTATAGTTCTTATTATAGGAATTATCTGAGTTAGTTGTTATTTGGGGAGTTGAGAGGTTCGAGATCTCCTATTGCATGATTAATGATCGATGAGAACTATATATATATATATATATATATATATATATATTGTTTTACTCGCTAATGAGGCGAGACGAGTCTAAAGATGAGATTTCCCTTTTTCAGGAATTATGAGAAACCATTATGAGATTTTATTATACTTGTCAATGATATGAGGCAAGATATAAGTTTTCCGAGATTTGAGATTTACTTTTATAATGTAGAGTTAACTAACAGTTGTAAGCCGTTTAGTGCGAGCGTGTGGTATGAGACGCACGTAAACACTTTTCGGGTTCCTTTTCGAGAGTTTGTGACACATCCACGAATATGCCAGTGTTATAGATCTTCGGGTCATCCCGAGTTATATGACTTCGTTCACCGTGAGTTATGTGACTTCAGTCACCACGAGTATGATCTACGGGTCCATGAGATATGTACCTAAATTATAAATAGCATTGGACAAGAGTTTAGCACATGCATAATCGCTACGGCATTGCAATCGGGGATCTGGCCAATGCGGGTTTTCTGAGCTTTCTGAGTATTGTTACGATTTCACCACTTTAAGATGTTTTTGTTGCATCGATAGCCTAGTGCTACATGGGATGTTATGTATGGTGATTTCATTTTTATTAGTTTTAAACTCCTTTTGAGAGTTCCATGAGATTCAAGTTTGGAAATTTTGATGAGTTTCTCTTATGGCTTTTGTATGGTTACTTATATTTATATTAAACACCCTTAAGCATGGATTTCTTATGTTGAACTAAACCTATTCATGTGACAACCCTTTGTGAATCTATACTATGGCATTGTAATTGAGCTATACTTGTACCTTTCCTTTATAGTTAAAGGAAGAATTCCCTTATGCACTTATATTCCTCTTATCTCTAGCTAATTTCATTTTCTAGTTAGCATGTCCCGTGTATTTATTACTCGGGTCAGACCGAGTTGCAGGTTAGGTAGTTGGACTCTTAGCTTGCTTTACCTTTTTAGACTCACCATTGACTTTGGATATGGCATAGTTTTTGTGTAGTAATCTTTTTGGTTGGGAACTATGTGTTGGATATATTCTTTTGTTCAGATGTGTGTGTGTGTGTGTATTATGGTTGAATACCACTTGCTAGATGTTGTATTATTTTTGATATATGTGTATATGTATGTTTTCTATGTTGCTATTCTATGACATGTGATTATTGTAGTTATTATATTTTGTTTCTGAATCGATCATGTAGCCAACATAGTAGTGTATTAGCTAGGAATTAAGCATGTTGAATACTTGAGTCAAAAATATGTAGAAAAAAATGAGTACCAAATCGACATATTTAGTTCTTATCTAATGTAAGACTGTGATGGTCGCCCTTAACCACCCTATTCTCCATATTAGAAGACAGAACTACTAGGTAATTCTCTTTGTTAATGTGGGTCTCGGGTGGGGTATCACATAGAACATGGCTTAGGAATTTATGAAAGAGGTAGTGTATTTATAGGCACATTTTGGAACAAAATATCTTAACACTAAATTACATGGGTATGCATGTACATGTCCTTGCATGTTGAATTATGCATGCTTAAGTGAGAAAGAAAAGAGAAATATCGTCATATTTCTTATTTTTGCCATATGTAAATTCAAATGCAAATGGCAGCTTTACTTATGTGTATAAGACATGTATATGTCAATATATATATATATATATATATATATATATATATATATATATATATATATATACATACATGACATATAAATGAGGTTGCAACAACCTTTGAATGAATTTTGTTCGTTAAACCGTTGAAAATCGGGAAACCAATTACTGTTCACATTTTCACTTATAAATAAATATACATATATTTGTAAAAAAATTGAAAATTAATTTATAATCATTATTAATTAATTAAAATGATCATATTTGAATTATAAAACCAGATAAATCAATATTAACGGTCATTTACAATAATTGATATTATATCGATAAAGCGCTATCGATTTTCTTTATACTTTCAAATCAAATAAATATCTTTATAAAACTATTATAAATTATTTATTAATACTTTATTTCTATTCAAAATGAACTATCATCATTTCGATATATTTATTTGAATAATTATAATAATTATTAAATCGTTAAATCTCAATTGAATTTAATAAATCAATTATAAAATACAAGGGCATCACTGATGATGTCATAAACATATTTTACTTTGGCGTTTTTAGGCTTAAGGAAAAAGTTAGAGAAAAATTTAGTTTCAGGGACAAGAAGTTTGTTTTTTACGTTGAAGGACACATTTTAGTGTAAATCACAGAATGATAGGTGTAACTATCATTTTCAGTTTACACTAAAAACTGTCCTTTAGACTAAAAAGCAAATTTGTTGTCCTTGAGATTAAATTTTTTTGGTACTTCTTCCTTGTGCCCATTTACCTGTTTTATTTCTCAAAAATAAAATAATTAATTTTATTTCATATCCTTTTCCAATTATAAAAATAAGTGTATGTATCCAGCTCCGTGCACGATGTTTTACTATTATAGAGATGTTTATCAATAAAACGGTTTTCGGCCATTTTATCGGTATTTTTCCAAAGTAAATATATTTTGGAACCTTTTTTTCACAAAATAAGTACATCATTATTATTCTTCCCATAAAACCTGATTATTTATGAAAAATAATCTATATTTGAATATTTAAAATAATTTAAACACGCCCAGGTTCAAGTCCGTAAGCAGCCTCTTCGCAATGCGGGGGAAAGACTATGTACCTTATCGATTTCCACGGAGCTCGCTATCATGCAGGCATGCACTGGGTTCCACCTTTTATATGCTACTTTAGATGATATAAGAGAAACTTTTATGCAGTACAAGAATATTTGAAAATTTTGGATCCTTACTGGGAAAAAAATATTTTCTCACTACCAAAACTGTCTTTACAAGTAATATCAGACAATTTTGAAGATTTGTCTTAAGAAATTATGGAATTGATGAGCACACTACAAAATGTATTATCATTGTAAGAATAAATAATCAATTGGAACAACGAAATAAATTTTTTTTTTTTTATCAAAACTACTTATAATTCTTGCGATGATAACATTATTCTTCCCGAACATCCACTACGCCATAAATGGCCTTCTCAACACAAAAAAAAAATGTTGGCTCAGGCTCGAAAAATGTTGCCATTAGTCTATGGCAACACTTTTAGGGTGATGTAATTTTTGTCATTGCCTTAGACCTCAAAGGCAATATTTTGACTATCTAAGGCAACATATGTAATATTGTTGCAATAGAACCCTATTTGGGTCTTTGGCAACACCCATAGGTATCTGTAGCAACATTCCAAAAATGTTGCCATAGATATTAACTATCTGAAGTTGTGGGGCCCAGATCTTGTGGGGCCCATAATGTGGGGCCCACGACCCAACTGGGTCCATCCCTATGGCAACACCTTGAATGACTATTGCAACATTATTTTAAGCAACATTTATAAGCCGGTGGCAACACTATTATGAAGCTACTGCAACACTGTTCTGAAGCTACTGCAACACTATACTGAAGAGACACTAAGAGCACATAGAACAGTACAATATCACATAGAACACTTGCATAATACACAGTACAATATCACATAAAACACTTGCATAATACACAACATAATACACGGTACATATAACAATTCATACAGCACTACACATCACAATTCATGTCAGTTACCCCAAAATATCCAGTTACATTGCTATTCAGCCGTGCTGACTTCCGAGGACTGTTTACCTCACCTAACTTTAGATTCACAGTTGCATTGCTATTTAGCCGTGTTGACTTCCGAGGACTGTTTACCTCACCTAACTTTAGATTCACAGTTGCATTGCTATTTAGCCGTGTTGACTTCCGAGGACTGTTGACTTCAGCTAACTTCTTGTTTTTTGGTTTTGTTGTAGTTGATGAGCCGTCACGTACTGTCGTTTCACTGGTGTTGTAGCTGCAACAATACAATGATATTATAATCATAATCTTTAAATGTTATAATCAAAATATCACAATATTTTTTTTTTGCTGTATCAAAATATCACAATCTGTAAATGATATTAACTATCCATTTATATATACCTGTAACCAGATTTTGCCTTGGCCGCATGATTACATGCGGCTGCGTTTGCTTCAGTGGCTCTGTTGCTTTAGATTTTAAAAGCGTGGATAAATTGGATTCTTAGCAGTGTATTATTTATTATTATTATGTACGAATCGTACGAACGTTTTTTGTATATATTTCAACCAAATCAAAAGTAGCACATGTCTATTTCTATATACCCATTGTTAAGTGCTTCTCGGAATCTAATCAGTGATTGGCACGCATGCGATCACTTTCTTCTCCCCTGAAGCGAATTCGTCAAACCCTTGTTGGAAGATCACATTTACCAATTTATGTAAATAAACATTTTTACAATAATGTTAGAAACAATTGATACAGCATGATGCAAATGTGTTTAGTACCTATTCTAATGTGGCAAAATTAAGTGCAATGTTTTCCTGCTTTTTACAGAACTTATATATGCAAATCCAGTATGGATTTTGATAGGCTCATTTTTTTTAATTTTCAGTCACCACTTCAATGAGAGAAAAATACAAAAGTTTTGGAAACATGATCATTTTTTGAAGTTGTACATCTATGATAACTCATAATTCAATCAGTATTCATTTAAAGAATTATAGCAAAAAATTCATTTGTTAAAATAGATACCTAACTGCTGATAATTTGTCTTAAATTCATTTGAAAGGTAGGGTTTTGGCTGAGTTCACCACAACGTTAACAGCCTCGACCTTCATCCGCCTTCCAACCATATCCCCTTCAGAACTATGAATAATAAAAAGTGCAATAACATCAATAGAATATTATATTACAATCAATACTTAAACATAGCATCAAATTACAAACAAACAATATTATTCTACTTCCAATTCATATAAGAACACTTCAACTTAAAATGACAGCATGGGCCAATATTCAAAGCTCCACTAATGCACAAACTATATAACTTAGTATCATCAATAACAGTACTACTATTATACCTTACGACAGTAGGTAATATGGTGACATCACTTCTAGAGCCTTTCCCTATCTACATGTAAAAATATAATGATTTTAAAAATTCAACATATAATAATTCTAACCAAGCAGTTAATCAGAATAAGAATGTAACCTGAGCTTCTTGCTCCTGTTTCAAGACAGGGTTTATAGTATCTGCATCTGGATATCCCATGCATTCTTCAATTTTTTTAGCATCAAGGTCTGTCGAAGGAATATAATAATAATAATAATAATAATAATAATAATAATAATAATAATAATAATAATAATAATAATAATAATAATAATAATAATAAACGGAAAGATGTTGATAATCTGTCTTTTATAGTGACTCAAGTTATATACCTACCTAAGGATTTGATCACAGTATCAGCACACACTTTATTATATTTCTTCTCTTTCACAGGACACCTTATCTAAAAATCAGTTATATAATCCCATCAAACCCAAGGTCTTTTATTTTCATTTTCAACTTTAAAAACACACAGCTGTCTCAAATTTTCTAGGAGAACATCTTTTTCTTCATATCCAGTACTAAAATCTTGTTCAGGGTCAGGTGCACAATATCTCCCATGATTTATACACTGAGGTTTGCACTGTTTGCTGACAACAAATGATTCAGGATAGTACCAAGTTATATAGTGAGGTGTGAACTGACTATAACCAACATCCCATCCTTCCAATCTAGCGCTTTCCCCTGATCATCACTACAAACCACTAACTAAAACCCCATACCACCTCTATAAATAGCACATTCATACGGCAACTGCAACTGCAATATTTCACTGCCTACCACATACTTGCGACTGCAGTTATCAAATTTTTTCCATCCTCACATACCCACACTGCTGCCATTGCCCTGGATTACCACATCAAAAAACCACTTCATTCAACATCTATCATCATTTCATTCAAACAGCAGTCTGCCACCTGTCATACCACTCCTACATATCTTCAGTGCATACCACTGACCACAATTTCCTACAATCCCTGCCAAAAACTCCATATATCATTTCAACACATTGAAATATCCCCTGACCATCCTCCCTACACCTGCTGCACATATCAATCTTGTTCCTCTAACCTTCACTGCTAGCAACTCCACTGTCCATTCAATATTGCCATCATCCACTGCATAACCCCAAAACACACTTCACCATACTACATTCCAAACCATCACTCCTACATATCAACATAGCCTTTCCTTCATCACTTCATCACCATACAACTCTATTCACACTTGCCTTTAACCATTACTTTTTGATGAAGTAGCTGGAAGTGTTAGGTGATATTTTGTAACTTTCTTCATCGCTTAGCAACAGCATACACGGAAATAGGATCGAATACAAAATGGGATGTCTTAGTTTTTATATCTGTGTTTAGTTTGATACATAAATCGTTTATAGCTAATATTGAAGTTTGATTGAAAATTCATTTACATCTTTATTGAGCATGTCCCACACCATCTTCTTCAAAGTAAAGAGACTATAAGCTTTCATTTTGTTTCATGTAATTTATCACCATCTATTTCCTCAAAATAATAAATATACAGTAAGCCTTGATATAATGTATCTATAAAACTTCCCGCTCGTGATGAACCTTCCAAATTTAAGTTACTGAGTGGTAATATTTATGATTTACAGTAGATAAAACTTGAATTCAGAAGGACACAAAACATTGAAAAAAATAGCTCACATAAGATCTTTCTTCATAAACATCAATTCATTAGTCACTTTGTCGATTCTCTTGTAGCTCAGAACCACCCTCTGTACTACCTGCAGCGAGAGCCAAGGAAATGGTATTATATTCCATAATCCATGGTTTCTAACATATTCAAGAAGAGTGCATACATAAAAAATACTCATACTGATTATGCCATTCTGATTCAGAGTAAAGATAGCTTATGGTTTTTTCCTGAATAACAATGAAGTAATACATTAAAGTGAGGATTCACCTTGAATCTAAAATGTTATCGGGTGGAGATGCTTGAGCTTAACTGTTTACATGGTGGTCGATAATCGCCGATCTAGGGTTTTCGATGATCGATCTAGGATGTTGAATAACCAAAAGAGAAATGGTATCAATAATATATTTGGATGAATACATAAAGGAAGAAAGTAGAAGAGATTCAAGAGCGGATCGTACTTGTAAGCAATTATTGAAAATCAGCAATAATCGCCATTAGACAGTAGAGGTCGGATTTAGTTTTTTTTTTCCCTGTAGAAGCGAAAGGGAGCATCGCGTTGAAAAGAACGTAAAACAAAAGGGTATTTTGGTCAACTTAGAAAGACACGGTTGATGCTTATCTGTGTTCGGATTGATGAGGTGTCACATTCTCCAACGTAAGATTTGCCTTGGTAGATCGGCGCGGATCGGTGCGAAAGATATGCAAAGGTCTGCTATAGCAACACTATAAAAAAATGTTGCATCAATTACACTTGTTTAGCTAGAGCAACACATTTTTATGGCTAAGGCAACACCAAAAATTCAACGTTGCAGTAGGACCAAAATTATATTATATATGAAAGAGCGTATTTGTTAGTTTTATAAAAAGATTTTGATATTGTGTTAATCTGTTCCGTTTTGTATTTATAAATTCTGGTTGGTGCATGGGACGCTATGACATCAATAGGGATTTCTAAACACTTAATAGGACAGACCGACATAATATCTGTTTTAATATAGGTGAAATAACTTTGCCTATTATATTTTCTATATATAAAATAAAATTTTCAAATGATATCTATATTTGTTTGCAATAGATTGGTTGTTAGGAATAAAATCAATAAATAATAGGTAAAATAAGATTGAAATTAGAATCAATGAAATTTGGAAATTTTAGAACTTATGTCCGGAATTTTTGAAAATTTGCTTTCAAAGGATTTATGAAATATAATAATTTTGTTTATAAGTATTTTCTTATATAAATATTTAGTATAATTCGGAAGAATGGTTTAAAGAAGATTTTGGAGAAAATAAGTTTTGTACTTTCCTCTCTGTCGTTGGAAAATAATTTCGGTGATGACGGCCGCATCATCGACTTTCATTTTCGAGTTTCAATGGGGAAAGGCCACTGTGGATTTATTTTGAAATTATTTAAATTTTCTACTGCAGATTTATTTTGAAATTATTTAAATTTTTTATTTGTTTTAAATATAATTAGAGATATAAAAGTTGTAAGAAATTATTTATCTATTATTTTTAAAATTATTTGAAATTTGACCCGGTATTTAATTCTTAAAATTTCCATTAATTAATTATTTAATTTATTTTAGTGAAAAAAAAGGTAAGTAATTAATGAATTGAAACCTCTAATTTAGGTAAGAGAATTAATGCAAAGTTATAAAGGGAAATTTGAAATTTTGAACATATGAGACAAAAAGTAATATTGTTGAACATTAAATTTAATTAAAAGAAGAGATAAAACTTGTATAAGTTCTTTTGCATTTTCTTTAACATATATATAACTTACCAAATATGAAAAGTTGAAATGTTAAATAAGAAATTTGAATATAATATTATACAAGTAGAAATTTTGGAAATAATGAAGTATTAAATGAATTGCTATTATAAATGAGAATTTAATGTTATAAACTTAGGTTAGAAATTGAAATTTTACCAAAATTACAGGTAAGTATTATAAATAGGTGATTTTAAAACTTAAGTAAATAAAATGAAATTCTTTAATAAATAAGGATTGATGTGTAGGGTTATAAACTTAAGTATGATATAAATGCTACTAGTTGAATATAATGGAAAGTAGGTAACATAAATAAATGACTGCAAACCCTAGTCAAAGAATTTATAAAATCCTTTACCTATAAGAATGGATGTTATAAGGTTAAGAATTTAAGTGTAATAAAAAGGGTTACTATAATTAAATATAATATAAATGTAAGCATAGAATGAATGATTGAAATTTAGAAGTGCATTAAATATAATCAAATAAAAGAAACTTACATGGCCCGATTAAGCAAAAACGAATAATTGTAAGAAACAACCACTGAACGAGAAGATAAAATTTGAAGTTGTCACAAATAAATGTAAATTATAAAAGGAAAAATTATTTGGTTTGAATAAAAGAAAGGAAATCGAACAACTAAAGTACGAGGTGAATTTATATAAGTTAATTTGATTATTGTTTGGATTTGTGTTTAGTTGATGGTTGTTTGGGCAAGGATACCTTAAAATTGGATTTGGGTGAATGAATAATTTACTTAGTTTTATCTAAGACTATTGAGTAAAGGATGCGCCAGTAGTTTATTCTTCATTCCGTATAATTTAAAGGTTTTGAACCTGAATGACCATTTGTTTGTTTGATTGAATGGTTGTTTGTTTTGGATGTAGATGCTGTTCGTGAAATGGATGGTTGTGTATTGATTTGTTGTTAGGGATTGAAACTACTTAGAAATATTTTGAAATGTTCTCCAAACTCTAATAAATTTAAGTATAAAAAGATAATGTTGTAAATTTGTATATTTTAAGAAGAGTAACAGATATTGTAAATTTAAGGTAATGTTTTGAATAAGATATGTAGATTCTAAATCCTTCTTTTCCCTTCTTTCTCCTTTTCGGGGACGAAAAGTTTTGAGTGGGGGAGAGTGTAACGGCCCGATATTTAGACGATTTAATTTAGTTATTTAATATAATTTTGAAATTAAAATTTAGTAGAAATAAATAAAGAGTGATAAATTTATATTGAAATGAACGATAATTGAACAAATGGTAATTTGAGCCTTGTTTGTAAAATGAATAAATTTTCATTAAATAAATTGGTGTAAGTATTGTACCTGAATAGAATGTGAAGATAGAAAGTATACGTAAGGTATTAGAGTAGTTAAGTATTAATTTATGAGTATAATAATTATAGTATGTATTACCTACTAAATTGGTCAATTTATCAAAACTTTGTAAATTGTAAATAATTTGACGCGTATTGATAAGCGTCACATTAACTATTAATTAAAGTAATAAGAATGAAATAAATGAAGTTATGCAGTAATGAATAAATATAATATCGCAATAGAATAGGAAACTGACATAGCATTTATTTATACGAACGTTACTAGGTAATTTATTTGAGAATAACGGAAGGGTGAACGTGAATATAATATAAGCATAGATTTATGTTAGGTAACTATTTGGATTTGGAAAATAAGTGAAATTGAAAAATTAAGAGTTTTACACGTAAAGTATGTATAGTGGGATATATTGATTCCATTGGGGATTTAATATTATCAAGGAGAATTAAATATTGTCTTAATATAAAATTTAGATGAATTTTGAGATTAAATGCTAACTCCATTCAGAATATGACAATGGGTGCAATATCTTGGGAAATAGTTATAGGTTACATGTTTAATTTGGTTGATGAAATTTGAATTGAATAAATGTTAATACACTAAATAAAGGGTACATATAATATGAGAAGTAATACCATGATTAGAAGTTGTCAAAATATAGGGTGTTAAGACTTATAAATGGAAATTAGGAGGCAGTTGAAATTAAATGGACTCTAATGTGTATTAATGAGAAATTTACGCTATAACTAAAGAGATGAATGGAATAAATACCAACCAATGTAGGTTGTAACTATGAGATGACAATTTTTGGGGAATAAGTTGAACTTTTGATAATTAAGATAATTAATGCGGAAAATATGTAAAGTAAGTTATAGAATGTAAGTAATTAATTGAAAGTAAATTTAGTGTGTAAAATTTTTATAGTGAGTGAAGTATATTATAAAAAAAAGAACCTTAATTTATACATTTAATTGATAGGAGTGCACTTAGGAATGTAATTTATTCTAATCAGTGTAAATAGGGGTATGTTAATGCAAGTAAATAAACTGACGTTATATAGTGAATTATGTTAGTTACTCATAATAAGAGAAAATGAAATAGTTAATACGGATAAAAGTGAAACGGGAAATATGAATGCAATAGTGTGAATCCAACATTTAATTCATCTAATAGAAAATAAAGATTTGTTAATTTAACTAAATAGATAATTTCTGAACGTGTATGAAATTAAGGGAAATTCTGAAATCGATAAATTTAGTAACTTTCAATTAACTTTCAATTTGGTAAACTATTGTAATTGATTTAGAAATATAAAGAGCTGCTTATTTATTTGAAGTAAAATTTTGGAAAGAGGGTTATTTCAACTAAATGGGAATAAAATGTTAAATACTACGTTAATGGAGTAAGTTGAAAATTTAGGATAACAATATATTGACCATTAACCAATGTTAATTTATCTACTTGGTGATAATGGAGTGAATAAAAGAATTTAAAAACCAAATAAATGAATTTCATGGGCAATTAAGTTTAATCACTGGATAAATTGAAAATTTAAAACTTAATGTTGTAAATTTGGATTTTTAACGATAAAATGAATGTTTCATTTGTAAATGTAGGTTTAATTTCATTAAAATAAAGAATAGAAAGATTGATTTTAAAGAAAGGAATATATGATTTGAACTATGTTTTAGCTTACAGACTGATTACAAGAATAGAAAAATAATCTATTTATTACTCTTGTGTATAAACAATAAATTTATAAACGTGTTTAAATAAACAACTGTTCTATATTTTTATCCATTTTAATTGTCTGTTTTAAAATTTTAACTTTGTAAGTAACTGCAGTTAATGTAATTCAAATATTTCAATAAAAAGGAAAGGAAACGTTGATTGCAATTAATATATTTAATAAAAGAAACGCACGTTTTGCGTTAAACAAAAAGGGTGTTTTGATGGAAATAAAAGATCATTTTGAGAAATCAAAATTGAATGTTTTCATTTTTAAAGTAAGTATAAATATTTTATTATGCGTAGATAAAAACCTAAATGCGTACAAATTTGAATATTAATTGAGTTAATGAAGTTAATTTGGTTACGTTACAAAAAAAAAAAAATTAAAGGTTGTGCAAGGTACATGGTCCCTTCATTTTTATTTCTTTATTATTAATTGTTGCATGAACATTTTAAAAAGTTATCTTATTTTTAATAGTTGATTCGTTTCTTTTTTTTTTCCTCCATTTAATACCTGAGCATAGACTTTTAGATTATATTTTTTTTCCCACCTCATTTTTACGTATACAAAATCTAACTTTCGTTTGCAAACTTTTCCATTCTTACGTACATTTCCTTATGCATTATTAGTGCCTGAAGCTTTAAAAAATAAAGCGTTATATTTATTTCTGTCCCTCCACATTCATTTCCTAATTATAAATAACCTACATCTTATTCTTCTTTTACATTTTGTTTCTCCTAACTCTAACCCTAGCCTCCATGCTACCCTTCTTCTTCTTTTTTTTTCTTTTTTTTTCTTGTTTTTTCTCAAAGCTCCTTATTATCTCTCATTTTAATTTTTCCTTTCTCTTCAAATATTCTTCTTCTTCTTCAAATTTACTTCTATTTCAAACTTTCTTCTTTCTTTTCAAATCTAGATCTTCTCTTCCGTTTACAGTTCTTATTTTAATCATTTTTTTCTTCAATTCTTCTTTTTCAAATCTTCTTTTTTCTTTCAAACCTTTTAAAAATACATACTTTCATATAATAAGGAGGAAAATTTAAAGTAAATCGAAATAAAAGAAAAATTACGGAACAAAGTTAGCAATCAAGAAGAAGCATACGCGTTTTTCACGAGGGAAGAGTGGATGTGGCACGGTATTTTATTTTTGTTTTGTTTATTTTTAATTTCAATTGCAAATCGTTTAATTGTGATAACTTTCACATACGAACTCCGTTTCACAAGAGATTTTTTCGTTAGGATCGTAATTAAATTTCGGATCTGTTGGCGCTGGTTTGGATTGATTTGGAGGCCGTCAAATTTTTGAGTTTAAATCGGATTTAAATTCGATTTAAATTCAAAAGGTGAGTGTTTTAACCCACTCACAACTTCTAAAAGTTTTATGTTTGTTAAATTTATTTTAGATATGAGTAGAAATTTATTTATAACTGTTTGACATGTTTTGTTCATCAAATTTGCTAAATCGCGTTATTTAATTTAACTGTTAATTTATTTTATTTATTGCATATTAATTGACAGTTAGAATTTATTTATTTGCATAGGAACTGCTAGTAAATAGTTATAAAATTTATTACTAAATATAAACTGTTAGTTTAATAGTTGATTAAATTTATTTTTGAATATAACCGCCAATTATTACCTGATATTTATTATCAGATATATATTGATATTGAATTATTATTGGATGATGATTGTGATTTGGATGATGGATGATGTTGATGAATGGATGTTTTATTTTATATCATTAAACTGCAAGTTATCATGCATTTTTCGTTTCATTCGGGATTGTGGTTTGAAATGATATACAACCGCAAAATTTTATTTTTAAATTGCGGATTGAAATGATAAATATCCGTATCACTTGACCATAGGATAGAAAATTATATACATGCACCGTGGTTTATATATAAATTACTTTAAAGTGATTTCTATGGTTTGGATGGGATACGGTTTATAAAAAAATTGATTTTGATATTTTATAAAATATTATTCTTCGATATATATACATATGAAGTTAAATTTTTGAAAATTAAGTTGTGTATAAACCTGTTGAATAAAAATGAAAAATTGAGAAAATGGAATTTGGAAATTTATCTTATATGTTTAAGTTTGGAATTTTAAGGTATGATATTTATAACTGGATTTTCCAAGATGAATTAAAAATGAAAATTCTAGTATAAAGTGAATTTGAGAAAATATTTAATTGCTAGAAATTAGAGTTTTATTTATGGAATTTATATGAATATTCAAGACTAAATAATAGAATATTAATTGTTGAAAGAAGAAAATCCAACTCTAGTTTTGAAATATTAATACTCCAAATGGATATATATATATATATATATATATATATATATATATATATATATATATATATATATATATAGAAATTAAAGGGGTTTTTGGAACTTGAAGTGATATTTAAATTATGGTTTAAACTTTTAATAAAGAAATATATTTGAAAAGCCAAGGAAATTATTTTTCTTTACAAAGTAACTTTAAAGTTAAACCATTTATTTTACATTCGTTGAATATCCAAACCATTCAAGTTTTAGAAGTTATGGTTTTAAAATTTTGAATTTCGAAATATTATGCTTTGAAAGTATATTTCAAATATTTGGTTTCCAGATATTTTAAATTTTAAACCAGCATGATTTTGGAAAAGAATTATATTTGAGATAAAATGATATCTTATTGTTTTGGGTTTAAATTGATATCGTATTCATAGTTTTGAAATGGAAAATTTTATTCTGGTTTTAAAGTATAAACTATTTTTAAATGACCGCGGTGTTTTAATAACGATGGGTTGGCAAAGAGACCGGGATCGGATATGGACATACTCTCTGTCGATACCGAAAACCACTTTGATTAACCGTGTACGCGGTGGAGATTCCAGAATGAAGTAGGTGGTGGCGACGTTTCCTGTAAGGTAAATACGTTGACCCGACTCACGTGAGTTGGCATAAGGTGGCTAAAACAGGAGTGATTCTCGGGCCAATGAGGTCATACCTGTAACAACCCGCATATTTATCGATTATATATTTAAATATTTTATTTAAATATTTCACCGTTAATCGGATTTTGGTCCGAAAACCTACTTTTTGCAAACTGTCGAATTGGGACTCGAGACCACTTCCATCGAGTTCAAAATGACGTTTGCGACCTTTTTGAGTATAAGCTTCGATATGTCTGGAGAAAGTTGATTTTTGCCGCTTTTTACTTAGGGCTTTGGTTTGGGCTGAGCCCATTAACCCCACTTAACTCAATTCCAACCCTCTCCTCTTCATTCACTTCTCTTCTATTTTTCTAATACTCAAGCTTTTATGTTAATGGAGGGTGGAAGAGGAAATTAAAACTCCAAGCCATAGCTTCCTTTGCAAATCCATGTTCTTGCTCCAAAGTTCAAGAGAACCCATTGGTAAGCTTCCTCTTCTTCTTCTCCAACTCATTCTCTCTTTGATTTCAGAAAAAATTCCTAAACCTAATTTGGGAAATGTTTCTCTTTTTAGCTTAGAATCAAGCTTCTTGAGTTGAGATTGAAGTGTGGTTGGTCTTCCATTGATTCAAGCTTCTCATTCATTTGATTTGGGTTCAAAGGTGAGATTTTTATCTCACATCTACGACTATAAGTATCTTTGGTTGTTAGGTATGAATTCCTAACAATTATTCATGTGCATTTTCTTTTGGTTTGGATTGATTTGGTGAATATTTCAATTTTTGGTGTTTTGTAGTCAAATCTTTAAAAATCCAAACTTTGATGTTTGATCATGCTTTAAGAGGTGTTTCGGAGAGCCTATAAGACCGGGTTGTCGCTAGGCATAAATCCTTAGTCGTCGTTGCTCGTCCGATCGCTCCCGATACGTTTTGGCCACTTTGGCCTAGGAAAATTGTTACCTAGACCAGGTGACCAGACGTCTGGTGACCAAGTCCAGACGTCTGGTTTGGACCTGGAAAGTAAAAATGTATGCGCGCATATTATAAAAAAAAGCCAGAGACTATTTTCAGACGTCTGAACCATCAAACCAAACGTCTGGACAGGTCTCAGACGTCTGACTTGAGGTTTCAAACGTCTGGGAGTTCTCTGGGTTATTTCCAGAGAACAAATCCAGACGTCTGGATTCCAAATCAGAAGTCTGGAAATGTTTATTTTTGCCTACTCAGCCTGTTTTGTGTGAATTTCCATTGTTTATCGATTTTAGCGATCCTATTAATCGTTATCACTTATTGTCGACTTTGATGACTCCTTTTTATGGATCTTTTTGGAAATATCCATTTCTATGGATTTGGTATCAATTTCTTTGGATTTTATTCACGTTTTCGAATGTGAATTTTAGTGATTGATTGTTCTACAATCATTTTTTTGATTTGTCACTTTAAAAATATAAAGGTTTCAATACTAGTATTAAATATCAAAACTCTTTCTTCAAACGATTTCAACTATATTTTCAATATCAAACTCGTTTATAAAACCGTTTTCCGATCTACTAGTATACACAAACCTTTACCTCACTCGTATGAGAAATCTAATTAAACGGCTTAGTAAAACAAGTGGTATGAAACGCTTGCGTTTACTTGTTCGGTTAATTCTTGGACTTGTTCGATTGAATCTCTTGTGACAATTTTCTAGTGGAAACTTACAATTTGTTCGTAAATATTTAAGTTAAGCTAGTGGTTATGGGACATGATGCTAAACTCATATATTTACTAGCTTAGTGTAATTGACACTTCTTGATGATCATGACGATCATCTTTGTGATTTAGACTAGCAATGTGCGATGTCTCTTTGCCTGCGAGGGAGACTAAACCCCGTTTTGTGGAGTTTCGACTCAATTTGGTGGGGTAGCAACCCATGGTCTTCGGGCCATTTGTGGAGCTTCGGCTCAATTTGTGATGGTTAGCAACCATGGAATTAGCATTCCGTTTGTGATACACGTGTTGGTGGGCTTTATGCTCCCGTTTGTGATAGGCCTTCCCCCCCCCCCCCCCCCCCTTTGTGATTTCTGGATTTCTTGAGATGATTTCTAGAATTTGTGTTTCACCAATTTTCGTGATTTCCATTGATAAGTTTTATGAATATTTGTGCATTGGTGAATTTGTGTCATTGACTTTTGTGATTGACATTGATATTATTGTCAATATTTGTGCATTGGTGAATTTGTGTGTCATTGACTTTTGTGATTGACATATATTTGTGCATTGGTGAATTTGTGTGTCATTGTCTTTTGTGATTGACATTGATATTATTGTCAATATTTGTGCATTGGTGAATTTGTGTGTCATTGACTTTTGTGATTGACGTTGATATTATCATCAATATTTGTGGTTTGGTGAACGAAATAAGGAGTATGACATTTCTTTGACTCTTGCGTAGATTTGGTGATATTGATTAATCTCTTGTTGATTTTCAATTACTTATATATATCACAGCTTGGCATAGTGATTATTATGTGTTTAGTCATATCTCTTATTCTATATCGTTTCACCTGATATTTATAGCTAGACTGATCCGTTTATTATTTCCTTCTTAAATAATACTCGGGTCAGACCGAGATGTTACAGGTGCTTCTGCTTGACTCCTTATCGGACTATCATCCCGAATTTTGGTTAACTACGTTAGTTAAGTAGTCTTTTGTTGTATACATTTGAGATACAGACTCTATGATGTATACTTATTCTTTTGTATAGCACGTGTTGCTATTCTTTTGTATTATTGTGGATCGTTTTAGACCACTACTCTGATATACACTTTCATGTGTAATATTCATATCTATTTCCGCCTTTGTGATATGAATTGTCTGTGACTGATTTGTGTTATGTTTATTTCTATATTTGTTTTCGAAGACCTTTATAGCCACTGTGTAGTAGCTTTGAGTTTGTGTCGGTATGTCAGATTTCCTCTTGAGATGAAAAGTTATATTTTTATCCGGTATATCGGTACTCGCACAAAGCAATTATACAGATGGTCGCTCCTCAACAGCCTTATTCTCCGTGCTAGTTGACAGCATTCACTGTAATGTTCTTGGCTAGCGTGGGTATAGAGGTGGGGCGTCACCGCTTGATATCAGAGCCAAACTTCGGAACAATATGGAATATTATAACAAGGATCATCGTCCTAAGTCCATCTTAGGAGTCGTGCTTTAGGATTTTATTCGGGTCTTCGTACCGTCCTATCCTATTTTCTTTTATGATTCCTTATTTTATCTATCAAGATTGCTTGATATTTATTTTGAGAATAACTTTTTCCTCTTCTTTCTTTCTTTCTTAAAGAAGAGAAATGTTTAGACCTGGCCGCCCCAGCGCCGGTCAATCTAGTGCTACTCCCCAGGATGGAGTTTTTATATCTGCCCAGCAGCTTTTAGATCTTGTCATGAACGCTCAAACAGTGGGTCCCAATCAGGAGCCTACTCATCCTAGATCCGGTTTTGCACGTTTGTGCTGAGACTATACCGATTTGGGTGAAAGACCATTCACGGGATCCGAGAGTGTTATAGAAATTCAAGCTTGGCTCAAATCATTCGATCGCATCTTTTCTCACATGAATCTTATTGACCTTCATCGAGTCCAAGTGGCTTCTAGCATGCTCCAAGAAAGAGCGTTAGATTGGTATGAGCTATTAATTTCTGAAATCGTTGAAGCGGATCTTACTTGGGAACGATTCCGGGAACGATTCGAACTAAAGTTTGTGCCGGAGGCTGAAAAAGTAACTTTAGCACGACGTTTTATAGACCTTGCTCAAGGTCAATCCTCTGTGACTGATTACGTCGCATCCTTCGAGTCGCTTTCCAAAGATGGGGTTGAATACATCAATACCCCATTGAAGAAAAATCAGAGATTTGTCTATGGCTTGAATAAGAATCTTAAAAAGCCATTACTTCTGAAACTTGAGGTTTCATTTGATCAGATTATTGATATCGCTCTTCGTCTTGAAGAGGCCGATAATGAAGGTGATGTTGAAGTTGTGCGTGCCCAACAGAACTTCAACAACAACATGAAGAGGCCTATTAAAGTCAAAGGCCCCAATTCTAATAAGAAAGGGAAGCAACAAATTCCGGTAGCAAAGACTCCTACCTCTAGTCGTGGTCATTGCTAAAATTGTGGTTCCACGGACCATTATGCAAGGGAGTGTCCGAAACCCCTCTTTTGTCGGTACTGCAAAGTTTCGGGCCATCTTTTATCTTCGTGTCCTAAGCTTCCGAGCAAGAGAGAAGGAAGGCTGCAAGTTCCTAGCAACTCTTCTCTTGGTCAAGGTATTTCTCATTTAATCCTTGATTACATTTATTTTGTGATCTTCTTATTCGAGTTCTTTTTGATATGAGTTTCATCTCATTATTTTTATATCAAAAGAACTTGTCGATTCTTTTTCTTTGAATATTTTAGGCTTGATGACTTCTTTGAGGATTACGAATCCGGATGGTAGATCCGCAACACTCAATTTGCTTTTGTTTTGATGTCGAGATTGTTTTATGTGACTTTTCTTTCCGAGCCGATATTTACTTTGGCTTCGGAATTGACTTTTTCTGTAAGGATTGGCCTAAATTGTGAAGCCCATATCCTATTTTTTCGAGTGGATTATTCATCTTCGACATTTTCAATCTGTTAAGCAGATTTCTATTTTTCTTTTGTGATTTTGATTCCAATTTGATGGCATCATTTTATTCCTTAAAACCCGCATGATAAGGAAAGTATTATTGCTCTCAATCATATCGTTTGAAAAAAAAATTGGTATTTTTGAGCTTGTCTTAGGATCATCACCTAAGCAATATCTTTTGTGTGGTGCTAAGGTCTTTTCAGTTTGACTTTATCACCGGTTTTCGTTTGCTATGAGTTGCGGAAATTAGCATTCCACTTACCGCATTCCGCACTTGTTATGATTCTTATGAATGACTTATCATGTCATTCAATTTGTCCAGCTCATTTCATCCATTTTATAAATCGAATATTCTATGAATATTTCGATGAGAGCATTCTTGTATTTATTGATTTTGGATGAAAATAGTAATTTAAAATTTTGCAAATCTTTTTCATAAGATTTATTTATAAGTAAAACTGGATTTTTGTTCTTGAAACGAACAAAGAATATTCTTAAAACTTTTTAAGAGATTTATTTATCCTATAAAAGATGATTTTGTGATTGTATTGCCCGTTGAGTGCTTTAAGAATTTTGGTCGATGCGCTTGATCAACGTTATCGATAGGAATTTCCTAAACGCTTTGATGTGACAATCAGACATGATATATTGAGTTGTAAAAATGTAAATTTTTGTAGAAAGATTATTACATAAAAGTAAAAATGTAATTTTGAAAGTTTTAACTTTTCGGGGAAGAGAATTATTTAAAAGAAGTTCTTTCTTTTCGATACTCTTATTCTTTCTTGTGATTCCTGAAGGGGAACCAAGACTTTGCTATTTGTACCGATACTAGTCGTATTGGTTTGGATGCCATTCTCTTGCCATAGAGAACGTGCTATCACTTGTGCTTCTAAATCATTATAGTTTATCGAGACTAGATATGCCGCTTATGATCTAGTGCTCTCGGCTATTGTTTTTGCTTTTGGAATTTGGCATCAACATATTTGGATGAGAAATTTGTTCTCTACCTCGATCATAAATCTTTGGAATATTTATGTTCTCTTAAGGAACTGCATGTTGACTCGAGTTCCTAGCTTCCTATGATCTTGATATTCTTTTTATTCCCGAAGGGGAAATCGTGTTGCCAATGCGTTTGGTCGTAAGCAACAAGGGGTTGTTTCTTTGTTGATGACCGAATGAAATTATCTTTTTATCAAGTTCATCGGGCATTTTGATGTACTTCGTTTTATTGAGTTTCATCTCATTTCTTTTATTAGCTTGCGTCCGATGTTCTTTTATTGTGTTCGGTTCATTGGACGTACCGTTTTTGTACTACGTCGGTGTTCCGAAATCATTCGGGCTTCGGTTCATTGGACGTACCGTTTTTGACGTACCGTTTTTGTACTACGTCGGTGTTCCGAAATCATTCGGGCTTCGGTTCATTGGACGTACCATTTTTGTACTACGTCGGTGTTCCGAAATCATTCGGGCTTTGATTCTTTGGATGTACCGTTTGTACTACATCAATGCCTTTGCTGTTTGATACATTGGATGTACCGTTTGTACTACATCAGTGTCTTTGATTCATTGGATGTACCGTTTGTACTACATCAACGTCTTTGCTTTTGATTCATTGGATGTACCGTTTGTACTACATCAATGTCTTTTCTTTTTGGATTCATTGGATGTACCGTTTGTACTACATCAGTGTTTTTGATTCATTGGATGTACCGTTTGTACTACATCAATGTCTTTTCTTTTTGGATTCATTGGATGTACCGTTTGTACTACATCAATGTCTTTTCTTTTTTTGGATTTATTGGATGTACCGTTTGTACTACATCAGTGTCTTTGATTCATTGGATGTACCGTTTGTACTACATTAATGACTTTGATGTTTGATTCATTGGATGTACCGTTTGCACTACATCAATGACTTGGCTTTTTGGTTCATTGGACGTACCGCCTTTGTACTACGTCGGTGCTCCAAATTATTCGAGTTTCTAGTTTCTCGGGCATACCGTATTTGTACTACGCCGTTGCACCGGCTCAACTTTTTGCTATTTTTGACGTTTTCCACGTCTTTTAACTATGGAAATGCTTTTATGTTTCCGGTTTTTATTCTTGAGCCCGGTATTATTGAGGGATTGAAGTTTCACCAAATTTGACTTTTGAGCACCATTCCATTCGCATCATTGCTTCGGAGGTTGAGCGCCTTCGATATAAAGATATTCTTTTTGATAGAAGTTCAATGGTTCTCAAATCCTAAGGATTGCTCATGTGAAATCTTGAGAATTCATCGAACGAAAACTTTCGGATTTACTCCTTCGTGCTCTTTATGGTGAACTTTTTGATTCAAAATTTCTTTTGTGTTAATATGCTTCTATGGTTGTTACTTCTTATATGTCCTTCTTAATTATTACGAGGACGCAATTTCTTTAAGGAGGGGAGTCTGTAACAACCCGCATATTCATCGATTATATATTTAAATATTTTATTTAAATATTTCACCGTTCATCGGATTTTGGTCCGAAAACCTACTTTTTGCAAACTGTCGAATTGGGACTCGAGACCACTTCCATCGAGTTCAAAATGACGTTTGCGACCTTTTTGAGTATAAGCTTCGATATGTTTGGAGAAAATTGTTTTTTGCCGCTTTTTACTTAGGGCTTTGGTTTGGGCTGAGCCCATTAACCCCACTTAACTCGGTTCCAACCCTCTCCTCTCCATTCACTTCTCTTCTATTTTCCTAATACTCAAGCTTTTATGTTAATGGAGGGTGGAAGAGGAAATTAAAACTCCAAGCCCTAGCTTCCTTTGCAAATTCATGTTCTTGCTCCAAAGTTCAAGAGAACCCATTGGTAAGCTTCCTCTTCTTCTTCTCCAACTCATTCTCTCTTTGATTTCAGAAAAAATTCCTAAACCTAATTTGGGAAATGTTTCACTTTTTAGCTTAGAATCAAGCTTCTTGAGTTGAGATTGAAGTGTGGTTGGTCTTCCATTGATTCAAGCTTCTCATTCATTTGATTTGGGTTCAAAGGTGAGATTTTTATCTCACATCTAGGTTGTTAGGTATGAATTCCTAACAATTATTCATGTGCATTTGCTTTTGGTTTGGATTGATTTGGTGAATATTTCAATTTTTGGTGTTTTGTAGTCAAATCTTTAAAAATCCAAACTTTGATGTTTGATCATGCTTTAAGAGGTGTTTCGGAGAGCCTATAAGACCGGGTTGTCGCTAGGCATAAATCCTTAGTTGTCGTTGCTCGTCCGATCGCTCCCGATACGTTTTGGCCACTTTGGCCTAGGAAAATTGTTGCCTAGACCAGGTGACCAGACGTCTGGTGACCAAGTCCAGATGTCTGGTTTGGACCTGGAAAGTAAAAATGTATGCACGCATATTGTAAAAAAAAGCCAGAGACTATTTTCAGACGTCTGAACCATCAAACCAGACGTCTGGATAGGTCTCAGACGTCTGACTTGAGGTTTCAGACGTCTGGGTGTTCTCTGGGTTATTTCCAGAGAACAAATCCAGACGTCTGGATTCCAAATCAGACGTCTGGAAATGTTTATTTTTGCCTACTCAGGCTGTTTTGTGTGAATTTTCATTGTTTATCGATTTTAGCGATCCTATTAATCGTTATCACTTATTGTCGACTTTGATGACTCCTTTTTATGGATCTTTTTGGAAATATCCATTTCTATGGATTTGGTATCGATTTCTTTGGATTTTATTCACGTCGAATGTGAATTTTAGTGATTGATTGTTCTACAATCATTTTTGTGATTTGTCACTTTAAAAATATAAAGGTTTCAATACTAGTATTAAATATCAAAACTCTTTCTTCAAACGATTTCAACTATATTTTCAATATCAAACTCGTTTATAAAACCGTTTTCCGATCTACTAGTATACACAAACCTTTACCTCACTCGTATGAGAAATCTAATTAAACGGCTTAGTAAAACAAGTGGTATGAAACGCTTGCGTTTACTTATTCGGTTAATTCTTGGACTTGTTCGATTGAATCTCTTGTGACAATTTTCTAGTGGAAACTTACAATTTGTTCGTAAATATTTAAGTTAAGCTAGTGGTTATGGGACATGATGCTAAACTCATATATTTACTAGCTTAGTGTAATTGACACTTCTTGATGATCATGACGATCATCTTTGTGATTTAGACTAGCAATGTGCGATGTCTCTTTGTCTGCGAGGGAGACTAAACCCCGTTTGTGGAGTTTCGACTCAATTTGGTGGGGTAGCAACCCATGGTCTTCGGGCCGTTTGTGGAGCTTCGGCTCAATTTGTGATGGTTAGCAACCATGGAATTAGCATTCCGTTTGTGATACACGTGTTGGTGGGCTTTATGCTCCCGTTTGTGATAGGCCTCCCCCCCCCTTTGTGATTTCTGGATTTCTTGAGATGATTTCTAGAATTTGTGTTTCACCAATTTTCGTGATTTCCATTGATAAATTTTATCAATATTTGTGCATTGGTGAATTTGTGTGTCATTGACTTTTGTGATTGACATTGATATTATTGTCAATATTTGTGCATTGGTGAATTTGTGTGTCATTGACTTTTGTGATTGACATTGATATTATTGTCAATATTTGTGCATTGGTGAATTTGTGTGTCATTGACTTTTGTGATTGACGTTGATCATATCGTCAATATTTGTGGTTTGGTGAACGAAACAAGGAGTATGACATTTCTTTGATTCTTGTGTAAATTTGGTGATATTGATTAATCTCTTATTGATTTTCAATTACTTATATATATCACAGCTTGGCATAGTGATTATTATGTGTTTAGTCATATCTCTTATTCTATATCGTTTCACCTGATATTTATAGCTAGACTGATCCGTTTATTATTTTCTTCTTAAATAATACTCGGGTCAGACCGAGATGTTACTGGTGCTTCTGCTTGACTCCTTATCGGACTATCATCCCGACTTTTGGTTAACTACGTTAGTTTAGTAGTCTTTTTCTTGTATACATTTGAGATACAGACTCTATGATGTATACTTATTCTTTTGTATAGCACGTGTTGCTATTCTTTTGTATTATTGTGGATCTTTTTAGACTACTACTCTGATATACACTTTCATGTGTAATATTCATATCTATTTCCGCCTTTGTGATATGAATTGTCTGTGACTGATTTGTGTTATGTTTATTTCTATATTTGTTTCCGAAGACCTTTATAGCCACTGTGTAGTAGCTTTGAGTTTGTGTCGGTATGTCGGATTTCCTCTTGAGATGAAAAGTTATATTTTTATTCGGTATATCGGTACTCGCACAAAGCAATTATACAGATGGTCGCTCCTCAACAGCCTTATTCTCCGTGCTAGTTGATAACATTCACTGTAATGTTCTTGGCTAGCGTGGGTATAGAGGTGGGGCGTCACAATACCTCTGATCGGACGCTCCTCTTCGATATTATACTTTGACTTTGAATTGATTCAGTGGCCACTTCTATTTTTGATTTTGGGGGAGTTTGTTTGAGGTGGGCGGTAACTGCGGCTACGCGTTTCCACCAGCCCGGATAGCAATTGGTATATCTACCCTAGTATTGCCTAGTTGTGCCGTGTCACCTACCATACCGAGCCTTTACTATGAGTTTTGTTTTGTACCATACCTATGGAGTGCCCTCTGACGACGCCCAGTACCGGGGAGATTACGGTACTGTATAGACTATGGGAATATATTCTGTGTTAAGGCCTATATGGGTAACCCCTTAACGCTATTAAAGGGTAAGTTTATTTTACAATTAGACACTATTATAATAGCGCAATATACTACATAGTAAATAGTTTAACGGATCCTTAGGAGATGTAAATCCCGAGCATCTCTTGAGTTATTGCACTCATATTTACTCCTGTTGATTTAACTCACATAAGATCTTTTAGTTCTGACTCGAGTGTTTTGTCTTTTCAATTCGCTCGGGTCAGTCCGAGCGTTTCAGGATTTGAGGATTTAGCTCTGGAGGACGAAGACGAAGATTTGTATTATTAGTATCTACTATATTATTCCACTACACCATTTAATTCCGCTGCATTGTTATTGGTATGTGTAACTCTGATATGTAGTATATAAATGTTTTGTAAACAGATTTATAAACTATACATTTTATTATTATATTTTATCCTTCCGCTGCGAGATTCTGTTTTCTTTTATTTCTTTCTCGTTTTTCTTATTTACCCCATAACAATCCGCCCTTCCGTATGGTTGAATTGGCACGTGTGTCGGTTTAAATCGTGCGAAAAGGCGGGACGTTACAAATCTTATTTCACTCTATTTTTTTCTTTGTTTTCCCGTACCTCATTCCTTTTCGGGGACGAAAATTTTTGAGTGGGGGAGAGTGTAACAACCTTGTATTTTGTGATTTAATTTTTTTGTATATTTTAATTATTTTAATTAAATTTTGATTTAAAAAATTATTATTTTTATTTTGAATGATTAATTTTGTTACTTTAAATATAAACTTTAGTTTTGATATGAATTATCATTCCAAAGCATGACTAAAAAGAATATTTTCCAAAAAGTGGATTTTGGTCCAATTAATCAAACTTTGACTTTTAATTTAAATTTTTAAAGTTTGAAAATTTAAATTTTATCTTTTATTATGAAATTACATAAAATTTTAAGAACACTGCTTTTCGTTTCGTTGAAAACGGATTTAAATTGCAAAAATTATACTGTTTTCAATATTGTGTGTATATTGGGTTATTCAGCAATAGTCTTTATTTTAAATTTTATAAATGACAGTTTATTTGATATATCTTATTCCTACTTGTATATTTATGTTATATTATGTATACTTTGACTTTTGGATATTTTTAAAATGATAATAGATTTTTTCAAAAAATTTACTGTATTTATTTCCTATTTTTAAGGCTGCTTTCTTATTTTCTGCTATTTTCTTCATTAAAAATATATTTAAATTTTTTTTATTTGTTTTGTGAATGTACTTTTATTTTATATTATTATTTATGTTTAAAAATATATTACAAGCTCATATGAATTTTCTAAAATTTATTTCATGTAATTTCAAATTTTCTAGACTAGTTTACTATTTTAGCTATTTTCTTTAATTTAACTTTAAATATTTAATAAATATTATATATATATATATATATTTTTATAAATTTTCGAAATCGTATCTGTTATTATTATTAATTCCAGAATATCAAGTTATGTAAACAAATTTAAGAAGTTTGAAAGGTTTAAAGGCTAAGAAACGTAATGTCGTTTCACGTTTCTTTTACAGTTTCTTTTGTCATCAATTCATCAGTTATTTTAGCCACTCCTTATTTTAGTTCACTTTTATTTGTTGTGTTTATACTTTATTAATATTAATTTTATATGTATTTTGATTAAAAATAGATTTTTCCAAAGATTATTTGGGTTGTTTCAATTTATTTAGCCTAGTTTCACATATATTGATATTTTCTTTATATAAATTATAAAATTTAAAATGTAATTATTTATTTTTCCTATTTACATTATTTCTGAGATTATTTATCTATTTTATCAGGTTTTTTATGTATTTACAAAATAGAAAAGAGAAATTTGAAAGGCCTTAAACTTTCTATCTTCCTATGGGCCTTTATAGTCCACCCTTTTACTTTTAACCTAACATTTCACCAATTAACCCTAACTATTCCTCATTTTTTACTCCAGCCGACTTCCTCCTGTTATTCACGAATTTTTAAAGCTCCAAAACCCTAAAAATCATGGCCTCCATCTTGAAGAAAAAAATTTAGGTAAATTCCTCTTTTCTTTATACTTTTTCTCCTATTTCTATGCAAATTTGCCTTGCTTTCTCCCCTGATTGGAGCGGCTTTCCCCCTTGCTCCACGGCCACCACCCCCTTCTATCTCTTCCCGACCATCACCACCATCTAAGCCTACATCCATGACCATGGCCGAACACCCCTTGATGGTCAAACTCTTCCAAATGTAACCAAAAGCCTAGATCTATGCTTGTTTGGCCTTTTCTTGCTCATCCACTTCAACCACCACCCTAACCACCACCATAGCAGCAACCACCACCTCTGACCTGATCATCACACACCCCTCCAACCTCTGTCTAGATCTGAAACATCAAGAGCCGAGCCAAACAATGCATGTAGGCGAGCCTTGTGGTGCACCAAAACTACACTATGTTGCCTGGTCTCTTGATATTCTTATGTTGTAACTTCCTCCACATGTTCTAGCCTTTATGTCATGCATTCGTATGATCAAACCTGAGCCAAAGTCATGTCAAACCTGACCTAAATAAACCCCTAGGTCGTGCAAAAGAATAGAGAAAGCAAGGCAAAAGTCATTGCATTCATATCTCTTTTTATTCCTTTTTATTTCAAAGTTATTTCATATCTAGTTTTATTGAATTTGTTTTTGTTTGGATATTTTGTTTTGGGTTGTAACACAAGTTCTAAGCTTGGATCTCTTCCCACTTGAGCCTATTGTTGTGTCATCGTGCCTTATGGATTCAGTTGTGTCATTGGTATTGAAATCTCCAACCATAAAAGGTGAGTAAAACTCACACGACGTTTATACTTATGCAGTTGTGAAACAACGACAATTGAATGTGTAGAATTTTATGTGATGTTATAACTGACTGTGATTATTTATATATGATGTTAAACCTGTTAAATTTCATGTCATATCATCCTTTATTATATATATGTTGTTACTGTTCATTCATATCTGTTTATCACCATTGCAAGTTCCCTGTAGACTAGAATCACTATGGGTTGAAATGATACATACCCGAACGGACTTTAGAATAGGGAAAAATCGTTATGGGCTGAAATGATAGGCCTGAATGATTTTCAAATTTATTTCTTTTACTTGGGACTGCGGGTTTGAAATGATAAAACCCGGATTTTTCTTTGTAAATTACGGGTTGAAATGATATATTACCCGTATCACTTTACCTAGCGTAGAAAATTATATACAAGCCCGTAGTTAAAATATGTTTTTCTAAAATGTTTAAAATATTTTAGAAATGTAATTATTATAATATTTTGATTTAAAATTTATTAAAAATTAATTTTGTAAAGTATTATTGATTTTCTGGACAATTGTAAGTGAAATGAATTAATGAAAAGTTAGAAAATTTTGAACGTAAGTTATTTTGGAAAATTTGATTTAATTATAATTGGAAATTAAATTGAATATGAAATTACGATAAATTTATGATAATTTGAATTTAAATGAATTAAAAGTGATTTTATATCATATTAATGATTTTTAACAAATTTGAAATGTGAAATGAAAGAATATTTTAAGTTGAAATTTTGAAATATAACTAAAATTGAAAATTTATGAAATTGACTTAAAAATGAACTTTTAGTTAAGTAAATAAAAATAAATTAAGTTATATTTGAGAATTTGAACTTAAGTGTTAAGTTGAAATTTAATGTAATGGATTTAAAATTGAACATTGCAATTTAATAAGTGGATTATTATTAAATCTTGATTTTTGAATGAAAATTTAACTTTATAAGATCATGAACTTGAGGAAAAATTAAATGATGTTATAAAAGTGAAAATGTATGATTTTATAAGTTAAAAATGTTTTAAATAAAAATATAATTGGTTGAGAAATTATATTGAATATTTGAAGTTAATTGACTGTATTTTTGAAATGCTATTAATTACAATCTAAATGATATTACAGCATTTGAAAATGCTGTGGTTGATGATAATGAACTAAAAAGCTAAATTGAATTAAAAGCTATTATAGCAATTTTTGTTAGTGCTATAAATTGTTGAATTTAACTAAGTTTATTCAAAATTTAAGTAAACCCTATTGCAACATTTTAAAATGTTGTCTTTTGTTAAATTGAACTGTTTTGAATGTATTTTTCCGTAGCGTTTTCTAAATGCCACGAAAAGTGAATTTTCACTGCTTTGATAAACTTAAGTGAATAAATGAACTTTGGAAGTCGAAACTTTTGGAAATTTAATAATTTAATTATTAAACATAATAACTTCATTTTAATGATTAAAAAATGATTTTTGGAATATATACTTTTTTGAAATATGGATTGAAATGATATTTTAAATTGAATAAAATGAATAACGATTTGAAATGATTGTGGTTTCAAAAATATATGATATTTTGATATATTAAATGATTGAAATGTGGTTTTGAAAAAATATGATATTTGGATATATTAAAATGGTTTGAAAATGGAGTTTTGAAAGATATGATATTTTGATACTAAAATGATTTGAAAAGAAGATCCGAAAGATATGATATTTTGGAATGATTTAATCTTTATTTTGATAAAGATTTGGGTTGAATTAATATTTTATTTTGAAGTATAAACATTGTTTTAAAAGGTTATAACTACGGGTTATAATAACGATTGGTTGTTAAAGAGACCGGGATCGGATATTGTCTTATAGCCGGCCAATACCGAAAACCACTTTAACAACTGTGTACGCGGTGGAGATTCCAGAATGAAGTAGGATGGTGGCGACGTTCTCGAGGTATATTACGTGGACCCAACTCCCGTGAGTTGGCATATATGACTAAAACAGGAGCTATACCGGGCTACACAAAGGGTCGCACCCTTTCATCGAGCATGCTCCATCGGAAACCATTCTATTACTGTTGTGATTCGATTCGGTGGCGCCACTTTTATTCGGGGGTATTGTTCGAGGTGGGCGGAAGCTGCTGGCTTGCCGTCACCACCGGTCCGGGAGTGCAAACGGTGTATCCATCCTGGCATTGCCTCGCGTGCCGTGTCATCTCCTTATATCGAGCCCACTACGATTTTGGTTTTAAAGATCCGACCGCGTTAAGGTTCACCATCCCCTTAACGCTATTTTCTATATGATTATACTTTACTGATTAGACACTACTGTATATAGCTTATATTACTATATAGTAAATAGTTTAACGGATCCTTAGAGGATGGGCGGTCCCAAGCATCTTCTAAGTTACTTGTACCTTCACTACAGTTCACTTGAGTTGGTTTACATTGTATAAGCATGTATGTCCTGACTCGAGTGTTTGTAATTTTATTTACGCTCGGGTCAGCCTGAGTTATTCACAGATTTGGATTTTCACTTTCTGGAGATTGGAATCGCTGGAGATTATCTACTTGTCAAGTTTCATATTTTCAGTTCGGTTGTTCTATTCAGCTTGTACTTGGTTATCATATTTAAACTTCTGTTGTACTTTATTTCTTCTATTGTATCTTATGTAACTCTGATATATTTATATAGTAGCTTCATGAACTACTATCTCTTTTACTTCCGCTGCATTATTATTACTCCGTGTCTGTGATCTGTGATTTTTATTTACTATATATTATGAGATTTGCCAAATTTTTAATTACAACGCGGTATTTTGAGCAATTCAATTTCGGCATGAGTGTCTACCTATACACTTATAATGGATGCGAATGGTTGAAAATATCGGGTCGTTACAAGTACACTATTTACCCTGTTTTTAAGCAGAGATGTTTTACTGCAAACCTGAAATGATATTTGAGTTTCGGATTTTTAAATTTCTTTTTGACAAATAGTTGTGCTAATAAATGCATGTGTTCAGATTAGTTTACATATATTTTATATCTGCTGACATTTTACTTATTTCGGCTAAACATGTTTTTAGTCCAAAGATATTTAGTATTTGATGTGAAAATTTTGTCTTCTTTCATTGTACAAATGTATATGCTATACGGTAATACTTGGTCTATTTCCAGTCCTCAAGCTTTGATCAAGTTGTTGAGTTTAGTTTCAGATTTGTTTGTACAACCAGATTTGTTTTGTGAGCAAATATATATGTATAACTTGTCTTGTTAGTGTGCATTAATACGTTACTTGACTAAGTTATGTCCTCACATCAATGTTTATTCTATCATATATTTGTTTATACTTATGTCTATTGACCGTTCTCTTGTTTTAATATATATGTAGATGTTCATAAGCATATATTTGCATTTATAACTATATTTGAGTTGTACTTATGTTTTAAAGTTATAAGATTCAAATTTTTCCATGGTTTCCAAACCATATAATTGTTTAAATATCTAAAAGATATTTTTGTACTTTTAAACATTATTGAAATTTTAAAACTCTTTATTTTATATTCCAGACCATATTCATTTTATTCTTATGTTTAGATATTAATAAGGTATATTTTACTTATATTAAAACACATATTTATAGCTGTTTTGGAAATAATAAGTTTATATTTCATTTAATCTGATTAAATACCCATTAATAAAATGTTGCTAAATTTCCGGGATGCCACAGATAGTTTTATGAGCAAAACCTTAGCGTGTGATCTCTAATGATTTGATTTTTGGTTATGTTGTGTAAAACATAATTTTAGAGATGCATTTTTAATTTCATAATTTTCCAAATCAATATAAATATTTTATGAATTTCCTAAGGAAAAAGCGCATTAATTTTGGATTTTAATTATCAAAAATAATTAAACAATGAATTTGGTCCCAAAATTTCTATATGTTAAAAAATATATTAATTCTGATTTTTGATGAATTTTGGAGGTTTTTCCCATGAGGTTATCCCTTGTCTCTTTGTTTTGAAATTTATAAAATACGGAATTGATGCTGCAATTAAATGTTGCCGCAAACCATTAGTTTTGGTGCTAAACTATTTTATGGCATTGATGCTGCTATCATTTCAGCATCGATATAACTATGATGTCACATGCTTCCTATTTTAATAACTACAGCTTTAAGGCGGTAATGC
The DNA here is from genome assembly GCA_030765085.1 of Allium cepa. Lineage (NCBI taxonomy): Eukaryota > Viridiplantae > Streptophyta > Magnoliopsida > Asparagales > Amaryllidaceae > Allium > Allium cepa. Next base: position 814,874,104 of record CM060931.1, read on the forward strand.
CTCAAGCCTTACTTTTGACATTAACTATTTCGCAGCAATAATGCTACTATATCATGGTTTCGATATCCTTTAATACGACATAGCAGCTACTGTTTAAAGCACTCGATGTCCATGGTTTTATAATATTGATGTAGCATGTTATCAACGTCGGCATCTGGATAATTTATGTATAAAAGGCTATCATTAATAGGTTCGGCAACCTATAAGATTCTATGTTACGAGAATGTTGAATTTGGCATTATAGCCTTATGTTTCTATAAATTAGAATTCTTTATTAAAGCTTTTATAAGAAGGGGATGCGGCATTCCATGCCAGTCATATTGATGCCCCAAGTTTTCAACGATGAACATATTCTAGTTAATGGCATTATGCCCTATAATGAAGAGGTGCAATTTCGTATTAATAACGAAAGCATACATGGTAGTATTAAAATGGATTATAAATTGGCATGAGACATTAGTAAAGTAATGGTCTATATTTTCCTTATTTTAAACAGTTAAGTTTTCAAGGAATAAATTATTGTTTAGCCCAAGTTTTGATATGAAATTACCAAAGGGAGCATTAAGATATAGTAATTATAAGATTTCAATGACCATTGATTGAACGTATTTGAATAATGGATGCCATATGTTCTTGTTGTTACTTGATCAGTTATTTTTACATGATTATTATTGTTATACTCAAATCATCATGACCCATAATTGCATTTTACAGAAAACTAAAGGCAGAATTACTGGTTATGTTGACCCAATAGTGTATAAAGTAAGATTTAACTCCTAAATGAGTAGAATTGCATCCAAGAGATCAGGTAGATCAAAGGTACATGATGCCCAGCCTGATCAAAAGATTATAATTCGAGACATTATATTGAAGGGGTCCAATAGATTCATAGTCATCCCATGGAAATAATGGCACAAGTGATGTTATTGGAGAATTCCAATAGACTCTTGGTGATCCCATGTAAACTATAATTGGAGGTATGTTATTGGAGAACCCCAATTGGTTCATAGTGATCTCATGCTATGGTTTGAGAAATGTTATTGGAAAATTCCAATAGATTCATAGTGATCCCATGAAAACTATGATTAGAAAGTGTTATTAGTTGAAGCTAATAGGTTCATAGTGATCCCATGAAAACTATGATTAAGAACAGGTAGTCCCTAAGTGTAACAACCCAAAATCATGTCCAATGAATTTTGAATGTTTAATTAATTTTAAATATTTAAATAATATAATTTTGTAATTTAGTAACTTAAATTCAAATATAATGATTGTTAAATATATGAATTGCGAATTAAATATTATTTATTGAATTAAATTTTAATTAAATGGATTAAATAACCTTATTTCACTCCTTTTAATTAACTAATGATAATGGTGAATTCTTTTTGTAAATTTATTTACAAATACAGGTTTGAATATAATAAAAAAATAAGAAAATTAAATTTTAAAAACACGACTTGATTTCTAATGACATATTTTTAATTTAATATCAAAAATCTATGCAGTGAAATACCACAATCATAAATCTTTGCAAATCTTATTACACTCATCTTGTCTGTCCTTGTTTGGACATCTTGGTGGCCTAAAATATTTTGGTGGCTCACGAAATTGATTTTGATATGTAAAAAGTAAACATAATCATTTTTTATATTTTTATTATTTTATTGGGTTATAAAATAAAGTGACTAAAACACTAAACCCTTTTTCCCCCACTCTCCTCATTTTCATTCTACTCTTCTCTTTCTCTTCCATTTTATTTATTTACAGTAAGTGAAAATCTAGCCTTCCCCTTCTAAAATCAATATAAACTAATTACTCCACTAAAAATTGCAATGCTTGCCTCTTTAAGTTTGTGTGGTCCACTGCTTCAAGTTTATTGGCACGATTTAGGTTGTGTCAAGTTTTAGGTGGAGGCCGATGTTGTGGCAGTAGGCTAGGGTTTGGTTTTTTTTACCATTGTAAGTGGATTGAGGCAAAGTGGGGGTTGTAGTTGACTTTCGACTCGCGTCGTGCACCCTCTCGTACCATTAAAGTATTAAATCCCATTTCTTTAATTAATTTTATTACTTAACCATTAAGTTTTTAATTACCAAATTATAACTTATTTCTGTTTATTTTACTTAATAAAAATGTCATTTTTAACAAAAGTTCAAAATTTCCCACAACAAGTTATATTTCAAAATTTTGACTTAAAACATTCATTTATTCACATTTTCATTTATTCAAAAATCACTTTTATTTTTATAAAAAATCATTTTATTCATTTTAATTCAAATTTATACTTTTACTTTTAAACATAATTTTAAAACATATTAGAAAATAATTTATAACCATGGGTCTGTATATAGTTTTCTAGCCTAGGTCAAGTGATACGGATGTATATCATTTCAATCCGCAGTTTACAAAAAAAACCGGGGTTTTATCATTTCAAACCCGCAGTCCCAAGTAAAATGAATGATTTTGAAAACCGCTCAGGCCTATCATTTCAGCCCATAACGATTTTCCCTTATTCTAAAGTCCGTTCTGGTATGTATCGTTTCAACCCAAAGTGATTCTAGTCTACAGGGAACTGGCAATGGTGATAACTGATATAAATAACAGAATAACATATAATAATAGCGACATATGATATAACAGATGTAATAAAATGTGTGAACATCATGTGATAATAATATAGTAGTTATAACAAGATGATATAAGTTACAGATTCAAATGATGTCTGTTTATCACTATATAAGTACATATTAGTCTGGTGAGATTTACTCGCATATTAAAAGCTGAAGATAGCCAACAAAGCACACAACAGGGACTCTACGAAGGCACGACAACTCGAATATGACTGAAGAGTTGAGGGCCAAAGCTAATTTCCTTGTTCAAACATTTAAACAAAACAATACAACATATAAGTTACAAAATAATGTAACATTAAGTAACACTAGAAATCAATGTCCAAAATAAAGCCAAATGGTTTGCACTTGTTCTCAACTTCACACGGACCAGCAAGGGATGGATTTAGCATGGCCATGGTGTGACGTCCCGGCTTCCTATGCCCAAGAAGACGTATCATCAAGAAGAAAGAAAGGGATGAGAAAATAGAAAAGATAGAGAAGAAAGAACAACAACATCAGAATCTCACAGCGGAACAAATAAATTATAATAATTACATAAGTATTTACATAATATACAACATCAATCAGAGTTATACAGACAATAGATCACATACTAGACAGTTATAAACTCCTGTCTAGTTATACAACTCAGTACACAAAACAACACAGAGATATCAACACAGCGGAACTATAAGTATATCTACTACGCTTAAGCCTCCTGCTCCATTGCTCCTCCAGAATTTGTCAAAGCTAACCTGAATCCCTTGACTACCAGTAAAAATTTGGGTACCCGAGAGTTTATGAAACAAAAATAAACTCCGGGTCAGATATGGGTCTGGTGTGAGTAACAGGGTAAAGTTGCTTAATTTTAAAAAAAATCCTTTTGAAATAAAAGGTATCACGTAAGATTCCCCACACATAAACATGGGTAAGTTTTTACCTTACGCTAACCAAAACATTTGATAGGAAATTCTGTAATATTATAATAGGTATAGGGTTTTCAAGTAAATAGAAAATAGCCGAAATTGTTACATCTATTAAATTCCAGCTAATAGCCACAAAAGTGGGTAATACAATCAAAACCGTTGGCACTTATTGGATTGTGGATTCCATACAATGGCAGGGCTACTGGGTACCGCCCGTCACAGTACGTGGCCTAGATCAACGTACCGAGGATCACTCCCGACCCCCAGCAACACAAGGCCGGAACCATTCCTTACAGAACAGTCCCGAACAAGATAACCTCGCAAATAGTCGTCACTGCTATCCACTAAGCCGAAATAAAGGGGCATCTAGACAGAGGAATATTCTTGTCCTGCTTGGGCATGACCCACCTAACCTTGCTGCACCTCCCCTGTTTTAGCCATTCCCGGTTGATGAGGCTTGAGGCTCGATTATCTTTAGAGAATACATTTCTTAGAATGCTCATCGCCCACCTGACGACGTTCTGAAAGCATTCAATTCATACAAGTTCGTTCCGGGTTCGAACGAAACCGAAGGCATTATCTCGTTACACTCATTTTGGAATCACCCTCAGAGTTAACGACGATAACCCTTGCATTCTGAATCTTCATCTTTACTTCAGATTCATGACCTATCGTTAATTTGGAATCGATGTGGTTTTCGGATGTTCCAAATGTGGAAAACCGATCCCGGTCTCATCGAAATCCAAAACGTGTCTTTTAAGGCCAAGTTGTCTATTTAGTCTTAACAGTTCAATTCAATATTATCAATACACACACAGACGGATAATTCACAATATTACAATAGATAATTATATCATCATCACATACAGATAATCAATATTATCATCCAAACGGATAATTAAATATTATCATACTTAAACCAACATCCATATCACATAGATATTATTTATCTCATATCTGAGATCACAGTCATTAAATGAAATATCAATATCATTCATTCATAAGCAATGATTTATAAATCACAATCTATAATTAATTTAAAATGAACTAAATTAACTACGTCTGTCTCTAATTAATTTAAAGTAAATTAAATTAATTACTTCATCTATAAATCCTGCTTATACAACCATTAAATTAATTATAAATCAAATTAATTAATCATTCTCTAGATATTTATCTTGATTAAACACCTTTGATTAATCATCTTCTAATTACAAAAAGTAATTAGTCTTTATTTAATTTCCCAAATTAATTATCCTAAATCATTTATAGTAATTCACATTTAATTACTTCATTTATTAATTAAATACAATTAATTACATTTATCCATAATTAACTATATAATTAATCACCACATTATTCATCATTTCTTAATTAACCAATTCTCAATTACATCATTAATTATATTAATTAATGATCTCTAATTCAGATTTAAATTTAATTACTTTATTTAACTTAATTACATTAAGCGATTAATCTTTAATTAAACACAATTATTAATCACCTTGATTAATATCAACCAGTAATTAACTACCCTTAATTACACATATTAATAAATTAATTATCGCATAATTAATTATCTCCATTGATTAATCCCTTGATTAATTACAAAAGTAATTATCCAAATTACTTTATTAACACAACATTTTTCACTGATTACATTCAGTAATTAACATTCGTTATTCCCTTAAGTAATTATGCTCCTTTGAATACACTAAGTAATTACGCTTATCAATTTCCCAAATGATTTCCTTAAATTAATTAACCTAAATTTACTAAAATTAATCATTTTATCAAATTAATTATAATAAGTAATTAATCTCCTAATTACATTTATCAAGTAATTACATTTAACAATTTATAATAGATTACCTAATTATCTGATTAATTATCAAATTAATCACATATATTAATTAATTAATAATTTTTTTAGTTAATTATCATAATTACATTTCTAAAATTATTTGTTAATTTATTGCTAATTATAAATTAATCTAAATTATTAATTTATAAATTAAATACATGTCATTCATTAATTAACTTATTCATTAAATTATTTTAATATCTTAGTTATTCCTAAGATAATTTATTTCTTTACTAATGACTTCATTAATATTTAAGTGTGTTAGAACTTTACCTTCCAAAATTTTAAGTTTGAGTTCCATTTGGAATTTAAGATTCAAAAGTATTATTTATTTAAACATTAATCAAATTTAAATTCAATTTATAATCCTGTAAATAACATTAATTATGTACACATGAAACTTATATAAGAAAGGCCTTTAAATTCAACTGTTTGAATCTTTATTTAAATTTAAATTTCCAAAGACATTCATATTTTAAAAAAAATGATTTAAACCTACAGATTTGAATTCGATGTAAACTTGAATCCATAAATTTTACCTTTGATTTAAAAACTTTGATTTAAACTTCCTTCAACAACTTGATTTAAAAACTTGATTTTTCAAATCCAAATCAATTTTAAAACCTTAAGATTCAATAGTTATTCAAAACTGAATTTAACCGTAGGATTTAAATCATTGTTTAAATCATATATTTCAGGTTTTTAATTTTGTCAGGTTTTAAACCTGAAACCCAACTTCAAACCTTTTAACATTTAGTTCATTTCAAAAATGAAAATTTGAATTCAAAATTCAATCTGGATTTGACTATCATTTAAATCTAACATCACACTGATTTTAACTTTTGGTTATAATTAGCTTATACTTTAATTTGCTTTTAAATTTAGTTAAATTTAAAACTACAGGCAGTTATACACTACATGTAGTAAAACTATCCAACCCGAGACCAGAGCAAGAATGCTTCGGGTCAATTATTCCCTTGCTTCGAGTATCATGCACGAATAACTCGAGTACGTCCCGAGGCCAAAAACCCTGCACCACCCCCAATGCTTCAGTAATTCACTGGGCACGGTGCACGTGCACCGTGGCCCCAGTCACCTCCGGCCACCCATACGAGCTTCACCACGAAGCTGACTACCACGAGACTCCACCACAACCCCCAAAATCCATTGCCACAACTCAAATCAAAAATGAGCAACAAAACAGAACCTGAAAAAAAACACAACACCCCCTACCCAAACCTGTCATCATCTTGTCCTTACAGCTCCGACCATCTTCAGGTCTGAAGCTCCGACATCGTCTTCCTCTATAAGACCACTTCCATTACCCAAAACCTAGTCGAACTCAAACCACTCTCTGAGCCGTGGTGGTCGATCCTTTATGCACAGTAAAAACTAGGTTTCGAAACCCAAAACGGTCGCCGCCGATACCACCGCGTTCTGACCTTACCTCTACCATTTTTCCTTAAAACTACGATCACCACTGCGTCACTTCAGAGAATCCTAACCCTCCAGACCATCTATTTCGCCAAAATTCCTCAAATATCCCATCTCTGGTTAAACCAAAAATGCACACATAAACACGTGCTAAAATTTATGATTTTAATTTTTAAAATCATGTTTTTGATTAGGGATTTGGTTTATATCCCTGAATAATTGAATCACTAACTTTGAGTTTTGACTTAATAGATTTGCTCAAGTTCATATCTCTGTTGTTCCATTGTTTCCAAGGTTATTCCAGTTTATATTTGACTTACTTATATAAATTTAAACATTTATCTATGCTAATCCAAACAGCTTTTGTTTAAGTCCTAAATTCAACAGCAAGTAAGTAAAAAGATAATGATTTTTTTTTTCAAACTGATACGTGAAGCAAAGAACAGAATGTTACAGGAAACAGCTATACATCTACATAGAGAAATATAACAAACAAATATATATATATATATATATATATATATATATATATATATATATATATATCCAACCATACATATTTCATATATCAATCAACCCACCATTCCATAATTTAAACTTTTGAAGGAGATGTTACTCACCTGTATTTCAGAAATAAGCAGAGCCTTTTATTTTGAAAAGCTTTGAATTTTAAAACAGAGAATGGCCTTGCTTATGATCCCCAAATCTTCTTGTCTTTGTTGAATTGCAAACATTATTTAAGTTTGTATAAATGGAAGTGTTTGCTACTATTCTTTGTTTCAGGTTCATATGTTTAGTGAACGATCTAAAAAAAATAAGATGTATATAAAGAAGTTCAGGGGAAGGTGATAACTGGGTTAAGCATATGCAGGTACACTGTGTATCCTTGTTTTTATCAGGCAAAATCTTTTAATTGGGGGCTGAGTTGATTTTTAAGCAATTTGAACTGATTTAAGTTGTGCTAGCATTTAATGTTTAAGTACTTATGTTCCTAGATACCATGATTTATATTTAGATATTTTACATTTCTCTTACCTGCATCTTATTCCTACTATGCTTTGCTTAGCTTGCTCTACAAACTATCTTATATGCTGAACATACACAAAGATATTTTTACTTAGCTTTGCTTTGTCAACTTTTGCATTTCTTTTACCAGCACAATTTTTTTTCATTTTCTTTTGATCAGAGATTTGGAGGCTGAGATGATTATTAAAAACAATTGAACTGACTTGTTTGTTACTTAGAGATAGAGGCATTAAATGCATAAGTACCCTATGCTTAATTTTACTTTTGTTTATGTACTTTATGTTCAAATATTTTATTTTGCATTTTAACAATTTACAGTCATATTATAAAAATTGTTTTAGTCATTTGTTTGGTTTATTACCTTAGTTACTTATTATTTCTTAACCTTATGTTAATATCACAATTCCATAAGTTTATGTATTCAGACTTATTTTATAACCTATACTTGGTTTTACACTTATGGTTCATATGTATAACGTTTTGTTTAATTTTTAAACATTGTTGAAAGATTTTATTTTAAATTATAGCTTTCCAAAATATGTGTATAAAAGTTTAAAATAATAATTCCTATTTATTTAAATCCATTGTAAAAATTTACATTGTTAATATAGCTCATTATTAAATCAAACTAATTTATAAAAGAAACAATTTCTTCAAAATATAAATTACTTATTTTATAAAGCTAAATTAAAAAGAACAAAACAATCTTTTTATTTAAATTTAAACCTAGGCTAGAATTTATTTTTAAACAAATTAAACTTATCTTGAGTATTTTTAAAATCATATTATTATTTATCCAATATTAAATTTCCAAATTATCAAAAATAATAGAATTAGAAAACATAGCTTTATCTATTAAATCTAAAGACAAAACTTATCTATTTATAACATATACCAATATATACATATATACATTATAAATAGAAACAATTTAAATTAGCTTTTAAAAGATAAATTATCAGTTAATTATTTATTTAGGAGAAGATTATTAAATCAATTCAAATTATTATTAACAAATATTGTTAAATCTATTTAATTTTTAATGTAGATTATTGAATTGTTATTGCCCCAAATTTCCGGGATGTCACATTCCTCTCCCCTTAAAAGAATTTCGTCCCTGAAATTTAAAACAAAGGTAATTTAATAATCTAGTTAAAGACTTAATTTTAAAACCCAAGCATATTTCAATCATAAGCTAATAATCATAACAACCAATTCATCCAATTAAACAAATCTAACTATTCAGACAAAATTCCGAATAGAATTTTCTCGAGTTTTCCCAAGTATAAATACTTGGACACTCGCTCCATAAAATCCAAACAACCAATACTACTAAGCTACAGAGCTTTCACTCATCTAGATCCATAAAACAAGACAGGATATCAGACTACAAAGAAGTCTGACTCAACAACTAAAACTCCATGAACTGCTGGTTCTACAACCAGAGATAAATCATACACGTACTCCCTCAGAGATACGTGAAACACAACGAATTCCAGTTATCCAAACTGACAATTCAATTCTGAAGATCAAACACTTATCCAGAATCAAATCTCCGACTTCGAAATCCAAATTCCTCCGTCTCTTATCCACAAAACTCTACGGACGATCTTGTGCTGCCTACATCTTTCCTGATCAGCTCAACACTTGCCGATGTTCCTTAGAAACAAACTGAACCAAAGTCAATCCAACAAAATGATCTTTGCAAGATCGGCCAAAACTCAGAACACAAACTCTATTCCAAATCAGAAAACAGAACTCACTTCTCTTATCCGGAAGAGATAAAACAGGTGCACTCCAAACTGGCCTCCGATCCTGAAAAATTTCCTGTAGAATCTCCAATCCAAACACTGCAATATCCAAATGATTCCACACTAAAACAGCTGCCACCATGCTTCCGCTGCGTAACTCTGACCGAACAGATGTAAATGCTGAAGTCGAACACAGATTGGACAACACATTCCAAAAATAAAGTTCACATATCCAAAAGTAAAACTCAGAAGTTCCTCCAAAACCCGAGCTACTTCGCCAAACTCAAAAATCATCCTATTACTAAGTTGATCCATCGGTACTACTTCTGAAATCCCGTCGATACCAAACTCAATCTTCAGATGCTGACCAAACGTTGACTTCCTGAAGACATCCAGAAAAATATCTCTGAAACACAAGAGAACACTCAACTATTGCAAGTCACTTTTGCGATCGATCCAGCCTAATTCCAAATTACTGCTCTCTTCTTACCAAACAGAACAACTTACGGTTATGTGGCCAATCTATTGAAGAAATGGATCTACTCTGCTGCTTCTGAACTCCACTGCTGACGCAGAAGTCAAAATCTTTCTTGCCAATACACCAATGCCAAGAAATTCCTAATCTAGAGTTCTCCGAGAAACTCGAACCTCAGAGCAAACAGAAACATCCAGCTGAACACAGCCACAACCGAAACAAACACTCTTCCTTAACTTTTTCCAAAGAAACATCTTCGAAGACATACATATTCACTATGTCTTATCACACAGTTACTACACCTTGATGTATCAACATATCATGACTTGCTTCTGTCCAACTGACAGATCCAAACTCTAGCTCATCCAAACATACGCTTCAAAAGTGATCTCCGAACTTTAACAGATTTCCTTCAGAGATTAATGAAATCCTTACACCACTCAAAGCTTACTCGAGACGGTATTAGGTCTACAGTCTTGACAAATACACTTCCAACCTCAAACATTCAAACTCAACAATTGGTAGTCGTATTACACACACCACTACCCTATATACCTTTATAACTTATACTGGAAAACCTGAACAGGTAATCCAACAATTAGGTAGAAATAAATAAATATATATATTATATATCAAAATTACAAATACGTTCTCTTAAGAAAGAAATCACTCAAGAGCCTAGGTATTCACTCAACCTAGTGCTCTGATACCAACTGTGACGTCCCAGCTTCCTACGCCAAGGAAGACGTATCGTCAAGAAGAAAGAAAGGGATGAGAAAATAAAAAAGATAGAGAAGAAAGAACAACAACATCAGAATCTCACAGCGGAATGAATAAATTATAATAATCACATAAGTATTTACATAATATACAACATCAATCAGAGGTATACAGACAATAGATCACATACTAGACAGTTATAAACTGCTGTCTAGTTATACAACTCAATACACAAAACAACACGGAGATATCAACACAGCGGAACTATAAGTATATCTACTACGCTGAAGCCTCCTGCTCCATTGCTCCTCCATAATTTGTCAAAGCTAACCTGAATCCCTTGACTACCCGTAAAAATTTGGGTACCCGAGAGTTTATGAAACAAAAATAAACTCCGGGTCAGACATGGGTCTGGTGTGAGTAACAGGGTAAAGTTTCTTAATTTTAAAAAAAATCCTTTTGAAATAATAGGTATCACGTAAGACTCCCCACACATAAACATGGGTAAGCTTTTACCTTACGCTAACCAAAACATTTGATAGGAAATTCTGTGATATTATAATAGGTCTAGGGTTTTCAAGTAAATAGATAATAGCCGAAATTGTTACATCTATTAAATTCCAGCTACTAGCCACAAAAGTGGGTAGTACAATCAAAACCGTTGGCACTTATTGGATTGTGGATTCCATACAATGACAGGGCTACTGGGGTACCGCCCGTCACGGTACGTGGCCTAGATCAACGTACCGAGGATCACTCCCGACCCCCTGCAACACAAGGCCGGAACCATTCCTTACTGAACGGTCCCGAACAAGATAACCACGCAGATAGCCGTCGCTATTGCCCACTAAGCCGAAATAAAGGGACATCTAGACAGGGGAATATCCTTGTCCTGCTTGGGCATGACCCACCTAACCTTGCTGCACCTCCCCTGTTTTAGCCATTCCCGGTTGATGAGGCTTGAGGCTACGATTACCTTTAGAGAATACATTTCTTAGAATGCTCATCGCCCACCCGACGATGTTCTGAAAGCATTCAATCCATACAAGTTCGTTCCGGGTTCGAACGAAACCGAAGGGATTATCTCGTTACACTCATTTTGGAATCGCCCTCAGAGTTAACGACGATAACCCTTGCATTCTGAATCTTCATCTTTACTTCAGATTCACGACCTATCGTTAATTTGGAATCGATGTGGTTTTCGGATGTTCCAAATGTGGAAAACCGATCCCGGTCTCATCGAAATCCAAAACGTGTCTTTTAAGGCCAAGTTGTCTATTTAATCTTAACAGTTCAATTCAATATTATCAATACACACACAGATGGATAATTCACAATATTACAATTGATAATTATATCATCATCACATACAGATAATCAATATTATCATCCAAACGGATAATTAAATATTATCATACTTAAACCAACATCCATATCACATAGATATTATTTATCTCATATCTAAGATCACAGTCATTAAATGAAATATCAATATCATTCATCCATAAGCAATGATTTATAAATCACAATCTATAATTAATTTAAAATGAATTAAGTTAACTACGTCAATCTCTAATTAATTTAAAGTAAATTAAATTAATTACTTCATCTATAAATCCTGCTTATACAACCATTATATTAATTATAAATCAAATTAATTAATCATTCTCTAGATATTTATCTTGATTAAACACCTTTGATTAATCATCTTCTAACTACAAAAAGTAATTAGTCTTTATTTAATTTCCCAAATTAATTATCCTAAATCATTATAGTAATTAATATTTAATTACTTCATTTATTAATTAAATACAATTAATTACATTTATTTAACTTAATTACATTAAGCGATTAATCTTTAATTAAACACAATTATTAATCACCTTGATTAATATCAACCAGTAATTAACTACCCTTAATTACTCATATTAGTAAATTAATTATCCCATAATTAATTATCTCCATTGATTAATCCCTTGATTAATTACGAAAGTAATTATCCAAATTACTTTATTAACACATCATTTTTCAATGATTACATTCGGTAATTAACATTAATTATTCCCTTAAGTAATTATGCTCCTTTGAATACACTAACTAATTACGCTTATCAATTTCCCAAATGATTTCCTTAAATTAATTAACCTAAATTAACTCAAATTAATCATTTTATCAAATAAATTACAATAAGTAATTAATCTCCTAATTACTTTTATCAAGTAATTACATTTAACAATTTATAATAGATTACCTAATTAATCTGATTAATTATCAAATTAATCACATATATTAATTAATTAATAATTTTTTTTAGTTAATTATCATAATTACATTTCTAAATTTATTTGTTAATTTTTTCCTAATTATAAATTAATCTAAATTATTAATTTATAAATTAAATACATAAGTCATTCATTAATTAAATTATTCATTAAATTATTTTAATATCTTAGTTATTCCTAAGATAATTTATTTCTTTACTAATGACTCCATTAATATTTAAGTGTGTTAGAACTTTACCTTCCAAAATTTTAAATTTGAATTCCATTTGGAATTTAAGATTCAAAAGTATTATTTATTTAAATATTAATCAAATTTAAATTCAATTTATAATCCTGTAAATAACATTAATTACGTACACATGAAACTTATATAAGAAAGGCCTTTAAATTCAACTGTTTGAATCTTTATTTAAATTTAAATTTCCAAAGACATTCATATTTTAAAAAAACTGATTTAAACCTATAGATTTGAATTCGAAGTAAACTTGAATCCATAAATTTTACCTTTGATTTAAAAACTTTGATTTAAACTTCCCTTCAACAACTTGATTTAAAAACTTATTTTTCAAATCCAAATCAATTTTAAAACCTTAAGATTCAATAGTTATTCAAAACTGAATTTAACCGTAGGATTTAAATCATTGTTTAAATCATATATTTCAGGTTTTAAATTCTGTAAGGTTTTAAACCTGAAACCCAACTTCAAACCTTTTAACATTTAGTTCATTTCAAAAATGAAAATTTGAATTCAAACTTCAATCTGGATTTGACTATCATTTAAATCTAACATCACACTGATTTTAACTTTTGGTTATAAATAGCTTATACTTTAATTTGCTTTTAAATATAATTAAATTTAAAACTACAGGCAGTTATACACTACCTGTAGTAAAACTATCCAACCCGAGACCAGAGCAAGAATGCTTCGGGTCAATTATTCCCTTGCTTCGAGTCTCATGCACGAATAACTCGAGTACGCCCAGAGGCCAAAAACCTTGCACCACCCCCAATGCTTCAACACTTCACTGGGCACGGTGCACGTGCACCGTGGCCCCAGTCACCTCCGGCCACCCATACGAGCTTCAACACGACGCTGACTACCACCAGACTCCACCACAACCCCCAAAATCCATTGCCACGACTCAAATCAAAAATGAGCAACAAAACAGAACCTGAAAAAACACAACATCCCCCTACCCAAACCTGTCATCATCTTGTCCTCACAGCTCCGACCATCTTCAGGTCTGAAGCTCCGGCATCGTCTTCCTCTATAAGACCACTTCGATTACCCAAAACCTAGTCGAACTCGAACCACTCTCTGAGCCGTGGTGGTCAATCCTTTATGCACAGTAAAAACTAGGTTTCGAAACCCAAAACGGTCGCCGCCGATACAACCGCGTTCTGACCTTACCTCTGCCATTTTTCCTTAAAACTACGATCACCACTGCGTCACTTCAGAGAATCCTAACCCTCCAGACCATCTAGTTCGCCAAAATTCCTCAAATATACCATCTCTGGTTAAACCAGAAATGCACACTCAAACACGTGCTAAAATTTATGATTTTAATTTTTAAAATCATGTTTTTGATTAGGGATTTGGTTTATATCCCTGAATAATTGAATCACTAACTTTGAGTGTTGACTTAATAGATTTGCTCAAGTTCATATCTCTGTTGTTCCTTTGTTTCCAGGGTTATTCCAGTTTATATTTAACTTACTAATATAAATTTAAACATTTATCTATGCTAATCCAAACAGCTTTTGTTTAAGTCCTAAATTCAACAGCAAGTAAGTAAAAAGATAATGATTTTTTTTCTTCAAACTGGTACGTGAAGCAAAGAACAGAATGTTACAGGAAACAGCTATACATCTACATAGAGAAATATAACAAACAAATATATATATATATATATATATATATATATATATATATATATATATATATATATATATATATCCAACCATACGTATTTCATATATCAATCAGCCCACCATTCCATAATTTAAACTTTTAAAGGAGATGTAACTCACCTGTATTTCAGAAATAAGCAGAGCCTTTTATTTTGAAAAGCTTTGAATTTTAAAACCGAGAATGGCCTTGCTTATGATCCCTAAATCTTCTTGTCTTTGTTGAATTGCAAACATTATTTAAGTTTGTATAAATGGAAGTGTTTGCTATTATTCTTTGTTTCAGGTTCATATGTTTAGTGAACGAACTAAAAGAAAAAAGTTGTATATAAAGAAGTTCAGGGGAAGGTGATAACTGGGTTAAGCATATGCAGGTACACTGTATATCCTTGTTTTTATCAGGCAAAATCTTTTAATTGGGGGCTGAGTTGATTTTTAAGCAATTTGAACTGATTTAAGTCGTGCTAGCATTTAATGTTTAAGTACTTATGTTCCTACATACCATGATTTATATTTAGATATTTTACATTTCTCTTACCTGCATCTTATTCCTACTATGCCTTGCTTAGCTTGCTCTACAAACTATCTTATATGCTGAACATACACAAAGATATTTTTACTTAGCTTTGCTTTGTCAACTTTTGCATTTCTTTTACCAGCACAATTTTTTTTCATTTTCTTTTGATCAGAGATTTGGAGGATGAGATGATTATTAAAAACAATTGAACTGACTTGTTTGTTACTTAGAGATAGAGGCATTAAATGCATAAGTACCCTATGCTTAATTTACTTTTGTTTATGTACTTTATGTTCAGATATTTTCTTTTGCATTTTAACAGTTTACATTCATATTATAAAAATTGTTTGTCATTTGTTTGGTTTATTACCTTAGTTACTTATTGTTTCTTAACATTATGTCAATATCACAATTCCATAAGTTTATGTATTCAGACTTATTTTATAACCTATACTTGGTTTTACACTTATGTTTCATATGTATAACATTTTGTTTAATTTTTAAACATTGTTGAAAGGTTTTATTTTAAATTATAGCTTTCCAAAATATGTGTATATAAGTTTAAAATAATAATTCCTATTTATTTAAATCCATTGTAAAGATTTACATTATTAATATAGCTCATTATTAAATCAAAATAATTTATAAAAGAAACAATTTCTTCAAAATATAAATTACTTATTTTATAAAGCTAAATTAAAAAGAACAAAACAATCTTTTTATTTAAATCTAAACCAAGGCTAGAATTTATTTTTAAACAAATTAAACGTATCTTGAGTATTTTTAAAATCATATTATTATTTATCCAATATTAAATTTCACAATTATCAAAAATAATAGAATTAGAAAACATAGCTTTATCTATTAAATCTAAAGACAAAACTTATCTATTTATAACATATACCAATATATACATATATACATTATAAATAGAAACAATTTAAATTAGCTTTTGAAAGATAAATTATCAGTTAATTATTTATTTAAAAGAAGATTATTAAATCAATTCAAATTATTATTAACAAATATTATTAAATCAAATTAATTTTTAATGTAGATTATTAAATTGATATTGCCCCAAATTTCCGGGATGTCACACATGGCATGCGCTATGGTCTGGTTTGGTTCAAACAGGGTCAGCCATCATGGTGCAAAAGGTGATGGAGTATAGGTGCAACAAAAATTATATTACAAAGCAACATCATCATTTCAAGGCTACAAAAGGGTTCGTCCCTAGGTCCTATGGGCACGGCCAGGTGTTCAGAAGGTGTTAGGTGATGTGGCAGAGGGTGATGGTCAGATTTATTGTAACAACCCGCATATTTATCGATTTTATATTTAAATATTTTATTTAAATATTTTGTCGTTAATCGGATATTGGTCCGAAAAGCTACTTTTTGCAAACGGTCAAATTAGGACTCGAGACCACTTCCATTGAGTTTGAAATGCTGTTTACAACCTTTTTAAGTATAAACATTGATAGGTTTGGAGTTAGTGGAATTTCACTAACTTTTCCCGCTTTGGACTTTGGGTTAGTTTAGCCTGTTAAGCCCAAGTTCCAACCCCCTTCTCCTCACTTTTCATAAATTTCCTAATTAACTCAAGCTTTGGCATTAATGGTGAAGAGAATGGGAAATTAAAACTCCAAGCACAAATTCAATTGCAAATCCAACATTCAACTCCAAATTCAAGTAGAAGATATTGGATTCAAGCTTTGGATTGCTTCTCCTTCCTTTCAAGCTTCATCTTCATAAATTTTAGTGCAAAGGTGAGATTTTTATCTCACAATTCTAGCCTATAACTATATTGGACTGTTGGGAATGATTCCCTATCACTTTTGCATGCATATTAGCATTTGATTTGGATTGAATTGGCGAAAAACTCCAATTCTTAGCGTTTTGGTGAATTTTCTGCACTTAGGTCGTTCTGGCCATTTTTGGTGCTCGGAGTTAGGTCGCTCGCGACCTAACCCTTGGGTCACTCGCGAGTTAGCAACATAGGTCGCTGGGCCATCTAAATGCTTGCTCGGAGTTAGGTCGCTCGCGACCTAACCCTTGGGTCGCTCGCGAGTTAGCACCATAGGTCGTTGGGCCATCTAAATGCTTGTTCGGAGTTAAGTCGCTCGCGACCTAACCCTTGAGTCGCTCGCGAGTTAGCACCATAGGTCGCTGGGCCATCTAAATGCTTGTTCGGTATTAGGTCGTTCGAGCTTAGGTCGTAGGTCGTATGGACCCTAGGTCGTAGGTCGTTCTGGCCATTTCTAACGTCTTCGGAGTTAGATCGTATGGATCTTAGGTCGTAGGTCGTCCCACATTAGGTCGCTGCTGGCCTTAGGTCGCGTGACCTTTTTTAGACCGTAGGTCGTTAGGTCGTAAGACCTTAGGTCGCCTGACCACTTAGGTCGCTTGACCTATTCAAAAGTTAGGTCGCGAGTTCCTTAAGTCGCTCGTCTCTCTTAGGTCGCTCGCTTCGGTTAACTCGCGAACACCACTAGGTCGTTTGACTCCTTATACCCCTAGGTCGCAACCATTAGGTCGCTCGACACTATTCCTCTTAGGTCGTTAGACCTCATTTTGTCTTCACTAGGTCGTACCGTTTTGGACGGGGCGCTGCCCCCTGGACCCCCGCGACCTGACCGGGCAGGTCGAACCCCGTAAGCGGTGGCGTTGCCCCCGCACCCCCACCTTGGGGGGTTGCCACCCCCCTGGACCCCCCCTCCGTAGGGGATCTTATCTGAAAAACATTGAGTTGATTTACTTGGATTTTATTCACATCTCCGTGTGCGATTTTTGTGACTGATTGTTTCTACAATTGGTTCTGTGTTTTGTCACTTTATAATATAAAGGTTTCAATACTAGTAGTAAATATCAAAACTCTTTTAACAAACAATTTCAACTCTATTTTTAATAACAAAGCTCTTTTCTTAAACCGTTTTCCAATCTATTAGTATATACAAACCTTTACCTCACTCGGATGAGAAATCTAATTAAACGACTTAGTAAAACAAGTGGTATGAAACGCTTGCGTTCACTTCGTCGGTTAATTCTTGGACTTGTTCGATTGAACCTCTTGTGACAATTTTATTAGTGAAGATTTACAGTTTGTTCGTAAATATTTAAGTTAAGCAAGTGGTTATGGGACATGAAGCTAAACTTCTATATTTACTAGCTTAGTGTAATTGACACTTCTCGTTGATCATGACGATCATTCTGATGATTTCGACTAGCAACTGTGCGATGTCTCTTGTTGCGAGGTTAGACTAGACACCACTTGTGTGATTCCACTCACACATACCTTTTTGCTTTTTGGTTAGTCTGGACCTTAATCTGTGTGATTCCATTCACACATGTGGGGTAGCTCCTCTTGGTCTTCGGACCGTCATGTGATAGGCCTCTTTCTCTTTTCTATGATTTCTGAACTTCTTGCATTGATTTCTAGAATTTATGTCATTGACTTGTTATGAGTACAAGTTTGGGGTATGATGCCCTTTTCGAATCTTTGAGAAGATTCTTGTGATATTGATTATCTCTTATTGATTGATCTTCTATTGATCATTATTTACATACTTATAGTGGTATGTCATTATGGATATTTTATGTTTATGCCATATCTTTTATGTTATATCATGTCATCTGATATTTATAGCTAGACTGACCCGTTTATTATTTTCTTAAATAATACTCGGGTCAGACCGAGATGTTACAGGTGCTTCTGCTTGACTTCTTCCCAGGGATTCATCACTCTGACTTTTGGCTAACTGTTTTGATTAGCAGTTTTTGTTGTATACACTTGAGATATAGACTCATAGTTGTATTCTTTTGTATAGCACGTGTTGCTATTCTTTTGTATTATCGTGGATCTTACTGACCACTACTCTGATGTACACCTTCATGTGTTAGTTATATATTCATATCTTCTTCCGCCTTTATGATATGGATATATGTGACTGATTTGTGTTATGATTATTTCTATGTTTGTTTCCGAAGATTATTTATAGCCACCGTGTGATAAGCAATTAATGGATGGTCGCTCCTCAACAGCCTTATTCTCCATGCTAGTTGACAGCACTACACAGTAGTGTTCTTGGCTAGTGTGGGTATAGAGGTGGGGCGTCACATTTATGCTGGTGGTGGTGGAGGAAGTGGTGGCCAAAGGTAGGTGAAGTGGGCAGATGAAGGTAGGCTCGTCTATGTAGTTGCTTATGTGGTTTTTGGTCAAGAATGGTGGAGTTTTGTCATCATAGTGGTTCGGCCATAGGAAGTAGGCTCGGCCAGAGGGTGCACCGTTACTTGACAGAGGTTGGAGGGGTGTGTAGTGGTCAGGTCAGAGGTGGTGGTTAGGGTGATGGTAGAAGGAGGTGAAGCAAAGGTGGTCAACTAGTGTTGTTTTTAGGCAATAGGTCGCATTCTAAGGGGTTTTTGGTCATCATAGGGCCTGGCCTTGGTCAAGATCAAAGGAGTGGCTGGTGGTGATGGCAGGGAAGTGGTGTAAGGTGGTGGTGGCCGTGGGACAAGGGGAAGGCCGATCAAACAATGGAGACAAACAAGGCAAAATTGCATAAAAATACGAAGAAAAGTGGAAAAATGGTGGAGGCCATTCCCTATTTTTGGATGAAATCGTGAGAAATGAGGAGCTGAGTTGCTTTCAAGTAAAAAGATGAGAAAACAAACAGCTAAGGAAATGAAAATGTTCGGCCAAAATGTAAATTAATGAGGAGTTTAAGAAATGAAGAGTTTTGAAGGTGAAAAGTTTATGTTTTACAATTTTTAAAACCTTTGACATTTCCTTTTCTTTTTAATTTTAAATAAACAAAATAAACTAAGAAATGTTATTTGCAACTGAAAAAAAGTAGTAGAAAATAAAAATAAATATTTAAATTTAAAAGAAATTAGAAAAAGAATTACAGAAATTGCTTAAAAATTGCAAACAGTGTCTAGAAATTACAGAAAAATAACCAATGGCTTTGAAAAATTATTTGCTTTATTTTATAAATATTCTAAACCAAAATTTGAAATAAAATGGCTTTTAAAACATTTTCAAAGTGAAATAAAAATTTAAATTTAGAGAAAATAGGAATAGAATTAAAGAAATTGTTTAAAAATTCAAACAGGGCTTTAAAATTTGGAATAAATTCAATATGCTTCAGAAAATTTTCATATTCACTTAAAAAATATTTAAAAGAGAAAAATATATGTAACATAACATCTATTACAAATTAGAATAAGATATATCAAGTAAGAATATCATTTTTATAAATTAAAACAAAGAATATTGTTAAATAACTCAATATACACACAATATTGAAAACAATTTAACTTTCACAATTTAAATTCGTTTTCAACGAAACGAAAACAAGTATTCATGTTATTAAATCTATTTTCATAATAAAATATATAATTTATAATTTCAAACTTTTAAATTTTTAAGTTAAAAGTCAAGTTTGACTATTTGACCAAAAATTCACATTTTCTGCAAATATTAAATTTAGTCGTATTTGGAATTCTAGTTTACATAAAAATCAATAACAAAATTTATTCTTTTTACTAAATAAAATAAAACTTTTAAATCTGAAAATTCAAATTAAAAATAATTGCAAAATACACGGAGTAGTTGTTAATTTAAAGTAAATCTTTTAATAAAGGTTGGTTAAAATAATCTAAATGGTACGTCAAGACATTTAGAGAATAAATATTAGAGAAAATTTAATTATAATAAAGGAGAATTATTATAAAATGAAATGATTTTATATAAAGGTAATTTTTAATAAATTTGATTTATAAAATGTGTTGTAAAATGGATTTTTGAATTTAAATCCTGGAGTTGTTTAAAATAATTTTGAAAGGTTTTTGGATATATATATATATATATAGTACTACTTGAAAGTATTTCTAAATAAAAATATTTTGGAAGAAATTTTTTAAATAGAATGCCTTTTCTTTAGGATAATTCAAAGGAGAACGTCTCTATTAGTTTTGTGGTAATCTGAATAATCTTCTAAATAACAATCGGATGTTGCATAGATAAATGTTGTATAGTACTTAGTAAATTATTCTCTCTATCATTGTGCGATCGAAATGTGTTCAAATCCGAACGAACCTAATGTGAGTTTCAGTAAATCAATTGTTTGAAGTTATTTCATAAAGAAATATAAGTAGTATGTTTTTGAAGGTGGAATTTTAAAATAAAAGCTGGGTATTTAATTTTTAAGTTTCCTTAAAGGAAACTGGTTTCAAATAAAAGTTATTTTGAATAAAAAAATTGATTAATGAAAATTTTAACACTCTTGGATAGAAAAGAAATAATTTAGCTCAAGTTTTATATAGGTTAAGTTAGATAGAAAGATTTTTGTAAATTTATTTAATTAAAACCATAATATTTGTTAATCATATAAGTTGTGTATAGTGATTTTGAGCCAACCCATAAACATTTCTCCTTAAATCACTCTAAGGTAAAGAGGTTGATATGTCGACTCGGTTTTAAAGTCCCATATTGTGTTTGGACTTCCAATTAAATTTTTAGTATAATAAAAGTAAATAAAAAATAAATAAAATAAAATTTGTATTCTGTATATACTCTTAGGATCAAGAAAAGTTTTATATAGGTTAATAAAATAGAGTAAGCTTTTATTTGCTATTTTATAAAGAATTATCTTTGTAAAATATTTATAAACTAAGGTCAAAATTTATGAAGTAATCCGTAAAATAATTTTTAGTTTTGAATGAAATAATATTGACTAAAATAAAAAGGATTTAGAAAGAGATTGGTATAATTAAGAAACCAATCGAACTAAGTATGTAAGTCATACATAGATCATTTTTGTAACGACCCGCAAATTCGTACCCCTTGAGTCAACACTATTCTGCCTAAATCAACTCAAGTTTTACAGAAATACGAACCATTTGGGTTAAAGAAAAGGAGGTAGAAGAAGAAAATAGAAAACAACAACAGAATCTAACCATCGCAGCGGAATGAAATATAATAGATAATAATGATCTTTACTCAAAAATCAAATGTATCTTTTTATATATTACATCATCAGAGTACATCAATCACAGCTCAACATCGGTATCATACAACTGGATACACAGCTACTCACACAGCGGAATATATATAAACAAGTACGAAAGTACGTATCGTCATCCAGCTCGTCTCCGGAGCTCCAGAGCATCATATCATGTATCCTATAATACTCGGTCTGACCTGAGCATTACAGTTAAATAACACCCGAGTCAGTCTGCAATACCAGCGTGAGAAAATCATACGGGAAGCACTCTTTGGGACAGGCTTTGTTTAGATCTGAAAAGTCAATGCATGCTCTCCATTTTCCATTAGCTTTTTTAACCAGTATTGGATTTGAAACCCAATTCGGATAAGTGGATTCCCTGATAAAACTATTCTCCATGAGCCGATCAACCTCTTCTTTCAATGCTGCTGACCTTTCAGGACCTTGAGTTCTTCTTTTCTGCTTTACCGGTGTAAACTTTGGATCAATATTCAAGGTATGTACTGCAATTTCTGGAGATATTCCACACATATCGGCATGAGTCCAAGCTAATACATCCAGATTTGCTTTCAAAAATGATATCAAAACATTTTGAACCGTTGCATTAAGCTGCAAACCCACATTCAACACTTTGTTCGGGTCTTTTGGGTCAACAGATAACGACACTATCACTTCAACTGGTACCACTCTATTCTCCCATGCACTGGCTTTTCTAGGATACATCTCTCTTCGTGCACCGCTATGTTCGCCTGTGCAGGGTCCACCCTGTAATTGCTACAAGGTTGATTCTTTGATGCGGACCGGGGCCGCCGCATCTTTTCCCATTTCTCTCTTCCTCGTTTCACGCAGCTCTGTAAGATAACATTCTCATCCAACATTCTGATCCCCTTTCACCACACCGACTCCATTATCTGTGGGGAATTTTATAGTCAGACACCATGGGGCAAGAATAGCTTTAAATGCTGCCGGAGTTGGTCGGCCTAGGAAGGCATTATAGGCAGAAAATTCTTCAACAATAACAAAGGTCTGTTTTCGAGCCACTTTTCTCCGCCCCTCTCCAAGCTCTACGAACAAATCAATAGTCCCAATTGGTTGTTTCGTCTCCCCAGTAAAACCAGCAATCTTTAGTGATGAAGCTTGAACGTCAGTCATTGGAATCTTCATCCGATCAAAAGTCTTCTTGAAGAGAATGTTGCACGAAGCTCCACAGTCAACCAGAACTCTTTTCACAGTAGCTGGCCCAATGCCAGCGGAGATGACCAAAGGATCAATGGTAGGAGCTTCAACACCCATCGAATCCCTAGCACTGAATATAATGTCATCATTAAAAGTTTTCTGCTGCTTCAGGGGTGCAGCATCTTCTAACACAAAAACACTTTCATCTGCCGATGCATACTTCAAAGCACGGACGTATCTTTCCATCTCACCCCAACTCCTGCCAGCTGGGTGAGGGCCCCCTGTAACCACATTTATAACAGGCCTCTCTGATTCATGAGCTGTCGCCTTTTCACTTGAGCTAGGACGATGAACAGGAACCTGTTGTCCTTGAGTTGACGAAGTTGGGCCATTCTTGTTCCTCTTTACATATCGCTGGAGCTTGTTTTCTTTCAATAGTTCCTCAATTACCTCCTTCAAGTGATGACACTAGTTAGTATCATGCCCGGGTTGGTTATGAAACCGGCAAAACCTTCCATTCTTCTCATCTTTCCTATTGACTCTTTGCTTAGCTGGTGAGGGGAATTCGACCGTGTCTTTATTCGCAAAGTAGATGTTCTCCAGGGTATCAGTCAGAGGGGTGAAGTTGAAAGGACGACCTTTCTTTGCATCTCCTTGCCTCTTCTGACCATCATTCCCCCTCTTCTGATTGCCAGATTCTTTCTTATTTGGAACAACATTACTATTTTCAGCCCATGTCGATGCCACCTTAGCCGGTGCTTGGAGGCTTTCCAGGCGCATGAATTCATCGGGTTTCTTATAAAACTTGTCAAGTGAATTTGGTTCTTTCATTTTCAACTACCTCCCGAACTCATTGTCTTATCAATAGCCTTCATTAGGTACGTCAAAATCATTCTCGGCTCTACGTTGTCCACTTCAGCCAGAGCTATATTGAAGCGATTCAGGAAAGCTCTAATGGATTCTCCAGGATTCTGCTCCAAGCTGGATAACGACATTATATCCTTTGCCTTTGACGCATACAATCGAAATTGTTCCTCGAATTTCCGAGTCAAATCAGAAAATTGGTCTATCGATCGGACCGGCAGCTTTGTGAACCAAAGTAAAGCAACTCCTTTCAGGTATACTGGAAAATACCGGCATTTGATCTCATCAGAGGCTCTGGCACCCATCATATGCCAATCATACTTATACAGAAACTCATTAGGATCGCTCGTTCCCTTGTAAGCTGGAATAGTTGGAGGGACAAACTTCCTTGAGAATTCTGCTTTTAAGATCTTTTCAGTGAATGGAGTTTTGCTCGGAGCGAAACCCCATTCTTTCTTATCTTCATTTCTTTGCATACTTTCCTTCATAATCTGACGAACCATGCCTGAGAAATACTCTTCATCATTTTGGGGCTCAGCGGGACAAACATCAGCCATTCTCTTCGAATTTTGTCTTGACAACCATTCACGAAGGGTTGGTTGCGGCCTCGATCCTCCGGCTTGGGGAGGTGTCCTTTCCACTGGGTCAGCTGGCCTTTGAGGGATATTTCTTCCTTCCATATTTTGCACTTTATCGGCAAGGTTTCCCTCCTTAGTTGTCGGCTAGCGGTTTGCCTCAAATAAAGCATTCAACCTTTTCATCATTAGGTTATTCTGAGCTTCCATTTGTCGATGTAGCCCAGATACGACGCCATCCAGCTCTGCCCGTGTAACTCCGATAGTTGGAGTTGTTTGACTTAAAGGGGGAGAAGTGGCAGCAGTCTCGCGAACATCGTCGGATCTAACAGA
The DNA here is from genome assembly GCA_030765085.1 of Allium cepa. Taxonomy (NCBI): domain Eukaryota; kingdom Viridiplantae; phylum Streptophyta; class Magnoliopsida; order Asparagales; family Amaryllidaceae; genus Allium; species Allium cepa. Next base: position 814,899,570 of record CM060931.1, read on the forward strand.
CTTGCTTTTTCTTCCGGGGGCCATTATTTCTGATAAACTCCTGGTTTTTAGAGAGATCCTTTCTACAAATTTCTGTCAAGCTATGATGACAGTATTCTGAGTTGGGTTTCTCAGTGAAAGCACCAAAAATGTTAACGTAAAAAGTCAGACGCTAACACCCCGACGCAAATAGAGATTGAATGAAAGCACCACCCGTTAACACGGGAATCAGAAAAAGCAGTAATTCATTGAAAAAACAATAAGAGACACAGAGTTTATAGTGGTTCGGCTTATAATCAAGCCTACGTCCACTTCAATCCTTTTTTATTGCTTATATGATTACAATCCTTTACAATTTCCTTCAATTACAATTCACTTCAAAAGACAAGTAGCTAGAAAAACTTCGATACAAGAGAGTTCTCCGAATTCATGGTTGAATATGTTGAACCCCAGTTTGAAGTTGACTGAAGCTTCTTGTAAGTTTCGAATGTTGGAGTAAGGCTCGGCCTAAAGATAGCAGAGTCTCGATGCTTTGAAGAAAATGATCGGAAAAGTCCCCTCCAAGTTGGAGATAGCGCTGTATTTATAGAGGACTTTCCATGCCAGGTCAAAAGTAGTAACCGACCTAAAATAGGTTGTGGATCGTAGCCGACCTAAGATAGGTCATAGGTCGCGCTCAATCTGTCATGAATGGCTCACGGCTTAACTGGGATAAGAATGTTCTTCTGGATTCATATCACAAGTCCCAAGTCGCGGACGAGTTAACAGGCCGCGGCTTAAGTGACGCTGTATTGGATTTGTCTTCGTTTGCCTAGGTCGCTTATGACCTAACATAGGTCGTAAGTCCGTCGCGACTAAGTGTGGTTGCTTTGAGTTTTTCCTGTCTTGAGTTGCTAGGTTGTTATTCTTCTTAGATCCTTAGGTCGGTAGCCCTTTAAGTCGTTAGGTCGGTAACCTTTTAAGTCGTTAGGTCGGTAACCTTTTAAGTCGTTAGGTCGGTAACCTTTTAAGTCGTTAGGTCGCTAACCTTTTAAGTCGTTACCTTTTAAGTCGTTAGGTCGGTAACCTTTTAAGTCGTTAGGTCATAAACATTTAAGTCGTTAGGTCGGTACCCCTTTTAGGTCGCTGAGTCATTATCAATGTGTTAACTTATGAAATAATCATACTACATTTGTTTATATAAGAATAAAGGTTCATGACAAGTGTCATTATATTTTATATTTTTATTTTGTTTTAATTAAATAAATTTCAGCCTCATAAACCTATTTGCTCCTTCATTCATTTTCTTTCCTATTCTTTTACTTAACTAAGAGAAATTTAAACTTTCTCTCAAAAACAAAATCTACTTCAAAACAGAAATTACCAAACAAAAATATGAAAATCCCTCAAACCAAATTTTGTAATCTCATTTCCATTTTAAAATATTTGTAAATCCACCCCAAAAACATATCTGAAATCATCTCCTCAAACATGCAATTCAATTTCTACAAAATAATCAAATGTTTGCATTTTCAAAACTCAAAAGGAATCAACCTGCATTTCATCTCTGGAAAATCACCAGCATGCATATAGTTTTGGTTAGATTTTCAACAGCAAGCAAACCTGTAGAACAAAAGTCTGCATTTTTCAAAAATTAAAGGATCAAGCATGCATGCATGAAGTGTTAACAGGGAGCAAAATAGTTTCTTTTCATTATTCAATGCTGCTCTGTTCCTTTTAAAATATAAGGCGAGTAGTTTTTTTTAGAACTTAAAAATATTCTAGTTGCTTGAGTTATGCTTAAGTTAGTTTGTATTTGTATATATCTGTGGAAAATTTATATGTATTGTGTGATTGCATGGATGATTTTGAAAATGCCTATAGAACATATTTGTTTTAAAATTTCAACCCAGTTTTCAATTTAAATTCATTTCTCTTTATCCATTAATTTTTAAGACTTAGGATCTAAATAAATATTGTTCGTTTGGTTATAAACTAAATTTTAAAAATTTATATAACTTAAATAAAAACCGCAATTGCTCTGGAAATCAAGATTAAAAGGGAAACTCAAGTCTCCGTTAAGATTTCAAACTTGTTAATTGTGCAATTCATGTATATAAACTTTAAGTCCTGATTTTTAAGAGTAAAATCATAAATTTTACGTTGGGTTTGACTGTGCGAGTGAGGGTTGATCAGAATTGGGTTTTGGAGTGGCTTCTGGTGATTTAAGTGAATTTGGGTGTCGTGTTTCTGTATGAAGGAAGATGGATGATCGGAGAATCACGGAAAATTTCTTGTATGGTGATCAAGTTGGTGTGGCGATGGCGGTGATCAAAGCAAATATATAACCCTAGTTTTAAACAAGTTAGGGAATAGGATCGTCACTGTCTCTAAGGTTGATCGAGTGTGAAGAGGATTTGAGGAGTGGTAGCTGGGTCAATGACGAGGGCATGGAAGGAGTTGCAGCTCTAATGGTGGTCGGAGGATGGAGATCTGGCCGTTGACAGGTTTGAGTTTTGATTTGATTTTGTGTTTCCAGGTTGGAAGTGGGTTCCTGTTTGGTTTCAGTTACTCGATTTTCGATTCGTGTGTGTGGAGAAGGTTCGGTGATTGTAGGTTGTTCTGGAGATGGTCGGTGATTTGTGATGTTCACCGTAGATGGTCGGAGAGGGGAGACTGGTCCGTGCATATGTACAGAGTATATCAATTTTTTGGTGAGTTGAGTGGATGGTTGGTATGGGTTTTGTCTCGGGGAGTTCTCGTGAAGATGTTGAGTTAGCTCGAGTTTGCATGAGGTATGACTCGAAGTAAAATAGGTATGAGCTCGAGTAGTTTTGTTTCAGGAAACCTGACAGTTTCCTGTTTTTAAATCTAAATTAAATTTAAATAAATAAAAAGCAAAGCAAGATTTAAAACCAAAAGTTGAAACAGGTTTAAAATATGAATTCAAAATGAATTTGAATTCTAGTTTTCAAATAAATAAATTTTATAAAAATGGAATGTTTAACAATTAAAAATTGGTATGGTATTTTATAAAGTGATTTAAAAATCTGAAAAAATGAGATTTAAAATAAGATTTTTAAATTTAAGTTTAAAATCTGAATTGTAAATCTGAATTCAAATTTGAATTTGAATCTTAGGATTTGAAAAGAAAATAAGTTTATAAATTCAAAGCTTGTAATTAAGTTTGTATCATAAAGCATTTTATAACATGTTTTTAAAATCTGAAATATAGGATTTAAACAGGATTTTAAATTTAAATTTTTGAATCTGAATTCAAAGCATGATTTGAATTCTAGATTGAAATAAAATAAGTTTTTGAATTTAAATGTTTTCAAAACCACTTGGAATATTTAAAGTATATTTTAAATTTATTTAAATTGAATATGGGTTAAAACTATTTTTAAATTTACCTTAGGAGGTAAGTAATTCTTTAAAATGAAATTAAAAGGTTTTGTTTGAGGTTATCCTTCCATTATATATTTCAAATTAGAAGCTATCTCATGGTAGCTAGCCATTAATTTTTGACACACGAACGACCCGAAGGCCATGGGGAGCTACCCCACAAAGAAATGAGACGAAGCTCAATAAAATGAGTTACTATCCTCCACGTGGACAAAGAGACATCGCACAATTGCTAGTCTAAATCACAAAAATGATCGTCATGATCATCAAGAAGTGTCAATTACAGTAAGCTAGTAAATATATGAGCTTAGCTTCATGTCCCATAACCACTAGCTTAACTTAAATATTTACGAACAAATTGTAGATCTCCACTAGAAAATTGTCACAAGGGATTCAATCGAACAAGTCCAAGAATTAACCGACGAAGTAAACGCAAGCGTTTCATACCACTCGTTTTACTAGGCCGTTTAATTAGATTTCTCATACGAGTGAGGTAAAGGTTTGTGTATACTAGTAGATTGGAAAACGGTTTTATAAACGAGTTTGATATTGAAAATATAGTTGAAATTGTTTTGATGAAGAGGTTTTGATATTTAATACTAGTATTGAAACCTTTATATTTTTAAAGTGACAAATCATTAAATGATTGTAGAACAATCAATCACCAAAATTCACATCCGAAGATGTGAATAAAATCCACAGAAATAGATATCAAATCCATAGAATGGATATTTCCAAAAATCCATAAAAAGAAGTCATCAAAGTCAATAATAAGTCATAACGACTAATAGGATCGCTAAAATCGATAAATAATGGAAATTCACACAAAACAGCCTGAATAGGAAAAAGTAAACATCTCCAGGCGTCTGATTTGGAATCCAGATGTCTGGATTTGTTTTCTGAAAAATAGTTCAGAAAGCTACCCAAACGTCTGGAATAGCCAAAACAGACGTCTGAGCCATGGCCAGACGTCTGATTTTGAATCCGGACGTCTGGATTTGTTCTCTGGAAATAACCCAGAGAACACCCAGACGTCTGAAACATCAAGTCAGACGTCTGATTTGAATTTCAAATGTCTGAAAATAGTCTCTGGCATTTTTTTTTATAGTATGCGTGCATACATTTTTCTTTCCAGGTCCGAACCAGACGTCTGGACTTGGTCACCGGACGTCTGGTCACCTGGTCTGGGCAACAATTTGCCTAGGCCAAAGTGGCCAAAACGTATCGGAAGCGATCGGACGAGCAACGACGACTAAGGATTTATGCCTAGCGACAACCCAGCCTTAACGGCTCTTCGATACACCCCGAATATCAATGTCCAAATGTCCGTAAAAGGATTTTAATAAAATTGGACCAAAACACAAAAATTTGGAAAATTCACCAAATCAATTCAAATCGAAAGCAAATGAATATGCACATATGTTAGTAATTCATACCTAACAACAATGATAGATATAGAAAAAGATGTGAGATAAAAATCTCACCTTTGAACCCAAACGATTGAAGAAGAAGCTTGAAAGTAAAGAAGAATCAACCACTCTTCAAATCCAACTCAAGAAGCTTGATTATAAGCAATGGGTTCTTCTATTAGTTTGGAGCTAGAGTTTGATTTGCAAAAGAAACTAGGGTTTGGAGTTTTATTTTCTCATCTCTCCCACCATTGATGCTTTAGAACTGAATAGAGGAGGATGTGAGAGTGAATAGGGAGGAGTGGGTCAGATTTGACTATAAGTCAAACATAGGGCTGAACCCAAACCCAAAGAGAAAACGTAGCAAAACTTGACTAACTCCAAACATATCGAAGCTTACACTCAAAAAGGTCGCAAACGGCATTTTAAACTCAATGTGAGTGGTCCCGAGTCTTAATTTGACCGTATGCAAAAAGTAGCTTTTCGGACCAAAATCCGACGAACGATAAAATATTTAAATATAAAATCGATAAATATGCGGGTTGTTATAGATTCTTATAAATATTTGAACAAGTTTTAATTTATAATTTGTTTTATTTACATTTTCTTTAAATAACAAATTCACATAAGTATAAATAAATTAAAATAAAATCCTTTATTAACATTTAAAAATATATAACTAAGTTAAATTAGAGACATGTGTGTTAACGTAAAAAGTCAGACGCTAACACCCCGATGCAAATAGAGATTGAATGAAAGCACCAACCGTTAACACGGGAACCAGAAAAAGCAGTAATTCACTGAAAAAACAGTAAGAGACACAGAGTTTATAGTGATTCGGCTTATAATCAAGCCTACGTCCACTTCAATCCTTTTTTATTGCTTATATAATTACAATCCTTTACAATTTCCTTCAATTACAATTCACTTCAAAAGACAAGTAGCTAGAAAAACTTCGATACAAGAGAGTTCTCCGAATTCATGGTTGAATATGTTGAATCCCTGTTTGAAGTTGACTGAAGCTTCTTGTGAGTTTCGAATGTTGGAGTAAGGCTCGGCTTGAAGATGGCAGAGTCTCGATGCTTTAAAGAAAATGATCGGAAATGTCTCCTTCAAGTTGGAGATAGCGCTGTATTTATAGAGGAATTTCCATGCCAGGTCGTAAGTAGTAACCGACCTAAAATAGGTCGTGGATCGTAGCGACCTAAGATAGGTCGTAGGTCGCGCTCAATCTCTCATGCATGGCTCACGGCTTAACTGGGATAAGTATGTTCTTCCTAGATTCATATCACAAGCCCCAAGTCGCGGACGAGTTAACATGCCGCGGGTTAAGTGACGCTGTATTGGATTTGTCCTCGTTTGCCTAGGTCGCTTACGACCTAACATAGGTCGCGACTTAAGTGTGGTTGCTTTGAGTTTTTCCTGTCTTGAGTTGCTAGGTTGTTATTCTTCTTAGATCCCTAGGTCGGTAACCCTTTAAGTCGTTAGGTCGGTAACCTTTTAAGTCGTTAGGTCGGTAACCTTTTAAGTCGTTAGGTCGCTAACCTTTTAAGTCGTTAGGTCGGTAAACTTTTAAGTCGTTACTTTTTAAGTCGTTAGGTCGGTAACCTTTTAAGTCGTTAGGTCGTAACCTTTTAAGTCGTTAGGTCGGTACCCCATTTAGGTCGCTGAGTCATTATCAAAGCGGAGTTAACATTTGCCTCTCGAAGTACACGCCTAATGGTTAGGTCGTGTGCTTCGATATCTTTTAACCCGTCCCCCTCTAGGTCGTAGGTCGTGTGCAACCTAAAGGTTAGGTCGTATGTGCCGCTTCAGGTTTCTCCACTGTAATGTATAAATCATCCATCCTCTTCTTTCTTCTCATTACCTACTTCCTCATTTGATTCTGCCATTAACATTTTCCCGAGCTCCCAAAGGCGATCTCAATCCGATCAATCACCGATTATCCTTGATATTACATGGCGTAAGTGAACCTGCTTCTTTCTCGATCCTTTATCATCATTGATTCATGAATTCCATTTTTTCAATCTTAACCCACCTCCTTACGCAATGTTTCATCGCGAATCTCGTTACATCGATAGTTGATGAACTTGAGTTTTCTCGATTTGGCTTTGAACGATTGATGAGACGACGGCGATGGGTTGCAATGCTTCAGGCTAACTGATTTTTGATTTGCGTTAGAATGGCAGGGCATTGAATTTGTGGTGATTTCGAATTAGTTTTTTGGATGATTCGATAGCATGAGAAAATGAGGGCTTCTGTTGATGGAGAGGCTAACGGGTTAACGGGTTAAAAGGATGACGAGTTACCGATTAGATTGGAGGTTTGTCGGTTGAGTGAAGTGAGACATTAGCTTGGACACGACCCAGCAATTTTGGGCGACCTATAAACCTTCGCGACTTAACTTTTGACCGACTTAACTAGATGCGACATAAGCCTTGAGTCGCGGCCGAGCTAGGCTTAGAGAAATTCACGTCACTTTGAGCTGAAGCCTTTTCTTCTTACTATGCGTCACGATTTAAAGGACCAATGATTTAAAGAACCAACGACTTAACTTAACTCGCAAGAAATCTTTTAGGTCGTGGACGATTTAGTACTTGAATGCTCAACTCGAATTCACACTTAGAAGCATAATCTCAACTTGAGTGCTTAACTCGAACTGCCGAACTGAATTGCCTAAACTCTGAATTGCTTAAACTTTGAATTGTCGAGACAACTTGCATGACTTTGCTATGCTTTCTTAACAGATTATACCAAATTCGATGCTAATAACCTGTTAAATATAACATTTGTAGAAAACTAGGGCGAATATACTTCCACTGATTGCCCACATCAACTGACAGATTACTCGATAAAATATAATCAACTTAAAGAAATCGTATGAAATGCTGCGAATCAACGAATTCAAGTGAAGTAGTAAAGCGATATTAATCAACTAGAGCTGATTTTTTGCATCAATATTGCACTTGTATTTGGACAAGTCCTGAAATTTTTCATGTTTATTAATTTAATTTCAGTCATGTTTGCTTTTCACTCTACTAGTTTTGCACAACACTTCACACATTTAGGAAACGTGCACCTTCATATTTGAATATCCGGCTGCTTATGTAGAATGGCTTCTCATCAAGAAGAAGGAGCAGTACCAACTGGAGAGGCCCTCCCGATGGCTGGTCCACTGGTCAACCCACCAGAAAGAACTCCAACTACCCTGAGTTACCGGGTGTTTAACCAGTTACGCGCCCAATTTGGGATTGTAGAAGCAGATGCTATTCTCCCTGGGCCAAATGATTTTGCTGACAGTCCTCCCTTTGGGTTTGTTGCCGTTAACTGCCAAATGTGCCTTTGTGGAGCCATTCCTCCTTTCAAAAGTTTTCTCTAACAAATCATTCGCCGATTGGCTATTTCTCCTTTTCAACTGCACCCCAAAGGCTATGCCATTTTGATGGGATTATGTGTTCTCTTCAGAAGGACGCTTGATCGCCTCCCAAGCATCGAAGAAATTTGCTATTTATGCACATTTGCGAGAAACAAAGACCATCCTTCCATTATATATGGCCAGCACGGGCGTATACACGAATTTGGACCCAGATGTTATTTCATCCACCGAACCCAAAAACGATACTTAAAACCCAAATCGAGCACTCCATCAAATATCCCAAATCCTAGTTTGATGCCTTTTGTCGAGCCCTCCTCAAATCCCCGTCGAACCCATCGATATGCATACCCGGGGAAGCTCTTCACATAACTTGAATTTAAAACAAATTTCAGATTTTTTTTATTGAGTATAAATCGAGTTATGGATTTTTGAAATTATAAGAAGTTGCTTTCCTTTTGATTTTTTTTCTTTCTATAACCTGTGCGACGTTTTAAATAGGGGATGGATGGGTTGTACTATGTAGGGTGGCTCGTAGGTGAGCTAGCTTTGAAAAATAGGGTGGCTAATGATTAGAAATGAAAGCTGATGTGAATGATAATATATATATATATATATATATATATATATATATATATATATATATATATTTAAAATTCTCAAAATATCTTGATATTTATTTCGTATCCCTATCGAGGCATGCTACTAGGTGTTCCTAATGTAATACCCTTATTCCGAACGTAATGGAACAAGTTTCGAAGCTTATTCCAAATGTAATCGAGGCATGCTGCTAGTTGTTCCTAATGTAATACCCTTATTCCGAACGTAATGGAACAAGTTTCGAAGCTTATTCGATCGTATGGAGAAGATAGCTTTTTGAATCCAATTAAAATTTTAAATTTTCAATATTAATTTCAATGCATTTTTATCCCACACTACCAAACGGTAACTCCAAATGCTACGAAATTTGAAATCCCATAATAATACACTGTTATGGATTTAATGGAATTGGTTTCATCCAAATCCAAGACTATGCCTTGAAAGGCTATTTTTGTTCGTTAATTTAAATGAGTTATTTTTAGAATCAAATAAATCACTTTTAAATTCAAACTAAAAGTTCTATTATCTTCATTCTTATTAATAGAAATTTAATATGCCTTTCAACTATTTTTACCCAAATAAAAATCGAAGATTTAAATTATTTCAATGCTTTGAATTATTTAAATCCAACAATTTATTATCAATAAATTATTATATTTTAAATTCAACCTATTAAATCTATAAAGTTAGCTTTTCAATATTCAAAATCAATTAAATATTCCAATTTCAAAAAACTAAAATTCTGCGTCATTACAATAGTTGTTCCTTTAAACAAGCAAACAATTGTGAATTTAAGTAAATTATATGTTTAAGGTTAAGCAGAAGAAGATTAGTACCATTGGACACATAAAAGTGTGAGTTGTAAGGCCTATGGGGAACTCGAAAGATGGACTTCACAAACATAGAGCAACTTTCCCTAGTTAAAGTGGAAGCCTTATTGTTATATTAAAAATAGTTGCAAAATCTCTATTTGACTTAAATTTATAGCTATGTTTTCTTATATTGGAGTTAGATACTGCAATTGTAACGATTTACCTTTTCAATCCTCGAATGTCAACACTAATACATCCATCGTATTCGTATCTTGAGCATCCAAGTGCCGGAAGGACGAAAAGTTAGGGTAAAATAAAAAAATAAAAATAAATAGAACAAGAAAGAAGAGAATCATGTTTTCCTTCATCGAATGAAACTTTAGTTTACTTGCCCGTGATACATTCCTCGCAAAACTCTAGTTTGTTGAAACTCTCTCCATTGATCATCTCCCTCTTCCAAAGAATATCCAAACTCCTCTACGAGACATGACCTAACCTCAAATGTCACACCTAGTCGCATCCAAGCCATGAGAACTATCAACTCCATACAAGTTTCACCTTCTACAGTAACACCTTGAAGCAAATAAACCCTATGAGTCCTAGCACCTTTCATCACCACAAGCGCATCCTTTGAAACCCACAAGTTATCACCCTCAATAGTGATTTACATCCTAAAGAATCCAGCTACCTCAAAGAGATAAGGGACTTTCGAAGTCCTGGAACATAGCGTACATTAGTGAGATTATGAACCACTCCGTCAAACATCCGAATTTGCACGGAACCAATGCCCTTCAACTTACAAATATCACCATTACCTATAACAATTGAATTTCCTTCTTTTCGACATAAGATGAAAAAAAATTCCTATTCGGTGACGTATGATAAGACGCTCTCAAATTGAGTACCCATTCGCTACCCGAAACATCTAATTCCCTACACCAAATCCACTCTCCATTAATACGGATGAGGATGCTACTTCCTTCATTGCCTTCTCCTTATCTGGACACTCATTCTTCCAATGACCAAGTTTCTTACACATAAAGCGCTAGTCATTTCTTTCCTTTGACTTTCCTCTCCAACCGGGCTTCTTTGATCTAGAACGCCCCCGGTTCTTTTTCTTCTCATATCTCTCATTCTCCACAATAAATCGACCACTACTTCCATCACCCAACCCCTTCATCTGATCCCGCAACTTCTCATTAGGAAAACCCATTTTGACATCATCTAGAATCATAGTATCTCAGGTATAGATTAAACTATTTGAGAGACTCGTATAACGGTCCAACAACAAATACAACAATATTATCGCCTTTTGTTTTTGTTCTTCCTCAATCTTCAAATCTACCGCCTTCATTTTCAATAGAAAATCATCAAAGATATTTAAGTGTACCTTAAGCGAAGTACCCTCCTTTATCTTATAGGCGAAGAATGTTCGTAACAAGATCAAACGATAAGTTAGTGACTTCTCATATATAATTCCTCCAACTTGTCCCAAATACCCTTAGAGATTGTCTCATCACTTATTTCAGAGATAACATTCTCTCCCATAGCAAGTTAATATAGTGAATGCCCACTCTTCCATTTCCTCTCTCTGAGCATCTGAGATGTCTGCCAGCAACAAATGTATATCAATACCCGATGCACTCGATTCTGCCTTAGAACCACTTTCATCTTCCATTACCGCTTTTCAAAATCATTGTAGTCATTCCTCTTGTTTATAACAAACTGTGATCCCGAAGCCACGTACGATCCACATACATATGGCGCAACACCACTTGGACTAACCATTAAGGGACCACCTGAAGTATTTTCTAATTCTGGCATTTTCATAATCGCCTACCAATACCAATGCTCTGATAGCAAATGTTATGAGAATTCTAAGTCGAGACCACTCAAATCAAAACCCCAAAGCATAGTGGAAAACGAGATTATGGTAAGAAGTCCAAAATCAACCAATCAATATCTCAATCCAATCCAAAAACAATCACAATCACTACACAAGCAATAGAGAAATAAAGCAATAACGATAAAATCACACACCTATTTATGGTGGTTCCACTAAAGTCTTGTTAGTGTACATCCACTTTGAGAGAGTCATTATTAATACCAATGAGAATAGTACAAGAGATTGATACAATGATCAATATTCAAATAGAATAGATTTGTGGAGAAGAGAATCAAAGAGAACTAGGTTTTGCTAAACCTTACTTAATGGAGGATAAAACCCTTATCTCTTTTCTTTGAATCTTGAAAACAGCTTATATAGGAGAATAGAAATTCTATGCAAATTCCCAAAATGCCCTTTGAAGCCTTCACAAATCTTTCCAATCAGCCAAAGCAAGATATGCAGCACACGTTGGCTCAATCGTCTGTCCAAGATGGCAGACGTGTATCTAAAGATTCCAAAAACAAGTTTCCCTCCTCTCAGACGTCTATCGCAAGATGACAGAGTCTGTCTCAAATCTCATGTTATCAAAACCCTGAGCTCAGACGTTTGTCACTTGTTTCTCCAACAACACTCCACCTTCTTCGCCATATCTTCCTCCTTCGAGCTCCGATTTGCGAACCGTTTTCACCATTATCAAGCTCCTTCCCATCTCTTCAATTCCATGTATAGTGTTGCCAAAATTCAACCTTATTTTCTTATATGGACATTTATGTTTTCAAAGTAAGAGTCCTACCCACTTCTTTATATATAAATTTCCACAAGTGTGCCATTAATAGTCAGACACATGAAAAAAAAACTTTAAGTTTCTAATGGTCTGAATCTCCCGACAAAACAAAAGCAAGGTCAACGTACCACAGGCAAACGATCTGCAAGTAACAGGTACAAAATATCGAAAAACCTCTACCATAAAGTAAAATAATTATAATGCATTGTTTATGGTAGATGAATGTGTGCTTATCAAAATTATTATTGTTTCAACTGGTTTTTTAAGGATGATCTTGGAATTATAAGATGAAAAGAAATCTTCAAAACTTCAGTTTTGTGGATCATTACAATATAAGTTCAAAGATAATAAAGTTCAATATACATTTGTGTTATTACATACTAGAACTAGTATAGTTTTATTCACCATTTGTGTTTTACTCGAAGGACGGACTAGTGTCATATTTTGCTTAGGTTACTAGTGTAGGAATATAGTTGCAAGTGAATCTACTTAAAATCAAAATATGCACTTATACATTAATGTTCATAGACCCTCTGTCTCGTTAATGTTCATACCTAGAAGTTAGGTTATAAAGACAAGAAAAATATGAATGTTGTAATATTTGATTAGTTTATGACTAACAGTGTTTGTTTCATTTAATTAATATTAAACTTCATTTTTAATATTCAATCTTCCTCATATTTATTAGTTTGTATAATAAAGAATAAAATACTTAAGAAAATATTATTTGTATCAAGGTTCAAAATTCCATTTTCCATTTCCGTTCTGGTCATTGATTATTTTAAAATTTCCAATTCCGTTTTGGAAATTTTCGAAGTTCCGCTTTAATTCCAGTTTTCTAATTCTGGTAATTTTTTTGCTTTAATTTTCTATATATGTTAATAAATATCTGATACTTTAATAAATATAGTACATTTTTTCCATTACATATAAAATACACACTTTAATTAAAAAATCCATTATGTAAGATTATGTATTGTTCATTTGAGATTTTAAAACTTTGATTAATTTTGAAAATTTTGATTTTTTTTATTATGATTCGACGTAAATTAACAAAAGTATAACAACTTTTTCATGAAAATACATGATTTCTTCTCTATTTATTTATTGTCCCGATTAATTTGTTTTCTTTTCTAAATTACTATATGTTTGTTGTATTTTTAAAATTTTTAATAGTTTTTTTTTCAATATTTGAAAAGAAAATCCAAGATTTATACCAAACCGAAATTTTGATCGGATTCCATTCCATTTATGAGCGGAACAGGAACGGAATTAACGTAATAACCGAAATTCCACCGGAATTTTGAACCATGATTTGTGTACATCTTATTATACATAAACGACTATTACTTGATAAATAATGAAATAATTTTTAGTGTTTTCCAGTTTCCTTCTCCATAAAATTTCAATTGAATCTCAAATTATCTAGTGGAAATGGAAAGACTGAGTATAATGTAAGTAATGTAGATAGAAGGTTTGAAAAAATAGATTGACTGTTAAAATTTCTTATCAAGAGCTAGAGACGACAAATGAAAAGATAAATTTAAACTTTCCTGTGTAGTAAAAGTATTTGATTACTCTAAATCACTTATACATCCATTCACAGTTCTAATTGTGAACATTCAGCTGAAGTATAGGTTATCCAAACATGCCATATGCTTCTACCAACGAAAGACCTTAAGCCTTACTTGTCGTTTCAGTTGCTAAATGCAAGCAAAGCACTGCACCAACAAGCTCATACCTGTAGAATTAGGAAAATGAAAAAATTCTTTGCATGTTTTATTAAATTATTAATCACAAAGCTGAATGATAAAGTAATTTCCAACCAGGCTGAATGATAAAGTTCAATTTTACGAAAATTAGTAGTTTGGATGTTGATTATAGCTGCATGATCTATCTTATTATACAGAGAAAATTTTCATGGAAAATTGATTTTCCCGACATCTTCCAAAATATAAAGCTATATAGGTTTGAGACAACTTATGCAACTATCCTCACATTCAACATCAATGCCAAAAGAACACCACTTTCACCATATTCCATGATCGATAATCCCAAATTCGTAATAAGCATATTCGTGTAGCAGTTGAAATCACATATCTGTTTTTATCACATACTACAAAGACTAACTCAACATACCATAGCATTATAAATGGCAAGAAGACCTCATATGCTTAAGTAATTGAGATAATAATAATAAAATATATAAAAGAACATGGCTAACTCATTTTTTAGCACTAAGCATTCTACTGGCCACCTCAATCTTCAATGCGGTGAATGCTATTGATCCTAACATCCTCATCCATTTCTCAGTTCTACCATCTTTAAATCCTGACATACTAGCAAGCCGGTATGTCTGGGTTTAAAGATGGTGTAATTGAGAAATCAGTGAGGATGTTAGGATCACCAACATTCACCACATTGAAGATTGAGGTGAAGTATTTCACGCGCACTGGCCTTCATCGACTTGAAAAGGACAACCCAACAGTAAAGTTTATTGTTCTCGTGCTTCAGCGTGCATGTAGTATATGTTAATTAGAAATCTTGTTAACACCCTAAAGGAAGATTAGAGGAGTGAACGACCTCTTCGAAACCAATTTTAAATTGGTTGAAATAATCTAAGGTTGTAACCTAATGGGATCTAAAAGGAGTTTTAACCGAGTCGAAAGAGTCCTGCTCCTTCAAAAGGAACCCTTTCGATAGGAATTGATGGGTGTATTCCATAACCAAAACCATATGTAAGTAGTGAATCAGACACTATGCATTGGAAAGTACCATGTATTTTCTTTATTGATGGTTTTCATGAATACAAGGGCTTAAGTATTACAATAAAGTGAAATCCCTAATCAAATTTACAAATTAGAGTTTACAAACTCCAGAAAAGAATAAGTGTGGAAAGGATGAATTCAGATCCCTAAACAACACCCCTTGGGTCTTATTTATAGGTGCAGGTTAGACCATTTCGCATCAATCCTTTCGACTTAGTCGAAAGGGTGCCTTGATGACCTTCCTCCGCTATTGAATCCAGAGTGCCTCTCTAATGTTGCTTTCAAATGGGACATAGATGCCTTCGACTCCATCAGAAGGTATAAGAGTGCCTCTTATCGTTGATTAATGTGGAAGCAATGCTGGTCACATGTTAAACCAATTCGAAAGGCTAGTCTTTGCAAAACCATGCTACCGAAAGGGATATTTTTGGTAGAATCTTCTCCCGTGGAAAGTAGACAGTGGAGGAACCAACCATTTCGAAGGGTTTGATATATGCAGAAGGAGTAATGTCAAAACAAGCTCTTATTTTTGTCCCTTGCAGAAGCAATCGATGCATGCAGTGCCAATTTAGCGACTTCAGTTCCTTCAAAGGCGTTGTACTCCTTCGATACCTCCGAAAGGTAGCTTTCACTAATGTAGTTGTCTCTTGCAAATCCCCTTTTAATGCATGCAGAATCAACTATTATGGAAGAGATCAACTGAAGCAAAAGGGTGGTTTTGTCCCCTTTCGACCTCTACGAAAGCCGATGGTACATCAAGTACTTGCTGTGACGACCCAAAAATCTGTACCCTTTGAATCTACAATAAATCACACATGTACAACCCAAAAAGCACAGACCGACGGAAAGTCAGGAGAAAGAAAAGAAGAGAGAAGAAGAGAAGTAAGAGAGAAGATAGAACCAAATAGAACAATACAGAATCTCATATCATTGCGGAAAACATATAATATCATATCAATGATCTTTACAAAACAGAAACTGTGTATATATATGTATATATATCAATCAGAGTTCAACAATCAATCAATAGTTATCAGCCTGAACAGTTATAATAACCTGTCCTCTCAAATGCTGATAATATACAACAACGAAAAAATCACAGCGGATAATCAAGCAAAATATATACTTCCATACGAAAATGAAGATCTCCAACTCTCCTGCTGAAGCTCCAATGGCACCAAATCTGAACCTATAAATATACTCGGTCTGACCTGAGCATTGGAAGGGAAGAATGCCCGGATCAGTCTGGTAAACCAGCGTGAGAAACACACTCAACTGAATTTATTAAATTACCAAACTTTTCCTTAGTTTTTCAAAACAAAAGTTTCTCGTAAGACACGACCACACATAAACACGGACATGTTTTTACCTTACGATAACTAAAACAATTCATATCAAATCATCTGATATTATTATAGTATCTACTATATACAAATAATATTAATCATAGCCGAAATTGTTAGATTGATTAAATTTCAGCACATAGCCCAATTGGGTAATACAATCAAAATGGCGGGAACGTAGTGGACTTTGGATTTCCATACAAATGACCAAGTGAAGGAACTACCTTCCAAAGGGGTACACCTCTAGATGGATGCGGCGAGGCACAAAACATCTGCCCTCTACCAACACAAGACCGGGCCACCTCTGTAACTAGATGGTACCGAATATGTCATCCTTCGGTCGTTATCGACTTTTACCGAGGGCCATCTAGCATACAAACCACAATAATCAGATACACGATGTCATAGCATGTAAAGATATATCTAGAAGAGAATGATCGTATCCTAATAGGAGCAACCCACTTGGTCTTGCTGCATGTAACCCTGATTGGTCATTTCCAGTTGACGAGGCTAGAGGTAATGATTACCTTTTACAATCACATATCACATCACTTTGAATGGCACACGGCCATTTCCGTTGATTACTAATTGCCTTCCGCAAAAGTACAACCCTTAAGCTCGTATGACTCAAGGAGGGTGTTAAGCTAAGAGAATTTGCCTTCTCCTCCACTACCGATGTACGTTTGTAAAAATCAACGTACGTAATCTGTAGAAATGCAATGTCAGACAAATATCCATACAAGTTGTCCAGAAATAGGACAAACCGAAGGTACTTTCCTACCATATCCTGTTGGGAAATCCCTAGGATTAGTAGCAAATAGTTCTCGCATTGGATATTTCATAATGAAGAGACCATCACCACTGGATGTATATTGGGATTTTAACCCCAAACGATCAACAAGCAGTCCGCCACTATAAAACTACAGAATATCAATATCATCACAAAGCAACCTGCACAATCGCCGCATATACGTTGGTCCGAAGTGGTTTTCAGATAAATCTGACCCCGGTCTCTTCGCACCAACAACGCAAAAGCGTTTCTCAACCTCACATAGCAACTAAGTCACATAGACTTATCACGTCTCTAACTTTAAACTTGTTATCCTTCAGGCCAAGAAGGAAGCTCGATAGATTGGAGTAATACTTCGCACTATACGAATCAACATCCTCAACACAAACGATATCAAGCCTACACAGAAGGCTACGTACTAGGTGTACGACTAAATAGTTCCCACATCAAGTCGAGTAACTAAAATATGGCCAATACTTGATTGTCAGTTATTTAACTATCGAAGCAAACAAACAAATATTTAGCACTATAAACAATCACTAGGCCCTTCAATCAATCTTTCATTTATTAAATCATTTGCCAAATATTCACTTCAATTTATCTTTAAAAAGATATAATCTCAAAACCATTTCACTTCTATATTGGAAAACATTTCCAAAAACTTATTTAACAATAAGTAATTCACAATTCAGTTTATTTTCAACACTTGGAAATATTCCATATACTTAAATCACGATTAAGTATATATTTTATTCCATAAGAAAAACGTTCTTTTAAACATCTTTTATTTGGATTAAAACGAATGTTGCATAAAACATCATTACGACAACCCAAAATCACTAGTATAGGGATTCAAAAATAAGATAGATATATAAATCCCAATACTATACAAAAACATTTCCTTTTGAAAATCATTTACTATAAAAACATTGTTGTAGTCCATCATTTCCTTACTTCTCGGAACATCTATTTCAACAATGAATGTTGAAATCTATGTATTCGATACTAATACATTTTAAAACAACTTTAAATCATTTTACTCTATTTAAAAATATCACATCTCAATACATTCATTTTATTCAAAGATTTATTATTCACTGCCCAAAATCGTGAATATAAATCGTTCACCAAATTCAACATTTCTACACATTTATTAAAGATAATCCACTGTCCAAAATCGTGGATATAAACCCCAACCAAATTCTTTATTATTACAACATTTAATTTAAAGGATAATTCACTGTCAAAAATCGTGAATATATCTGCTTTATTGAACTTTCACATTTAACTTATCAAATTCAATTAATTTTGGATTTATAACATAACGTTTATAAATCACATTTATGTTTTGTAAAAACTTCAATCTATAAAATCACTTTATAAACCAATTACATTTATAACTCAATTTTATACAAAATAATCCATATTATAAGTTAACAACTTATAATTCATTTATTTACAAAGTTCATTTATTTTATAACTTCACAAATTCACAAATCCTATTGTTTTATAAAATCCATTTATAACTCCATTTTAACATTTACAAAACTCATTTATAACTTCATCGCTTTTGATTTATAAAAATTCAATTTTATAAATCTTCTTTATAAACCATTTATAATGATTTCAAAAATCTCCATTTAAACCACTTTACAAATTAATCAACTTTATATTTCAGAAACTGATTTCGATTATATTTCACAAAAACCATAATTTTTATAACATAAAAATTATAACTTTATTTATTAAAAATAAATTCCTTTTACTTAACAATTCAAAATTCAAAAAAATGTATATATTCAAAATTACTTGAAAATTCGTTTAAATTCGAAATCATCACTTAAATATTTTTAAATTATCAAAAATAGGCCCAATGCTACAACAACACTAAATACATCAATCACGACATCCAAATCATCATATATCATATGAATACAGCACACACACACACACACAGATATATATATATAAATCAATACTGATTAGGAATCCAGTTGGATCCCTCCAACCTGTCACCTGCAACAAATATACATATTAGAAATATATGTACAATGTTCGCTTCGAGGCAGACACGCGTACAAAGGGTCATCCCTCATACACGGGAACGTATAGGGTCATTTGCTCCGCTAAGCAGGTATATATCCAAATATCGATCAATATATCATATATCTTCCAAATAATCATTAATCATCATATAATAAATTATTTCTCACTTATATAAAAATATCAGTGAGTCAGAAAAAGTGAGTTGTACTCACAATGCATCCAGTAGCAGTTGTAGTGTTTTATTCCGAATAAAATTAAACGAGCGTTTAATTTTACCAAAAATTCACACCAGCTCCAATCAACTCCAAACCAGCTCTATATAACAATCTTCCCCTTTGAATGGTTTGAGTCTAACGTGTCTGGTTTATTGTTGATTTATACCATCCAAAAAGGCATGTCGTTACATAAGAGGGGAATAAAAAGAAAATAGGTTAAGTGTTTTGGTGACTTTTTTTTATATAACCCTATAAAATAAAAGAACAAAATGACTATGTTTACTATTTACATCTCAAAATCAATTTCTTGAGCCACTAAAATGCTTTGAGCCACCAAGATGTCCAAGCAAGGATAGACAAGATGAGTGTGCCTAGATTTGCAAAGATTTGTGATTGTCGGTAGTTTGCTGCACAAATTTTTTTTATTAATTTAAAAATATGTCATTACAAATTGAGTCATTTAATTAAAATTTGAATTTCTTATTATTTATTATATTTGAAACATTTATTATTGTAAATAAATTTACAAAAAGAATTCACCATTGTCATTTATTAATTAAAAGGAGTCAAATAAGATTATTCAATCCATTTAATTAATACTTAATGCATCAAATAATATTTAATTCACAATACAAATATTTAACGATCGCTATATTTGAATTTAAGTTATTAAATTTTGAAATTCAATTGTTTAAATATTTAAAATTAATTATACCTTTAAAATTAAATGGAAAAAATTCTAGTTGGTTACATTCTCCCTCCTTAAAAGAATTTTGTCCCCGAAATTGCCAAGGAAAGAAATGTAACCAAACCCTTTAGTTTAAAAACTACTAATTAAATGAGTTACTAAACTATTTACTTAATTAATTCTCAAATATTGCATAATATTTCACCGGCACCTACTTTGCACGGCTCGATCGAAAAAGCTACAAACTTCCACTATGGACCGTAAACCAATCAAAAGAAAACAAAGGCCAAGTGCCTTCCATACCCGAGGCATAAAATCATCAACCAATTTTAAGTTTCTAAATCTACTACATACCTTTTTGCATTTTATTTATATTTTGCAAGCAACTTATTATCTCTATGCTAATGTGGGTGCGTAAGAAATCAAGTAGGAATCTCTTGCTTACTTGTACTGACACAATCCAAAAGAGTCATACTGATAAAAGAGAGAAATACTAGCTATCTCTATCATAAATTCAAATAGCGTAAACAATGTAATAATCATATGCAACAAGGTAATAGGAAGCAACAGACAATAATGAGGCAACCCTACATGCAAAAAAACTAGCATGATATAAATCTACATACAGCTCTAGTATGAAATAAAGCTACATGCAACCAAAAACAACGTATCGACATATGCAACAAAATTCAGAAAATATTCTATAACAAATGTTATGCATCCAATGTTTCAAACTATAAATTTAGAACCAAATGCCTAGGTTTTATATTCAAAAAATATGTTCTAAAACTCCCTCAAAAAGAAATATATCAAAACTAGATCCAACATGACTAGGAAGGTGCGTACCCCTTCCGAGCATGGTATGACTCTAATAAAAAACAATGGAGCAAATACACCTGGCAAGTCCCAAAATGGGAAAACTCCCAATCGTGCTTTGATTTTAGTCATTCATTGCAATAAATATAAATATTTTTATAACACTGTGCAAATATCTATTGGAACAAATTCCAATTTTTATCGAAATAATAGTATTTGTCAAATACCTCAAATCATACTATTATTATTTCTTTCCACACTCATTCCAAAAATTCTTTTAAAACAATTTCAAAACCACGAGGATTTATGTCCTAATAAACAACCATTCAAAAACCTCTGTTTATATATTCAAACTTTATTAGTTATGGTATATACATCACATAACCAATCAAATCAAATCAAACCAAATTCCGTATAGGAATAATCTAACAATATCAATCAATCAAATTCCATAGGGAAAACTCTAACACTTAACTAAGTACCAAATGACTAGCAACCAGATTTAGAATTTTGCTTAAGTTCACTTATTTTATTAAGTCACATACTAAGTGTACAATTATATTAAGTCTGTATGATATAAATCATCTATGCATTATATTTGATCTGATCACTTGCTCGGATATGTAGACACTTACTTTGAAACTAGTATCGCTCACTCGATCTCCCTTAGAGCGGACTCCGATCAGATTTCATGATCAGAGACTTCTGTTCTCCTTACATAGCCATAAACAATAATAGAAAATTTCAGTATCATATCGAGAATTCGAATCAAGTGTTCGTTAACAAGGATCAATTGGGAGATCCTTTTTCGAACTGGTGTGAATTAGCCCGAAGCTATGTATCTGAATCCTAGATCAGAAACCGTGTAAATAAAATTGTGATGACCCGGAATTTTCGAGCATTTAAAATTGGAATATTTAATTGATTTTAAATATTCAATAGAGTAATTTTAACTTGAATTCAAATATCACAATTTATTTGATGATTAAAGTATTAAATTAAGTAATTTGAAGTTGAGTAAAATGTTGCATCTGGAGTTCAAAGCCTGCTAAAAAAAATTTGAAGGCTTATAAAATTTATATTGATAATACTGAAGATAATAGAAGTGTTAAAATTGAATTCGTAAGTATTTTGTTAAGTTTTGAAATTATATCGTTTAAATTGAATTTAAAAATAGCCTTTCGAGGCACAGTCGCGGAATTTGACGAAACCAGTTCCATTGGGTCCGTAATATTGAATTATTATCGGGTTTCAAATTTCGTAGTAATTGGAGTTGTTGTGTGAGCATACGATATATAAACTTATTGAAATTTATATTGACACGAATTGAATTTAAATAATATATATATAATAATAATCATCTTCAGCGGTAATTCTTTCCCATCAGCCTGTTCCCTTTCTACGTCAAAACTTTTTGCCTTCACTATAGGCTTCCTTTGTACACTTCCTCCATTTCAATCACTTCCGGCCTTCTTTTGTTTTCATCAACATAGCCGAGCATTTTAACTTTCACAAAAAAAAGAAACGAAAATGGCAGACACGATCGCGACCCCCTTTCTATTCGAAACCCTTTCGAATCAAACTAATATCAAAGTTCAGAAACAATAAGAGCTCAATTTCGGTGATGGCCGCGATTAGGGTTTTGAGTTGCAATTGTCATGGGAGCTCGGCGTGATTTGGTCACTAGTTGGAGGCGATGAAGCACGCGATTTTGGTGGTTCG
This sequence comes from Allium cepa, assembly GCA_030765085.1. Lineage (NCBI taxonomy): Eukaryota > Viridiplantae > Streptophyta > Magnoliopsida > Asparagales > Amaryllidaceae > Allium > Allium cepa. The sequence goes on from CM060931.1 coordinate 814,922,187, forward strand.
CGAGCTCGCCGATGCATAGGAAGGTTGCAATCGTCAGGTGGGCGTCACATTCTTTGGCGGCTTGCAATTTGAAGTGCAAGAGGAGGATGGGAACGGGAACACGGGGATTTGTGCTTGTGTGTATCGGAATTAGAACAGCGGTTGACCATCTGAGGTGAGGCATCGGCGGCTCTGGAGTTCGATGGTGGAAGTGGGGTCGCAGCAGAGTAAGTGGTGGCGGGCCAACGTTATGGAGCGGTTCGACGAGTTCCAGTCGCGATGGGCTGAGGTATTCTTTCCTTTCGATTCAATAAAATGTATTTTACATTTTAAAATTTATAGTTGTTTAGAATATTAGTGAAGTAAAAATGTTTATAGGAATATATACAAACATATACAGAATATTTAGCTTACTGTTATTATATATTTAGATCAGAAAACAGAGAAAATTTTATATTAACAGTAGAGAATTTATTTTGGTCGTTTGCTGTAATATATAAGTTTATATAAAGTGGGAATTTGAATTTATATAGATTTTCAAGTATATTCGTAGTTTCAATAAAATAAAATATATATTCATATTTTAGTTTACTAGTTATTTCAAAATAATTTATAAAAGGAAGATTAGTTTAAACTATAAGTATTTGTTTAGAATAAATTATTTGATAAAGTTAGATCACTGGTTAATTAAATTTATCAGATGAAAATTGATTATCGAGTTAATTCAAATATTAATAGATTGTATACCGTTTATACAAGGTCTGAAAATCGTAAGGAGACTAATTAGCGTAATAAACTTATACTAATTATTTTTAAAACAAAGGGATTTTTATAGGAAAATTATTAGTTAAATTAAAATTAATAAATAGTAATGGATTATATGATTATCTCAGATATTAATAAATTATATAATATTTTATTCAAGGTCAAAAATCAAGAAAAGCAAGGGAATTTTGAAGTGAATGGCAAATGTAAAATCAAAGGTGAGTTAGTCTCACTCGGCTAAATTTAAATTTAAATGATTAAATTTAAATTTAAATGATTAAATTTAAATAATTGTTTGAATGGTTAAATTGATTGCTGTGCTATAGTATGGTACAATTTGGAATTGGTATTTTATATTGTGCTAACATCAGTGGATGCAGAGAAAACAGGTTGGAGGATTCCTCAACATTTATTTAAATTATTTAATGCCCCCTGTTGTGATTACTTGATTATTCTATGATGAATTATATTGAAATATTGAATGCTATGGTTCGATTGGATATAAGTGGGTATAACGAATTACCAAAAATATATAAATTAGATTTGGAAAGAAAATAAAAGAAGTGAATTTGTAAGTAAAATAATTATAGAAATTTAAATAAATTTAATAATGAATTGGAAAAGAAATAAAGTGAATTTAAAATTCTAATAAATAAATCTTGAGTATGGAAAGGAAATTTTGAATAAACGGAAATTTAGTAAATTTTGAACTTCAATGTTACTATTTAAAAGAACATAGCATTTATTTTAAACTAAAGATTTGAATTTTGAAAAGAAATAAGAAGAAATTGGGAATAACCTAAAATTTGTATACTTCACTTAAAAGATTTGAAATCAAAAGGATATAATAATAATAACAAAGTCCATAGTTAATGAATTTTGAAATGAACTGAGTAAGTAAAGAAATTTATTTCAAATGGAATAAATTGGGAATCAATTTGGAAAATTGATTTAAGTGATTGAGATTCGAAATTCTCCCTGGATAACTAAGTATGTTTTCAAAGTAAATTTTTAAACATAATTAAAAGTTTTAAAGTTGTTTTAAAAAGTATGTTTTGAAAAATTTATTATTTCTAAATATTTAAATTCTAAAAGTAAGTATTTCCTTTAATCTATTATAGCAGTAATTATTTAAAGAGTGAGTTAGTATCTTGTTTTTAAAAGTGAAAATCTAGTTTTATATTTTATTAAGTAACCTTATTTTCAAATATTCATATAGTATGTATTTTGACAAATTATTGAAGTAGTTTACCTTAAATACTTTAAAGTATCTTTTGAAGTAAAGTGTTTTAAATTATTTTAAAAATCTAGTTTTGTGCTTCGTGATTTCAGTGGAGATAGAAAATATTTGGGAAAGTTTATTCTGAAAAAGAAAGATGGTTTTTGAAACTGTTTTGAAGGGTTGAAAATAGAAATATTTCTTGTGAAGATATTTTGAGATTGATAAATAATTTGGGAAATTATTTATTGTTGGATGGTTATGTGTGAATATTAATTGATAGTTAAATAACCGACTATCAATATTGGACAAATGCGTTGATCATTTCGAAGAGACCGGGATCGAGATTTATTTCTCGAAAACCACTTCGATCCGGTTTGTACGTTTCGTGGAAAATGATTTTGGATTCGATGATGGAGCAGTGAAGTACAAGGGCTAGTCGCTACTAATCCTGAGGATATTTCCAAAATTGATATAGTAGGAACAGTGCCTTCGGTTCCGTTTGAACCCGGGATGGACTTGTATGGATGAATGCTTTCGGAACATCGTCAGGTGGACGATGGGCATTCTAAGGGATATGTTCTATAAAGGTAACGCTTAGCCTCAAGCCTCATCAACCGAGAATGACTGAAAATCAGGGGTTATGCAGCAAGGCTAGGTGGGTAGCATCCAAGCAGGGTGAGGTCATTCCCGTCTGGATGTCCCTTTTTATTTCGGCTTAGTGGGCCGTTGCTGATCCCAACCGCGGGGTGATCTCACTCGGGATTATCCAGTAAGGGGTAGCCTCGGTCTTGTGTTGTAGAGGAGCGGGCGTACTCCTCGGTACTGTGATCTAGGCCACGTACTGTGACAGGTGGTATCCCAGTGCCTAGTCATTAGTTGGAAATCCATTCACCCTACGAGCCTTGTACGAATTTTGTTTGTATTACCCACTCTGTGGCTAGTAGCTAGAATTTAATCATGTAACAATTTCGGCTATTGTACAAGTATTTGTATATATACCCTATTATAATATCAGAGGATTTCTATGAAAAAAATGTTTTAGCTATCGTAAGGTAAAAACCCGACATGTTTATTTGTGGAGTGGTCTTACGAGATGCTTTTTTTTTCAAAAGGATTTTTGAAACTTTAATAATCAATTGGGTGTGATTTTCTCACGCTGGTATTCCAGACTGACTCGGGTGTTATTTAACTGTAATGCTTGGGTCAGACCGAGTATTATAGGATATAGGATATGGTGCTCTGGAGCTCCGAAGACGAGCTGGATGACGATACGTACTTTAGTACTTGTTTATATATATTCCGCTGTGTGAGTAGCTGTGTATCCATTTGTATGATATTGATGTTGAGCTGTGATTGATGTACTCTGGTGATGTAATATATAAACAGATACATTTGATTTTTGAGTAAAGATCATTATTATCTATTATATTTTATTCCGCTACGATGGTTAGATTCTGTTGTTGTTTTCTATTTTCTTCTTCTACCTCTTTTTTTTCAACCCAAATGGTTCATATTTCTGTACTACTTGAGTTGATTTAGGCAGAATAGTGTTTACTCAAGGGGTACGGATTTGCGGGTCATTACACTTGGTATCATAGCTTAGGTTGGTGATAACCTTGGCTCTGTTGGGAATTACTCATAAAATAGAGTCTATAGTACTCTAGAATGAGTTTGAGCGTATCAATAGATATGAGCGCGTATTTGTTAGTGAATATAAATTATTTTTATATTGTGTTGATTAGTTTGTTGAGTGGCATATGAACCTTCGTCGGCACAGTCTGGACAACTGTATCGAAGGGGTTTCTAAACCCTTGAATAGAACAATTGATACGGTATCGTTTTAAATATGGGTGAATGAAATAATTTTACCCAAAAATTTATTTTTTGATATAAGGAAAAGTTTTTCTTAAACAATTTAGCTAATATATGGTTGCTTGGATGTTAGGAATGATGATGTTTAAATTATTATCCTTATTGTATGGAAATTTAACTAGAAGTTGAAAGTATAACTAAAGATAAAGGAAAATAAATTCATTTATAAAAGGAAATTTATAAATATAATTTAACAACGTGATTTATAAATTGAAATATGATCAAATTATCATATGGGAATTTATACAAATGAATTATAGTTAAAATTAATTTAAGCAGGATTTGGAAATTTAAATTCTAGAGATTTGGAAGTATTTTGAAGATAAATAACAGCATTATTGTTTTAGAGACATTTCTGAAAGAAAATTTGTTTTAAATGGATTTTGAAAGTGATATAGCATTGAAATAACTTGGATTATTGGAAAATATTTCTGATGATGACGGCCGCATCATCAGTATTCATTTTCAAATTTCAAGTGACGGATTGCTGCCAAATTGATTTGTTTAGAAAAGCTTATTGTTTTTGAAATATTTCTAAGGAAATTTGTTGGAAATAAAAACCAGGATTGGTTTAAAATTTTTGAGAAGTGTGATTTTGAGATGTTGAGATTTGAAAATGATTTGAAACCAAAAGCCATGTGTTTAAAAATCCTAATGAGATAGGTTGTAAGCCTATAAATTAAGATAATTTTTAAATCAGGAAGGAAATATAAGCTTTGAATGTTGGAATTTAAATCTAAAGTAAAAAGTTAAAAATAAGATTAACTTGGATTGGTGAAGAAAATTGAATCGAATTGGAATAAAATTCAGTTGAATTATGGGTGATATTGAATGGATTAGATTCTTACCTGAATAAATGGAAAATAAGTGAGATAAAGATTGAATTGAAATAAATAAATCAGAATAACTTATAAAGGAATTAAAAATGCATGGAATAAAAATATGCTTGAGTTATAAATGAGCGTAAATCTTGAGTTAAAAATAAAGATGAATATATATTCAAGCCTAGAATGAATGGAATTGTGTAAATAATAAGTTGTGACTTATAAAACTAAAAGTGGGATAGAAAACTCAAAATAAATATTGTTTGATGATTTGAAAAATAAAATAAAAATCCAAACTTGAATTATAAAATAAATTTGGACATAAGAAAATTAAATGAAGTGATTTTGAGATTTAAAATCAAGTATTGAATTATAAATAGGAAAGAACTATTTAGATAATGAAATATGTAAATGGAACCTAATGTAGTTAAATAGAAACTGAATTGGTGAGTTGATATTGAAGTTTGGAAATAAAACTCAAGTTATAAACCAAATTCAACTTGAATCGTCAGTAAAGTAAATGTAATTGAATTGTGAGTAATAAAATTGGATGGTAAATTAAAAGTAAATGGTGGAATCAGAACTTGAGTTATTAATTGAAATTTGACTTGAAGTGTTAACAATTAAATATAATTGAAATGTATCGAATAAAAAAGAAATTGAATTAAAATAGTAATGGTTTGAATTGCAAATAAAATCCAAATAAATGGAAATAAATTGGAAATGGCCTTGTAATTTATTTGAATGAACTGAGAATGAATCGAATTTGGAAATTTAAAATTTATAATAACTAATAAAATAAATTTGTAGTTTGAAATGAGATTGGATTAAAATAGAATCATGTTAAATTGAAAAGGGAAATTTATTTGCAAAATGAAAATGAGCTTAAGTATAAAATTTAAGTAAATTGAAGTAAATTAACTTAAGCTGAATGGATGGAGGAGAGTTGAATCGAAATCAACTTAAACTAGGGTTAATGATATTAGGTTGGATTTAAAGCAAGTGAAAATAAATTTAAATCGAAATAAAATTCGGTGAGTTATAAATAATATTTAACGGAATGAAATTCTTAATTAAATAATTGTAAACCATTTAAATTATTAAGGAATTGAAATAACTCGGTGATAATGAGAAAAATAGAATGTTTTCAAGTTAATAGAATGGATTTAAATGAATCGCAAATGAGTAGATCGTGAATAAAATTGAAATGGTTATTGAATGAAATAGCCTGGATTGTTTTCGAGCTAAATAAAATAGTTTGGAATAAACAAATATGGGATGAAATGCAAGTTAATGGATTCAAATTTAAAATGCAATGAAAATGAGAATATATGGATTGTGAATAAATTTAAAAATGGAATAGAATTAAGTATAAATTGAGTTGAAATCAATTTAAATTGGTTATAAAACATAAGTACTTATTTATTCACATAGATCTTGTCAAATTCCATAGAATAAATTGTCATTTGATGTAAATGGAAGTAATTAAATTGCTATGAATTGGTAGGAGTAAAATAAATTGATTTTGAGATCAATTGAATTAAATATGAGTTCATTTTTCTTAAAATAAATTAACGTAAGCTCGTGAGTTGTTAACCATTCGGATTAAGTGAAACGATGTGTGATTATATGTAAGCAATTAAAATTAATGTTGGAATATTTAAATTGCTTATAAAAAGTGTTTAATGTGCATTGCTGTTAGAATTCATGTGTTTAACTATTGCAAATAAGTGAAATATTGTTAAACTTCATATATTTGGCACTTACATGTTTAAATTGAGTAAGTACAGGTACTGGGAAGCCGTGTGGCTGGATTTTGGGCACGCTAACTGCTAAATAAATAAGTTGTTTGCTTAAAAATGCTAAATAAGGTACGCCTACGCAATAAAAATAGGAAATATGAACTGTTTTTGGTTTTCCCGACCGGGTGGGTCGATGTATATATATTTATATCTTTTGTCAAATTGCAAAAGCTCCTCGGTACAAAGGAGACTCTACCAAAAAATTTTGAAATTTAGGAAGTTAGAATTTTTTTTGAAAATTTTTGAAAATTTTGTTAAGGACAAAACGATTTCAAACTGGAAATTGAAATAGATTAGTAAATAAAATTGATTTGAAATAATGACATGAATTAGTTATAAATTAAAAAAAAATTCAGAGTTAAAGATGAATAAATTTATATGGAAATGAAAGAATCAATTTGAATAGAAATAGATATAAACTAAAGTGGTAAGGTGAAAATAAATAAAGAAGCATATAAAATGCTTATACTAACTTAAGAAAGGAATGGTGAATTCTTAATTGGAAATTGATATTACAAATATATTCTAAGTTAATATTTGAATGAATAAATATTGGCATTTTGTAAGGAAGTCGATAAAATGTTATTGGAATGCTGTGCTTGGATATTAGTACTAAGCAGGATATGCAGGTATTATAAAGAGAAAAGAGAATTGATTTTGATTTCAGAAAGATAAAATTGAAATGCTTGACAAAAAGTTATGTGTTTAAATTTCTGTGAAATTTGATTGGGTTTTTGGATCTAGCCACTTGGCTTTTTGTTTTATTTTGGAATTTGGCAGCCCGTAGAGGCCTTTTGTAGTTGTACCGAGCTAGCCGCACAAATGAGAAGCTGGGAAAATTTTTCGGAAATCTAGAGAGTTAGAAATTTGTGAGAAAATTTTGATAATTTAAATTTGGATTTAAATTTGAATTAGTATAGTAAATAATGTTGTTTGAAAACTATGGAAGGTTTTGGGAAGTTGGTTGAAGTAATAGTGGGTCTTTAATAAAAGATATGTTGTGGCACATTGATAAAACTGTTAGTTTTGAAGAAAAAAATGGGTATTGGACCATTCTTCCTAATTAGTAATTTCGGGGACGAAATTCTTTTAAGGGGGAGGAATGTGATGACCCGGAATTTTTGAGCATTTAAAATCAGTATATTTAATTGATTTTAAATATTCAATAGAGTAATTTTAACTTGAATTCCAATATCACCATTTATTTGATGAATAAAGCATTAATTAAATAATTTGAAGTTGAGTATAATGTTACATCTGGAGTTCTAATGTGACGCCCCACCTCTATACCCACGCTAGCCAAGAACATTACGGGGAATGCTGTCAACAAGCATGGAGAATAAGGCTGTTGAGGAGCGACCATCCATGTAATTGCTTTGTGCGAGCACCGATATGTCAGATAGTATAACATGCATTTTATTTCAAGAGGAAATCCGACATACCGATACAAACACAAAGCTACTACACAGTGGCTATAATAATCTTTGGAAACGAATATAGAAATAAGCATAACATAAATCAGTCACAAACAATTCATATCACAAAGGCGGAAATAGATATGAATATTACACTAGGAAGTGTACATTAGAGTAGTGGTCTAAAAAGATCCACAATATCACAAAAGAATAGTTACAAGAACTACACAAAAGAATAAGTATACATTATGGAGTCAATATCTCGAATGTATACAACAAAAACTACTAATCTAAGTAGTTAACCAAAAGTCTGAGAAATCGATCCCAAGAGAGAAGTCAAGCAGAAGCACCTTTAACATCTCGGTCTGACCCTAGTATTATTTAATAAGAAAATAATAAACGGATCAGCCTAACTATAAATATCAGATGAAACGATATAGAATAAGAGATATGACTAAACACATAATAATCACAATTTCAAGCTGTGATATACATAGGTAATTGAAAATCTACGAGAGATGAATCAATATCACCAAATCTACACAAGAATCAAAGAAATGCCATACTCCTTATGTCGTTTATCAAACCACAAATATTGACGATTTTATCAATGTCAATCACAAAAGTTAATGACACACAAATTCACCTATGCACAAATATTGATAAAACTTATCAATGGAAATCATGAAAATTGGTGAAGCACAAATTCTAGAAATTATCTCAAGAAATCCAGTAAATGACACACAAATTCACCTATGCACAAAAATTGATAAATCATATCAATAGAAATCACAAAAATAGGTGAAGAAGAAAATCTGAGAATTCGACACACGAAATCCAGAAATCACAAAAGTCAATGACACACAAATTCACCTATGCACAAAAATTGATAAATCATATCAATAGAAATCACAATAATAGGTGAAGAAGAAAATCTTAGAATTCGACACACGAAATCCAGAAATCACACAAAATAGGGGGGGAGGCCTATCACACGAACGGGAGCATGAAAACTCACCAACAGCTGTAACACATGAACGAGAAGCTATCTCATGGTAGCTAGCCATTAATTTGACACACGAATTGTCCGAAGACCTAACACACGAATGGTCCAAAGACCGTGGATTGCTACCCCACCAATTTGAGTCGAAACTCCACAAAACGGGGTTTAATCTCCCGCGCAGTCAAAGAGACATCGCACATTGCTAGTCTAAATCACAAAAATGATCGTCATGATCATCGAGAAGTGTCAATTACACTAAGCTAGTAAATATATGAGTTTAGCTTCATGCCCATAACCACTTGCTTAACTTAAATATTTACGAACAAACTGTAGATCTCCACTATAAAATTGTCACAAGAGATTCAATCGAACAAGTCCAAGAATTAACCGACAAAGTGAACGCAAGCGTTTCATACCACTTGTTTTACTAAGTCGTTTAATTAGATTTCTCATACGAGTGAGGTAAAGGTTTATATATATACTAATAGATTGGAAAACGGTTTTATAAACGAATTTGTATTAAAATAGTATTGAAATCATTTGAGGAAAGAGTTTTGATATTTACTACTAGTATAGAAAACCTTTATATTTTTAAAGTGACAAAACACAAAGAAGATTGTAGGAACAATCAATCACAAAGATTCACATTCGAAAATGTGAATAAAATCCAAAGAAATCGATATAAAATCCATCAAAGTGGATATATCTAAAATTCCCAAAGAAAAGGTCATCAAAGTCGATAATAAATGACAACAACAAAAGGGAGACCACACGAATCGATTAAAGTTGGATATTCAAACGGATTAGCAAAATAGGCTAATCTGGCAAAAATCATCAGGTCGGTCGACTGGACTCCCTGAGTCGGTCGACCGAACCAAAGGTTGGAAACCTCTCGGGACAGCAGGTTGGTCGGCCGAACCCTGTACTCGGTCGACCGAACCTTAAAACAGAAAGTGCTTATGCACTTGGAAGCAGGTCGGTCGACCGGACCAGGGGTGTCGGTCGGCCGAGCCTGTTTCCAGCCTCATCCATGCCTATTACAAATGAGGTGCAATCTTGACCAAAATTGCATTCGCACGAGCAACGGCGCTAAGAGTTTATGTCAATCGACTACCCGGCCCAATACGCTCCTCGATGCATCACCAAAAACATGTTCAAACATAGAAGTTAGGATTTTTAACGAATTGAACTCAAAACACTAAAAATTGGAATATACACCAATTCAATCCAAACCAAAAGCAAATGCACACGAATAAGTATTAGGAATTCATACCTAACAATCGAAGATAAATATAAGCATAGATGTGAGATAAAAATCTCACCTTTTCACAAAATCGAGCAAGAAGAAGCTTGAAAGCAAATGGAAATCAACCACACTTCAATCTCAACACTAGAAGCTTGAATCCAAGCTAAAAGAGAAACATTTCCTAAATTAGGTTTAGGAATTTTTTCTGAAATTGGTAAGAGAATAAGTTGGAGAAGAAGAAGAGAAGCTTACCAATGGGTTCTTCTTGAGTTTGGAGCTTGGAATTTGATTTGCAAGAGGAACTAGGGTTTTGGAGTTTTCAATTTCCAATCTCTCCCACCGTTAATACACTAAAAACTGAAAAGAGGAAGAAGTGAGGGAGAATGGTGAGGAGGGGTTCAGTTTTTAAGTATTAGTTGGCTAATGGCTGAACCCAAACTCAAACCCAAAGTGAAATGTAGCAAAAATCAACTTTCTCCAAACATATCGAAGCTTATACTCAAAAAGGTCGCAAACGGCATTTTAAACTCAATGGGAGTGGTCCCGAGTCTTAATTCGACCGTATGCAAAAAGTAGCTTTTCGGACTAAAATCCGACTAACGATGAAATATTTAAATATAAAATCGATAAATATGCGGGTTGTTACAGACTCCCCTCCTCAAAGAAATTGCGTCCTCGCAATATCTTTAAAAATATATATATATAGTAACAACCATAAAAGCATATTCAACACAAAAGAAATTTGAAATAAGAAGTTCACCTCAAAGAGCACGAGAAAGTAAGTCTGGATGTGTTCGCTCGATGTACTCTCTAGATTCCCAAGAACAATCCTTAGGATTTGAAGACCATTGAACTTTAACAAGCGGAACATCTTTATTTCGAAGTCGTTTGACCTCCGAAGAAATGATGTGAATGGGATGTTGCTCATAAGTTAAATTAGGCGAAACTTCAATCTCTTCCACAACACCGGGCTCAAGAATAGAATCGGAATCCCGAAGACATTTCTGAAGTTGAGAAACGTGAAACACGTCATGAATAGCAGAAAATTGAGCCGGCAACAAAAGGCGATAAGCCATGGAACCAATACGTTCAGTGGTAGGAAATGACCCAATATATCGAGGCGCTAACTTTCCCGATCGACTGAAACGCACAACACCTTTCATAGGTGAAACACGAATGAACACAAGATCTCCCACAGAAAATTCTAACTTCCTTCTCTGGTTATCGGCATAGGATTTTTGCCTACTCTGGGCTTCTTTCATCCTATAACGAATAAGATCAATCATTTCTGTGGAATCACGAATAAAATCTGGACCTAAAAACAGCCTCTCACCGGCCTCAAGCCAACAAGAAGGAGAACGGCATGGCCTTCCATAGAGTGCCTCGAAAGGTGCCATACCAATACTAGATTGGAAGCTATTATTATAGGGAAATTCAACGAGTGAAATATGATCTGGGAACTTCCACCTAAATCAAGCACACAAGAACGAAGAAGATCTTCAAGAGTTTGATTCACACGCTCGGTTTGTCCATCGGATTGGGGATGATAAGCGGTGCTAAAATTAAGCTTCGTTCCCAAACCCTTTTGAAGACTCTTCCAAAATCCACTAGTAAACAATGGATCACGATCGCTAACAATAGAAGTAGGAACTCCATGCAATTTAACAATCTCTTTGATAAAGAGCTTGGCCAAAAGAGGAACGGTTCGGTTAGACCGAACGGGAATAAAATGGGCGGATTTAGTAAGTCTATCTACAATCACCCATAAGCTATCATGACCCGAACGAGAACGGGGAAGGCCATCTATAAAGTAAATGGAAATACTGTCCCACTTTCAAATTGGAATTTCCAAAGGTTGCAATAACCCACCGGGCCTTTGATGTTCGGCCTTAACGAGTTGGCAAGTCATGCAACGCTTAACGAAGTTAGCGATGTCAAGTTTCATTCCCTCCCAATAATAAAGTCGCTTCATATCCGCGTACATTTTACTACTTCCGGGATGAATGGTAAATTTAGAACGATGTGAATCTTCTAAAATATCTTTACGAAGATCACCAATATTTGGCACGACAAGTCAACCAAATTTCCGAATGCCGCCACGAGAATCGATATCAAAGTCCTTCAAACCTTCAATATCAATCTTATCCTTAATATTTTGGCCAAGAAGAGCCAATTCGGGATCTAGCCTTTGAGCTTCAAGAATGCGGTCTAAAAGAGAAGGATGGGCCTCAAGGCTACATAAAACAAATGATGAGCATAAATCGGATACGCGGTCTCGAATCTCACAAGTGGATAAGATCTCGAGATCGTTCCATTCGGATATCATCATAGAAACAACAGCTTGTTGTTTACGGCTAAGAGCATCGGCGACACGATTACCCTTACCGGGAGTATAAAGAATATCAAGATCATAAGGAGCAAGGAACTCGAGCCAACGTTGTTGACGCAAATTAAGTTCCTTTTGAGAAAACAAATATTTCAATGACTTATGATCGGTATAAAGAACAAATTTCTCTCCTAAAAGATAATGACGCCAAATCCGGAGAGCAAAAACAATAGCCGCGAGTTCTAAATCATGAGTGGCATATCTAGTCTCAGCTGGCTTCAATTGTCTAAAAGCGTAAGCAATAACACGTCCTTTTTGCATAAGAACGGCACCCAAACCAACGCGACTAGCATCGGTATAAACAACGAAATCTTGATTCCCCTCGGGAATAACAAGAATAGGAGCATCAAAAAGGAGTTCTTTCAATTTCTGAAAAGAAGCTTCACATTTGTTCAACCAAATGTATTTAATACCTTTCTTCGTGAAGCTAGTGAGAGGCACGGCAATCTTAGAAAAGTTTTTGATAAAACGGCGGTAATAACCTGCCAATCCAAGAAAACTACGAACCTCCGTCACCCTCTCCGGTCTCTTCCAATCTTGAATCGCTTCAATCTTTGAAGGATCCATGGAAATTCCGGATTCGGAAATAATATGACTGAGAAACTTCACACGAGATTGCCAAAAGTGGCATTTAGAAAATTTTGCCTTTAATTGATTACTCCTAAGAGTTTCCAACACAATCCGAAGATGTTTTTCATGCTCCTCCTCGGTTTTAGAATACACAAGAATATCATCAATAAAGATGAGAACAAATCGATCGAGGAAGTCTTTAAAAAATCTATTCATAAGGTCAACGAAATAAGCCGGAGCATTCGTTAGACCAAATGGCATGACTAGCCATTCATAAGATCCATAACGAGTACGGAACGATGTCAAAGGAATACTATCCTCTGCAATACGAAGCTGATGAAATCCAGTAGCTAAGTCTAATTGTGAAAAGACTCTAGCACCACTAAGTTGATCGAATAGATCATCAATCCGAGGTAAAGGATATTTATTTTTGATTGTAAGATCGTTAAGCTTGCGGTAGTCAACACAAAGCCTAAGTGTTCCATCGGATTTCTTCACGAAAATAGCCGAAGCTCCCCAAGGCGAGGAACTAGAGCGAATAAATCGCTTCGTCTCCAATTCAGATAATTGTTTACGCATCTCCTCGTTTTCTTTATTGGACATACGATACGGAGGGCGAGTGATAGGTTGAGCTCCAGGAATGAGATTAATTCTGAACTCAATTGCTCGCTTAGGTGGTAATCCTAAAACGAGCTCAAATATGTCGGAAAATTCACAAACGACGTGAATAAGAGAAATAATATCACCCTCATCATCATCGTCGTCATCACGAGGATTTAAAGAATACAAAGATGCAACCAAACTGGAATCTGAATCTTTAAGATTAATAGAAATCTGCTTAACAGATTGAGGATGTCGAAGATGAATAGTCCGCTCAGGACATAGGATATGGGCTTCATAACGGTTAAGCCCATCCATTCCCAAAATCATTCTAAAGCCTAGATAACGCATGACATGCAAATCGGCAAGGAAAGGAAAATCACACAAAATAATCTCGACATCTTTACACAATAAACTGATTGTTGCGGATCCACCAACCGGATTCGCAATTCTCAAAGAAGTCATTAAACACAAAACATCCAAGGAAAAAGTATCAACAAGCTCTTTTGATATAAAAGAATGGGACGCACCCGTATCAAAAAGAACTCGAATAGGATGATAACGAAATAAAATAATTCCATCCAGAATAGAATGAGAAATACCTTGGCCACGAGATGTGTTGCCAGGGGCTTGAGCAACATTAAGCTTTTCCTCCTTCCTAGTTTGAAGTTTGGGACACACATGCATAAAATGGTCCGGGCTCTTGCAATAGCGACAAGTACGAGGCTTTGAACACTTGTTCGCAAAATGGTCTTTCGAACCACAATTATAGCATTTTCCCTGAGTAGAGGAAAAGGTCTTTTCAGCAGGAGTTGCTTGCCTCCCTTTCTTATTGGGATAAGGACCTTTGAATTTGTTTGACCTCTTCTTGTTGTTGAAGTTTGGTTTGGAACCCACCACTTCAACATCATTCTCCCTATCCGCCTCTTCAAGACGAAGAGCGATATCAACGAGTTGGTCGAAAGAAACTTCTAATTTTAGAAGTAATGGTTTCTTGAGATTTTTGTTTAAGCCATAAACGAATCTCTGGTTCTTCTTTAAAGGGGCGTTGATGTATTCAACCCCGTATTTAGAAAGCGACTCGAAGGAGGCGACGTAATCAGTCACGGAGGACTCACCTTGAACAAGGTCTATAAATCGTCGAGCCAATGTCACTTTCTCAACTTCCGGTATGAATTTTAACTCGAAGCGTCCTCGGAATTTCTCCCAAGTGAGATCCGCTTCATTAGTTTCAGAAATAAGAAGCTCGTACCAGTTCAATGCTCTTTCTCGGAGCATACTAGAGGCCACCTGAACTCGGTGAAGGTCAATAAGATTCATGCGAGAAAAGATTCGATCGCATGACCTTAGCCAAGCCTGTACTTCAATAACAGTTTCGGAACCTTTGAATGGCTCCCCACCCAAATTAGTGTAATCGCTACACAAGCGTGCAAATCCCGACTTTGGGTGAGTAGGTTCCGGGTTAGCTCCGGCTGCTTGAGCATTGCTCACTAAACCAAGAAGCTGTTGAGCAGTCATAAAAACTCCATCTTGGGGTGGAGTGCTAGACGGTAAGGCTCTAGGACGGCCTGGTCTTGACATTTCTCTTCCTTTAGAAAGAAAGAATAAGAAGAAAAAGGTTATTCACCAAATTGAATATCAAGCAATCTTGATAGACAAAACAAGGAATCATAAGGAAAATAGGATGAATCGGTACGAAGACTCGAATTAAATCCTAAAGCACGACTCCTAAGAAAGACTTAGGACGATGATCCTTGTTATAATATTCCATATTGTTCCGAAGTTTGGCTCTGATACCAAGCTGTGACGCCCCACCTCTATACCCACGCTAGCCAAGAACATTACGGTGAATGCTGTCAACTAGCACGGAGAATAAGGCTGTTGAGGAGCGACCATCCATGTAATTGCTTTGTGCGAGCACCGATATGTCAGATAGTATAACATGCATTTTATTTCAAGAGGAAATCCGACATACCGATACAAACACAAAGCTACTACACAGTGGCTATAATAATCTTCGAAAACGAATATAGAAATAAGCATAACATAAATCAGTCACAGACAATTCATATCACAAAGGCGGAAATAGATATGAATATTACACTAGGAAGTGTACATCAGAGTAGTGGTCTAAAAAGATCCACAATATCACAAAAGAATAGTTACAAGAACTACACAAAAGAATAAGTATACATTATGGAGTCAATATCTCGAATGTATACAACAAAAACTACTAATCTAATTAGTTAACCAAAAGTTTGAGAAATTGATCCCAAGAGAGAAGTCAAGCAGAAGCACCTGTAACATCTCGGTCTGACCCGAGTATTATTTAATAAGAAAATAATAAACGGATCTGTTTAACTATAAATATCAGATGAAACGATATAGAATCAGAGATATGACTAAACACATAATAATCACAATTTCAAGCTGTGATATACATAGGTAATTGAAAATCTACGAGAGATGAATCAATATCACCAAATCTACACAAGAATCAAAGAAATGCCATACTCCTTATTTCGTTCATCAAACCACAAATATTGACGATTTTATCAATGTCAATCACAAAAGTTAATTACACACAAATTCACCTATGCACAAATATTGAAAAAACTTATCAATGGAAATCACGAAAATTGGTGAAGCACAAATTCTAGAAATTATCTCAAGAAATCCAGTAAATACACAAATTCACCTATGCACAAAAATTGATAAATCATATCAATAGAAATCACAAAAATAGGTCAAGAAGAAAATCTGAAAATTCGACACACGAAATCCAGAAATCACAAAAGTCAACGACACACAAATTCACCTATGCACAAAAATTGATAAATCATATCAATAGAAATCACAATAATAGGTGAAGAAGAAAATCTGAGAATTCGACACACGAAATCCAGAAATCACACAAAATAGGGGGGAGGCCTGTCACAGGAACGGGAGCATGAAAACTCACCAACAGCTGTAACACATGAACGAGAAGCTATCTCATTTGAGTCGAAACTCCACAAAACGGGGTTTAATCTCCCGCGCAGTCAAAGAGACATCGCACATTGCTAGTCTAAATCACAAAAATGATCGTCATGATCATCGAGAAGTGTCAATTACACTAAGCTAGTAAATATATGAGTTTAGCTTCATGTCCCATAACCACTTGCTTAACTTAAATATTTATGAACAAACTGTAGATCTCCACTATAAAATTGTCACAAGAGATTCAATCGAACAAGTCCAAGAATTAACCGACAAAGTGAACGCAAGCGTTTCATACCACTTGTTTTACTAAGTCGTTTAATTAAATTTCTCATACGAGTGAGGTAAAGGTTTATATATATACTAATAGATTGGAAAACGGTTTTATAAACGAATTTGTATTAAAATAGTATTGAAATCGTTTGAGGAAAGAGTTTTGATATTTACTACTAGTATAGAAAACCTTTATATTTTTAAAGTGACAAAACACAAAGAAGATTGTAGGAACAATCAATCACAAAGATTCACATTCGAAAATGTGAATAAAATCCAAAGAAATCGATATAAAATTCATCAAAGTGGATATATCTAAAATTCCCAAAGAAAAGGTCATCAAAGTCGATAATAAATGACAACAACAAAAGGGAGACCACACGAATCGATTAAAGTTGGATATTCAAACGGATTAGCAAAATAGGTTAATCTGGCAAAAATCATCAGGTCGGTCGACCGGACTCCCTGAGTCGGTCGACCGAACCAAAGGTTGGAAACCTCTCGGGACAGCAGGTTGGTCGGCCGAACCCTGTACTCGGTCGACCGAACCTTAAAACAGAAAGTGCTTATGCACTTGGAAGCAGGTCGGTCGACCGGACCCAGGGGGGTCGGTCGGCCGAGCCTGTTTCCAGCCTCATCCATGCCTATTACAAATGAGGTTCAATCTTGACCAAAATTGCATTCGCACGAGCAACGGCGCTAAGGGTTTATGTCAATCGACTACCCGGCCCTATACGCTCCTCGATGCATCACCAAAAACATGTTCAAACATAGAAGTTAGGATTTTTAACGAATTGAACTCAAAACACTAAAAATTGGAATATACACCAATTCAATCCAAACCAAAAGCAAATGCACACGAATAAGTGTTAGGAATTCATACCTAACAATCGAAGATAAATATAAGCATAGATGTGAGATAAAAATCTCACCTTTTCACAAAATCGAGCAAGAAGAAGCTTGAAAGCAAATGGAAATCAACCACACTTCAATCTCAACACTAGAAGCTTGAATCTAAGCTAAAAGAGAAACATTTCCTAAATTAGGTTTAGGAATTTTTTTCTGAAATTGGTAAGAGAATAAGTTGGAGAAGAAGAAGAGAAGCTTACCAATGGGTTCTTCTTGAGTTTGGAGCTTGGAATTTGATTTGCAAGAGGAACTAGGGTTTTGGAGTTTTCAATTTCCAATCTCTCCCACCATTAATACACTAAAAACTGAAAAGAGGAAGAAGTGAGGGAGAATGGGGAGGAGGGGTTCAGTTTTTAAGTATTAGTTGGCTAATGGCTGAACCCAAACTCAAACCCAAAGTGAAAAGTAGCAAAAATCAACTTTCTCCAAACATATCGAAGCTTATACTCAAAAAGGTCGCAAACGGCATTTTAAACTCAATGGGAGTGGTCCCGAGTCTTAATTCGACCGTATGCAAAAAGTAGCTTTTCGGACTAAAATCCGACTAACGGTGAAATATTTAAATAAAATATTTAAATATAAAATCGATAAATATGCGGGTTGTTACATCTAAGCCTGTTAAAAATAATTTGAAGGCTTATAAAATTTATATTGATAATACTGAAGATAATAGAAGTGCTAAAATTGAATTCGTAAGTGTTCTGTTAAGTTTTGAAATTATATCGTTTAAATTGAATTTAAAAATAGCCTTCCGAGGCATAGTCTCGGAATTTGACGAAACCAGTTCCATTGGGTCCGTAATATTGAGTTATTATCGGGTTTCAAATTTCGTAGTGATTGGAGTTGTTGTGTGAGCATACGATGTATAAACGCATTGAAATTGATATTGATACGAATTGAATTTAAATAAAATATATATATATATATAATAATAACCGTCTTCAACTGTAATTCTTTCCCATCAGCCTGTTACCTTTCTACGTCAAAACTTTTTGCCTTCACCGTAGGCTTCCTTTGTACGCTTCCTCCATTTCAATCACTTCCGGCCTTCTTTTGTTTTTATCAACACAGCCGAGCATTTTAACTTTCACAAAATAAAAAAAAGAAAATGGCAGACATGATCGCGACCCCTTTTCTATTCGAAACCCTTTCGAATCAAACTAATATCAAAGTTCAGAAACAATAAGAGCTCAATTTCGGTGATGGCCGCGATTAGGGTTTTGAGTTGCTACTGTCATGGGAGCTCGGCGCGGTTTGGGCACGGGTTGGAGGCGATGGAGCACGCGATTTTGGGGGTTCGTGAGTTCGCTGATGCGTGGGAAGGTTGCAGTCGTCAGGTGGGCGTCACGTTCATTGGTGGCTCGCAATTTGAAGTGCAAGAGGAGGATGGGAACGAGAACACGGGGATTTGTGCTTGTGTGTATCGTCATTAGAGCAGAGGTCGACAATCTGAGGTGAGGCATCGGCGGCTCTGGAGTTCGCTGGTGGAAGTGGGGTCGCAGCAGAGTAAGTGGTGGCGGGCCGACGTTGTGGAGTGTTTCGGCGAGTTCCAGTCGCGATGGGCTGAAGTATTCTTGCCTTTCGATCCAATAAATTGTATTTTACATTTGAAAATTTATAGTTGTTTAGAATATTAGTGAAGTATAAATGTTTATAGGAATATATATAGACATATACAAATTATTTAGCTTACTGTTATTATATATTTAGATCAGAAAACAGAGAAAATTTTATATTAACAGTAGATAATTTATTTTGGTCGTTTGCTATAATATATAAGTTTATATAAAGTGGGAATTTGAATTTATATAGATTTTCAAGTATATTCGTATATATTCATATTTTAGTTTACTTGTTATTTCAAAATAATTTATAAAAGGAAAATTAGTTTAAACTATAAGCATTTGTTTAGAATAAATTATTCGATAAAGTTAGATCACTGGTTAATTAAATTTATCGGACGAAAATTGATTATTGAGTTAATTCAAATATTAATTGATTATATACCTTTTATACAAGGTCTGAAAATCGTAAGGAGACTAATTAGTGTAATTAACTTATATTAATTATTTTTAAAACAAAGGTATTTTTATAGAAAAATTATTAGTTAAATTAAAATTAATAAATAGTAATGGAGTATCTGATTATCTCGGATATTAATAAATTATATAATATTTTATTTAGGGTCAAAAATCGAGAAAACCAAGGGAATTTTGAAGTGAATGGAAAATGCAAAATCAAAGGTGAGTTAATCTCACTCAGCTAAATTTAAATTTAAATTTAAATGATTAAATTTAAATAATTGTTTGAATGGTTAAATTGATTGTTGTGCTATAGTATGGTATAATTTGGAATTGGTATTTTATATCGTGCTAACGTCTGTGGATGCAGGGAAAACAGGTTGGAGGGATCCAACTGGATCCCTCAACATTTATTTAAATTATTTAATACCCTCTGTTGTGATTACTTGACTATTCTATGATGAATTATATTGGAATATTGAACGCTATGGTTCGATTGGATATGATTGGGTATAATGAATTACCAAAAATATATAAATTGGATTTGGAAAGAAAATAAAAGAAGTGAATTTGTAAGTAAAATAATTATAGAAATTTGAATAAATTTGAGAATGAATTGGAAAAGAAATAAAGTGACTTTAAAATTCTAATAAATAAATCTTGAGTATGGAAAGGAAATTTTGAATAAACATAAATTTAGTAACTTTTAAACTTCAATGTTACTATTTAAAAGAACATAGCATTTATTTTAAATTTAAGATTTGAATTTTGAAAAGAAATAAGAAGAAATTGGGAATAACCTGAAATTTGTATATTTCACTTAAAAGGTTTGAAATCAAATGGAAATAATAATAACAAAGTCCATAATTAATGAATTTTGAAATGAATTGAGTAAGTAAAGAAATTTATTTCAAATGGAATAAACTGGGAATCAATTTGGAAAATTAATATAAGTGATTGAGATTGGAAATTCTTCCTGGATAACCAAGTACGTTTTCAAAGTCAATTTTTAAATATAAATTAAAAATTTTAAACTTGTTTTAAAAAGTATGTTTTGAAAAAATTATTATTTCTAAATATTTAAATTCTAAAAGTAAGTATTTCCTTTAATCTATTATAGCAGTAATTATTTAAAGAGTGATTTAATATCGTGTTTTTAAAAACGAAAAATCTAGTTTTATATTTTATTAAGTAACCTTATTTTCAAATATTCATATAATATGTATTTTGAAAAATTATTAAAGAAGTTTTACCTTAAATACATTAAGGTATCTTTTAAAGTAAAGTGTTTTAAATTATTTTAAAAATATAGTTTTGTGCTTGGTGATTTCAGTGGATATAGAAAATATTTGGGAAAGTTTATTCAGAAAAAGAAAGATGGTTTTTGAAACTGTTTTCAAGGGTTGAAAATAGAAATATATCTTGTGAAGATATTTTGAGATTAATAAATAATTTGGGAAATTATTTGTTGTTGGATGGTTGTGTGTGAATATTAATTGATAGTTAAATAACCAACTATCAATATTGGACAAATGCGTTGATCGTTTCGAAGAGACCGGGATCGAGATTTATTTCTCGAAAACCACTTCTATCCGGTTTGTACGTTTCGTGGAAAACGATTTTGGATTGGAAGTGGAGTAGTGAAGTGCAAGGGCTAGTCGCTACTAATCTTGAGGATATTTCCAAAATGGATGTACTAGGAATAGTGCCTTCGGTTCCGTTCAAACCTGGTACGGACTTGTATGGATGAATGCTTTCGGAACATCGTCAGGCGGACGATAGGAATTCTAAGGGATATGTTCTATAAAGGCAACGCTTAGCCTCAAGCCTCATCCACTGGGAATGACTGAAAATCAGGGGTTATGCTACAAGGCTAGGTGGGTAGCACCCAAGCAGCGTGAGGTCATCCTTGTCTAGATGTCACTTTTTATTTCGGCTTAGTGGGCGGTTGCTGATCCCAACCGTGGGGTGATCTCACTCGGGATTATCCAGTAACGAGTAGTCCCGGTCTTGTGTTGCAGGGGAGCGGGCGTACTCCTCGGTACTGTGATCTAGGCTACATACTATGACAGGTGGTACCCTAGTGCCTAGTCATTAGATGGAAATCCATTCTCCCTACGAGCCTTGTACGAGTTTTGTTTGTATTACCCACTCTGTGGCTAGTAGCTGGAATTTAATCATGTAACAATTTCGGCTACTTTATAAGTATTTGTATATAGACCCTATTATAATATCAAAGGATTTCTATAAAAAATGTTTTAGCTATCGTAAGGTAAAAAACCGACATGTTTATTTGTGGCGTGGTCTTACGAGATTCTTTTGTTTTCAAAAGGATTTTTGAGACTTTAATAATCAATTGGGTATACCCAGGGTTGACCAGTTGGTGGATGGAACGGCAGGGCATGAATTGCTATCTTTTATGGATGCCTACTCCGGATATAACCAGATCATGATGCATGAGTCAGACCAGGAGGACACAAGCTTTATCACCGATGTTGGTCTCTATTGCTACATAGTCATGCCTTTCGAACTTAAGGATGCGGGGGCAACTTACCAAAGACTTGTTAATGCCATGTTTAAACCACAGATTGGCAAGACTATGGAAGTTTATGTCGATGATATGCTGGTAAAGTCAAAGAAAGCAGTGGACCACATGGATCACTTGGAGAGATGTTCTCAATCCTTCGAAAGTACGGTATGAAGCTGAATCCTTTGAAGTGTTCATTTGGGGTAGAATCTGGACAGTTTCTGGATTTCATTGTAAGTGCAAGGGGCATTGAAGCTAATCCTGCTTAGATAACTGCCTTAAGAGAAGTCAAAGCTCCTAGAACGAAGAAGGAATTGCAAAGTCTCAATGGAAAAGTTGCTGCCTTGAGTCGGTTCATTTCCAAAGCTACTGATAAATGCATTCCATTCTTTGATGCTCTAAAGAAAGGAAGAAAAAACCTTGACTGGACTCCTGAGTGCCAGAAAGCTTTCAATGAGCTGATTCGTCATATGGAAATGCCTCCCATACTTTCTAAGCCTGACAATGGTGAAGATCTTTTTGTATATTTGGCAATCTTGTCTCATGCCCTCGGTGCAGCTTTGGTATGGGAGGATGCGAAAATTCAGCGCCCGGTCTACTACATCAGCAAGAGAGTCACTGGGGCAGAATTGAACTATTCAAAGTTGGAAAAGCTCGCTTATTGTCTACTGATTGCATCAAGAAAATTGAGGCCATATTTCCAAGCTCATCCCATCAAGGTCCTCACCGATCAGCCCTTGAAGCAATTCCTGTTTTGTCCTGAGACCTCGGGTCGTCTTTTGAAGTGGAATATTGAGCTCAGTCAATATGACATCACGTATCATCCCCGGAAAGCAATCAATGGACAAGCTTTGGCAGACTTCATCGTAGAATGTACAGAAAAAGGTGATAGCGAGGAGGTGGTAATCGATAATTCCCCAATACTATGGAAATTGTATGTCGATGGCGCAAGAAACGATTACTGTTCCGGGGCTGGGGTTGTGCTTGAAACCCCTGAAGGACGGTCACTGTATTATGCATTAAGATTAGAATTTCCTTCGACTAACAATGAGGCAGAATATGAAGCTCTCATTGCTTGCCTGAAGATTGCTAAAGAACTGAACATCAAGGCATTGCCAATCTTCAGTGATTCACAACTTATTGTGTGTCAAGTCAGGAAAGAGTTTCAAATCAAAGGAGGAAATCTGCCCACTTACTTGTCAATAGCCTGGGAGCTTCTCGAGGACCTGGACCATTATACGATAAACCATATACCTCGGGAAGAAAACATGAAGGCAGATTCCCTCGCAAAGTATGCAAGCACTGGTGAAGCTCAATTATTGGTATTAGTTCTTGTGGAAGTCCTGTCAACTCCAAGCATTGATGAAATGGATATTGACTGGATCATGACTGTATCACAGGAGCGAGAATCATGGATGACTCCGATATTGGAATGCTCTCTCTACCAAAAAACCCAAGAGAATGGCGGAAGTTGTTAAGAAAAGCATCCAGATTTGTTATTCAAGATGGCCGATTGTATAGGCGGGGATTCTCAATGCCATTACTCCGATGTGTGACCAAGGAAGAAGCTGAAACAATTTTAACTGAGGTAAACGGACGAGAGTGTGGAGACCATTCAGGATGTCAAAATTTAGCAAAGAAAATTCTCCGTTATGGATATTTTGGCCGGATATTAATCGTGATGCCGCGAGTTACGCCCGAAAATGTGACCGATGCCAAAGGTTTGCATAAATACCAAGAGCACCTTCCACTGAGATAACACAGATGGTCAGTCCGTGGTCATTTTCTATTTGGGGAATGGATCTCATCGGGCCTCTGCCAACTGCAAATTCCGGAATCAGATATGCTATCGTTGCTGTAGATTATTTTACTAAATGGACTGAATCTGAACCCTTAGCTACTATTACCTCTAAGAAAATGATAAACTTTGTAACTAAGAATATGATTTGCAAGTATGGAGTGCCTCAAAAGATAATCATAGACAATGGAACCCAATTCGAAAGTAAAGAGTTCCAAGATTTTTGCAAAAAATTCAAGATCCAGAAAAGTTTCTCAGAAGTGGCTCATCCGCAGACAAACGGGCAAGTGGAAGCATTAAACAAAATTATCAAATCAACCATCAAAAAACAGCTGGAAAAAGCAAAAGGTGGTTGGGTCGATAAACTTCCGCTAGCACTATGGGCACATAGAACTACACATAAAACTGCGACGGGGCACACTCCATTTTCATTGGCATATGGATCAGCGGCAATGATTCCGGTAGAAACAGAGGTCCCTTCACATAGAAGAATCCATTTCAATCAAGCCAAAAATGAAAAGCTACAACTTGAAGCCCTTGACTTCCTTGATGAAAAAAGGGAAGAAGCTGAGCTCAGAATTGCGGCTCATCAGCAAAGAATAGCCAGGCACTTCAATTCCAAAGTTCGTCGACGCAGCTTTGAAGTTGGGGATCTAATCTTAAAAAAAATTATGACACCTACAGGCATGCTTGGACCAAACTAGGAAGGGCCGTATGTATAGACCAAAAACTTCT
Organism: Allium cepa; assembly: GCA_030765085.1. NCBI lineage: Eukaryota > Viridiplantae > Streptophyta > Magnoliopsida > Asparagales > Amaryllidaceae > Allium > Allium cepa. The sequence continues at coordinate 814,947,113 of CM060931.1, forward strand.
TGATGGCACATTCAAACTTGTAACTGTCGAAGGAGACCCAATTCCAAGAGCTTGGAACGGCAATCATTTGCGCCTATATTTTACTTAAAGGCTTTAATGAAATATTGTAAAAGAATGACGAATGTATGATTCTTGTATAGAAAGCTGTTGTAAAGCCAGTGCAAGTGAATAATAAGAACTATAAAGTGGATGTAGGCCCAGTTCTTGGCCGAACCACTATAAATCCTGTATTCTTTACTATTATAGACTGCTTTGCTTTATTTCGATATATAAAATACATCAATTGTATTACTAAAATGTCGATTTAATAATGCAGGCCACAAAAACAAAGCTTACACATCACAAGACCAAGCAATCCTTGGCATCACCCAACAAGAAAACTCTAAGCCGTTCAAAATTTCCATACTCAAATCCTATGAAAGAAGTGCTTCGAACGAAAGTTAGCGATTCGGCTAGGAGTGGACCATTGCTAACTAACTGTGAATGTTTGTACAAACGAGCATCCAGTTAAATAGCCTGTGTCTGCCACCACTAACTCGCTTAACTATGAAGTATATTTCTTTGGATAAGGGAAATTGTTGGCAACTAAAAAGGAAGTGTATTTGGAAAAGATAACGGGGATCGCCGATATGAATAGATGGCAAAGAGACATGGGCGAGCAAGCATCAAACAGCAAGAGACCTCTTCGGAGGCACAAGCCCTCTTCGGAGGCACAACTTTTCGGAGGATAAAGACCTCAAACGGGGCATGCCAGAAGACTTTCTCAACAAAAAAGATTGGTATGGAATGACTGGGAGCACCTTCCCGACTGGAAGGCAAGGCGCCTGTTTACTTGCTGAGACAGTTTGTGCAGACAAGCGTCCAAGTAACTTGCGTCCGTCCCGTGAATCCATACGACGATCGGAGGCACCTTCCCAAGTGGAAGGCAAGGCGCTTGTTCACTAGTTGAGACAATCTGCGCAAATAAGCGTCTAAGTAACTTGCGTCCCCCCCGTGAATCCGGCCAACCATGAGGAAGAAACTTCCAGGTAGACTCGGAGGCACGCATTCCACCGAGATTTGAAATAAAACTTCACAAGTGCTGGAATGTGAAAAGCCCTCTTCGGAGGCCCATTTCACCATAGTTAAAATGCTAAAAGACCTCGAGCGGGCCTCGCCAGAAAAAGAGAGTTCTTTCTCGACATAAAGTTGCGGACTGATCGGTGGCACAGAACACTTGTGTCTGCCCCGTGAATCCATCCAACTAAGAGAAAGAAGCTCCAAACTTCCAGGCAAAAGCCCTACTCAGAGGCACTCATTTCACCGTGATTTGAAATAAAACTTCACACGAGTCGAAATGTGAAAAGCCCTCTTCGGAGGCCCGCTTCCCAGCGAACAGGAAAAAGATAAAAGCTTCTCCCAAGAGGCAGAAACAAAAAGACCTCTTCCCAGAGGCACAATCAAACAAAAAGACCTCTTCCTAGAGGCGCAACCAAACAAAAAGACCTCTTCCCAGAGGCACAATCAAAAACTCTCTTCAGAGGCTCAAGCAGGTTGAAGCCCCTTTTTCGGAAGGCCCACTGCACTATGAAGTGAAATTCACTTGCCAAAGCAAAAGTGACTTTTTTCAAAAAGTGAAGTGTAAAACCTTTGCAACAAAAAAAAGGAGAAGACTCCTCCAATATGAAGTACATTCTACTAAGCTAGAAAAATATTTTCTTGGAACGGAAATATTATCCTATAAAGTACAAATGCAAACTTCCTTCAAATGGATGAGTTGTTCTCTAAAGAAAGAGTACAAGTCTTCTTGAAACAGAAGAGTTGTTCTCCGAAACTTTGCCAATGTGAAAAAGATTGCAATAAACCTATGGTATGGGTGCAATACAGTATAGTCATCGCAAAAATGAAGACAATGCTCAATAAACATACCATAGGTTTACTGCAACCTCACATAAAGAGGATAAAGAAACTTGCATAAAAACAGAAAGTAAAAGCGTTCTCAAATACAGACAGAAATTTGTATAAGTAAAAGAACCATTTTATTCCATACTATGAGAATTTTATACATATGCAGGTTTCAAAGTAAAAGAAAGCGGGGACTGGTATCCGCACAATCTCCAGTCAACACAAGCTTATATACATGAAAAAAAGAAAAAAAGTAAAGCAAAGAAGGGAAAGCGGGACTCATCACTTCTTTCTCCCACCACCTTTAGAGCCTTCACCTGGCTTAATAGGAAATTTTTCAGGCCGGCTTGGGAGAGTTGGGGGAGAAGGAGAGAGAGCTAGTGCTGGATCAACTTCTGTTTCCTTTTCGGTAACAGAAATGCTTCTCCCTTTCTTCTTTGAAGTTGTACGCTTCGTCCTCCTCTTTGAAGAAGACTCACTCCCCGGAGTGACAAGAGCAGACAATTTTATGTCATCAGAAAGGGTTCGCTCCGGAGATACTTCGCCTCCTTCAAGTCCTTCAGCCTTATGCTCCTGCGAAGCAGTTGGATCGTCCAAGTCTTGAAGGGCTCCTATTAATTCTTCCTGCGATCCCGGCTGGGCAGTAGGAGTTATTTGAAAGGATGGAGGAGGAACAGCTGGAGGAGGAGAAGTTTCTATGAAACTAGGCGTTTTCGCTACAGAAGAAAAGCAAAAAATATTAGTATCTCCCACGAAGAGAGGAGATAACAGCTCATCGAGTCTTAAGTAATAAGCAAGAAATTCATCAAGCTCGGCCGAAGCAAAAGAGTAATCCGCTTGACATGGTTCGACGTTAATATTACCTGGAGAAGTGGGCTTCCTAATGTCAACTTCATAAGCTTGTGCTTCAGAGCTTTCTTGCCTTCATCTCCACCCTGTGCACTTGTAATCTCAGTTACGACTTTGGCAGGGGACGGAGAATGGGAACCGGAGCCTGTGATATCAACGTCGGCCAAAATTGGAGGAGGGGAAGGGGCAATTAATGGTGCTTCTTTCTCTGGATGCTCCTCTCTCATCGTCCCAGCACGCTCTCTAGCGAGCTGCTCTTTTCGTCTGGCAAGGGCTGCACGAGCTCCGTCATCCAGATAATGTGCCTCGAGTTCTTCTTCGGCATACCCAGCATCTTTAAGCATATCAAGCGCAGCTTCCTATACTTCAGCCAAAATGATTTCATATTTGGGGCCCAAAAATGCGAGTCTGCCAGCCCTAGGACACTTTGCAAGTAGAAGTCAAATAATGTCGAACTGACATCGGCTTTAGTGGGTTGATGAGCTTCTTCAGCTGCAATTTTACCGGCAACAGCCTCTTCGCGCTCTTTCTCAACTATAGCAAGTCGAGTTTTTAATGTCTCAATTTCGAGGTTCTGGGAGCTGGTCTGTTGTCGCAACTGTGCTTCAACGCGATAATCTTCTACAACCTTTTTCCTGCCACTTGAGTTTATCTTCGGCCTCTCATTGGCTAGCATGAGCATCCCGCACTTGTTGCTGAAGCACACTTTCCCTTTGAGAGTAGGAAGTGGAGGAAGTAGCAAGCTCCTCTTTAAGTTTTCCAACTTCCGCTTCAAGCTTTTCATTATAAGCGGCGATGCTCCTCATCTCTGCATCATGTTGATCGAGAACCTTTTGCCATTCGGATTTATCGTTCTCCATGGTCAACATAGCCTCAAGGTTCGTGCGATTCACTCTCTGGAGTTCGTCAACAAGTTTATGCCAACTCGACATTCTCTTAATATCAAGTTTGACAGCATCAAGATTTCGCAACATGGCTGGTTTGTCGATTGGAACCAGATCAAGATCAAAGCGAACTCCCTTCAAGCACCAGTTTGGAAATCAGCTTTGAAGAGTAGCTGGGCCTAGTCCAACCTGATATGAGGGCCTGCCAATGATCGTCTGAATGTCGGTACAAGCGAGAGCGGGAGATTGAGAAGGCACCGATGCAATGGGCTCTTTAAGAATGTCAGATGATGACTTTTCACACTGCTTGGTCCGTTCGCTCAAATCTTCGGTAGTGTGGCTCTTTCCTTTGTCATCATGGGATTTTCATTTGAGGGAATCACCCTCTCTGTGGGAAGAGTCGTGACGTTCATCCCCTCTCCCGTACCGTTCTTCGTATGTCCTTTTCTCCTGAGCTTTTCGAGCAGCCCTCTCTTCATCAGTTTCCCTATGAGGGGGAAGATAGCGCCTGTAATCATATTGACTGTGCCTTCCATACTGCTTAAAGTCATCATAATACGAGCCACTTCGCCCCATTGGAGAACCTGAAATTGTAAAAAAAGCATAACTTGAGAATCTTCAAATTGCAAGGAGTTAAGTGCATATAAGTGCTGAAAAATCCTAAGTGTGTGCAACGTGCAGACTACGCACGTTGAACACGAACCACTCCTCGGTTGTGAAGGAATGATGGGTGTAGTAGCTAACATCAACTCTTGAGTCGACGGGATCTGTTGAAAAACAGAAGTTACTTCAACCACTGAAGAGGAAACCCTAGTGGCAACAGGATCATAAAGAGTTCTTGTGAGGTGATAAACAGGTCGCTCAACCCTTCAAAAGTGTCGTCCCCGCTCTGCTTGGCAGGACTTGTTTTCCTGGCTCCTCCATCACCGGACTTCCCTGAATGTTGGGGAGATTCTCGAGGCTCTTCTTCTTCTTCAATGACCGGGGCAAGTGAAAATTTGCCAGATGACCCTGCGACATCAGTAGAAGTAGAGCACTTCACCAGAGAAGCCTTAGGAGCAGGATCTTTCAGTGTAGGCTCCTCAACAGAAACTGGGGCATCCGGTGCCTCGGCCGGAGAATCAGGAACTTCGTAAGGCTGAGTAGAGTGGGAAGGGTGTAAGAGTTCAAACTGATGAAGGAACTCATCTCTTAGCAAAAACTTGATACTTCTCTCCTCAGCCGCCACAGCGTTAAGCCTCTCAAAAGTCTGCTTGTGGCTTGGATCTCTACGAAAAGGAGGAAGGACTGCAAAAGTAGAAAGCGAGGTTAACATTTAGCAATTTGGATCTCGCACAGCTCAGAAGAGGAAAGAATGGGGATAAGTAAGCCACAAGCAGACTTTTGGGAGGCTTAACGCTGTGGCGGCTGAGGAGAGAAGTATCAAGTTTTTGCTAAGAGACGAGTTCCTTCATTAGTTCAAACTCTTACACCCTTCCCGCTCTACTCAGCCTTACGAAGTTCCTGATTCTCCGGCCGAGGCACCGGATGCCCCAGTTTCTGTTGAGGATCCTACACTGAAAGATCCTGCTCCTGAGGCTTCTCTGGTGAAGTGCTCTACTTCTACTGATGTCGGGGGTCATCTGGCAAATTTTCACTTGCCCCGGTCATTGAAGAAGAAGAGCCTCGAGAATCTCCCCAACATTCAGGGAAGCCCGGTGACGGAGGAGCCAGGAAAACAAGTCCTGCCAAGCAGAGCGGGGACGACACTTTTGAAGGGTTGAGCGACCTGTTTATCACCTCACAGGAACTCTTTAAAGATGATCCTGTTGCCACTAGGATTTGTCTTAAAAAAGATTTGAACTCTTACTTGCACCTTCAAATAAATCCAAGTAGAAGTAATTTAAATGGATATTTTGAAATTTAGGCTCGGAATTGATTTCTTTTAAGGATTTGGATTTTTAATTTGAATATTGAAGGTTAATTTTATTTAAGTGATTTAAATCGATATTTTGAAAATTGAACTTGAATTCATACAAATCGAAATGGTTTAAAATTGAGAATTGAAATGAAATTAATTCAAATTGGAATTGAAATTGAATTAATTTGGAATCGAAATTGATTTGAATTAAAATAGGAATCGAAGTTATTTCGAATTGAAATTGGAATTGAATTGATTTAAATGGAAATGGAAATTGAAATTGATTTGATTTGGAAGATTGGGAATTGAATCAGTTTGACCTTGAAACTATTTTCAAATAAATTATCTTAATATAAACTGTTTAAAATCTATCTTCTTAAATATTCAAATTATTTTTACTTTCCAAGCAATTTTACTATATAAACCATTTTTAAAACCCAAACTATCTTATATTAATAATTTAACTATTTTAAAACTATTCATGCTATTTTCTAAATTCAAACTGGTCAGAGTGGGAATTTTTTACATTTAAATCATGGATTTAATACAATTGGTTTAAATTGAAGTTATAACCCAAATGGAAATTCGAAGCAATTTTGAACTGGAACCGAAATCTAGATATTAAGGCGAAAATGATTTTGAAGTGAAATTGTATATTTTATGTAAACATGATGATTTTAAAATGAAAATGATTTTGAAGCGAACATGATATTTTGATATCAAGTGCGAATTGTTTTTGAAATATAAAAGTACCAACCGATGTGTAAAACGACATTTGGTTGTTAAAGTGACCAGGGCATCTTATTGGCATACTCTCTATCAATATCGGAACCACTTTAACAACCGTGTACGCGGAGGAGACTCCAGAATGAAGTGGTTGGATTTGGCATCATTTTCTGGATTTGAAGAGAACGATGGTGTATATGCCCCGGAAATTGTACCAATTTGAAATGACTAAAACAGGATGGCTTGACAGAGCCAAGTGGGCTAATTACGCATAGGGGACGCCCGTTCTTCGATTTTCTTAGACTCGGTCCATATTATTACTCTTGTTTTGGTTTCGATTGGTGCACCTTGATTTGGGATAGCCTCCCTTTGACTCGATATGGGATGGATGGACGCGATGGACGATTAAGGCTATGATGCGTTGCCACCAGCCTTATGACCAGAACTGGTAGCATCCTACCTTGGGCGTCGCCTCACATGCCTTATCATACTTTTATCCCTATACGAGACCCCTAAGATTTTGGTTTAGTGTTGTCGTATCATGGCGCATCCATATCCACCAACGGTTTATTGGTGTTTTATATGCAAACTTTATGGCAATGCTTAAAAACGCGTTAAAAGGGATCAATGTAAAGCCTTAACACGAAGAAAAATATTTATTTTATTCACTAGACATCATATATGTAGTGTATTCTACTACAGATAAATATTTTGATGGATCCCTAAGAGATGGAAAATCTCATAACATCTCTTAAGTTATTGCACGCACGTTATACATTGGATAGGAGATGTAAAACCCGTGAACATCTTTGACACCAAAGCACTCATGTTATATGCGATAATGATTTGACTCACATAAGAATATTTTAGTTCTGACTTGAGTGCTTTGTCTTTTCATTATGCTCGGGTCAGCCTTAAGTATTTCAGCTTATTGAAGATTTATTCTGGAGGACGAAGATTTGGTATATTATTGCTATTATTATTCCTGCATCGTGTTGTCTGCTGCATTATATTATTTATCAATGATGCATATCTATAACTCTGATAAATGTTGTATAAATTATAATCAAATGTATAATATAAATAGCTTCATGAACTGTTTATTTGATTATTATATTTTATCCTTCCGCTGTGAGATTCTGTGTTTGTTTTCTTCTTCTTTTCTTATTATTCTTAATTAACCCCATTGATTATCTATATACTGGATTGTTTAAGTTGGACATGTGAATTATTGTCAATTTAAACCTTTCGTAATGTGGGTCATCACAGCAGGTATCAAAGCTAAAGGTTAAGCGAGACCTTGGCTTTGATGGGGTAACTCATTAGAGATAGGGTCAGTAGTACCCTAGAATGAGTTTGAGTGTATATATATGAGTGTGTATTCGTTAGTGAATATAAAAAAATTGTTTTATATTGTATTGATTGATTTGTTGAGTGGCTTATGGATTTTGCTCAATACGAGTAATTAACGTTATTGATAGGGATCTCTAAGCACTTAAACAGAATAATTTTACATGGTATTGTTATGAAATTGGGTAAATGAAATAATTTTACCATGATTATATTTTATATATAAAGAAATAGTTTTCATAAATTATTATGGTATTTATCGTGTGTTTGGTTGTTAGAAATGATAAATTGATCAATATCATCAATTAGTTATTGTACCTTAATAAAAGATTTTTATTTTAAACTAAAAAATGATAAAACATTTGTGAAATGTTTTAAGGAAGTGAAATTTTGTAAGTATAATTTATAAATGTGACATATAAATTAAAATGGATGTAAATTGAGAAGTTTTGAATCTAAGTCCCAAAATTTTTGTAAATGGTTTTCAAAGATTTGGAAAAATATAGTGATATTAGTTGAAAAATATTTACGAAAATATTTTAAAAAGGGTTTAAAAGGAAATAGGAAGTACTGAACTCACTTCGGTCATTGGAAAATAATTTCGGTGATGACTACAACATCATCGACGTTCATTTTCGATTTTCCAAGGAAGGAATTGCTACCAATTGGTGTTTTGTTTTCGTAAAACTGGTTTTGGTTTTGAAATTCAAAAGAATAATTTGATATACCAAGGGATTGTGTGTATATATGATTTCAAAAATAGTTTGAAATACTTAGAACAAAGTGTTTAAACTTCGGGATTTTGATTTAAAATGTTTTATGGTATATGAGAATAAGTTTGATAACTTATAAATTTGAAAATTAGCAAGTTAAAATAATGTTAAATTACTGGATATGAATAATAAATTGAACTGTGGAATGAAATTAACTTGAATTAAGTTAAAGTGAAATTTGGAAATTTAGCCTAAGTTAGGTTAAATGAAATAATTTTGGAAATTGGAGTTAATTGAGATTGAAATAAATTAATGAATGGGCTAATTGGCCTAACTATTAGTGAGTTAAATATGGTTTGGGATACGGTTGATTAAATTTAATATTGAAATTGGAGGATAAATTGAGTTAAATGGTATTGAAGTTGAATATGATTAGAAATAGATATAAACTTAAGTTTTTTAAGTATAAATAAACATGAGAAGAGTTAAATGAAATGTTTATAAACTTAAGTAAAATTTTATAATTCGTTAACGAATATAATATAGTGTGAAAGGTGTTAAATATGAAAATCGGAACTTAGTTTAAATGGATATAAACTTAAGTTGTATAAAATGTTTTAAATGAACTTAAGTAAACAAATTCTATGGAATGATGTTTAGGTAATAATAGTATTAAGGAATATACTATGTAAAGAAGTGAATGTGAGTAAATAAGGGAATGTGAAATAAAGCAGTGTGAATAACTGAAGTGAAAATTTGAAAGTAAATAGAATAAACGTGAATAAAAGGAAGTTGATGTAGATAATAATCAATTGGAATAAATTCTTAAGCTGTACGTATACAAAATTATCTGCATAATGATTTGATCCAGATTTGAGCACAGAATTTCGCGATAGTTTATATCGATCCATGTTAGGATTTTTCATTTGATACTCGACGGCGAACCCTGAATATGGATTTTTGGTTGACTTAGCGATTCTCTATTATAGTATATGGCTATGCAAGAAGAATAATGGTTTCTGATCAAGGGACTAGATCTGAGTCCGCGCTAGAGTGGTCATGTGAACTATAATAGTTCGAAAGTGAAATTGTGTGATCATTCGAGCGATCAGATTTGATATTACATACGGATGATATATGCACATCGTATGGGATTAAATTAAACAAATATTGGAAATTATTACTGCAAATTAATACGGTTTTAAATTATATGATTGGATATCATTGGTAAATAAGATGTAGGTGCATAAATGCAAGAGTAATTTGATGCCTTTGATTTCATAAATAAAATTGGGTTGCTCAACAAAAGGTACGTATTTAAATTGTTATTGAATTTGATGATTTTATGATTGAACCACTTGGCTTTTGTTTTCTTTAGATGGTTTGAGGCCGTAGTGGCAATTTATAGTTGTTTTGAAGACGTTGGTGAAATTTTTTGAAAATTTAAGGAGTCGAAAATTTTGAAGAAAATTATAGATAACTAAAATTAGATTTTGAATTATAACTTGAAATGATTGAATGGATAATATTATTTGAAATTTATGGATGAATTAGGGAACTTAGTGAAAGCAATAACAAGATTTGAACAAATTGATTTTTGGGTAAGTTATTGGGTTTTGGGTCATTCTTCTCCCCTTGGCAATTCGGGGATGAAATTCTTTTAAGGGGAGAGGAGTGTAATGACCCAGAATTTTGGTTATTTGAAATTGGAATATTTAGTTTATTTTGAATACTTAAAAGTTAATTTTATAGATTTAATAGGTTGAATTTCAAATATAATAATTTATTAATAACAAATTGTTGGATTGAAATAATTGAAATCATTGAAATAAATTAAATCTTGGATTTTTATTTGGGAAAAATGATTTAAAGGCTTATTAAATTTCTATTAATAAGAATGAAGGTAATAGAACTTTTAGTTTGAATTTAAAAATAACTCGTTTAAATTAACGAGTAAAAATAGCCTTCTGTGGCACAATCTTGGATTTGGACGAAACTAGTTCCATTGGATCCATAATAGTGTATTATTATCGGATTTCAAATTTTGTAGCGTTTGGAGTTACCGTTTGGTCATACGGGATAGAAATGCGTTGAAATTAATATTGAAAATTTAATATTTTAATTGGGTTCAAAAATCAATCTTCTTCATACGATCGAATTAAGTCTCGAAACTTGTTCCATTGCATTTGGAATAGGGGTACAACATTAGGAACACTTGGCGGCATTCCTCGATAGGATTCGAAATAGATATCAAGATATTTTAGGAATTCTAAATATATATATATTATTATCATCATTCACATCAGCTTTCATTTCTAACCATCAGCCACCCTATTTTTCAATGCTAGCCCACCTATGAGTCACCCTACACGGTACAACCCATCCCTCCCCTAATTAAAACGTTGCATAGGTTACAGAAAGAAGAAAAAAATCAAAAGGAAAGCAACTTCTTAAAATTTCAAAAATCCATAACTCGATTTATACTCAATAAAAAAACCTGGTATTTGTTTTAAAATTCAAGTTATGTAAAGAGCTTCCTCGAGTATGCATATCGATGGGTTCAACGACAATTTGAGGGGGGGTCGATGAGAGGCAACAAACAAGGGATTGGGATATTTGATGATGGAGTTCTCGATTCGGTTTTTAAGTATCGTTTTTGGGTTCAATGGATGAAATAACATCTGGGTGCAAATTCAGCGATGGTCCGATCGATGATTGCAAATCGTGTACTGTGACAACCCAACTTTTTCTCCACAAAAAGTCGTATCATCTTTAAGAAAGAAAGGGATAGAAGAGAAAAGAAAGAAGAGAAAGAAGAAACAACATCAGAATCTTAACAGCGGAACGAATAAATTATGCTAATAACACAAGTATTTACATAATATACAATACCAATTAGAGTTACATAGCATATACATCGCATACTAGACAGTTATAAACACCTGTCTAGTATTTACAACTTAATACAACTCAACACAGAGAACACACAACGGAAACTATATACCTATAACGCCGAAGCGTCTGCTCCATTACTCCTCCAATATTCGTCAAAGCCAACCTGAATCCTTTGGCTATTCATAAAAATTTGAGTACCCAAGAGTTTAAGAAAGCAAAAGATAAACTCCGGGTCAGACGTGGGTCTGGTGTGAGTAACACTTCCCACACATAAACATGGAAAAGTTTTTACCTTACGCTAACCAAAACATTTGATAGGAAATCCGGTGATATTATAATAGTGTCTAGGATTTTCAAGTAAAATACAGAAATAGCTGGAATGCTTACATCTCACGTTCCAACATAGTCGGGCACAATTAATACGTACGGCACTTATTGGATTTTAGATTCCATACGATGGCAGGGCTACTGGGGTACCGCCCATCACAGTACGTGGCCTAGATCACTGTACTGAGGATCACTCCCAATCCCTTGCAACACAAGGCCGGAACCATTCCTTACTGAACAGTCCCGAACAAGACAACCCCGGCAGTTGTTGCAATCAACCGCCCACACAGCCGAATATAAAGGGACCTCTAGACAGGGGAAAATGTCGTCCTACTTGGGCATGACCCGCTTAATCTTGTTGCACCTCCCCTGTTTTAGCCATTCCATGGTTGATGAGGCTTGAGGCTACGATTACATTAAGAGAACACATCTCTTAGAATGCTCATCGTCCACCTGACGATGTTCTGAAAGCATTCAATCCATACAAGTTCGTTCCGAGTTCGAACGAAACCGAAGGCATTATCTCGTTACATTCATTTTGGAATCACCCTCAGAGTTAATGACGATAACCCTTGCACTCTGAATCTTCATCTTCACTTCAGATTCGCGACCTATCGTTAATTTGGATCGATGTGGTTTTCGGATATCCAAATATGAAAACCCGATCCCGGTCTCATCGAAATCCAAATCGCCATCTTTTTGGTCCAAGTTGTTTTAAAGTTTTAAAACAATTCAATTCATTGTTATTTATATACACACAGATAGATAATACACAACATCATAATAGAATAATCAACAATATCATCATAACAGATAATCCATATTATCATCCCAAATAGATAATTTGTATTATCAACTCAAATGCAACCATAGCATCCAAATCACACAACATCACTTATCTCATATCTGAGATTTCAACTATTCAGTGTAATCAGTAGTAATCAACATTCATAAGCAATAACTTATTAATCATTATTCTATAATTAATTTAAAATGAATTAAATTAATTACTTCTTCTCTAATTAATTTAAAATAAATTAAACTAATTACTTCAACCATATAAATCTTGCTTACATATCCATTAATTAATTACAAATCAGTCAATTAATTACCCTCAACAAATTACCCTAATTAATCATCCTTGATTGATTATCCTTTAATTACATTCAAGTAATTAACCTTTAATTAATTTCACAAATTAATTATCCCAAACCAAATTCGGTAATTAACCTGTAATTACTTCATTAATTAATTAATTATAATTAACTACATTAATCCTTAATTAATTACATTAATCCTTAATTAATTACATTAATTAATTCCTTCATTGATTAATTGTTCTTAATTAATCCATCCTCAATTACATCATTAATTATTAATGATTGCTAATTATATCTATTAATAATTACCCTATTTAAATTAAGTAATTAATTATCAATTATCCATATTGATTAATCGCTCTTGATTAATCACATTAAGTAATTTATTATATTAAATTAATTACATCTCTTTATTATCTTCAAATAACTTTATTAACAAACCTAAATTAATTACACTAAGTAATTAATTAATAATTACTTCTTCTAAGTAATTATTCTGCATACTAATTACATATTAATTACACAAAGTAATTAATTTTCGAAACTCCTTCATTACCCAATTATCCTTCGATTAAATTACATCAAGTAATTTATCTTCTTAATTACTTCACTAAGTAATTATTCATTATTAATTACATTGGGTAATTGCTTCTCAAATTAACCAGTGATTATTTTAAATTAATTAAACTTTATTAATTAAGTTAACTAATCAAAATAAACTTAATTAATTACAATTAGTAACTAATTTTCTTAATTACTTTCATTAAGTAATTACATTTAAACAATTTTCAGATGATTATCTTTAAATTAATTAATCCAATTAATCATTAAAATTAATTACATTAATTAATTATTTAATAATCCTAAATTAATTACTTTATTAACCAATAACAAATCTTTAATTACTTCTTTAAAGTAATCAACTGAGATTAATCAATATTAGTTACGAGTTAATTTATCTATGAAACCCATTTAATTAACCTCTAATTATTTAATTAATCAAGTGATAATCTAAAACTTAATTAATTTTTAATTACTTGATTAATGATTTCAAATGATTAATTAAATTAAAATCAAATCTTATCTAATTAATGATTTCTTAACTACAATTTAATCAATCTTAATTAACTTACTTAATCCTTTAATTAATTAAATAAAACCCTTAATTATTTAACTAATTAAACCAAATTATTAATTGATTAAATTAATTAATTACAAAAATTAATTACCTTAATCATTTAATGAATTATAAATTATTAAGTTCTAATTAACTTTTAACATAAATCTTATTAATGATTTAATTATCATTATCAAAGTAATTTAAAAACAATTTGCTTTTAAATTTCCTCTAAATTCCATTTTAAATTAAGATCTAAATGAAATCAAATTTTAACTTAAAAAGGTTTAAGTATTAAAAACCTTTTAATTTCATTTTAAAGAATTACTTACCTCCTAAGGTAAATTTAAAAATAGTTTTAACCCATATTCAATTCAAATAAATTTAAAATATACTTTAAATATTCCAAGTGGTTTTGAAAACATTTAAATTCAAAAATTTATTTTATTTTAAACTAGAGTTCAAATCATGCTTTGAATTTAGATTCAAAAATTTAAATTTAAAATCCTGTTTAAATCCTATATTTTAGATTTTAAAAACATGTTATAAAATGCTTTCTGATACAAACTTAATTACAACCTTTGAATTTATAAACTTATTTTCTTCCCAAATCCTAAGATTCAAATTCAAATTTGAATTTAGATTAACAATTCAGATTTTGAACTTAAATTTAAAACTCTTGTTTTAAATCTCATTTTTTCATATTTTTAAATCACTTTATAAAATACTGTACCAATTTTTAATTGTTAAACATTCCATTTTTATAAAATTTATTTATTTGAAAACTAGAATCCAAATTCATTTTGATATCAAATTCATTTTGAATTCAAATTCATTAGATTTCAAATTCATTTTGAATTCATATTTTAAACTTGTTTCAACTTTTGGTTTTAAATCTTGCTTTGCTTTTTTTAATTTAAATTTAGTTTAGATTTAAAAGCAAGAAACTGTCAGGTTTCCTGAAACAAAACCTGAAACAAAACTACTCGAGCTCATACCTATTTTACTTCGAGTCATACCTCATGCAAACTCGAGCAAACTCAACATCTTCACGAGAACTCCCAGAGACAAAACCCATACCAACCATCCACTCAACTCACCAAAAAACTGATATGTTCTGTGCATATGCACAGACCGGTCTCCCCTCTCCGACCATCTACGGTGAACTTCACAAATCACCGACCATCTCCAGAACAACCTACGATCACCGAACCTTCTCCACACACTCGAATCAAAAATCGAGTAACTGAAACCAAACAGGAACCCACTTCCAACCTGGAAACACAGAATCAACTCAAAACTAAAACCTGTCAACGGCCAGATCTCCGTCCTCCGGCCACCGTTAGAGCTGCAACTCCTTCCATGCCCTCGTCATCAACCCAGCTACCACCCCTCAAAGCCTCTTCACACTCGATCAACCATAGAGACAGTGATGATCCTATTCCCTAACTTGTTTAAAACTAGGTTAAATATTTGTTTTCATCACCGCCATCGCCATACCAACTTGATCACCATACAAGCAATTTTCCATGATTCTCCGACCATCCGTCTTCCTTCATACAGAAACACGACCTCCAAATCCACTTAAAACACCAAAGGCCACTCCAAAACCCAATTCTGATCAACCCTCACTTGCACAGTCAAACCCATCTTAAAATTTATGATTTTACTCTTAAAAATCATGACTTAGTCTAAGGATTTAGTATATATACCTGAATTGCACAATTAGCAAGTTTGAAATCTTAACAGAGACTTGAGTTTCCCTTTTAATCTTGATTTCCAAAGAAATGATGGTTTTTATTTAAGTTAAATAAATTTTTAAAATTTAGTTTATAACCAAACGAACAATATTTATTTAGATCCTAAGTCTTAAAAATTAATGGATAAAGAGAAATGAATTTAAATTGAAAACTGGGTTGAAATTTTAAAACAAAGATGTTCTACAGGCATTTTCAAAATCATCCATGCAATCACACAATACATATAAATTTTCCACAGATATATACAAATACAAACTAACTTAAGCATGACTCAAGCAACCGAAATATTTTTAAGTTCTAAAAAAAATTACTCACCTTATAATCTAAAAGGAACAGAGAAGCATTGAATAATGAAAAGAAAATTTTTTGCTCCCTGTTAACACTTCATGCATGCAGGCTTGATCCTTTAATTTTTGAAAAATGCAGACTTTTGTTCTACAGGTTTGCTTGCTGTTGAAACTCTGACCAAAACTATATGCATGCTGGTGATTTTCCAGACATGAAATGCAGGTTGATTCCTTTGAGTTTTAAAAATGCAAACATTTGATTTTTTTGTAGAAATTGAATTGCATGTTTGAGGAGATGATTTCACTTATGTTTTTGAGGTGGATTTACAGATATTTGAAAATGGAAATGAGATTACACAATTTGCTTGAGGGATTTTCAGATTTTTGTTTGGTAATTTCTATTTTGAAGTAGATTTTGTTTTTGAGAGAAAGTTTAAATTTCTCTTAGTTGAGCAAAAGAATAGGAAAGAAAATGAATGAAGGAGCAAATAGGTTTATAAGGCTGAAATTTATTTAATTAAAAAAAATAAAAAATAAAATATAATAACACTTGTCATGAACCTTTATTCTTTAATAAACAAAGGTAGTTTGATTATTTCATAAGTTAACACATGTCTCTTATTTAATTTAGTTATATATTTAAATGTTAATAAAGGATTTTACATTAATTTATTTATACTTATGTGAATTTCTTATTTAAAGAAAATGTAAATAAAACAAATTATAAATTAAAACTTATTCAAATATATTTACGAATCTATTAATTTTGAATTTCAAAATAAAATTCCGAATTCAAATTAAACTTTTGAAATCCAAATTAAAATCAACTTATTAAATTAAAATTGAAAATTTCATTTTCTTATTTTAATTCTTTTTTTATATTTATGGAAAAATAATACATTATAAATATGGCTTGAGAATAACAAATTTAATAAAATTTAAATGATTTTTAAAAGAGATTATAAATCACCCTTATTATCAAATGAATTAAAACCATATTTTACATTGTATTTTAAACTTATATACAAAATTTTCAAATCACATTTATTTGAAGTAATATTTAAAAAGAAATAAAACAACCTTTTATTTAAATTTAAAAATTAAGCTAAGATAAATTTTAAACAATTTAACGTTTATTTTAAGTATTTACAAACCATATAGTTATTAATTTAAATAACTTTGAGAAACTTAAAATTAATTTAAAACATAATTTCCTAGTTACTAAATATATTATTAGAATTTGGAAACAAAAATTTATTTATTTATTAAATTCCAAAACAAAGTTATCTATAATATATATACAAATATATATACACACACATTAGAAATAGAAACATTTATTTAGCTTTTAAATAATAAAAATCAAAAATCAAAAATTTATTTAATTAGATTTTTAAACCAATTCATATTTTATTAATCAATATTATCAAATCAATTTAATTTTAAATAAAGATTATTAAATTGATATTGCAAAAAAATTCGGGATATCACATTCCTTCCCCCTTAAAAGAATTTCGTCCCCGAAATTTAAAACAAAGGTAATTTAATAACCTATTTAAAAATATTTTAATTTCAAAACACAAGCATATATCAAACATATGCTAACAACCGTAGCAATCAATTCATCCAATCAAACAAAATTAACTATCCAGACGAAATTCTGGATAGAGTCTCCTCGAGTTTCCCAAGTAAACACCGGGATACTCGCTCTATAGAACCCAAACAATCAACACTACTAAGCTACAGAGCTCCAACTCATCTAGATCTACAACTGAACAAGACATCAGACTACAGACAAGCCTGACTAAACAACCAAATCTCCTAGAACAGTTGATTCCAAAACCAGAAATAGATCATACACGTACTCCCTCAGAGATACGTGAAACCATCGAATTCCAGTTGTCCAAACTGGCAATTCAATCTAGAAAACCAAACCCTTATCCATAACAGAACATAGAAGAAATCCAAAACATCTCGGAGCTACCTTCCCAATCTTACCAAAATTTAAAGCTCCTAAAACCTTAAAAAAAACTTATCCAAGTTCAGATCTCCGATTCAGAACCACAAGACTCTTTAGACGATCTCAAGCTGCCTTCATCCTTCCTGATCAGCTCAGTCCTCGCTGATATCTAAAGAAACAAACTGGACCAAACCCAATCCACCAGAATGAGCCCCCAAGATCAACCAAGATCAAGAACAAACTCCACTCACAACATCAGAAGAAAACAAACTTCTCCTATCTGGAAAAGAATAACAGATGCATTCCCAAACTGCTTCCGCTGCACAACTCTGATATGGAGTAGAAAAGAATGTTGATGAAGAACACAAGCACAATTGGACAACATAACCTAGAAGATTTCTGATAACCAAGAGAAAACTCAGAAGTTCCTCCAATCCCGAGCGGCTTCATCAAACTCCATCTCAAGGAACCAACCTTCAACTAGTTGAACCACCGGTATCACATTTGGAATCCTGGTCGATAAGAAAACTAAATTTCTAGATGCAGACAACCTCTGACTTCCCTGAAATCATCTAGAAAAATCTCCAACAATCCAAGAGAATACTTTATTATCGCAAGTCACTTTTGCGATCAATCCAAACTAAAATCCATAGAAAACTGTTCTCTTTTTACCAATCAGAACAGCTTATGCTGGTCTTGCCAATCCATCGAAGAAATGGATTCACTCAGCTGCTTCTGAACTCCACTCTCAGACACTGCTAATCCAGACAACTCTGCCGACACACGGACCACTCCGAGCTGCACTGCTGACACCAATGCCAAAGAATTCCCAATCGAAAGCTCTTGGAGAAACTCGGACTTCAAATCAAACAGAAACACCTTGTTGAACTCGGCCACAACACTGAAGCAGACATACTTCCTTAAACTTGTTCCAAAGAAATATCTTTGGAAATATCCATAGTCACTGTCTCATCACGCAGCTACTGCTTCCTGAGGAATCAAGATAACATCACTCGCTTCTGCTCAGCCAACAGATCCAAACTCTACTCATCCAACTTCAAAGATGAACTCCGAACCTTAACAGGTAACCTTTAGAGATCAATGAAGTCCTTACAACACTGCAAAGCTCACTCGAGAAGGTATTAGGTCTACAGTCTCGACCGATACACTTCCAACCTCAAACAAACAAACTCCAACCAATGGTGGTCGCGTTATACACACCACTACCTTATCTAACTTTATAACCTATATTGGAAAACCCGAACAGGTATCCCAATAGATAGGTAGAAATAAATAAATATATATAAATATATTAAAAATTACAAATACGCTCTCTCAAGATAGACACCACTCCAGCGAATAGGTATTCACTCAACCTAATGCTCTGATACCAACTGTGACGACCCGACTTTTTCTCCACAAAAAGTCGTATCATCTTTAAGAAAGAAAAGGATAGAAGAAAAAAGAAAGAAGAGGAATAAGAAGCAACATCAGAATCTTAACAGCGGAACGAATAAATTATACCAATAACATAAGTATTTACATAATATACAATATCAATCAGAGTTACATAGCATATACATCACATACTAGACAGTTATAAACACCTGTCTAGTATTTACAACTTAATACAACACAATACAGAGAACACACAGCGGAAACTATATATCTATAACGCCGAAGCCTCCTGCTACATTACTCCTCCAATATTCGTCAAAGCCAACCTGAATCCCTTGGCTACTCATACAAATTTGAGTACCCAAGAGTTTAAGAAAACAAAAGATAAACTTCGGGTCAGACATGGGTCAGGCGTGAGTAACATGTTAAGGTTGCTTAATTTTAAAAACCTTTTGGAAAGAAAGGTACCACATAAGACTTCCCACACATAAACATAGAAAAGTTTTTACCTTACGCTAACCAAAACATTTGATAGGAAATCCAGTGATATTATAATAGTGTCTAAGGTTTTCAAGTAAAATACAGAAATTGTTGAAATGCTTACATCTCACCTTCCAACATAGTTGGGCACAATTAATACGTACGACACTTATTGGATTTTGGATTCCATACAATTGCAGGGCTACTGGGGTACCGCGCGTCACAGTACGTGGCCTAGATCACCGTGCCGAGGATCACCCCTAATCCCCTACAACACAAGACCGGAACCATTCCTTACTGAACAGTCCCGAACAAGACTACCCCGGCAGTTGTTGCAATCAACCGCCCACACAGCCGTATATAAAGGGACCTCTAGACAGGGGAAAATCTCGTCCTACTTGGGCATAACCCACTTAACCTTGCTGCACCTCCCCTGTTTTAGCCATTCCCGGTTGATGAGGCTTGAGGCTATGATTACCTTAAGAGAACACATCTCTTAGAATGCTCATCGTCCACCTGACGATGTTCTGAAAGCATTCAATCCATACAAGTTCGTTCCGGGTTCGAACGAAACCAAAGGCATTATCTCGTTACACTCATTTTGGAATCACCCTCAGAGTTAACGACGATAACCCTTGCACTCTGAATCTTCATATTCACTTGAGATTCACGACCTATCGTTAATTTGGATCGATGTGGTTTTCGGATATTCAAATATGGAAACCCGATCCCGGTCTCATCGAAATCCAAATCGCCATCTTTTAGGTCCAAGTTGTTTTAAAGTTTTAAAACAATTCAATTTAATATTATCTATATACACACAGATAGATAATACACAACATCATAATAGAATAATGAACATTATCATCATAACAGATAATCCATATTATCATCCCAAATAGATAATATTATCAACTCAAATGCAACCATAGCATCCAAATCACACAACATCACTTATCAAGAGAGAAAAACTCAAAGCAACCACACTTAAGTCGCGACCGACTTATGACCTATGTTAGGTCGTAAGCGACCTAGGCAAACGAAGACAAATCCAATACAGCGTCACTTAAGCCGTGGCCTGTTAACTCGTCCGTGACTTGGGACTTGTGATATGAATCCAGAAGAACATGCTTATCCCTGTTAAGCCGTGAGCCATGCATGAGAGATTGAGCGCGACCTATGACCTACCTTAGGTCGGCTATGATCCATGACCTATTTTAGGTCGGTTACTACTTATGACCTGGCTTGGAAATTCCTCTATAAATACAGCGCTATCTCCAACTTGGAGGGGACATTTTCGATCATTTTCTTCAAAGCATCGAGACTCTGCCATCTTCAAGCCGAGTCTTACTCCAACATTCGAAACTCACAAGAAGCTTCAGTCAACTTCAAACAGGGATTCAACATATTCAACCATGAATTCGGAGAACTCTCTTGTATCGAAGTTTTTCTAGCTACTTGTCTTTTGAAGTGAATTGTAATTGAAGGAAATTGTAAAGGATTGTAATCATATAAGCAATAAAAAAGGATTGAAGTGGACGTAGGCTTGGTTATAAGCCGAACCACTTTAAACTCTGTGTCACTTACTGTTTTTTCAGTGAATTACTGCTTTTTCTGATTCCCGTGTTAAAGGGTGGTGCTTTCATTCAATCTCTAATTGCATCGGGGTGTTAGCGTCTGACTTTTTACGTTAACACACATGTGTGTAATTTAATTTAGTTATATATTTAAATGTTAATAAAGGATTTTACTTTAATTTATTTATACTTATGTGAATTTGTTATTTAAAGAAAATGTAAATAAAACAAATTATAAATTAAAACTTATTCAAATATTTATAAGAATTTGTAACAACCCGCATATTTATCGATTTTATATTTAAATATTTTATCGTTCGTCTGATTTTGGTCCGAAAAGCTACTTTTTGCATACGGTCGAATTAAGACTCGGGACCACTCCCATTGAGTTTAAAATGTCGTTTGCGACCTTTTTGAGTGTAAGCTTCGATATGTTTGGAGTTAGTCAAGTTTTGCTACTTTTTCACTTTGGGTTTGGGTTTGGGTTCAGCCCTATGTTTGACTTATACTCAAATCTGAACCACTCATCCCCATTCACTCTCACATCCTCCTCTATTCAGTTCTAAAGCATCAATGGTGTGAGAGATGGGAAATTAAAACTCCAAACCCTAGTTTCTTTTGCAAATCATACTCTAGCTCCAAACTAATAGAAGAACCCATTGCTTATAATCAAGCTTCTTGAGTTGGATTTGAAGAGTGGTTGATTCTTCTTTACTTTGAAGCTTCTTCTTCAATCGTTTGGGTTCAAAGGTGAGATTTTTATCTCACATCTTTTTCTATATCTATCACTGTTGTTAGGTATGAATTCCTAACATATGTGCATATTCATTTGCTTTCAATTTGAATTGATTTGGTGAATTTTCCAAATTTTTGTGTTTTGGTCCAATTTTATGAAAATCCTTTTATGGACATTTGGACATTGATATTCGGGGTGTATCGAAGAGCCGTTAAGGGTGGGTTGTCGCTAGGCATAATCCTTAGCCGTCGTTGCTCGTCCGATCGCTTCCGATACGTTTTGGCCACTTTGGCCTAGGCAAATTGTTGCCCAGACCAGGTGACCTGACGTCTGGTTCGGACATGGTCCAAAAATGTAAGCACGCATATTATAAAAAAATGCCAGAGACTATTTTCAGACATTTGAAATTCAAATCAGACGTCTGGATAAGTCTCAGACGTCTGACTTGATGTTTCAGACGTCTGGGTGTTCTCTGGGTTATTTCCAGAGAACAAATCCAAACGTTTGGATTCAAAATAAGACGTCTGGCCATGGCTCAGACGTCTGTTTTGGCTATTCTAGACGTTTGGGTAGCTTTCTGAATTATTTTTCAGAAAACAAATCCAGACGTCTGGATTCCAAATCAGATGTCTAGAGATGATTATTTTTGCCTATTCAGGCTATTTTGTGTGAATTTCCATTATTTATCGATTTTAGCGACCCTATTAGTCGTTATCACTTATTATTGACTTTGATGACTTCTTTTTATGGATTTTTGGAAATATCCATTCTATGGATTTGGTATCGATTTCTGTGGATTTTATTCACATCTTCGGATGTGAATTTTGGTGATTGATTGTTCTACAATCATTTTGTGATTAGTCACTTTAAAAATATAAAGGTTTCAATACTAGTATTAAATATCAAAACCACTTCATCAAAACGATTTCAACTATATTTTCAATATCAAACTCGTTTATAAAACCATTTTCCAATCTACTAGTATACACAAACCTTCACCTCACTCATATGAGAAATCTAATTAAACGGCCTAGTAAAACAAGTGGTATGAAACGCTTGCGTTTACTTCGTCGGTCAATTCGTGGACTTGTTCGATTGAAACTCTTGTGACAATTTTCTAGTGGAGGTCTACAATTTGTTCGTAAATATTTAAGTTAAGCTAGTGGTTATGGGACATGAAGCTAAGCTTATATATTTACTAGCTTACTGTAATTGACACTTCTTGATGATCATGACGATCATTTTTGTGATTTAGACTAGCAATTGTGCGATGTCTTTGTCCACGTGGAGGATAGTAACTCATTTTATTGAGCTTCGTCTCATTTCTTTGTGGGGTAGCTCCTCATGGCCTTCGGGCCGTTCGTGTGTCAAAAATTAATGGCTAGCTGCCATGAGATAGCTTCTCATTCGTGTGATACATATGTTGGTGAGCTTTAATGCTCCCGTTCGTGTGCCAGGCTTCCCCCCTTTCTTGTAATTTCTGGATTTCGTGTGTTGAATTCTGGAATTTATGCTTCACCTATTTTTGTGATTTCTATTGATATGATTTATCAATTTTTGTGCATTGGTGAATTCGTGTGTCATTGACTTTTGTGATTTCTGGATTTCGTGTGTTGAATTCTGGAATTTGTGTTTCACCGATTTTCGTGATTTCCATTGGTATGTTTTATCAATATTTGTGCATTGGTGAATTTGTGTGTCATTGACTTTTGTGATTGGCATTGATATAATCGTCAATATTTATGGTTTGGTGAACGAAATAAGAAGTATGACATTTCTTTGATTCTTGTGTAGATTTTGGGATATTGATTAATCTCTTGTTGATTTTCAATTACTTATACATATATATATATATATATATATATATATATATATATATATATATATATATATATATATATATATATATATATATATATATATATATATATCACAGCTTGGCATTGTGATTATTATGTGTTTAGTCATATCTCTTATTCAATATCGTTTCATCTGATATGTATAGTCAGACTGATCCATTTATTATTTTCTTATTAAATAATACTCGGGTCAGACCGAGATGTTACAGGTGCTTCAGCTTGACTTCTCACTTGGGATTGATCCCTCTGTCTTTTGGCTAACTACTTAGATTAGTAGTTTATTTTGTTGTATACACTTGAGATATGGACTCATAGTTGTATTCTTTTGTATAGCACATGTTGCTATTCTTTTGTATTATTGTGGATCTTTTTGACCACTACTCTGATATACACTTTCATGTGTTAGTTATATATTCATATCTATTTCCGCCTTTGTGATATGAATTGTCTGTGACTGATTTATGTTATGTTTATTTCTATATTTGTTTCCGAAGAAATTATAGCCACTGTGTAGTAGTTTTGAGTTTGTGTCGGTATGCTGGATTTCCTCTTGATAAAGAAATGCATGTAATAC
This sequence comes from Allium cepa, assembly GCA_030765085.1. NCBI lineage: Eukaryota > Viridiplantae > Streptophyta > Magnoliopsida > Asparagales > Amaryllidaceae > Allium > Allium cepa. The sequence goes on from CM060931.1 coordinate 814,971,489, forward strand.
TATCTGGCATATCGATGCTCGCACAAAGCAATTGCACGGATGGTCGCTCCTCAACAGCCTTATTCTCCGCGCTAGTTGACAGCATTACACCATAATGTTCTTGGCTAGCGTGGGTATAGAGGTGGGGCGTCACAGACTGGTATCAGAGCCAAACTTCGGAACAATGTAGAACAATTTAACAAGGATTATAGTCCTAAGTCCATCTTTGGAGTCGTGCTTTAGGATTTAATTCGAGTCTTCGTACCGATTCATCCTATTTTCTTTATGATTCCTTGTTTTATCAATCAAGTTTGATTGAAATTTATTTTGAGAATAACTTTTTCCTCTTCTTTCTTTCTTTCTTAAAGAAGAGAAATGGTTAGACCAGGCCGTCCCAACGCCGGTCAATCTAGTGGTACTCCCCTGGATGGAGTATTCATGTCTGCTCAACAACTTTTGGATCTTGTAAAGAATCAAGAGTTTATCTTCGCTTTGAGTAAGAACCACGAAATGGTTCTACCTTTGAAACTTGAAGTTTCTTTTAACCAGCTTGTGGATGTTACTCTTCTTCATGGAGAGGTTGGTAAAGGAAGTGATAATGATATTGGGATTTCCAAGAAGAGGCATATTATGTTCAAAATCCCTAATCCCAATAAGAAAGTGAAGCAAACTACTTTGGTAGTAAAGACTCCAATCCCTCATCGTGGAGGATGCTACAATTGTAATTCTAAGGACCACTATGCAAAGGAGTGTTCGGAACCACTCTTTTGTCGTTATTGCAAAAATACATGTCATCATATTTCTGCCTGTCTCATACTTCAAAGCAAGAAGAAGGTGGAACAAGAAACTTTGGTAGACAAGACTCCTACCTTAAGTCATAAACAATGCTATAATTGTGGTTCCACGGACCATTATGTAATTAAGTGCCCAAAACCCCTTTATTGTCGCTATTGCAAAGACTCGGGTCATCTTTTATCTACATGTCCCAAACTTTTGAAGAAGGACATGAGAAAGCTAAATATTGTGCAAGCCCCTGGCAACACTTCTCTTGGTCAAGGTATTTCTCATTCAATCCTTGATGACATTTGCTTTGTGATTCTCTTGTTCGTGTTCTTTTTGATATGGATTCCATCTCACTATTTTATATCAAAAGAACTTGTTGATTCTTTTCCTTTAAACAATTTTGGGATTGATGTCTTCCTGGAGAATCGCGAATCCGGAAGGTAGATCCGCAACACTCAATTTTCTTTTTATTGATGTCGAAATTATTTTATGTGATTTTTCTGTCCGAGCCGATTTTTACTTAGGCTTTGGAATCGATTTTTGGAAAGGATTGGCTTATTGCGAAGCCCATATCCTATTTTCTGTGCGAACTAATCATCTTCGACATTTTTAATCTGTTAAGCTGATTTCTATTTTTCTTTGTGATTCCAATTTCAAATTTTTGGTGGCATTGATTTTTATTCTTTAAACCCTCATGGTGAGGAAAGTTTACTTCTCTCATTTAAATAGTTTGTGAAATTTTCCGGTTTATTTGGACTTGTCTTAGGATTATCACCTAAGTAATATCTTGTGTGGTGATCAGGTCTTCTTAGCTCGACCTTGCCACCGATTTTCATTTGGCTACGAGTTGCGTGAGTCAATATTCCACTTACGCACTCTGCACTCATTATGATTCTTATGAATGACTTATTATGTCATTCAGTTTTCCCATCTTGTTTCATCCATTTTATAAATCGAGTATTCTATGAATATCTCGATAACTTCATTCTTGTATTTATTGATTTTGGATGAAAATAGAAATTTAAAATTTTGCAAATCTTTTTCATAATATTTATTTATAAATATAATTGGATTTTGATCTTAAAAAGAGCAGAGAATATTCTCAAAACTTTTAAGAGATAATTTCATCATATAGAAGATGATTTTGTGATTGTATTGCCCGTTGAGTGCTTTAAGAATTCTGGTCGATGCGCTTGATCAACGTTATCGATAGGAATTTCCTAAATGCTTTGATGAGACAATCAGGCACGATATATTGACTTGTAAAATGTAATTTTTTCTAGAAAGATTTTTACATTGGGATAATTGTAATTTTGAAAGTTTTAGGTTTTCGGAAAAGAAGATTATTTAAAAGATATTCTTTCTTATCGATACTCTTATTCTTATGATTTTCGATGGGAACCAAGACTTTATCTTTTATACTGATGCTAGTCGTGTTGGTTTAGATGTTGTTCTCTTGCAAAAGATAACGTGCTATCACTTGTGCTTCTAATTCATTAAAAGCCGATTGAGACTAGGTATGCCACTCATGATCTAGTGCTCGCGGCTATTGTTTTCGCTTTTAGAATTTGGCATTATTATTTTTGGGGGAGAAATTTGTTCTCCACCTCGATCATAAACCTTTGGAATATTTATTTTCTCATAAGGAACTTCATATTGGCTTGGGTTCCTTGCATCATATGATCCTAATATTCTTTGTATACTCCCGGAGGGGAAATCGCGTTGCTGATGCACTTAGTCGTAAGCAACAAGCGGTTGTTTCTGTGATGATGTTCGAGTGAAACGATCTCAAGATTTTATCCACTTGTGAGATTCGAGAGCGCGTATCCGATTTATGCTCATCATTTGTTTTCTGTAGCCTTGAGGCTCATCCTTCTCTTTTAGACCGCATTCTTGAAGCTCAAGGTCTAGATCCTGAATTGGCTCTTCTTGGCCAAAATATTAAGGATAAGATTGATATTGAAAGTTTGAAAGACTTTGATATCGATTCTCGTGGCGGCATTCGAAAATTTGGTAGACTTATCGTGCCAAATATTGGTGATCTTCACAAAGATATTTTGGAAGATTCCCATCGTTCTAAATTCACCATTCATCCCGGCAGTAGCAACGTGTACGCGGATATGAAGCGACTTTATTATTGGGAGGGAATGAAACTTGACATCGCTAACTTCGTTAAGCATTGCATGACTTGCCAACTCGTTAAGGCCGAGCATCAAAGGCCCGGTGGGTTATTGCAACCTTTAGAAATTCCAATTTGGAATTGGGACCAAATTTCCATGGATTTTACAGATAGCCTTCCCCGTTCTCCTTCGGGTCATGATAGCTTATAGGTGATAGTGGATAGACTTACTAAATCTGTCTATTTTATTCCCGTTCGGTCTAACCGAGCCGTTCCTCTTTTGGCCAAACTCTTTGTTAAAGAAATTGTTAAATTGCATGGAGTTCCCACTTCTATTGTTAGCGACCGTGATCCATTGTTTACTAGTGGATTTTGGAAGAGTCTTCAAAAAGCTTTGAGAACGAAGCTTAATTTTAGCACCGCTTATCATCCCCAGTCCGATGGACAAACTGAGCGTGTGAATCAAATTCTTGAAGATCTTCTTCTTTCTTGTGTGCTTGATTTCGGTGGAAGTTGGGAAGATCATATTTCCCTTGTTGAATTTTCCTATAATAATAGCTTTCAATCTAGTATTGGTATGGCACCTTTCGAGGCACTCTATGGAAGGCCATGCCGATCTCCTTCTTGTTGGCTTGAGGCCGGTGAGAAGCTGTTTGTAGGTCCAGATTTTATTCGCGATTCCACAGAAAAGATTGATCTTATTCGTCATAGGATGAAATAAGCCCAGAGTAGACAAAAATCCTATGCCGATAACCGGAGAAGGAGATTAGAATTTTCTGTGGAAGATCTTGTTTTTATTCGTGTTTCACATATGAAAGGTGTTGTGCGTTTCAGTCAATCGGGAAAGTTAGCGCCTCGATATATTGGGCCATTTTCTATCACTGAACGTATTGGTTCCATGGCTTATCGCCTTTTATTACCGGCTCAATTTTCTGCTATCCATGATGTGTTTCACGTTTCTCAACTTCGGAAATGTCTTCGAGATTTCGATTCTATTCTTGAGCCCGGTGTTGTGGAAGAAATTGAAGTTTCACCTAATTTAACTTATGAGCAACATCCTATTCGTATCATTGCTTCGGAAGTCGAGCGACTTCGAAATAAAGATGTTCCGCTTGTTAAAGTTCAACGGTCTTCAAATCGTAAGGATTGTTCTTGGGAATTTAGAGAGTTCATCAAGCGAACACATCCGAACTTACTTTCTCGTGCTCTTTATGGTGAACTTCTTATTTCAATTTTCTTTTGTGTTGATATGCTTTTATGGTTGTTACTCTTTATTTTCTTCTTAAGTATTGCGAGGACGCAATTTCTTTAAGGAGGAAAGTCTGTAACAACCCGCATATTTATCGATTTTATATTTAAATATTTTATTTAAATATTTTATCGTTCGTCGGATTTTGGTCCGAAAAGCTACTTTTTGCATACGGTCGAATTAAGACTCGGGACCTCTCCCGTTGAGTTTAAAATACCGTTTGCGACCTTTTTGAGTGTAAGCTTCGATATGTTTGGAGTTAGTCAAGTTTTACTACTTTTTCACTTTGGGTTTGGGTTTGGGTTCAGCCCTATGTTTGACTTATACTCAAATCTGAACCACTCCTCCCCATTCACTCTCACATCCTCCTCTATTCAGTTCTAAAGCATCAATGGTGGGAGAGATGGGAAACTAAAACTCCAAACCCTAGTTTCTTTTGCAAATCAAACTCTAGCTCCAAACTAATAGAAGAACCCATTGCTTATAATCAAGCTTCTTGAGTTGGATTTGAAGAGTGGTTGATTCTTCTTTGCTATCAAGCTTCTTCTTCAATCGTTTGGGTTCAAAGGTGAGATTTTTATCTCACGTCTTTTTCTATATCTATCATTGTTGTTAGGTATGAATTCCTAACATATGTGCATATTCATTTGCTTTCAATTTGAATTGATTTGGTGAATTTTCCAAATTTTTGTGTTTTGGTCCAATTTTATGAAAATCCTTTTATGGACATTTGGACATTGATATTCGGGGTGTATCGAAGAGCCGTTAAAGCTGGGTTGTCGCTAGGCATAAATCGTTAGTCGTTGTTGCTCGTCTGATCGCTCCCGATACGTTTTTGCCACTTTGGTCTAGGCAAATTATTGCCCAGAACAGGTGACCAGACGTCTGGTGACCAAGTCCAGACGTCTGGTTCGGACTTGGAAAGAAAAATGTATGCACGCATATTATAAAAAAATGCCAGAGACTATTTTCAGACATTTGAAATTCAAATCAAACGTCTGGATAAGTCTCAGACGTCTGACTTGATGTTTCAGACGTCTGGGTGTTCTCTGGGTTATTTTCAGAGAACAAATCCAGACGTCTAGATTCAAAATCAGACGTCTGGCCATGGCTCAGACGTCTGTTTTGGCTATTCCTGACGTCTGGGTAGCTTTCTGAACTATTTTTCAGAAAACAAATCCAGACGTCCGGACCAAATCAGACGTCTGGAGATGTTTATTTTTGCCTATTCAGGCTGTTTTGTGTGAATTTCCACTATTTATCGATTTTAGCGATCCTATTAGTCGTTATCACTTATTATTTGACTTTCATGACTTCTTTTTATGGATTTTTCGAAATATCCATTCTATGGATTTGGTATCGATTTCTGTGGATTTTATTCACATCTTCGGTGTGAATTTTGGTGATTGATTGTTCTACAATCATTTTGTGATTTGTCACTTTAAAATATAAAGTTTTCAATACTAGTATTAAATATCAAAACCTCTTCATCAAAATGATTTCAACTATATTTTCAATATCAAACTCGTTTATAAAACCGTTTTCCAATCTACTAGTATACACAAACCTTTACCTCACTCGTATGAGAAATCTAATTAAACGGCCTAGTAAAACAAGTGGTATGAAATGCTTGCGTTTACTTCGTCGGTTAATTCTTGGACTTGTTCGATTGAAACTCTTGTGACAATTTTCTAGTGGAGATCTACAATTTGTTCGTAAATATTTAAGTTAAGCTAGTGGTTATAGGACATGAAGCTAAGCTCATAGATTTACTAGCTTACTGTAATTGACACTTCTTGATGATCATGACGATCATTTTTGTGATTTAGACTAGCAATTGTGCGATGTCTCTTTGTCCACGTGGAGGACAGTAACTCATTATTGAGCTTCGTCTCATTTCTTTGTGGGGTAGCTCCCCATGGCCTTCGGGCCGTTCGTGTGTCAAAAATTTAAGGCTAGCTACCATGAGATAGCTTCTCATTCGTGTGATACATATGTTGGTGAGCTTTAATGCTCCCGTTCGTGTGATAGGCCTCCGCCCTTTCTTGTGATTTCTGGATTTCGTGTGTTAAATTCTGGAATTTATGCTTCACCTATTTTTGGGATTTCTATTGATATGATTTATCAATTTTTGTGCATTGGTGAATTCGTGTGTCATTGACTTTTGTGATTTCTAGATTTCGTGTGTTGAATTCTGGAATTTGTGTTCCACCAATTTTCATGATTTCCATTGGTAAGTTTTATCAATATTTGTGCATTGGTGAATTTGTGTGTCATTGACTTTTGTGATTGGCATTGATATAATCGTCAATATTTATGGTTTGGTGAAAGAAATAAGGAGTATGACATTTCTTTGATTCTTGTGTAGATTTTGGGATATTGATTAATCTCTGGTTGATTTTCAATTACTTATATATATATATATATATATATATATATATATATATATATATATATATATATATATATATATATATGTATGTATGTATATCACAGCTTGGCATTGTGATTATTATATGTTTATTCATATCTCTTATTCAATATCGTTTCATCTGATATGTATAGTCAGACTGATCCGTTTATTATTTTCTTATTAAATAATAATCGGGTCAGACCGAGATGTTACAGGTGCTTCAGCTTGACTTCTCACTTGGGATTGATCCCTCTGATATACACTTGAGATATGGACTCATAGTTGTATTCTTTTGTATAGCACGTGTTGCTATTCTTTTGTATTATTGTGGATCTTTTTGACCATTACTCTGATATACACTTTCATGTGTTAGTTATATATTCATATCTATTTCCTCCTTTGTGATATGAATTGTCTGTGACTGATTTATGTTACGTTTATTTCTATATTTGTTTCCGAAGAAATTATAGCCACTGTGTAGTAGTTTTGAGTTTGTGTGGTATGCCGGATTTCCTCTTGATAAAGAAATGCGTGTAATACTATCTGGCATATCGATGCTCGCACAAAGCAATTATACGGATGGTCGCTCCTCAACAGCCTTATTCTCCGCGCTAGTTGACAGCATTACACCGTAATGTTCTTGGCTAGCGTGGGTATAGAGGTGGGGCGTCATAGAATCTATTAATTTTGAATTCAAAATAAAATTCCAAATTCAAATTAAACTTTTGAAATCCAAATTAAAATCAACTTATTAGATTAAAAATCAAAATTTTCAATTTCTTATTTTAATTCTTTTTTTATATTTATGGAAAAATAACAAATTTAACAAATTTTAAATGCTTTTTAAAAGAGATTATAAATCACCCTTATTATCAAATGAATTAAAACCATATTTTACATTGTATTTTAAACATATATACAAAATTTTCAAATCACATTTATATCAAGTAATATTTAAAAAGAAATAAAACAACCTTTTATTTAAATTTAAAAAATAAGCTAAGATAAATTTTAAACAATTTAACATTTATTTTACGTATTTACAAACCATATAGTTATTAATTTAAATAACTTTGAGAAACTTAAAATTAATTTAAAACATAATTTCCTAATTACTAAATATATTATTAGAATTTGGAAACAAAAATTTATTTATTTATTAAATTCCAAAACAAAGATTATCTATAATATATATAAATATATATATATATACACATTATAAATAGAAACATTTATTTAGCTTTTAAAAGATAAAAATCAAAAATTAAATACTTATTTAATCAGATTATTAAACCAATTCATATTTTATTAATCAATATTATCAAATCGATTTAATTTTAAATAAAGATTATTAAATTGATATTTTCAAAAATTCCGAGATATCACATGTACGAACGATGTCGACCTTGACGAAGATGAGGTCGCGTGTTGCATCGATGGGTGGAGGCGACGAAATGGTGATGGTCAGTGTGGTTCGAATAGAGATTCGCGATAGCATTATTGGAATTTAGTTTTAAGTGGTGAAGCTCTGTACCAATATAGCATGCACGCGACATTGTATAGGGATGTACAGGGGAAAGAAAGGAGGAGAAGCAGAAGGAGCTGGGTTCATGGGCTTTGGGTCGTGCATATAGGAGAAAAAAAGAGGGAAAAAAAGGAGGAAAAGAAAGGAAGAAGGGGAAACAAGGAGGGTGGGCTTATTGGGCCATGTCGTATATCGGTGGTGGGTTAGATTAGTTAGTGGGCCAGGCTAGGAAATAAAAATGGTATGACAGTTTTAACCTTCAAATTAAAGTTATTAATTAATTTATATAAATTGTTATTCTTAAAATATTTTAATGGCTTCATATGATATCAGGATCAAACGAAAAAAATTGCATTGGATTCGTATCGACGAAGGCTACATCTTAGAGTTGGTTTGAAATTCATTTGAATCTGAAAAAAATTAGTCTCAAATAAAAGGTCAGTATTTTTAACGCTTAGGGCGTACTATAATATTTTTATGTTCGTTACAATTGAATCATGAAGTTATCTAATTTTATTGATTATTATTTGAAAATGAAATTGACATATGAATTGACTGTAGGCATTAAAATTGACAGTTAAATTTTAAATTGGAATTTAATTAAGAGTAAATTACGTGATATTGATAACTATGAAATTGTTGTGAATTATTGGCTGATCTGGATGTTGATTGTGATGGATGCTATTGATTGATGTATTGGATGATTCGGATGTTTATCTATTTTGATATATATCATGTTATCATCCTGTATATTATTTACAGTATATAAAACGGTAAATTGAATTATTTCGAATAAACTAAAAAATAGGTTGAAATGATATATACATATGACAATTATTCTGGATTGAAATGATATATATCCATCCCAGAAATTAAATTGAAATAACGGATTCACTTGGCCATAGGATAGAAAATTATGTGCAGACAAGGGATATGTTAGATTAAATGATTTAAAAAAAACTTTGATTTGAAATTATTTAAATGATTTTGATTTTAAGAAATAAAATCAAATTTATGGAAATGGAATCATTTTTGAACTCGAGTTTGAAATATTAAAAATTAACTTGTCAACCGAAATTGTTTAAAGAAATGGGTTTGAAATTTTGATGTTATAACAGAGAAACCACTGGAATTCCAGAAATTGATTTGTTTTAAAAAAGATTTGAACTCTTACTCGAACTGTAACGACCTGTAAATTTTCAGTAATTATAATTGTTATTTTAAGAAGATTTTGGTAATTTAATGTTGAAGGAGATAAAAAATTTAGTGAATTATTAATGGAAATAATAACTTGGATAAGATTGGTAAGTTAATTGTTAATAACTTGGATGTAATTCCAATAAGTGGAACAATGTAAATGTTAATTATATGCTTATTATAATAAAAGAATGTTCCAAAATGAAATGATTTAATTGATTTAAAATCTTAATTTATGTGTGCATTAATTTATAATGGGATATAAAAGGTAAATCGATATTATAAAATGTTGACTTATTAATAAAATAATTTATAATGAATGGAAATGAAATGAATTAGTGTATGAACTAATGATGGCACTTGTTGTTAGCTAATAAGTAAATTAAAACGTAATAGTATTAATTTTAGTTATAATTAATAGGTTGAATGAAATGGCGATTAATGTGTTTATTAAATTTGTAAAGCAATAATATAATAGATGGTAATTGTTTGCGGAGAATAACCATACAAGTATTATAAAGAATATATTAGTGGTAAAACAGTCATTGTTACCAATTAATTTACCAATTTCAAATAAAGGTAATTAAAAATTACTTTAACGATAATTAGTATAATAACGGAAAGTGTGAATGTAAATTGAAATAGAAATGTAACCTATTATAAGGTAGTAATTGGTGTAATAGGAAGCATGTGACCAAGTAAGTAAATTTATTGGGAATAGTAAATGTAATTGGAGGTAGATTTATGTAATGACGTTAATGCAAACTAAATTAGCGCAATCCAAATCAATGGAAACCAATTGCAATAAGTGAAATTGAATATTACATTTTGTGGATTTTAGGTAATAGTTGGCAATAAGGTATGGTTAGTGGTTTATGAATGAATTGATAATTAAAATTAAAGTAGTGACGTTAATATAAATTGACTATAAACAAGTTGAATGAAATCCCAATAAAGGACGAAATGCAAATGCTATATTTGTCAAAGATTTCAATACTAATGGAAATTATAGAATACACAATAAAAAAAGTAAGTTGAGTATATTTATGTAAGATAATGTTAAAACCAGCATTAACTATATTATTTGAAATTCGTGGATATGATATAAAGATTTAAATCAAGTAAAAACAATTTGTTGGAATAAATATTCCATAATTGGACAAATTGCAAATGAATGAAATTAAATATTTAATTATTCGTTAATTTAAAATTTAGTTGAAATTAGAGAATATTAATGTTGTAGATCTTGAGTCCAAAGTTAATTCCATCCATTTAGCCTCAATGAATTGAATAATAGAATGAAAAGTAAATTAATTGGCATTATTGGTAATTAAATTATAATTTCTGAAAGTAAGAAAAATGAAGGTTAACGCTGAAATTGATGAATGCATCAACGATAAATTGACATTTAAATTTGTTTAAATCATTGTAAATGATTGAGAAATATAAAAGTGATAAAATTTGTCAATTATGTAATTGAAAGTTAAAAATTGGTTTTAATTAATTAATTATTTATTTATTTAATTAACTGGAAAATAGCCATTTTGGCCACTGACTCGGATTTCGACGAAACCAGTTTCATCGGATCTGTATTGGTGAATTATTGTAGGGTTTCAAGTTTCGTAGCGATTGAACTTGTCGTTTGATCGTACGAACGTGAAATGCCTTAAAATTAATGAAATTGAAATCAATTTGGAAAATATTTATTTTAGCATAACTTCTTCCTATGATGCAATTTGAACCTGAAACTTTTTCTATTGCGTTTAAAATATTTTAAAACATCTATTTTGATATATGGATTGACCCAATTTCGTTCCGGAGTCAAAACGGGCTTTTTGGGCTACTTTGTCGTTAGCGCGTATATCTATCTAATCCATCAATTCAAATGTCAACCCTGCATATATATATATCCTACTATAAACCCTAGCACCCTCTGTTATACATTTCTATACGTTCTATTCACCTCCTCACTTCAATGGCGGACAAACCCTAATTCCAATTGCAATCCCAAATCAAATTCAAAGCTGAAATTTCAAACTCCACAATATATGCCAAATTTTATATCAATTCGAAGCTCTCGATGTACGCATCTCAGATCTGCGGTACGTTTTTGGTTTTGAATTATCGGTTGTCCAGAATTTTAGAATGAACCTCGGCCGTTCGTAGGCCATATGCTTGATCAACTGCAGATCTGCGACTCGGTGATGATCAGAGGGTACTGGAGCATGGAGCATGACGTATGGAGTCGATCACTATGGTTCGTTCGTCTCGAAACGGAGGGGATTCGCCAGAAACGGCGTGCTAAAATTGGCGGCGGAGCACCTGTCTTGGCCACCTGGGCTTTGCGAGCGGCTAGGTTGAGGTCGGCATGGGGAGAGGGGGCAAACGACAAGCTCTGATTTGGTCGATGAGGGGCGTAGGTGGTGCGATTTTGATCGATGAGGTGGCGGCTGGGATGCTAGGTCGTGTTCGTTTTGCTGTAGCATGAAGAGAGAGGGTAAGGTGACGTGTATTATTGTTTATTTATTTATTTATTTTAATTTAATTTCAGCACGTCATAATCTTAATAACTCTTGCATATGACATCCATTTCACATGCGGTTTTTCCACTAGGTTCGTATTGGAATTCCGGACATTCTAACGATGGTTTGGACGAATTTGGAGGCTGTACAACTTTTATATTTAAATTGAATTTAAATTCAATTTAAATTCAAAAGGTGAGTGTTTTAACCTACTCACAACGTATATAATTTCTTATGTTTGGTAAATTAATTTTTGTTGTGATTATGCATTTATTTATGACTATTTCTTATATTTTAATCATCATTTCAATTAATTGCATTTATTCAAATTTAATCGTTATTTAATTTATTTTGAATATAACTGCCAGTTAATTACCTGTTAAATATTATCATTTATACATTGATATTGATTGATTTTTTTAGATGATGATTGTGATGGACATATGACTTTATGATGGATGAATGGATGTTTTATTTATATCATCATAATCTGCAAGTTGTTATGCATTTATTTCGATTCAGGATTGCAGTTTGAAATGATATACAACCGCATTTTTATCTTAAATTGCGGATTGAAATGTTAAATATCCATATCACTTGACTATAGGATAGAAAAATATATACATGCACCGCGGTATATATATGTAAAAAATTGAAATGATTTTCTATGGTTTTGGAAAGAAATATACGGTTTAATAAATATAAATTTTCGACGTTATATAAATATTTATATATATATATATATATATATATATATATATATATATATATATATATATATATATAGTTAATTTCTTGAATTTAAGCTATGTATAAAGTTGATTAATAAAAATGAGTTTAATAATAAAGTTTGATTTCTTTTATGAGAATGGTTAAGTATCTATTTAAATTCTATTGTACATAGAGTTTATAATGACTCAAATAAAATTAAGGTTGGAAGATAAATTTGAATATGATTTGAATTAAAGTATTTAAGAATTATCCTCAAAAATTTTGATTTGAAAGGTAAATAAATTGAGACTTAAAGGGTATAATTTTATAACTTGATTTTGTTTAGAGGATTTAAATGAATATCAAATTGATTTAAATGAATATTATCAAGTTAATTTAATTAAAAGAATATCCAGTTATTTGAAGTCTAAAGTTTTACTAAAATGATATTTGATTTATTTAGTAAACATTTCAAATCTAAATAATAGTAGTTGAAATTGATGTATATGAAATTATCGAAGAATAAGTTTTGAAATGGTGCGATAATTAAAGCTTTGAAATATATGGAAATTGTATTGTTTTTTTTGGGAATTTAAAATCCATATTAGAATTGATTTGTGAAGGTGAAGGAGCTACTTAATAAAGTAATTAAGTATTTAAACCATTTAAGTGGTGTAGTATGTTTAAAAGTTACAAATTTCAACGTATTACGTTTTGGAAGGGTTATAGTTTAAGTCTTTGGTTTTGAAATTTTATAACTTTGAATACTATGATTTTAAAAAGGAATATCATATTGGTTTGGTTTTTTAAAATTGGAAATGATATCATATTTATATGGTTTTGAAATAACTATTATATCATGTTTTTGAAGTATAAATTATTTTGAAATGACCGCGGTGTTATAATAACATTTGGTTGTTGAAAAGACCGGTATTGGAAGTTGTCATACTCTTTGCCAACTCCGAAAACCACTTTAACAACCGTGTACACGGTGGAGATTTCAGAATGAAGTAGGATGGTGGCAGGGTTTCCTTGGAGGTAAATATGTGGACCCAACTCTCATGAGTTGGCATAAGGTGGCTAAAACATGAGCGATTGACAGGTAATGAGGTAGCTCCTTTGATCGGACACATCCCTTCGATATTATACTCTGACTTTTGGATTGATTCGGTGGCCACTTTTGATTTTCTTTTTTGGGGGTGTGGCTCGAGGTGGGCGGTAGCTGCGTGCTACGTGTTACCACCTGTCCAGAAGCATAATTGGTATATCTACCCCGGCATTGCTTAGTTGTGCCATGTCACCTATCCTATCGTTCCTTATACGAGTTTCTATTTGGGTTGTACTTATGGAGTATCCTCTGGTAGCCTTCCGATCAGGAGGTATTACGGTACTGTATAGACTATTGGCATTATTACGTGTTAAGGTGGAAAATGCAAAGCCTTTACTTTATTTAAAAGTAAGTTTATTTTACTAATAGACACTATTATAATAGCAAAATATTACTGCATAGTAAATAGTTTAACGGATCCTTAGGAGATGTGAATCCCGAGGATCACTTGAGTTACTGCACCCACGTTAGACATTGGATAGGAGATGTCAAATCCCGTAAACATCTCTGACGCCATTCCACTCATATTTATTCCTATTGATTTAACTTACATAAGATATTTTAGCTCTGATTCAGTGTTTTGTCCTTTCAATTTGCTCGGGTCAGTCCGGGCGTTTCAGGATTTGAAGGTTTTATTCTGGAGGATGAAGACGAAGATTTGTAGTACTATTATCTACTATATTATTCCACTACACCATTTAATTTCGCTGCATTAATTATTATTCTCTGGTATGTGTACTCTGATATGTATTGTATAAATATAATCAAATGTTTTGTAAAACAGCATCATGAATTGTATGTTTGATTATTATATTTTATCGTTCGCTGTAAGATTCTATTTTGTGTTTTTTTCTTTCTCTGCTTTTTCTTATTTACCCCAATAACAATCCGCCCTTCTGTATGATTTAAGTCTGACGTGTGTGGTTTATCGTCGATTTAAATCATGCAAAAAGGCGGGACATTACATCTGGTATCAGAGCTTTGGTTTACCGATAAACCTTATCTTTGTGGGGTCTGACTTTTTATTAATAGTGTAGCAATACCCTATGACGAGTCGTTGAGCGTATATATGAGAGAGCGTATTTGTTAGTGTTATAAAAAGTTTTTAATATTGTGTTAATTTGTTCCATTTTGTATTTATAAGTTCTGGTTGGTGCATGGGACGTTGTGACATCAATAGGAATTTCTAAACACTTGATTGGACAGACCGACACAATATTTGTTTTGAATATAGGCGAATGAAATAATTTCTCCTATTATATTTTCTATATATAAAATAAATTTTTATAAATCTTATATTTGGTTGTAATATATTAGTGGTTAGGTAGTGAAATTTTAGATATTAATTGAAAATAAGATTGAGAATAAAATAAATGAAAATTGGGAATTTAGAACTTAAGTTCCGGGCTTTTGAAAATTTCTTTCGAATAATTTTGGAATATAATAATATTATTTATAAGTATTTCTAATATAAATATTTCAATATAATTTGGAAGAATTGTTTTAAAGAAGATTTTATAGAAAATAAGTTCTGTGCTTCCCTCTCTGTCGTTGGAAAATAATTTCGGTGATGCAGCCGCATCATCGACATTCATTTTCGAGTTTCGAAGGGGAAAGGCCATTGTAGTGGTTTTACTGCAGATTCATTTTTGATAAAAAAATATAATTTTAATTTTTTTTAAAAATAATTGGACATATAAACTGTAAGCATATGCATTTATCTATTATTTTAAAATGATTTGAAATTTAACCCGGTATTTAGTTCTTAAGTTTCCGTTAATTGTTAGTTTCAATTGGTATAATGAAATGGAGTTTAACTGATAATTGAAACCCTAAATGAAATAAGAGATTTAATGCTAAGTTATAAATTAAATAAAAAGAAAGTTTAAATTTGTAACATATAAACAAAGGGTATTATTATTGAACATTTAATTAATTAAAAGAATTGAGAAAAACTTGTATGACTTTCAATTACATTCTTAAAGCATATCTATATAACTTACCAAATACTAATTGGAGGTAAATTTCTTAGTATAACTGAAATGCTACTAATGTAATAGAAAAGAAAGGTAAGTATTATAAATAAATAATAATAAACTTAAGTAATAGGTTGAAGTTGCCTCTGAATAAAATAAGAATAAAAGACGAATACTAGAAAAAATGACCATAAACATAAGTTAATAAATTTACCTACTAAGAAATTTGACTGAATATGAATAAAATATATAAATAAATGTAATGCAATAAATAGAATTTGGCATTATATAGATAGATGAAAATGAATTGGTAGGTAATGAATAGAAATAGATAAAAATAAATAATGGATGAAGTGGAATTGATAAAAGAATAATTGTAAGAAATAAATGAAAACTTGCAAGAAATAATGTAAAATAAAAAGATAAATCATCATATAAATAAAAAGGGAATCAAACGACAAATGTTATTTGATGAAATTGTTCTTAATCTATAGTTTAGAATTACTGTTGTTTTGGTTTGTGGTTGTTTGGGTAAGAATACTTTAATATTGTTTAGATGTATGAATAATCTATTTAGTTTCACCTAAGACTGTTGAGTGAAGGGTACACTTAGTAGTTTATTTTTCATTCCGTACAATTTAAAGTTTTGAACCCGAACAACTATTTATTTTTTTGATATGAATGCTTGATTTGTGTTGATTTTTGTGTGATGGTTGTTTGCATGTTGCAAGTGATGGTTGGTATCTTGATTGGTTGTTGTTATTTGAAACAGCTTTAAAAATTTCATTTTAACTCTTTTAGATTATATAAGTGAAATGCAGGTTATGGAAGCAATTGCTACTGCTTTTGCTTTCATAATATAAGCGTAAATTGCCCGACAAATAGGTACGTTTTCGGACTACGGTTTATAGCGTTATTATATTGATTTTTCTCATGTTGGGATATATTATTTTGAAAAATATATGTTGTATATTATTATATTCGATATTATATTTTCTCTGAGCTTCTCTGTACAAAGGAGAATCTGCCGAATTTTTTCCTAAAATTTTGGACTTAGAAAGTATTTTGAAAAATGTTTTCCAAACTTTATTAATTTGAGTATAAAAGATTTAATGGTTATAAATTGGTATATTTTATTTAAATTATTTGATTTTGTAAATTTATTTGTTTATAAATTTAATATTTTAATAAGAATATTGATTTCTTAATCCCTTTTTCCCTTCTTTTCCTTTTCGAGGACAAAAAGTTTTGAGTGGGGGATAGTATAACGACCCGTAAATTTTCAATAATTACAGTTGTTAATTTAAGAAGATTTTGGTAACATAATGTTGAAGGAGATAAAAATTTAGTGAATTATTAATGGAAATAATAACTTGGATAAGATTGGTAAGTTAATTGTTAATAACTTGGATGTAATTCCAATAAGTGGAACAATGTAAATGTTAATTATATGCTTATTGTAATAAAAGAATGTTCCAAAATGAAATGTTTTAATTGATTTAAAATCTTAATTTATGTGTGCATTAATTTATATTGGGATATAAAAGGTAAATCGATAATATAAAATGTTGACTTATTAATAAAATAATGTATAATGAATGGAAATGAAATGAATTGGTTTATGAACTAATGGCGGCACTTGCTGTAAGCTAATAAGTAAATTAAAATGTAATAGTGCTAATTTAGGTTATAATTAATAGGTTGAATGAAATGGCGATTAATGAATTTATTAAAATTGTGAAACAATAATATAATAGATGGTAATTGTTTATGGAGAATAACCATACAAGTATTATAAAGAATATATTAGTGGAAGAACGGTCGTTGTTACCAGTTAATTTACCAATTTCAAATAAAGGTAATTAAAAATTACTTTAATGATAATTAGTATAATAATGGAAAGTGTGGATGTTAATTGAAATAGAAACGTAACCTATTATAAGGTAGTAATTGGTGTAATAGGAACCATGTGGCCAAGTAAGTAAATTTATTGGGAATAGTAAATGTAATTGGAGGTAGATTTATGTAATAACGTTAATGCAAACTAAATTAGCGCAATCCAAATCAATGGAAACCAATTGCAATAAGTGAAATTGAATATTACATTTTTTGGATTTTAGGTAATAGTTGGTAATAAGGTATGGTTAGTAGTTTATGAATGAATTGATAATTAAAATTAAAGTAGCGATGTTAATATAAATTGACTATAAACAAGTTGAATGAAATCCCAATGAAGGAGGAAATGCAAATCTATATTTGGCAAAGATTTCAATACTAATGGAAATGATAGAATACAGAATAAAGAAAGTAAGTTGAGTATATTTATGTAATATAATGTAAAAATCAGCATTAACTATATTATTTGAAATTGGTGGATGTGATATAAAGATTTAAATCAAATAAAAACAATTTGTTGGAATAAACATTCCATAACTAGACTAATTGCAAATGAATGAAATTAAATATTTAATTATTCGTTAATTTAAATTTAGTTGAAATTAGAGAAGAATCCAAAGTTAATTCCATCCATCTAGCCTCAATGAATTAAATAATAGAATGAAAAGTAAATTAATTGGAATTATTGGAAATTAAATTATAATTTCTGAATGTAAGAAAAATGAAGTTTAACGCTGAAATTGATGAATGAATCAACGTTAAATTGACATTTAATTTTTTTTTAAATCATTATGAATGTTTGAGAAATTAAAAGTGATAAAATTTGTCAATTATATAATTGAAAGTTAAAAATTGGGTTTAATTAATTAATTAATTATTTAATTAACTGGAAAGTAGTCATTTTGGCCACTGACTCGGATTTTGACGAAACAAATTTCATCGGATCCGTATCGGGGAATTATTGTAGGGTTTCAAGTTTCGTAGCGATCAGACTTGTTATTTGATCGCACGAACGTGAAACGCTTTGAAATCAATGAAATTGAAAGCAATTGAAATCAATTTGGAAAATATTGATTTTAGCATAACTTCTTCCTATGATGCAATTTGAACCTGAAACCTTATCTTTTCCGTTTAAAATATTTTAAAACATCTATTTTGATGTATGGGTTAACCCAATTTCGTTCTAGAGTCAGAACGGGCTTTTTGGGCCACTTTGTCGTTAGCGTGTATATCTATCTTATCCATCCATTCAAATGTCAACCCTGCCTATATATATCCTGCTACAAACCCTAGCACCCTCTGTTCTGTGAGAAATGCGGATTACGGATCTTAAGGCTAAGATTAACACTAAAGGGGGGGGGGGTGAATAGTGTTAATAAAGAATTACTAACTTTTTAATTTATGTTAATTTAGACACAAAAGTATGCAATATACAGACACAGATATGATCACAGAAACAATCATAAATGCAGAAATAAAATAACAGCAGTAAAGGAAAGAACACACCGGATTTTATATTAGTTCGGAGTTACCCTACATCCAGTCCCGCAACACAAGTACGGATTTCCTTTCAAAAGCATTTGTACAATTACATCCTCGGTTTCAAGGCTACGAGGTACACCCTCCAGAATTTCGATCCTCTGGGTAGAGATACTTGATTTCCGGGCTACAAGTTTACCCAATTGATTTACCAAGGCTACAATCACACCTTTTCCCTTTTGCTTGATTTCCAAGGCTACAATCACACCTTTTCTCGCTTAATAGATTACAAAGAAGTTTATAACTCTGAATAGCACTGAGAATCTTGTAGAGACAGTGATAGAGAATCAAACTAGAAGTAATCGAGTATGATTCAATGTTGATTTCGGCAGAGTAATGTTAAGAATATGTATTAAGAAATGAGGAAGAAGAAGAGGAGTGAAAACCAGAAAATTATGATTAGAAATTCGTTGAAACTGACCCTATTTATAGAAGAACCACAGTCATGACCATTCATGAAGAGTTATGGCGAATAGCCACTTCTTTTGATATTTGAATTTTTGAAACAAACTGTCACCATGTCGACATGGTCATGCTAGGCAAGTCGACATCCCAAAGTATTTTTTGGTGTTTTTGATTTTCTTTGAAAATAACCTTTATCTTATATAAAAACTATTTTAAACTTTATAAATATACTTGACCATAGTTAAAATTCATAAGTAAATATAAAGAATAATATATATAGATTTTAACTATAATTTTATATTTAAATCTAAGTATAAATATTTAAAAGTTAAATATATAGTTTAAAATCAGGAGTAATTTGACTTTGAAAATAAAGATGTTGTTGAGGCTAAAATTATTTAAAATCAGGATCAAGGGTTTTGAATCTTTTAAAAGGAAAGTTTTGAAAACATTTTGAAAACAGGATATAATTTTGAAAAATCATTTTGAATAAAAGTTAGGGGATACAAAACAATGTTCCACTAGATTTTTCGTAGGTTCCATCCTACTTAGGGTTCCATCCATTTAATGGGCTCGAAGTGGATTCCATTCCACGAATAAATTGGATTTTAAGATGCAAGTGCTTTTCTACGAGTTTTAACAAAAATTCCTAACAATAATAAAAATACTTATCCTTGAAATATTGAAATCTTGGTAGTCTTGATACTCATGAGTCTTTTATCTTGATATTTTATCTTGATATCTTGAATCTCTATACTGTACATTCTTCATTCTTAGTACCTGCATGGTTAAATACTGCATATACATATCTATCTAAACTTATACTGTTAGTATTTATATTTTATAATCTATTCTAAGGTTGTTGTCATCAAAACCATCATCTCACAGACTAACAATCTCCCCCTTTTTGATGATGACAACCTTAGTTTATAAAATATTACTTCTATCCTAATAACTCCCCCTAAAACTAATAACTCCCCCTTAATCTATGCCTAAGTACCCTATTTTATATTTCTCCCCCTTTGTCATCAACAAAAACTAACTCCAAACTACATAACTACCCCTTAATCTAATACTATATGACATGTGATTATAATGATAGTGTTATCACAAATAATCAACATTTAACTCTAAAAACTAAAAGTTAATCCTAAATTACTAACTATCCTAACTAAGAATCTATAATAGTTAGAAATCAAATATAAGAACATAAATTATTTATTAAGTATATTTCAACACAACATTAAAACCAATCATGTCACACAAGTCAAACAAATCAATCAAGTCAATCAATTCAGACAAGTCAAACAAGTTAATCAAGTCAATCAAATCAAACAAGTCAATCAAAATATACCAAACAAATCAAAAACTAATAATCCTATATTATAAGACAATACTACATACTCCTCCTAAAAAATACACTTTATGTAGTTTGTAATGCAGTGTGAAATGTATGACATATGCAATGTAGCATGAGATAATATGCAAAACGAAGTGCAACTTATGATGCAAAGGATTATGATATGCATTGTAATTTATGATGTAATATGCAATGAAACCTGATATGAAATAGGATGCATAATGATATGTAATAAAATGACAATAAAGTAAAATAATTTGCAGAATGATGTGATGATATATATACTATGGTAAGAGATATTCAGACTATAAGATAAACATGAGTGATAAGTAATATCTAATTGGCAAACTTATATATATATATGTGTGTGTGTGTGTGTGTGTGTGTGTGTGTGTGTGTGTGTGTGTGTACATATATCAAACTATTTATTATACTTCAACCACACAAAGGTAAAACTCACCAATTACTAGACTTAAGTTAAGGAAACTAATGAAAGTGACTGAAAGAGTTGTAAAGAAACAGTTTGAAGGTAATAAATGATATTAAAACTATAACATAATTGTGAAAGGTAGTAATCAAACTTAATATTAAAATCAAATGCTAAGGAATAAGGACTTATACTATATATGATCAAATATGGTTTTTTATAAAGATTAATACCCTCCTTATTTAATTCCCCTTTTTTCTGAAAAAAATGTATTATTATTGGTTTAAATATTTAGAAACATGTTTAAACATCTTTTAAATTTACAAAATATCATAATGAAATGAAATAATAAATATTAAAAAAATGAAATAAAAATGTGTTATATTAAGGCCTCTTACTTTGAAAATTTTAATTAATTACTAAAAAAAATTAAACATGAAATTAAATTTTTTAATATAAGTTAGAAAATAATTTCTAAAAAGAATAGAGAAAAATACTTAATTTAAATATTATTTTACATAATTTAAAGTCTCAAACAGAAAAAACAACATTTACAATGCTATAAAAAGTTTTTGCAATAAAATATATTCGAAACTTTATAAAACTAAAACAGTACCTTTTACCAAATGCTGTGTAAAGTTTCTAAAACTCTACAGCATTAGCACAGAAAAGCTATAAAAATGAATTTGCAGTACTTAGAAAATATTATAGAAGAAATAAGCCTTGTTTAGAAATGCTATCTAAAATTCCGGTCATGGGATGTGGTGCAATCTTATTAATTGTAGAAATATATAAATAGAAACTTATTCTAACATTCTAAATTCATTCTATTAATTTCTTAATGATATAAAATTAATATCTCAAAATAAATAGAGTATGAGAAGTAAAAATAACATAAGAAAAGTTGAAATCATGAACGAAGGTATGCTTTTCTACTTAGTATAGTTGTAATAAATTAGTTGTAGATTTTATTTGAAAGAAAGCACATTTTAAAAGACTTTTAAAAAAAAATTAGACTTATATATCGATATTTATACTATGGTGTGTCGATATATGGATCAAAATATCAAAACTTATAAAAGAGATAAATTTCTATACCTAACTAAATGCAAAGATATATATTCCTAAATGCAACAATAAAGATGAAATAATAGTAAAGCGTACTAATTTTTGCACTCCATCTTTCTAACTTTGTTGTTCTTCCATTGCCGTGAGTCCCACCTTTATATCTTTCAGAATTTAACGACGAGATCTGTTCTGTTGCGACAGGCTCGTTTTTCTGATCAGTGTAGTATATTCATTTGCTGAATTTGAATACCATATGAGAAAGATACAGATGATTTAGTAGATTGACCAACTTGGCACCAAAACTTTAAATTCGATTTTTGAATGAATGGACACTTTGACCACTATAAATAGGCCCAACAATCACAACTTTTCATAAAAATTCCTCTTCTTCTTCTTCCCTTTTTTTATATACTATCCACCTTCTAGAAGGCATATCTCATTCGTTTCTTGACGGAATTGGATGAAACCAGCAGCAAATCGAAGAGGAAGGCAAGGACTACGATATAGTTATAGTTTGGTGTCGAATTTGAATGGTATTGTGATGCAACAGGCCGAACGGTAGAAGAAATATAGCAGATCCCGTACACAGTTTTTCAGTTTTGGATAGCCAACTTCAAACTGTCATATCTCACTCAATTTTGATCGGAATTTGATGATCCACCCATCAAAACGCGCGAGAACAAGAACTAAAATGAAAAGGAGTGGAAACAAAATACTCAAATTTCTGGATGCAATTTGAAGAATACCTTTGACAGTTTTGCCTTCTTTTTCTCTTTGTTCACCAAAACTTCATTGACCATAACTTGGTCATTTCTTGACGGATTCACACAAAACCAGTGGCATTGCGAAGCAGATGGAGAGAAGTATAGTACCAAGTCAAGTTGTGGATGAGAACCAAAAGGTTTGTATTGATCTAGTATCCATATCTTTGTCGATTTCCAATATATATCCACTTGTTTTTCTTGATCGATGAATGATTATCTGATATCTTTAACCAACAGTCATTAGACATAATTCTTCTCCTACAAAACAACATAACCTTTTAAAGAATCAAATGACTTTTCAAAATAACTAAATATAGTTTTAAACAAAAATATCATGATGATTCTGTGACGTATTCATATGAAAATAGTGTTAATAAAATCCCCAAAAATAACCATTTTTAAAAACTTTTCAAAATTCATATTATGAAGACTTTGAAAACCTTGCTCTAATACCAATTGTGAGAAATGCGTATTATGGATCTTAAGGCTAAGATTAACACTAGAGGAGGGGGTGAATATTGTTAATAAAGAATTATTAAATCTTTTTAATTTATGTTAATTTAGACACAGAAGTATGCAATATACAGACATAGATATGATCACAGAAACAATCACAGATGCAGAAATAAAATAAAAGCAGTAAAGGAAAGAATATACCAGATTTTAAACTGGTTCGGAGTTACCCTACATCCAGTCCCGCAACGCAAGTACGAATTTCCTTTCAAAAGCAATTGTACAATTGCACCCTCGGTTTCAAGGCTACGAGATACACCGTCCAAAATTTCGATCCTCTGGAAAGAGATACTTGGTTTCTGGGCCACAAGTTTACCCAATTGACTTACCAAGGCTACAATCACACTTTTTCCCTTTTGATTGATTTCCAAGGCTACAATCACGTCTTTTCTCGCTTAATAGATTACAAAGAAGTCTACAACTCTGAATAGCACCGAGAGATAGTGATAGAGTATCAAACTAGAAGTAATCAAGTATGATTTAATGTTGATTTCGGCAGAGTAATGATAAGAATATGTATTAAGAAATGACGAAGAAGAAGAGGAGTGAAAACTAGAAAACTATGATTAAAAATTCATTGAAACTGACCCTTATTTATAGAAGATCAACAGCCATGACCATTCATCAAGAGTTATGGCGAATAGACACTTTTTTTGAAATTTGAATTTTCGAATCAAACTATCACCATGTCGACATGGTCATGCTAGGCATGTCAACATACCAAAGGATATTTTGGCGTTTTTGATTTTCTTTGAAAATAACCTTTATCTTGTATAAAAACTATTTTAAACTTTATAAATATACTTGACTATAGTTAAAATTCATAAGTAAATATAAAGAATAATATATATAGATTTTAACTATAATTTTATATTTAAATCTAAATATAAATATTTAAAAGTTAAATATATTATTTAAAAAGATAGTTTAAAATAAGGAGTAATTTGACTTTGAAAATAAAGATGTTTTTGAGGCTAAAATTATTTAAAATCAGGATTGAGGATTTTGAATCTTTTAAAAGGAAAGTTTTGAAAACATTTTGAAAACGGGATATAATTTTCAAATATCATTTTGAATAAAAGTTAGCAGATACAAAACAATGTTCCACTAGATTTTTCGTAGGTTCCATCTTACTTAGGGCTCCATCCCTTTAACGGGTTCGAAGTGGATTCCATTCCACAAATAAATTGGATTTTAAGACGCCAGTGCTTTTCTACGAGTTTTAACAAAAATTCCTAATAATACTTATCCTTGAAATCTTGAACTCTTGATAGTATCGATACTCATGAGTCTTCTATCTTGATATTTTATCTTGATATCTTGAATCTCTATACTGTACATTCTTCAATTCTTAGTACCTGCATGGTTAAATCCTATATGTACATATATATCTAAACTTATACTGTTAGTACTTATATTTTATAATCTATTCTAAGGTTGTTGTCATCAAAACCATCATCTCATGGACTAACATGTTCCTCATTCCTATACATTCTATTCACCTCCTCACTTCAATGGCAGACAAACCCTAATTCCAATTGCAATCTCAAATCAAATTCAAAGCTGAAATTTCAAACTCCACAATATATGCCAAATTTTATATCAATTCGAACCTCTCGATGTACGCATCTCAGATCTGTCGTTTGTTTTTGGTTTTGGATTATCGGTTGTCCAGAATTTCAGAATGAACCTCGGCCGTTCGTAGGCCATATGCTTGATCAACGGCAGATCTACGACTCGGTATTGATCAGAAGTACTGGAGCGTGGAGCACGACGTATGGAGTCGATCCATACAGTTCGTTCGTCTCGAAACGGAGGGGATTCGCCAGAAATGGCGTGCTAAAATTGCGGCGGCGCACCTGTCTCGGCCACCTAGGCTTTGCCCGCGGCTAGCTGGAGGTCGGCATGGGGTGAGGGGGCGAACGACAAGCTCTAATTTGGTCGATGTGGGGCGTAGGCAGCGCGATTTTGATCGATGAGGTGGCGGCTAGGATGCTAGGTCGCGATCGTTCTGCTGTAGCGTGAAGAGAGAGGGTAAGGTGACGTGTATTATTGTTTATTTATTTGTTTTTATTTTAATTTAATTTCAACACGTTATAATCTTAATAACTTTTGTGTATGACATCCGTTTCACGCGCGGTTTACTTCGCTAAGTTCGTATTGGAATTCTGGACATTTTGACACTGGTTTGGACGAATTCGGAGACTGCGCAATTTTTGAGTTTAAATTGAATTTAATATTCAATTTAAATTCAAAAGGTGAGTGTTTTAACCCACTAACAACTTCTAAAATTTCTTATGTTTGGTAAATTAATTTTTGTTGTGATTATGCATTTATTTATGATTGTTTCTTATATTTTAATCATCATTTCAATTAATTGCATTTATTCAAATTTAATCGCTATTTAATTTACTATTGAATATAATTGCCAGTTAATTACCCGTTGAATATTATCAGTTATATATTGATATTGATTGATTTTTTTTAGATGACGATTGTGATGGACATATGACTTTATGATGGATGAATGGATGTTTCATTTATATCATCATAATCTGCAAGTTGTTATGCATTTATTTTGATTTGGGATTGTGGTTTGAAATGATATACAACCGCATTTTTATTTTAAATTGCGGGTTGAAATGTTAAATATCCATATCACTTGACTATAGGATAGAAAATTATATACATGCACCGCGATATATATATATATATATATATATATATATATATATATATATATATATATATATATATATATATAAAATTGAAATGATTTTCTATGGTTTTGGAAAGAAATATACGGTTTAATAAATATAAATTTTCGACGTTATATAAATATTTATATATATATATATATATATCAGTTAAATTCTTGAATTTAAGCTATGTATAAAGTTGATTAATAAAAATGAGTTTAATAATAAAGTTTGATTTCTTTAATGAGAATGGTTAAGTATCTATTTAAATTCTATTGTATATAGAGTTTATAATGACTCAAATAAAATTAAGGTTGGAAGATAAATGTGAATATGATTTGAATTAAAGTATTTAAGAATTATCCTCGAAAATTTTGATTTGAAAGGTAAATAAATTGAGACTTAAAGGGTATAATTTTATAACTTGATTTTGTTTAGAGGATTTAAATGAAAATCAAATTGATTTAAATGATTATTATCAAGTTAATTTAATTAAAAGAATATCCAGTTATTTGAAGTCTAAAGTTTTACTAAAATGATATTTGATTTATTTAGTAAACATTTCAAATCTAAATAATAGTATTTGAAATTGATGTATATGAAATTATCAAAGAATAAGTTTTGAAATGGTACGATAATTAATGCCTTGAAATATATGGAAATTGTATTGTTTTTTTTTTGGGAATTTAAAATCCATATTGGAATTGATTTGTTAATGTGAAGGAGCTATTTTACTATATAAAGTAATTAAGTATTTAAACCATTTAAGTGGTGTAGTATGTTTAAAAGTTACAAATTTCAACGTATTACGTTTTGGAAGGGTTATAGTTTAAGTCTTTGGTTTCGAAATTTTATAACTTTGCATACTATGATTTTAAAAAGGAATATCATATTGGTGTGGTTTTTTATAATCTGAAATGATATCTTATTTATATGGTTTTGAAATAACTGTTATATCCTGGTTTTGAAGTATAAATTATTTTGAAATGACCGCGGTATTATAATGACGTTTGGTTGTTGAAGAGACCGGGATCGGAAGTTGTCATACTCCCTGCCAACTCCAAAAACCACTTTTACAACCGTGTAAGCGGTGGAGATTCCAAAATGAAGTAGGATGGTGGCAGCGTTTCATTTGAGGTAAATACGAGGACCCAACTCCCGTGGGTTGGCATAAGGTGGCTAAAACAAGAGCGATTGACGGGCTAATGAGGTAGGTCCTTTGATCGGACACATCCCTTCGATATTATACTCTGACTTTTGGATTGATTCGATGGCCACTTTTGATTTTCTTTTTTGGAGGTGTGGCTCGAGGTGGGCGGTAGCTGCACGCTACGCGTTACCACCGGCCCGGAAGCGTAATTGGTATATCTACCCTGGCATTGCCTAGTTGTGCCCTGTCACCTTCCCTATCGCGCCTTGTACGAGTTTCTATTTGTGTCGTACCTATGAAGTATCATCTGGTAGCCTCCCGATCAGGAGGTATTACGGTACTGTATAGACTATTGGCATTATTATGTATTAAGGTGGAAAATGTAAAGCCTTAACGCTATTTAAAAGCAAGTTTATTTTACTAACAGACACAATTATAATAGCGCGTTATTACTACATAGTAAATAGTTTAACGGATCCTTAGGAGATGTGAATCCTGAGCATATCTTGAGTTACTGCACTCACGTTAGACACTAGATAGGAGATGTCAAATCCCGTAAACATCTCTCTAATGTCGTTCCACTCATATTTGTTCCTGTTGATTTAACTTACATCAGATATTTTAGTTCTGACTCGAGTGTTTTGTCCTTTTAATTCGCTCGGGTCAGTCCGAGCGTTTCAGGATTTGAAGATTTCATTCTGGAGGACGAGGACAAAGATTTGTAGTACTATTATCTACTATATTATTTCACTACTTTATTTGATTCCGCTGCATTAATTATTATTCTCTGGTATGTGTACTCTGATATGTATTGTATAAATATAATCAAATGTTTTGTAAAACAGATTCATGAACTGTATGTTTGATTATTATATTTTATCGTTCCACTGCAAGATTCTATTTTGTGTATTTTTCTTTCTCTGCTTTTCTTTATTTACCCCATTACAATCCGCCGTGTATGGTTTAAGTCTGACGTATGTGGTTTATCGTCGATTTAAATCGTGCAAAAAGGCGGGACGTTACATGAACCTTGAAATAAATCCAAGTAAAAGTAACTTAAATGGATATTTCAAAATTTACGCTAGGTTTTGAATTATTTTTAAAGATCTGGATTTTTAAATTGAATATTGAAGGTTAATTTGATTTAAGTGATTTAAATCGATATTTTGAAAATCGAACTCGAATTTATACAAATCGAAATTGTTTAAAATTGAAAATTGAAATGAAATTTATTCAAATTGGAATTGAATTAATTTAACTTGAATTGAAATCGAAATTGAATTAATTTGGAATGGAAATTGAAATAGATTTGAATTAAAATTGGAACCGAAATTAATTCGAATTGAAATCAGAATTGAATCGATTTAAATGGAAATGGAAATAGAAATTGATTTGAATTGGAAGATAGGTATTTGAATCAGTTTGACTTTGAAACTATTTTCAAATAAACTATTTTAATATAAACTGTCGAAAATCTATCTTCTTAAATATTCAAATTATTTTGATTTTCCAAGCTATTTTACTATATAAACCATTTTTCAAACTCAAACTATATTATATTAACTATTTAACTATTTGAAAACTATTCAAGCTATTTTCTAAATTCAAATTGGTCAGAGTGGGAATTATTTATATTTAAATCATGGATTTAAACACAAATTGGGTTAAATTGAAGTTACAACCCAAATGGAAATTCGAAGCAATTTTGAATTGGAACCGAAATCGAGATATTAAGCCGAAAATGATTTTGAAGCGAAATATTATATTTTAAGTAAATATGATGATTTTAAACCGAAATTGATTTTGAAGAGAACATGATATTTTGATATCAAGTACGAATTGTTTTTGAAATATAAAAGCACCAACCGGTGTGTAAATGATGTTTGGTTGTTAAAGAGACCGAGGCATCTTATAGCACACTCTCTGTTAATATTGGAACCACTTTAATAACCGTGTACACGGAGGAGAATCCAGACGAAGTGGTTGGATTTGGGATCGTTTGCTAGATTTAAAGAAAGAGAACAATGATGGATAGACCTCGACACTTGTGCCAATTTGAAATGACTAAAACTGGACGGATTGACAGGGCCAAGTTGGCTCATTACCCCTAGCAAAACATTCTTTCTTCAATTTTCTCAGACTCGGTCCATATTATTACTCTTGTTGTTGGTTTCGATTGGTGCACTATGATTTGGGATAGCCTCCCTTTGACTCGATATGGGATGGCTGGACGTGGTGGGCGGTCATGGCTATGATGCGATACCACTAGCCCTAAGACCCGAACTGGTAGTATCCTACCTTAGGCATTACCTCACGTGCCTTTTCATACTTTTATCCCTATACGAAATCCCTAAGATTTTGGTTCAGTAGTTTTGCATCACGGCGCATCCCTATCCAGCGACGGTTTACTGGTGTTTTATATGAAAACTGTACGACAATGCTTAAAAAAGGTTAAGGGGGATCAATGTAAATTCGTAACACTAAGAAAAATATTTATTTTATTGATTAGACATTATATATTTAGTGTATTCTACTATATATAAATATTTTGATGGATCCTTAAGAGATAGAAAATCCCGTAACATCTCTTAAGTTATTGCAAGCACGTTATACACTGGATAGGAGATGTAAAACTTGTAAACAACTCTGACGCCGTGGCACTCATGTTATATGTGGTATCGATTTAACTCATATAAGAATATTTTGGTCCTAACTCGAGTGTTTTGTCTATCCATTACGCTTGGGTAAGCCCTGGGTATTTTAGCTTATTGAAGATTTATTCTGGAGGACGAAGACGAAGATTTGGTATATTATTACTATTATTATTCCTGCATTATGTTGTCTGCTGCATTACCTTATTTATCCCTGATATATATATATATATATATATATATATATATATATATATATATATGTATGTATGTATGTATGTATGTATGTATGTATGTATGTATGTATATAACTCTGATAAATGTTGTATAATTATAATCAAATGTATAATATAAAAAGCTTCATGAACTGTTTATTTGATTATTATATTTTATCGTTTCACTGCGAGATTCTCTGTTTATTTTCTTCTTTTCTTATTTTTCTTAATTAACCTCATTGATTATCTACATTCCGGACTATTTAAGCTAGGCATGTGTGGATTATTGTCGATTTAAGCCTTCCAAAATGTGGGTCGTCACAACTACCTTGTAGGTCAAAATGTATAAGGTATTGTATACTAATAAATATACATATTAGACAATCACAAATATGCTCCCTCGATCGGATTGGGCTCAGTTGTCCCCTCGCTTGCAGATACCGGTAGAACAATATAGGGAAACTTATGCTTAGAATCTTAGCTGGCTCACTTGAGCCATTTTAAAAAAAATGCTCATTCTCACTCTCTATGATTAGGAGTTATTGACAACTTTTCAACAGATAGTATTAGATAAGAATAGAGTGAATAATTTTTCATATTATGCTTTTATATATTTAAAACCTTTGAAAAAAATTTCACATATATTATATATGCTTTTGAAAATTCTTTGGAATAGATTTTTGAAAAATCATTCCAAAATATACAAGTATGTTCATTTCATACATACCAATTCATAAGGAATCTTAAACCTAAGCTCCAATACCAAATGTAACTGCCACAAGTGGCTGCAACTAGTAACCCAAGACACACTGATTTTATGGCCAGCCTTCCCACTACCTTGGTCACAACTTACATGGCCAACCAAAATTTTCTAAACGTATAGGGGTAAAAGACAAAGCTTCGCCATAGTTCATAATGCGATAACTGTAACATCCCGGAAAAATTTAAATAACTTATATTCAAATATAGGGATTAAATAAATATTTGAGTTATGAAGTAAATGTTAATTAAATGGATTTAACAGCCTTATTTAACTCCATTTAATTAATAAATAATAATGGTGAACTCATTTTACAAATTTATGCACAATAATAAATGATTCGAATAAATAATAAGAAAATCAATTGCTAATAAAAACGAATTGATTTTTGATAACGCAAATGAATTTATAGGATTTTCCATTATTTTTAATTTAGAAAATATTTAAATTTTCATTTGACATTTATTTTTGAAAAAAAATTGTATTTTTGAAATAAAGATTAAGATAACCAGTGTATTTTATTATTATTTTAGGATCTTGTCGCATTTATATACACGATCATTTTTATTTCTATCATTTGCGGTTCGTACGACAATGAAATTTTATGTAGCGAATTGTTTGAAATTATAAGTTAAAATAAACATCACCTAACCCTTATAAGAATACTTAACTTATTCTTTTCCCTGCCTCTATTTTCATTTTACTGTAAGCAAGAATAAATAGTCGCCTCCTCTTTCTAATTCTTCCTAGTGATTCGCTCAATGAAATAAAAAACCGCCAAATTCTTTAAATAGTAAGGTTAAAGGATTCGTATCCGTGTGTCTCGTTTGTCATGCGACATTATTTGGAAGAGTTTGATGTTATGGTAGTCAAACTAAGGTGTCTAATGGCTTTCTCTAGTGGTGGAATTAGGCGAAGGTGATAGGGGCGATGAGTTTTTCTAGCGAAGGTGATCGTGTGGGAGGAGTTTGAAGTTGTGTGATCAATGTTCGAGCATCGCGACTCGTGTACAGTCTTAAGGCAGTGAGGAAGTCAAGTTTTGATAGGAGTGTTCGAGTGTGAAATCATTATGTCCATGGCAAAGCTTACGCAAGGAGGAGCGTGATGGAATTGGTCATTCAACGTATAGTGGAGCGTAACTCTTGCAAGGGAGGAGAGATGATCGGAAATTTTGGGTTTGGATGCATAGGCATGCACTATGGATGTTAATTTAGCAGGGGAACAATAATTAAGGAGTTAATTAAGTTATTAAGATACTTTAATGAATTATTTAATTGAAAAACTTATAAAATCTTTATCTTCTCCATTTGAGGTTGAATTTGGATGCGATCTTTTACGTTGGACTTGTATCAATGTTATCTAAGCATTTGAGTTAGATTCGGTGAATTTGAAGCCAGTAAAATTTTAAGCTAAAATCGAACAAAATATCAAACTAGAACGTGAAAGCGTCAACTAGAATTTTGGTTAGTTTACTCACCTTTAAATAAACTATATGATATCTTTATTGCTATAAATTATTGTTGAATGATTAGATGATAGTTTATATATTGTTGTTTGATTGTTTATTTGGATTTGATTCCTGCTTGGAAGCAGGTGGCATAAATAACCATTGTGTTATAGGGAACAAAAGCAAGAGGAAGTCAAACTGTACATCGCTAATTAGTCGCTACGGAACACTTTGAAATATATATATATATATATATGTATGTATGTATGTATATGTATATGTATATGTATATGTATATGTATATGTATATGTATATGTATATGTATATGTATATGTATATGTATATGTATATGTATATGTATATGTATATGTATATGTATATACACACACACACACATATGTGTGTGATTTACAAGGGACTTTTATAGAGAGACCGTAAGGGGTTTCTCGCCAATATTGGTTTACTTATATTCTTATGTTGCTTATATTGATGTTAGGTTGAAATATTTGTAACGTACTATTTGAATTGTGCAAGTATAGTTATAGTGATTATTGCTATACCATTATTTATGAAATATCATCTCCTTAAACATATGTGTGTATTTAACTTAAGCTTGTACTTTTATAGATAAATTTTTGGTCACGTATTGCATTTTAAAAGTTGTTTAAACTATATTTTCGAATAATTTTGAGAATTTTGAAATAGAGGATAGGTGCTATTTAAATTTTTTAAACGAAGTTAATATTTGATTAAAAATCTTTTGGGATAATTAATGTTATTTTAAATTTATAAAAAGATTAGAAATTTAGTCAATTATCTTTCGGGATAGTCAATGTTGTTTTAAATTTTGTCAAAAGGTTATAAATCTGATTAATTTTCTTAGAGGTGATTAATTTTATTAGATATATGAAAGATTATAAACTTGATTAATTATCTTTCAAGATAATTAATATTGTTTTAAATTTATAAAAAGATTACTGATTTGATTAATTTTCTTTAGGGATAATTAATGTGGTTTTAAATTTATAAAAGAGTTATATCAGTTATCTTTCGGGATGATTCACATTTTCTTAAACTTGTAAAAACATTTTAAATTGATTTATCATCTTCCTGGATAATAAATTTTGTTTTAAAGTTATAAATGATGGGTTATAAATAAGAAAATCTTTTAAAAGGAATGTTTAAAATAAAACTAAGTGTAAATTGTTTTTGGTTCATAGTACACAATGTTTTAATGACATTTGCTTTAGACCCTTTTTTAATATGTTTAGAAATTTAATTTGCTCTTTAGATAGAATAATTTAAAAAAGTGTTTTTAAAGTGTTTTTACAAATATTTATGATGTGACAACCAAGCACAAATATGAGTCAAATGTTTTAAGGGAATTAATTTCCATTTACGACCATTTTGTTATTCTTGATAGTTGATTTATTGACTATCGATCTTGCTTTCTTCTTTACTTCGTCGATTCAAGTTGATTTTGTTGCTCATTTTGGGTATTTAAACTCTTGCTATTCTTAAAGTTAAGATTGTTGTCGAGTTAAGACAGGAAGCAACACTTCCCTAACTTGTCCGGTTTTATTGCTTTCCCTAGGCTAGTACTAGTTTTTTTCGATAGTTGATTCATCGACTATCGATTTCGATATCCTTTGCCACAAATGACTAAAACAAAGAGCGAGCAGATGTCAAGCTATGTGGGTTTGCTCCAATTAGGGTCTCTTCACATCTACACTACATCGGATTCGGTTGTATGCTCACGGGGACGTGAAATACTCGAATTCTCGATAAGGTTAGCAAGGTCTAGCTTGTATTTTTCCAAGAGCCATCATAGTTCTCAACTACATTTTGTAGAGGTATACTTTCGGTAAGAGGGGCGCACTTTCCTAGTCATTGTAGGCAAAATTCTCTTTCCTTATTTGATTCAAACCTTTGATTCGTTTTCTTAATTGCACTGAGAAGTGCCTGGAGCTCTTCTCGATGTTTAACTGTTTGTGTCCATTCTTTCAAGTCTGATTTTATTCTGATTTTTTTCCATTCTGTCATCTTTGGATGTTTTTCCATTAATGTGAAACTGGATTAGTACTTAGTGGTATGGTCTCATAAATTATTATATGTTCATTATATTTCTTGAGTTTTCTCGCACTAGTTTTCAAAACTAATCTGGGTGTTCTTTTATTATAATGCTTAGGTCGGATTGAGAATTTTTCTATGTTGTCGTTGGTGGGAAATGAAGCTAGTGGAGTAAATCTAGACGTTCACCTACTATAGTATTCTTATTTTCGTTATATTATTATGTATACCCATCAATTGTCATATGGTCAGAAAGTTATAACTGTCTAGGCTGATGGGGTTTGTTTTTAACTCTGATATAGCATGCATCTTAGAGTGACAGTTTACTATCTTTGTTATATTGTACGTTATCATTTCACCCTGAAATTATATTATTCTATTTTTATGGTATTATATGTTCAGCATTGTAATATCGTGGATGTATTAGGTGTCGACTTTCGAGGGTCGAAAAGGCGGGCCGGTAAATTTTGTATTAGAGCTGAAGTTAAGCAAGAACCTTGACTTTGGGAGGGTAGACTCATTTGAGATAGGTCAAGTGGCACCCTAGAATGAGTTAAGAGTATTATATATACGGGAGCATTTGCTAGTACTATAATAAAATATCGTGTTAATTGGTCTGTTGAGTTTGAATTTTGAATTCTGGTCGAGACGTCGGATGCCACAGTGTCAATAAGGATTTCAAAACACTTGAACAAAGAGAACATGCACGATCTTCATTTTTGAAAATTGGTAAATGAATTATTTTACATAGGATTATATGTTTTATACATATAAAGAGATAATTTTCAAATTCATATAGTTGTTTATGGTGTGTTTGTTTAGTAATGGTAATATTTCTTCATTATCATTATTGTTTGATTTGTCATGCTCAGGTAGTTTAGGAGCATTGACTATTATTTGTTAATTGTTGATTTATGCTTGATTAGTTTTTGAGCAACTATTTTTTTGATAATTATGAGTATATTAAAATGAAATCCTTGTGAATTAAGTTTATAGTTTGATTATAAGGTGTTTTATGAAATTGTTAAGTAAAAAGCCATCTTTTAATAAAGTTGTGTAATATAATCTAAATTGGACCATAAGTAATATAAAGAATAAATATTTATGAAAAGTCTATTATAATAAAAGTTATTACAACATAAGGTGCTTTTAAAAGTAAATTTTATATGATTATGGTGTACAAATGATTTATATTATTTATAAAGGGTGTTTTATAAGCAAAAAGGGTTTTTGAGAATTTAAATCCCAAAATTGGTTGAATTGATTTCAAAAGTACTTTGGGATAAGTAATGGTAGTATTACTTGGAAATATTTATAAGTATGAATATTTCAAAGAGAATTTAAAAAAAAGATACATTTTCTTTGGTTAGTTTGGGAAAAATATCTTGATCAGTTTTATCGTAATCTGAATAATCTTCCAAGTGATGATCAACTATTTGCTTAGGCTAGTGTACTTAGCAAATTATTCTCTTTATTATTGTGCGATCAAAATAAGCACCCAAAGCAAGTATTAGTGAGTAAATCGCTAAAATTATTTTATACATATAGAAATATATGTAGTTTGGTTTCAAAAGGAATTTTGAAATAAAAACTGGGTATTTAGTTCGTAAGTTTCCTTAAAGCTAAATTGATTTAAAATAAAAATGTGAGAATGTTTTGATAAATGAAATTCGTAACTCTTAGATGGAAAAATGGTAATTTAATTTAAGTTTTTAAATGGTTAAAATTGGATAGGAAGTTTTTAATAAGCATTGTTTTGTTAAAACCATACTTTTTGTTTAAACATCCAAATCTCGCAAACAATTTGATGTTATAGAGCTGACTAATAAACGTCATTACCTTAGGAAAATTTAGGGAAAGTAGACATTGGGATTGAGTTTGGACGCCGACATCTTACTTTTCTTAGCTACTCACCAGACCATATAAGTAAAGAGGTCGAAGTTTGACTTTGTTTTAAGACTCATATTATGTTTGGGCTTCCATTTAAATTTTGAAAAACTAAATTAAAATTGACATTTTCTACATGCTCTTAGGTTTTAGAAGAGTATTATACAAGTAAATATGGGTGAAGTAAGTTTTTAATTTAATGTTTTATACAGAAGTATCTTTATAAAATGTCTATAAACTTAAGTGGAATTATATGAAATAATTCACAAATAATTTTAGTATTGAATGAAATACTACAAGTGAAAATGAAAGTGATTCAAAAAGAGATTGGTGTAGTTAAGAAACTAATAAAATTAAGTATGTAGATCATTTATTCGCACAGTTCGTAATCTAGGATTTGAGTACATAATTTTAGTGTGATTCCCACCAGTTCGAAAAAGGTTTCTCACTTGATTCTTATCACCGAACACTTGATTCAGATTCTCAATATGATATTGAGGGATTTTATCATAGTTTATGGCTATGTAAGGAGAACGAAGATTTCTAATCAAGGAACGTAATCATAGTCTGCACCATGTAGGTTGAGTGAGTGAAACTAGTTCAGAAGTCTATGTATCTGAGCAAGTGGTCATATCAGATACCATGTATGGATGGTCCATGTACAACTAACGGATTAAGTATATTTGCGTACTATGTTTGTGTCTTAAGGATGTTTAGGGATGACTTTCAATTTTTTTTAGTGTGCTTTCATAATCTTCAAGGTAATAAACATAAGCTAACGAGCATAGTGGTATGCTTAGGAAATTATCTATGTCCTTGTATGATCGAGAAAGTTGGAACCTAAGCAAAATTCTAAATCTTGTTTGTTAGTCATTTAACATTTTAATTGATGTTAAGTGTTTGTTGATTCCTTCCTGGAATTTGATATTATTGATAGTGTGATTTTATATACTATGGTTCATAAAGTAATATTTTATAAGCAAAGGCCTTTTAGGTTGTTATTTATTAGGACTTAAATTTCGGTGCTTTTGAAAAATTGATTTCGAAAGAATTTGTTAAACAAATAATATATTGTTATTTTGAAACTTTGGCGAAGTATTATTACTTTAAGACATTTGAAAAAGTATTTGCGAAGTGGTTTTTTTTGAATATTTTTTGTTATGACTAAAGTTGGGCGATTGGAGGTTTTTCGATCTGGAGCACTCGCTAGGTATATTTGTTTACTCTAGTTACTGTTTTAGGAGGAACTAGAATACCATTGGATGATCCATATTTTTTAGATTCTAG
Organism: Allium cepa; assembly: GCA_030765085.1. Taxonomy (NCBI): domain Eukaryota; kingdom Viridiplantae; phylum Streptophyta; class Magnoliopsida; order Asparagales; family Amaryllidaceae; genus Allium; species Allium cepa. The sequence goes on from CM060931.1 coordinate 815,009,210, forward strand.
AGTTATAAGGTACTATGGTAAGAGGAGTCCCCACCTTGTCATAATTGATTTTGGTTTTAATATATTTCTCTTTGGAGGAATTTAAAAATATATTTTGGACGTAAAAACCCAGTCATTTAGCTATAAGTTTATCTTTTGAAAATATTGAGTGCATGGTATTTTACTATAGAATATTCACTGTACTTTTGTTGCATATGGTTATTATATTACTTTTGGTTGCATGTGGCTTTATGACACATTAGATTCACACGCAGATTTACATCATGCAAGTTTTTGATATGTGGTTTTTGTGACGCCCCACCTCTATGCTCACAATAACAAAGAGTATTAAAAGAAATACTGTCCGTTATTACGAAAAATAAGGCTGGATAGGAGCGGTCATCCGTAGTTAGGCCTTACTAGTATTGGTTATCTCGATAGGAGTGATATATATATTTTTAATTTTCAACTCTTATTTGTTTACTCCCATCAACATATCCAATTCTAGTGTAAAACGAACTACGATGGTTCATAATAGTTTAGGACAATAGATATAATAATAACACAGATAATTCAAATGCGGAACACTGATAAACAAAAATCTCATGTATATATAATAACTATTGTCAGTTACAATACATGTGCTAATACAACTACAACTGTCGACTTTGGAAGTTACATATACAAGTACATTATCGTGAATAATATACATGAATATACAACATCCTATACAAATACACTGACTACTTTAAATGATGACGACTACTCCAAAAATATGAAAAGACTTCATAGCTCTAACAACAACCCATAGTGAGATATCAACAACCTGTAAATACTCGGTCTGACCCGAATATTACATTCAAAAGAAAATAATACACGGGCCAGTCTAATTCAAACTCAGTTATTAATGCACAGAAGCAATAATAATAAATAACAGATTAGACGACAGTCACAAAATAAATACACCTATCCGATCCTTTAACAAGGAAATTGGATAACGGTAATATAGCGCATATCAGTGTAAAACAACAAATCAGCAGATTCAAAATATCAACAAGGATATATGAAAGGATTATTAATGAAGATAATTTTAAAAAAAAAACAAAAAAAAATATCAGAATTGCCTAATCGGCAATTAACATCAAAAATCTAATTATTAATAAATAACTAGAAACTCATAATCTAATTATCAATTAGATAATTAGATACAACAAAATGATCAAATGAAACTAAATCAATTTAATCAATTGAAATATCACTTAAAAACATCAATTCTAATTGGCTGCAGTACACGCTAACGTGTACTGCCTCGCCAATACAGCATATGAAATACGCAAAAGAACAATGGATCAAAAGTAATTGAAATATCAATAAAAGCAATACCGTGTGGCTGCAGTTCACGCTTGCGTGCACTGCCTTGCCACTACAGTTATGATGTACCCAATGAATACTGTGTGGCTGCAGTTCACGCTTGCGTGCACTGCCTTGCCACTACAGTTATGATGTACCCAATGAATACTGTGTGGCTGCAGTTCACGCTTGCGTGCACTGCCTTGCCACTGCAGCGTTCAAAATAGAAATCAGCACAAGGTCAAATCCGAGGTACAAGCTGGATTCAACGCAACTGCAAAGCAACTCTACACGAATACAAAGCACAAAGGCTCGCATAAAGGCTACACTGTACAGATACGACAGGTATACCATAGTGAAACTGGACAGTAACGTCAAAATGCACGAACATAACATGCTACAGGTCTTACAACATGAATTGACAAGCACCTATATGCAACAGTGATCACATGAGCAGCAGCCTAAACAATGAATAACCATGTTCGAAACCCAATTCAGTGAATTACATGACGAACAGGAGTGCAGTGACAACATAGGTCAAGGCAGCATGTGGTCTAGACTTCTAAAATAAGTTTCGACAAAGAAAAAACCAGTGACTCGGTCAACTACACAATGCAATTTAATATGGTCAGAACACAAATGCAAATGAAGCTACTCAACAATATACATGTACACAACTTCAAACTGCAACTTGACCAAGTGCAACTGAAACCCAAATAACCACGATCAATCTCCAGTGCAATGCAGGTTACAAAAATCAAGCTAATGATCAATAAGCAAATGACTCACATCAATAAATGAAACAACATAATGCATCATTGAGACAAAACCAAAGTACAGGCATCAGAAAACATAATTCATATAGCAGCCTGGAAACATGATTATCAAAAGCATCAAAGGCTGCAAACATACATCTGGAAACCAGAGTACACAGCAACCATTAACATGAATCAAGTGTATATACAAGCAACTATCAAATAAAGACTCAAGAGAGTGCAGACATGACTAACGAGACAATGCCCAAATCGAAATAGGTCAAGTGCTCTGATGAAGCAGTGCAACATCAAGGAGCTCAAATGCAAACATGACAGTGAAACATGCATACAAATTTCCATGGCTGCAGGGTATTATGCGAACAGATTTTTAAGGCATTCGTGACACATTTTCACAACAACAGGGCGGTGAAGGATATGGATGAAAGGCAACGAGTTAAGAATGATGCACAATCAAGGTAACAGCCAATATGGTGGCGTAACCAATTTCAAGATTGCGAATAATTTGCAATGAGCAATGTCAACAGAGGATGAACCAATAGATGATACAGTAGCAACCTAAGCAAGCAAATACATCTGATTCAATTAAACGACAAGACTAAAGTCAAGACCCATACCAATGTCAAAGGGGAAAGATCAAAGTGCACAGCATCTGATACGCAAAACAAATCCGGGCATAGGCAAGAAAATTATCAGACGCACACAAGGCCAAATTGATACAAAGAAGGCAAACACAAAAACTGGTGCAATAACAATGCACAGTTCAATCGAAACTGAAGCCGTGGCGGCCATAAAATTCAACAGTGCCGAGATGACCGAGGCTGAAGATAATACAAAGGAATCACCTTCACAAAATCATATAACCAAAATCAAATGAAAATCAGGCCGAGAGTATCAAATATCAAAATAATTCAATTTTTGTTAAAATGAGAGGGACAACAACCACGAATTAAAATCGAATACTGAAGCACGGTTGTATTAGATGTGGGTGAAATAAAATTACTCACACGAAATCAAATGGCCGAAACTAAATACTGAAGATGAATTAGTATGTGAGTGAAAGGAATCACTCACCTTGCTTCCCTTATCACGAATCGAATTCGACATTCAAAGACACTGAATTGCCTACTCACGCAACCTCGAACTTCGACTGAGAAGGAGCAGCCGCGCGCATCTCAGAAACGAGCAACATCGAGTCGTAATCGACATCTACAAATTTGCGAAAACCCTAATTTTCAGATGAGGAACAAACGACGAACGAGAGCCGCCATTTTTCATTTTCTTTCGTTCGATTTTATTTTAGGGTTACGAACGAATAAAAGAAAAATGGTAAAGGAACGGGTCGAATTTCTTTAAGAATGGGACGGCGTCAAACAATGAAAACGTGGGCCAAAATCATATACAAAGCCCACACCCCTTATTGAATTTCAAAAGAATTTAAACTGGATTCAAAATGCCCAAACTACACTTAGCAAATTTTTAAACGAATTTCAATTCGATTTAAAACGTCAAATAGCAATTATCATCCAATTAATCATTTTAGTGCCGATAATAATTGATGCAAAATACTGGGTTGTTACAGACTCCCCTCCTTATAAAAATTGCGTCCCCGCAATTTTCATAATTAAAGGTGTCACTAACAATTATTTTTCTAACATAAACTGGTTGAGCTAGAAAAATAAAGGTCAAGACACAAACACCAAAGAAATCTTTTAATCTCAATAAAAGAAATTCACAACTTCTCAACAAAATCTAATTATCAAATAGATAATCAGAATATAGAAACCGCAAAACTGCAAATATCCAGTTACCAAAACGGTAATCAGAAAACAACAAAGGTCCAATTATCAAAACGACAATTAGAATCTCAATTCAACAAATATCCATATATCAAAAACGATAATCAAATCAACAAATATTCGATTATCAAAAACGATAATCAAACCAACAAATATTCGATTATCAAAAACGATAATCAAACCAACAAATATTCGATTATACGATAATCAAATTTCAAATCAACAAATATTCAATTATCAAAAACGATAATCAAATCAACAAATATTCGATTATCAAAAACGATAATCAAATCAACAAATATTCAATTATCAAAAACGATAATCAAACCAACAGATATTCGATTATCAAAAACGATAATCAAACCAACAAATATTCGATTATACGATAATCAAATTTCAAATCAACAAATATTCGATTATCAAAAACGATAATCAAATCAACAAATATTCGATTATCAAAAACGATAATCAAATAGACAAATATTCAATTATCAAAAACGATAATCAAATTTAAAATCAACAAATATTCGATTATCAAAAACGATAATCAAATTTAAAATCAACAAATATTCGATTATCAAAAACGATAATCAAATCAACAAATATTCGATTATCAAAAACGATAATCAAATCAACTAATATTCGATTATCAAAAACGATAATCAAATTTCAAATCAACAAATATTCGATTATCAAAAACGATAATCAAATCAACAAATATTCGATTATCAAAAACGATAATCAAATCAACAAATATTCGATTATCAAAAACGATAATCAAATCAACAAATGTTCGATTATCAAAAACGATAATCAAATCAACACATATTCGATTATCAAAAACGATAATCAAATCAACAAATATTCGATTAGACGATAATCAAATTTCAAATCAACAAATATTCGATTATCAAAAACGATAATCAAATCAACAAATATTTGATTATCAAAAACGATAATCAAATCAACAAATATTCAATTATAAAAAACGGTAATCAAATTTACAAATATTCGATTATCAAAAACGATAATCAAATCAACAAATATTCGATTATCAAAAACGATAATCAAATTTCAAATAGATAATCAGAATATAGAAACCGCAAAACTGCAAATATCCAGTTACCAAAACGGTAATCAGAAAACAACAAAGGTCCAATTATCAAAACGACAATTAGAATCTCAATTCAACAAATATCCATATATCAAAAACGATAATCAAATCAACAAATATTCGATTATCAAAAACGATAATCAAATCAACAAATATTCGATTATCAAAAACGATAATCAAACCAACAAATATTCGATTATCAAAAACGATAATCAAACCAACAAATATTCGATTATACGATAATCAAATTTCAAATCAACAAATATTCGATTATCAAAAACGATAATCAAATCAACAAATATTCGATTATCAAAAACGATAATCAAATCAATAAATATTCAATTATCAAAAACGATAATCAAACAAACAAATATTCGATTATCAAAAACGATAATCAAACCAACAAATATTCGATTATACGATAATCAAATTTCAAATCAACAAATATTCGATTATCAAAAACGATAATCAAATCAACAAATATTCGATTATCAAAAACGATAATCAAATCAACAAATATTCCATTATCAAAAACGATAATCAAACCAACAAATATTCGATTATCAAAAACGATAATCAAACCAACAAATATTCGATTATACGATAATCAAATTTCAAATCAACAAATATTCGATTATCAAAAACGATAATCAAATCAACAAATATTCGATTATCAAAAACGATAATCAAATCAACAAATATTCAATTATCAAAAACGATAATCAAATTTAAAATCAACAAATATTCGATTATCAAAAACGATAATCAAATCAACAAATATTCGATTATCAAAAACGATAATCAAATCAACTAATATTCGATTATCAAAAACGATAATCAAATTTCAAATCAACAAATATTCGATTATCAAAAACGATAATCAAATCAACAAATATTCGATTATCAAAAACGATAATCAAATCAACAAATATTCGATTATCAAAAACGATAATCAAATCAACAAATATTCGATTAGACGATAATCAAATTTCAAATCAACAAATATTCGATTATCAAAAACGATAATCAAATCAACAAATATTCGATTATCAAAAACGATAATCAAATCAACAAATATTCAATTATCAAAAACGATAATCAAATTTACAAATATTCGATTATCAAAAACGATAATCAAATCAACAAATATTCGATTATCAAAAACGATAATCAAATCAACAAATATTCGATTATCAAAAACGATAATCAAATCAACAAATATTCGATTATCAAAAACGATAATCAAATTTACAAATATTCGATTATCAAAAACAATAATCAAATCAACAAATATTCGATTATCAAAAACGATAATCAAATTTCAAATCAACAAATATTCGATTATCAAAAACGATAATCAAATCAACAAATATTCGATTATCAAAAACGATAATCAAATCAACAAATATTCGATTATCAAAAACGATAATCAAATCAACAAATATTCAATTATCAAAAACGATAATCAAATTTACAAATATTCGATTATCAAAAACGATAATCAAATCAACAAATATTCGATTATCAAAAACGATAATCAAATTTCAAATCAACAAATATTCGATTATCAAAAACGATAATCAAATCAACAAATATTCGATTATCAAAAACGATAATCAAATTTACAAATATTCGATTATCAAAAACAATAATCAAATCAACAAATATTCGATTATCAAAAACGATAATCAAATTTCAAATCAACAAATATTCGATTATCAAAAACGATAATCAAATCAACAAATATTCGATTATCAAAAACGATAATCAAATCAACAAATATTCGATTATCAAAAACGATAATCAAATCAACAAATATTCAATTATCAAAAACGATAATCAAATTTACAAATATTCGATTATCAAAAACGATAATCAAATCAACAAATATTCGATTATCAAAAACGATAATCAAATTTCAAATCAACAAATATTCGATTATCAAAAACGATAATCAAATTTCAAATCAACAAATATTCGATTATCAAAAACGATAATCAAATCAACAAATATTCGATTACCAAAAACGATAATCAAATCAACAAATATTCAATTATCAAAAACGATAATCAAATTTACAAATATTCGATTATCAAAAACGATAATCAAATCAACAAATATTCGATTATCAAAAACGATAATCAAATTTCAAATCAACAAATATTCGATTATCAAAAACGGTAATCAAATCAACATATATTCGATTATCAAAAACGATAATCAAATCAACAAATATTCAATTATCAAAAACGATAATCAAATCAACAAATATTCAATTATCAAAAACGATAATCAAATCAACAAATATCTAATTATCTAAAATGATAATTAGAACTCATATCAACAAATATCCAATTACCTGCAGATAATTGGAAACAACAAATATCTAGAAATCAATTAAGATGATCTAGAAAATCAACATAAAAGGTGGATCGATCCCAACAAATGGCGAGTTTTAGCTACGCCGCACGTGCATCAACATATGGCCGAAGCCTACCAAGTACCCAACATAATTTTGGCGCCCAACAAATGACCCGAAGGTCCAACATATGACCCGAAGGTCCGGTACTGGTATTGACCCGAAGGTCCAACATAGTGGCTCGAAAGCGCACGAAAATCATCATATATTCAATTAACGAGTCCGGAATTAACCGAAATAGCAAACGCACATGTCCCATACCACGTGTTTTACTAAATCGTTTGATTCTCTTCATCGTTTCCTTGAACGTGCAAATTGTGTATTCCAAAAATAACATTTCACATTCTCAAACGGACAAGTCCGGAATTAAGCGAATCAGTAAAAAAAGGGGGTCAAATCCTCGATTTTTCTGAAACGTTTAAGTCACTTTCTCATTCTTCTGAAAACGCAAACTGTAAAAATTCTGATAACTATTTCATTTATTTTATAAAAGTAAATAATCTACATTCTCAAACGAACAAGTCCGGAATTAAGCAAATCAGTAAAAGAAAGGGTTCATAGTCCTCGATTTTGCTGAATCGTTTAAATCGCTTGCTCATTCTTTTGAAAGCATAAACTATAAAAAATTTGAAAAACAATTTTTTCTTTTTTTAAAACGATTTTCAATCCGTGATAAAAACAGCAACATTAGTGACAATTTCAATAAGAAAATTGTACTTCTCAAAACTTACCATAGAAACGGATCTCAAAACCAGCATTGCGGGATAACCGCTTGAAAATCCACTTTAAAATATGACGGATACTGAAGTCAAAGCGATAGTAATTTTTATACGTCAAAATCTCATCAAAATAATTCACATCAAAATACAATATCAGTGAATTTTCATTCATTAAAAATGTCAACAAAACACCTTGCTTCAAAATATAGCATTGGTGTAAAAATCCCATTATAAAAATAACGGCAACAAAATACATTTCATAACCAAGCATCGGTTCAACGTAAAATCAATGCAGTAACGTGCAATTTATATTTGCACGTACACTACAATATAAACAAAGAAATTACCCCACTATCTTCACTAAAGAAAATTTTAAAACAGCAAAAATCTAATCAGATATGTGATTAGCATCAAAGAAAACCAACAAGAAGTTTCAACAAATCAAATCCACTGGTTAACAACATAATGAAATTAAATTCATTTTCATATTTTGATTTTTAAATCAAATTAATTATCAGCTGTACACAGCGAAGACAGTCTCACTGTTTCTGCTGCGCACTCTGGTAAACAGAACACAATCAATCAAATCATCAAAGCATAATTTCACTTTTATTTTTAACTAAAGATATTTAAAAATTTCATCAGAATTTTAAAACTTTAGTTTTGACTCAAAACACAACTAAAACATCGACAAATAGTTGTAACACATGTTCCATCTAAGTTATGTTTTATATTATGTCCATAAACCTCAAGCTCTGATACCAACTGTGACGCCACACCTCTATTGTGACGACCCTAGATTTTAATTTAATTTAAATTGATAATTAAATGAATTTTTGAATAAAATTGTAAGATAAATTGATTTAAATGGAAGCGAGTTTCCCCGATTCGACTAGAAAATATATAAAGTCATATGGATTTGACAATTTGTATATATGTGGATATATATTTAAATTGGATTTGAAATAAAATCTTAAATAAATTGTTTTAAAAATAAATATAGAGATATATATGTATATACATTAGATATGAATTGTAAATGAATGGTTTAATAATAATTGATAATAATAAGTATTACAATTAATGGTTAATAATAATTTGAATTTATAAATGTCATATAAAACAATAAATATTAAAGTAAAATAAAAAATTTAAGTTAAAATAAAAGAAATGAAACATAGAATAAAATACATTAAACAAATTAGAAACAGACATAACTAGAACAACTTTTATTATATATACATTTAGTTTTGAAAACAATCTGGAAAAAAAATAAAAAATAAAATCAGTACTTGTACAAATATAAAGGAAAAAATTTCATAAGCTTGCAAAAGAAGTAACAAATGTATATAAGCATGTACACATGCATTTAATGCAAGACAGCAGTAAGTAGAGACACTTGCATTTAATACCATTACTTTAGCACACCACAGCATACCTATTGTACAAACAAAAGTATCAGCTTGTACCCAAAAATAAAAATATCAACTTGTACAAAGTGATGTCCCTGTAAACTCATTCTCATATACATCAACTTCGTTACTATTCGTCCATCAAAAAAAAAAAAACTCGAACAAAATGAAAGCCTGGGAAAGAGAAAAAAAAAAAAAAATCAAAGCTACAACCTGAAGCAACTACAACTCAAAGATTAAAAGAAGATCTCCAGTTAGCTAAAAATTCAAGCCTGTTCAAATGGAAAGAGCCTCTGTTCTTTTTGAACTGGTGAGTACACTTTCAAATTTTAAAAAAAACTTAGGAAACAAATATATGTTGCATATGAATTACTGTGTGATGTTTGCTTTGTATATCTGTACATACGTGAGCCTGTGTGTTTACAAGTTGATTTAATCATCTCTGTTTTTTTTTTGTTTATGCCTCTGTACTGTAAACTGTGTACATGAAACATATTTAAATTAGGTGCAGATGCTAAATTTTGAAGTAAACTCATGAAGTATGGTTGAAATATGTTGCCTGTTGTTTTAAATTTAAATATATATATATATATATATATATATATATATATATGGATAACTTTAAACCTGAACACATATGTGACTCATTTATGCATATTTGTGTTTCTCTGTTCCACGTTACAGATTTTAGGTGACAATCAAAATTTAAGATCTCTTTATAAAAACACTGTTAGGACCTGAATTCTAAACAAAATAGTTTTGCTAAATCATAACCTAAGTACCATAAATAGATTCCAGTATTTTAAAGATTGGAACTATGCTATGATATGTAAAATGCAGTAGAATGTTAAAATCATGTTAAATCAAAAAAATTTAATTTTTTTGTTTCAGAGCTATAACTTGAATCTATTTAGAAAATTATGACTTTTAAAATTAAAATCTCAATTTTTAGTAATGCATTGAGTTTGTAGCTTGGGTTTAACTGGAAATTATATTAGAGGAAATCTCTGGCGATTTAGGGAAGGAGAAGTCTCGGGGTTTTGTCTGAAGGTAGGTGGGTGGTCAGTGATGCTGGGAAAAATGGAAGGGGTGGCGATCGTTCGACGTGGCGGAGGCGGCAGGTCGAGATAGATTTAAACCCTAGTTTTGATGGTGGTTAGTAAATGGTCCACCGCGGTTTCTCTAGAGGATCGAGTGCTGCGAATTTTTGAGGAATGGAGGTTGGTGTGTTGACGAATGTGTAGCGAAAATCGTAGATATCCCGGTGGTCGACGTGGTGAGCACCAGAAGATTTTAGGGAAGGTCATTGGTTCCAGTTTGGTGCGGTGATGCTCGATTTTGCTTTCTGAGTTGATGATGAGTTCTGATGATCGTAGTAGGGTCTGGGAACGATCGGCGACTTGAGTGAAGCTTCAGCGATGATCGAAGTTGGGTGGAATCATTGTGCACGTGCACAGTGCTCTTCCTCGTTGGTTCTGTTGTTTTTGCTGAGTCTAGTCTGAGAAGAAAGGTTTGTGCTCGAGTTTTTGGGTTGGATGCTTCGGGTTTGAGGTCGAGTTCGAGCGTGAGTATGAACCTGATGCTATTTATACTTAAGTTGTAAAACTTAAATTACAAAATAAAAATAAAAAGAGAATAAGGAGGAGGACGAGAGGGAGAGAAGCATGCCTCTGGAAAATTTGTTCGGAACGCATGTGAAACAGGGAAGTCTCGGGTTTCACAATACTGCACTGTTTCATTATAAAGGTGAAGTTAAGAAAACCTGTTATTACAAGTTCTAAGCATTGTAACTTAAAAAAAAAGGGATTAATTGTTTGATTCAAGAATCTAATACAAGTCTTATTTATTTAGATAATACATCAACAACGTTTTATTTTTATTTTATTTTCTTTTACACTTAGTTAATATTTTAATTCATTAATTAATTTCAATTGAGTATAAAGTTAACTAACAATTAAGTTTGTAGTTAATACTATAATTGATTTTCATAATTTAAAAGAAGATTTCTTTTAAAATGTTTAATTAAGTTGAACAATTAATATCAATAAATTATATTAGAAAATAATTAAGAATAATTACTTTACAATTGTACTTAGAGATTAATTAATGATCAAGTGATTAATTCATTATTAATTAACTACTTAAAAGTTAATTAATAAATAACTAATAGTTAATGAATTAAGTAATTAAATTAAGAACTAATAAATGATTAATTAAGTAATTAGCAGTAATAAATGGGAAATTAAGTTTTATTAATAATTGGAGTTGATTAATCAAGTGATTAAGCAATAATTTATTTAAGGATAATGTGTAATTTATTTAAGGATAATGTGATTAATTTTAACAATCAATTAAATTAATTTATTTATGATAATCATTTTGACATTGTGTAAGTACAATTATTTTAGGTGATTAAAGATTTTTATTTCTTTAAAATAATTAATTAAGGGTTTAATTAATTTTATAATTGGTTTAAAAGTTAATTTAATAAAATTGTTAATTAAGAATAATTAATTAAAGTGTTTGATTAACTAATTATATCAAATGAATTGCAATTAATAAATCAGAATTGGATAATTAATTCATAAGTAATTAATTGGAAATAAATTGAATTACTTAGGATTAAACAATTAATTAATTCTGCTTATAAATGATTATTGAATGCTTGACCTTACTTATGAATGATTGTATTGTATGAGATGCCTTGAGTTGATTGTCCTATCTGATCTGTGATATCTTGTTTTGTGACTGTGTATAATTTATCCATTCATTTACATTGTTATATTATCTGTGAATCTGTGAATGGACGATGAGCGTTATAAGTTTTATATCGCTTATCAATTGTATTTCTGTATTCTGATCTGTGATGATTGTATGATGATGCACTATGGTGTTAAACCCCTGGACTACACTTATACACACACCAATATGGATTTCACGAGGAAATCGATTAAGTCACAGATTTTTGAAAATAGTTTTGAATTTGAATATTTGAATTCAAATGTTCTTGAAATGGATTGGGTTTAAAGTGAAAAGCTTTTGAAATGGAATTTCATAGATGAAATTTATTTTGAATAACTCGATAAAATATGAAGTTGAATAATTTGATTTGAACTTAAATTCAAGATTTGAAATTGAATTCTATGATTTAAAACTAGGGATTAAAAATGTTATACCAGTTATATATGGGTTAAACTATTTTAAAAAGTATTGATTTGGGGGATGTGAATAGAATTCAAGAGCTTTAACTCGTGTAAATATAATTGGATTTTTCTGAAACGAAAACTGTTTTTTTCAAATAATAAAAGCTTTCACATGAGAAATGAACGTTCAATTTGTGTTAAAAAAGAATTTCAAGTTTGAGAATGAAGATAATTTCCAAGTTATGGAAACGATTTGAAAGCTATAAGTTAAATCTTTGAATTAAAGATTTAACGGGTTAATCCTATCGAAATGAAATTGTTTTGGAAATCTATGAATGGATCTTTTTGAAATAAATCTTTTTGTTTAAAGATTTGAAATGGTAATTGATTTAAACCATTTGGAAGAAAGTTTTGGGTAATAAGTTGTGACTTAATTGAAATCCCAATATCCGTATATTTCTTGTAAATATTGCGCTCACTATTCGGTTTAGCCGGGAGAGGACCTTTGTGTCATATATCCCATTCCGAATATGTGATATGTCGTTATGGATAGCATTTGAAGACCGGTGGTGAAGGCCGGATATTTTCGAAAACGTAAGGACAACTCGTCGATTGTCTTTGCATCGAATGGTCCCCGGTATAGAGACTCCATATGTGATGGGAAGTCCGAACGTGATTAATGAATATCCGGATTGCAAGGACTTCTTTGTAAGTTCCTTCGGTTCTGTTCGAGCCCGGAACAGACTTGTATGGATAGTATGTCTGACATTACAAATTGAGATATAAAGCTGATTTCTTTCAAATATATTTCTGTTGGTGGCGGAGAATTTATTCTTTTAGCTTAACACCCTTCTCTGAGACGTACGAGCTCAGAGGTTATGTAGTTGATGGTTATCAGCGATATATTCCCAATTTGGTAATGTGACATGCTGAGTGTTGCTGTGAAATGATCATTGTGTTGATCATTTGTGATGTGATCATTTGTTTGATCATTTATCTTTATGATCATTTCTATGATCATTTGTTGACCCAAAGCATGGCTTTTGTATAAAGTGTGTCTTTGTGGACGTGACTTCGTCGAGCCTCACACCCCGGAATGGTCAAAACAGGAAAGATGCGGCAAGGTTAGGAGGGGTAGCTCCCTTTAGGGTATGTGCATTTCCTTCTGGAAAATGGTGATATCATGGTATGGAGCCCAGATACTTACTCATGTTGAAAACACTTTGTTATGATTGTGTGATGATGGTGACGAGCGCTCGGTTAAAGGTCCCAAAGGACCGGGGGATGACATACTCGTGTCAGTAGTTACCCAGTTAGGGGTAGCCCGGCCTTGTGTTGGTAGAGATCCGGTTTGGTTCTCGGGGACGTCCATCCAGAGGCGTTCTCATGTGGCAATGGGAAGTTCCTTGGCCTGACCATTCGTTGGAAATCCAAAGAAACAATACGATCTTGTACGGTATTAGTTGTAGAACCTGCCATCTAATATGGTAGCTATAGTAGGCATAATATAATGGTACCTATGCTGGCTAAGATTTATATTCTACTTTCGAAATGATTTGTCCTACACTATGCACTAGTAATAATATCAAATGTTTCTTTTTAATGCGTATCTAGCATCTTTGACTAACATAAGAAGAAATCTCCTCCAAGTCTGCGTTTGCATTGTGTGTGTGGCGGGAGGTCTTATGGTAGTCTCATTTCAAAAAGCATTGTGAATTAACTTTAAAATATTTCTTTGAATGTTTTAAAAGATAAACTGTTTTTGTTGCTCACACCAGTCCCACGACTGATCCAGAGTTTATTGTTTCTTTCCTAAACTCTGGGTGCTCATTATTTTCTACACGAGCAGTCTAGAGTTGGGTTTTTCAAATAGTCAGATTAGTAGGTTATCTGGAGCTAGTTCAGTCTTTGGATCACACCGCACTTGCTTATCTTTGTGCATCGTTATTGGGAGTTCGAGCTATTGCTGGATTGGTTCTTGGAAATGGAGTTGTAGTTTTGGAGTTCTTCCTTGAAGACTATCTTAGAGTTATTTTGTTCCGCTGCTAGTTGTCATCTATTTTCTTTTCCGCTGCTATTTATTGTATCATATCTCTGATGTATATTGATATCTATTGGATCATCTGTTGTATCAGATATTGTATCAAAGCTGTATATCAATGTATTATTCTTTTATTCCGCTGTGTTATTTACTTAATGTTGTTATAAGCTCCGGCGAATCGGATTTGAACGGTCGAATCTATGGCATTCGAATACGATTTGAAGTATGGATGTCGATTTTCGAGCGGGCTCGTCTCGTCACATCTATGCTCACAATAACAAAGAGTATTAAAAGAAATATTGTCCGTTATTACGAAGAATAAGGCTGGATAGGAGCGGCCATCCGTAGTTAGGCCTTACACTAGTATTGGTTATCTCGATAGGAGTGATATATATTTTTTTAATTTTCAACTCTTATTTGTTTACTCCCATCAACATATCCAATTCCAGTGTAAAACGAACTGTGATGGTTCATAATAGTTTAGGACAATAGATATAATAATAACACAGATAATTCAAATGCGGAACACTGATAAACAAAAATCTCATATATATATAATAACTGATGTCAGTTACAATACATGTGCTACAGTACATATGATACAACTACAACTGTCGACTCTGGAAGTTACATATACAAGTACATTATCGTGAATAGTATACATGAATATACAACATCCTATACAAATACACTGACTACTTTAAATGATGACGACTACTCCAAAAATATGAAAAGACTTCATAGCTCTAACAGCAACCCATAGTGAGATATCAACAACCTGTAAATACTCGGTCTGACCCGAATATTACATTCAAAAGAAAATAATACACGGGTCAGTCTAATTCAAACTCAGTTATTAATGCATAGAAGCAATAATAATAAATAACAGATTAGACGACAGTCACAAAATAAATACACCTATCCGATCCTTTAACAAGGAAATCGGATAACGGTAATATAGCGCATATCAGTGTAAAACAACAAATCAGCAGACTCAAAATATCAACAAGGATATATGAAAGGATTATTAATGAAGATAATTTAAAATAAAATAAAAAACATCAGAATTGCCTAATCGGCAATTAACATCAAAAATCTAATTATTAATAAATAACTAGAAACTCATAATCTAATTATCAATTAGATAATTAGATACAACAAAATGATCAAATGAAACTAAATCAATTTAATCAATTGAAATATCACTTAAAAACATCAATTCTAATTGGCTGCAGTACACGCTAACGTGTACTGCCTCGCCAATACAGCATATGAAATACGCAAAAGAACAATGGATCAAAAGTAATTGAAATATCAATAAAAGCAATACCGTGTGGCTGCAGTTCACGCTTACGTGCACTGCCTTGCCACTACAGTTATGATGTACCCAATGAATACTGTGTGGCTGCAGTTCACGCTTGCGTGCACTGCCTTGCCACTACAGCGTTCAAAATAGAAATCAGCACAGGGTCAAATCCGAGGTACAAGCTGGATTCAACGCAACTGCAAAGCAACTCTACACGAATACAAAGCACAAAGGCTCGCATGAAGGCTACACTGTACAGATACGACAGGTATACCATAGTGAAACTGGACAGTAACGTCAAAATGCACGAACATAACATGCTACAGGTCTTACAACATGAATTGACAAGCACCTATATGCAACAGTGATCACATGAGCAGCAGCCTAAACAATGAATAACCATGTTCGAAACCCAATTCAGTGAATTACATGACGAACAGGAGTGCAGTGACAACATAGGTCAAGGCAGCATGTGGTCTAGACTTCTAAAATAAGTTTCGACAAAGAAAAAACCAGTGACTCGGTCAACTACACAATGCAATTTAATATGGTCAGAACACAAATGCAAATGAAGCTACTCAACAATATACATGTACACAACTTCAAACTGCAACTTGACCAAGTGCAACTGAAACCCAAATAACCACGATCAATCTCCAGTGCAATGCAGGTTACAAAAATCAAGCTAATGATCAATAAGCAAATGACTCACATCAATAAATGAAACAACATAATGCATCATTGAGACAAAACCAAAGTACAGGCATCAGAAAACATAATTCATATAGCAGCCCGGAAACATGATTATCAAAAGCATCAAAGGCTGCAAACATACATCTGGAAACCAGAGTACACAGCAACCATTAACATGAATCAAGTGTATATACAAGCAACTATCAAATAAAGACTCAAGAGAGTGCAGACATGACTAACGAGACAATGTCCAAATCGAAATAGGTCAAGTGCTCTGATGAAGCAGTGCAACATCAAGGAGCTCAAATGCAAACATGACAGTGAAACATGCATACAAATTTCCATGGCTGCAGGGTATTATGCGAACAGATTTTTAAGGCATTCGTGACAAATTTTCACAGCAACAGGGCGGTGAAGGATATGGATGAAAGGCAACGAGTTAAGAATGGTGCACAATCAAGGTAACAGCCAATATGGTGGCGTAACCAATTTCAAGATTGCGAATAATTTGCAATGAGCAATGTCAACAGAGGATGAACCAATAGATGATACAGTAGCAACCTAAGCAAGCAAATACATCTGATTCAATTAAACGACAAGACTAAAGTCAAGACCCATACCAATGTCAAAGGGGAAAGATCAAAGTGCACAACATCTGATACGCAAAACAAATCCGGGCATAGGCAAGAAAATTATCAGACGCACACAAGGCCAAATTGATACAAAGAAGGCAAACACAAAAACTGGTGCAATAACAATGCACAGTTCAATCGAAACTGAAGCCGTGGCGGCCATAAAATTCAACAGTGCCGAGATGACCGAGGCTGAAGATAATACAAAGGAATCACATTCACAAAATCATATAACCAAAATCAAATGAAAATCAGGCCGAGAGTATCAAATATCAAAATAATTCAATTTTTGTTAAAATCAGAGGGACAACAACCACGAATTAAAATCGAATACTGAAGCACGGTTGTATTAGATGTGGGTGAAATAAAATTACTCACACGAAATCAAATGGCAGAAACTAAATACTGAAGATGAATTAGCATGTGAGTGAAAGGAATCACTCACCTTGCTTCCCTTAGCACGAATCGAATTCGACATTCAAAGTCACTGAATTGCCTACTCACGCAACCTCGAACTTCGACTGAGAAGGAGCAGCCGCGCGCATCTCAGAGACGAGCAACATCGAGTCGTAATCGACATCTACAAATTTGCGAAAACCCTAATTTTGAGATGAGGAACGAACGACGAACGAGAGCCGCCATTTTTCATTTCCTTTCGTTCGATTTTATTTTAGGGTTACGAACGAATAAAAGAAAAATGGTAAAGGAACGGGTCGAATTTCTTTAAGAATGGGACGGCATCAAACAATGAAAACGTGGGCCAAAATCATATACAAAGCCCACACCCCTTATTGAATTTCAAAAGAATTTAAACTGGATTCAAAATGCCCAAACTACACTTAGCAAATTTTTAAACGAATTTCAATTCGATTTAAAACGTCAAATAGCAATTAACATCCAATTAATCGTTTTAGTGCCGATAATCAATTGATGCAAAATACTGGGTTGTTACAGTTTTGCATCATTATTGTTACTTGCCTCAAATGGCCTTGTTACATATGGTTGTTATATTATTTATGGCTAGTGTATTGCTCTTTTGTCATCACGATTCTCTTTTGAATTATTTAAGTACAAGATAGGTACAGTGAAGTACGATATTACTATATGATTTCTTGCGCATCCGCATTCACATGTGTATGTAGTAGATTTAGAGATTGATGATTTGTGCCATAGGTATATGAGGTCAAATTTGGGTTTTTGTTTTCTTTGTTGATTTGTGCTAGTTTTGCGTGTTGTAAATTATCAAAACCTAGCCGCGCAAAGGAGGCTCCCAAAATTTTCCATAATATAAGGAACTTTAAAAGCCTAAAGGTGAGAGAACATTCTTATAAGGGGCGAATGTAATATTCCAAAAAAATATAAATAACTTATATTCAGATATAAGGATTAAATAAATATTTGAAGTGCAAATTTAAAATTAATTAAATGGATTTAATGTCTTTATTTAACTCCTTTTAATTAACAGATAATAATGGTGAACTCATTTTGTAAATTTATTTACAATAACAAATGGTTCGAATAAATAATAAAAAATTCAATTGTTAATAAAAACGACTTGATTTTTAATGACATACCTTAAATGAATTGATAATATTTTTCCACAATTTTTAGTTTGGAAAATATTTAAATTTTCAATTGACGTATATTTCGAAAAATATTGGTATTTTTGAAATTTTACTACTGTTTTGGGATCATATCGCATTTTTTGCGTGATCATATTTTATTTCTATCATTCGCGGTTAGTATGCAAACGAAATTCTGTGTAGCGAAGTGCCATAAATTATAAGTAAAAATAAACATCACTTAATCCATAAAAGAATAATCAACTCATTCTTTCCCTATAAAGGCCCACAAATCCGTACACTACTGAGTCGACAATGTTTCACCTCAGCTCAACTCAAATTGGATGCAAATACGAATCTTTAGGGTAAGAAGGAGAAAGAGATAAAAGAAAAATAGAAAGAACAACACAGAATCTTATAATCGTGGTAGAACAAAATATTATACATAATAACAGATTTTATACAAAATAGTGTGTAACAGTTTATATACTTATAATTGTTAAAGTACAACAATCAATACATGAAACTAGACAGATATATAGCTTGTCCTTACACAGCGGAATATAAGTCAAGTACGAAAATACGCCTGAAACTCCTCCAGCTAGTCTCCTGAGCTCCATAGCATTTAGCCTGAATCTGTAATACTCGGTTTGACCCAAGCATTTTAATAAAATAACACCCGAGTCTATCTGGAAAACCAACGTGAGAAAACACACTGACTTTGAATTATTAACTTTTTAAAAATCCTTTGAAAACAAAGGTATCTCGTAAGACCACGTCATAAATAACCACGACGGGTTTTAACCCTACGATAACCAAAATATTTTTATAGAAAATGCAGTGATATTATAATAGTGACTACGTACAAATACTTATTCAAATAGCTGAAATTGTTACATTAATTAAATTCCAGCATACTAGGCTCTACAAACAAAACCTAAGCTCGTATTGGTGAATGGATTCCAACGAAAGACTAGGTCACTAAGGTACTATCCAACACAGTACACCTCTAGAACAAGGTATCGAGGACCACGCCGGGATCCCCTGCTACACAGGACCGGCCTACCCCTGACCTGGATAGACAGAATATTTTATCACCCCGAGTGTTGGCACCCTTACCATCGTGCGCTCCATCCATGCATTACCATATCCATAAATAATAGGTTTTCCAAAACATCTAGAAAGGTGATAGCATATCCTAATTGGGTGCGACCCACTCAGCCTTGCTAAATCTTTCATGTTCTAGTCATTCTCGGTTGATGAGTTTCGAGGCTAAGCGTCATCTTTCATGTTTTACTCATGTTCTGATAGCATTCGTCCATACAAGTTGTCCTAGGTCAGGACAAACCGAATCACCATCTTCATCATCTTCACGGTATTCATTCGTAACGTTTAAACCAGATCGAAGTGGTTTAAACCAGAACGAAGTGGTTTTCAGATAATAAAATCCAATCCCGGTCTCTTCGAAATGATTAATGAAATTAGTCAATATTGATAGTCGGTCATCTAACTATCAAATAACATCCATAAGCAACCATCGGCCTTAAATAAATTTTCCCAAAATATTTATTTCAAAATATCTTTAAAAGATATACCATTTCCTTCCAACATTTGGAAACAATTTCCAAATATTATATTTTTAACGGAATATTTCCAACCATCCCGATTCTAAGAATATTTTTCTCCAACTCAATTTAATGTTCTACACTTAGGAAATATTCAATTTATTTCCTATTTCCTCAAAATCATTTCCAATCTACTTGTAAATTCTCTACTCGTTTATACGAATTCTATAAGTTCTGGAATTCCGTAATTAATTCCCTATCACAGTCAAGTAATACAACTCTAGGTATATGTACTTAATCAATTTAAATCGTAAGTACCAAATATACGAAATTAAATAACATTTCACTTATTTAAATGGTTAAAAATCATAAGTTTCATAAGCAATGCATGCTAAACAATATTTATAAGAAATTATAAGGTTCCGATACTAATTTTATTTGCTTTCAACCAATCCATAAACAATTTTACTCAATTCGGATGACTTACAACTCACTTTACATGCATTCACTTTATTTTATTTTTTTAACCAAACAACTCATATACATCCCAATTGATTTAAAAATCAATTTATTTCACTTCTATTAGTTCATAGAATTTTATTTACTTCGGTTAACGTCAATCGACAAACTTTTCTATGCAGATTTCGACGACAATCATTTAATAAAATATCCATTTCTGTTTATAGCTATTGTAAATTGATTTCAAATCATATTTTTTTTATTTAACCACATTGTATTTCTAATATATTCTAAATCAATTCATTTTGCATTTCATTCAAATCTATATTCATTGTTTTCAAATACATTTTATTTGGCTCGGAAAACATTCTATGCTATCTTATTTAATGGCCACTTCACAAACTTACCCAAAGTCAAGCTTCTATTAAATATTAACTTAAGTCATTTATTTCAATCATTTTAACCAACAACTTAAGTTCATTGCCATTTACAAACAAATTTCCTTTCAACTTTTGATTTGATTTTTATTCAATCAAACTTCATACCAATTACTAATCTATTTAATTGGTTTCTTCACTTATCCTAGTTCAAATTTTAATTTCCATACTAAGTTCATTCTCGAACTCATTAATATCAAGGCCATTTTCAATCTATTTATACTCAAATTGGATTTATTTGCAACTTAAACCATTTCTATTTTAATCCAATTCCATTTCATTCGGTAACATTTCAATTATATTTCATTCTCTTATAATCTAAGTCCAATTTTATCCAATACTCAAGTTTAACTTAAAAATCCATTTTAAATTCACAATCCAATTTTTTTCCACCAAGTTAAGTTCCATACAATATTCCGTTAACTAATTAATTATCTAATTAGTTCACTTTCATTCTATAATTCAATACTTGATTTTTATTTCAAAAATCACTTCAATTAAAATTTCTTGAGTTCAATCCCATTTCTACAATTCAAGCTGGAATCTATTTCCCTTACTAAAATATCAAACGATTTTATTTTTGGGTTTTATTTATTTCACTTTTAACTTTTTATAAGTCACACAACTCATTTTCCTTTTCCATCCATCTACGCGTGAGTACATTCACATTTTATTTTTAACTCGAGATTATACACTTACTTATAGCCCAAGTATATTTTTATTCAATCCATTTCAATTTAATTTTATTTAACTTCTTTAAGTAAAATTTTAAATTCATACAATTCATTTGAATTTAATCAAGTAAGAACTTAATTAATTTATCCCATTGAATTTATTAAAATCACCATCAATTAAAATTCTATAACTTCAACTTAACTTCAGTTGAATTCCATTGAATTTTATTTTGATTCAATCCAATTTCAATTTGTTCAACTTAAATTAACTCGCTTAAGAAATTTTTTATCCTTTTTAACTCTACTCTAGTTACAATTTATTTCCAAAATTCATTTCTCATATTTTTCTTTTTTCTCTTTCCTTATTCAGAATTATTCTCAATTTATAAGTTTATAACTTATTTCCTAATTATCTCTAAATTATTTAAATAAGGATTCCGAATTTTTTTAACACCAGGTATTTATTTCAAATCACTTTGAAATCAAACATATATATAACTCTTTGTTTCAAACATACCATCCATCTTTAAAAATTCGCTTGGTTCCATCCCAAAACAATTCCCCTTTGGAATTTTCGAAACAAACTTGTTTTTCCTCAAAACAATCCAAAACAACGACCATGGCGACAATCCATCAATTAGAAATTTGAAAATGAACACCGATGATGTCGCGATCATCATCGGAATTATCTTCCAGCGACCGAAGTGATTTCATTGCTATATCCCTTTTAAAAATCCATTTTCAGAACATTTTTCATTCAAAAATATTCCAATAATAATGCTATAGTTCATTCCCAAAAATATTTTCAAAATAATATCATTCCATATCACTTTTGAAAACACCTCCATAAATCTCTGGGATTTAATATTTCAAATTCTGGTTTTAATCAAGTCTTAATTTTTAATTCAATTGTATAATCCATACTTATACAATTTCCAATATATAACCATTTAAAATTTTATAATCTTATTTCTATTATAATATTATCAACCAACACTCCAATATGCTCTAATAATTTCTAGAATTATTTTTCCTTTATATAAAAATATAACTTTGGGTAAAATTGCTTCATTTAACCTGCTTCAAGACCATAGTGTGTCATTTTATCATGTTCAAGTGTTTAGAAACTCCTATCAATTTAGTGGCGTCCCACTATTTGATCAGAATTTATATGCCACTCAACCAATAAGTCAACACAATAAAAAGCAATTGTAACGACCCAGAATTTTTAACAATTTAATTTGAAAATATTTAATTAATTTTAAATATTTGAATGATGGTTTGAATTGAATTTCGAATTATCAGAATGAATTTAGCGATTAAATTATTAAATTTAATCTATTGGAAGTTGAATAAAAATTCAAATCTTCAATTTTAAGCTGATTAAAAATATTTCAAAGGCTTGTAAAATTCATATTGATAATATTGAAGATTTTAGAAGCTTCAGAATTGAATTTGAAACTGATTTGTTCAGTTTTGAAATTTTAAATCGTTTAAATCGATATTTAAAAAATAGCCGTCCGAGGCACAGTTTCGGAATTTGACGAAACTAGTTCCATTGGGTCCGTAATATTGAATTATTGTCGGATTTCAAATTTCGTATCAATCGGAGTTATTTTGTGAGAATACGACACCTAAACGCATTGAAATTTGTATCGAAAACGAATTTAATTTAAATTTAAATTAAATAAAAGACAGTATCCCTAACCTCAAGCCTAAAATCACTCCTTCGATCACGCCTAAAAAATCGTGTAAGCATGGCCGAGCATACTTCATTCAATTTCAAATACCCCCCTCCCTCTCTCAGAAATCAAAATCACACAAACAAAAATAATAACAATGGCCGTTGTCTTCAAATCCCTAGCCGAAGCCTAGTTTTAAAAACCCCAAATCATATCATTCAAATTGAAATCAAAGGGAGCGACCGGGATGAAGATCGAATCGCGTTTGATTCAAGGTTGGTTTCGCGAGGCGCACGAGGTAGCGGCGCACGCGAGTTGCTGGGGTGTCGCGATTTGGTGCTCGCGCGTGGAGAAGCAGCGGCGAGTCGAGTCGAGGCGCGACAGCGTGGAGAAGGGCTCGAGTGTGGATTAGTGGTCGCGGCGACTTGGGAGTGATGGCGTGACAGCAGTAGATCGATGAAGGGGATGAGGCGCGCGAGGTTCAATGGTCGCGACACGAGGCAGCGGCGGCGCGCGAGTCAGGGGAGGCGACGTAGTCACGATGGTGGTTCGTGGCAGCGCGCGAGATGATGGGAGCTCGAGCCTGGGTTTTTTTTTTGTGATTTGCAGTAAGGTATTATTTTTATTAATTTTAATTTATAAAATTATGTGAGTAAAATGTATAGAAAGATATATACACAGTAAAAAAAATGCAGTGAAAATGAAATACTGTTTAGTTAGTATAAAACTTTGGAAAGACAGTGATTTCAAAAATGTTGAGGAATTCAAATAAAGTTTGAATTCTATTTTATTAAAAGTGTATATAGATTAGAAATAAATAAAAATAGGAATTTTAAAACTTGAAGAAAATTTAGTTTAAAACTAAATTATTTGTTGAATAGAAATTTTAGTTTCAAATGGAAAATATTTTGTAAAAGAAAATTTGTTAGAGATTTAATTTATTAGATAAAATGAATTATCAAAAGAAATTATTATTTATTATTGGAAAAATGGGTAATTAAGGACTAAAAGATATTGTATAAAAAAAGAGGAGATTTGTTTAAAAAAATAGAATTTGTTAGTTAAATAAATTTATTAAAAGAAATTGATATAAGGATATTAATCTAAAGTAAATGATTAGTTAAGTTGTTGTAAAATAAATAGTTTACGATAATAAATTTGTTTTATCTATTGTAGTTACTAAAAAGAAAATTTTTAGTAAAAAAATTGAATTTATAATTGATTAAGTTATTAAAAGAGAGTTTGGTTAATTAAATTTAATTTTTTGTTAAAATAAATTTATTAAAGAAGAAATTAGTTTAAAACGAAACTATGAGTTAATTTAACTATTAAAATGAAATCACCAATGAATCGAAATTATCAAATCAAAAATTTATTATTCGATCTGTTCAAATATTAATAGATTGTGTAAATATTTATACAAGGTATAAATCAAGAAATCGAGACAAGATGGAAAATGGATTGCTAATAAAAGCTAAGGTGAGAACTTCTCACTCTAAAGGATTTATTTAAATTTTAAATAGTTAGATTTAAAATTGTTAGTTGTGTTGATTGAATGCTTGAATGATGATTGTTATATATATATATATATATATATATATATATATATATATATATATATATAAATATATATATTGGATGTGAATAGACCCTATACGCCGTTAGTAAGCGGAGGTTATTTATTACACACATATACCGCGATATTCCACCTTGAAGTGGAATTGGTATTATATTATATATATAGCAATATATATATATTGGCATATGTATATATTGCAGTTGATTGATTTCCCGCATTGTATAGGGGATGAGACCCTATTGCGCCGCCTATTAAGCGGATAATATTTTATAAATCCCATATACCGCGATATTCCACCTCGAAGTGGAATGGGTATTGTGCTAATGTCTGTGGATGCAGGGAAACAGGTTGGAGGGATCCAACTGGATTCCTCACAAATATTTATTGATTTTAGATATTGTGATGTTTGATTGTTTATCATATCGATATATGATGTTTGAAAGTCGTGATTGACTATTTGATGTGTTGCATCATCGAATCCAATTTTTAAGTTAAAAATAACAATTTTGATTTTTAAGGGATTTCTAAAGTGATTTTTGAAAGTATACGTTTATAAAATATTTTTGGAATTGATTTATCTTAAATAAATAAACGTTATAATTTTAATATTATAAAAATTATGATTTTTGAGAAATACAGTTAAAAGTTGATTTTTGAAAATAGGGGATTGATAATTTTATAAAATAGTTTAAACTGGAATTTCTGAATTTATTTTAAAAAGTTTAAAAATAAGATTTATAAAATTTGATTATTTTATAAATCAAAATGAGGAAATTATAAAGGAGTTTAAAGACGTTTTAAAAGAATAATATAAATTGATCCATATAAAAGATTTATAAATTGATATTTATAAATTTAGAATATAATTGAATTATAAAACGAGCTTTTATAAGTGTTAGAATGAATTGTGAATGAATTTCATAAATGAATGAAATTTATAGAATTATAATGGTGAAGTTATAAATGGAATTTTATAAACAGTAGGTTTATAAAATTTGTAAAGTTATTTAAAAGAATAAGTTTTGGATAAATAAACGAATCTTATAAATTATAAGATTTATAAATTTGGGAAGTTAAAAGAATAACTTTGTAAACAAATAAATTATAAGCATTTAACTTATAATATGGACTTTCGGTATATAATTGAGTTGTAAATCGAATAGGTTAATAAAGGAAATTTATAAGTGGAAATTGTTATAAAATAAATAGAAATGGAATTTATAAACATTGTTTTATAAATCCGCAACGACTTATTTTGATAAGTAAATTTTTGTAACTTGTTAATGGAGTTATATTCATGTTTTAGACAGTGAATAATCCTGTAAAATAAAAGGAATAGAAATGATGAAATTTGTTAACAAGTATATTCAAGTTTTTTTGAATAGTAAACAATATGTTAAAGAAATATTTTGAATGTGATGTTTTAAATAGAATTAAAACAATCTAAAGATGTTTTAAAATGTATTAACTATCGAAACCATAGATTTCAACACTCATTGTTGAAATAGACGTTTTCGAGAAATAGAAGGAAATGGTAGATTATAACACTGTTGTTATAATAGATGATTTCCGAAAGGAAATGTTTTGTATAGTATTGGGATTTATATATCTATTTTAATTTCGAATCCCTATACTAGTGATTTTGGGTTGTCGTAACGATGTTTTACGCAACATTCGTTTTGGCCCAAATAAATATGTTTAAGAGAATGATTTCCTTAAAGAATGAAATATATACTTAATTTCGATTAAAGTATATTGAATATTTTCCAAGTATAGAAAATAAAAAGACTTATGAATTACTTATAAATAAATAAGTATGGAAATGTTTTTCCAATATTAAGTGAATATTTGGAATTTATCTTTTTGAAGATAAATTGAAAATGAATATTAGAAATCGAATGGAAATCGTATATTCATGAATATTTTTGGAAATATAAATTCAATATGGAATTTATAAATGGAATTTGGAAAATGGGTTTAAAAATAAAAATTGATTTATTTTTAAAGAATGAAAAATATATATATCTTATAAAGATATTTTTTGGGAAATAAATAATTTGGAAAATTATTTGGAATCTGGTGATGTTGGCATATCTATTGATAGTTCAATAACCGACTATCAATATTTACCTTTAAATAGGTATTTGTTGTGATTTGCTTGAATTTGAATGCCACACTTATTTTTTTTTAAAATAAGCGCTCACTATTCGGGTTAACCGGGAAAGGACCTTGGGGTCGTATAACCCATTCCGAATATGTGATACGTCGTTATGAATTGCATTTGAAGATCGGTGTTGAAGACCGGATATTTTCGAAAACGAAAGGGTTTCTTGTTGATTGTCTCTGCACTGGCTGATCCCCGGTATAGAGATCTCCATATGTGATGGGAAATTCGGGCGTGATTAGAGATTATCCGGATTGCAAAGGACTTCTTTGTAAGTGCCTTCGGTTCTGTTCGAGCCCGGAACAGACTTGTATGGATAGTATGCCTGACATTACAAATTGAGATATAAAGCCGATTTCTTTCAAATATATTTTTGTTGGTGGCGGAGAATTTATTCTCTTAGCTTAACACCCTTCTCTGAGACGTACGGGGTCAGAGGTTATGTAGTTGAAGGTTATCAGCGATATATTCCCAATTTGGTAATGTGACATGCTGAGTGTTGCTGTGAAATGATCATTATGTTGATTATTTGAGATAGGATCATTTGTTTGATCGTCTATCCTGGTGATCATTTCTATGATCATTTGTTGACCCAAAGCATGGCTTTTGTATAAAGTATGTTTTTGTGGACGTGACTTCGTCGAGCCTCACACCCCGGAATGGTCAAAACAGGAAAGATGCGGCAAGGTTATGAGGGGTAGCGCCCTTTAGGGTATGTGCATTTCCTTCTGGAAAAGGGTGGTATCATGGTATGGAGCCCAGATACTTACTCATGTTGAAAACACTTTATGATTGTGTGAATTGATTACGAGCGCTCGATTAAAGGTCCCAAAGGACCGGGGGATGGCATATTCGGTCAGTTGTTACTCAGTTAGGGGTAACCCGGCCTTGTGTTGGCAGAGATCCGGTTTGGTTCTCGGGGACGTCCATCCGGAGGCGTTCTCATGTGGCAATGGGAAGTTCCTTGGCCTGATCATTCGTTGGAAATCCAATTCCCAATACGAAACCTTATACGGTATTAGTTGTAGAACCTGCCATTTACTTATTGTGGTCACCACTGTTTAGATGGTAGCTATAGTAGGCATACGATAATGGTCGTATGTTGGCTAAGATTTATATTCTACTTTCGAAATATTTTCCTACACTATGCACTAATAATAATACCAAATGTTCTTTTTAACACGTATCAAGCATCTTTGACTATCATAAGGAGAAATCTCCTCCGATTCTGCGTTTGCATTGTGTGTGTGTGCGGGAGGCCTTATGGTAGTCTCATTTTTAAAAAGCATTGCGAATTGACTTTAAAAATATTCCTCTATTTTGATTTTTAAAGATAAATAAACTGTTTTGAGTTCTCACACCAGTCACATGACTGACTTGGAGTTTATTGTTTTCCTTCCTAAACTCTGGGTGCCCACCAATTTCCACACGGGCAGTTAAGAGTTAGGTTTATCAGGATATTCTGGAATTCAGGAATTGTTGGAGGCAAGCTGGATGGCATGGCGTATTACTAGTTTATATAGTAGTTCTTTTTCCGCTGCATTGTTTGATGTTGTACACTCTGATGATATGATGTAATGAAATGTAATGTAATAACTGATATAGTTCTTTGTTTAAAGATTATTCATTTATCTATTATATGTTGTTCCGCTGCGAATTGTGAGATTCTGATATTGTTCTGCTGTTTTTTGTTCCGTTCTATTTTCTTTTCTCTCTATTTTCTATCTTCTCTCTCTCTTCTACTTCTTTTCTTTTTCTTAAAACCCTAACATTTCGGTTTTTCGGCAACGAAAAATCGCAATCGTTACAGCAATTTATTTTCACTAACAAATACGCGCTCATATCTATTAATACGCTCAAAGTCACTCTAGAGGACATCCAGAAAGTGATAACATACCCTAATTGAGCGCAAGCCACTTAGCCTTGCTGCATCTCCCCTGTTTAGTCATTCTCGGTTGATGAGGTTCGAGGCTAAGCGTTACCTTTCAAGAACACTTTTACTTGGAATGCTCATCATCCTCCAATGACGATGTTCTGATAGCATTCGTTCATACAAGTTTTCCTGGGTTTGGACAAACCGAATCACCGTCTTCATCATCTTCACGATATTCATTCGTAACGAGCAAACCGGCTCGAAGTGGTTTTCGGATAATAAAATCCGATCCCGGTCTCTTTGAAACGATTAACGAAATTGGCAAATATTAATAGTCGATTATCTAACTATCAAATAACATCCATAAGCAACCGTCTATCCTTAAATAAAATTTCCCAAAATATTTATTTCAAAATATCTTTAAAAGATATATCAATTCCTTCTGATATTTGAAAACAATTTGCGAATACTTACATTTTCAACGGAATATTTCCAACGATCCCGATTCCTAGAATATTTTTCTCCAACTCAATTTGATGTTCTACACTTAGGAAGTGTTCAATTTATATCCTATTTGCTCAAAATCATTTACAATCTACTTGTAAATTCTCTACTCTTTTATACGAATTATATAAGTTTTGGAGCTCCTTGATTAATTCCCTTAGTATTCCCAAAGTCAAATATATTTGCTTATAATTCCAATTTCACTTCTACTTGTTTTGTGAATTCTACTCACCATTCGAAGTTCACTATCATATAACGTTTTGCTCTTGAAATTTCCTTAAGTTTCCATATCATTACTATAAGTTCTTCTACTAAAATCATATCCATTTAATAACTTCATTTCCGATCTCGAGAGGATTTTATAAATAAATTTGAAATCATTTAAAATTATATATATGAAATAAGAATAAAGGTTTATTTTTTCAAAACTATGTTTAAGTAAATATAAAATATCAAAACATTTTAAATAGCATCGATAACTCATACCCATTTACTTTTTAAATAACTAATTAATTCACAAGCTAATAAATAAATTTAGAATTTTTTCAATAAATATTAAATATTATAATAACTAACCTTTCAGAATATTCTAAAAACTAAATAATAGTTTAAGTTGTCTAGAATATCAAATAAAAATCCCATTTAAACAATTTTAAAATTTTTTTCTTAACAAAAATCTATTTTAGCAAATACCAGTATTCACCAATTTCACTTTATAAAACCTTCTCAATTCATACCACATTTACCATGTCTCAATTTTACCACCATTCCCTCATTCAAAAATAGATTTCACTATTTCTTTACTAAAATGATTCTTATGACTCGATATAATTTCACACTATAAATTTATACTCCCACATATCCACTGATATCATTTTATCTTATTTATCAACCCTGCTTTTAAATGTATAAATTTGTAACGACCCAGATTTTTTTTAATTTAAGAGAAATCAAGTACAAGTGTGAGTCAAATATTTTAAGAGATTTAATTTTCATATACGACCATTTTGTATTCCCGATAGTTGATTTATTGACTATCGATCCTGCAGTCGTCTTTGTGTTCATCGATTCAAAAGGGTTTTGTTGCTCGTTCGGGGCTTTTGAACTCTTGCTACTCTTGTAACAACCCAATTTTTTTTAACAAGTATTTTTCACTTGTATTTTAAAAACTTTGGGGTTTATTTAAAGTGATTAAAAAAAAACAATTGACCAAATTTTTAATTAAATAATAAGATCTCTGAAATTTTTGACATGGTTAAGAATTAACTTTAATTTGGAAATTTGGGGTTTTGTCAAAGATGGTAAATAACTTAATTTCTATCAAAATCAAGTTTTAATTAAGAAAACATAAATAGCTTAGGTGGTTAAGACATCTGGGCTATTCACAACAGGTCATGAGTTCGAGTCTCAACACGGTCAGAATTTCGAATTTTTTTTTAGTATATAAATGAACTGGGTAATTACGCGTTAAAAAGGGCGCGTAAATTTAGGGAATAAATACCGTATATATATATAAGATTATATATAAGAAAACGTATAGAATTTTAATCCGTTATTTTTCTCTTTCCAGTAAAATTTACTTCCCAATTTATATACATATATAATTTGATTTAAATCATTTCCTTAAAATACTAAATATGGAAATTTAAAGTTGTGAAACGGTTAATTTTGTTAAAAGACAACTCCATTTGAATTTTAATAAAAGGAATTTTGTGTATATATATATATAATATGTGAAAACCAATTAAGTTTGTTAAGTAATAATTTTGAAGAATTTAGTGTATTAATGAACTGTTGGATTTCGCGTTTATAGGACGCGTAAAATTTATGGTATAAGTAACGTAATAAACGTATAAATTTAAAACGTTATTTTTATATAAATCTTGGGTGTTTTGTATTGCGTCAGTTTAGCGTATTTTAAAAATGAATATTTCAACATCTATATGAATTAAAATATCAGTCAGTAGTTTTATAGCATATGTTACTTTTTTCATATAACTTTAAAACATATTTTAGTGTTGCCTTGTATGTTCTGACTATTTGTTGAAATTTAACCTTGCCTATCTTTCCAAATTCTCGCATACCCATTATATCTCTCTGGTTCCTATAATCACGCAAATCTTATTTGCCTATCTATTTCAAATAAATATATATATAAAAAAAAGAAACGTGATGCCATTTCTTCAATCTACAATCAAATCTCTTGCCTAAATATCATCTTGATGGTCTGCATTCAAAATCACGCCACTATTAAATGGTATCAAATGTTGAAATCAAATTTTCATAAATTGGCAGTATAAATTCACGCAGACTTATCCGTTCAAGCTAAAGAAACTGGAAAGAAATCACAATCTTTTATCACTTGCCTCCTTATATTCGTTTCCTTTATCAATTTATCTCTTACGTTTTCTGGTCTACAATATAATTTCAAACCTGCCTACTATATATATCTCTCTGCAAATATGTTCTTGCCAATATCTTTTATCAAGGGGAAACATAAATCGCGCAGTCTTATCCATTCAACAAAAAGAAATCTTGCAATCAATCTGGTAGCTGATCAAGAAATTTTTGTAAACATTATTTCGTTGCCTATTCAGTGCAAAGCAAATTTTAATTGCTTGCTGTTATCCACTTTAATCACGCATGCATTTATCACAATTTTCGTGTAACGTTCAAACATGAAGAAACTGGAAATAAATCTCTCCGCCTTCCTTTGTTTTAATACGAAATTTATTGCTTCTCAATCAAGATATGTTGCCACTTTATAAATTTTTCCCCTGCCGTGGCCACTTTAAAACCTGAAGCTCATTTATATATACCAGCTATTCCAAATACCTTTGCATCTCCTATAGCTTGTATTATCTCCTTCTTGCGTACAGAACTTCAAATCAGGTAATGGTTTTTTCTTTGTCTTTTTCTTTTCTTCTTCCAGTTTTACTTTCTTCTTCTTGTTGTTCTCTGTTTCCCTTTTGCCTTGCTCGGCTACTTCTCCACCACGTCACATCCCTCTAAGTTTTCATAACCGAGCTTATATCCCGAACAAGCCCATGGTTAATATATTATAATATTTTTCTAAATTTTTTTTAAGTATTTTTGAAATAAAATTTATGTAATTCAACTAAAAATTTGACTTAAAGGCTTTAAAATTTTAAAGGTGTTTTGTTTTTTTAAGTTAAATTTTTGTAAGTTAATAATTGGTTTTAAAGTGAATTTAAAGATTTTATTTACGATAAATGACATAATAATTAAATTTGATTTAATATGGAGTTGAAATCTAACCTAGAAATTTTAATAAAAGTTATTTCCGAAAATGGATATGTTTGGTATAATAAATAATGTACTTTAAATTGATAAAATGAAAGACGATTGAAATGGAACATTTTGGAATAACTTTTATTTAACTTGAATCATAGTTGAATTGATGTCTAAATGAATAAAGTTGTGAAGAAAATTTAGTGTATATTAACTATAAAAGGAAAAAAAAATTTTATGGAACGGATGTGTTTTGTAAGTAAATAATTGAAAATGTTGTTTTCAAATGGAAAGTGAAATGTCAATTTATGACTTAACTTGAAAATTTGAAATTGGGTTTTAAATAAAATTGTTAGGTTAAGTAAATAAAAGAGAATTTAGTTTTATTTAGGAAGTGGGTATTTTTAAATTAAGTGTAAAGTTATTTGCAAAAATAAATATACAAGTTAAGTAAAATTGGGAAATTCTGACTTACAAATGATTCATAGTAAATTTGGATATCTTATTTATAAAATTTATTTTATTTAATCATAAGATAAATGGTATCCAAATGAACATTTTTCTGAAGTAGGAATATGATTTTTAAAGTTAAGAATGGTTAAAAATTTAAATTTTAATGTTTCTGAATTCGACAATGTTTTGAAATTGAAGTGGCAGAGACGTGTTGTAATTAAGAAACAGAGAGAGTTTGCATTGAAGAATAGTTTAGGCAGAGACGCAAGTTTGTGTAAATACATATTTTTCAAAACTAGATAAGTTAGGGTATGCCGATGGAAATAATAATAATAATAAAAATAATAAAATGTATAATGATAATAAATAGTATTGCCAAGCCTATGAAGTTGGGGTCGGGATGTGGGGTGAGGCAGTCGAGCAAAAGCTGAACCAAAATTTCTTTTATTATATTCGTTCCAGTTGTTTCGAAAATTTTGCTTTGACCGTGATTTTAAAAGTCGTGTATTTGGTATTTGGTATTTGGATCTTATTTTAGATTTGAATCAAGGCGTGGCATCCGCGGAAACCTAATCGTGTCATTTGTACGATCTTTTATCAAGTGGTAAAATCGTTTGAATCTGATTATTTGCAGTTTAAGGTGAGTATTTCTCACCAGACAAACATACCTATATTTCTGTGAATTATCGCAAGTGTATGTATTATTTAAATGTCATATGTCTGTAATATAACGTATGATGTTAAACCCCATTTTAAATTGACACCTCATCAGTTGTTTATCTGTTGTAATATAGTTGCAGTTACATTATTTAATGCTTATTTACTGTTAAATCATCACTGCAAGTTCCCTGTAAATTGAGATCATTATAGACTGAAATGATAGGCCTGTACGATAATTATTTATTCATTCATTTATTTAATTGTTTAATTTTAAATATTTAACTTGGGATTGCGGGTTTGAAATGATAGAACCCGGGGTTTTTGTAAATTGCGGATTGAAATGATATAAATTCGTATCACTTGACCTAGGCTAGAAAACTATATATAGACCCGTGGTTTCTATAGTATTTTTCAGAAATATTTTAAATTTATTTTGGAAGTTTATAATATTCCGATTTAAATGTATGTAAAGGATTTTATTTATAATGATTTTGAATGAGTTAAAAATGTTAAATAAATAAATAAATGTTTGAATAAAATTTTGGAATATAACTTATTTTGGAAATTCTGGGTTTTGGTAAAAGTAAGAATTCAGTTAAGAAAATAATTGATAATAAGTTATATTTGGAATTTAAAACTAAATTGTTAAATTATTAATCTATTACAGCATTTAAATGCTGTCTTTTAAAATTGGACTGTTTTAACCTGTAAACTTTAGGTAGCATTTCATAAGTGCTATAGAAACTGAAATTTGATATTTTTAATCAATTTGTGGAAATAATCTTTGGAAAAAGGGGATTAAAATTTGGAATTTAATATGTAATTAATAAAATAAGGAATTGATTTTTTTTTGAATGGGTTTTATGGAAGAATTTAATTTTAAAAGGTGAGAAAAGAAAATTTAATTCCTAAATAAATTGAATAGATTTAAATGGTATATTAAAATGACCAATGTTTAAAAACAATATTTTGATATTGTAGTATTGGAAATATATTTTGATTTATAAAGTAATTACCATTTTTAAAGTTGTAACCACGGGTTATAATAACGTTTGGTTGTTAAAGAGACCGGGATCGGATATCTGACATACTCTCTGTCGATACCGAAAACCACTTTGACTAACCGTGTACGCGGTGAAGATCCCAGAATGAAGTAGGTTGGTGGCGACATTTCCTGTAAGGTAAATACGTGGACCCAACTCCCGTGAGTTGG
This sequence comes from Allium cepa, assembly GCA_030765085.1. Classification (NCBI taxonomy): domain Eukaryota; kingdom Viridiplantae; phylum Streptophyta; class Magnoliopsida; order Asparagales; family Amaryllidaceae; genus Allium; species Allium cepa. The sequence continues at coordinate 815,044,667 of CM060931.1, forward strand.
CATAAGGTGGCTAAAACAGGAGCGATTTTCGGGCCAATGAGGTCATTCCTCTGATCGAACGCACTCCTTCGATACTATACTCTGACTTTGGATTGTTTCGGTGGCCACTATTGATTTCTTTGATTTGGGGTGTTAGTTCGAGGTGGGCGGTAGCTGCGGCTATGCATTACCATCAGCCCGAGTAGCAATTGGTATATCTACCCTGGCATTGCCTAGTTGTGTCGTGTCACCTAGCCTAGCGCGCCTTATACGATTTTGGTTTTGTACCATACCTATGGAGTGCCCTCTGACGACGCCCAGTACGGGGAAGATTACGGTACTGTATAGACTATGGGAATATATTCTGTGTTAAGGGCTATATCCTTAACGCTATTAAAAAGTAAGTTTATTTTATAAATAGACACTATTATAATAGCGCAATATACTACATAGTAAATAGTTTAACGGATCCTTAGAGGATGAGCGGTCCCAAGCATCCTTTAAGTTACTTGCTCTATATTACAGTACACTTGAATTAGCTTACACTATATAAGTATGTATGTCCTGACTCGAGTGTTTATGTTTTATTTTACGCTCGGGTCAGCCTGAGTTGCAGTTCAGTCATCATCCCGGAGCTAGGACTTCCGTAGATCCTTTCAAGTTGCCGGCTTCTTTCTGTCCGCTATCTTATTTATGAAATCAAGACTTTGGGATTTTTATTTGATTATTTAAACTATATTTGGGATGGAAGACTTTGTAATTTGTTGAGATTATTTATAGTGGCTTCATGAACCACTAAGTATTTTTAAATTCCGCTGCGAGTATTCCGATTCTGTGTCTGTGATTCTGTGATTAATTATTTACTGTATATTTTGAGATTTGCCAAATTTTATTTACAACGCGGTATTTTGAACAATTCAAGTCCGACATGTGCGGATGCGAATGGTTGAAAATATCTGGTCGTTACATTTGGTATCAGAGCTTTGGCTCTAGGCAAAACTTAGAATGTATGGTAAATTTGATTTACAGAATCACTTTCATTCGAGCTTGAATCTCTTCCTTTTGATTCGATTTCCTTTGAATTTTGGAACGTTCCCTGCGGTTCCGAAGTTCATTCGTGTCCCTCACTATTCATTTTCTTTCGATTCTGGAGTATCCCATAACTCCATTTCGGATGATCTTTAGAGTGAATTGGCGGTCTCGTCAATATTCTAATAAAGGGGTGAAACTCCTTTACAATTAGCATGGATTCACCAGAGATTTATATTTAACCTCGGTTTAGATGCTAGTATCTTTGGTTATTCCGAACTCTATCTCTTCGGATCGAATGGTAAATCTACATTCGATCTGATTCTTTGAGTCACGGTTGACCCGGTTAAGGTTGCCCGCGATTTATATAAACTTATCTGGTTCCTTATTCTGTTATTTAACCATCGGATCTTCTGATTCCAATTTATCTTTATATCAAAATTTTCTTTGATTTGAATCCATCAAATTTGAATCTCTATCCTTGTTTTGAAAAAATTATTCCTATATTTGGGAAAAATCTAATATAATATATATAATTATAATTTTCAGAATTTAACTAGTTGTTTAGAGATAATAGTGTTTGATTTTATTTATGGTTTTGTAAACCATTGGTTTTGTCTTATATAAATAATTGAACTATAAAACATGGTTATAAATTTATTTGAAAACAGAAATGGATTTAAAACAAGAATTTAAGAATTTAATTTCTGATAGTTTCAAACCTTGTGTTTAAAGTCTTAAAAGGATGTATTATTATTTAAATTATTTTCGAATATAAATTTGTTTCCAAAGAATTTTAAAGTTTTAAAAATTAGTGCTCTTCTCTTTGTCGCTGGAAAATAATTTCAGGGATGACTACAACATCATCGACATTCATTTTCGAGTATCGAAGTAAAGAGACCATGTTGTAGTTTTGCTTCAAAAATTTAATTGATTTGAATTTCTAAATATGACTTAATTTATAATATATTTAGATATATGATTTAAATTTGATTTGACATATGCTATATGTATGCATGTATTTATTTATCTCTAAAGGGTTTGAAGTTAATTGGAAACTTAATTCATAAATTTATGTTAAAAGGTGATTCTAATGATAAAATAAAGTCAAATTTGGAATGAATATTTAAACTTGAATAATATAGTTGGAAAATTTTACTTGTATAATTGCATGCCAATATAACTTACCTAAATCATTCAGAAATTAACTATGTAATTGGATAATGTATAATATAAAAGGATTTTATAAATAAAAATTTGAGTGGTTATAATAAATGTTATACATTTAAAGTTTCAGTTACAACAAGACAAATAGAGGTAAATAGAAATAAAATAATAATTGAATAATATACAATATCAAATGGTGTTAAAGGAAATTTATAAATATATTTGAATAGTTATATTAAATATAATCTACTTAATATGTGCGATAAGATATATTAAGTAGAATATATTTAATAATAATCTGGAATAAAGAAGAATTAAATTTGTTGAATAAAAGATGATTATTATAAATGACTATACAAATTTCTGATTTTAGAAATTTTTAATTTCAAAATAATTGGATAATAAGATAATTAATTTGGAAATAGTTAAGATTGATTTAACTTCTGTAAAATTTAAATGAATTAATTCAATTATTGAATATTAATTAATTTAAATTGAATTTATATGGTTTAGATATTGAGAAAAATATTTGACATAGATGAGAAAAATATTGAGAAAAATAAATTTAATTATAGTTTGGAATAAAGAAGAAACTAAATGGGGAATTTAGTTTATTTTGGGAAATGGTAAATTTACTTTAAAAATTAAGTTAAATTACCATTTCAAATTTGGACTAAAATTTAACATTTTAAATTAGAATGTTATAACACCTTGTGAAAAAATTGGAAAAAAAAATGAATGATTTTTTTAGTGTAGGGATATTATACAAGTAAATATGTAAATAAATAAATGTTAAAATTTTAAGTATAAATAGATGAAATCAATGATTAATTTAAAATTGAATTTTTATTGTTTAGATTAATGATTCTAATTTAAGTTTCAATTTAGTTTTCTTTCAGGTTGTTTCTATTCCCCTACCTTCTTCCTTTTCGAGGACGAAAAGTTCTGAGTGGGGGAGAGTGTAACAGCCCAAATTTTTTTAACAAGTATTTTTCACTTGTATTTTAAAAACTTTGGGGTTTATTTAACGTGATAAAAAAACAATTGACCAAATTTTTAATTAAATAATAAGATCTCTGAAATTTTTGACATGGTTAAGAATTAACTTTAATTTGGAAATTTGGGGTTTTGTCGAAGATGGTAAATAACTTAATTTCTAGCAAAATCAAGTTTTAATTAAGAAAACATAAATAGCTTAGGTGGTTAAGACAATAAACTCCGAGTCAGTCATGTGACTGGTGTGAGAACTCAAAACAGTTTATTTAACTTTAAAATCAAAATAGAGGAATATTTTTAAATTTAATTCGCAATGCTTTTAAAAATGAGACTACCATAAGGCCTCCCGCACACACACTCAATACAAACGCAGAATCGGAGGAGATTTCTCCTTATGATAGTCAAAGATGCTTGATACGCATTTAAAATAACATTTGATATTATTATTAGTGCATAATGTAGGGAAAATTCATTTCGAAAGTAGAATATAAATCTTAGCCAACATACGACCATTATCGTATGCCTACTATAGCTACTATCCAAACAGTGGTGACCACCATAAGTGAATAGCAGGTTCTACAACTAATACCGTACAAGTTTCGTATTGGGAATTGGATTTCCAACAAATGGTCAGGCCAAGGAACTTCCCATTGCCACTGAGAATGCCTCTGGATGGACATCCCCGAGAACCAAACCGGATCTCTACAAACACAAGGCCGGGTTACTCCTAACTGAGTAACAACTGACCGAATATGCCATCCCCCGGTCCTTTGGGACCTTTATCAACCGAGCGCTCGTAATCAATTCACACAATCATAAAGTGTTTTCAACATGAGTAAGTATCTGGGCTCCATACCATGACACCACCCTTTTCCAGAAGGAAATGGACACATCCTAAAGGGCGCTACCCCTCATAACCTTGCTGCTTCTTTCCTGTTTTGACCATTCACGGGGTGTGAGGCTCGACGAAGTCACGTCCACAAAAACATACTTTATACAAAAGCCATGCTTTGGGTCAACAAATGATCAACACAATGATCACAAGGATAGACGATCAAATAAATGATCCTATCACAAATAATCAACACAATGATCATTTCAGCAACACTCAGCATGTCACATTACCAAACTGGGAATATATCGCTGATAACTTCAACTATATAACCTTTGAGCTCGTATGTCTCAAAGAAGGGTGTTAAGCAAAGAATAAATTCTCCGCCACCAACAGAAATATATTTGAAAGAAATCGGCTTTATATCTCAACTTGTAATGTCAGACATACAATCCATACAAGTCTGTTCCGGGCTCGAACAAAACCGAAGGCACTTACAAGAAGTCCTTGCAATCCGGATATCCACAATCCTGATCGGATTCACCATCACATATGGAGAACTCAATACCGGAGCAACTCGGTGCAGAGTCAATCGATAGTTCATCCTATCGCTTTCGCAAATATCCGGTCTTCAACACCGATCTTCAATGCTATTCACAACGACGTATCACATATTCGGAATGGGTTATACGACCCCATGGTCCTTTCCCGGTTAACCCGAATAGTGAGCGCTTATTCAAAAATAAGTGTGCATTCAAATTCAATCAATTCACATCAAATACCCAATCAAAGGGAAATATTGATAGTCGGTTATTGAACTATCAATTGATATGCATACATCACCAGATTCCAAATAATTTTCCAAATTATTTATTTTCCAAAATATCTTTACTAGATATATAATTTCAACACTTCAAAAATAAATCAATATTTATTTTTAACAAGTTTCACTTTCACATATAAATTCCATAATGAATTTATATTTCAAGATATCCATGCATATGCGATTTCAATAATTCATTTCAATTTATCTTCAAAAAAGATAAATTCTAATTATTCACTTCATATTGGAAAACATTTCCATACTTATTCAATTATAAGTAATTCACAAATCTTTTTATTTTCAACCTTGGAAAATATTCAATATACTTAAATTGAATTAAGTATATATTTCATTCTATTAAGGAAAACATTCTCTTAACATATTTATTTGGGTCAAAACGAATGTTGCGTAAAACATCGTTACGACAACCCAAAATCACTAGTATAGGGATTCGAAATTAAAATAGATATATAAATCCCAATACTATACAAAACATTTCCTTTCGGAAATCATTTACTATAACAACAGTGTTATAGTCCACCATTTCCTTTTATCTCTCGAAATCGTCTATATCAACAATAAATGTTGAAATCTATGGTTTCGAATCTCAACACATTTTAAACCATCGTTAGATCGTTTTAATTCTATTTAAAACATCACATTCAAACATTTTCTTTAACATGTTATTCACTATTCAAAAACGTGAATATACCAAGTTCACAAATTCCATTATTTCTATTTTTTTTTAACTTAAAGGATTATTCACTGTTTATAACGTGAATATAACTCCATTAATAGGTTATAACAATTAACTTATCAAAATAAGTCGTTTGTGAATTTATAAAACAACGTTTATAAATTCTATTTCTAATTATTTATAAAAACTACCTTTTTTATAAATTCTTTTATTACATATTCCAGTTTATAACTAAATTATAAACTAAACGTTCATATTATAAGTTAAATACTTATAAAACGATTATTTTACAAAATCGTTCTTTTAAAGACTTTTCAATTTATAAACCTTATAACTTATAAGATTTATTTATTTAATCAATCTATTCTTCAAATAATTTCACCAAATTTATAAATCTTACTATTTATAAATTTCATTTATAACCTCACAGTTTATAATTCTATAAATTTCATTCTATTATGGAATTTATTTTCACTTAATTCAAACACTTATAAAAACTCGTTTTATAAGTCAATATTTCAATTTATAAATATCCATTTATAAATCTCTTAATATAAATCAATTAATATTATTCTTCAAAACATCTTTAATTTCCTTTATAATTTCATCATTCTGATTTATAAAATAATCAAATTTTATAAATCTTACATTCAAACTTTTATAATAAATTCAAAAATCCAATTTAACTATTTTATAAAATCATTAGTTCATATTTCTCAAAAATCAGCTTTCAACTATATTTCACAAAAATCATAATTTTTATAACTTTAAAAATTATAACGTTTATTTACTTAATATGGATCAATTCCAAAAATATAGTATATTTTCAAAATCACTTTAAAAACATTTTAAAATCCCAAAATCTGGGTCCAATGATGCTACACACCAAATAGTCAATCACGACTAACAACGATATCATATATCGATATGATAATCCATCAAATATCAAAATATCTGAAATAAAATAAATACTGTTGAGGAATCCAGTTGGATCCCTCCAACCTGTTTCCTGCATCCAAAAACATTAGCACAATACCAATTTCGCTCCAGTACGAAATTATCGCGGTATATGTTCTTAATAAATATTATCCGCTTAATAACGGCGTAATAGGGTCTCATCCGCTAAACAAAAAATGCGGGAAATCAATCAACTGCAATATATACATATGCCAATATATATATTGATATTATATATAATACTAATTTCACTGTTTATGAAATATTCGCGGTATATGTTTATAATAAATAACATCCGCTTACTAACGGCGCATAATGTCTATTTTAACAATCAATAATTTACAGTCATCATTCAAACATGCATTCAAATATTTTAAATCTAACTATTTAAAATAAAATCGAAATCTATTCGATTGAGTGAGAAATTCTCACCTTGGTTTTAATTTCCGTTTTCGCTTTTGTTTCGAATATAATTAAACGCGCGTTTAATTATACCCGAAATTTTCACTTGCTCCGATCGCTCCCGAACCAGCTTCATAGCGTAGAGCTTTCTTCTGCGATTCCCACGAATCCAAAATCATCGAAATCTGAGGTCGTATGTATTAGTTATTAGATTTTAAAGATTTGAATTCAATTTAAAACAAATTCCTTTATAATTAATTTACTCTCACCCCACACACACGGCCCAAGGCCCGCTCCACCCCTTCTTCCTCAACGCAACATGCTCCAGTAAACACACACGCAAACCGAACCCATGAAGCCAAACTAGGGCTTAGAACCGCCCCTTCCATGCTTGACTACACGACGATCCAAGACCACCAGCACGAGCGCCAAGGCGTGCTTCTCCTACGGCTGCGACCATGCTAGGCTCGGTCACCATTAGGTGACGCGAGATCCAACTAAAACCACGGCGAACGCAACAGCCTTACACCCCCCACACGCCACAAAACTCGATCTCGACCGCTCACCTTGCATAACTCGACGCTCTCTTCCATTTACTAGTTAGGAGTTTATGAAATCATGGCGTAGATGAGGAGAAAAATGAAGAAAAACGAGGCACGATACCGGCCATGGATATAATAAGCGGCGGCCTGTGCATATGCTCTAGGGTTTTGAAATATAAACGTTTATTTATATATTATTTAATATTATTTTAGTCACAAATATCTCAATTTATCAACGTATGCAAACGAACTCCAAATCTCACGTTCCGACAGGCTATCCTAGAGTTTTTCGGTGTTCCGAACACAATGGAACAAGTTTCGGAAGCTAATTCGGAAGTATGTGCGAGTTATGGCTGAAAACGTTCAATTTGAATTAAACCGATTTAAATCGATTTCTAGGCGTTTTAATTTGTACCGGACAAACGGTAAATCCAATTGACTTGAAATTTGAAACCTTACAATAATATCACATTACGGATCCGATGAAACTGGTTTCGTCGAATTCCGAGACTTTTTGAAAAATGGCTATTTTGACTCGCCAAATTTAAATTAAAAACAATTCGATGCGTTTCGAGCTGCCACGATCAAACGATAGCTCCGATTGACACGAAAATTTGAAATCCGGTAATAACTAACTATTACGGATCCAATGAAACTGGTTTCGTTCAATTCTGAGACTGTTCAAAAATTGACTATTTTACAGTCGATTATTAAATATTAAAATATTCAATTTTCACAAATTAACTTTTAATTCGATTTTAAAAGTTCTAAAATATTTCTATAACTCCAGTATGATTAAATAAAATTTTCCAAATTATTTTCAATCATATTTAACTTTATTTTCAATTATTTCCATAATTTAACATATTAAATTATCGATTTAATTATCCAATTAAATCCAAAAATTCAAATAAAAATTTATTTGACTTAAAAATTCACTTATAAATATTTAAAATTAATTAAATATTCAAATTTTAATTTAATAAAATTCTGGGTCGTTACAATCTTTCCCCCTTAAAAGAATTTCGTCCTCGAAATTACAATTAAGAAAGGTTACAGAATTTATTAACTTTCCAAAATTCATAATTAAACTTTTTGTAATAACTTTACTAAGTTTTCAAATCATACTTAGTTATCTTTTCAAAAACAAATTATATCATTTAACTTTCAATTCCAAATCAAAGTTTAAGTTTTCAAAATTTTCCAATTTTCTCAAAAATTTTCTAACGCCTTAAATTTTCGGAAAAATTCGCCATAGTCTCCTTTGCGCGGCTCGATCCGAAAAAAAAATGACAGTATATATATCACAAATATACATCTCATCAAGTAATGAGGCATCCCGAAGGGAAAAAAGTATAAAAGTACGATATTTAATCCGAGATATGTACCTTATATTTTATTAGCAAGCATATACGGCTAATATAGCGCTAAAGCGAACTCCAAATGCGAAGCAAACGCGATCCGCACCTACTAAACACTCAACAAACAACATGAGAACATGCATATATGAAAAAAATCTCAATATACAACATATATCTCCATAATATCTATATATGCTAACATAGTAATGCATTCAATAGCAATATATATTCAACCATCAACCAACTAACATCCATAATCAATAAATATTCATATTCTCATTAATATACAATGAATTGGTTTTCACTTTAAATCACATTTGATTTATTCACATTGGATTTTATCAACATTCATTCTCAATTCAATTAGTTATCATTTACTAATTTAAATCTAATCCACATTCAATTCTATTCAAATTTTATTTACTTTCTAATTTGAATTCAATTACATAGCTTTCAATTTCATTAATACTTAATGAATTACATACAATCAACTAACAACCATATATCAACCAATGTTTATTAATTATAACCAAATTCCTTCACTTATATTCATTCATTGGTTCAACTCCTTAAATTAAATTGATTTCCATTCAATTTATTTAATTAACTTTTTTTCAACTTCCAATAATATTAGATTTAATGAATTTACACTTATATTCATTATTTCATATCAATTATTCACATTCAATTTATTCACAATTCAATTCAATTCCTAAAGTTGAATTTCATTTCATAACTTAAGTTCACATTTATCTAATCTGCTTGATTATTTACAACTCATATTCATATAATTCATTTGCTTATGCAATTACTCTTTATTTAGATTATTCAAACAACCTAACAATCAACTTATATACACTTTAATAATTCTGAAAAATTATTCCTTTATATATAAAAATATACTCAAGGTAAAATTATTTCATTTACCCAATTAAAACAATATTGTGTCGAATTGTTCTATTCAAGTGTTTAGAAACCCCTTCGGCTCAGTTTCGAGGCTGTGCTGACGAAAGTTCATATACCACTCAATAAACCAATCATCACAATATAAAACAATTTTATATTCACTAACAAATACGCTCTCATAGCTATTATTACACTCAAACTCATTATAGAGTACTACTGACTCTATCTCTAATGAGTAATACCCAACAGAACCATGGTTGTCGCTTAACCATCAGCTCTGATACCAAATGTAACAGTCTGGGATTTTCGTTGCCGAAAAACCGAATAGTTATGGGTTTTAAAAAGAAAAGAAAAGAAAGAAGAGAGGAAAAGAAGAAAGAAAAAGAAAAATAGAGGGAAAAGAAGATAGACAATTTTTAGAAAACAGAGAATTTGAAAAATAGAAGAAAAAGAGAATAGAGGAAAAAGAAAAAAACAGAAGAAAATAGGACGGAACGGGACAGAAAGGAACAGAACAACATCAGAATCTCACAATTCGCAGCGGAACAACATATAATAATAAATGAATAATCTTTAAACAAAGAACTACAGTTATTACATTTCATCATATTTCATTACATCATATCATCAGAGTGTACAACATCATACAACAACAAACAGTGCAGCGGAAAAAGGAATACTATATAAACTAGTAATACGCCATGACATCCAGCTTGCCTCCAGCAACTCCAGAATATCCAGAATATCCTGATAAACCTAACTCTTAACTGCCCGTGTGGAAATTGGTGGGCACCCAGAGTTTAGGAAGGAAAACAATAAACTCCGAGTCAGTCATGTGACTGGTGTGAGAACTCAAAACAGTTTATTTAACTTTAAAATCAAAATAGAGGAATATTTTTAAATTTAATTCGCAATGCTTTTAAAAATGAGACTACCATAAGGCCTCCCACACACACACACAATGCAAACGCAGAATCGGAGGAGATTTCTCCTTATGATAGTCAAAGATGCTTGATACGCATTTAAAATAACATTTGATATTATTATTAGTGCATAATGTAGGGAAAATTCATTTCGAAAGTAGAATATAAATCTTAGCCAACATACGACCATTATCGTATGCCTACTATAGCTACTATCCAAACAGTGGTGACCACCATAAGTGAATAGCAGGTTCTACAACTAATACCGTACAAGTTTCGTATTGGGAATTGGATTTCCAACAAATGGTCAGGCCAAGGAACTTCCCATTGCCACTGAGAATGCCTCTGGATGGACATCCCCGAGAACCAAACCGGATCTCTACCAACACAAGGCCGGGTTACTCCTAACTGAGTAACAACTGACCGAATATGCCATCCCCCGGTCCTTTGGGACCTTTATCAACCGAGTGCTCGTAATCAATTCACACAATCATAAAGTGTTTTCAACATGAGTAAGTATCTGGGCTCCATACCATGACACCACCCTTTTCCAGAAGGAAATGGACACATCCTAAAGGGCGCTACCCCTCATAACCTTGCTGCTTCTTTCCTGTTTTGACCATTCACGGGGTGTGAGGCTCGACGAAGTCACGTCCACAAAAACATACTTTATACAAAAGCCATGCTTTGGGTCAACAAATGATCAACACAATGATCACAAGGATAGACGATCAAATAAATGATCCTATCACAAATAATCAACACAATGATCATTTCAGCAACACTCAGCATGTCACATTACCAAACTGGGAATATATCGCTGATAACTTCAACTATATAACCTTTGAGCTCGTATGTCTCAAAGAAGGGTGTTAAGCAAAGAATAAATTCTCCGCCACCAACAGAAATATATTTGAAAGAAATCGGCTTTATATCTCAACTTGTAATGTCAGACATACAATCCATACAAGTCTGTTCCGGGCTCGAACAAAACCGAAGGCACTTACAAGAAGTCCTTGCAATCCGGATATCCACAATCCTGATCGGATTCACCATCACATATGGAGAACTCAATACCGGAGCAACTCGGTGCAGAGTCAATCGATAGTTCATCCTATCGCTTTCGCAAATATCCGGTCTTCAACACCGATCTTCAATGCTATTCACAACGACGTATCACATATTCGGAATGGGTTATACGACCCCATGGTCCTTTCCCGGTTAACCCGAATAGTGAGCGCTTATTCAAAAATAAGTGTGCATTCAAATTCAATCAATTCACATCAAATACCCAATCAAAGGGAAATATTGATAGTCGGTTATTGAACTATCAATTGATATGCATACATCACCAGATTCCAAATAATTTTCCAAATTATTTATTTTCCAAAATATCTTTACTAGATATATAATTTCAACACTTCAAAAATAAATCAATATTTATTTTTAACAAGTTTCACTTTCACATATAAATTCCATAATGAATTTATATTTCAAGATATCCATGCATATGCGATTTCAATAATTCATTTCAATTTATCTTCAAAAAAGATAAATTCTAATTATTCACTTCATATTGGAAAACATTTCCATACTTATTCAATTATAAGTAATTCACAAATCTTTTTATTTTCAACCTTGGAAAATATTCAATATACTTAAATTGAATTAAGTATATATTTCATTCTATTAAGGAAAACATTCTCTTAACATATTTATTTGGGTCAAAACGAATGTTGCGTAAAACATCGTTACGACAACCCAAAATCACTAGTATAGGGATTCGAAATTAAAATAGATATATAAATCCCAATACTATACAAAACATTTCCTTTCGGAAATCATTTACTATAACAACAGTGTTATAGTCCACCATTTCCTTTTATCTCTCGAAATCGTCTATTTCAACAATAAATGTTGAAATCTATGGTTTCGAATCTCAACACATTTTAAACCATCGTTAGATCGTTTTAATTCTATTTAAAACATCACATTCAAACATTTTCTTTAACATGTTATTCACTATTCAAAAACGTGAATATACCATGTTCACAAATTCCATTATTTCTATTTTTTTTTAACTTAAAGGATTATTCACTGTTTATAACGTGAATATAACTCCATTAATAGGTTATAACAATTAACTTATCAAAATAAGTCGTTTGTGAATTTATAAAACAACGTTTATAAATTCTATTTCTAATTATTTATAAAAACTACCTTTTTTATAAATTCTTTTATTACATATTCCAGTTTATAACTAAATTATAAACTAAACGTTCATATTATAAGTTAAATACTTATAAAACGATTATTTTACAAAATCGTTCTTTTAAAGACTTTTCAATTTATAAACCTTATAACTTATAAGATTTATTTATTTAATCAATCTATTCTTCAAATAATTTCACCAAATTTATAAATCTTACTATTTATAAATTTCATTTATAACCTCACAGTTTATAATTCTATAAATTTCATTCTATTATGGAATTCATTTTCACTTAATTCAAACACTTATAAAAACTCGTTTTATAAGTCAATATTTCAATTTATAAATATCCATTTATAAATCTCTTAATATAAATCAATTAATATTATTCTTCAAAACATCTTTAATTTCCTTTATAATTTCATCATTCTGATTTATAAAATAATCAAATTTTATAAATCTTACATTCAAACTTTTATAATAAATTCAAAAATCCAATTTAACTATTTTATAAAATCATTAGTTCATATTTCTCAAAAATCAGCTTTCAACTATATTTCACAAAAATCATAATTTTTATAACTTTAAAAATTATAACGTTTATTTACTTAATATGGATCAATTCCAAAAATATAGTATATTTTCAAAATCACTTTAAAAACATTTTAAAATCCCAAAATCTGGGTCCAATGATGCTACACACCAAATAGTCAATCACGACTAACAACGATATCATATATCGATATGATAATCCATCAAATATCAAAATATCTGAAATAAAATAAATACTGTTGAGGAATCCAGTTGGATCCCTCCAACCTGTTTCCTGCATCCAAAAACATTAGCACAATACCAATTTCGCTCCAGTACGAAATTATCGCGGTATATGTTCTTAATAAATATTATCCGCTTAATAACGGCGTAATAGGGTCTCATCCGCTAAACAAAAAATGCGGGAAATCAATCAACTGCAATATATACATATGCCAATATATATATTGATATTATATATAATACCAATTTCACTGTTTATGAAATATTCGCGGTATATGTTTATAATAAATAACATCCGCTTACTAACGGCGCATAATGTCTATTTTAACAATCAATAATTTACAGTCATCATTCAAACATGCATTCAAATATTTTAAATCTAACTATTTAAAATAAAATCGAAATCTATTCGATTGAGTGAGAAATTCTCACCTTGGTTTTAATTTCCGTTTTCGCTTTTGTTTCGAATATAATTAAACGCGCGTTTAATTATACCCGAAATTTTCACTTGCTCCGATCGCTCCCGAACCAGCTTCATAGCGTAGAGCTTTCTTCTGCGATTCCCACGAATCCAAAATCATCGAAATCTGAGGTCGTATGTATTAGTTATTAGATTTTAAAGATTTGAATTCAATTTAAAACAAATTCCTTTATAATTAATTTACTCTCACCCCACACACACGGCCCAAGGCCCGCTCCACCCCTTCTTCCTCAACGCAACATGCTCCAGTAAACACACACGCAAACCGAACCCATGAAGCCAAACTAGGGCTTAGAACCGCCCCTTCCATGCTTGACTACACGACGATCCAAGACCACCAGCACGAGCGCCAAGGCGTGCTCCTCCTACGGCTGCGACCATGCTAGGCTCGGTCACCATTAGGTGACGCGAGATCCAACTAAAACCACGGCGAACGCAACAGCCTTACACCCCCCACACGCCACAAAACTCGATCTCGACCGCTCACCTTGCATAACTCGACGCTCTCTTCCATTTACTAGTTAGGAGTTTATGAAATCATGGCGTAGATGAGGAGAAAAATGAAGAAAAACGAGGCACGATACCGGCCATGGATATAATAAGCGGCGGCCTGTGCATATGCTCTAGGGTTTTGAAATATAAACGTTTATTTATATATTATTTAATATTATTTTAGTCACAAATATCTCAATTTATCAACGTATGCAAACGAACTCCAAATCTCACGTTCCGACAGGCTATCCTAGAGTTTTTCGGCGTTCCGAACACAATGGAACAAGTTTCGGAAGCTAATTCGGAAGTATGTGCGAGTTATGGCTGAAAACGTTCAATTTGAATTAAACCGATTTAAATCGATTTCTAGGCGTTTTAATTTGTACCGGACAAACGGTAAATCCAATTGACTTGAAATTTGAAACCTTACAATAATATCACATTACGGATCCGATGAAACTGGTTTCGTCGAATTCCGAGACTTTTTGAAAAATGGCTATTTTGACTCGCCAAATTTAAATTAAAAACAATTCGATGCGTTTCGAGCTGCCACGATCAAACGATAGCTCCGATTGACACGAAAATTTGAAATCCGGTAATAACTAACTATTACGGATCCAATGAAACTGGTTTCGTTCAATTCTGAGACTGTTCAAAAATTGACTATTTTACAGTCGATTATTAAATATTAAAATATTCAATTTTCACAAATTAACTTTTAATTCGATTTTAAAAGTTCTAAAATATTTCTATAACTCCAGTATGATTAAATAAAATTTTCCAAATTATTTTCAATCATATTTAACTTTATTTTCAATTATTTCCATAATTTAACATATTAAATTATCGATTTAATTATCCAATTAAATCCAAAAATTCAAATAAAAATTTATTTGACTTAAAAATTCACTTATAAATATTTAAAATTAATTAAATATTCAAATTTTAATTTAATAAAATTCTGGGTCGTTACAAAAAATCTCGATTAGTTTTGTAGTAATCTGAATAATCTTTTAAGTGAGGTTTGGCTATTTACCTAGGCAAATGTAGTAGTGCATGCAAATATAGCTAAGTGTAGATTGTTTTGGGTTTATATTAAACAATGTTTTAATGGTATTTATCTTTGACCCTTCTTTTTAATACATTTAGAAACATAATTTGCTCTCTAAAAAGAATATTTTAAAGAGTGTTTTATGAGTATTTGTGATGTGACAATCAAGTACAAGTGTGAGTCGAATCTTTTAAAAGGAATATTTAAAATAAAGTTAAGTGTAGATCGTTTTGGGTTTATATTAAACAATGTTTTAATGGTATTTATCTTTGACCCTTCTTTTTAATACACTTAGAAATATAATTTGGTCTCAAAAAAGAATATTTTAAAGAGTGTTTTATGAGTATTTATGATGTGACAATTAGGTACAAGTGTGAGTCAAATATTTTAAGAGATGTATTATTCATATACGACCATTTTGTATCCCGGTAGTTGATTTATTGACTATCCATCCTGTAGTCTTCTTTGTGTTCATCGATTCAAAAGGATTTTGTTGCTCGTTTCGGACTTTTAAACTCTTGCTATTCTTAAAGTTAAAAATGCTATCAAGTCAAGATAGGAAGCAATACTGCCTAAACTTATCCATCTTCATTGTTTTCCCTAGGGTAGTAATAGTTTGTTATCGATAGTTGATTCATCGACTATCGATTTTGATATCCTCTACCAAAAATGACTAAAACTAAAGAGCGAGTGAACATTAAGCTATATGGCGCTTCTCCCATTGGGGTATCTTCACATCTACTTTAAATTGGATTCGGTTGTATGCGTTGGGAGATGTGAGATACTGGAATTCTCGGTAAGGTTGGTGAGGTCGGGATTGTATATTTTTGAGGGATACCGTAGTTCTCATGTATATTTTCAAGAGGTATACTTTAGGTAAGGAGGACGCAATCTCATAGTCATTGTTGGGAAAATTCCCTTTCTATATTTGATTCATTTCTTTGAATCGTTTTCTTAAATGCAACAAGAAGTGGCCGAAGTTCTTCTAAATGTTTAATTATTTGTGTCTGCTCTTTCCAGTCTGATTTTGTTCTGACTTATTTTCATTCGTTCATTTATGGATGTTATTCCTGTGAGGCGAAAATCATCCTGTGTTTAGGGGCAGGTCTCAAAAATTACTATATGTTTATCACGTTCATGAGTTTTCTCATGCTGGTTTTACAGACTGATACAGACGCTATTTTATTATAGTGCTCAGGTCAGACTGAGTATTTTTCTAGGTTGTCGTTGGTGGGACATGAAGCTCATGGAGTAGAGCTAGATGTTCACCTAACGTAGTATTTTTATTTTTCGTTGTATTGTTATGTATACCCATTAGTGATTGTAAGGTCGGGAAGTTATAACTGTCTAGGCTGATGGGGGTTTGTTTTTAACTCAGATATACCATGTATCTTAGAGTGATAGTTTATTGTCTTTTTATATTATATTTTATCATTCTGCTATGAGATTATGTTTCCCATGTTCATTTTCTTTTATATTACCCTAACAATCTGTCTTTTTGGCACTTAAATGCTCAGCAATTTAATACTGTGAATGTATTAAGTGTCGACTTTCAATAGTCGAAAAGTTAGGTCGTTAAATTTCCTATCAACGTTGATAGTTAAGCGAGAACCTTGGTTGTGGTGGGGTAAACTCATTTGAGATATAGTAAGCTACAACCTAGAATGAGCTCAGGGTATTATATATACGAAAGTGTATTTGTAATGGCTATAAAAACGTATCATGTTAATTGGTCTATTAAGTTTGAATTTTGGATTTTGGTCGAGATGTTGGATGCACGGTGTCATAGGGATTTCAAAACACTTGAACAAGGCAAACAGACACGATATTGACTCTTCAAAATTAGTAAATGAAATGTTTTGCTTAGGATTTTACATTTTATATATAAAGAAATAATTTTCATATTTATATAGGTATTTATGGTGCGTTTGTTCAATAATGATAGTATTTCTTTATTATCATTATTGTTTAGTTTGTCATGCTCGGGTAGTTTAGGAGCATTGACTATTGTTTGTTGATTGTTGATTATGCATGATCAGTTTATGAGCATTTATTGTTTTGATAATTATTAGTATATTAAAATGAACCACTTGTGAATTAAGTTTCACATTTGGATTATATGGTGTTCGGTGAAATTGTTAAGTTAAAAGTCATCTTTTTATAAAGTTATTTACTATAATCTAAATGGGAGGATAAGTCATTCAAAGAATAAATATTTATGAAAAGCTTATTATAGTAAAGGAAAGTCATTATAGTATAAGATGATTTTAAAGGTACATTTTATATGATTATGGAATATAAAATGATTTCTATAATTTATAAAGGGTGTTTTAGAAGTAAAAAGTGTTTTTGGGAATTTGAATCCCAAAATTGCTTGAATTGATTTCAAAAAGATTTTGGGATAAGTAATGGTAGTATTACTTCGAAATATTTGTAAGTATAAATATTTCATTGAGAATTTTTAAGAAAGATTCATTTTCTTTGTATATTTCGAGGGAAAATCTCGATTAGTTTTGTAGTAATCTGAATAATCTTTTAAGTGAGGATTGACTGTTTACCTAGGCGAATGTAGTAGTGCACTTAGTAAATTTATCTTTGTGCGATCGAAATGCATTCGAATTCGAATGAAACCAATGCAAGTGTTAGTGAATAAAGTGTTAAAACTATTTTATATATATAGAAATATATAGTATGATTTCAAAAGGGATTTTGAAATGAAAACCAAATATTTAGTTCTTAAGTTTCCTTGAAGGAAATTAATTTAAAATAACAAGGTATCTTGGTAAAAGAATGTTTTAAGAAATGAAATTTGTTTATCTTGGATGGAAAAGAGACGATTTAAGTCAAGTATTTAAATGGGTTAAATTTGAAAGGAATCTTTTAGTAAGCACTGTTTTATAAAAACCATAGTTTTTGTTTAAACATCCATGTCTCATAAACTATTTGATGTCATTGAGCCAACTAATAAACGTTTTTAACTAGGAATGTCTAAGGAAAGTAGACTCTTGGATTGAGCTTGGATACTAGCATCCTACACTTCTTAGCAACTTACCAAGCCGTATTAGTAAAGAGGTCGAAGTAATTAACTCAGTTTTAAGACCAATATTATATTTGGGCCTCCATTTGAATTTTGAGAAAATAAATTAAAATCGACATTTTGTACATACTCTTAGGATTTAAAAGAGTATTATATAAGTAAATAAGAGTAGAGTATGTTTTTAATTTAATGTTTTATAATGATATGTCTTTATAAATGTTAATAAACTTAATTGGAATTTTATGAAATAATTCTAGTATTGAATGAAATACTATAAGTGAAAATGAAAGTGATTCGGATAAAGATTGGCGTCGTTAAGAAATTAATAAAATTAAGTATGTAGATCTTTTTAATCGCACAGTTCTTGATCAAGGATTCGAGTACATAACTTCGGGGTGATTCCCACTAGTTAGAAAAAGGATTTCGCACTTGATTCTTATCAGTGAACACTAGATTCGGATTATTGATATGATACCGAGGTTTTCTGTCATAGTATATGGCTATGTAAGGAGATCGAAGGTTTCTAATCAAGAAACCTGATTGGAGATCACAGTAGGAAGGTCGAGTGAGTGATACTAGTTTCAAAGCAAAGACCATGTATCCGAGAAAGTGGTTGGATCTGATATCACATATGGATGGTCCACGTACATCTTACAGGCTTAAATATATTGCATACTATGTTTGTGGCTTAAGGAAGTTTAGGGGTGACTTTCAATTTTGTTTGAGGGAGCTTACATAATCTTCTAAACAATAACCAAAGGCTAATGAGTGTAATGGTACACTTAGGAAATTATCTATATCCTCAGACGATCCGGAAATTTATGAACCTAAGAAAATTCTAAATTTTGTTTGTTAGTCATTTAACATTTTAAATGATGTTAAGTGTTGGTTTATTCCTTTATGGAATCTGATTTGATTGATAGTGTGATTTTATATACTGTGGTTTATAAAGTAATATTTTATAAGCAAAGGATTTTTAAGTTTTCACTTATGAGGACTTAAATCCCGGTGCTTTTGGAAAAGTGATTTTGAAAGAATTTTTGAAAAAAATACTATTTTTATTATTTTGAAACTTTGGCAAAGACTTATTATTTCAAAATATACGAAAAAGTATTTGTGAAGTGATTTTTTTCAAATATTTTTTATTATGACTAAAGTTGGACGATTGAGGGTTTTTTGATTTGGAAGACTCGCCGGTATATTTATTTACTCTAGTTGTTGTTTTAGAAGGAATCGAAATACCACTAGATACTCCATTCTGTTTTGATTCTAGAGTTATATCATACTTCGGTGGAAGGAGCCCCCATGTCATAATTGGTTTTGATTTTGATATATTTCTCTTTATAAGAATTTGAAAATATATTCTAGATAAAAACCTGGGCATTTAGTTCTAAATTTATCATTGAAAAGATTGGATGAATGGTATTTTATTATAGTGTATTCTCGGTACTTTTTTTGCATATGGCTATTCTATCGCTTTTGATTGCATGTGGCTTTATGTCACACTAGAGTCGTGTGTAGATTTATATCATGCCAGTTTTTGATATGTACAGTTGCGTCATTATTATTAGTTGCCTAAAATTGCCTTGTGCATATGGTTGTTATATTGTTTATGGCTAGTTTATTGCTCTTTTGTCAACATGATTCTCTTTTGCATTATGCAAGTTTAAGGTAGGTATAGGGAAGCAAGAGATTACTGTATGATTTCTTGCACACTTACATTCAGATCGAAATGGTAAGTTGCTTCCCAAAAATCAAATGCAAAAGAGGTATGTAATAGATTTAGAGAATTGATGATTTTACGCTCCAAATATGGTAGGTCACTTTGGGATTTTGTTTTCTTTGTTGTTTTGGACCAATTATGGCGAGTTTTTGTTTTTCGGATCTTGTCGCGCAAAGGAGGTGCTATTGAAACTTTCCATAATATAAGGAACCTAAGGGTGAGTGAACATTTTCTTTCATAGGGAATTTTGACGACGAAATTCATTTAAGGGGAGAATGTAACATCCCAAAAAAAATGTGAATAACTTATAGTCCGATATAAGGATTAAATAAATATTTGAATTGTGAATTTAATATTAATTAAATATATTTAATGGCCTTATTTAAATACTTTAATTAATAAATAATAATGGTGAACTCATTTTTAAAATTTATTTGCATTAATAAATGGTTCGAATAAATAAAAAGAAAATCAATTGTTAATAGAAATAATTGATTTTTGATGATGTATTTTTAAATGAACTTTTAAGATTTTTCCATAATTGTTAATTTGAGAAATATTTAAATGTTCATTTGATGTATATTTCGGAAAATGATGATATTTTTAAAATTTCATGGAATAAGATAACCAGTGTATTTTATTATTGTTCTGGGATCGTGTCGCATTTTTATGCACAATCGTTTTTTATTTCTATCATTCGCGGTTCGTACATGAACGGAATCCTATGTAGTGAAGTGGCAGAAATTACAAGTTAAAATAAACATCACCTTATCCTTAAAAGAATAAACAATGCATTGTTTTCCCTCTATCCCTTTTCATTTTAGCGTAAGCTAGAATAAATAGCTAATTCTTCCTAGAGATTCGCTCAACGAAATAAAAAAAATCGAAATCTGTAACGATCCCAAATTTTTTAATTAAATTTAAATTGATAATTAAAATAAATTTTTGGATAAAATTGTAGATTAGGTTGGATTTTTCAAGTTAAATAGGTTATTTATTTATTTGGACATTGATTTTGAAAAAAAAAATTAACTACGGATTTGAAATTAGGTATCTAATATCTTATAAATAAAAAGAATAACATCCTAAAAATTTATCAATATAAATTAATAATATATTTTAAACTTTTCAAATATAATTTAAAAATAAATTGAGAAAAATCTCAAAACGAATAAAATAAGTAATAAACTATGTATAAACAAATATTGAATTTAAAAATAAAAATAAAAATAAAATAAAATGTATTAAAAATAAAATAGAAATTAAATGCTTTAAAAAGTTAATAATAGTTTGCTTTCTAAAATATTAAATATATTTGGAAGATATAATAAATTTCAAAAAGGTTTATTTTTAGAGTTTAATTCTCTTACATAAATAGATGTAACAATTGTTAATATGAAATCAAAGTATTTAAATCCATTTTTTTCTTCTTATAAAGTTGCACAAAAATAAATAATAAAGAAATGTATGAATATATGTAAATAGATATAAATAAATTTTAATTCAAATAAATTGGGCATTTGAATCTACATTTGAAATAGATGTTTTTAAAATAAACATTTGGCTTTCAAAATCATTGAGGTGAAATTTATATAATGTAAATGTTGGCTAAAAACAATTCCTTTAACATTCTATATATATAGACACACACACACACAAAAGAACAAGAAGTATATTTATTTATAAAATAGATATGATATCAAAATTATTAAAAAAAATTCTTTTTTCTTTGTAAAATTTTAAATATTAGATATACATATGTAAAGTATAAAATTGTATAAGTGTTAGATCTCATAATCATTCTTCCTACACATGGCATTCAAGAAATTTAATTGAATAAAATAATGAAATTAAAAATTGTAAAAACTTTTGAGCTCCCCCATATGCAATCATATAACCTGTCAGTAAATCTGGAAAATACTGTAGCATTAGATTGAGAATTTCAAATCTAAAACAAATCAAACTCAAAAGCTTCAGTTCAAAACTTTCAAGTCAGAAGGAATCAAAACCTAGCAATCCATCTAACAGCAAGAATAAGTTTCAAAACTGGAAACAAATAAAAATCAGACCAAATCTCTCAAATCTGATGCAAAAATAAATAAAAAACATTCCAGCTCCAAAATAATTCAAGTCTTCTGTTAGAAACAAGAAGCTTTCAAATTTTTAAATCTGAAAGCAAAGGATCAGCAAGCCAGAAATCTGCAAATCTTCTTAAAACAACAAGCAGTGGGTTTGTGATTCATCTCTCAGATTACAAATGAAACAAGTGCTGCAATTTTGGCCAAAGGAAGCAATGTGGTAATTTCTGAAAATATTTGAAGGCAAGTGGATTTCTAAAAATCTGAATTGAAGTTACTAAACAATATTGTTAATTAAAATAATCAGTAGCAGGAAATCAAGTTCAGAAGTTAAGACTGCAGCCTGGAAATAAAGCCAATTTTGAA
This sequence comes from Allium cepa, assembly GCA_030765085.1. Taxonomy (NCBI): domain Eukaryota; kingdom Viridiplantae; phylum Streptophyta; class Magnoliopsida; order Asparagales; family Amaryllidaceae; genus Allium; species Allium cepa. The sequence continues at coordinate 815,067,495 of CM060931.1, forward strand.
GCTTTAAACAAAATTCAAATTTCCTAGATTCAAAGCTTCAGGCAGCTAAAACACAAACAAATTGCTTCTCTGTCCAATTTCCAGTTTCCAACATATCAAGTTCTTGTTTCTGCTTCATAAACCAGGTGAGCAAATCCCTTAGCCTGCTATTTTTTTATGCTTGTATTTGTCTTTGAAGTATGCTATGGATTATGTTTGAATGACTGTGTGAATATGTTTGTATGCTTTATTTATATGTGAAAAATGGATCTAGATTAGTTTGCAGGCCAAAAACTATGCCTTTGTTCCATTTCAAACCCTACCTAAAAATTCAAAATTTCTCCAATACAAAACATATTAGATTTGGATTGTTGAATGAATTATGTTTATATTGGTATATTATTATTTATAAAAATGTAAATAAGCAAAATTAACAGAGAGTTCATTGGGGATTTTGGAATTCACAGTAATGACCCTTTTAATTATAAAAATCAAGTGATTTAATTTCTGTTTTTGATTATACAATCTGATTGGTGCTCGGGTAGTTTCAAATTTAAGTGGGCATAGGGGTTTGAACGGAATACACAAATTCGTCCATTGCCGTTGATCAGCAAAGTTATTGTCAATGAAATTGAGGCTGAAGGTGGAGCATGTGTTGTAGATTGTGGGGAAAATGGAAAAGGATTTTTTGATGATCGTCGTGGCGATGCGTCGTTGGTTTAGGGTTTGTCAACCCATTTGGTCGAACGAAAAGGAAACGACGAATTCATCATCTACGTTGAGCCAGAGGGGATCGGACATGGGGGAGTGGATGCGAGAATGCATGGATGAGCTGTGGCCGGATTCGCGTGAACTCCGGCGGTGTGGAGCGTCGTCGCGGCGAGGTTCTGATAATCTGGTTGACTCCAGATTTTCACTCGAGTGCTCAAATTCTGTTTGCTATCGATTTCTTCCTTCCCAGAGTTCGAGTGCGACGGCAAGAGGTTTGTTGACTTGCCGAAGGGTGCAGGGTTGATCAGAAAAGCTTCGATCGTTAGTGCATATGCATAGGTTTTTATTGCATATCAGCAGTGGTTGGGAGATGAGGAAGAAAGTGGGGGCTCGAAGTCAAATACGAAGGGTTTGGGTTATGGCTTGGGTATTTGTTCGGGGGGGGGGGGGGTTTAGCTTGGGCTCATGTAGTTTTTAATTAGCTGGGTTTTAAAAATTTAAACTCAAAAAGAAGAAGAAAATTTTGCTAGGTGATTTACTCAGGAAAACCCACATCTGGCTCGAGTTTTACTCGAGATCTTCTCGAGTGCTTGCGTTATCAATTTAAAATATGGATTAAAGTTCTCCTTTAAACTTTAAACTATTGTCTCTATATAATATTTGTTTTAAAAGGTTTGGTTAAATAAAGGTTGTATAATTTATCAACTTAAAATAATCAAGTTAAATTTTATGATGATAAAATGTTTTAATTATTAAACAATTATTAAGAAATTTTATTTTTATTTTTAAAGCTAAAGTTTTTTTAAAACTTTTTGATTCCGATAATGATATTAGGAAGGTTACATAAATTAAGAAGATTTCTAAAGATTTTGTATCAATTTCAAGCACTTAATTGAGATTAAAAAAAAAGGAGTTAAGTTAAGTGATAAATTAAGACGAATGAAATCGAACTTTGAATCAATAAAAAAATTCTTAAGTGATTTTGTATAGCAAAATTTATTTCAAACTTAGATAAATTTAAAGGATATAATTGGATAATTAATTAAGCGTTAGTTTAATATTGTAATTAATTAAAGGTTATTTAATTAATGAAAGTGATTAAAGGATGATTACTTTAATTAGAGATTGATTAATTTATATGAGTAATAATTAATTACTTAAAGATAATTACTTAATTAAAAGTAATTAATAAATCAATGGTTAAAGTTGATTAAGTAATTAAGGATTAATTAATTGTAATTAATTAAGGACAATTAATCAAATGGTAATTAATTAAGGGTTAATTAATTAATGTAATTAATTAAGGAAGAAAATTTTGGGGTTAATTATTTAATGATTAAAGGTTGATTAATTAAAGATTAATTAATTGATTAAAGGTTAATTAATTTAAATGGTTGAAATTAATTAAGACTAATTAACTAGGACTAGTGTTTATTCATAAGTAATTAGTCCGATTTAAGTTAATCAAGTTTTGCTTATGGGTGTATGAATTGTATGAATGCCTTGAGTTGATCCGTAATGATTCTGTGATGTGGATTGTTTGGATTGAGCTATGTGTGTATATATTCATCCATAATATATTTACATATTTATCTGTGATATATACATCTGTGATTTGTGAATGAAAGATAAGCGTTATGGTTTATACCGCTTATCAAATATAAGCGTTATCGTTTATATTGCTTATCAAATATATTATTGTATTTGAATCTGCACTGACTGAAGATGTTGCACTTTTATTGTGTAAAACCCCCTGGACTACACTTATACACGCACAAATATGGATTGCACGTGGAAATTGGTTAAGTCACAGATTTTTGAAATTGTTTTGAAATTTAATTTTTGAATCCAAATGGTTTTGGAAATGGGTTGGGATTAAATAAAAAGTTTTTGAAAGGGGGATTTCAAAGATTCAAGTTATTTTTGAATAACTTAATTTAGTTTTAAAATCTGATTTAAATTTGAATTCAAAATTTGAAATTGAATTCTATTTATGATTTAACGAGGTTATACAAGTTTATATAGGTTTTAAACCATTTTTAAAGTGTTGTTTTGGACTTTAAATTTAACCCAAGTTTTTAACTTGTATAAGTATAATTGGATTTTTCCGAAACAAAAACTATTTGTTTTCAAATAATAAAAGCTTTCACATAATAAGTGAACTTCCAATTTGTATTATAAGGAATTCAAGTTTACAATGAAAATGGTTTTCCAAGTCATGAATAAATCTTTGGAAACGAGTTTGAAAGCTATAAATTAAATCTCAAATTTAAAGATTTAGTTGAGTTAATCCAAATTGAAATGGAAATTGTTTTGAGAACCTATAAATAGATCTTTGTGAAACTAGGCGGACTTTGTGAAATAAATCTCTTTGTTTAAACGATTTAAAATGGTATTTTTTAATCCATTTGAAAAGGAAGTTTTGGATTTTTAATTTGTGACTTAATTGAAATCCCATAACCATATGTTTTTAAATATTGCACTTGTAACGACCCGAGATTTTCGTGGCCGAAAATTCCAGATAGTTATGAAAAAGAAGAAAGAGATAGAAGAAGAAGAACAGAAACATCAACAACTCACATTCGCAGCGGATAAAATATAATAATAAATAATAACAGTTTACAAAAGAATATTATATATGTCGGTTACACTTAATATACATCAGAGTTTCACATAATATACAGTCACTGAATATTTATAATTATCATGTTGTAGATTAACAATAATATAAATACCGCGGAAATACTCTATACGCTATTGCCATCCAGCTCGCCTCCTGAGCTCCAAAACGTCCTAACCTGGAAATCTGTAATACTCGGTCTGACCCAAGCATTACACCAAAGTAACACCCGGGTCAGGCTGGAAACTAGCGTGAGTAAACCCAACTAACATGGAATACCAAAACAATCAACTATTTAAAACCCGGGTAACTCAAATTGATTTTTTTTCTTCAAATTCACAGTATTTTATAGACATAACTTATTTCACACATAAGTTTCTAATGACCAAAATTAAGATCAAATAGTCAAATTCACTTAAATCGCTTCATTCCAACCTAATAATCTCACATATCAATTTATAAGAAATTCAAAGTGGTTTCGGGTATTTCCCAATACCCGATCCCGGCCTCTTCGAGTCACATGTCATCCTAACCCAAGTTATACAAATGAAATACACGACATTTCATATCAGAGATATCAACTCGATCAACGCATCCAATACCATTCAACCACCCATAAGCAAAGCTTAATCACATACACATCAATTCAATTGATTCTAATTGAATTCTAAACCTCAATCACTAAGATTCCTTCATTAATTAATTTCCAAATCAATCAATTAATTAATCAACTACTCCATATCCATTCGTCTTAATCAACAACCTTGGATTAATTATCTTCCAATTCCATTCAAGTAATTCTCTTTAATTAATTTCACGATATTAATTATTCTTACCAATTCAATGAGTAATGTTTAATTACTTCACAAATTAATTAACCATAATCAATTTCACTAGTCCTTAATTACTTATATTAATTAACTTCTCATAAGTCACCTACTATGAATTAATTAATCTCAATTAATCGAATTTTTAATTACTACATTAATTATATAAAGTAATGATTTCCAATTATATTTTACTTTAATTCGACCATAATATTAATCATTCTCGATCACCCTCGACCTTTAATTAACTATCTTCTTAGTTACTTCGTTAATAAATTAATTACTCCGTAATTTGTTGTTTCAATTAATCTCTTGATTAATTACACAAGGTAAATCTGTTTTATTAATTACATTAAGTAATTAATTATTAAACCACCATATGATTATTCTAAATCAAATTTCACTTCATTAATTAACTTAAACCTTTAATCCAAACCCTGAATTACTAAATTAATCAACCCAAATCATTAATTAACTGAATTAATTAATCATCCATTTGATCACCCTAATATTTCTTCCCAAAAATCCAATTTATATATTTCGATAACTTCTGGTACCGAAATATTCAACAGCATTCAGCAGTCCAATTACCAAAAATATCCATCACCGAATATCAATCATTCCAGTATGTACTATATAGTACTATATAATATAGCACATCAAATCAATTCAATCATCCAACTAAATATTTAAATTTAACCATCTAAATTTAAATATAATTTCAACAGAGTGAGATTTACTCACATTTGCCTCACAATTGGCAATCCACTTCCTTTAATTAATTACGTCCAGTGATTATTTATTTATTACTTCCCAAGAGATTTTTAATTCATTATTCCCTAGCCATTAATTATTAGCCTCATTTTTAATTCCTAAAACCTAATTCCCACTTGTACATCACTAATTACAAATTACTCAATCAAAAAAATTTCAAATCAATTGCTTAATTAATCTTTAACTTATTTCTTAAGTGAGCAAATCTTAAATATACTCAAGACAAACATGTTCTTTGTTAAATACAAATCACAATAACATTTAACTTAATTTGTAAAATAATTAAGTTTTAAGTATCTTTTATGTATTTAACATACCTAATTTATCAATAAATCAAACTGTCTTAATTTAAGCTTGAAGAGCAGTTAATTTACAGGGTTCATAAACGATTTTAAACAATTCCATTTTTTTATTTTACCCTAAGTTTAAAAACAAACAGAGATAAAATAAGTAAATAAAGGGAAAATTTACTCACAATCGATCATCAACCCAACCCAGATCGTGTTTCCCCCTTCTTGAATGCGGGCTCGCAGCCTCATCAACGTCTCCAAGGAACCCTAGCATGGACTTCGACAACCACAGCTCGCGGCCCTCCATCTATCTCCTCTACGCGAGCCATTTCGACTTCCCATCGCTCTCGTATGCACCGTGAATTTAGTCGAGAATAGGTCGACATCCCTTCGAGCTCCGGCCTCCCTTGCGCGCGCCATAGGTTGCAGCCATCGCGATTCATGCCCAAATCGACGAGCGATGCTCGTGTCAAATGAATTAGAGAAAGGAAGGGATACGCATTCGCTTCTCGAGCTGTCGATCTCGATTTTAATTTATCCGGTCCTTTTTTTTTAATTTTTTTGGAAAATGAGGGAAAGTGGGGGCTCGGCTTCGATTTCTGTTGAAAGGAGAGAGAGGACGGGATAAAATATAGGGTTGGAAAGCTTCTTGGGTATGCATTAGAAAAATATCTCTGACAAGTGTTCCTTTAATTTTATTATATTGTAAAATTTACAAACGTCTCGATAAGCATAACGCGAAATTCCAGACTCCGTATCGGACATGCCAACAGACGTTGATAAGGTTTTACCCGCATTCCGAACCCAATGGAACATGTTTCGGAGGCTAATTTGATCGTATGCGCGAGTTACGGAAGTAAACGATCAATTTTAAATTAAATTAATTAAAATAGATCTAAGCGTTTCGAGCTGCCAGGTCAAACGACAATTCCGATGGCTACAAAAATTGAAATCCGATAATAACTAATTATTACAGATCCAATGAAACTGGTTTCGTCGAATTCCGAGACTGTGCCTCAGAAGGCTATTTTTAAATATCGATTTAAACGATGTATTATTAAAATTGAACGAATCGCCTTTAATTTAAATTCCAACCATTCTATTATTTTCAGTATCATCATTATAAATTTTGTAAGCCTTCAAATTTCTTTTAATAGGCTTAAAATTCCATATTCAACCATTTACCCAGTTTTCAATTATTAAATTCAATATTTAAATTATATAATTCAATGATTTAATTATCAAGTAAATATTGATATTTGCAATTCAAGTTTAAAATCAACCTTTAAATATTTTAAAATCAATTAACTATTCAAATTTAAATTGTTAGAAATTCCGGGTCATCACATTCCTCCCCCCTTAAAAGAATTTCGTCCCTGAAATTACTAGTTAGGGAGAATGGACCAATACCCGTTTACTTTCCAAAACTCACAATTCAACATCCTACCACCTATCCTTTATTAAAGGCCGACTATCACCTTAACCAACTTCTTAAACCTTCTATGGTGTCAAACAATACCCTTTTTCTCAATCATCTAAATTTCAATTTAAAACCAAATTTTGAATTATCCAAAAAAAATCTCAATTTTTTTTCTAACTCCCTAAATTCCCAAAATTTTTTGCCAGCGTCTCCTTTGCGCTGCTAGCTCGGTACTACTACAATAGGACTCCGCGGGCTCCCAAATCAAAAAGAAAACAAAAGCCGAGTGGCTACAACAAAAACCCAACCCAATTTCATCTAGAAATTTAAATACGTACCTTTTTGTCAGGCAATACAAATTTATCTTTTGGAATCAAATCCAATTCCTTTTCCTTTTAATACCTGCATATCTTGTTTAGCAACAATATTCAATCAAAACTTTACAAATTAATTTATACATTCTCTTATATAGGTTTCATATCCATTTCTATTTAAACTAGCTTTCCCCACTTCCATACGGATTCAATTTACTTTAAATTTTGAATGTTGAATTTAATCTTTCATGTATATCCTATTCATATTAGTTTCATTTACTAATTTACTTTATTTTCCAATTTTATATCGTTTTCTGTTAACCAATTTATTTTTCAAAAATTTTTTAACTCCCAAAATTTTCAAATTTTTTTGGCAGAGTCTCCTTTGTACGGAGGAGCTTTAGCAATTTGACAAGAGATATAAATATATATACATCGACCCACACGGTCGGAAAAAGCAAAAACAGTTCATATTTCCTATTCGTATTGCATAGGCGTACCATATTTAGCATTTTAAGCGAGCAGCTTATTTATTTTAGTAATTAATGAAATCCAAATCCAGCCAAACGGCCTTCAGGTACCTGTACTTACTCAACTTAAATATGTAAGTGTCATATATAGAAAATTTATTAGCATTTCACTTACTTTTAAATAGCTAAACACATGCATTACATAAACAACAAGCACCAAATGCTTTCCATAAGTGATTTGTATAATTTTTAAAGCTAACACAATTGCTTTCAACTAATTTATATACCATTTCATTCAATTTCAATGGTTTGGAACTCAATTTCTTACATTCCATTGATTTTTAACCCAAACAAGCTCATATTCACTTCAAATGATTCAGAACCAAGTTTATTTTATCTCTATTGACTCATAGCACTTTAATTACTTTCATTTATGCCGAACGACAACCATTTTTATGCAATTTCGACGATATTCGTTTAATAGAGTATTCTATTTTAGTTTATAACTACTTTAAATAAATTTAAACTCATTCTGTATTCAATTCCATTTCATTTAACTCGACACATTCTATTCTTGTATACTTCTAGCCATTCCCAAATTAATTCAATCCAAGCTTTTATTTAATAGGCTTTCACTTTTATTCGAAGTCAAGCTTTCATAAATTTTAAACTTAAGTGGATTTACTTTAGTTTATCCCAACATCAAACTTAAGTTTGCTTCTATTTGATTCTTATTTAAGCAACTTCCATCAAATACAATTAGCCTATTCATTTTGAATTTTAATTTCAAATTCACCTTCTCAATTTATCAAAATAATATCACATACTTAGCTCATTTATACTTTTAATTAATATATCACCAAATTTAAGTTCAGTCTGATAATCCAATTCCAATCACAACTTTGATTTAATTTTTATTCTATCAGACTTCATCCATTTACCATTTAACTCAATTAACCCCTTTTAAAATTTTAATTTACGTACTTAATTCATATTTGAATTTATTTATTAATACAAGGCCATTCTCAATTTATTTCTATTCACTTGGGGGTTTTGTTTTGCAACTCAAACCATATCTATTATAATCACTTCTCTTATATCCAATTTACTTGCAAATTTCATTAAATATTAATCAAATCACCTTTGAATTTTATTTGTAATTCAAACCATCACATTTTTCAATCCAACTCTATTTTATTCTTATTTAACAACATCTCCCCTTATTTAATTCATTATCAAATCTATATCGAATTCCATTAAAAATTCGAATTCATTCCCAAACCCATTACCAACTTACAATCCATTTATTTCTTCCCAAGTTAAATTTTATTAATATACTCAATCAAATAATAACTTAGCCAATTAGCTTATTTCAACTTCTAAATCAATATTCGATTTTAATTATAAATTCACTTCATTAGAATTCCAGTTTGGATTTTCTTGATATTCCAAAATTCCAACACCTTTATTTAAAAATTTTAGAAATGCTTTTAAATTCACATCATACTATTAAAATAGCTCTTTATAAAAATATTTTTATAACTCGATATCTCAACAAGTCCACCCTTTTTCTCATTGAAATTCAGTCATGCGTTGATCAGGCGTAAGACTGAAAATCTATAAGTATTTAGCAGACCCATTTTCAACATCCAGTGAAAATACTTTTAAAAATAATTTTATCGAAAATATTGAAAACAGTTTTTGAAAAAAGAGGAAATATCTTTGGTGAGGATGCTCTGGAAATCATCACCCCCATCCATGGTCGCAGTTAACCCGATGGTTACGTTGCCATCCCGATAAAATCCATAGATAATTGTAGGCCTCCGCGCCCCTCGATTACACCATGGAACCCATGACAGATCGCAGCTACAACTGGGGTTACGTAGCTATCACAACAAAAACCCAAATAACTGTAGGCATCAGCGCCATCGAAGTTCGCTGCCAAAAATGAAACTTCTCCACTCCACTTGACCATAGATTGCAGTCTACTGATGTTGCGTTGCCTTCTCGGCAAAATCAAGTGTAGACTGTTGGCACTCATCCTCCACACGAATTTTGCTATGGTGCCCGCAGTAGATCGTAGCGACATTGAGTTACACTGTCGTCACAGCATAACCCAAATGCCTCTGTAGGTATCAGCGCCCTCGACTTTCGCTATCCAATAATCCTCAGGAACTAGTTCTGTCCGGACTCCTCACAGGATCAACTTTAGAACCCCCCTTGGGGTTCAAGGCAGCACCACCCAGTGGCACTCCTGATAAGTTCATTTTTAAGGAAGCGCCTTTTTCCCCAGAGCCATCATCAAAACATTTTATACTATACACATATAGTATGTTCAAATCATACACCTAGTATGATCTCATACAAAGCTCATTTATACAAAATCGATTATTCCAAAATCGATAATTCTCAACTATGCTTTCCAAATTCTTATATTGATTTTATCCAAAAATCAAAAGCCTTTCCAAATCCAAAGGTTCTCAAAACCTTTCCCAAATTCCTCATAAGATCCTTTATATATATATATATATATATATATATATATATATATATATATATATATATATATATATATACACAGATATATATAATTTTTAAAACTTTGGATCATTTCAAATTTGTATAAAACCCTTTTATACTTCAAACACTTTCAAAAAATATATTTTCTTCTGGCTATAGATTTATCAAGGGGAGTTTTATCACATATAACAAAGATATATAGCTTCGTTTATTCAAAATCAAATATTCAAATTTGACTTCTCTTTCCAATATCAATTTCATTCAAATCCGCACGATGTATACTTATCATTCGTACGCTATACCAATCCGATCGTTCACTCGATCACACAATTTCGCTTCCGAACTAGTATCGTCCACTCGACTTCCTAGTGCGGACACAGATCTGGTTTCTTGATTAGAAACCGTCATTCTCCTTGCATAGCCATAACTATGATAGAGAATATCCAGAACCAATCAACCATCCATATCCAGGTTCGCCGTCGAAAATCGAGTGAAAAATCCCAACTCGGATCGATAAACTATCTCAAAATTCTATGCTCGAATCTGAATCAAATCACTATGCGAATAGAATAATATATGTACATCCTACGTATTTATTTCCATTGATTATTAGCCAAATCAATCCCATTTCTATTCTCATTCACTTGAATTTTCATTCACTTCAATTTAATCCAATCCAATTTCCCATTTAAATTTTTAAACTTATACATCTTCAATCACCAATCCAATTAATTCAAACCAAATTCAATTTTGAACTAATTCTATTTAAATCTTGATTTTAAACTATCTCGAATTATATAAATTTGAGTTAAATTCTCATAGGTTGGTTTAACTCTTTAAACCAAATTAACTTTTATTCAAAGTTTATAAACAATTTAATTTCCGAGTCCAATTCTCAAAATTCTATTTTAAATTATCTTAACTTATGTTCAAATAAGAGTTCAATAGAATTTTATTTTAAAAAAATTTAATTTATTATTAAATTTTATCTTCCAGTTTGAAACCAGTTCTTAAACAAGTTTAATTTACAATTCAATTTTTCAAATTCATTCTATTTATACAACACCATTCTCAATTAAAAGATTTCATTAACAATAGGATGATAACATCCAATTTATTTTAAAACGTCCATTCATTTTCAATTTTTAAATCTCAAACCGTTTTGAGGTCACTCCAATTCCCAATTAAAATCAACCATTTAACTTTCCAAGTTAAATTCTAATATAACTTATCCAATCAACCTTACTCAATTTGAATTCCCGCTTCAAACTTCAAAATTCTTTCCCTCTTATAAGTTCAAAACTTATATAACTTTGCGTTTTTATATCATATTTCAGGGAAAAATCAAAACTCAACCCCTTAGAGTTTATTCTAAATTATCCTTGATATCATGTATATCCATACATATATACATATTTATTTCTTGACCCTCCCAGCCATATTTTAAAATTTAAACCACCTTCGGTTTTAAATTCAAATCAATTTTCAAACAACCCATTGTTAGCAACAAGTCCCAGTTAACCAAATAATACTATTTATTGTTTTCCATTACTTTGAAACAAAATTTTCGAATTCTTAGATCAGATTTAGAATTTCATTTTCAATCCATTAAATTTTAATTTGGTTGTATTTCTATTTCTACTAAATTTTAATTCCAATTCAAGACTTCAATTTAGTTGTATTATATTACTTCTTAATTTTAATTTCAATAATTAACAACCAATCACCTAAATATTTATTAGAAGGAAATATTACTTTATATATCAAAATATATTTTTATATAAAATCATTTAAAACCTTTAAATAAGAAAATAACAAGTACGCTCTCATATATATATATATATATATATATATATATATATATATATATATATATATATAATATATATATATTCTCAACTCATTCTAGAGTATTACAGACTCTATTAAATGGGTAATCCCCACCAGAGCCAAGGTTCTCGCTTAACCTTTCTGCTCTGATACCAAATGTAACGACCCAGGATTTTCCTGGCCGAAAATTCCAAATAGTTATGAAAAAGAAGAAAGAGATAGAAGAAGAACAGAAACATCAACAACTCACATTCGCAGCGGATAAGATATAATAATAAATAATAACAATTTACAAAAGAATATAATATCTGTCGGTTACACTTAATATACATCAGAGTTTCACATAATATTCAGTCATTGAATATTTACAATTATCATGTTTCAGATTAACAATAATATAAATACAACGGAAATACTCTATACGCTATTGCCATCCAGCTCGCCTCCTGAGCTCCAAAACGTCCTAACCTGGAAATCTGTAATACTCGGTTTGACCCGAGCATTACATCAAGGTAACACCCGGGTTAGGCTGGAAACCAGCGTGAGTAAATCCAACTAACATGGAATACCAAAACAATCAACTATTTAAAACCCGGGTAACTCAAATTGATTTTTTTCTTCAAATTCACAGTATTTTATAGGCATACTTATTTCACACATAAGTTTCTAATGACCAAAATTAAGATCAAATAGTCAAATTTACTTAAATCGCTTCATTCCAACCTAATAATCTCATGTATCAATTTATAAGAAATTCGAAGTGGTTTCGGGAATTTCCCAATACCCGATCCCGGCCTCTTCGAGTCACATGTCATCCTAACCCAAGTTATACAAATGAAATACACGACATTTCATATCAGAGATATCAACTTGATCAACGCATCCAATACCATTCAACCACCCATAAGCAAAGCTTAATCACATACACATCAATTCAATTGATTCTAATTGAATTCTAAACCTCAATCACTTAGATTCCTTTATTAATTAATTTCCAAATCAATTAATTAATTAATCAACTCCTCCATCTCCATTCATCTTAATCAACAACCTTGGATTAATTACCTTCCAATTCCATTCAAGTTATTCTCTTTAATTAATTTCACGATATTAATTATTCTTACCAATTCAATGAGTAGTGTTTAATTACTTCACAAATTAATTAACCATAATCAATTTCACTAGTCCTTAATTACTTATATTAATTAACTTCTCATAAGTCACCTATTATGAATTAATTAATCTCAATTAATCGAATTTTTAATTACTACATTAATTATATAAAGTAATGATTTCCAATTATATTTTACTTTAATTCGACCACAATATTAATCATTCTCGATCACCCTCGACCTTTAATTAACTATCTTCTTAGTTACTTCATTAATAAATTAATTACTCCATAATTTTTTATTTCAATTAATCTCTTGATTAATTACACAAGGTAATTCTATTTTATTAATTACATTAAGTAATTAACTATTAAACCACCATATGATTATTCTAAATTAAATTTCACTTCATTAATTAACTTAAACCTTTAATCTGAACCCTGAACTACTAAATTAATCAACCCAAATCATTAATTAACTGAATTAATTAATCATCCATTTGATCACCCTAATATTTCTTCCCAAAAATCCAATTTATATATTTCAATAACTTATGGTACCGAAATATTCAAACAAACCACAGCATTCAGCAGTCCAATTACCAAAAATATCCATCGCCGAATATCAATCATTCCAGTATGTACTATATAGTACTATATAATATAGCACATCAAATCAATTCAATCATCCAAACAAATATTTAAATTTAACCATTTAAATTTAAATAGAATTCCAACAAAGTGAGATTTACTCACATTTGCCTCACAATTGGCAATCCACTTCCTTTAATTAATTACGTCCAGTGATTATTTATTATTACTTCCCATGAGATTTTTAATTCATTATTCCCTAGCTATTAATTATAAGCCTTATTTTTAATTCCTAAAACCTAATTCCCATTTGTACATCACTAATTACAAATTACTCAATTAAAAAAATTCAAATCAATTACTTAATTAATCTTTAACTTATTTCTTATGTGTGCAAATCCTAAATATACTCAAGACAAACATGTTCTTTGTTAAATACAAATCACAATAACATTTAATTTGTAAAATAATTAAGTTTTAAGTATCTTTTATGTATTTAACATACCTAATTTATCAATAAATCAAACTGTCTTAATTTAAGCTTGAAGAGCAGTTAATTTACAGGGTTCATAAACGATTTTAAACAATTCCATTTTTTTATTTTACCCTAAGTTTAAAAACAAACAGAGATAAAATAAGTAAATAAGGGGAAAATTTACTCACAATCGATCATCAACCCAACCCAGATCGTGTTTCCCCCTTAACGCGGGCTCGCAGCCTTATCAACGTCTCCAAGAAACCCTAGCTTGGACTTTGGCAACCATAACTCGCGGCCCTCCATCTATCTCCTCTACGCGAGCCATTTCGACTTCCCATCGCTCTCGTATGCACCATGAATTTAGTCGAGAATAGGTCGACATCCCTCCGAGCTCCGGCCTCCCTTGCGCGTGCCATAGGTTGCAGCCATCGCGATTCGTTCCCAAATCGACGAGCGATGCTCGAGTCAAATGAATTAGAGAAAGGAAGGGATACACATTCTCTTCTCGAGCTGTCGATCTCGATTTTAATTTATCTGGTTCTTTTTTTCTAATTTTTTGGAAAATGAGGGAAAGAGGGGGCTCGGCTTCGATTTCTGTTGAAAGGAGAGAGAGGACGGGATAAAATATAGGGTTGGAAAGCTTCTTGGATACGCATTAGAAAAATATCTCTGACAAGTGTTCCTTTAATTTTATTATATTGTAAAATTTACAAACGTCTCGATAAGCATAACGCGAAATTTCGGACTCCGTATCGGACATGTCGACAGATGTTGATAAGGTTTTACCTGCATTCCGAACCCAATGGAACATGTTTCAAAGGCTAATTTGATCGTATGCGCGAGTTACGGAAGTGAACGATCAATTTTAAATTAAATTAATTAAAATAGTTCTAAGCGTTTCAAGCTGCCAGGGTTAAATGACAATTTCGATGGCTACAAAAATTAAAACTCGATAATAACTAATTATTACGGATCCAATGGAACTGGTTTCGTTGAATTCCAAGACTGTGCCTCGGAAGGCTATTTTTAAATATCGATTTAAACGATACATTATTAAAATTGAACGAATCACCTTTAATTTAAATTCAAACCATTCTATTATTTTCAGTATCATCATTAAAAATTTTGTAAGCCTTCAATTTTTTTTTAATAGGCTTAAAATTCCATATTCAATATT
The DNA here is from genome assembly GCA_030765085.1 of Allium cepa. Classification (NCBI taxonomy): domain Eukaryota; kingdom Viridiplantae; phylum Streptophyta; class Magnoliopsida; order Asparagales; family Amaryllidaceae; genus Allium; species Allium cepa. The sequence continues at coordinate 815,082,607 of CM060931.1, forward strand.
TAAACTATATAATTCAATGATTTAATTATCAAGTAAATATTGATATTTGGAATTCAAGTTTAAAATCAACCTTTAAATATTTTAAAATCAATTAACTATTCAAATTTAAATTGTTAGAAATTCCGGGTCATCACGGCGCTCATTATTCGGTTTAGCCGGGAGAGGTCCTTGTGTCATATAACCCATTCCGAATAATGATACGACGCTATGGATAGCATTTGAAGACCAGCGGTGAAGACCGGATATTTTCGAAAACGAAAGGACAACTCGTCGAATGTCTCTGCATCGACTGGTCTCCAGTATAGGGATCCCTCATATATGATGGGAAGTCCGGACGTGATTAGGAATTATCCAGATTTGCAAGTGCTTCTTCCTTTATTGGACGAAGTGCCTTCAGTTCTGTTCGAGCCCGGAACAGAGTTGTATGGTTGTGTGTCTGACACTACACTTTGAGATATAAAGCCGATTTCTTTCAAATACATATCTGTTGGTGGCGGAGAATTTATTCTCTTAGCTTAACACCCTTCTCTGAGACATACGAGCTCAGAGGTTATGTAGTTAAAGTTATCAGCGATATACTCCCAATTTGATAGTGTGGCATGCTATGTGCTGCTGTATACGGATGATCATTTGTGATCAAAGTATGGCTTTGTGAAAAAGCATAGATTTATGGACGAGACCTCATCGAGCCTCACAAACCGGTAATGGTCGAAACAGGAAAGATGCAGCAAGGTTTCAGGGGTAGCTCCTCTAAGGTATGACCATTCCTTCTGGAAAAGGGTAGTATCATGGTATAGAGCCCAGATACTTACTCATGTGGGCACTGTAGTATATATCTATTACTTTGTGATGTTGTTGGTGTAGAGGATCCTCGGTTAAAGGTCCCCAAGCCCCCAGTTAACAAATTTTAGATGACACTGTTTGAATTAGTTAGCAAGAAGTTTTGACTAGCATGCCACTATTAACCTTCATAGAATAATGTACTTGTACCACTGTGCCTATTATTTGCACAAATAAGCAGTCCCACAATATAAATTTTACATCATTAGCATTATGATAGTAATTAAATATAAGACTTAAATTAACTTTATAGTCAACCTCTTTGAGACCATTAAGCAAGCATTGCTATAGTTGCTTATATTTTGTAGTATAGCAATACATGAACCATGTATGGATTAATAAATAATGTAAGATGCATATATCCGAGAATAATATATGTTGTACTATACTAAAGGTGCAATTATGTTATCTGTAATGCCTTTGTTGTGTACACAAAGATAAAGGCAAAATTAGGATGTGTTTCCAACTATAACAGATTGCAACATGAAATTCCTTTTTAAAGTATTCCAAGGGGAAGTTAGCTATATAGTCTATAGTGTGTTCTGACTTATATATAAATATATTTTAGACATGCATATTGTTAACCCGCTTTTGAGCCAAAGAAGATTTCAACTGAACTTATAAGATCAAAACAAGGACGAAATGATTCACGAGCTTGGAAACAGGATCAAAAGGACTAGAAAGTTGAACTCCAGAAAGTTGAATGGAAAAATGACTAAGGCAAATAACTAGATGCTGAGTTATTTAGGCCGACATTGATTTATTTCATCTCCATTTATGCCTTCCAAACACCGTACACCTCTTATACTACACCAACAACTCATGGTCAGATGTTTCTCCAAGATTCGAATGAGCAATTCCAAGGATTGATGAGAAGAAAGCAAAGAGAGCAACTTATGGAAATATCGTTAGAATCAACTTAAAATCAATGGGAAAGGACTTAGAACAACTCAAGTAGAAGTTAGAAAGAGCTAACAAGTGGAAGAATTCAATGTGCACTAAAATAAATAACTCGATACCGAGTTATATGACTCGATATCGAGTTATCATTTTTGCTCGGTGGCCTCTAGGCGCTCTTGTAATACTTTGGGCTAACTTTTGGACTTTAGTGCAGCGGGCTTCTAGGCCTATACACTTATTTCTCTATAAAACCAAGCCTAGCTGCAACCAAAATGGGATTTTATTTCTCTACCATTGGAGACTTCTTCTTCATCACATCCTACCTATCCTCCGTTATAGTCACCTAGGAAGTTACTATCTGTTGTTCTGGGACTTAGATCAGCAAGTATTTAGTACTAGTGACTCTCAAACTCTCCGAAAACACCACTGTAAATCTTAAATATACTAGATTATGGCCAGATATGATATAACTAGTTGTAATCCAGATAAAGAACAACTAGTAAAAGAGATTAAAGTGGATGTAGGCCAAAGATTACGTCGAACCACTATAAAACTTTTATGTCCCCTTTACATTCCTACTGTTTCTAATGCTAATGCTTTAGTTTTAATGCTTTCATGTAATTTTTGGGTGTTGATCCATTTTTTAGGTTAATATTTTGGTGCTTTTAGTGAGAACAACTAGATCTGAAGGCTTGAAGCTTGAATTAGATATTTGGAGAAGCTAAAGAGACCTAACACCAAATCTAAGGCTAAAAGAGCCAACTAGAGCCGGAGGGTATCCAGGAAGTGTCTTCAAATTCTCATTAATCCATCTACATGACTAGAGAGGAGATGGAGAGAATGATGAAAGAGATGTAGGACGGAATGATAACTAGACAATAGGAAATGCAATAAGGATTTTTCGAAAGGATGGGACAACAATGGATAGCATGAGCTGTTGGAATTCGTAACCAAGGACAAGGAGCTAATACAGGGACATTAGGAGTTGAGTGCAGCAAACTGGAAGGATGCCCCGACAAACAAGACAACTCGATATCGACCTAAATCAACTTGGTACCAAGGGAATTATACTCGGGGCAAATGATGGTGTGAGCTTGGGACATGCTGGAGTGCTAGAAATAAATGATGCTGGAGCTAAAAATGTGAATTTGAATGCGAATGAGCAACAATGGGAAGAATACGTGCCAGAACCTCCTTGTAGGAACAGATGACAAAATGAAGCCAATGAAGCAAGTTTGAACGCTAATGTGCAGCTAGAGGAGGACGTGCCAGAGTATATGTTAGAGTTCTCCTATAAGAGTAGGGGTGGAATATCGTTTTTTGTCGAAGACCATCATTAGACAGCGAAAACTGAATTGTTAAGTTGGTAAGGAGGAGAATTAGAGGTGGACCTTAGATCAAAGCTTAGATGACGTGAGTAGGAGTCGTTCACTTCTAATATCCAAAATGCGAGGAGTATCCTCCCGATTATAAGCTCTCAACATTAGAAATGTAAGACGGAAAAATGGATCCGACGGTCCATTTCATGAGATATATCTGGCATATGGAGGTATTCGGTGCTTTAGAGAAGGTGTTGGGATGGTGCTTCCAGTTATAGCCAACAGATTTAGTGGTGATGTGGTTTAGACAGTTGGAGAATAGGTCCATTAGCATGTGGACTAACTTGGTAAATTAATTCTGAAGGTAGTTCGGAGCTCATGCCTCATGACCGAAGAATGCAATGACGCGATCAAGCATGAAACAAAGGTCTAGAGAGACCATGAGAAGCATTTGACAATATTCAATGCATAAGTTGCAGCCGTCGATAAGCCGAATCTGTCCATAAACTTAATGGCGGTAGCATCTGGTGTTGGAAATAAGGCTGACTTCAAGATTGCTTTGGAAATGGATCCACTAACGGATATCATGGAATTCTACCATGAAGCTGAGGGATATATGCGTCAGGAAGACGTTAAAGCTGAGAATGCTGAAATCAATGCTATGGATTACAGATGACTATCCAAAGCAAAAAACAAAAAAGACAAAGGAAGAAGAAGAGTCGATGATGACCTTAGGGAACCAAAACGGCAAAGGAGGGTGCCAAAATTCTCTTCTTACACTAATTTGACTGGGGCCTCGGAGAGGATATATTTGGATACAAGGGGGAAAATCCCCTATCGAAAGCCAGCTAAAAGAAAGCTCACTGATCGGGGAGAAGGTCCAAAAAGTTTTGTATCTTCCATGAGCAGGAATGGCACTAAACGAACTAGTGTCAACACCTTCGTTATTTGATAGAGGAAATGGTCGAAGTAACTAGTTGCAAGAGTATATGAGGAACCAAACTACAATGATGCGGCGGAAGCAACCAGTGTCTACAGTGAATGCATCAAGAAACAATCAGAGATTCACTGCCAGACTTGAAATACCATGATCGCGATGGTCGAGGTCATGTTCGATTCCCTCGCTTTGCTTTTTTTGCTTTGAACGACTAGGATAATAACAACCTTAAACTGCTTACGTGTGTACAAGGACCATATCGGTCTCTAAGCACGCTTTGATTCAGATGTTTGGGATGACTATTTAGGATAATAATGACCTCGGACCGCTTACACATATATGAGATCTTGGTTGGTCCCTAGGCACGCTTTAAATTGGACGTCTAGGATTGATAATTAGAATTTCTGCTTGTTTGTTTTGATTTGAATATTTGACTTTTAAAAAATCAACATTTAATGTTATAACTAATATTGATCGCTTTAAGTCCGGTCCAGAGAGTGGAACTGGGGTGCTGGGTGCAAGTTCCTTTTGCCAAAGAGCGAGTGGATGAACCTGTATGATATTGATTGCTTTAAGTCCCGTTTGAAGAGATGGGACCGATGTATAGGGTGCAAACTCACTTGATGGAGAGTAAGTGGAAAGGCTTGTACAAAAAGTAAGTCCCCTTAATGGAGATTGAGTGGACGGACTTGCTCGGACATTGAATCCACTTGCCGAAGAACAAGCGGATTGGACTAGGCAAGGATCCAAAGAGATAGAACCCTAGATTGGATGTTAAATGATCAAGAGAGATTGAACCCCAGACTGGATGTTAAACAATCTGGAGAGATCGAACCCTAGATTAAATGACAAACAATCCAAAGAGATTGACCCATAGTGTAACATCTCGTATCTGGAGGCCAAAAGGTAAATGCTGTAGATGCTGCAATCATCTATAGTATTAACTTCTGGTGACAAAATACGATAATGCTAATTGTTTATATGATATCAGAAGCATATGAATATGAACAAAATCACAGATTTCAAAACAACATTTTTACTGATTACATTTCAAAAAAATAATCCTATCCATGTGACATAATACCATAATGTTTCCAAAGCAATGATTAAATATATCATTTACAAAACATGCCAAGAGCGACATGTGACGATGCCCTCATGGTTGACCAGAGTCAATATAGTCATATCTGACTAAATATACATAGCGGAATCCAAACAAAATGAAACTTCTAAATACCTATCCGTCGACCACGTGCTCGTCTTTGGAAGCTTTATTCGCTAAAATGACTAAAACCTGAAAACCTCAACCGTCAGCCTACTCAAATCAATTTTGAGTACTCGAGAGTTTGCGGGGAAACAAAACCTTTGAGTCAGAAATAAAGCCTAGTGTAAATAATATTATCACGTCTCGGTTTACTAATATTAAGTGAGACCATGCCACTTAGCAAAACAGGTTTTCCCTCAATAATATCCTCTTTAAAACATATATTTTGCAAATCCTTTCCTACAACCAAACTGGTTAATCAAACTAATTATATCAAAATTGCAATATCCTTTATGCTAATAAATGGACTATCTATCCATAAAACAGGTAATAAGCGAACTATATGTCCGTAATATAATGGCAAGGTCTGTTATGCAACAGATGGATTATCTATCCATAAAATTGGGTTGACTGCTTGCAAACTGGACTAACTGTCAACAAACTGGACTATCCATCCAAATCAAAATGGACCATCTGTCCGAATCATTTTCTTAAGGTTAACTACACTTCATCTTTTTCCCTGAAAACCTATTCCAGAATGATTTAACCTTTTAAATCATACTTATACATGAAAAATATATTCTTAGTTTTACGCTAAGCTATTTTTTCATATTATATATACTGTACTCAAAATAATGTTGATGAGATTTAATAAGGATTAGCTATCCTTCCAATATAAGTTATAGTCCTTTTTAACTTGGAAACACATAGGCTATTTTGCCTATTTCATATATTCAAAACCTTTTCTAAACCTATAAACAACCCTTTCGAAACACTTGAAGGTAACCTCTTCAAAACCAAGCAAAACCCTTTACTTATCCTAGGCCAAAAGGCCAAATCTTTCCTTTCGGAACCATTCAAATCCTTCCTTTCGAAAGCATAATAAACCTTTCCCTTGAAAGCTTTAAAAATATTAGACATCCTTCTTTAAATCCTTTAAATATTGCCTTTCAAAAACATAGGAAAAACCTTCCTTTGCAACCCCGTCGAAACTCTGAGGAACCACCCCTTTAGAAACCATTTAATAAAACCTTTCGAAAGCGTCAAAACTCAACTCTTTCAAAAGATCTTGGGTATAATTTAAAACATGTAAAAACCTTTCAAAACCAATCAAAAATTTACCTCTCCGAAACTTTAAAAACTATTTCGTTCGAAACTATTTAAAGTCGAGAGCTTATGTTTCGTAATCATTTAAAATTGTCTCTTTCAAAACCATTGGGGTTTCACTTAAAGCATAGAAAAAGGGTCTTTAAAACATTTAAGTCGAAAGCATCAGTTTCGAAACCATTTGAAATTATCTCTTTCGAAACCATTTCCTAAGTAAAAAAGTGATGGTGTCGAAACCAACCATTCGAAAGCCTTGGAGAAGTGGCCAAATTTTAGAAAATAAGTAAACAACCCTTTCAAAACCATCTGGGTCGAAAGGTAGAAAACGGTAGTAAAAAGGCTTGGACATAGTCAAAAGCAATCATTTAAAACAAGAGGGCAACCCAATCCAAACCATTTGTTTAAATCCATTAAACCTAGTCGAAAGATAACTGAGTCGAAAGCTACTCAGTCGAAAGTCATTTAGTCGAAAGCAAGCAGGCGCATTTTTATTTTAAAAGCAAAGTAATGTCTCAACCTCTTTGGAACCCCTAGTTTCGACTCCATACCTTCTGCCTATATCCAATAACTACGTACCAATTTCCTAATACCATGTGCATTGGTTTCGACTATGTCAAAAGCGAAGCTAAGGAGGCGGAACCTGGTACCGAAAGCATCAAAACAGTGAAAAATATGTAGCAAATAGCTCTTTTCACCTAACCTTCCTTGCGTGCCTAATTTTGATTGGTTGCCTCCTTTCTTTACCACCAAAAAGTACTACATTTTCAGAATTCACTATTTGGATTATTGGTAAAAAGCCCCTTCACCTTTAAAATATATATAAAGATTTAAGTCCCATACCTTAAATTATTTTATATATCCATTAAAATACTTAGGAAAAATCTACAAAAATTCCAAAAAATCTCTTTTAATATGTTTTTCAACATATAAAAATTTTAACCAAAATCTTTTATTATTTAATCGAAAGTAATTTATAACCCAAAATAACATTTTCTTTACTAGAAAGTTCATATAAATTCCACAAATATTCAAAAAATTCTAAAAAATAAAAATCATCTCTAAAATATCATTTATGATCTTCGTAAAAATTTGCAAGGATTTGAATGTCATTTTATAGGATTTTCATCTTAAAAATTATCATAAATTCGATATGAACAACCATAATTCATCAACATATATAATTATTCCATCATTCAAAAACATGGCAAATCAGTGCAAAATAATTAAAACCTAGAATATTAAAAATTTGAGATGAACATTATTCACCTTAGCTTTAGAGATTAAAGAGATTGAAATGTGAATGGATTTGATTTTCTTAAGCTTCTTCCTAGCTTTTCTTCCTCTTACTCTTGTTAATGGTGGTCGGCCTCTTGTTTTAAAATTTTTATAAAATGAAATAAACGTGCAGGGGATATATGGCTAAGGGTTTAGGGGTATTTGAATGGCCTCTTTCCTATTTTCATCCCTTCAATTTCATGTTAGACCCTTCTTTTAATTCAATGTTTAAATGGCACGGTTACCCCTTAAGTAAATCAAATCTCAATCCCCTAATTAACACATTATTCTATTTAACTAACAAAATATCCTAAATAATGTTACGAGAAATCTGGGTTATAACAAACTCCCCTCCTTAAAGAATTTCATCCTTGAAATTACAATAAGGTACACAACAAATTAAACAAGAAGGTAAAACATACCATCAAACAAGTCAGGATAAGTATCACTAATCCTACTCTCAATCTCCCAAGTACAGTCCCTTTCATTTTCACTCCATTGGACTTTGACTAATCTAACCATCTTGGTTCTAAGCCTCTTCTTGTTAACATCATTCTGTTTCACGACCGAACGCCTAATATAGGAAGCAACCTAACGACCTAATATAGGAAGCGACCCAACGACCTAATATAGGAAGCGACCCAACGACCTAATATAAGAAGCGACCTAACGACCTAGCAGTGCATTGCAGGAGAAAGACACAACGGTTTGACGACCTAAAAGATTCCAAAGATTCAACAGATTAGCGACCTAGCGACCTAGCGACCTAAATAAACCGAGACAATTCCTTATGCCGCAACTTCTTATGCCTCTCCATTAGGTCGCTCGCGACCTAAGCCGACCGAGCCAACCCCTTATGCCGCAACTTCCTATGTCGCTTCTCCCTAAGTCGCTGCGACCTACTACCCCGCTCAGATTGACCAAGTGCAACAAGGCTAAGCCGTAGCTCGTATCCCTTAGGTCGCTAGCGACCTACGACCTACCCTTACGTCGTTCACGACCTACAACTTAGCCCAGATTTTCCCTATAAATACTCCACCTACTCCAACTGAGAGAGGACTTTTGGCTCATTTTTGGAACGCCCATACTCTGCTGATTTCCCGACTCCTTCGACATTTCAAACACGAAAGGCACTTCAACGAACTTCAAGAAGAGATCTGATATATTCAACATGAATTTGAAGGATTCTCCCACATCGGAGTTCTAGCTATTTGTCTAAGTGGTGTTGTAATCGGAGATTGTTGTATAAGTTGTAATTGAATCAGCAATAAAGGAGATTAAAGTGGACGTAGGCTTAACTTGAAGCCGAACCACTATAAAATTGTTGTCTCTTTACTGTTTTTCTGTGACTTTTCTACTTACTTCTAATTCCCGTATTGACGGGTGGTGCTTTCACTTTATCTCTACTTACACCGGGGTGTTAGCGTTCAATTTTAGCGTTAACATTTTTGGTGCTTTCACTGAGAACATCGAACTCAGGGTGTTTTCATCATTGCTTTGCAAAAATTTATTGAAAAAATCTCTCTCAAAACCAAAAGTCTATCAGAGATTATGGCTCCTGGAAGAAAGCGCAGATCTACTAGACCCGGTGATGTCCATGAAAATACCGGCACTTCTCCTTCGTCAAGTCAAGCAGCTCCAAGTGCTGGAATTATACGGGCAGAGCTAGATGCTGCAGTGTCTGGGCTATATCAGCAAATGGAAGCCCAGAACACTTTAATGCTTGATAAGTTGAATGCTTTGCTCGGAGCTAACCGTCAACCAGTGAATAATGAAGAAAACCTTGCTGATGATGTTCATAATCCTGAAGAGAGGAATATTCCTCAAAAAGAAGCTAGCCCCGCCAAAGAATCACCTCCCCAAGCTGGAGGATCAAGGCCACAGCCGACTCTCCGCGAACGTTTGTCCAGGCAAACTTCCGAGAAAATGGCTGAAGTCTGTCCCGTAGAGCCTCTGAACGATGAGGAATATCTCTTAGGAATGGTTCGGCAGATTATGAAAGAAAGTATGAAAAGAGAAGAAGATGAAAAAGAGTGGGGGTTCGCTCCAAGCAAAACTCTGTTCACCGAAAGGATTTTGAAGGCGGAGTTCCCAAGGAAGTTTGTTCCCCCTACCATTCCGGCTTATAAGGGAACAAGCGACCCTAACCAATTCCTATATAAGTATGACTGGCACATGACTGGTGCCATGGCATCGGATGAGATCAAATGCCAGTACTTTTTGGTATACTTGGAAGGGGTGGCTCTACTCTGGTTCACAAAGCTACCGGTCCGGTCTATAGACCAGTTCTCTAATTTAACTCAGAAGTTTAAAGAGCAATTCAGATTGTATGCTTCAAAGGAGAAGACATAATGTCATTGTCCCGCCTGGAATAGAATCGCGGAGAACCTATTAGAGCTTTCTTAAACCGCTTCAACATAGCCTTGGCTGAAGTCGACAATGCAGAGCCACGAATGGTCTTGACCTACTTAATGAGGGCTATTGACAAATTGAGTGAATTTGGGAAATGGTTGAAGATGAATGAACCAAAATCGCTTGAGAAATTCTACAAGAAAACTGACAAGTTCATGCGCTTGGAAAGCCTTCATGCACCGGCAAAAGTGGCATTGACAGAGGTTAAGAATAACGCTGCTGCTCCTACCAAAAAGGAATCCGGAAGTCAGAAGAGGGAGAATAATAGTGGGAAGAAACAGAAGGATGTGAAGAAACCTCGCTTCTCAAAGCCTTCAGATTTCACCCCTTTAACTTATACCCCGGAGAATATCTTTTTTGCTACCAAAGATGCCGTGGAATATCCTAAACCACCTATGATAAAGCTTGGAAAAAAGGCTGTTCAAAGTGGGAGATTTTGTCGGTTTCATAATCAACCCGGTCATGATACTAACGAATGTCATCATTTGAAAAATTTGATTGAAGAACTGCTGAGAGAGAACAAGCTGCAGCAATATGTTAAGAGAAATAGGAACAGCCCAGCTTCATCTACTGAGGGCCAGCAACTTCTTGCTCATCCATCTGGCTCGGGTGAGAGGACCACTGCACATGAATCGGAAAGGCATGTTTAGGTCCTCACCCGGCAAGCAGAAGCTGGGGCGAGATGGAAAGATATGCTCATTCTTTGAAATATACCCCAGCAGAAGAGAATGTTTTTGTGTTGGAAGACGCTACACCTTTGAAGCAGCAAAGAACATTTAATGATGATATTGTGTTCAGGACCAGGGACTCTATGGGTGTTGAAGCTCCTACCATGGATCCCTTGGTCATCTCTGCAGGCATCGGGCCTGCTATTGTAAGAAGGGTGCTTGTTGATTGCGGCGCCTCTTGCAATATCCTCTTCAAAAAGACATTCGATCAGATGAAGATTCCTATGGCTGATGTTCAGGCTTCATCGTAGAAGATTGCTGGGTTCACTGGGGAACCAAAGCAGCCAATTGGAACTATTGACTTATTTGTTGAACTTGGAGAGGGGCAAAAAAAGGTGGTTCGAAAGCAGACCTTTGTGATTGTTGACGGACTTTCTGCTTACAATGCCTTCGTAGGCCGGCCAACTCTTGCAGCATTCAAGGTAATTCTCGCTCCGTGGTGCCTTACTATGAAGTTCCCCATAGATAACGGCGTCGGTGTTATTAAAGGGGATCAGAATTCTAGGCGAGAATGTTATCTGATAGAGTTGCGGGAAGCAAGGAAGAGAGAGATGGGAAAGGATGCGGCGTCTCCACTCCGCATCAAAGAACCAACCTTATAGCAATTACAGGGTGTACCATGCACTGGCGAGCATAGCGGTGCACGAAAAGAAATGGATCCCAGAAAAGCCAGTACAGGGGAGAATAGAGTGGTGCAAGTGGAAGTAACGGTGCTAGTACCTGTTGATCCGAAAGACCCAAACTAGGTGCTAAATGTGGGTTCGCAACTTAGTGTGAAGTTTCAGAAATTTTGATATCATTTCTGAAAGCAAATCTGGATGTATTTGCTTGGAGTCATGCTGATATGTGTGGGATATCTCCAGAAATTGCAGTACACACTCTGAATATTGATCCGAAATTTATACCTGTGAAATAGAAAAGAAGAACCCAAGGTCCAGAAAGGTCAGCGGCATTAAAGGAAGAAGTAGATCGGCTCATGGAGAATGGTTTCATTAGGGAGTCCACTTATCCAAATTGGGTTTCTAATCCGGTGCTGGTTAAAAAAGCAATGGAAAGTGAAGAGTTTGCATCGACTTTTTAGATTTAAACAAAGCCTGCCCCAAAGACTGCTTCCCGTTACCCAGGATTGATCAGTGGTGGATGGAACAGCCGGGCATGAATTGTTGTCTTTCATGGATGCTTACTCCGGATATAACCAGATCATGATCCATGAGCCAGATCAGGAGGACATGAGCTTTATAACCGATGTCGGTCTTTAGTGCTACAGAGTCATGCCCTTTGGACTGAAGATTGCGGGGGCAACTTACCAAAGACTTGTTAATGCTATGTTCAAATCACAGATTGGCAAAACTATGGAAGTCTACGTGGATGATATGTTGGTGAAGTCAAAGAAGGCAGTGGACCATATGGATCACTTGGCAGAAATGTTCGCAGTCCTCCGAAAGTATGGAATGAAACTTAATGCTTTGAAATGTTCATTCGGGGTAGAGTCCGGGAAATTCTTAGGTTTCATTGTGAGTGCTAGGGGCATTGAAGCTAATCATGCTCAAATCACTGCTCTGAGAGAAGTCAAAGCCCCTAGGACAAAGAAGGATTTACAGAGCCTCAATGGGAAAGTTGCTACTTTTAGTTTACTCTCAAAGGTTACCGCAAAGGGATGCGAGTCAAGGGGGAGACTGTTAGGGTTGTCTCGCATGTTTAATGGAGGAACGGCGGTTTGGATTGAAAAAAGTCCCACATCGCTAAATAACATGGAGAAGTGGTGTATAAATATGGGTTGGTAGGCACGTAACATTAGGGATTATTTCCAAGGCCACGAATAAATGCATTCCATTCTTTGACGCTCTAAAGAAAGGAAGGAAAAACTTTGAATGGACTCCGGAATGCCAGAAAGCTTTCGATGAACTAATTCGTCACATGGAAGTGCCTCCAATATATTCTAAGCCTAGCATCTGTGAAGAACTTTTCGTATATAGCAGCTTCGTCTCATGCTCTCAGTGCAGCATTAGTACGAGAAGATGCAAAAGTTCAGCGACCGGTCTACTACATCAGCAAGAGATTTACTGGGGCAGAGATGAATTATTCAAAGCTAGAAAAGCTCGCCTACTGCCTACTGATAGCTTCCAGAAAGTTGAGGCCATATTTTCAAGCTCATCCTGTCAAAATCCTCACTGACCAGCCAGCCTCTAAAGCAAGTCCTGTTTCGCTCTGAGACTTCGGGTCGTCTTCTGAAGTAGAATATTGAACTCAGCCAATATGATATCACTTACCATCCCCAAAGAGCAATCAATGGACAAGCTTTAGCAGATTTCATTGCAGAATACACAGATAAAGGTGACAGCGAAGAAGAAGTTACTGATGACATCCCGACCCGATGGAAATTATATGTTGATGGCGCAAGAAACGACTATTGTTTTGGAGTCGGGGTTATGCTTGAAACCCCCGAAGAGCGATCATTGTGCTACACATTGAGATTGGAATTTCCTTCGACAAATAATGAAGCAGAATATGAAGCTCTTATTGCCAGCTTGAAGATCGCTAAAGAACTGAATATCAGAGTGTTGCGGATCTTCAGTGATTCCCAGCTTATTGTATGCCAAGTCAAGAAAGAATTTTAGACTAAAGGAGGAAATCTGCCTGCTTACTTGTCAAGAGCCTGGGAACTTCTCGTTGATTTCGATCATTATACGATAAGTCATATATCTCGGGAAGAGAACATGAAGGCAGATTCTCTCGCAAAGTATTCAAGCACTAGTGAAGCTCAATTATTAGGATTGGTTCCTGTAGAAGTCTTGTCAGCCCCGAGTATTGATGAAATGGAAATTGACTGGATCATGACTGTTTCTCAAGAGCAGGAGTCATGAATGACTCCAATCAAGGAATATTTACTTAACGGCTCCCTTCCAGAAAATTCAAAGGAACGTCAGAAGCTGTTAAGGAAATCCTCAAGATACACAATTGAAGACGGTCGGTTGTACAGACGGGGATTCTCAATGTCATTAGTTCGATGTGTAACCAAGGAAGAGGTTAAGGCAATTATAGTTTAAGTGCACGGAGGAGAGTGTGTGGATCATTCAGGTGGTTAAACTCTAGCAAAGAAAATCCTTCGCTATGGGTATTTTTGGCAAGACATTAATCGTGATGTTGCTAGCTACGCCCGAAAGTGTGACCGATGCCAGAGATTTGCAAAAATCCCAAGAGCACCTTCCACCGAGCTAACGCAGATGGTCAGTCCATGGCCGTTTGCTATTTGGAGGATAGATCTCATCGGGCCTTTGCCAACCGCCAAGTCCGGAATCAGATATGCTATTGTTGCTGTTGATTATTTCACTAAATGGGCTGAATCTGAACCATTAGCTATTATTACCTCTAAAAAGATGATAAAATTTGTGACTAAGAATATCATTTGCAGGTATGGTGTGCCTTAAAAGATAATCACAGACAATGGTACCCAATTCGAAAGCGAAGAGTTCCAGGATTTTTGCAAGCTATTCAAGATCCAAAAAAGCTTCTCAGTAGCGGCTCATCCTCAAGAAAACAGGCAAGTGGAAGCAGTAAACAAAATTATCAAGTCAACCATCAAAAAACAGTTGGAAAACGCAAAAGGTGGTTGGGTCGATAAGCTGCCACTAGCACTATGGGCATACAGAACTACCCGCAAAACTGCTACTGGGCACACTCCATTTTCGTTAGCCTATGGATCTGAAGCAATGATTCCGGTGGAAATAGAAGTCCCCTCACACAGAAGAATTCATTTCAACCAAGCTGTAAATAAAGAGTTGCAACATGAAGGACTTGATTTCCTTGATGAAAAAGGGAAGAGGCACAACTCAGACTTGCAGCTCATCAGCAAAGGATTGCCAGGCACTTCAATTCCAAAGTTCGTCAACGCAGCTTCGAGATTGGGGATCTAGTCTTAAAAAGATCGTGACAGCGATAGGAGTGTTTGTGCCGAATTGGGAAGGGTCGTATGTCATAGGCAAAAAACTTCTTGATGGCACTTTCAAGCTGACAACTGTCGAAGGAGATCCAATTCCAAGAGCTTGGAATAGCAATCACTTGCGTCCATATTTTACTTAAAAGCTTTGCTTAAGTTTGTAAAATGATTATGGATGTATCATTCTTGCATTGTAAACCATTGTAAAAGCAGTACGAATGAATAATAAGAACTATAAAGTGGATGTAGGCCCAGTTCTTGGCCGAAGCACTATAAATCTTGTGTTCTCTACTATTATAAAATGCCTGTTTTGTCTCGATGTGTAAATACTTTAAACGTATTGCTAAAATGTCGATTTAACATTGCAGGCCCTTAAAACAAAGCTTACCCATTACAAGGCCAAGCGATCCCTGAAATCACTCAATAAACAAATGTAAAGCCACAAAAATTTCAGATTCCAAATCCTATATAAGGAGTGCTTCATGCAAGCAGTTAGTGATTCCGTCGGACTAGCTTAACAATAAAGTACACTTCTTTGGATAAGACAAACTACTTGCAAAAGAAAGGAACATGTGCTTGGAAAATGATAACAGGGAATCGCTAATGAGCAAATGACGAACAGACATGGGCGAGAAGACTGAAAACAACCAAAAAGGAGTCCTGCTTCCCAACAAAAAGGATGGTGGAACCACTGGAAAGGCACCTTCCCAAAGCAAACGCACCATGCCTTGCTAGCTAGTTGCGATCGTTTGTGCAATCGAGCATCCGATTGGATAGCTTGCGTCCGCCCCGTGGATCCACTTAACCGTGAGACACAACCTTCATGGCAAGCCAACCACTCCAAAGACCTCTTCGGAGGCAAAAGACCTCTTCGGAGGCACAGGCCCTCTTTGGAGGCATAGCTCTTCGGAGGATAAAGACCTCTTCGGAGGCAAAAGACCTCTTCGGAGGCACAAGCCCACTTCGGAGGCACAACTCTTCAGAGGATAATGACCTCTAACGAGGCATGCCGAAAAAAGAAAGTTCTCTACTCAACCAAAAAAGATTGGTGGAATCATCGAGGGCCCTTGTTAACTAGTTGCGATCGTTTGTACAAACGGACATCCAACTAAGTAACTTGTGTCTGCCCCGTGAATCCATTCAACCATTAGAGAGTAACTTCCAGGCAATCAAATAAAGACCTCTTCGGAGGCACAAGACCTCTTCGGAGGCACAAGACCTCTCTCGAGGCACCACAAGCCCTCTTCAGAGGCACTCACTTTCACCAAAGGCACACACCTGCCTCTTCGGGGGCAGAAGCCCTCTCCCAAGGCACCACAAGACCTCTACGAAGGCACAAGCCCTCTTCAGAGGCATAAGCCCTCTTCGGAGGCACAAGCACTCTTCGGAGGCACGTCCCGAGAAAAGCACTTTCAAGGTAACGAAGCAAAAAAGCCCTCCAACGAGGCACAACAAGAATAAAAAAAAGCCCTCTTCGGAGGCACGCTGCATCTATCAAAGGAAAATCAATTTTCCCATCTTTAAAATATTCTTCCGCAGAAGTTGTAGTGCCAATTCAAAGCCTTTTTTGGAAACCCTCTTCACCGCGTAAGAGAGTACACTTATCAAAAAATAAAAGTGACTATCTCCGAAAGTGAAGTGTAATATTTCCAAACAAAAGAGAGAGAAGAATTCTCCAATACAAGGCACACTCTACTAAAGCAGAATAACATTTCCTCAAAATGGAAAAATTATTCTCTAAAGAAAGGGTGCAAGCCTCTTCAAAATGGAAGAATTGTTCTCCAACTTAAGAATATAAGTCTTCTCGAAACAGAAGAATTGTTCTCCAACTTAAGGGTACAAGTTTTCTTGAAACAGAAGAATTGTTCTCCAACTTAAGAGTACAAGTCTTCTCGAAGCCGAGGAACTGTTCTCCAAAGTTTTACCAAATAAAAGGAATTGCAACAAGCCGCGGTATGGGGGCAATACAATACAATATAGCTACATTAATAAAAGCAACGCTCAAGCAGCATACCACGAACTTATTGCAATATCACAGTGAAGAAACATGTGTGAAAATAAGGAATAAATGCATTCACAAATACAGTCGAAGATTGTACAAGTAAAAAAGAATCATTTCATTCCATATTATAAAAATTTTATACACGTGCAGGTTTCAAAAGAGCGAGGACCGATGCCCGCACAAATTTCAGTCAATACAAGCCTTTATGTACAAGCAAAAAGCAAAACAAGAAGGGTAGAATGAGACTCGTTATTTCTTCTTCCTGCCACCTTTAGAGCCCTCGCCTGGCCGAATGGTTAACTTTGGGAGTCGGCCTGGTCGACTCGGGGAAGAAGGAGATAGAGTTACAGCTGGGCCTACTTCCGCCTTCTCTTCGCCAGCAGAAGTGCTTTTCCTTCTCCTCTATGAAATTGCACGCTTCCCCTTCTTCCTTCAAGAAGACTCGCTGCCCGGAGTGATAAGTGCAGACAATTTTGTGTCATCATGAAATGGCTCCGGAGTCTTTTCACCTTCTTCAGGTTCCTTAGCCTTCTGCTCTCGCGAAGCAGCCGGGTCGTCCAAGCCTTGAAGAGCTTCTATCAGTTCTTCTTGCGACCCCGGTTGAGAAGCAGAAGGAGGAGTAATTTGAAGAGACGGAGGTGGAACAACTGGAAGAGGAGAAGTTTACGTGGCACATGGCGTTTTCACTACAGAAGAAGAGAAGTTAAAGTCAGTATTCCCCGCAAAGAGAGGAGATAGTGGCGCGTCAAGACTTAAGTAATAATCAAAAAGTTCATCAAGTTCATGTGAAGTGAACAAGTAATCCACTCGAGCTAAATCAACATTGAAGTTACCTGGAGAAGTTGGCTTTATAACGTCAACTTCAAAGCCTTGTGCTTCACCGCTTTCTTGAGCCTCATCTCCAGTATGAGCAGTTACAATTTCAATGTCAACTTTGGCAGGTGGCGAGGAATGGGAACTGGAGCCCATGATATCAATGTCGGCCGAAACCGAAGGAAGAGTCGGGTTGGTTAAATGTGCCTTCCCTAAAGGTTCTCCTTCCGTCGTTCCAGCTTGCTGTTTAGCAAGTTGCTCCTTTCCCTTGGCAAGTGCGGCACGTGCATCATCATCCAGATAGTGTGCCTCAATATCTTCTTCAGCATAGCCAGCACCTTCAAGCATATCAATTGCGGCATCCCACACTTCGGCCAAAGTGATTTCATACTTCGGACCCAAAAACGAAAGGCTACCGCGCCCCAAAACACTATGTATGTAAAACTCGAATAAGGTAGAGCTGATGTTGGCCTTGGTCACTTCATGAGATTCTTCGGCTGCTGTTTTTCGGCGATAGGTTCATCATGCTCTTTTTCAACTTCAGACGGTCGAGCTTTTAACATTTCAATTTCCAAGTTCTGCGAGCTGGTTTTTTCTCGCAATTGAGCATCGTCGGTTCGGTAGCTTTCTACAACTTTCTGCTGTGTTTCGAATTTAGCTTCAGCGTCTCTTTGTCCGGCATGAGCTTCTCTCACCTGTTTTTGAAGCACTTCTTCTTTTTGAGAGTAACAAGTGGAAGAAGTGGCAATCTCTTATTTGAGTTTCTTAATTTCCGCTTCAAGCTTCTCATTGTAAGCGGCGATGCTCTTCATCTCTGCATCATACTGGTCGAGAGTTTTCTGCCACTCGGATTTATCATTTTCCATAGTCAGCATGGCTTCGAGATTTGCACGGTTTACTCTTTGAAGCTCGTCAATAAGTTTTTGCCAACCAGACATTCTCTCAATATTGAGTTTGACGGCATCAAGAATTCGCAACATAGCTTGCTTGTCAATTGGGACCAAATCAAAATCAAAAACGCACTCCTTTCAAGCACCAGTGCGGAAACCGGCTTTGAAGAGTTGTCGGTCCAACTTGATACGGGAGCCTACTGATGATCGTTTGAATATCATCTCTTTGAAGGGCAGGAGAGCTGGGAGGGATTTCCAAAGAGATGGGAGCAGCAGGCTTTTCAAAAATTGCATACTCCGGCCTTTCGCTAAGCTTGGCCCGTTTACTTGGATCTTCAGCGATGTGACTTTTCCCTTGTCATCATGAGATTTTCTTTTGTTGGAATCATCACCTCTCTGGGAAGAATCATGTCGCTCATCCCTTCTCCCATAGCGCTCTTCGTAAGCCCGCCTCTCGCGAGCTTTTCTTACGGCTCTTTCTTCGTCGGTCTCCTTAGGGGTAGGAAGATACCGCTTTGGATCATAAGAGTCGCGTCTTCCATAACGCTGAAAATCATCATAATAAGAGCCGCTACGCTCCATTGGAAAACCTGAAAATGAAGAAGAGACAAGTTCAAAAATCTTCAACTCAAAGAAGTTAAGTGCACAATTCTGTTAAAATCCTAAGTGTGTGTGGTGTGTGAACTACGTGCGTCAAACTACAAACCACTCTTCAGCTTAAGAGTTATTTCTTGGGTTGATGGAGTTGTTTGCAAAGCTGATGTCGCTTCAACTGCTGGAGAAGCAAGTTTAGAAGTGGTAGAATCATCCTTGAAGAGTTCACCGTCATGCCTAGCGGGACTCTTTCTCTCAGCTCCTCCATCATCAGCCTTCCCGGAATGTTGAGAAGCTTCCTCTTCTTCGCTAACCGGGGGAAGTGCAAATTTGCCAAATGACCCCGCAACATCAACGGAAGCATAACATTTCACAAATGAAGCCTCGATGGTAGGTTCCTTCGGTGTAAGTTCTCCGGCGGAAACTGGGGCATCTGGAGTTTCTGCTTGAGAACCAGGAGTATCATGAAGCTGGGTAGATCGGAAAGAATGCAAAAGTCTGAATTGATGCAAAATTCGTCGTTCAACAAAAATTTGATGCTTCTCTCCTCAACTTCCATATCACTTAGTCTTTCAAAAGTCAGCTTATGGCTTGGATCTTTAGAAGGAGGAGGAAGTGCTGTAAAAGTAAAGAATGAAGTTATCATTTAACAACTCGAATTTTGGAAAGTTCAGAAATGGAAAGAACGGAGATAGGCAAGCTTACTTCCTACTCTCCAAATGCTGTAAAATCCTGGGGGGCAACGGACGAAGAAAAATTGGTTCAGAAACCCGAGGGCGCTTTTGGGAAGATCGATGATCAATTTACGGTTCCTTGCGCTTCTCACGAGTATTTTAGAGGGGTGATCTTTATTATTTGCAAATGTGCATAAATAACAAATTTCTTCAAAGCTTGGAAGACGATCGAGTGTTCTCCTGAACAGTACACATAGTCCCATCAAAATGGCGTTAAAGGGAGGAATAGTTCCACTCAAGCACATCTGACGGTTAAATGCGATGAAACCAAAAGGTAGCCTGTCAACAGTATTGTTTACCCCAGGAAGCAAAGCGTCTGCCTCAGTAATACCAAACTGAATGCATAGTTGGTTGAACACCCGTTGATTCAGAGTAGTTGGATCCGGGGAATCATCCAAGGGATTAGCTATTGGGAAGACCACTCCAGCTTGCTCTACTATCTCTTCTTGAGAAGTCATTCTACACAAGGAACTGGATATTCAAATATGAAGGTGCACGTTTTCTAAATGTGTGAAGTGTTGTGCCAAACTAATAAAATGACAAGCAGATCTGACTAAAATTAAACTAATAGGCATTTGTCGATTATAAAGTTTCAGGGCTTATTATTTTAGGTCCAAGTACAAGTGCAGTGTTGATGCAAACAGATCATCTTTAGTTGATTAATTTCGCTTTGCATTAATACTTCATTTGAATTTATTGATTCATAGCACTTCATTCGTATAACCTCTTTAAGTTGATTATTCTTTATCGACTAACTTGTCATTCGATGTGGGCAGTCAATGGCAGTATATTCGCCCTAGTTTTCTGCAAATGTTGTATTTAACAGGTTGTTAGCATTAAAAGTTAATATAATCTGTAAAGAAGTGCAACAAGTTCAGGCAGTTTATCTCAACAGTTCAAGTTAAAAATTCAGTTAAATGCTGTCCAATTTTTACAAGTGGTCAAGCTCAAACGACATGGCGTAGGTCGAAGATTCTTAAAGTTGCATTGTTCAAGTCAAAAAGTTCAGCAGTATCATGTTTCCATCAGTTAAAAGTTATGACACAGGTTAAAGCTTCAGGTCAAAGCAGTGCGAATCAGGCTAAGTCCTAGGTCGCTCGCGATATAAAAAGTTAGCTCGAAAACGATTTAACTCGCTAAGAGTTAAGTCGCAAAGGGTAATGCCATGAGAAGTTAGGCCGCAAAGGTTGTTAGGTCGGCCAAATCTGTTAGGTCGTGAAGGTCTTTAGGTCGCTCAGATTCACTAGGTCATTTATGAAGTAACGCAGCGCTCTCAAGCTATCTGCCAACAAAACCGCTATGCCTTGCTCTCCAATTCCACTTTGCCACGCATCCACCAACCATTGCGTCGCTCGAAGCATCATGACTAAACCTAAAAATCCATTAACCCGATTAATCACGAATCTCTTTCTCTCCTTAAACCGCCTAAAGCCTCGTCTTCCCCTTTGAATCTCCAGAACCATTACTAAACCTCTCGAATTCAAAGCACTTACTAGCTTCGAGGCAATCGCCAGCAATTCAACAAAAAAATGAAGAAACATGTGTGCTTTTTACAGCGGGATACCAAAGATAGTATGGAGAAAATTATGGGGAATCGATGGTAAACATAGCAAATGGATGCTCGAAATTACCTAAATTCACTGATTGGAGTTGACGATTGGGACGAAAAAGGGCAAATTTTTGCAAGCTCTGGTGTATCAATAGCGGCAGTGGAAAACAGTTCAGTGAGGAAGGAGAAGCGAGCTAATGAATTATATAGGGGGGAGTGAAGAAGGCGTATCGGTTGTAAGTTAATTAGCTCGTTAGGTCGCCCACGACCTAGAGCAAGTATATCGAAGCACACGACCTATGGCACAGGCGTGTACTTTGAGGGGCAAGTGTTAATATCGTTCTGTTTCACGACCTAACAACCTAATATAGGAAGCGGCCTAACGACCTAATATAGGAAGCGACCTAACGACCTAGCAGTACATTGCTAGAGAAAGACACAGCGGCTTAACGACCTAAAAGATTCCAAAGATTCGACAGATTAGCGACCCAGCGACCTAGCGACCTAAATAAACCGAGACAATTCCTTATGCCGCAACTTCTTATGCCTCTCCATTAGGTTGCTCGCGACATAAGCCGACCGAGCCAACTCCTTATGCCAGAACTTCCTATGCCGCTTCTCCCTAAGTCGCTGCGACCTACTACCCCGCTCAGATTGACCAAGTGCAACAAGGCTAAGCCGTAGAACGTATCCCTTAGGTCGCTAGCGACCTATGACCTACGCTTAGGTCGTTCTCGACCTACAACTTAGCCAGGATTTTCCCTATAAATACTCCACCTACTCCAACTGAGAGAGGACTTTTAGCTCATTTCTGGAACGCCCATACTCTGATGATTTCCCGACTCATTCGACACTTCAAACACGAAAGGCACTTCAATGAACTTCAAGAAGAGATCTGATACATTCAACATGAATTTGAAGTATTCTCCTACATCGGAGTTCTAGCTATTTGTCTAAGTGGTGTTGTAATCGGAGATTGTTGTATAATTTGTAATTGAATCAGCAATAAAGGAGATTAAAGTGGACGTAGGCTTAACTTGAAACCGAACCACTATAAAACTGTTGTCTCTTTATTGTTTTTTGTGACTTTTCTACTTACTTCTAATTCTCGTATTGACGGGTGGTGCTTTCACTTTATCACTACTTACATCGGGGTGTTAGCGTTTAATTTTAGCGTTAACACTTCTCATCTCTCACAACAATAGGAATTAGCTTTCTTACTATAGTTAAATTCAGTTCTACTATTAAGTCATCTAGCACAGTCGGTGCAATGTTGTCTCCGGGTCTGTGACACTTTCTATGATGAGAAACATGGAAAACATTATGGACTCCTGTCATACTGCTCGGTAACTCAACTCTACATGCGAGCTTTCCGATCCTCTCAATAATAGGAAAAGATCCAACGAATCTAGGTGCTAACTTTTTCGATCTTCCAAATCTGATCACACTCTTCACCGGTGACAATTTGACGAAAACCAGGTCTCGAATGGAAAAATCTAGTTCTTTCCATCTCTTATCTGCATAACTCTTTTGCTTAGACTGAGACTCCTTTATTTTAGCTCGAATTACCTAGATCTTTTTTGTAGCTTCTCTAATCAAATCTGGACCAAGAACCAACCTATCCTCGGTTTCCAACCAAAACAAACGGGAGATTTGCATGGCCTTCCGTATAAAACTTCAAACGGTGCCATCCAAATACTAGTCTGATAACTATTGTTATACGAGTACTCGACTAAATGCAGATGGTCTTCCCATGATCCTCTAAAATCTAGAACACAAGCTCTTAACAAATCTTCCAAGATTTTGTTAACTCTTTCCGTTTGCCCATCTATCTACGGATGGTAAGCGGTACTCATCTTGAGGTTGGTTCTCAAAACTTCATGTAAACTCTTTCAGAACTCGCTAATGAATAAGGAATCTCTGTCACTGACTATACTACTAGGAATTCCGTGTAGTTTAACCATATTCTTCATAAACAACTTTGCCAAAACAGGTGCCATTCTGGTTGACTTAACTGAAATGAAATGGGCACCCTTGGTTAGTATGTCCACCATGACCCATATATTATCATTTACCCTACTCGACCTTGGCAACCCATCAATAAAATCCATAGAAATAGAATACCACTTCCATACTGGAATATCCAACGGTTGAAGGAACCCACTTGGCTTCTGGTGTTTGGCCTTTGCCTATTGGAAAATCAAGCATTGCTTTACCCATAAACCGATATCTCGCTTCATACATTTCTAGAGGAAACTTCTCTTCATATCCTGATTCATCTTAGTACCTTCTGGACGAATAGAGAACTTCGAACGATGGCATTACTCCAAGACTTCTTTCATTATGTTTCCTATACTCAGAACACATAATCTTCCTTTCTTTCTCAACCTCCCATTCTGGTCAAGGATGAAATCTTTCAATTCATCGCTCTCGGTTCCATATGTTAACTTCCTAATCCGTTCAGCTAACGCTGGATCCTCCAACTGTTTAGAAGCAATCTTTTTGATCATCATGGGTCAAACTTCCAAACAAGATAACATTACGGTTTCTCCGCTAAACCCTTCCTTAGATCTCCACTGCACTTTGTAATCTGCTAGTCCCTCTAAATCTTCCCACTCAACAATCGCCAACACTGAATTCTGATGTTTCTTGCTAAGTGCATCTGCAACCTTGTTGCCTTTCCCCGTGTTACTCAATCCCAAAATCATGAGCGGCAATAAACTCTAACCACCTCTGCTATCTCATGTTCAACTCCTTTTGAGAGAACATATACTTCAATGACTTATGATCTGTATATAACTCAAACCTCTCTCCTAAAAGGCAATGTCTCTACACCTTCAATGCAAAAATCACTACAGCCAATTCCAAATCATGTGTCGGATACCTAACCTAATGCAGTCTAAGTTATCTAGAAGCATAGGCAATCACTTTACCTTTCTGCATCAGCACAACTCCTAATCCCATTCCAGACGCATCTATATAAACCACTAAACCATGATTCCCTTTCGAAACAACTAACATAGGTGCATGGGTCAATAAGTGTTTCAAACTCTGGAATGCTTCCTCACACTTACCGATCCACACAAACTTCACATCCTTTCTCGTTAGCTTGATCATCGATGCCGCTATCCACAAAGAATCCTTAATGAACCTCCGATAATAACCAACCGACCCAAGGAAACTCTTTATCTTCGTCACCATCTCTAGTTTCTTCCAACTATTCACCACTTCAATCTTAGTCGGATCTACTGACAACTCTTTCTCTAAGACTACATGACCCAAAAACTTCACTTCCTTCTTCCAGAAATGACACTTTGAAAAATTCGTCTTCAGCTGATGCTGGCTTAGCATCTCAAGCACCACTCCAAGATGAACTTCATGCCCTTTTCATCCATAGAGTATATCAACATATCATCTATGAAAACCAATACGTACCTATCCAAGTGCCCTTGGAAAACTCGGTTCACCAAATCCACAAAGAAAGCGGGTGCATTAGTCAATCCGACCGACATAACTAACCATTTGTATGACCCATATTTGGTCCAAAAGATTGTCAAAAGTGTACTATCCTCTGCTACTCTGAGCTGATGGAAACCTATCGCAAAATCCAATTGTGAAAATATCTTGGCTCCACTTAACTGGTCGAACAAATCGTTAATCCTCGGAAATGGATATTGACTCTTTATCGTCCCCTCATTCAACTTACGACAATCGATAAATAGCCTCAACGATCCGTCTGATTTCTTAGCCCACTGCGGCTACTCCCTAAGGCAAACTATTCGGCCCGATAAAACTCTTGTCTTCTAAATCCACCAACTACACCTTTAACTCCCCCATCTCTATAGGAGTCATCCTGCTTGGCGGCTTACTCACTAGTTCTGCTCCTGGAACCAAATCTATTCGAAACTCAATGGCTCGTTTCGGTGGCAACCCTACTATAGGCTCGAAAACATCTGTGAATTCTCTAACTATGAAAACTCGACTCAACTCATCTTCTAATTCCATAACACCCGACAAAGCATACATCTCACCGCTAGAACCTTCTACGGCATAAACTATCATGTCGCTACAATTGGGGCGTGTAAGAGATATTTTCCTATCTTGGCAAAATATCCTAGCAATCGTACTTACTTAACCAATCCATCCAAAGAATAATCTCGAAACCCATAAAATCAAACACATGCAAACTGCAAACAAAAGAATGACCTAACAGGACAAATTGTAACTGGTTACATCTCAACCCTAGATTTGCAAACCCTCATATTGGCTTTGCAACACATAAGGAAGTAACTAAATATATGGGTTCTAGGTTAAGCTTATCTATTAAACATCTAAATATAAAAGAATGCGATACACTAGTATCAAATAGAATGCTAATAGACATACCATGAATCTGAAGCGTACCTCCCAATACTGTCTTTCCTTTCTCCTAAGCTGTTGGCTTCAAAGTAGCGGGCTCCAATGCATATACTTGTCCTTTTCATCCTTAGCGGGCTCCTCACATTGGTTCCTATAATGGCCAATCTAGTCACACTGAAGCACCTAACATTCTTCTTTCCGGCTACCTCCTTTGCCTCTCTAGCATGACACTCACTAGCAAAGTGCCCCTTCTTGTCGCACTTGAAGCAAACAATCTCAGACTTTCCTTTCTTAGCTACTCCACCCTTCTGAGCTCCATTCTTAGAAAAGAACTTCCTATTCTGATTCTGCCTAACCTGGACCTCCTTAACCTTACTCTTCTCTAGAGAATCAAGAATCGCCTTATGCCTTAAGGCCACCTCCACTACAAAATCAAAAGGACCTCTAATATGATTAGTTTGGATAATATAATTATGGTCGGCTGCTTAAAGATATTGTATGTAAGATTATGTACTTTATCAGGTAGCTTATGGCTTGTATGGGAAGACATGTTGTTGTGCATAAAGATTTTGTTGTATGAAAAGTACGTTTGCAGATAGATATTTAGTTTTTGAATGAAGATATTTGTTTTATAAATATTTGTGTTCTTGCTTCATTTTATCATATAAATATTTGTGTTCTTGCTTCATTTTATCATATACTTTGCTCTTAAATTTTATTATGTATTTTGTACTTTTATACTTGTTTGTAGTTACATTTTTATTTCTTATTTGTATTTTTACTATCCACATTTAAGTTACATTCCATAAATTTACTTACTCATTTTTATACTTGTATTTTAGCTAAAAAATATCTAAATGATATTCATATGCTCATTTATTTATATTTATATTTTATATTTTGATTATCAATATTTACATTATACTCTTAAGTTTAACTTATATTTAATACTTATTTTTATATTTATTTCCAATTATAATTTATTCAAATTATATACATAAGTTTGACTCATATTTTACATTTATATTTTATATTACTAGAATTTGATTTTAAATTTTAAACATCATCATCTATAGATATTTCTATCAAATGTTAACAAAAGAAAGTATTTTAATTTGATGGTATAAGATAAATATTATAAAGAGATTTATTTAAATTCAAACATTATTGTTCATATGTATATCTACCAAAGCTAAACAAAGTAACGTATTTTAATTTAATTATATAAGACAAATTTTATTATAAATATTATTAAGAGATTTAGTTTTAAATGTTCCAAATCAATCTCCCTTTCTTAAAATACAATTTAAATAAATAAATTGGCAGTATTCCCAAATCATAATCATCTTAATATGATCAATTTACATTTTATTTAAATTAGATTAAACATTTATTAAAATAAACGGGACCAAAAATCCAGGGTTGTTACAGGCTTAGCGACTTAAGCTTCAAGCGGCATAAGATGATAACACAGCTTCAGCGACATAAGCAAATATACAACCTAGCGACATAAGTTGAGCGACATAAGAATAGGAATGACTTAAGCTTCTGGAGCGACATACGGAAACAATGCGGCATAAGGTTGAGCGACTTAAAAAGGAGCGACTTAAGAAGATAGCGGTATAAGTTGCGGTTGGTATAACTCGCTAGGTCGTTGCATCATCCTTCACTGCATAACTCGCATAACTCGTTTGGTCGCTCAGGTGACTCGGGCGTGGTGTTTGGTCGCTCGCATAACTCGTTAGGTCGCTCAGGCGACTCAAGGCATGGTGTTAGGTCGCTCATGCGACTCAAGGCAAGGTGTGTTGCATCATCATCCGCTGGTTGAAAAGAATTCGTCCTCGAATTCTGTAATGACCTGTAAATTTCGATAATTAAACTGGTTAATTTAATAAGATTTTTGTAATTAAATTTGAGAATAAAAAAAATCTTTATAATTTATAATGAAGTGAGTGTTTAAAATGAAATGAAAATAAAAGGGATATAGTAACGGTTGTAAGTTACTATTTGATTGGTCTATTAATGTAGTTTTAACTGTTACATTTGGGTATTAAATTGAATATATGCAAATAAACGTATGGTAATGGAGTGAATTCAACATTATATAAGCAATTCTGATAATTAGTGGAAATAATAAACTTGAGTGTAATATAAAATTAGTGACAACATTTATGCAAGTCACCTTTTTATTTAGGGCTGCTAAATTCAGAGTAGGAAGTCAATTATATTTAAATGTAGGTAAATGTTCATTTATGTGAGATAGGACTGTAACTGTAATGTGTGAATGTAAATGAAATGACATAAATGGAAATTTATATTTTATTCATAAGATGAAATAAAGGAATGAAACCAAGTTGAATAAATTGATTTAGGTTTTATTTATGATAAATGTATATATTTGGGAAATTTAATATAATTGAAAATAACAAGTTATTACAAAAGAAAGATGAAAATTGGAATATATATTTTTGTAAGGAAAGATAAACAAATAATAACTAGGTTTATAAAGTGATAACAGATTTAATAAAAGAGTAGGATTAAAGCATGGTAGTTATTGAAAAGTAATTAATTGAAATTTGGATGAATTGGGAATTTTTTTATGTATTAGTATAAAAACCAATTTTAATATTACCCATAAGAGGATAAGTTAATAGTCGATTCAATAACATGATTTAGAAATCAAATATATGGATTTATTGGGAATTTAAAACTTATATTTTTTTTTTGATAAAATACAGCGTTTTACACGCAATAAATTTTTCTACTTTTATTACATATTATATATATATATATATATGTTCTTATTATTTTATTTCATATATCCACCTCTATTTTATCTTTCTATTTTTATTTTTGACAGTCATGTTTATTTATTAGATTTTTGCTAGTTTATATCTTTTATTTATGGTTTGGAAGAAACTAAAAGGGTATGCGTTATATTGTCTTAATTGCTTGCCTTTTTAATTGCCTACTCTTTATTTCTTTTTATTTATAAAACCTTGAAATTTAATATAAATTTTAACTTGATTTAATCATTTCCTAAAAGTCTAAAATAAAATTGGAAGTTTTGAAATTTTTACTTTGTTAAAAGACAACTCCAATTGGAATTTTAACAAAAATGATATGTATATTTTAAATACGAAGAATGTAAACAAGTTAAAATTTTAGTTAAGTAATAACTTTGTAAAATTCAGTGTTTTACAGACTGTTAAATTTCGCATTTAAAAAGGGTACGCATTGTAATGGTATAAGTAATGTATAAGCGTATAAATTAAAAATGTTACTTTTGCATAAATTTTGGGTGTATTGTATTGCGTCAGTTTGGCGTATTTTAAAATGCATACTGCAATATCTATATGGATTAATAAATCGGTTAGTAGATTTTTATAGCAAAACGTTACTTTTTCCACAGCTTTCATTGGTTTTAAATTGGCGTAAAATCTTCTAATTTCACTTAGCCTATATAAAGAAAGAAACGCACACAATCATTAATTGAAGAAAAAGTTTAAAATGAACCAATCTATTAATCACTTGCCTTTTTTTCACTATAAATTTCACTCATCCCTCTTTATCAACGCATGGAAATTTCAAATTTTCTAGTTGACGTTTCTTTCTTGTCTGCATTTATTTCTTACCCAGATTTCGAAATTTTCTGTATATGTATACATCTTTTAGCCTAACAAATTTTTTTCACGCAACCTTTAATATGCAATGAAACATTTTTTCGGTTAACAATTAAATTCAGTCGCCATTCTTTCTACGCAATTAAGTGGAAATTTTGTCGTTCCTGAAGAAATTTAATTCTTGCCTCTTTTCTTTCCTATAATTAAGCGCGTAAATTTAGGCACGTTCGTTTTCTCTTACTTCCTAAATATTTTCCATATTCCCTTCATCTAAATACTGGAAACATGCATCTCATTTGTAGCTCTGGGAATAAACGTTTAATGGAAGCAACTTATCCCTTACCTGTGAGAACAAAATTTCTAAATCTCTAAAGAAATAAATCATGCAGCTTCCTATTTTTATAACACGTTCAAACAAAAAGGATAAAATAAACGCATTCAATATTATTTGAAAATATTATTCCATAATCTAATCTTAACTACCCATTTCTTTTGTTTTAATTTCGTAGCCATTTGCATTCAGTTGATAAAAATCAATATTTATATTCTTCCTATCTATTTGCTCATCTAAATCAATGCAAGTTTCTCTTGAAATAGTATCTTGGATCAATCAAATTTCTTTTGCGCATTTATTTTTTTTCAACCGTTACTTGAAATGTACGCACTCTTAAAAATGCAAGAAGTCATTTCTTTTAACGTTGAATTTCAAATGCAAAGATTTTCTGCCTTTTTCTTTCACGCATTTAATTTTTCTCCTTACTTGAAATCTTGCTCATCCTTAAAATCAACGTGACCTTCCCCTATATTTATACAACACACGTTCAAAACAATTTTTACATCACCTGGAGAGCTTCACCTTCTTTTCTTGCATGCGTGTGTTGAAGGTACGCATCTGTCTTTTATTTTATTTTATTTCTACTTCTCATGCTTTTCACGTTGCATACTTTTCTCCTTCACCTCGTTCCACCATGCTCGACTACTCCACCTCTCAAGTATGTTATTGCCATCCCTGATAAGTATGCATCTCCTTTCCTCCTGATCTTGCCATGCATGTCCAATAATATAGGGAATCAAGCCTAGTTTCTTTCTTTTGCATGCTGTAGAACATATTAGCCTGCGTCCCTGTAGCTGTGGCCACGTGAAATTGAATAAGGGTGTCACTTTTGAATAATATGTTAACAAACAAAATAAATATCTTTCATTTTTGCATCACTGAAGAAGAAACCATATACGCCTGTAGTTTTGGTGGACATGTGAATTTGCATGCGTGAGCCACTTTGAAGATTTTAACAAATGGGAGTGTGTAATGGAGACAAACTTGAAAAATGATTTGTGATTTATTAGTTGCGTGCGAAACAAATCACACGACCTTGTCATTTCATAAGTGCATGCATACATTTTTTCAAAGTATTTTTTTTTTATGAAAATCTAATAACGTTTTGTTTCAAGACTCAGCCTATTTGATTTAACAAAGCATTTTTTTTTCAAAGATTTTTCCACAAAGCATGTAAATAACAAATTTGGAAAGGGAAGAGGATTGGAGATGTTGAACAAATTGAGTGATGGAGTGGTCAAGCTGCGGGTGTCAAAAATCTTTTAATTTATAAATCTCGTTCCGGTTGTTATTAAATTTTGCTTTGATCGCATCATAATCGCGTTTATTTTTCGTTTATTTTTCAAGTTCGTAATTGAGGTGTCACATCTGTTGGATTTATCGTGCCTCTGTTCATTTCTTTCGGGATAGATACCGTTGTTTGATTTGAATCTTCAGCAGCGGAAAGGTGAATATTTCTCACCAGACAAACATACCTATATATCTGTGAATTTATCACAAGCGTAATTGTAATTTATTTTATTAAATTTTATCTGCCTGTGATATAAGCGTATGATGTTAAACCCCATTATTAATTGACACATCATCAGTTATTTATTTATGTTAATATTATTGCAGTTATACTATTTAATGTCTATTTACTGTTAATCACTACAAGTTCCCTGTAAATTTGAGATCGTTATAGGCTGAAATGATAGGCCTGAACGATAAAATTTTTCATTTATTTATTTAATTGTTTAATTATTTATTTTTAACTTGGGATTGCGGGTTTGAAATGATAGAACCCGGGTTTTTGTAAAATTGCGGATTGAAATGATATATATCCGTATCACTTGACCTAGGCTAGAAAACTATATACAGACCCATGGTTTATATAATATTTTATGAAATGTTTTAAAAATATTTTAAATAGAAAGTTTATGATATTCTGGCTTAAATGTATTTAAAGGATTTTTATAAAATTTATAATGATTTTTGAATAAGTCAAAATGTTAAATAAATAAATGTTTAAGTAAAATTTTTGGAATATAACTTATTTTGGGAAATTCTGAAATTTTATTAAAAGTGAGTTTTAGTTAAGAAAATAATTGATAATAAGTTATATTTGGGAATTTAAAATTTGATTGTTAAGTTAATAATTTATTACAGCACTTAAATGCTGTCTTTTATAAATGAACTGTTTTGACTAACAGACTTTTGGTGGCATTTCATAAATGCTACGGAAACTGAATTTTCGGATTGTTTAAAATAAATGGAAATAATCTTTGGGGAAAAAGGCTTAAATTTTGGAATGTAATATGTAATTAATAAAAAAATAAGGAATTGAATTTAAATGGTTTTAAATGAAAGAATTTGACTTTTAAATGTGAGTTGAAAGGCAAATTAATTCCTAAATAAATTGAATAGATTTAAATCGTATTTTATAGTAAATAAAATGACTGATGTTTAAATAAAAGATGGTTGAAATGATATTATGGTATTGAAATGTATCTGAAACTTATTTTGATTTTTAAAGTATAAATATCATTTCTAAAAGTTGTAACCACGGGTTATAATAACGTTTGGTTGTTAAAAAGACCGGGATCGGATATCTGGCATACTCTCTGTCGATAACGAAAACCACTTTAACAACTGTGTACGTGGTGGAGATTGCAGAATGAAGTAGGATGGTGGTGACGTTTCCTTTGAGGTAAATATGTGGACCCGACTCCCGTCAGTTGGCATAAGGTGGCTAAAACAGGAGCGATTGACGGATTAATGAGGTAGCACCTCTGATGGGACGCACTTCTTCGTATGCCATTCTATTACTTTTGTGATTGTTTTGGTGCGCACCTTTGATTTGGGAGTGTTGTTCGAGGTGGGCGGCAGCTGCGCGCTGCGCGTTTCCATCGGTCCGGAAGCGTAATTGGTATATCTACCCTAGCATTGCCTAGTTGTGCCGTGTCACCTACCCTAGCGCGCCTTCTACGAGTTTCTATTTGTGTCGTACCTATGGAGTATCCTCTGGTAGCCTCCCGATCAGAAGGTATTACGGTACTGTATAAACTATTGGCATTATTTGTGTTAAGGGCTATATGGGTAACCCCTTAACGCTATTTAAAAGTAAGTTTATTTTACTAATAGACACTATTATAATAGCGAAGTATTACTACATAGTAAATAGTTTAACGGATCCTTAGAGGATGGGCGGTCCCAAGCATCCTTTAAGTTATTTGCTCTATATTACAGTACACTTGAATTAGCTTACACTATATAAGTATGTATGTCCTGACTCGAGTGATTATGTTTTATTTTACGCTCGGGTCAGCCTGAGTTGCAGTTCAGTTTTCATCCCGGAGCTAGGATTTCTGTAGATCACTTTCAAGCTGCTGGCAAACTTCCTTTCCAGTTCTTTATCTAAAATTTTGAAATCGAGACTAGTGGACATTTGGATTGTTTACTGATGATTTAAAACTATATTTGGATTAAAGACTATGTAAATTTTATTTGATTGAGACTATTTATAGTGGCTTCATGAACCACTAAGTATTTTTAAATTCCGCTGCGAGTATTCTGATTCTGTGTTTGTTATTTTGTGATTAATTATTTACTGTATATTTTGAGATTTGCCAAATTTTATTTACAACGCGGTATTTTGAACAATCCAAGTCCGACATGTGCGGATGCGAATGGTTGAAAATATCGTGTCGTTACAAATTCACACTTTCCTCTTTTTCGACATGCTTATTCAAATGATATGGAATCAAGTGTTTGACGTTGAAAATGTCAGCAGTATGGATATGATCCGACAATCTCAACTGATAAGCATTCTCATTAATCTTCTTAACAATCTCCAAAGGACCAATCTTTCTAGCAGCTATCTTGTTGTAAGCACCAATAGAGAATCGATCCTTAGTCAATACTGCATATACAAAATCTGCTTCTTTGAATTCAACATGTCATCGTTTGATATCTGCGGATTGCTTTTATTTCTCGTTCTCCTTAAGCAATCGTTCCTGCACAACCTTGTGGCAATCTTGCAACTCATTCACCAAATCACTAGCTCGTTTGATCACTCCTTTCTGCTGTGGTACTATAGATAAATCCAATGGTCCCTTCGGAATTGTTAAATAAACCACCTGGAATGGACTGAAACCAGTGCTACGGTTAACTGCATGGTTGTGTGCAAACTCAGCTTGACACAGCTTGAAATCCAAACTCTTCAAATTATCATTCACGAGGCATCTCAATATATTACCCAGGGATCTATTCACAACTTCTATCTGTCCATCCGTTTGTGGATGATAAGCACTACTGAATCTCAGCTTTGTCTCCACCATTTTCCATAGACTCATCGAAAAATGACTCAGAAAACGAGTGTCTCTATCTGATACAGTAGATACACGCAACCCATGAAGATGATAGATCTCTCTGAAGTATAACTGTGCGACATTAACTGCATCTGCCATCTTCTTGCATGCGATAAATTGTACCATTTTTGAAAAACGATCAACCACCACGTAGATAGAATAATTGCCACGTTGCGTTCTCGGCAAACCCAATACAAAGTCCATATTAACATCCACCCATGGTTTAGTAGGTATAGGCAACGACACATATAAACCTGCATTTGTTACGGTTTCCTTTGACACTTGAAAAAAATTGCACCTCTGAACAAATCTTTCAACCTCCTTCCTCATTGACGGCCAAAAATAAAACTTTGAGATCAACTGCATAGTACGGTCGCGACCCACGTGTCCTTCTTCATGTAATTCCTTGACAATTTTCATTCGTAGACTGCAATCTGGAATACACAACTGATTTCCCTTGAAAAGAAAACCTTCAACCAGCATATATCCATCCATGCTTCCCTGCTTGACTTTGTCTAGGATTTCGGAAAAATATGAATCTGAAGTAAGAAAATCTAGAAGTAAGTCAAAACCCATCACCTTTACTCGCTTGGTTGTTAGTAAATTCTCCCTCCGACTCAATGCATCTGCGACGCGATTAGCTACTCCGGACTTGTGTTTTCCGACGAATATAAATTGCTGCAAATAAGCTATCCACGATGCATGCCTAGCTGCAATTTTATTCTGCCCTTGTAAATGTATCAATGCTTCATGATCCGTATACAAAACAAATTCTTTGTGGAACAAGTAATGTCTCCAATGCTTCACAGCCTGCACAATAGCATAAAACTCCACATCATAAGTATTGTATCTCATCTTTGCTCTAGAAAGTTTTTCACTGAAATAGGCAATTGGTCGACCCTTCTGACTCAACACTCCTCTGATTCCAACTTTAGATGCATCCGTATGTAACTCAAATAGTAACTGAAAATTTGGCAACACTAGAATCAGTGCTGAGGTTAAAACTTCCTTGATTTGTTCAAAAGCTAATCCTGCCTCTTCCGTCCATGAAAACTTCTTTCCTTTCATACAATCAGCAACAGGAGCCATCACACTACTAAAGTGTGGTATAAATCTTCAATAAAATAAAGCTAACCCATGGAAACTTCTGACTTCGGTTATAATTTTGGGTTGTAGCCAATTTCTGATTGCGGCTACTTTACTTTAGTCCACTTGTATCCCTTCCTCAGACACAACATAACCCAGAAATAAAACACTTGGTGTCATGAACACGCATTTCTTCGTCGCTGCATAGAACTGTTCTTGACGAAGAATAGTTAACACCTTTAGCAAGTGTTGAATGTGCTCTTCTGTGCTTGCACTATATATCAAGATATCATCAAAGTAGACTACCACAAACTTCTCGATGTAAGGTCTGAAAATTTGATTCATCGCCCTCATAAATGTACTTGGTGCATTAGATAGCCAAACGGCATAACCAGCCATTCATATAATCCTTCCCCAGTCTTGAATGTTGTCTTCTATTCATCACCTGGTCTTATGCGAATCTGATGATAACCACTCTTAAGATCGATCTTCGAAAAAATTACAGACCCACTGAGCTGATCCAATAGATCATCAAGCCTTGGCATAGGAAATCTGTATCTGACCGTTATTTTTTTGAATGCCCTACTATCTGTACACATTCTCCATGAACCATCTTTCTTGGGTACAAACAAAGCTGGTACAACACAAGGATTGAGACTTTCCCGAACACGCCTTGCTGAAGTAACTCCTCAACCTCTCCTCAACTCTTCATGCTCTTTTGGACTCATACGATAATGTGGCCTATGCGGTAAAACAACACCTGGAACTAGATCAATTTGATGTTGTATATCCCTCAGCGGCGGTAATTCCTTGGGTAATTCTATAGGAAAGACATCTTCAAATTCATTCAACACCGGTCTAACTTCCGTAGGAACTTCACGATCTTCACTTGTTTCATACCCAATCAACGTAAACAATTCAGCACTATCTTTCACCTCTTTAACAAATTTCGAAGATAATAAACTAGTTGATTCCACCTTCTTTTCTGACTTGCTTTCACTTTGTTTACGCTTCTTAGGACCTAAGGTAATTTGTGTCCCTTCGAACATGAAACTGTAGCTGTTGGTGCGACCATTATGTTGTACAGCTCTATCATATTGCTATGGTCTTCCCAATAGTAAATGACACATATCCATATCTACAACATCACACCATATATCATCTTTGTACTTCTTCCCAATAGAAAATGTAACAAATGCTTGTCTTCCCTTTGTCACTTCTCCTCCTTTCTTCAGCCATGCTAGTTTATAAGGCCTAGAGTGTTTTTCAGTCTTCAACCCAAACTTCATGACGGCTTCTTCAGAAATAATGTTATCGCAGCTTCCCGCATCAATAACAAATCGACAAACTTTTCCAAGGATATTACATGTAGTGTGAACATCCGCAAATCCATACTCCTTGAATATACACTAATCTCCATAGATTAACTCAAGATGAACAGAAATACGAATTCTCAATGTTTAAGAAATAGAAAGAACAAGAAAAAGACAGAAGAAGAGAGAATACGATAGAAAATAGAGAGAAAAGAAAATAAATAGAACGGAACCGGAAAGAAAACAACAGAACAATTACAGAATCTCACAATCGCAGCGGAACAACATATAATAGATAAATGAATAATCTTTAAACAAAGAACCATATCAGTTATTACATTACATTACATTTCATTACATCATCATCAGAGTGTACAACAACAAACAACATCAAACAGTGCAGCGGAAAAAGAAATACTATATGCTAATAATACGCCATGCCATCCAGCTTGCCTCCAGCAACTCCTGAATTCCATAATATCCTGATAAACCTTAACTCTTGACTGCCCATGTGGAAATTTGTGGGCACCCAGAGTTTAGGAAGGAAAATAATAAACTCCGAGTCAGTCATGTGACTGGTGTGAGAACTCAAAATAGTTTATTTATCTTTAAAATCAAAATAGAGGAATATTTTTAAAGTCAATTCGCAATGCTTTTAAAATGAGACTACCATAAGGCCTCCCGCACGCACACACAATGCAAACGCAGAATCAGAGGAGATTTCTCCTTATGATAGTCAAAGATGCTTGATACGCATTAAAAAGAACATTTGATATTATTACTAGTGCATAGTGTAGAGAAAACATTTCAAAAGTAGAATATTAATCTTAGCCAGCATAAACATTCCGAACTATGCCTACTATAGCTACCATCCAAACAGTGGGGCGCCACCATAAGTGAATGATAGGTTCTACAACTAATACCGTACAAGATCGTATTGTTTCTTTGAATTTCCAACGAATGGTCAGGCCAAGGAACTTCCCATTGCCACATGAGAACGCCTCTGGAAGGACGTCCCCGAGAACCAAACCGGATCTCTGCCAACACAAGGCCGGTTTACCCCTAACTGGGTAACAACAGACACGAGTATGCCATCCCCCGGTCCTTTAGGACCATTAACCGAGCGCTCGTCATCAACATCACACAATCATAAATAAAGTGTATCAACATGAGTAAGTATGTAGGCTACATACCATGATACCACCTTTTTCCAGAAGGAAATGCACACACCCTAAAGGGAGCTACCCCTCATAACCTCGCTGCATCTGTCCTGTTTTGACCATTCCGAGGTATGAGGCTCGACGAAGTCACGTCCACAAAGTCATGCTTTATACAAAAGCCATGCTTTGGGTCAACAAATGATCATAGAAATGATCACAAAGATAAACGATCAAAAAAATGATCCTATCAAAAATGATCAACACAATGATCATTTCACAGCAACACTCAGCATGTCACATTACCAAATTGGGAATATATCGCTGATAACCTTCAACTACATAACCTCTAAGCTCGTACGTCTCAGAGAAGGGTGTTAAGCTAAGAGAATAAATTCTCCGCCACCAACAGAAATATATTTGAAAGAAATCAGCTTTATATCTCAATTTGTAATGTCAGACATACAATCCATACAAGTCTGTTCCGGGCTCGAACAGAACCGAAGGCACTTACAAAGAAGTCCTTGCAATCCGGATAATCTCTAATCACGTCCGGACTTCCCATCACATAGGGGGTCTCTATACCGTAGCTACTCGGTGCAAAGACAATCGACGAGTTGTCCTTTCGCTTTCAAAAATATCCGGTCTTCAACGCAGGTCATCAATGCTATCCATTACGTCGTATCACTATTCGGAATGGGTAATCCGAATAACGAGCGCAATAATTTAAAAATAAGTGTGGCATTCAAATCCAAGCAAATCACAACAAATACCCATTCAAAGGTAAATATTGATAGTCGGTTATTGAACTATCAATGTATATGCACAACATCACCAGATTCCAAATAATTTTCCAAATTATTTATTTTCCAAAAATATCTTTACTAGATATATAATTTTCACACTTCAAAAATAAATCAATATTTATTTTTTTAAACAAATTCCACTTTCTTTTATAAATTCCTTAGTGAATTTATATTTCACAATATCTATGAATATACGATTTCAATTATTCATTTTCACTTTATCTTCAAAAAGATAAATTCTCAAAATATTCACTTTATATTGGAGAACATTTCCATACTTATTTATTAAGTAATTCACAAGTCCATTTATTTTCAACACTTGGAAAATATTCAATATACTTAAATCAAGATTAAGTATATATTTCATTCTTTAAGGAAATCATTCTCTTAAACATATTTATTTGGGCCAAAACGAATGTTACGTAAAACATCGTTACGGCGTCCCAAAATCACTAGTATAGGGATTCGAAATTAAAATAGATATATAAATCCCAATACTATACAAAACATTTCCTTTCGGAAATCATTTACTATAACAACAGTGTTATAGTCCACCATTCCCTTTTATTTCTCGAAAACGTCTATTTCAACAATAAATGTTGAAATCTATGGTTTCGAATCTTAACACGTTTTGAAAACATCGTTAGATCGTTTTAATTCTATTTAAAACATCACATTCAAAACAATTTCTTTAACATATTATTCACTATTCAAAAACGTGAATATACTACGTCAACAAATTTCATCATTTCTATTCATTTTATTTTAAAGGATTATTCACTGTCTAAAACGTGAATATAACTCCTTTAATATGCTATAGCAAATTACTTATCAAAATAAGTTGTTTTGCAGATTTATAAAACAATGTTTATAAATTCTATTTCTATTTATTTTATATCAACTCCTTTCTATAAATCTCCTCCTTTATTAACTTGTTCCAATTTATAACTCAATTATAAACCAAAGGTTCATATTATAAGTTAAATGCTTATAAAATGATTATTTTACAAAATCGTTCTTTTAAAGACTTTCCAAATTATAAATCTTGTAACTTATAAGATTCATTTATTTAACCAAATCTATTCTTCAAATAACTTTACAAATTTTATAAACCTACTGCTTATAAAATTCCATTTATAACTTCACCGTTTAAAATTCTATAAATTTCATTCATTTATGAAATTCATTCACAATTCATTCTAACACTTATAAAAACTCGTTTTATAATTCAAATATTTTAATTTATAAATTATCGATTTATAAATCTTTTATATAAATCAATTTGTATTATTATTATTTCAAAACGTCTTCAAAGTCCTTTATAATTTCATCATTTTGATTTATAAAATAATCAAATTTTATAAATCCTATATTTAAACTTTTTATAATAAATTCAAAAATCCCAATTTAAGCTATTTTATAAAATCATTAACCCCATATTTTCAAAAATCAACTTTTAACTATTTTTCTCAAAAATCATAATTTTTATAACATTAAAAATTATAACGTTATTTATTTAAAATGGATCAACTCCAAAAATATTTTATAACGTATACTTTCAAAAATCACTTTAAAAATCATTTTAAAATTTCAAAATTGGTCCAATGGTGCTACATACCAAATAGTCAATCACCACAACAACGATATCGTATATCGTATATGATAATCAACGAATATCAAAATTTCCATAATCAAATAAATACTGTTGAGGAATCCAGTTGGATCCCACCAACCTGTTTTCCTACATCCAAAGATGTTAGCACAATACCAATTCCGTTCCAGTACG
Source organism: Allium cepa (assembly GCA_030765085.1). Classification (NCBI taxonomy): domain Eukaryota; kingdom Viridiplantae; phylum Streptophyta; class Magnoliopsida; order Asparagales; family Amaryllidaceae; genus Allium; species Allium cepa. The sequence continues at coordinate 815,122,721 of CM060931.1, forward strand.
AAATTATCACGGTATATGGGATTTAAAATATTATCCGCTTAATAGACGGCGCAATAGGGTCTCATCCGCTATACAATGCGGGAAATCAACAACTGCAATATATACATATGCCAATATATATATATATTGCTATTATATATAATACCAATTTCACTGTTTATGAAATATTCGCGGTATATGTTTTTAATAAATAACATCCGCTTACTAACGACGCATAATGTCTATTTTAACAATCAATAGATAACAATCATCATTCAAACATGCATTCAAATATTTTAAATATAACTATTTAAAATTAAAATCGAAACCGATTCGATTGAGTGAGAAGTTCTCACCTTGATTTCAATTTCGTTTTAACGATTTATTTTGAATAAAATTAAACGCGCGTTTAATTTTACCCGAAATTTCCACTAACTCCAAATGACTCCAATTCAATTCCATAGCGTAGTGCTCGTCCATATGATTCCAACGCTTCCTGTTTCGCGTGTTTTCGACCTCGTATGAAAAAGATATGGATTTTACAAGTTACACGATTTTATATTCACAATTTACAACATTTTTATTTCTATTTTTAAATCTACATCAATTACTGGCCGTAGATCTCACCCCCTCAACATCAGATCCGTGCGTGCTTTCTTCCATCTCTTCGTTTCTTCTACAGGTAACAAACGAAAGGCCGAACCCATATTGAGAATTTAGGGTTAATTTTCGCAACCCCATGCTTCACTTCCACGACGATCAACAAACACCACGTCGAAGCCCTCACTGTCGCGCATCACCACGCCCAGGCCGCACGCACTCGGTCCCCTCCTGACTTCGAAATTCGTGCCCGTTCGTGATGCGTTTATCACCAATTTGCCGTCAATCCACCAATCCTTTTGCAATCTTGACCGTTGAAATCGTAGAGCTCGCGAAGCTCTACAAGTTTGCAGTTGAAAGTTTCTGACGATTGTTGATGGATCTAGAGATTTGGAGAGAAGAACGTGGGTTGTTTTCGGCCATTGATTGTTGGTGGCGGCGGCTGTAGAGAATTAGGTTTTTTTTTTTATTTGTGAAGAGATGAGCTATTTATAGAAAATCGAACGAAACACTATTCATTTCGGAATTTCCAAACTCCGATTTACGCACGGTGACCAGCGTTTCTAGGGTTTATCCCGCGTTCCGGATACAATGGAACAGGTTTCGAAAGCTAATTCGATCATCTGTGCGATATATGGCAATAAACGTTCAATTTAAATTAAACCGATTTAAACGATTTTCTAGGCGTTTTAGCTTGCACCGGACAAACGATAAATCCAATTGACACCAAGTTTGAAACCATACAATAATATCACATTACGGATCCGATGAAACTTGTTTCATCGAAATCCGAGACTGTTTGAAAAATGGCTATTTTAACTCGCCAAATTAATATTAAAATAATTTCGATGCGTTTTGAGCTGCCACAATCAATTGATAACTCCGATTGCTACGAAATTTAAAATCCGATAATAACAAACTATTACGGATCCAATGGAACTAGTTTCGTCTAATTCTGAGACTGTTCAAAAATTGACTAATTTCACTAGTCGATTAAATATTAAAATATTCAATTTTCACAAATAAAGTTTTAATTCGATTTTAAAAGTTCTAAAATACCGCTCTAACTCCAATATGATAAAATAAAATTTTACAAATCATTTTCAATCATATTTTACCCAATTTTCTATTTTTTCTGTATTTTCACATATTAGATTATCGATTTAATTATCCAATTAAATCCAATTATTCGAAATAAAATTTATTCGACTTATAAATTTCACTTATAAATATTTAAAATTAATTAAATATTCAATTTTAATTAATAAAAATTCTGGGTCGTTACATGTAGACTGAAAGATATTGCTTCTCAGCCAACTAGAATCATTCTCATGCTTTGGCACTAAACAAGACCTTCTTATCATCAAAGTACACCCTTCGTCTCCTGACACAACTTCTTCATCTTCATCAAACTTTGATGGTTGAGAAAGCTTCCACATCTTCATACTCACATTCCTCTGCAACTAAGGTTCTCTTCTTTGGCTTTGTACATTCATTACTTTTGTAGCCAAACTCCTGACAATTATAGCACTTGATACTGTTATTGACCTTTGCTTTAGCGGCTTCATTGACAATTGGTTTATTGACTTCCTTGAAAACATTAGCACTGCTACTAGCACCCTTATTCTGGATGTTAGAACTTGTAAACACACCACCTCCTCGTCTCCCTTGTTTTTCCCAAGCTAGAGCTTTCTGATGTGCTTCAGCAACAGACATTGGATTGAACATATTCACCATGTCTTGAATTTGCATTCGTAACCCTCCAATATATCTAGCCATTAGCTGTTCCTCTATTTTCATAATATCATTCCTTGCAATCAATTGATAGAATTCATCTGCATAATCATTCACTGTCCTCGTCCCTTGTCTCAAATTCTGCAAACATTGATATATAAGAGGTTGACAATTGTACGGCAAGAAAGTTGCTTTCATCATCTTTCTCATCTTCTCCCAAGTGACAACTTTTGATTTTCCCATTCTCTTCCGATTTAGTTTAGTTTGCTGCCACTAAGCCATAGCTCTTCCCCTTAGCCTTGTAGCAACTAATTGGACTCTACAATTCTCAGGCACCTCCTTGAATTCCAAAATTTCTTCAACATTCGACAACCAATCAAGAAATTCTTCTGCTTTCATACCACCTTCGAATTCTGGAATTTCCATCCTCATACCTGACTTCCATTTACGATCATTTTTTGAATCAAGATATTGATTTTGCACTTGGCCTCGATTTCGATAATGAATACTACCTCCATCGCCATCCTCCTCCAAATCATATGTACTTCGATATTGATCCCGTCCATCTACATCTCTTCGACCATACATGTCCCTTCTACCCTGTCTTTCAACATCACGATAAGGTTCAATATCAAACCCATGTTGAGTTCTTCCCTCTTCATGTCGATACTCATGGCCGTCTCGCCTCATTGAAACTGAAGATTCTCTCCTATCTCGATAAGATTGGGGTGACATTCTCCTTTCTTCCGAAACCGATGGTAAAACCCTGTTTCCACTTTGGTTCAAAACTGGTGACGTTCTCCTTTGACTTTGATTCATGTCCTTCATCAATTTCTCCAATTTCTCAATATCCTCATTGAACTTTTTTTTGATACGCTGCTCCATATGTTCATCTTCTTGTCTTCTATACACATCCTCAACATTATGATAGCGATTAGCACGTCTCGAAGGCATGATCTTCAAACAATCTCGTTTCCTTTACTGATACTACTTTTGGCTCTAACTTTGGTTCAGCTCCGACCTAACTTTGCTTTAACTCGGCTCCGACTTAGCTCTTACTCGCTTTGACTTGACTCTACACGGCTATGATCTAGCTCGGCTTTAACTTAGCTTCAATTCGGCCTTTATCTTACTTAGCTCTGATATCAAAAAGTGACGCGGCGGATTTAACTTTGACGTGTTAATAATGTTTTGATACCAATTTGGCACAGCTTTCTTCCTCACGAAATGATTTCGTGTCAAATAACCTTGATAGAACGATAAATGCCCAATTCCTTTGATCGTGGCGATACCGGAATCTAGCTATCTCCAACCCGTTGACCTCGCAAGATACCGTGTTGAAAGATCTACAATTCGATCGTTGATCACTCGCAAGTGATACCGAGAATTGGCTTCTACTTCGTTGATTCGCGCACGAGTAACCCGAAGAAGGAGATCACACTCAACTTCAACAATGGTGGGAAAAGCTCACACAAATTTTATTCAAAATCAACTCCCTTTTACAATGGCATCACGCCTCTATTTATAGGGAATTACAATACATACAAGACTTCACAATACAACACAACAACATACGACATAAGGTACGTGCGACTTAACACAATCACACGACATACGACTTACAATACATGCAACTTAACACATTACACGACATACGACATAACAACACAATACAAATTACAACACTATGTGACATAACATCAGTGACATAACAGTACAACAATACAACATACGACTTACGAATCATGACATAAGAAGAAAGGTCGGCTTCAAGAACGTCTTAGCGGCATAAGATGATAACACAGCTTCAGCGACATAAGTAAATATGCGACCTAACGACATAAGTTGAGCGACATAAGAACAAGAACGACTTAAACTTCTGGAGCGACATAAGGAAACAATGCGGCATAAGGTTGAGCGGCTTAAAAAGGAGCGACTTAAGAAGATAGCGATATAAGTTGCAGTTGGTACAACTCGCTAAGTCGTTGCATCATCCTTCACTACATAACTCGCATAACTCGTTAGGTCGCTCTGGTTACTCAGGCATGGTGTTAGGTCGCTCGCATAACTCGTTAGGTCGCTCAAGCGACTCAAGGCATGGTGTTAGGTCGCTCACGCGACTCAAGGCAAAGTGTGCTGCATCAAGTTGCCACACACATGCACTCGTAAAATGCTCGATTGGCTGAAGATTTGATGAGAAAAAGAAGAGTTTTATTTACTGTAATATTTATGAACTTCTTAGTTAATGAAGTTCGTTATTTTATGTTATATTGAATGTAGAAGAAGCAAAGTGGTGATCACTCTTCCATCTCTAGAAGTGCAGTTTGGATCAAACCCCGCACTAGGAAAAATGGCGATCTAGTGAATATGACTACTGTAGATGCGATAGTAAGTTCATACTTCCAGTTTTTTTTTAAAAAGCAACGTAGGTAGTTATGTCATATGTGTGTGTGTTTGTATGTGTGCATATGCCTCAACAAATATGTCTTGTGTCCAATTGTTTTTAGCTTGTCACTGGTTTGTTTATAAAATTATAGCTTGCATGACTTTAGAAAGCTTGTTAATTTTGTTGCTATTAAAAAACCGATCAAGGACCAATATTCAATATTTTAAAAATATCAAAATGACAAAGAAGTAATACTTGTATTTTGTGAGCAAGTTATTAGAAAAATGGGGTAATGATACCAAATGAAGTGAATGTTATATTTTGAGCACTTCGAACGATAAAATTGGTATGTCTTCAACTAAAAAAGAACATAATAAAAACTTACATATGTTCTCAATAGATTTGTTGAAACATAACATTATTTATGCACTTTTTACAAAATTGGGATATTAGCTATTTTTAAAGATATTTGAACTAATTATTGGTTTGATATTTCCGATATATGAGTAAAAATGCAAATATACTGAAAACATACTGATGCTATTTTGAAAAGAAAATAACAACATTGTATTGCAGCCATAAATGGATAAGAAGGTTTTGATTCTTTCCTTCAAAACTTCTTCACTAAAATCGGCTTCTTTTATGATTCTGTAAAGTACAAGAATAGTACCATCTGCCAAACTTCCATTTCCTTGAAACAATTCTCATTAAAATACAACTAATCGATTCCTTGAAGTTAGAATATTCTCGACAACCTAATATTATTATCAACCGGTTAATCCGTTGCAATAAAAATTCAAAAATTCTCAAAATACCTACAGGTTTTAGTCAGTGATTAGTATCTTGTGTCCAGCATATATTTAATACACAATAGAAACCATACAAACATTTAGCCTCATTTGTGTCAATTTTATGTGTTGCATCGTCGCATATCATAGTACTAAAACTTATGTTTCTTCGGACAATTTAAGAAATAATTAAATAGTGTGAAAACTAACCAAACCAGTGCCATCCTTTACTTGTACTCTATATAGCTATTAAACCACTCTCCATAGACCCTTTTCCTTGTTTGTGGAAGCTAGATAAAGAAATATTATTTCTTTAAGAGAAAAATACTTTTCACGATCTTGCATATACTAATGAAGTGAAATAGTACATATACCTTTAGAAGACCAATTGTGTTTGATCTTTCTTACCATTGTCATTACTAAACAAACTAATGTAACTTTTCATACTTTCCCTTTTAACACTCATTGTGTTCCTTCATGAGTTTTATCCTTCTACATTTCATCTTCATCATCACCATCCTTATAATTGTAGAATATGCTTGAAATAAACGGCTTGTTCTTCAACCTGCAAAAAGAATAAAAATCAAGAAAAAGGTTGAAGAAAATTAAAAATATTCCCACACGGATTATTTCAAACAATGTGATTTTACAAAAGTTTTGATTTTTTAATTATCTCGTTATATACCAGTGATTTTTAATCATGAATTCTACATGGAAATGATTAAAGATATGAACTATGATTAATTTTGTAAACTGTGCTATGTGCTGATTATTTATATGATAATATATGGAGACAAAATCAATAAAAATTCGGCTGATGATTTTCTTCTATTGCGTTAACAAATACAAATGTTCGGTTGCTTCTATATATTCCATTAAAAAATACAAAGGTTTTTATGCCACCAGGTTGTCTTATATCTCTGTAGTGTTATGATAAAGATATCACGAAGTATAATTTATGTTCAAACTCATATTCATACATACAGTCAATGGAATATTATAAATTAATAGTATTTATTGAGTAATCATTTTCTGTATTTATGTAGTCGGTCATTTTATTACAAATGTAAAATTGCAGGTGGTACTATCTCATTATTATTTATGAAATTCAGGATGTTGACAATAGCTAAATTGTCTTTGGCATATTTTTATCAATACATTTAAGAAGTATGATTAAGTCACCAACGATTTTTGTGCATATCAAAGCATTATGCACAGCGCTGATAAAATAATGAAATAAATTGAACTAAATATATTAATAAAGATAGCATAAGGACTAATTAAGAAGGTATGTTGAGGAATCTATAACTAGCTAATAACGTAGTAGAAGCTCAAATAGAGCCTGAGATTGGTAGCTCTGCACTATAATATTTTTTTTCTGTGATTCCTATTAATGCATTTTTCTCTCAGGAGATACACATATACCATAGTTCTTTCAAAATGTTACTGTAATAAGATATTGTCATTCATCCAAATTGTACGCATTTTACCAATATTTATAAAGTTAGATACGTTGCCTTTTTTCTAAAGGATCATAATCCTTGCATATATCTTACATGTAATCTTCATTACTACAAATATAACCTGCTTACATGTTAAAATGTTATACATTATTATTTGTGTAACAACCCAGAATTTGATCGATTTCTATATAGATATTCAATTATATTTTTAAATAATATATAAATGAATTTTTATTAACAAATAAAACTATTTTAAATAATTACTGATGATGATAAAATCATTTTCAAAATTTGTTTACTAATATTTATAGCTCATAAAGAAACAGAAAATGTGACCGGAAATTGTTTTCTCAAATATTGGTTAAAAGTTATTTAATATGTCATAGCACTATTATAAACACTTATACACACATTAAAAACTATTATAAACATGATGAATACATGTGTATATGAATGTATATAATTCACTTTAAAAATGTATATATATAAGAATAAGAGAAAGTAATTTATAAAGAAAAGTACACACACCCACGTAAAACTAACATTTTCAACTCAAAGTACATGAGGTATGACATGAATGTGCAAGATAGAGGTGGGTACAAGGTGAGGACGAAAATGATGGAGGGGAGGAGTGGAGGTGCATGCATACATATATATTTAAATATAAGCACTTATACATTTTTAATTATTTTCCTAAGCCTATATATACCCCTTAGCTTTCATGTTCTCATTCTTACAATCCTCCTCCTCATCAAAATTTCTATGAGCTTGAATAAAACATTCATGGCTTCTCTTCATAAATTCCAAAAATAAGAAAAATCATTTCTTTTGCTGAAAGTCTCCTCTTTAGTTCATTAGAACACTTCTACAAGCCATTCTGCACCTCCTCTTCCATAATACAAACAACGAAAACCACCTAGTCCACATGGCCGAGCCCAAACGCTACATAGCTAAGCCCAAACAAAGCCCACATGACCAAGCCTATTTAGGATGTTCAAGCATCCAAAGTTTCAAATTTTGCAATATCCTAGGTTGTTTCAAAGTTTAAAAAAAGTTCGCCTTGAATTAGTAAAGTTTTGGTGATTAAAACTCTTGTTTTCGGAAAGAAAAATATTCTGATTTTGATGAACTACATGTTCTGGAATTATAGCGTTGATTGTGTTGAAATACATGTTGTTTTGATGGCATATGATTATAAGTTTGTGTTAGATCTTAGATTTGTGATTTAGAAGTCAAATGATATGTTTGGATATAGATATGTGAATGGTTGACTAAGATATTGTAACAACCCGATATTTTCAGCCATTCGCGTCCGCACATTTCGGACTTGAATTGCTCAAAATACCGCGTCGTAAATAAATTTGGAGCAAATGAAATACAATCACAGAATCACAGACACGAAAATATCAGAATAACTCGCAGCGGAAATAAGATACATAGTAGTTCATGAAGCTACTACGGCAGAGTCTCAAACCAAATACATATTACAGTCTGAAAACAACATAATAGAAATCCCAAATGCATAGAAGTTCACTAATACATGAGATAAACTAGAACAGCAGAAACATAGAGTAGATATAAATGTAGATAAGCAGAAACTCCAGCAAAGACCAGCTCCAGAAAGAGAATCCAAAGCTGTGAATACTCAGGCTGACACGAGCGTAAATTAAAACACAAAACACTCGAGTCAGGACAATATCTACTTATATAATGTAAACCAACTCAAGTGAACTGTAGTAGAATTACACAATAACTTAAAGGATGCTTGGGATTGCCCATCCTTTAAGAATCGGTTAAACTATAAATTAAATACATCCCGTGGTTAAAATTTCAAAATGGTATTTTATACTTCAAAATCAAATATCATTTCAAAACTCAATATCATTCAAAATCCATTTCAAAATATCAAAAATATAATATCTTCCAAACCACATTCATTTTTATTTAATTTAAATACCATTACAAAACACATTTCAAAATAGTTTATATTTCAAAACAAATTACTTCATTTTAAATCATAAAATGAAGTTATTATATTTAATAATTAAATTATTAAATTTACAAAATTTTAGTCTTTCAAAATTCATTTATCCACTTAATTTATTAAAACAGATGAAAATTCAACTTTCGCAGCATTTAGAAATTGCTACAGAAAGTTACATTCAAAACGGTTCAATTTAACAAAAGATAGCATAAAAAAATGCTGTGGTAGGGTTACATTAGTTTCAAATAAAACTTAGTTAAATTCAACAATTATAACATTTACAAAAATGCTATGATAGCCTTTAATTAAACTTAGCCATTTGGTTCATTATTATCAACTACAGTATTTACAAATGTTGTGTTATCATTTACATTAGAATTAATAGCATTTCTGAAATGCAGTTAATTAACTTCAAATATTCAGTATAATTTCACAAATAATTATATTTTTATTTAAATAATTTTTAACTTATAAAATCATATAATTTCACTTTTAAAACAATCATTCAAATACCCTTATATTCATGATTTTATAAAGTTAAATCTCCATTCAAAAATCAAAATTTAATAATAATTCACTTATTAAATTCCAACATAAAATTTCAAATTCATTAAATTAAATTTAACTTAACACTTAAGTTTAAAATTTTCAAATATAACTTAATTTCATTTTTATTTACTTAACTTAAAATTCACCTTTAAGCCAAATTCACAAATTTCCAATTTTAGTTATATTTCAAAATTTCAACCTAAATATTCATTTACTTCACATTTAACTTTATTCAAAAATCATTAATGTATTACAAAATCGTTTTAAATCCATTTGTTTCAAAATATCATAAATTTATCATATTTTCATATTTAGTTTAAATTCCATTTATCACCAAATTATAATTTCCAAAATAACTTAAATTTCAGATATCTAACTTTACACTTTATTTATTTCACTTATAAATTTTCAGAAAATCAATAATGCTTTACAAAAATCATTTTTAATCAAATCTAATCAAAAAATTATAATATTTACATTTCTAAAATATTTTAAAAAGTTTTAGCAAAACATATTTTAACAACGGGTCTGTATTTCATTTTCTAGCCTAGGTAAAGTGATACGGGTAATATATCATTTCAACCCGTAATTTACAAAGAAAACCCGGATTTGATCATTTCAAACCCGCAATCCCGAGTAAAAGAAAATAATTGAAAATCATTCAGGCCTATCATTTCAGCCCATAACGATTTTCCCCTATTCTAAAGTCCGTTCGGGTATGTATCATTTCAACCCATAGTGATTCTAGTCTACAGGGAACTTGTAGTGTGATAAACTGACGAAAGTAATAGAATAGCATGAAATAACAGTAACATATGATATAACAGGTGTAAATACAGGTGTTAACATCATATGAATATGATATAGCAGTTATAACAGGATGATATGCATTTACAGATTCAGATGATGTCAGTTTATCACTACATAAGTACATATTAGTCTGGTGAGAATTTACTCACTGTTTTGAGCTGATGACACAACTACGAATTGCACAACGGGATCTACACAAGCACAAAAGCACGATACAGATACGAAATGGAGGAGCCAAGGATTAATTCCCTTGAATACAAATCAAACAAACAATATAACAATTATAAGGTTTCAGACCAAAAATACGATAAACGATGCTAGAAATAACTTCATAAAACAAAGCTGAAATGCTTTGCACATACTTCCGACATGTCATAGGCTCAGCTAGAGGTAGAGTACAGCTCTAAGACAATGATTTAGGGTCAGGTCTGGGTTGCTAAGGTCGTCCTAACATGAGTTTGAGTGATGGTGTAAACGTGGGTGAAGGCAAGAACACAAAATCATGAATACATATAGGTTTTGGGCCATGAATTGGGCTCGGCCAAGGCCCTAGGTGTCATGGCCAGAGGAGTGGGGTCCACTGTGGTGGTGTGGCCGTGGGTGCTGGAGGTGCTGGAGGTGGTGGTGGTGGAGTAAGGGCGGCCATGGTTGGTGGAAGTGGTGGATGTGGAAGCTAGTGCTCGGCTAGGTCAATATGAAGGGTGTTTTGAAACTTTTGCGGATATGCATCACCAAGGGGGTTCATGGCTTGGGTGGCTGGTGAGGAGGAGGTGCTGATGGTGTGTCATCAGGTGGTGGAGGCGGCTAGGTGGCATGGTTGAACCTACACGAGGTGAAGCAAGTGCAAAATCAAACTAGAAGAATCAACATAAGTGAACAAAAGAAGATAAAAGGAAATAGAATTTTACCGAACTTCTCAACCAAGAGGAGGCCGAAATTTTTTTCAGGAAGGAGGAAAAAGATGTACGTGAATGAAGAATGGAGGTAGGCAGCTAAATTATGTGAGTAGTTATGGCTAATTGATAGCAAAAGTAAGTTAAAATGTGAAAAGGTGGGAAAATCAAAAGCCATAGGAAACAAAAGGTCACAAACTCTTTCAATTTACCTTTTATTATTTATATAAATTTATGTAGCTGAAATAATAATATCAAATATGATTTCGAATTTTTTAAAAAATATACAAATATATATAATATTTATCAATTATGTAAAGTAAAATTGAGGAAAATAGTTAAAACAGTGAACTAGACTAGCAAAATTTGAAGTTAAATGAAATAATTTTTAGAAATTCATATAAGCTTGTAAAGTATTTTTAAACATAAATAATAACATAAAATACAAATATATTCACAAAATAAATATTTAAAATTTAATTTAAATATAAAATTTTAATGCAGAAAATAGCAGAAAATGGGAAAACAGCCCTTAAAAATAGGAAATCAACGCAGTAATTTTTAGAAAAATTCTATTATTATTTTAAAAATATTTAGAGATGATTTGTTCACAAATAAAACAAATAGGAAATAAACACAGTAAATTTTGGAAAAATTATATTATCATTTTAAAAATGTTTAGAAATGATATCACGCAAATAAAAAAATTTAAAATAATTTCAAAATGAAATAAGGTCAAATTTAAATATATAGTCAAAATCTAGGGTTGTTACACTCTTCTCCACTCAAATCTTTTCGCCTCGAAAAGGAAGGAAGCAGAGAAACAACAAGAAAGAGCAATAGGTTGGAATACATCCCCAAAAGAAGGTAGGGAAAAAAAGATAGCTAGGAGGTAAAGCAGGTTGAAAGACAAGGATGAACCATTATTTGAACCATTATACATTTCAACTTAATATTATTTTTTTAGTATGATGAATAGTCATTTGATTCAAATCTGATGGTTCAAAGTAAACAATATTAAAACATTTTAAATTTTTAGAAGGGAAAATAACTGATCAAAATATTCTTTATATAATACTTTATCGAAATACTTTTACAACTCGATGTCTTAACAAGTTTATCCTCGTTCCTGTAGATTCTGGTAGTCCGTTGATTAAGGGCAAAGCTAGACTTCTCCGGGTACTTAGTAGACTTGTTTCAACACCCAGTGAAAATACTAGAAAACTCTTTTTAAAAAAGATATGGAAAGTACAATCCAAACAAATCAACCAAACCAAAACAGTTGTCTAACCATGGATCGCAGATACACAATGGTTACGCCTAGATCCCCCAGGAAATAATCCGTATCCGTAAGCTTTCTCAGCCCTGCGAGTTACGCCATGATGACGAGTAGAATGCAGGATACACAATGGTTACGCCTGGATCCCCCAAGAAACAATCCGTACCCCTAGGCCAGCTCAGCCAGGCATTTGCGCTACTAATGCGACCTACATAGAGTGCAGGACACAAATGGTTATGCTTGGATCCCCCAGGAAACAATCCGTACCCCTAGGCCAGCTCAGCTAGGCAGTTGCGCTATGCAGTCGCGATTATAAGACCATGGAGATCGCCATGGAATTCGATGGACACTCGAGTATCATATCCGGAAAACCCAAATCAAAAAGAGAGAATAATATCGATAGAATGAATCCATAGTGTGGCCACAAAGCGGATATCAAGCAGAATGCACTTTCATATCTTTACTTCGAAAATATGTATCATATAGTACCTTTCAAATCATTTCAAATATCATACTTATATAAAGTCCATTATATGTAAGGTTTCATTTTCAAGTCAAATTCTTTCCAAAATCAATAATATAACAAATCATACTTATATTGATTTCGATTATATAAGATTTCAATTTACAAGTTGAGTACCTTTACAAATAAATCGTTTTCAAATCACTTCATACTTATACAAATCAATTTTATATAAGTTCGATAACTCCCAAATCACATATTTAGTAAATCAAGGTTCTCAATTTTAATTCATTTCAATATCAATTCTACTTCAAAATCATATATGATTTCACCAAATTATTTCTTTCAAATTACATAAATTTAGTTTCAAAGTTACTCAAACGATAGATTTAGAAAATAATCCAAATTTCTAAATCAACAAAATTTAGGTCAAAAATAAATTCATTTCCATTTCAAACATGTATTCACTTCAAAAATCATAATACTTTCAAAGTTATAAATCTTTCGGAACCAAATACTTGAAATCATTTCACTTAGAAAATCATAACATTTTGAAATCATACATTTGAAATCATAAAACATGCCCTTAATTCTTTACATTTCAATTTTTTTTCAATTAAACCAAAATCTAAAATTTCCAATTTTAATTCAATTCAAACCATCAGTTTCAATTCAATTTAGTTTTCCAACAAAACCATTTCAAATATTATTAATTTCAAATATAGATTTGATTTACAAAATAAACTATTTAATCTTAAATATGTTTCAAGGCTTAAATATACCATATGTCAAAACTAAATTTCATAATTTCATATATCTCAAATTTTACTTCTTTATTACTTAGTGTTGAAATATTTATTTCATAAATCCATTATTTTTAAATAAACTCAAATTACAGGTAAACCAAATATCCTTTCATACTAATACAAGCTTCAATTATTGATTTATCAAAATCAATGGTTTTCAAAATCATTTTATACTTACGTAAAGTTTATCTTATATAAGGATCAAAATTTTCAAAAAAATAAATTTCGCTGCATGAAAAGCCATATGGGATTGAACATCTTTGCTTACTAAAAGATTTTTAATTAAGAATAGTTTTGTATATAAAATAATTTTTATGAAAAATAGAATAAAACTGTTAGTTTAAGAAAAAGAAAAATAGTTTTGAAAAATAGTTTTAAATTTGACAGTGGTTTTTCATAAAAGAAAAAATTCCAATTAAATTACAAAGATATCTAACCCAACAACTTTCAATTTCAGCGTCAAGTATACCAATGATATTAGGATATAAGATGTACATATGTCATCTTTTCGCAACATTACATTCGATCGCTCACTCGATCACACAAGTTCGCTTTTGAACTAGTATTGTCCATTCGACTTCCCTAATGCGGACTTCGATATGGTTTCTCGACTAGAAGCCATCAGTCTGCTTGCATAGCCATATACTATGATAGAGAATTTTAGAATCAAGCCTAAAATCCATATCAAATGTTCGCCATGAAGGCTCAAATGAAAAATCCTAACACGAAATGGTGTAATTCACCTCGAACTTGTGTACTCAAACTTGGATCTAATTAATTATGCGAATAAAACAACATACATACAACTTATGTATCTATTCCAACTTGTTAAATAAATAGTTTTATAAATATGTTACTAAGTTAAAACATTTAAAACCAAAATTTTCTCAAACATTTAAAGACTAATTTTTTTTATCCAAAACATTTCAAAACTAAATTTCATATTAGTATAATTCAAAATAGTCTTATTTATTTACTTGACAAAACAGTTTCAATTTATACAAATCATATGATTTCATACTTGAAACATACAAACTAAACTTATATTCTTTATCAAATACCTTATACCTTTCAAAATTTCTTAGCTTTGAAAAGTTAAAGTTGATTTGGAAGTGCTCGAACCTTCAAAATAGTTGAAGAAATCATATTTTCAATCCAAGAGTTGGAAGTCAACAACAAATCAGTAAATAAAATTTCAAAAGATAGGTTTGAAATTCGAAACTCGGGGACTGAACGCCGGCTTACTTTAAATCATTTCAAATATACATATATCTTTCGAATATTAAACCATACTTCGAAATCAGAAATCAAAATTTGTTTCATAAAATCACTCGCATAGCAAAGCTACTAGAGTGGCCTCTTCCCCACTCAGAAACTCGAAAATCAATGTCAATGATGCATGCATTCATCACCGAAATTATTTTCCAGCGACATAAGTGTGTTCTGGACTTCAATTAACTTTGAAAAACTTCTTTGAAATTCCTTCAAAATCATTGGAATTCGTTCGAATACATTTTAAGCATTTCTTCTTTGAAAAAAAAATCTTTAAATCATATTATTATTATATTTTTCCAAAATCTTAAAGCCGATTTCAAAGCACCGAAATTCGATTCCTCGAAATTCAAATTCAAAACCCTTTAGTTATAAATCATTTTTATATAAATCAAGTTCTTATAAATTTCAAAATTTCAAATCCTTTCAAAGCTTCCAATTTTCATTTTAAAAGGTATAAAATCCTTATCGGAAACATTTCACTTTTTATATACAAAATATGGTCATCCTTAATAATTTCGATGTATGCACAATTTCAAAATACAACCAAACATAAATTTCCAAAGGATGATTCAAGGAAGGATTTCAAACAAACAAAGATTCAAAATTAGAGGAACTCTAATCAAATAGAATTCTAGTTCGAAGATAAATTCGAACGAAAATGAGATAATTTAATTATCGAACAGAAGATGGATAAGCCTATAAAAATCGCGGGCAACCTTAACCGGTCAACCTTGACTTCCGAAATATAACCAATTTGGAAATCTGAGGCAAATCGACATTCGACCGCCAGATATAGGATCCAGATAGAGCAGGAGATAAATAGCATCGACATCCGAGGGTACAGAAATCTCCGGTGAATCGATGCCAATTATAAAGGAATTTCACCCCTTTACAAATCATTCAAAGATTTACAGAATCACCGCTCTTTAGAGAGGTCATTCCAAAGTAGGGTTACGGAATGCCCAAAATCAACAGGGTAAAAATAGGGAAGATAAGACTGGATTTCAGAACAAGTGGGAGCGTTACACAGTTCAAGGAATCCTAATCGATAAGAATCCTAACCAAGAGATTTCTAACAAGGTGGATATAGAAGTAATAAAGTTCAGAAAATCTTGATTCCAAAATAAGAAAATTTTTATACCAAAATAATCTTTGAAAATACTTTAAAAATCATTTGGAAATCATTTTATACTTCGAAAATACGTTCTCTCACAAAGAAATGATTCTGAGATTGATTTCACTCATTCTAGGGTATTTCTACCCTATCTCTAATGAGTTTTTGCTCCGCAGGCTAAGGTTTGCCTAAAACCAAAGCTCTGATACCAACTGTAACAACTCGATATTTTCAGCCATTCGCATCCGCACATGTCGGACTTGAATTGCTCAAAATACCGCATCGTAAGTAAATTTGGAGCAAATGAAATACAATCACAGAATCACAGACGCAGAAATATCAGAATAACTCACAGCGGAAATAAGATACATGGTAGTTCATGAAGCTACTACGGCAGAGTCTCAAACCAAATACATATTACAGTCTGAAAACAACATAATAGAAATCCCAAATACATAGAAGTTCACTAACACATGAGATAAACAAGAACAGCTGAAACAGAGAGTAGATATAAATGTAGATAAGCAGAAACTCCAGCAAAGACCAGCTCCAGAAAGAGAATCCAAAGCTGTGAATACTCAGGCTGACCCGAGCGTAAAGTAAAACACAAAACACTCGAGTCAGGACAATATATTCTTATATAATGTAAACCAACTCAAGTGAACTGTAGTAGAAGTACACAATAACTTAAAGGATGCTTGGGATCGCCCATCCTTCAAGAATCAGTTAAACTATGAATTAAATACATCCTGTGGTTAAAATTTCAAACTGGTATTTTATACTTCAAAATCAAATATCATTTCAAAATTCAATATCATTCAAAATCCATTTCAAAATATCAAAAATATAATATCTTCCAAACCACATTCATTTTTATTTAATTTAAATACCATTACGAAACACATTTCAAAATAGTTTATATTTCAAAACAAATTACTTCATTTTAAATCATAAAATGAAGTTATTACATTTAATAATTAAATTATTAAATTTACAAAATTTTATTCTTTCAAAATTCATTTATCCACTTAATTTATTAAAACAGATGAAAATTCAACTTTCGCAGCATTTAGAAATTGTTACAGAAAGTTACATTCAAAACAGTTCGATTTAACAAAAATAGCATAAAAAATGCTATGATAGGGTTACATTAGTTTCAAATAAAACTTAGTTAAATTCAACAATTATAACATTTACAAAAATGCTATGATAGCCTTTAATTAAACTTAGCCATTTGGTTCATTATTATCAACTACAGCATTTACAAATGCTGTGTTATCATTTACATTAGAATTAATAGCATTTCTGAAATGCAGTTAATTAACTTCAAATATTCAGTATAATTTCACAAATAATTATATTTTTATTTAAATAATTTTTAACTTATAAAATCATATAATTTCACTTTTAAAACAATCATTCAAATACCCTTATATTCATGATTTTATAAAGTTAAATTTCCATTCAAAAATCAAAATTTAATAATAATTCACTTATTAAATTCCAACATAAAATTTCAAATTCAATGAATAAAATTTAACTTAACACTTAAGTTTAAAATTTTCAAATATAACTCAATTTCATTTTTATTTATTTAACTCAAAATTCACCTTTAAGCCAAATTTACAAATTTACAATTTTAGTTATATTTCAAAATTTCAACCTAAATATTCGTTCACTTCACATTTAACTTTATTCAAAAATAATTAATGTATTACAAAATAATTTTTAATTCATTTGATTCAAAATATCATAAATTTATCATATTTTCATATTTAATTTAAATTCCATTTATCACCAAATTATAATTTCCAAAATAACTTACATTTCAGATTTCTAATTTTACCCTTTATTTATTTCACTTATAAATTTTCAGAAAATCAATAATGCTTTACAAAAATAATTTTTAATCAAATCTAATCAAAATATTATAATATTTACATTTCTAAAATATTTTAAATTTTTTTAGAAAAACATATTTTAACAACGGGTCTGTATTTCATTTTCTAGCCTAGGTAAAGTGATACGGGTAATATATCATTTTAACCCGTAATTTACAAAGAAAACCCGGATTTGATCATTTCAAATCCGCAATCCCAAGTAAAAGAAAATAATTGAAAATCATTCAGGCATAACATTTTAGCCCATAAAGATTTCCACCTATTCTAAAGTCCATTCGGGTATGTATCATTTCAACCCATAGTGATTCTAGTCTACAAGGAACTTGCAGTGTGATAAACTGATGAAAGTAACAGAATAACATGAAATAACAGTAACATATGATATAACAGGTGTGAATATAGGTGTGAACATCATATGAATATGATATAGCAGTTATAACAGGATGATATGCATTTACAGATTCAGGTGATGTCAGTTTATCACTACATAAGTACATATTAGTCTAGTGAGAATTTACTCACTGTTTTGAGCTGATGACACAACGACGAAATGCACAACGGGATCTACACAAGCACAAAAGCACAATACAGATACGAAATGGAGGAGCCAAGGATTAATTCCCTTGAATACAAATCAAACAAACAATATAACAATTATAAGGTTTCAGACCAAAAATACGATAAACGATGCTAGAAATAACTTCATAAAACAAAGCTGAAATGCTTTGCACTTGCTTCCGACATCTCATAGGCTCGGCCAGAGGTAGAGTACAGGTCTAAGACAATGATTTATGGTCAGGTCTGGGTTGCTAAGGTCGGCCTAACATGAGTTTGAGTGATGGTGTAAAGGTGGGTGAAGGCAAGAACACAAAATCATGCATACACATGGGTTTTGGGCCATGAATTGTGCTCGGCCAAGGCCATAGGTGTCACGGCCAGAGGAGTGGGGTCCACTATGGTGGTGTTGCCGTGGGTGCTGGAGGTGGTGGCGGTGGAGTAGGGGCGGCCATGGTTGGTGGAAGTAGTGGATGTGGAAGCTCGTGCTCGGCTAGGTCAATATGAAGGGTGTTTTGAAACTTTTGCGGATATGCATCACCAAGGGGGTTCATGGCTTGGGTGGCTGGTGAGGAGGAGGTGCTGGTGGTGTGTTATCAAGTGGTGGAGGCGGCTAGGCAGCAAGGTGGCATGGTTGAACCTACATGAGGTGAAGCAAGTGCAAAATCAAACTAGAAAAATCAACATAAGTGAACAAAAGAAGATAAAAGGAAATAGAATTTTACAAAACTTCTCAATCAAGAGGAGGCCGAATTTTTTTTCAGAAAGGAGGAAAAAGATGTACGTGAATGAAGAATGGAGGTAGGCAGCTGAATTATGTGAGTAGTTATGGCTAATTGATGGCAAAAGTAAGTTAAAATGTGAAAAGGTGGGAAAATCAAAAGCCATAGGAAACAAAAGGTCACAAACCCTTTCAATTTACCTTTTATTATTTATATAAATTTATGTAGCTGAAATAATAATAATATCAGACAATATTTCTAAATTTTTAACAAATATACAAATATATATAATATTTATCAATTATGTAAAGTAAAATTATGGAAAATAGTTAAAATAGTGAACTGGACTAGCAAAATTTGAAGTTAAATGAAATAATTTTTAGAAAATTCATATAAGCTTGTAAATTATTTTTAAACATAAATAATAACATAAAATACAAATATATTCGCAAAATAAATATTTAAAATTTAATTTAATTATAAAATTTTAATGCAGAAAATAGCAGAAAATGGGAAAACAACCCTTAAAAATAGGAAATCAACACGGTAATTTTTGAAAAAATTCTATTATTATTTTAAAAATATTTATAGATGAATTTTTCACAAATAAAACAAATTTAAAATAAAATAAAGAAATTTAAAATGATGAAAATGGCAGAAAATTAGAAAACAGCCTTTAAAAATAGGAAATAAATACAGTAAATTTTGGAAAAATTATATTATCATTTTAAAAATGTTTAGAAATGATATCACACAAATAAAAAAATTAAAATAATTTCAAAATGAAATAAAGTCAAATATAAGTATATACTCAAAATCTAGGGTTGTTACAAATATGATGGTAGTATGTTTATGAAACAAAATTATATGTATGTGATATAAATGTTATGAAGTTAGCATCTTGAAAAGTGTAGAGGACTTGAGATCTGATTTAAAAACAAAAGCTTGTTTTTTCAGTTTTGGATTTGTAAATGTTTTCCAAGTTTATCACCTTTTGTTTAAGTTTTCAAAAACACTTACATTTGTGTTTCAAACATGTAAAACTAGAGTTAAAATGAAGTTTTCACCTAGAATTCAATTCTAGCGAACTGCTCTCATGGCGATAGTTGCTATGGATGCAGTTCGGAAAATTTCATGATTTCAAGTTTTAAAGTATTTTCTTCTGGATTATTTTTGAAAACTCATTTCAAATCAATTAAGTATGTCAAAAGTTTAAGTTTTAGTTATTTAATCATTTAATTATTTTATTTATTAATTTGGATGATTATTATTTAATTAATTAAGTAATTAGGTTAAGTAATTAGAGTTAAGAAATTATTAACCAAGTAATTATTTTTAGTTATGGAAGTTGTAATCATGATTAATTAAGATAAAAGGAAATTAATTTTTTATTTAATCAGGTTTATTTACTTTAATTAGTTATTTGATTAGAGTTAGTTTATTAATTAATTATTATTTAAAGGTTAATTATCGACTTAAATTAGGTTTAGTTCTTAAATGAATGTTATTTAATTAAAGTTTAAGTAAAGTTAATTATAAATAAATTTTTAGTTAATTAAGGTTTAAAATATGATTTTTGATTTAATTAAGGTTAGTTACAATTTAGTTAAGTTTTAAACTATGATTTAATTAAAGCTTATTTATTTTAAAGTTTATTCCAAAACCCTGTCGGTTATTTATTTTTAACCAATTTTCTTTTTTAAGTAAATTGTTTTAAAACCAAAGGATCTCTTATCCATGCTATTAGGTAGCTAAATGAATTAAAGTAATTGTAATAAAACATTGACATGTTTTAGTGAAAGTAAGTCGACTTGTACATATCACAAATACCACACTTCAAGAACGAGATGAATACAAGGGGGTTAATTTCGATAAGCGAGTCATAATAACCGAAGCATATGGAACGTATGTTCATATGTAAATATTACACCCTGATTATGGGATGGTCCACTATAAACAACTTGACCCTTTAAAATTATCGAATGTTGGTTTGGAGAGACCCAGTTCGGATGGCCGTTGTTATGGTAGAATTTAATTAATGTAACAATATCAGCTACGTGAAGTATTTACTTGAAACCCTAGACACTATGATAATATTATTGGATTTCTATATAAAGGGTTTGGTTATTATAAGGCAAAAACTCATCCATGTTTATGTGCGGCATGGTCTTAAGAGATATTGACTTTCGAAGTGTTTTATAAAGGTAAAAAATTAAGTTGTTCAGAGTTTACTCATTCCAAACCCATATCCGACCCGGAGTATTTTCTTTTCCTCTAACTCTTGGGTACTCAAATTTGCATGAGTAGCCAAATGATCTAGGTTTCTTACTAAAGAAGTAGCTAGAGCAGGTAGCTTCACCATTAGCTACTTATTATCTTATTTTGCTATATTTATATATGATTTATGTATTTTTTTATGGTCAGGTAGTTATAATTGTTCATTTGAAGGTTGTAATGTAATGACTCTGATGTATTATTATTATGGAATTGACAATGTAATATCATGTGTTATCTATTATATGTTGTTTAGATTCGTTGTGAGATTATGTGATTGTGTGGTTTTTTCTTATCTTTCTTTTTTTCCTACCTTTAATGACTTGTCTTTCGAAGTAAGAAAAGCGGTCGTTACATTTCGGTATAAGAGCCAGGTTAAGCGACCATCTAGGCTTTGGGTTGAGGTCAACTTTGAGAGTGTATTTATAGTTTTTATTTATATACCTATGTAAATATACCTCTAATGGATAGACCAACTTGACAGGTTTGATTAGTACCCTTCTTTTAAGTTCTATCTCATTCAAGTTTTCAAAGGTTATCTTACTATGTCCAGGTAGTAAGACATAAGTAACCGAGGTAGATGAGGTAGAGGATCAGTTACCACTGCAACTACAAATGGTCGAACCCCAATTCTTGGAGGAGTTAGGATTGCCGAAGAGGTAGTGCCAAAGCAGTCATGAGTGAATTTCACAACCTTATGCAAGGAATACGCCAACCTAGGATGGAAACTGTTTAAAGGAACCAAGTCTATCTGGAAGTGCAAGCCTGGCTGCAATCTTGTGAAAAGATTTTTAAAGGTCTTGGCTTATCAAATGAGCCGAGAAGGTTCGTAGCAGTATGGAAATTGCAAGAGGGAGTAGTAGTTAGATAAGATTCTCTTACTATGATGTTTCAGAAGAAGATTTTTTGTGGGCTCAAGTTAAAGAAGTTTTTTAGGACTAATTATTGCCAACAGTAGGAAGGACTAGGATGTACAGGAACATTATGGACTTGAAACAGGAGGATCTACCTATAGCAGAATATGAGACGAAGTTCAACGAATTACCTTGTTTTGGAACGGAATTGGTCAATACCCCCATTAAAGAAAAACGAGATTTTTGTTTTGGGTATGAGAGAAGTGTACCATAAGAAAATGATTGCTCAGGTTAAAGGTCAAGAAGGCAAGCCTAAGGATAGTGGTTGTTGTATTTATAAGCAGAAGGACATATTACCAGGTACTGTCCGAATCGTAAAGCTCCAAAGTAGCAAAGTTGACCAATCTCCTTGATGGTCTAGAAGGCTTTCTGTTTTAATTGCCATCGACCCAGGCATATGGTAACAGACTACCCGCTCATAAAGAAGATGCAGCAGCCCAAGGTGTACGCATGAAGAATGAACCGTCGACTTCAACAGATGTGAAGGGAAAAGACATTCTTGAAGTTACCTTGCTGATTAATGGTATTTTTGTTCAAGCATTATTTGATACTAGTGCCATTCATAGTTTTAACTCTTTAGAACAGTAAATAAATTTCATGATATTCAAAATATTGTAAAAAAATCCTATGTGTGTGTCTAAACCCATAGGTGGGGTAACCCATTTAAATATGACGAGAACGTGCCAGTTTCCTACCTTTCTCATCACTTTTATTTCGACCCATATATCTTAGACTTTAGAGGATTTGACATATTCTTGGTATGGATTGATTATCGAAATGTGTAGTTGTTTAAGATTGTAATGAAAGAACTGTATCGTTAGTAACAAATTTGAGAAGAATTGCTAAAGTACCATGCAAGGAACCCGATATTCGTATGCGTAGTTTTTTGTATGCCCTACAAGCATCCTGAGAAATCTAGGGGCTATTGAAGTTGTTAAGAATTTTTCTGATGTATTCGAAGAGGTTAAAAGTTTACCCCATACTGAGAGATAGAGTTCCACATTGATTTAGTCCCTTGTGTAAGGCATATGTTTCAAACTAAGCGAAGGATGGCTCTGAGGGAGAGAGAGGAGTAGGTAAGTCAAACCCAAAACCTGTTAAGTAGAGGATTGATTAGACCTTGTCGTTCGAGTTAGGGGTCTGCTGTGGTTTTGGTGGCTAAGTCTGATGGAACTTTAAGGTTGTGTATGGATTATAGGGAGTTGAATAAGTTGACAATTAGGAACAAGTATCCCTTACCCCGCCTCGATGATCTTTTTGATCAACTTCATGGAGCTATGAAATTTTCTCAAAGGGATCTAACTATTGGATTCCATCAGTTAAGGGTTGTTGAAGATAGTATACCCTTGATTGAGTTTAGGGGCCTCAATTTTTTCTTTGAGTGATTGGTTATGCCTTTCGGGCTAACCAATGCACCTGCATATTTTGTAGATGTAACGAAACGGGTTTTGCCCGCTCGAAAATCGACATCCATACTTCAAATCGTATTCGAATGCCGCAGATTCGACCGTTCAAATCTGATTCGCCGGAGCTTATAACAACATTAAGTAAATAACACAGCGGAATAAAAGAATAATACATTGATATACAGCATTGATACAATATCTGATGCAACAGATGATACAATAGATATTAATATACATCAGAGAAATGATACAATAGAATAGCAGTGGAAAGCAAAATAGATAACAACAGCAGCGGATAAAACCCGTTTCGTTACATTTGGTATCAGAGCCATCTTATTTTGCTTCGAGTCAACTACTCGATTTACTCGAGTGTTACTTCGAGTCATTTACCCATCTTCCCCGAGACTCCCTGTACGCAACCCATCTCCTTCTTCTTCTTCCCAAACGCTACAGGCCCTCCAAACTTCAACGTGCACCGTGCACGTGTACACCACATCGGAGCGACTCCGATCATCGCAAAGACCGTCAACAAGTCACTGGTGACCCTCTCGACCACACCGATCAACTAACACCCTCAAGTTCGCCGTGTTTCGAAATCGAGATGTTCGAACTAAAACTGGAACCAATCTGATCAATATGAAACGCCTCGTGCCGCCGCCTGCGACCACCAGGCACCTCGCCACCGTTCCCGAAGCTACGTCGCACCTTCTAGCAACCACGGCACCAATCATGATCGACCACGATTGCATCACGACGTCGTGAAACCCATTTGAAAACTCGGCGATAAAACAGGCTGTTAAACCCTAAATCCCCTCGCGCGCACAATCAAGGACCAACACAAGAATTCCGCCATGGTCATCATCTTCCCCAAATCCACCAGCATCTCCCAGATCTGGCCATGCCACCCCACGGCGATGAGATCGCCGGAATTTAATTTTTGAATGAAAATCGTTCACGATTTCTCGTGATATAGATCACCAAAAATTCCAATTTTACTTCTAAAATTCAATTTTCAACACAAGAAATCTGATCATATGCTCGAATCCTAGAATTGAAGACATTAAATTTTCACAAAAATGTGATTGCTTACTGTAAAATAGATTCCTATCGAGCTACAAAGCATATTAACTCACCAGACTATTTTTACCATAAACTATATTCAAAATTTAACACTTTTCTAGTTTATAGCATCATCAAATACAAGCTAGATAAAGAGAAATAGATTTTTGAAGTGGAGATGGACACTATTATCACCGTCAACAGAGCAGCGTTTCATTCATTTTCAAATTTAAAATAAAAGTTTCTCACCTTGTTCATTTGTTCCAGATGCTTTCTAAAGCTTGAAGTCTTTAAATTTCTGATGCTTTAAAATCTTCAATTTGAATTTGCTGAACTTACTTTTAGTTTTTCTGGTTTGAAATAAAACAGAGATGCTTCCAGTTTGGATTTTGATATAAAATTTACTCTGTGAACCAGAATTTGGATGTACTGTGTTTTCATAGTTGCCAGAAAACAAATTTCAAATCTTGTTTGATTTATTACTGAAGCGTAGTGCAAGTTAAACCACACTTTAACTTGCTTTGCGATTCAATTTTCTTTCAAAAATAAAAAAATAAAGAAAAATGGGAGGGAGGAATTTCGAGTTTACCTGTAACTAAAATGTTACAGGAATAGAGAGCAGGAAACAATGTTTCTAAGAAAATCAAAACATAAGCACAGCCATTCATCCCTATGCAAAGGCTATCCACATTCATACAAGCATTCAACACAAAAGGGATTGAGTGAAGTATAAGTTTACTCACAGTGTTTTGGCAAAGTGGCAGAGCTTTTTATAGAAACAGGCTTTGATCATAAAAACTGAGAATGTTTGCTTGACTTCGACTGAGATGAAGGCATTACATGCTTGTTTTACTGCAGATTCTTATTTCCATTTTGCAGGCTTTGTTTGCCTAGATTTACACATTCATATTTATCAAATATTGTTTGTACACTATTAGTATATTTTAATTCCCCTTTTAAAACTTTCAGCCTGCACACTTTGGTTTTGTTAGCCATGCTATTCGAACTTGAATACTAAGTTGCTTGCCTATGTGTGTTAGTTTACAACTTGTATATTATTTATTTGTTTGTGTTTGTCTTGACCTCGTATATACATTTTGTACACATCTAGTTTATTTGTTTTGTTGCTTTGTTATTTGGTTATGCTGCTTCTAGCTTATATATGTTGTGAATAAATATATTACTTATGTTTTTTTTTTAAACTTATCACCAACTAATTTCACAATTTTAAATCAAGAATTAATTTAATTATCAATTTAAAATAAATTAAAATTCGAGATCGTTACAGTAGACCTCATGAACCATGTTTTTCGAGGTGTTTTTGATAAGTTTGTGTTAGTTTTCATCGATGACATCCTTATCTAATCTAAATATGAGGAGGAGCATAACTTCATTTAGAAGTGGTGTTGGAAACATTGAGTTGAAGGGAAAATTTTCTAAGCGCCATTTTTGGAAATCAAATGTAAGATTCTTAGGACATATTGTGACAAGAGAAGAAATTTCGATAAATCCAGCGAAGGTGGAAGCTATTCAGGAATGGAAGCAAATATTGAAGCGGCCACGGACTTATTAAGAATGTGATTAGAAAATGTGATTGGAAATTGTTTTCTTTGATCCAGCAAAGGTGGATGCTATTCAAGAATGGAAGCGACCATGTACTCCTTCCTAGATCGTAATTTATTAGGGTTGGATGGATACTATAGGAGGTTTATTCAAGATTATTCTAAGATTTCTTTCCTTTTGACTAAGTTGACTAAGAAGGGGGAGAAGTTTGTATGGACTCCAAAGTGTGAAGAAGAATTTCTGGAATTGAAGAAAAGATAGATCGGTGCACCAATTTTGGCCATTCTAGATGGAAATAATGGAATCATGGTTTACACGGATGTTTGTGGAGTGGGACTAGGCGTTGTTTTGAAGCAACATGGTAGGGAGATTGCATATGAAATCAGACAAAGCCTCACGAGAAGAACTATGCTACACATGACCTAGAGTTACTGGCTATTGTTTCTACATTGGAAATGTGGAGATACTACTTGCTGGGTAAGGATCCTTCTATTCCTCTCAATTTCTTTCTAATCTTTAGAGATTTTAGAAGTAAGTTCTCTCTCTTTAACTAGATGAAATATTTGAGCACTTTAGAGAACATAAATCCTTGAAGTACCTTTCTACTCGGAAGGATCTTAACCGAAGGCAACAGTGGTGGTTTGAGTTTCTGGCGACTTATGACTTGGATATTCTTTATACGCCAATAAAGGCTAATGTGGTGGTATATTCCCTAAGCAGGAATTCTATTTTGGCTCTTTTGGAAGTAACCCCATCTCTCTTAGAAAGAATAGCGAGCAAGCAAAGAAAGGACAGAAGCTTTGTGGCAATCATTAGGAAGGTTGAGGAGCGATAGTGTACCAGTTTTAAGATTGACAACCGAGGAGTTTTGAGGATGAATGGACGGATCTGTGCACCGAACGTCAATGGCCTTTGGGAAGAAGTTTTGTCAGAATGTCATCGTTCTAAGTTAAGTATCTATCCAGGTGTCTCGAAGATGCATAGGGATATGAAGCGGATGTTTTGGTGGAAGGGAAGGAAGAGATATCTCTAACATTGTTAGCAGGTGTTTGTGCTATCAAGAAATCAAAGGTGATCATTAGAAGATAGCTGGATTATTGCAACTCTTGTAAATACCAAATTAAAAATGGGAATTAAATCAATGGATTTTATCGATGGTTTACCCAAAACCAGGAAAGAAAATGACGGAGTATGAGTTATTATGGATCGGCTAATGTGTGTACATTTTATTCCGGTGAAACTAAAACGGATCGTTATTTCTTTAGCTTAAATTTTTATAAGAGAGATAGTCAAGTTGCATGGAGTTTCGGTAAGTATTGTAAGTGATTGAGACCCCATATTTACTACTCAATTTTGGGAAGCATTGCTGACAACTCTAGGAACAAAGTTGAGCCTAAGTACAACACACCACCCCCAAACAAACGGACAGACGGAGAGAGTGAACCAAACTCTGGAGGATCTCTAGAGAGCGTGTATTATGGATTTTGGTGGATCATGGGAGGATCATTTGCATTCTGTTGAGTTCTTCTATAACAATAGCTTCCAAGAAAACATTGGTATGACACCTTATGAAGCCCTATATGGAAGACCGCGCAAGTCACCAGCATGTTGGGTTGAGACAGTAGATAAATTAATGCTTGGACCAGACCTTATCTGAGAAGATAAAAAGTTGCAATGATTAAGAAAAGAATAAATGAAGCCTAAGATCGCCAAAAGAGTTATGTTGATAAGAGGAGAAGAGATTTGGAATTTTTGGTTGGATATTTTGTGTTCGTAAAGATTTCACCAGTAAGAGGAGCTGTTAGATTTGAAAAAGCTGAAAAGTTAGCTCTAAGGTATGTTGGACCTTTCCATATTCTCAAGTGAATCGAATCGCTTGCTTATAAGATCGAGTTGCTAGAGAGATTGGCAGGTGTTCATAATGTGCTCCATGTGTCCCATTTGAGAAAATATGTTCATAACCCATCTTTGATTATGGTGCCATCAGTTCAAGAGGAATTGGAGAAAGAACCAAACCTGACAATGATTAGACATCTATTTTATGTTGCGGATCGGGATGAAAAGAGATTACGCAATAAAGTAGTGCTACTAGTCTAGAATCAATGGGGTGAGGATTCAAAAGACTACACTTAGTAGACTATGTGTTAACGTAAAAATCCGACGCTAACACCCCGATGTAAGTAAATCAAGTGTGAAAGCACCACCTGATGATACGGGAATCAGAAATAAGCAGGAAAATATCAGAAAGACAGTAGAAGACACAGTTTTTATAGTGTTTCGGCTTATAGTCAAGCCTACGTCCACTTTAATTCTCTTTATTGCTGATTCAAACACAACTTATACAAATTTTTTCAATTACAACACGCTTTAGACTAGTAGTTCAAGCTTCGGTGTAGAATAATCTTCCGAATCCATGTCGAATGATGTAGATTTTCTCTTGAAGTTTGTCGTAATGCCCTTGGTGTTTGGAGTGCTTGAAGTGCTGTTCGAGTTGAGAAAATGGTAGAGTATTGGCGCTTCGAGAATGAGCCAAAAAGATCCCCCGAACGTTGGAGCTCACACGGTATATATAGGAGTTTTCGGACAGGCCTTAAGTCATGAGCGACTTAAGATAAGTCGTAAGTGGAAGGATACGACCTAACATGAGTCGTAAATCGCCAACGAGCTAAGGGGATTTGAGTTACGACCTAACTGATTCGCCCCTGGCCATCTGAACTAGCTAGTAGATTCTAGCAACCTAACAGAGAGCGGAAAGGTTCGATAAGTGCTATGTCGTGAGCGACTTAAAGCAGGTAATGAAACCACTAGGTCGCTGCCGCTTTATCTCCTTAGGTCATGAAGTATTTAGGTCGTTGAGTCGTGGCTTCCTGTAAGCAGTTAGGTCGTCCCACTCTCTTAGCAGCTAGGTCGCTTATTCCTTAAGTCGTTAGGTCGTCCCATTCCTTTAAGTCGCTAAATCGCTTCATCCCTTAAGTCGCTAAGTCGCTTTATCCTTTAAGTCGCTAAATCGCTTAGTCGCTAGGTCGCACAATAAAGGGAATTAACATTTGCCCCTCGAAGTACACGCCTAGATCGTAGGTCGTGTGCTTCGACTTAGTTCCTTAGGTTGTGAACGACTCAAACGGTTCACTAGGTTGTGTGACAGTATGCCTTCCTTTCACATAAATTGCTTAACACGCTCCTTCTTCACTTTACCTGCTCCATCACTCTAAGCCGCCATTTGCTATTTCTCGAGCTTCCCAAATATAATTTCGAACCAATCAATCACCGATTAACCTTAATATTTCATCGCGTAAGCAAATTTGCTTCCTGCTCAATCATGATTATTGTTGAACTATGAATCTCTACCCTCTGACCCCAAATCAACTTCGTACGCCTCGCTTAGCTTTTGAGTCAAGTTGCAATTGATTTTGATCGCCATTAGTTATGCTGCTATTGCGACTCATGAAAGCATAACAGCGCGTTGGATTTATGATGGAGTTGGAGCGATTCGAATCAGTGTGGGTGATTTGGTGAAATGGATAAATAATGGATTTTTGTTGGTGGAGAGGCTAACGGGTTAACGGGTTAGGAGGTAGGAGTTATTGGGTAGAGAGGAAGTTAGCGAGTTAGGAAGATGCCAACAGGAGATGGTCCAAGGCTGCCTAGTTTCATTAGAGGCGTCCCAACAAATCTGAACAACTTAAGAGACTTTGCGATCTAATGTGCTTAAACGACTTTAGAGCCCGCGACTTAAATTATACACGACTTTACTTCTTAGGTTGTGTTAGTATCTTGACGACCTAGGACTTAAACCTTAGATCATGCGAGCGACCTAGGTCTTGGATGTGCACAGCCATGCTTTTTTTTCTTGCGACTTAAATTACTTGCGACTTATCATATCTGTGACTTAAGCTTTAGGTCACGGTCGAGCTAGGACTTGGATGAATCCTCACTGCCTTGACTTGAAGCTTTTTAATTTAAACTTGGAACTGCCGAGATAACTCGCATGACTTTGCTATGCTTGCTTAACAGATTATACCAAATTTTGACGCTAATAACCTGTTAAATACAACATTTGCAGAAAACTAGGGCGAGTATACTGTCATTGATCGCCCACATCGAATGACAGATTAGTCGATAAAAGATAATTAACTCAACTCAAGGAAATTGTATGAAATGTTGTGAGTCAACAAATTCAAGTGAAGTAGTAAAGCAATGTTAATCAACTAAAGCTGATTTGTTTGCATTAATACTGCACTTGTACTTGGACTTAGAGCGACAAGCCTCGAAATTTTACAATTGACACATGTTCATTAGTTTAATTTCAGTTATATTTACTTATCGCTTTATTAGTTTTACACAACACTTCACACATCTAGGAAACGTGCACCTTCATATTTGAATATCCAGTTCCTTGTGTAGAATGTCTTCTCGTCAAGAGGAAGAAGTAGAACAGACTGGAGAGGCCCTCCCGATAGCTGGTCCACTGGTCAACCCACCATAAAGAACTCCAACTACCCTGAGTCACCGGGTGTTCAACCTGTTACGCGCCCAATTTGGGATTGTAGAAGCAAATGCTATTCTCCCTGGACCAAATGATTTTATTGATAGTCCGCCCTTCGGCTTTGTTGCCGTTAACCGCCAAATGTGCCTTTGTGGTGCCATTCCTCCTTTTAACAATTTTCTCCGACAACTCCTTCACCGATTGGCTATTTCTCCTTTTCAATTGCACCCCAACGGCTATGCCATTTTGATGGGATTATGCGTTCTCTTCAGAAGGACGCTTGACAGCCTCCCAAGCTTTGAAGAAATCTGCTATTTATGCACATTTGCGAGAAACAAAGACCATCCTTCCATTATATATGTGAGAAGCGCCAGAAATCGCAAGCTTATCACTGATCTTTCTGATAGCGCTCATGGTTTCCTGAACCAGTTCTTCTTTGTCCGTTGCCTCTAGGGATTTTATGCTGTTTGGAGAGTAGGGGTAGGCTAACTTATCCCCGTTCTTTCCTTTTCTGAGCTTTGCAAGATCCGAATTGCTAAATGTTAACTTCGCTCTCTACTTTTGCAGTCCTCCCTCCTCCTTGTAGAGACTCTAGCCACAAGTCAACTTTTAAGAGGCTTATCGCTGTGGCGGCTGAGGAGATAAGCAA
The DNA here is from genome assembly GCA_030765085.1 of Allium cepa. Lineage (NCBI taxonomy): Eukaryota > Viridiplantae > Streptophyta > Magnoliopsida > Asparagales > Amaryllidaceae > Allium > Allium cepa. The sequence goes on from CM060931.1 coordinate 815,154,373, forward strand.
TAAGTTTTTGCAAAGAGACAAGTTCCTTCATCAGTTTGGACTCTTACACCCTTCCCGCTCTACTCAGCCTTACGAAGTTCCTGATTCTCCGGCCGAGGCACCAGATGCCCCAGTTTCTGTTGAGGAGCCTACACTGAAAGATCCTGCTCCTGAGGCTTCTCTGGTGAAGTTCTCTACTTCTACTGATGTCACGGGGTCATCTGGAAAATTTGCACTTGCCCCGGTCATTGAAGAAGAAGAGCCTCGAGAATCTCCCCAACATTCAGGGATGTCCGGTGATGGAGAAGCCGGGAAAACAAGTCCTGCCAAGCAGAGCGGGGATGACACTTTTGAAGGGTTGAGCGACCTGTTTATCACCTCACAGGAGCTCTTTAAAGATGATCCTGTTACCACTAGGGTTTCCTCTTCAGTAGATGAGGCAACTTCCATTTTGCAACAGATTCGGTCGACTCAAGAGTTGACGTTAGCTACTACACCCATCATTTCTTCGCAACCGAGGAGTGGTTCGTAGTTTAACGCGTGTAGTCTGCACGTTACACACATTTAAGATTTTTCAGCACTTATATGTACCTATATGCACTTTTACTTCCAGGATGTTCAAGTTTTGCCTCTTTCTCATTTTCAGATTCTCCAATGGGGCATAGCGGTTCCTATTATGATGACTTTCAACAGTACGGGAGGCGTGGTCAGTATGATTATAGGCGCTATCTTCCCGCCCACAGGGAAACTGATGAAGAGAGAGCTGCTCGAAAAGCTCAAGAAAGAAGAGCGTATGAAGAAAGGTACGGAAGAAGGGATGAGCAACATGACTCCCCTCGCAGAGGCGATGACTCTCATAAAAGAAAAACTTATGACGATAGAGGAAAGAGTCATGACATTGGAGACCCAAGCAAACGGGCCAGGCTTGATGAAAAGACCGCATCTGCAACTTTAGAAAAGGCCGCTGCTCTCACTTCTCTTAAAATTCCTTCAAAGTCTCCTGCCCTTGAAGGAGCCGACATTCAGACACTTCTCGGCAGACCCTCTTACCAAGTTGAGAGAGGTCCACCAACCCTTCAAAGTCGGTTCCCGCATTGGTGCTTAAAGGGAGTCCGCTTTGACCGTGACTTAGTTCCCATCGACAAAGAGGCCATGCTACGAAATCTTGACACTATTAAACTTGATATTGAGAGAATGTCAGCGTGGCAAAAGCTCGTCGATGAGCTTCAGAGGGTGAACCGGGCCAACCTTGAAGCTATGCCGACGATGGAGAACGACAAGTCTGAATGGTAGAAAATTGTTGATCAGCACAACACCGAAATGAAAAACATCGCTGAGCACAACGAAAAGCTTGAGGCGGAGGTCGAGAAACTTAAGCACGAGCTTGCTACTTCTTCCACCTCCTATACTCAAAAGGAAGAAGTGCTTCAGAAGCAAGTTCGAGATGCTCATGCCGCTCAACAGTATGTTGAAACCCGACTTGAAGCTACACAGAAGACGGTGGAAAAATATCGTGCTGACTTTGTAGAGTTACGGGAGAAAGCTAACTCCCAGGACTTAGAAATCAAGAGGCTGAAAGCTCAATTATCAAAAACTGAGAAAGAACGTGATGAGGCCATGGCTAGAAAGAAAGCTGTTGAACAATCTCATGAAGAGACAAAAGACAACATCAGCTCTACTCTGTTTGATTTTTACGTCCAAAGCGTCTTGGGGCGTGGAAGCCTTGCATTTTTGGGGCCTAAATTCGAAATCACTTTGGCTGAAGTGTGGGAGGCTGTAATGGATATGCTCAACGGTGCTGGTTATTCCGAAGATGAACTTGACGCACATTACTTTGATGACGAAACTCATGCTGCTCTCGCCAGAGGAAAGGAGCAGCTTGTTAAAATACGAGCCGAAACGATGGGAGGGGAGCATTCAGAGAAAGAAGCACCTTTAATTGCCCCTGCCCCTCCTTCGACTTCGGCCGACATTGATATCATGGGCTTCGGTTCCCATTCTTCGCCCACGGCTAAAGTCGTAACTGAGATTACAAGCGCATAGGGCGGAGACGAAGGCGAAGAAAGCACTGAAGCACAAGCTTATGAAATTGACGTTAGAAAGCCAACTTCTCCAGGTAACTTTAATGCTGATCTTGCTCAAGTAGACTGCTCATTTGCTTCATATGAGTTTGATGAGCTTCTTGATTATTTCCTGAATCTCAACGAGCCTTTATCTCCTCTCTTTACTGATTTTAACTTCTTTTCTTCTGTAGAGAAAGTACTGAGCATTGTTCAGACTTCCCCTCCTCCAGTTATCCCTCCCCCGTCTCTGCAAGTCACTCCTCCTTCCTCTCAACCGGGATCACAAGAGGTGCAAACAGAAGCTCTCCAAGACTTGGACGATCCCATTGCTTCACAAGAACATAGGGGAGAAGAGACTGAAGAGGGCGAAAAGGCTCAGAACTAACTGGTTCCGAAGATACTCCGTTGGCCACACTTTTTACTCCAGGAAGCGGGTCTTCTCCTAAGAAAAGGGGAAAACGTGGAGTCTCAAAGAAGAAGGAAACTTCAGCTGGCGAGGAAAAAGTAGAGACAAGTCCGATTGTTCCCATTTCTCCTTCTTCCCCTACACTTTCAAGCCGGCGCAAGAAGTTGGTCATCCGGCCAGGTGCAGGCTCAAAAGGTGGAGGGAAGAAGAAATGATGGCTTTGGTCCTGTGCTTTTTATCTCGCTCTTTGCTTTTTGCTTGTATATAAGCTTGGGTTGACTGGAGATTGTGCGGTTACCAGTCCCCACTTTCTTTTACTTTGAAACCTGCATATGTATAAAACTCTCATAGTATGGAATAAAATGGTTCTTTTACTTATACAAATTTCTGTCTGTATTTGAGAACACTTTTATTTTCTGTTTTCATGCAAGTTTCTTTATCCTCTTTATGTGAAGTTGCAGTAAGCCTATGGTATGTTTCTTGAGCATTGTTTTCATTTTAATGATGACTATAATGTATTGCCCCCATACCATGGTTTATAACAATCTCTTTCACATTGGCAAAGTTTCGGAGAACAAGTCTTTTGTTTTGAGAAGACTTGTGCACTTTCTTTAGAGAACAACTCTTCCATTTGAAGGATGTTTGCATTTGTACTTTGTAGGATAACATTTCGTTCTAAGGAAATATCTTTCTAATTTAGTAGAATGCACTTCATGTTGGAGGAGTTTTTTTTTTTGTTGCGAAGTTTTTACACTTCACTTTTTGAAAAAAGTCACTTTTGCTTTGGCAAGTGAATTTTACTTCATAGTACAGTGGGCCTTTTGAAAAAGGGCTTCAACCTGCTTGAGCCTCCGAAGAGAGTTTTTTGTTTGATTGTGCCTCTAGAAAGAGGTCTTTTTGTTTGGTTGCGCCTCTGGGAAGAGGTATTTTTGTTTGATTGTGCCTCTGGGAAGAGATCTTTTTGTTTCTGCCTCTTGGGAGAGGCTTTTATCTTTTCCCTGTTCACTGAGAAGCGGGCCTCCGAAGAGGGCTTTTCACATTTTGACTCGTGTGAAGTTTTGTTTCAGATCACGGTGAAATGTGCGCCTCTGAGTAGGGCTTTTGCCTGGAAGTTTGGAGTTTTTTCTCTTAGTTGGATGGATTCATGGGGCGGACACAAGTGTTCTGTGCCACCGATCAGTCCGCAACTTTCTGTCGAGAAAGAACTCTCTTTTTCTTGCGAGGCCCGCTCGAGGTCTTTTAGCATTTCAACTATGGTGAAATGGGCCTCCGAAGAGGGTTTTTCACATTGCAGCACTCGTGAAGTTTTATTTCAAATCTCGGTGAAATGCGTGCCTCCGAGTATACCTGGAAGTTTCCTCCTCATGATTGGCCGGATTCACGGGGCGGACACAAGTTACTTGGACGCTTATTTGCGCAGATTGTCTCAACTAGTGAACAAGCGCCTAGCCTTCCACTTGGGAAGGTGCCTCTGATCATCGTATGGATTCACGGGGAGGACACAAGTTACTTGGACGCTTGTCTACGCAAACTGTCTTAGCTAGTGAACAAGCGCCTTACCTCCCAGTCGGGAAGGTGCTTCCGGTCATTCCATACCAATCTTTTTTGTTGAGAAAGTCTTCTGGCATGCCCCGTTTGAGGTCTTTATCCTCCGAAGAGTTATGCCTCCGAAGAGGGCTTGTGCCTCCGAAGAGGTCTTTTATTGTCTGATGCTTGCTCGCCCATGTCTCTTTGCCATCTATTCATATCGGCGATCCCCGTTATCTTTTCCAAATACACTTCCCTTTTAGTTGCCAACAATTTCCTTTATCCAAAGAAATATACTTCATAGTTAAGCGAGTTGGTGGTGGCAGACACAGACTATTTAACTGGATGCTCGTTTGTACAAACATCCACAATTGGTTAGCAAGGGCCCACTTCCAGCAAAATCACTAACTTTTTGTTTGAAGCACCTCTTCCCAAGGATTTGAGTACGTAAATTTTGAACGGCTTAGCGTTTGCTTGTTGGGTGATATCGGGGATTGCTTGGTCTTGCGATGGGTAAGCTTTGTTTTTATGGCCTGCATTATTAAATCGACATTTTAGTAACACAATTGACGTATTTTATATGTCGAAATAAAACAAAGCAGTTTATAATAGTAAAAAACACAAGATTTATAGTGCTTCGGCCAAGAACTGGGCCTCATCCACTTTATAGTTCTTATTATTCACTTGAACTGGCTTTACAACGGCTTTCAATACAAGAATCATACATTCATCATTCGTTTACAATATTTCATTAAAGCCTTTAAGTAAAATATGGGCGCAAATGATTGTCGTTCCAAGCTCTTGGAATTGGGTCTCCTTCGACAGTTACAAGTTTGAATGTGCCATCAAGAAGTTTTTGGCCTATAACGTACGGCCCTTCCCAGTTTGATCCAAGCACACCTGTAGGTGTCATAATTCTTTTTAAGATTAGATCCCAACTTCAAAGCTGCGTCGGCGAACTTTGGAATTGAAGTGCCTGGCTATTCTTTGCGATGAGCCGCAATTCTGAGCTCAGCTTCTTCCTTTTTTTCATCAAGGAAGTCAAGGGCTTCAAGTTGCAGCTTTTCATTTTTGGTTTGATTGAAATGGATTCTTCTGTGCGAAGGGACTTCTGTTTCCACTGGAATCATTGCTTCCGATCCATATGCCAATGAAAATGGTGTGTGCCCAGTCGCAGTTTTGTGGGTAGTTCTGTATACCTATAGTGCTAGTGGCAGCTTATCAACCCAACCACCTTTTGCTTTTTCTAGCTACTTTTTGATGGTTGATTTGATAATTTTATTCACTGCTTCCACTTTCCCGTTTGCCTGCGGATGAGCCACTGCTGAGAAACTTTTCTGGATCTTGAATTTCTTGCAAAAACCTTGGAACTCTTTACTTTCAAATTGGGTTCCATTGTATGTGATTATCTTTTGAGGCACATCATACCCGCAAATGATATTCTTGGTTACAAAGTTTATCATTTTCTTAGAGGTAATAGTAGCTATGGGTTCAGATTCAGCCCATTTAGTAAAATAATCAACAGCAACAATAGCATATCTGATTTCGGATTTTGCAGTTGGCAAAGGCCCGATAAAATCTATTCCCCAAATAGCAAATAGCCACGGGCTGACCATCTGTGTTATCTCAGTGGAAGGTGCTCTTGAGATTTTTGCAAATCTCGGGCATCGGTCACATTTTCGGGCGTAATTTGCGGCATCACGATTAATATCTGGCCAAAAATACCCATAACGGAGAATTTTCTTTGCCAAATTTTGACCACCTGAATGATCTCCACACTCCCCTCCGTGTACCTTAGTTAGAATTGTCTCACCTTCTTCCTTGGTCACACATCGGAGTAATGGCATTGAGAATCCCCGCCTATACAATCGGCCATCTTGAATTATGTATCTGGAGGCTTTTCTTAACAACTTCTGCCGTTCTTTTGAGTTTTCTGGTAGAGAACCGTTGAGCAGATATTCCAATATCGGAGTCATCCATGATTCTCGCTCCTGTGATATAGTCATGGTCCAGTCAATATTCATTTCATCAATGCTTGGAGTTGACAGAACTTCCACAGGAACTAATCCTAATAATTGAGCTTCACCAGTGCTTGCATACTTTGCGAGGGAATCTGCCTTCATGTTTTCTTCCCGAGGTATATGGTTTATCGTATAATGGTCTAGGTCATCGAGAAGCTCCCAGGCTCTTGACAAGTAAGCGGGCAGATTTCCTCCTTTGGTTTGAAACTCTTTCCTGACTTGACACACAATAAGCTGTGAATCACTGAAGATCTGCAACGCCTTGATGTTCAGTTCTTTAGCAATCTTCAGGCCAGCAATGAGAGCTTCATATTCTACTTCATTATTAGTCGAAGGAAATTCTAATCTTAATGCATAAAACAGTGACCGTCCTTCAGGGGTTTCAAGCACAACCCAAGCCCCGGAACAGTAATCGTTTCTTGCGCCATCAACATACAATTTCCATAGAATTGGGGAATTATCGGTTACCACCTTCACACTATCACCTTTGTCTGTACATTCTGGCATGAAGTCTGCCAAAGCATGTCCATTGATTGCTCTCCGGGGATGATAAGTGATGTCATATTGACTGAGCTCAATATTCCACTTCAAAAGATGACTCGAGGTCTCAGGACCAAACAGGACTTGCTTCAAGGGCTGATCGGTGAGGACTTTGATGGGATGAGCTTGGAAATATGGCCTCAATTTTCTTGATGCAATCAGTAGACAACAGGCGAGCTTTTCCAACTTTGAATAGTTCAATTCCGCCCTAGTGAATCTCTTGCTGATGTAGTAGACTGGGCACTGAATTTTCGCATCCTCCGGTACCAAAGGTGCACCGAGGGCATGAGACGAGATTGCCAAATATATAAAAAGATCTTCACCATTGTCAGGCTTAGAAAGTATAGGAGGCGTTTCCATATGACGAATCAGCTCATCGAAAGCTTTCTGGCATTCAGGAGTCCAGTCAAAGTTTTTTCTTCCTTTCTTTAGAGCATCAAAGAATGGAATGCATTTATCAGTAGCTTTGGAAATGAACCGACTCAAGGCAACAACTTTCCCATTGAGACTTTGCAATTCCTTCTTCGTTCTAGGAGCTTTGACTCTCTTAAGGCAGTTATCTGAGCAGGATTAGCTTCAATGCCCCTTGCACTCACAATGAAACCCAAAAACTTTCCAGATTCTACACCAAATGAACACTTCAAAGGATTAAGCTTCATACCATACTTTCGGAGGATTGAGAACATCTTTGCCAATTGATCCATGTGATCCACTGCTTTCTTTGATTTTACCAGCATATCATCGACATAAACTTCCATAGTCTTGCCAATCTGTGGTTTAAACATGGCATTAACAAGTCTTTGGTAAGTTGCCACCGCATTCTTAAGTCCGAAAGGCATGACTCTGTAGCAGTAAAGACCAACATCGGTGATAAAGCTCGTGTCCTCCTGATCTGGCTCATACATCATGATCTGGTTATATCTGGAGTAGGCATCCATGAAAGATAGCAATTCATGCCCCACCGTTCCATCCACCAACTGGTCAATCCTGGGTAATGAGAAGCAGTATTTGGGGCAGGCTTTGTTTAGATCTGAAAAGTCAATGCACACTCTCCATTTTCCATTAGCTTTTTTAACCAATACAGGATTTGAGACCCAATTCGGATAAGTAGATTCCCTGATAAGACCATTCTCCATGAGCCGATCAACTTCTTCTTTCAATGCTGCTGACCTTTCAGGACCTTGAGTTCTTCTTTTCTGCTTTACCGGTGTAAACTTTGGATCAATATTCAAGGTATGCACTGCAATTTCTGGAGATATTCCACACATATCTGCATGAGTCCAAGCGAATACATCCAGATTTGCTTTCAAAAATGATATCAAAACATTTTGAACCATTGCATTAAGCTGCGAACCCACATTCAACACTTTGTTCGGGTAGTTCAGGTCATTCGGGTCAACAGGTACCGGCACTGTCACTTCAACTGGTACCACTCTATTCTCCCATGCACTGGCTTTTCTGGGATCCATCTCTCTTCGTGCACCGCTATGTTCGCCTGTGCAAGGTCCACCCTGTAATTGCTAGAAAGTTGATTCTTTGATGCGGACTAGGGCCGCCGCATCTTTTCTCATTTCTCTCTTCCTCGTTTCACCCAACTCTGTAAGATAACACTCTCGTCCAGCATTCTGTTCCCCTTTCACCACAGCGACTCCATTATCTGTGGGGAATTTTATGGTCAGACACCAAGGGGCAAGAATAGCTTTAAATGCTGCTAGAGTTGGTCCGCCTAGGAAGGCATTGTGGGAAGAAAATTCTTCAACAATAACAAAGGTCTGTATTCGAGCCACTTTTCTTTGCCCCTCTTCAAGCTTTACGAACAAATCGATAGTCCCAATTGGCTGTTTCGGCTCCCCAGTAAAACTAGTAATCTTTAGCGGTGAAGCTTGAACGTCAGCCGTTGAAATCTTCATCTGATCAAAAGTCTTCTTGAAGAGAAGTTGCACGAAGCTCCACAGTCAACCAGAACTCTTTTCACAGTAGCTAGTCTAATGCCAGCGGAGATGACCAAAGGATCAATGGTAGGAGCTTCAACACCCATCGAATCCCTAGTACTGAATATAATGTCATCATTAAAAGTTTTCTGCTGCTTCAGGGGTGCAACATCTTCTAACACAAAAACACTTTCACCTGCCGATGCATACTTCAAAGCGTGGGCGTATCTTTCCATCTCACCCAACTCCTGCCAGCTGGGTGAGGGCCCCCTGTAACCACATTTATGATAGGCCTCTCTGATTCATGAGCTGCCACCTTTTCACTTGAGCTAGGACGATGAACAGGAACCTGTTGTCCTTGAGTTGACGAAGTTGGCCCATTCTTGTTCCTTTTTACATATTGCTGGAGCTTGTTTTCCTTCAATAGTTCCTCAATTACCTCCTTCAAGTGACGACACTCGTTAGTATCATGCCCGGGTTGGTTATGGAACCGGCAAAACCTTCCATTCTTCTCGGCTTTCCTATTAACTCTTTGCTTAGCTGGTGTGGGTAATTCGACCGTGTCTTTGTTTGCAAAGTAGATGTTTTCCAGGGTATCAGTCAGAGGAGTGAAGTTGAAGGGGCGACCTTTCATTGCATCTCCTTGCTTCTTCTGACCATAGTTCCCCTTCTTCTGATTGCCAGATTCCTTCTTATTCAGAACAGCATTACTATTTCCAGCCCCTGTCGATACCATCTTAGCCGGTGCTTGGAGGCTTTCCAAGCGCATGAATTCGTCGGCTTTCTTATAAAACTTGTCAAGCGAATTTGGTTCTTTCATTTTCAACCACTTTCCAAATTCACTTGATTTATCAATTGCCCTCATCAAGTATGTCAGGATCATGCGTGGCTCTACGTTATCCACCTTGGCCAAAGCTATGTTAAAGCGATTCAAGAATGATCTGATAGATTCTCCAGAATTTTGTTCTAGGCTAGAGAGCGACATTATATCCTTTGCCTTTGACGTATACAATCGAAATTGTTCCTTGAATTTCCGAGTCAAATCAGAAAATTGGTCTATCGATCGGACCGGCAGCCTTGTGAACCAAAGTAGAGCAACTCCTTCCAGGTATACCGGAAAATACCGGCATTTGATTTCATCAGAGGCTCTGGCACCCGTCATGTGTCAATCATACTTATACAGAAACTTATTAGGATCGCTCGTTCCCTTATAAGCCAGTATGGCAGGAGGAACAAACTTCCTAGGAAATTCTGCTTTCAAAATCCTTTCAGTGAATGGAGTCTTGCTCGGAGCAAAGCCCCATTCTTTTTCGTCTTCCTCCCTTTGCATACTTTCCTTCATGATTTGTCGAACCATCCCTGAGAAATATTCCTCATCATTAAGGGGCTCAGCAGGACAGGCATCGGCCATCTTTTCAGAAGTTTGCCTTGACAGGCGTTCACGGATAGTTGGTTGTTGTCCCGATCCTCCAACTTGGGGAGGTGTGCCTTTAACCGGGCCAGCTGCCCTTTGAGGAACATCTTTTTCTTCCACATCATGAACATTATTAGCAAAGTTTGGTTCGTTATTCACCGGTTGACGATTAGCCCCAAGCAAAGTGTTCAACCTTTCCAACATCAGATTGTTTTGGGCTTCCATCTGCTGATATAGCCCAAAAACAGCAGCATCCAATTCTGCTCGCGTTACTCCAACAGTTGGAGTTGTTTAACTTAAAGGAGGAGTAGTGGCAGTAGTCTCGTGAACATCGTCGGATCTAACAGACTTGCGCTTTCTTCCAGGAGCCATTATTTCTGGCCAACTTCTGGTTTTCAGAGAGATCCTTTCCACAAATTTCTGTGAAGCTATGATGACAGTATCCTGAGTTGGGTTCTCAGTGAAAGCACCAAAAATGTTAACGTAAAAATCCGACGCTAACACCCCGATGCAAGTAAATCAAGTGTGAAAGCACCACCCGATGATACGGGAATCGGAAATAAGCAGGAAAATATCAGAAAGACAGTAGAAGACACAGTTTTTATAGTGGTTCGACTTATAGTCAAGCCTACGTCCACTTTAATTCTCTTTATTGTTGATTCAAATACAACTTATACAACTTTCTTCAATTACAACACGCTTTAGACTAGTAGTTCAAGCTTCGGTTTAGAATAATCTTTTGAATCCATGTCGAATGATGTAGATTTTCTCTTGAAGTTTGCCGTAATGCCCTTGGTGTTTGGAGTGCTTGAAGTGCTGTTCGAGTTGAGAAAATGGCAGAGTATTGGCGCTTCGAGAATGAGCCAAAAAGATCCCCCGAACGTTGGAGCTCACACGGTATATATAGGAGTTTTCGGACAGGACTTAAGTCGTGAGCGACTTAAGATAAGTCGTAAGTGGAAGGATACGACCTAACATGAGTCGTAAATCGCCAGTGAGCTAAGGGGATTTGAGTTACGACCTAACTGGTTCGCCCCTGGCCATCTGAACTAGCTAGTAGATTCTAGAGACCTAACGGAAAGCGACAAGGTTCGATAAGTGCTAAGTCGTGAGCGACTTAAAGCAGGTAATGAAACCACTAGTTCGCTGCCGATTTATCTCCTTAGGTCATGAAGTACTTAGGTCGTTGAGTCGTGGCTTCCTATAAGCAGTTAGGTCGCCCCACTCTCTTAGCAGCTAGGTCGCTTATTCCTTAAGTCGTTAGGTCGTCCCATTCCTTTAAGTCGCTAAATCGCTTCATCCCTTAAGTCGCTAAGTCGCTTTATCCTTTAAGTCGCTAAATCGCTTAGTCGCTAGGTCGCATATTAAAGGGAATTAACACTATGGATCATATGAAAGGAGCATATTCTGAGTTGATGTTAGGATAGCTATCATAGGTTGTATGTATGGTATATATTTGTTTGCTATGGATGCTTAGTGCATGTCTCTGTATGTGTTTATGATATGAATATATAGTTTTTTTGCATAGTTTGAATTATCTCCTTGTTTGCTAATTTTGGGACGAAATTCCTGTAAGGGTTAAAGAGTGTAACGGCCAAGAATTTAATCGCTGCCTAAATGGATATTAAATTATATTTTTAAATAATTAATAAATGAATTTTTATTAATAAATAAAACTACCTTAAATAATAACAGATGATGATAAAATCATTTTCAAAATTTGCTTATCAATATATATATATATATATATATATATATATACATATAGTTCATAAGAAATAGAAAATGTGATTGGAAGTTATTTTCTAAAATATTGATTTTTCATTGGTTAAAAGTTATTTAAAATGTCATAGAACTATTGTAAATACTTATATATACATCATAAACAAATTCAAGCATGATGAACACATGTGTATATGCATGTATATACTTCTCTTTAAAAGTGTTTATATATAAGAATAAGAGAGAGTAATTTATAAAGGAAAGTACGCACACACATAAAACTAATATTTTCAACTCAAACTACATAAGATATGACATGAATAGTGCAAGATAGAGGGGGGTACAAGGTGAGGACGGAAACGATGATGGGGGAGGAGTGGTGGTGCATGTATACATATATATTTAAATATAAGCACTTATACATATTTAATTATTTTCATAAGCCTATATATACCCCTTAACTTTCATGTTCTCATTTTTACAATTCTCCTCTTCATTTCAAAATTCCTAAGAGCTTGAATAAAACATCCATGGCTTCTCATCATAAATTCTAAAAATAAGAAAAACACTTCTTTTGCTGAAAGTCTTCTCTTTGGTTCATTAAAACACTTCTACAAGCCATTCTACACCTCCTCTTCCAAAATACAAGCAACCAAAACCACCTAGTCTACATGGCTGAGCCCAAACACTAAATAGCCGAGCCCATACACTACATAGCCAAGCCCAAAGTCTACATGACCGAGGCCATTTTGGATGTTCAAGCATCCAAGGTTTTAAATTTTGCGATACCTAGGTTGTTTCAAAGTTTAACAAAAGTTCGCCTTGAATTAGTAAAGTTTCAGTAAGTAAAACTCTTGTTTTTGGACAGGAAAATAAACCAATTTTGATGAACTATATGTTTTGGAAATATAATGTCGATTGTGTCAAAATATCATGTTGTTTTAATGGCATATGATTATAAGTTTGTGTTTGAGCTTAGATTTGTGATTTGGATGTCAAATGATATGTTTGAATGTGGATATGTGAATGGTTGGTTAAGAAATGATGGTAATGTGTTTATGAAACAAAATTAAGTGATGTGATATAAATGTTGTGAAGTTAGCATCTTGAAAAGTGCAAAGGACTTGAGATCCGATTTAAAAACAAAATCTTGTTTTTTTTTGTTTTGGATTTTGGAAACGTTTTCCAAGTTTTTCACCTTTCGTTTAAGTTTTCAAAACTCTTCAATTTGTGTTTCAAACATGTACAAACTAGAATTAAAGCGAAGTTTTCACCTACTATTCAATTCTAGCGAACTGCGCTCATAGCGATAGTCGCTATGGATGGAGTTCAGAAAATTTCAAGATTTCAAGTTTTAAAGTTTTTTCTTTTCGATTATTTTTTAAAACTCATTTCGAATCAATTAAGTAAGTCAAAAATTTAAGTTGTAGTTATTTAATCATTTAATTATTTTATTTATTATTTAGGGTAATTATTATTTAATTAATTAAGTAATTAGTTTAAGTAATTAGAGTTAAGAAATTATTAACCAAGCTATTATTTTTAGTTAAGGAAGTTGTAATAATGATTAATGAAGATAAAAGGAAATTAATTTTTTGTTTAATCGGGTTTATTTACTTTAACAAGTTATTTAATTAGAGTTAGTTATTTAATTAATTATTACTTAATTAAAGGTTACTTATGGAATTAAATTGGGTTTAATTCTTAAATGAATGTTATTTAATTAAAGTTAATTATAAATAAATTTTAGTTAATTAAGGTTTAAAGTACGATTTTCGATTTAATTAAGATTAACTAAAATTTAGTTATGTTTTAAACTTAGGATTAAATTTTCTTTCAAAACCCTATCGGTTATTTATTTTCAACCAACTTTCTTGTTTGAGTAAATTATTTTAAAACCAAAGGATCTCTTGTCCATGCTACTGAGCAGCCAAATAAACTAAAGTAGTTGTAATAAAACGTCGACATGTTTAATTGAAATTAAGTTGACCTGTACTTATCATAAATACCACACTTCGGGGACACGGTGAATACAAGGGGGATAATTTCGATGTGCGAGTCATAATAATCGAAGCATATGGAACGTATGTTCTTATGCACCCTTATTGTGGGATGGTCCGCTATAAACAACTCGACCCTTTAAAATTATCGAACGCTGGTTTGGAGAGACCAGGATCGGATGGCCCTTATTATGTTGGAACTTAATTAATGTAACAATTTGGGCTATATGAAGTATTTACTTGAAACACTAGACACTATGATAATATTATTGGATTTCTATATAAAGTGTTTTGGTTATCATAAGGTAAAAAACCGTCTATGTTTATGTGCGGCGTTGTCATACGAGATACCTTTGATTTTCAAAACATTTTATAAAGGTAAAAAAAATTAAGTTGTTTTGAGTTTACTCATTCCAGACCCATGTCTAACCAGGAGTTTTATTTTATTTTCCTCACACACTTAGGTACTCAAATTGGCATGAGTAGCCAAGTGATCCAAGTTTCTTACGGAAGCATTTTGAAGTAGCTGGAGCAGGTAGCTTCACCGTTAGCTAGTTATTATCTTATTTTTCTTTGTTTATGTATGATCTATGTATTTTTGCATGAGTAGGTAGTTATAACTATTCAGTTGAAGGTTGTAATGTAATGACTCTGATGTATTATTATTATGGAAATGACAATGTAATATCATATGTTATATTTTATATGTTGTTCTGATTCATGGTGAGATTATGTGATTATGTGGTTTCTTCTTATCTTTCTTTTTTCCTAACTTTAATGACTTGTCTTTCGAAGTAAGAAAAGGGGCCGTTACGTTTGGTATCAGAGCTAGGTTAAGCGACCATCTAAGCTTTGGGTTGGGTTCAACTTCGAGAGTGCATATTTGTAATTTTTATTTATATATCTTTGTATATACACCTCTGATAGATAGATCGGCTTGACAAGTTTGATTATGCCCTTCTTTTAAGTTTTATCTCATCCAAGTATTCTAAGATTATCTTACTATGTCCAGGTAGTAAGACGTGAGTAACCGAGGTGGATGAGGTAAACGATCAGTTAACACTACAACTACAAATGGTCAAACCCCAAATCTTGGGGGAGTTAGGATTGCCGAAGAGGCAGTGCCAGAGCAGCTACTAGTGAATTTCGCAACCTTATGCAAGGATTACACCAACCTAGGAGGGAAACTGTTTAAAGGAACCGAGTCTATCATGGAAGTGAAAGCCTGGTTGCAATCTTGTGGAAAGGTTTTCAAAGGTCTTGGCTTATCAAATGAACCGAAAAAGGTTCTTAGTAGTATGGCAACTATAAGAGGGAGCAGCAGTTAGGTGGTATTCCCTTATTGCGATGTTCTAGAGGAAGAGTTTTTGTGGGCCCGATTTAAAGAAGTTTTTAAGGACCAATTCTTGCCAACATAAAGAAGGACTAGGATGTATATGAACTTTATGGACTTGAAACAGGAGGATCTATCTGTAGCAAAATATGAGACGTGTTTAACGAGCTATCTTGTTTTGGACCAGAATTGGTCAACACCCCCATTAAAGAAAAACGAGATGTTTTGTTTTGGGTATGAGAGAAGAGTACCATAATAAAATGATTGCTCATGTTAAAGGTCAAGAAGGCAAGCCTAAGGATAGTGGTTATTGTATTTGTAAGCAAAAAGGACATATTGCCAGGTATTATCTAAATCGTGATGCTCCAAAGTAGCAAAGTGGACCAATCTCCCTGATGGTCTAGAAGACTCTCTGATTTAATTTCGATCGGCCCGGGCATATGGTAACAGACTGCTAGCTCATAAAGATGGTGGAGCAGCCCAAGGTGTACGCATTAAGAATGAACCGTCGACTTCAACGGATGTGAAGGGAAAAGACGTCCTTGAACGTAACTTACTGATTAATGGTATTTTCTTCGAGCATTATTTGATACTAGTGCCTCTCATAGTTCTAACTCTTTAGAGAGCCAGCAGATAAATTTCATCTTATTCCAAATATTACAGAAAACTATGTGTGTGTAGGTGGGGTAACCCATTTAAATATGATGAGAATGTGCCAATTTCCTACCTTTCTCATCACTTTTCGTGTGACCCGTATGTCTTAGACTTTAAAGGATATGACATTATTCTTAGTATGGAGTGGTTATCGAAATGTGGAGTTGTTTTAGATTGTAATGAAAGAACTATATCTTTAGTAACCAATTTGGGAAGAATTGCTAAAGTACCGTGCGAGGAACCCAGTATCCGTATGTGTAGTTTTTTGTATGCCCTGGAAGCATCCAAAGAAATGTAGGGGCTATTGATGTTGTTAAGAATTTTTTTCAATGTATTCGAAGAGGTTAAAAGTATACTCCCGCATTAAGAGATAGAGTTCCGTATTGATATAGTCCCTAGTGCCTCGGATTGAGACATAGAGCTCCGTATTGATATATTCCCTGGTGCAAGGCCTGTGGTTCAAATCAAGCGAATGATGGTTCTAAGGGAGAGAAAGAGTTGGTAACTCAAATCCAAGACATGTTAAGTAGAGGATTGACTAGACCCAGTCGTTCTAGTTGGGGGTCTGATGTGGTTTTTGCGGTTAAGTCTGATGGATCTTTGAGGTTGTGCGTGGATTATAGGGACTTGAATAAGTTGACAATTAGGAAAAAGTATCTCATACCCCGCATCGATGATCTTTTTGACCAACTTCATAGAGCTATGATATTTTCTCTATTGGATCTAGCTACTGGATTCCATCAGCTGAGGGTTGCTGAAGATAATATACCCTTAACTGCATTTAGCGGCCTTGATTATTTCATTGAGTGATTGGTTATGCCTTTCGGGCAAACCAATGCACCTGCATATTTTGTAGACCTCATAAATCATGTTTTTTGAGATGTTCTTAATAAGTTTTTTTAGTTTTCATTGATGACATCCTTATTTACTCCAAATCTGAGGAGGAGCATAACATTATTTAGAAGTGGTGTTGTAAACATTGAGGAGACATGTCCTGAAGGCAAAATTTTCTAAGCACCATTTTGGGAAATCAGATGTAAGATTCTTAGTACATACTGTGATAGGAGAAGGAATTTCAATAGATCCAGTGAAGGTGGAAGTATTCAGGAATGGAACCGACCAAGGACTCACGAGAAGAACTATCCTATGCATGACCTAGAGTTGATGGCTATTGTTTCTGAATTTAAAATGTGGAGACACTACTTGATGGGTAAGGATTCTTCAATTCCTCTCAATTTCTTTCTAATCACTAGAGATTTTAGGAGTAAGTTTTCTTTTTTTAATTAGGTGAATATTCAAGCTCTTCACAGATCATAAATCCCTGAAGTATCTTTTTACTTGGAAAGATCTTAACCTGAGGCAACAGTGGTGGTTTGAGTTTCTAGCAGCTTATGACTTCGATATTCTTTATACGCCAGGAAAGGCTAATGTGGTGGTAGATGCCGTATGCAAGAATGCTATTTTGACTCTTTTGGAGGTAACCCCAACTCTCCTAGAAAGAATAGCGAGCAAGCAAGGAGAGGATATAAGCTTAGTGGAAATCATTAGGAAGGTTGAGAAGCGATAGTGTACCGATTTTAAGATTGATAACCGAGGAGTATTGAGGATGAATGGACGGATCTGTGCACTAAATGTCAACGGTCTTAGGTAGGAAGTTTGGTCAGAATGCCATCGTTCTAAGTTGAGTATCTATCCCGATGTCTCAAAGATGCATAGGGATATGAAGCGATTGTTTTGGTGGAAGGGAAGGTATAGAGATATCTCTATCATTTGTAGCAGGTGTTCGTGCTATCAACAAATTAAAGGTGATCACCGGAAGATAGCTGGATTATTGCAACCCTTAGAAATAACAATTGGAAATGGGAAATGAAGTCAATGGATTTTATTAATGGTTTACCCAAAACCAAGAAAGGAAATGAAGGAGTATGAGTTATCGTGGATCGGCTAATGAAGAGCATGCATTTTATTTTGGTGAAACCAAAAAGGACCGTTGTTTCTTTTGCTGAAATTTTTATGAGAGAGATAGTCAAGTTGCATGGAGTTCCATTGAGTATTGTGAGTGATTGAGACCTTATATTTACTGGCCAATTTTGGGAAGCATTGCAAACAACTCTAGGAACAAAGTTGAGCCTAAGTACCACACACCACCCCCAAATAGACGGAAAGACGGAGCGAGTGAATCGGACTCTAGAGGATATCTTGAGTGCGTGTATTCTAGATTTTGGTGGATCATGGGAGGATCATTTGCATTTAGTTGAGTTCTTCTATAATAGTAGCTTCCAAGCAAGCATCGGTATGGCACCTTATTGTAACAGCCCGATTTTTCAACTCTCGAAAATCGACATCAATACGTCCACTGTATCAAATGCCGAACAGTCGAATGCCGAAAAACCGAACCATTAGGATTAAAGAATAAGGAGGTAGAAGAAGAAAATAGAAACATCAGAATCTTACCAATCGCAGCGGAATAAAGTATAATAGATAATAACCGATCTTTACACAAAAGCAAATCTGTTTATACATTACATCATCAGAGTACACATAACACACAACTGGACAGTAATCATAACCTGTCCTCACAAAACTGAACACACAGCTAATCAACACAGTGGGATATTTAAAACAATTACGGAAGTACGTATCGCCATCCAACTCGTCTCTTGAGCTCCATGGCATCCTTTCATATATTCTATAATATTCGGTCTGACCTGAGCATTATAGTTAAATAACATCTGAGTCAGTCTGGAATACGAGCGTCAGAAAACCACCCTCAATTAGATTATTAAAGTTTCAAAATCCTTTGAAAACAAAAGCATCTCGTACGACCACGCCACAAATAAACATGTCGGCTTTTACCTTACGATAGCCAAAACACTTTTTATCAAAATACTCTGATATTATAATAGTCACTATATACAAATACTTACTAAAATAGCCGAAATTATTACATCAATTAAATTCCAGCATACTAGCCACAAAGTGGGTAATACAACCAAAACCGTAAAAGGCACGTAGGGAGAATGGATTTCCAACTAATGACTAGGCACTGAGGTACCACCTATCACAGTATGTGGCCTAGATCACCGTACCAAGGATCCCTCCCGAGCCCCTGCAATACAAGGCCGGGACTACCCCTTACTGGATAATCTCGAGTAAGATCACCCCACGGTTGGGTTCAGCAACCGCCCACTAAACCGAAATAAAAAGGGACATCTAGACAGGGATGACCTCACCCTAATGGGCGCTACCCACTTAGCCTTGCTGTATATCCCCTGATTTTCAGTCATTCCCAGTTGATGAGCTAGAGGCTAAGCGTTACCTTTTTAGAACATATCCCTTAGAATGCTCATCGTCCACCTGACGATGTTCTGAAAGCATTCATCCATACAAGTCCGCCCCAGGTTCGAACGGAACCGAAGGCACTACTTCTACTACATCCATTTGGAATCACCCTCAGGATTAGTAGCGACTAGCCCTTGCACTTCATTGCTCCATCTTCGAATCCAAACTTGTCTTCCCCACGAAAACGTACAAACCGAATCGAAGTGGTTTTCGGAAAATGAATCCCGATCCCAGTCTCTTCAAAACGATCAGCGCATTGGCCAATATTGATAGTCAGTTATTTAACTATTAAATAACATTCACAAACAACCATCGAAGCTTTTAAATAATTTCCCAAATTATTTATTTCAAAATATCTTCGCAAGATATTTTTCTTAACTTCAACCTTTTGAAAATAGTTTCAAACCATCTTTCTCTCACGGAATAAATTCCCCAAATACTTTCTATTTCCATTGAAACCGCCAAGTATAAATACTATAGATTTTCAAAATAATTTAAACATTATATTATAAAATGTACCTTAAACATTTAAATTAAAACTACTTTAATACTTTATTCAAAAATATATACTTTAAGAATATTTAAAATAAAACTACTTTATAAATATAAAACTAAATTTTATCTTTTTAAAACATAATACCCATTTAACCTTTAAACAATTACGTCAAAAATAAATTTGAAAAATACTTACTTTAAAATTTAAACATTTAAAATAATAAATTTTATAAAACATACTTTTAAAACAACTTTAAAACCTTTAACCTATACTTAAAAGTTCGCTTTGGAAACGTACTTGGCTATCCAGGGAAATACACTTCTCTTTCACATCTTTTAAAAATAAATCACTATTTATTTTTAAACAAATTTACCCATTACTTTAATAAATTCCCACCGTGAATTTATGCTCCTAAATATCCACTGAAATATTACTTCACTTTATAAACGCGGTTTATATATTTCATAGGCTCATCTTCCTTTTAAAATCCCAGTTTCAAACACTTAATAAATTTCCAAATTGATTCCCAAAATTTTTACTTTGTTAAAATAAATTCCTTTACTTTTCCAAATTTATCAGAACCCATTAATTTCAGATTTACTCCTTTGTTAAATCTTATTTGAACTGAAAATACTAATTTCATATTTATTTCAAATTTCTTCCTTTACTCCTTCCTTAACCATTTAAAGTTCTGAACTTTTAGAAATAATCTATTATTCCTTTAATTAACATCACTTAAGTCTTAAAATTCATTTATTTCCGTTTATTCAAAAATATCCTTTTCCCTACTTTAGAATTAAAAAAAAATTAACTTTTCAAAATCGTACTTTAATTTATCCGAAATCTCTATAATTATTTCACTTAAAAATTTTCTCTTATATTTTCTTTTCAAAAATCCAACCTATATATTTTGGTAACTCCGTATACTGAAATATATATTCAATCAATCATAGCATCCAATATTCCAATTATCGATATAATTCATCACAGAATATCCAATAATCACAACACAGAATTATTAGACAATCTAAATAATTTTGAGGAATCTAGTTGGATCCTTCCAACCTGTTTCCCTGCAACCACAGATGTTAGCATAATACCAATTCCACTTCGAGGTGGAATATCACGATATATGGGTTTAATATAATATCATCCGCTATTATACGACGCATAAGGTCTCATCGGCTATATAATGCAGGAAATCAATCACTCCAATATATACTACTATGTATAATATCATATCCAGATAGATAATAAACCATCAATTCAGGCAATCCATCCAATAATTTTAATTCAACTATTTAAATAAATTGGTATTCCAAATGAGTGAGATTAACTCACCTTTTGTTTTTAATTTGCAGCCCATCCAACCGGCTTGTTCCTTCCCGATTTCAGACCTTGTATAACATTATATAAATTCTTTAATATTTGAAATAATTTGACAATCAATTACCAGTTGTTTATTTAATTTAAACTAATTTTCCTTTACATAAAACTTTTTTTTACTAAAATCAATTGAATAAATCAATTAAACAAGTTAACCATCAAAAAATCCATTATTTTAGTATGAACTAGTAAGTTTAAAATGTGTGTGCGTATATATATATATTTATTTATTTATTCTTTGAAACTTCATATACTTATAAAATAGTCCATATAGATTTAAAAACCTATTTTTATATAAACTCTATAACATTCAAAACCCCTATGTTTTCTTTTCATATTCACATATATTTTCTATTTAAACCTTATACATGTGTGTATATTTATATATTAAACAAAAATGTTTTACACTTCCCTGTATCACTCTTTTTTTTCTTTGTTCTATTCAGTTTAAAACAAGTACATATATATTTTATTTCCTTCAGTTTTCTGTAACATATTTGTAAATATATAAGTTATTAAATTTGAACTGAAAGTTATACCTTGTTGTCCTATATATATATATATTATATATATATATATATATATATATATATATATATATATATATATATATATATATATATATATATATGCACATACACACACACACAGCTGATTCCCATTTCTTTTTTTTAAACAAAAGTGTTTTGAAATCACAAATTTAAAACTCACTGTTTTCAAAAACACATTTCAAAATTAATGTTAATATACCGTACGATAATTATATTGTTATTTTCTTTTCTCTTGAATATAAATTAGAACGAAGAAAAGCCCCATACCTCACCACTTAGCATGGCATGCTGCTTGTGAGACACCACCCCGATCGCCGTGCATCCTCGCTCTCCTGCAAGGGCCACACTGGCGTGCCTTCTCCCTAAAGCGCCACCCCCGACGCGCTACACAGCCGAGACCAAAATGAGTGCCAAACTCGAGAAGGCCAAGCCCTGGTTTCTACTGCTCATTCACCCATGACTGTCGAGCTTTCAAATCACCGCCTCCTCTAACCTCCATGACGTCGCGATTCGAATCGCTCCCTCTCGAAAGAAAATCGAACTCGCCGATGTGGAGCATGAGTTTCCCATCGCGACAATGTCGCGATAGCTCTTCCTTTTCCCTGGGTTTGAATTCGATCGGCCATAATCTTCTAAGCTAAAACTTGATTCGAATGAAGAAGGATTGGGGTAGCTGGGGGTTTTATAACGAAAACATTGCATTGGATTTTGACTGGGAGTATAAAAACAGGATTCGCGATTTGATTTTTTTGAAAGAGGAGGAGAGGCTCGGTTTTGATTTGAATTAAAGAGAATGAGCGGTCATTTTTTTAAACTGCCGATTTTGATTTTGAATGGGAACAGAAGAAGGGAAAGAAAGAGGTTTGAATGGATTTTGATGTTCCTTTCTTTCTTTTTATCGGCCCTTCTTTTTTTTAAAAAAAAATCTGTTGCGTGCTTGTACAAAGAAGAATGGGGGAGACAAGTGGGGATGTTAGCGTAAAGGAATGGTCTTGGTACAGTGTTGGTGAATTGGAAGTAAAACGGTTTGATGGAAATAATTTTGAATGGTCACCAAATGTGTGTGTATATATAATATTATTTTGATTTAAATTGTCTCGAAAAATGGAACTTAGAATCTTGACTTCCTAGCACGGCGTGCCGCTAGGTATTTGTAATGTTATACCCCTATTCCGACGCAATGGAAAAGGTTTCGTGTTCTAATTTGATCCTATGGAGAAGATAGCTTTTTGGACCTAGCTATTATATTGAATTTTCGATATAGATTTCAGCGCGTTTACCTACCGTATGATCACACGACAACTCCAAATATTAGAAAATTAAAACCCGATAATAATTCAATATTACGGATCCAACGGAACTGGTTTCGTCGAATTCTGCGACTGTGCCTCGGAAGGCTATTTTTAAATATCGATTTAAACGATATAATTTGAAAACTTAACAAAACACTCTCAAATTCAAGTTTAACACTTTTACTATCTTCAGTACTATCAATATAAATTTTACAAGCCTTTAAATTATCTTTAACAAGCTTAAAATTCCCGATTCAGCAATTTACCCAATTTCCAATTATTTAATTCAAAAATTAGATTATCCAATAATTGATTACATTCGAAATTTAAGTTAAAAATTAAATTTTAAATATTTAAAATCAATTAAATATTCTAGTTTCAAATATTCAGAATTTTTGGTTCGTCGCATTATAGAGCCCTATATGGAAGACCTTGCAAGTCACATGCACGTTGGGTTGAGATGGGAGATAGATTAGTGCTTGGACCAGACCTGATCCGAGAAGCTATCAAAAAGTAGCAATGATTAAGAAAAGAATGAAGGAAGCATAAGATCGCCAAAAGAGTATGGTGATAAAAGGTGAAGAGACTTGGAATTTGTGGTTGTAAGAGGAGCTGTTAGATTTGGAAAAGCTGGAAAGTTAGTTCCAAGGTGTTCATAATATGTTCGACGTGTCTCATTTGAGAAAATATGTACATGACCCATTTTTGATTGTGGATCCACCAGGTCAAGAGGAATTAGAGATAGAACTAAACCTGATAGTGGTTAGACATCTATTTTATGTTGTGGATCAGGATGAAAAGAGATTGTGCAACAAGGTAGTGCTACTAGTCAAGATACAGTGTAGTGAGGATCTAAGAGACTGCACTTGGGGGACTATGGATCGCATGAAAGAAGCATATCCCGAGTTGATGTTAAGATAGCTAGTCGTTGGTTATATGTACAATGTCTGTTTGTTTGCTATGAATGCTTAATGCATGTCTATGTATGTGTTTATGATGTGAATATGAAGTTTTTGCGTAGTTTAAATTATCACCTTGTTTGCTAATTTTGGGACGAAAATCTGTAAGGGGTGGAGAGTGTAAGGACCCAGAATTTAATCGATGTCTAAATGGATATTTAGTTATATTTTTAAATAATTAATAAATGAATTTTTAGTAACAAATAAAACTATTTTAAGTAATAAGTGATGATGATAAAATCATTTTCAAAATTTGTTTACCAATATATATAGTTCATAAGAAATAGAAAATGTGATTGGAAATTATTTTCTGAAATACTGATTTTTCATTGGTTAAAAGTTATCTAAAATGTCATAGAACTAGATTGTAAACACTTATATGTACATCACAAACTAATTGAAACATGATGAATACATGTGTATATGGATGTATATACTTCTGTTTAAAAGTGTGTATATATATAAGAATAAGAGAAAGTAATATATAAAGGAAAGCATATATATACACACATACGCATATATAAAACTAACATTTTCAACTCAAACTACATGAGATATGACATGAATAATGCAAGATAGAGGGGGTACAAGGTGAAGATGGAAATGATGATGGGGGAGGAGTGGTAGAGCATGCATACATATATATTTAAATATAAGTACTTATACATTTTAAATTATTTTCCTAATCCTATATATACCCCTTAACTTTCATGTTCTCAATTTCACAATCCTCCTCTTCATTTAAAAATACCTACGAGCTTGAATAAAACTTCTGTGGCTTCTCTTCATAAATTCTAAAAATAAGAAAAATCACTTCTTTTACTAAAAATCTCCTCTTTAGTTCACTAAAACACTTCTACAAACCATTTTACACCTCTTCTTCCAAGATACAAACACCCAAAATGTGACGACCCGTAAATCCGTACTCCTTGAATATACACTAATCTCCATTGATTAATTCAAGATGAACAGAAATACGAATTCTCAATGTTTAAGAAAAAGAAAAAGGATAGAAGAAGAGATAAGATAGTAGAAAATAGAGAGAAAAGAAAATAGAAAATAGAACTGAATAGAAAACAACTGAACAACAACAGAATCTCACAATCGCAGCGGAACAACATATAATAATAAATGAATAATCTTTAAAAAAAGAACTATATCAGTTATTACATTACATCACATTTCATTACATCATATCATCAGAGTGTACAACAACAACAACAAACAGCGGAAAAAGAAATACTATATACTAGTAATACGCCATGCCATCCAGCTTGCCTCCAGCAACTCCAGAATATCCTGATAAACCTAACTTTTGACTGCCCGTGTAGAAATTGGTGGGCACCCAGAGTTTAGGAAGGAAAACAATAAACTCCGAGTCAGTCATGTGACTGGTGTGAGAACTCAAAACAGTTTATTTATCTTTAAAATCAAAATAGAGGAATATTTTTAAAGTCAATTCGCAATGCTTTTAAAAATGAGACTACCATAAGACCTCCCGCCACACACACAATGCAAACGCAGACTTGGAGGAGATTTCTCCTTATGATAGTCAAAGATGCTTGATATGCATTAAAAAGAAACATTTGATATTATTAGTAGTGCATAGTGTAGAAAACAATTTCGAAAGTAGAATATAAATCTTAGCCAGCATAGGTACCATTATAGTATGCTTACTATAGCTACCATATTAAATGGCAGGTTCTACAACTAAAACCGTACAAGTCTCGTATTGTTTCTTTGGATTTTCCAACGAATGATCAGGCCAAGGAACTTCCCATTGGCACATGAGAATGCCTCTAGATGGACATCCCCGAGAACCAAACTGGATCTGTACCAACACAAGGCCGGGTTACCCCTAACTGAGTACCAACTGACCGAATATGCCATCCCCGGTCCTTTGTGGACCTTTCACCGAGCGCTCGCAATCAATTCACACAATCATAAAGTGTTTTCAACATGAGTAAGTATCTGGGCTCCATACCATGATACCACCCTTTTCCAGAAGGAAATGCACATATCCTAAAGGGCGCTACCCCTCATAACCTTGCTGCATCTTTCCTGTTTTGACCATTCACGGGGTGTGAGGCTCGACGAAGTCACGTCCACAAAAACATACTTTATACAAAAGCCATGCTTTGGGTCAACAAATGATCATAGAAATGATCACCAGGATAGACGATCAAATAAACGATCCTATCACAAATAATCAACACAATGATCATTTACAGCAACACTCAGCATGTCACATTACCAAATTGGGAATATATCGCTGATAACCTTCAACTACATAACCTCTGAGCTCGTACGTCTCAGAGAAGGGTGTTAAGCTAAAAGAATAAATTCTCCGCCACCAACAGAAATATATTTGAAAGAAATCGGCTTTATATCTCAATTTGTAATGTCAGATATACAATCCATACAAGTCTGTTCCGGGCTCGAACAAAACCGAAGGCACTTACAAAGAAGTCCTTGCAATCCGGATATCCACAATCCTGATCGGATTTCCCATCACATATGGAGAACTCAATACCGTAGCTGCTCGGTGCAGAGTCAATCGACAGGTCATCCTATCGCTCTCGCAAATACCGGGTCTTCAACACCGATCTTCAATGCTATTCATAACGACGTATCACATATTCGGAATGGGTTATACGACCCCATGGTCCTCTCCCGGTTAACCCGAATAGTGAGCGCTTATTTAAAAATAAGTGTGGCATTCAAATTCAAACAAATCACATCAATTTCCCATTCAAAGGGAAATATTGATAGTCGGTTATTGAACTATCAATTGATATGCACACATCACCAGATTCCAAATAATTTTCCAAATTATTTATTTTCCAAAATATCTTTACAAGATATATTATTTTCAATACTTCAAAAATAAATCAATATTTATTTTTAAACAAATTCCCCTTTCCTTTATAAATTCCTTAGTGAATTTATAATCCAAAATATCTATGAATATTTGATTTCAATTATTCATTTCAATTTATCTTCAAAAGGTTAAATTCTCAAAACGTTTCATTTCACATTGGAAAAACATTCCCATACCTACTTATTAAGTAATTCACAATCTTTTATTTTCAACACTTGGAAAATATTAAATATACTTAAATCGAAATTAAGTATATATTTCATTCTTTGAGGAAATCATTCTCTTAACCATATTTATTTGGGCCAAAACGAATGTTGCGTAAAACATCGTTACGACAACCCAAAATCACTAGTATAGGGATTCAAATTTAAACTAGATATATAAATCCCAATACTATACAAAACATTTCCTTTTGGAAATCATTTACTATAACAACAGTGCTATAGTCCATCATTTCCTTTTATTTCTCGAAAACGACTATTTCAACAATGAATGTTGAAATCTATGGTTTCGAATCTTAATGCTTTTAAAACAATCGTTAGATCGTTTTAATTCAATTTAAAACATCACATTCAAAACATTTCTTTAACATATTATTCACTATTCAAAACGTGAATATACCACGTTAACAAATTTCATCCTTTTATACATTTTATTTCAAAGAATTATTCACAGTCAAAAATGTGAATATAACTCCATTAATAGGTTTCAACAATTTACTTATCAAAATAAGTCGTGTGCGGATTTATAAAACAACGTTTATAAATTCCTTTTCTATTTATTTTATAACAACTTCCTTTTATAAATTCCTTTATTAACCTATTCCAGTTTATAACTCAATTATAAACTAAAAGTTCATATTATAAGTTAAATACTTATAAAACGATTATTTTACAAAATCGTTCTTTTAAAGACTTTCCAAATCATAAATCTTATAACTTATAAGATTCATTTATTTAACCAAATCTATTCTTCAAATAACTTCACAAAATTTATAAATCTTACTATTTATAAATTTCATTTATAATTTCACCATTTATAATTTTATAAATTCCATTCACTTATGAAATCCATTTTCACTTCATTCAAACACTTATAAAAACTCGTTTTATAATTTCAATATTTCAATTTATAAATATCCATTTATAAATCTCTTAATATAATTCAATTTATATTATTCTTTTAAAACGTCTTTAAATTCCTTTATAATTTTATCCTTTTGATTTACAAAATAATCAATTTTATAAATCCTATATTTAAACTTTTTACAATACATTCAGAAATCTCGATTAAACTATTTTATAAAATCATTAACCTTATTTTTTCAAAAATAAATCTTTAATCGTATTTCTCAAAATCATAATTTTTATAACTTTAAAAATTATACGTTTATTTATTCAAAATGGATAAATTCCCAAAAATATTTTATAAACGTATACTTTCAAAAATCACTTTTAAATCCTTTTAAAATTCCAAATTTGGTCCAATGATGCTACATACCAAATAGTCAATCACGACTAACAACGATATCATATATCAATATGATAATCCATCAAATATCAAAATATCTGAATTCAAATAAATACTGTTGAGGAATCCAGTTGGATCCCTCCAACCTGTTTTCCTGCATCCACAAACATTAGCACAATACCAATTCCGCTCCAGTACGAAATTATCGCGGTATATGGGATTTAAAATATTATCCGCTTAATAGACGACGCAATAGGGTCTCATCCGCTATACAAATGCGGGAAATCAATAACTCCAATATATACATATGCCAATATGTATATATTGCTATTATATATAATACCAATTTCACTGTTTATGAAATATTCGCGGTATATGTTTTTAATAAATAACATCCGCTTACTAACGGCACATAATGTCTATTTTAACAATCAATAGATAACAATCATCATTCAAACTTGCATTCAAATATTTTAAATCTAACTATTTAAAATAAAAATCGAAACTGATTTGATTGAGTGAGAAGTTCTCACCTTGATTTCAATTTCGTTTTAGCGATTTATTTCGAATAAAATTAAACGGACGTTTAATTTTACCCGAAATTCTCGCTAACTCCAAACGACTCCAATCCAATTTCATCGCGTAGTGCTCGTCCATACGATTCCAACGCAACTGGTTTCGCGCGTTTTTGACCTCGTATGAAAAAGTTATGCATTTTATAAGTTTACACGATTTTAATTAACTAAATTACAACAATTTATAAAAATTTATAACCTAATCTATCGCAAGCCGTTAGATCTCACCCTGATGAATCCTGGCCGCTCCATCTTTCTTCTCCCTCATCTCACTCACGTACAGGAACACACGCACGCACATACAAACCCATACCATCAAATTAGGGTTTCAATTTTCGATCTCCACGTTGAACTTGAACGCGATCAGGAACTTGCATCTCGAAGCTCATCTCCTCCTCTACCCACGCCTGCCACCATAGCAAGCTCGGCCACCCCCTTGTTCTCGAATTGCGTGCGCAAGCCCCAGGCGTCGGCCCCCTATATCTTCCTCTACGATGCTCCAAACACGATCAACTCCGTATAGAATCGTAGAGCTCTCCTTCCTCTTCAATGTTGTAGTTAATAATTTTGGCTAAAACTTCACGGATTGGAAGTAACTGAGGAAAGAAAATCGAATGTTTTCAGCCCTTGGTTTGTAAGAGGCGGCTGGCTAGGGTTAGGTTTAGAGATATATTTTTTTTTTATTTTGTGAGGGTTATTGGTCTATTTATAAGAAAATCGATCGACACTATTCATCCGGGAATTCCAAACTCCGATTTACGCGTCGAAACTGACGTTCCTAGGGTTTATCCCGCGTTCCGGACACAATGGAACAGGTTTCGAAAGCTAATTCGGACATCTGTGCGAGTTATGGCTATTAACGTTCAATTTAAATCAAACCGATTTAAGCGATTTTCTAGGCGTTTTAATTTGTATCGGACAAATGGTAAATCCAATTGACACGAAATTTGAAACCTTACAATAATATCACATTACGGATCCGATGAAACTGGTTTCGTCGAAATCCGAGACTTTTTGAAAAATGGCTATTTTAACTCGCCAAATTAAAATTAAAAACAATTCGATGCGTTTCGAGCTGCTACGATCAAACGGTAACTCCGATTGCTACGAAAATTGAAATCCGGTAATAACAAACTATTACGGATCCAATGGAACTGGTTTCGTCCAATTCTGAGACTGTTCAAAAATTTACTATTTTCACTAGTCGATTTAATATTAAAATATTCAATTTTTCACAAATTAACTTTTAATTCGATTTTAAAAGTTCTAAAATATCGTTCTAACTTCAATATGACAAAATAAAATTTTACAAATCATTTTCAATCATATTTAACTCTATTTTCAATTATTTCCATAATTTTCACTATTTAATTATCGATTTAATTATTCAATTAAATCCAATAATTCAAAATAAAATTTATTCGACTTATAAATTCACTTATTAATATTTAAAATTAATTAAATATTCAAATTTTAATAAATTAAAATTCTGGGTCGTTACAATCTTCCCCCCTTAAAAGAATTTCGTCCTCGAAATTAACAAGTAAGAAAAGTTATAGAATCTATTAATTTTCCAAAATTCATAATTAAATTTCTCATAATAACTTACTAAGTTTTCAAATCATACTTAGTTATCTTTTCAAAAACAACTACTATTGTTTAACTTTCAATTCCAAATCAAAGTTAAAGTTTTCAAAATTTTCCAATTTTCTCAAAAAATTTTCTAACGCCTTAAATTTCCGGAAAAATTCGCCATAATCTCCTTTGCGCGGCTCGATCCGAAAAAAAAATGACAGTATATATATCACAAATATACATCTCATCAAGTAATGAGGCATCCCGAAGGGAAAAAGTGTAAAAGTACGGTATGTAATCCGAGATATGTACCTTATATTTTATTAGCGAGCATATACGGCTAATATAGCACGAAAGCGAGCTCCAAATGCGAAGCAAACGCGATCCGCACCTACTAATCACTCAACAAACAACATGAGAACATGCATATATGAACATAGTATCGATATACAACATATAGCAACATAATAACTATATATGCCAACATAGCAAATGTAGTAAAAGCAATATTTTCAACCATCAACCAACTATCATTCATAACCAATATATATTCATTCATATTCTCATTAATATTCAATGAAATGGTTTTCAATTTAATCACATTTGATTTATTAACAGTGGATGTTTTTTGTAAAGACCCGTAAATCCGTACTCCTTGAATAGACACTAATCTCCATTGATTAATTCAAGATGAACGAAAATACGAACCCTTAGGGTTTTAGGAAAAGAAAGAAAGAGGTAGAAGAAGAAAGAAAAAGAAAAACAGAACAGAAAGAAACAACAGAACAACATCAGAATCTCACAATTCGCAGCGGAACAACATATAATAGATAAATGAATAATCTTTAAACAAAGAACTATATCAGTTATTACATTCATCACATTTCATTACATCATATCATCAGAGTGTACAACAACAATAACAAACAGCGGAAAAAGAACTACTATATAAACTAGTGATACGCCATGCCATCCAGCTTGCCTCCTGCAACTCCTGAATTCCAGAATATCCTGATAAACCTTAACGCTTGACTGCCCGTGTGAAAATTGGTGGGCACTTAGAGTTTAGGAAGGAAAACAATAAACTCCGAGTCAGTCATGTGACTGGTGCGAGAACTAAAACAGTTTATTTTTCTTTAAAATAAAGTAGAGGAATATTTTTTTTTTAAAAAAATCAATTCGCAATGCTTTTAAGAATGAGACTACCATAAGACCTCCTGCCACACACACAATGCAAACGCAGACTTGGAGGAGATTTCTTCTTATGTTAGTCAAAGATGCTTGATACGTATTAAAATTAAATCAATTTTGATATTATTATTAGTGCATAGTGTAGAAGATATTTCGAAAGTAGAATATAAATCTTAGCCAGCATAGGTACCATTATAGTATGCTTACTATAGCTACCATATTAGATGGCAGGTTCTACAACTAAAACCGTACAAGTCTCGTATTGTTTCTTTGGATTTCCAATGAATGATCAGGCCAAGGAACTTCCCATTGCCACATGAGAATGCCTCTGGATGGACATCCCCGAGAACCAAACCGGATCTCTACCAACACAAGGCCGGGTTACCCCTAATTGAGTAACAACTGACCGAATATGCCATCCCCCGGTCCTCTGGGACCTTTCAACCGAGCGCTCGAAATCAATTCACACAATCATAAAGTGTTTTCAACATGAGTAAGTATCTGGGCTCCATACCATGATACCACCCTTTTCCAGAAGGAAATGCACATATCCTAAAGGGTGCTACCCCTCATAACCTTGCCGCATCTTTCCTGTTTTGACCATTCCTGGGTGTGAGGTTCGACGAAGTCACGTCCACAAAAACATACTTTATACAAAAGCCATGCTTTGGGTCAACAAATGATCATAGAAATGATCACCAGGATAGACGATCAAACAAAGGATCCTATCACAAATAATCAACACAATGATCATTTCACAGCAACACTCAGTATGTCACATTACCAAATTGGGAATATGTTGCTGATAACCTTCAACTATATAACCTCTGAGCTCGTACGTCTCAGAGAAGGGTGTTAAGCTAAGAGAATAAATTCTCCGCCACCAACAGAAATATATTTGAAAGAAATCGGCTTTATATCTCAATTTGTAATGTCAGACATACAATCAATACAAGTCTGTTCCGGGCTCGAACAGAACCGAAGGCACTTACAAAGAAGTCCTTGCAATCTGAATAATCTCTAATCACGTTCGGATTTCCCATCACATATGGAGATCTCAATACCGGGGATCAGCCAGTGCAGAGACAATCAACAAGAAACCCTTTCGTTTTCGAAAATATCCAGTCTTCAACACCGATCTTCGAATGCAATTCATAACGACGTATCACATATTCGGAATGGGTTATACGACCCCAAGGTCCTTTCCCGGTTAACCCGAATAGTGAGCGCTTATTTTAAAAAAATAAGTGTGGCATTCAAATTCAAACAAATCACAACAAATACCTATTTAAAGGTAAATATTGATAGTCGGTTATTGAACTATCAATAGATATGCCAACATCACCAGATTCCAAATAATTTTCCAAATTATTTATTTTCCAAAAATATCCTTACAAGATATATACATAATTTCCATACTTCAAAAATAAATCAATATTTATTTTTAAACTCATTTTCCAAATTTCATTTATAAATTCTATATTGAATTAACATTCCAAAATATTTATGAATATACGATTTCCATTCAATTTCTAATATTCATTTTCAATTTATCTTCAAAAAGATAAATTCAAAATATTCACTTAATATTGGAAAAGCATTTCCATACTTATTTATTTATAAGTAATTCACAAGCCTTTTTATTTTCTACACTTAGAAAATATTTAATATACTCTAATCGAAATTAAGTATATATTTCATTCTTTAAGGAAATCATTCACTTAACCATATTTATTTGGGCCAAACGAATGTTGCGTAAAACATCGTTACGACAACCCAAAATCACTAATATAGGGATTTGAAATTAAAATAAATACATAAATCCCAATACTACACAAAACATTTCCTTTCGGAAATCATCTATTATAACAACAGTGTTATAATCTACTATGTCCTTCTATTTCTCGAAAACGTCTATTTCAACAATGAATGTTGAAATCTATGGTTTCGATAGTTAATACTTTTTAAAACATCTTTAGATCGTTTTAATTCTATTTAAAACATCATATTCAAAACATTTCTTTAACATATTATTCACTATTCAAAAACGTGAATACACTTCGTTAACAAATTTTATCATTTCTATTCACTTTATTTTAAAGGATTATTCACTGTCTAAAACGTGAATATAACTCCATTAATAAATTACAACAATTTACTTATCAAAATAAGTAGTTTGCGAATTTATAAAACAATGTTTATAAATTCCATTTCTATTTATTTTATAACAACTTCCTTTTACAAATTTCCTTTATTAACCTATTCGATTTATAACTCCATTATATACCGAAAGTTTATATTATAAGTTAAATACTTATAATTTATTGGTTTACAAAATCGTTCCTTTAAACTTTCCAAATTTATAAATCTTATAACTTATAAGATTCATTTATTTATCCAAAATCTATTCTTTTAAATAACTTTACTAATTTTATAAACCTACTGTTTATAAAATTCCATTTATAACTTCACCGTTATAATTCTATAATTCCAATTTATGAAATTCATTTACAATTCATTCTAATACTTGTAAAAGCTCGTTTTATAATTCCAATATTTTTAATTTATAAATATCAATTTATAAATCTTTTATATAAAACAATTTATATTACTATTTTAAAACGTCTTTAAACTCATTTATAATTTCACCATTATAATTCTATAAATTTCATTCATTTATGAAATTCATTCATAATTCATTCTAACACTTATAAAAGCTCGTTTTATAATTCAAAATATTCTAGTTTATAATTATCCATTTTATAAATCTTTTATATGGATCAATTTATATTATTCTTTTAAAAACGTCTTTGAACTCCTTTATAATTCATCATTTTGATTTATAAAATAATCAAATTTCATAAATCCTATATTTAAACTTTTTATAATGAATTTAGAAATCCCAGTTTAAACTATTTTATAAAATTATCAATCCCATATTTTCAAAAATCAACTTTTAACTGTATTTCTCAAAAATCTTAATTTTTTTTATAATATTAAAATTATAACGTTTATTTATTTTAAGATGGATCAATTCTAAACAAAAATATTTTATAAACGTATACTTTCAAAAAATCACTTTAGAAATTCCTTAAAAATAAAAATCGTTATTTTTAAACTTCAAAATTGGATCCGATGATGCAACACATCAAATAGTCAAACACGACTTTCAAACATCATATATCATCCATGATAAACAATCAAATATCACAATATATGAAATCAAATAAATATTTGTGAGGAATCCAGTTAGATCCCTCCAACCTATTTCCCTGCATCCACAGACATTAGCACAATACCAATTCCGTTTCAAGACGGAATATCGCGGTATATGGGATTTTATAAAATATTATCCGCTTACTAACGGCGCAATAGGGTCTAATCCGCTATACAATGCGGGAAATTAATCAAATGCAATATATACATATGCCAATATATATATATATTGCTATATATATAATATAATACCCATTCCACTTGAAGATGGAATATCGCAGTATATGTGTGTAATAAATAACCTCCGCTTACTAACGGCGTATAGGGTCTATTCACATCCAATATATATATATATATATATATATATATATATATATATATATATATATATATATATATATATATATATATATAACAATCATCATTCAAGCCAACAATCATTCAATCAACAAATTTTAAATCTAACTATTTAAAATTTAAATAAATCCTTTTGAGTGAGAAGTTCTCACCTTTGCTTTTATTAGCAATCCATTTCCCATCTTGACTCGATTTTCTTGATTTATACCTTGTATAAATATTTACACAATTTATTAATATTCGAACAGATCGAATAATAAATTTTCATTTGATAATTTTGATTCATCGTTGATTTCTTTTCGATGGATTAAATTGTTTAACAATTTTAATTTGAAATAATCTAACAATTAATTTTTTCGTTTAATGATTTAAATTTCAAACAAATTTTCCTTAGCAAATTTATTTAACTACAATTAAATTTTAAAACTAAATTTTCTTCTCAAATAGATTTAATTAACTTACCCTTAAATTAAATTTATCCAACTAATTATTTCAATCTCAAGTTAATGATTTTTATTTTAAACTAAAAATTAAATTTAATTAACCAAACTCTCTTTTAATAACTTAATCAATTATAAATTCAATTTTTAACTAAAAAATTTCTTTTTAATAACTATAATAGATAAAACAAATTTATTATCGTAAACTATTGTTTATAACAACTTAACTACTCATTTTAATTAAAATTGATATCTTTAAATCAATTTTTTTTTTTATTTATAAATTTGTTTGACTAAAAATTTAAATCCCTTTTAATAAACTTTCTTAACTAACTATTTATTAATTTTCCTTTTGAAAATAATTCTAACTAGAAATTTCCAATTGAACTTAATTTCCTTTTTATAAATTTTAAATCAACTAATTTTTCTTAAATAAAATTATTTTCCTTTCAACCAAATTTCTGTTAACTAGTTATTTTCTGTTTATAAATTTTATTTAGACTAATGATTAAATTCCCTTTTATAACATTCACTTAACAAAAAATTAAATTTAAAAACTAAATTTCCTTTAATAAATCATTTCACTTAATAAATTGAATTTCCATTAAAAATCTATTTTTTTTCAGTAACTAAACGAATCAAATAAATTTCATTAACTAGTTAATCACCTTAATGTAATTATTAAATATTCTTTCCAGGTTTAAACATGATAACAGTATTTAATTTTCACTGCACATAGGTATATATATTAAATTAAAATAATGGAATACCTTACTGTTTATCGAAATTCCAGCTGCCTCGAATCACTTCCAAAGCCTAACAGTTCCAAGCCTGCATCGCCTTGATTGATTTCGATCCCCCCTCGCACGAACGCCCACTGCCGTGTGCGCACCAGTGTCGCCGTCGCCACTGAACCCTAGCACTCGCGATCCCCAAACGACGCCACGTCGTTCGCCTCTGCTCGACTTCGAGCTCCATGTTGCCGCGCCAATCGAATCGCACGCCTTTGCTTCGAGAATTGTTGCTGCCTCGTGCCGCTATCGCGATGCCACCAACCACCCTCCTTCGCTCGCGGCATCGCCGCCTCCACCTTCAATCGCGCGCCCAGATCCATCGCGCGCCGCCGCTACCTTGTGCCGCGCGACACCCCATCGCGACATCGTCACATCACCTCGTGCTCGTCCCCATTTTGATTTGTTCGGCCCCCCTCCTTTTTTTTTATTTCACTTGTTTTGGAACATGGGGCTTCGGCCATTGATTTTGTTTTTTTTTTTTATATGAATCAGTTTTGAGATTTGAACGAGAAAGGAAGATGGTATTTAAAATTAAACTGAGGCATGTTTATCACGATCTTATGTCGTGATTCTCGGCATGGTTTTAGGAGCAATTGTAGGGAAGAGAACGTGTGTTAGTTTGACCAATTTAAATTTTAAATTTAAATTGAATCCGATTCAATTTCAACGCGTTTACTCGTCGTGTGATCACATATCAACTCCGAAAAATATGAAATTTGAAATCCGGCAATAATTCAATATTTCGGACCCAATGGAACTGGTTTCGTCGAATTCCGAGACTGCGCCTCGGACGGCTATTTTTAAATATCGATTCAAACGATTTAATTTCAAAACTGAACAAAGCAGTTTCAAATTCAATTCTGAAGCTTCTAAAATCTTCAATATTATCAATATGAATTTTACAAGCCTTTGAAATATTTTTAACCGGCTTAAAATTGAAGAATCAAATTATTATTCAACTTTCAATAGATTAAATTCTATAATTTAATCGCCAAATTCATTCTGATAATTTGAAATTCAATTCAAACCATCATTCAAATATTTAAAATAAATTAAATATTCTCAAATTAAATTGTTAAAAATTCTGGGTCGTTACAATCTGCCCCCCTTAAAAGAATTTCGTCCCGAAATTACAAGTTAAGAAGAATGCCCCCATCCCGTCTATTATTTTTCACAATCCAAATAGTTTTATCAACTTTCTAACCTAAATCTTTTTACTAGAGATTCACTATTATTTCAACTAGCTTTCCAACTTCAATTATAAGTTTCAAACAACTCTATTTACTTCACAATTCAAATTTAAATTCAAATTCAAATTTCAAACTTTCAAATTTTTTTCTCAAAATTTTTCTAACACCCTAAATTTTCGAAAATTTTTGCCAGCGTCTCCTTTGCGCGGCTAGCTCGGTACGACTACAAAATGTTACCACGGCCCCTCAGAATCAAAAAGAAAAGAGAAAGCCAAGTGGCTGGAGAAGAAAATCATCAAATTTCATACTGAAATTCAAATACGTACCTTTTTGTCGAGCAATTCAATTTTATCTTCAAAATCAAAATCTCAATTCCTTTATATACCTGTATATCCTGCTATTCATAATATCCAATTCCAACATACAAACCATTTTGCCAATTCTACTACAAAATTTTTCCAACATATGCTTCTTTTACATTTTTACTTCACTATTGAAGTTACATATTCATTTTCATTCAATTTTACATTTCAATTCAATTCCATTCAATTTCATTTGAATTCAATTCACAATTTAAATTCCATTCGAATTCAATTCTCAATTCTGAATATTGAATTCTATCGATTAACTTTCATTTGCTAATTCATATTATTACTTCAAATTAGCTTCATTCACTAATTCATTTCAATATTTCAATTCATCTCGATTTCACTTAATTACTCAATTCAATTTTTATTGTTTACGACCAACTCACATACCATCTTTATTCAATTTTATTCACATTCCATATTCATATTCATTCCATTTGAAATTATTTCACAAATAAATAAATTATCAAGTTAATTTACTCGAATTCAATCCATTTTATCTTATTTAGTTTCATATAATAATGATAATAATTCTATATTATCACTTCCTAACAATCATGCAACCATATACTATAATAATTCATAGAAAATCATTTCTTTTCTCTATCAAAAATAGTTTTGGGCAAAATTATCGTATTCACCCGATTCAAAAAAAAAATTTATATTCACTAACAAATACGCGCTCATATCTATTATTACACTCAAACCCATTCTAGAGTACTGCTGACTCTATCTCTAATGAGTAATACCCAACAGAACCATGGCTGTCGCTTAACCATAAGCTCTGATACCAACTGTAAAGACCCGTAAATCCGTACTCCTTGAATAGACACTAATCAACATTGATTAATTCAAGATGAACAAAAATACGAACCCTTAGGGTTTTAGAAAAGAAAGAAAGAGGTAGAAGAAGAAAGAAAAAGAAAAACAAAACAGAAAAAAACAACAGAACAACATCAGAATCTCACAATTCGCAGCGGAACAACATATAATAGATAAATGAATAATCTTTAAACGAAGAACTATATCAGTTATTACATTCATCACATTTCATTACATCATATCATCAGAGTGTACAACAACAATAACAAACAGCGGAAAAAGAACTACTATATAAACTAGTGATACGCCATGCCATCTAGCTTGCCTCCTGCAACTCCTGAATTCCAGAATATCCTGATAAAACTTAACTCTTGACTGCCCGTGTGAAAATTGGTGGGCACCCAGAGTTTAGGAAGGAAAACAATAAATCCGAGTCAGTCATGTGACTGGTGCGAGAACTAAAACAGTTTATTTTTCTTTAAAATAAAGTAGAGGAATATTTTTTTTTTAAAATCAATTCGCAATGCTTTAAAGAATGAGACTACCATAAGACCTCCCGCCACACACACAATGCAAACGCAGACTTGGAGGAGATTTCTTCTTATGTTAGTCAAAGATGCTTGATACATATTAAAATCAAATCAATTTTGATATTATTATTAGTGCATAGTGTAGAAGATATTTCGAAAGTAGAATATAAATCTTAGCCAGCATAGGTACCATTATAGTATGTTTACTATAGCTACCATATTAGATGGCAGGTTCTACAACAAAAACCGTACAAGTCTCGCATTGTTTCTTTGGATTTCCAACGAATGATCAGACCAAGAAACTTCCCATTGCCACATGAGAATGCCTCTGGATGGACATCCCCGAGAACCAAACCGGATCTCTACCAACACAAGGCCGGGTTACCCCTAACTGAGTAACAACTGACCGAATATGCCATCCCCCGGTCCTTTGGGACCTTTCAACCGAGCGCTCGAAATCAATTCACACAATCATAAAGTGTTTTCAACATGAGTAAGTATCTGCGCTCCATACCATGATACCACCCTTTTCCAGAAGGAAATGCACATATCCTAAAGGGCGCTACCCCTCATAACCTTGCCGCATCTTTCCTGTTTTGACCATTCCAGGGTGTGAGGTTCGACGAAGTCACGTCCACAAAAACATACTTTATACAAAAGCCATGCTTTGGGTCAACAAATGATCATAGAAGTGATCACCAGGATAGACGATCAAACAAAGGATCCTATCACAAATAATCAACACAATGATCATTTCACAGCAACACTCAGTATGTCACATTACCAAATTGGGAATATATTGCTGATAACCTTCAACTATATAACCTCTGAGCTCGTACGTCTCAGAGAAGGGTGTTAAGCTAAGAGAATAAATTCTCCGCCACCAACAGAAATATATTTGAAAGAAATCGGCTTTATATCTCAATTTGTAATGTCAGACATACAATCCATACAAGTCTGTTCCGGGCTCGAACAGAACCGAAGGCACTTACAAAGAAGTCCTTGCAATCCGAATAATCTCTAATCACGTTCGGATTTCCCATCACATATGGAGATCTCAATACCAGGGATCAGCCAGTGCAGAGACAATCAACAAGAAACCCTTTCGTTTTCAAAAATATCCGGTCTTCAACACCGATCTTCGAATGCAATTCATAACGACGTATCACATATTCGGAATGGGTTATACGACCCCAAGGTCCTTTCCCGGTTAACCTGAATAGTGAGCGCTTATTTTAAAAAAATAAGTGTGGCATTCAAATTCAAACGAATCACAACAAATACCTATTTAAAGGTAAATATTGATAGTCGGTTATTGAACTATCAATAGATATATGCCAACATCACCAGATTCCAAATAATTTTCCAAATTATTTATTTTCCAAAAATATCCTTACAAGATATATACATAATTTTCATACTTCAAAAATAAATCAATATTTATTTTTAAACTCATTTTCCAAATTTCATTTATAAATTCTATATTGAATTTACATTCCAAAATATTTATGAATATACAATTTCCATTCGATTTCTAATATTCATTTTCAATTTATCTTCAAAAAGATAAATTCAAAATATTCACTTAATATTGGAAAAGCATTTCCCTACTTATTTATTTATAAGTAATTCACAAGCCTTTTTATTTTCTACACTTAGAAAATATTTAATATACTCTAATCGAAATTAAGTATATATTTCATTCTTTAAGGAAATCATTCACTTAACCATATTTATTTGGGCCAAACGAATGTTGCGTAAAACATCGTTACGACAACCCAAAATCACTAATATAGGGATTTGAAATTAAAATAGATATATAAATCCCAATACTACACAAAACATTTCCTTTAGGAAATCATCTATTATAACAACAGTGTTATAATCTACTATTTCCTTCTATTTCTCGAAAACGTCTATTTCAACAATGAATGTTGAAATCTATGGTTTCGATAGTTAATACTTTTTAAAACATCTTTAGATCGTTTTAATTCTATTTAAAACATCACATTCAAAACATTTCTTTAACATATTATTCACTATTCAAAAACGTGAATACACTTCGTTAACAAATTTTATCATTTCTATTCACTTTATTTTAAAGGATTATTCACTGTCTAAAACGTGAATATAACTCCATTAATAAATTACAACAATTTACTTATCAAAATAAGTAGTTTGCGAATTTATAAAACAATGTTTATGAATTCCATTTCTATTTATTTTATAACAACTTCCTTTTACAAATTTCCTTTATTAACCTATTCGATTTATAACTCCATTATATACCGAAAGTTTATATTATAAGTTAAATACTTATAATTTATTGGTTTACAAAATCGTTCCTTTAAACTTTCCAAATTTATAAATCTTATAACTTATAAGATTCATTTATTTATCCAAAATCTATTCTTTTAAATAACTTTACTAATTTTATAAACCTACTATTTATAAAATTCCATTTATAACTTCACCGTTATAATTCTATAATTCCAATTTATGAAATTCATTTACAATTCATTCTAATACTTGTAAAAGCTCGTTTTATAATTCCAATATTTTTAATTTATAAATATCAATTTATAAATCTTTTATATAAAACAATTTATATTACTATTTTAAAATGTCTTTAAACTCATTTATAATTTCACCATTATAATTCTATAAATTTCATTCATTTATGAAATTCATTCATAATTCATTCTAACACTTATAAAAGCTCGTTTTATAATTCAAAATATTCTAGTTTATAATTATCCATTTTATAAATCTTTTATATGGATCAATTTATATTATTCTTTTAAAAACGTCTTTGAACTCCTTTATAACTCATCATTTTGATTTATAAAATAATCAAATTTCATAAATCCTATATTTAAACTTTTTATAATGAATTTAGAAATCCCAGTTTAAACTATTTTATAAAATTATCAATCCCATATTTTCAAAAATCAACTTTTAACTGTATTTCTCAAAAATCTTAATTTTTTTTTATAATATTAAAATTATAACGTTTATTTATTTTAAGATGGATCAATTCTAAAAAATATATTTTATAAACGTATACTTTCAAAAAATCACTTTAGAAATTCCTTAAAAACAAAAATCGTTATTTTTAAACTTCAAAATTGGATCCGATGATGCAACACATCAAATAGTCAAACACGACTTTCAAACATCATATATCAACCATGATAAACAATCAAATATCACAATATATGAAATCAAATAAATATTTGTGAGGAATCCAGTTGGATCCCTCCAACCTATTTCCCTGCATCCATAGACATTAGCACAATACCAATTCCGTTTCAAGACGGAATATCGCGGTATATGGGATTTTATAAAATATTATCCGCTTACTAACGGCGCAATAGGGTCTCATCCGCTATACAATGCGGGAAATCAATCAACTGCAATATATATATATATATATATATATATATATATATATATATATATATATATATATATATATATATATATATATATTGCTATATATATAATATAATACCCATTCCACTTCGAGATGGAATATCGCAGTATATGTGTGTAATAAATAACCTCCGCTTACTAACGGCGTATAGGGTCTATTCACATCCAATATATATATATATATATATATATATATATATATATATGACAATCATCATTCAAGCCAACAATCATTCAATCAACAAATTTTAAATCTAACTATTTAAAATTTAAATAAATCCTTTTGAGTGAGAAGTTCTCACCTTTGCTTTTATTAGCAATCCATTTCCCATCTTGACTCGATTTTCTTGATTTATACCTTGTATAAATATTTACACAATTTATTAATATTCGAACAGATCGAATAATAAATTTTCATTTGATAATTTTGATTCATCGTTGATTTCTTTTCAATGGATTAAATTGTTTAACAATTTTAATTTGAACTAATCTAACAATTAATTTTTTCGTTTAATGATTTAAATTTCAAACAAATTTTCCTTAGCAAATTTATTTAACTACAATTAAATTTTAAAACTAAATTTTCTTCTCAAATAGATTTAATTAACTTACCCTTAAATTAAATTTATCCAACTAATTATTTCAATCTCAAGTTAATGATTTTTATTTTAAACTAAAAATTAAATTTAATTAACCAGACTCTCTTTTAATAACTTAATCAATTATAAATTCAATTTTTAACTAAAAAATTTCTTTTTAATAACTATAATAGATAAAACAAATTTATTATCGTAAACTATTGTTTATAACAACTTAACTACTCATTTTAATTAAAATTGATATCTTTAAATCAATTTTTTTTTTATTTATAAATTTGTTTGACTAAAAATTTAAATCCCATTTAATAAACTTTCTTAACTAACTATTTATTAATTTTCCTTTTGAAAATAATTCTAACTAGAAATTTCCGATTGAACTTAATTTCCTTTTTATAAATTTTAAATCAACTAATTTTTCTTAAATAAAATTATTTTCCTTTCAACCAA
This sequence comes from Allium cepa, assembly GCA_030765085.1. Taxonomy (NCBI): domain Eukaryota; kingdom Viridiplantae; phylum Streptophyta; class Magnoliopsida; order Asparagales; family Amaryllidaceae; genus Allium; species Allium cepa. Next base: position 815,197,879 of record CM060931.1, read on the forward strand.
ATTTCTGTTAACTAGTTATTTTTTGTTTATAAATTTTATTTAGACTAATGATTAAATTCCCTTTTATAACATTCACTTAACAAAAAATTAAATTTAAAAACTAAATTTCCTTTAATAAATCATTTCACTTAATAAATTGAATTTCCATTAAAAATCTATTTTTTTCAGTAACTAAACGAATCAAATAAATTTCATTAACTAGTTAATCACCTTAATGTAATTATTAAATATTCTTTCCAGGTTTAAACATGATAACAGTATTTAATTTTCACTGCATATAGGTATATATATTAAATTAAAATAATGGAATACCTTACTGTTTATCGAAATTCCAGCTGCCTCGAATCACTTCCAAAGCCTAACAGTTCCAAGCCTGCATCGCCTTGATTGATTTCGATCCCCCCTCGCACGAACGCCCACTGCCGCGTGCGCACCAGTGTCGTCGTCGCCACTGAACCCTAGCACTCGCGATCCCCAACCGACGTCACGTCGTTCGCCTCTGCTCGACTTCGAGCTCCATGTTGCCGCGGCAATCGAATCGCGCGCCTTTGCTTCGAGAATTGTTGCTGCCTCGTGACGCTATCGCGATGCCAGCAACCACCCTCCTTCGCTCGTGGCATCGCCGCCTCCACCTTCAATCGCGCGCCCAGATCCATCGCGCGCCGCCGCTACCTTGTGCCGCGCGACACCCCAGCGCGACATCGCCACATCACCTCGCGCTCGTCCCCATTTTGATTTGTTCGGCCCCCCTCCTTTTTTTTTTATTTCACTTGTTTTGGAACATGGGGCTTCGGCCATTGATTTTGTTTCTTTTTTTTTTATATGAATCGGTTTTGAGATTTGAACGAGAAAGGAAGATGGTATTTAAAATTAAACTGAGGCATGTTTATCACGATCTTATGTCGTGATTCTAGGCATGGTTTTAGGAGCAATTGTAGGGAAGAGAACGTGTGTTTGTTTGACCAATTTAAATTTTAAATTTAAATTGAACCCGATTCAATTTCAACGCGTTTACTCGTCGTGTGATCACATATCAACTCCGAAAAAAATGAAATTTGAAATCCGGCAATAATTCAATATTTCGGACCCAATGGAACTGGTTTCGTCGAATTCCGAGACTGCGCCTCGGACGGCTATTTTTAAATATCGATTCAAACGATTTAATTTCAAAACTGAACAAAGCAGTTTCAAATTCAATTTTGAAGCTTCTAAAATTTTCAATATTATCAATATGAATTTTACAAGCCTTTGAAATATTTTTAACCGGCTTAAAATTGAAGAATTAAATTATTATTCAACTTTCAATAGATTAAATTCTATAATTTAATCGCCAAATTCATTCTGATAATTTGAAATTCAATTCAAACCATCATTCAAATATTTAAAATAAATTAAATATTCTCAAATTAAATTGTTAAAAATTCTGGGTCGTTACAATTTTACTAACATTCATTCTCAATTAGTTTATATTTACTAATTCATACTCAAGTTGGTTCACTTCCAAATCAAATTCAATTCTATTTAAGTTTCACTTAACTACCAATTGAATTCCAATTACTTTAGCTTCCAATTTCATTAATTTAATTTATATACAATCAACTAACAATCATATAACAACCAATGTATATCAATTACAACCAAATTCCTTTGCTTATCAATTGGTTTAATTAATTGATTTTCATTCAATTATTCAACTTCCTTTAACATTAGATTTTAATGAATTTACACTTACATTCATTATTTCATTCCAATTTATTCACATTCAATTGATTAACATTTAACCCATTAATTCAATTCTTTCACAAAAGTTGAATTTCATTTAAATAACTTAAATTCCACTTATAAATAAATTCAGCTTCCAAATTCTAAAGTAAATTTCTATTTAACTTTAAATTCATTTTTATTTACAACTCATATTCATAAATATATTCATTAGTTTCACTTCTTATATATATAAGTTTATTTCTCAATTGTAAATCACTTTAATTATACTTCCATTTGTTTATACAATAATTCTTCAATTTAGATTATTCAAACAACTTATTCAACAACCAAACAATCTACTTATATATACTTTAATAATTCTGAAAAATTATTCTTTTATATATATAAAATATAATCAAGGTAAAATTATTTCATTTACCAAATTTAAAACAATATTGTGTCGAATTGTTCTATTCAAGTGTTTAGAGATCCCTATCAACAACGTTAATTACTCGTATTAACCAGAATCTATATACCACTCAACAAACCAATCATCACAATATAAAACAATTTTATATTCACTAACAAATACGCTCTCATAGCTATTATTACACTCAAAATCATTCTAGAGTACTACTGACTCTATCTCTAATGAGTAATACCCAACAGAACCATGGTTGTCGCTTAACCATATGCTCCGATACCACCTGTGACGACCCGTAAATCCGTACTCCTTGAATATACACTAATCTCCATTGATTAATTCAAGATGAACAGAAATACGAATTCTCAATGTTTAAGAAAAAGAAAAAGGATAGAAGAAGAGATAAGATAGTAGAAAATAGAGAGAAAAGAAAATAGAAAATAGAACGGAATAGAAAACAACCGAACAACAACAGAATCTCACAATCGCAGCGGAACAACATATAATAATAAATGAATAATCTTTAAACAAAGAACTATATCAGTTATTACATTACATCACATTTCATTACATCATATCATCAGAGTGTACAACAACAACAACAAACAGCGGAAAAAGAAATACTATATACTAGTAATACGCCATGCCATCCAGCTTGCCTCCAGCAACTCCAGAATATCCAGATAAACCTAACTCTTGACTGCCCGTGTAGAAATTGGTGGGCACCCAGAGTTTAGGAAGGAAAACAATAGACTCCGAGTCAGTCATGTGACTGGTGTGAGAACTTAAAACAGTTTATTTATCTTTAAAATCAAAATAGAGGAATATTTTTAAAGTCAATTCGCAATGCTTTTAAAAATGAGACTACCATAAGACCTCCCGCCACACACACAATGCAAACGCAGACTTGGAGGAGATTTCTCCTTATGATAGTCAAAGATGCTTGATACGCATTAAAAAGAAACATTTGATATTATTATTAGTGCATAGTGTAGAAAACAATTTCGAAAGTAGAATATAAATCTTAGCCAGCATAGGTACCATTATAGTATGCTTACTATAGCTACCATATTAAATGGAAGGTTCTACAACTAAAACCGTACAAGTCTCGTATTGTTTCTTTGGATTTTCCAACGAATGATCAGGCCAAGGAACTTCCCATTGCCACGTGAGAATGCCTCTGGATGGACATCCCCGAGAACCAAACCGGATCTCTACCAACACAAGGCCGGGTTACCCCTAACTGAGTAACAACTGACCGAATATGCCATCCCCCGGTCCTTTGGGACCTTTCACCGAGCGCTCGCAATCAATTCACACAATCATAAAGTGTTTTCAACATGAGTAGGTATCTGGGCTCCATACCATGATACCACCCTTTTCCAGAAGGAAATGCACATATCCTAAAGGGCGCTACCCCTCATAACCTTGCTGCATCTTTCCTGTTTTGACCATTCACGGGGTGTGAGGCTCAACGAAGTCACGTCCACAAAAACATACTTTATACAAAAGCCATGCTTTGGGTCAACAAATGATCATAGAAATGATCACCAGGATAGACGATCAAATAAACGATCCTATCACAAATAATCAACACAATGATCATTTACAGCAACACTCAACATGTCACATTACCAAATTGGGAATATATCGCTGATAACCTTCAACTACATAACCTCTGAGCTCGTACGTCTCAGAGAAGGGTGTTAAGCTAAAAGAATAAATTCTCCGCCGCCAACAGAAATATATTTGAAAGAAATCGGCTTTATATCTCAATTTGTAATGTCAGACATACAATCCATACAAGTCTGTTCCGGGCTCGAACAAAACCGAAGGCACTTACAAAGAAGTCCTTGCAATCCGGATATCCACAATCCTGATCGGATTTCCCATCACATATGGAGAACTCAATACCGTAGCTACTCGGTGCAGAGTCAATCGACAGGTCATCCTATCGCTCTCGCAAATACCGGGTCTTCAACACCGATCTTCAATGCTATTCATAACGACGTATCACATATTCGGAATGGGTTATACGAACCCATGGTCCTTTCCCGGTTAACCCGAATAGTGAGCGCTTATTTAAAAATAAGTGTGGCATTCAAATTCAAACAAATCACATCAATTTCCCATTCAAAGGGAAATATTGATAGTCGGTTATTGAACTATCAATTGATATGCACACATCACCAGATTCCAAATAATTTTCCAAATTATTTATTTTCCAAAATATCTTTACAAGATATATTATTTTCAATACTTCAAAAATAAATCAATATTTATTTTTAAACAAATTCCCCTTTCCTTTATAAATTCCTTAGTGAATTTATAATCCAAAATATCTATGAATATTCGATTTCAATTATTCATTTCAATTTATCTTCAAAAAGATAAATTCTCTAAACGTTTCATTTCACATTGGAAAAACATTCCCATACCTACTTATTAAGTAATTCACAATCTTTTATTTTCAACACTTGGAAAATATTCAATATACTTAAATCGAAATTAAGTATATATTTCATTCTTTAAGGAAATCATTCTCTTAACCATATTAATTTGGGCCAAAACGAATGTTGCGTAAAACATCGTTACGACAACCCAAAATCACTAGTATATGGATTCGAATTTAAAATAGATATATAAATCCCAATACTATACAAAACATTTTCTTTTGGAAATCATTTACTATAACAACAGTGCTATAGTCCATCATTTCCTTTTATTTCTCGAAAACGTCTATTTCAACAATGAATGTTGAAATCTATGGTTTCGAATCTTAATGCTTTTAAAACAATCGTTAGATCGTTTTAATTCAATTTAAAACATCACATTCAAAACATTTCTTTAACATATTATTCACTATTCAAAACGTGAATATACTACGTTAACAAATTTCATCCTTTTATACATTTTATTTCAAAGAATTATTCACAGTCAAAAATGTGAATATAACTCCATTAATAGGTTTCAACAATTTACTTATCAAAATAAGTCGTGTGCGGATTTATAAAACAACGTTTATAAATTCCTTTTCTATTTATTTTATAACAACTTCCTTTTATAAATTCCTTTATTAACCTATTCCGGTTTATAACTCAATTATAAACTAAAAGTTCATATTATAAGTTAAATACTTATAAAACGACTATTTTACAAAATCATTCTTTTAAAGACTTTCCAAATCATAAATCTTATAACTTATAAGATTCATTTATTTAACCAAATCTATTCTTCAAATAACTTCACAAAATTTATAAATCTTACTATTTATAAATTTCATTTATAACTTCACCATTTATAATTTTATAAATTCCATTCACTTATGAAATCCATTTTCACTTCATTCAAACACTTATAAAAACTCGTTTTATAATTTCAATATTTCAATTTATAAATATCCATTTATAAATCTCTTAATATAATTCAATTTATATTATTCTTTTAAAACGTCTTTAAATTCCTTTATAATTTTATCCTTTTGATTTACAAAATAATCAATTTTATAAATCCTATATTTAAACATTTTACAATACATTCAGAAATCTCGATTAAACTATTTTATAAAATCATTAACCTTATTTTTTCAAAAATAATTCTTTAATCGTATTTCTCAAAATCATAATTTTTATAACTTTAAAAATTATACGTTTATTTCTTTAAAATGGATAAATTCCCAAAAATATTTTATAAACGTATACTTTCAAAAATCACTTTTAAATCCTTTTAAAATTCCAAATTTGGTCCAATGATGCTACATACCAAATAGTCAATCACGACTAACAACGATATCATATATCAATATGATAATCCATCAAATATCAAAATATCTGAATTCAAATAAATATTGTTGAGGAATCCAGTTGGATCCCTCCAACCTGTTTTCCTGCATCCACAAACATTAGCACAATACCAATTCCGCTCCAGTACGAAATTATCGCGGTATATGGGATTTAAAATATTATCCGCTTAATAGACGGCGCAATAGGGTCTCATCCGCTATACAAATGCGGGAAATCAATAACTCCAATATATACATATGCCAATATGTATATATTGCTATTATATATAATACCAATTTCACTGTTTATGAAATATTCGTGGTATATGTTTTTAATAAATGACATTCGCTTACTAACGGCGCATAATGTCTATTTTAACAATCAATAGATAACAATCATCATTCAAACTTGCATTCAAATAATTTAAATCTAACTATTTAAATAAAAATCGAAACTGATTCGATTGAGTGAGAAGTTCTCACCTTGATTTCAATTTCGTTTTAGCGATTTATTTCGAATAAAATTAAACGGACGTTTAATTTTACCCAAAATTCTCACTAACTCCAAACGACTCCAATCCAATTTCATCGCGTAGTGCTCGTCCATACGATTCCAACGCAACTGGTTTCGCGCGTTTTCGACCTCGTATGAAAAAGTTATGCATTTTATAAGTTTACACGATTTTAATTAACTAAATTACAACAATTTATAAAAATTTATAATCTAATCTATCCCAAGCCGTTAGATCTCACCCTGATGAATCCTGGCCGCTCCATCTTTCTTCTCCCTCATCCCACTCACGTACAGGAACACACGCACGCACATACAAACCCATACCATCAAATTAGGGTTTCAATTTTCGATCTCCACGTTGAACTTGAACGCGATCAGGAACTTGCATCTCGAAGCTCATCTCCTCCTCTACCCACGCCTGCCACCATAGCAAGCTCGGCCACCCCCTTGTTCTCGAATTACGTGCGCAAGCCCCAGGCGTCGTCCCCCCATATCTTCCTCTACGTTGCTCCAAACACGATCAACTCCGTATAGAATCGTAGAGCTCTCCTTCCTCTTCAATGTTGTAGTTAATAATTTTGGCTAAAACTTCACGGATTGGAAGTAATTGAGGAAAGAAAATCGAATGTTTTCAGCCCTTGGTTTGTAAGAGGCGGCTGGCTAGGGTTAGGTTTAGAGATATTTTTTATTTTATTTTGTGAGGGTTATTGGTCTATTTATAGGAAAATCGATCGACACTATTCATCCGGGAATTCCAAACTCCGATTTACGCGCCGAAACTGACGTTCCTAGGGTTTATCCCGCGTTCCGGACACAATGGAATAGGTTTCGAAAGCTAATTCGGACATCTGTGCGAGTTATGGCTATAAACGTTCAATTTAAATTAAACCGATTTAAGCGATTTTCTAGGCGTTTTAATTTGTATCGGACAAACGGTAAATCCGATTGACACGAAATTTGAAACCTTACAATAATATCACATTACGGATCCGATGAAACTGGTTTTGTCGAAATTCGAGACTTTTTGAAAAATGGCTATTTTAACTCGCCAAATTAAAATTAAAAACAATTCGATGCGTTTCGAGCTGCTACGATCAAACGGTAACTCCGATTGCTAAAAAAATTGAAATCCGGTAATAACTAACTATTACGGATCCAATGGAACTGGTTTCGTCCAATTCTGAGACTGTTCAAAAATTGACCATTTTCACTAGTCGATTTAATATTAAAATATTCAATTTTTCACAAATTAACTTTTAGTTCGATTTTAAAAGTTCTAAAATATCGTTCTAACTTCAATATGACAAAATAAAATTTTACAAATCATTTTCAATCATATTTAACTCTATTTTCAATTATTTCCATAATTTTCACTATTTAATTATCGATTTAATTATTCAATTAAATCCAATAATTCAAAATAAAATTTATTCGACTTATAAATTCACTTATTAATATTTAAAATTAATTAAATATTCAAATTTTAATAAATTAAAATTCTGGGTCGTTACACAAAACCCTTTAGTCCACATGGCAATGCCCAAACACTACATTGCCGAGCCCTGAGCCCAAATGGCCAAGCCCATTTAAGGTGTTCAAGCATCCAAAGTTCCAAATTTTGCAATATCCTAGGTTGTTACAAAGTTTAACAAAAGTTCACCTTGAATTAGTACAATTTCGGTGAGTTAAACTCTAGTTTTTGGAAAGTAAAATAACTTGATTTTGATGAACTATATGTTGTGGAAATATAGTGTTGATTGTGTTGAAATATCATGTTGTCTTGATGGAATGTGATTATAAGTTTGTATTTGAGCTTTGATTTGTGATATGTGAATGGTTGGTTATAATATGATAATAGTGTGTTTATGAAACAAAATCAAGTGTATGTGATGTAAATGTTATGAAGTTAGCACATTGAAATGTCGCAAAGGATTTGAGATCCGATTTAAAAAAAAAAAACTTTTTTAGTTTTGGATTTTGTAAATGTTTTCCAAGTTTATCACCTTTTGTTTAAGTTTCAAAACTCTTCCATTTGTGTTTTAAACATGTAGTAGCTAGATTTAAAATGAAGTTTTCACCTAGAAAGCAATTCTAGTGAACTGTGTTCATAGCAGTAGTCGTTATGGATGCAGTTCGGAAAATTTCACGATTTCAAGTTTAAAAGTGTTTTCTTTTGGATTGTTTTGAAAACTCATTTCAAATTAATTAAGACAAAAGTTTAAATTTGAGTTATTTAATTATTTTATTTATTAATTAGGGCAATTACTATTTAATTAATTAATAAAGCAATTAGGTTCAGTAATTAGAGTTTAAGAAATTATTAACCAAGTAATTATTTTTAGTTAAGGAAGTTTACATAATGGTTAATGAAGATAAAAAGAAATTAATTATTTATTTAATCAAGTTAATTTAATTTAATTATTTATTTATTTAATTAGAGCTAGTTATTTAATTAATTATTATTTAATCAGAGGATAATTATCCACTTAAATTAGGTTTAATTTTTAGCGTTTTTAGGCACATGGTAGAAGTTGCAAAAAAAATTAGTCACAGGAATAAAAAGTTTGTTTTTTGGTTTGAAGGACACTTTGCAGTGCAAATCACAGAATGATAGTTGCAATTATCATTTTCTGTTTACACTATAAAGTGTCCTTCAGACTAAAATATAAACTTGTTGTCCTTGAGACCAAATTTTTTTTGTAACTTCTTCCCTGTGCCTATTTTCTTGTAATTTTTAAATGAATGTTACTTAATTAAAGTTTAATTAAAGTTAATTATAAATATTTTTTAGTTAATGAAGGTTTAAAGTATGATTGTTGATTTAATAAAGATTAATTAAAGTTTAGTTAAGTTTAAACTTATGATTTAATTAAAGCTTATTTATTTCAAATTTTCTTTCAAAGCCCTATCGATTATTTATTTTTAACCAACTTTCTTGTTTAAATTAATTGTTTTAAAACCAAAGGATCTCTTTTCCATGCTATTAACTAGCCAAATGAATTAAAGTTATTGTAACAAAACGTTGACATGTTTTATTGAAATTTGTAACGACCCGTAATTTCGCTACTACGGAAATAAGAGATTTCGTTCGATTTAAATTTAAAAGGAGTTTAAATCTTAAATAAATATGTTGTATATATAAATAATTATCTATTCTTATAGTTAATGTTTTAAAAAGTATAAATTTGGATTTTAAAACAAATCGACAAAAGTTAAGTTTTGTTAAAAATAAATAAAGGCTTAAATAAAGGAATTTAAATATTTATTTAAAAAGGTAAATCTTATTTGAAACATCTTATAAAGATCATAAAAGTATGTTAAAATATTTAAAAGTTTGTTAATAATCATTTTATAAAAATAACAAAAATTTGTCCCATTTTGTCAGTTTACATACACTGTAAAATTAGAGATTTTGATATTAATTAAATATGATTTTAAAATATAAAGAGACTTGTTTTAATTTATTTAAAGAAGTAAAAAGTTTATTTTTAAATTTGGTTTACATAAATAAATGATTTAACTAAAACGTCAAAATGTGACCGTAAAACATTTTGTCGAAAAACGACGTTTTGTCGATTAAAAGTTGTCGCAACGTCGTCGCGCCTTTATTTTCTTATATAGGAACATATATTCTAATAGTGTAAGTATTAATTAATTAACTAATCAAGTTTACCTTTACTAAACAAGGTTAGAAAAATTCTAGAAGTCATTAAGGAAAGTAAGTAAGAATTAACAAAAGTAAGTAAGAAAAGTCAAAAGTAAACATCAAATCAATATCACATCAAAAGCCAACGTAATTATTATTTTACTTAGCTTAGTTCTTAAGGGATCAAGACATAAAGTAAGGATGTGAAAGGTGACGTTAAGTTTTAAAAAAGTGGAGATTGCTTTAGGTTGAAGTAAGGTTAGTTTGATAATTTGGTAAGAGGTTATTTTGGTAAATTACCACTTTCTTTCTTTTTCTATAAATATTCACCTCATTTTTCACTTTCATTCACATTTCTTCTTCTTCTTTTCTCAAGCTTCTTCATCTTCTTCCTCTCCTCTCTAATGGTTTCCATGCCAAAGAAAAATATTATAAAGAAATAAGGTCAAAATATTATAAAATATTCAAAAGAAATCAATGTTTATTTTCTTAAAAACAAACTCCTTTTTTCTCTATATTTTACCTCTTCTTTTTTCGGCTATAAGTTCTTCAATACAGAACTAAAATGCAAAATTCTACTTTTTTAGATCGTGTATTTTTCCAGTGGCTAAAACTTTCATGTTGACCACTTTGTCCAGTTCTTAGCATAATTAGGTCAAAATTCCACTTATTTCAAGTGCGTTTTCTGGCCCAGTTTTTAAGCCAGAAAATAGGCCGTTTTGTTTTGATCATAACTTGATCATAACTTATCCAAATTTAGAAATACTTTTATTAAAACCATATCAAATTTCAGCGGCTACAACTTTTATGTTGATTACTTTTTCCAGTTTGGAAGTTTGCTATAACTGAAACTCAATTTTTTGAAGTGTATTTTCGGGCTTTATTTTTGTGAATCCGAGAACAACTCTTTTATTTTGAACATATCTCCCTCAAAACTACTTGCATTCAAATGACTCTTTATTTCAAACTCAATAGAAAAGATTTTTCAACAATTTTTCAGTTAATAAGTTTTTCAAATTTTGTGAGTAAGAGAGTCAAAAACAAGAGAGAAGATGACCAATTTTTTGGATCTAAATCTTGGGAATTCAAGTTCAAAGCTCTACCGCTTCTTCTCTATATTTTCGGTCAACCTCCATCTCAAGCCTCGGCCAATCTATTGGATGCGAGAGGGTGTTGTTTGCTAGTGTTTAATGGAGTAGGAATTAATTAGTGAAGTGTTGGTTGATTAGAATGTTGGTAGGAAGTTAATCGCTTTAGTTTATGGTGAGAAATTATCATTGCTTTTGAATTTATATTTTGATTATGTTATAAATCCTATTTACACACTTATGACATATGAATGTTTATACCAAATTGATTGTTAACATGGATGATTTGATAGTTAGTAAATTAAGTAAACTGTGATAATATATCCCGTTATGATATTAATAGTGAATGTTAGATTTGAAATCATATGCATGTGATTGGTTGAATGGATGTTATGTTAGTGATAAATATGAATATTGGATATATTCATTTTGATCAAGTAATCCCTTTATCTAAAAAGACCATATTTTAGTAATATGAGACATTGTGGAAAAATAAGTCTCTTTTCATTTAGAAGTGAAATTAAAGTTAAAATGAAAGAGAATTTGAAATTTGAAGTGAATCGGATTTGAAAATAATAGTTAATTTGAAAGTGAAATTAAGACGAATAGTGAAATTGAATTGAAATCGATTTTGAAAAGGTGAAGTTTAATTTGAGAATGAATTGAAGTTTAAATTGAAATTAGATTTGAAATCTAAGTTTTAAATGTGTTTAATTTGAGATTAGAATTGAAATTGAATTGAAATTGGAATTTAAAATTTAATATTAAAATAATGTGAATATAATAATATTATAATATGGTAATAGTGAAAATTCATTTTAAATACTTTTAAAAGTGAAAATATTGATTTAAAATGGTTTCTAATGATTTTATAAGTGTTGAAATCCAATTTGAATTGATTATTTCAAATAATGAAAAATAAGTTAAAACTAGACGCGTCGCGCAACGGTAGTTCGCGATTTTGCGCCGAAAAGTTCAAAAGAGTGTATAGAGTGGAATATAGCTTGGAATTTTTCGAGATAGGAAAATTTTGGACTATTATATCCATATCTTTTGAACGAAGAAAGAAAATCAAAGTTTCGATAAGTAGATTTTGAATTAAGTCCAAATCAATTTTCTAGAAAAATCGCGCTAGTGCAGTTTAGTGACCAAAACAGGAAGTTTGTTTAAATGAATATTTTTAATTATGGAAAAATATGGAATAAATTTGATAAATTTATTTAAATGATTTAAAAGAGATTTGGATTGGAAAATATGAGTTTTCAAATATTTAAAAGTGGTTTAATTCAAATAAGCTTATTTAGCACTTTCGGCAGCACTTTTCTGCTGCGAATTGTATAACTTTTAGAATATAAGTTTAAATGTAAAGACGTTTCCCAGAATCAATTGTGAATGTTTTAAAAAGGATAATTAAGTGTTTTGAAAGATACTTTGAAATATTATAAGCAATTCCAAAGTAAAGTTTAAAATCTGAGTATGCGGAAACGACTCGTACATTTGTCCCGTCTGTGAGATCTAGAAAGACAAAACAAGGTGTTTAACTAAGGTTAGGATGGAGCAACCAGTGCCCTGAACTTACCTGGCCTATGATTTCTTTTCTTATGCGAGGGGTGGAACAGATCGAAAGGAAAGCCCGGATGCTCTTAAATAAAAAGATTTCGTATTAAGTTTTTGAATTAAAAGAAGATTGGTATTATCCAAGTGTTAAGCAATCTCCTAAATGAATGATTTATATGACCCTTTTTACTTCAAAATGTTTGTTAAGACTGATTTAGGGTTTATTGTAAACGATCTGTTAAATAACATTATTTTTGACATGTCTAAAAGGGTTTAATTGAAAGTTAATAAGGAAATTTGAGATATTTTCCAAAGCAAAAGGATGAATTTCTTAGAAATCACTCTAAGTCAAAAGAAAGAGAATTCGAAATCATCCGAAAAGAATTAAAGTGAAAAGAGACTTAATAAATCCTATATACTCATATTCACTTTCTATCGATATTGGATTTCGAAGGAACCGGGGTCGGATTTGAGTAATTCCTATTCGAAAACCACTTCGAACTAATGTATATGTTCGAACGTGAAGACATGTTGAAGACGATGATTATTGAAGACCGTGGATCTTCATAGCCTGAGGACTGCTTGGTTATTTGCTCGGGGTCGCACCTATTATAGAGTTATACATAGTAGTGGTCTCCTCGTGATGGAGATTTTGCGGATTGCAAGGGCTTCTCGCCTAGTAATGGTCGAGGAAAGTGCTTTCGGTTTGTCCTGTTCTTAGACAACTTGTATGGACGTTTGTTTGACATTGCATTTCTAACGATTACGTACATTGTTTTTTATAAACGTACATCAGTGGTGGCAGGGAAGGCAACTTCTCTTAGGTTAACACCCTCCTTGAGACTTATGAGCTCAAGGGTTGTATTTTTGTGGAAGGCAATTAGCAGTTAAATGGAAATGGCAATATGGCATTCAAAGATGTGATATGTGCTATGTGAAAAGGTAATCGTTTGCCTCAAGCCTCATCAAACCGAAAATCACCGAAACATGATTAGATGCGGCAAGGCTAAGTGGGTCATTCCCAATTAGGGTATGATCATCCCCTTCTAGATATATTTCTTCCCGCTATGACATTCGGGATGTTAATTTATGTGGTGGATGGAAAGAGAGCTCTCGAATAACGGTCGGTAACGACCGGGGGATGACATTTTTGGTACTATCTAGTTAAAGAGGTAGGCCGGTCTTGTGTTGGTAGAGGGCAGATGTTCTGTGCCTCGGGACATCCATCTACAGGTGTGCCCATTTCAAAAGGTAGATCCTGCGCCTGGTCATTTGTATGGAAACCCATTCTCCAATAAGAACCTATGGTTTTGTTTGTAGAACCTAGTATGCTGGAATTTAATAATGGTAATAATTTCAGCTAAGATTAATAAGTTTATTTGCAAATGTTTTCAAAGAGATGTCATTAGAAATAATATCAAATTTTTTGATATAAAAGTGTTTTAGTTATCATAAGGTAAAAACCCGTCCGTGTTTATGTGTGGTCGTGGTCTTATGAGATATTCTTTATTTCCAAAGGATCTTTATAAAAAGGCTGATATATGACACTATCGTTTATTATTGAGTTTTTCTCACGCTAGTTTATCAGCTTGATCCGGGTATTTTCAATACTCGGGTCAGATCCGAGTAGTTTCAGGATAGTGGAAGACAGTTGGAGTTTTCAGAGGAGAGCTGGAGATATTCATCGACGTATGGACATATTATGTTATCCACTTTGCTTAGTGTATTTTGTTTGATGTTTGTCAGTAATTGTAAGGGCAGGTTTTATAACTGTCCAGGCTGAATTTAGGTTAGACTCTGATATATGTAATTAAAAGTTTTTCCGCTGTAAAAATATTTGTTCAATATTATATGTTATTCCATTCGTGTGAGATTCTGTTCTATCTACTTTTCTTTAATCACCCTTAAAGATCCGTTTTTTCGTGCAATTTGAGTTAGACATGTGTGGTTTATTGTCGATTCAAAAGGTATGGGCAAACGGGTTGTTACATTCGTTATCAGAGCTTTTGGTTGAGCGAACACCGTAGCCTGGTAGGGGTAAGTCTCATCAAAGATAGGATTAGTAATATCCTAGGATGAGTATCTCATTAGAGATAGGGTTAGTAACACCCTAGAATAAGTTATGAGGGTATTATATACACACACACACACACACACACACACACACACACACACACACACACACACACGAGCACGTATTTGTTAATTTTAAAAAAATGATTTTGTTTTAAAGAAATTAGTAAATGAAATAATTTTACCTTGGGTTTATATTATAAATATTAAAGGGAATACTATTACCTTTTGGGTTAGAAGTTAAGGATTGATTGTGACTTAGCTTAGTAAAACTAAAATATGAATATCTTGTGATTAGAATTGCACAATTTGACTGTAAGATATTTCATATAGAATCAATTAGTTGAAAGCTAGAATTTAAAACTTTAATCGTATACCCTTAGATACTTTGTAATAAGAAATAATAATGATTAAGTGATTATCATAATGGATGGATTTAAAAGCTAAGTACGAATATCTTGTGAAATAAAATTCACGATTTGATTATAAGATATTTGATGATAATATTGAAGTTAGAAGTTGTAATTGGAAAAAGTAAAAAGAAAATGCATACTTAGAGGAAAAAAATTATTATCAATAAGATAGGAAAAGATAAGCCAAAATTGAAATTTTGGGTAAGTATAATATGAAAGGGTAAGTCATATAACTTATAAATGGGTTAATTTAATTTGAAATTAGACACTTTGACTAGGTTAAAATCAAGTGAAATTTAGGAATAAGAGATATAAGAAATATCATCCTAATATAAAAATTTGAATTAGCGATACATCTGGGGTAACATTTGTAATTCAAAACGAAGTGAGATTAGAATTGGATATTTTTGAATAATATGGTTAGTAGTTTAATTGTTAGATGAAAAAGGTTAATAACAAATACCATGTGAATTAAGTTTCACAAATTGACTATAAAGTATTTGATGGATTTAAGATCAAGAAATTGATTTAGAAAATGGATAGGTAAATAAGTTAAGTAGGTCAATCATAGAATCAGTAAGAAAAAAAGTGTACACTTAGTAAAGTTGTCATATTAATATATTGATTGGATAAATAATAATAGCTAAATGGAAACCTTAGGTAAAGAAAACTAAGGATTGAGTTTTATAACTTATTAGTTTGAGATAATAATAGAATTCCACATTTGTTGAAGACCCTAATTGAAGTGATGATGGTTTGAAGATTAGGGATATGTATATATACTCTTAGGAAGTAAAGGTATATTATACAAGTTTAAGTCATATTTATGAGCTTAAGTAATAATGGATTTAGTAAAAGGTAAATGGTTGTGAAATAAACTTGGATTAATAGAAGTTTTGAAAAAATGTTTTAGGTAAAGATGAATGTGAATAAGTATATAAGTTAAAAGTAGATCATTTTGGCACATAAATTTTGGTCTAAGGTTTGAGTACAGAACTTTAAGGTGTTTACACCAATCCGAAAAGGATTTATCACTCGGTTTTTTATGGAGAATATTGATGAGAGTTTATGATTATGTACACAAGTTTTCTATCATAGTTGAGAGCTATGCAAGGAAAGCAAGGGTTTGTGATTAAGAAGTCTGATCAAAGTTCTCACTAGAAAATCGAGGGATCCATACTAGTTCAAAAGAAAAGTTGTGGATTTGAATAATAGATCAATCAAATCTCACTACAGCGTGTTGTTTTGGGTCTATCTACATAGTAATTAGACAGTTATCTCAAATAGTAGGCATTAAGATATAGTGGTTGGACTTATGTTTTGATATACATATATAGCTCATAGATATAGTACATGCTCAGGACAGGGAATGAGTTGTGTGGATGTATTCATTTATGTTGATATAGTATCAATGTGGTTGTTTTGGATGCATAACCTTGTTTGGTTGTTGTATATATTATCTTAAATATGCAGTATGCACTAGGATGGGTAGAATAAAAATTTAACTCGATGTATGTATATATAACCTTAAGTACATGATAAGTACTCAAGTTAGTGTGGAAAATCTTGATATGTATGTTTGGCATCATCTTTTTTAGTATTGTTATGATATCGACCTTCTTCTTTTCTATCATCAGTAGAAATAAGCCAAATTATTTGAGGAGATGAGTATGGGATAGATTCCTTTGTCTTTGATTTCATTTCGAGGATGAAAAGCTTTTAAGTAAGGAGAATGTAACGACCCGTAATTTCGCTACTTCGAAAATAAGAAATTTCGTTCGATTTAAATTTAAAAGGAGTTTAAATCTTAAATAAATATGTTATATATATATAAGTAATTATCTATTCTTATAGTTAATATATTAAAAAGTATAAATTTGGATTTTAGAACAAATCGGCAAAGTTAAGTTTTGTTAAAAATAAATAAAGGCTTAAATAAATGAATTTAAATATTTATTTAAAAAAGGTAAATCTTATTTAAAACATCTTATAAAGATAATAAAAGCATGTTAAAATATTTAAAGTTTGTTAATAATCGTTTTCTAAAAATAACAAAAATTTGTCGCATTTTGTCAGTTTTACATACACGGTAAAACTAGAGATTTTGATATTAATTAAATATGATTTTAAAATATAAAGAGACTTGTTTTAATTTATTTAAAGAATTAAAAATTTCATTTTTAAATTTGTTTTACATAAATAAATAGTTTAACTAAAACGTCAAAATGTGACCGTAAAACATTTTGTCGAAAAACGACGTTTTGTCGATTAAAAGTTGTCGCAACGTCGTCGCACCTTTATTTTCTTATATAGGAACATATATTCTAATAGTGTAAGTATTAATTAATTAACTAATAAAGTTTACTTTTACTAAACAAGGTTAGAAAACTTCTAGAAGTCATTAAGAAAAGTAAGTAAGAATTAACAAAAGTAAGTAAGAAAAGTCAAAAGTAAACATCAAATCAATATCACATCAAAAACCAACATAATTATTATTTCACTTAGCTTAGTTCTTAAGGGATTAAGACATAAAGTAAGGATGTGAAAGGTGATGTTAAGTTTTAAAAAAGTGGAGATTGCTTTAGGTTGAAGTAAGGTTAGTTTGGTAATTTGGTAAGAGGTTATTTTGGTAAATTACCACTTTCTTTCTTTTTCTATAAATATCCACCTCCTTCTTCACTTTCATTCACATTTCTTCTTCTTCTTTTCTCAAGCTTCTTCAAATTCTTCCTCTCCTCTCTAATGACTTACATGCCATAGAAAAATATTATAAAGAAACAAATGTCAAAATATTTACAAAATATTCAAAAGAAATCAATGTTTATTTTCTTCAAAACAAACTCCTTTTTTCTCTATATTGTACCTCTTTTTCTTTCGGCCACTTCAATACAGAACCAAAATGTAAAATTCTTTTTTTTAAATCATGTATTTTTCTAGTGGCTACAAGTTTCAAGTTGACCACTTTGTCTAGTTCTTAGCATAAATAGGTCAAAATTCCACTTATTTCAAGTGCATTTTCTGGCCCAGTTTTTAAGCTAGAAAATAGGCCATTTTGTTTTGATCATAACTTGTTCATAACAGATCCAAATTTTGAAATTCTTTTTTTACAACCATATAAAATTTCAGTGGCTACAACTTTTATGTTGATCACATTTTTCAGTTTTGAGGCTTGCTATACCTGAAACTCAATTTTTTGAAGTATATTTTCGGGCTTTATTTTTGTGAATCCGAGAATAGCTCTTTTATTTTGAACATATCTCTCTCAAGACAACTTGGATTCAAATAGTTCATTTTTTCAAATTCAATAGAAAATAATTTGCAACAACTTTTCAGTTAATAAGTTTTTCAAATTTTGTGAGTAAGAGAGTCAAAAACAAGAGAGAAGATGACCAATTTTTCGGATCTAAATCTTGGGAATTCAAGTTCAAAACTCTACCGCTTCTTCTCTATATTTTCGGCCAACCTCTATCTCAAGCCTCAGCCGAGCTATTGGATGGGAGAGGGTGTTGTTTGCTAGTGTTTAATGGAGTAGGAATTAATTAGTGAAGTGTTGGTTGATTAGAATGTTGGTAGGAGGTTAATCGCTTTGGTTTATGGTGAGAAATTCTCATCCCTTTTGAATTTATATTTTGATTATGTTATAAATCATATTTACACCCTTATGACGTATGAATGTTTACACCAAATTGATTGTTAATAAGGATGATTTGGTAGTTAGTAAATTAAATGAATTGTTATAATATATCCCGTTATAATATTAATAGTAAATGCTAGATTTGAAATCATATGCATGTGATTGGTTGAATGGATGTTATGTTAGTGATAAATATGAATATTGGATATGTTCATTTTGATCAAGTAATCCCTTTATCTAAAATGACCATATTTTAGTAATATGAGATATTGTGGAAAAATAAGTCTCTTTTCATTTATAAGTGAAATTAAAGTTAAAATGAAAGAGAATTTGAAATTTGACGTGAATCGGATTTGAAAAGAATAATTAATTTGAAATTGAAATTAAGATGAATAGTGAAATTGAAATTGAAATTGAAATCGATTATGGAAAAGTGAAGTTTAATTTGAGAATGAATTGAAGTTTAAATTGAAGTAAGATTTGAAATCTAAGTTGAAATTGTGTTTAATTTGAGATTAGAATTGAAATTGGAATTTAAAATTTAATATTAAAATAATGTGAATATAATAATATTATAATATGGTAATGGTGAAATTCATTTTATACCCTTATGACATATGAATGTTTATACCAAATTGATTGTTAATATGGATGATTTGGTAGTTAGTAAATTAAATGAATTGTGATAATATATCCCGTTATAATATTAATAGTGAATGCTAGATTTGAAATCATATGCATGTGATTGGTTGAAAGGATGTTATGTTAGTGATAAAAATGAATATTGGATATATTCATTTTGATCAAGTAATCCCTTTGTCTAAAAAGACCATATTGGATATGTTCATTTTGTAAAAACCAATCTCCTTAGCTAACCATGGCTAAGCCCAAGTGACTTATAGGTCGTGCCCTCTAAGAGCACAAGCTAGGTGTCGTAGTGTTGTTATTAGTCGGAAGCATCTTGGATCGCTTTGGATAAAAGTTGGAAGTTTAATAGTGAGAACAAATCCTAACTTTATTTTGTCTAAATCTTAAATTGATTTTAAGTGATGATATGCATGATTAAATTTTTAATTAAAATATTCGGATAAATATTGGTTGATTTGATTGGTTGATAACTTGGTTGTGATAAAAAGAATTACTATAGCTAATGATGTAAAAAACATATCCAACAGAATAGAAATGATTACTTTAAATAGCCATGGTTAATTCATAAAAAATAATCCATATTATATTCTGAAATAATATGTATATGTGGAGTACTAAGCCTCTTTGATTTATAAATCAAGAAAGCATCATTTTATAAAGGTTGGAATTTGGTTTTGAAATAAAAGAAATTAGAAAGGAGGAGTTTTGAAATTATTTGAAAAATAATTTTTATAATTTGATTGTGAAAATAATGGTTTTAAAAGTTGAAAATGATATGAAAATATCTTATATAAAAGAATTGTAAATGGAAAAATAAAATATTAAATAGAATGATATAATATTATAATATTTAGAAACAATGTGAAAATGGATTTCGAAATCAAGTAAAATAGTCAAATATGGGTTTAAATTGGTTTAATTTGATATTAAATAATTTAAAAGTGTTTTGGACATATTTCGATTAATTAGACTAAAATGTGAAAATTGAGCGTGTCGCATAATGGTGGTTCGCGATTTCACGTCATAAACATTAGATCATGTATAGAATGGAATATGAGTCGGAATTCCTTGAAATAAGAATTTTTTGGGTCCATATAGACTTAGTTTTCAAATGAAAGAGAAAAATCAAGATTTCATTTAGTAAATTTTGAGGTATGTCCATATCAAGTTTTCAAAATATTGACAGTTCATAAAATATTGTTTCCGACTCTAAAAATGGGTATTTTTAATATTTAAAAATATGATATAAATTCCACAAATAGTTAAAAAAATTAAATGAGATTTGAGTTATAAAAATAAACGTATATATAATGAAATTGGTGTTTTTATCTATAAATTTTTAAAACCACTATTCACGGGCAATTGAGCAAAGGAATTTGATAGCTTTTGAATAAATGTTTTAAACTTGGGTTTTTTTCCAATCTTTTGGAATGTTTTTTTTCAAATAATTGCACAAGTATTTTAAAAGGTTTAGGGTCAATCAAATAACTTGACCGCCTTAAGGGTGACAAGGAGATATATTTACGTTGGAGTTTGGGAAACTAATTGTCTACTCTCCCTAGTTATTCAGACTGGTCCGACAGAGGCGATTGTTAATTTGATCTACTCGGATCACATTTTCTTAAGTTAGAGGAAAAGAGATTTGGAGGTTTTTAGAAGTTAAACAAGATTTTAAAATATGATTTTGGTAGTATAGGGAATACCCTATTTAAACTTTGTATTAAATTCCAAGGAGGGAACTCATACTATCTATGTGAATTTAAAAGGTGATTTCACCTTATTCGATGAATAGTAGAGGTTGAATATGGAAATTGGTATTGAGTATAATTAGTCTAATCTCTATGGATCCTTTTCTACTCAATACTAATTGATATTGGCATATAGTAAACGATGTCTTAAATAACATTGCTTTTGACCCATTTAAAAGTTATGATTTGAAAATAAGAAATCTTTCTTAAGATTTAAATAAATAATCTAGAAATGTTTTCCTAAGTAAAAGGTGAAATGATTTGGAATTATTCCAAGATTAAAGAGGTTTAATCAACCAAAGAATTTGATAAATGGGCTTAATGATCCCATATACTCTTAAAAGATAAAAGAATAGTTTAAAGAATATATCTACAAAAGATATTTGATTTGATAAAAAGATGAATTGAGTGGATTTGTTTGAAATTACTTATATACTTGACATCTTTTTATCAATGATTGGTTCAGAGAAACCGGTGCCGGATTTGGATTACTCCTATCCAAAAACCGCTTTGAACCAATATACGTGTTCGAAAGTGAAGACATGTTGTAGACAATGATTTCAAGACAGAGATCTTCACGATGTAGGGCTGCTCCCCACAAACCTTTGGGTTAATCCCCATATATATATATACATATATATATATGTATATGTATATATATGGTGGCAGTAGTGCCTTTGTTTTGAATATCTTCGATTTGCAAGGACTACTCACTGCTAATCCTAAGGGTGATTCCAAAACAGGAAGTAGTAGGAGGAGTGCCTTAAGTTTGTCCTTCACCTGGACAATTTGTGTGGATGAGTGTCTGACCACGTACATTGATCTCTGCATATGTACATCTGTTTAGTGGTGTAGGATGTAACCCCTCATATACTTAACACCATTCTTTGAGACGTATGAGGACAGAGGTTGTACTGTTGTGGAAATCAATATTGTGTTGTTAGAAATAGCAATGTGGCATTCTAAGTGGAATTCGCTTTGAGAAAAACAAAGCGTGTTTTTGGGAAAAGAAGAGCATAGTTTCATGAGCCTTACATCCCAAGAATGACTCGGGATACTATATAGTATGTGGGACATATATTTCAGACTATCGATTTTATTGATGATAAAGGAGTCCAATAGTGTCTGGACCCTCAATGATTTAAATGGGCAATTATTGAAGGCTCGACCGAGAAAGTGTAAAGCCACCGAAATATGTCATTACATAATATTGTATAAATGTAGTAGTACAGAGGCTTGCTTGAGCAAAGTGAATAGTCACCGAATATTAGGAAGTTATGCATGGATTTTGCATCGGAGGAAATGGCTACTAGTTCCCTATGATGTTGTCAATCCAATTCCAATACGAGCTTTATGGTTTTGGTTGTATTCCCAAAATAGTTGTATACTTTGCAAACATTTCAGCTACCCCTTTGGCATCATATTCACCATTTGACATTATTTGGATATTGGTACCTATTTTGTTTGTGTATTTATTTGAAAAGTGTTTTCGAATCAATGTCATTAATGATAATATCAAATTTGTTTTGGTATAAGGTATTTTGGTTATCGTAAGGTAAAAACCCCTCCGTGTTTATGTGTGGCGTGGTCTTACGAAATGCCCTTCTTTTCGAAGGTTTTAATTGGCATCAATTTGATCTATGACACTGTCATATATATCTATAATTCGAGTTTTTTCACGCTGGTTTATCGAGCCCGGTCTGGGTATTTTTAATACTTGGGTCAGACCAGAGTATTTTTAAGTTTTGCTGAAGATGCTTGGGGTTTCGAAAGGAGAGCTAGGGAACTTCATCAACTTGTGGGCGTATTCAATTTTTCCACTGCATTTGTTTTGTTGTTTTTCAGCATTCATAAGGACAAAAGATTTATAGCTGTCTAGTCTGAATCAAGGATAGACTCTGATATTGTATTAAAATTTCTTCGCTGTAAAAGATTTTGTGGTAAATAATACATGATTATTCCATTCGTGTGAGATTACGTTTTCTACTCTGTTCTTTCTTTATTTCCTTTTTTACGATTGATCAGTCCACCTTTTCGACACTTG
This sequence comes from Allium cepa, assembly GCA_030765085.1. Classification (NCBI taxonomy): domain Eukaryota; kingdom Viridiplantae; phylum Streptophyta; class Magnoliopsida; order Asparagales; family Amaryllidaceae; genus Allium; species Allium cepa. Next base: position 815,221,153 of record CM060931.1, read on the forward strand.
AATTTGTGACTCGTGAATACTGACGATGTATTAGTGTCGATTTTCGAGAGTCGAAAAGGTAGATAATCACATATGATATCAGAGCTTAGGTTGAGCAAACACCTAGGCTTTGGTGGGGTAAAACTTATTATAGATAGGGTCAGTAATCACCTAGAATGACTGACTCACTAGAGATATTTTTGGTAACACCCTAGAATGAGTTTTGAGAGTATTATATATATATATATGTGTGTGTGTGTGTGTGTGTGTGTGTGTGTGTGTGTGTGTGTGTGTTTGTTATTAGATACAAAAATGTTTTGTATTGACTAATCTGTTCAGTGGTATATAAATTCTAGTCGATGCATGAAGAGATCCATGCAATCGATAAAGGTTCCTAATACTTAAACAAGGTGGATCGACGCACTGTTTTCAAAAGGATTTTATTTTATATACAAAAAAATATAGATATTTGTGTGATTTGGAAAATTGATAAGATGTATGAATAAGGTCTTGATCTATTTGGTGATGATTGGAATAATCTTCTAAGTATCGATCGGATGTTGGCTTGGGTGAACGGTATAATACGGTTAGTTAATTATTCTACTTATCATTGGAAGATCAAGGTAAGTTCAAATTCGAACAAGACTGAATCAAGTTATTTGGATAAGAAGGTTTTTAAGTCAAGAAAACAATGGTATAAAACTTCTGATGACATTTTGGTATATCACTTAGGGGTAGGATGGCTTTTTATATGTTAGGTGATGAGTTATGGTTGAATCCAAAACAAGCATGCAAAGTATGTATAGAAAGAAAAGTGGAAGAAAAATTGAGACAATGATCTTATGCTGGCATCTATTATACAAATGCAGTAAAAAGGGCATTACGCAGTTCAGTGTAAGGATAGGAAAATAAAGGAAAAGAAGAATAGGAAAATAAAGGAAAAGAAGAAAGAAGAATCTTTTAATGATGACATATTATGTTAAATTGTAAAAGGCAAGGACATTTTCTACGTGAGTGCCCTAAAACAAATAAAAAACCTAGAGTTCGATCAAGAAGGGAAAAGATTGTCCCAAACGGACTTGAAGTTGGTAAGGATGGCATTTAATAAAGGACTGTCCAAAGATAAAGTTGGATGACTTGGTGGATGACTTGGGTACCAAAGATAAAGCACTATCTACCTCAGAAGGGCTTCAAGAATAGTATGTATAGTAGTTATTGTATCTGTATATATGATGGTGGTGTGTGATAGTTTGTATTCCTAGGAGTTATCCCTAAAACTTGTAATACATGCTAGGGCTAGGAGTGGGTGTATAAATATGGTGTTAATTAATAAACCACTTTTTGGATTATTCTCTACGTGCATTTCTTTTATCTTACGTCAGATCAATTTAATAAGATATCTAGAATAAAAAGTTTAAAGGGATGTTATAAAGAAATGGCTTTATAAAAAGTGCTGAAATCAAGAAAATTATTTGAGAACATTTTTGTAAAGGTATATTTTATAAAATAAAGTGCGGTTTACAAAAATAAAAAGGTATAAACGATGGGTTTGAAATATATGTTTAATAAAAAAAGGGATTTTGGGAACTCATATCCTAGTGTTTTGAAAAGTTTAAAAGTGATAAAGGGAAAGTTATTTAATATAAAATAATCTTGGATTTAAATTTATAAGGGAATTTATTAACAATGAAATTTCAAAAGGATTTTGGAATAATATTATAATGGTATTATTCCAAGTGAAGGATAATTGATTTCTTTTGAAATGAAGATAGAAATATTTAGGGTGAATATTTTGAAATGGGTTCCAAAAAGTTATAAGAGTTAAAATTTCATGAAATGTTTTCGTAAAAATACTAGGAATGTTAATAAGTACATATGTTATAAGTAGATCATTTCGCCAAATGATTTTGATCTAAGATTCGAGTACAGGATTTTGAGCTGTTTACAACGGTCCGAAAAAGTATTTATCACTCGATTCTTGACAGCGAACATTGATGAGAATTTGTGGTTAGATAATTGCGTTTTCTATTATAGTTTAGAGCAATGTAAGGAAAACAAAGGTTCTTGATCGAGAAGCCTAATCGGAGCCCCCACTAGAGAATCGAGGGATCGATACTAGTTCGGAAGTAAAGTTGTGTATGCGATCGAATCAGAAATGTTGTATGGATGATCTGTATACATAATACGGGTTTTAAAAAATAATGTTTTGGGCAAATACTTTTGGGTTTTGGGTTGTGGTGAAACTTCGGGGACAAAATTCTTTTAAAGGGGGAAGAATGTAACGACCCGTAATTTTATCACTTTAATTTGGGATATCTAATAATTTTTTTTTTAAATGGTAAATAATTATTTTTAATCATGATAATAAGTGATTTATAAAGGTTTTATAAATATATGTTCTTGTTTTAAAAAAGTTTTTAAACTTCGTCGCATGTTGGTAGATCGATATCGTATTTTATAATTGAATTTAATATTAGTTTATAGCTTAAATAATCTTGTTTTAATTATTTAAAGACGATAATAAATTTATTTTCAAGTTTTGTTTACATAAATAAGTAGTTTGGCTAAAAATATAAAATGTGACGTAAATTCATTTTTCAGACTTTCGACTTTTCGTCGAACATAAGTTATTGTAACTTTTTGAATGTAATATTTTATGTATGAAGATACATATAACATTTACCTAATGGCTAATAAAAATTAATCTATCTTAATCATGATTAGTATTTTCGAGGATATAATTAAGAAAATATGATATTTTATTTTGATGTGACATGTGTCATGATTAAAGAAGATAATTTGACATTTAGATTTGACATATGCATATGGATTAAGATGTTGTGCATGTCATAATTACCTATTTCTAATCACATTACGTCTCATTAATGCATGCAAGTTGGTATGTTGGCTTGGATGTGATGTTAGGAGGGGTGAGGGTATATAGAATTTTATACTTATAAGACACTGGTATAATACGCACGTACGTGCATCTAATAGATGGAGATATTTAATTTTTATTTAATACAAAATAATTGATGGATGTGTGCTATAAGTGCAAAACTTTTAATAGTCCCAACATTTTTATTACATTGGTGGAAAATTGATAGCAAATTTTGTTAATGGGTGACCAAGAAGGGGATGGTGGTGGAGATTGTAAACCTATGGTGAGATTCCTTTGATAAATTAGGGTATTTTTGGAATTTCAAAAAGGCACCGTGGAAATTCTATTAATTGAATTTTCTTTACTAATAGTAGAGACAAACATGATTTTGGTACAAAGTACATAGATATTTTCATTCTCCCTTTCAATCACCATTAATAAGGCACATGGGTATGTTGGCTTTGAGGGGATGAGAGGGGTAAATATGTCAAAGGGTATAAGTGGAACTAGCCACTTTGCATGAGGTTATAAATAGAGACTACATGCTCTCATTTTTCGTCATCTTCCCAAATTTTGCCTCCTCTTCTCATGGCCATAACTCCCACTAATCTACTTCCAATAAAAAAAAATTCAAATTCAAGAGAAATGAGTTCGCTACAATTTTTATTTACATTATTCTTCAAAATCCGAGAGTTGCAATAAAAAAATGTAATCCTTTCAGACTCATTTTCAGGTCCAGATTTTTAGATCCGAGAATACATCTTCTTCTTTTGACCATATCTCCCTTAAAACAACTCAAAATTGAGAAATTATTTTTTTATTTCAAAAGATAGAATTTCCAAGAACTTTTCCTTCGAACACTTTTCCAAATTTCGAGAGAAATGTGGTCAAAAAGTCGAGGGAAGATTACCTATTTTTGGGTCCAATTTTATGAATTCAGTGTCCCATTATCTTTCAAGGCCGAGCACCACTCCTCTTTAGCCAACCATGGCCAAGTCCAAGTGACTCCTAGGTCGCGCCCTCTAAGAGTAGAAGCTAGGTGTCGTAGTGTTGTCTTTAGTCAGGAGCATCTCTCGTCTTTTTGGAAAAAGTTGGAAGCCTAATAGTGAGAACATATCCTAACTTTAATTTCCTTAAATCTTAAATTGATTTTAAGTGATGATATGCATGATTAATTTGTTAATCAAAATATATGCGTAAATATTGGTTGATTTGATTGGTTGATAAATTTGTTATGATTGGTTGATAACTTGGTTGTGATGAATACAATTATTATAACTAATGATGTAAAAATCGTATCCAACGGAATAAAAATAATTACTTTAAATAGCCATGGTTAATTCATGAAAAATAACCCATATTATACTTTGAAATAATATGTGTATGTGGAGTACTAAGCCTCTTTCATTTATAAATCAAGAAAGCGTCATTTTATGAAGGTTGGAATTTGGTTTCGAAATAAAAGAAACTAGAAAGAAGGAGTTTTGAAATTATTTGTAAAATTTGGTGATTTGATTTTGAAAATAATGGTTGAAGATGAAAATGATATGTAAATATCATATGGATTATATAAATGAATAGTAAATGGAAAAATAAAAAATTGAATATTATAATAATATATTATTATTTAGAAACAAGGTTAAAATGGATTTTGGAGTCGAGAAAAATAGTCAAATATGGATATAAATTGGTTTAGTATGATATTCAAATGTTTTAAAAGTGTTTCAGATAAATTTCGAAAAATTTGACTAAAGTGTGAAAATTAAGCGCGTCGCGTAGTTGTAGTTATCGATTTCGCACCGTAAAAGTTAAGTTCATGTATAAAATGGAATATGAGTCAGAATTCTTTGAAATGATAATTTGTCGGGTCCTTATAATCATAGCCTTCAAATAAAAGAGAAAAATCAAGAGTTCATTTAGCAAAGTTTGAGATATGTCCAAATTAAGTTTTCAAAATCGTTGCATTTTGGCGGTTCGTAAAATAATGTTTTCGACTCTTTAGAAATGGATATTTTTAATCTTTAAAAATATGAAATAAATTTCATGAATATGTTAAAATGTTTTAAATGGTATTTGATTCCAAAAATGGACATATGTATAATGAAATAGGTGTTTTGATCTATAAAGCTTTAAAATCACTACTCCCCGGCAATTTAGCATTGAAATTTGACAACTTTTAAATAAATGTTTTAAACTCAGGTTTTTCTTCCTAAATGTTTTGGAAATGTTTTTTCAAATAATTTCAAAAGTGTTTTAAAAGGTTTAGAGTCGATCAAATAACTTGAACGCCTTGTGGATGACAAAGAGAAAGTCTCTAGGTTGGATTTAGAAAACCCATTGCCTGCTCCCCCTAGCTATCCCGACTGCCCAACGGAGGGGATTATTAATTTGATCTACTCAGACTACATTTTCTTAAGTTAAAGAAAAGAGATTTGGAGTTTTTAAAAATTAAACAAGATTTTAAAATATGAATTTGGTGGTATAGAGAGTACCCTAGTAAAACACTATATTAAATTTCGAGGAGGGAACTCGTACTATCCGTATGAATTTAAAAGGTGATTTCACCATTGTTCGACGAATGGTACAGGTTGAATACAGAAATTGATATTGAGTATAATTAGTCTAATCCATATGTATCCTTTTCTACTCAATGCTAATTGATTTGGGTTTATAGTAAATGATGTCTTAAATATAATTGTTTTGACCCATTTAAAGTTATGATTTGAAAATTAGAAATCTTTGTTAAGATTTAAACAAATGATTTGGAAATGTTTCCCTAAGTAAAAGTGAAATGATTTGGAATTATTTCAAGAACGAAGAGATTTAATCAACCAGAGAATTTGATAAATGAGGCTTAATGATTCCATTTACTCTTAAAAGATAAAAGAATAGTTTAAAAAAATATCTTCGAAAGATATTTGATTTGATAAAAAGATGAATTGACTAGATGTTGTTTGATAATCACCTATATATACTTGACATCTTTTTATCGATGATTGGTTCAGAGAAACCGGAGTCGGATTTGGGTAATTCCTATCCGAAAACCACATCGAACCAATATACAGTTCGAAAGTGAAGACATGTTGAAGACAATGATTTGAAGATGGAGGTCTTCATGATATAGGGTTTCTTACCACTAAACTCTGGGATAATCCCCTTATCATATATATACAGTGGCAGTAGTGCCTTCATTTTAAAAATCTTCGATTTGCAAGGACCACTTGCTACCAATTCAAAAGGTGATTCCCAAACAGGAAGTAGTAGGAGGAGTGCCTTTGGTTTGTTGTTGCCCTAGACAACTTGTATGGATACGTGTCTAACATTGAATTTCTTAAACTATGTACATTGATCTCTAGAAACTTACATCTGTTTGGTATTGTAGGAGGTAACTCCTCTTATATTTAACACCCTTCTCTGAAACGTATGAGCTCAGGGGTTGTACTTTTATTGAAATCAATAGTGTGTTGTTAGAAATTGCATTGTGGCATTCTAATCCTTGTGAAAAGCAAAGCATGGATTTGTAAAAAGTAAAGCATGGCTTTGTGGAAAGAATAGTGTAGCTTCACAAGCCGTACATCCCAGGAATGATACGGGCTATATGGTATGCAAGACATATATTACGGGCTATCATTTTTATTGACGACGGAGGAGTCCAGTGGTGTCTGGACCCTTAATGGTTTATAGGCAGGTACTGGTGGCTTGACCGATAAAGGGCAAAGCCACTGAAATATGATGTTCCATAGTAGTGTAAAATGTAGCACAGAGGCTTGCTTGAGAAAAGTGAATAGTCACTAAAGACTAGGATGTTATGCATGGATTTCACATCGGAGGAAATGGCCACTAGTTCCCTATCATGTTGTAAATCCAATTCCACTACGAGCTTTACGGTTTTGGTTATATTCCCAAAATAGTTATAATGTTTTGCAAACATTTCAGCTACCGCTTTGGCAACATATACACCGTTTGACATTATCCTGGTATTGATATCTACTTTGTGTATATATTTATTTGACAAATGTTTTCAAACCAATATCATTAGTAATGATATCAAATTTATTTTGGTATAAAGTAGTTAGGTTATTGTAAGGTAAAAACCCGTCCGTGTTTATGTGCGACGTGGTCTATCGGGATACCCTTATATTCAAAGGTTTTGATTGGCATCAATTTGATCTATGATATTGTCATATACATTTCTAATTTGAGTTTTCTGATGTTGGTTTATGAAGCTTGATCTGCGTATTTTTGATACTCGGGCCGGATCCGAGTAGTTTTAAGTTTAGCTGAAGACGCTTGGAGTTTTCAGAAGAGAGCTAGGGATCTTCATCAATGTATGGGTGTATTTTATTTTTCCTCTTCATTTGTTTTTTTGTTTTTAGCATTTGTAAGGACAAAGGATTTATAACCATCTAGGCTGAATCCTGGTTAGACTCTTGTTAACGCTAAAATTTGAACGCTAACACCCCGGTGTATGAGTTATAGTTGTGAAAGCACCACCCGAAAGCTCGGGAACAGATTACAAGCAGAAAACAGTAGAAAAGCGGTAAACGACAACAATTTTACAGTGGTTCGGCTTAAGGGTATAGCCTACGTCCACTTTAAGTACTTTTATTAATGATCTCGTTACAAGCTGATACAACGCTTCTCAAGTACAATATATTTCAAGTTACAAGAGTTTTGGAACAAGTAGCTCAAGCTTCTATGTCGATTAAAATCCTTGAATTCAAATTGAAGATGTGTAGTTTCTTCGTGAAGTTCTTCGAAGTATTTCTTTGATCTCGAAAGCTCTAAGTGTTGATGGAGTTCTCGATGCAGCAAGGTAACGGTCTCTCAAGAGAATGTGCCCCCCCCAAAAGTCCTTTGAATGTTGGAGGTAGTTGCCTATTTATAGAGAGTTTCGGTCTGGAATTATTGCCAAGTCCTAAGTCGTGGCCGATTTAAGTTAAGTCGTAGCCGACTTAATATGAGTCGTGGCCGGTCCATCTGGCCCCCTCCTGGCTTCACAGGAGTTCACTTGCACAAGTCCTAGGTCGCCTCCGAGTCAACACTACTCCTTTTTAGCAATATGGCATCGGGCTTATATTTAGTGGCTTTAGGTCGTGGACGAGTTAACTTGGTAAGTCGCAAGTCACGGTCCAACTGGTAAGTCCTGGATCGTGTACGAGTTAAGAGGCCACTGTGCCAAGTAGCTGCATTGAACTTACCTTCCTTTGCTTAGGTCGTGACCGACTTAACATTGGTCATAGGTCGGCCGCGACTTAGGTCGGTAGCTATCTTGGGTCGGCGTTCTTTAAGTCTTAGGTTGGTATACATGCTAGAGCATTGGGTCGGCACCTCTCTTAAGTCGGTATCCCTTTTCGGCCTTAGGTCGGCATTCCTGTTAAGGCAGTTAGGTCGGCAACCAGTTAAGTCGGCAATCTCCCTAGACTGTTAGGTCGGTATCTATGTTGAGTCGGTAGCCTTTTTAAAGTATTAGGTCGGCATACTTGTTGAAGTGTTAGGTCGGCATACCCCTTAGGCCTTAGGTCGGCGCTCTTTGAGTCTTAGGTCGGTATCGTTTCAAGTCGCTGAGTCCAAACCGAGGCGGAGTTAACAATTGCCCCTCGAAGTATACGCCTACTGGTTAGGTCGTGTGCTTCGATATCCTCTAACTCGTCCACTCTTTAGGTCGGTAGGTCCTCTACGACCTAACAGTTTGGTCACACGCGCCGCTTCAGGTCTCTCTACTATAAGTCGCATATTCTCTCCTTTCTTCTCATTACTTACTCTCTTGCTTCTGCCATTAAAGACTTTCTCGAGCTCCAAAAGGCGATTCCATTCCAAACAATCACCGATAATCTTTGTTGTTCATCACGTAAGTAAAACCTGCTCTTCTCTTGATCCCTTATTGTCATCGATTCACGAATTCTATTCAAATCGAACCCACCTCTTGCGCGCTTTTTTACTGCGAACCTCATTGCGCCAGTAGTTTGTGAGCTCGAGTTTGCTTGGTTTTGGCTCTAAATGATCAACGAGATGATGGAGATGGTGTACTGCTTCTGGCTAGTTGATTTTGATTTGCATTAGGATGGCTAAGCATTGAATTTGGGTGATTTTGAACTGACTTAGTGGATGATCCGATAGCATGAAATAGCATAAATGAAATGAGGGTTTCTTGGTTGAGGGAGTGGCTAACGGGTTAACGGGTTGAGTGGGGCGAGGTATTGATTTAGATGCGATCCGGTGATTTGAAGTGACTTAGCTTTTGGCCGACCCAATCCTTAGATCGTGGTCGTGTGAGCACTTGGGGGAAATCTGCCAACCTATTCTTCTGCCGATCTAAGCCTTATACCGTGGCCGAGTTAATCCTTGGGGAAATCTGCCGATTTAACCTTCCACTGATTTAACCTTGAACCGCAGCCAAGTTAACCCCTAAGTCGTGACCGAGCTAAGACCTTAAACCGTGACCGAGTTGGCTCTTAAACCGCTGCCGAGTTAACACTTTAAGCTTTGGGCATGCTGACTTTTTGAGAGCATAGATCCACTTTGAGTTTCTAACTTGAACTGCCAAACTAAGTTGCCTAAATTTTGAACTGCCCCAACTTTAAATTTGCTTGAATCTCAGTGTATTATTTCACAGATCGCATTAACTTATAAGCTGCTAACCTGCTGAAAATAACAAACAAAGAAAACCAAGGCGAAAATACTGCCATTGACTGCCCATGTCAGATGACAGATTAGTCAAGACAAGACAAACAACTTAATTACACTGCATGAAATGTTTGTGAATCAATCAATTAAAGTTAAACATTAATGCAAAGTATCAATAATCTGAACTGATTTATCTGCATCAACATCTTACTTGCATATTTAGGCTTAAAACAATAGTCCCTGAATTTCATAACTAACGAATGCTTGCTAGTTTTCATTCCAGTTATATTTGTTCACTACTTGATTGATTTTACACAACACTTCACACACTTTAGGAAACGTGCACCTTCATGTTTGAATACCCAGTTGTTTATGTAGAATGACTTCCCACCGAGAAGAAGAAGTGGTAACTCAAGAGGAAGAAACTTTTCCGATAGCTGTTCCCATAGAGAATCCTCCGGAGAGAACCTCGACTATTCTAACTTCGAGAGCGTTTGTCCAGCTGCGCACTCAATTTGGCTTTGCTGAAAGTGATGTTCTTCTCCCTGGGCCAAGTGATACTGCTGACAATCCTCCCTATGGCTTCGTTGCAGTCAATCGCCAAATGTGCTTAAGTGGGGCGATTCCTCCTTTTAACGACTTCCTTCGAACTCTTCTCCTTCGGTTGACAATCTCTCCGTTTCAACTTCATCCCAATGGCTATGCCATCTTGACGGGGTTATGTGTTTTGTTTAGAAGAACCCTTGATCGCCTACCGAGTTTTGAAGAAATTCGTTATCTGTGCTCGTTTGCAAAGAGTAAAGATCATCCTTCCCTCATTATTGTGAGAAGTGCCAGAAACCGCAAGCTCGTTTCCGATCTTACTGAAAGCGTTCATGGATTTTTGAACCAGTTTTTCTTTGCCCGCTGTCCCTCAGGGTTTTATGCCATCTGGAGAGTAGGAAGTAAGATTAGTGTTTCTATTTTTTCCGTTTTGAAACTTTTTCGAGATCCGAACTTTCAGTTGCTAATTTCATTCTTTGTCACTTTCAGCACTTCCTCTCCCTTCTAGAGACCCAATTCACAAGCAAGTTTTTGAGAGGTTGAGTGCCGTGGCCACAGAAGAGAGGAGCATAAAATTTCTGTTGAGGGATGAATTTTTACATCAACATGGGCTTCTACACACTTCTCGCTCTATGCATGCTCATGAAGTTCCAACGGAAGTCCCCGATTCTCCGATAAAGACTCCTGAATCTTCGCTGGTGAAGTGCTCCACTTCTGTTGATGTTGCGGGGCCATCTGGTAAACTTGCCCCGGTTATCGAGGAAGAAGAGCCTCAGGGATCCTCTCACCATTCACAAGAATCTGGTGAAAAGGCTAAGAAATCCAGTCCTGTCAAGCAAAGCAGGGATGATACCTTCGAAGGATTGAGCGACCTCTTCGCTACTTCACAAGAGATCTTCAAAGATGACCCTACTACTGCCGGGATTTCTTCTTCAGTAGTTGAAGCTACTTCTATTTTGCAACAGTCGTCGTCGACTCAAGATTTGACGTTAACTATTACACCCACAACCACTCCCCAAATAAAGAGTGGTTCGTAGATTAATGCGCGTAGTTTGCACAACACACACACTTAGAATTTCTCATCACTTCTATGCACTTATCTTCTTGTACTTTAAAGATTTCTAAAGCTTATTATTTTAATTCCAGATTCTCCTATGGGGCGCAGCGGCTCGTACTATGACGATTTCCAGCGCTACGGGAGACGTAGCCAGTATGATTACAGGCGTTACCTTCCTTCTTACAGAGAGTCGGATGAAGAGAGGGCTGCCCGAAAGGCTCATGAAAGGAGGACTGAAGAAGAACATCGTGAAAGAAGGGAGAGAGAAGAGCGCCATGATTCTTGGCAAAAAGGCGATGACTCCCACAAGAGAAAATCTCATGACGATCGAGGAAAAGGTCACATGGGTGAAGACTTAAGCAAACGAGCCCGTCATAGTGAAAAGCAGGCCTCTACTACTCCTGAGAAAGTTACTACTCCTGCCTCGCTCGACATTCCTTCTGACTCTCCCGCTCTTGGGAAATCAGATATTCAAACGATAATTAGCAGGCCCAAATTTCAAGTTGGACCGGGTCCTGCTACTCTGCAGAGCTGGTTTCCTCAATGGTGCCTTAAGGGAGTGAGGTTCGACCTAGACTTGGTCCCCATCGATAAGTCTGCCATGTTGCGCAATCTTGACGCCGTCAAACTTGATATAGAGAGGATGTCAAACTGGCAGAAGCTTGTCGATGAGCTTCAAAGAGTTAACCGTGCCAACATAGAGGCCATGCTTACTATGGAAAACGATAAGGCCGAATGGCAAAAGGTCTTGAGCAACACGACACCGAGATGAGGAACATTGCTTCTTACAATGAGGAGCTTGAAGCAAAAGTCGAGGAATTGAAACATGAGCTTGTTGCTTCCTCTACTTCCTATTCTCAAAAAGAAGAAGTGCTCCTGAAACAAGTGAGAGACGCTCACGCTAGCCAAAGGGATGCCGAAGACAGGCTAGAAGTACAAAAAAGAATCAGTGAAGGCTATGCTACTGATATTGCTGAGCTCCGAAAGAAAAACAACTCCCAGGAGGCGGAGATACAAATGCTTAAGCTTCAGCTTGCCAAAACTGAAAGGGAGCGTGATGAGGCTGTCGCCGGCAGAATCGCAGCTGAAGAATCTCATGAGGCGACCAAAAACAGCATCAGCTCAACATTATTCGACTTCTACTTGCGCAGCGTCTTGGGGCGTGGAAGCCTTGCCTTTCTAGGCCCCAAGTATGAAATCACACTGGCTGAAGTTTGGGAGACAGCACTTGATATGCTCGGTGGTAAAGGTGCTGGATATGCCGAGTTAGCCCTTGAAGAGCATTATCTTGATGACGAAGCCCGTGCCGCTCTTGCCAAGGGTAAGGAGCAGCTTGCCAGAGCGCGGGCCGGGATGGCGGAAGAGGAGCGTTCTGAAAAAGAAGTACCGCCTACCATCTCCGAACGTCCTCTAGTTTCTCCCGAGGTGGACATTACAGGCCCTAGTGCTCATTTGCCGCCTCCTACAAGAACTGGGGTAATCACCCCTACTGATGAAGAGGCTTTGGAGGACATTGGGGCTCAGAATTATGAGATTGAACTGACAAAGCCAATATCTTCAGGTAATTTCGACATTGGTCCGATTCAGGTGGATTGCCTGCTTATTCCTCAAAAATTTGATGAGCTTCTCGATTACCTCTTGAATCTCGATGAACCCATATCTCCCTTCTTTCGGGAAGATACTAACATTTTCAATTTTTCTTCTTCTGCAGTTGAAACAACAAGTGCCGTGCAGACTTCGCCTTCTCTGGTTATTCCTCCTCCATCTCTTCAGGTGACTCCTCCTTCTGCTTCACAACCTGGGTCACAAGAGGAGAAAATTGAGGCTCTTCATGGTTTGGATGACCCTGTTGCCTCGCAGGAGCAAAAAGATGAGGGACTCGAAGGAGGCGAGATCTCTCCGGAGCGGACTCCTTCTGACGACGTAGTTTTGTCCACTCTCGTTACTCCGGGGAGTGAGTCTTCTTCGCAGAGAAGAAAGAAGCATGGGACATCGAAGAGGAGGGGGAAGAAAATTATCACCACTGAAGAGGAACCGAAAATTGCGCCAGTTGTACCTCCCTCCCCTTCTTCCCTTATGCCTTCAGACCAACCTAGAAGACCCGAAAAGCTAACCACTCGGCCGGGTAAAGGGTCTAAAGGCGGCAAGAAGAAATGAAGAGTTGAGCTTTTTGATTCCTTTTTTGTGTAATGGTCGGATGTTGTGCAGGCACCGGCCCCTGCTTCTTATTTTGAAACCTGTATCTGCAATATCTGCAATTGAATAAAATGATTCTTTATTTGTACAGACTTTTGTTTGAATTTGAGAATGCATTTATTATTCATTTTTGCACAAGTTCTTTTTTTTTTTTTTTGCACAAGTTTTATTTATACGATGTTGCGGTGAGCTTGTGGTATGTTGTTTGAGCGTACTTTACCGACATAGTTATACCGCTTTGTATGTAACTATACCATGTTGCCCCTATACCATGAGCTTACTGCAATATCGTATACTTTAAGGGGACTTGCACTCTCGTTTTCTAAAGAATAATTACTTCATTCTCGAGAAGAATTTTCGTAGAGTGCAACTTCCTTCATATAAGTTTCTACGCTTTGTCCTTCGAAGAAATCACTTTCTCCTTTTGTGTTTGTATATATTTTGCCAAGTGAATTCTTCTATGTGGCAAAGCGGACCTCTGAATGTACTTTAATCCCCCTTTTTTTTTTTTTTTTTTTTGAGGAAGATCATTCTCCATAATAGGTAAACTACTCTTCCTTTGGAAGTTAAAGTATGCTCTTGATGAGGATTCTCTTTTTTTTTTATATATATATATAGAAAGTTGTACCTCTGAGGAGGGATTTTTCACGTTTCAACACTTGGAAGTTTTATTTCAATCTCGGTGAAACATGTACCTCCAAAGAGTTATGCCTTAGAAATCCTTTTCACGTTTCAACACTTGGAAGTTTTATTTCAATCTCGGTGAAACGTAGGTTTCCGAAGAGGTCTTTCTTCTTAATTGCGCCTCCGAAGAGGTCTTTATTTTGTTTGCATTTCAACTCTGGTGAAGTGAAATTCCGAAGAGCGGTCGTTACACTTCAACTCCTGGTGAAATGTGCCTCCGAAGAGGTCTTTCTTTTGTTTGCATTTCAACTCTGGTGAAGTGAAATTCCGAAGAGCGGCTGTTACACTTCAACTCCTGGTGAAATGTGCCTCAAAGAGGTCTTTCTTTTGTTTGCATTTCAACTCTGGTGAAGTGAAATTCCGAAGAGCGGCTGTTACACTTCAACTCCTGGTGAAATGTGCCTCAAAGAGGGTTTTCATTGCCTGGAAGTTACTCTCTCATGGTTGGAGGGTCATGACTCCTCCAATCTTTTTTGTTGAGTAGAGAACTTTCTTTTTTGTGGCATATGACCCATTAGAGGTCTTTATCCTCCGAAGAGTTGTGCCTCCGAAGAGGACTTGTGCCGCCAATGATGGTTTTTGGTTGTATTCTTGTCTTCTTGCTTATGCCTTTTCAGCGATCCTCTTTTTTCCCTTTCAAGTTTTCATTCCCCTTTTCTCGCAAGTAGCTTGTTTAATCCAAGGAAGTGTACTTCATTGACAGGCAAGTTCGTGAGAACGGGCACTAGCTTCCTAATTGGATGTTTGTTTGTTCAAACAATCTCAATTTATTAGCAAGGGCTCGTTTCTATCGAAATCATAAGCCGTTCAATTGAAGTATTTCCTATCTAGGATTTGAATTCGGGGCCTTTATGACTTGAAATTTGTTTGTTGAATGATGGTGAGAATCACTCGGTCTTATTATGAGCAAGTTTTATTTCCATTGTCTGCAAAAATTTAAATCGACATTTCAGCAATACATTTTATGTACTTTTATATCGAAAATAAAGCAAACATGTAATAATAATAAAGAACACAAGATTTATAGTGGTTCGGCCAGAAATTTGGGCCTACATCCACTTTATATTCATTCATTATTCACTTGCATTAGTTTTACAATTGCTTTCAATTACAAGAATCATACATTCATAATTCTTTTTACAATGTTTCAACAAAATTTTCAAGTAAAGTATGGACGCAAATGGTTGCTGTTCCATGCCCTTGGAATTTGATCTCCATCAACAGTGGTGAGTTTGAATGTGCCGTCAAGAAGCTTCTGACCTATTACATACGGTCCTTCCCAATTTGGCCCAAACACACCCGTCGCTGTCATAATTCTTTTCAGGACTAGATCTCCAATTTCAAAGCTGCGTTGACGAACTTTGGAATTGAAATGTCTGGCTATCCTTTGCTGATGAGCTGCAACTCTGAGGTTAGCTTCATCTCTTTTTTCATCAAGGAGATCCAGCGCTTCAAGTTGTAGCTTCTCATTTTCTGCTTGATTGAAATGGATTCTTCTGTGTGAAGGGACCTCTGTTTCAACCGGGATCATTGCTTCCGATCCGTATGCTAACGAAAAAGGAGTATGCCCAGTTGCAGTTTTGTGAGTAGTTCTGTATGCCCATAGTGCAAGTGGTAGTTTATCGACCCAACCACCTTTTGCTCTTTCGAGTTGCTTTTTGATGGTTGATTTGATGATCTTGTTCACTGCTTCCACTTGCCCGTTTGCCTGCGGATGAGCTACTGCCGAAAAGCTTTTCTGGATTTTGAATCGTTTGCAAAAATCCTGGAATTCCTCGCTTTCAAACTGAGTACCATTGTCTGTGATTATTTTCTGAGGCACACCGTATCTGCAAACGATATTCTTGGTCACAAAGCTTATCATTTTCTTAGAAGTGATAGTAGCCAATGGTTCAGCTTCAGCCCATTTAGTAAAGTAATCAACTGCAACAATAGCGTATTTAATCCCTGATTTGGCAGTTGGTAGCGGCCCAATGAGATCCATTCCCCAAATCGCAAACGGCCATGGACTGACCATCTGTGTGAGTTCGGTAGAAGGTGCTCTAGGAATTTTGGCAAATCTTTGGCATTTGTCACATTTTCGGGAGTAATCTACAGCATCTCGATTAATTTCTGGCCAAAAATATCCGTATCGGAGAATTTTCTTTGCTAATGTTTGACCACCTGAATGATCACCACATTCTCCTCCATGCACCTCAGCTAGGATTGTTTTGGACTCTTCCCGGGATACACATCGAAGCAATGGCATTGAGAATCCCCGTCTGTACAATCGGCCATCCTGAATTACATAGCGAGAGGCTTTCCTTAGTAGCTTTCGTCTTTCTATCGAATTTTCTGGCAGAGAACCTCTGAGTAGGTAGTCCAGTATTGGAGTCATCCATGACTCTTGTTCTTGAGATACATCCATAATCCAGTCTATATCCATCTCGTCTATACTTGGTGCTGAAAGGACTTCTACAGGGACCAATCCCAATAGTTGAGCTTCACCAGAACTTGAATACTTTGCGAGGGAATCTGCCTTCATATTCTCTTCCCGAGGAATGTGGCTTATTGAATAGTGATCGAGTTCACATAGGAGTTCCCAAGCCTTTGACAAGTAGGAAGGCAGGTTTCCACCTTTTGTTTGAAATTCCTTCTTGACTTGGCATACAATAAGCTGAGAATCACTGAAGATTTGTAATGCTCGAATGTTTAGCTCTTTAGCGATTTTCAGACCTGCAATAAGAGCTTCATATTCTGCTTCATTGTTTGTTGAAGGAAATTCCAATCTTAGTGCATAACATAATGATCGACCTTCAGGAGTTTCAAGCACCACTCCGGCTCCAGAACAGTAGTCATTTCTTGCGCCATCAACATACATCTTCCACTGGATTGGGGAATCACTGATCGCTTCATCCTCACCATTATCCTTCTCTGTGAATTCTGCAATGAAATCAGCTAAAGCTTGTCCGTTGATTGCTTTTCGGGGGTGATAAGTGATGTCATATTGACTGAGTTCAATGTTCCATTTTAGAAGGCGACCCGAAGTTTCAGGGCGAAACAGGACTTGCTTTAGAGGTTGATCAGTAAGTACCCTGATAGGATGAGCTTGGAAATATTGCCTCAGTTTCCTTGATGCAACTAGTAGGCAATAGGCGAGTTTTTCCAACTTGGAGTAATTCAGCTCTGCCCCAGTGAGTCTTTTGCTGATATAGTAAACCGGATGTTGAATCCTTTTGTCTACCCGTATCAGCGCTGCACTTAGAGCATGAGATGATACTGCCAAGTATATAAGAAGATCCTCACCATTGCCTGGCCTAGAAAGTATTGGAGGTGTTTCCATATGACGGATCAACTCATCGAAGGCTTTTTGGCATTCGGAAGTCCATTCAAAATTCTTCTTTCCTTTCCTCAGGGCGTCAAAGAATGGGATGCATTTATCAGTGGCTTTGGAAATGAACCGACTCAGGGCGGCGACCTTTCCGTTGAGACTCTGCAATTCCTTCTTCGTTCTAGGAGCTTTAACTTCTTTCAAGGCAGTAATTTGAGCTGGACTAGCCTCAATGCCCCTAGCACTAACAATGAAACCTAAGAACTTTCCGGACTCGACCCCAAATGTACATTTCAGAGGGTTAAGCTTCATTTTGTATTTCCGGAGGACTGCGAACATCTCTGCTAAGTGTTCAATGTGATCCGCTGCTTTCTTAGACTTCACTAACATGTCGTCAACGTAGACTTCCATAGTTTTGCCCAATTGCGGTTTGAACATAGCATTAACAAGTCTTTGGTAGGTTGCCCCTGCATTTTTCAATCCGAAGGGCATAACTCTGTAGCAATAAAGTCCAACATCTGTGATAAAGCTTGTATCCTCCTGATCCGGCTCGTGCATCATGATTTGGTTATAACCGGAGTAGGCATCCATGAAAGATAACAATTCATGTCCCGCAGTTCCGTCTACCAGTTGATCGATCCTGGGTAACGGGAAGCAATCTTTGGGGCAAGCCTTGTTTAGATCAGAAAAATCGATGCACACTCTCCATTTTCCATTAGCTTTCTTGACCAGCACAGGATTTGAAACCCAATTCGGATATGTAGATTCTTTGATGAAGTTATTTTCCATGAGTCGATCAACTTCTTCTTTTAATGCTGCTGACCTTTCTGGACCTTGGGTTATTCTTTTCTGTTTAACTGGCGTAAACTTTGGGTCAATATTCAGAGCGTGTACTGCAACTTCTGGAGATATTCCACACATATCAGCATGAGTCCAAGCAAAGACATCCAGATTTGCTTTCAGGAAAGATATCAAGATATTCTGAATTGACACATTAGGCTGTGAACCCACATTTAACACCTTATTTGGGTCCTTCGGGTCAACAGGTACCGGAACTGTCGTTTCCACCGGTACCACTCTATTCTCCCCTGCACTGGCTTTTCTGGGATCCATTTCTTTCCGTGCCCCGCTGTGCTCGCCAGTGCAGGGTCCGCCCCGTAATTGCTACAAGGCTGGTTCTTTGATGCGGACTGGGGTTGCCGCATCCTTCCCCATTTCTCTTTTTCTTGACTCTCGCAGCTCTGTCAAATAGCACTCTCGCGCAGCATTTTGATCCCCTTTTATAACTCCTACTCCATTGTCAGTAGGGAATTTAATAGTGAGGCACCACGGGGCTAGGATAGCTTTGAATGCTGCGAGTGTTGGACGGCCAAGAAAAGCATTATAAGCAGAAAACTCATCGACAATCACAAATGTTTGCTTGCGGACCACTTTCCTTTCTGCTTCCCCAAGTTCTACAAGCAGATCGATGGTCCCAATTGGTTGTTTTGGCTCCCCAGTGAAGCCAGCGATCTTCTGTGATGAGGCTTGTACATCAATCATAGGGATTTTCATCTGGTCAAATGTCTTCTTGAAGAGGATATTACATGATGCTCCGCAGTCGATGAGGACTCTTCTGACAATGGCCGGTCCAATACCGGCCGAGATGACCAAGGGATCTAGGGTAGGAGCTTCTATACCTGTGGAATCTCTGGCTCTGAAAACAATATCATCGCTGACAGTTTTCTGTTGTTTCAGGGGCGTAGTGTCTTCTAAAACAAAGACGTCTTCTTCGGCTGGAGCATATTTCAAAGCCCTGGAATATCTCTCCATCTCACCCCAGCTCTTGCCAGCTGGGTGAGGCCCTCCTGTAATGACATTGATAACGGGCCTTCCAGATTCATGTCCCGTAGCTTTCTCACCTGTCCTAGGCTGATGAACAGGAACCTGTTGCCCCTGACTTGACGATGCAGGATTGTTGCTATTTTTCTTCACGAATTGCTGCAGTTTGTTTTCTTTTAGCAACTCTTCAATCAGATTTTTCAACTGGCGGCATTCATCAGTCTCATGACCGGGTTGATTGTGGAAGCGGCAGAATTTCCCACTCTGTATGGCTTTTTTCCCGGTTCTCAAAGGGATAGGTTTAGGGAAATCGACGGAATCTTTAGTGGCCAGGTAGATGTGCTCCGGTGTATGTGATATTGGAGTATATTCTGATGGCTTGAAGGATCGGGGCTTCTTCAGATTACCCTGTTTCTTCCCATTATTATTCTCCCTTTTTTGCCCCACCGATTCATTCTTGCGTGGAGCGACAGTGTTGTCTTCTGCTTTCTCCAACACTGTCTTTACTGGCAAAGGACGACTTTCCAAGCGAATGAATTCATCTGCTTTTTTGTAGAACTTTTCGAGAGAGGTTGGCTCTTTCATATTTAACCATTTCCCAAATTCGCTTGACTTATCAATAGCTCTCATCAGATAAGTCAATATCATTCGTGGTTCAGCATTGTCCACCTCGGCCAGCGCTATATTAAAGCGGTTCAAGAAAGATCTGATAGATTCACCAGGATTCTGCTCTAAACTTGACAGTGACATGATGTCCTTGGCCTTCGAAGCATATAGTCTAAACTGCTCCTTGAATTTTCTGGTCAAGTCTGAAAACTGATCAATAGATCGGACTGGCAACTTGGTGAACCATAGTAGAGCCACACCTTCTAGGTATACGGGGAAATATCGGCACTTTATTTCGTCCGAGGCTCTGGCACCTGTCATGTGCCAATCATATTTATACAAGAATTCATTCGGGTCACTTGTCCCCTTATAAGCTGGGATAGTCGGAGGGACAAACTTCCTTGGAAATTCCGCCTTTAAGATTCTTTCAGTAAACGGAGTTTTGCTTGGGGTGAAACCCCATTCCTTCTCATCTTCAACCCTTTGCATACTTTCTTTCATGATCTGCCGGACCATTCCAGAAAGATATTCCTCATCATGCCGAGTTCTAGATCCACCGGCCTCAGGTACTGCCTGCTCAAAGGGACTAGTAGCCCTTTCAGGAGCATTCCTCTCACTAACATCATGAATGTTGCCAGCATAGTTCCTTTCATTACCAGCTGGTTGATTGTTTGCCCCAAGTAAATCGTTCAACTTATTCAGAATCAGAGCATTCTGGGCACTTTGAGCCTCTAATTGTGCATTTTGGGCGTTTATCTGCTGGTTTAGCCCTAGAATCACAGCATCCAACTCCGCTTTCGTAACTCCAACAGACGGAGTGGGTTGATTAGGTACAGGGGAAGCGGAGGTTCCCTCTTGAATGTTTCCAGATCTGATAGATCTACTTTTCCTTCCAGGAGCCATAATCTCAGATAGACTTCTGGTTTTTAAGGAAATTCTTTCTTCAAATCTCTGTGAAGCAATGATGACAGTTTTCCTGAGTTCAATTCTCAGTGAAAGCACCAAAAATGTTAACGCTAAAATTTGAACGCTAACACCCCGGTGTATGAGTTATAGTTGTGAAAGCACCACCCGAAAGCTCGGGAACAGATTACAAGCAGAAAACAGTAGAAAAGCGGTAAACGACAACAATTTTATAGTGGTTCGGCTTAAGGGTATAGCCTACGTCCACTTTAAGTACTTTTATTAATGATCTCGTTACAAACTGATACAACGCTTCTCAAGTACAATATATTTCAAGTTACAAGAGTTTTGGAACAAGTAGCTCAAGCTTCTATGTCGATTAAAATCCTTGAATTCAAATTGAAGATGTGTAGTTTCTTCGTGAAGTTCTTCGAAGTATTTCTTTGATCTCGAAAGCTCTAAGTGTTGATGGAGTTCTCAATGCAGCAAGGTAACGGTCTCTCAAGAGAATGTGCCCCCCCCCAAAAGTCCTTTGAATGTTGGAGGTAGTTGCCTATTTATAGAGAGTTTCGGTCTGGAATTATTGCCAAGTCCTAAGTCGTGGCCGATTTAAGTTAAGTCGTAGCCGACTTAATATGAGTCGTGGCCGGTCCATCTGGCCCCCTCCTGGCTTCACAGGAGTTCACTTGCACAAGTCCTAGGTCGCCTCCGAGTCAACACTACTCCTTTTTAGCAATATGGCATCGGGCTTATATTTAGTGGCTTTAGGTCGTGGACGAGTTAACTTGGTAAGTCGCAAGTCACGGTCCAACTGGTAAGTCCTGGATCGTGTACGAGTTAAGAGGCCACTGTGCCAAGTAGCTGCATTGAACTTACCTTCCTTTGCTTAGGTCGTGACCGACTTAACATTGGTCATAGGTCGGCCGCGACTTAGGTCGGTAGCTATCTTGGGTCGGCGTTCTTTAAGTCTTAGGTTGGTATACATGCTAGAGCATTGGGTCGGCACCTCTCTTAAGTCGGTATCCCTTTTCGGCCTTAGGTCGGCATTCCTGTTAAGGCAGTTAGGTCGGCAACCAGTTAAGTCGGCAATCTCCCTAGACTGTTAGGTCGGTATCTATGTTGAGTCGGTAGCCTTTTTAAAGTATTAGGTCGGCATACTTGTTGAAGTGTTAGGTCGGCATACCCCTTAGGCCTTAGGTCGGCGCTCTTTGAGTCTTAGGTCGGTATCGTTTCAAGTCGCTGAGTCCAAACCGAGGCGGAGTTAACAACTCTAATATTGTATTTAAAATTTTCTGCTGTAAAAAATTTTGTGGTTAATAATATATGATTATATCATTCGCGTGAGATGCTGTTTTCTATTCTGTTCTGTCTTTATTTTCATTTTACCCTTGTTCAATCTGCCTTTTCGACACTTGAATTTGCGGCACGTGAATGCCATGGACATATTAGTGTCGATTTTTTAGAGTCAAAAAGGCGGGTCATCACAGATTGAAGAAATCATTGCTGAAGGAGGAGTCGTGTCAGACGATCTAAAGAAACTTGTCAACAACGTTCCTTTTGAGCCGAATGCGATGATAATTTTGATTCACTGTCCGAAAATGCCAAATGCTTTTCTATGAAGCCCTACATCCACTTTCACACTTATTGGGGAAGCAAAGGATATTATAGTGGCATGGCCAGTAGATAGAGTTGTTTTGCGTTCAAGTGATTACATTGAAGAAAAAAACGACGTGTTTAGCATTTTTCTTCACAGTGAAAATGCTATTTTAATATATACAACTTTTACAAAATAAATATTCTAGCCTCTAATACGGTAGAATTAGCAACCTAGAATGCAAATGCAAGATTTCTAATTAGTGAGGAAGCAAACAATTAGTGGTTTTAAGTCGATTACACTCTAGTGTCTTAGAGGAAAATGTTAATGATGTTCCTTTTGAACCATCGACCATGATTGTTTGGAAAGATAATCCACTAATCCAAACAGTTTTTTTGTTTTTTTGTGGAGGCCATATGCTGCTATAAATAGCCTATTATTTCTTTAATAATGCATATTTGTTTTATAGCGACTATTGTGCACTATAGTCTATAAAAATAACACATATTTTGTCGTTATACTGTAAATAATATAGCGATGGGACAACGTTGTTAAAGAAGACTACTTTATAGCGGTTTTTTATGCTATAAATAAGCCATTTTTTTATAGCATATTGACATACAAAGTTTTTGGAACCGCTAAGTTATCTTTTATAGCATTTTTTGCCGCTATTGAGGACTCTTTTTGTTGTAGTGATTACTAGTAACATTAGCATAAGCATTAACATTAAAAATGTTAAATTACTTTGCATTATAATGTAATAATCTAATACAACACATAATGAATACAGAATGTTAGCTTATCATATCATTGTAATTCACCATTGTGCTAGAGTATTAAACTAATTGAAATGCTAATTTGAATTAGCATTTCATTTAATGTAACATTGTAATTAGGATTACCATATTACATTAATTGAAATATTAGTTAGAATTAGGATTACATTGTGCTTATGATATAATTTTCCTATGATACAAATTTTCGTCAGCATTAAAAACATATCTAAAATGGAAAAATCATTGGTAGAACAACCAATAACAAGAACAAAAATCTACAAGCTAATAAAGAGACAAATATAAATGAAAAAAACTTCGAAACCAGAGGCAGAAAATCAGATTCAATGTCTCAAGCAATACATCAAAGAGTTGAAAAGAAGGCTCGAGAAAGATCAAAAAGAGCTACAAAAATAAAGAGAAGAAAGAAAAAGGGAAAACATATCATTAAAAAATGAAAACTGAAATGACGCTCTTGGAATCAAAAATTCAAAAATCCATAACGGAAAAAGAACAAAAAAGGAGAACAAGATATTCAGCTTCTTTGATTTGATTTAGATATCACCCAACAAATCGAAAAGATATATGAAGATGAAAATAAAACATGAAGAAAAAACAAAAAAAGAGCAAGGCTTCAAAAGAAAATAGCAAGTTCATTGGTACAAAGGATGAAAGGAGGAATAAGAAAGGAAAAAGTTGATCCTGCGCACCAATATGAAGTTGTATTTCAGAAAAATCCACAAAATAAGAAGGATGACAAGAGTGAGCCAGGGGAGTGAAAAGAAGCTTGAAAAAGAAAGTGAGTATAAAGGAAAAAAACAAATAATAAATTGAGAAAGAAAGAACCAATGATGGAAATGAAAGTTAGAAAAAGGGGAAATATGAAGAAGTAATTCACAATGAAGGTACCGATACCAGAAATGAAGAACAAAATGCAGAAACTGAAAATGAAGAGGGAAATGAAGAAAGTGACATTGATAGCAACCCTAAAAAGAAAAGTTGAAGAATCTGGAAACAAATTTGATGATAAAGAATATAACGACCCGGAATTTAGAATACTTCGTATTTAAATATCTGAATTATTTTAGTATTTGATCTTGGATTTAATGTGATTAAATTGATTTAATAACCTTGATAATCGCCTTTTAGTTAATAACTAATGATAAGAAAAAAAAAGTGAAATTTGTTTATAAAAATAAATAGTTCAAAGAAATATCGATAATGTGATCGAAAATTGTTTTATCAATAAACGACTTTTTATTCAACAAAAGTTATTCAAAATCTTTGGAACTCGTATAGTGACATATGAATACATTAAAAATTATTAACACATCCCTTTTCATAACCAAAATTTATTAAAACCTTAGAGATAATTAAGGGGACGTTGACCCTTGATTTAAGGCATGAATCAAGGAGGGATTTAGGAAAGTATGGTGTGTGTAAGTGGAAGCATGGTGTGCATGTGCAAGGAGATATGGTTGGGAGATTTTATATGTGCTAATGTATGCTTGCTTATCTCATTTCATTTCATAATATCATTTGCAAAAAAAATTGGTAGAAAGAAAAAGAATTCAAACTCCCTTATCTCATCTTAATTTCTTTAAATCTTATTCAAATTAACTCCAATCACAACCAAACTCTTCCAAAGTTCTTATATCATCATTAGAACACATAATAGCATCCAAAAAGTAAATAAAAGATGGAACAAAGGGGGATCATCTCTAGACCGTGAGCATCTAGGAAGGTTAGGAGGCTTGTGCTTGTTTTTGTGGGCATGAAGGTAGTTGTTTTTGTTACGGGGTTGTGGTAGGAAGTTGTTCTTGGTTTCTAGATGGCTTAGGCTTGCGTTTGGTTTGTTTACAATTACTCGCATATAAATTGTGTAAATATGTGTTATAATGTTTGCTTGTGCAAAAATATAAATGTTATATAAAAAAAATGAAAGTTATCACTTTTTGAACCCTCTTGCTTTTGAAAGTAAATGACAACATATATGTGTTTTAACTTCTCTTATAATTCCTCTAAAACTTGTAACGTGGCCATGACTTGATGTATACATGTTTGGTATGTTGTATGTGATGTAAAAATGTGCATGTGAATATTTGAAGCGAGAAAGTCGGTATGAAAGCACTTTGAATCCCTTGTATTTTAACTTGCTTGAAAATGATGTTATGTGTGTATATTATTCGATAATATAATTTGATTGTTCTTTACGTTTCTATTAGTGTTTTGGACAGTGAAGAGTGGTTATGAAAAGTTGTGGAAATTGTATAACAAAGTTAAGAAAGTTCGAAGTAAAAAGGTCACCATGTCGACACTTTTAAATGCCTTATTTTTGGGAAATAACATTTATTTTTGTAGAAACTTCCTTAGAGCTTTCTTTACCATTTTAACAAAAAAAAATATTGTTCTTACTATAAAAAGTTTAAAGCTTAAATCATTTGATAGCTAGTTGAACAAAGTGGAAAAAGTTAGAGTAAAATAGTCGATGTACGATCACTTCAAAAAAATAACCTGTTTTTGGAAACTTCTATAAAATAATTAATAGATATTCTTTGGGATTTTTCTTTATGGTATTCAAGTACCCAAACTATACCGACTATTATAAAAGGAATGGATCAAAAATCGTTTTCTAATTTGTCAAAAACTAGCACAAATTTGTAGCAAAATTGTGTTAAAAACAGCCCAGAAACTTTAGATAGTATTTATGGAATGTTGTCTTTGCCTCTAAAACACCTTAGGACTAGTGCGAATTGTTTTGGAAGCATTTGCAAAAATGCTATCTTTTCTGTTTGAAGCTATAAATTGCGTAAAAATGATATTTAAATTATTTATTTTTCTATAATCGTTTTAAGGTTGTTTTCTAAGTTATATTAGAGTGTTTAAAAACAGGTTTCAAGTTTAAATATATTTTTTATAATTAACTATGAATTTCTAAATTAATTGGTTTTAAAAAATAAAACATGCTTATTTAATTTTCCTATTTATTTCAAAATTTGTTATTTGTACATAGTATATAGATAATTATAATATATTTTTTAGTAGTTTAAAAGTGTTTTAACATATTAATTAGTATTTCAAAATGTAATTACATATATATATATATATATATATATATATATATATATATATATATATATATCCTTTTCAAATACACACACACACACACACACACACACATATATATATCTGTGTATGTATATGTAATATGTATATGTTTTAAAAAAGCAGGTTAGCATTTTATATATAAATATAATAAAGGAAGTTTGGATTTTAACACTTGCGTAAAAATAAATGTTTTTGTGAAATTAATTAAAAGTGTATTACCTTAATTAATAAGTATGCATATGCTTTTATCTTTAAAATAATTATTTTAAAGTTAATGACAAGTATAGAAATGTTTTATGTGACGACCCGCCTTTCTCTAACCCAGAAAGACGTTTCATCATTAAGAAAGAAAGGGATAGAAATAGAAAAGAATAGAAAGAAAGAACAACAACATCAGAATCTCACAGCGGAATGGAACAAAATATAATACATCACATATCTATTACATAGTTATACATACATCAGAGTCATACAATATCAGATAACAGTACTGCCATATACATACGTGTCCATACATACATCCAAAATACAGCATACACTAACTACACAGTGGAACTACATATATAGATACATACGTCTGGTCTTCTCTCCAAAAAGAGCTCCTCCAGAAAGTCAACACTTCCAATACCTATCACTTGGCTACTCGTAAAAATTTGAGTACCCAAGAGTTTATGAAAACACAAAATATAAACTCCGGGTCAGACATGGGTCTGGTATGAGTAAACAGGTTAAAGTTGCTTAACTTTGGAAATCTTTTTGAAAATAAAGGTATCACGTAAGACTCCCCACAAATAAATACGGGTAAGTTTTTACCTTACGCTAACCAAAACATTTGATAGGAAATTCTGTGATATTATAATAGTGTCTAGGGTTTTCAAGTAAATAGAAAATAGCCGAAATTGTTACATCTATTAAATTCCAGCTACTAGCCACGATAGTGGGTAATACAAATCAAAACCGTAGGGTCTCGTAGGGTAAATGGATTTCCAACAATGGCAGGGCTACTGGGGTACCGCCCGTCACAGTACGGGGCCTAGATCACCATACCGAGGATTACTCCCTTCATCCCCTGCAACACAAGGCCGGAACCATTCCTTACTGAACAGTCCCGAACAAGATAACCCCGCAGTTGTGGCCAACAACTGCCCACTAAGCCGAAATAAAAAGGGACATCTAGACAGGGGAAAATCTTGTCCTGCTTGGGCATGACCCACCTAACCTTGCTGCATCTCCCCTGTTTTAGCCATTCCCGGTTGATGAGGCTTGAGGCTGCGATTACCTTTATAGAACATATCACTTAGAATGCTCATCGTCCGCCTAACGATGTGCTGAAAGCATTCAATCCATAAGTTCGTTCCGGGTTCGAACGAAACCGAAGGCATTATCTTGTTACACTCATTTTGGAATCACCCTCAGAGTTAACGACGATAACCCTTGCATTCTGAAAGCACCATCTCGATCTTCACTTCAGAATTCACGACCTAACGTTTAAATTGGATCGATGTGGTTTTCGGAGAATGAAAATTGATTCTTCCGATCCCGGTCTCATCGGATCCAAACGCCATTTTAAGGGCCAAGTTGTCTATTTAACTTAACGGTTTAATTCAATATCAGTATTCACAGAACATATATAACAGATAAACCATACACAGTTATTACAGATATCCATAATATATCACAACATATCACAGAAATATCATCAACAGATATCACAGTAAATCAACACAATTATCAATGCATACCATACAGTTTGGTTTTACTTAACTAAATTATCTGCTTAAGAATAAACTATTTTATTCTGTAAACTGATTAATTAGCTGATTAATGATCAATTTATTAATTAGTTAATCATCTCATCTTTAATTAATTATTTTAAACTAATTTACCTTTATTCATTAACTATTACTCAGTTACTCAGTTAATTAATTTATTCTTAATAATTAACTATTACATAATGATTTACTTTTTAAAATGAATTAATTATTTAATTATCACCAAATTACTTTATTTATCAATTTAATTAAAGTGTAATATCTTTAATTAATCTCGTAAGTTAACTTTCATTCTCTAATTAGCTTTTTAGTGATAAGCTCACATTCTTAAGATTTGAATTGATTTAACTCATAATTAAATTTTTATTTCAAAATCAACTTAAAGTTCCAATTAAAATTCAAGTATAATTTAATCAACATTCTAACTACTTATTTAATTGCCTACCTTTTACAGACTAACCTTTAATTAGATATTAACCTAACTAACTAATTTCTAACTTGATATAGTTATTAGGTTATAAAAATACTAAACAGAACATGCATGTTTAAATGGAATGGAACCCGAGACATACCCCTACCTAACTCGAGACAGTCTCGAGACCACTCCTACATCTCCCCTGTTTCTTCCTTCTCTCTCCCACTCTCTCCTCTTCTCCCCAGTTCTTCTTCCCTTTTCTCTTTTTTTTTTTTATAAATTTAACTGCAGTAATCCACTCACGCAAACGCATCCTACTCGAACCAACCTACCCACTTACTCGCGTACCACTCGAGTACCACTCGAGCATCACGCGTATGCAGTCACTCGCGAATCACTCTGACACACCTCCGCCACCGTGCACGTGTACGGTGGTGCGCTTGGCCATCGACGCCTCGCGACAACCCCCACAAACCACAAATCACTATCTCGTATGAATTCGAAACCAAAAATTTCAATTACAAGTCGAAGTAAAAAAAACGACCTGTAGCTCGAGCAAACGAAAACGTCACCGATGAACCAAACACGCGTGCAGCCACCACACATGACCAGAGGTGATGAAAATTCACCAAGACGTCGCCTACACCACCACCTAGCTCCACCAATAGTCGCGCTTCACTCGGTTACATATTTGAGCCGAAGTCAATTTTTGTACAGAGCTTTGAAAAAAATGGGTTTAAACCCTATTTATGATTCGAACTCAAAATCTATGAATTCGAAAAATAAATTACTATTTTTCTAGTGTTGATACAACTTAATTCTTGCTTCATTCCAAATCTCAAGAATTAAAGATTACTCTATCTTCCAAAATTTGACCAAAAACCAGAAAATCTTCTTTTAACAACTGCTCTAGAAATCTTTGCCTTTAAATCAAAATTTTTATGTTAAAATTCATAATTAGGTTTATGAAAACTAAATATACGATTAGATTTACAAATTTAAACACTTGAATTTTAAACTTTGAATTTCTTTTATCCTGTAGTTTGAATACAGAGTTAATAACATCATACTGTTTAATCTCACTCATGTTTAACAGGCTTTGTTTAAACTAAACAATCTTGAATTCATTCAATACAAAATTTATATGATTATATGACTAAGATCTATTTAAACTTGAAGTACTGATACAACTAGAAGTACTGATCAATAACAGTTATGCAACTTCCAGAGCAATCAACATATATACAGAACAGTATATATTTAAACTTCATCAACATATATCAGTAAAAAGAAAATATGCAAGCTAAAATTTGAAAATTAGTTTTGTTTACTCACCAACCAAAAAACTGTTGAACAGAAAGTATGATGAAGGAACTACAGTTGATCTACTCTGAACACTTTCTTTGCTTTTGCTGTTAAATTAAATTGTGTTTCCAAAGCCAAAACATATGTTTCTCAGGTTTGTTTTTAAAACTAAAGTTTATATAAATAAACTAATGATATAAAGATGGATATGTATAAGTTAAAGCTACTGAATAATAGGTTGTAACTGGACAGCCACAATGTTTGACCATAAGACATTGATATTAAATTTCACTGCAAAATGAAAAGATATTGATCTCGGCTGTGTACTTGTTTAAACAATAAGTTAGGCTAATTAATGCTTATGTTATTAATTTTGATGGCAAGTATTTAATGTATACTGATAATTACTATTTGTTGTACAAAGATATTAGATTCATTTCGGCTAGCCTATCTTGCAAGATACAGGTTTTGTTTGTATTCTATTTGAAGTAAACTTTATTTCTTGTTTGCTTATATACAAGCTACAGATTTTGTTTATTGTTATTTTAAAGTGAGACTAGTTTTATATTTAAATTCACTCTGTTTTACCGAAGCACAAAGCTGTACACAGCACCAACTCAAAGTTATAGTTAACATATATGTATATTTATATGTTTATTACTGGTATACTTTTATCTTTAGTTTATTATTATTCTTATTTTTTTTTTTCTGGGTACATCATTTAATTGCTGTACAAACTTATATATGTATTAAGCAATGTATCAAGATTCTTATATTGACTTTGTTTTCTTATGCATAACTTTTATTATTCCATACTCTTGCTATTTGTTCATTTATACTGACATAAATGTTATAGTGTTCACAGGTTCATATACTTGTATTAATATAGTTCAAGTTATAGCTTATATTCGTAAATTTATATCTTGGTTACATTTTATATTTTATATTTTTATGTTACTTTAATTACATATATAATATATGATTGTGTTTTATACTAGTTTCTTTTGAATGTTTACACTTATATTGTTTTGCATTTCCATATTTTATGTTAAATAATTTCATGTTTGTTTATTTTAAAACTTATCATTTTAAAAACTAAAAGTGTATTCATATGTATTTTATCAAATATCAAAAATATAAAGACTTTGATTTGATTCAATTGAATAAGTCAGATTTTGTTTTTAAATGGTTTTGAAGTATTAACTTCTTTTATAAACATACATAACTGTTTAATATTTAATAACTCATCAATTTAAATGTTGACAAGCTTATATTTGATTTAATTTAGATTAAATATTTATTAAAATATGCCGTAAAAATTCCGGGTCGTTACATTTCTCCCCCCTTAAAAGAATTTCGTCCCCGAAATTTAAACAACAGTAAATTCAAAAGCTTTTATATTAACAATCCAAACATACATATCATTCATACAATAGCAAACAAACAAACAGTCTATACTAACAAACAACACTAGATATCCGAACATAAATCCGGATAAGCACTCCTAAAACTATCGAGAGTTTCCCAGGTACAGTCTCTGGGATCCTCACTCCATTGCACCTTGACGAGTTTCACCACTTTGTTTCTGAGTTGCTTCTCGTCTCGATCCACAATCTGAACTGGATTTCTGACCACAGTTAAATTGGGTTCCACTTCCAAATCTTCTTGAATTACCGGTTCTACAACCAGTGAGGGATCGTGAACAAATTTCCTCAAATGCGATACATGAAACACATTGTGAATCCCAGACATCCGCTCTGGTAATTCAATCCTGTAGGCCACAGCGCCAATTCTCTCCAACACTCGGAACGGTCCAATGTATCTCGGAGCAAGTTTTCCCGTCTTTCCGAATCTTATAGCACCTTTAATTGGGGAAACTTTAACAAAAACCAAGTTTCCGATCTCAAATTCCAATGGCCTTCGTCTTCTGTCCGCATATTTCTTCTGACGATCTTGAGCAGCTTTCATTCTTTTCTTAATAAGCTCAACCTTCTCAGAAGCTTCACGAATAAGATCGGGTCCGAGCACAAGACGATCCTTCGATTCAATCCAACAAGATGGAGATCTACATGGTCTTCCGTATAGAGCTTCATAAGGAGCCATCTTAATACTCGCTTGATAACTGTTATTATAAGAAAATTCCACCAGGTGAAGATGGTCCTCCCAAGATCCTCCAAAATCTAAAACACAAGCCCGTAGCATATCCTCAAGAATACGATTCAGCCTCTCTGTCTGTCCGTCCGTTTGAGGATGATAGGCTGTACTCAATCTCAAATCTGTTCCCATTGCTGATTGCAGAGCTTCCCAAAATTTGCTAGTGAAAATAGGATCACGATCACTTACTATGCTGACTGGGACACCATGCAATCGAACTATCTCCTTCAAGAAAATTTCCGCCAAAGAAACTGCAGTACGGGTTGCCTTTACTGGTATAAAATGGGCACTCTTAGTTAAACGATCTACAATAACCCATATACCGTCATTTCCTTTCCTGGTTCTAGGCAAACCATCAATAAAATCCATTGAGATCATTTCCCATTTCCAATTCGGAATTTCCAGAGGTTGCAATAACCCGGCAGATTTCTGTTGATCACCTTTCACTTGCTGACAAATGGCACAACTGTTCACAAATCTAGCAACATCCTTCTTCATATTCGGCCACCAGAATGCTCTCCTCATATCTTTATACATCTTCGAAATTCCCGGGTGAATATTCAATTTAGAACGATGACACTCAGCTAGGACTTCTTGCCTCAACTCCTTGTCGTTCGAAACACAGATTCTCCCATTGATCCTTAGCGTTCCTCCGTCATCGATGTCAAAACTCGGACACTGACCCTTCCTGACTCTCTTGATGATCCTCCTCAACATCTTATCAGATTCTTGCTTGCTTGATATCCTTTCAATAAGAGATGGAACCACTTCCAGAAGAGATAAAACTGCATTCCTACTGAGAGCATCAGCTACGACATTCGCTTTTCCCGGAGTGTACAGAATATCCAGATCATAGGATGCAAGAAATTCAACCCACCGCTGCTGTCTCAGATTAAGGTCTTTTTGAGAGAATAAATATTTCAACGGTTTGTGATCCGTGAACAATTCAAATTTCTCTCCTAAAAGATAATGTCTCCAAATCTTCAGAGCAAAAACAATGGCAAGCAATTCAAGATCATGCGTAGCATAGTTTTTCTCATGAGGCTTTAACTGTCGACTAGCATACGCAATCACCCTTCCGTTCTGCATCAGAACCGCTCCCAAACCAACAATACAAGCATCAGTGTAAACTTCGAATTTGCTCTTCCCATTCGGAACAGCAAGTACTGGTGCACTCGTGAGCCTTATCTTCAATTCCTGAAAAGCTTCTTCACATTGAGGCGTCCATTTGAATTTTGCTCCTTTTCTGGTCAGCTTAGTCAAATGCGAAGAAATCTTGGAATAATCTCTAATAAATCTCCTGTAGTAGCCCGCCAATCCTAAGAAACTGCGAACTTCCGTCGGTGTCTCTGGCTGTTTCCATTCCAGAATAGTTTCCACTTTCGCTGGGTCTACAGAAATGCCTTCACCCGAAACAATGTGCCCTAAAAATTTAACTTCCGATTTCCAGAAGTGACACTTCGAAAACTTCGCCTTCAGCACATTCTTTCTCAGAGTCTCCAATACAATCCTCAAATGCTCTCTGTGCTCTTCTTCGGATTTGGAATAGACTAAGATATCATCAATGAATACCAGCGCAAACTTATTCAACACATCTCTAAAGACTCGGTTCATGAGATCAACAAAATAAGCAAGAGCGTTGGTTAATCCAAACGGCATAACCAACCACTCATAGAAACAATTCGGTCCCCTAAATGCAGTCAAGGGAATACTGTCTTCAGCTACCCTCAACTGGTGGAAACCTGAAGCCAGATCCAATTGAGAAAAGATAGAAGCACCATGCAATTGGTCGAAAAGATCATCAATGCGAGGAAGGGGATATTTATTACGGATAGTCACTTTGTTCAATTCTCTATAATCCACACAGAACCTCAGTGATCCATACGATTTGGTCACAAACACCGCCGCTGAACCCCAACAAGAAAAACTAGGTCTAATCAATCCCTTCTCTAAAAGATCCTGCGTCTGCTTAATCAACTCTTCTCTTTCCCTGGGAGCCATTCTCCTACTGGGTTGAATTACTGGTACAGCTCCTGGAATCAAATCAATACGGAACTCTATTTCTCGATGTCGTGGCAAACACTTAACTTCTTCAAAAACATCAGCAAAATCCCGAACCACATCAATAACTTCAACACTCTCTTCAGATGTCTCCATTCCATGCAGAAGACTGCTCAAATGAATTCCAGAATTATCACACGACACTCTGGCATTTCTACCCAGATCAGTTTCCAACGAAACTGTTCTCTCATCACAATTCAAGACGGCTTTATACTTATCCAGCCAATCCATACCCAAAATAAGATCAAATCCCTTAAAATTCAACACATACGGGTCACAAGAGAAACTGTGGGATAGATAAGAGATCTTCAAGTCCTTACAAATAGAGTCTAATTTGGTCACCCCTCCTATAGGATTAGACACCAAGATAGAACTATCTACTGAACTAGGAGTAAGAGAAAACTTTTCCACAGAGTCCAAAGAAATAAAACTCAAGGAAGCACCCGAATCAAACAAAACTCTAATGTACTTTCCATTTAAAAGTAAAGTACCTTCTAATACTCTTTTGCTCTTCGAAGATGAAGATGGTCTGGCTTCCAAAGAAAAAACTTTATTCTGAGGTGCTCTCTGCAGAAGTGGACAGTTCTTGATCATGTGCCCTGGCTGATGACAATTAAAGCACAATGATTTCTGAACCATAGCTGATCCTGGGCCACTCTGGTGCGGTTGCTGCTGTTGCTGCTGGAATCCCTTCCTAGAACACTTATTCGCCAAATGCCCTTCCTGATGACAAATGTAGCACTTTCGGGGTCCGTTGTTATTCCCAGGTTTCTTCTTATTCGGTTTCCTCCATTTAGGATCAAACTTTCGCTTATTCGGATTAGTGAAATTCCCACCTGAAACTGCAGCTGAATCCACCGGCTTCTTACTCATCAAACTTTCATACCTTAACGCCATATCAATCAAATCAACAAAAGATCCCTTCAGAAGCACTGTCAATTTCCCATGGAATTCAGGTCTCAATCCTTGCACAAATTTCTCATTCTTTTTCAGAGGAGTATCGATGAGTCCTTGACCATAACAAGAGAGCTCGCTGAATCTGGTTTCATATTCCGAAATAGACATACTACCTTGCTTCAAATTCAGAAAATCCTGATACAGTTGGGTTTTCCCTGCCGTCGGCACATACTTCTCTTCAAACAACTCCTTGAATCTGCCCCAAGAAATATCATCCTCAGAAATATTCGCAATAGTTGAATCCCACCATGCTGCTGCACCGCCTTGCAACTGCCACGATGCCATATGCCTCTTACGCTCATCAGACAATCTCATGCTCTTGAAAATGCGCTCGCAAGAGCGTAGCCATTCCTGAACTTCAATTATTGACTCCGAACCTTTGAATGGTTGACCTCCAAGATGTTTGAAATCCTTGCATAAGGCTGCAAAGCTAACTTGAGATGGTACTGGGTTGACAGCCTCACTAACATTCTGACTCCGTCCATTATCTGTAGAAGTACTGGCCCTAGCTCTGCCTCTTCTTCCTGAACTCATGTCGGTCACCTGAAAAGGTAACTCAACCAATTTAGATATATATATATATATATATATATATATATATATATATATATATATAATATTATATGAAAATACAAGTACGCACTCTCTAGAGAACTATAACACTAGAGCCTAGGTACTCGCTTTACCTAGCGCTCTGATACCAACTGTGACGACCCGCCTTTCTCTAACCCAGAAAGACGTTTCATCATTAAGAAAGAAAGGGACAGAAATAAAAAAGAATAGAAAGAAAGAACAACAACATCAGAATCTCACAGCGGAATGGAACAAAATATAATACATCACATATCTATTACATAGTTATACATACATCAGAGTCATACAATATCAGATAACAGTACTGCCATATACATACGTGTCCATACATACATCCAAAATACAGCATACACTAACTACACAGCGGAACTACATATATAGATACATACGTCTGGTCTTCTCTCCAAAAAGAGCTCCTCCAGAAAGTCAACACTTCCAATACCTATCACTTGGCTACTCGTAAAAATTTGAGTACCCAAGAGTTTATGAAAACACAAAATATAAACTCCGGGTCAGACATGGGTCTGGTATGAGTAAACAGGTTAAAGTTGCTTAACTTTGGAAATCTTTTTGAAAATAAAGGTATCACGTAAGACTCCCCACAAATAAATACGGGTAAGTTTTTACCTTACGCTAACCAAAACATTTGATAGGAAATTCTGTGATATTATAATAGTGTCTAGGGTTTTCAAGTAAATAGAAAATAGCCGAAATTGTTACATCTATTAAATTCCAGCTACTAGCCACGATAGTGGGTAATACAAATCAAAATCGTAGGGTCTCGTAGGGTAAATGGATTTCCAACAATGGCAGGGCTACTGGGGTACCGCCCGTCACAGTACGGGGCCTAGATCACCGTACCGAGGATTACTCCCTCCATCCCCTGCAACACAAGGCCGGAACCATTCCTTACTGAACAGTCCCGAACAAGATAACCCCGCAGTTGTGGCCAACAACTGCCCACTAAGCCGAAATAAAAAGGGACATCTAGACAGGGGAAAATCTTGTCCTGCTTGGGCATGACCCACCTAACCTTGCTGCATCTCCCCTGTTTTAGCCATTCCCGGTTGATGAGGCTTGAGGCTGCGATTACCTTTATAGAACATATCACTTAGAATGCTCATCGTCCGCCTAACGATGTGCTGAAAGCATTCAATCCATAAGTTCGTTCCGGGTTCGAACGAAACCGAAGGCATTATCTTGTTACACTCATTTTGGAATCACCCTCAGAGTTAACGACGATAACCCTTGCATTCTGAAAGCACCATCTCGATCTTCACTTCAGAATTCACGACCTAACGTTTAAATTGGATCGATGTGGTTTTCGGAGAATGAAAATTGATTCTTCCAATCCCGGTTTCATCGGATCCAAACGCCATTTTAAGGGCCAAGTTGTCTATTTAACTTAACGGTTTAATTCAATATCAGTATTCACAGAACATATATAACAGATAAACCATACACAGTTATTACAGATATCCATAATATATCACAACATATCACAGAAATATCATCAACAGATATCACAGTAAATCAACACAATTATCAATGCATACCACACAGTTTGGTTTTACTTAACTAAATTATCTGCTTAAGAATAAACTATTTTATTCTGTAAACTGATTAATTAGCTGATTAATGATCAATTTATTAATTAGTTAATCATCTCATCTTTAATTAATTATTTTAAACTAATTAACCTTTATTCATTAACTATTACTCAGTTACTCAATTAATTAATTTATTCTTAATAATTAACTATTACATAATGATTTACTTTTTAAAATGAATTAATTATTTAATTATCACCAAATTACTTTATTTATCAATTTAATTAAAATGTAATATCTTTAATTAATCTCGTAAGTTAACTTTCATTCTCTAATTAGCTTTTTAGTGATAAGCTCACATTCTTAAGATTTGAATTGATTTAACTCATAATTAAATTTTTATTTCAAAATCAACTTAAAGTTCCAATTAAAATTCAAGTATAATTTAATCAACATTCTAACTACTTATTTAATTGCCTACCTTTTACAGACTAACCTTTAATTAGATATTAACCTAACTAACTAATTTCTAACTTGATATAGTTATTAGGTTATAAAAATACTAAACAGAACATGCATGTTTAAATGGAATGGAACCCGAGACATACCCCTACCTAACTCGAGACAGTCTCGAGACCACTCCTACATCTCCCCTGTTTCTTCCTTCTCTCTCCCACTCTCTCCTCTTCTCCCCAGTTCTTCTTCCCTTTTCTCTTTTTTTTTTTTTATAAATTTAACTGCAGTAATCCACTCACGCAAACGCATCCTACTCGAACCAACCTACCCACTTACTCGAGTACCACTCGAGCATCACGCGTATGCAGTCACTCGCGAATCACTCTGACACACCTCCGCCACCGTGCACGTGCACGGTGGTGCGCTTGGCCATCGACGCCTCGCGACAACCCCCACAAACCACAAATCACCATCTCGTATGAATTCGAAACCAAAAATTTCAATTACAAGTCGAAGTAAAAAAAACGACCTGTAGCTCGAGCAAACGAAAACGTCACCGATGAACCAAACACGCGTGCAGCCACCACACATCACCAGAGGTGATGAAAATTCACCAAGACGTCGCCTACACCACCACCTAGCTCCACCTACAGTCGCGCTTCACTCGGTTACATATTTGAGCCGAAGTCAATTTTTGTACAGAGCTTTGAAAAAAATGGGTTTAAACCCTATTTATGATTCGAACTCAAAATCTATGAATTCGAAAAATAAATTACTATTTTTCTAGTGTTGATACAACTTAATTCTTGCTTCATTCCAAATCTCAAGAATTAAAGATTACTCTATCTTCCAAAATTTGACCAAAAACCAGAAAATCTTCTTTTAACAACTGCTCTAGAAATCTTTGCCTTTAAATCAAAATTTTTATGTTAAAATTCATAATTAGGTTTATGAAAACTAAATATACGATTAGATTTACAAATTTAAACACTTGAATTTTAAACTTTGAATTTCTTTTATCCTGTAGTTTGAATACAGAGTTAACATCATACTGTTTAATCTCACTCATGTTTAACAGGCTTTGTTTAAACTAAACAATCTTGAATTCATTCAATACAAAATTTATATGATTATATGACTAAGATCTATTTAAACTTGAAGTACTGATACAACTAGAAGTACTGATCAATAACAGTTATGCAACTTCCAGAGCAATCAACATATATACAGAACAGTATATATTTAAACTTCATCAACATATATCAGTAAAATGAAAATATGCAACCTAAAATTTGAAAATTAGTTTTGTTTACTCACCAACCAAAAAACTGTTGAACAGAAAGTATGATGAAGGAACTACAGTTGATCTGCCCTGAACACTTTCTTTGCTTTTGCTGTTAAATTAAATTGTGTTTCCAAAGCCAAAACATATGTTTCTCAGGTTTGTTTTTAAAACTAAAGTTTATATAAATAAACTAATGATATAAAGATGGATA
This sequence comes from Allium cepa, assembly GCA_030765085.1. Classification (NCBI taxonomy): domain Eukaryota; kingdom Viridiplantae; phylum Streptophyta; class Magnoliopsida; order Asparagales; family Amaryllidaceae; genus Allium; species Allium cepa. The sequence goes on from CM060931.1 coordinate 815,259,995, forward strand.
TGTATAAGTTAAAGCTACTGAATAATAGGTTGTAACTGGACAGCCACAATGTTTGACCATAAGACATTGATATTAAATTTCACTGCAAAATGAAAAGATATTGATCTCGGCTGTGTACTTGTTTAAACAATAAGTTAGGCTAATTAATGCTTATGTTATTAATTTTGATGGCAAGTATTTAATGTATACTGATAATTACTATTTGTTGTACAAAGATATTAAATTCATTTCGGCTAGCCTATCTTGCAAGATACAGGTTTTGTTTGTATTCTATTTGAAGTAAACTTTATTTCTTGTTTGCTTATATACAAGCTACAGATTTTGTTTATTGTTATTTTGAAGTCAGACTAGTTTTATATTTAAGTTCACTCTGTTTTACCGAAGCACAAAGCTGTACACAGCACCAACTCAAAGTTATAGTTAACATATATGTATATTTATATGTTTATTACTGGTATACTTTTATCTTTAGTTTATTATTATTCTTATTTTTTTTTTCTGGGTACATCATTTAATTGCTGTACAAACTTATATATGTATTAAGCAATGTATCAAGATTCTTATATTGACTTTGTTTTCTTATGCATAACTTTTATTATTCCATACTCTTGCTATTTGTTCATTTATACTGACATAAATGTTATAGTGTTCACAGGTTCATATACTTGTATTAATATAGTTCAAGTTATAGCTTATATTCGTAAATTTATATCTTGGTTACATTTTATATTTTATATTTTTATGTTACTTTAATTACATATATAATATATGATTGTGTTTTATACTAGTTTCTTTTGAATGTTTACACTTATATTGTTTTGCATTTCCATATTTTATGTTAAATAATTTCATGTTTGTTTATTTTAAAACTTATCATTTTAAAAACTAAAAGTGTATTCATATGTATTTTATCAAATATCAAAAATATAAAGACTTTGATTTGATTCAATTGAATAAGTCAGATTTTGTTTTTAAATGGTTTTGAAGTATTAACTTCTTTTATAAACATACATAACTGTTTAATATTTAATAACTCATCAATTTAAATGTTGACAAGCTTATATTTGATTTAATTTAGATTAAATATTTATTAAAATATGCCGTAAAAATTCCGGGTCGTTACATTTTAGGTTGTAGTAAATAATGTTTTTTAGTAATATTTATTTTTATCCATTATTATTAATTATACTTAGGAATATGTTTAGATATTAATTAATAAATATTTTAAAGATAACTATAATTTAATGTTTTGGGTTTATAGTGACATTTTTAAGCAACAAATGTCTTAAACCCTTAAATGTGATTAAATCTTTTAAAGCAAGTTTTAAGAAAAATGGTTAAATGTGAAATGGGTTTGGATTTGTTATGACAATGTTTAAGTAAAACTTGTCTTTAACCCTTAGAAAAACTTAGATCTTCAATAATTAAGTTCTAAAGATAATAGCAAGTACGAAATCTTTTTATATAAAGATAGAAATGTAATGGTTTAAAAATTATAATCGAGAAGAGGTTTATAGTAACGATGTTTAAGTAACATTTACTTATAATCTTTTATTATACTTTAAATAAGAAAATCTTGTTAATGATTTGTGAATATGCTTACACAATTTGGGATAAGTATATGATTCTTTTGAATATTAAAATATAGTACAAATGAATAGTAATATATGAATAGTAAAATATAGAGTAAATGAATAGTAAAATACATTAATAGTAGAATACAATTATATATCTTTTATAAACGAAAATTAAATCTCTATAGATAAGTTTAATGAGATGTTTAATTAATTAGTTAAATAATCAATTAAATAAGAAGTTTAACTAATAAAAGAAGTTTAATTAATAAAAGTTGTTTTGTTTGAATGATGAAGTTAATGGAAAAAAATTATTAGATAAAAAGGTTTTACTAACAAAAGAGGTTTTAATTAATTAATGATTAATTAAATAAAAAGGGGAATAAAAGTCGTTCATGTGACTTGATCTTGCTTTGTGTGAATTAATCGTGCTTTGTGTGATTACTTATGTATGGAAAAAATTTAGTCATGTACTTAGCACTAAAATCCAATGAAGTAAACTTGATTCTATCTATAAGAGTTAAGAATGATGATTCGAGTAGGGTTTAGAAGTACTTACGCTAACCTACCGGGTTTCCTTCTTGACCGAGGGATAGTAGAAGTTGAAAAGGTTGGGAACATGATAAGTATACAAGACTTGGTTTTCATATGCAATGTTTCATTATGTTTAATATGACCAAATTAACTTAAGAAGTGTCAAAAAGTTTCACAGCTTCATACGATTTGAGAACCCCCAAGGACGAGCATTCACATGAAATGACTCTAGCAATCACCAAATTTTTAAAGAACTGGAATTGAGTTAATCGAAAATTGATCAATTCAGACTAGAAGAGACCGGAATTGGTAAGTGCTTTACTTATTGAAAACCACTTCAAGACTGAGATACATGTTCAATCTCTTGGAAGTGGATCTGTTTGAAATGATGGAATCCATGTGTGGTTTCGAGATCTTTTCGAGGTGCTGGAATCCGTTTGGGGATTTGTGATCTGTTCGAGTCATGGCTCATGTGTAGAGATGTTAAACGTGAATTTATCATCAGTATATTACTAAAGACAGAGTAGGATGCACGATATAGAGTCATTACACCAAAACTTGCTTTTAACTGCACTCATTATCAGCATTTGAACCTTAGTTGTAGTAAAAGTTAATTAATTCAGAAAATAATTTGAGTTCTAATGCTGAGGATACTCATGTTTCAATGTCATTTATCTGCCGCCACTCTTAATATACCTTTACCAAAATTTTCATCTTCTCTCTTCTATCAAAACTACCACTCCCTCATCGTCCCTCATTTCATTCTCCTTCATTTGTAGTTTCCCTTAAATTTTTCTTGTTCTTCGATGTTTCTTTGGTGGATCATCGCCCTAATTATGTCTTCGTACTTCAGGTAGCCCTAGTTCCCTATTTTTTCTTTTTTCGGTTAATCGAATTTTAGGTGTATTTCATTTGTTGAATTTGATTTTCATATTCCAAATACCCTGCTTTGGTATTGCTGTAAGTCGAACTTTGTTCGATTATCAATTGTCGGAATGGCTTACTAGAAACTCGATGAACTCAAGTTGTTGATAAAGTTTCGATTACTAAAGGTAGCTTTAGGTGCTTCAGTAGATGAAACAAAACACTTTCGTTTGATTTATATAAGCTAAGAAACTAACGGCGCATGCCTGTTTTAAGAAAGCATAGTAAAGATGAAACCACCTTTGCATGCTCCACTATTAGCTATATTAGCTACACCTGATTTAATATATTTCCAGTAGCTTTCTTCCATTGGCATCATCCATAATTACTCATCTGACACTTCTAAAGCTGCAACTACTTCCTTTTTCATTTCATTACTTGGTGTGAAAATCCATGTAGAAAGCATAAACAAGTTTACTTGGTGCGCAAACTAGCATTGTTGTTCTTCCTTTCTAGTGCAGTCTTAAGTTTAATCAGTTGATATATGCCTAAGTCCTACTTTATTCTCTGTTTATAGTATATTGCATTATTCAATTGTATGCGGTCAGTACCATTTATCCGTACTGACATGGACAATCATGTACTACCCTTCGAATGTTTTTGTCATTAAGTTTCAAAATCAAAGCCCACTGGCCATCTAATTGATGTCCATGCAGCACTTTTATTATTGGTAATTTCCCTACAATTGACTGTTGCTGCATTTATACTCTAGGCACCTTGTGTGTAATTTGCTATCCAACTATTTCAACTAACAGCCCATCATATTCTTCTGTACATAAATAATCAATTAAAAAGCTTTGAAATTAAAGCCTAGAAATAATTTAATTATTGAATAAAGGTAGGAATATCACCCACACATAGGCTAGAGAATAGAACGAATGAAGAGTCCAGGGAGATTGCCCCTAACAGGTGATTGTTTCGCCTGAAACTATTTTGACGGCTCCTTGTGGACGGGTGAAGAACAGTGCTGGAGCATAAACTCCTGTCCCTGTGTGTGCATCGCTCGAGCATGAAGGCCAACATACTAGAGTTGTATTTATGTGCATGTGTTACTTCATTTGTATGTGAATGTATTCCTATAGATAGTAATATGTGCGTTCATTTAGTAATAATATGCTCGTCCCTATACTATGCTCTGTTGATATCAAGTTCATGCAACTAACTTTGTATTGAAGTGAGTTCCATATCTCTATCTTTTTTATAATCATTTAGGGCTTAAAGTTACTGTACCTTGGCATTTTAATTTCGCATGTGTGTTATGGCCAGAGAGTTTGTGAGGTTAGCTGTTAACTAAATTTATATGAACTAATTATAAGCTTTGAATAACCAATCTTTTGTTGTTGTATAAGCTTGATAAATATTAATCTTAGTAAATTAATTATTTTACTAATACCATGTCACTGTTATTATATATTATGCAACAATTAAAAAAAGTATCACTTCACATATGTACACGGGAACTGTATATAAATGCATTGTTCAACTAGTTTCCTACATTAAAGTTAACATTAATACCATGTCAACTTCTTAAAGTAAAACACTGATAGATATAGCACTTAAAGCTAATGAAGTTTCCAACATTACATGTTCAACTGGTTTCCTACAGTACATTAATAAACAGCATAAATGATTTCTGTATATAACTTAAAATTAATTTAAAATTTGGTTTATGTTCTTATTGCTTCATATATAATATTTTAAGGACTTAATTATCTTTTTTCTAATATCTGTTTTCTAAGGTAATTGTTTGCCCAATTTCATGATAATTCTTAAATAGAATCTTATGTGTAGCATTATTCCAAATCTACAACTTCGTTATGAATTATTAATGTTCCAAAATCAAGGTAATAACATATTGATTTCATTTATAGGTTTATTGGATTGCAAAGATGAAGCTGTCGCTAGAACTGCACGTCATATCGTTGGTAGCATTAAAAAAATTCACTCAGGTACAAATCTCCGTTCTCTATCCTTATTTTAATATTCATTTTATGTGTTAATCTCATAATTTCTCTCAAGTTCACTAAATTAGTTTTCTTCATTTTTCTACATAAATAGCCACGTTTTGTCTTAGTACCAAATAAACTCAATACTATTTATAGACTCCTGATAAATGGTGTCGTTTACAGCTATTACACATGTATATTCCTATTTAGACTCTTGGAATTATGAAATGATGTAAAACATAATAGAGGGTATGCATTAAATTTTGTAGAATGCATTGATACTTGTCCTTTATAGCAAGATGAAATGTCATATAACCGTCTCGTACCGAATGAAGTATATTTAAAGAATGTAACAAGAGAAATTTCACCGCAGTTTGGTCTATCATGTCAGCAAATTAACTATCCAACATACTTTAAAAGGAATAGTATGATGTCATAGTTATCAAATCAGCAATTGTGTTCTTCCGAGGAATATTTGAAATGATTTGAACGAATCATCACAAATCTATGTTTCTCTTAACAATTATTTTGTGATGTGCATTTGTAACATTCCTAAAAATTTACCAAGTTTAATTTGGCAATTAAACTAATTTTTTGAAAATAAATTGTGAATTAATTAAAGATTTCTAGAATAAATAAATGATTTTTGATTATAAATAGAAATTTAATTTGAAATTTAAGCATAACTATTTTACAAACAAATATTGGATTTTAAAATAAAGTGTATTGAAAATAAAATAGAAATTAAAAGCTTTGAGATTAATAAAAAGTTAATAACAGTTGTTTTTAAATTTTTAATTATATTAATATTTGGGAGATGTAATAAATTTCAAAAGATTTACTTCTAGGATTTAATTCTCTTATATAAATAAATGTAACTATTAGTTAATATGAAATCAAAAATTTAAATCCTTCTTTTCTTTTAAAAATTGTAAAAAAAATGTGTAAGTCTAAAACTAAAATTAGAAAACAAGGGTTGAATATAAATATTAAATATAAAAATAAGGCACGGTTTTAAACATTAAAATGTAAAATACAAACTTAAGCACATGAAAGACTTAAGTGAATTTGGTATAAAATTTATTTAAAAAAATATATTCTTTTATCTTTGAAAATTGCAAATGATAAATGTACACAAGGGGATGGAGTATAGGAATGAACATACATTGAAATTTCATAATCATTCCTTTTTACAAATGGCGCCCAATACAATTGCTTGAATAAAATAATAGGATAAAAAATTTATAAAAACTTTCATCTTCCCGTGCTCAATCATATAGTATCTCTGTGACGGACGCGACTTTTCAACACTCGAAAACCGATCAATACGTCCACTGTATCAACTGCCGAGCAATCGAATGCCGGAAAATCGTACCGTTATGGTTAAAGAAGAAGTAGAAGATAGAAGAAGAGAAAGAAAAAGAAAACAACAGGAACAATAACAGAATCTCACAATCGCAGCGGAACAACATATAATATATAAATGAATAATCTTTAAACAAATAACTATATCAGTTATTACATTACACCATATTACATTACATCATCAGAGTGTACAACAACAAACAACAACAAACAGTGGAAAAGAAATACTATATACTACTAATACGCCATGCCATCTAGCTTGCCTCCTGCAGCTTCTGAATTCCAGAATATCCTGATAACCTAACTTTAGACTACCCGTGTGGAAATAGGTGGGCACCCAGAGTTTAGGAAGGAAAACAATAAACTCCTAGCCAGTCATGGGACTGGTGTGAGAACTTAAAACAGTTTATCTTTAAAAACAAACAACAGGATAATTTTTAAAATGGATTCGCAATGCTTTTTAGAAAATGAGACTACCATAAGGCCTCCCGCACAAATACACAATGCAAACACAGAATCGGAGGAGATTTCTCCTTACGATAGTCAAAGATGCTTGATACGTATTAAAAAGAAACATTTGATATTATTACTGGTGCATAGTGTAGGAAAAATCATTTTGAAAGTAAAGATATAAATCTTAGCCAACATAGAACCATTATCGTATGCCTACTATAACTACCATGTTCAATAGCAGGTTACCGCCACATTCCATGGCAGGCTATACAACTAAAACTGTACAGGGTTCGTATTGTTTCTTCGGATTTCCAACAAATGGTCAGGCCAAGGAACTTCCCATTGCCACATGGAAACGCCTCTGCAATGACGTCCCGAGAACCTAACCGGATCTCTGCCAACACATGGCCGGGTTACCCCTAACTGGGTAACTACTGACACGAATATGTCATTCCCCGATCGTAACTGATCTATATCCGAGGATCCTCGATTTCCAACAACCACAAAGAAATAAATTTGTAGCAACAACATAGCTTAAGTATCTGGGCTCCATACCATGATACCACCTCTATCCAGATGGAATGACATATTGAGACGACCCGACTTTTTCTCCATAAAAAGTCGTATCATCCTTAAGAAAGAAAGGGATAGAAAAGAGAAAAGAAAGAAGAGAAAGAAGAAACAACACAAGAATCTCAACAGCGGAACGAAAAAATTATATTAATAACATAAATATTACATAATATTACGACAATTATCAGAGTTACACGGTCAATACAACACATACTAGACAGTTATAAACACCTGTCTAGTTATTACAACTCAATACATATCAGACAAACACTCAGAGATACCAACACAATGGAAAACTATATAACTATACGCAGAAGCCTCCTGCTCCATTTGCTCCTCCATAATTCGTCAAAGCTAACCTGAATCCTAACCTGAATTCCCTTGGCTACTTGTAAAAATTTTAGTACCCAAGAGTTAAAGAAAAACAGAAATAACTCCGGGTCAGACATGGGTCTGGTGTGAGTAACAGGTTAAATTTGCGTAACTTTGAAAAACCTTTGAAAGAAAAGGTATCATGTAAGACTTCCCACACATAAACATGGAAAAGTTTTTACCTTACGCTAACCAAAACATTTGATAGGAAATCCGATGATATTATAATAGTGTCTAGGGTTTTCAAGTAAATAAGAAATAGCCGAAATTGTTACATGATTAAATTCCAGCTACTAGCCACAAAAGTGGGTAACACAATCAAAACCGTTGGCACTTATTGGATTTTGGATTCCATCAATGGCTGGGCTACTGGGTACCGCCCGTCACAGTACGTGGCCTAGATCACCGTACCGAGGATTACTCCCAATCCCCTGCAACACAAAGCCGGACATGTTCCTTACTGAACAGTTCCAAACAAGACAACCCCGCAGTTGTGATCAGCAACCGCACCACTAAGCCGAAAATAAAGGGACCTCTAGACAGGGATAAATCTTGCTCTCAAGTGGGGGCTACCCACGAAGCTTTGCTGCACCTCCCCTGTTTTAGCCATTCCCGGTTGATGAGGCTTGAGGCTACGATTACCTTTATAGGACATATCTCTTAGAATGCCCATCGTCCACCTGACGATGTTCTGAAAGCATTCAATCCATACAAGTTCGTTCCGGGTTCGAATGAAACCGAAGGCATTATCTCGTTACACTCGTATTGGCATCACCCTCAGAGTTAATGACAATAACCCTTGCACTCTGAATCACCATCTCGAATCTATAAGTACTATTCCGTCAAACTCATTACGGAATCACCCACAGAGTTATACTGACGTATAGCCCTTACACCTCGAGTCTTCACTCGCTCCACTTGGATTAACGACCTAACGTTAATTTGGAATCGATGTGGTTTTCGGATTCCAAATATGGAAACCCGATCCCGGTCTCATCGAAATCCAAAGCGTGTCTTTTAAGGCCAAGTTGTTTTAGAGTTTAAAACAATTCAATTCATTAACTAAATATACACAGATAGATAATTCATCACAATAGATAATCAGCATCATCATTATCAACAGATAATTCATATCATAATCAGACAATCCATATTATCATCCAAAAGCAATCAATGCATCCATATCAATAATCATTACTCATCTCATAACTGAGATTACAAACCATACCAGGCAATCAATACCAATCATCAAACATAAGCAACTATCTAATGATCACACCATTTATAATTAATTTAAAATGAATTAAATTAATTACCTAAACTCTAATTAATTTAAAATGAATTAAATTAATTACCTCATCATTAAAATTCTGCTTAACCTAATCTTCAATTGATTACAAATCAATTAAATAACCACCATCTCAATATTCATTTCAATTAATCATTATTGATTAACCATCTCTAATTATAATAAGTAATTAGCATTTAATTTTAATTACACAAGTTAATTACTTAAAACCCTTGCAAATAATTAACTTGTAATTGCTTAATTAATTAATTAAAATTACATTAATCACTTATTCATTATTAATTATACCTTAATTAATCAATTCCAAATTACATCATTAATTAATTAATTAATGATTACCGATTATGTTTAATCAATCTCTCAATATAAATTAATTACATAAGTAATTAATCTTCAATTTACACCCTATATATTAATCACCCATGATTAATAACCATTCAGTAATTAACTGCTTTAATTACCCATCCCATAATTAATTATCTTCATTAATCGCTTAATTAATTTCCAAAGTAATTTAAATCCAAATTACTTCTATAATAAATATCTTTAATTACATTTAGCAATTATTAATTAATTACTTCCTTAAGTAATTATAAATTCATAAATTACATAAAGTAATTATTAACAATCCACAAATGTTTAAATTAATTTAACTTAATTAATCTAAACTAATCACATAAATTAAATTAATTACACTGAGTAATTAATTCCTTAATTACTTTCATTAAGTAATTACACATAAACAATTGATTATTATTTAATTAATTAATCTAATTAATTATTAAAATTAATCACATTAATTAATTGTTAAAATAATCTTAAGTTAATGACCTTCATTAAAATTTCTTAATTACTAAATTAAGAATTAACTTATATTAACCATTATTAATTATCAATTAATTAATACTTAACTACAATTTAATTAATCTCTAATTATTAATTAATTAAGTGTTAATTAAAATTTAATAAATCATTAATCACTTGATTAAATAAATCTTAATCATTAATTAAAATTTAATTAACCATTCTTAATTATAGATTAATTAACCTTAATTAATTAATCTTAAATCTAATTAATTAACTTAAAAATTATTAATTACTTAATTAATCATCCACATTATTAATAAATTAAATAATTAATTATTCATCTTAATTATCTTAATAATTTAATGAATCTAATTCATCAAATTCTATTTAACTTCATTTTAAACTTAAGATGCAAATTTATCTTAAACAATATTTTAAAACAATTCAAAACTTTTATCTAATATGTTAAAAGAAACATCTACTTTATCAATAAGTTTACAATAATTTAAATTACAATTCAATTTAAATTCAAATCAATTTAAAAATTACTTTTAAATTTTCAAAATTGAAATACAGCTTTTAAACTCATTCTAGATTTAACTTAAATCTTTAAAACTTTTCTTACAATCTTCATCTTCAATTTAAATGCAAATCATTTAATCATTTTAAAGAAATTTAAATTTTAAACCTTATTTTAAAAACTGAAGTTTAAATTTAATTCCAGATTTTAAAACCCAGATATAAACTCATTTTAAATATCTAATTTAAAATTTAAACTTTCAATTCAAATTCAAAACATACATAATCTTTTACACCTATGAGTTTGAAATCAAATTTAAACATAAATGAATTTAAATCTCAGACAATCTAATTTAAATTCTTATTCAAATTTTAGATTTTAAAATCCCAGTTTGAACTTCAACTTCCAATTTAAACTTTACCTTTAAATTTAAAAACAGAAAACAGTTCCTGTTTTTATTTGAAATCAAACTAGAATTTTAAAGAAATTTCAATTTTATTTCAAAGACCCAAGATTTAAACTTAATTGAATTCAACTTCAATTCCAGGTTCAAACTTAGTTTCAGATTTTAGTTTGCATTTTTAACTTTTTACTTCAAATTTTAAATTCAGAAACAGGTTTCTGTTTTCTAATAAAACCAGAAACATTTATATACTCGAGCCACCTTAAAATTACTTCGAGGCAATAACCTCCTTGCTTCGAGTTTCTTCCCAAATTTCCCGAGAAAATCACGAGCTTCAAAACCCTACAACCAAAAATCTACACAACCATGCACAACACCTCCCTGTGCACCCTCTCCCCAACTCCGGCCATCACTGGCCATCATCTCTGGCCATCCTCCATCGACCAGAATCCCCACATCAACCTTCAACACTCCAAAATCCCAGAATTCAACTTGAATTTAAATTCAATTTTTAAAACACAAAAACCTGGAACAGCCGAACCACCTTCCCCCTAAAACCTGTCAACGGCGATATCACCCAACTCCGGCCACTATTACACTCCAAACTCCGGCGATGACTCCATTAATACATCATCTACCAACATGCCAAAAATGGTTGAACTCGATCCAATGATGAAGCCGCAGTATTCAATTTTTTTTTTTAAACCCAGTAAAAACTAGGGTTCATAACTGAAATTCCCAAATTACAATCTCAAAACTTAACTGCAATCCAATTTAGTAATTGTCTTATAATCTATGATAACTACGCTATCTTCATAAACAATTTTAACCAAATCAAATTCAAACCTCAACTGAACTTATCAAATATGTATGATACAGTCAATTTGAACTGTACTTTAATTTAATCACTAAAAATTGTAATATTATTTTTAAAAATCATAATTTTAGAAATTGTTTTGAATTGAATTTCTGAAACGTTGATTTGCAATGTTTTATATCTTCACTTATAAAGATTCAATTTGCTCTGCTACCTATTTTTACAGTAAGTTTCATTTAAATTTTACTTCTAATAAAATCTCACAGTCTAAACTCTGAAGCCAACATACAAATCTTATTTAAATCCTATAAATTTAAAAAAAACTTAAATAAAGATATAAAAATTTAAGTAAGACTTGTTTCAGTAAACAAAACAAGTCTAGGGTGTTTAACAGCATACACACCAACACATTTGTACATCAGACAAATTAAATTATAACCATATGCAATATTTATATTTTTAGTACACTAGCATGCAACGGATTTAACCTTTAATTTTTAATAGAAAAGTTACTCACCTGTGATTAAAATGCAGAGCCCAGATTTTAAGGAATAGATGGATGCAGATGCAAATTGAAATTGCAGTTTTACTTGGTTTGCATTTATTTCCAGATTGAAGAAATGCATGCTCCTGCTTCCAAGAAGATGCAGGCCCTTGCTTAAAATTGAAATGCAGAGTCTTCTTGTATTCAGGTTTTACACTTGATTTAATGTATGCAGATTTTATTTTGAATGCATATTAGAAATTACATGCATGCTTTAGTTTTGTTGCTTGCAGGTTTTGAATGTTTGAAAAAGAGGAGTTGAATGCAATGCATGTTTGCCAGGCATTTGAAGTTGCAGGTTTGAGGAGTTGAAATGTTGCAGATTTGAGGAATGCATTTGAACAGATTTTCAGATTACTTTTTAGAATGAAAAATGAATAAAAAAGAAAGGGAAGAAAATGCAAGTTTTATATAACAATGTTTTGATTTAGATTAAAATTGAAGGAAAATAAAAATTGAAACATGACACTTGTAAAAGAAATAGACACATGTAAATTTACACACTTAAATATTTAACACATGTTAACTTAAATTTTAAATTATATACACATGTCTCTTTCAAGTAATTAGTAATTTAGATTAAGTGTTAAAGATAAATTAAACTTAATTAGTTCTTATACTTAGTTATGTATATATTTTCTAAAGAATAAATCAAAGTGTTAATATAGATAAGACAATTTACAAATGAATCCATTGTCAAAGATACTTTTTTAGCAAACTAAAATAAATTTATAAAAGAGGTTACAACAACTTACATGAATACATGTTTCATAAATTAAATTGTATTTTAAATTTCATATTTAAATAAATAATCACATTTTATAAATTAATATTTTAAAAGAGTAACACAAGCATTTTTGTAACATATTTTAATATACAAACTTAAGTAAAAATGAATTTTAAACCAATAGAACATTTATCTCGTATATTTAAAATCATATAGTATTTTATTAAATATTTTTGAAAAACTTAAATCAAAAGTAAATCACAATTCCTAATTTCAAATTATTAAAATTATGCTATACTAATTTAATAACTTGTCTATTCAAAATATATATATAAATACATATACATTATTAAATAGAGAATAGATTCATTAGTTTATTAAAAATAAATTAACAAATTAAATATTTAAATAAAGAAGATTATTAAATCAAATCAAATTTATTAACAAAATCATCAATTCAATATAATTTAAACACAGATTATTAAATTTATATTGTCCTAAATTCCGTGATATTACAATCCTTCCCCCTTAAAAGAATTTCATCCCCGAAATTTAAAACAAAGGTAATTTAATAATCTATTAACGGATTTTATTTTAAAATACAGCATATGTTAATCATATGCCAACAACCATAGCAACCAATTCGCACAATCAGAACAAATCTAATTATCCAAAAGAATTTTGGATAAAAATTTCACGAGTTTCCCCGGTATATATATATACCGGGATACTCGCTCTATAGAATACAAACAATCAATACTACTAAGCTATAGAGCTCCTAACAACAATTCTAAACGGAATATTAAACTACAAACGAGCCTGACTCAACAACCAAACCAACCTAAACTACTGTGTAACTACAACCAGAAATTTCAAACACGTACTCCCTCAGAGATACGTAAAACACACTGAATCCCAGTATCCAAACTGGCAACTAAACTCTAGAAAATCAAACACTGATCTAACCCATCACAGAAGAAACCAAAACACTACAGAGCTAGCTTCCCAAACTTATAGCTCTTTGGATCAGAGAAAAACACTTATTCCAAATCAAATCTCCGATTCCAGAATCCAAATTCCTCCGTCTCTTATCCATAAAAACTCTTCGGACGATCCTGAGCTACCAACATCCTTCCAGATCAGCTCAACTCTACGCTGATGCCTCTAGAAACAGACTGAATCAAAACAATCCAATGATCTCCTCAAGATCACTCATAAACCAAGAACACAAACCCTGCTTCTCAACAACAGAAGACAGAACAAACTTCTTCTTATCCGGAAAAAGAAAAAACAGAAACACCCCCAAACTGCTTCCGCTGCACAACTCTGATCCGAAACAGAAGAAAATGCTGACGAAGAGCACAAGCACAGGCTAGACAACCCAACACAGAAATATGGTTCCACATATCCATAAAGAAAACTCAGATGTTCCTCCGAAACCTGAGCTACTTCACCAACTTCTATCTCAAGGAACCCTCCATCTACTAACTGAACCATCTGTTCCAATCCTGGAAAGAAAACTTGATCTCCAGATGCGGACAAACTCTGACTTCCTGGAAGAAAAACCGGACAATCTCCAACAATCAAAAAGAACATACTATCGCAAGTCACTTTTGCGATCAACTCAGCCGAAATCCAAAGAAAACTGCTCTCTCTCAATCAAACAGAACAGCTTATGCTGGCCTAGCCAACTTACCAGAGAAAAAAACCCACTCTGCTGCTTCTGAACTCCACTTCAGAAAAACTACTCAGCCAAAAGATTCCTTCCAACACAGAACACTCTGGTAAACTCAGCCACAACACCGAGCAAACTCACTTCTTACTCTTGTTCCAAAGAAACATCTTCGGACATATCCATAGTCACCGCATCTTATCACGCAGCTACTACTTCCTGAAATATCAAAATTTCATCACTCACTTGCTTCAGCCTAATCGACAGATCAAAACCCAATTCTGCACTTCAAAGATGAACTCCGAACCTTAACAGGTTACCTTCAGAGATCGATGAAGTCCTTCATCACTACAGAACTCACTCGAGACGGTATTAGGTCTACAGTGTCGACAAATACACATCCAACCTCATCCATCAAACTCCAACCAATGGTAGTCGTGTTACACACACTTCTACCTTATCTACCTTTATAACTTATATTGGAAAATCCTGAATAGGTAAACCAACAAACAGGCAGAACCAATTATATACATATCTATAATAAAAATACAAATACGCTCTCTCAAGATGGACACCACTACAGAGACTAGGTATTCACTCAACCTAATGCTCTGATACCAACTGAGACAACCCGACTTTATCTCCACAAAAAGTCGTATCATCCTTAAGAAAGAAAGGGATAGAAAAGAGGAAAGAAAGAAGAGAAAGAAGAAATAACACAAGAATCTCAACAGCGGAATGAAAAAATTATATTAATAACATAAATATTACATAGTATAACGACAATTATCAGAGTTACACAGTCAATACAACACATACTAGACAGTTATAAACACCTGTCTAGTTATTACAACTCAATACATATCAGACAAACACTCAGAGATACTAACACAGCGGAAAACTATATAACTATACGCAGAAGCCTCCTGCTCCATTTGCTCCTCCATAATTCGTCAAAGCTAACCTGAATCCTAACCTGAATTCCCTTGGCTATTCTTAAAAATTTGAGTACCCAAGATTTAAGAAAAACAGAAATAACTCCGGGTCAGACATGGGTCTGGTGTGAGTAACAGGTTAAAGTTGCTTAACTTTGAAAAACCTTTGAAAGAAAAGGTATCACGTAAGACTTCCCACACATAAACATGGAAAAGTTTTTACCTTACGCTAACCAAAACATTTGATAGGAAATCCAATGATATTATAATAGTATCTAGGGTTTTCAAGTAAATAAGAAATAGCCGAAATTGTTACATGATTAAATTCCAGCTACTAGCCACAAAAGTGGGTAATACAATCAAAACCGTTGGCACTTATTGGATTTTGGATTCCATCAATGGCTGAGCTACTGGGGTACCGCCCGTCACAGTACGTGGCCTAGATCACCGTACCGAGGATTACTCCCAATCCCCTGCAACACAAAGCCGGACACGTTCCTTACTGAACAGTTCCAAACAAGACAACCCCGCAGTTGTGATCAGCAACCGCACCACTAAGCCGAAAATAAAGGGACCTCTAGACAGGGATAAATCTTGCTCTCAAGTGGGGGATACCTACGAAGCTTTGCTGCACCTTCCCTGTTTTAGCCATTCCCGGTTGATGAGGCTTGAGGCTACGATTACCTTTATAGGACTTATCACTTAGAATGTTCATCGTCCACCTGACGATGTTATGAAAGCATTCAATCCATACAAGTTCGTTCCGGGTTCAAACGAAACCGAAGGCATTATCTTGTTACACTCGTATTGGAATCACCCTTAGAGTTAACGACAATAACCCTTGCAATCTGAATCACCATCTCGAATCTATAACTACTATTCCGTCAAACTCATCACGGAATCACCCACAGAGTTATACTGACGTATAGCCCTTACACCTCGAGTGTTCACTCGCTCCACTTGGATTAACGACCTAACGTTAATTTGGAATCGATGTGGTTTTCGGATTCCAAATATGGAAACCCGATCCCGGTCTCATCGAAATTCAAAGCGTGTCTTTTAAGGCCAAGTTGTTTTAGATTTTAAAACAATTCAATTCATTATCTAAATGTACACAGATAGATAATTCATCACAATAGATAATCAGCATCATCATTATCAATAGATAATTCATATCATAATCAGATAATCCATATTATCATCCAAAAGCAATCAATGCATCCATATCAATAATCATTACTCATCTCATAACTGAGATTACAAACCATACCAGGCAATCAATACCAATCATCAAACATAAGCAACTATCTAATGATCACACCATTTATAATTAATTTAAAATGAATTAAATTAATTACCTAAACTCTAATTAATTTAAAATGAATTAAATTAATTACCTCATCATTAAAATTCTGCTTAACCTAATCTTCAATTGATTACAAATCCATTAAATAACCACCATCTCAATATTCATTTCAATTAATCATTATTGATTAACCATCTCTAATTACAATAAGTAATTAGCATTTAATTTTAATTACACAAGTTAATTACTTAAACCCCTTGCAAATAATGAACTTGTAATTGCTTAATTAATTAATTAATTAAAATTACATTAATCACTTATTCATTATTAATTATACCTTAATTAATCAATTCCAAATTACATCATTAATCAATTAATTAATGATTTCTGATTATGTTTAATCAATCTCTCAATATAAATTAATTACATAAGTAATTAATCTTCATTTTAAACCCTATATATTAATCACCCATGATTAATAACCATTCAGTAATTAACTACTTTAATTACCCATCCCATAATTAATTATCTTCATTAATCACTTGATTAATTTCCAAAGTAATTTAAATCCAAATTACTTCTATAATAAATATCTTTAATTACATTTAGCAATTATTAATTAATTACTTCCTTAAGTAATTATAAATTCATAAATTACATAAAGTAATTATTAACAATCCACAAATGTTTAAATTAATTTAACTTATCTAAACTAATCACATAAATTAAATTAATTACACTGAGTAATAAATTCCTTAATTACTTTCATTAAGTAGTTAAACATAAACAATTGATTATTATTTAATTAATCTAATTAATTATTAAAATTAATCATATTAATTAATTTTTAAAATAATCTTAAGTTAATGACCTTCATTAAAATTTCTTAATTACTAAATTAAGAATTAACTTATATTAACCATTATTAATTATCAATTAATTAATACTTAACTACAATTTAATTAATCTCTAATTATTAATTAATTAAGTGTTAATTAAAATTTAATAAATCATTAATCACTTGATTAAATAAATCTTAATCATTAATTAAAATTTAATTAACCATTCTTAATTATAGATTAATTAACCTTAATTAATTAATCTTAAATCTAATTAATTAACTTAAAAATTATTAATTACTTAATTAATCATCCACATTATTAATTAATTAAATAATTAATTATTCATCTAAATTATCTTAATAATTTAATGAATCTAATTCATCAAATTCCATTTAACTTCATTTTATACTTAAGATGCAAATTTATCTTAAACAAGATTTTAAAACAATTCAAAACTTTTATCTAATATGTTAAAAGAAACATCTACTGTTAACGTAAAAATCAGACGCTAACACCCCGGTGTAGATTGAAGTTGAGCGAAAGCACCACCCGTGAACACGGGAACTAAAAACAAGTAGAAAAGTCACAGAGAAAGCGGAAAATACAACAGCTTTTATAGTGGTTCGGCTTAGGGTAAGCCTACGTCCACTTTAATTCTCTTTATTACTGAATCGATTACAACTTTACAACAATCTTCAATTACAATTCTGATGAGACAAACAACTAGAACTTTGATGCAGAAGAATTCTTTGAATCCATGTAGATTGCGTTAGATTTCCTCTCGAAGTTAGTTGAGATGCCTTTCGTACTTGAAGTGTCGAGTAACTCGAGAATTCAGCAGAGTATCGGCGCTTAAAGAGATCGGCCCCAAAAGTCCCCTTCAAGTTGAGGTAGGTTGGTGTTTATAGGAAAATTTCCCCCTTGGGTCGTAAGTCGCAACCGACCTATGGCTGGTCGTGGCCGACTTATCTGGCCATCCCCATGGTTTCACATAGGTCCGTTTGTATAAGTCCCAGTTCGCCCCTGAGTCAACACAACCTTGTATCAGTAGTACGGCATCGGGCTTACATTTAGTAGCTTTAGGTCGTGGACGACTCAAGCTAGGTCGTGAGTCGTGAACGAGTTAACTGGCAAGTCGCAAGTCATGGCTTAACTGGTAAGTCCTGGATCGCGTACAAGTTAAGAGGCCACTGTGCCAAGTAGTTGTATTGAACTTGTCTTCCTTTGCTTGGGTCGTGAACGACTTAACATAGGTCATAGGTCAGTTGCGACTTTGGTGTAGTTCATGATCTTGTCCCTGTCCTGGGCAGTTAGAGCGGCAAACTCTCTGGATAGCTCGGTCGGCTTCCATCTTAGGTCGGTAGCTATCTTAAGTCGGTAGCTATCTTAGGTTTGTAGCTATCATAGGTCGGTAGCTATCTTAAGTCGGTAGCTATCTTAGGTCGGTAGCTATCTTAGGTCTGTAGCTATCATAGGTCGGTAGCTATCTTAAGTCGGTAGCTATCTTAGGTCGGTAGCTATCTTAGGTCGGTAGCTATCTTACGGCATCATGTTTTAGGCAGTTGGGTCGGCGTTCTTGTTAAGCATTAGGTCGGCAACCTTGTTAGGCCTTAGGTCGGTATCCCTTTTAAGCCTGTTAGGTCGGTAATCTCTCAAGTCGTTGAGTCATGGCCAAGGCGGAGTTAACATTTGCCCCTCGAAGTATACGCCTAATGGTTAGGTCGTATGCTTCGACATTCTCTAACCCGTCCACTTTCTATGTCGGTAGGTCGTGTATGACCTAACAGTTCGGTCACATGCGCCACTTCAGGTCTCTCTGCTATAAGTCGTATAACCTCTCCTTTCTTCTCATTACTTGCCTCTTTATTGTTTTTGTTGTTAACTCTTTCCCGAGCTTCCAAAGGCGATTTCGATTCAATCAATCACCGATTAATCTTGAGATTACATTGTGTAAGTGATCTTGTTTTCTTCTCCTGACCCTTTACCATCTCTGATTCGTGAATTCCATTTCTTCATCCTAACCCACCTCTCCACGCAATGCTTCATCGAGAATTTTCCATAGCTGGCGAACTCTAGTTGGTTTGATTTAGGTTTAAACGTTTGATTGGTGGGCTTCAATGCATCAAGCTAATCGATTTTCGAATTGCGTTAGGATTGCAAGGTGTTGAACTTGAAGTGGTTTCGAACTGGTTTACTGGATGATCCGATATCATGAACGAAACAGCATGAATGGAATGAGGGTTTTTTGTGGATGGAGCGGCTAACGGGTTGAGTGGAGCGAGATATTGATTTGGACGCGACCCAGTGATTTTGGGTGACTTAACTTTTGGCCGACCTAATCCTCTACCGACCTAACCCTTAAACCGTGGCCGAGCAAGCACTTAGGGAATTTTACACCACATTTTGAACCGGAGCCTTCCTCCTTACTACTCTTCACGACTTAGAGAACTACCGATTTAAGGAATCGGAAACTTTAATCTTAACTCGCAAGAGATTCCTTGGGGCAACCGAGTTAACACTTGGATGCCCAACTCGAATTCTCTCTTAAAAGCATAATTCCAATTTGAATTCTTAACTTGATCTACTGTACTAAACTGCTTAAATTATGGATTGTTTTAACTTTGTTGCTTTATTTCACAGACCACATTAACTTATAGGCTAACAACCTGCTGAAAACAACAATCACAGAAAACCAAGGCGAATATACTGCCATTGACTGCCCACGTCAAATGACAGATTAGTCGACATAGAGTAATCAACTTAAATACACTGTATGAAATGTTGTGAACCAATCAACTAAAGTGAAGTATTAATGCAAAGCATCGCTAACTTGAACTGATTTGTTTACATCAACATTACACTTGCATATTAAAACAACGAACCTTGGACTTTAAAACTGACAAATACTTGCTAGTTTTTATTCCAGTTACATTTGCTTATTGCTTGATTGATTTTACACAACACCCTACACATTTTAGGGAACGTGCACCTTCATGTTTGAATACCCAGTTGTTTGTGTAGAATGGCTTCCCACCAAGAAGAAGAAGTAGTAGCTCAAGCGGGAGAAATCCTTCAGACAGATGTTCCCATAGAGAATCCTCCAGAGAGAACTTCGACCATCCTAACTTCGAGAGCATTTATTCAGCTACGTACTCAATTTGGTTTTACTGAAAATGATGCCTTAGTTCCCGGGCCAAATGATACTGCCGACAGTCCTCCCCCCGGTTTTGTTGCAGTCAATCGTCAAATGTGCCTAAGCGGGGCGATTCCTCCCTTTAATGACTTCCTTCGAACCCTTCTCCTTCGGTTGACAATCTCTCCATTCCAACTTCATCCTAATGGCTATGCCATCTTGATGGTGTTGTGTGTTTTGTTCAGGAGAACTCTTGATCGCTTGCCAAGTTTTGAAGAAATTTGCTACCTATGCTCGTTTGCAAAGAGTAAAGACCATCCTTCCCTCATTATTGTGAGAAGTGCTAGAAACCGCAAGCTTATTTCTGATCTTACCGAAAGTGTTCATGGATTTTTGAACCAGTTTTTCTTTGCTCGCTGCCCCCCAGGGTTTTATGTCATCTGGAGAGTAGGAAGTAAGATTACCTGTTTCTATTTTCTCCATTTTCAAACTTTTTCGAGATCCGGACTACCAACTGCTAATTTCATTCTTTGCTCTTTTCAGCTCTTCCTCTCCCTTTTAGAGATCCAAGCCATAAGCAAGTTTTTGAAAGATTAAGTGCTGTGGCCGTAGAAGAGAGAAGTATAAATTTTTTATTGAGGGATGAACTTTTGCGTCAGTATGGGCTTTAACACATTTCTCGTTCTACACATCCCCATGATGTCCCAAACTCCCCGGCTAAAGCGTTAGATGCCCCAGTCTCTTCTGACGCACCCATACCAAAAGAACCTGCCCCTGAGGCTTCTCTAGTGAACTGCTCTACTACTGTCGATGTTGCGGGGTCATCTGGCAAATCCGCACTTGCCCCAGTCATTGAGGAAGAAGAGCCTCAGGGATCTCCCCAACGTTCATAAAAGTCTGGCGAAGAAGCCGGGAAAACAAGCCCTGTCAGGCAGAGCGTGGACGACACTTTCGAAGGGTTGAGCGACCTCTTTGCCACCTCACAGGAGATCTTTAAAGACGACCCTGTCACTACTAGGATTTCTTCTTCAGTAGTGGAAGCGACTTCTTCCTTGCAACAAGCTCCGTTGATCCAAGAGTTGACGTTAACTACTGCCCCCACGATTACTCCGCAACCGAAGAGTGGTTCATAGTTTGATGCGCGTAGTTTGCACATCACACACACTTAGAATCTTTCGGCACTTTTATACTCCGAACTCTTTGTACTTTGAAGATTCTAAATTTATGCTTCTTTTCTCTGAAGACTTTTAAGGCTTGTTTTTTTTATTTCAGATTCTCCGATGGGACGCAGCGGCTCTTACTATGACGACTTTCAGCGCTACGGGAGGCGTAGTCAAATGATTATAGGCGCTACCTTCTCGTTCACAGAGAAACTGATGAAGAGAGAGCCGCCCGAAAGGCTCAGGAGAGGAGGGCTCAAGAAGAGCGTTATGAGAGAAAAGAAAGGGAGGAGCACCATGATTCTTCCCAGAGAGGTGACGACTCTCACAAGAGAAAGTCGCATGATGATCAGGGAAAAAGCCATATGGTTGAGGACCCAAGCAAGCGTGCCCGACACGGTGAGAAACATGGATCTACAACTCCTGAAAAGGCCACTGCCCCCGTTTCACTCGACATCCCTTCTGGCTCTCCTGCTCTCGGGAAGACAAACATTCAGGCAATAGTTAATAGGCCTAAATTTCAAATTGGAAAAGGCCCAGCCACTTTGCAAAGCCGGTTTCCTCAATGGTGCTTGAAGGGGGTCCGCTTCGATCTCGATTTAGTTCCAATTGACAAGCCTGCCATGCTGCGAAATCTCGATGCCGTCAGGCTTGATATTGAAATAATGTCGAACTGGCAAAAGCTTGTTGACGAGCTTCAAAGGGTAAACCGTGCGAATCTCAAGGCCATGCTTACTATGGAAAATGACAAAGCTGAATGGCAGAAGGTTCTTGAGCAGCATGATACCGAGATGAGGAGCATCACTACTTATAATGAAGAGCTTGAGGCGAAGGTCGAGAAACTTAAAGAAGAAGTCGCCACTTCTTCTACTTCACACACTGAAAAAGAAGAGGTGCTTCAGAAACAAGTGAGAGATGCTCATGCCGGCCAAAAAGACGCCGAAGACAGGCTCGAAGTGCAAAAAAGAATCAATGAGGGCTATATTGCTGATATTGCAGAGCTTCGGAAGAAAACCGACTTTCAAGAGGCGGAGATCGAAATGCTTAAGCTTCAACTCTCCAAAGCTGAAAGAGAGCGTGATGAGGCCATTGCCGGTAAAATTGTAGCTGAGGAATCTCATGAGGCAACGAAGACCAGCATCAGTTCGACACTATTTGACTTCTACCTGCATAGCATCTTGGGGCGCGGTAGTCTCGCCTTTCTAGGTCCCAAATATGAAGTTACTCTGGCTGAAGTGTGGGAGGCCGCACTTGACATGCTTGGCGGTAAAGGTGCTGGCTATGCCGAATCAGCTCTTGAGGAGCATTACTTGGATGACGATGCTCGCGCCGCTCTTGCCAAGGGAAAAGAACAACTTGCAAAATTAAGAGCCGAGATGGCCGAAGGGGAACGTTTAGGAAAAACTACTACAACTTTTCCAGTCTAGCCTTCACCTTCGGCCGAAATCGACATTGTCGGCTCCAGTTCTCATTCTCCATCCCTGGTTAAAGTTACAACTGAGATTACAAGTACGCAGGGTGGAGATGATGGCGAAGAGAGCGCCGAAGCACAGGCTTATGAGGTTGATATCAGGAAGCCGACTTCTCCAGGTAACTCTACTGTTAATCTTGCCCAAGTAGACTTCTCATTTGCTTCTTATGAGTTCGATGAGCTTCTCGACTATTTCCTGAACCTCAATGAGCCTTTATCTCCTCTCTTTACTGACTTTAACTTCTTTTCTTCTGTAGAGAAAGTGTCGAGCATCGTTCAGACTCCTCCTCCTTCAATTATTCCTCCTCCGCCTCTCCAGGTCACTCCTCCATCCGCCTCTCAACCCGGGTCGCAAGAGGAGCAAATAGAGGCTCTTCATGGCTTAGATGATCCTATTGCTTCTCAAGAACACGGGGGAGAAGGGCTTGGAGAAGGCAATGAGTCTCCGGAGCGAACCACTTCTGATAACATAAAATTATTTGCTCTTGTTACTCCGGGAAGTGAGTCTTCTTCAAGGAGAAGGAGGAAGCGTGTCACTTCCAAGAAGAGAAGGAAAGACATTCTTGTTTCTGAAGAGGAAACGAAAGTTGATCCGCAAGTAACCCTCTCTCCTTCATCCCCGACTCTCCCAAGCCGTCCTGTAAAGCTGCCTATTAGGTCAGGTGAAGGCTCTAAGGATGGTGGTAGGAAGAAGTAGGGGGTCCTGCTTCGATTTATTTTTACTTTTTGCTTTTTGCATGTACTGGACGGAGATTGTGCGGGTACCGGCCTCCGCTTTTCTTCTTCTTTTTATTTTGAAACCTGTACCTGTACAAAATTTTGATAGTGTTGAATAAAACGATTCTTTTTGTTTGTACAAACTTCCGTCTGTATTTGAGAATGCATTTACTATTCATTTTTGTACAAGTTTCTTTATATGATATTGCAGTGAGCTTGTGGTATGTTGTTTGAGCATAATTTTTACCAATGTAGCTATACCATGTTGCCCCTATACCATAAGCTCGTTGCAATATTTTACACTTTGAGGGGACTTGTACTCTTATTTTCTGGAGAATAACTATTCCATACTTGGAGGATACTATTCTGCTCAAAATATAGTACAGCTCACTCCATATGAGTTTCTACGCTTCATCCTTCAAAGATATCACTTTTCCTTTTGTGCTTTCACACATTTTTACCAAGTGAATTCTCCTATGTGGTAAAGCGGGCCTCTGAAGGGCACTTTAACTTCTTTTTGAGGAAGAGTATTTTCAAGAATAGAAGAACCAGTCTTCCTTTGAAAGCTAAAGTGTACCTTTGAAGAGGGCTTCTTCGCTTTTTTTTTATATTGCGCCTCGGTAGAGGGCTTTTGATCTTTGCTTTGCATTTCTGGTGAAATGCTTCTTTGAAAAGTTGTACCTCTGAGAAGAGCTTTTTCACGTTTCAACACTTGGAAGTTTTATTTCAATCTCGGTGAAACGTGTGCCTCCGAAGAGTTGTTCCTCCGAGGAGGGCTTTCCACGTTTCAACACTTGGAAGTTTTATTTCAATCTCGGTGAAACGTGTGCCTCCGAAGAGGTCTTTCTGTTTGATTGCACCTCTGGGAAGAGGTTTTTCTGTTTGATTGCACCTCTGGGAAGAGGTTTTTCTGTTTGATTGCACCTCTGGGAAGAGGTTTTTCTGTTTGATTGCACCTTTGGGAAGAGGTTTTTCTGTTTGATTGTGCCCCTGGGAAGGGGTCTTTTTTGTGCGATTGTGCCTCTGGGAAGAGGTCTTTTGTTTCTGCCCCTTGGGAGAGGCTTTTATTTTTCCCTGTTCGTTGGGAAGCGGGCCTCCGAAGAGGGCTTTTCACGTTTCATCTCACGGGAGTGTATCACCGATCACGGTGAAATGTGTGCCTCTGAGTAGGGCTTTTGCATGGAAGTTTGGAGTTTCTTTCTCTCGGTTAGACGGATTCACGGGAGTGTATCAACCGATCAGTCCACAACTTTGTATCGAGAAAGATCTCTTTTTTCTGGTTAAGCCCGCTCGAGGTCTTTTAGCATTTCAACTATGGTGAAATGGGCCTCCGAAGAGGGCTTTTCACGTTTCAACACTTGGAAGTTTTATTTCAATCTCGTTGAAACGTGTGCCTCTGAGTAGGACTTTTGCCTGGAAGTTTGGAGTTTCTTTCTCTCGGTTGGACGGATTCACGGGAGTGTATCAACCGATCAGTCCGCAACTTTGTATCGAGAAAGATCTCTCTTTTTTTGGTTAAGCCCGCTCGAGGTCTTTATCCTCCGAAGAGTTGTGCCTCTGAAGAGGGCTTGTGCCTCTGAAGAGGTCTTTTGCTGTTTGATGCTTACTCGCCCATGTCTCTTTGCCATCTATTCATGTCGGCGATCCCCGTTATCTTTTGCAAGTGTCTTCCTTTTTTAGTTGCCAATAATTTTCCTTATCCAAAGAAATATACTTCATGGTTAAGCGAGTTGGTGGTGGTTGACACAGGCTATTTAACTGGTTGTTTGTTTGTTCAAACATTTGCAGTTAGTTAGAAATGGTCCACTTCCATCCACATCGCTAACTTTTGTTCGAAGCACTTCTTTTGTAGGATTTGAGTATGGAAATTTTAAATGGTTTAGCGGTTGCTTGTTGGGTGATGTCAGAGATCGCTTGGTCTTGTGACGGGTAAGCTTTGTTTTTATGGCCTGCATTATTAAATCGACATTTTAGTAACACAATTAACGTATTTTATATGTCGAAATAAAACAAAGCAGTTTATAATAGTAGAGAACACAAGTGTAACAACCCGTATATTTGTACCATTTAAATTGACAATAATCCTCACATGTTGACTTAAATAATACAAAACACGAATCATTATGGGATTATAAATACATAAATGTAAATGAGAATCAATACAACATCACAGTCACAGAACAGTCACAGAATAATGCAGCGGAAAACACATCGTCATAATAGCAGTTCATGAAGCTACTACATAAAGTACAACAATGTCTAAACAAAAGGTGACTGAAAGGAAATACATAAATGTCCAACAGACGCGGACATCGAAATAGATTGATAAAGATAAATGCTAAGTCTTCAGCATCTTCAACCAACCTTGATCAGCAAACTGGATAGCTTCAGACTGACCCGAGCATATACAAAAGTAAACACTCGAGTCAGGACTCAAAATCTTATACAGGATAATCAAGTGCAGGGAATAAAGTTCATAACTCAAAGATGAATAAAACATCTCTAAGGATCCGATAAACTATCTATATATACAATAGAATACGGTGTGTAGATAATGTCTAATCAGTAAAGTACGATATTAAAATAGCGTTAAGGCGTTACCATAATTCCCCTTAACACATTTTATAATGCCATAGTCTATACAGCACCATAAACCCCACCGTAAACTAGTGGTTATCAGAGGGTACCCCATAGGTATAACACAAAACAAAACGTAGTGGTCGCGAATATAATCAGTATGACAAGGTACATGAGGCGATACCAACTAGGATACTAGTAGTTGCGTTATCCGGACTGATGTTGAGCATAGTAGCTACTATCTCAACACCGCGAAACAACACTCCAAATCAAGGGGTGCACCCAAATCGAATCAAAAAAGTAATAGATATGGTATCGAAGAAGCGTGTCCACTAGAGGTGGCGATCCTCAATGGCCCGGCGCGGCTCCTGTTTTAGTCATGTCAGGGGTCATCCAATATCATTCTCTTTCTTTAGTCAACGCGGTCACCAAACCGTCCACTTCATTCTGGATCAACACTTCGCGTATAATAGTTACTAAAGTGGTTTCGGTATCGACAGAGAGTATGTCCATATCCGATCCCGTCTCTTTAATAACTACGCATTTATTACCCGATGGTCGGTTAAATTACGTTTAAACAAATCAAAGTCCAAAAGTCAAGGTGCAAACTTGACTTCCAAAATTTGACATTTTCGATTCAATTTATTTTAGATATTTTAGAACATATTTCCAAATGAATTTTTCATTCAAACATTTGAGTGGACAATTCAAAGTTTAGTAATCAAGTTTGATTTAAGGTCTAAATGTCGCTTATTAAATTTAGTTCAAAATCAAAGAATTCAAAATAAATGGTAAACTTGGTTTAAAACATTACATCAACTTTATTCTAAGTTTCCCTTTCCAAAACTTCATTTGTTTTATTTACCAATTAATTAAATTTCCAATCAAAGAAGTCCATTTCCATTCATGATGTCTTGATTTGGTTAATACGTTAAATTTAAAATCATTTAAATTTAAATTATCCCAAATTTAAATTCATTAAATTAGTAAGTCATAATTTCCTAAATCTCAATATAACTTATAACAAGTTCAAATCTATTTAATTAAAGCCTGAGTTTAAATTTAAAGCTAACAAATCTTTAAATCTTTAACTTATTAAATTCTAAAACTTCTTGCTCCTAAATCTTATTTCAATTAAATTTTCAATTCATTTTATCTAATTTGGTAAGTTATTAATCCGTTTCAATTTAAATCCGTTAATTTATTTCAACTTAAATCCCTAAGTTCGTTATTAAATTTCCAAACAAATTGTTAAGTTCATTCCTTAATTTAAAATATATTTCAATTTCGAAAGTGGTTTTGTTGACCAATCGGGTTTCTTATTTTATTTTCTATCCAAGCCCCAGTTGTTTAAATGGGGTATTTATCATTTCAACCCAATATCATTCAATATAAAACAAAGCATAGCAAAGGGAACTTGCCGTGTGATAACTGGGATGGTGTCAAAGTAAATAAACAAGCAATAACAACCATACATAACAATTTAACAATTTATTAAATAATCCCGAAATAATCGTATTAACTTACATTTGTTGTTAATGCAAATTAATACAATTATTCCTAGAATCTACACTATCGTTTCATGTAGATTAAAGATTATTACATTATGGTTTCACTTGGTGTCTATTATCACATTACTACATCAATCATACATACAATGGTTCAAAGTGTAGTTAACGTTATTTCTATACGACGGTCAATTTAACAGTTAAAGGGGTCAAGTTCAACATATAGTCCACTTTAAATTTGTCGACTATCCTATATCAATTTCAATTTCACATTAAAATTTACTTATATTAACAACCAAATTCAACATCACATAAAAATTTAGTGTCACACTTGTTTGTCGTAAACTAACAATATTCAATTTTTTTAACTTGCATAGTGATTTACAATCTTTATTTCAACAATTCTAACCATCAATAATTTAACATCCAAATTAGTATAAACAACAATTTATCACTTGATTATCATAGCGTAATAGACTTGAGTCGTGAATGAAATATTCACCTTGCGTGGTTGAAGAGATGATGGCGAAGCACGAAGACGAATAGATAAAGTGGACCCTAACGAGCACGACGTAAATGAACACAACTGAAATCAACAAATAATTAACCAATAATTTGTTTATTGCAATATATATCGATTGAATATACATTTGTAAACCATACCAATATAACGAACTAGATGCAATTTAGGTAGATGGAAGCCTAGGCCTGAGATCCCGGATCAGCAGTTGCTGGAACAACCAAATCAAATAACGTGAGCCCCTAGACTATAATCCATCACTGCTATATACATCAATATATTGCAAAAGAATACGCAGGTACAATTTTATGCACACAATTTATGCAATCCGTTCTGTACCCCAAACTTTTAAAACACTGCCGTATAACTTACATGACGTTGCTAAACAACTAAAGTTCACATAATAACAACTCACCTATATAAAGCTTTGTACTGTACCCCACAAATAACAAAACATGTTTTATATAGTAACCTTTATACTGTACCTCAACTTATATATAAGTTTTATAAAGTTTTATACTGTAACCTGGAAATTAACAATCAACAGCCGAAGCCAACTAAACATGTACACTATATTTTCAACTGAACTCTTGTATATGCCTTAATCTAACTAAATATCCTACACTTACATCACTAATTTATAAAGCAGCCTATAACATACTATACGCAAGCAACTGATACCGCTATATCTATACTACAGTCAAGGCGTAGGGGTGTTTTGCGGGCTGCATGGGGTCGGTGCAGGGTGTGGCCGCATGGGGTAGTGGTGACCGGGTTGGCAAGGAGGTGGACGCGGACAGGCAGTGGAGGGGCGGGTTAGGCAGGAGGCGGGGCGGGCTGGCATGTGGGGCGGAGCTGATGGGTTGGCAGGGCGGAACAGTGGTGGGCGGGAGGAGCTGCATGGTGTGGGGCCGCGTGGGTGAGTGAAGGCGGTGCAAGGGCTGGCGTGTGGGGCGGAGCTTTGGGGGGTTTGCATGGGGTAATGGAGCATGTGGGTGGCCGAGAAGGCCGTGGGGGGGAAAGACGTGGCCGTGTGGAGCAGGGGTAGGTGAAAAGGAGGGGTTGTAGTGGGGAATAAGGCGGGCTGGGCGGTGGCGCTGGTGGTGGAAGGGGTGGCCGAGGGTGTGGGGTGGTTGTGGTGGTTACATGGGCGGAGGCGGAGGCCGGTAGGGGGTAGGCTGCGATGGAGGTGTGCGGCGTGGGCGGAGGCGGAGCTGCATGGGGAGTTGGGGGGGAGGCCGTGTACGTGTAGGAGAAAAGGAGGGGGGTTTTGAAGTTAATAAACAAAAAAAAACAAAATATGAAGACGTGAACAAAAGAAAACAGAGGGACGGAGTACAGGAAAGGAAAACAAAAGAAACATGAAGAGAAGAAGAAGTGGAGGAGGAAGGAGAGAAAGAAAAAGGCAGAGGAGTAAAGTCACGTACCCAGTTTCTCTGAGGTGAAGGGTTATGCAGAGCAATAAATGAAGGAGCTGGTGTACAGTATAATAAATGGAGAGGGATATATACACGTTATTCAAAGTGTGCATATGTCAGTGCAATGATGATTTTCAAAATGGAGGCTATTTGGGTTCCCAAGGCAGCTGAAAGGCTCTAAAATTTTAAACGTTGAAATGTTGGGTACCGGTTTGTGTTGCGTAACAGACCGGTTTGCTCTCCGTTAACAATTATAGTTTGCAACGCCGAACTCCGATTGACACAAATAAATATACCGTTGTGATCAGCGCGTCGAGACGGACACAACGGTATAAAGATATTGATGGTTCGACACCGTTTGCAAAGTGGTAAATCTTATTGAACCATTTGCACGAGCGAACATTTTAGCTAGCAATTAAAAGCGAAATTTGACGAAACGAAATGCGCCGTCACGTTCAGAATATTTTTCTTATATGATATCGAGAAAATATTTGAGTTCGGACGCTAGGAAATTTCCATATAAGATTTAAACTAAAATGTAAATGCGACGAGCGTAATTTACTTCAGTATTTTTCAACGAAATTTGGCGCACGCCTATGTCTATCGAGACGCATTCCAAATGTGAAATTTGGATAGCAACGGAAATTGTTTGTGAAAATTTGAATTTCTACATTGAATAAGCGGGTTTTTAAAAATTTAAACTGGGTCTGAATTTCAGGGTCGTTACAACAAGATTTATAGTGGTTCGGCCAAAAGCTGGGCCTATATCCAATACAAGAATCATATATTCATAATTCTTTTACAACATTTCAGCAAAGCTTTCAAGTAAAATAGGGACGCAAATGATTGCTGTTCAAACTCTTGGGATTGGTTCTCCTTCGACAGTTGCGAGTTTGAATGTGCCATCAAGGAGTTTTGCGCCTATAACATATGGCCCTTCCCAGTTTGGCCCAAACACACCTATGGCTGTCATAATTCTCTTCAGGACTAAGTCCCCAACTTCAAAGCTGTGTTGACGAACTTTGGATTTGAAGTGCCTGACTATTCTTTGCTGGTGAGCTGCAATTCTAAGTCTAGCCTCTTCTCTTCTTTCATCGAGGAGGTCAAGTGCTTCCAATTGCAATTTTTCATTCTCATTTTGATCAAAATGGATCCTTCTGTGTGAGGGGACTTCAGTTTCCACTGGAATCATCGCTTCTGATCCGTATGCCAATGAAAATGGAGTATGCCCAGTCGCAGTTTTGTGGGTGGTTCTGTATGCCCATAGTGCAAGCGGTAACTTATCGACCCAACCACCTTTTGCTTTTTCCAGCTGCTTTTTGATGGTTGATTTGATGATTTTGTTCACTGCTTCCACTTGCCCGTTTGCCTGCGGATGAGCCACTACTGAGAAGCTTTTTCGGATCTTGAATCGTTTGCAGAAATCTTGGAACTCCTCACTTTCAAACTGAGTACCATTGTCTGTGATTATCTTCTGAGGCACACCATACCTGCAAATGATAGTTTTAGTCA
This sequence comes from Allium cepa, assembly GCA_030765085.1. NCBI lineage: Eukaryota > Viridiplantae > Streptophyta > Magnoliopsida > Asparagales > Amaryllidaceae > Allium > Allium cepa. Next base: position 815,291,634 of record CM060931.1, read on the forward strand.
CAAAATTTATCATTTTCTTAGAGGTAATAGTAGCCAATGGTTCGGCTTCAGCCCATTTAGTGAAGTAATAAACAACAACGATAGCATATTTAATTCCCGATTTGGCAGTCGGCAAAGGCCCAATGAGATCTATTCCCCAGATGGCAAACGGCCATGGACTGACCATTTGTGTTAGCTCAGTGGAAGGTGCCCTAGGAATTTTTGCGAATCTCTGGCATTTATCACACTTTCGGGAATAGTCAGCAGCATCCTGATTAATTTCTGCCCAAAAGTATCCATAACGGAGGATTTTCTTTGCTAAAGTTTAACCACCTGTATGATCCCCACATTCCCCTCCGTGTACTTCAGTCAGAATTGTCTTAGCTTCTTCCTTTGTCACACATCAGAGTAATGGCATTGAAAATCCTCGTCTGTACAAACGACCATCTTGAACTATATATCTGGAGGCTTTCCTCAACAGCTTCTGTCGTTCTTTTGAACTTTCTGGCAAAGAACCATTAAGTAAATATTCAAGTATCGGAGTCATCCATGATTCTTGTTCTTGGGATACATTCATAATCCAATCAACATCCATTTCATCTGTGCTTGGAGCTGACAAGACTTTGACGGGAACTAATCCCATTAGCTGAGCTTCACCAGTACTCGAATACTTTGCGAGAGAATCCGCCTTCACGTTCTCTTCTCGGGGTATATTGTTTATTGAATAACGGTCAAAATCTTGAAGGAGCTCCCAGGCTTTTGATAAATAGACGGGAAGATTCCCTCCTTTAGCTTGAAATTCCTTCCTGACTTGGCAAACAATAAGTTGAGAATCACTGAAGATCTGTAATGCCTTGATGTTTAGTTCTTTAGCTATCCTTAAACCAGCGATGAGAGCTTCATATTCAGCTTCATGGTTTGTCGAAGGGAATTATAGTCTTAGCGCATAACATAGCGATCGCCCTTATGGGGTTTCAAGGGCAACCCCTGCTCCGGAACAGTAATCATTCCTTGCACCATCGACATACAATTTCCATTGGATTGGGACGCTATCAGTGACTTCTTCCTCACTATCACCCTTATCCGTATATTCTGCGATGAAATCTGCCAAAGCTTGTCCATTGATTGCTTTTTGGGGATGGTAAGTGATGTCATATTGGCTGAGTTAAATATTCCATTTCAAAAGACGGCCCGAAGTCTCAGGACGGAATAGGACTTGCTTTAGAGGTTGATCAGTGAGGACTTTGATGGGAAGAGCTTGGAAATACGGCCTCAATTTTCTTGATGCGATCAACAAACAATAGGCGAGCTTTTCTAATCTTGAGTAGTTCATCTCTGCCCCAGTGAATCTTTTGCTGATATAATAGATTGGGCGTTGAATCCTTGCGTCTTCCCGTACCAACACTGCACTGAGAGCATGAGACGAAATTGCAAAATATATGAAGAGATCTTCACCACTATCAGGCTTTGAAAGTATCGGAGGCACTTCCATATGACGAACCAACTCATCAAATGCTTTCTGACATTCAGGGGTCCACTCAAAGTTTTTTCTTCCTTTCTTCAGAGCATCAAAGAATGGAATGCATTTGTCAGTAGCTTTGGAAATGAACCGACTCAAGGCAGCAACCTTTCCATTGAGACTTTGCAATTCCTTCTTCGTTCTAGGAGCCTTGACCTCTCTCAGGGCAGTGATCTGAGCTGGATTAGCTTCAATGCCCCTAGCGCTCACAATGAAACCCAAAAACTTTCCGGACTCCACACCAAATGAACATTTTAAGGGATTAAGCTTCATTCTGTACTTTCGGAGTACTGCGAACATCTCTGCTAAGTGATTCATGTGGTCCACTGCTTTCTTAGACTTTAGTAGCATGTCGTCAATGTAAACTTCCATTGTCTTGCCAATCTGTGGTTTAAACATGGCATTAACAAGCCTTTGGTAAGTTGCCCCTGCATTCTTGAGTCCGAAAGGCATGACCTTGTAGCAGTAGAGTCCAACATCGGTGATGAAGCTTGTATCCTCTTGATCTGGCTCATGCATCATAATCTGGTTATATCCGGAGTATGCATCCATAAAAGATAACAATTCATGCCCTGCCGTCCCATCCACCAACTGATCGATCCTGGGCAGCGGGAAACAGTCTTTGGGGCAGGCTTTGTTCAAATCTGAAAAGTCAATGCATACTCTCCACTTTCCGTTAGCCTTTTTCACCAGCACTGGATTTGATACCCAATTTGGATAAGTAGATTCTCTGATGAAACCGTTCTCCATGAGCCGATCCACTTCTTCTTTTAACGCTGCCGTTCTCTCAGGACCCTGGGTTCTTCTCTTCTGTTTCACAGGTGTAAACTTTGGGTCAATGTTCAAAGTGTGTACTGCAATCTCTGGGGATATTCCACACATGTCAGCATGAGTCCAAGCGAATACATCCAAATTAGCCTTCAAAAATGAAATCAGAACATTCTGAACTGTTGTGTTGAGTTGTGAACCCACATTAAGCACTTTGTTTGGGTCCTTTGGGTCAACGGGCACCGGCACTGTTACCTCTACCGGTACTACCCTATTCTCCCCTGCACTGTCTTTCCTTGGATCCATCTCTCTTCGTGCGCCACTACATTCTCCAGTGCAGGGTCCACCCTGTAATTACTACAAGGTTGGTTCTTTGGTGCGGACTGGAGTCGCCGCACCTTTTTCCATTTCTCTTTTCCTTGATTCTCGCAACTCTGCAAAGTAACATTCTCGCCCCGCATCTTGGTCTCCCTTAATCACACCAACTCCGTTATCTGTGGGGAATTTTAGAGTTAGACACCATGGGGCAAGAATAGCTTTTAATACGGCTAGAGTTGGTCGGCCTAAAAAGGCACTGTAGGCAGAGAATTCTTCAACAATTATGAAGGTTTGCTTTCGAGCCACCTTCCTTAGTCCTTTTCCAAGTTCTACAAACAAATCTATGGTCCCAATCGGCTGTTTGGGTTCTCCAGCAAACCCATCAATCTTAAGTGATGAAGCTTGAACATCAACCATTGGAATTTTCATTTGATCAAAGGTCTTCTTGAAGAGGATGTTGCATGAAGCTCCACAATCAACTAGAACTCTTCTCACAGTTGCCGGCCCAATACCAGCGGATATGACCAAAGGATCTATGGTCGGAGCCTCGATACCCAAACAATCCCTGGAACCAAATACAATATCATCTGTGGAAGTCTTTTGTTGTTTTAAAGGCGCATCATTCTCTAAAACAAAAACATTCTCTTCAGCTGGTACATGCCTCAAGGCTCGGATATGCCTTTCCATCTCTCCCCAGCTTTTGCCTGCTGGGTGAGGTCCTCTAGTTATTACATTGATGACAGGCCTTTCCGATTCATGTTCCACGGCCTTCTCACTTGAGCCAGGACGGTGAGCGGGAACTTGTTGTCCTTGGGTTGACGAAGCTGGGGCATTTCTATTCCTTTTCACATACTGCTGGAGTTTGTTTTCCTTCAAGAGTTGTTCAATTACCTCTTTCAACTGACGGCATTCGTTGGTGTCATGGCCGGGCTGGTTGTGGAACCGGCAGAACCTTCCACTTTTTTCCATCTTAATCCCAACTCTCATTTTAGGTGGTGTAGGATAATAAACATCATCTTTGGTCGCAAAGAAGATGTTTTCAGGGGTATCGGTCAAGGTTGTGAAATTGAAAGAACGGCCTTTCTTAGCGTCTCCCTGTTTCTTTCCACCATCATTTCCCCTTTTCTGAGTATTAGGTTCTTTCTTGTTCAGAGCAGCACCATTGTTCCCGGCTTCCGCTGATACCACCTTAGCCAGTGTTTGGAGGCTCTCCAAGCGCATGAATTCATCCGCTTTCTTGTAGAATTTGTCAAGTGAGTTTGGTTCTTTCATTTTCAACCATTTTCCAAATTCACTCGATTTGTCAATTGCCCTCATGAAGTATGTTAGGACCAGGTGTGGCTCAGCATTATCTACCTCGGCCAATGCTATGTTAAAACGATTTAAAAATGATCTGATAGATTCTCCCGGATTTTGCTCTAGACTTGACAGTGACATTATATCCTTTGCTTTTAGAAGCATACAATCGAAATTGCTCCTTGAATTTCATGGTCAAATCGGAGAATTGATCAATGGACCTGACTGGCAGCTTTGTAAACCACAATAGAGCCACACCTTCGAGATATACCGAGAAATAACGACATTTAATTTCATCAGACGCCCTGGCACCAGTCATATGCCAGTCGTACTTATACAAAAACTCGTTAGGATCACTCGTCCCCTTGTAAGCCGAAATAGTGGGGGGAACGAATTTCCTTGGGAACTCTGCCTTCAAGATCTTTTCAGTAAATGGAGTTTTGCTTGGAGCAAAACCCCACTCTTTCTCATCTTCATCTCTTCGCATATTTTCCTTCATGATTTGACGAACCATACCCGAAAAATACTCTTCATCATTTAGAGGCTCTGGAGGGCAGACATCAGCCACTCTCTCTGAATTCTGCCTTGACAATCGTTCACGGAGGGTCGGCTGTGGCCCTGATCCTCCAGCTTGAAGAGGAGTCCTTTCTACAGGGTCTACGGCTCTTTGAGAAATGTTCCCTTCAACATCCTGACCTCCCACAGTAGGGTTCCCATCATTATTAACCGGTTGACGGTTTGCTCCAAGTAGATCATTCAACTTACTTAAGATCAGGGCGTTCTGGGCGTTCTGAGCTTCCAACTGCGCATTCTGAGCATTCAATTGTTGATTCAGCCCTAAAACTACGGCGTCCAATTCTGCTCGCGTAACTCCAACAGTTGGAGCTGCTTGACTTGAAGGAGGAGAGGTAGCAGTATTCTCTTGAACATTGTCGGAACTTACAGAACTTCGTTTTCTCCTAGGAGCCATTATTTCCAATAAACTTCTGGTTTTACAAGAAATCCTTTCAACAATCCTTCACGGAGCAATAGTGGAAGTTTTCTGAGTTCGGCTCTCAGTGAAAGCACCAAAAATGTTAACGTAAAAATCAGACGCTAACACCCCAGTGTAGATTGAAGTTGAGCGAAAGCACCACCCGTGAACACGGGAACTAAAATCAAGTAGAAAAGTCACAGAGAAAGCAGAAAAGACAACAGCTTTTATAGTGGTTCGGCTTAGGGTAAGCCTACGTCCACTTTAATTCTCTTTATTACTGAATCGATTACAACTTTACAACAATCTTCAATTACAATTCTGATGAGACAAACAACTAGAACTTTGATGCAGAAGAATTCTTTGAATCCATGTAGATTGCGTTAGATTTCCTCTCGAAGTTAGTTGAGATGCCTTTCGTACTTGAAGTGTCGAGTGAGTCGAAAATTCAGCAGAGTATCGGCGCTTAAAGAGATCGGCCCCAAAAGTCCCCTTCATGTTTGAGGTAGGTTGGTATTTATAGGAAAATTTCCCCCTTGGGTCGTAAATCGCGACCGACCTATGGCAGGTCGTGGCCGACTTATCTGGCCATCCCCATGGTTTCACATAGGTCCGTTTGTCTAAGTCCCAGGTCGCCCCCGAGTCAACACAACCTTGTATCAGTAGTACGACATCGGGCTTACATTTAGTAGCTTTAGGCCGTGGACGACTCAAGCTAGGTCGTGAGTCGTGAACGAGTTAACTGGCAAGTCGCAAGTCATGGCTTAACTGGTAAGTCCTGGATCGCGTACGAGTTAAGAGGCCACTGTGCCAAGTAGCTGTATTGAACTTGTCTTCCTTTGCTTGGGTCGTGAACGACTTAAAATAGGTCATAGGTCGGTTGCGACTTTGGTATAGTTCATGATCTTGTCCCTGTCCTGGGCAGTTAGAGCGGCAAACTCTCTGGATAGTTAGGTCGGCTTCCATCTTAGATCGGTAGCTATCTTAAGTCGGTAGATATCTTAGGTCGGTAGCAATCTTAGGTCGGTAGCTATCTTAAGTCGGTAGCTACCTTAGGTCGGTAGCTATCTTAGGTCGGCATCCTGTTTTAGGCAGTTGTGTTGACGTTCTTGTTAAGCATTAGGTCGGCAACCTTGTTAGGCCTTAGGTCGGTATCCCTTTTAAGCCTATTAGGTCGGTAATCTCTCAAGTCGTTGAGTCATGGCCAAGGCGGAGTTAACATCTACTTTATCAATAAGTTTAAAAGAATTTAAATTACAATTCAATTTAACTTCAAATCAATTTAAAAATTACTTTTAAATTTTCAAAATTGAAATACAGCTTTTAAACTCATTCTGGATTTAACTTAAATCTTTAAAACTTTTCTTACAATCTTCATCTTCAATTTAAATGCAAATCATTTAATCATTTTAAAGAAATTTAAATTTTAAACCTTATTTTAAAAACTGAAGTTTAAATTTAATTCCAGATTTTAAAACCTAGATTTAAACTCATTTTAAATTTCTAATTTAAAATTTAAACTTTCAATTCAAATTCAAAACATACATAAGCTTTTACACCTATGAGTTTGAAATCAGATTTAAACATAAATGAATTTAAATCTCAGACAATCTAATTTAAACTCTTATTCAAATTTCAGATTTTAAAATCCCAGTTTGAACTTCAACTTCCAATTTAAACTTTACCTTTAAATTTGAAAACAGAAAACAGTTCCTGTTTTTATTTGAAATCAAACTAGAATTTTAAAGAAATTTCAATTTTATTTCAAAGACCCAAGATTTAAACTTAATTGAATTCAACTTCAATTCCAGGTTCAAACTTAGTTTCAGATTTTATTTTGCATTTTTAACTTTTTACTTCAAATTTGAAATACAGACACAGGTTTTTGTTTTTTAATAAAACCTGAAACATTGTTATACTCGAGCCACCTTAAAATTACTTCGAGACAATAACCTCCTTGCTTCGAGTTTCTTCCCAAATTTCCCAAGAAAATCACGAGCTTCAAAACCCTGCAACCAAAAATCTACACAACCATGCACAACACCTCCCTGTGCACCCTCTCCCCAACTCCGGTCATCACTGGCCATCATCTCTGACCAACCTCCATCGACCAGAATCCCCACATCAACCTTCAACACTCCAAAATCCCAGAATTCAACTTGAATTTAAATTCAAGTTTTAAAACACAAAAACCTGGAACAGCCGAACCACCGTCCCCCAAAACCTGTCAACGGCGATATCACCCAACTCCGACCACTAATACACTCCAAACTCTGGCGATGACTCCATTAATACATCATCTACTAACATGCCAAAAATGATTGAACTCGATCCAATGATGAAGCTGCAATATTCAATTTTTTTTTCTAAACCCAGTAAAAACTAGGGTTCATAACTGAAATTCCCAAATTACAATTTCAAAACTTAACTGCAATCCAATTTAGTAATTGTCTTATAATCTATGATAACTACACTATCTTCATAAACAATTTCAACCAAATCAAATTCAAACCTCAACTGAACTTATCAAATATGTATGATACAGTCAATTTGAACTGTACTTTAATTTAATCACTAAAAATTGTAATATTATTTTTAAAAATCATAATTTTAGAAATTGTTTTGAATTGACTTTCTGAAACATTGATTTGCAATGTTTTATATCTTCACGTATAAAGATTCAATTTGCTCTGCTACCTATTTTTACAGTAAGTTTCATTTAAATTTTACTTCTTATAAAATCTCACGGTCTAAACTCTGAAGCCAACATACAAATTTTACTTAAATCCTACAAATTTTAAAAAAAACTTAATTAAAGATATAAAAATTTAAGTAAGACTTGTGTCAGTAAACAAAACAGGTCTAGGGTGTTTAACAGTATACACACCAACACATTTGTACATCAGACAAATTAAATTATAACCATATGCAATATTTGTATTTTTAGTACACTAGCATGCAACAGATTTAACCTTTAAATTTTTAATAGAAAAGTTACTCACCTGTGATTAAAATGCAGAGCCTAGATTTTAAGGAATAGATGGATGCAGATGCAAATTGAAATTGCAGTTTTACTTGGTTTGCATTTATTTCCAGATTGAAGAAATGCATGCTCCTGCTTCGAAGAAGATGCAGACCCTTGCTTAAAATTGAAATGCAGAGTCTTCTTGTATTCAGGTTTTACACTTGATTTAATGTATGCAGATTTTATTTTGAATGCATGTTAGAAATTACATGCATGCTTTAGTTTTGTTGCTTGCAGGTTTTGAATGTTCGAAAAAGAGGAGTTGAATGCAACGCATGTTTGCTAGGCATTTGATGTTGCAGGTTTGAGGAGATAAAATGTTGCAGATTTGAGGAATGCATTTGAACAGATCTTCAGATTACTTTTTAGAATGAAAAATGAATAAAAAAGAAAGGGAAGAAAATGCAAGTTTTATATAACAATGTTTTGATTTAGATTAAAATTAAAGGAAAATAAAAATCGAAACATGACACATGTAAAAGAAATAGACACATGTAAATTTACACACTTAAACATTTAACACATGTTAACTTAAATTTTAAATTATATACACATGTCTCTTTCAAGTAATTAGTAATTTAGATTAAGTGTTAAAGATAAATTAAACTTAATTAGTTCTTATACTTAGTTATGTATATATTTTCTAAAGAATAAATCAAAGTGTTAATATAGATAAGACAATTTACAAATGAATCCATTGTCAAAGATACTTTTAAAATAAATTAAAATAAATTTATAAAAGAGGTTACAATAACTTACAAGAATACGTTTTTCATAAATTAAATTGTATTTTAAATTTCATATTTAAATAAACAATCACATTTTATAAATTAATATTTTAAAAGAATAACACAAACATTTTTGTAACATATTTTAATATATAAACTTAAGTAAAAATGAATTTTAAACCAATAGAACATTTATCTCATATATTTAAAATCATATAGTATTTTATTAAATATTTTTGAAAAATTTAAATCAAAAGTAGATCACAATTCCTAATTTCAAATTATTCAAATTATGCTATACTAATTTAATAACTTGTCTATTCAAAAAATATATATAAATACATATACATTATTAAATAGAGAATAGATTCATTAGTTTATTAAAAATAAATTCACAAATTAAATATTTAAATAAAGAAGATTATTAAATCAAATCAAATTTATTAACAAAATCATCAATTCAATATAAATTTAAACACAGATTATTAAATCTATATTGTCCTAAATTTCGGGATATTACACATACACTAAAGATGCGCTACCCCCTAATAACCTTGTCGCATCCTTCCTGTTTTGACCATTTCCGGGGTGAGGTCCGAGGAAGTCTCGTCCACAAAGCCACGCTTTATACAAAATCCATGCTTTGATCATCAAATGCTCAACAGCACTTCGTACGCCACATTACCAATTTGGGAATGTATCACTAGTAACCATCAACTACATAACCTCTAAGGGTGTTAAGCTAAGAGAATAAATTCTCCGCCACCAACGGTAATATATTTGATAGAAACCAGCTTTACATCTCAAATTGTAATGTCGGACACACATCCATACAAGTCCGTTTCGGGATCAAACGGGACCGAAGGCACTTACAAAGAAGTCCTTAAAATCCGGATATTCAATAATCACGACCGAACTTCCCATCACAAAGGGTAATAAATTTCTATATCGGAGATCAGCCGATCAGAAATATTCGACGGTAATCCTTCCGTTTTCACAAATATCCAGTCTTCAACACCGGTCATCAAATGCAATACATAACGACGTATCACATATTCAGAATGGGTTATACGACCCTAAGGTCCTTTCCCGGCTAACCCGAATAGTGAGCGCTTATTCAAAAATAAGTGTGGCATTCAAATTCAAGCAATCACAACAAATACCTATTTAAAGGTAAATATTGATAGTCGGTTATTTAACTATCAATAGACGTGTTCAATATCTCCAGATTCCAAATAATTTCCCAAATTATTTATTTTCAAAAATATCTTTACTAGATATAAAATTTCCACGCTTCAACCATTTGAAAAACAAAATTTCAAATCACTTTTCACCTTTACCACTTTTGAAAAGAAATTTCAATCATTTTCCTTACGCGGAAATACTTTCATTTCAAAATGGTTCATTTAAACCAATTAAATAAATCCTTACCGATTTACTTTATATTTACGTTCCAAATCCGTAAAACAAGTGATGAGCATAAATCGAATACGCGTTCTCGAATCTCACAAGTAGATAAAATCTCGAGATCGTTCCATTCAGATATCATCATAGAAACAACTTCTTGTTGTTTACGGCTAAGAGCATCGGCGACACGATTACCCTTACCGGGGGTATAAAGAATATGAAGATCATAAGGTGCAAGGAACTCGAGCCAACGCTGTTGACGCAAATTAAGTTCCTTTTGAGAAAATAAATATTTCAAAGACTTATGATCCGTGTAAAGAATAAATTTCTCTCCCAATAGATAATGACGCCAAATTCGAAGGGCGAAAACAATAGCCGCGAGTTCTAAATCATGTGTGGCATATCTAGTCTCGGCCGGCATCAATTGCCTAGAAGCATAAACAATAACACGTTCTTTTTGCATAAGAACGGCACCCAAACCAACGTGACTAGCATCAGTATAAACAACAAAATCTTGATTCCCTTCGGGAATAACAAGAATAGGAGCATCGGAAAGGAGTTCTTTCAATTTTCTGAAATGAGGCCTCACATTTGTCCGACCAATTGTATTTAACTCCCTTCTTAGTCAAGCTAGTAAGAGGCACGGCAATCTTAGAAAAGTCTTTAATGAAACGACAGTAATAACCCGCCAATCCGAGAAAACTACGAATCTCTGTCACACTCTCCGGTCTCTTCCAATCTTGAATCGCTTCAATCTTTGAAGGATCCACGGAAATTCCGGATTCGGAAATAATATGACCGAGAAACTTCACACGAGATTGCCAAAAGTGACATTTAGAAAATTTCGCCTTTAATTGATTACTCCTAATAATTTCCAATACAATCCCAAGATGCTTTTCATGCTCCTCCTCGGTTTTAGAATACACAAGGATATCATCAATGAAGATGAGAACAAACCGATTGAGGAAATTTTTGAAAACTCGATTCATGAGGTCAACGAAATAAGCTGGAGCATTCGTTAACCCAAATGGCATAACAAGCCATTCATAAGATCCATATCGAGTACGGAATGATGTCAAAGGAATGCTATCCTCTGCGATACGACGCTGATGGAAACTGGTAGCCAAGTCCAATTGTGAAAAGACCTTAGCACCACTAAGCTGATCGAATAGATCATCAATCCGAGGTAAAGGATATTTATTTTTAATAGTAAGATCTTTAAGCTTGCGATAATCAACACAGAGCCTAAGAGTACCATCGGATTTCTTCACGAAAATAGCCGAAGCTCCCCAAGGAGAGGAACTAGAGCGAATAAATTGCTTCGTCTCTAATTCGGATAATTGTTTGCGCATCACTTCATTTTCCTTATTAGACATGCGATAAGGAGGACGAGTAATAGGTTGAGGTCTAGGAATAAGGTTAATTTTGAACTCATAGGTGGTAGACCTACAACGGGCTCGAATATGTCGGAAAATTCACGAAAAACGTGGATACGAGAAATAATATCATCCTCATCGTCCTCATCGTCATCACGAGGATTTAAAGAATATAAGGATGCAATCAAACAGGATTCTGAATCTTTAAGATTAACAGAAATCTGATTAACAGATAGTGGATGTCAGAGATGAATAGTCCGCTCAGGACAGAGGATATGGGCTTGATAACGGTTAAGCCAATCCATTCCTAACATTATTCCAAAGCCTAAGTAACGCATGACATGCAAATCGGCTAGGAATGAAAAATCACATAAAATAATCTCCACATCTTTAGAAAGCAAACTAAGAGTTGCGGATCCACCAACAGGATTCGCAATTTTCAAAGAAGTCGTTAATGCAGTAACACTTAAGGAAATAGTGTCTACCAGTTCCTTTAATATAAAAGAATGGGATGCACATGTATCAAAGAGAACTCTAATAGGTTGATCATGAAATAAAATAATACCATCAAGAATGGAATGAGAAATACCTTGGCCACGAGATGTGTTGCCAGGGGCTTGAGCCACGTTTAACCTTCCCTCTTTCCTGCCTTTTAGTGTGGGGCACATATGTATATAATGTTCCGAGCTCTTGCAATAGCGACAACTTTTGGGCTTCGAACACTTGTTCGCAAAATGATCCTTAGAACCACAGTTATGGCATTGCCCGCTACTAGAGGAAGGTGTCTTTGCAGCCGAAGTTGCTTGCTTACCCTTTTTGTTGGGATAAGAACCTTTAAATTTGTTTGGCCTCTTTTTGTTGTTGAAGTTTGGTTTAGCGCCAACCACTTCAACATCACTCTCTCTATCGGCCTCTTCAAGACGAAGAGCGATATCGACGAGTTGATCAAATGTAACTTCTAGTTTCAGGAGTAGTGGCTTCTTAAGATTCATATTTAAGCCATAAACGAACCTCTGGTTCTTCTTCAGTGGTGTATTTATATATTCGACCCCATATTTGGAAAGGGATTCGAATGATGCAACGTAGTCCGCCACAGAAGACTAACCTTGAACAAGGTCAATAAATCTCCGAGCCAAAGTTACCTTTTCAGCCTCGGCACGAATTTCGATTCGAAGCATTCCCGGAAGCGCTCCCAGGAGAGATCCGCTTCATTGATTTCTGAGATTAACAGCTCATACCAATCCAATGCTCTTCCTTGGACCATACTGGAAGCCACCTGAACTCAATGGAGGTCAATGAGGTTCGTGCGAGAGAAGATTCTATCGCACGTTCTGAGCCAAGCTTGGACCTCGATGATAGTTTCAGTGCCTTTAAATTGCTTCCCACCCAAGTTGGTGTAATCATTGCACAAACGTGCAAACCCAGATTTAGGGTGAGTAGGTTTCGGATTAGAACCAGCTGCTTGAGCATTCGTGACAAGGTCAAGAAGTTGCTGGGTAGTCATAAAAAATCCATCTTGGGTAGTTGCAGTAGATTGACCGGCACGAGGACATCCAGGTCTAACCATTTTTCTTCCTTAAGAAAGAAGGAGAAGAAAAAGGTTACTCACTAAAAGATATATCAAGCAATCTTGATAAGCGGAACAAGGAATCATAATAAAAATAGGATGAATCGGTACGAAGACTCGAATTAATCCTAAGGTACGACTCCTAAGCTGGACTTAGGACGATGATCCTTGTTAAGTTATTCTACATTGTTCCGAAATTTGGCTCCGATACCAAGCTGTGACGCCCCACCTCTATACCCACGCTAGCCAAGAACACTACGGTGTAGTGTTGTCAACTAGCACGGAGAATAAGGCTGTTGAGGGGCGACCATCCATGTGATTTCTTATCACACGGTGGCTATAAATAATCTTCGAAAACAAACATAGAAATAAGCATAACACAAATCAGTCACAGACATCCATATCACAAAGGCGGAAGAAGATATGAGTATATAACTAACACATGAAAGTGTACATCAGAGTAGTGGTAAAAAAGATCCACAATAATACAAAAGAATAGCAACACGTGCTATACAAAAGAATACATCTATGAGTCTATATCTCAAGTGTAAACGACAAAAACTGCTAATCTAAATGGTCAGCCAAAAGTCAGAGTAGTAAATCCCTGGGGGAGAAGTCAAGCAGAAGCACCTATAACATCTCGGTCTGACCCGAGTATTATTTATAAGAAAATAATAAACGGATCAGTCTAGCTATAAATATCAGATAACATGATATAAACAATAGATATGGCAAGAACATATAGTAACCACAAAGACATACTATGATAAGCATGTAAATGAAGATCATCAAGAGATCAAACAATATCAAAAGAATCTTCTAAAAGATCCAAATTCACCTAAACATAAAAGCTGGAAAATCATAACAATGAAAGTCTTGAAAATAGGTGAAGCACAAATTCCAGAAGACTACACAAGAAATCCAGAAATCACAATATAGGAGCATGAAAACTCACAAAATGGGAGTATGAAAACTCACCTACACATGTAACACAAAGTGAGACGCTATCTCATGGTTGCAAGCCATTAATTTTGACACACGAATGGCCCAAAGACCGTGGGGCGCTACCCCACATATGTGATGGCGAAACATCACACAAATGCGATGGCGAAACATCACAAGAGCGGGGTCTAGTCTCCCTCGCAGACAAAGAGACATCGCACAGTTGCTAGTCTAAAACATAAAAATGATCGTTATGATCATCAAGAAGTGTCAATTACACTAAGTTAGTAAATATAAAAGTTTATCTTCATGTCCCATAACCACTTGCTTAAATCAAATATTTACGAACAAACTGTAGATCTTCGCTAGAAAATTGTCGCAAAAGATTCAATCGCACAAGTCCAAGAATTAACCAACGAAGTAAACGCAAGCGTTTCATACCACTTGTTTTACTAAGTCGTTTAATTAGATTTCTCATACGAGTGAGGTAAAGGTTTGTATATACTAATAGATTGGAAAACGGTTTAAGGAAAAAGCTTTGTATAGAATAGAGTTAAAATTATTTTGATGAAAGAGTTTTGATATTTACTACTAGTATTGAGAACCTTTATATTTTAAAGTGACAAATCACAGAAGTGATTGTAGAAACAATCAATCATAAAAATTCACATTCGAAGACGTGAATAAAATCCAAAGAAACCGATAAAGAATCCATCGAAATAGATATTCAAAAATCCATAAAATCGGCCGAGAAGCCCAAGATAGTTTGTCTCGAAGAATGGTCAACTCAGCATCTCAACAAATCTAGTTATGTTGAATGTTTTTCAAATAAGATCCCCTACGGAGGGGGGGTCCAGGTGGGTGGCAACCCCCCAAGGTGGTGGTGCGGGGGCAACGCCCCTGCTACGGTACGACCTAGTGATTAAAGGGGCACGACCTAGTGGTCCAGCGACCTAAAGGGTAAAGGTCATGCGACCTAAAATGGGTTCGTGACTTAACACTCAGACGACTTAAAGAAAATAAGGGGACGAGCGACCTATAAGCAGCGACTTAAATAGAATCGAGGTCCAACGACCAACGGGTTAGGTCATGCGAGTTAAGGAGATCAACGACCTAACAGAGACACGCGACCTAATAAAGGAATGCGACCTAAAGGCACGCGACCTAGCGACCTAAGCAGGAAACGCGACCTATGAGGGACAGCGACTTAAGTGGGTCAACGACCTACGGAATATAGGTCACGCGACCTAACGGTTTATAAGGTCTTGCGACCTAACTGGAAACGTGGTCTAGCGACCTAGTGGTTTAAAGAAGATGGGTCACGCGACCTAAGAAATTTAAGGCCTAGCGACCTACGAGCTAAAGGTTCAACGACCTGACAGGATGTAGGTCCAACGACCTAACAGGTAAGAAGATCACACGACCTAAAATGCCATAGGACCTAACGACCTAAGGTCATACGACCTAGCGACCTAAAGCCATACGACCTAACGACCTAAGGTCATACGACCTAGCGACCTAAAGCCATACGACCTAGCGACCTAAGGTCCATACGACCTAGCTCCGAAGACGTTAGAAATGGACAGAACTACCTACGACCTAAGGTCTATACGACCTACGACCTAAGGTCCATTCGACCTAAAGCCCAACGACCTAGCGACCTAAAACCAAGCGACCTACGACCTAATTCCGAGTGCCGAGCGACCTAACGTTGTAGGCCATTTTAAGGTCGGAAACGAGCTATTTTGAGGCCGAGACTTTTCCACGCGAATGACCTAGCATAGGAAGAACGACCTAAGTGAAGTTTTTTTTACCAAAAACACTAAAATTTGGGGGTTTTCGTCAATCCAATCCAAACCAAATGCAAATGTACATGCAAACATGATAGGGATTCATTCCCAACAGTTCAAGATAGTTATAGGCTAGATTTGTGAGATAAAAATCTAACCTTTTCACTAAAATGGATGAAGATGAAGCTTGAAATGCTATGCAAGGATCAACCACTAGCTTGAATCAATGTCTTCACTTGAGTTTTGGAGTTGATGTTGGATTAGCAATGAGGACTTAGCTTTTGGAGTTTTAATTTCTCTTTTCACTCGCCATTAATGCAAAAGCTTGAGTTGGTAGGAATTTATGAAGAGTGAAGAGAAGGAGGGGGTTGTGCTTGAGTTATAATGGCTAAGCTAACCCAAAGTCCAAAGCGGAAAAAGTTAGTGAAATTCCACTAACTCCCAACCTATCAATGTTTATACTTAAAAGAGTTGTAAATGGCATTTCGAACTCAATGGAAGTGGTCTCGAGTCCTAATTTGACCGTTTGTGTAACGACCCGTATTTTACGTGTCGATAAATCGTAAAATAGATGCCATCAAGTCGTTAGTATTGTTGTTAAGTTGTTTAAAGATAGAGGAGCGACCTATAGTATTGAGCGACTTATAGGTTTGGAACGACCTAGGAGTTAGGTCGTGTAGGGGTTAAGTCGTATAGGATTTAGGTCGTGTGGAAGTTAGGTCGGTTGAGCGACCTAAGGGGTGAGCGACCTAAGGAAGAGGAGCGACTTAAGACAGTATGACCTAGTAGTTAGCGTGTTAGTGTTAGAACGAGCTAACGGTTTAGTGGATAGAGCGACTTAAGGAATGAGAGAGTTAGTGGAGCTAACGACCTAAGGTGGTTAGCGGGTTAGTGGATTTAGTGACTCATAGAATTAGACGACCCAAGGGTTAACCACTTAAGTGGGTTAGGTCGTTAGACGACTTAAGGAAGTTAGGTTGTTCGGCGATCTAAGGAAGGTCGCTACGTATATCATAGACGACTTACGTTAAATACGTTAGGTCGCTGAGTCGTGTGAGCGACTTAGTGGTAGGTCGTAACTCGCGTACGAGTTAGGTCGCGCATCTCAGTTAGGTCGCGTGCATATTGAGTTGTCTCTTGTGTTAAGTCGTAAGTCGTTAAGACCTTGTGTCTGTGATAGGTCGTGTCTGTTTTAGGTCGCGCGTAGGCTCGAGTTGGTAGGTCGTTAGGTCGGGGGACTGCTAGGTCGTAGGTTGGCCATAGTTAGGTCGTGAGCGACCTAAAAGCGAGCGACCTAAGGATTTCCAGCCTATAAATAGAGGGGTTTGGTTCACTTTTTGGCACCGGATTTTGAAGCGACGAAGTGCTGCTATTTTGAGAGCTCGACTACAACACTTCTTCACTTCTTTTCTCCCCTCTAATCTAGTGATTCCTTCCATCTAGATTGAAGATCAAATCGAAGATCCAAGAGTCAAAGTTGAAGATCTCCATCCATCGAAGAGAGATTTCATTGTTTGAAGCGGAGCTTTGGAGGATCAAGCTTGATTCTTTGCTGTCCAGATCTGAAGTTGGTTGTTTTTGAGGTGTTTAGGTGATTCGGTGAGTGGTGGTTATCTCTCACACGGACCCAAAGGAGTATATTGGATCGGTGGCTTGTTTGTGTGTTAAAGATAGTGATTTCGTGCATTTTCCTTAAGTCTGCATGTAGATCTATTGTTCATGATGATTTGACACCTATTTTACTACATGTTCACTTATGCAAGTTTATTTATCGAGTTGTAGAAATATTGTTCATGATTCATGCTTGTTAGATTACATGTTAGATTTAGACTCTTTATTTACGAAATTGCCATTATTGTTATAACTGCTTATTTAGATCTTGTTTGAATGCTTGATTATTTGGATTAATGATTGATTTGATTGATTAGTTGATTGATAACTTGATTTGGACAAGTTGGTCGAAGATGATTCAAAAGCTAAGTGGAAAGGCTCTTGAATAAGGAAAGCTGCTTGTGGCATATGAAGCGGATGTTGAAGCTCATATGGATAGTTTTGATGATGATGTTGAGATGGGACTTTGCCATGATGCGATGAGGCAAACCATGATGTTGAGATAGAACTTTGCTATGATGCGATGAAGCAAAGTATGATGTGAGAAAGCCTTGGTTTAATCCAGACGGGTTCATCCCAAGCATGTTGATAACTCGGTGATGTGGTCCGGGTTTGTGGATAATGGTTAGCTTGATAGGCGCTCGAGCTAGTATGGGAATAGTCGTTGAGGAGGATGACTAGAAGGCTGAGATTTCATCGTTGTTGAAGGTTCTAGCATGCTCAAAGCAAGAGTACGTTGGGACAGGTCACGGACGTTCCAAGCACGGGTCACGGTGACGTGCTAGTACTCTAGGCAGATGCGATAGTCCTAGGCACGGGTCACGACGACGTGCGGAGCTATGTCTAGAACTGGGGTTACCATTAGCCCTTGGCAGGCGGTCATTCAACTAACGGGGAAATCAAGGCAATGATAACAGTGATAGCCAGAGTCATGGATGTTTGGATGTTTGGTTGTATCATCACTTGAGTCAAGAGCGATGTTTTCAGGGTGCTTATCTGATCTTGGTTTAGGCCTTGGGGGTTTGTACTTGGAAAACGCCGACCTTGACTCGAGTGATAATTACTTTGCTTTGAATGTCTGAATTGCTATGTTGCTTCTGCTTAGTGTGTCTGGGGGCTATCACTGTAGAAAGAGGTGGAGTGGGATGGTTGGGTTCCTATTCCTTTTATCCTTTATGCTCTTTTGGTATGTTTGATAGTTGATTTACTGCTCACTAGGACTTTGTCTGACTCAAGGTTTTATGTTTAACTCTTATTACCTTGGGCTGTTCATCCATGTTGGGATGGGCAGACTAGGTAGCAGGTGACAGGTGCTGTTCTTAGTGACCAACGCTGTTGATGACGAAGACGAGCTGGAGGCTTTTGCATATTGTTTTCTTACTATATTTACTGGAAGTTCCGCTGTTTGTATTCTCTGAGTGATGTAGTGAGGCTTGATGTATTGGCTATTCAGATGTTTGTATCAAATTATTATGAGCTTATATGATGAGACTTATGTTCTACAGAGCTTCACTATGTATACTTTCTATTGTATTTTATCCATGCGCTGTGAGTTGTACGATAGATTTTTCTGTTTTATCTCACCCTGACTATCGTCCATGGCTGCCTGGCACACCTTTCAGCGTACCATTTCCTTGTTTTAGTGCGGGAGTCATGGGCGGTCGTCACATTTGGTATCAGAGCTTTGGTTAATCGATTTTAGCCAACGCTCGCTGACGTAACTACGTATGAGAGACGTAATTGTAATTTTGATGGATGATTACTATATATAATATAGTAGCTTAGAAGGATTTGAACTTCTTATGTAGTTGTTTCTCAGGGTATATTAATCATTTCTTTTAGATATTAGGAATGAGTCGAAGAGGGAGACCAGCTGTTAGGGGAGGCCATGTTGTTGAGGGGGCTGCTGATTATGCTTCTATGTTCGAGGCTATGATGACTTCGATCATGAGAAGGATGCCAGCTCCAGAGCCATCAGTAGATGTTGGGGTTCAAGTTCAAGCTCCAAAACCAGTGGATTTTGCTTAGCTTTGCAAGGACTATACTGCTCTTGGAGGAAAGGTTTTCTTGGAAACAGAGTCAACCATTGAAGTCCAAAGATGGATAGAGGCTTGTCGAAGGATCTTTGGTGACTTGGAAATCGAGGATGCAACTAAGAGGAAGCTTGCATCAAGACACTTCAAGGGAGAGCTTCTGATTGGTGGAATTCTATCACCATTGATACTCCAGAGGAAGAGATCACTTGGGAACAATTCCAAGCTAGATTTGAAGCTAAGTTTATTTCTACGGCTCAGAAATCTGTTTTGTTTAAGAAGTTTGTGGAGCTCAAGCAAGGTGGGAGATCAGTTCTTGAGTATGTTTCTGAGTTTGAAGCTTTGTCTAAGTATGCTCGGTCATATATTGAATCTTCATATCAGAAGAATGAGAAGTTTGTGACAGGCTTGGACACTTATCTTGAGAGGCAGTTGGTGGATCATCTGGATGATCCATATGAGAAGCTTGTGGAGAAAGCTCTCAGGCATGAGAATCTGTTTCCTAAGGAAGGATCTGTTGTTGCTGTGGCCAAGGAGCAAGGTGGAAACAAGAAGAGAAAGCAGCAGCAGCAGCAGAAGGGTAAGGATGGCCAGAAGAAGCCGAAGGGCGAAGTGATCTGCTACAATTGTCGGTAGAAGGGTCATCTCTCCAGGGATTGCAAGAATCCGGAGGTGCCGGTGAAGTGCCACAACTGTGACAAGCTGGGGCATATTAAGAGGAATTGTCCGGAACCGAGGAAGGATAAGCAGATTGTGCAGGCTTATGCTTTGGGGGCTATGCCATCATCTTCGAAATCTCCTACTGTAGATGAGAAAGGGAAGAGCGTGGTGGTTCAAGGTACTCCTTCCATTTGTGGTGTTCCAGTTAGGGTGTTGCTTGATACTGGAGCATCGCATTCCTTTGCTTGTAATGAGTTGGTAGACCGGTTGTATTTGGAACCGGATATTGTTGATAAACTATTGGTTGTGACTAATCCAATTGGGGGTTCGTCTTGTTTGTGTATGGTATGCCGTGGTCTAGTTGTATCGAGTCATGATTGCTCTTTTGTTTGTGATTGTTTTGTTCTGAACTTTGCAGGGTTCGGAATTATTTTGGGTATGGACTGGCTTAGGAAGTATGCGGCAAGGATTGGTTATGAGAGGCTGGAGGTGACAGTCGAGAATGTGGAAAGGCGAAAGATTGTGATACGATGTAAGCATGAGGAAGGCGTCTTCATGAGCTTCGTGTATTCGCTGGTTGTTCCACGGGATGGACTGTCATTGGTGCCTATTGTGAATGGATTTGAGGATGTCTTTGACGAGGTCAAAGGGTTACCGCCGCATAGAGAGATCGAGTTTCATATCGATCTAGTTGAAGCAGCCAGACCTGTTGTGATGCCTCTTAGGCGAATGGCGCCTAGGGAGTAGCAAGAGTTGAAGGTGCAAGTTGATGACCTTTTACAGAAAGGATTCATTCGGCGTAGCGTGTCCGAATGGGGTGCACCAGTTGTGTTCGCAACCAAAGCGGATGGATCGTTGAGGTTGTGTGTGGATTATCGTGAGCTGAATAAGGTGACTAAGAAGAACAAGTATCCATTGCCGAGAATAGATGCCTTGTTTGATCAGCTTCACGAAGCTAAGGTGTTTTCTCAGATGGATTTGGCAACGGGATTTCACCAGTTGAGAGTGGCAAAGGATAGTGTGCCGAAGACTGCTTTCAGGACACCATCCGGTTTTTATGAGTGGCTGGTAATGCCGTTTGGATTGACCAATGCACCAGCATATTTTGTGGATCTTATGAATAGAGTATTCAGAGATCAGTTGAACAAGTTTGTACTTGTGTTCGTGGATGATATTCTGATTTATTCCAGAACTGAAGGAGAGCACAAGACGCACTTGTGTATTGTTTTGGAGATCTTGCGGAAACATCAGCTGAAGGCTAAGTTTTCGAAGTTTCACTTCTGGAAGAGTGAAGTGAGGTTCTTAGGCCATGTTATCTCTGGAAATGGAATAGCGGTTGATCCCACTAAGGTGGCTGCAATCCAGGATTGGGTTAGACCTAAGAATGCATCTGATGTGAGAAGTTTTCTTGGATTAGCAGGATACTATCGTCGGTTTATCAAAGACTTTTCCAAGATAGCTGCACCGTTAACAGGATTGACGAAAAAGAACCAAGTGTTCAAATGGGATGCTAAGTGTGAGCAAGCTTTTGGAATCCTGAAAGAGCGACTGACAAGTGCTCCTGTTTTGACTATTCCAATGATGAGATGGTGGTTTACACCGATGCATGTGGTACTGGACTTGGAGCAGTGCTAATGCAGAAGGATAAAGTTGTTGCATATGCAAGTCGACAACTAAAGCCGCATGAAAGGAATTATCCGACTCATGATTTGGAGTTAGCGGCGATTGTATTTGCTCTGAAGATGTGGAGACATTATCTATTGGGAGTTCGATTTGAGTTGTTTACAGATCATAAGTCGTTGAAGTATCTGTTCTCCCAAAAGGATTTGAATCTTCGACAGCAACGATGGCTAGAGTTTTTAGCATCATATGATTTTGTTATAGCCTATACTCCGGGAAAAGGTAACGCAGTGGCAGATGCGTTAAGTCGAAGACATGCAGGATTGGGAGCCATGTTTTCAGAATGGAAGCGCCTTGAGTATTTAGCTGGATTTGACTTCAGACCTAGATGTGAATTGGAACCTGAGGTGTTGGCAAACTTATCAATAAGACCTACTCTTGTGGAAAGAATTGGCGAGAGTCAAAAGCGAGACGATAAGATTGTCAAGATTATCTGTGATTTGGAATCTGGATTGAACCCAGAAAAGGATAAAGGATTCGAAGTCGATTGAGAGGGTTGGCTTCGGAAATAAGGACGGCTAGTTGTTCCCGATATAGATGGGTTGAGAGATGAAGTTCTGAGGGAAAGTCATCACTCGAAGTTGACGATTCATCCTGGTGGAAATAAGATGTATCGGGATATGAAGAGAACCTATTACTGGAAAGGTATGAAGAAGGATGTTGGAAATTTTATTTCCAAATGTATGAACTGCCAGTTGGTAAAAGCTGAACAGAAGAAGCCAAGCGGATTGCTTCAACCGTTAGAAGTTCCTACATGGAAGTGGGAGCAAATATCAATGGATTTTATCGATGGTTTACCTAGAACCAGGGCAGGAAATGAAGGGATTTGGGTCATCGTAGATCGTTTGACAAAGAGTGCAAGGTTTATTCCTGTTCGGTCAACTAGGACTGCATCGAAATTGGCTGAGTTGTATGTTAAGTGGATAGTTCGATTCCATGGTATTCCGAAGAGTATAGTGAGCGATCGAGACCCATTGTTCACTAGTGGATTTTGGAAGAGCTTCCAGGAAGTTTTGGGAACCGAGTTGTGTTTGAGTACAGCTTATCACCCCCAAACAGATGGTCAGACTGAGAGAGTCAACAGAGTTTTGGAAGATCTCTTCAGAGCATATGTTTTGGATTTCGGAGGATCATGGGAAGATCATCTTCATTTGGTGGAATTTGCGTATAATAACAGTTATCAGACAAGTATTGGTATGGCACCATATGAGGCATTGTACGGAAGGCCGTGTAACTCTCCGACATGTTGGTTGGAAACAGGAGAAAAGTTGATACTTGGGCCAGAAATGATTCGACAGACTTCTGATTGTATAGAAATCATTCGGCGACGAATGAAGGCAGCCCAAGATCGTCAGAAAAGTTATGCCGATAAGCGTCGAAAATATTTGGAATTCCACGTAGGAGATATGGTTTTTGTGAAGATTTTTCCACTAAAGAATGTTATTCGATTCGGGAAGAAAGGAAAGTTGACTCCGAGATTTGTTGGACCATTCCCGATCATTGAGCGAATTGGAAAGCTCGCCTATAAATTGGAGTTACTAGAAAAGATGTCGGGTGTGCACATGTTTTTCATATATCGTATCTACGAAAGTATGTGCACGACCCAAGTACAGTGGTTTCTGCTGATAGCTGTGAAGATTTGGAGGTTGATCCAGTTATTACGAGACCTCGTAAGCCGCTTCGTGTTGTTGAAACCGACACGAAACAGCTTAGGAGGAAGACGATTAAGTTGCTCAAGGTACAATGGAGTGATGATGTCAACGACTGTACATGGAAGGAGGAAGAGAGGACGAAGGTAGCTCATCCTGAACTCTTCAAGGTATGACCATAAGGTGTCGTGACATCTCATGAATTTGTAACTTGTTTTAGTCTTAGAATTCTGCATGCTAGGCTAGTAATTGGATGCATGGTTTGTTGATTGCTATGGATGGTAGGCATGCGGAATAACTTTGGTTGCTCTTGTTTGTTTGGAATTTCGGGGGCGAAATTCCTAAGGGGGAGAGAATGTAACGACCCATATTTTACATGTCGATAAATCGTAAAATAGATGCCATCAAGTCGTTAGTATTGTTGTTAAGTTGTTTAAAGATAGAGGAGCGACCTATAGTATTGAGCGACTTATAGCTTTGGAACGACCTAGGAGTTAGGTCGTGTAGGGGTTAAGTCGTATAGGATTTAGGTCGTGTGGAAGTTAGGTCGGTTGAGCGACCTAAGGGGTGAGCGACCTAAGGAAGAGGAGCGACTTAAGACAGTATGACCTAGTAGTTAGCGTGTTAGTGTTAGAACGAGTTAACGGTTTAGTGGATAGAGCGACTTAAGGAATGAGCGAGTTAGTGGAGCTAATGACCTAAGGTGGTTAGCGGGTTAGTGGATTTAGTGACTCATAGAATTAGACGACCCAAGGGTTAACGACTTAAGTGGGTTAGGTCGTTAGACGACTTAAGGAAGTTAGGTTGTCGGGCGATCTAAGGAAGGTCGCTACGTATATCATAGACGACTTACGTTAAATACGTTAGGTCGCTGAGTCGTGTGAGCAACTTAGTGGTAGGTCGTAACTCGCGTACGAGTTAGGTCGCGCATCTCAGTTAGGTCGCGTGCATATTGAGTTGTCTCTTGTGTTAAGTCGTAAGTCGTTAAGACCTTGTGTCTGTGATAGGTCGTGTCTGTTTTAGGTCGCGCGTAGGCTCGAGTTGGTAGGTCGTTAGGTCGGGGGACTGCTAGGTCGTAGGTCGGCCATAGTTAGGTCGTGAGCGACCTAAAAGCGAGCGACCTAATGATTTCCAGCCTATAAATAGAGGGGTTTGGTTCACTTTTTGGCATCGGATTTTGAAGCGACGAAGTGCTGCTATTTTGAGAGCTCGACTACAACACTTCTTCTCTTCTTTTCTCCCCTCTAATCTAGTGATTCCTTCCATCTAGATTGAAGATCAAATCGCAGATCCAAGAGCCAAAGTTGAAGATCTCCATCCATCGAAGAGAGATTTCATTGTTTGAAGCGGAGCATTGGAGGATCAAGCTTGATTCTTTGCTGTCCAGATCTGAAGATGGTTGTTTTTGAGGTGTTTAGGGATTCGGTGAGTGGCGGTTATCTCTCACACGGACCCAAAGGAGTATATTGGATCGGTGGCTTGTTTGTGTGTTAAAGATAGTGATTTCGTGCATTTTCCTTAAGTCTGCATGTAGATCTATTGTTCATGATGATTTGACACCTATTTTACTACATGTTCACTTATGCAAGTTTATTTATCGAGTTGTAGAAATATTGTTCATGATTCATGCTTGTTAGATTACATGTTAGATTTGGACTCTTTATTTACGAAATTGCCATTATTGTTGTAACTGCTTATTTAGATCTTGTTTGAATGCTTGATTATTTGGATTAATGATTGATTTGATTGGTTAGTTGATTGATAACTTGATTTGGACAAGTTGGTCGAAGATGATTCAAAAGCAAAGTGGAAAGGCTCTTGAATAAGGAAAGCTGCTTGTGGCATATGAAGCGGATGTGGAAGCTCATATGGATAGATTTGATGATGATGTTGAGATGGGACTTTGCCATGATGCGATGAGGCAAACCATGATGTTGAGATAGAACTTTGCTATGATGCGATGAAGCAAAGTATGATGTGAGAAAGCCTTAGTTTAATCCAGACGGTATCATCCCAAGCATGTTGATAACTCGGTGATGTGGTCCGGGTTTGTGGATAATGTTTAGGTTGAGAGGCGCTCGAGCTAGTATGGGAATATTCGTCGAGGAGGATGACTAGAAGGCTGAGATTTCATCGTTGTTGAAGGTTCTAGCATGCTCAAAGCAAGAGTACGTTGGGACGGGTCACGATGACGTTCCAAGCACGGGTCACGATGACGTGCTAGTACTCTGGGCAGATGCGATAGTCCTAGGCACGGGTCACGACGACGTGCGGAGCTATGTCTAGAACCGGGGTTACCATTAGCCCTTGGCAGGCGGTCATTCAACTAACGGGGAAATCAAGGCAATGATAACAGTGATAGCCAGAGTCATGGATGTTTGGATGTTTGGTTGTATCATCACTTGGGTCAAGAGCGATGTTTTCAGGGTGCTTATCTGATCTTGGTTTAGGCCTTGGGGGTTTGTACTTGGAAAACGCCGACCTTGACTCGAGTGATAATTATTTTGCTTTGAATGTCTGAATTGCTATGTTGCTTCTGCTTAGTGTGTCTGGGGGCTATCACTGTAGAAAGAGGTGGAGTGGGATGGTTGGGTTCCTATTCCTTTTATCCTTTATGCTCTTTTGGTATGTTTGATAGTTGATTTACTGCTCACTAGGACTTTGTCTGACTCAAGGTTTTATGTTTAACTCTTATTACCTTGGGCTGTTCATCCATGTTGGGATGGGCAGACTAGGTAGCAGGCAACAGGACTTAACTAAGACTTAACTTTAACACGGCATAGCCGACCCAACTCGTACGCGACTTAACTAAGACACGACGACTCAAACTTATGCACGACTCAAAACACACGCGACTCGACTACCTAGCGACTTAACTGGGACGCGGCATAGCGACTTAACTCCTACCGACTTACAACTTAACTTTCTACCCTTATGGCCGACCTAACACTGATACGACCAATCACTGAGTCGTTCGTGACCTAACCTTACACTCCGATCTAACTTAGGTCGCCCCTATACTTAAGTCGGCTAACTCTATAGGTCGTTACTTTACCCTAAGTCGTACCAAAATCTTAAGCCGGTCACTCCTAAGCCGTTAACCACTAGGTCGTTATCACTCTATCCCCTAAGCCGTTAATCCTTAAGTCGGTCAAATCTCTTAAGTCGGTTACCCCTATGAGTCGGTCCCTCTTAAGCCGTTAACTCCTAGTTTCCTTAAGTCGCTCCTCTAACTCAAACTATCACACGATCTAAGCCAACTTCCACACGACTTAACCACTACACGGGCTAACTCCTTAGGTCGTTCTACCTCACTAAGTCGCTCACGAGCTAACTCCGGACAATTCAACTCAAGCCGACTTAAACTAACATACGACTTAGACTCAGAATGACTTAAGCTTTAGTTGGCTTTACAATAATAACAACAACCAAATGACAATTATTCCACGATTTATCGATACGTAAAAATACGGGTCGTTACATTCTCTCCCTCTTAGGAATTTCGCCCCCGAAATTCCAAACAAACAAGAGCAATGAAAAACTATTCTGCATGCCTACCATCCATAGCAATCAACAAACCATGCATTCAATTACTAGCCTGGCATGCAGAATTCTAAGATTAGAACAAGTTACAAATCCATGAGATGTCACGACACCTTAGGGCCATACCTCGAAGAGTTCAAGATGAGCTGCTTTCATCCTCTCTTCCTCCTCCCATGTACAGTCGTTAACATCATCACTCCATTGTACCTTGAGCAACTTAACTACTCTCCTCCTAAGCTGTTTCGTGTCAGTTTCCACAACACGAAGCGGCTTACGAGGTCTTCTTACAACTGGATCAACTTCCAAATCTTCACAGCTATCAGCAGAAACCACTGTACTTGGGTCGTGCACATACCTCCGTAGATACGATATATGAAAAACATTGTGCACACCCGACATCTTTTCTGGTAACTCCAATTTATAGGCGAGCTTTTCAATTCGCTCAATGATCGGGAATGGTCCAACAAATCTCGGAGTCAACTTTCCTTTCTTCCCGAATCGAATAACATTCTTCAGTGGAGAAATCTTCACAAAAACCATATCTCCTACGTCGAATTCCAAATCTTTTCGACGCTTATCGGCATAATTTTTTTGACGATCTTGGGCTGCCTTCATTCGTCGCTGAATGGTCTCTATACAATCTGAAGTCTGTCGAATCATTTCGGGCCCAAGTATCAGCTTTTCTCCAGTTTCCAACCAACATGTCGGAGAGTTACACGGTCTTCCATACAGTGCCTCATATGGTGCCATACCAATGCTTGACTGGTAACTGTTATTATACGCAAACTCCACCAAATGAAGATGATCTTCCCATGATCCTCCGAAATCCAAAACACATGCTCTGAGAAGATCTTCCAAAACTCGGTTGACTCTCTCGGTCTAACCATCTGTTTGGGGGTGATAAGCTGTACTCAAACACAACTCGGTTCCCAAAACTTCCTGGAAGCTCTTCCAAAATTCACTAGTGAACAATGGATCTCGATCGCTCACTATACTCTTCGGAATACCATGGAATCGAACTATCCACTTAACATATAACTCAGCCAATTTCGATGCAGTCCTAGTTGATCTAACAGGAATGAATCTTGCACTTTTAGTCAAACGATTTACGATGACCCAAATCCCTTCATTTCCTGCCCTGGTTCTAGGTAGACCATCGATAAAATCCATCGATATTTGTTCCCACTTCCATGTAGGAACTTCTAATGGCTGAAGCAATCCATTGGCTTCTTCTGCTCGGCTTTTACCAACTGGCAGTTCATACATTTGGAAATAAAATTTCCAACATCTTTCTTCATACCTTCCCAATAATAGGTTCTCTTCATATCCCGATACATCTTATTTCCACCTGGATGAATTGTCAACTTCGAGTGATGACTTTCCTTAAGAACTTCATCTCTCAATCCATCTATATCGGGAACAACTAGTCGTCCTTGCTTCCGAAGCCAACCCTCTCGATCGACTTCAAATCCTTTATCCTTTTCTGGACCCAATCCAGATTCCAAATCACGGATAATCTTGACAAGCTTATCGTCTTGCTTTTGGCTCTCGCCAATTCTTTCCACAAGAGTAGGCCTTATCGATAAGTTTGCCAATACCTCAGGTTCCAATTCACATCTGGGCCTGAAGTCGAATCTAGCCAACTACTCGAGACTCTTCCATTCTGAAAACATAGCTCCTAATCCTGCATGTCTTCGACTTAACGCATCAGCTACTGCGTTACCTTTTCCCGGAGTATAGGCTATACCAAAATCATATGATGCTAAAAACTCTAGCCATCGTTGCTGTCGAAGATTCAAATCCTTTTGGGAGAACAGATACTTCAACGACTTATGATCTGTAAACAACTCGAATCGAACTCCCAATAGATAGTGTCTCCACATCTTCAGAGCAAATACAATCGCCGCTAACTCCAAATCACGAGTCGGATAATTCCTTTCATGCGGCTTCAGTTGTCGACTAGCATACGCAACAACTTTATCCTTTTGCATTAGCACTGCTCCAAGCCAGTACCACATGCATCGGTGTAAACCACCATCTCGTCATTCCCACTTGGAATAGTCAAAACAGGAGCACTTGTTAGTCGTTCTTTTAGGATTCCGAAAGCTTGCTCACACTTAGCATCCCATCTGAACTCTTGGTTCTTTTTCGTCAATCCTGTTAATGGTGCAGCTATATTGGAAAAGTCTTTGATAAACCGACGATAGTATCCTGCTAATCCAAGAAAACTTCTCACATCAGATGCATTCTTAGGTCTAACCCAATCCTGGATTGCTACCACCTTGGCGGGATCAACCGCTATTCCATTTCCAGAGATAACATGGCCTAAGAACCTCACTTCACTCTTCCAGAAGTGACACTTCGAAAACTTAGACTTCAGCCGATGTTTCCGCAAGATTTCCAAAATGATACGCAAGTGCGTCTTGTGCTCTTCTTCAGTTCTGGAATAAATCATAATATCATCCACGAACACAAGTACGAACTTGTTCAACTGATCCCTGAATATTCTATTCATAAGATCCACAAAATACGCTGGTGCATTGGTCAATCCAAACGGCATTACCAGCCACTCATAGAAACCAGATGGTGTCCTGAAAGTAGTCTTCGGCACACTATCCTTTGCCACTCTCAACTGGTGAAATCCCGTTGCCAAATCCATCTGAGAAAACACCTTAGCTTCGTGAAGCTGATCAAACAAGTCATCTATTCTCGGCAATGGATACTTGTTCTTCTTAGTCACTTTATTCAGATCACGATAATCCACACACAACCTCAACGATCCATCCGCTATGGTTGCAAACACAGCTGGTGCACCCCATTCGGACACACTACGCCGAATGAATCCTTTCCGTAAAAGGTCATCAAGTTGCACCTTCAACTCTTGCTATTCCCTAGGCGCCATTCGCCTAAGCGGCATCACAACAGGTCTGGCTCCTTCAACTAGATCGATACGAAACTCGATCTCTCTATGCGGCGGTAACCCTTTGACCTCGTCAAAGACATCCTCAAATTCATTCACGACAGGCACCGATGACAGTCCATCCCGTGGAACAACCAGCGAATACATGAAGCTCATGAAGACGCCTTCTTCATGCTTACATCGTATCACAACCTTTCGCCCCTCCACATTCTCGACTGTCACCTCCAGCCTCTTACAATCAACCCTTGCCGCATACTTCCTAAGCCAGTCCATTCCCAAAATAATTCCGAACCCCGCAAAGTTTAGAACAAAACAATCACAAACAAAAGAGCAATCATGACTCGATACAACTAGACCACGACATACCATACACAAACAAGACGAACCCCCAACTGGATTAGTCACGACCAATGGTCTATCAACAATATCCGGTTCCAAACCCAACCTGCCTACAAGTTCACTACAAACAAAGGAATGCGACGCCCCAGTATCAAACAACACTCTAACTGGAACACCACAAATGGAAAGAGTACCTTGAACCACCACACTCTTCCCCTTCTCTTCTGCAATAGGAGCTTTCGAAGATGATGGAACAGCCCCCAAAGCATAAGTTTGCACAATCTGCTTGTCCTTCCTCGGTTCCGGACAATTCTTCCTGAAATGCCCCCGTTTATCACAGTTGTGGCACTTCGCCGACGCCTTCTGAATCTTACAATCCCTGGAGAGATGGCCCTTCTGCTGGCAATTGTAGCAGGTCATTTCACCCTTCGGCTTCTTTTGGCCATCCTTACCCTTCTGTTGCTGCTGCTTCCTCTTCTTGTTTCCACTTTGCTTCTTGGTCACAGCAACAACAGATCCTTCCTTAGGAAACAGATTCTCATGCCTGAGAGATTTCTCCACAAGCTTCTCAAATGGATCGTCCAAATGATCCGCCAACTGCCTCCCAAAATAAGTGTCCAAGCCTGTCACAAACTTCTCATTCTTCTGATAAGGAGATTCAATATACGACCGAGCATACTTGGACAAAGCTTCAAACTCAGAAACATACTCAAGAAATGGTCTTCCACCTTGCTTGAGTTCCACAAACTTCTTAAACAGAACAGATTTCTGAGCTGTAGAAATGAACTTAGCTTCAAATCTGACTTGGAATTGCTCCCAAGTGATCTCTTCCTCTGGAGTATCAATGGTGATAGAGTTCCACCAATCAGAAGCTCTTCCCTGAAGCTGTCTTGATGCAAGCTTCCTTTTAGTCGCATCCTCAATTCCCAAATCACCAAAGATCCTTCTACAAGCATCTATCCATCTCTGAACTTCTATGGTTGATTCTGTTCCCAAGAAAACCTTTCCTCCAAGAGCAGTATAGTCCTTACACAACTTAGCAAAATCCACCGGTCTTGGGGTTTGAACCTGAACTCCAACATCTACTGATGGCCCCGAAGCTGGCATCCTTCTCATGATCGAAGTCATCATAGCCTCGAACATAGAAGCATAATCAGCAGCCCCCTCAACAGCATGGCCTCCCCTAGCAGCTGGTCTCCCTCTTCGACTCATTCCTAATATCTAAAAGAAATGATTAATATACCCTGAGAAATAACTTCATAAGAAGTTCAAATCCTTCTAAGCTACTATATTATGTATAGTAATCATCCATCAAAATTACAATTACGTCTCTCATACGTAGTTACGTCAGCGAGCGTTGGCTAAAATCGATTAACCAAAGCACTGATACCAAATGTGACGACCGCCCAAGACTCCCGCACGGAAACAATGGAATGGTGCGCTGAAAGGCGTGCCAGACAGCCATGGACAATCATCAAGGTAAGGTAAAATAGCGGAATCTATCGTATAACTCACAGCGCATGGACAAAATACAATAGAGAAATATATATATATATATATATATATATATATATATATATATATATATATATAGTGAAGCCCATAACAGAATATCCTCATATAGACTTCACAATAGTTTGATACAAACATCTGAAAAGTCAATACATCAAGCCTCACTACAGCACACTGAAACAATATACAGCAGCGGAACATCCAGTACATATAATAAGAAAATAATATGCAAAAGCCTCAAGCTCGTCTCCGTAATCATCAACAATGTGAACAATCAAGAATAGCACCTGTCGCCTGCTACCTAGTCTGCCCATCCCAAAATGGATGAACAGCCCAAGGTAATAAGAGTTGAACATAAAACCTTGAGTCAGACAACAGTCTTAGTGAGCAGTAAATCAACTATCAAACATACCAAAAGAGCATAAAGGATAAAAAGGAATAGGAACCCAACCATCCCACTCCACCTCTTTCTACAGTGATAGCCCCCAGACACACTAAGCAGAAACAAACATAGAAAAGCAGACAATTAAAGTAAAGCAATTATTACTCGAGTCAAGGTCGATGTTTTCCAAGTACAAACCTCCAAGGCCTAAACCAAGATCAGATAAGCACCCACAAAACATTGCTCTTGAGACCGAGTGACGATACAACCAAACATCCATGACTTTGGCTATCACTGTTATCATTGCCTCGATATCACCGTTAATTGAATGACCGGCTCATTCTTTCATCCGTCCGTCAAGGGCTAATGGTAACCCCGGTTCTAGACATAACTCCGCACGTCGTCGTAGCCCGTGCCTAGGATATCGAATCTGCCCAGAGTACTTAGCACGTCGTCGCAGCCCGTGCCTGGAACGTCATCGTGACCCGTTCCAACGTACTCTTGCTTTAAGCATGCTAGAACCTTCAATAACGATGAGATCTCAGCCTTCTAGTCATCCTCCTCGACGATTATTCATATACTAGCTCAAGCGCCTCTCGAGCCAACCATTATCAACAAACTCGAACCACATCACCGAGTTATCAACATGCTTGGAATGATCCCGTCTGGATTAAACCAAGGCTTTCTCATATCATGCTTTGCTTTATCGCATCATAGCAAAGTCCCATCTCAACATCATGATCAAATCTATCCATATGAGCTTTATCATCCGCTTCATATGCCACGAGCAGCTTTCCTTATTCAAGAGCATTTCCACTTAGCTTTTGAATCATCTTCGACCAACTTGTCCAAATTCAATCACTAATCAACTAATCAATCAAATCAATCATTCATCCAAGTAATCAATCATTCAAATAAGATCTAAGTAAACAGTTATAACAATAATGGCAATTTCGTAAATAAAGAATCTAAATCTAACAATCATGAATTCTAAGTAGCATCTTGATGAATGAACCAGCATGGGTTAACATATAATAAAATGGATATCAAAGCTTTATGAACAATTGATCTACATGCAGACTTTAAGGAAAATGCATGAAACCACTATCTTTAACACACAAACAAACCACCGATCCAATATACTCCTTTGGGTCCGTGTGAGAGATAACCACCACTCACCGAATCACCTAAACACCTCAAAAGATAACAACTTCAGATCTGGACAGCGGAGAATCAAGTTTA
Source organism: Allium cepa (assembly GCA_030765085.1). Lineage (NCBI taxonomy): Eukaryota > Viridiplantae > Streptophyta > Magnoliopsida > Asparagales > Amaryllidaceae > Allium > Allium cepa. Next base: position 815,324,893 of record CM060931.1, read on the forward strand.
ATCCGACAAGATTCCTCTTCAAATGATGAATTCTCTCTTTGTCGGATGAAAATCTTCAACTTTGGCTCTTGGATCTTCGATCTTGGATGGATGTAAGCACTAGATTAGAGTGGAGAAAAGAAGTGAAGAAATGTTGTAGTCGAGCTCTCAAAATGGCAGCACTTCGTCGCTTCAAAAATCCGGATCACAAAAATGAGCCAAACCCCCTTCTATTTATAGGTAGAAAAACCCATGAGTCGGCCGCCCATGAGTCGTCGCCGACCTATCTCCCTGCGGACTTATGACTTAGCAACCCTAACGACTCAACGACTCAACACAACAGCCGACCTAACCAAACACAGGGCCACACGACTTAACTTTAACACGGCATAGCCGACCCAACTCGTACGCGACTTAACTAAGACACGATGACTCAAACTTATGCACGACTCAAAACACACGCGACTCGACTACCTAGCGACTTAACTGGGACGCGGCATAGCGACTTAACTCCTACCGACTTACAACTTAACTTTCTACCCTTATGGCCGACCTAACACTCATACGACCAATCATTGAGTCGTTCGCGACCTAACCTTACACTCCGATCTAACTTAGGTCGCCCCTATACTTAAGTCGGCTAATTCTATAGGTCGTTACTTTACCCTAAGTCGTACCAAAATCTTAAGCCGGTCACTCCTAAGCCGTTAACCACTAGGTCGTTATCACTCTATCCCCTAAGCCGTTAATCCTTAAGTCGGTCAAATCTCTTAAGTCGGTCACCCCTATGAGTCGGTCCCTCTTAAGCCGTTAACTCCTAGCTTCCTTAAGTCGCACCTCCAACTCAAACTATCACACGACCTAAGCCAACTTCCACACGACTTAACCACTACACGGGCAAACTCCTTAGGTCGTTCTACCTCACTAAGTCGCTCACGAGCTAACTCCGGACAATTCAACTCAAGCCGACTTAAACTAACATACGACTTAGACTCAGAACGACTTAAGCTTTAGTTGGCTTTACAACAATAACAACGACCTAATGACAATTATTCCACGATTTATCGATAGGTAAAAATACGGGTCGTTACAATATCCGTTCGAATGCCTCAGTATATTCTCTTACTATCCACTAATAGTGAGTTTTTGTGCAAGAAGAGGACGAGATAGGGTATAGGGGAGTATCACTATAAATGGTCAATACCCAGCAATAGCGGAAATAATTTTCTCTATCGGTCTCCTTTGATTCAATTTTAAATTCTTTTGATGGCTTCGTGACAGCTCCAGAAAGAAGTTTCGGTGCGGTGATGGCCCTACGAATCATTGTAGAATATTCTACTTCGTATCTTCATCGGCTTCTTATCAGCTTTTCGTTTTAAACTCTAATGAATTTGAAAGTTTAAATTTTAAATAAATTGGAAATTTTAAATTGAGTTAAATTGGTTAATAAGATATGAGGCTAAATTTGAATTGTACTAATAAAACGATATTGGTTAAAAAACCAAAGTTGGAACCCATATCTAGTGTTTGAGAATTGTGGAAGATTAAATCCATCTATCTATTCTCTGGGATACGACATATTCTACGAACGATTAGTTATCCCTATGAACTATTCAATGCCCTTGCATATTCGTAGACCAATGGACGAAGTCTCGTCCACAAAGCTACGCTTTTACACAAAGCCACGCTTTGATCACAAATGATCAATAAATAATCATCACATAGCAACATTCAGCATGCCACATTACCAAATTGGGAGTATATCGCTGATAACCTTCAATTACAAAACCTCTGAGCTCGTACGTCTCAGAGAAGGGTGTTAAGCTAAGAGAATAAAATCTCTACACCAAAAGAAATGTATTTGAAAGAAATCTACTTTATATCTCAAAATGTAATGTCAGACATGTAACTATACAAGTCTGTTTCGGGTTTGAACAGAACCAAAGGCACTTCCAAAGAAGCCCTTGCAATCCTGGTATTCACAATCCCGATCGAATTTCCTATCACAAAGGAAATCTGCATACCGTAGCTAACGGTGTAGAGACAATCGATAGGTTATCCTATCGTTTTCACAAATACCCGGTCTTCACCACCGGTCTTCAATGCTATCCATTACGTCGTATCCCTATTCGGAATGGGTAGTTTGAATAACGAGCACAATAATTTAAAAATAAGTGTTGCATTCAATTTCAGCCAAACCACAACAAATAGCCACTTAAGGATCAATATTGATAGTCGGTTATTTAAGTATCAATCAATATTCACGACATCACCCAATCTCAAATAATTTCCTAAATTATTTATTTTCAAAAATATCTTTACAAGATATAATTTCCACACTTCAACCATTTGAAAACAGATTTCAAATCACTTTTCACCTTTACAGCCTTCATTTCAAAATGGTTCATTTAAACCAATCAAATAAATCCTTACCGATTTATTAAATTTACGTTCCAAATCCGTAAATTTATTCCACACTTTTAAAAATAAATCAATGTTTATTTTTAAAACAAATTTCCCTTATAAATTTCCATTGTGAATTTACATTTCCAAATATTCACTTTTTATACGATTTTTCAAATCGATTTCAATTATTCACTTTCAATTTATCTTTAAAAGATATAATCTCAAAACATTCACTTCATATTGGAAAACATTTCCATACTTATTTAATAATAAGTAATTCACCAATCTATTTATTTTCAATATTTGGAAAATATTTAATATGCTTAAATCACAATTAAGTATATATTTTATTCTTTAAGGAAAACATCCTCTTAAACCCAATTATTTGAGTCAAAACGAATGTTGCGTAAAACATCGTTACGACAACCCAAAATCACTAGTATAGGGATTCGAAATTTAAGACAGATATATAAACCCCAATACTATACGAAACTTTTCATTTCGAAAATCATTTACTATAACAACAGTGTTATAGTCCACCATTTCCTTCAATTTCTTGGAAACGTCTATTTCAACAATGAATGTTGAAATCTATGGTTTCGATACTTAATACATTAAAAACATTTTTAAATTGTTTTAAATTTTATTTAAAATATCACTTTTCCAAAACATTTCTTTAATATATTATTCACCGTCCAAAATCGTGAATATACTTCGTTAACCAAATTCTATTTCTACATATCTTATTTAAAGGATTATCCACTGTCCCAAAATCGTGGATATATCTCCTTTAATAAGCTATAATAATTAAACTTATTAAAATAAGTCGATTTCGGATTTATAAAACAACATTTATAAATTCCATTTATACTTTATAACAACTTCAACTTATAAATCACTATATTAACAAATTCTACCCATATTCCATTTACACGCCAAAATCCAGTTTATAAGTTAATTACTTATAGATCTTTTATTTTACAAAAATCTATTCATTTTATAACTTCAGAATTTATAAATCTATAGATTTCATTCATTTATGAAATCCATTTATACTTCATTTTAATACTTATAAAAACTCGTTTTATAATTCCAATATTTTAATTTATAAATATCAATTTTATAAATCTTTTATATAAATCATTTACAATAATTCAAAAATCCCAATTTAAACCATTTTATAAATTAATCAACTACTTATTTCAAAAATCACATTTCGGTTATATTTCATAAAAATCATAATTTTTATAACATAAAAATTTAAATGTTTATTTATTTAAAATGAATCAATTCCAAAATTAATTTTATTATGAATTCTCAACTTAAGTTTTCAAAAATCAAACTTTATTTATTTTCGGCATCTAACGATACCAAAAATATATTCGGCTAAATTTTAGCCTTTAACGATTTCAATCACAAAGATAATCACGCAGGTTATAAATAGATCAACATACAACATTGAAACAAATTCAATCATTTGAGGAATCCAGTTGGATCCCTCCAACCTATTTCCCTACATCCAAAGATGTTAGCACAATACCAATTCCGTGTCAAGACGGAATATCGCGGTATATGGGATTTATAAAATACTATCCGCTATTATGCGGCGCAATAGGGTTTCATCCGCTATATAATGCGGGAAATCAACTCCAAATACATATATAATATCAATTCCATAAAAGTTGGAATTATCGCGGTATATGTTTTTAATAAATAACATCCGCTTACTATACGTCGTATAGGGTCTATTTCAATACAACAGATAATAACTATCATCCAATCACACAATCAAGTAATTTTAAATCTAACTATTTAAAATTTAAATCGAAACAATTCGATTGAGTGAGAAGTTCTCACCTTGAGTTTCCGATAACAGTTGTAGCGTTTTATTTTGAATAAAATTAAATGTGCGTTTAATTTTATCCGAAATTATCACTAGCTCCAAACGACTCCAAACCAGCTCCATTGCGTAGTGCTCGTCCATACGAACCCGTCGTAATTTGTTTCGTGCGTTTTTGACCTCGTATGAAAGAGATATTGATTTTTAAAGTTACATGAATTATAATACAATTAAATTACAATTTCTTTTTTTTACATTATAAACCTAAATCATCACAGCCGCTCCTTTTGCCTCCACAGATCAGGGCCGCCGAACGCAATCTTCCCCATCTCCAGGTTAATGTCACGTACGAGACCCATAGCCGCCGATAGGTTTCGAATTTTCGAGCCTCCACCGTTCACCTATCCTCCGATCAACCACCTTCATATGGAAGCCCACCCCTTCCTCTGCCTACAATCGCGAGCAAGTGAAGCTCGGTCATGCTTCTCCCTAAGAAAATGCGAAAGAAGTCCGGTTGTTTGAATGAAGTTTGCCGTTGATCCATCGCTCGAAACCCCATCTCGACCGTTCATACCGAAGTATTCGATACACTCTACAAGTTTGCAGTCGATAATTTCTCGTAATTGCTGATGGATTTGAAGAAATCGAGGAGGGAAGAAACAAAATTTTCGGCAATTGATGAACAAACTGGAGGCTAGGTTAAATTATGGTTAGGGTTTTGCTTTTGGGTTGCAATTGTGAAATATGAAGTGCTTTTATAGAAATTTTTCAACACACTATTCATCCGACTTTTCCAAACTCCAAATCTCGCACGGTGACCGGCGTTTCTGGGGTTTACCCCACGTTCAGGACATAATGGAAAATGTTTCGGAAGCTAATTTGATCGTATGTGCGAGTTACAGCAATAAACGATCAAATTTAAATTAAATCGATTAAACCAATTTCTATGCGTTTTGGCTTGCCCCGAACAAACGGTAAATCCGATTGACACGAAATTTGAAATCTTACAATAATTTGACATTACGGATCCGATGAAACTGGTTTTGTCAAAATCCGAGACTGTTTGAAAAATGACTATTTCCACTAGTCGATTAAATATTAAAATATTCAATTTTCACAAATTAACTTTTAATTCCATTTTAAAAGTTCACAAACATTGTTCTAACTCCAATATGATTTAATATATCTTTATAAATCATTTTTAATCACATTAATTCCAATTTTCAATTATTCATGCAATTTCAAATATTAAATTATCGATTTAATTATCCAATTAAATCTAAATATTCAACATATAATTTATTCGACTTAAAAATTTTACTTGTTGATATTTAAAATCAATTAAATGTCTGAATTTCAAATGATAGAAATTCTGGGTCGTTACAAACTTCCCCCCTTAAAAGAATTTCGTCCTCGAAATTACCAAGTAAGAAAAAGTTATAAAATTCATTAACTTTTCAAAACAAACCGTTCAAATTTGATTTACAAATCTCCTAAGTGTTTAACTTTTCCAAAAATTCAATAGTTAAACTTCTTACAAAACTACGCTAGTATTTTCAAACCCATCTACAGTAATCTATTCAAAATCAACTATATCGTTTAACCTTTAACTTCAAATCAAAACTTAGTTTTCACAACAACAAAATTTTCAAAATTTCCCAAAAATTTTCTAATGCCTTAAATTTTCAAAAAAATTCGCCATAACCTCCTTTGTACGGAGGAGCTTTTACAATATCACAATAGATAAAATATATATACATCGACCCACACGGTCGAAAAACAGGAAAAACAGTTCATATTTCCTATTTTTTATTGCGTAGGCGTACCATTTTAGCATTTTTAAGCAAAGCAGTTATTTATTTAGCATTTTGCGCAACCAAATCCCGCTAACGGTAGCCCCGATGCCTGTACTTACTCAATATAAACACGTAAGTGACATATATAAGAAGTTATTAACATTTTACTCTTTTAAACAACTACAACACATGCATATTAAAAGAAATGCGTACTAAACAAGGTTTATAAACAACTTATATGATTTCGACATTACTTGTAATTGTTTACAACAAATTCATACACAACGACATTCAATTATTCATCTTCAATTAGTTTACATTCACTAATTTATATTCACATTTGTTCACTTTCAATTCAACATTCATATTCACTTTGTTTACCTTCAATTTGGTTTAACATTCAATTAGCCTTAAATGATTTAACACTTATATCCATTATTCGATATCAATTCATTACATTCGATTGATTAATATTCAATTCATTAGTTCAATTTCCAATTTATTTTACAAATAAAGTTGAATCTCCTTTATATAATTCAAGTTCGTATTCATTTAATTCACTTCATTGTTTTACTTCGATACCAAAATCAACTTCATTCAGCATTACTTAAGTTATAATCCTTTTAAACATCATTTGTCTAACCTAACTTAAATTTCCATTTCAACAACATATCTAATCCAGTTAAAATCCAATTCAAATTCCAACTTCAAAGTAAATTATATTTACCTTTTACCAAAGTCAATTTTTACCACTTATTCAGATTCATACCTTGTTTTGCTTAACAAAGTTGTTTAACCATTTTAATAATTGTTTTACTTACATCTTCACATTTAATAAGTTATACAACTTATTATTCAACTTCCAAATCTGATTTATTTAACTTCCTTTAGTTAAATTTCACATCATACATTTTATCATGCTAACTCAAATTTATTTCAACTTTACTAAAGTCAAATCTTTATTATCTCATATTATAAGTTCAAAACTTGATTACTTATATTCATCAATTTCAACTTGAATTTTAAATTTCAAATTTGTCTATCACAACAAAATTCAATTTTTCAATTTACTACAGTACAAATCCATCGCACAGAAACTCGAAAATGATACTGATGATGCTGCAGTCATCACCTTTATTAATCCCCAGCAACAGTAGTTAATCCAATGCTTTAAATTCTTTTAAAATTTTCCTTTTGTTTATAGATCACATTTATAAATCTTGCTTATATAATTTCACTATTTCCCTTGACTTATACAAGATTATTCCACAATTGTAAATCATTTCAATTACAATTCTATACTTATACAATTGTTGCTTTTATATAATTTATTCTTTCACAATAGTTATTTTTATTTAGATTATTCGAACAACTTTGATTCACTTATATATTTTCATATATTTTCAACAATCAAACAATTCAATTTTTTTACATACACTTTGACAATTCTGAAAAATTATTCCTTTATATATAAAATATAATCGAGGTAAAATTATTTCATTTACCCAATTTAAAACCATACTATGTCGGTTTATCTCGTTTAAGAGTTTAGAAACCCCTATCGATACAGTTAGCTAAACTGCACCGACCAGAATCTATAAACAATCAACTGATAAGTCAACACAATACAAAACAATTTCATATTCACCAAGAAATACACTCTCATATCTATTATTACACTCAACTCATTCTAGAGTACTGCTGACTCTATCTCTAATGAGTAATCCCCAATAGAGCCAAGGTTGTCACTTAACCAAAAACCACATGTAACAAATTCGATTTTATCGGGATCCGAAGGTCGGCATTCTTACGTCCACTGTATCAAATGCCGCATAATCGAATGCCGAAAAACCGAATTGTTAGGGTTAAAAAGAAGAGGTAGAAGAAAAAGATATATAAGAAAACAGAACAGAAACAATAACAGAATCTCACATATCGCAGCGGAACAACATATAATAGATAAATGAATATCTTTAAAAACAAAGAACTATCTCAGCTATTACATTACATCACATTACATTACATTATCAGAGTCAATATGCAACACAATACAACACAACTGGACAATGGACAGTCATACAAACATGTCCTTACAAGTGAATGTACAGCGGAAAGATAATATCATATACAAGTAATACCTCTCGCCATCCAGCTCGCCACTTGAGCTCCATAGCACTTCTGAATCCAGAATGACCTGATAACCTGACTCTAGACTGCCCGTGTGGAAAATTATGGGCACCCAGAGTTTAGGAAGAGAACAATAAACTCCAGGTCAGTCATGCGACTGGTGTGAGAACTCAAAACAGTTATTTATCTTTAAAACAACAACAATAAGGTAAGTGAAAAATATCTGCAATGCTTTTGGAAAATGAAACTACCATAAGGCCTCCACGCACACACACAATGCAAATGCAGAATTGGAGGAGTTTCTCCTTATGATAGTCAAAGATGCTTACTACGCAAAAGCAAATCATTTTTGATATTATTATTAGTGCATAGTGATGAAAGCATTTCGAAATTAGAATATTAATCTTAGCCAGCATAGACATTTCGAACTATGCCTACTATAACTACCATCTAAACGGTGGTGACCACCATAAGTAAATGGCAGGTTATACAACTAAAACCGTATTGGGTTCGTATTGAGAGTTGGATTTCCAACAAATGGTCAGGCTAAGGAACTTCCTACTACCACATGGGATCGCCTCTGGCGGGACGTCCCGAGAACTTAACCAGCTCTCTGCCAACACAAGGCCGGTTACTTTTGTAACTAGGTAACTACTACACGAATATGCCACCCCCCGGTCCTTTGGGACCTTTATCCGAGGGCCCGCGATCACCAAGATACAACCACACAGAAAAATGAGATTGGAGCAACCACATAGGTTAAGCATCAGGGCTCCATACCTGACACCACCCTTTTCCAGAAGGAAATAACATACCCTAAAGGGCGCGACCCTCATAACCTTACGCATATTCCTATTTTGACCATTTCCGGGGTGTGTGGTCCGACGAAGTCTCGTCCACAAAGCTATGCTTTTTCACAAAGCCACGCTTTGATCACAAATGATCAATAAATAATCATCATACAACAACACTCAGCATGCCACATTACCAAATTGGGAGTATATCGCCGATAACCTTCAACTACAAAACCTCTGTGCCCGTACGTCTCAGAGAAGGGCGTTAAGCTAACAGAATAAATCCTCTGCATCAACAGAAATGTATTTGAAAGAAATCTGCTTTATATCTCAAAAATTAATGTCAGACATGTAACTATACAAGTCTGTTCCGGGTTTGAACAGAACCGAAGGCACTTCTAAAGAAGCCCTTGCAATCCGGATATTCACAATCCTGATCGAATTTCCCATCACAAAGGAAATCTCCATACCGTAGCTAACGGTGCAGAGACAATCGATAGGTCATCCTATCGTTTTCACAAATACCCGGTCTTCGTCATCGGTCTTCAATGCTATCCATTACGTCGCATCCCTATTCGGAATGGGTAGTCTGAATAACGAGCGCAATAATTTAATAATAAGTGTAACATTCAATTTCAACCAAACCACAACAAATAGCCGCTTAAGGGTCAATATTGATAGTCGGTTATTTAACTATCAATCAATATTCACAACGTCACCCGATTTCAAATAATTTCCCAAATTATTTATTTTCAAAAATATCTTTACAAGATATAATTTCCACACTTCAACCATTTGAAAACAGATTTCAAATCACTTTTCACCTTTACAACTTTCATTTCAAAATGGTTCATTTAAACCAATCAAATAAATCCTTACCGATTTATTAAATTTGCGTTCCAAATCCGTAAATTTATTCCACACTTTTAAAAATAAATCAATGTTTATTTTTAAAACAAATTTCCCTTATAAATTTCCATTGTGAATTTACATTTACAAATATTCACTTTTTATATGATTTTTTTCAAATCGATTTCAATTATTCACTTTCAATTTATCTTAAAAAGATATAATCTCAAAACATTCACTTCATATTGGAAAACATTTCCATACTTATTTAATAATAAGCAATTCACCAATCTATTTATTTTCAATATTTGGAAAATATTTAATATACTTAAATCACAATTAAGTATATATTTTATTCTTTAACGAAAACATCCTCTTAAACTCATTTATTTGAGTCAAAACGAATGTTGCGTAAAACATCGTTACGAAAACCCAAAATCACTAGTATAGGGACTTGAAATTTAAGATAGATATATAAACCCCAATACTATACAAAACTTTTCCTTTCGGAAATCATTTACTATAACAACAGTGTCATAGTCCACCATTTCCTTCTATTTCTCGAAAACGTTTATTTCAAAAATGAATGTTGAAACCTATGGTTTCGATACTTGATACATTTTAAAACATTTTTAAATTGTTTTAAATTCTATTTAAAATATCACTTTCCCAAAACATTTCTTTAATATATTATTGACCGTCCAAAATCATGAATATACTTCGTTAACCAAATTCAATTTCTACATATCTTATTTAAAGGATTATCCACTGTCCCAAAATCGTGGATATATCTCCTTTAATAAGCTATAATAATTAAACTTATTAAAATAAGTCGATTTCGGATTTATAAAACAACGTTTATAAATTCCATTAATACTTTATAACAACTTCAACTTATAAATCACTTTATTAACAAATTCTACCCATATTCCATTTACACGCCAAAATCCAGTTTATAAGTTAATTACTTATAGATCTTTTATTTTACAAAAATCTATTCATTTTATAACTTCACAATTTATAAATCTATAGATTTCATTCACTTATGAAATCCATTTATACTTCATTTTAATACTTATAAAAACTCGTTTTATAATTCTAATATTTTAATTAATAAATATCAATTTTATAAATCTTTTATATAAATCATTTATAATAATTCAAAAATCCTAATTTAAACTGTTTTATAAATTAATCAATTACTTATTTCAAAAATCACATTTCGGTTATATTTCATAAAAATCATAATTTTTATAACATAAAAATTTCAATGTTTATTTATTTAAAATGAATCAATTCCAAAATTAAATTTTATTATGAATTCTCAACTTAAATTTTCAAAAATCAAATTTTAATACTGACATTTGTAAGTTCGGATGCAGCCATCAAAAATCACATCCAACTACCTAAAACGAGGAAGCGATGTATGTTTGTATTTGCGGTACCTTGCTACAGCTGTATCCCACCACTCGTCGGATCCACCGACCGTGTCCTGTTCTTTGTTCCAATGGCCACAGGAATCTGTAGCAGCTTGTTTCATGGGCTCCACTCAAGTTTTAGATTATTGAACTCGTTTTTCATTTTCCCAGCGTTGTAATCCAGACCAGTTCTTACGTCGAACAGGACTGTTATATCTTCATACTACTATGCAACACGGTGGGCACATGTATCAATGTTTTTGAAACAAACATCGATGAACGCGTATGAACTATCCGCATTCTAGTCGATAATGGTTCTGCTAGAAGAAGAAGTGACATTCTGAAAAGGTAATTCAAAATATAATTCAGAAAACTCTGAAAAAATATATATGGTAGATAATAATACGAAAAACGCAAATATAAAAAAATTTACCTGAAAAAATCGACGATGAATATTGTAGAAATTGTTGAATTTTTTGTCGGTGATTTGATTGAGAAATGGATTGGTATATATAGTGAGTGAAGAGGTATGTAGCGGTTGGGAACGAACCGTTCTCGTCACACGTCGTCCGACCCGTCGGACGCGTTAAACGTGAATGGTTCGTTTGAACTGGGCAGCAGCGTGGGCCTACGCTTGACGCGTCTGACGCATCAGACACAGATGCTAATGATGACTGCCTATTTTGCGGAAAGAACGGTACCTAATAGATCTGAATGATGATAAAGGAGTCCTTAGGAGTACTTGAGATATGAACTAGTGAATTAAAGTAGCAAGAAACTCAAAAAACTAGCGAGATCCAAATTTGGAATTGGAGAAATAAGCAGAGATGATAGGAAGCGAAATCAATGAATATTTTCTAAAGAGATGTGGGAGTGATGTTCGGGAAAAAAGGGAAAATGAGTTTTTTGATAAAAATGTACAAAGAGAGGCAACAAATAATATTCTCATCACTCAAGATTAAAAAAATTACCTACCAATTGAACATTTTACTCTGATTTCAATACAACGCTAAGAAGAAAAGCAGCGGGAAGCCGGATTTGTTGTAGTGTAAAAAAATCCTCATAGTTACACTCGATAGACATTCGTAAGCATTGTGCTCATTTAAATTTGGTTCATTTCATTTCATCCCACATAATGAGATTTATCTATGGATTGTATCCAAATTCATTTTATCACCAACAATTTCAAGAAAAATTCCTTCACTACTAGTTGGATTACTTGAAACAACAACTGTTTTTCGATGTAATAGACTAGGTATTCGTAAACATTTTATGAATTGCATTACATAAAACTGACTTGGTTTTAGTATACGAAATTATGTTCAAAACATAACTCGATCATTCAAAGACGTTCATTCCCAAACTCTTTTGGGGCGATTCATATATGAACCCTCACATATAATTATTATAGTCTTTTGACTTGCATGACTTGTCAAATTCTTGGTCTAGGATATGCTGGGATCTCATGTAAACCCTTATCTTGTATGATTTGATAACCTATTCTTTAAATGAAATTAATTTTAACTTTTTGTACTACTCTTAATCACACAATCTTATGGAAGAAGTTAACTCAACTTCACCCACCGTTAATTGTACTTTTTCCAACAAAGTACGATTACTGCTTATTGATACATCATCATGTATCTTTACAAAATAGTCATTTTGAGATTGACTCAATATTCACTTTTTTTAGGTATGTTTGGAACTCATCCCAATATACTCACTTAATTATTTGATTAAATTGAATCACTTCTATTGCATGCAATTTCATTTACTTCTGTTTTATAATATGTGAACCTATCATAGATATGCTGCTACACATGTACCAAAAACACATGATCATGTTTGTGATAATTCATCAGTGAATTCAATAAAGTATATGGAACCATTTTAGTATTATTGGACTTATGACTACGTATATCTAAACGCATCAATTGGAAGAGTTCAGCAACCCTTATGTTGCTCTCATTGAATGGGTGTTGTGTCCTTAATCGTTTGAAATATATTTCAATAGTCCATATGATTCACAATCATAAATTTAACAATCATTTCTTAGAACTTTGGCTTAGTCTATAATTCCAAAATGATTGTAAATAATTTTAGATACTTATGTTATTTCCAATGTATCACTTCGTTACGAAAATAAATACCACTATTATAGTTTTATTTCATAACGAATACTTGTAATATTCATATTGAAACTACACTATGTCTATTTTTCAGTCCGCGTTGGAAAATAGTTATTATTTCATAAATAATGTTTGGCATGTTTTACAAAAAAAAAATCGTGACTTGGTGCGACCAATAAGTATTATATTTCATGCTCTCACTATTTCCGCCATTACTTAATAGCATAAGAAATATGAAGCTCCATCAACCACTTACATAGGCTTTTTATTCTATTTACTCTAACAAGTTTACAATCGAGAGTTTTTAGATCAAATATCTTAAACTCAAAAGAATTAATCCATCGTAGAAATCAATTTTCTATATGAAAATAAATTTGTAATAGAAATCATAATTTTCATTCCAATTTTAAGTATCAATTATTATAATTCTCATTTTCAATGTTTCTTTATGAGCAGAAGTGACCATTCACTCTATTCATCCTAACTGTGCCTTAAGCTACATCTATCCTCTTACATTCATTTTCATTTATAAATAGTCGAACTATTCAAAAGAATATATAAAAGACCATAACAAACTCTTTACAAATGTGCATTTTGTCATAAATAACATATAAGGATATCAAATATGTTACACTTTATGTAGATAGATCAAACTGAACTTTAAATGATTGAATTTTTAGATCTATCTCATAGCCCTTTTCAGTGTAATGATACATTTAACACAACAAAACATTTATTGTAATCAAGAAAATTGAATACTCGATCTCACTCTACGGTTTACTTGCTTATCTCAAATGAACCGATTCCATCGAGGTTTCGTACATTACGAATTGTGACCGTTCACCATATAACATTTATATATGATCAAATACAGACAAGAGATCCATATTTAGGAATTCCTTTTAGAGTTCTAATCTTAAAAAGGACAATGTACAGTCATGGATAAATAAACACGTAAGTGACCAATTATGTATGTATTTAGTAATTGTAAAATTAGGTGCTTGCATGCAACTTTAAATAACAACATGTAAAATACATACTGGTTAGTATGTTTTGTATTTCTATTTGTCAATTTTTAGTTCAGTTCATCTATATGTTTTAATTGATAAACACTTTATCAATTATATTAATTGCACCAATTCATCAATGTAGATTATTATAGCTTCATACAACAAATGTTCTCACAATATTAGAAAGGTTAAATATTGTCATTTCATTTTCTAATCAGGCCCCCACTAGATTTTTTATGTTTCTTAAAACCCTAAGACAAAACATAGAATTCTTTTGACTTCTCTAGTCGGTGTTATGACTCATATGTCTTGGGAATCTGACCTTGAGGAAAGCTTAATAAATCATAGGTCTACATATGATGGATAAATCCTTATTCTTATATTTTAGACAACTCATAATTCATGGTTTCTTGTCATAATCTCATATTTACCATGAGGAAAGCTTAACAAATAAAGAAAAATTATTCGCTCGTACCTACCATTTCGCGAACGACATAAGTATAGTGCACGTACCATAAGGTAAATTTACCCACCATTCCACCAATGTCCTAATCTCATATTTACCCACCATTAAGCTTAACAAATATGTGTAGCCATCTTACCTCACCTATTCAATATATTAATAGTACTACACATAACATCCCAAGCTTAAGAAAACATCAACATCAAAGGGGCATGCAAGTAATCTATTAATATATAAATGGTAGAGGAAAAATTTATATTAAAGTTTCATAATCTTTAATATTTTTTATTGAGTGGTATCGACTTATGGGATAATATATTTCTTACGAAATATCGTCGTGATTTATGTATTGGACATATTGGAAATTATGGTATACGTAATATACGTATGTATTTATCCCTAAAGTCTCATTTTGGTTTTTTATTGTTTGCCTTCCATTTATACATTCATATTATATAAATTAAAATATTATGTAAATTTAACAATTTAATTAACTTATATAGTACTCTTATGTATATTATATTAACTAAATCATATTTAATTTATTCAACTAATTAACACTTTAATAATTTTATGCTATTTAATTAAAAAAATTAATTAAATATGTATATCATAAAATTTATGGTTGTACACATATTTTTTATATATTTGTTTGTTTGTTTGTTTGTTAATTAAAATATTAAATAAAATAATTAAATTAAATATTAGTTTTAAAACTTTCTTATGTATATGCATATATATTTACATCATCTTAAATATACAGAGTTTCAAAAATATATTTTGAAATTTTTGACATATGTTTATTATATTCTTGAAACAGTTTTGAAACCTATATTATAACGTTTATAATATACAGAGTTTCAAAACAATTTTTAAGTTGCTTTATAACATTTATAATTTATTTCTTATTTTAAATTTAACTTTTAAATTATAAATTTCATTTCTAATTTCCAAAACAATTTTGAAAATCAATCCAATGCCTACTTCAAATTGTGTCTTTTCTATCTGGTCCAACATTTAAGCCCACTTCACTTTTTGAGCTAGGCTGGTAGTTAAGGAGGACAGGATACTTGATTACCCAAACCCAAGTCTAAAAACTAATCTTTCAAAACGCTTTACTATATTGGTAAGCTTAATTGGTTAGGCCTAATATGACTATTTTAGACAGCATAAACTATTTGGCTTCTATGCCATTGAAGGATATAGGTCGGTCATAAGTGGGTGAAATAGGTGGATTTAAGAAAAAAAATTTCTGAATTTATTGGGCTTATGAAGTCTAAAGGAAATATTATGTCTAATCTGATATTGTTTTAATAAAATTATATTTTATTAATTGTCTTAATTTTATTAATTTAATTCTAAATTACTAAGAGCAAGATATGAAAAAGTTTGAATGAATATATCAAATATATTCATACTTTAATTGTTTGTTAGAATTGCTAAACATAAAGAAGAATGATTGTGATTATTGGTGACAATATATAGGAATAAACAAGAATGATATAAATGCCATTACATAAGGATCTAATAGGGAATGAGATGAAACGTGGCATCGTTGATTGATTCCACCTTATCTCTTTAGTAAATTTAATTGATACAACATTTAATTAACATGTAAGAGGTATTATGACATAATAACATAAACAACGAATAACAATTAATATGCATATATTATTACCTCAGTTTTAAATTGTTTGACAATAAAAAAATGAATGAATCATGCTTTAGCAATTTGAAATACATATATTAAATGTTTAAATGTACACACACACACATATAATATTTGTATATAAAGGTTAAACTAAACTTTCTAATTAAGTTAAAACAAACTTTTATACCACATTAAAATTTGTTGATGCATTTGTAAGCTTAAATGTATTTGAATTGGTTGACAGAATTGGTTGACAAAATATACATATATACAGGTAGTTTTAAAGTTTTAACCTGTTGAAATTTAGTTTTTCTTTCTTTTTAACAAAACAAAAGTGGAACATAACAAATTAAACAATATATTAACAATTTGTTAAAATACTTAAATAAGGACATTTGAGACAATAAATCGGGTAACAAATTTAGAATATTATTGTAATCAGTTTTAAAGTGTAGATTCATTCATTATCAAACAATGTTTTAATCGTATGTTAATTTCTGTTACAATTTATCATATTAAGAACAAACTAATTTATTTAACAAAGTATACCAATTGCGTGATTATTTTCAATTCAAGGTTAAGCGACAACATATGTATACAATATTTCTATTTCAATACAAATGAATATAAATGTACATGTAAACTTTCAGATCCAAAAAATTATATTTGATTTGAGAGTTAAAATATAGATCTATAGTTGAAAACATTGTTTTATTCATATACAGATTTTGATATATTAAATTAAAAATCAAAGCAATTCATTCTACAAATGATTCAAATTACACAAACAATTTCAAATTAAATGAGGAAATAGTATATACATACAAACTGTGATAATCATATTATATTTAGTAAAACATTTAAAATAGAAGATACCTCTCAGGTCTAGCCAAAAGTCATATCTTGATTAATGCTTTCTCCTCGGATCGCCAAGATCCACATCCAATCCTCGCAAAGATGGATGGACAACCTTTTTATATTTTAATTTGATGTTGATTTTAATTTATTATTGGTTTTTATTTTGTTTAAAAATAGATGATGGCATCCATTAATTTGGAAAGGAAGGATTTTCTGTAAAAAGAAAGTGAAATGAGAAAAATTATTTTTAATGGGGTTAAAAGAACTTTTCTCATTCTTCTTACTTAACTTCCTTAATTACTTCAGTCAATCAATCCCTTCTTTTTCTACATGTATTGGCTTGTCCTACCATCCATCCATAGCAGGAAAAGTTTTCAACAAATAAAAAACCTCTATGTAATTATTTATTAAACCCCGTTTAAAAGGTGTACCATATCGAATATCGATATTTGAAAATTTAACTTCTATACATGCATTTAAATAATTACTAGCAACATTCAAAACATCAAATAAATAAATTATAATATAATGACCCATATTTTTAGCTATTTAAACTATTAAATTTAGTGTAATTGATGAATAAAATGGTTAAAAATAAAAATTTAATGATTTTGAATGTAAGTATTGGATATAATCTTGAATAAAATTTTGAAATAAACTAATTTCAAAGATTTGATGATAACGAGTATTGAAATGAAATTATATATATTAACTAGGTTTATAATCAAAAATTGAAGTTGGATAATAATTGTGAATTATTTAGATAGAAATAAAATGATGTTGATAACTAAAAATTCATTTAGAACACAATTATTTATTATATTGATTTATAGGATAATTAAATTGTTCAAATTCAGTATTGGAAATTTATTTGAATAATCGAATTTTGAATTTAATATGATTGTAAATGACATTGAAATTTGATGTAAATTTTATTTAAACAACAATGAAGATTGTTAACAGTTAAAATTGAATTTAAAAGTGTTAGAAATTGAAAATTTTATAGTATAATCGAGACATTAAAAATAGCAATTTGGGACACAACCTTGGATTTCGATGAAACTAGTTACATTGGATCCGTAATAGTGTATTATTATCGGATTTCAAATTTCCTAACGTTTGGAATTATAAATGCATTGAAATTGATATCGAAAATTCAATATAATAACTGAATTCAAAAGGCTATCTTCTCCTTGCGATCGAATTAGGACACGAAACCTTTTCTATTTTATTCTAAATAGGGGTATAACATTATAAACGCTTAGCGGCATGCCTCGATAGGGGTTTAAGATTTAAGTTACATAAATTGAGATATTTTGGAATTTAATTAAAATATTATCAAGTCAACCCTTCACTTCAACTTCTTTTCTTCCTTTCACTCCGTCATTGTTCCCTTCAAAATCATGTACCTCTTCTCTTTACTCAAACATGCAACTGTACAGAAGGAACGAAAAAAAATGGTTGCAAAGGAAACTTCAAAAATTCTTTTCTCATAAAATAATCAACTAAAAAAATCTCAAACTTGTTTCTAAAATCCCTATTTTTGCATTCTCTTTGATCTGGTGTGTCATTTGCAAGGTGCGGTGGTAGTTGGAGTTCTCGACAATAAGAGTCAAGTGGTCGTACGAGCTAGGGGTTGCTATTTCTCGAGATTCGATCGACGATGTGGAGATTCGAGCTTGGAATTGAGTCGGCAAAGTGGGGAGCACCTCCGGGCAAAGTTTGGCGAAGCTCGGTCGTGGTGTAGGCCATGCGACATTTGTACATACACGAGAAGCAAGGGTTGGTCGTGTCTCTCTAGTGGGCTTCGGCCTTGGATTTTTTAGGATGGTCAGGTCGAGCACGCAGAGAGAAATCGTTTGGCGAAGACGGTTCGAGAAACGGAGCGGCGTAGCTCTGTGTCGCTAGGATTTGTGCACGCGCGACCATGGATTCTCTGAGTCGTGTACAGGCATAGCTTTGGAGAAGAAGCATTTTAATCGGGCTGAGCTTCTTTTGGGCATGAAATTTATTAATTGTAAAATTAAATTGTCGACAACTTATAAAATTAATAACTCTCACATACAAGGTCCGTTTTGGACGAGACTTTTTTCGTTGCGATCATAATGACGAGGGATTTGAAATGAAAATAGTTTGAATGGATTTGGAGACAGTCGAAATTTGGGCTAAAATCAGGCGTCGTTTTGTTTTTTGGAACTGGAACGTCTCGGCAACAACAGAAAATAAATGTGAGTGTTTTATAACGCTCACAAGTACTAGAATATTTTTATATTAGTTAAATTTGAAATTATGAAGTGATACCGATTTATTGGTCGTTGTTTGATAAATTTGAACTGTCATTAAATTAACCGCTTAGAATTAAATTGACGATAAAATTTGAAATAGGAATTTAATTGCCGCCTGATTTTAATAACTATGAAATTGTTGTGAATTATATTGGTTGTTTGGATGATTGATTGTGATGGATGCTATTGGTTGATATTTTGAATGATTTGGATGTTTATTTATTCTGATATATCATATTATCACTTTGTATGTTATTACAACATATAAAACTGTAAATTGAATTATTTCGAATAAATTAAGAAACAGATTGAAATGATATATACCTACGACACTGTGATTTAGATTGAAACGACATATATCCATCCTTGAAATTAAATTGAAATAACTGATCACTTAACCATAGGATATAAAATTATATACAAGCACCATATTGGTTAAATTAAATAATTTTAAAGGTCTTGGTTTTGAAATTATTTAATGATTTTTAATTTAAAGAAATGAAAGTCGAATTTATGGAATTTGAATTAATCACGAATTCGAGTTTGAAATGTTGAAATCAATTTGGTTAAAGGAAATTGTTTAACTGATCGAAGTTGAGATTGAGATTTTGAAGTTATAATCGAAATAAGATTGGAAATTTGAAAATTAGGTTGTTTTAAAAGATTTTTTATTTGAACTTTGAATATTGCTAAGTAAAAGTGATATAAAAACGATATTTCGAAATTGAGCTCGAAATTGAATTATATTTGAAAATTTGATTTTAAATTGAATCGACTGAATGTAAATTGGAATTGATTTGAATTGGGAAGTGGAACTGAATCGAAATTAATTGGAATTTAAATTGAAATTGAAGTATTGGGAACCGAAGTTGAAATTGATTTGAATTAAAATTTATATTGAATCGATTGAATGTAAATTGGAATTGATTTGAATTAGGAAGTTGGAATTGAATCGGTTTGACTTTAAAACTATTTTCAAATAAATTATTTAATATAAAACTATTTAAAAGCAATCTTCTTAAATATATAATAATTTGGTTTTTCAAATTATTTTGCTAAAAAAGCCATCGGTTGTCTTTTGAAGACATTGGAATTGATTTGAATTGGGAAGTTGGAATTGAATTGATTTTGAAAATAAAAGAGAAGTCGTTAAAGTCTTTTGAAGACGTTGGAAATAAAATGAAGTTCGTAAAAGCGAGAAGTGAATGTCAAAATGGAAGGGAAAAAATGAAAAAGGTTTTATATAAATTGAAATTAGAAAATTACTAAACTAACCTTCGGTACAGTACCCTCCACTCTTTTAATGATATCTCATCACCATCTACCCTCCTTACCATGTTGCACATGCAACATACATGGCCCTTGTCACCATCATACAAAAGCTCTACCTTGTACTTATGATGTTGAATGAAAATGACATTTCATTCTTTTATATTTTATTTAAATTTTAGTTTCGAAAGTGTCACATCTCTTACTTTTTACTTAAGTAAACATATCTTTTACCTTATTATATTACTAACCACACTTATGTATTTAATATAGGTGTGTGTATATGTTAAAAACGTGCACAATGTTCCCGACAATATTTAAACACTAAAAATTCGAAATACGATTTTCGGTCACATTTTCTATTTTCCTTTGAACTAATTATTTTTGTAACCACGTTTTGAAAATCATTTCACCATCACTAGTTATTATTTGATAGAGGTATTTTTGAGTAATAAAATCCATTTATTAATTATTTAAAAATATATTAAATATCCATATTTAAAGTAATTAAATTCCAAGTCCTTATAGAAAGATATGGTTAAATTCGGATATATTAATTAAGGAGTAAAGAATATTCGTTGCTTTAGCATTAAGTGAAATATTATTATTATCTACAATAACAACCCGCATATTTATTGATTTAATATTTAAATATTTTAATTAAATATTTTTATCGTTAGTCGGATTTTAGTCCGAAAAGCTACTTTTTGCAAACGGTCAAACTAGGACTCGAGACCACTTCCAATGAGTTCAAAATGACGTTTGCAATCTTTTTAAGTATAAACTTTGACATGTTTGGAGTTGATGGAATTTCACTACTTTTTCGCTTTGGACTTTGGTTTGGACTTGGCCTATTAGACCCAAACTCCACTCCCTCTTCTCTTTATTTTCCTTCATAAAATTCCTAACACTAAAGCTTCATCAAAAATGGTGAGTGGAATGGGAAATTAAAATTCCAAGCTCAAGTTCTCTTGCAAAACCAACATCCAACTCCAAATCTTGAGAGGAGCCATTGATTCAAGCATCTTGTGTTGAGATTGAAGTGGGATTGCTTCTTCCTTTGATTTCAAGCTTCATTTTCATTGGTTTTTGTGCAAAGATGAGATTTTTATCTTACATCTTAGTCTATAACTATATTTGATTGTTGGGTATAAATTCCTAACACTTCTACATATGTATTTGTCATTGGTTTGGATTGAATTGGTGAAAAACTCAATTTTTATATGTTTTAGCATTTTCTGGCTTTAGCTCGTTTGCTATTGAAAAGTCGCACAGAGTATAGGTCGTTTCCGGCCTTAATTCGTTCGGTAGTGTTAGGTCGTTCGGCATTGCACTAGGTCGTTAGCCCTAGGTCGCTCGGCCTTATCATTAGGTCGCGTATCCCACTAGGTCGTGTGCCATGTTTGGTCGAGCCATGCAAATGTTAGGTCGCGTACCCCCTTAGGTCGCGTACCACTTGGGTCGCACCATCTTGGCCATATGCTTACCTTATTAGGTCGCTCGACCCTGTTTTCATATTAGGTCGCACGGTATTCCTAGGTTGCTCACTCGGTTAGGTCGCACGAGCACATCCTCTAGGTCGCGCACCCTGCTAGGTCGCTCGGCCATCACTTTCTTTAGGTCGTTGCACTTCAGCTCGGCCATGCAACCTTCCTAGGTCGCTCACCACTTTAGGTCGCAACGTCTCGGCCTACTTTCACTCCTTAGGTCGTTCGACCTATTTTACTTTAAGTCGCTACCTCTTTAGGCCATTGCACTTCAGCTCGGCCATGATTAGGTTGCGTGGGTATTTCTGCTTTGATGGTTTTGGAACTGATTTCCTTGGATTTTATTCACGTCTTCGAATTTGAATTTTTGTGGACTGATTTGTTTCTACAATAAATTTTGTGACTTGTCACTTTAAAAATATAAAGGTTTCAATACTAGTAGTAAATATCAAAACTCTTTAATCAAAATGATTTTCAACACTATTTTATTACAAAGCTCTTTTCCTACATCGTTTTCCAATCTATTAGTATATACAAGCCTTTACCTCACTCGGATGAGAAATCTAATTAAACGGCTTAGTAAAACAAGTGGTATGAAACGCTTGCGTTTACTTCGTCGGTTAATTCTTGGACTTGTTCGATTGAACCTCTTGTGAAAATTTCTAGTGAAGATCTATAGTTTGTTCGTAAATATTTAAGTTAAGCAAGTGGTTATGGGACATGAAGCTAAACTCATATATTTACTAGCTTAGTGTAATCGACACTTCTTTATGATCAATGGTGATCATTTTTGTGATATAGACTAGCAATTGTGCGATGTCTCTTTGTCTATGAGGGAGACTAAACCCCGTTTGTGTGATGTTTCGACTCACATATGTGGTATAGCGCCCTACGGTCTTCGGCCATTCTTGTGGAGCTTCAGCTCAAAATTAATGGTTAAATACCATGAGATAGCGTCTCGTTTTGTGATACACGTGTTGGTGAGTTTTCATACTCCCGTTTTATGATAGGCCTCCCCCTTCTTGTGATTTCTGGATTGCTTGAGATGATTTCTAGAATTTGTGCTTTACCAATTTTCGTGATTTTCATTGATAAGTTTTATCAATTTTTGTGTATTGGTGAATTTGTGTGTCATTAGCCTTTTTGTGAATTGGAATTTGGGGTATGACATCCCTTTTTGATCTTTGAAAAGATTCTTGTGATATTGATTAATCTCTTTTTGATTATCATTTACATACTTATAGTAGTATGCCATTATGGTTATTATACATTTATTCCATATCTCTTATTCTATATTATGTCATCTGATATTTACAGCTAGACTGATCCGTTTATTATTTTCTTATGAAATAATAATCGGGTCAGACCGAGATGTTACAGGTGCTTCTGCTTGACTTCTCTTCAGGGATCTGTTACTCTGACTTTTGGCTAACTACTTAGATTAGTAGTTTTTGTTGTATACATTTGAGATCTCGACTCATAGATGTATTCTTTTGTATAGCACATGTTGCTATTCTTTTGTGTTATTGTGGATCTTTCAGACCACTACTCTGATGTACACTTTCATGTGTTATATATTCATATCTTTTTCCGCCTTTGTGATATGGATGTCTGTGACTGATTTGTGTTATGTTTATTTCTATATTTACTTTCAAAGATTATATATAGCCACTGTGTAGTAGCTTTGAGTTTGTATCGGTATGTCGGATTTCCTCCTTAAATGAAATGCATGCTATACTATCTGACATATCGGTGCTCGCACAAAGAAATTACATGGAGGGTCGCTCCTCCACAGTCTTATTCTCCGTACTAGTTGACAGCATTACTCTGTAGTGTTCTTAGCAAACGTGGGTATAGAGGTGGGGCGTCACGGCTACCATATCACATCCATTTCAATAACATCCCAAATTTTAGATTTTAAATAAAATTCCATTTTAGATTTCCAATTTATAAAATCTATTCCGTTAAAAATATATGGACTTATAATGGACAAACTCTTGCTAAAACTACAACTAGAGTGAGATATGCTATCAAAATTTTCCTAACAAACTATTTTGATACCACTTGTTAGGATCTTGACATATACCATAGAAGGAGGATGAATATGATATTTAAAATATATCATAAACAAACAGATAAATAACGTAGAAACGGAAATGTAAAAAGTAAATGGCACATATATATGCCTAACTACGGACACTAACTCGTTATTGCCTTTTCAAAATGTTATTAGAATTATATATTCGAATGCCTAAAACATCAGTAAACTCGCACTTCCTGCTAAATTGAAGAATTTAATTCTATGCTTAATAATCCTGTTTTGATTTTATCATCAGGTCAAGAATCCCTGAACTACAAAACGTAACTCAACCTAAAACGTCTAGAGTTCAAATTGACAAAAAGAAAAATACAGAAGATAACAATAAACTACATAATACACAAGTATAATAGAATGCCAAATCTAAAGTTCAATAAACTAAGCATGGAATATTTTCTCTTTTCAAAAAACTTTGACAAGCCTCTAAAAGTATCCGTTTTTTCTTTTTAATTTTCTTGTTTATTTAAAGTATGTTACTAAGAACATCCAGCTCCTTTCCTAATAACGTAGAAAAAAAAATGCAATAAAATTTCTATGCTTTCGAATACAAAATCATTTCACACGGCAATCAACCACCATGTAAAGTTGTTTTCCACGACGAACAACCGCCGAACAACTCTGTTTTTTACGGTAATCAATATCCAACTACTGTTCTTCGATTGTTGATCATCGTGGAAAATGATGTTTATCGACTATTGTTCGTCGTGCAAAAAAACATAAAAAATAATGTCTTTGGTAACGCTTAAAAATTCTAGTGTTAGAACGATCACGGTTTATAGCTTGGCTCACATCCCTGCTAAGTTTCAAAATAGAAAAATCATCCTCCCCAATACATTTCCAGTCCCTGTTTTCAAATCCGCGTGCGTAAAAAGGCCCAAATACCCTTTATGTTATTTCAAACGTGTATAACTTTCTGTAGAAACATCGGATCAGCATACCGTTTTCACCAAAAAATCAAAAAAATTATCATCTTTAAAATGAGAACATTGTTGATACTAAAATACCATATTTGCAGTAAAGCTGCAATTATTCCATATATTTGCAGAGAATTCTGCAATTTTTGTACATCATCGGTTTTTCTTCAAATTTCAGCATTTATGCCATATATTTGCAAACTTTTATGCAATTATATGGCATAATTGCAGACTTTTATGCAATTATTTCATATAAGTGCATGCTTTTATGCAATTATGTCAAATAATTGCAGAAAACTCTACAATTATTCCAAGTAAACAAAGAATTGTCTATAATCATATTGTATAATTGTAGACATTTCTGCAATCATACCGTATAATTGCAGACATTTCTGCAATTATTTCATATAATTGCTGGATGTCTGTAAATATACCATAATTGCAGACATTTCTGCAATTATTGCATATAATTGCAGAAATTTCTGCAATGATTGCATATCATTGCTGAATGTCTACAACTATACCACATAATTGCAGACATTTCTCCAACTATTGCGTATAATTGCAGATTTTTCTACAATTATTGCGTATAGTTGCAGAATTGTCTGCAATTATTGCGTATAATTGCAGAATTGTTTGGAATCATACCATATATTGTTTTTATGAACGCATAATGCCACTCGTTACAAAGCTAATAAAATTTGTGATTTAATGGTGAAAACAGTTTGTTAATCCGTCGTTCCTATAAAAAGTTATTGCGTTTTAAAGATTTATAATTAAATGAGGTACAAAATTTAATTATGTACGTGAGAATAACATGCACGTACGAAGAATGCACTGGAATAAAGGGGTATTTTAGGAAAGAAACTTGGAGTATTTGAAAATAAGAATGTAATTTATATCTTTTTTTAGGATGTTTGGTGTATTAAGTTTGATTCTAGGGATGTGTCCCTTGGTTTTCACTTAAGATTTTCTGGTATTTTTTACAAGAAAAAAAAAGGTGCCCTTCTTTCCAAAACAGCTGGCTCGTCAAATTCTAGTTCGTCGAACTCTGGAATACTGTCGGTGTTTGTTTTCGGTCGCATTTCCTAAAATGGACTTCCGTGCTCTCCTGAGTCCATGGTTGGTTTCCTTCAAGCTTAGATATGGAAAACCCGTCGTTTGTAGTAAAAATGAAGACAGTGTTTGGTTTAAAAATGAAATTTGTGTTTTTCATTTTTAATATGTATATCAAATATGAAAAGAATGAAGAGACGAAGAAGATGAAAGAAAGACGGATGGAAGGACAATGGGGATAAATGGACCGGAAAATAAAAAATGTTGTTAAATACGTTTTCTAAATTGATACTTTTCGACAATATCCATGCATCATGTGCATTTTTGTTCCTACAATACTCAAAACTACAAACCAAACCCTAATGAAGTTTCTGTTGCTGGCATCAAGAACAGCTGCCACCGTGAAGCGTTGAAGCTGTCGACAATTTTAGATAACCGTTGCTGTCCTCCATCTATGCTGAACAGCCGCTCGTAGATTTCCTTGCCAAAACTCGGTTCTAGAGCTGGAGTTGGGTTGCAGTTCCTTAATACATTGCTCGGACTGGATGGTTGAGTTCTGACTGGAAACCGCCGATGAAACTCATTGTTTATTTGAGGAAACGCCTAGATCCGGTAAAGGAAGTGCTGTCATCGATTCTGAAAGCTGTCGATAATGTTAGGAGCTTGTGTCGTTGGATCCAAAAATGCCTCAAGTGGCGGTGCTGCTGAATTCTATGTTGTGCCTTCTGTCTGCCGTGTTTGTTTGGGACTGATGATGCTTCGTTATCAGTTGAGAGCTAACACCTTTGATTTAAAACTTTCCATTGATGTTTGATGTAGCTAGTTGTTTGGTATGGTGGTAGTTAGATGGTTAGGTACTTGAGTGTTGGTGATGATGATATTGTAAAGTTTGGCTCTATTGATGTTTAACGCTGGATTTCAGATCTGAAATGCACACAAAAGGAGATGATGCTTGCTCTTCAACCACGCATGAAATTTATGTGCGATAGGATTTAGGAAGAAAAAACATTTTTGTGATGATCTGAAATTGCAGTCTCTTGGTTTTCCTTTATGATCGAGTGAAATTAATATTGCAGATTTTGTTGATTTGATATATGATAGAGAGCGTTGCACGCGATGGGTTTGTTTATATAACGTGACAAATAATCGACCGGTCCCAATTTGCAAGGTCCGCCCTTTGGAAGGCACCCCTCCATTTCTTAATTTTTACTAAATAAAAAAAGGAGATAGAATGATGTAGATTTGATTGATCCATGGTATCATAGAAAATGAGACTAGGGGATTTGAACCTATAGCCGAGGAATAATGTGAGTGAAAACTTCTGTAGATTTGATTTTGCATCAAGTATCATTAAAAGATTTTTGATTGTTATTTTCACCTTCTTGAGTCGCTATTAGATATTTTCTCAACTTTTCCAAATTATTTTCTACATTTTCTCCTGTTAAATTTAAATTGAAACGTGTATATTTTTTTTTACACGCATATATGGGACCAACATTTGTTATTGAAGTTTGTGTACCTCGTAAAATACAACACTAAACAAACACATCAAATAGAACATATTTTTGTTAACATCGAATAGAAATTAATTGCAGTATCATACAATTTTCCTCTTTTGATGATGGTGAATGTATGTGTTATCCCGCCTTTTTAGCAAGGCTGTGATATCAAAAAATCAACCGAAACAACCAAAGACAGTTCGCCTTAAAGATTGGCTATACACCGTGTCGACACTTCTTTCTCACAGCTTAGTGACTTAACAGTCCAAACAGATCAACGGCTCAACGACATAGCAACCTACATGTCCAGCAATCTAACAACTTAACATCTCCTTTTCACGACCTACTAGCTAACTGATCTAAAGAACCAAGCAACTCAGTTGCTCAACGACCTAAAAGTCCTAGCGACTTAACGAGTTACAACCGAGCATCTTCCACTAGCAAGAGCTGAATTCACATGGCCTCTTTCATTAGGTCGCTAGCGACCTAAGCTGCATACTGCATCTTCCAACTAAGTCGCTCACGACCTAAGCTAGCACAATTCCTATTCTGCTAGGTCGCCCACGACCTAAACAGACTAAGGAAACTTCCTTATGCCGCAACATCTGATGCCACTACTCCTTATGCCGTAATTCCTTAGGTCGCCACTCCCTCTTCTCCTACTCCTTAGGTCGCCCACGACCTATAACATGGCCGACCTAACCCAACTCTTAGGTGACCAACAACTTACGCTACCTGTGACGACTCGGATTTTTCCCGCTCGAAAATCGACATCCATACTTCATATCGTATTCGAATGCCGTAGATTCGACCGTTCAAATCCGATTCGCCGGAGCTTATAACAACATTAAGTAAATAACACAGCGGAATAAAAGAATAATACATTGATATACAGCTTTGATACAATATCTGATACAATAGATATCAATATACATCAGAGATATGATACAATAAAACAGCAGCGGAAAAGAAAACGATGGATAACATCTAGCAGCGGAACAATATAACTCTGAGATAGTCTTCAAAAGAGAACTCCGAGAACTGCAACTCCGTCTCCAAGAATCAATCCAGCAATAGCTCGAACTCCCAATAACGATACACAAAGATAAGCAAGTGCGGTGTGATCCAAAGACTGAACTAACTCCAGATAATCTACTAAACCTGACTATCTGAAAAACCCAACTCTAGACTGCTCGTGTAGAAAATAATGAGCACCCAGAGTTTCGGAAAGAAACAATAAACTCCGGATCAGTCGTGGGACTGGTGTGAGCAACAAAAACAGTTTATCTTTAAAAACATTCAACAAAAGATTTTCAAAGTCAATTCGCAATGCTTTTTAAAAAATGAGACTACCATAAGGCCTCCCGCACACACACACAATGCAAACGCAGAATCGGAGGAGATTTCTCCTTATGATAGTCAAAGATGCTTGATACGCATTAAAAAGAAACATTTGATATTATTACTAGTGCATAGTGTAGGAAAAATTTATTTCGAAAATAAAGATATAAATCTTAGCCAGCATAGACATTTCGAACTATGCCCACTATAGCTACCATCCAAACAGTGGTGACCACCATAAGTGAATGGCAGGTTCTACAACTAATACCGTACAAGTTTCGTATTGGGAATTGGATTTCCAACGAATGATCAGGCCAAGGAACTTCCCATTGCCACATGAGAATGCCTCTGGATGGACATCCCCGAGAACCAAACCGGATCTCTACCAACACAAGGCCGGGTTACCCCTAACTGAGTAACAACTGACCGAATATGCCATCCCCCGGTCCTTTGGGACCTTTCACCGAGCGCTCGTAATCAATTCACACAATCATAAAGTGTTTTCAACATGAGTAAGTATCTGGGCTCCATACCATGATACCACCCTTTTCCAGAAGGAAATGCACATATCCTAAAGGGCACTACCCCTCATAACCTTGCCGCATCTTTCCTGTTTTGACCATTCCGGGGTGTGAGGTTCGACGAAGTCACGTCCACAAAAACATACTTTATACAAAAGCCATGCTTTTGGTCAACAAATGATCATAGAAATGATGACAAAGATAGACGATCAAATAAATGATCCTATCACAAATAATCAACACAATGATCATTTCACAGCAACACTCAGTATGTCACATTACCACATTGGGAATATATCGCTGATAACCATCAACTATATAACCTCTGAGCTCGTACGTCTCGGAGAAGGGTGTTAAGCTAAGAGAATAAATTCTCCGCCACCAACAGAAATATATTTGAAAGAAATCGGCTTTATATCTCAATTTGTAATGTCAGACATACAATCATACAAGTCTGTTCCGGGATCGAACAGAACCGAAGGCACTTACAAAGAAGTCCTTGCAATCCGGATATTCACAATCCCGATCGGATTTCCCACCACTTAGGGAGTTTCTATACCGGCGCGACTCGGTGCAGAAACAATCGATAGGTCATCTTATCGCTTTCGCAAATACCCGGTCTTCATCACCGGTCTTCAAATGCTATCCATAACGACGTATCACATATTTTGAATGGGTTATACGACACAAAGGTCCTTTCCCGGCTAAACCGAATAGTGAGCGAAATAGTTCAAAAACATATGGATATTGGGATTCAATTAAGTCACAACTTAAAACCCAAAACTTTTCTTCAAATGGCTTAACAAATTACCATTTTCAATCTTTAAACAAAAAGATTCATTTTCACAACCTTTAACGGTTTAAACAATTTTCACATTTAAATCTTTTAAATAAATATTCATTCACAGATTTTCCAAATCAATTTTCATTTCAATTTGATTAACTCGTTAAATCTTTAAATCAAAGATTTAACTTATAGCCATCAAAACAATTTCATTTCAATTTGATTTAAACAAATCATCAATTTAAATATGTTAAAAATAAACAGATTTAATTCATAGCTTTCAAAAAAGAATTCATTCATAACTTGGAAAACCATTTTTCAACTCAATCTTGAAATTCCTTTAATCAAACTGGAATTTCATTTCTTATCCGAAAGCTTTTTATTCTTTTTAAACAAACAGTTTTCATTTTGAAAATTTGGTTCATCTATACGAGTTAAAGTTCTTTGGTTAAATCCAAATTCTCAAAATTATACTTTTAAAATGGTTTAACTCATAATGACTAGTATAATATCATTAATCCTTAGTTTCAAATTATAGAATTCAATTCCTACTTTTGAATTCAAATTTAAATCAAATTATTTAAATTCCAAACTTAATCAAGTAATTTAAAATAAATTTCCATCTTTGAAATTCCCTTTTTAATTGCTTTTAACTTTAAAACCCAATCCATTTCCAAAACATTTGAATTTAAAAATTCAAATTCAAAACTATTTTCAAAAATCTGCGACTTAATCGATTTCCTCGTGAAACCCATATTTGTGTGTGTATGGTGTGGTCTAGGGGTTTAACACAATAGTGCACAAACATCATTCAATCATCACAGATCAAATACAACAATATATTCGATAAACGATATAAATTATGACGCTTATCATTCATACACAGATTCGCATATATATATATATCACATATAATAAACTATACCACAGATCACAACACAAATCAGGATAATCATAAAGCATCATATATCAGGGATATCAAAAAGTTTAACATCCAATATAATCCAAGAATTCATAGGTAGGATTAATTCAATTATCTGATAAATTTAAATCAGATCAAATTTCTATGAATAATTCTTTTCACATTTGTTATCAAAATAAATTTCAAGTAAATGATCCTCATTAACTATCCATAATTATTTAATTACTATTCTTAAGTAATTAAACTCAATTTAACTATTGTTAATTATCATTTAATTAACCTTTAAAATCATATATTTAATCACCGATTATTTAATTAATTAAGTTCTAAACTGTAACTTAATAAATCTTAATTACTTGATTAAATAACCTTAATCATTTGTTTAAAAGAAAACTCTTTATTAATTTAATGAATCTTATTTACAAATTAATTTACCTTAATTAATTTAACTCAAATCCTAATTTCTCGATTAAATAAATTAATCAATTATTCACTTGAACCAATTTAATGAGTGCATATCATTTTATCTTTACTAATTCAAATTTAAAACATTTTTTTTTAACTAATGTTTAAATTATCATCACAAAGCAAATTTAAACAATTTAAATATTAAAGCTTCTTTGATTTCAGGACTAGGATTCAAATTATCTTTAATTCAGATTTAAATTTAGATTTAAACTTCTAGTTTCAACTTGCTTAAATTTTTCATTTAAAATTTCAACTCCATTTCAAATTTCTTTAATATATATTGAATTGCTTTTAAGTTATTAAAACAATTTAAATTTAAAACTTATTTATGTTTAAACTAAACTCTACATTCAACTTGAATTTATATTAACATTTCAATTTGAACTCAGCTTTAAAACTCTTGGTTTAAAATTTAAATTTGGTTTTAAAATTTGCAAACCAAAACAGTTTCAGGTTTGAAGCCTGGAACATGAATTTGGCCCGAGCCCAGACTCGATTTGCTTCGAGTCACTTACTCGATTTATTCGAGTACCACTTCGGGTAAAAACCCACTAGAACGCTGCTTCTACCCCAAACAACATCATCAGACAAATATCCCACCGTGCATATGCACGGTGGTTCCAGCCACCGTTGATCATCAACACTGATCGCCACCCATCAGTACTCGCCTCAACATCTCACCTCGATCATCGAAATGCGTCCAACCACCGAAAATCGAAAACGAGCTTCCCATTCCAAAACCTGGAACACGCTCCTCACTATCCCTCAAACCTGGCAACGGCTCGTACTCGACGCCTCCACCACCGGAGCTCGCGTAACTCCGGCAACCACTTCGACAACCACCACACTTTCACCTCCCGAAACCCCAAGCAACTCGGTCAACTGAGGGGGACGAACGAATCGATTTCATGATTTTGCCTAAAACTAGGGTTAAAAATTTCAAACTCTAACCGCTGTCGCCACCGAGGCTATGGCCACCTACGACCATTTTTCCAATCACCCCCATAGGCTCCTCCACCACCTCACACAACCCCGACCAACTCGA
This sequence comes from Allium cepa, assembly GCA_030765085.1. Taxonomy (NCBI): domain Eukaryota; kingdom Viridiplantae; phylum Streptophyta; class Magnoliopsida; order Asparagales; family Amaryllidaceae; genus Allium; species Allium cepa. The sequence continues at coordinate 815,357,902 of CM060931.1, forward strand.
ATCACTCAATCAAGAGAAAATGATTTAAAAGCAGATTTTGTTCTACTGTAAACTGCTCATGATACACACAACTAAAAATCACTATATTTGTTTTAAAAATCTTATCTTGCGCTGTAAATTTAAGCTATATGATTGAATCCATGATTTAAGATATTCGAAATTTCCAGAGACTTAAGTTTTTACTGTAAAAACTTGTTCTTTCACTCCACATACCTTTATTCTTTACACAACCATTTTTAGATGATAAATCATACTATAACAAACAAAATTTGTTTTGATCCCGAGTTCAATTAGTGAGTAGATTGGGAAGAAAAGATCTTTGAATCAAAAAAAAATTTAGCTTATGAACTCAACAGAGACAATTAGAACAGCAGTCTGATTGCAATAGATAACTTAAGTTTAAATGATAAGTTGTTACTCACATACTCATTTCCACATATTTATACGCAATTGATTTCAAATATTTAAGGTTTAAAAGTGAGAGTTACTCACCTATATGCACAAAGCAGAGAAACCAAGGAAGAAAAGAGACACTGAAGCCTGGAATTGATTAAAAGCTATGTTTTGATCCTGATTTGTATTGAGTTGAATCCCTGCTCAGCTTGATTATTTAATCTGAGATGATTAGATCCTGTTTGCTTTGCTTACTTTCTGAATTCCCAGGCCTTGGATTTACATTTGCAACTCAATTTTGCTTCAAGGTTTTAAATGCTTTGGTTTTTGTTTAAGTTTCAAAATGATGCTTGCTGGATCAGGTTGCAATTTACTTTATATATTTTTCTTAGCTTTTGAATGTCCAACTGATGAAACATGGCTGATATTATAAAAGAAAGTGTACAAGTGATTGATATGTTATGGTGGCTGATGTGATTATTACAACAGTGTGATATCTTTGTTTATACAATAAACATGGCTGAGATGCTTGCATTCCTTTTTCTCGGCTAATATCATGCTTTTGCTTATGTACTTGATATGTTATCTTATCTTTTGTTGGCTGATAAGTTGTTTATATCTCTATACTTGCCTACATCCTTTAGCTAGCTTGTTTTTACTTTGTTTAATAGATTTTCTTGCATGCGTACATATTCTACTTGATGGCTAAAGATAATGTTGTGGCTGCAGATTTTCTTTGTATATTTGCATTAATTGCTTTGTACATGTTTGTCTATACTTTGCATACTTTTGGTGGCTGAAACATCATATGTATTTTAGCTTTGTTTATTTATATTTTTATTCCCAGGCTCTTGTATTGCTTTGGGTACTTGTCTTTTGTTTGTTTCATTCCATGCTTATTTGCCTGCATACTTATTCTTTTTAGTTTTGTTTTATACTTATTGTTTTTGTTTTATATACCAATGTTCTTACTTTTATTCATAGCTTAAGTATGAATTATTTTACTTTAGAAAATAAGTGAACTTCTATTTTTATTTTACTCTTATTACTTTTGTAGCCTACTCCATTTGCATTATCTTGTATTGATTTATTAATATGAGATTAAGATATATATATATATATATATATTTACTTTATATTGTTATATCTCATATTTTATTTACTTCTTATTTATTGTCTTGTATTTATTATATATATTTTAACCATCAATAATAAATTAACAATTCACTTATTTATTCATTTCGTACTTGTGTCAATGTATATACTTTAATATTTATTTTTCAAACCACTAATATAAGATTTAAATTCAAGTAATTTAACACATTTTTATTTGAGATCGGGGAAACTCGCATCAATCCATCTATACATTTCACAATTTTAATTCAAAAATTCGATAAATTATCAATTTAAATTAAATTAAAATCTAGGGTCGTTACAAACTTCCCCCCTTAAAAGAATTTCGTCCTCGAAATTCGCAGGCACGAAAACAACACAGAGATAGACAGGTTTGATCTCCTATAATTCCTCAAACTTAAGATATGAATTCCAAACTCAAGTCGAAATATCTCAAAATATATACCAATTTGTCCCTCTTCGGACTTCGACTAACCCAAGAAATTACAACAGAATTTCAAAATTTGGTTATAAACGAATCGTGTTATCGATATAATTCAATTTATCCTTCATATTCTATTAATCAATTTAACTCAATTTAAAATTTCCAATTTATTTTAAAGTTTCCAATTCATTTATTAGAGTTTAAATCGAAAAGCCGATAATAAATTGATGAAGATACAAAGCAAAAATTTCATACAACGATTCGTAGAGCATCACCGCACCGAAACTTTTTCTTGTAGCTGTCACGAATCAATCAAAAGAATTTAGAGACGAATCAAAGAAATTTGATAAGAAAGATGTTTCCACTGTTGTTACAGAGTATCGACCATTTATAGCCGTATTTCCCTGTCCCCTATCTCGTTCTCTTCTTGCACTCATACTTACTATCGGTGAATAAGAGAATTTACTGAGGCTTTCAAACGGATATCTTAAGGATTACTCATTCTAGGATTTACTTCATCCTATCTCTAATGAGTTACTTAACGTGTTATACTCCTGAGCTAAAGTTTAACCCTTAGCTCTGATACCAAATGTGACGACTCGGATTTTTCCCGCTCGAAAATCGACATCCATACTTCATATCGTATTCGAATGCCGTAGATTCGACCGTTCAAATCCGATTAGCCGGAGCTTATAACAACATTAAGTAAATAACACAGCGGAATAAAAGAATAATACATTGATATACAGCTTTGATACAGTATCTGATACAACAGATGATCCAATAGATATCAATATACATCAGAGATATGATACAATAAAACAGCAGCGGAAAAGAAAACGATGGATAACATCTAGCAGCGGAACAATATAACTCTGAGATAGTCTTCAAAAGAGAACTCCGAGAACTGCAACTCCGTCTCCAAGAATCAATCCAGCAATAGCTCGAACTCCCAATAACGATACACAAAGATAAGCAAGTGCGGTGTGATCCAAAGACTGAACTAACTCCAGATAATCTACTAAACCTGACTATCTGAAAAACCCAACTCTAGACTGCTCGTGTAGAAAATAATGAGCACCCAGAGTTTAGGAAAGAAACAATAAACTCCGGATCAGTCGTGGGACTGGTGTGAGCAACAAAAACAGTTTATCTTTAAAAACATTCAACAAAAGATTTTCAAAGTCAATTCGCAATGCTTTTTAAAAAATGAGACTACCATAAGGCCTCCCGCAAACACACACAATGCAAACGCAGAATCGGAGGAGATTTCTCCTTATGATAGTCAACGATGCTTGATACGTATTAAAAAGAAACATTTGATATTATTACTAGTGCATAGTGTAGGAAAAATTTATTTCGAAAATAAAGATATAAATCTTAGCCAGCATAGACATTTCGAACTATGCCTACTATAGCTACCATCCAAACAGTGGTGACCACCATAAGTGAATGGCAGGTTCTACAACTAATACCGTACAAGTTTCGTATTGGGAATTGGATTTCCAACGAATGATCAGGCCAAGGAACTTCCCATTGCCACATGAGAATGCCTCTGGATGGACATCCCCGAGAACCAAACCGGATCTCTACCAACACAAGGCCGGGTTACCCCTAACTGAGTAACAACTGACCGAAAATGCCATCCCCCGGTCCTTTGGGACCTTTCACCGAGCGCTCGTAATCAATTCACACAATCATAAAGTGTTTTCAACATGAGTAAGTATCTGGGCTCCATACCATGATACCACCCTTTTCCAGAAGGAAATGCACATATCCTAAAGGGCGCTACCCCTCATAACCTTGCCGCATCTTTCCTGTTTTGACCATTCCGGGGTGTGAGGTTCGACGAAGTCACGTCCACAAAAACATACTTTATACAAAAGCCATGCTTTGGGTCAACAAATGATCATAGGAATGATCACAAAGATAGACGATCAAATAAATGAACCTATCACAAATAATCAACACAATGATCATTTCACAGCAACACTCAGTATGTCACATTACCACATTGGGAATATATCGCTGATAACCATCAACTATATAACCTCTGAGATCGTACGTCTCAGAGAAGGGTGTTAAGCTAAGAGAATAAATTCTCCGCCACCAACAGAAATATATTTGAAAGAAATCGGCTTTATATCTCAATTTGTAATGTCAGACATACAATCATACAAGTCTGTTCCGGGATCGAACAGAACCGAAGGCACTTACAAAGAAGTCCTTGCAATCCGGATATTCACAATCCCGATCGGATTTCCCACCACTTAGGGAGTTTCTATACCGGCGCGACTCGGTGCAGAAACAATCGATAGGTCATCCTATCGCTTTCGCAAATACCCGGTCTTCATCACCGGTCTTCAAATGCTATCCATAACGACGTATCACATATTTTGAATGGGTTATACGACACAAAGGTCCTTTCCCGGCTAAACCGAATAGTGAGCGAAATAGTTCAAAAACATATGGATATTGGGATTTCAATTAAGTCACAACTTAAAACCCAAAACTTTTCTTCAAATGGCTTAACAAATTACCATTTTCAATCTTTAAACAAAAAGATTCATTTTCACAACCTTTAACGGTTTAAACAATTTTCACATTTAAATCTTTTAAATAAAAGATTCATTCACAGATTTTCCAAATCAATTTTCATTTCAATTTGATTAACTCGTTAAATCTTTAAATCAAAGATTTAACTTATAGCCTTCAAAACAATTTCATTTCAATTTGATTTAAACAAATCATCAATTTAAATCTGTTAAAAATAAACAGATTTAATTCATAGCTTTCAAAAAAGAATTCATTCATAACTTGGAAAACCATTTTTCAACTCAATCTTGAAATTCCTTTAATTAAACTGGAATTTCATTTCTTATCTGAAAGCTTTTTATTCTTTTTAAACAAACAGTTTTCATTTTTAAAATTTGGTTCATCTATACGAGTTAAAGTTCTTTGGTTAAATCCAAATTCTCAAAATTATACTTTTAAAATGGTTTAACTCATAATGACTAGTATAATATCATTAATCCTTAGTTTCAAATTATAGAATTCAATTCCTACTTTTGAATTCAAATTTAAATCAAATTATTTAAATTCCAAACTTAATCAAGTAATTTAAAATAAATTTCCATCTTTGAAATTCCCTTTTTAATTGCTTTTAACTTTAAAACCCAATCCATTTCCAAAACATTTGAATTTAAAAATTCAAATTCAAAACTATTTTCAAAAATCTGCGACTTAATCGATTTCCTCGTGAAACCCATATTTGTGTGTGTATGGTGTGGTCCAGGGGTTTAACACAATAGTTCACAAACATCATTCAATCATCACAGATCAAATACAACAATATATTCGATAAGCGATATAAATTATGACGCTTATCATTCATACACAGATTCGCAGATATATATATCACAGATAATAAACTATATCACAGATCACAACACAAATCAGGATAATCATAAAGCATCATATATCAGGGATATCAAACAGTTTAACATCCAATATAATCCAAGAATTCATAGGTAGGATTAATTCAATTATCTGATAAATTTAAATCAGATCAAATTTCTATGAATAATTCTTTTCACATTTATTATCAAAATAAATTTCAAGTAAATGATCCTCATTAACTATCCATAATTATTTAATTACTATTCTTAAGTAATTAAACTCAATTTAACTATTGTTAATTATCATTTAATTAACCTTTAAAATCATATATTTAATCACTGATTATTTAATTAATTAAGTTCTAAACTGTAACTTAATAAATCTTAATTACTTGATTAAATAACCTTAATCATTTGTTTAAAAGAAAACTCTTTATTAATTTAATGAATCTTATTTACAAATTAATTTACCTTAATTAATTTAACTCAAATCCTAATTTCTCGATTAAATAAATTAATCAATTATTCACTTGAACCAATTTAATGAGTGCATATCATTTTATCTTTACTAATTCAAATTTAAAACATTTTTTTAACTAATGTTTAAATTATCATTACAAAGCAAATTTAAACAATTTAAATATTAAAGCTTCTTTGATTTCAGGACTAGGATTCAAATTATCTTTAATTCAGATTTAAATTTAGATTTAAACTTCTAGTTTCAACTTGCTTAAATTTTTCATTTAAAATTTCAACTCCATTTCAAATTTCTTTAATATATATTGAATTGCTTTTAAGTTATTAAAACAATTTAAATTTAAAACTTATTTATGTTTAAACTAAACTCTACATTCAACTTGAATTTATATTAACATTTCAATTTGAACTCAGCTTTAAAAATCTTGGTTTAAAATTTAAATTTGGTTTTAAAATTTGCAAACCAAAACAGTTTCAGGTTTGAAGCCTGGAACATGAATTTGGCCCGAGCCCAGACTCGATTTGCTTCGAGTCACTTACTCGATTTACTCGAGTACCACTTCGGGTAAAAACCCACTAGAACGCTGCTTCTACCCCAAACAACATCATCAGACAAATATCCCACCGTGCATATGCACGGTGGTTCCAGCCACCGTTGATCATCAACACTGATCGCCACCCATCAGTACTCGCCTCAACATCTCACCTCGATCATCGAAATGCGTCCAACCACCGAAAATCGAAAACGAGCTTCCCATTCCAAAACCTGGAACACGCTCCTCACTATCCCTCAAACCTGGCAACGGCTCGTACTCGACGCCTCTACCACCGGAGCTCGCGTAACTCCGGCAACCACTTCGACAACCACCACACTTTCACCTCCCGAAACCCCAAGCAACTCGGTCAACTGAGGGGGACGAACGAATCGATTTCATGATTTTGCCTAAAACTAGGGTTAAAAATTTCAAACTCTAACCGCTGTCGCCACCGAGGCTATGGCCACCTACGACCATTTTTCCAGTCACCCCCATAGGCTCCTCCACCACCTCACACAACCCCGACCAACTCGAATCACTCAATCAAGAGAAAATGATTTAAAAGCAGATTTTGTTCTACTGTAAACTGCTCATGATACACACAACTAAAAATCACTATATTTGTTTTAAAAATCTTATCTTGCGCTGTAAATTTAAGCTATATGATTGAATCCATGATTTAAGATATTCGAAATTTCCAGAGACTTAAGTTTTTACTGTAAAAACTTGTTCTTTCACTCCACATACCTTTATTCTTTACACAACCATTTTTAGATGATAAATCATACTATAACAAACAAAATTTGTTTTGATCCCGAGTTCAATCAGTGAGTAGATTGGGAAGAAAAGATCTTTGAATCAAAAAAAAATTAGCTTATGAACTCAACAGAGACAATTAGAACAGCAGTCTGATTGCAATAGATAACTTAAGTTTAAATGATAAGTTGTCACTCACATACTCATTTCCACATATTTATACACAATTGATTTCAAATATTTAAGGTTTAAAAGTGAGAGTTACTCACCTATATGCACAAAGCAGAGAAACCAAGGAAGAAAAGAGACACTGAAGCCTGGAATTGATTAAAAGCTAAGTTTTGATCCTGATTTGTATTGAGTTGAATCCCTGCTCAGCTTGATTATTTAATCTGAAATGATTAGATCCTGTTTGCTTTGCTTACTTGCTGAATTCCCAGGCCTTGGATTTACATTTGCAACTCAATTTTGCTTCAAGGTTTTAAATGCTTTGGTTTTTGTTTAAGTTTCAAAATGATGCTTGCTTGATCAGGTTGCAATTTACTTTATATATTTTTCTTAGCTTTCGAATGTCCAACTGATGAAACAAGGCTGATATTATAAAAGAAAGTGTACAGGTGATTGATATGTTATGGTGGCTGATGTGATTATTACAACAGTGTGATATCTTTGTTTATACAATAAACATGGCTGAGATGCTTGCATTCCTTTTTCTCGGCTAATATCATGCTTTTGCTTATGTACTTGATATGTTATCTTATCTTTTGTTGGCTGATAAGTTGTTTATATCTCTATACTTGCCTACATCCTTTAGCTAGCTTGTTTTTACTTTGTTTAATAGATTTTCTTGCATGCGTACATATTCTACTTGATGGCTAAAGATAATGTTGTGGCTGCAGATCTTTCTTTGTATATTTGCATTAATTGCTTTGTACATGTTTGTCTATACTTTGCATACTTTTGGTGGCTGAAACATCATATGTATTTTAGCTTTGTTTATTTATATTTTTATTCCCAGGCTCTTGTATTGCTTTGGGTACTTGTCTTTTGTTTGTTTCATTCCATGCTTATTTGCCTGCATACTTATTCTTTTTAGTTTTGTTTTATACTTATTGTTTTTGTTTTATATACCAATGTTCTTATTTTTATTCATAGCTTAAGTATGAATTATTTTACTTTACAAAATAAGTGAACTTCTATTTTTATTTTACTCTTATTACTTTTGTAACCTACTCCATTTGTATTATCTTGTATTGATTTATTAATATGAGATTAAGATATATATATATATATTTACTTTATATTGTTATATCTCATATTTTATTTACTTCTTATTTATTGTCTTGTATTTATTATATATATTTTAACCATCAATAATAAATTAACAATTCACTTATTTATTCATTTCGTACTTGTGTCAATGTATATACTTTAATATTTATTTTTCAAACCACTAATATAAGATTTAAATTCAAGTAATTTAACACATTTTTATTTGAGATCGGGGAAACTCGTATCAATCAATCTATACATTTCACAATTTTAATTCAAAAATTCGATAAATTATCAATTTAAATTAAATTAAAATCTAGGGTCGTTACACTACCTCAAGATCAATCTGATGCTGCAACTCTAGATGTGGCTACTACTTCGGTCGCTAACGACCTACGACCTAACCCTTAGGTCGTCCCGGCCGACTTAACTCCAGTTTTTTTCGCTATAAATACCATACCTACTCCATTTTGAGGGGGGGGACTTCGGATCATTTTTGGAAGGCCAATGCTTCTCGACTCCTTCAACACTTCAAGCGCCAAAGACACTTCAAAGACATTTAAAAGAGATCAAGCTCATCGAACATGAATTGAAGAAGCTTTCCTACATCAAAGTCCTAATGATTTTCCCTAGTGATGTTGTAATTGAAGAATTATTGTAAAACTTGTCATAAAGTGAAGAAAAGAAAAGATTAAGTGGAGGTAGGCTTGACTTTGAGCCGAACCACTATAAAATTGTTGTCTCTTTGTTATTTTCTGTGATTTCTGCTTACTTTTAGTTCCTGTATCAACGAGTGGTGCTTTCAATGTACGCAACTTACACCGGGGTGTTAGCGTGCACTTTTAGTGTTAACATTTTTCGTGCTTTCACTGAGAATTGAACTCAGGAGCGCTTTCATCATTGCTTCGCAAAGATTTGTTAAGATACTCTCTTTAAGAACCAGAAGTCTATCCGAGATTATGACTCCTGGAAGGAAAACAAGTAGAAGACAGAGACCAGAAAGAAGTCATCAAGAAGGGAGTCAAGGGGCTTCCTCAAGAGAGAACCAAACTTCAGTCTTCATCACCAGGGATGAGATGGAGACAATGATGAAAAGGCAAGAGGAGTTGATCCAGAATTTGTTTCAGCAGATTGGGCAACTTGGAGCGCAAAATCAAGAAGCGGTTGGGGTTCAGAACAGAGCAGGACTATCTGAAGCAGCACTAGAGCTTGGGGACACTCATCTAGAGCACACTGACCCAAAACCGAGAAAACATCTGGTGGATTCGAACAACATGACATTGACAGAGGAACAGGAGTTTATCCAGGAGAACAGATTCCAGAATTCCCTCGTGAACTTGGGGGGCAGGCCGAAGATAACAGCGATAGATCAGTGTGGCCACGAAGGGAACCAAGATTCACCTCATACATGGAGTTGAATGAGACTTTGGAGCGGATCTACCAAGACACCAAGGGACAAATTTCTTATCGAAAGCCGATAAGGAGAGATCCAACTAACAACGAGAGAAAGTCGGACAAGTATTGCTCATTCCACGAGTTGAATGGTCATAGCACAAATGACTGCAGACACTTGAAAGACGAAGTTGAGGGGCACATCCAAGATGGTTGCTATCACAGTATGTGAAAAGGAGGATCGCAATGGTTGAACAAGAACGACCACCATCTGCACCAACTGAAGACGGCTCAGGATCGAGGCATCAGCTTATTATCAGTTGATTGAGATTATGACGAATGAATGGAAAACTCTACATCGACACAATTAGGTTGTTCACACATGTACGGGACCGCGAACAATCCCAAGGCATGCTCTGATACAACTATAAATTGTATCGATGTAGGCGTTTGCACTCGGACGTCACTACTTTGCTTTTGTGTTTTACTTCTGATGTTTGGATTTGACTTTGTCGTACATTTTTGCCTTAAAACTCTTCAGTTGGATGAATATTGAATTTTGATAAATCTAAAAAGGCTAAGTCACTTACACATGCACGGGGGTTGGCTAAGCTTCTTACACATGTACGGGGTCGCGAACGGTCATTAGACATGCTCTGAGTTGGCTAAGCTTCTTACACATGTACGTGGCCGCGAACGGTCCTTAGGCATGTTCTGAGATGGCTAAGCTACTTACACATGTATGGGATCGCAAACGATTCTTAAACATGCTCTGGAACGATAGTAAATCACCTTGGCGAACGATCCAGGAACTCACCCGAACGTGAACCTGGCGTCGATAATACTAAGCCCATTGGGCACACTTACTCGCCTCGAACGGCACCCGACCTCGAACGGTCACAACTCGCCTCGAACGGCACCCGACCTCGAACGGTCACAACTCACCTCGAACGGCACCTTGACCACGAAAGGTCACATCTCACCTCAAATGACTCGGTCCCAAACGGTCGTCATTTGAGGTCAAGCACTTGACCACGAACGGTCACACTTTACCTCAAATGGCTCGATCCCAAACATTCGTCATTTGAGGTCAAGCATTTGATCGCGAACGGTCACACTTCACCTCAAATGACTCGATCCCGAACGGTCGTCATTTGAGGTCAGGCTCTTGACCGCGAACGGTCACACTTTACCTCAAATAGCTTGATCCCGAACGGTCGTCATTCGAGGTAAGGCATTTGATCGCGAACAGTCACATTTCACCTCAAATGGCTCGATCCCGAACGGTCGTCACTTGAGGTCATATAAAACTGTTAATTTCTCTACAGGACATCAACAGGATATGAATATTCATCTTATGGCATTACAAAACACACCTTCCTACCGCAAGGCATGTTTTGGAGGGCAAGTGTTATCCCGCCTTTTTAGCAAGGCCGTGATATTAAAAGATCAACCGAAAAAACCAAAGATAGTTCGCCTTAAAGATTGATTATACACTATGTCGACACTTCTTTCTCACAGCCTAGCGACTTAACAGTCCAAACAAATCAACGGCTCAGCGACCTAGCAAACTACATGTCCAGCGACATAACAACTTAACATCTCCTTTTCACGACCTACCAGCTAACCGATCTAAAGAACCAAGCAACTCAGTTGCTCAACGACCTAAAAGTCCTAGCGACTTAACGAGTTACGACTGAGCATCTTACACTAGCAAGAGCTGAATTCACATGGCCTCTTTTATTAGGTCGTTAGCGACCTAAGCTGCATACTGCATCTTCCAACTAAGTCGCTCGTGACCTAAGCTAGCACAATGCCTATTCTGCTAGGTCGCTCACGACCTAAACAGACCAAGGAAACTTCCTTATGCCACAACTTCCTGATGCTGCTACTCCTTATTCCGTAATTCCTTAGGTCGCCACTCCCTCTTCTCCTACTCCTTAGGTCGCCCACGACCTATAACATGGCTGACCTAACCCAACTCTTAGGTGACCAACAACTTACGCTACCTCAAGATCAATCTAATGCCGCAAATCTAGATGTGGCTACTACTTAGGTCGCTAACGACCTACGACCTAACCCTTAGGTCTCCCAGACCGACTTAACTCCAGATTTTTTTCCCTATAAATACCACACCTACTCCATTTTGAGGGGGGACTTCGGATCATTTTTAGAAGGCCAGTGCTTTGCTGTTTACTCGACTTCTTCAACACTTCTAGTGCCAAAGACACTTCAAAGACCTTTAAAAGAGATCAAGCTCATCGAACATTAAATGAAGAAGCTTTCCTACATCAAAGTTCTAATGATTATCCCTAGTGATGTTGTAATTGAAGAATTATTGTAAAACTTGTCATAAAGTGAAGAAAAGAAAAGATTAAGTGGACGTAGGCTTGACTTTGAGCCGAACCACTATAAAATTGTTGTCTCTTTGTTATTTTCTGTGATTTCTGCTTACTTTTAGTTCCTGTATCAACGGGTGGTGCTTTCAATATACGACAACTTACACCGGGGTATTAGCGTGCACCTTTAGCGTTAACAGTATGCTAAAATTTAAAAAAAATGTGTTTGGTATGTGACACATTGATTGAAAAATAACGGATAACAAGTTAATTGAAAAGAAAATTGTGTTTTGATGATTTTTTAACTCTAACAGTATGAAAATATCAGATATAAAAATATATTTATTATCATAAAGCGAGACGTATACTCCACATAATCTCTCTCTTGAGTTCCACTATCTAGGATGGTAGACTTCCCACCTTGGGGTATGTTTGCCTCTCTGGTAAGGGAGTGTGATCTTCGCGCATCCTATGGCCACACGTATCTCTAGTCGAGATGCACAACAATCGCACTTCCTAGGGGCCAGATGTTCTAGCAGAGGTGTGAGATCTACATGCGTCCCTATCATAAAATCTTGTTCGGTGGGCTTGCCTCTTGTGCTACTGTGATGTTTCGATAGCTTGAAAAGTCTATTCTCCATGGCATGAACTATTTCATGACTATCTGAGCTCCGGTGTTCAAATCTAAGTCATTATTCCCGGTATATCGCTCTAAGACGAGTGAATGAAGACAATCTGATGGGAGTGGATGAACAATAAGATAATGGAGTTTTATTATGGCAGATCTTGAGGCCATCACCCTATGGTACTTCGTGTATAACACGCTCGCAGTTTCCACCCGTTGTGTTGACCGTACTTGGTGTGGCCGATACAAATTTGATTTGATCAAGTAAAGGAGTTCTCAATCTCAATCAGAGTCTTTTTGGGAGTCTATGCGTTTATCAACTTGGTAACATCTTTAGCCATTTGACTCGTCCTCGCAAAACCGAGAACAAAGTTGTTCCAAAGACCATTACCATCTCAAGTATTAGGCTGACATTGTTTGTGCTAGTCTTGTCGTTGGAGGTGCCATCAAGGTCATTTGGTTGGTAACGTCTTGCTAAATGCATCATGTCTTGACATTTAGCGACAGGGTTGGAGGTTGGGGACCCTTATTTCAGCGTTAAAATATTGAATGAATAGTTTGCTAAATTCGGAGTTACGCGGATTTAAAGATCCTATGCAACGGGGCATAGGCAGAGGATATTAGTGGACAATAAAAACAAGTAAAATTGTACTAATAAAGAAACTAAAATTGTTTTTTTGAGTGGGTTGATCGATAAATTGGTCGTCTGCCATGGTTTTATCGCTTTATTACATTACAATTTGATTACAATGCATATGAAGTTTCTTACAACCTCCTTTAACAAAAAGGACCCAAACGAACAATGGCTATCTTCAGTAGTATGTCACCTCTACATATCAAGTAAGTGCGCAGTTACTTTTAGTCATTTTCAATCCCAAACAAACAATGGTTTCCTTACTAAAATTTTAATCCTTTTTGTTAATGCAGGTTGTGGTCCTTAAGTAGTTGTTTTGATATAATATTTCAGCGGTCGTTTTTTGTGACTTGCAGCTTAAGTATTTCCAGAGCCGTTGGATGTTTAGGAATGGCCCAGCATCTCATTTTGGGCTCTCTACTACTTGTTCAAAGGAGTAGGTACGAGTCAATGTTCATAGTAGCATGCTCTTGCCAAACTACCAATGTCAAAGCATGATCTTGTCAGAGAAATCGCCTCTGTTGTAGCCATTATATAGGTCCTGAGGTCCAAGCGTTGCTTGGCCTACATGCTACAAACTGTGTGGCCGTAGGTCAATGAGATACCCCACTATGGATTACGAGCAAGGGTGAAGTGGGCATAGCTAGGTTGACGAGAAATGATTGATCATTGCTAATAGTTGTGTAGACATCGTTGTTGGGGTTGGAGGACTGATACGGCTGGAGGTCGAGAACACGAGCGGGTTCATACCGAACGTAGTGGCCACTTTGTATTGCATAGTAAGACGGTTCGGATTAAACACAGAAGCAGACCGTTGTGGCCACTTTGAAATGATTTGTCCTCGTTTCCATATGACGGTCTTGGGCTCTTCTCATCTATACTATTATATTATTAGTGAGTTAGGATTCAAGAGTGCAGAAGCTCCCTTACAATTTGGAAATGAAGGGTCACGTGATTTATTTCTTTTGTTCTTCTCTGCTTTTCGTCCATACTGTCTTCTTCCCCTTTTTCGACAATTGGCCTGAGTCATCTTTCTCTAACCTAAATCATCTTCTCCAATTTTTAACACCCTTAACCAAATCGTGATTTCTCTTCGTTCCCCTCCCTTTTCGCATAAAGGAAAAAAAAGTGGCGTCCCCGTCAATTCATTTTCTTCTTCTTCCATACCGCCTCCCCCTTTAGTTTTTAAGAGATTTTAAACAGCCGTCGGACTAATTATTCTTTCTCACGCACAGCTCTGTCCCTTCCTCCCTTATCCTCTAATCCCTAAAAAATGACACCCCACTAATTTGTGCCTTTTCTCGTCTATCACCGTTGCCCTCTCCTCATACCACAGTTCTCATCCCCTTTAACTCTAAATATCCACCAGATCGACTGACAAACGCCTCGATTCCTTTCGAATTTCCCCATCGCATCATTGGCAGTGGTCGTCTTCTCCACCGGCCATACGAGTGGTCAGCAATGCAGCGTCAACGGGTTGTATTCAAAGATGCCCGTTTTTCTCCCACTGCAGGTACTTCTTCCTCTGGCTGCGATCTAATGTCTGAATATTCGCTATAAATTGTTTCTTCTTCTCTTCCGCCTAATCTATTTTGTGCACAGGTAAAAGTTAGCACTGCATCTATGTTCAGTCTGCATGAAGTTTCATTGTTTTCCACTTATTAACTGCACGAATATGCTTTGATGGTATTAAATCATTTTTAAATTGCCATGGGCTCTTTAGCATAGTTAGTTTTTAAAGTCAATTGTATAAATAAATGCATTACTAAACCATATAACTAAATATAATATATGTTTATATTTCCTGCTTCGTCAACAAGACGATCATCACAATATTATTAGATGTGTTTTATCTTCGCGTTCGTTTAGAAAGGTAAGTATTATTATTGTTACTGAACCCTCACCTACCATTTTTACCTACCTTTAAGTTTTTAAATTTTTGTTTGTGGATTAATTTTACTAGGCGCCATGTTTATATACTTTGCACTCTATTCCCAAACTTTGTTTTCATCAGCATCTTAGATGAATTTAGCTATTATAGTAGTGAATGATACTGAAATCCAATTGATTTAATCTATGGCAGGGTTCAGGTTTATATTATTTGTCAATGTATATTATGTTGTATAACGAAGTCAACAATCTTTTGCTTTCTGGATACAAGTACATAGTACAATGGTGTTTTCCATCATCAGTTACTTCATATTAAACAATTTAAAATTTTCCATTTTGCTGAGCTGTTTAAATATTGTGCACACAGAAGAAGTATATTTTTCTCTTCACGCAGATTATATATAGTATGAAGTTAAAAAGAAACAATAGTCATAATAAAAAATATCGATGTATTGATAACAATAATAACAGTAACTAATTGAAACCTATGAAGTAAGAAAGTCCTGACCTGAAAACTATGAATTAAAATGCACTATCATTGTCTTGATAATAATAGCAGTAACTAATTGATAAGATGAGCATGCTTATGTAGTGCATTTGAATGTGATACCATTTGGTTTATTTTACCATGTTTCAGAAATGGTTTACTTCTACTTGGATTCTTTGCAATATAATTTAAAACTTGGTACAATATGTGATGTTACCAGCAAGAGCTTCTAATTAGAAACACTTTCATAATGAAGATTGCTTTCTTAGACGTATGGGAACTCATGCTTATGTAGCCTCTAATCAGATCATCACTTTCATAATGAAGATTAATGTTTAAAGAGATGTTAGATAGGCTTTTAGTATATATATTCACAAGTCCTTGCATGAGTCAGTTATTACCAATTGCAATGAATGGTCTGCTTATGAAACAACAGCTTATAATAAGAAACCAAAACTTTAGATATTAACCTGATTAATTACAACTCCTTGAGGTATGTGAATATATGATCTGATCAACGACCTTCCGAACGAATGACATCCCCACCTTATAAAAAAAATTAGCTACTGAAGATTTGTAACTAATAGCTTATAATCAATTAAAATTTTGAAATTAGTTAGCTCCAAATTAAAGCATATTTTATCATGGTATAACGAATTAAATTGACAAAATGATCAGTTCTTGAGTAAGTGGCATATTAGACTATTCGTCTTTGTTATATACCTTATTTGTTTCTGAGTATGCTGCTTTGAACTATTTGATTTATTTGAATATTTGTACTCCTTTTAAAGTATAGTTTACTCACCCAAAGTTTCTTTAATTGTTTACTGTACATTCACTTTGTCTATTAATAAGTGCAAGGGTCAAAATTTATGGATCGGGTGATGTTACATTATGCTAAACCCTCCCCTTTAGATCTTCCAACTGTAAGTTAGCTAACTATTTCCTCTAATTTAAGCCTAAATATTATTGCTTCAATCACATTTGCATTACCATTCAATTAAGGAAAGTTTGTCTGATTTTGTTTCTTCAAAATTTGAAATCAATTATGTAAACATGGTAGGGTTTTAAATCTAGAGCTAAATTGTTCTATTGGGTTGAATTGATTTCAACAAAAAATCATCCACTTTTTACAATTTTTTTTTCCTGAAGACATTTAATTTAGAATTTTCTTTTAGATTTCTAATATTATAGCAAATTTTACTTAGGTGCAACTAAGGAAGTGAAGTGATGTAAGATTGGTTATTTCTACACTTTTAGCTTTAGCTTTATGTTTTATTTTGGCAATATGGTTTCAAAACTGATTCTGTGAGGTCTAAAATTGAACAGTAGATAAACAAAATATTGTGCTAACACAAATTATATTTCATATTATCCCATCATCATAACTTCATCACACTATGAATAAGCAAATTTGTAGATGTGATAACCATATACATGCATACTTAAAAACAATGTTAAATCAATAGTACGATTTCATGTTTTTACACAGATATCTTTATTGACACCAAGGTGTTGAAGAATCTCTATTTAACAAAACCTCATTGGAACCAAAGTTCGTGACAAGCACCAGCAAAACTAATATCATTGTAAGGCCTTGGCAGTATTCAGGTTTGTCCCATATTTTTTTTGTGCTCTTGAACCATTTTTTTCCCATTTCTACTCTATCTGATTTTGATTTGCACTCAGTTGAACTATGTACTGACTGTAGTATACTATAAAAATGTGTTTGCTTCTATCAGATCTTTTTGCTTGCTGTCCATGCTTACAAACTTCCGTTTTCTTTAGGGGAAACACATAAATTTTAAGGCGAGCCATTTCTTACTTGATTACATTGTTATTACGTCCTTGAACTATTCATATACCATTATATAAAATAAATTTGATATAGAATAAAACTGTGTCCATAACCACTAATATAAACGATGTGGATTTGAACCATTACATTCATATAGATAAATAGATCCTTTCCATTACTACCATATTTTTACACACTAAAAATAATTTTCCTACCATATCTGAACTATTCAATACATTAACTTTAACTTATTGATGTGAAGACTTTGAGTTAATTCGTAGTCCACCATCAAGATTAGTACCCGAATTCATATGTTATTACAAGTCTTAAGATATCACCTTTGTGTTGATCGATTAAGCTTTATGTTTGTTAGTGTAATCAAAGCTTTATAATTATTGATCCTTAGGAACTATTTTTATTTTTGTGGAAATATGCTAACTGTTGAAGATGTGAATTTTGTTTTCATGTATAGGTATAATAAAACACTATCTTAAGAGCATAAACTACTACCAATCTAAATTTGTAAGTAGCTTCGTCTAAGTCATGATTTGAAATTTCTTTAAATTACATTGTGACCCAGGACGATGCCATTCAGTTGCATGCATTGGTACTGTGATATGCCTCTTAACAGTGACGTGCATTATATGCCATTGCTTACACGTATTACTTATCGTTTTATTTGACCTCAAAACATCCTAATACACTAACTAGACCATCCAGATACAGGTACCAAAAACTATGCCCACGTGCTGAACATCATGCATAAATGGAAACAAACTGCTGCAACTAATGTAATGAAATAAGATAAACCATGTAATTACCTGTGCTTTGTATTATGTCTCTTTATGCTCCAACTGTTTTAAAATTCTTCTTTTAAAATATACCTCTTTATAACCTAACAGCCTTATGAGGCAGAAATTTCTAATAAGATATTGCAAGAAAGATTCGTGATATTGAAAACTAAATTCCATACTGCAATGAGAAAATATGATTAGTTGAATGACAATAATCCATACACGTTTTATTTAGCTTATGATATAAATTTAGATATTCCAACTAAATTGTTCTCTGCATTCTTATGTGAGGTAACCATTGGCTTAAATTCAGAAGGATTAATCCTGACTATTGGCGAAAAGCTTCTACAATTTGATGACCAACTTCACCTTCTTCCGTAAAGCTTTTCAAGCTGTTAGGGGAACATTCAGATAATTACAATGGGCCAAACATTAAACCATCTAATTCTAAGGTACATGACCTGTTAACATGTAATCATAGTTCATAATATATAATTAGAATTGATCATTCCAGGGAAAGTTCCTCTTCCAATGTATGTACTTAAATGTTTTTAATGCATTCTTACTATGGTCCTTTCTTCTTTCTGTTACAAGTACAGGAGATTATTTTTAATTCGAATCATAACTGAAACAAATCTCATCCTTATGTCAATTTTTTCTGCTTCTCTATATAATTTTCTCTGACGGATTTCAATTTTATCAGCAAATCCATCCCATAATCAGGTGATTTTTTTGGTGTTCGTGTACTTTTCTCCCCTTAACTGTTTACTAAGCTTTACGCTTAATTTAGACTGTATTTTTTTAAAGGCTGTGATCATCAATGTTCTTATAACAATAACATAGTTTACCTGCTTTGATATATCGATATACAAATAATATGCTATAACTAAAAAGTTGGTACTATTGTTTGTCTAATTTGGTATATATGCATTATGAGCATTGCCCAGCACTACTATTGACAAACAATATAATTATTTTGTACCATATTTGATTTCATATTATATCCATCGTTTATTTTAGGATGTAAATTGATTACCTGAGATTCTCTGTAATCCTACTCGCCTTCTGTTGTTTTTTGAGATATTTCTAGCACTGATGTATTAAACATTTTAGCGGTAAAATGTAGTTGGGGAATATGATTTATGAGAGTAGAAGATGAAGTTGTTATCAACCCTAGATTTGAATAATTGGATGAAACCGAGTATTCTAATTCTTTTATCAATAATGATGAAAGGGATGAGATAATTTCCAGATAGACTAATTTTTCTAAGTGGAAATTAGGCTTAAGGGCTTCTCATTACAGGGTAATTGGTATTAAGGTCAACACTGCTGCATAATTAGTTTTAGCGACAAACAATTATAATATTGTGCAAATAACTTATTAGATATATGTATTATTATTGTATCATTATTACGTACAAAGGAAGAATGGATACAATACCAACTATTATAATATTGTGCAGCATTTATATTAGATCTTCACCTCTTCATGTGGGCTCTGTATTATAAATAATTTGTAGTCCGATGAATATAAGAGAACCATCATCGAGCTTACTAACTCATAGAAGCCAGATTTTGCATACATATAAGAACGTAATACAATTTTATATGCAATCTGTTGTATGACTTAATGTATTATTTTTTGAAATAAGAGTTGGTGGACAACAATACACTTCGCTCAAACTGAAGTTGTCCTACTGTGTCTCGCTCATATCATTTATTTCCCACATCGACTGCCCGGTCAGTTGCATTTTATATTGCCACTGTTGAATAATCTATTGAATTTGTTACGATAACCCTTATTAAACATTCATCTTTTACAAGAACAACAAACGCAGTTTTATTTCACCATCATTAGAAATATCCATGTCCCTGGTTTGTTCATTCGGGTTATTCGTGTTACAGCTTAAGGGAATTTGATTAATTACATTTTTCTGCGTGTATATGTATATTATTTCTATATAATCAATGCATAACAACCAATTCCAACATCCTATGCATTTGTCAGACATCGCGACCATGAAATATACTATGCAAATTTAATTTACTTATATTGTGCAACTCCTACGTCTAGCCTTTTGGATCTGTAATTTGCCATCATGTGGCTGTTGTACAAGCCTATTGTTAAGAAAACCATTAATGAAAAAATGATAGAACTTGGTTCTAAAAGAATCAGGATATTGATATTACTTAATCATCTTCAAGTGTTGCGTTTTGCAGTGGAATATCAGACAATACATGAAAGGAACAATTATTAAATTGGATTGTTCTTTTGGACTGCAAATACACTTTCCAATTTAATCCTTTCACCCGCAAGACTACTGGTTCTAAATGAAGATTAGTAGTTTCCAGTTTTAAGCAAATCTAATTCCACTTTTTTGTGATTTAAGAAAATCTAAATGAAGGTTCTATGTTATTTGTTTGGATGTTGACATTCTTATTGGAATTTCTTTAATAATAGGAATCACATGTTGACGTAGCGGATTAATCAAAACAAACTTCAATCGGTGAAAGTAGCGATCGATGGAATGAAGATACCGAAATGCCCAAATTCGTTGATCCGAAGATACCGAATTCTAGCTATCTCAAACACGTTGATAGCGCACTATACCGTGTTCAAAGATCTACGATTCTTCGTATGTTGATCTAGCGCACTAGATTCCGTGAATCGGCTTCAACAAACGTGGATTCGAGCGCACTCGAATGACGTAAGTGGAGATAGGAGATTACACTCAAATACCAATTGGAGAAGAAAGCTCAAAGCAATCAACAAGAAATTTTATTTCAAAATCAACCTTCTTACAAATGACGCAACAAAGCTATTTATAGCGTTTTACAACTGTCTCCATAAGTCGTTGACGACTCATGACCTACGACTCATAATAAGTCGTTAACGACTTAGCAACACAACATACCTATGTACATCACACGACTTACCATACAACACGACTCATCAGATACAAACGACATACGACTCATCAAATAAAAGACAACAAACAGATTACAACGCAGACGGCTCAACCAGATACGACTCATCAAACAATACAGGTTACACGACTCAAGAGCAAACGACTCAACAACAACGGCTTACGACCCATCTTGAGTCGTAACTCGCCTCCGACCTAAGGTTTTCAACTTCTGGAATTTCTCTCTGCCTCTCGATAAGTCGTGGACGACTTAGTGCTGTGTCGTTAGGTCGTATAAGACTCTTCAAACCAGAGCAACTTAAGCCCTCGTTAACTCGTAGCTTCTTTCCTCGTGGATCTTTAGGTCGTAGCTTCACTGACTCGTCCCCCTTTACTTTGTTAAGTCGCGGACGACTTAGAGTCTTTTCCTGTGACTTCTTAGGTCGGAAACGACTTATAGGTGAATCGTTGAGTCGTGTACGATTCATCAAACTCGAACGACTCAGCTTCCCTTTAAGTCGTAACTTCTTTGCACTCTTCTCGTTAAGTCGCAAACGACTTAAAATCACTTCGTTAGGTTGCAAACCATTAGAATTAAGTCGCAGTTTCTTTTCCTTAACTTGCGAACTGCCTTCTTTAAGTCGTGAACGACTTATCTCCTGTGCTGCATCACCTTGTGACTCCTTCACCTGACTCGTGCACGACTTACGAGTTAAAACCGTAACTCCTTTAGGTTGTGAATGCTCTATCCTCTGAAATTCTGTAGATCGTGCTGCATCATCCTCTCCTGGTTTAGAAAAATTCGACCTCGAATTTGTAAATTCCTCTACACCAGATTGTTCATCTCCATAATATGGCATAAGATGTTTAACATTGAACACGTCAGAAGTGTACACATCCTCCGGCAGCTTCAGCTTATAAGCATTGTCATTAATTCGTTTCACAACTTCGACAGGACCAATTTTTCTGGCTTTCAACTTGTTATAAGCGCCTACTGGAAAGCGCTCCTTCGTTAACACAGCGTAAACCAAATCACCTTCGTTAAATTCAACATTTCGTCGCTTCAAATCTGCAGTTTTCTTATACTTCTCATTCGTCTTTACCATCGTTCCTGAACGATTTTGTGACATTCAGTTAATTCGTCGACAAAATCAACAGCCCGTTTAACCGTCCCGTTCGGTTGTGGTACTACTACTAAATCCAACGGTCCCCTGGGTAAATTTGAATATACAATCTGAAATGGGCTGAATCCTGTACTACGGTTCACTGCATGATTATGAGCAAACTCTGCCTGACACAGCTTCATGTCCCAACTCTTCAGATTATCTTTCACTAAACACCGTAGCAAATTTCCCAATGATCTGTTAACCACTTCCGTCTGTCCGTCTGTTTGTGGATGATACGCGCTACTGAATTTCAACTTTGTTCCGACCATCTTCCACAAGCTTAGCCAAAAGTGACTCAAAAATCTGGTGTCCCTGCCTGAAACAATGGAATCCGGCAACCCATGTAAGCGATAGACTTCCTTAAAGAACAACTGTGCCACCCGAACAGCATCCGCCGTTTTCTTACAAGCGATAAAATGTGCCATTTTCGAGAATCGATCAACCACAACATATATAGAATCGTTTCCTCGCTGCGTTCTCGGCAATCCCAACACAAAGTCCAAACTCACATCAACCCATGGTTTAGATGGTACAGGTAACGACATATACAATCCAGCATTGGTCGCTGTTCCCTTCGAAATCTGACAGATATGACATCGCTCCACAAATCTTTCCACTTCTTTTCTCATCGATGGCCAAAAGTAAGATTGAGAAATTAACTGCAAAGTACGATCACGGCCCACATGACCTTCCTCGTGCAACTCCTTAACAATCTTCACTCTCAAGCTACAGTCTGGGATGCATAATCGATTCCCCTTGAACAAGAATCCATCAACCAACACAAATTCATCCGTACTTCCATCTTTAACCTTTTCAACAAACTTTGCAAAGTAAGGATCCTCCTCAAACAATTCTGGTAATAATTCGAATCCTGTCACTTCAACCTTCAGCGTTGTCAATAAGTGATTCCTCCTGCTCAAAGCATCCGCTACACGATTTGTTACCCCTAATTTGTGCTTAACGACAAAAGTAAACTGCTGTAAATAAGCAATCCATGACGCATGTCTCGCGGAAATCTTGTCCTGCCCTTGCATATGCTTCAGTGCCTCATGATCAGTGTACAGAACAAATTCCTTCTGAAATAGATAGTGCCTCCAGTGCTTAATACCTTGTACCACAGCATATAATTCAACGTCATATGTACTGTATCTCATCTTTGCTCCTGATAACTTTTCACTGAAATAAGCAACTGGCCTCCCACTCTGACTCAACACTCCTCCAATCCCAACCTTTGATGCATCAGTGTGTAGCTCAAACAACAGCTGAAAATCCGGTAATACAAGAATTGGTGCTGTCGTCAACAGTTCTTTAATTCGTTCAAAAGCAATCCCAGCTTCCTCTGTCCAAGAAAATTGTTTCCCTTTCATACAATCAGTAACCGGTGCCATCACGCTACTGAAGTGTGGAATGAATCTTCGGTAGAATGATGCCAATCCATGAAAACTTCTAACTTCAGTGATAGTTCTCGGCTGTGGCCAATTTCTAATAGCTTCAACTTTACTCTGATCCACCTGGATTCCTTTCTCAGATACAACATATCCCAAAAATAAAACACTTCGGGTCATGAACACACATTTCTTCGTAGCTGCATAAAATTGTTCCCCACGAAGAATAATTAACACTTTTCTCAAATGCTCTACATGCTCCTCTGTGCTCGCACTATAGATCAGAATATCATCAAAGTAAACTACAACAAACTTCCCAATGTACGGTCTAAAGATTTGATTCATCACCCTCATAAATGTACTTGGTGCATTTGATAGACTAAACGGCATAACCAGCCATTCATATAAACCTTCCCTCGTCTTGAATGCGGTCTTCCATTCGTCTCCCGGTCTAATTCGAATCTGATGATAACCACTCTTCAAATCAATCTTCGAAAAGATAATAGCCCCACTCAACTGATCTAGCAAGTCATCCAACCTTGGCATGGGAAATCTATATCTCACGGTAATCTTGTTCAATGCTCGACTGTCAGTGCACATCCTCCACGTCTCATCCTTCTTGGGTACCAATAAAGCTGGTACAGCACATGGACTCAAACTCTCCTGCACTCGCCCTTGTTCAAGCAACTCTTCCACCTGCCTCCTCAACTCTTCATGTTCCTTCGGACTCATTCGATAATGTGGTCTATGTGGTAATACTGCTCCCGGAGCAAGATCGATCTGATGTTGAATGTCTCTCAGTGGCGGTAACACCTTAGGCAACTCCTCTGGAAATACATCCTCAAATTCTTGCAAAACTGGCTTCGCTTCTTCTGGAATTTCAACCTCTTCACTGCTCTCACGCCCAATCAACAAGTATACTTCAGGCTCCTCTTCAACCTCCTTAACAAACTCCTTCAAAGTCAACAGAGTTTTCAATTCCTCAATCTCCTCCAGCTTTCTCTCCTTCTGTTGTTGCTTCTTGGGAACCAAAGTGATTTTAGTACCCTCGAACATGAAACTATAGCTATTGGCTCGACCATCGTGTTGTACTGCTCGATCAAACTGCCATGGCCTGCCCAACAACAGATGACACACATCCATGTCCACTACATCGCACCAGATTTCATCTTTGTATTTCTTCCCAATAGAACATTTCACGCAAGCTCTTCTCCCAACTTTCACTTCACCACCCTTTCTTAACCAAGCTAACTTGTATGGTTTAGGATGCTTCTCGGTTTTCAACTCCAATTTCCTCACTGCCTCTGTAGAGATAATATTATCGCAACTCCCAGCATCAATGACAAATTTGCAAACCTTCCCAAGAATAGTGCAAGTAGATTGAAATATGTTATTCCTCAACCAACTATCTTCCTCCTCTTGTTTTGGCGTCAAACAAGACCTCCTCATCATTAGATTACAACCTTCGTCTCCCGACACTTCTTCTTCCTCCTCAACATTAGGTGAATTAGAACATTCAGCTTCTTCCTCTTCATCCTCAGCTTCAACTATCATAGTTCTCTTCTTCGGCTTCGGACACTCGTTGCTTTTATGACCCATCTCCTGGCAATTGTAGCATTTGAACCCACTGCTAACCTTCGCCTTCTCACCTTCCTTCACAACTGGTTTGGCAACAATCTTAGGAACATTAGAACTTCCACCGACTCCCTTCACTTGATTGTTAGAATTGGTAAACACACCACCTCCACGCCTTTCTTGCTTTTCCCAAGCTAACGCCTTTTGATGTGCCTCCGCTACAGATCTGGGATCGAACATATTAACCATATCCTTGATCTGCATTCTCAACCCTCCAACAAACCTAGCAGTCAGCTGTTCTTCTGTCTCCATTATATCGTTCCTGGCAATGAGTTGGTAAAATTCATCTGCATAGTCATTTACTGATTTCGTCCCCTGCCTTAGATTCTGCAATCTCTGGTACATAAGCGATTGATAGTTGTATGGCAAAAATGTAGCCCTCATCAATTTCTTCATCTTCTCCCAAGATTCTATCTTTGACTTCCCCATTTGTTCACGAGTAAGTTTAGTTTGCTGCCACCATGCCAAAGCTCTTCCCCTCAGCCTTGTAGCAACTAACTTCACCCTTCGATTCTCCGGAACCTCCTTGAAATCAAAGATTTCCTCCACATTAGATAACCAATCTAAGAATTCTTCAGCTACCATCCCACCTTTAAACTCTGGAATCTCCATCTTCATTCCCGATTCCCAACGACGATCATCCTCTACATCTCGATACTGACGTCGTGTTTGATCTCTGTCTCGGTAATGAACACTTCCCCTATCACCGTCAAACTCTTCATCAAAGTCTGATGCATAACGTTGTCTTTCACGCCCTCCAGCATCTCTACCACCACTCCTACTACCAACATTCCGTCTATCATGATCATCAACATTCCTCCTACTTCGATTATCAACACTTCGATGATCTTGGCTCTCTCTCCTTTCCCGATCTGAATGTGGCGAAATTCTACTTCCTCCATGGATGGATTCAGGTGAATTTCTTCTTCTACTTTGATTCATATCGATCATAAGCTTCTCCAACCTACCAATGCCTTCATCAATCTTCTCATGCATACATTGTTCCATTTGATCGGCCTCTTCTCTCCGATATAAAGCTTCAACATTTTGATGGCGGTTAGCTCTCCTTGGCGGCATGATTGAAATTCACAAAATTTCAACAAATCGATACCAAAGTGATGCTTCAACTTCACATACAACTTCACAAGGCTCGGCCTAACTCCTTAGCTCGAAACAAGCTTCCAATGATCCTTCCTAGGCTCGGCTACTTCACTAGTATACACGGCCTACTTCAAATTCAAACACTTTCAACACTTTGATCCAAAATGGAATGGATCGAAAGTTCTCCCTCTTGTTGCAACTTCAATATGAACACGATGAACAACTTCAAACTTCAACACTTGGCTCCAAGACCCGATTTAGCTATGATTGGCTAAAACAAGCTCCGATACCAAAACTGACGCAGCGGATTAATCAAAACAAACTTCAATCAGTGAAAGTAGCGATCGATGGAATGAAGATACCGAAATGCCCAAATTCGTTGATCCGAAGATACCGAATTCTAGCTATCTCAAACACGTTGATAGCGCACTATACCGTGTTCAAAGATCTACGATTCTTCTTACGTTGATCTAGCGCACTAGATTCCGTGAATCGGCTTCAACAAACGTGGATTCGAGCGCACTCGAATGACGTAAGTGGAGATAGGAGATTACACTCAACTACCAATTGGAGAAGAAAGCTCAAAGCAATCAACAAGAAATTTTATTTCAAAATCAACCTTCTTACAAATGACGCAACAAAGCTATTTATAGCGTTTTACAACTGTCTCCATAAGTCGTTGACGACTCGTGACCTACGAGTCATAATAAGTCGTTAACGACTTAGCAACACAACATACCTATGTACATCATACGACTTACCATACAACACGACTCATAAGATACAAACGACATACGACTCATCAAATAAAAGACAACAAACAGATTACAACGCAGACGGCTCAACCAGATACGACTCATCAAACAATACAGGTTACACGACTCAAGAGCAAACGAATCAAGAACAACGGCTTACGACCCATCTTGAGTCGTAACTCGCCTCCGACCTAAGGTTTTCAACTTCTGGAATTTCTCTCTGCCTCTCGATAAGTCGTGGACGACTTAGTGCTGTGTCGTTAGGTCGTATAAGACTCTTCAAACCTGAGCAACTTAAGCCCTCGTTAACTCGTAGCTTCTTTCCTCGTGGATCTTTAGGTCGTAGCTTCTCTGACTCGTCCCCCTTTACTTTGTTAAGTTGCGGACGACTTAGAGTCTTTTCCTGTGACTTCTTAGGTCGGAAACGACTTATAGGTGAATCGTTGAGTCGTGTACGATTCATCAAACTCGAACGACTCAGCTTCCCTTTAAGTCGTAACTTCTTTGCACTCTTCTCGTTAAGTCGCAAACGACTTAAAATCACTTCGTTAGGTTGCAAACCATTAGAATTAAGTCGCAGTTCCTTTTCCTTAACTCGCGAACTGCCTTCTTTAAGTCGTGAACGACTTATCTCCTGTGCTGCATCACCTTGTGACTCCTTCACCTGACTCGTGCACGACTTACGAGTTAAAACCGTAACTCCTTTAGGTTGTGAATGCTCTATCCTTTGAACTTCTGTAGATCGTGTTGCATCACATGTGAGCTGTTTTTCTCTTTCAAAATTGCCACATCGGTTCCTGTTTCATCTTTTCATCAAATTTATCTATGTAATATAAGCTTGACATGCACTTGATGACTGTATCTTTG
The DNA here is from genome assembly GCA_030765085.1 of Allium cepa. NCBI lineage: Eukaryota > Viridiplantae > Streptophyta > Magnoliopsida > Asparagales > Amaryllidaceae > Allium > Allium cepa. The sequence continues at coordinate 815,386,066 of CM060931.1, forward strand.
TATAGATGATCATGTAGTGATAGTTCGATTATTAGATATGGTTAAGTAGGTCCGACGAGCAGTGGAAGAATTTAGTTATAATGCTGCATAAATATCCATAGATCGTGTTACTCATCAATGACCATGTAGACAAATCTTCCCGCAGTGATAAACTTAACACTTTTGCCTTTTTGGCTGTAGGTACAAATACCTTCAGTGATAAAAGCGTTTGACTGCTGTAATGCAGTGGCTAAGAGCAAGAAAACATTTGCTGCTTTTAAAAATGGCATAACAGTAGGACTGCGGTGTATGATTACTCCTATGCTACATGTATTAGTATAAGAATTTTGTATGTACCATAGTCTGCACAACGGTTTAGTATATCTCTGTGTTAGTTAATAAGCACACATAATTATATGTATCTACGGGTTGTAGCAATGATATGAATATGTGTGTTGCAGCCGTAAAATTGTTTGAAACTAACAGTATTTTAGTAGATAACCTGCAATGGTACATAAAATTGTTTGTAAATATGACGGCAGATAAAAATACCACTAATTTTGAACTTTAAATTTAATTTTGTTGTAACCGCTTTAAATTTAATTTCACATGAAAGTTCAAGTGGCTTCTAGCCTCTATTTCCAGATATAATGCTTATTTCATTTTCACTACAAATATAATCTGAAAATGTACACTATTCTACGTTTTCAATACAGAGTTTTATACAGTATTTTACACTACATATTTCTCCTACAATTAGTCTCCAAATCAATTATTTTTAGGTTTGCTAACGAATAAAATTGTTTGTTCTGCCTATGTTTTATACTTTTAAAAATATTGGTTAATGCGACCAATTATATATCATAGTACCCTACATTGACATTGAATCATATTCAATTAACGTTAGTAATTTGTAATGGAACCCATATTATTTTCATATTACATGTTCATTCCTATTTCAAATGAATCTTGCCTTTTACTACTTTCTCGCCTGTACTCCATCTGCTGCTTTTTTTGTTTTTTTTTTCTCCTTTCTTTTTCTACTTTGACAAATACAGTTCAAGGTTGTTTAATGGTTTTAGTCCTGCTATTATATTGCTGCCCACTGCTAACAGCTTTATGTACTCTTATTTAATTGATTCTACTTGCAATGTGTATTTATGTCTCCAGTTCACATCGAGTACTTCAAATATATCTATGCACATTGAAGCAGTTGTATAATTCCGAAAGCAGCAACATTGGCATTATATGCTACAATGAATATATCTATGCATTAGCCGATAAATTTTTAATACATTAGCTTCTAAATAGTCTGTGAACATTAACATATATACTGTAATTATTTCATTGAATTTTAATTGTGATTATCACAATCAAATATATCTATGTATTCTCTATCCTTGCAAATTGTTGTTAATGATCTAACGTTATCGTTCAACAATGTTTTTCATTACCAATATATACAATTTCTTATATATTTGGATATGGTCTGCGCAACTACAATATTTTTTTAATATCCGTGTGCGAAGCACGGGTTCACACTAGTTATTGGTAAAAGCTTTTTTGCATAGGATCGCTGAAAACAGACTTTCAATTTAGTGTACGAAGAATTGATGCAACAATCATCATCTATTTTATTATAGGAGAGAAACATACAGATTATCTCTAGATGTAATATTAGGACACAACAACAAAAAATCTTTCCACACAATATGAGAAACAAAGCTTCTCTGTATAATGAGAGTATCATAAACCCACATACACTCTTTAGTGGAGAAAGTACAAGTTTAGGAATGATTGGGTGTATCACTTTATGTCTATCACTCTCATTTTAGCATAGTTGTCAAGGCGAAAAAGCTCCAGGTTGGCGCTTTAGAGGTTTTTTGCGCCTTGAGCATCACTCTTTTGACTCAAGCATAGGTTGATGCGTCGATGTGAGTAGGTGAAGGCAATAGACAGTAGGTTGAATTTGACGGCGGTGGTAGGTCGAGTTCGATATCGGCGGCGGCGGATGTAGGTTTTGAGAGGAGAGACATTTTAATAGTTAATGTCGACAATGCCCTATGCCCTATTTCCTTAATTTGATCGATATTTGTGCTGAAGCCCTTAACTTTCTTTAAAAAAAACGATTTAATATGAAGCACGTTTTTTCAAGCGCTTCGATTTTTCATCGCTTCAACGCCTTACATATCGCTGGCGCCTGGAGGAGCAGAAAAGTGCCTAGGGCTTTTTGGTGTCTAGACAAGCACTTTGATAACTATGATTTTTAGTCATGGAGCAATACAATGGTAGCACACGTGTCAAACTTTTGATGCAAGCTCGCTTAATTCTACCCAATGTGCTGTAAAACAAAATATATTTGTTTTAATTTGCAAAGTTTCATTCTCATTTGATACACATGATAGAGTGCATGGGTTGCATCAATGTTTTTACACACATAGACTCATTTATCCCATTTTTTCCCCTAATTATGACCGCATGGATTTGGAATAAATGAAACATGTGTGTTTCTCTCTCCGTAGTAAATGTACATATGTATATATAGGCAAGTATCAAGTACACCTCAATTTGAGCACATTTCTAATTCCTTGAGTTCCACCGCACATTTTAAATTAAATAATATAATTAGTGAAAGGAGGGATAAAGTAGAGGAGAAACTACTAATTGTATTATTTATTTCGGAATGTGCGGTGAAAATTATGAGTATTGGATGTGTTGTCAAATTGAGGTGCAACTTATTCTTTCCCTCCCGCTCCCTCCACACACGTATATAGTAGCGTTCAATGACACCTCAAATAACGGAGCATCATTATAGTCACCTAATTTTCACCACATAACACGAATTAAATAATGGGTCTCTCTCTTTCTACTAGCTACATTTTTTAATGCGAGTTGTGTGACGCAAACCGGGAACTATAATAATGCTGCAAAATGGAGTGTTGTGGTATGCTACTCATATAGATAGGATCTGCAGCCTCACTTAGTTGGCACCATCAACTAGCCTCTTGATTTCATGTTAATATTTAAATATTTGACCATATGAGAGGAGAGAGAATGAGCCAATTATTTAGATATTAACATGTGGTTGAAATCAGAAGACTATGTGATGGTGTCAAATAAAAGGCTGCGAATCCTAGCTCACACACACATATATTTCGTCGGTCACTCCTGATTTGATGGCCTCCAACTTCTTTGGCGCTCAATCAAACGTTTTTAAGTCAAAGTTAAACTTTGAGTTTACACACTGTACGGGGAATAATCAAATCACGGTAAACACAACATTCCATGTAGTTAATACCTTGAAATATTATACTTATTGAAGGCCAAACGATCACTTGTTTGTAATGGCCATGTAATTAATCAACGTTGCGTGAGGAATAATGTTATTTGTTTAGTTCACAATAATGCTTTGGGGGTACTTCAAGATAGCAAAATTGCAATCATGTGATAATAGCTATTATTCTAGTGTTAGTTTAGATGTTATCCTCTACCCCTAGCTTCAGTCTACTTTCCACTTCCTTTTTGGTTTCAGAAAAAAAACGAACGACAATATAATTTTCCATTTCGAAAATTGATATATTTTCCAGATAACCCAAAAGGACAAAGAAAAGAACATCAGAAGATTCAAGTAGGTCCGAAAAAGAATAGTTTGGTATTAATTGCTGGAAGATTGTGATGCAATCCTGGCATATAAGAATTCATTCCAAGCATCAGGTAACCCAGGAAGACACCAATGTATACAATCTGCAAAATTTTCAGGATCAGCTTGCTGTTCTGGCGTTAACATTTTGCCTTGCCTTATAGTGTGCACCGATGTGTGTGCATCTTTCCTATACTCCGATAATTTTGTGATGTTATTGAACCATATAGGAGTTCTCATTGAGGTTATCACGTTAGTGGCCACGTAGTATAATCGCCAATCTGTTCCTACGTCTAGAGGTTCTGATTGATTCAAGATAGGCGCTGTCTCTTTTGCGCACTTTATGCCATCCATGTTACCCCAATCTTCGCTTCTGCATTCCCATCAGCAATTATATCTTTGTAATAAATACCACAGCAGAAAATATGAAAAAATACACGTCCACATATTATTGACCAAAAAGCACATTGCTATAATCAATATAATTATATAATTATCCAATATTCTGCTACTAGCTTAAATCTTTTGTACCTATAGACAACACACATCTTAGCCATTGATTTTTCATCATTAACCATTCATACATACGATATGATGAATCCCACTAATTTATTATTTAGTTGTGATAATTGATTCTGATTTCTTATGATATATGGGGATATGCAACAAGAGAACAGAGGAATTGAACTCGTTCTACTATAGAGAAGCCGACTGCTGCGGTCCAGTAGCAACATCCGGGATATAATATTCTCATATTACTCCACTGAGGTAGTAATCGAATAAAAATTCTCTAAAATTACCCATATTGGGATGCTTCTAAGGGTCATTTTTTTGAGTGTTCCAAAACCATAGTAGGAGAATCGTGTCCTTTACAAACCATGTTATTTTTTTATCTGAATCGCCATATAGGTAGGTATGGTGACCATATGATGTAGAATTGGTAGGTGATGATTTAAGTAGTTTGCCAAATAATTTGCTTCAAACTGAAGTCTACTTTAAAGCCATGTTGTCAGTTTTTGTTTGTACGCTTTTTTGAATATAAACATGTTGCTTTTGTACTAGCTATAATATAAAAAAGTGCATCTCCAAAAGTCTAGTGTAGCCAAATTTTTTTCACTCTAATACAAGGTTTTAAGTCTGACAAGTTGAGTAAAAGGAACTGCACACTTACTTGATATGAAGAGGTGACATACTACTGAAGAAAACCATTGTTCGTTTGGGATCAATGTTGGAGTCAACCCAATTAGCCCATGTTTTCAACACTCTTTCATAGGCAACCGGCCTCTCGATCTCTTCAAATTCTGTTGTTCCTTCGGAAAATGATCCTTTCCTGTTCTCCAACATTATCCAACCGACAATTTAATACTTGTTTAAAATGGAATAGTTCAAAGTAAGTTTCCATAGATAGTATACTTACAATACTTTCATCTCAAATGTGTTCATCCACCAAATATAAGTATTGAAAATGAGGTAATCTGCTTTTTTCCAATTCTGACCATGCTTATCGATAGATTCTGGCATTATGATCCTATCGAGGATACTATGCATGTTTGGGTCATCTGAATTAGATTCCACCAAGAACGGTGCCCAATAAAATTCTACTGTCGCATCATACTCCTATTGATTCAATCACAACATATTCATTAGTACTCGGGATACAACTGTACTACTGCATAAAGGTAAAAACTGCGTTCTTGCATATTTTTTAACCTCAAGTTTGAAGACAGATAAAGAACCATTTTTGTTCAGAGACTTTTTCCCATGTGGAACTACAGACTGCACCAAGCATATCATCGACTCCCACTGGTTTCTATTCAAAGAGTCCCCCACAAACATTAATCTTTTGCCTCGAATTCTCTCCAACAGCAACCTCGCATCAAATCTTCATCAAAACATAAACATTTCAAGATCATTCGTAGAATTCGTCATTATAATGTACACATTAAAGACTTTAGTTTATGCCTACTTCTTGGACCACCTTCAAAAACGCATTTCATATCTAATCCAATTTGAAAACTATTAAAAAAACAAATCACTTCATATCTACGTGGCAAAATGGCATTTTATACCGGGGTTATTTCAAACTGCAATATGTATACACACACTAATGTTGTACAAAAAATTATCAATCATCATTATCTATAAAGTGAACAAGTCTCCTACTTGAGCCAGGTCTACGAATGACAAGTTGTAAGATCCTACCTTCAGTATTATAGAGAATGTTTTGAAAACTTGGCCATCAAACCTAACGCCCACAATACCTTGACCCAACGATGCGCATGAAATAAAGTCCTCACAATAACTTACTGATTTAAAGCAAACCGACATACAACGTTCACATATGAGGTCGATGGTTCAGTCTTCATCCATTACATATCCAAGCGAATATCCTGAAGTATGTGTGTAGGTTTGACACATACTTCTTCGGAGTTTATAAATGAAACTTGGTTCTCTGAGTGGTGTTCAACAAAAAACAACATTTAAACCTAACTGTGTTGCATATAATGTCTTTTACTATTTTCCCATCAAATGGGATGTCCAACTAATCAAAGTTGCTTATTGGAGGCAACTACATTATAAAATACCATTTTTCACCATGCAGGTTCAGCTATCTACTTTTCGTAAATAGTCTTCAAACTAGATAAAATGTGCAATTTGATTCAAAATTCAAAAATGATATAAATTGGAAAAAAAAACTGTATTGATACTACAAAGTGATAGGCTAGAACATACTTGGGTAAAGAGCAATCGCGAGGTTGCCACCTCCACTTCATAAAGGTATCATTTAGTCTGCCATTTCTCATGCAGGTGACTTGCGCAGTCAAGAACTCACACTCGTCTTCCCGGTACAAAGGATGCCCAACATCATCGTAAACCCATTCACCTGTGAACAGATCACAAGTCTCTGGTACAGTTACCATGTTGCGCTCCAATACCTCTGCTCTCCCTTCTTTGCCTTCTCTGCTATAGTTTGGCATGCCGATGTTGTCATCTTCAACCTCTTTTTTATTACTCTTTTCCTCTGGTTCAGAATTTGAAAGTTGTTCTTGTTGCGAAGGAATGTTGAAAGGGAAGTCAGTCAAGGACTTTACCACGTTTGCATTTTGATTGTATATTAGTATGGCAAAAAAAAAAATGGAGAATAGAACAATGAAGATGGTGAAATTGCCATTCTTTCTCTGCTTGTTGGATAATAACTCTTGATTGGAGAGAGAGCCTTTGCGCCGAAACAATGGATACATGAGCCTAATGTTAACCAAGAGAGAGAGTATTTTTTATGATATTGAGAAAAGGGTTATACCTCAATTAAGTTGGTGAAATGAGATTTTCTAACCCGAATTTAGTGCTAGTTTTCTCGTTCATCCACAGTTTTGATGTAGGGAACACAAGTTATATAACAACATATAATATGATAGGAGATAAGAAGATTACAACGGAATTAATTAAATGGAAGAGTTGTTATGATTTAGCTGGTGAGGGAGTAACATAGAAGTCTAAAAAAGTGGAGATGCAACAAATTTGATAATGAAACTTGGTTGGAATATTTTACTTGAGAACATTCAAGTTCAAATAAACATAAAGTAAAGTGGGGCTTTATTAGGTACTGGGTGAGATGTAAATTTCGGTAATGGTTAATATGGAATTTTCAAGTTGAATGACTTCAGTACATTATAATTCTGTTGGCAGTACTGGCAGGCTTCTGTAAATATTTATACTTTGACCCAAAGCTACAAGTTTACATGCAGCATATTCCGTAAGCTTATGTGTATTCAGCTAACCATAGGCGTAGCCGTAAAATTATCGTATAGATACTTGTATTCAACTATATAGAAGTAACTATATATAAGTGAGTTCATAGTTATATAGATACATATTTTATATTCAATCCGTTGAAGAGCTCCAAATAAACCAATTTTTATATATATGTTCCAAGGCAGAACCATGAGTTTCAAAAGACATTTGTGTCAAGCCTAGAATCCGATAGCAATATGGAAGCTGACACTAGTAACTTAATAGATCAGCAAAGTAAATTTTAAGCAATATCTATTTCTGCATTTTAATGACTTGTTTAGTCCTCGTTTTATTGTAAAAGCACTTGGTACATGATATAGTATGCAAATATTGCTCTTTCTCTTCGACTAAAAGAAAGTGCAAATAAATGATGGCACCAACTTGTACCAAAAAGTTGCTTTCTAGAAAGAGGGTTATTGTCACTCATTGTTTTATGTAAGTATTTCTGCAACATGTTACAATAACAACAACAACAATAACAACAAAATCATTATTACCAAACAAGTTGGGGTCGGGTAGAGATGGAATCCTAAAAAAAATAAAAAAAATAATAATAATAATAATAATAATAATAATAATAAAATAAAGTCAAATAGGTAAATTAATAATAATAACTAAGTAAAATAAGATAACATAAAAATGTATATGTATATATAAGAGGAATGATAATAATAATACTAATAGCAATAATGATACTAACAGTAATGTTGGTCAAAGACTAAACCTACGTCTTAGGCTCATGTTCTCTGTCCTATAATCTAAAACTCAATGCTCGTGGTTTTGGTACGTAAATCGCTAACTTCCACTCGCTCCGATCCGTCACCAGCTCTTCGGATATACCACAATCTTTCAAATCCCTTTTTATTACTTCCTACCATGTTAATCTTGGACGAACTCTATCTCTCTTTGAGCAATCTATGCGGCCTATAATTCCAACACTCACAGGTGCCTCGGGAGGCATTCGTTGAAGATGTCCAAACTATCTTAAGCGATGTTGAATTAGCTTTTCCTCAATTGGTGCTACTCCAAGTTTATTACGTATATCATCATTTCTAATTCGGTCTCTTCTTGTATGACCGCAGCTCCATCGCAGCATACGCATCTTTGCTACGTTTATCTTTTGTACGTGTTGGCTTTTAGTAGGCCAACATTCTGCACCATACAACATCGCAGGCCTGATTGCCGTTTTGTAGAACTTTCATTTAAGCTTTTGTGGGACCTTCCTGTCACAGAGAATTACAGACGCTTGTCGCCATTTCACCCATCCCGGTCGAATTCTAAAACTAACATCTTCATCAATCTCACCATTATACTGCAACATTGATCCAAGATATCGAAATGATTCCTTCTTGAGAACTAATTGTCCAGCCAGAGTGACATCTCCATCCTCCGACCTGACACCGCTGAACCCGCACTTCATATACTCTATTTTAGTTCTGCTTCTGCAACATGTTAAACCTGAAAATTTTGGATGATAGTATTAGAAAGCGAACGATTACAAGAAAGACAAGAATTAAAAAGCTAAATAACTTAGGGTTGTGCTTTATATACACACATGTTGATTTAGTGTGGGAATTTGACTAAGGTTCTTGTTTATATTGCGTCTCGGAGGGAGTTGGACAGACGGATATAGGCTTAGGATCTTTTGAATTAATTCGCTTTCTTCTTTTTCTGAAACATCATCACCGGATTCTTTTTCTTCAGACTCGGTTTTCCGTTTCTTTTATTTGATGAACTTCCTCAGAGGAAGGTTCTTCCTCTGAAGAGGAAGCAGAGACTATATCACCGATTTGACGGCCATCAGCATTATTGATCAGAAACAAAGGTTCTTTTTCTCAAAGCGATTCACAAGAGGAAATTGACAATTGATTGTTTGGAAATAAGAAATTCCCGGGTCTTGCTAAACGAACTGCGACAAACAGTACAACACAACCAGATTTTCATCTGGACTCTATTTTAAACTTGCTATAAATAGTAAATATAACTGTTCAAACAGCATTTTGTACTGTATTTTTAACGTGGGTAAGAGTATCTCTAGGAGGTTGATTTTTACGGTGAGAAGGTGATTAAAAAGTGTCTATCCCCCTCTTCATCAGTTGAGTGAAAGGAGTTTAATTTATTTTAATATAACAATATTAATATATAAACGGTTTTCTGAAAATCGTTTATAACATAATATGATTTTTTAAAACCGTTTATAGCATAAACGATCACGCTAAAAAACAAAGGGATCGAACCTCTACTTTTTTCGTTGACGTACGTTCAAATACACACTACTACAGCGTGGGAAAAGGGCAAAAATGAAATTTCTTCAATTTTTCATGGCTCTGGTGCTGCCGAGGATGCTTTAAGAACAAATTTTAAAATGGCGCAAACACAAACATCTTTCTTTTTCAGTTTGTATTCACCCACTTTTTAAATCCGCAAACACAAATTTCTAGCACTTCGAAAAATATTGTAATGAGCTTCAAACGGAACTCGCTATTGAAATAAGTTTTTATTAAAACTTAATTTAAAAATTCGTCCTCTAAGAAAATGAACGACAATATGATAACTAACGAATTCTTAGTAAACAACAACTTAGTGCCCTTAAATTTTCCTATGCATCACTGACATTAAACCAGTGATGAACCAATCGTACATCGGTAAAACATCTTCGGTTCGTTCATATGTTACGATCATATAAGAAGAGGACACCAAACATAAACTGTCTTTTTTTGTATAAACTGAATATTAGTTTTCACTTTTTTTGGACAGACATACAAAGTTAACCTCAATCTATGTGGTATCAACCTTTTAGAAATTTAATTTTTTTGCATCCACTGAAAATACTCATTTCATTGAAGTGCTCCATTTTTCATTGTGTTTGCGGAGATTACTACGGAGGATTTCAAGTGTACATAGAAGAAAATTGAAGTATACTCTACTATGGTAGACACTACAAAATACACACTGTTTAGCGACGGCTAAAAGCCGTTGGCGACCGTCGCTAGCCGTCGCTAATTGCCGTTGCAAATTACCTCGTTGCAACTAGAGAAAGTGACGGCTTTAGCGGCGGCTCCGTTGCTCATTTTGCAACGGCTCGTAATTGCTAATTGTCCACGTAGAAGCAACCGTTGGTTGTTGGTTTTCGGGGTTGTCGCTGCAAACCATTGCAATTCGTTGCAATGTAGCCGTCGCTTTCTTTGACCAAATGGCCGTCGCTACCCGTTGCAAACCTGGAAAAATTTTACAGCCAAATTGCAGCATTTACAACCCTCAATCTCAATCAATCCAAATAATATAATTCCATCATTTCACACATATAATACCATTCCATCGTACCATATAATCAATATCAACACAACCAAATCATCAAATATTGCATATTCTGACATATATTTACAAAATCATATAAGAAAATCAACATAACCAAATACGAAAATCCACCAAACCAAACCACATTGTTCAAATATCAATCACAACAACCAAAATATCAAACCCACCAAAACACTGAGTATCAATCACAACATCCATATATATACACATCATAATATGTACACAAATATATATAAAGCATACCCATGTCCAAATCAAAGCAGCTAAGCATCGTCATCACTTGCACCTCCTTACCCGGGAATTGACCCATGCTCCTGATAGAACGCAGCAATACGCTCATCTATCTACGTCGTCAACTGACTCTTCCACCAATCATTGAGCTCATCCAATTGAGTTTGCATCCGAGCAATCTCTTCCTCATCTATGGATCTCTTATATGACCTTTGGAAATTAAGAGCCTGTGAAATAATTCAAGTGAATAAGAAGCTCATGGCATACAATAACAATACGATAACTCAAGTTATTGGTAATAAACTCAAGTGAATAAGAAGTTCATGGCATACATGTTTCTACTGTGTAAATGTTGAGTACATATCATATTGCCGAAACTGTAACGCCTGTTTCGACTTGCTGGTTCAATGGTTGAATCTCATATCCGATTACACTCATCAACCGTAAGCGACGTCCATCCACTCGCTTGTATCGCTCGTGCATACTCTGCGTTATATCTCTCCTACAATTACGAACGGATATTTGACACAATTGCTATACAATTTACTTATTTACTGTGAAATAAATGAATATGAAATATTTTCATTACAGAAATAAACATATTTACCATTACAGAAGCAGCCTTGTCGTCCGACCAATCATATGAAACATTCTTATCCTCATCCGTATGGTCCACTGCATGTGTGACTCTGAAAACCTCAGCCGTTGTGGGCTCCCCACCATACTTTACCCACTGAATATATACAAGAATAGGCTATATTGATAATTTGCATGAGTACATACAAGAATACATTACATACAAGAATAGAATATATGGTAAAGAGAAACTAGTAAATATATACATCCATAACATAAATATTGGTTAATTTATTTATCGATTCCCTCCTATGTTGTTGGAAGGATTTCGAGCCACCATGATGTAAAGTGGGATTTTTGTTCCAATTAGCCTTGTTTCTTTCCGACAATTCCTATTAATTTATACACACTATTAAGTAAAATAATTCAACACATTTAAATGTAAAAATATAGTGACAATATAACTTACTCTGAATGCTTCAGATTCCCAATATTGTTGGAATCCAGCCCAAACATCATCTCCCATCCAACTTGGCTTTTTCCCTGAACTCTTAGCCCGCGACAGAGTCTCTCTGTAATTTTTCTACATCTTTTTATTCCAATGATTTACAAAAACATCCATATCATGCGGATCCACACGTACAGCTGCCTGCATATTGAATTATCATAAGTGTTATGAAAAAGATTGTATAATTAAAAAACAATCAGCAAAACAGAATACGTAAAACTGATATTATAAAGCATGATGGCATATTGTTTTCGGTTTCATATAAGCCATAATTATATATTACAAAATTGTATTTACCATAACATCAGCCCATATTGCGTTTTTTATATGTGTAGGAATGTTAACCCATTGAGGCCAACACCCGGACATCCTACTCTTATACGCCTCCTTCGATACTTGCAAAATGAAATTGGACGGCTCCACCTTGAACCCTCTGTAGAAATGCTGATGTATATATTCAATATATTTCATATAATATAATTCAAATAAGTTTGATACATATCCAGCACTTTTCGAAACTATCTACGCAACTCGACAGAGATCTGGCTCAGAGGTACTCGGACCTGCTCCAAGTGAAGGTGACCGAGATGTACTACGTCGATCACGTCGTCTATCAGACATAACTGACAAACATATATACAATATCACATAATCGATAATCAATATCATCAATCAATATCATAAGCATCACATAATCATCAATAATCATCACATAATCATCAATCAATATCACATAACATAAGCATCACATAATCATCAATCAATATCACATAATCGTTAATCATCGCATAATCATCACATAATTATTAATCAAGTGATAATCATCACATAAACATACTCTGCACATAATCATCGACAAAAGCTTACATGAAAAGAATATAGTCATCATTATTATTACATAGCTTAGAATATTACATAACATAGTAATTACTGTTAATACATAGCTCACATTTAACAACAAGCGATGCCATCTATGATCAGTCTTCGTCGTATTCTGATTCAGACTCGGTCTCGTACTCCATATCATTTTCTTCAGTACTTACAAATGGATCTATTAAAACATTCGATTCATCAGTCAACGACGCTACATCAATGTCATCGGTTATCACTATTTCAGTATTTGGCTCGAGATCCGCTTGATATGCTGCTTCATCTGAAATATTATTTCCATCAAACGTATATCTTGCCTTCGTTTTAAAAACAGCCCACCAGTCTGCTTTATCTTTTTTTAAGGACGGATATGGAGCAAAATAAACTTGTAAAACTTGCTTAGCTAATACAAAAGGATCATACTTATAGTAATGCGACGTATGCCTTATTTCAATTAGCTTATAATCTTTGTGCACGTTAATTCCAAAGCCAGGAACATTGCTAAACCAGTTGCATTTGAATAAAAAAACTTTCTCTGCAGGTTGTATATAACATGTCAACTCTAAAACTTGTGCTAAGACACCTTAAAAATCTTTTATATGCTCCTCTGGATCATCACTTCCTTTGACAAATACACCACTGTTATATGTTAATTTTTCAGCCCCGTAATTTTTGGTGTTGAATTTAAATCCATTGACGAAGACTATTGGATAAGTCTTGACATTTCGTTTTGGTCTGATAGCAAGATGTCGTAATCCTTCGTCAACAACACAGTTTTCTGTATCATGAACGAAGTTTGAAAACCATCCAGCAAATTATTTACTAAGATCGCCAGACGGATGTTGTGATTCATATATGCTGCAAATATGTATTATATTCCTTTATAATTAAAATATACATGTATAATTGAATTATATATGAATTCATAATTACCTGACAAGTGGTGCAACTTCAGCACAATTTAAAAGAACATATGTGTGCGCCACATGGTAATCTCTATCATCTAACCATATTTCCACACATTTTCCAGTAGGTCTTCCATGTTGTCTAAAAATAGATAACATTGTTTGAGAAGAATCTTGCTAAATAGTGTCTTCATTACAGGGAACACTTACAAACGATAAGTTCACATCGTTACTGAAGTAATGTGAGAAAAAAATGAAGCTTCTTCTTCAAGGTACGATTTGCAAATCGAACCTTCTACTCGTGCTTTTTGTCTAATTTTTTTCTTCAAATGGTTCAGGTACCTAAAACAAAATTAATTAAATTCATATCGTGGTACAAAAACCGAAATTAATTAAATTACCTCTCAAATGGATACATCCATCCATATTGCACAGGACCACGAAGGAGTGCTTCGGATGGAAGATGAACAGGTAAATGCTCCGTTACATTAAAAAAAACCAGGCGGAAATATTTTCTCCAGTTTGCATAGAAGTACAGGGATTTTTGCTTGAAGTTTACGTATACGATCTACCTTTAACGTCGTAGAACAAAGCTGTTTATAGAACATACTCAATTCTGTTATAACACTCCATATTTTTGTAGGCAGCAGTTCTTTGAAAATCACGAGAAAAAAATACTCCATCATAATGTGGCAATCGTGACTTTTCATCCCACTCAATTTGCGGTTTTTAAAGTCAACACATCTACGGAGGTTAGAAAAAATCCCATCAGGACATCTAAGTCCTTCCACCCACTTTAGAACGAGTTTTACTTGCTTATTGTCTAGCTCATAGCATGCTTTGGGTTTCTTATTATCATCGTATAATTGAAGTTCGGGCCACTTACAAAAGTGTAATATATCACGTCTTGAATTCGCATCGTCCTTGGTTTTCCCCTTCACATTCAAAATTGTATTAAACACGTTGTCAAACACGTTTTTTTTCGTTGTGCATGACGTCAATGTTATGTCGGAGTAGGAGATTTTTCTAGTATGGTAACTCCCAGAATATACTTTGCTTGCACCAGTTATGAATGTCCGATTTACCTTGAATCTCAACTTGTACCCCAGTTTCATGTATCTTTTGGTAGTCTTTTACAATTTCATATACCTCTTCGCTTGTCCAAACCTTAGGTGGTAGCATACTCTCTACTCTGTTAGCTTTAAAGTTCTTTTTATCCGTTCTAAATTTAGGATTGATATGTAGAAATCGCGGATGACAGTCAAACCAAGAAATTTTCTTTCCATACTTTAATGAAAATGCTCGTGTTTCATCCATACAATAAGGACAAGCTAGACGTCTAGATGTGCTCCAACCTAAAAGCATGCCATACGCTAGAAAATCACTAATAGTCCATAATAAAGAAGCAAACATACAAAAATTCCTTTTTCTCGAAATTTCGTACGTTTCAGCTCCTTTATGCCATAGTGTTTTCAACTCGTCGATTAGTGGTTGTAGATAAACATCAATTCCTTGAGTCGGATCATCGAGACCGGAACGACAATCGTTAGAAACATATATGGAGTTTTCATACACATCCATGAAGGTAAATTATAAGGAGTAATAATAATAGGCCATGATGAATATTTACTACCAAACTGAGAAAATGGCGAAAATCCATCCGTACATAAGCCTAGCCTAACATTACGGCTCTCTGCCGCAAATTCAGGATAAGTCTTATCGAAATGTTTCCATGCTTCTCCATCAGATGGATGTATCAAAGTTCCTTCTTCTCGTGTTCTCACAGTGTGCTATCGCATATGACATGCTGTAGCAGAAGATGCATATAATCGTTGAAGTCTGTGAGTGATGGGTAAATAATGCATCCTCTTATATGGAACTTCTTTTCCTTTTTTTTTGGTTTGTATCTTTCCTCGTTACATATTCTGCATTTAGTAAGATGAGCGTCTTCTTTCCCATAAAGCATGCAACCTTTTACACATGTATCTATCTTCTGATACGGCAATCCAAAAGCAGACATAATTTTTTTACTTTATAATGACTATCACACATCGAATTATTAGGTGGCATGTGTCATTTTACAGTTTGTACAACTACTGTATATGCAGCTTCTGTAAGATTAAATTTCGATTTCATAGTGACGTATTCGGCAGTTACAGATAATTCGGTTCCGCTTGTACATCCATCCCACAATGGCCTCTTAGCAGAATCCAATAAATCATAAATTTTTTTAGCTTCCGCAGTCGGCTCTTCGTCAACATTTTCGTTCCCATCATCACCTTGGTCAAAGGTAGGAAACATTGATCTTGCAGCATCTTGCCATGCTTTCTATATGATTGGTCATGCTATTATCGTCCTCTAACACTACAGGATTATGTGTAGGTTGAACAAGTTCTCCATGACGATCCCATAAGTAATAATTCGGCACAAAACCAAATTTGTACAAATGTACTTCTACTACATCTGGTTTCCAATGCTTCAGATGTTTACACTTACTATACGGACAACGAACGTCTACGTTATTTCGATTATTAGATTGAGCAAATCTAATAAATACGTGTACACCGTTACAAAAACGTTCTTTTATTGGTCATTTCATACCTTTTCGAGGTTCATACATCCAACTACGAAAATAATCGAACATATTTCTTGATTTGAAAAATGTAGGTTAGAAGATTGAATAAAACACTTCATATTAAAGTCTTGTAAAAATTCATATATAACCCTTTACTATTTTAACAAATTCAAATAAATACTGTATTAAAATTTTCAATTCTTAAGTTTATTGTTTTTTTAATTTGACAGCCGGTTATCATACTTTCCATTACAAACACAATAACGTAATCATATTTTATAAATCATTTCAGGTTAAACGATTCTACAAAATTTCGGCAGCACTTCCCTTTTTCCCTGTATCGTACACAAATGCGTGTACACAGGGAAAAAAGAAAGTGCCATCGAAATTTTCTGAACCGTTTAAACTGAAATGATTTATAAAATATGATTACTTTATTGTGTTTGTAACTTGTCCAAATACTAGGACAAATCCAACAAATGTTTTATCAGATGAATATAGACGTCCGTTCTTTGGAAAAACGAAGATCCATGTAACGATCATATACAACACTTGTCAGACATGGCCAAAAATTCTCTAAGGGGTTCATATAAATAAAGAAAAATTAAAAAAATATTAATATTGAAGTGTTAGTGGTCTGTAGTGAAATAATGATCTTAAATTTTTTTAGTACTGTGGCCAAATAGAATTTGTTTAATTATGAATCAGAATCCATGAGAACTATCACTAACTTGGAAAATATGCCTTATCTCACAAATAGGAACTATGAGTTACGATTTTAACAACTACAAAAACTATTTTATAAAATCGATTTAATGTTATTTTATAAACTACAAAAACTACAACTACAAAAAGTGCAAAAACTATTTTACAAACTATTTAATGTTATTATATTCATTTTTTTACAAAATCGATTTTACAAGAATATTTATTGTTGTTATTTTCATTTTTTAATTTTCTACAAAAATTGATTTTAATATAATATTTGTTGTTGTTATGCTCATTTCAAAATTATACAATTCATTTAACCATTTAAATATTTTATTTAATGCATTTGAAATTTCAAAACGTATTTTAAAATTCAGCTAACAATTTAATTTTTTTTATCGATTTTGTAAACGAAAATTAGATGTTAGCACTTGTAATAAACTATAATAATTTAATTTTATACTAATAACTAATACGTAGAATGCACACACGCTAAGTAAATAAAAAATATTACTTCTGTTTAACTATACCAATCTAGCAGCATATTAATCAACGATTGTACACTAATATTTGCGCAAACTATAATAAACATTCAAACCACTAATTAAACAATTGTACACTAATTTTTGGATTATAAATAAACCTTAATTTTTAATTACGAATTAAACAATCAAACCACTAATTAATATCACCAACTCAACAAATACAATATTATCATTAACTAGTACATAATAACAAACCCATAATTAACTGATTTGCCAAATTAGGGCTCTTAACATATCCCTAAATCAATCAATACGCTACTATGAACAACTATTAACGCGAACTCATCAATTTCTATCACATATAATCAACCAATTTTCAAAATTAAGGTTTTGATTAAACCTAGATTAAGCTGAAATTAGAAAAAATACCATACGTTAGAGTTTTGGAGCGTTGTGGCTTTTGCGACGGGAAGATCGGCAACTTGCGTCGGAGGGTGGCCGCTGGGGCGTCGGCAGTGGAGGAGGGGAGCTGAATTTTTGGGGAAGATGATTTGTGTTTCGGTTCTCTGGTTGCCTGTATATACGCGTAAAGCGACGGCTAGCGACGATCGCCTTTTTTAGCCGTCGCTAGTACCGGTCGCTAAACGAAGCCTGTTTTGTAGTGAGAAAATTCAACTTACCTAGTAGACAACTATTATTGGAACCAAGAAAGGAATAAGCTTGGTGCTTATCATGATGAGTTCCCAAGGTTAGAAAAGCTTAGAACCAAAAATGGAGTAGTTTGGAATGTTACTAGAAATTCTATTTTTATTGAAGAAGAATGGCGGTAGGATTGAACAATGATTTTATAAATTTATCAAAATTTATAAAATTATCAATGTGTCATTTTTACCACACAAAAAGAAGAAGAAATCTTATCATTTTTCTTGAAACAAAGAGTTGCACTGGTCATTGGTAGAGTATATGAATCAAACATCCCAAAATATGGTTACCGGAAGGAATACTGTCACCTCTACTAGAAATGATGTCTTACCACTAATGACTTGAGTTGAAATGGTGATTTCATTCCCAAAAATTAGAATTTAAGTTACCTTTTGTCATCCTAGTTGATGAATGATAATGGAAACGATGTTAGTCTAGATGGTGCTACTGTAAACAACCATTCTTTTACTTGTTTCTTTGCTTGTTGAAAGAGAAGATTTTTACATGCAACATATTATGAAGATAATCATAATATGATGAACATGATGTAGAGAAGAACGTTGAGGGAGTTAAATATATGCCTAGATGATATTATATAATTTGTTATGTAATCTTAACTCTGTGACGAATCTTGTTTGAAATAAGTATGATTGTTGGTTTTATTTTTGTTAAGTGTGTTCATTATATATGATATAAATAACGACTACGAGCATTAGACATAAATAAATAGAAAATCCCTAAATAGAGTATTATGTAGATTGCGGTTGCAAATTGGTTGTAACCGTGAGTAGGGAATCGATCTAGTAATAGTACTCATCTTTAAAGGATCCTAGTCAAGATGCATCAAGAAAGGGATTTGAGGTATTTGCTGATAACTAGTGTACGTAACGCTCTCCGAATGTTGGATAATGTATTTATTACTCATGACCTTTGGAGGCACCAAGTGGCTACGTACTTCTGATCATTGGACGGTCGTAGAATGACTTAACGGAGAGTCCTATATAGGATAAATATATCTAAGTCAAAACATAGTAGCTCAGTGTGAAGACATGTGTGGTCTTTAGACTTGAGAATACCGTGTAGCCTAAATGAGGAGGTTATGCTTTGATTGTAGTTAACTCATGGCATTGCGACCATGTTACGTCTCCTTTTGAGTTTATGTAAAATCATTTAGAGTGAAACATTATTCAATACAAAATTAGTCTCCTTAGATATAGGAGGTTAATTTTATCGTAATTGGAAGTCAACTCAAAGTCAAAAAAAAAAAATCTATGGTCGCGGTTCGTTTATTTGATAATTTTTATTGTTTGAACAAAGGACTTTGAAGTTGGTCTTCACAGTTAACTCTGGGTATTATTAGAGTTTATATTCATTGACCAAACACCGGATATCCAGCGATATAGTGATAAAGAAAAGAAAACATACACATACATTGTCGCTTAAGGGTGTATGCTTAATTATATTGAAATATGATTTTCCTAGACTATTTATAAGCAACGGAACTTATGTCATAATGCCATGCCATTGAAACCAAAACCATTGTGCAATTTTGTATCAAATTGTTTGATATTACTTATTGGCCAAGTTCTCATATGTGAATCACACAATAGAGATTGATTGAGCGAATTCCAAAAGCGACCAATTTATAAATGTCATAAACTAATTGGACGAATTAATATAAATGTTATATTGATTTATTTGATCTATTTAATATTATTGGAGGGCTATAGATTTATTAAATAAGTGTGTCGATTAAAACATCCATAAACCATTTTTTTAATACCAACACTAAAAAATACAGCTTAACAACATATTCACTTCTTAATACCAAGCTCCCCTCTTGGGCTACCATCATCGCGTCTCGTTCATTTCATTGCTTAACTTTAATTTAAAAAGTTCAATTCCTATAGAAACACTTCATTCTGAATCTATAGATGAGAAAATCATCCAAACCCAACCAGAAGAGCATGAACATTATGGTGCACTAAGATACTTAACAACCACCAACATCGCTACCAGCTCTCCTTTTTATAGTATTTTTTAATCAAAATATATATTTTTCCAAATTTTATTTCGAATTTTATGTTAGTTAATCAATTGTGGATTGAGATAAATTTTAGTTGGTATTTGATTTTGATTTTGTGTTAGGTTTTAATTAGAATTCGAGTAAAATGTAATTTTTATGAACTTGTTTTAGTTAAGGGATGAAGTATTGGTAGTCAATGATGATTTATGGAGACTAATTTAGTAAGGGAGCTAAATGGAAAATGGTGATGTAGAGATCAGTGAAAAACTAAATGCGGTATTAGAAAGTAGGTAATTTTATTAATATTTATTAAAAAGTTGATGGTATTAGGAAGAGCATTTATGTGTGCTTTTAGCAGCACACTTAAATAATATATGCAAGTGTTGTGTATATTTTTTATGATCAACTAAAATAGCCGAATAATATTTAAATAAATATAATGGGCATTTAAATTTTCTAAAATGATTTTAAATTGTGACCAAAAATTAATTTTCTATTAATATAGGCTGGCCTCGATTTAATAGAATACATATTAACGTATGCCTTTTATCTATTTAAGGTTGTATTTTTATTTATCGAGAGAATGATTAGATTTGGACCAATCCATATGGGCTCTCCACTATTTTATTATGTGTGTGTGTGTATAATAGTGTCTTCACGGAACCCTAGCCACCACAACAGTCACATCTCTCTTTCTCTCACCCCGAAAACTAGGATCTCCGTTAAAGTTTGCTAGTCGAGAAGAAAAGCTTCCAACTTTACTTAGAGGGAAGAAAACATTCAAGGTGTTAACAAACGGTATGAAGCTAGTTAATTCATCTCAAATTTAATAATATATTCCCTTTAATATTACAGTATGATTTTGGCATTATAATTGATTATAAAACAATAAATTTGAATCAATATTTTTTCTGTGCGCATATGCATATTACAAATCTAAAGTTCGTATATACTTTATTGTAAAACAATAAATTCAAATCTATAGTTTGTGTAAATACACACACATGCTACAAATCTAAAGTTTGTGCGAACTTGGTTATAAAATAATGAATTCAAATCTAAAGTTTGTTTAAACTGGATTGTGAAATTTGATTGTAGAACACTAAATTCAATCTATATATTACAAAACTAAATTTTAGGTCAAAATATTTTCAAAACTAGATTACAAAATCATAGGACTAAAAATAGGATCTAAGATCTAATAGGTAAATTTATATGTATGTACGTACGTACGTGTGTATGTGTATGTGTGTGTGCGCGCGCGTGTGTATAAGGCAATAAGTTTCCAATTAGTCCAACTATTATTTTAAAATTTAAACATACTAACGTTTACCTTTATTAGTAATTTACATTTATGAAGATATATTAAGTATATAACACACACACAGATACACACATATACACAGACACACACATGCACATTTATGTGTATGTGTGTGTGTATATTGTTATACAATCAATGTGCAAAAAACTACATTTATATATGTTTTCAATATAGTACAAGTTTTAGAAGTGTATATATTATATGTATAATATATTGTTATAAATGCGAATTACCATAATTTTATATATTTATGTATATTTTATATTGACATATATACAATGTCTTGTTGCATAAGTTACCTACATATACACTTACCTACACATCATACGCTCAGAGTTAAATGCACACATCTGCGTCTAGATTTAGGCACACACACATATATGTGTGTGAGTGTGTATCGACATCGTGCAGTTTTAAATATGTGTTAATAACTGGTGACAAAATTAAGATAACGTAACTCGAAATGTAATCTTTAAAATCCATTCTGATGCATTGAGTGTGATTTAATGAACCGGTTTATTAACATTAATACACCCAATGAAACCTTTCAAACCCCTTTTGACACATTAAATATGACTTAATGCACCATTTATTAACATTATCAAACCCAATGAAACCTTTCAATACTTTTTATGCATTAAGTGTGATTTTATGCACTATTAATTTGCATTAACACACCATAAGTTATAGTGCTTTAAATTAATTGGAGAATTTTCTTGAAATTCAGACTAAATTATCCAATGCCCACTCGATCTAACAACGGTATCAAAGACCAAATTGTGTAAACTTAAATAATTAGCCAACATTATGGCTAACTTAAAGAAATGATCATAAGACATAATAGGTGTCTAGAAATGGTGTTTCACTAAGATGAAATGGAAAACGCCTAATCATCTTACTCAGCCTGGCTTGTTGAGTGATTTGAGTAGTAAGGTATGCCCTACATATAAGGCCCAAAAATATTTAGGCCTTGGGCTTAATTCAAATATGCGTATTTGAAAATTAAATAGATATTTAATTTTGAAAAGGAATTGAATTTAAAATTTGAAAATAGTTTTAAAATTGAAATTAATAACTTTGAATTTGAATTAAATTATGAATTCAAAAATTATAATTTGAATATAAAAAGGTTTCAAAGTTTTTAATTATATATTTATAAAGGTTACAAAGAATATTAATTTAAATGACTTTAAATTAAATTAACTGATTAAAAAAGTTATAATTATATATTAATTCGGAATTTTGAATTACAAAACGAATTAATATTTGAAAATCTTAATATACTAAAATAATTAGAAGTTTTAATTGATTACTAATTAGAAGTTGACTAATAAAATAAAAACATACATATATTAAGGCTAACAAAATTTAGAAAAGTTAGAAATAGAATTAGATCATATATAAATAATATATGTATAAACATAAAACCCATTAATGTTTTAAAAATGAATATATATATATATATTATATATAAGATATTAGATATCATATAAGTATCTAATATGTTATGCGAATGATATCTAATATCATTTAAATATCAATAGATACATTATTGTTAAATTAATATCACTCTTAAATATATTTTAAAGTTATGAATTTTAAAATATAAATTATCCTCCGTTACTTACATGCAAGTATGGTACTTGCATATATGTAATTGTTGGTACTCCCCAAGCTATATAATATGTGTGTTAATGTCTAAATGTTCCTAAACTAGTAAGTACATTATATGCCTTTGTTTGCACTCCCCAAGGAGTATATAATTCATACTTAGACTATGGTGAAATAATGGGTCTGAGTGGATGATGTACTATGTTGCTTGTTGGTATTGCCTAAGGCCATGTACGGATTGAGGGCACAGATAACAATTGGGAATTATATATAGCATAATTAATAATGTGTTACCTACCATTTATTGGAGCTGTGATTTGTTGGTACTCCTCAAGGTCTTACGTAGCATGATAAATGGATCCTAACACCCATTAAAGGAATCAGAAGATTTTTGTATCTCTTTTAGGCTTTGAAGAGATATATAAAATCTAGTGGTTGTCTCATTGGATACATGAAATAGATTACATTTAGTGAATATTAGGCTCAGGTCCCTAATAAGTTTCAAAATTCTAGAAAGCCCCATTTAAAAAAAAGTATGTAAATTAAGTCCTTAGAATTAAGTTACTAACTAATTGCATAAATTATTCACTGAATAATTGTAGACATTTGTGCAATTATATCCAAAAGTTGCATAAATTTATGCAATTTTTTCGGTGAATAATTGCGGAAATTTTCGCATTTTTTCACGAATAATTGCGGAAATTTCCGCAATTTTTTAGTGAATAATTGTGGAAATGTCTGCAATTTTTTTGATATTGTTGCATAAATGTCGACAATTATTGACTGAATAATTGCATAAGTGTATGTCATTATTCGGTAGCTTAATTCTAGGGACCTAATTTACAAACTTTTTTTACTGGGGTTTTGTGTATTTTGAAACTTATTAGGGACCTATGCCAAACTATCCCTTATATTTAACCATTCTAATAAGTGTAAGAATGTATGTAATACTATAATAATCTACTTTAATAAATTTTCACTATTAATATATTTGAAATCATTTATCAGTTGTTTATATTAAATCAATCAACTTAACAAAAGACTGGCATAGAAATGCAAATTTTACTTACCAATAAATTAACCTTTTGGGAAGTTGTTGCTTTAAGTCCATGCAAAAGTCAAATAATACAACCATTAAAACTTTCAAGCCTTGGTAACTTAAGTATCAATTTTCTCAAGGTTGTGTATTACCTTCTATAAGCTTTGAGCTTTAAAACGATACATTGGTATAGATATTCGATCATATATAAAAGTTTTATGGTGAATAGTCGCGTTTCGCAATATATAGAATTTCGATAAAATTACTCCATTTGAATATAATGAGCAAGTAAAGCAAAGTGCAAGGTCATGTGTTTAGTATAATTGAGTACAATGTGGGTCTTGTTATGTTCGAAATCACATTAGACCAAGGTCGACAAATGAACCAATGGACTTATTCATTGAAATGTCAGTTTCAATCTGTTTATTTAAGTGCAACTTATTTGACCTCTTTAATATGTTATGGATAAATGAATCCATCTTGATAAAGAAATTCGATGCAGTCATGTTGTAAGGGGTTTCATTTTGAAGGATTTGACCATTTAAAAGAGAAATCAACTGAGAGAGGACGTAATAATAGCATGGTTGGGATGAAGAGAGAGTAGATGGCCACCTCTGTTTTCCGAAGAGACAAAGGAAACATAATGGTATAAAATATTTGGAGAATCTTAATAAGAAACAGGAAATATGATTTCTATTCCAAATGCGTCCTTATAGAAAATTATTTCCTATAAAAAAATTTGAGTTCGAGATACTTGATTTGGAACCCTCGATTTGTCACGACCCGATTCTTCGACTTCCGAAGGTCGACATCAATATGTCCACTGTATCAACTGCCGAGCAATCTAATGCCGGAAAACCGAACCATGAGGGTTTAAGAAGAAGAAAAAGGTAGAAGAAGAAGAAAACAGAAACAATAACAGAATCTCACATATCGCAGCAGAACAACATATAATAGATAAATGAATAATCTTTAAAACAAAGAACAATCTCAGTTATTACATTACATCACATTAGAGTGTACATGAACAATATATAACACAACAAAACGATGGACAGTTATAAAACATGTCCTTACAAGTGAATTTACAGCGGAAAGATAATATCATATACAAGTAATACGTCTCGCCATCTAGCTCGCCACTTGAGCTCCAAAGCACTTCTGAATCCAGAATGACCTAATAACCTGACTCTAGGCTGACCGTGTGGAAAATTATGGGCACCCAGAGTTTAGGAAGAGAACAGTAAACTCTAGGTCAGTTATGGGACTGGTGTGAGAACTCAAAACAGTTATTTATCTTTAAAACAACGACAACAAGGAAAGTGAAAAATATCCGCAATGCTTTTGGAAAATGAAACTACCATAAGGCCTCTCCGCACACACACAATGCAAACGCAGAATTGGAGGAGATTTCTCCTTATGATAGTCAAAGATGCTTACTACGCAAAACAAATCATTTTTGATATTATTATTAGTGCATAGTGATGAAAGCATTTCAAAAATAGAATATTAATCTTAGCCAACATAGACATTTCGAACTATGCCTGTTATAGCTACCATCTAAACAGTGGTAACCACCATAAGCAAATGGCAGGTTATACAACTAAAACCGTACTAGGTTCGTATTGGGAATTGGATTTTCCAACAAATGGTCAGGCTAAGGAACTTCCTACTGCCACATGGGATCGCCTCTGGCGGGACGTCCCGAGAACTTAACCAGCTCTCTGCCAACGCAAGGCCGGGTTACCTCTGTAACTAGGTAACTACTACACGAATATGCCACCCCTTGGTCCTTTGGGACCTTTATCCGAGGGCCCTCGATCACTAAGCAACAACCACACAGAAAATGAGATTGGAGCAACCACATAGCTTAAGCATCAGGGCTCCATACCCGACACCACCCTTTTCCAGATGGAAATGACATACCCTAAAGGGCGCGACCCTCATAACCTTGCCACATATTCCTGTTTTGACCATTTCCAGGGTGTAAGGTCTGACGAAGTCTCGTCCACAAAGCTACGGTTTTCACAAAGCCACGCTTTGATCAACAAATGATCAATAAATAATCATCACATAGCAACACTCAACATGCCACATTAGCAAATTGGGAGTATATCACTGATAACCTTCAACTACAAAACCTCTGAGCTCGTACGTCTCAGATAAGGGTGTTAAGCTAAGAGAATAAATTCTCCGACACCAACAGAAATGTATTTGAAAGAAATCTGCTTTATATCTCAAAATGTAATGTCAGACACGTAACCATACAAGTCTGTTTCGGGTTCGCACAGAACCGAAGGCACTTCAAAGGAAGCCCTAGCAATCCGGGTATTCACAATCCCGATCGAATTTCCCATCACAAAGGAAATCTCCATACCGTAGCTAACGGTGCACAGACAATCGATAGGTCATCCTATCGTTTTAACAAATACCCGGTCTTCACCATCGGTCTTCAATGCTATCCATTACGTCGTATCACTATTCGGAATGGGTAATCCGAATAACGAGCGCAATAATTTAAAAATAGGTGTAGCATTCAATTTCAACCAATTCACAACAAATCGCCATTTAAGGGTCAATATTGATAGTCGGTTATTTAACTATCAATCAATATTCACAACATCACCCAATTTCAAATAATTTCCAAAATTATTTGTTTTCAAAAAAAATATCTTTACAAGATATAATTTCCCCACTTCAACCATTTGAAAACAAATTTCAAATCAATTTTCACCTTTACAGCTTTCATTTCAAAATGGTTCATTTAAACCAATCAAATAAATCCTTACTGATTTATTAAATTTGCGTTCCAAATTCGTAAATTTATTTCCACACTTCAAAAATAAATCAATGTTTATTTTTTAAAACAAATTTCCCTTATAAATTTCCATTGTGAATTTACATTTCCAAATATCACCTTTTATACGATTTTTCAAATCGATTTCAATTATTCACTTTTAATTTATCTTTAAAAGATATAATCTCAAAACATTCACTTCATATTTGAAAACATTTCCATACTTATTTAATAGTAAGTAATTCACCACTCTATTTATTTTCAATATTTGGAAAATATTTAACATACTTAAATCACAATTAAGTATATATTTTATTCTTTAAGGAAAACATCCTATTAAACCCATTTATTTGAGTCAAAACGAATGTTGCGCAAAACATCGTTACGACAACTCATAATCACTAGTATAGGGGTTCGAAATTTAAGATAGATATATAAACCCCAATACTATACAAAACTTTTCCTTTTGGAAATCATTTACTATAACAATAGTGTTATAGTCCACCATTTCCTTCTATTTCTCGAAAACGTCTATTTCAACAATGGATGTTGAAATCTATGGTTTCGATACTTAATACATTTTAAAACGTTTTTGAATCGTTTTAATTCTATTTAAAATATTACTTTCCTAAAATATTTCTTTAATATATTATTCACCGTCCAAAATCGTGAATATACTTCGTTAATCAAATTCAATTTCTACATATTTTATTTAAAGGATTATCCACTGTCCAAAATCGTGGATATATTTCCTTTAATAAGCTATAATAATTAAACTTATCAAAATAAGTCGATTTCGGATTTATAAAACAACGTTTATAAATTCCATTTATACTTTATAACAACTTCAACTTATAAAATCACTTTATTAACAAGTTCTATCCATATCCCATTTACACGCCAAAATCCAGTTTATAAGTCAATTATTTATAAATCTTTTATTTTACAAAATCTATTCATTTTATAACTTCACAATTTATAAATCTATAGATTTCATCCACTTATGAAATCCATTTATACTTATTTTAATACTTATAAAACTCGTTTTATAATTCCAACATTTTAATTTATAAATATCAATTTTATAAATCTTTTATATAAATCATTTATAATAATTCAAAAATCCCAATTTAAACCTTTTTATAAATTAATCAACTACTTATTTCAAAAATCACATTTCGGTTATATTTCACAAAAATCATAATTTTTATAACATTAAAATTTCAACGTTTATTTATTTAAAATGAATTAATTCCAAAATTAAATTTTATTATGAGTTCTCAACTTAAATTTTCAAAAATCAAATTTTATTTATTTTCGGCATCTACCAAAAATATATTTGGCTAGAATTTAGCCTTTAACGATTTCAATCACAAAGATAATCACGCCGATTATAAATAGATCAACACACAACATTGAAACCAATTCAATCATTTGAGGAATCCAGTTGGATCTCTCCAACATGTTTCCTTGCATCCAAAGATGTTAGCACAATACCAATTCCGCTTCAAGACGGAATATCGCGGTATATGCGATTTATAAAATACTATCCGCTGTTATGCGGCACAATAGGGTCTCATCTACTATATAATGCGGGAAATCAACTCCAAGTACATATATAATACCAATTCCATATCAAGTTGGAATTATCGCGGAATATGGGTTTGATAAATAACATCCGCTTAATATACGGCGTATAGGGTCTATTTCAATACACAGATAATAACTATCATCCAATCACACAATCAAGCAATTTTAAATTTAACTATTTAAAAATTAAATCGAAACGCAATTCGATTGAGTGAGAAGTTCTCACCTTGAGTTTCCGATAACAGTTGTATTGTTTTATTTTGAATAAAATTAAACGTGCGTTTAATTTTACCCGAAATTATCGCTAGCTCCAAACGACTCCAAACCAGCTCCATTGTGTAGTGCTCGTCCATACGAACCCATCGCAATTTGTTTCGTGCGTTTTCGACCTCGTATGAAAGAGATATTGATTTTTAAAGTTACAGGAATTATAATATAAATAAACTACAAATTTCTTTTATAATTTTTAACCCTAACCCATCACTGCCGTCCATCCCCCCAGATCAAATCATGGCCGCACATAACCTTCTTCCCCACGTTCGTTTCCAGGTCCAAATAACCCACGGTCGCCATTATGAATCAAATTTTCGAGCCCTCCACGTCGACTTTGAAGACGATCGGCCTACGCCACGTTGAAGCCCTACGCGCGAGCCACCTTCGGCTACAATCCGGTCCAACTCAGTCGTCATCTGGTATCAAACGACGTGCTCGAACCCGTCGCCTTCCAGCTCCATTTGCCGATGATCTACCGCTCCATTTTCAATCACCACCGTTGGATTCGTAGAGCTTGACGTGCTCTTTGACTTTCATGTTGAAGGTTTTTCATAAATGTCGTTGGATTTGAAGAAAATGAGGGAAGAAGATAATGAACTTTCGGCCATTGATTTTCTCTAGTGGCGGCCACTGCTTAAAACCCTAGGGTTTGAGTTGTTTTGCAAAATGAAGATAAAAGGGGGGTCTTTTATAGAAATTCCAACGAAAACACTATTCATCGTATTTTCTGAACTCTAAATCTCGCGCGGTGACTGGCATTTCTAGGGTTTACCCCGCGTTTCGGACACAACGGAATAGGTTTTGGAGGCTAATTCGATCATATGTGCGAGATACGGAAATAAACGATCAAATTTAATTTAAATGATTAAACCAAATTTCTATGCATTTTGGCTTGCCCCGGACAAACCGTAAATCCAATTGACACGAAATTTGAAACCATACAATAATATAACATTATGGATCCGATGAAACTAGTTTCGTTGAAATCCGAAACTGTTTGAAAAATGGATATTTTTACTCGTCAATTAAATTTAAAATATTCAATTTTCACAAATTAACTTTTAATTTAATTTTAAAAGTTCACACATTTTTCTAACTCCAATATGATTTAATATAACTTTATAATCATTTTTAATCACATTAAACCCAATTTCCAATTATTTACGCCATTTCAAATATTAAACTGTCGATTTAATTATCCAATTAAATCCATATATTCGAAAAATAAATTATTCGACTTACAAATTTTACTTGTTGATATTTCAAATCAATTAAATATCTGAATTTCAAATGACAGATATTCTGGGTCGTTACACGATTGTAAGTTAGTTATAGTGGAAAAAATATACAGCCTACTATAAGTGATTGAGTAAAGCTTCTATTTCCAATGTTGTTATTTTAGTAACAGAAATAGTGGGAGCATACCTTATGATACTTGCTAATGGAAGCGTCTACGTTTGAAAATTGTTTTCATATATACAATATTATTTATGAAGTAAAATATTATTTATGAAGTAACAACCAGTTTCAATTTTGATCGAAGATAGACGCTGCTTTGTTTTATGATGAACATTATAAATATTTGTTATAGAATGAATATTGTTTTTGGTATATTGATGATGGTATTTATTTCCATAATAATAATGATGTGTTAGCAATAAAAATAAAAAACATCTGAAATGTTTAACAATTAATTTTGGAATCATGGATTAACCTGTATCTTTAAGAAATTTCTCTTTAATCATATGATTGTAAATCGTATGGTAGTGGTGAATTGTATCTCAAAGGATTAACACGGAACACCCATCAAGTGGGAGCGACAAAGGAGCTAAAGAACTCTTTAAATTGATACAAGTAGATGCATATACTCCAAGGACTAATGATACTGAAAGATGATCCAATTACTTTGTTGAATCACTGAAGTGTTTTCTTAGATATGAACATGTGTATTTGACACACAATTTAGAGATTGTCAATCATGGACCCGTGTGCCAACCCAATTCATACTTGTGAGAAATTTGCAACATTTTCCCCCTAATCCCAAGCTAATGTGTGAGTGCAGGCCTATCAATCATGCATTTAGTGACACATTAAATATTGTTACGTGTGTCGTGGTGCTCTTGGCGTTTGTGGTTTACTTTCCCGAATGTGGCCAAGATGGTTCATTTTTTCAATGTGTGATTTGACAGAGACATTAATGATATATAGATGGTTCAGGACATCTCTTTTATGGCTGATTTAATGGCTAACATCCATTCCTGCAGTATATACATATCTTCTCCCCTTGTTCTCAATCTTTACTGAGAGCTCATATATTTCCACCATTAAACTAAGTTGGGTTAAATTAAAATGTAAGTTGACTTTGAAATTGTGGGTCATTGAGAAATAACTTGTACCTATGAGCAATATAAGCTTTTAAGTAAATAAGTTGGTGAACTTATAAATAGAGAAATGGAATGATAATTACAAATAGGAGATAGTTGAATGGTATGGTAAATTCAAACTCAATCTCAAATGAAATGTAAATTGAAATAAGGTAGAGTGAGAGATAAAAAAAATGTGAATGAACTAACAATAGAAAATAAGTTTTGAATTTATTTAAGGAGGAATAAAATTGAAGTAGAATGAAATACAAAATTCAGTTGCATTATAGGCATATTGAATGAAATTCAATCCTTATTTAAGTGGTATAGAAGTGGAATGAATTTAATTTGGCTAAGCAAAATTTCAAGTAAACTTGAAATAAATTTGGATAAGAATAGAATTGAATGGAAATTTGATTTAGTTGAAAAGATGTTGAATGAAGTAAATGCTCACTCCACTAAATTCAACGATTGTTTGGAAATGAATTTTGTGTAAGCTAAATTAAATGGAATTTGTATTGGCATGAATGAAATTTTGGATAGTTTGGCCAAAATTTAGGAAGTAAATAAAGTCCAGTTTTGGAATGGAATTTAATTTTGGTAATAAATATTGGAAGTGTGAATGGATAATGGGATTAGATTATAATAATGATGATTTGATTTATAAATAAATTCAAATGAGTGAAATAATTTAAATGGTTTCTTTGTTAATAAAATAAATTCTAAAATGGATTGAATAAGCAAACAAAGGGTCATTCAAATTTGTAAACGGATTGGAATTTGATGGAATGAGAATCAAATGGAAATAAAATAAAATTGATATAAGAAGATAATGAAAATGTTGTGAAAGAACTTAAGCAACTTGAAAGAGAAAAACAAAATGATTGTGAATAAGCTTTATTAAGTATCTTGAATGAAATTTGTTAGACAATAAAATTGAATTGCAAGTGAAATGGTATTAATTAATTTTGTGATAAATTAAGGATGTATGGGTTGTAAATAATCCAAGATGGAATGAAATTATATAAACCTGAATTGGTTAATGAAATAAAAATGTAAGGAAAATTTAATTTAACAATTGCATTGGAATAAAAATACTTGTCTTGTGAACTAGGAAAAATTGAATAAAATTAATATAAATCTAAGTAGAATTAATTTTAATGGTTATAAGCTTAAGTGGTGGTTATTTTGCTTGAATGACATAAGTATTTGCATGTATTCAGAATTGAGTTGTTTAGACAGCAATTGAATTGGTTTTGAATTTTTGGAATGGATTGAAATGTTATTAAGTGATTTTGCATATGAATGGAAAAGGATCATAAAAGGAATGCAAATGTCTCAAGTTTAAGATAAAATTTGATTGTTAATCAAATTGGGAATGTAAGTTAAAATAAAGAAATGCAAGTAAGACATGTGTTAATCATATTGAAATAAAGATGGATTGGTTGTAATAAATATAAATGGTATATCGTAAACATGAATGTAAATCATTCAAGTGAAATAAAATGAAGTTAGCTTGGATGAAAGTAGAATGAGCTAAAATCTTACTAAATGGATTTGAGTATAAATGTAAGTGAGTTATAATAGAAATGCAAATGTAACAAATTAAATGAAATTTGCTTGGTGAATCAATTCGAAAATTGGGTAAAGTATAAATTGGAATAGCAAAACTTGTATGTAAATCCTTTGTGTGAAATAAAATGGAATTTGGCATTAGAAAAGGAACTTTGTATATGCTTTAAAATATGATTTATTTATGAAATTATGCAAAGTGATGTTTGGGATTATGAAATGGATATGTTTGGCTTAAATTTATATTGGAAATGTTATTGAAATGTTCATATCTTTGAAAACTAATGAGTTTGTTGAGTAAGTACAGGTACGGGAGGCGATCGATAGAGTTGGAGCGCGTATATGCATTATATATTGGCCGCTTGCTTTAAAAATTTGCTTAAAAGGTACGCCTACGCAAATATAGTTGGGAAATGATATATTTGTTGTAATATATTTTGGTTTCCGACCGTGTGGGTCGATGTTTATATATTTGTTTGTATCGCGATATCGCGAAAGCTCCTCCGTACAGGGGAGACTCTGCCAAAAATTTTCGAAAATTATGGGAGTTAGAAAATTTGTGGGATTTTGGAAAAAATTAATTAACTTAGGAAGTTATTTTGAAATAATGTTGTGTGATGTCCCGGAAATCTAGGCAATAATTATTTAATAATTTCATTGATAATTATTTTAAAATGTGAAAATATTGATTTAATAAATTAATTCAAATTGGAATTCTCTTTTGAAAATTATAATTATTTAGTTTGTTAAATGATATTCTTTTCAAAGTTAAAAATATTTAAGTAATAAATTATCTTTCTAAACTGATTTAAAAATATTTTATTTATGATGTATAAATGCTTATACATTGTAAATAGAGGATTTGGTTTTAATTTATGTTAAATAAAGGATATTTCCTAATTATTATATATAAATGTATAAATTGTAAATTGACTTAAATTGATTTAAATTAGTATTGTAACTTTTAAAAAGGGTTTGTTTTAAAAATGTTTCTTATATTTTTTTTATATAGAAATATAAGTAAGTATTTATTTGTTTATAAGAATAAATATAGTTTAAATTTTATTTTATAATAAAAGTTTGTTTTGTTTTATTTTAAAAATTGTTTTTCTTTGAAATAAGATTTAGCTCATTTTTATTAAATTATAACATTTGATTTAAGACTCTTAAAATTTAATTCAACATTTTTCTTTCTTCTTAAAATCTTTTCTTTTGAAAATTAGCTTTAGAATATTATTTTAAAAATCTCAAGTAAACATTTGAATAGTGTGTGTTATTATTTAAAGACTAATATTAATAAAACATTTTAAACATGCTAAAATAAGTTTGAAATGGTTTAAGATAAATTTAAATACAAGTATAAATTTAGAATTCTCTTTTAATAATTGATTTGCATATGTGTTAGCTTTTTAAAACATGAAGAGACACTTGTAAAATTATTTACACCTAAACCAACAAGTGGCATGTTGTTTATTTTTGAAATTTAGTTTTATTTACAATAAAACATAACAAAAGCATTTGGATTAAAACACATTCTCTTCAAAATTGAAAACCTGAAAATCAGATTTGAGTAAATCAAAAACCCCAAAGCAAATGCATGTTAA
The DNA here is from genome assembly GCA_030765085.1 of Allium cepa. Lineage (NCBI taxonomy): Eukaryota > Viridiplantae > Streptophyta > Magnoliopsida > Asparagales > Amaryllidaceae > Allium > Allium cepa. The sequence goes on from CM060931.1 coordinate 815,420,554, forward strand.
AATCCAGAAAAACCAAATTCAAATCAAATCTGCAAACAACAATTTCATGTCTGTAATTTAAAATCTGCAAATTGAAGAACAACTTCAAATCTGAGCTATTAGAATGGGTCTGCATGCAATCTGATATAGCTCAGGCCAAAGGGGTAAGGCATATACGACTTAAGGAAGGGATTATAGGTCATCCACGACTTAAAGAGAAGGAGCTACGACCTAACGAAGAAGATGAAAGGAAGTTACGACTTAACATGGGCTTAAGTCGTTTGGGATGGATGAGTCGTACACGACTCAACGACTCATCTATAAGTCGTCCACGACTCAAGGAGTCACGGGGGAAAAGCATACGAGTTAATATAAGTCGTTTCCGACTTAAGGAGTCACGGGGGGAGGGCTTATGAGTTAATGAAGAAGGACTGAGTCGCCTCAGAGCTAACATGATACCAGAGGAAAAATGGTGCCGAGTTAACGACCTAAATCTAACGAGTCACGACCTAAGGTCTTAGGTCGGCAGCGACCTAAAGGAATATGTGTTATACATGTGTTAAGTCGTGAGTCGTGTCCATAGTTGTATGTGGTATTTTAGGTCGGTAACGACCTTGCCTAAGTCATTTGCATTGTGTTCTGTTGTAAAGGGCTTGAGTCGCTTTGTGTTAAGTCGGTGCCGACTTAAGGTGGGTCGTAAGTCGTATGCGACTTAAGGGTCAGGGTCAAAACTCTATAAATACGCGTGAGTTGTACATTTGAAGGGTTGATTTTTTGAATAAAATTTCTTGTTGATTGATGTGTGCTTTCATATTAAATTGGTAGTTGAGTGTAATCTCCTATCTCCACTTTCGGTTATTCGAGTGCGCTCGAATCAACGATTGTTGAAGCCGATTCGCGGAATCAAGTGCGCTTGATCAACGCTTGAAGAATTGAAGATCTTCTCTCACGGTATCGTGCGCGATCAACGTGTCGAAGATAGCTGGAATTCGGTGTCTTTGTGATCAACGAATTTGGGCATTTCAGTATCGTTGATCCATCGATTGCTATTTTCATCGATCCATATCGTTTTGTTAATTATCCGCTGCGTCAGTTTTGGTATCGGAGCTAGACTTAGCCAATCATAGCTAAGCCGAGACTTGGATCCAATTTTTGAAGTTGAAGTTTGAAGTTGGAGTTCATCGTGTTCATCTTGAAGTTGCAACGAGTTTGAAGATTTTGATCCATTTCATTTTGGATCTATAGTTGGAGAAGTGTTTGAATTTGAAGTTGCTTGGAGACCTTGAGCCAAGCCAAGTTAAGCCATGAAGGGTGAAGGCCGAGCATAACATTGAGTTAAGTATAGGCCGTGCATCAGTTTTGGTATCATTGTTTGAAGTGTTAAGCCGTGTAATGATATAGCCGTGCCTTGTTTGGTTTGTGTTGGAGAGCTTTGAAGTCCTGTTGAAGCTTTGTTGAAGAATTTTGAAGTATTTGAGAAGTTTTGAAGTGTTTGTGAAGAGTTTCCAAACATGCCGCCAAGGAGAGCTAATCGTCATCAAAACGTTGAAGCGTTGTATAGAAGAGAAGAAGCCGAGCTTATGGAACAACGTATTAATGAGAAATTTGATGAAGGCATTGGAAAATTAGAAAAGTTGATGAATGACTTGAATCAAACTCAAAGGAGGAGATCACCAAACTCGAACCATGGAGGAAACCGAGTTTCGCCATCGGTTACGGAAGCGAGGAGGGTATCACCGCATTTTTTTAGAGAAAGGAGAGAAACATCAATTTCATCAAGGAGAGATCACCATGACTATGGACATGAAGAAAGAAGAATTTCACGAGAATTTGAGAATGAGCCATATAGAGATGAAGAGAGACAAAGTCGAAGAAACATGCATGAACGAAGGGATGACAATGGTCGAGATCGATGTAGGCGTACTTTTGATTTTGATGAAGAGGGTGATAGAGCTAGCATTCATTATCGAGATCGAGACCAAGTTCGAAATTCATATCGAGATGTGGATGAAGATCGTCGATGGGAGTCGGGTATGAAGATGGAAATCCCAGAGTTCAAAGGTGGAATGGTAACAGAAGAATTTCTTGATTGGTTGTCTAATGTTGAAGAGATTTTTGATTTCAAGGAGGTTCCTGAGCATAGAAGAGTGAAGTTGGTTGCTACTAGGTTGAGGGGGAGAGCTTTGGCGTGGTGGCAGCAAACTAAACTTACAAGGGAGAGAATGGGAAAGTCAAAGATTGAATCATGGGAGAAGATGAAGAAGTTAATGAGAGCTACATTTTTACCTTACAGCTATCAATCACTTATGTACCAGAGATTGCAGAATCTAAGGCAGGGGACGAAGTCAGTTAATGATTATGCAGATGAATTTTACCAACTCATTGCCAGAAATGATATTATGGAGACAGAAGAACAGCTGACTGTTAGGTTTGTTGGAGGGTTGCGAATGCAGGTTCAGGATATGGTTAATATGTTCGATCCAAGACCAGTGGCAGAAGCACATCAGAAAGCGTTGGCTTGGGAGAAGCAGGGAAGGCGTGGAGGTGGTGTGTTTACTAATTCTAACAATCAAGTGAAGGGAGTCAGTGGAAGTTCTAATGTTCCTAAAGCTGTTACAAGACCAATTGTGAAGGAAGGAGAGAAGGCAAAGGTTAATAGCAGTTTCAAATGTTACAATTGTCAGGAGTTGGGTCACAAAAGCAATGAATGTCCGAAGCCGAAGAAGAGAGCAATGGTTGCAGAGATTGAAGAAGAGGATGTGGAAGCTGAATATTCAAATGCACCTTATGTTGAGGATGAAGACTTATTGTCCGGGGATGAAGGTTGTAATTTGATGATGAGGAGGTCTTGTCTTACACCAAAGCAAGAGGAAGATTCTAGTTGGTTGAGAAGCAATATTTTTCAGTCGACATGCACTATTCTAGGGAAAGTTTGCAAGTTCGTTATTGATGCTGGAAGCTGTGATAATATTATCTCTACAGAAGCAGTAAGGAAGTTGAACTTGAAAACTGAGAAGCATCCTAAACCGTACAAGCTAGCATGGTTAAGGAAGGGAGGTGAAGTGAAGGTGTGTCGAAGGGCTTGTGTGAATTTTTCTATTGGGAAGAAGTACAAAGATGAAATTTGGTGTGACGTTGTAGACATGGATGTGTGTCATCTGTTGTTGGGCAGGCCATGGCAGTTTGATAGAGCCGTGCAACATGATGGTCGTGCTAATAGCTATAGTTTCATGTTTGAAGGTACTCAAATCACTTTAGTTCCCAAGAAGCAGCAACAGAAGGAAAGCAAGCTAGAGGAGATCGAAGAGTTGAAAACATTATTATCTTTGAAGGAGTTTGTCAAGGAAGTTGAAGAGGAGCCTGAAGTCTATTTGTTGATTGGCCGAGAGAGTCATGAAGAGGTTGAAGCTCCAGAAGAAGCAAAGCCAGTTTTGAAAGAATTTGAAGACGTATTTCCAGAAGAGTTGCCTAAGGAGTTACCGCCATTAAGAGACATTCAACATCAAATTGATCTTGTTCCGGGAGCAGTGTTACCACATCGATCACATTATAGGATGAGTCCGAAGGAACATGAGGAGTTGCGAAGGCAAGTAGAAGAGTTGTTAGAACAGGAACGTGTTCAGGAAAGCTTGAGTCCTTGTGCAGTACCAGCTTTGTTGGTGCCGAAGAAGGATGGAACATGGAGAATGTGCACCGACAGTCGAGCATTGAATAAGATTGCTGTTCGCTACAAATTTCCTATGCCAAGGTTGGATGACTTGCTAGATCAGTTGAATGGGGCAACTATCTTTTCAAAGATTGATTTGAAGAGTGGATATCATCAGATTCGAATTAGACCGGGAGACAAATAGAAGACTGCGTTCAAGACAAGGGAAGGATTGTATGAATGGTTGGTTATGCCGTTTGGTCTATCGAATGCACCGAGTACATTTATGAGGGTGATGAATCAAATTTTCAGACCGTACATTGGGAAGTTTGTTGTAGTTTACTTTGATGATATTCTGATTTATAGTGCGAGCACAGAGGAGCATGTAGAGCATTTGAGAAAGGTGTTAATTATCCTCCGTGAGGAACAATTCTATGCCGCAACAAAGAAATGTGTGTTTATGACGAGAAGTGTGTTATTTTTGGGATATGTTGTATCTGAGAAGGGAATCCAGGTGGACCAGAGTAAAGTTTAAGCAGTTAGAAATTGGCCACAGCCGAGAACTATCACTGAAGTTAGAAGTTTTCATGGATTGGCATCATTCTACCGAAGATTCATTCCACACTTCAGTAGCGTGATGGCACCAGTTACCGATTGTATGAAAGGGAAACAGTTTTCTTGGTCGAAGAAAGCAGGAGTTGCTTTTGAACGAATCAAAGAACTTTTGATTACAGCACCAATTCTTGTATTACCAGATTTTCAGTTGTTGTTTGAGCTACACACTGATGCATCAAAGGTTGGGATTGGAGGAGTGTTGAGTCAGAGTGGGAGGCCAGTTGCTTATTTCAGTGAGAAATTATCAGGAGCAAAGATGAGATATAGTACATACGATGTTGAATTTTATGCAGTTGTGCAAGCCATGAAACACTGGAGACATTATTTGTTTCAGAAAGAATTTGTTCTTTATACGGATCATGAAGCTTTGAAGCATTTGCAAGGGCAGGATAAGATTTCAGCGAGACATGCATCATGGATTGCCTATTTACAGCAGTTTACTTTTGTTGTGAAGCACAAATCTGGGGTAACAAATCGTGTAGCTGATGCTTTGAGTAGGAGGAGTCATGTGTTGACAACGTTGAAAGTTGAAGTGACAGGGTTTGAATTATTGCCAGAGCTGATTAAAGAAGATCCTTACTTTGTGAAATTTGTTGAGAAAGTCAAGGAAGGAAGTACTGATGAATTTGTGTTGGTTGATGGTTTTCTGTTTAAAGGAAATCGGTTATGTATTCCAGAGAGCAGTTTGAGATTGAAGATTATCAAGGAGTTACACGAGGAAGGACATGTGGGTCGTGATCGTACATTGCAGTTAATCTCTCAATCCTACTATTGGCCATCGATGAGGAAGGAAGTTGAAAGGTTTGTTCGGAGATGTCATATCTGTCAGATTTCGAAGGGAACAGCGACAAATGCTGGGTTATATATGCCGTTATCAGTACCTAACAAACCATGGGTTGATATCATCATGGATTTTGTTCTAGGTTTGCCTAGAACTCAAAGGGGAAATGATTCTATATTTGTTGTGGTGGACAGATTTTCGAAGATGGCACATTTTATTGCTTGCAAGAAGACAGCAGATGCAGTTCGAGTGGCACAATTATTCTTTAAGGAGGTGTATCGATTGCATGGTTTACCAGGATCTATTGTTTCTGATCGGGATACTAGATTTTTAAGCCATTTTTGGTTAAGTTTGTGGAAGATTGTGGGAACGAAGTTGAAATTTAGCAGCGCTTATCATCCGCAAACAGATGGACAGACCGAAGTTGTTAACATATCGTTAGGAAATTTGTTGCGATGTCTTGTGAAGGATAATCTGAAGAGTTGGGACATGAAGTTATGCCAGGCAGAGTTTGCTCATAATCATGCAGTGAATCGTAGTACGGGATTCAGTCCATTTCAGATTGTATATTCAAGTTTGCCCAGGGGACCGTTGGACTTAACGGTAGTACCACAACCGAAGGGGACAGTTAAACGAGCTGTTGATTTTGTTGATGAATTAACTGAATGTCATAAAATCGTTCAGGAACGATTGGTGAAGGCAAACGAGAAGTATAAACGATCTGCAGATTTGAAGCGACGAAATGTTGAATTTAATGAAGGAAATATGGTATATGCTGTGTTAACAAAGGATCGTTTTTCAGTAGGCGCTTATAACAAGTTGAGACCCAGAAAAATTGGTCCAGTAGAAGTTGTGAAACGGATAAATGAGAATGCTTATAAGTTTAAGCTACCGGAGGATGTATACACTTCTGACGTATTCAATGTTAAGCATCTTGTGCCGTATTATGGACATGGACAATCTGATGTGGAAGAATTTACAAATTCGAGGACGAATTTTTCTCAACCAGGGGAGGATGATGTAGCTCAGGCCAAAGGGGTAAGGCATATACGACTTAAGGAAGGGATTATAGGTCATCCACGACTTAAAGAGAAGGAGCTACGACCTAACGAAGAAGATGAAAGGAAGTTACGACTTAAGAGGGGCTTAAGTCGTTTGGGATGGACGAGTCGTACACGACTCAACGACTCATCTATAAGTCGTCCACGACTCAAGGAGTCACGGGGGAAAAGCATACGAGTTAATATAAGTCGTTTCCGACTTAAGGAGTCACGGGGGGAAGGCTTACGAGTTAATGAAGAAGGACTGAGTCGCCTCCGAGCTAACATGATACCAGAGGAAAAATGGTGCCGAGTTAACGACCTAAATCTAACGAGTCACGACCTAAGGTCTTAGGTCGGCAGCGACCTAAAGGAATATGTGTTGTACATGTGTTAAGTCGTGAGTCGTGTCCATAGCTGTATGTGGTATGTTAGGTCGGTAACGACCTTGCCTAAGTCGTTTGCATTGTGTTCTGTTGTAAAGGGCTTGAGTCGCTTTGTGTTAAGTCGGTGCCGACTTAAGGTGGGTTGTAAGTCGTATGCGACTTAAGGGTCAGGGTCAAAACTCTATAAATACGCGTGAGTTGTACATTTGAAGGGTTGATTTTTTGAATAAAATTTCTTGTTGATTGCTGTGTGCTTTCATATTAAATTGGTAGTTGAGTGTGATCTCCTATCTCCACTTTCGGTTATTCGAGTGCGCTCGAATCAACGATTGTTGAAGCCGATTCGCGGAATCAAGTGCGCTTGATCAACGCTTGAAGAATTGAAGATCTTCTCTCACGGTATCGTGCGCGATCAACGTGTCGAAGATAGCTAGAATTCGGTATCTTTGTGATCAACGAATTTGGGCATTTCAGTATCGTCAATCCACCGATTGCTACTTTCATCGATCCATATCGTTTTGTTAATTATCCGCTGCGTCACAATCTTCATCAACAAGTAATAGCATCAAGAAACTCAGCAATCAAAATGCAAGTAAAGCAACTTCAATTTCAAAATGCAGTTTCAAAAAGTTCCTGGAAATTGAAATCCGCAGCAAAAATTGTTCTCTGCATTCTTCAAATTTAAAGTGAGTAAGCTTCTTATCTTTTAAAAACAGTTTTCTTGAAAAAAAATCAAAATCAAACATAAATTAAAGAACTTATGTCTTTATTTACAGAACTCAAACTGATCTAAACAAAACTGTTCTGTTTTGTTTAAAATAAAATGAGTAAACTCACATGCACAAAATTTGTGACCTGATAAAAGAAATCATGTTGTTTGATTATGTTGTGATGATTACTTATTCATGAATGTTCCGTGTGCATATTTATGAATATGTATATGTGTTGATTTCCTGTAGTTGCAGATCTAGTTAGTTTGTATACTAAGATATTCTTAAATAGAAATCTTTATCATTTTTATTATTACAGTTAGTAATTTTATGAGTAAACAAAATATGTTAGTTAGTATAAATGTAGATTCTGGAAAATCATGAATTAGTCAAAATATGTTAAAATCTAAAACCTGTTACCTCTGAAATAACTGTAGCAGTGAGTATTTTTCAATAAAAATTAGGATACCAATATCATTAATTTATTATAAACAAGATTATAACATTGATGTATGTTAGAAATAAGAAAGTATAAATCAAGTTTCATTTTTTTTAGGTTGACTGTGTAAATTGGCATTTCTGTTTAAAACAGAAAATGAAAATTTTGGAATAAATCTGTTAAGCCAATGGATCTTAGGTGTTTAGATGCTTCATGTTAGTGGTGTTTTGATGTGAGAATGAAGGAGATGTTGGTGATGGATGATCAGAGAGAGAGGAGTGGTGAGATGAGTGTTTCAGGTTGCTGTTGATTTCCATTTTTTGATTTCCAACTGTTTGGAAGGGTATGGATGGTTGAGATAGTATAAGGAGGTGGTAAGTGACTTGTAGAAGGGGATTAGCATAGCTGGAGTTCGCCGAGGCGACAGTGCATATGCACTGTACAGGTTAAACTCAGGTGAACATTATTGTAGGGTGCAGGTTTTTTTGACTCGGAGATTTCTTCGGCTAGTTTTGGTTTTGACTCGAGGGAAGGGGTTGGAGAACTCGAAGTAAAATAGTTAGGTACTCGGGTTAGTGTAGTTGCAGAGGTAAACCTATAGTTTGCAGTTTTTATGAATTTGAATAAAATTTATAATTTAAAGATCTTAATTTGATTTAAATATAAGTTAAGTCTAAATTCAAAGGGAGTTTTGAGTTCAAGGTTTTAAAAATGAAATTTTTTAAATTTAAACAAGGTTTAAATTCTGCTTAAAATCAAGATTTAAAAACAAAACAGTTTCAGGTTTCAAAACCTGTGATTTTGCAGTTTGTAGTTTAAATAAAATTCATATTTTAAATTTGAACTTGATTTAAGTATAAGTTAAAAACTGAATTCAAATGTAGTGTGAAATTCAAAGTTTTAAAAATGAAAACCTTAAATTTAAACCAGATTTAATTTTGGTTTTAAAATCAAGGTTATAAAAACTGTTCCAGTTTTTTTTTTAAAAAACCAGAGAGTATTTTGCAGTTTTTAGTTTAAATGAATTCATTTTTTTTAGATAGAATCTGATTCAAATGGAAGTTGAATCTAAATTCAAATGTAGTTTTGAATTCAAAGTTTTTAAAATGAGAATCTTAAATAAAAACAAGATTTAAATCAAGTTTTAAATCAAGAAATAAAATAGTTTTCAGGTTGCTCTTAAAACCAGATTTTTGTTTCAAAACAGTTTTGTAAGTTTTTAAATTTTGAAACAGATTTAAATGTTTCAAACAAGATTTAAATTGGTTTTGAAATTAAGTTAAAAATTGTTTCAAGTTTCTTTGAAAACCAGTTTTGAATTTCAAAACAGTTTATAAATTTAAAATGATGAACATATTCAAATGATTAAAAATTGATTTGAAATGAAAAATTGATTTCAAGTAAGTTTTAAAACTTGATTTCTTTTAATATTTGAATTAAGCTATGAAGAGTTAATGTAAATTGGAAAATTGAACTAACCAATTTATTTTTTTCAAAGATTAATTTATTTAAATCAAGTAAATTTGTTTTAAATCTTTCTTTATATTTAAGTAATGAATGTTCTTTAAACATTCATTTTATTTTAAGAATTTTACTTATTTAAAATCTGGAACAATGTTTAATTAGTTAAACAATTTAAATATCAAATTTTTAAATGGAATTTGAATTTAAATTTAGAAATGTATTGTTTAAATACATTTTAAATATAATTGAGTCATTTGATAAATTATTTTGAAAATATTAAGATAATTAAGGATTAACATAATTAATTGATTTTAAATAATGGTTTAGATTAATTTATTAATTAGAAATGATTTATTAATAATTAATCTATTTCAAATTTTTTAACTATGTAATTTTGGAAATGTTGTTAATTAATAATTGGTGATAATTATCTAAGGATGATTTAGTAATTAATTAATGTAATTAATTTTGATAATTAACTAGATTGATTAATTGAATCTAATTAATTGAAATTTGTTAAGTATAATTAATTTTAAAGTAATTAAGGAATTGATTACTTATTGTAATTAATTTGAATATGTGATTTATTTAAGTTAATTAATTTAGTTTAATTAATTTTAATAAATCATCTAATGATTTTAAGAGTTTAATTGCTTAATGTAATTAGTGGAGCAAGGATTACTTAGAAAAGTAATAATGATAATTACTGAAATGTAATTAGTAATTTGGATAATTACTTTTGGAATTAATTAAGGAATTATTAATGATTAATTATTGGATAATTAATTTGTTAATGAGTAATTAAAGAAAGTTAATTACTAAACTTAATATTAATCAAGGTGATTAATAATTAGATTAATTACTAAATGTAATTAATTTTAATTAAGTAATTTATTTAAATATTAAAGATCATTAATTAATATTAATGATGTAATTAAGGATTGTTTAATTAAGTAACAATTAATTAAGAGATTAATTAATTGTAATTAATTAAGGGTAAATATAATTAGTTATAATTAATTAATAAATGAGTAATTAAATGTTAATTACTTATGATTAAGGTTAATTAATTAAAGACTAATTACTTATTGTAATTAGTGAATGATTAATCAAGGATGTTTAATCAAGTTAAATACTTAGTGGGTAATTAATTAACTGGGTTAATTAATGGATGTTAAGCAGGATTTAAATGAGTAATTAATTTAATTTTTTTTAAATTAATTAGAGATGGTTGTAATTAATTTAATTCATTTTAAATTAATTATAATTGTTGATTAGTAAATCATTTGCTTATGGATGTTATTGATTGAATGGTTGTGATCTCAGTAACGAGATGAGTTGTATTTGTATGATATGAATGCTTGATTTAAGTATGATGGTTTGTGATGGATTATTTGGTTGTGATGATTATCTGTTTATGGATGATATAGATTATCTGTTTATGATATGAATGTGATTATATATTGTGAGATATAGTTTATCTATCTTTGTGAGTTAGATAATATTTAAGTTAATTGTTTAAAACCCTTAAGTACAACTTGGACATTAAGATGACCTTTGGTTTCGATGAGACCGGGATCGGGTTTCCATATTTGCATATCCGAAAACCACATCGATTCCAAATAAACGTTAGGTCGTTAATTCAAGTGGAGCAAGTGAAGACCCGAGGTGTAAGGGCTATACGTCAGTATAACTCTGTAGGTGATTCCGTAATGAGTTTGACGGAATAGTACTTATAGATTCGAGATGGTGATTTAGAGTGCAAGGGTTATCGTCGTTAACTCTGTGGGTGATTCCGTAATGAGTGTAACGAGATAATGCCTTCGGTTTCGTTCGAACCCGGAAGGAACTTGTATGGATTGAATGCTTACAGAACATCGTCAGGTGGACGATGAGCATTCTAAGAGATGTGTCCTTTAAAGGTAATCGTAGCCTCAAGCCTCATCAACCGGGAATGGCTAAAATAGGGGAGGTGCAGCAAGGCTTCGTGGGTAGCATCCATTGGAGAGCAAGATTGATCCCTGTCTAGAGGTCCCTTTTTATTCGGCTTAGTGGGCAGTTGTCAGTGTACACCAACTGCGGGGTTGTCTTGTTCGGAACTGTTCAGTAAGGAACGGGTCCGGCTTTGTGTTGCAGGGGAGTGGGAGTACTCCTCGGTACGTTGATCTAGGCCACGTACTGTGACGGGCGATACCCCAGTAGCCCTGCCATTGATGGAATCCATAATCCAATAAGTGCCTGTACGGTTTTGATTGTGCCCAACTATGTTGGAACGTGAGATGTAAGCATTCCAGCTATTTTTGTATTTTATTTTGAAAACCCTAGACACTATTATAATATCATTGAATTTCCTATCAAATGTTTTGGTTAGCGTAAGGTAAAAACTTTTCCACGTTTATGTGTGGGAAGTCTTACGTGATACCCTTTTGTTTTCAAAGGTTTTTCTAAAGTTAAGAAACTTTTATCCCCGTTTACTCACACCAGACCCCTGTCTAACCTGAGTGTTTATTCCTGTCTAACCTGAGTGTTTATTTTCTGTTTTATTAAACTCTTGGGTGCTCATATTACGTATGAGTAGTCAAGTGTTTCATGGTTGCTCTGATCGAGTTCTGGAGGAGATAATGGAGCAGGAGGCTTCATCGTGTGGATATATTTAGTGTTCCGCTGTGCTTGAGTTGAGTCTGTTCTCTCTGATGTATTTGAATTGTAATTGCTAGACAGAAGTTTATAACTGTCTAGTTTGTGTTGTATTAACTGTTTAACTCTGGTGTATATGATATTATGTAAAGTATTATGTGATATATTATAATTTATTCGATTCCACTGTGAGATTCTGATGTTGTCTGTTCTTTCTTTCCTTTCTTTTCTCTTTTCTATCCCTTTCTTTCTTCTTAGCGATGCGACTTCCTGGAGTTTGGAAGTTGGGTCGTTACATGTTGAAACAAAGCTTTTGAGTACGAATAAAGCATATGAGTTTAGATTTGAACTAAAGGGTTTGTGGGAAGTGTACATAAGTTTTAACTAAAGAAGTTTTGGTTAAGTTAATGAGTGTAGGAGCATTTGTTTCATTAGCGACAAGTTGATTGCAAATAACAATTGGAAATAAAGGATTTTGGAATAGGATTGAATTAGTAGTTTCAATTTGAAAACTATAGAATTTGATCAAAGTGAAAATTGAGATTTCACTAAGTAAGTTTGTTATTGGGTTTGGAAGCATTCTTCTACCATAGCAAATTTCGGGGACGAAATTTTTATAAGGGGAGGAATGTAACATCCCGGATTTTTGAGCCATTGAAATTTGAACATTTAATTCATTTTAAATGTTCACTGAGGATTTTTTAATTAATGTTGGAACAAAGAGAATCGGGCTCAATTTATAAAATAAGTAATAGGTTTTAAAATATGATAATTTAATTCAATTTTGAATAGTAATTAAATATTGGACTGAAACAATTTGGGAAATTAGATGTAAATAGTGATACAAATGTTTTTTTAAATTTATTTTAGTCCATTTGGATTTTGAAAAGTGTTGTTGAATTTTAGAAGAATTATAAAGTTAATAAGTTATTATTGGGAAATTTATGTTAATTTAATAATGGATTAAATATTATTAAAATGCAACTAATCAGATTTTGGGTTCGGAATGAGCCAGAACCCAATTTTGAAAATCGCTCGATTTGATAGACGAGTTAAAAATGTGATTATATATTTTATATGATTTATTATTAAGGTACTAAAATTTTAAAAGTGAAATTTTAAACGTTTTTGACAATTTTGAAAATCGCTCGGTTTGATAGACGAGTTAAAATAGCCTTCCGAGGCACAGTCTCGGAATTCGACGAAACTAGTTCCATTGGATCCGTAATAGTTAGTTATTATTGGATTTCAATTTTCGTAGCAATCGGAATTGTCATTTGACCGTGGCAGCTCAAAACGCATAGAAATCGTTTTAATCGGTTTAATTTAAATTTGATCGTTTTTTCGTAACTCGCGCGTATGACCAAATTAGCATACGGAACCTGTTCCATTGTGTCCGGAACGCGAAAAAACTCTAGGAATGCCTGTTGGTACGTAAGGGTTGGAGTTCTTTTGCGTAGGTTGTTAAAATTTGAAGAACGAGAATTAAATAATTATACATATATTAACATTTTCTCAAAACCCTAGCTATTATCATCAGGCCGCTGTTTCTATCGTTTACTATGGCCGAAATCATCCCTCAATCTCCCATGTTTTTCTCTCGATCCAAGTGATTTTAGGCCAGACCTTCAACTAGAAAGTCGGTGTGTAGCTCGAGCTCTACGAAGTGGACGGTGGAGATCGACTATCGTCGACCAAAGGATGGATTTTTGGGCCGCGTTTGGATGATAGACGCGCACGATTTCTGGCGTCATAGGGTGGCCAAGCTCGTTCGTTTTTGGGCTGCAGGTGGGTGGCGTTGTGGGCGTTCGAATGGAGGTTGTTGATCGAGATTACGACGACCGAGGAGGAAGCGGTTTGAAACCCTAAATCGCGATTTTGGGTTTGTACTTACTGGAGCCGTGTTCGCGTAGGAGGGGAAGAAGCTGGCTTCGACCTTGACTTTGATCTACGGTCAGATCTTGGTATGATAATAAAATGAAAATTTAAAGGAAATTTACTTTAAATTTTGTATTCAAACTTATAAAATTCATATCTATTTCATATGTAATCAGAATTTGACGAAATTTGCGGCACCGGAATCGCAGAGATGCGTACTACGCAATGGTACAGTTCGGGAATCATTCTGGGCAAGTAGAAATTTGAGTTAAATCGAACGTCGTTCGGTTTAATTTAAATTTCGAACGCTCGCCGAAATTCAAGGTGAGTTAATCTCACTCACATCTGAAATGTTAGCTGATTTAAGTAGTTGATATTTAAATAATTGTGTGATTGGTTGAAATGTTTATTTATATCAGTCTAGATTGATATTTATATATGTGATGTGCTAATATTTGTGGATGCAGGGAAAACAGGTTGGAGGGGTCCGACGAGATTCCTCACAATATGGTGATTATTTTTAGAATTTATAATGCAAATTGTTTGTATGTTGTGGTTGATAAATCTGAAATTTATTTGTACTGTGATATTTTTGAAATAAATATAAATCCAAAATTTTAATTATAAATGGATTTAATTGGGATTTAAGAAATGAAAGAAATTGTTATTTGAAGAGTTTAAAGGAATAAAATTTGGTTTTAGTTCGGATGAATGACACAGCGGATAATTAACAAATCGATATGGATCGATGAAAGTAGCAATCGGTGGATTGATGAATACAAAAATGCCCAAATTCGTTGATCCGAAGATACCGAATTCTAGCTATCTCTAACACGTTGATCGCGCACGATACCGTGAAAGAAGATCTTCAGTTCTTCAAGCGTTGATCAAGCGCACTTGATTCCGCGAATCGGCTTCAACAATCATTGATTCGAGCGCACTCGAATAACCGAAAGTGGAGATAGGAGATTACACTCAACTACCAATTTGAGATGAAAGCACACAGCAATCAACAAGAAATTTTATTCAAAAAATCAACCTCCAAAAAGTTACAACTCACTCCCTATTTATAGAAGTTTCACACCTGACCCTTAAGTCGTATGCGACTTACGACCCAATTTAAGTCGGCAACAACTTAACACCATAGCGACTTATCCCCCTTTACGACACTGCGCATGCAAACGTCTCACCCTTAGGTCGTACGCGAACTAACACATACATACACGACTCAAGCCACTACGTCACAACACATACATACAATACAGCGGCTCAACCGACTCAACCTCAGAAACGACTTAAAGAAATTACAAAACACGGCCGACTCAACTAGGTACGACCTAACACACACCCGACTTAAAGACACACAGACGACTTAACTTCCACGCGGCTTACACTTCAGTGACTCTTCATAAGATCGGCAGGTTGGCTTAACGACTTATCTTAGGTCGTAGCCGACTTAAACCTTGCATTACAACTCGTGTTGCTATCTTGTTATCCCGTGATGCTCCTCCTGTAGCCTTAGACCGTACACGTACTAATGGCCCTGACCGACTTAAGCCCGTGCTAGGTCGGAAATGACTTTGGTCTTCTTCATTAACTTGCATCTCTCCTTCACATGTCTCCTTAGGTCGGAAACGACCTATAGCTACCATCTTAAGTCGTGGACGACTTATAACCATGTCGTTATCTCGTATACGACTCATCCATCCCAAAGGACTTAAACCCCTGTAAAATCGTAACTTCCTTTCATCTTCTTTGTTAGGTCGTAGCTCCTTCTCTTTAAATCGTGGACGACCTATAATCCCTTCCTTAAGTCGTATATGCCTTACCCCTTTGGCCTGAGCTACATCATCCTCCCCTGGTTGAGAAAAATTCGTCCTCGAATTTGTAAATTCTTCCACATCAGATTGTTCATCCCTATAATATGGTACAAGATGCTTAATATTGAACACGTCAGAATGTATACATCCTCCGGTAGTTTCAACTTATAAGCATTGTCATTGATTCGTTTCACAACTTCTACAGGACCAATTTTTCTGGCTTTCAACTTGTTATAAGTGCCTACTGGAAAACGATTCTTCGTTAACACAGCGTAAACCAAATCACCTTCGTTAAATTCAACATTTCGTCGCTTCAAATCTGCAGCTCGCTTATACTTCTCATTTGCTTTCACTAATCGTTCCTGAACGATTTTATGACATTCAGTCAACTCATCAACAAAATCAGCAGCTCGTTTAACCGTCCCCTTCGGTTGTGATACTACTGCTAAATCCAACGGTCCCCTGGGTAAATTTGAATATACAATCTGAAATGGACTGAATCCCGTACTACGATTTACTGCATGATTATGTGCAAACTCTGCCTGGCATAACTTCATGTCCCAACTCTTCAGATTATCCTTCACAAGACATCGCAACAAATTTCCCAATGATCTGTTAACAACTTCTGTCTGTCCATCTGTTTGTGTATGATAAGCGCTATTAAATTTCAACTTCGTTCCCACCATCTTCCACAAACTAAGACAAAAATGTCTCAAAAATCTGGTATCCCTGTCTGAAACAATAGACTCCGGCAACCCATGTAAAGGATAGATTTCTTTAAAGAATAATTGTGCCACTCGAACTGCATCCGCCGTCTTCTTACAAGCAATAAAATGTGCCATTTTCGAAAATCTATCCACCACCACAAATATAGAATCATTTCCCCTTTGAGTTCTCGGCAAATCCAAAACGAAATCCATACTGATATCAACCCATGGTTTAGACGGTACAGGTAACGGCATATACAATCCTGCATTGGTCGCAGTTCTCGTCGAAACATGACATATATGACATCTTTCCACAAACCTTTCAACCTCTTTCCTCATCGACGGCCAAAAGTAAGATTGAGAAATCAAATGCAATGTACGATCACGGCCCACATGTCCTTACCCGTGCAACTCTTTGATAATCTTCAATCTCAAACTGCTCTCTGGAATACATAATCGATTTCCTTTAAACAAGAATCCATCAACCAACATAAATTCATCAGTACTCCCATCCTTAACTTTCTCAACAAACTTTGCGAAGTAAGGATCTTCGTCAATCAACTCTGGCAATAATTCAAACCCCATCACCTCAACTTTCATTGTAGTCAACAAATGACTCCTCCTACTCAAAGCATCAGCCACACGATTCGTTACCCCAGATTTATGTTTCACGACAAAAGTAAACGGTTGTAAATAAGCAATCCATGATGCATGTCTCGCTGAAATCTTATCCTGCCCCTGCAAATGCTTCAACGCCTCATGATCAGTGTAAAGAACAAACTCTTTCTGAAATAGATAATGCCTCCAATGTTTAACAGCTTGCACAACAGCATAAAACTCAACATCGTATGTACTATATCTCATCTTTGCCCCTGATAACTTCTCACTGAAATAAGCAACTGGTCTTCCTTTTTGACTCAAAACTCCACCAATTCCCACTTTCGACGCATTAGTATGCAATTCAAACAACAACTAGAAATCTGGTAAAACAAGAATCGGTGCTGTCGTCAACAGTTCTTTGATTCGTTCAAAAGCAACTCCTGCTTCCTCTGTCCAAGAAAATTGTTTCCCCTTCATGCAATCGGTAACTGGTGCCATCACGCTACTGAAGTGTGGAATGAATCTTCGGTAGAATGATGCTAATCCATGAAAACTTCTAACTTCAGTGATAGTTCTCGGATGTGGCCAATCTCTAATAGCTTCAACTTTACTCTGGTCCACCTGGATTCCCTTCTCAGATACAACATATCCCAAAAACAATACACTTCTCGTCATGAACACACATTTCTTCGTAGCTGCATAAAATTGTTCCTCACGAAGAATAATTAACACCTTTCTCAAATGCTCTACATGCTCCTCCGTACTCCTGCTATATATCAGAATATCATCGAAATAAACTACCACGAACTTCCCAATGAATGGTCTAAAGATTTGATTCATCACTCGCATAAATGTACTAGGTGCATTTGATAGACCAAACGGCATAACCAACCATTCATACATTCCTTCCCTTGTCTTGAACGCGGTCTTCCATTCGTCTCCCGGTCTAATTCGAATCTGATGATAACCACTCTTTAAATCAATCTTCGAAAAGATAGTAGCCCCACTCAACCGATCTAGCAAGTCATCCAACCTTGGCATAGGAAATCTATAGCGAACAATAATCTTGTTCAAAGCTCTACTATCGGTACACATTCTCCATGTTCCATCCTTCTTTGGCACCAACAAAGCTGGTACGGCACAAGGACTCAAGCTTTCCTGAACACGTCCCTGTTCTAACAACTCTTCCACTTGCCTTCGTAACTCCTCATGTTCCTTCGGACTCATTCGGTAATGTGGTCGATGTGGTAAAACTGCTCCCGGAACAAGATCAATTTGATGTTGAATGTCCCTCAGTGGCGGTAACTCCTTTGGCAACTCTTCTGGAAATATATCTTCAAATTCTTTCAAAACTGGCTTTGCTTCTTCTGGAATCTCAACCTCTTCATGACTCTCTCGTCCAATCAACAGATAGACTTCAGGCTCCTCTTCAACTTCTTTAACAAACTCCTTCAAAGATAGCAAAGTTTTCAGTTCCTCGATCTCCTCCAACTTGCTCTCCTTCTGTTGTTGCTTCTTGGGAACTAAAGTAATTTTAGTACCCTCGAACATGAAACTATAGCTATTAGCACGACCATCATGTTGCACTGCTCTATCAAACTGCCATGGTCTGCCCAGCAACAAATGACACACATCCATGTCTACCACGTCACACCAAATTTCATCTTTGTACTTCTCCCAATGGAAAAATTCACACAAGCTCTTCGACACACCTTCACTTCACCACCCTTCCTTAACCATGCTAGCTTGTACGGTTTAGGATGCTTCTCAGTTTTCAAGTTCAACTTCTTTACTGCTTCTGTAGAGATAATATTATCACAGCTTCCAGCATCAATAACGAATTTGCAAACTTTCCCTAAATAGTGCATGTCGACTAGAAAATATTGCTTCTCAACCAACTAGAATCCTCTTCTTGCTTTGGTGTAAGACAAGATCTCCTCGTCATAAGATTACAACCTTCATCTCCAGACAGTTCTTCTTCCTCCTCGACATAAGGTGCATTTGAACATTCTGCCTCCTCACCATCATCCTCAATCTCAGCAACCATTGCTCTCTTCTTCGGCTTCGGACATTCATTGCTTTTGTGACCCAACTCCTGACAATTATAACATTTGAAACCACTGCTAACCTTCGCCTTCTCAACCTCCTTCACCACTGGTTTTGTAACAAGTTTAGGAACATTAGAACTTCCACTAGCACCCTTCGCTTGATTATTGGAATTAGTAAACACACCACCTCCACGCCTTCCTTGCTTCTCCCAAGCCAACGCTTTCTGATGTGCCTCTGCTATTGATCTATGATCAAACATATTAACCATATCCTGGATCTGCATTCTCAATCCCCCAATGAATCTAGCAGTTAGCTGTTCTTCCGTTTCCATAATATCATTCCTGGCAATGAGTTGGTAAAATTCATCAGCATAATCACTAACAGACTTCGTTCCTTGCCTCAGATTCTGCAACCTCTGGTACATAAGTGATTGATAGTTATATGGTAAGAAAGTAGCTCTCATCAACTTCTTCATCTTCTCACATGATCCAATCTTTGACTTTCCCATTCTCTCCCTTGTAAGTTTAGTTTGCTGCCACCATGCCAAAGCTCTCCCCCTCAACCTAGTAGCAACCAACTTTACTCGACGATTCTTCGGAACCTCCTTGAAATCAAAGATCTCTTCAACATTGGACACCCAATCAAGAAATTCTTCAGCTACCATTCCACCCTTAAATTCAGGAATTTCCATCTTCATACCCGATTCCCATCGACGATCTTCATCCACATCCCGATATGAATTTCGAACTTGGTCTCGATCTCGATAATGAATGCTAGCTCTATCACCCTCTTCATCAAAATCAAAAGTACGCTTACATCGATCTCGACCATTATCATCCCTTCATTCATGCATGCTTCTTTGACTATGTCTCTCTTCATCTCTATATGCCTCATTGTCAAATTCACGTTGACTTCTTCTCTCTTCATGTCCATAGTCATGATGATCTCTCCTTGATGAAATTGATGTTTCTCTTCTATCTCTAAAAGAATGCGGTGATACCCTCCTCGCTTCCGTAACCGATGGCGAAACTCGGTTTCCTCCATGGTTCGAGTTTGGTGATCTCCTCCTTTGAGTTTGATTCAAGTCATTCATCAACTTCTCTAATTTTCCAATGCCTTCATCAAATTTCTCATTAATACGTAGTTCCATAAGCTCGGCTTCTTCTCTTTTATACAATGCTTCAACATTTTGATGACGGTTAGCTCTCCTTGGCGGCATGATTCAAATCTTCTTACAAACTTCAATAACTTGAACACAAATCTTCAACGCAAGCAACAAATCACGGCTCAATCCACTAATCGAACAAGACGAACGACTTAAGACTTAAGTCGCTTGGCACAAATCTTCACTAGCTTGACTCCTTAACTCGACTCAACGTGCAACGACTTATGGTTAGGTCGGCACGGCTTCACACTTAGCTTGGCTCGGTTCACTTGCAACTTGACTCGGCCTCACTTGCAACTTAAAATTCAAACACTTCTCCAACTCTAGATCCAAAATGAAATGGATCAAAACCTTCAAACTCGTTGCAACTTCAATATGAACACGATGAACAATAACTTCAACTTCAAAAATTGGCTCCAAGACTCGGCTTAGCTATGATTGGCTAAGTCTAGCTCCGATACCAAAACTGACGCAGCGGATAATTAACAAATCGATATGGATCGATGAAAGTAGCAATCGGTGGATTGATGAATACCAAAATACCCAAATTCGTTGATCCGAAGATACCGAATTCTAGCTATCTCTAACACGATCGCGCACGATACCGTGAAAGAAGATCTTCAATTCTTCAAGCGTTGATCAAGCGCACTTGATTCCGCGAATCGGCTTCAACAATCGTTGATTCGAGCGCACTCGAATAACCGAAAGTGGAGATAGGAGATTACACTCAACTACCAATTTGAGATGAAAGCACACAGCAATCAACAAGAAATTTTATTCAAAAAATCAACCTCCAAAAAGTTACAACTCACTCCCTATTTATAGAAGTTTCACACCTGACCCTTAAGTCGTATGCGACTTACGACCCAATTTAAGTCGGCAACAACTTAACACCATAGCGACTTATCCCCCTTTACAACACTGCGCATGCAAACGTCTCACCCTTAGGTCGTACGCGAACTAACACATACATACACGACTCAAGCCACTACGTCACAACACATACATACAATACAGCGGCTCAACCGACTCAACCTCAGATTTGGGCGAGAAATGTAAAGTATAGATTTGGGCGAGAAATTTTATAAGAGAATAAAGTGTTAAAATATAGATTTGGGCGAGAAATTTTATAAGAGAATAAAGTGTTAAAATATTGATGGATTATGTTGATAATGAATAGAGTTTGCCAGTTAATTAAAATATGTTTTCAACGAAGCTTCTAAATATAAATTAATAATTATAAATGTAAATCAATATTTTTGAAATGCATTTTTCACCCTTGGAATTTAGTTAAGAAATTCATAAGTATTATTTTTTGGTAATAAATTCTCAAATATTTTATTTAAAAATGTTTAAAACCTATACCTTGTAAATGGAATTTCCGGGAATGGAAAAGGGTGTTTAAACTTCAAAAGGGGTTTATTTTAAGCTTGGAAATAAATTTACGATAACTAACGTAAATTTGGGTTGGGATAGATCGGGCGGTATCTATATGGAAGATTCTTTGGGTTGTTTCAATGGAAATGTTTCCTTGGGAAAAACCGAGTTCGTGAATAAAATCAGGTTTTTAAAAGTTAAGTTAAAATTTGTTTTAAGGAAGTGTTTTTTAAGAAATTCTTCTTTAAAAGATAGGTAATAAATTTAGCTATAGTATAATTATTTAAGAATATTACTGGTAATTATATTTTATAAACAGATTTATTTAAAGGATGGATGTTTTAAGTTATTTGAAAACTAGTATTTATCCTTTAAAACCAATACTTGTAAATTTAGTTTAACAAAACCCTTATTTATAATCAAAGTTTATATCATAATGAATGGTTTTACTTTAATATGGAAAGTATATTTTTGAGTAATAATTAGTAGAAAATTTCCATAATTCGAAGTATATTTTAGAATAAAGTGTTTTACTTGTTAAAATTCTAAATTGTTTTGAACTTGGTTATTGCCAATGGCAATAAAGGGTAAAGAATTTACCTTGTAAAGGAGAATCTTTGGAAAATTGTTTTTAAACGAGTTTTGAAAATTTGAAATATATCCTTTAAAGATATTTGAGGCAAATAAATAATGTGGGAAATTATTTATTGTGTGATGAATGT
Source organism: Allium cepa (assembly GCA_030765085.1). Taxonomy (NCBI): domain Eukaryota; kingdom Viridiplantae; phylum Streptophyta; class Magnoliopsida; order Asparagales; family Amaryllidaceae; genus Allium; species Allium cepa. The sequence continues at coordinate 815,442,569 of CM060931.1, forward strand.
TTGTGAATATAAATTGATGGTTAAATCACCGACTATCAATATTGGACAAATGCGTTGATTGTTTCGAAGAGATCGGGATCGGGATTTATTTCTCGAAAACCACTTCGATCCGGTTTGTATGTTTCGCAGAAAAACATGTTCGAGTCGAAGATGGAGCAGTGAAGTACAAGGGCTAGTCGCTACTAATCCTGAGGATATTTTCAAAATGGATGTAGTAGGATAGTGCATTCGGTTCCGTTTGAACCCGGGACGGACTTGTATGGACGAATGCTTTCGGAACATCGTCAGGTGGGCGATGGGCATTCTAAGTGAAACGTTCTAAAGGTAACGCTTAGCCTCATCAAATGGGAATGACTGAAAATCAGGGGATATGTAGCAAGGCTTCGTGGGTAGCCCCCACTGGAGAGTAAGGACATCCCTGTCTAGATGTCCCTTTTATTTCGGCTTAGTGGGCGGTTGTTGATCCCAACCGCGGGGTGATCTTATTCGAAACTGTCCGGTAAGGGATGGGTTCGGCCTTGTATTGCAGGGGAGCGGGCGCACTCCTCGGTACGATGATCTAGGCCCCGTACTGTGACAGGTGGTACCCCAGTGCCTAGTCATTGTTGGAAATCCATTCTCCCTACGAGCCTTGTACGAGTTTTGTTTGTATTACCCACTTTGTGGCTAGTAGCTAGAATTTAGTCATGTAACAATTTCGGCTATTTTATAAGTATTTGTAAATAGACCCTATTATAATATTAGAGGATTTCTATAAAAAGTGTTTTAGCTATCGTAGGGTAAAAACCCGACATGTTTATTTGTGGCGTGGTATTACGAGATGCTTTTGTTTTCGAAAGGATTTCTGAAACTTTAATAATCTATTTGGATGCATTATTATCAGCTGGTATTCCAGACTGACTCGGGTGTTATTTCATTATAATGCTCGGGTCAGACCAAGTATTATTTGTTCAGGATAAGATGCTTGGAGCAGGAGAGGAGCTAGAGTCCGAGACGTATTATTCGTATATTCATCCGCTGCTATGATTGTATGGTTGTCTGACTGGTAAATATTGTGTGTATGAGATACTCTGATGATATGATGTATAAACAGTTATAGATTTCATTTTGTGTAAAGTTCTATATTTACTACTATATTTTATTCCACTGCGACTGTGAGATTCTGACATTTTTTCGCTTCTTCTTCTTATATCTCTTCTTCTTAAACCCAAATGATTCGTATTTCTGTGCCACTTGAGTTAACAGAGGTAGTATATAGTGTTGATTCAAGGGGTACGGATTTGCGGGCTGTCACAAAAACTATTTGAATTTAAAATTCAAATTCAAAACTATTTTTAAAAATTCAAATATCTGTGACTTAACCGATTTCCACATGCAATCCATATTTGTGTGTGTATGGTGTAGTCCATGGGTTTAACACAATTGTGCAACAACATCATCATCGCAGATCAAAACACAGAAATATAGTTGATAAGCGGTATAAACTACAACGCTTATTGTTCATTTATATATTCACAGATAATATACAAATGTACCACAAATAAATGAATAAAATACACAGCTCAATCCACAGAACAAAATATCATAGATTAGATAGGACAATCAATCCAAGGCATCTCATACAATACAATCATTCATAAGTAAGGTCAAGCATTCAATAAACCTTTATAAGAAGGATTAATTAATTACTTAATCCTAATTAATTCAATTTATTTCCAATTAAATTAGTTACTTATGAATTAATTATCCAATCCTGATTTATTAATTACAAAACATTTGATATAAATTAAAACTTTAATTAATTATTCTTAATTAATAAATTATTCTTAATTAATCACATTAAATAAATTAACCTCTAAACCAATTACATAATTAATTAACCCCTTATTAATTATTTTAAGAAATTAAACCTTTAATTACTTACCATAAAGTAATTACACTCACAATTTCATAAATGATTATCATTAACTAATTAATCTAATTAATTATTAAAATTAATCACATTAATTAATTATTTAAAAAATCTTAGTTAACGACCTTCATCAAATAATAAGAATTCTTTAATTACTTTCCTAATTAATCTCTAATTATAAATTAATCTAAATCATTAATTTATAAATTAAATAATAAATCATTCCTTAATTATCTTATTCATTAAATCATTTTAATACCTTCATTATCTCTAAGGTAATCCATTTCTTTATTAATGACTTCATTAATGTTAGAGTGTGTTTAAGACATTACACTTCTAAATTTAGATTCAAATTTCATTTTGAACTTAAGATTCAAAATGATGATATATTTAAACATTAACCAAATTTAAATATCAATTCATAAACCTATATAAGAAAAGTTCTAACTAAATTACTTAAATTTTTATTCAAAATTTAAGCTTTAAAATACATTACATTTTAACTTGCAAATTCAAGTTAAAACAAATTAGTTAACTTTTCATTCAAAATTCTTTTTATAAAAGAACTTAATCAAAATCCGATTCAAATATTTATTTAAAAAACAAATTACTTCAAAAAACTATTTGTTTTAAACTTATTTAAAACATTCAGATTTAAAAATTGATTTAAATCACAGATTTGAATTCAAGAAACTTGAATTCATATCCAACATTTGATTTAAACTTGGCTTTAAACTTTGATTTAAATGTAACAACCCTGTATTTTCTTATTATTGTAATTGTATATTTTAATTATTTAAATTTAAATTCCTAATTTAAAAACTTTATTTTTATTTATTAAAATAAATATATTTTGTTAATTGAAATATAAATGTTGATTTTGATGTGGATTAGAATTTCAAACATGCATAAATTGAATATTTCCAGAAAACGTGAATTTTGGTCAATCTGGTCAAACTTTTACTTTTAAATTTAAATTTTAAAATTTTGAAATTTTGAATTTTATCTTTTATTATGAAAGTAAATAAAATTTCAAGAACACTGCTTTTCGTTTCGTTGAAATCTGAAAAATATTGTGAAAGTTATGCTTTTTACAAAATTGGGTGTAAATTATTTTATTTAACACTATTTTTTTATTTTAAATTATATAAATAATCTTTTTAATTGTCATATCTTATTCTAAATTGTATTATATGTTATGTTACATATATTTTTACCTTTTAAATATTTTTAAAGTGATGTTTGAATTTTTACAAAGCTCATTGAATTTATTTTCTATTTTTAAAGGTTAGTTTCCATTTTTCTGCTATTTTCTTCATTTAAATTATATTCAATTAAAATTTATTTATTCATTTTTATGTATGCATTTTATTTTTATGTTTTTATCTTTATTTATAAATATTTTTCATGTACATACAATTTTCCCAAAGTTCATTTCATTTATTTTCAAATTTTCAAGCCTAATTTACATTTTCTTTGTTATTTTCTTAATTTAATTATATTTAATTAATATTTATTTCTTTATTTTTGTTTATTTACTATATTTTTCGTGTTTTATCTGTATTTATACATATTTTACATGTATTTAAATTTTAAAAAGAAATGGTGGAAATTTGAAAGGTTTGTGACTCTTTATTTGCTTAAGCCTTTTTGTATTCTGTCTTTTCATTTCTCAACCAACATCTCTTCAATTGGCTGCCTTAACTCCATTCTTCAGCCGTTTATTCTTCTTTCTTTTTCACGTGAAAGGGAAGACTTCTCATCCCTTGAAAATCACGGCCATGTATGAAAAAATAAAAGAAAAATAAACAATGGCTTTTCTTTTCACATTTTTCCCTCTTCTTCACTGATTTAGCCTTCCTCTTCTTCATGTTTGCTTGGCCTCACCTCTCTCCTTGCTGACCACCATCCTCTCCACCATCTACAGCAGCACCAACCCCCTCTCCTCTGACCACCACCTCTAGCCATGACCATTAGATGAAGCCACCACCTCAAATTTGCAAAGCACTTCACCAAAATAATGCTAGTCAAGCCTATACTCCACTATTGCCTTCATAGTTGCCTTTGGCCACCTCTTAGCCGCCACCACCATCATCTACTTCACCTCTGGCTGCCCTTTTCACTACTGTCTAGATCTGACCTGAATGAAGACCCCATGGCCGAGCCTATATGTGGTCATAGCCGAGTCAAAATGCACCAAAAACTTCACATATTTGCCTTGAACCCATGTATGCTTCATGTTGTAACTCTTCCACCACCTTCATCCACTTGTAACCTGACCTTTATGGTTGCCATACCTGACCCAAACCAGAGCTTAGTGTGGTGAGATCAAGCCCATTTGATCATGTGACGAGCTTATGTTGTCGTGTGCAAGTCTTTTACTTCTAAGATTTGGTCATCTCTCTTGTTTTGCAACTGTTCTGCAAACTAAAGTTGCTGATTATATTTGTATGTCGATATCTATATTTGTGCTTATGTATGTTATATTTTATGCTGTTTACAAGGGTCTCTATCAATTCAAATCAAATCGTGCTTGTCGTGCCTTTGGAATCGCTCTTGTGTGTGTTGTTTGTCTCCAGCTTCGTAAAAGGTGAGTCTTTCTCACTCTGGCATTTATACTTATGAAATAGTGAATTGATGACAAGTGTTTAGTAATATAAAATGTTATGCAAGTTAATGATGATCATATGATATGCTATGCCATGTTATTACCATGTTAAAACTGTTAATTATCACCTAACATGTGATATATGACATTATATTGTGACACTGACATTGTTTATATTATTTATGCATATATTCACACTGCAAGTTCCCTGTTAGAATAGAATCACTATGGGTTGAAATGATACATACCCAAACGGACTTTAGATTAGGGAAAAATCGTTATGGGCTGAAATGATAGGCCTGAGCGATTTTTATTGTATTTTATTTGACTTGGGATTGCGGGTTTGAAATGATAGAACCCGTGTTTTCTTTGTAAACTGCGGATTGAAATGATATATATCCGTATCACTTGACCTAGGTTAGAAAATTATATACAGACCCCGTGGTAAATTTTTAAATGATATTTATTAAAATATGTATTTTTAAAAGTATGAAATTTTGATTTAGAAATATATATTTTATGGTTTTAAGAAAATTAAATATTAAGTCTTGAAATTGTGAATTTGAGTACGTAAATGTGAAATAATTGAGATTTTAGACTTTAAATTTTATTTTAAAATGTAAATAAATAATGGAAATTAAATTTAAAGTTTTAAAATTTTATATGAAGTAAAATTTTAGGTTTTATTTAATTTGTATGATAATAAATAGTGAATTTTGACTTAATAAATGAATGAAGTTTTTAAATTGAATATTTGATCTAAAAATTTTGTTGTGTTAAATCATATGTTAAAATGACTTTAAATGTGAAATTTTGAAGTCTAGAAATATGATTTTTAAGTTATAATAAAAATTTGGAGTTTTATTATTATTATTTTTTTGAAAAGCTAAAATGAAATCTGGAATTCATAGCATTTTCAAAATGTTGTAGTCTTTTGACAGCATTTTTAAAAGCTATAGTTTTGAATCTAACAATGTTTGATATAACTAAATATCTATTACGACATTTTATAAATGCCGTTATTCTTGAACTAAACCATTTTTGGAAGCTATAAGCTACGATAGCACTTTATAAATGCTGTCGTTGCTATAATTTGACAATGTTTGAAATGTTATAGTTTTTAATACTGTTTGAGTTATATTTTAAAGTGTTAAATGATTTAAATTTTGGAAATTGATTAATTGTGAAATTTAAGAAGTTTTGAATATATTTTAATATTCAAATTTGAATTTTTAAGGAATTTAAATTTGAATTTGAATTTGAAGTAAGGTTTACTTGGTTATGTGTTAAATGGAATGAAATGTAATGAGATAAATGAATTTTTGAATGGAATTTTTAATGTATTTTGTAATGATACTTGAAATAACAAATGAATGACTTATTTGATTTAAAAATGATATTTAAATTTGAGTATTTGAATTTGAATTCAAATAATGATTTAATAATAAGGTTTGGAAATGATTTGATCTTTATTTTGATAAAGAATATGAATTGGAATGATATGTACTTTTGATAAATGAATATTTGAAGTTTATATTGTTATGAAAGGATATTTAGTTTAATTGTAAATTGAGTTTATTTAAATAATATTGGATTTATGAAATGAATATTTCAAAACTAAGTAATAATGAAACTAGATTTGAGATATATGAAATTATAAAATTTAGTTTTGAAATGCGGGATATTAAAGCTTTGAAATTTATTAAAAATTGAATAGTTTAATTTGTGGATCAAATCTATATTTGAAAATGATATGATTTGAAATGGTTATTGGGAAATTTAATTGAAACTGATGGTTTGAATTGAATTAAGTTGGAAATTGAAAATTTGGGATTAATTGAATGAATTGTAAAATGTAAAGAATTAAATGAATATCCCATGATTTCAAATGTATGATTTTGAAATGTTATGATTTTCAAAGTGTAATTGTTTCAAGTATTTTTGGTTTCGAAAGAGTTATACTTTGAAAATATTATGATTTTGAAATGAATATATGTTTGAAATGTTTTTGGTTTTGAAGAATAAACTATTTTGATTGAATAAATAGTTTTGAAATAAAAATGGTTTTGGTTTCGAAGTATAAACTATTTTGAAAGAAATATAGTTTGAAATGAAATGATTTGATCTTTTTAAAGTATAAACTATTTTGAAATGACCACGGCGTTATAATAATGTTTGGTTGTTAAAGAGACCGGGATCGGAAGTTGTCATACTCTCTGCCAACTCCGAAAACCACTTTAACAACCGTGTACGCGGTGGAGATTCCAGAATGAAGTAGGATGGTGGCGACGTTCTTGAGGTATATTACGTGGACCCAACTCCCGTGAGTTGGCATAAGGTGGCTAAAACAGGAGCGATCTCGGGCCAAGTGAGGTCACTCCTCCGATCGGACACATTCCTTCGGTACTATACTCTTACTGGTGATTGATTAGATGGCCATCCTCCGATTTTGATATGGGAGTGTGTTCCGAGGTGGGCGTATGTGGCTGCTGCGTTACCACCAGCCCGTGTGCGTAATTGGTATATCTACCCTGGCATTGCCTTGTGTGCCGTGTCACCTACCATACCGAGCCTTTACTACGAGTTTGTTTTTCTCCCGTAGCCCGTGTGGTATCCTCTGACAGTCACCCGGAGTGGAGATGGCATGATATTGGATGGACTACTGGGACTATTATGTGTGAAGGGTGATATGGGTAGCCCGGAACGCTATTTAAAAGTATGTTTATTTTACTGTAGACATTATTATAATAGCGCAATATTACTACATAGTAAAAAGTTTAACGGATCCTTAAAGGATGGGCGATCTCAAGCATCCTTTAAGTTACTGATGCATTTTTGTTACTGTTCACTTGAGTTGATTTACAGTTCATAAGTATTTTTGCCCTGACTCGAGTGTTTTGTGTTTTGCTTTACGCTCGAGTCAGATTGAGTGATTCAGCATTCAAGACTCACCTTTGGAGTTGGAGCTTTGCTTGAAGATCCAGCCATCTATTTGTTTTCAGTATCCAGTGTTTCCAGTGATGTATTTTGATTTGTACTTGATGTATATGTTACTCTTCTACTGTATATTATTAACTTTGATGTATCTTATATATATAGTAGCTTCATGAACTACTATCTCTTTTACTTCCGCTGCATTATTAAATACTCTGTGTCTGTGATCTGTGATTATGTATTTACTGTATATTCTGAGATTTGCCAAATTTTATTTACAACGCGGTATTTTGAGCAATTCAACTTCGACATGTGCGGATACGAATGGTTGAAAATATCGGGTCGTTACAGTTGGTATCAGAGCTTTGGTTGTTCTAGGCAAAACTCAGCATATAGAGTAGATGTATTTACAGAATCACTTTCATTCGAGTTGAATCTCTTTCTTTTGACTCGATTCCTTGGAATTTTGAAACGTTCCCTGCGGTTCCAAAATCCATTCTTATTCCCCACTATTCATCTTCATTTGATTTCTGAGTATCCCATAACTCCACTTCGAATGATCTTTATAGTGAATTTGCTGTCTCACCAGTATTCTAATTTTCTTGTAAAAGGGGTGAAACTCCTTTACAATTAGCATCGATTCACCAAAGATTTATATTTATCCTCGGTTTAGATGCTAGTATCTCCTATTATCCAAAACTTTATCTCTTGAGGTCGAATGTCGATTTACCCAAGAAATCCACATCGATCTTATTCTTTAAGTCACGGTTGACCCGGTTAAGGTTTCCCGCGATTTATATAAATTCATCCATCTCCCTATTCTGTTATTTAATCATCTCATCTTTGTTTCCAACTTATCTTCAAATTATTCTTGAAGTGTATTTGTAAACTAATATTTAATGTTTTATATATTGTGTTGTTTGAGTTGTTGATGTTGATTTGGGTTTCTAATCGATTCGTCTGATCAACGCCATCGATAAGATTTCCAAAACACTTGAACAGAGCAAACTGACACAATATGTTTTTAAAATTTAGTAATGAAATAAATTTTTGTGAAATAAATTTTGTACCTTTATTATATATCTTTATCTGGATTTTATTTGAATTGGTTGTTAAGAAATAATATTTGATTTTATATATCATTTTCTATTGTTTCATATATCTAATTGAACTATAAAACATGGTTATAAATTTATTTGGAAATTTAAAATGAATGTAAAACAAGAATTTGAGAATTTAATTCTCGATGGATTTCAAACTTTGTGTTTAAAGTTTTAAAGGATATATTATTTAAAGTATTTTCGAATAGAAATTTGTTTCCAAAGAATTTTAAATTTAAATTTAGTGCTCTTCTCTTTATCACTGGAAAATAATTTCGGTGATGACTACAGCATCATTGACATTCATTTTCGATTTTCGAAGTGAAGAGACCATTCTGTAGTCTTGCTACAGTTTTGTTTTGGGAAAATTTAATTGATTTTAATTTCTAAAATAATAATGGATTTATAACATATGCTGATATATGATTTAAATTTGAATGGATATTTACATATAGTATATGAGCATTTATTTATCTCTAAATAGTTTGGAATTTATCGGAAATTTAATTCCTAAATTTTATCTTCAAAGATAATTTCTAAGTATAATTTCAAGATTTGGATAAATATTCAAGCTTGAAATAATTGAATTAGAAAGTTTTATTTGTATAATACACAGTTTCATTCCAATATAACTTACCTTAATTTTCAGAAGTTGAATATGTAATTGGATAATATACAATATAAAAAAAAAGATTTTATAAATAAAATTTGAGTGGTTATTATAAATGTTATATACTTAAATTTTAGTTATAAAAGGATTAATAGAGGTAAATAAAGAAAAAGTGTAACGGAATAATTTACAATATAAAATGATGTTAAAGAAACTGAGAATAAATTATAGCAGTTATAATTAGTATAAATATATTTAACATGGGTGATAAGATATATTGAGAGAAATAAACTTAATTTTAATTAGAAATGAGGAAGAATTAAATTTTATTTGGTACATTTTGAGTATAATAAAAGATTTTTCAAATACATGATTTTAGGGATTTGTTAATTTAAGATAATTGGATGATAAGATAATGAAATTAGAGATGATTAAGATTTATTTGACTTATGTAAAATTAATTTTCAGTTTAAGTTGAAATTTTATGGTTTCAAATTTATTATTTTATTTTGTTTTTCAAACTATGTTTTGGTTGTCCTAATTTCCCTTATCTTGCTACAGAATGGGAGGCTATTGCATATACCAGTCTGTTTAGAAATCTTTCTATAATCTTTAATAATCTTTGGTACTCATCTTTGAATCTAAGCACTACTTGCCATCCACAGACCGTCGGTCAAACGGGAAGGGTGAATCAGATTCTAAAAGATTTTTTTTCATGCTTGTGTTCTTGAATTCTGGAAGATCTTGGAAAGATCATCTCCACATTGTTAAACTTACCTATAGCAACAGTTATCAGGTATAATTTTAATCTTCTTGTCTAATACTGTTTCATTCTATCTTTTTCTGTGCTTTCACGTACCTCATTCCTTTTCGGGGACGAAAAGTTTTGAGTGGGGGAGAGTGTAACAACCCTGTATTTTCTGATTATTGTAATTGTATATTTTAATTATTTAAATTTAAATTCCAAATTTAAAAACTTTATTTTTATTTATTAAAATGAATATATTTTGTTAATTGAAATATAAATGTTGATTTTGATGTGGATTAGAATTTCAAACATGCATAAATTGAATATTTCCAGAAAATGTGAATTTTGGTCAATCTGGTCAAACTTTTACTTTTAAATTTAAATTTTAAAATTTTGAAATTTTGAAATTTATCTTTTATTATGAAAGTAAATAAAATTTCAAGAACACTGCTTTTCGTTTCGTTGAAATCCGAATAATATTGTGAAAGTTATGCTTTTTACAAAATTGGGTGTAAATTATTTTATTTAACACTATTTTTTTATTTTAAATTATATAAATAGTCTTTTTAATTGTCATATCTTATTCTAAATTGTATTATATGTTATGTTACATATATTTTTACCTTTCAAATATTTTTAAAGTGATGTTTGAATATTTACAAAGCTCATTGAATTTATTTTCTATTTTTAAAGGTTAGTTTCCATTTTTCTGCTATTTTCTTCATTTAAATTATTTTTATTTAAAATTTATTTATTCATTTTTATGTATGCATTTTATTTTTATGTTTTTATCTTTATTTATAAATATTTTTCATGTACATACAATTTTCCCAAAGTTCATTTCATTTATTTTCAAATTTTCAAGCCTAATTTACATTTTCTTTGTTATTTTCTTAATTTAATTATATTTAATTAATATTTATTTCTTTATTTTTGTTTATTTACTATATTTTTCGTGTTTTATCTGTATTTATACATATTTTACATGTATTTAAATTTTAAAAAGAAATGGTGGAAATTTGAAAGGTTTGTGACTCTTTATTTGCTTAAGCCTTTTTGTATTCTGTCTTTTCATTTCTCAACCAACATCTCTTCAATTGGCTGCCTTAACTCCATTCTTCAGCCGTTTATTCTTCTTTCTTTTTCACGTGAAAGGGAAGACTTCTCATCCCCTAAAAATCACGACCATGTATGAAAAAATAAAAGAAAAAAAAACAATGGCTTTTCTTTTCACATTTTTTCCCCTTCTTCACTGATTTAGCCTTCCTCTTCTTCATGTTTGCTTGGCCTCACCTCTCTCCTTGCTGACCACCATCCTCTCCACCATCTACAGCAGCACCAACCCCCTCTCCTCTGACCACCACCTCTAGCCATGACCATTAGATGAAGCCACCACCTCAAATTTGCAAAGCACTTCACCAAAACAATGCTAGCCAAGGTTTGGTCATCTCTCTTGTTTTTTGCAACTGTTCTGCAAACTAAAGTTGTTGATTATATTTGTATGTCGATATCTATATTTGTGCTTATGTATGTTATATTTTGTGTTGTTTACAAGGGTCTCCATCAATTCAAATCAAATCGTGCTTGTCGTGTCTTTGGAATCGCTCTTGTATGTGTTGTTTGTCTCTAGCTTCGTAAAAGGTGAGTCTTTCTCACTCTGGCATTTATACTTTTGAAATAGTGAATTGATGACAAGTGTTTAGTAATATAAAATGTTATGCAAGTTAATTATGATCATATGATATGCTATGCCATGTTATTATCATGTTAAAACTGTTAATTATCACCTGACATGTGATATATGACATTATATTGTGACACTGACATTGTTTATATTGTTTATGCATATATTCACACTGCAAGTTCCCTGTTAGAATAGAATCACTATGGGTTGAAATGATACATACCCAAACGGACTTTAGATTAGGGAAAAATCGTTATGGGCTGAAATGATAGGCCTGAGCGATTTTTATTGTATTTTATTTGACTTGGGATTGCGGGTTTGAAATGATAGAACCCGTGTTTTCTTTGTAAACTGTGGATTGAAATGATATATATCCGTATCGCTTGACCTAGGTTAGAAAATTATATACAGACCCCGTGGTAAATTTTTAAATGATATTTATTAAAATATGTATTTTTAAAAGTATGAAATTTTGATTTAGAAATATATATTTTATGGTTTTAAGAAAATTAAATATTAAGTCTTGAAATTGTGAATTTGAGTACGTAAATGTGAAATAATTGAGATTTTAGACTTTAAATTTTATTTTAAAATGTAAATAAATAATGGAAATTAAATTTAAAGTTTTAAAATTTTATATGAAGTAAAATTTTATGTTTTATTTAATTTGTATGATAATAAACAGTGAATTTTGACTTAATAAATGAATGGAGTTTTTAAATTGAATATTTGATCTAAAAATTTTGTTGTGTCAAATCATATGTTAAAATGACTTTAAATGTGAAATTTTGAAGTCTAGAAATATGATTTTTAAGTTATAATAAAAATTTAGAGTTTTATTATTATTATTTTTTTGAAAAGCTAAAATGAAATCTGGAATTCATAGCATTTTCAAAATGTTGTAGTCTTTTGACAGCATTTTTAAATGCTATTGTTTTGAATCTAACAATGTTTGAAATAACTAAATATCTATAACGACATTTTATAAATGCCGTTATTCTTGAGCTAAACCATTTTTGGAAGCTATAAGCTACGATAGCACTTTATAAATGCTGTCGTTGCTATAATTTGACAATGTTTGAAATGTTATAGTTTTTAACACTGTTTGAGTTATATTTTAAAGTGTTAAATGATTTAAATTTTGGAAATTGATTAATTGTGAAATTTAAGAAGTTTTGAATATATTTAATATTCAAATTTGAATTTTTAAGGAATTTAAATTTGAATTTGAATTTAAAGTAAGGTTTACTTGGTTATGTGTTAAATGGAATGAAATGTAATGAGATAAATGAATTTTTGAATGTAATTTTTAATGTTTTTTGTAATGATACTTGAAATAACAAATGAGTGACTTATTTGATTTAAAAATGATATTTAAATTTGAGTATTTGAATTTGAATTCAAATAATGATTTAATAATAAGGTTTGGAAATGATTTGATCTTTATTTTGATAAAGAATATGAATTGGAATGATATGTACTTTTGATAAATGAATATTTGAAGTTTATATTGGTATGAAAGGATATTTAGTTTAATTGTAAATTGAGTTTATTTAAATAATATTGGATTTATGAAATGAATATTTCAAAACTAAGTAATAATGAAACTAGATTTGAGATATATGAAATTATAAAATTTAGTTTTGAAATGCGGGATATTAAAGCTTTGAAATTTATTAAAAATTGAATAGTTTAATTTGTGGATCAAATCTATATTTGAAAATGATATGATTTGAAATGGTTATTGGGAAATTTAATTGAAACTGATGGTTTGAATTGAATTAAGTTGGAAATTGAAAATTTGGGATTAATTGAATGAATTGTAAAATGTAAAGAATTAAATGAATATCCCATGATTTCAAATGTATGATTTTGAAATGTTATGATTTTCAAAGTGTAATTGTTTCAAGTAATTTTGGTTTCGAAAGAGTTATACTTTGAAAATATTATGATTTTGAAATGAATATATGTTTGAAATGTTTTTGGTTTTGAAGAATAAACTATTTTGATTGAATAAATAGTTTTGAAATAAAAATGGTTTTGGTTTCGAAGTATAAACTATTTTGAAAGAAATATAGTTTGAAATGAAATGATTTGATCCTTTTAAAGTATAAACTATTTTGAAATGACCACGGCGTTATAATAATGTTTGGTTGTTAAAGAGACCGGGATCGGAAGTTGTCATACTCTCTGCCAACTCCGAAAACCACTTTAACAACCGTGTACGCGGTGGAGATTCCAGAATGAAGTAGGATGGTGGCGACGTTCTTGAGGTATATTACGTGGACCCAACTCCCGTGAGTTGGCATAAGGTGGCTAAAACATGAGCGATCTCGGGCCAAGTGAGGTCATTCCTCCGATCGGACACATTTCTTCGATACTATACTCTTACTGGTGATTGATTAGATGGCCATCCTCCGATTTTGATATGGGAGTGTGTTCCGAGGTGGGCGTATGTGGCTGCTGCGTTACCACCAGCCCGTGTGCGTAATTGGTATATCTACCCTAGCATTGCCTTGTGTGCCGTGTCACCTACCATACCGAGCCTTTACTACGAGTCTGTTTTTCTCCCGTAGCCCGTGTGGTATCCTCTGACAGTCACCCGGAGTGGAGATGGCATGATATTGGATGGACTACTGGGACTATTATGTGTGAAGAGTGATATGGATAGCCCGGAATGCTATTTAAAAGTATGTTTATTTTACTGTAGACGTTATTATAATAGCGCAATATTACTACATAGTAAATAGTTTAACGGATCCTTAAAGGATGGGCGATCCCAAGCATTCTTTAAGTTACTGATGCATTTTTGTTACTGTTCACTTGAGTTGATTTACAGTTCATAAGTATTTATGCCCTGACTCGAGTGTTTTGTGTTTTGCTTTACGCTCGAGTCAGATTGAGTGATTCAGCATTCAAGACTCACCTTTGGAGTTGGAGCTTTGCTTGAAGATCCAGCCATCTATTTGTTTTCAGTATCCAGTGTTTCCAATGATGTATTTTGATTTGTACTTGATATATCTTGTTACTCTTCTACTGTATATTATTTAACTTTGATGTATCTTATATATATAGTAGCTTCATGAACTACTATCTCTTTTACTTTAACTTTTGAATTTAAACCCAGTTTAAATTCTGTTTCCAGATTTTAAATTAAATTTTAAAATTTAGAAAACTGTCAGGTTTGTTTTTTTTAAAACCTGAAACCCTTTTTTTAAATATTTTAAAGCTTTAAGATTTCAAAGTCATTTTGAATCTAACTTCATCTAGATTTAAACTTGTTTTTCAATTCTATCTCACCATTTAAATTTTATTTAAATTTGCTTTAATTTCAGATTTACTGTCAGGTTTTGCTAAAACCTGTAGCCAAACAAACAACCTGACGCTCACTATTTTTACTTCGAGTTCAAACCCCTATTGCTTCGAGCCAACCAACCATCTACTTCGAGTTAAACTCGAGACCAATACGCGTTCACTCGTGCTTCCACCCAATACACAATTTCCAGATTCCAGAACAATGCACGATGTATGTGCACGACGCCGACGATCTTCTTCAGTCGTCGCCACTTCCTCGAGCAACTCGACGATCATCCACGCACCATTCCCCGACCGTCAGAACGTCGCCATCTTCTCTAATTCGAAAACGAGTTCACAACCCAAACCCGGAAATAACAAAACCCATCACCATCCAACCTGTCAACGCTTCTTCCTCGCATCTCCGACCACCTGAAGGTCTATAACTCCGTCTACCACTTCGACTATGCTTCAGCAACCATCTTCCAAAATCTCATGATACTCGATGCACAAAGGAAATCAAACAGATCCAAAATGTATAGCCTAGACAAACTAGGTTTAAGAACAAAAACCCAACACCACTGCCACCACCGGACACATACCATCCACCAGTCAATTTTTTCCAAACTCTCCAGTCACTCCTCCACCTACAGGAAGAATCTCGACCACCAGATTCAAGTAGATCACCAGAGATCCTCAAAATTCCCAAAACTAGTCAACACAGAAATGCCACTACAAACCTTAACTAAAATATATAATTTTAGTTTTAAAAATCCTAATTTTGATTAGGTATTTGATTCCTATTTCGGAATTCAAAAATCAAGACAATTTGGTTTTTGACTAAATTGAAGTTACCCGATAGTTTTTAAATTGCAGAGACAATACAAGTTTATTTAACTAAACTATATTTTTAAACTAACTTTTATGATATAACAATCATATTTCATTTGTAACTTTAATCTTAACAAAGTCTAGATCAAGAGATAAAGTAGTTTGAAATCAAACTTGAGCTAGGAAATGTTTAAACAGAGATGTCTTTTCAGTTTAACCAAACATACTTTCATCATATATCACACATTCACAGCATTTCAATAACATATAAACACAAATACTTGATTATCTTCACACTTAATTCAAGCAACCAGTCATAAAGATACTTAATCATTTTTAAAAAGAAGTTACTCACTTGACTAAGAAATGGACAGAGCTTCTTCTTTGAACCAAGTTTTGAAATTGCAATCCGAAGCTTTTGATCTCTGGTTTTTGTATTGATTATTATTGTTGTTAATTATTGTTATAAGGTGGTATTTTGTTTAAGTTTTTTTTTAGATAATATTACTTCAGATTTTCTTTGAACGATGGACGAAACTGAAATGAGAAGTTGATGAAAGAAGTTGATATATAGGAAAGAAGTTTAAGGGTGATTATTTTCTTTTGTACAGGGTTATTATTTGTTTGTACAACATTAGCCAGAGATTTTTTCTTTTTTTACTTTAAAATGGTGGCTGATAGATAATATTGTGGCTAGCATTAATGATCTTTGTCTTCTTCTTTTTTCTTATGTCTTCTTCTTTTTTCTTATGTCTTCTTATACAAGCCTTTCATGTTTATACTTTATTTGTTTGTATGTAATTATTTTGTCTTGTTTTTGTTTTCTTTTTTATGTCTCATCGTCCAAGCCTTCATAGATATTTATATTCCTTCCGTTGTTCATACCTATCTTCATTTGTTCATAACTGAATGTATAAAAAAAATTCTTATCTTATGGCTCTATAAATATGTTGTTCTAATTTTTTCTAATGTAATCACTTTATATTTTAATTTATCTTATATATATATACCTATTTCTAATTTAAATATTTACTTCTAACTTAAATGCTTGTTGTCTTATTTCTCTATATACATATATATTTATATTTTATTTATTTTGCATTTTGCATTCATTAATTATTTATAGATATTTATACTTTTTAAGAAATTGTTTTTAAAACTTAATTATATTTTAATAAAATAAACACACATATTTTTATTCGAATTTAGAGAAACTTAATTCAATTTACCAATAAATTTCACAATTTTTATTCAAAAATTAAATTAATTAACAATTTAAACTTAGTCAAAATCCGGGATCGTTATACCTATGCTGGCTAGGATTAATATTATACTTTCCAAATGTTTTCCACTATTCACTATTAATAATATCAAAAAGGATTTTGCGTAGTAAGCATGTTTGACTATCATAAGGAGAAATCTGCCCCAAGTTTGCGATTGCATGGTGTGTTTGCCGGGAGGCCTTATGATAGTTTCATTTTCCAAAAAGCATTGCGGATTTTGAATTTAAATTCTTTTGTTTGTTTTAAAGGCCAAATGTTTTTGTTTGCTCACACCAGTACCACGACTGACCCGGTGTTTATTGTTTCGTTCCTAAACTCTAGGTGCCCATAATTTTCCACACGGGCAGTCTAGAGTTTGGTTTTTCAGATAGTCAGATAGTAGATATCGATTTGGTAGCCTTCATCTTTCTGTTTGGTAATCTTTAGAGTCCACGACTGCACTTTCTTAGCTTTGTTCAACCTTGATGGAGATTCGAGCTTGGAGTTTAGAGCTTTGGCTTTGGAGTTTTGGATTGGAGTTGTAGTATTGGATTCTGTGAAGACTTATCTCATATTTTGTCGTCTTCTGCTGTATTTTGTGTTGTATATATTCTCTGATGTTGATGATTATCATTGTATCAAATTGATGTATTAGATATTGTATTCATGTTGTATCAATGATATCATCTTTTGTTTCTGCTATGTTATTTATCATCTAAAGTTGTTGCAAGCTCCGGCGATACGAATTTGATGTTGTTTGTCGGACATCGAGTTCGGGTCGTCACATTTGGTATTAGAGCTAAAGGTTGAGTAAGAACTTAAGCTACGGAGTGTAACACATTAGATGGCTCATTATAGATAGGGTGAAGTATACCCTAGAATGAGTACAACCAGTGAAACCAAAACCCAAACTACTTAGTCTATTCTCCTTATCTGTTGTTATTCTCTACGATATTTCGTTCGAATTCCTAAATCGGTTTTCTTACTATTACAAATAGTAAGAATGACTGGAAGAAGAGGATGAGACAGGGGACAGGGAAGTACCACTTCAACCGTTCATGGCCCTGCAATGACAGATATTCCCATTCATTCTCAACCAAATCTGGCTGATTTATATCAAAGTTTTTCACTGCTTGGTGGAAAGCCATTCACTGGCAAAGAATCTGTTATCGAAGCACAAGCCTAGATCCGATCGTGCGAAGGGATTTTCAAGGGACTAAAGTTGGAAGATGATCAAATGCGATTGATAGCTTCTTGGCAACTCCAGGAAGAAGCTTTAGTATGGTGGGAAACTATTACATTGGATAAGCCGGCGGATGAGATTACTTGGAGTCGTTTCAAGGAAGTGCTCGAGCAGCAATACATGCCGTCTGCTGGTATCTCTAGAATGTACCAGGAGTTTACGGATTTGAGCAAGGAAGCTTATCATTTGAGGAATACTTGAACAAATTCCATGAATTTTCTCGATTTGGTCCAGAGTTGGTGAATACACCATTAAGGAAGAATGAAAAGTTTATTCAGGGAATGAACAAGGAGTTTCAAGAGAGAATGACTACTCACATAAAGGAATCGTTTCCTGAATTAATTGATATCGGTTATAGATACGATACTCTGGATAAGCAGGGAGTTCTGAAGGAGAATGGAGATATAAGCAATCTAAATTGGAGGAAAAGTAATTTTGGTGGAATGAAACTGAGGAAAGATAAAGGAAAGAAGAATATACAGAAGAAAAAGGTGAAAGATGTTACTTGTCTCAATTGCTTAAAGAAAGGTCATTACTCGGATAAATGAAAGAACCCATGGAAGTCAGGAATGAGAGAGCCATTTATGAGGCCAGATCAGGAATCTAGTGGATGCTATTATTGCCGCAAGCCAGGACATAGGATCAAGGACTGTCCAGCATAGAAGCAAGCTCTAGTAGCAAGGGTGTATGCAATCAAAGATGATTCTTCAACCTCAAAGGCTGATAAAGGAAAAGAGATTTTATAAGGTAACCTTCTCGTTCACGAATAAATTTTCAAGTTTGTTCGACATGAGAACTACCCATAGTTTTATTTCTCAACAATTCGTAAATAAGTTAAA
The DNA here is from genome assembly GCA_030765085.1 of Allium cepa. NCBI lineage: Eukaryota > Viridiplantae > Streptophyta > Magnoliopsida > Asparagales > Amaryllidaceae > Allium > Allium cepa. The sequence goes on from CM060931.1 coordinate 815,461,634, forward strand.
CCTTGAATCTGAGATCATAGTCGAATCTATTTTTGTCTTTTTCATTGGGTTTCGATATATTCTACGAACGGTTAGTTATCCATTCGAACTAACAAATGCCCTGCATGTTTCGTAGAGCACATATCCCAATTGTTTCGTAATTGAATGAGTTGATTCCCATATTTGTTTATATTCTGATTTGGTAAACCGAACGCGGAATAAATATTTCGATCTGATCTGATCAATCATTTCTTTATCTATCATATATTCTTTCTCGTCTCCCTAGCAAATTTTGGGGACGAAATCTTTTAAGGGGGAAATCGATAACATTCCTGAAAATCAACCACGTTTAATTTGGCAATTAAATTAATTTTGGAATTAAATCATGAATTTATTTATGAATTAATTAGAAAATTTCTAGAATAAATAAATATTTTTTATTATAAGTAGAATTTGGTTTAAAAATTTAAGGATAAGTAATTTTATAAATAATATTGAATTTAAAAAATACAAAGTCTTAAAAATAAAGTATAATTTAAAAGCTTTAGAAAGTTAATGATAGTTTGTTTTCTAAAATTTTAAAATATATTTGGAAGATGTAATTATTTTCAAATAATTAATGTACTAATTTTCAAAACATTATTTTTAAGATTTAATCTTCTTATATATATACTTATATAAATAAAAGTGATCATTTATTAACATGAAATCAAAATATTTAAATCATTCTTTTCTTTTTTAAAAGTTGTACAAAAATAAAAAATAAAGAATGTATGAATGTAGAATGTATAAAAATATATGTATATAAATATAGTGAGTTAAATTAAAGGTTGTAATGCGAAAAATAATTGGGATAAAATTTTATTTGTGTAAATATAAATATTAATGTGATAACCTGGATTTCTGAACAACTGTTAATTGTATAATTAACTAATCATAAACTATTGGGACACTGATTTTTATTTGGATAAACAGATAAATTAGATAATTAAAGATGTTTGGATGTACATAAGTGAATTTGAAATTATAGTAATAGTTGAATTAAAATAATTAATCTAATAGTAAATCATTAAATGTGTAAATAGATATGTGTAAACTCTATTATTTTTGAAAATTTAAGTGTGTTCATATACATGTACACAAGTATGTATTGTGACTGGAGAGCAATTGTTTGAGTTCAAAATGATAATTTGAAAAGGCTATTTAAAGAAAACTCTATATTTTCAAAACATGAGATGAACATTTAAGTATATCATAAGTTAAAAAAAGGGTTAATAAAAAGATTTAATTTCTTCTTTTAAGTTTATATATGATAAATATGGATTATAAATATATTTGTTAAATAAAAGCACATTAAACTAAATATAATAAAAATTTGAATATATAAATACAAACTAAATGATGATCATAACATAAATCTTTAAGAAAACATATAAAAGGCATAAAGTATACATATTTACAAGTGTAAGTCAGTCGTGTCATCAATTTAACATTTGTAAGAGTATTATTATGCATAGTAAACAAGTGTCAATTGTATTTTATTTTCAAAAATAATAACTAAAATTAAAACAAAGTTTTGAATACACATCACCATTTCTTCTTCAATTCTCTTTTCCTCATATTCAAACTAAACAAAATAAAATGCAAACCATAAATAAAAAAAGAGGTAGAATCTGTAAACAAAATCCTGGAAACTGTAAATTTTGCTAAAGCTACATAGTTGATTTAAAGGCAAAACAAATTCAAGATCAGTCCAAATTCAATTCAAACTAAATCAAAACATGGACCAGATCTTCAAGCATGAATCTCCAATTTCAGGTTTTCAAAAAAATTCAGAGCAATTTCCAGTTTTCCTTTTACAAAGGGCTTCTTTGTTCTTCAGCTAAAGGTGAGTAGTCTGCTACTTATAATTATGTTTAAACTAGTTAAAAATTTATGTTTGTGATAAAACATTGAACAACCTTGTGAAAAGTTGTTTGCATAATGAGATTTTGTTTGCATATAAATAAATATGCAGATATTTGATCATGCATGCTGGTATAAACCCTCTGTTCTTAGTTACAGAATGATAATTCAAGTTTAAAAATGTAATTACACTTCTAACAGAGTAAATTAGGCTAAGATCTTAAAAAGAGAAATGATCGAAGCTATGTAATTTCATTTCTAAAAAGAAATGCTGGTAAAAACATTAAGTAAATATTGTGGAATAATGATTTTTCAGTAAAATCATTGTCTATCAGAAAAATAAAATATGTGGGTTTTAAAATCTGATTATGTAATCAGAATCGTGTTTCGAAATAGTGATTTTAGGTGTAGCTGTCTTGATTTTTAAGCTTGTAGTTATCGAGGATTTTCAAGTTGAACAGACTTGGGGTTTTATCCAAATCCAGGCGATCGGGGAACTCAGTAGGGTCGGGGTTTATGCCGGAGGGAGGTTGTTGTTCAAGGATCGTGGGAAAATTGGTGGCAAAATTTTTACGTCTCGGTGGCGATGGCAAAATGACAGTGTAGGGTTTGGAACTTGGTTTGGTGGAGGGTAGGTCCAGTCAAAATTTGGTGTCGCGGCAAGGATTTATGGTTGCGGTAGGGGGGAAAGTAAGGGAGGTTCACGACGAGGCTTCTGGCAAAGTATGGGGTTGGTCAGTGATCAGTGACGACCAATTTAGGTAGAGGAAGGAGATCTGTGAATTTTTTGTGTTGGTTTGAAGATCGAATTTTTGTTTTAATGGTCGCCGCGTGAAACTGGTTGGCCAGAAAACCTAAGGGGCTTGGGGGTGATGAGCAGGGATGGTCGGAGGAAAGTTCGTCGACCAAAAAAGGTGTGCATGTGCACTGTATCCTTGTGTGCACAAAGGAAGGAAAGGTAGGAGAAGTAACAGAAGAAAGAAGAAGAAGGATTTCGATCGGGAGCAGGCTTGAGTGGTTTGGGTACTGACTCGAAGATGAGGTGGTGAGAACGCGGTTTTGCCTCGGAAATTATATTGTTGTGTTAGAATTTTTGTAGTTAAAGAAGGCAAGTTTTTAAAGCTTTACTAGTGGATTAAATATTTTTTCTAACAAGGCATTAGCAAATTTAAACAAATTTCCAAAGTTTAAAATGTTTCGAATTGTTGTATTAAGTAATTATTTAATTGATTAAATCCTAAATGTTTTAAGGTGAACTACAGTTGTAATTAAAGAAAAGTAAGAATTATTTAATGTATTAGGATGGTTAATTGATTAATTAATTAAAGTTAAATGAATTTGTGAAATCAATTTTAAAGCTTGATTTTTTATGATGAATTAAGCTATTAATTAAAAATAATAATTAATTAAAGATTAATCACATGATGTAATTAATTAATGATGATAACTTTAGTTAAAAGGGGATTGCTTAATATAATTAATTAATTAAGGATTAATTTCTGTTGAAGTTTAATTAATTTAATTAGCAATTAAGGATTTAATTTATTAATGATCAAGATTAATTAATTGAGAATAATTAACCAATGAAAAAAATTACTTGATGAAAGTAATTAAAGGTAAATTATTTGGGGGAAGTGATTAAGGATTGATTACTTAGTTTAATTAATTAAGGGAATTAATTACGAGTTAGTTAATTAATGAGTGTGCTTAATCAAAGGATGATTAATCAATATGAATGATTATAGAAATAATTCATTTGAGTAATTAATTAACGGTTAATTACTTAATATAAGTAAAGGATAATTAATCAAGAGTGATTAATTAAGAGGAATGATTAAAGGATCATTAATTAATTGATTTATAATTAATTAATGTTTAGTAAGGGTAATCTGAGTGATTAAACTTAGTTTATTAATCTAATAAGAGATTAATTAAATTAATTAGGAAGTGATCAATCCAGCTTATGAATGATTGAATGATGATTAGAGCTTTGGCTTTGTAGATATCTATGATATGAATTGCTTTATGATATGATATATTAGGTGGATAGTGATAATGTGATTATATATCAATCATGGATTGCTGTGTAAAAATGTTATCCGGTAATTAAAGTTGAGTTGCATTTAATTGAATAACTTGAGTTTAGATGACATAAGATTCGAAGAGACAAGAGTCGGGTATCGGTAAATACCTGGTACCACTTCGATTTGAAATCTATAGAGTTCTTTTTAAATTGGGTATGTGGTATTTAACGGGCTGGAATGGAATGAATTATGCAATATGCGTATTTAACATGAAACTATTGTGTGGCAAGTGTTGATTTTGAGTACTCGCTAAGGATACGAGATTACCTTGATTTTCATATATTATAGCTTGGTATTTCATATTATGTGGGTTTACTCACCTTGGTTTCCAGCCTGACCCGGGTGCTACTTTGATGTAATGCTCGGGCCATACCGAGTATTACAGATTTTTAGGTAAGTGCGTTCTGGAGCTCAGGAGGCGAGCTGGATGGCATGAACGTATGGAATGTATTCCACTGTGACATGTTGTAGTTTATCTGGAACTAGATAATTTTAACTGTCCAGTGTTGTGTAAATATTGTAAATCTGATGTATTGTACGAAATTTAACTGATACAACTTATTTGTATAAATGTTATTTTACGAGATATTATATTTTATCCGCTGCGAATGTGAGATTCTGAGTTGGGTTTTTCTGTTTCTTCTTCTTTCTCTTTTCTTCTTTCTAACTATCTGGAAATTTCGGGATCGAAATTTCCGAGTCGTTACATCTGGTATCAGAGCCGAAGGTTAAGTGAAAACCTTAGCTCTGGTGGGATTACTCATTAAGGATAGGGTCAATGGTACCCTAGAATGAGTTGTGTGTGTGTGTGTCTATACACACACACACACACACACACACACGAGAGCGTCCTTGTTATTTTCTTATATAAAGATTTTAAACGATTTTATATAAGAATATATGTTGATATATAAAGGAATATATCTTTCTAATAAATATTAAGGTAATTTGATGTTTAATATTGGAATTAAATTAAGTGGTAATAGAATTACAACCAAATTGAAATTAAATAAAGATAAGTTAGAAATGGATTCAAACTGAAATTAAATCTTGAAGTTAGGGAAGAATTTCAAAATAAGATGAATTAGAATTGGTTTCAAACCGGAGAAATAGAAGGGTTACTGTGTTTAATAATGGGATGATTGTCTTCCAATAAACAATAAAATGTTTTAAGGAAGTAACCATTTAATGAGAGTAACTTGTAAATTTGAAAAGATGTAAATTAAAGTGGGTTTCAAATTGTGAAGTTCTGAATTCTAAATTTAAACATTTGAATTGGTTTCAAAATGTTAAATGAAATAATATTATTCAAACTATTTTGAATAAGATCTTATTTTTAAATAAGAGATGTTATTTAATGTATTTGAATGAAAGGGTCCTATTTCAAACAAGGGTTGTTTGGAATTTTAAAGGAATTTGTTTGAATTTGAAACCAGAGGTGGTTTAAAATTTAAAAGTAACCAGGTGTGTAAAGGAAATAAGCTCTAAGGTTGAGTTTTGAATTTTCTTTGGAATGTGATGTGAACCCAAAGTGAAGTAGGTTTTAAATTTAAGTGGGAAGGATATTAATTTGAAGTTTAAAATTTGAATGGGAATTCAAATTTTGTAAATTTGACTAGATTAAGTAAATTGAATTTAACTTGGAAGAAGTTAAATAAGTTTGAATGATCAACCCGATTTGGAAATTTCAAGATGAAATTAAGATTTAACTTGGGAAGTTAAATGGTTGATTGGAATTGAGAGTTTGAGTGATCTCAAATTGAGTTTGAGATCCGAAAATTGGAAAAGGATGGATGTTTTAAAATAATTGGATGATCTTACCCTATTGTTATTAATAATCTTTAAACTGTGAATAGGATTTGTTTAAAGAAATGGGGTGTGGTAATATATCCATTATTAAGGTAAAATGGAATCATTTTTGACTTAAGATTTGAATATTTAAGCTAAAACTTCAAAAGTTTGGTTTCAAAATTTGAAATTTGATGATAAATTGAATTTCAAAGATTTAGTTGTTTCAAAGAGATTTGAATTATTATTTGAACTTTGAAATAAGTTAAAAATAGAATTTGGATTCAGAATTAAATGATTTAAAGATATAAGTTGATTTGATTTAAAGGATTCGTTCAACATAAAAAAAAATTAACTCTAATTTATACAATTCAGGATGGTCTATTTTGAATTTTGAATTGAATTAGCTCAAAATGGATTGATTTGAAATGAAATTGAAAATGAATAAGTTCAAATTTCAAATGGGAATTAGGATTAATTCAAGCAGAAATTGAAATGATCTGAAATTAAAGTGGATTCAGTTTGAAATTAGTCCAAATTAATTTAAATAAATTGGAATTGTGATTAAAGTTGAATAGATAAATTCAAATGGAATTTGATTTGAATTTGGAAAGAATCAAGGATAATTCAACTTGAATTGGGATTAAATTCAAACTGGGGCTGAAAAGATTTGAAAATTTAAAATTGGTTCAGTTTGAAATTTATTTGAATTAATTGGTATTATGATTGAAGATGGATAAGTTTAAAAATTCTAATGGAAATTTGAATTGGATAATCTGAACAGGAATTGATGTTGAATGAGTTCAAATTCAAATAGGAAGTTGATTTGAATTTGGGATGAGAACGAAAGTTAACTTAATTTAAATTGAAATTGAAAGTTAAAATTTATTGGAATTGGGATCAATTCAAATTGGAATTGAGTCAATTTAAATGGAAGTGGAAATTTAAATTGAATTGATTGGAAATGGAGGTTGGGGATGGAACAGTTTGACTCTGGACTATTTTCAATATAAAATGTTTTAATACAAACTTATTTTTCCAAAGTTATTTAAAAAAAAAAGAAGCCAAATTATTTTATGTTTGTTTTACACTTATTTTTGAAACTATTGACCATTTTTCAACTGTTTTATAAACTAATTACTATTTTTTTCAACTATTTCACAAATTAATTACTATTTTACAATTATCAAAAATCTCTGAAATTATTTAACTATTTTCCAACCTTAGTCAACTATTCTACAGCTGTTTTGCAAACTAATGATTATTTTTCAACTACTTATCTATTTTTAAAATTTTAAAGCTATTTTCTAAATATAAACTGGTCGGAGTTTAAACTGTTATTAACTAAATACCCAACCGAGATAAGGATTGAAGTGATAATCCAATGGAATTGAAAAAAATTTGTGGTTATGTGGATAGATATTAAAGGAAATGTGAACAGAAAGAGAAATTGATTTGGCTAGTAACCAATAAAGATAAATACGTAGGATGCACGTATATTATTCTATTCGCATAATGATTTGATCCTGATTCGAGCATAGAATTTCGAGATAATTATATCGATCCGAGTTGGAATTTTTCACTCGATTTTTGAAGGCGAACCTGGATATGGATTGTTGATTGGTTCTGGATATTCTCTATCATAGTTATGACTATACAAGGAGAATGACAGTTTCTGATCAAAAAACCCGACCTGTGTCCGCACAAGGAAGTCGAGTGGACGATTCTAGTTCGGAAGTGAAATTGTGTGATCAAGTGAGTGATTAGATTGGTATAGCGCACGGATGATATGTGTACATCGTACAGATTGGAATGAGATTGATATTGAAGTTGTGGATAAGAAATGTGAAATGGTTTTTGAAGTGAAAATATATTTTGTGTAATATATGAGGAAATAAAATAGAAATTTGGTATTCCTATGGTAGAAATTTACTTTATGGAAGTAAATAATATGGTTAATGAATTTATAGAGTAATCAAATTTGAATATTTGATTTGGAGTAAATAAAGTTATATATCTTTGTTATATAAGATAAATCTCCCCTTGTTGAATCTATTACTAGAAGAAAAGGATTTTGAAAGTGTTTTGAAGTATAAAAGGAGTTTTATACAAGTTTGAAATGATCCAAAGTATTAAAAAAATTATGTATCTGTATATATATTGATGTAAAGGATCTTATGAGAATGATTTTGGGAAAAGGTTTTTGGAACCTTTATATTTGGAAAGGCTTTTTGATTTTTGGGTAAAATCAATATTAGAATTTGGAAAGCCTAACTTGAGAATTATCGATTTTTGGGATAATTGATTTTGTGTAAAGGAGCTTTGTATGAGATCATACTAGGTGTATGACTTGAAAGATACTATATGTGTGTAGTATAAAGTGATTTGATGATGATGGCTATGGGGAAAAAGGCGCTCCCTTGAAATGAACTTCCCAGGAGTGCCACCGGGTGGTGCTGCCTTGAGACCCAAGGGGGGGTTCTAAAGCTGATCCTGTGAGGAGTCCGAACAAAACTAGTTCCTGAGGATTATGAGTAGAGTATACCATAGCGAAAGTCATGTGTGCCGCTGAGAACCAACAGTCTGCGTTTGATTTTATATCGATAGACTGCGACCTGTGAAGGAGTGGAGAAGTTTCATTTTGACAGCGAAAATCGTGTGTGCCGCTGAGAGCCAACAGTTACATTGACTTTTGTTGCGATGGCAACGCAACCCTGGAATGTAACTGCGATCTGTTGTGGGTTCCATGGCGTAATCGAGGGGCGCGGAGTGTCTACAGTTACATGGACTTTTGCTGCGATGGCAACGTAACCCAGGATGTAACTGCGACAATGGATGGGAGTGATGATTTCCAAAGCATTCTCACTAAAGATATTTCCTCTATTTCAAAAATGTTTTCTATATTTTCAACAAAATATTTTCAAAGTATTTTCACTGGGTGTTGAAAATGGATCTGCTAAGTACTTATAGATTTTGAGTCGTACGCCTGATCAACGTATGACTGAATTTATGTGAGAACAATGATGGACTGGTTAAGACATCGAGTTATAAAAAGTATTTTTATAAAGCTATATTTGTAATATTATATAGATTTTAAAGATGTTTTCAAAATTCTTAAAGGGATTTATAGTGGTTAAAGAGAAAATTTAACTGATAATAACTATTTTAATAAATTCTGGCTTCGATCCTTTTCGAGGACGAAAAGATTCAAAGGGGGGAGGAATGCGATAACCCGGATTTTTGAACAACTGTTAATTGGATAATTAACTAATCATAAACTATTGGGATACTGATTTTTATTTGGATTAAACAGATAAATTAGATAATTAAAGATGTCTGGATGTATATAAGTGCATTTGAAACTATAGTAATAGTTGAATTAAAATAATGAATCTAATAGTAAATCATTAAATGTATAAATAGATATGTGTAAACTCTATTATTTTTGAAATTTTAAATGTGTCCATACACATGTATACAAGTATGTATTGTGATTAAAGAGCAATTGTTTGAGTTCAAAATGATAATTTGAAAAAGCTATTTAAAGAATACGCTATATTTTCAAAACATGAGATGAACACTTAAGTATATGATAAGTTAAAAAAAGGCGTTTAATAAAAAGATTTAAATTCTTCTTTTAAGTTTATATATGATAAATATGGATTGCAAATATATTTGTTAATATAAAAGCGCATTAAACTAAATATAATAAAAGTTTTAATATATAAATACAAATTAAATGATGATCATAATATAAGTCTTTAAGAAAACATATAAAAGGCATAAAATATACATTTTTACAAGTGTAAGTCAATCTTGTCATCAATTTAACATTGGAAAGAATATTATTAGGCATAATAAACAAGTGTTAATTATATTTTATTTTCAAGAATAATAATTAAAATTAAAAAAAAAGTTTTGAATATACATCACCATTTCTACGTCAATTCTCTTTTCCTCATATTCAAACTAAACAAAATAAAATGCAAACCATAAATCATAAAAAGAGGTAGAATCTGTAAACTAAATCCTGGAAACTATAAATTTTGCTAAAGCTACATAGTTGATTTAAAGGAAAAAAAATCAAGATCAGCCCAAATTCAATTCAAACTAAATCAAAACATGGATTAGATCTTCAAGCATGAATCTCCAGTTTCAGGTTTTCAAAAAAATTCAGAGCAATTTCCAATTTTCCTTTTACAAAGGGCTTCTTTGTTCTTTAGCAAAATGTGAGTAGACTACTACTTATAATTATGTTTAAACCAGTTAAAAATTTATGTTTGTGATAAAACATTGAACAACCTTGTGAAAAGTTGTTTGCATAATGAGATTTTGTTTGCATATAAATAAATATGCAGATATTTGATCGTGCATGCCTGTATAAACCCTCTATTCTTAGTTACAGAATGATAATTCAAGTTTAAAAATGTAATTAGACTTCTTACAGAGTAAATTAGGCTAAGATCTTAAAAAGAGAAATGATCAAAGCTATGTAATTTCATTTCTAAAAAGAACTGCTGGTAAATACATTAAGTAAATATTGTGGAACAATGATTTTTCAATAAAATCATTATCTATCAGAAAAATCAAATATGTGGATTTTAAAATCTGATTATATGATCAGAATCGTGTTTCGAAATAGTGATTTTAGGTGTAGCTCTCTTGATTTTTAAGCTTGTAGTTATCGGGGATTTTCAAGTTGAACGGACTTGGGGTTTTGTCCAAATCCAGGCGATATGGGAACTCAGTAGGGTCGGGGTTTATGTCGGAGGGAGTTTGTAGTTCAAGGATCATGGGAAAATTAGTGGCAAAATTTTTACGTCTCGGTGGTGATGGCAAAATGACAGTGTAGGGTTTGAAACTTGGTTTTGTGGAGGGTGGTTCCAGTCAAAATGTGGTGTCGCGGCAAGGATTTATGGTTGTGGTATGGGGGGAAGTAAGGGAGGTTCACGACGAGGCTTCTGGCAAAGTATGGGGTTGGTCAGTGATCAGTGACGACCAGTTTAGGTAGAGGAAGGAGATCTGTGAATTTCTTGTGTTGATATGAAGATCGATTTTTTGTTTTAATGGTCATCGCGTGAAACTGGTTGGTCAAAAAACCTAAGGGGCTCGGGGGTGATGAGCAGGGATGGTCGGAGGCAAGTTCGTCGACCAGAAAAGGTATGCATGTGCACTGTATCCTTGTGTACACGGTGGAAGGAAAGGTAGGAGAAGTAACAGATGAAAGAAGAAGAAGAATTTCGATCGAGAGCAGGCTCGAGTGGTTTGGTTACTGACTCGAAGATGAGGTGGTGATAACGCGGTTTTGCCTTGGAAATTATATTGTTGTGTTGGAATTTTTATAGTTGAAGAAGGTAAGTTTTTAAAGCTTTACTAGTGGATTAAATTTCAAAGAAATGTAAACCAATTTTTTATAACAAGGCATTAGCAAATTTAAACAAATTTCCAAAGTTTAAAATGTTTCAAATTGTTGTATTAAGTAATTATTTAATTGATTATATCCTAAATGTTTTAAGGTGAACTAAAGTTGTAATTAAAGAAAAGTACGAATTATTTAATGTGTTAGGATGGTTAATTGATTAATTAATTAAAGTTAAATGAATTTGTGAAATCAATTTTAAAAATTGATTTTTTATGATGAATTAAGCTATTAATTAAAAATAATAATTAATTAAAGAATAATCACTTGATGTAATTAATTTATGATAATAAATTTAGTTAAAAGGGGATTGCTTAATATAATTAATTAATTAAGGATTAATTTCTGTTGAAATTTAATTAATTTAATTAGCAATTAAGGATTTAATTTATTAATGATCAAGATTAATTAATTGAGAATAATTTAACCAATGAAAAATTACTTAATGAAAGTAATTAAAGGTAAATTATTTAAGGGAAGTGATTAAGGATTGATTACTTAGTGTAATTAATTAAGGGAATTAATTACGGGTAGTTAATTAATGAGTGTGCTTAATTAAAGGATGATTAATCAATAAGAATGATTATAGAATAATTCATTTGAGTAACTAATTAACGGTTAATTACTTAAATAAGTAAAGGATAATTAATCAAGGGTGATTAATTAAGAGGAATGATTAAAGGATCATTAATTAATTGATTTATAATTAATTAATGTTTAGTAAGGGTAATCTGAGTGATTAAAGTTAGTTAATTAATCTAATAAGAGATGAATTAAATTAATTGGGAAGTGATCAATCCAGCTTATGAGTGATGAATGATGATTAGAGCTTTGGCTTTGTTGATATCTCTGATATGAATTGCTTTATGATATGATATATTAGGTGGATAGTGATAATGTGATTATCTATCAATCATGGATTGCTATGTAAAAATATTATCCGGTAATTAATGTTGAGTTGTATTTAATTGAATAACTTGAGTTCAGATGACATAAGATTCGAAGAGACAGGAGCCGGGTATCGGTAAATACCCGAAACCACTTCGATTTGAAATCTATATAGTTCGTTTTAAATTAGGTATGTGGTATTTAACAGGCTGGAATGGAATGAATTATGTAATATGCGTATTTAACCTGAAATTATTGTATGACAAGTGTTGATTTTGAGAACTAGGTAAGGATACGAGATTACCTTGATTTTCATATATTATAGCTTGGTATTTCATATTATATGGGTTTACTCACGTTGGTTTCCAGCCTGACCCGGGTGTTACTTTGATGTAATGATCGGGTCAGACCGAGTATTATAGATTTTCAGCTAAGGGCGTTCTGGGGCTCAGGAGGCGATTTGTGACATGTTGTAGTTTATCTGGAACTAGATGATTTTAACTATCCAGTGTTGTGTAAATATTGTAACTCTATTGTATTGTACGAAATTTAACTGATAAAGCTTATTTGTATAAATGTTATTTTATGAGATATTATATTTTATCCGCTGCGAATGTGAGATTCTAAGTTGGGTTTTCTGTTTCTTCTTCTTTCTCTTTTCTTCTTTCTAACTATCTGGAAATTTCGGGATCGAAATTTCTAGGTCGTTACAATTAAAGAAAACAAAAACATTTTAAAATAAGACACGTGTTACACATGAAATATATTTACCTGAAGGGTTAAATAACAATTTACAAAATAATTTCGAGTAACGATTTAAACACAATTTTTATAACTTTTAACAAGTGTTAAGCATGCAAAGAAATAAGTGTACAAGTGTTAGTCATGTGGACAAGTGGCATTCAACTTTTGACCAAAAGAAAATTATAGAAACTTCTCAGCTTCTCCTTTCAATTATTTAGCTCATAGATTTCTAAAAGAAAAGTAAAGGAATCATCTCAACCCTAAAACAAAACAAAACTGTAAATCCTCCTCAAAACCAAAATCAAAACAGCAACCAAAACCCAAGAAACAGATTTGGAAAACAGAAAAAAAAGAAACATGGAAAACAGAAACAAAATCATCTTTGATTCAAGAAATTCGAACCCTCCTCAATCAAAAATTCAAAACCAAAAGAAGAAGAAAAAAGAGCTTCAGTTTATTTCTAAAATGGAAATCAAAGTCTGGAATCAGAACAAATGCAAGATCAAGCTTCAACCTATGTTGAGTCTTTAGTAATATTAAGCATGCAGTTCAATTGATTTAAACCACAAAGGCAACTCAAAATATAGCAGGTTTAGGAAAAATCAAAAGAAAAAAAAATAGGAACAAGCAAAGCATAAAAACAACCACTGTTCTTCTCTATTCAAAAGTCAGGTGCGCAAACTTACCTCTTTGATTTGAATTATGACCTGATGTGGTGATTTATGTGTGATGAAAAGCTGTTAAATCTGTGTGCATGTGTACAAATATGTATACAAATACTTATGCATGTTTGGTTTAAAGGCAATATTTGCCTCCGTTGATTATAGGTTTCAAAACCTGTCTTCAAAATAAATAAATAAATAACTTATTAAATTCACCTTCTATAATCACTATTAAAGCAAGATCATTTAAGTATAAATTAAAGTTTAAAATTTTATTCAAGAAAAATAGATTTGAAAATATGCTGGAATTTGAAAAAAACACAGCAGCAAGCTAAATAACATGATAAATCTAATGTTGAGATTATCTGATTCATGCTTATAACTTGAATCGACTTGGGGAAATACAATTTTTAAAACAAAGATCATGATTTTTAGTTGAAGATTTTGTGTGAAATTCCGGGTTAACCAGAAATTGTATTTTGAGGGAATTCCGGTGGTCAATGTTACTGGGGATGTCGGGGCTTCGAGTGGTGATGCAACGATGATCAGGGACTTCGACAAAATTGTCCGGATGGTGATCAGAGCCTTGAGGTATCGACGGTGATGATTTTTATCCTGTAACCCTAACTTTGGTTGGGTTGGGTGTTTTGATTAGTATGATCTCTGTTTGATCGAGTGTATCTATACTCGGGGAAATGCTAGCTTGGGGGTTGTCAAAGATGTGGCTGGAGGTGGTGACGTTCAAGTGGTCGGAGGAGTGCGTGCGAGATGATTACAGTTTGGGTTACAGTTCCAGGAAGTTTGAAAGTGAGCTCAATTTTGATTCAACGGCGCTTTCGTGTTTTGGGGTGTTCGAATGGGCTCTGGTGATCAACGATGATGTGTTGGTGGCCTCGACGTTGATCGGCATTGGCCAACGTGCTTTTGCACGTATACGTGAGAATGTCGTGTATCAGTTTGGGAAAGAAAGGGGGTCACGGGATCAAACGCGTAAATGGTCGAGAAACTCGAAGCATGTCTCGGGAGATTTACGTACTAACTCGAGTTCTCGTTCGAGTGTTTTATGTGTTTTACTGGGTAGAGAACTTAAACACAATTTTAAGATTTAAAACAAAATTTTTAGGGAGGCACTCGGGTTATTGGGGGAAAAACTCGAAGTAGGGCTCGAGTACTTCACTGTTTAGCTCGGGTTTGACTGGGGTTTTATATTTCCAGTTTTAAAAACTTTAACAAATTAGTTTAATAAATTTATGAAATTATTTCTTTTTATAAATGATGATTTTATTATTAAATTAGAAGGTATAAATTAATGGTTTTGAAATAAAGGATCTTTAAAACAATTAAGTTTTAAACTTATATTTTTAGCAAGTTATTTTAAATAAAACTTAATAAAGTGATTTAGGAATAAATCAAATGTTTAAAAAAAATTAACTTAAAAGTAAGTTAATTTATATCGTTAATGATAATCAAATAAATTATAATTTATAATTAAGATTAATTTATTAATAATTAAGAATAACTAATTAAAGGATAATTAATTATAATTAAGATTTAATTAATAATTAAGGATTTATTAATTAAAGTAATTAATTAAGGAATAATTAATTGATAAAAGTAATTAAGATTTAATTAATTACAATTAAGCGTTAATTAATTAAGATAATTAATTAAAGAATGATTAATTAATGAAGGTGATTAAGACTTAATCAATTGAAATTAATGATAATAAATCATTGATTAAAGGTTAGTAATGAAAGTAATTATGTGGTTGATAAATTAAAAACCACACAATTTATTTATCTTAATTGAAGATCTTGATTGTTATTGAATGTTGTGTGATGAATTGATATATTTGATATGTGATGTGATGCTATGTAATACTTTGTGCCGAGCCGTTACATCTGTGATGAATATACTGTTGTATGAATATGAAAACCCCTTGGCCCGTAAAACGACATTTGGACTTCGACGCGACAGGGAGTCGGATTTCAGTTGGTTATCCGAAACCCACATCAAATTGTAGTGATGAATCTTTGTGATTGATAAATTTACTTTATCTATGAATCTATAAATGAAGACAAGCGTTATGGTTTATACCGCTTATCGATATTGATATGATTGAATCCTTGATGGTTGATGTTGTGCACTATTGTGTAAAACCCCTAGACTACACTACACACACACAAATATGGATTGCACGTGGAAATCGGTTAAGTCACAGATTTTTAAATAGTTTTGAATTTGAATTTCAAATCCAAATGGTTTTGGAAATGGATCGGTTTTAAAGTGGAAAACTTTTGAAAAAGAATTTCAAAGATAAAAGTTATTTTTGAATAACTTAATCTATTTTTGAATTTGATTTAAATTTGAATTAAAAATTTGAATTTGAATTCTATGTTGAGAACATATGATTTTAAAAGGGTTATACAAGTTTAAATGGGTTTTAAACCGTTTTAGAAAGTGTTGTTTTGGAAATTTGAATTAACCTAAGGTTTTAACTTGTATAAATGAAATCGGATTTTTTTGAAGAAAAAAACTGTTTGTTTCCAAATGATAAAAGCTATCATATAAGAAATGAATTTCCAATTTGTATTAAAGGAAATTCAAGTTTGAATTGAAATGGTTTTCCAAGTTATGAATGAATCTTTGGAAACGGTTTTGAAAGCTATAAGTTAAATCTTTAATTTAAAAATTGAATAAGTTAATCCAATTGAAATGGAATTTTTTTTTGAAATCCACGAATTGATCTTTATGAAACTGGGTGAACTTTGTGAAATGAATCTTTCTGTTTAAAGATTTTAAATGGTAATTTGTTTAAACCATTTGAAAGAAAGTTTGAATTTTAAAGCTGTGACTTAACTGAAATCCCATATCCATATGCTTTTAAATTTTACGCTCATTATTCGGTTTAACCGGGAGAGGACCTTGTGTCATATAACCCATTCCGAATAATGATACGACGTTATGGATAGCATTTGAAGACCGGTGGTGAAGACCGGGTATTTGCGAGAAAGATAGGATGACCTATCGATTGTCTCCGCACTGAGTAGCTAAGGTATAGAGATTCCCTAAGTGATGGGAAGTCCGATCGGGATTTTGAATACCCAGATTGCAAGGGCTTCTTCAGAAGTGCCTTCGGTTCTGCTCGAACCCGGAACAGACTTGTATAGATGTGTGTCTGACGTTACACTTTGAGATGTAAAACTGGTTTCTATCAAATACATTTCTTCTTGGTGGCGGAGAGTTTATTCTCTTAGCTTAACACCCTTCTCTGAGACGTACGAGCTCAGAGGTTATGTAGTTGATGGTTACTAGTGATACATTCCCAATTTGGTAACGTGGCATACGAAGTGCTGCTGATCATTTGTTGATCAAACCATGGCTTTGTGAAAAAGCATGGCCTTGTGGACGAGACCTCATCGAGCCTCACAAACCGGTAATGGTCGAAACAGGAAATATGCGGCTAGGTTTCAGGGATAGCTCACCTTGGATATGTCCATTCCTTCTGGAAAAGGGTGGTATCTTGGTATGGAGCCCAGATACTTCCTCATATGCACACTGTAGTATATTTATTACTGTGTGATGTTGTTGGTGTAAAGGATCCTCGGATAAAGGTCGCAAACGACCGGGGTGGAATATCTTAGGTTTTACTCCCCGGGAAGGGGGTAACCGGCCTTGTGTTGGCAGAGATCCGGGTAGGTTCTCGGGACGTCCCTCCAGAGGCGTTCTCATGTGGCTAGGAAGTTCCTTAGCCTGACCATTTGTTGGAAATCCAATCATACAATATGAGCCTTTACGATTGCAGTTGTATTACCTGCCACCTCAGGTGGTAGCTATAGTAGACATGGTATAATGGTACCTATGCTGGCTAGGATTAATATTATACTTTCGAAATGTTTTCCACTATGCACTAATAATAATATCAAAAAGGAATTTGCTTAGTAAGCATGTTTGACTATCATAAGGAGAAATCTCCACCAAGTGTGCGATTGCATGTTATGTGTGCTGGGAGGCCTTATGATAGTTTCATTTTCCAAAAAGGATTGCAGATTTCAAATTTAAATTCTTTTGTTTGTTTTAAAGACCAAATATTTTTGTTTTCTCACACCAGTCCCACGACTGATCCAGAGTTTATTTCTCCGTTCCTAAACTCTGGGTGCCCATAATTTTCCATACGGGCATTCTAGAGTTTGGTTTTTCAGATAGTCAGATAGTAGATATCAATTTGGTAGGCTTCAGCTTTCTGTTTGGTATTCTTTGGAGTCCACGACTGCACTTGCTTAGCTTTGTGCAACCTTGATGGAGATTCCAATTTGGAGTTTAGAGCTTTGACTTTGGAGTTTTGGATTGGAGTTGCAGTATTGGATTCTGTGAAGACTTATCTCATATTGTGTCGTGTTCCGCTGTATTTTGTGTTGTATATATTCTTTGATGTTGATGATTATCATTGTATCAAATTGATGTATCAAATATTGTATTGATGTTGTATCAATGATATCATCTTTTGTTTCTGCTGTGTTATTTATCATCTAATGTTGTTGCAAGCTCCGGCGATACGAATTTGATGTTGTTTGTCGGACATCGAGTTCGGGTCGTCATAGCGACGCAATCATCATGATAATTGTGATCCATGGAAGGAGGTGATGATTTCCAGAGCATTCTCACAAAAGTTTTCCAAGTATTTCCACTAGATGTTGAAAATGGGTTTACTAAGTACTTATAGATTTTCAGTCCTATGCCTGATCAACGTGTGATTGAATTTCTATAGGAACAAGGATGGACTTGTTGAGACATCGAGTTATAAAAAGCATTTTTATATAAAGCTAGTTTGGTAAAATTATGTAGTTTTAAAAGTGTTTAAAATTTTTAAAATAAAGGAGTAAAAGAGTTAAAAATGTCTAAATAATAATTTAACTAAAATAAACATTAAATTAAAATTCTCGGTTCGTTCATTTTCGGGGACGAAAAGTTATAAAAGAGGGAGGAATGTGACGGTCCAGATTTTCCAACCTCTGTTAATTGGGTAATTAACTGGTTTAAATTATTGGAGTATTAACTTTTATTAAACGAATAAATAAAATTTCTAATATTTAATATATATATATATATATATATATATATATATATATATATATATATATATATATATATATATTGATTAAAACCATATTTAATTTTAAATTATAAAAATTCTAGATAAGATAAATATTATAGAAATATGTATGTAAACTTCACCAGTAAATGAAGATAAAATATATATACTAGTGTGTACATACACAAGTATATGAGTGTGTGTGTGTGTATATATATATATATGTATATATATGCCTATGTAAAATAAAATATAGGGAAGTTTGCAAGAATGTGAATATACATATACATAATAAAGCAATGTATATACGAGAACATATATAACGACAAATACTAGCAAAGTTTATATATATTGAATAGTGAAAAGGCAAGCGCACACACACACACACACACACACACACATATATATATATATACATATATATAATAATAACAAAACATATGGATAAGAAACATAACCAAATATATAATATTTATAGATACATATAAGTTCATATATAAGTGAATGTACATGTAAACATATAGGGGAGCATCATGATGGAAAACATCATCTCAAGCATACAAAACATTTTATCAATGTCAAAATGAAAATCTAATCCACATAATACATCAAATCTTTTATGAAATCAAATTAGGTCTTATATTTAAATCAGGTCAAAACAACCTTTGACCAAAAGAAAATAAAATAAAAATTAAAAGAAAGCTTGCTGTGAACAGAGGAATGCAGAGCCCACCTTTTCTTATTTATACCTCCGTTGCCTTCTTCATTTTTTCATTCATTCGAAACTAAGTAAGTTAAACAAAAGATAAACATTTCCGCATTTTTACAACTAAAAACAAACTAAACTCAACTCAAGAGAAGATTAAAACAGATCAAAAGCAAGCATCAGTTTCAAAAGGCCATTCCTCTATACAAAAATTTCTATGAGTTAACTTCCTTTTCAAAAACCTAATCTTCCCTATAATATGACTATGTTAAAGGTTAAATATCAGTAATAGTGTGAATATGTGTTGCATAGGAATAAAATGCATATATCTGTTTGTATATGGATGAATGTTAAACCTGCACACATTTGTCTCTGCGTTTTGCTTTCCTATCATGTTCAAACATTTCAGAAATTAGATCCTCTTCATCTAAACAGTTTTAGGTTGTGATAATTGAGGAGATTTTGCTTGTAATTGGGTGTTCTTATTTTTAAAGATGGTTTCATGGTAAACTATCAAGTAGGGTCACTGGGAAAAGGGATTTACAGTGGATGGTGAAACTTTTCACGAGAATCAAACATTTTAATTTGTGTTTCTACCTACATAACTAGAATCGATGTTAGAAATGGTGAATTTTGGTAGCTTAATTGTGATTTTCAATGGTGTGATTGTTGGGATGTGAGAGATGATCGAAAAATGGGTCGTGGGGTGATTTCTAACGATCATGAAGTTTTTGGACTTCGGGGCCAAAGGAGGCTGAGGAGTTGGCGGTCGTAGGAAAATTGAAGGCGTGATTTTTAGAGTGGCATGGTGACGGGTCGTGGAAGAAGTAGGGTTTACGATGGGTTTCGACTTGGTTTCGGTTCGAGGCAAACGGCGACGTAAGGGAAGTAATCGAGACATGCGGTCCAAGAGGAAGTGGCAGAGAGCGAGGCAGCGCATCTCTCTGTGAAGTTTGGAGGTGATCGGTGGTGGCAACGGGCTAGACGAGACGTTATGATGGGACGGGTTGGTTCAATTTTTTGGGAAGAGGTTCGAATTTCGAATGAGAGCTTTACCGAGGTTCCAGGTGGCGAGGTAGGTTGCGGAGGTCGTGGGTGACATGCGGAGTCGATCGACGTTGGGGATAGATGGCCGGAGGATGGGTGCACGGGTACGTGCACAGCTTCGTGCAACTTTGGGAACAAGGAAGTGAGTAGTGGAAGTAAAGAGAAGAGGAAGAAAGGGAGGAGGAAGAAAAGGGGGATGGGCTGGAAATTTGATTCATCGAAGAGAAAAATAATTAGGGGGAAGAAAATCAAAGAAGAGAAAAACAAAAGCAAAGGAAAAAAGAGAGGGAAAAAAGGAAAAGTAAGTAGAAGAATAAAAGAAATAAAAGTAAAAGAATGAAGGAAATAAAAGATAAGGAAATAAATAAAGAGGAAAGAAAGAAAGAAAGAATAAGAATAAAAGAATAAATGAGAAGAAAAGAAGAGAAGAAGTGGAATTTTACATACTCATTTATAAGCAAATTTATGTTTTCTTCTTTAATTAAAAGGGTATTGAAATTTTGAATCTGTGATGTTAAGTTCAAAGGTATTTATAAATTAATGGGTAACAAATTATATTATTACTATTTGACTTAAAAACATGAAAAATTAATGTTATTTTATAATTTATTTTTAGTTAATAAATTCGTTTTATTTGTAATTTAATTGATAAAAGTATAAATGGAATCGACTTAGGCAAGTTAATAGTAGATTAAATGATGATATGGGTTATTGAAAATAAACGTCTGTAATAAACCGCCATATTTGAACATTGTTACCCAGAAAATAAGTTCGTTTATTTTAAAAAAAGTTACCCTTTTAATTTATTATTGGATTCAAAGAGGCCGGGATCGGATATAAGTGATATCCAGAACCTCTTCGATTGAAAAGGCACTACAAATCTTTATGTGTTTGATTATAGAGCTAATAGGTGGAAATTGGGTTAATTTCACAAATCCAACTATTTTAAATAATTGGCTATACTTAGATATTATTTCAATACCATTGGATTTTGTGTAATAAGTGTTTGGTTATAACAAGACAAAAACTCTTAGTGTCGTACGAGTTACCTGGGTTTCAAAGGATCTTTATAATTCAAGTATTACAAATTTAAGTTGGTTTACTCACGCTGGTTTCCAGCTTGACTCGGGTGTTACTTTATTGTAATGCTCAGTTCAGAACGAGTATTATAGATTTCAGGTTAGGACGTTTGCAGCTCAGGATACGAGCTGGATGGCAGAGACGTACTGATTATATTCAACTGTATATTACAGACTGTTTAGACAGTATATAGGGACAAGTTATTATAACTGTCCAGATTTATTTATTGATGTTGTACTCTGATATCTTGTATGCATATTGATAGTTATAGCTTTTAAATTGTATAAAATGCTGCTATTTGTATATTATATTTTGTTCTGTTGCGAATGTGAGATTCTGTGCTATTGTTTCTGTTTCTTCTTCTCTCTCTTTTTCTTCTTAACCATAACAGTCTTGGATTTGCAGCACCTGATTGCTCTGCACTCTATACAGTGGATGTATTAGTGTCGATTTTCTAGGTCAAAAATCTTCAGGCCGTTATAGTTGTAGCTTTGTTGTAATAACACATCAGACTATATGGGCGTCATTAGACTAATAACCTATTAATTACTATATGGATAGATATTGGTTTAGAATGATATGTACTTCGATTACACGATTTTGTAATGTAGAATGAAGCTCTGTTGTCCAGAAAGGTTGCATATTATGTGTAATATATTATAGTGTAATGCATTACATTGTTTTTCCATGATCCAAGTTTTTGCATCTTTCATTCCATTTTAGTTAGCAATCATCAATCTAATATTAACTTTTTTTGGCGATAGAAGTTTAGATTAGATATTCATATCCAATGCAACTAAAATAGAATTTTGTAAACAAAATATTTTACAATGGATTAAAAAAACACTACTGTAAATAATAATTTTCTTCATATCAGACTTAATACTGTAACTTAATTCATTGTTTTATTTACTTAATTTATTTGAAGGATCTTTGTAAACAACAAGCATGGTTATATCTTTGCCTTCATGCCAATTTCATGAGCATAAAAATTGATATATTCAGTTTATTGCATTGATTAGAACATAATTTGACATTTCTACTTACACAATTACTAAACAAAACCAACTTTTGAACAATATCTTGAGCATCATCAAGAAGTGAGAAATACTCAATTTAATTGTCGATATTCCTACGATAACACAAAGGTTCAACAATAATTACAAAAATAAATATAGCTAAGGCCCGTGTGCGAAGCACGGGTTCGCACTGGTATTTTATTCATTCCAGCCACTCATTACTTTCAATGGCATTCCATCTTCCCAAACTATCAACTTTCAAGTCTCAACCTTTTAAAACCCAAGCCCTAATTCGTTAATTTCTCAAACACAAGTTCACAAACTAATTATGTCTAGCGAATTGATGTAGGACAAAGATATTATGGAAAATGAAATCAACATGGCTACTAATCCTTCTTCTCAATGTATTTTTTATTAAGATGTTTATAATTTTAAATGTTTTTGACTAATGAAAGTAAACTAGGTCATTAGACCTAATTAATCTATCATTATGTACAGTTTAATATGTCAGCCTATGCATTCATGCTGATATATGATGTTTAGTTTAATATCTTTATTAATATGTTTAGGAAATTGGTTGAGTACGTTTATAATGTTAGGCTACGTATTCATGCTACTAAAAATTAGTTGAATATGTTTAGAAGTCGGTTTGTAATGTTAGGCTATGCATTCATGCATTAAATAAACACTTCATATTTCTTCCATATTACGTACTAAAAATTTATGAATATTTTATAATTTATTTGTTATACAATATTAGATATTGACATTTTGTTTTCTTTACAGAAATCAGTCTACTTGATCTCAATTTTTACTACGAACAACATTAGGGAATAACAAGGCTATGAGAATTTGAGATGCTTTTTAACTTTTGAATAGCATTTTACTGTGTTTTGAAATGAAAGTCTAATTGAATATGTTTAGTGAATCGGATTTATGTGATGTATTTTTGTAATAAAATGCTAATGAATTAATTATGCATGTTGTGAATTAACTCTATATGATATATTATAGTGTTTAAAAGTGGCGTTACTATTAATTGTGTTGGATATTATCATGTTAAAATTTGTGTTATGGATTAATCATGTATGCAATCCGATCCGACCCAGTTTAACCTAATCCAACCCATACATCAATCCAACCCAACCCAACCTCGTATAAGGTTGGGTATGGATTGAATATTCATTAACCCAAACAGTGGGGGTCATGTGAAGTATTCTGTAACAACCGTGATATTTGACTGCCGTCGAAATAAAAAATTTAAATGGATATTTTAATTTGAGATTTTGAAAAAAAAATAGTGAAATTCAATTTCAAAGTCAGTTGAAAGTAAATATCTAAGTTATGTTGTAATCTCATTTTGCCTTCGCGTGTATGTTACGTGTAATGGAATTGGGCCATTTTAAACAAAAAGAGAGCACACTTTTCTGTCCATCATTATTTTTACAGTTGAACACTTTCAAAGTGATGCACGTTGAAATGATTTACAAATAGCTTCACGTGTACGTGAATAGATCAAATTCAATAGCAAGTTGGAACATTTTTCTTTGCCTTAGCTGGCACTAAATGTTTATAAAGCAGGTTGAACACACTTTTCCATCATCATTTCTATGTATAGGCCGTGTACTTTCTTCCTCTTGAGCATGTTACCTTTAATGCATTTGTACCACAAAGTTGCCAGCACATATATATTCTTTGACTTGTTCACAAAATTAGGAAGGAAAAGTAAAAGCTGCATCTTTCTTTGGTTCATTCTTTTCCAGTAGCTCTGCAGAAATGTTAATGGCGGTTCATAATTTCTTGCTTCTTTTGAATCTCGGTTGCTAGCTGATTTTGAAAAGAATTAAGGGTGAGTGTTAAACTCACATTTCTAATTTTAAAACTATGTTGCCGGTATGTTT
This sequence comes from Allium cepa, assembly GCA_030765085.1. Lineage (NCBI taxonomy): Eukaryota > Viridiplantae > Streptophyta > Magnoliopsida > Asparagales > Amaryllidaceae > Allium > Allium cepa. The sequence goes on from CM060931.1 coordinate 815,485,948, forward strand.
ATTTCATTACTTCATCACCGCATGCCAATTGCGTGCATATTGACAGTCACATATGTGCCAATTGGTGAATAAAAATTGAAAAATTTGGTCCATGTCATTTTTGCATACGACCGTGTACACATAAATATGGCCAGGTTGTCCATTTATTGACATTTTGCGTGAAACATTCGTAGTGTGCGTGCATACACCCAAAAATCTTCAATGCCTAGGTCATTTTTCATTTCTTCATTTATTGTACGAAAAGTGTGTGCAAAACTATACCCATACTATTGTTTGACATCAGTAGCGTGCATACAGATTGTAGTAAGAGGTCTTCTTGTTTCTTCTTAAATTTTTTTTCGTGCGTGCATGAAAGCGTGCCCAAGCCCATTTTTGGTTAGACCATTTTATACGTGCGTGAAATTTAGTTTTCTGAAGAAAAAAGTGACAGCGTGCGTGCAGCACCATGTTCGTGCATGCATGTTGTGTGTAAGTTATATTGCACAGAAGTGTGGACTAGACCATTGTTTCTTCATGTGCGTGTAAAAATGTCGGTAAATCATGCCAAACAATCATTTTGACATACGTAGATGCAAAAGGTATTGCACGAAAAAAAAATTAAACTTCGTAATTCGTGTCTACATATGGGAGTGTACATGCATGTAAATTGTAGTGGACGTGCATTTATATTATTGTGTTACCCAGGCCTTTCTTATATTTTGTACGTGTATGAAAATTTAAGTGATGTCCAATCATTTTTATATTTTGTTAAATGTGTGATAAATGAGTACAGGTCACGTATTTTTTGTTGTTTTGCATTTTTGCCTAAAAAGTGTTACGTGCCTACATCTCATTTTTATTATTTGCATTAGGCACGTTTTGCAAAGTATAAATCAAGCCCAGGCTACACATTTTCAAGTCTAGGTTGTTTTATATTTTTATTTCATACGTGCGTGCATGAAGTGTATTGCCTAGGCAATGCAATATTTTGATGCATATATAACAGTGTAGACCAATGTTTAAATTACGTTGAATTGGTGTTTGGTTTTAAAACGAATTTTGTTGCCGTTATTTTTATAACGGATCTTTACTCCGGTGTTATATTTTTGAAGCGTGTTGTTTTAATGATATTTTTGACGAATATAAATTACTGTTATTTTGACTTTAGTAGCCGTCAATTTGAAGTGAATTTTCAAGCGGCTATCCCACAACGCTGATTTGATATCCGTTTTTACGGTATTTTGTAAAGCGCGATTTCCTTGTCGAAATTGCTATGGATGTTGCTGTTTTAATCACGTGTTTTTTAATTCGTTTTAAAATAAAATTGTTCCATAATTTTTGCAGTTCACGCTTACAAAAGAATGAGGAATCGATTTAAACGCTTCAGCAAAATTAAGGACTATGAACCCTTACTTTTATTGATCCGATTAATTTCGGACTTGTTCGTTTGAGAATGTAAATTTTATTTATATAAAATACACAATTTTGCACTTTCAAGGAAATGATGAAGAGATTTAAACGATTTAGTAAAAGTGTAGAAGATGGAACCACGCTTTTACTAATTCGGTTAAATCCGGACTCGTTAATTGAAATATTTGCCGTGATGTTGTTGTTTGAAAATTTTGATCATTTTGTTGGGCTTTCGAGCCACAATGCTGGACCTTCAGGTCAATTACCAGTACTAGACATTTGGGTCATTTATTGGGCACTAAATTTATGATGACGGTACTTGGTAGGCTTCGGCCATATGAGATGCACGTGCGGCGTAGCTTAGACTCGCCATATGCTGGGATCGATCCACTTTTATGCTGATTTTCTAGTTATCTTGTTTTGATTTCTATATTTTTGTGTATTTCTATTTTAAATTCAATTTTGAATTTGAAAGATGATTTTGATGATGTTTAATGAGATTTCTTCATTTAAACTATGTTGATTGTTTATGCTGAATAGTCTCATTCGAGATTATGATTAATTTGCTTTGACGTTATTTATGTTGTACTTATTTCTAAGTTTAAAATAGACTGATCCGTTTATTATTTTCTTTTAAACAATACTTGGTTCAGACCGAGTTATTTCAGATAATCGCTATCTCTGATTCAGTTGCTGCTTCAGCTCTTAAGATTTCACATCATCTTTTATCTAGACTTCGAGGTGTTACTTTTGGTGTATTGACTCTCGTCTCATGTATGTTGATGTCTATGTATATGTACATTTGGTTCATGTGAACCATCGAGTGTTGTAGCATGTATCCAGACTTGTCTTCCGCTATATCTGTTATTTCTATTCTGATGTGATTATACTTATTTGTGTTGTTATTACTATGAGTCGTTATGGATTTTTCTTAAGCCACCGTAATTTCCTTTTAGATTTGGATTGAATATATATCTTTGGGAGTAATTTACACAACTCCTATCGATATAATTAATACTCCTCTAAGGCATAACTTACGGATGGCCGCTTCTAACAAGCCTTATTCTTCGCAATAACAGACGTTATTCCTTATAATAACATTTGTTATTATGAGTATAGAGGTGGGACGTCACAGCTTGGTATCAAAGCTGAGATTCAGAACAAATTATAATAAACACGGAACAGAAGCAGAATGGAACATGTGTTACAACTATTCGAGGGTTTTATTCGTGCTTTTCTAATCTATTCCTTCGTTGTTCTTAAACTTTGGTCCTCTCTAACAAGTTGGAAAATGTCTAGGAATAAATTTCATATTTCCGTAGTATTCCATTTGTTAAATTCCTTATCAATCTTGTATTGTTTTAACTGATCCTTATCTTCTCTTGTTCTCTCTGCCTATGGATGGAAGAGGTAGAAGCAAGCGTTCTACTGCAGGTCCGTCTAATGGTTCTCATCCGGACGGAGTCTATATGTCAGTCGATCAGTTTATGGACCTATTTTGGGGTACTCAGCCTTTTGTTGCTACTCCAGCAACTCTCTCTCACAAGTCTGCCTTCGCCCGCATGTGTAGTGACTATTCCCACTTTGGAGGCAAGCCTTTCAAGGGATTGGAAAGTGTATTGGAGGTTCAGACTTGGTTGCGCGTTTGTGAGCACATATTTTCTCGGATGGATCTTTCTGATCGTCATCGCGTTCTCGTGGCATCTAGCATGTTGCAAGGACGCATGCTTGATTGGTATGAGCTTTTCATTGTGGAAGTTGATGAGTCCTCTCTCTCGTGGAATCGGTTTAAGGAACGATTCGAACTTAAGTTCGTTCCTGAATCAGAAAAGGCTTATCTTGCTCGTAGTTTCCTTGAGTTGAAACAAGGAAAGTCCTCTCTTTCTGACTATGTTTCACCTTTCGAGGCCTTGTCCAAATATGGAGTTGAGTTCGTTAACACTCCGCGTAAGAAGAATCTTCGATTTGTTGAAGGTTTGTAGAAGTATTTGAAGAAAGTTCTTTTGCTTCAGCTTAAGCTCTCTTTTGAGAAACTTGTTGATTCGGCTCTTTGCCTTGAAGTTGTCGAAAAGGAACGTGATAGTTGTGATGAGATTTAGGTTTCTAAGAACCCAAATAAAAAGAGGTTTCCATTTCATAAGCCTAATTCTTCCAACAAGAAGAAGAAGAAGCATGCTACCTCTAGTTCTCAGCCTAGTAGTGAACCTTCTATTCAAAGGGTGTGCTATAATTGTGGTTCTCTGGATCATCTTCTTCGTAGTTGTCCTAAGCCTCACATTTGCCGCTATTGCAAGAAAGATGGTCATTGGGTTTCTAGTTGTCCTACTGCTCCTAAGGGTTTCGAATATGGGAAGCTTAATGTTGCTAAAGCTTCTGGTGATTCTTCTCAGCCCAAAGGTATTACTCCTTCTGTTTTGGAAGGTTTTATTTTATTTCATGACCGTTCTATCAGAGTTCTTTTCGATACGGGTGCATCACATTCATTCGTATCAAAGAAGCTTGTTGATAGTATTCCTTTGGATGTTGTTAGTTTTTGTGACCCTTTGAGGATTGTGAATCCTATTGGTCGATACGCTACTCTTGGTTTGTTATGTGTTGATGTTGAGATTATTCTATGTGGTTTTTCCTTTCATGCGAATCTGCATGTTATGGATCATCTTGGTTTTGATATGATTTTAGGAATGGATTGGCTAGTCCGTTATGAAGTTCAAATCCTATGTCCCGAAAGAACTTTATAACTCAAGCATCTCGATGCTGTCGAGAAGTTATCTATTGTATTTCAAGACATGGATCGTGCTTCGAATGCTCTCATTTGATCCTTCGAATCGGAGGATGTCATAGCTAATATTCTGGTTGTTTGTGATTTTTCTGATGTCTACGAGCCTATTTCGTGTTTGCCGCCGAAGAGGGCAATTGAGTTACGTATTGATCTTATCCCTAGTGCTCATCCTGTCAGTCGTCCTCCCACGAGGATGTCTGCTAAGGAAAATGAGGAACTCAAGCAACAATTATCTGAATTGGAAGCCAAGCAATTTGTTCGTTCTAGCTCTTCTCCTTGGGGCGCCGTCGTTGTCTTTGTTAAGAAGTCGGATGGTACTCTTAGCTTTGCATTGATTATCGCAAGCTTGACGAGCTCACTATCAAAAATAGGTACCCATTACCTAGGATTGACGACATGTTCGATCAATTAAGTGGCGCTAAGGTTTTCTCCCAACTCGATCTTGCTATCGGTTTTCATCATTTACAAGTTGCGGAAGATAGCATTCCTCTTACCGCATTTCGTACTCGTTATGGTTCTTATGAATGGCTTGTTATGTCGTTCGGTTTGACGAATGCGCTAGCGTATTTTGTTGATCTTATGAATCAGATATTTCAGGAATATCTCGATAAGTTCGTTTTGGTTTTCATTGATGATATTCTTATTTATTCCAAATCTGAAGCCGATAATATTCAGCCTTTGGAGATTGTGTTGAGCACACTTCGTCAGCATCAGCTTTATGCCAAATTCTCCGAGTGTCACTTCTGGGAGAATAAGGTGAAATGTCTCGGTCATATTGTTTCTTCCGGTGGTATCTCTGTCGATCCTTCCAAGATCGAATCTATTCAGAATTGGAAGAGGCCCGAGACCGTTACCGAGATCCGTAGTTTCCTTGGATTAGCGAGATATTATCGCCGGTTCATTAAGGACTTTTCTCGTATTGCTTTACCGCTTACCACTCTTACGAGAAAAGTTGTTCCTTTTATTTTGTCTGATAAGTGTGAGATTTCTTTCATGAAGTTAAAAGATCTCCTTACTCATGCTCCTATCTTAGTGGTTCCCGAAGGGGATCATGATCTTGTTGTTTATACAGATGCCAGTGGTTATGGACTTGGTGCTGTTCTCATGCAAAATGATAGAGTAGTTGTCTATGCTTCTAAACAACTAAAGCCTAACGAGATTCAAAATGCTACCCATGATTTGGAGTTAGCCGCTATAGTCGTTGCTCTAAAGATTTGGCGACATTATTTATTGGGCGAGTGTTTTGTTCTCTTCACTGACCACAAATATCTGAAATATCTCTTCAATCAGAAGGAACTTAATATAAGGTAACAGCGTTGGCTCGAATTTCTTGCTTCATATGATTTCGATATTTAGTATACCATTGGTAAGGGTAATCGAGTTGCTGATGCGCTTAGTCGCAAGCAGCAGGTTGTTGTTTCCATGATGCTAGCAGAGTGGAATATATTGGAAGCTTTATCTCATTGTGATATTAGAGATCGTCCTTTAGTTTCTGATTCTCCCGTAGTTTTATTTAGCTTGGGAGCTCGTCCTAGTTTGTTGGATTGTATTGTCGATGCCCAGAAGCAAGATCCAGATCTCTCTTATCTTATTTAGAGTTATAAATCGAAACCCCGAAATGATAATCTAAAGGATTTCGATATTGATATTCATGGTTGTATTCGGAAGAAGTAAAGGTTGTTCGTGCCTAATGTTCCTAATCTTAGAAATGACATTCTTGAGGACTGTCATCGTTCTAAGTATACTATCCATTCGGGCAGTAGTAAGATGTATGCTGATATGAAACGCTTATACTTTTAGGAAGGTATGAAGCATGATGTTGCAAGTTATGTGAGTCGTTGCATGACTAGTCAACTTATTAAAGCAGAATACCAGCGTCCTAGTGGTCTTTTGCAGCCTCTTGAGATTTCATTATGGAAATGTGATCAAATTTCTATGGACTTTATTGATGGTCTACCTCATTCGAGGTCGGGCCATACTAATGTTTGGGTGATTGTTGACCGATTGACCAAATCAGCCCATTTTATTCCTATCAAGTCCAATCGGACTGCTCCTTTGTTGTCTAAGCTTTTTATTAAAGAAGTGTTCGACTTCATGGAGTTCCTAGTTCCATTGTTAATTATAGGGATCCACTTTTTAATAGTGGTTTCTGGCAGAGCCTTCAGAAAGCTTTGGGAACTAAGCTCAATCTCTGTACAGATTATCATCCACATTCTGATGGTCAGACTGAAAGGGTGAATCAAGTTTTAGAAGATCTCCCTCGCACTTGCATTCTTGATTTTAGTGGTAATTGGGAAGACCACTTATCTCTTGTTGAATTTTCTTATAACAACAGTTTCCAATCCAGTATCGGTATGGCTTCTTTCGAAGCCCTTTACGGAAGACCGTGTCGGTCACCATCTTGTTGGTTGGAATTCGAGGAAAAGTTAGTTCTCGGCCCCAATTATATTCGTGAATCTTCTGAGAAGATTGATATTATTAGACAGAGAATGAAAGAGGCTCAGAATAGATAGAAATCTTATGCGGTCATCGTAGGAAGCCTTTGGAATTTTCTGTTGGTGACCGTGTGTTCATTCGTGTTTCTCCGGCGAAGGGTGTAGTGCGTTTTAGTAGCTCCGGGAATTTGGCCCCTCGGTACATTGGATCATTTCCTATTACGGAACGCATTGGCCCTGTTGCTTATCGTGTATCGCTACCTATTCATTTTTTGAGAATTCATGACGTGTTTCATATATCCCAGCTTCGTCGATGCCTTCGAGATTCGGATTCTATTACTGATCCACATATGTTGCAAGATCTTGAGATCCCACCCGACTTGTCTATGATGCAAAATCCTATTCGTGTGCTAGCTTCAAAGGTTAAACGCCTTCGGAATAAAGAAGTCTCGCTTGTGAAAATTCAATGGTCTGCAAATCCCAAAGGTTGCACTTAGGAAACCAAAGAATTCATCGAGCGTTCCTATCCCGGTTTTCTCTCCACTTAGGGTGGGAGTGAGCATTCTTATTCATCTTTTCTATTTTAAATTTTTGTTGTGAATTAATTTGTGTTATAAAGAACTTCTAGTATGAAATTTGCGGGGACGCAATTTTTATAAGGGGGAGTTTGTAACAATCGTGATTTTTGACGGCCGTCGAAATATAAATTTTAAATGGAAATTTTATTTTGAGATTTTGAAAAAAAATAGTGAAATTCAATTTCAAAGTCAGTTGAAAGTAAATATCTTGTTATGTTGTAATCTCATTTTGCCTTCACGTGTATGTTACGTGTAATGGAATTGGGCCATTTTAAACAAAAAGAGAACACACTTTGCTATCCATCATTATTTTTACAGTTGAACACTTCAAAGTGATGCACGTTGAAATGATTTACAAATAGCTTCACATGTATATGTGAATAGATCAAATTCAATAGCAAGTTGAAACATTTTTCTTTGCCTTAGCTAGCACTAAATGTTTATAAAGCAGGTTGAACACACTTTTCCATCATCATTTTTATGTACAGGCCGTGTACTTTCTTCCTCTTGAGCACGTCTACCTTTAATGCATTTGTACCACAAAGTTGCCAGCACACATATATTCTATGACTTGTTCACAAAATTAGAAAGGAAAAGTAAAAGCTGCATCTTTCTTTGGTTCATTCTTTTCCAGTAGCTCTGCAGAAATGTTAATGGCGGTTCATAATTTCTTGCTTCCTTTGAATCTCGGTTGCTAGCTGATTTTGAAATGAATTAAGGGTGACTGTTAAGCTCATATTTGTAATTTAAAAACTATGCCGCCGATATGTTTATTTCATTACTTCATCACTGCGTGTCAATTGCGTGCATATTGACAGTCACGTATGTTCCCATTGGTGAGTAAAAATTGAAAATTTTAGTCCATTTCATTTTTGCATACGACCGTGTACACATAAATATGGCCAGGTTGTCCATTTATTGACATTTTGCGTGATACATTTGTAGCGTGCGTGCGTACACCAAAAAAGCTTCAATGCCTAGGTCATTTTTCATTTCTTCATTTATTGTGCGAAAAGTGTGTGCAAAACTATATCCAAACTATTGTTTGACATCAGTAGCGTGCATGCAGATTGTAGTAAGAGGTCTTCTTGTTTCTTCTTATATCTTTTTCGTGCGTGCATGAAAGCGTGCCCAAGCCTATTTTTGGTTAGATCATTTTGTACGTGCGTGAAATTCCGGACTTGTCTATTTGACAACGTAAATTTTATTTATATAAAATACACAATTTTGCACTTTCAAGGAAATGATGAAGAGATTTAAACGATTTAGAAAAAGTGCGGAATATGGAACCACGCTTTTACTAATTCGGTTAATTCCGGACTCGTTAATTGAAATATTTGCCGTGATGTTGTTGTTTGAAAATTTTGATGATTTTGTTGGGCTTTCGACCACTATGCTGGACCTTCGGGTCAATTACCAGTACTAGACCTTCGGGTCATATGTTGGACCTTCGGGTCATCTGTTGGGCGCCAAATATTATGATGACAGTACTTGGTAGGCTTCGGCCATATGAGATGCACGTGCGGCGTAGCTTAGACTCGCCATATGCTGGGATCGATCCACTTTTATGCTGATTTTCTAGTTATCTTACTTTGATTTCTAGATTTTTGTATATTGCTGTTTTAAATTCGGTTTTGAATTTGAAAGATGACTTTGATGATATTTAATGAGATTTCTTCATTTAAACTATGCTGATTGTTTATGTTGAATAGTCTCATTCGAGATTATGATTAATTTGCTTTGACGTTGTTTATGTTGTACTTATTTCTAAGTTTAAATTAGACTGATCCATTTATTATTTCCTTTTAAATAATACTCTGGTCAGACCTAGTTATTTCAGGATAATCGTTATCTGTGGTTCAGTTGCTGCTTCGGCTTTTGGGATTTCACATCATCTTTTGTGTAGACTTTGAGGTGTTACTTTTGGTGTATTAACTCTCATCTCATGTATGTTGATGTCTATGTATATGTACATTTGGCTCATGTGAATCGTCGAGTGTTGTAGCATGTATCCAGACTTGTCTTCCGCTTTATCTGATATTTCTGTCTTGATGTGATTATACTTATCTGTGTTGTTTTTATTATAAGTTGTTTTGAATTTTTCTTAAGCCGTCGTAGTTTCATTTTATATTTGGGTTGAATATATATCTTTAGGAGTAATTTACACAACTTCTATCGATGTAATCAATACTCGTCTAAGGCATAACTTACGGATGGTCGCTTCTAACAAGCCTTATTCTTCGCAATAGTAGACGTTATTCCTTATAATAACCTTTGTTATTGTGCGTATAGAGGTGGGGCATCACATATTCAGTTTGACCCAACCCAACCCAACCTTTGTGCAGCCCTAGTGGAGGGATTAGTATCAGCGGTCAATACATGCTTGCAGTTTGAAAGGGAGCATCGGTTTTCAGGTAATTCACCAAGAATTGAGAGAGAATTTGAAGTAGTGGGAGCAATTGTATTTGAAACGTCTTGCATGGAAGATCCTCTATTTATCTTTATCAATTAGGTAGAATTCTAGTAAACAATCTTTATCAATTGGTTACATAGTTTTGGTTAACTATGCAACTATGGGTCATTTTAGATAAAATTAAATTATATTTTGGATAGCCACAGTTTTAGGTACAAACTACAACGGATATGGCTTCACTTAGTTTTTTCTACATAGTTTGGAATATTTTTTGTTCAATGGTGATTTTGGGTAGGGCCTGAGAAAGTAGGGGGTCCATTAGAGTTTTTATTTTGTGGATAGGCTTTGTTTCGGTAGATTTAAAATTTAGGGTTGGCCCAAATGGAACTTTGGCTGTTGGGTCAATAATTAGGGGCCGGAATTTCTGTTGTTTGAGCTAGTGAAATATCACAATATTATTGCATGCAACCATGTCAAAAATGACAACAATATGATAAATTCGTTTTCGTTCTCTTCTACCATTGATCTCTAATTGTTTTTTCCTTCTTATAGGCATATTGGACTTCTAAGGGAGAAGAGCTTGGACTTTCCATGATTTATGTTTTCTCTTTTATCACGCCCTTTTTGTAAGATTTTGTCCCTAACATTTATGCTTAAAACATTGTTCACGAAATGTAGTATGTGACAAAACTTTATGGTGTATGAAATTGATGTAGCTTTGATTATGTTTAATCTTCATAACTACTTATAATATTAAATTATATCTATTAGTGTTTTATAAATTTTGCATTTTTTGATACGTTATCATGACTTTTATAATTGTTTTAAAACTTCTACAGTAGCTGCAAAATGTAGCAAAAACCTTGATATACCACAGTGCTTCAAAAGAGCCGTAATACTAAAAAGTAATAAAATGCTGCAGAAAAACAAACCAAAGCAAAATAAAAATGCTGCAACTATCAAAACACAACGACATACAACCACCGCAATAAAAAACCATCGTCTAAAACATTGCATACTTATTTATCTGTGTTTCAAAACTGCTACTATATTACTGGTTCTGTTAAGCATGATGTTAGACTGCATTCTTCAAAATACTGCTAAATGAGTTTGCATCATTTAATAAACGCTGCAAAATTAAATTATTGCAGCCTTTTGTAAAAACTTCGGTAGCTATTTATTTGGCAACATTTCAAAAATGCTGCGGTATTTCTTGACCCTATTGTAGCATAATATTAGGCAGCGTTCTTTGAAAGGCTGCTAATGATTATGGCAACATTTTTGAAAGGTTATGAAAGTGCTTTTTTGCTGTAGTGATGGAAGCTCGTCTGATGAGGAGTTTAGGGGCATTGTCGGGGAGCGATTTCATGTAGCTTGGTGGAGGCTAGGGGCATGTGTTTACATGGGGGTCTACGTTTTTGAGCGTGCAGGTTTGGGAAGAGGATGTTTGGGGGGAAAAAATGGGGAAGAAGGTATTTAAAATAAATGAGCAATTAAGTTAAGTTAATTATTTAAATTAATCTCCAATCGTATTTAATCAATAACTATTTTATACGAGGTCTAATCGAGAGGCGGTCAGTTGAGTTGCACTCGTAGGAACTTTAGCTACGCGATGGAAATAGTTTTGTCAAATTTGAAGCAACTAAAAATTTAAGCTAAAAATCAAGTGTCGTTCTATTTTAAAATATCCTTTTCAGATAATCAGTATGATATATAGTAGATAAATTTACTCTTTTTGTTTGAATGGTTTATTGGCATTTTAGTTAAAATATCCGTTTTTGAGAAGCAAATTACATTTAAAATGAAATCTAGGAATTTGTAGGGAAATCCGGATTTCTTGACATTAAGATTTTGAATTTCCTATTATATACATGTTGATTTTATTTCAGTTATATATCTGTTATATAGATTTCTAAATGCTCAAATTTGATTATTTGGTCGTAGTGGAAGTGACACCGAAATATGTTAAAAGTTGAACCTTTTTAAAGGAAAAGGTAGTAAAAGCACCAGTTAAGTGCTCTAATAAATATTAGCCTCGATATAGTACTTTGGAAATCCTATTAAGTGTTGTTTCATATGGAAATGGCTTTCGATTTGAACAATGAATTTTAATCTACCCTTTGGATTTCCTGTGATATTTTATTTCAAATAAAATATAATTTTGAACTTCCCTATTTTACTTCAACTTCTTTATTTATGCTTTTCTAATATATGTATATATGTAAATGTTTTAAAATTAATTTGAAAATTATTTATCTTTATAGAAAAATTATTATAATAATGAATGTTTATTTTTAAAGAAAATAAAAGGGGATTACCTTTTATTTTTAAAGTGATTTTGTGTTAAAAGAAGATAGGAATATTTTGGAATAAATATTTCTGAAACGTTTCATATGAAATGTTGTATAAAAAGGATGGACTCGAAATTATTATTGTTATAATAAAGAATACTTTTTATAAATTGTTTTTTATAACAAAAAGACTAGTTTCATAGATAATATTTTAAAAGAGGGGGAAATATTATCATTTGATAAATTGGAGAAATAAATCATAGTGGTGAATTTATTGTAATATAGAGAATGATCATGTTACAGAAAGTATTTGAGTCGTATAGTTGTATTTTGGAGTTTGGTTTGATATTTTAGAAGATTTGTTTTATAAAAAGGAGTTTCGAGAATATATTGAGAAATTGATAAAAATAAATTTTGTAATTATATCGAGAAATTTAGGAAAGGAGTTTTTATAAGTGAATTTGGAGTTCTTATATAAAAAAAGAGTTGCAAATAAATTTGGGATATAAATGATTATTTTACTAAAGAAGCTTTATAACGGGTTTTATAAAAGGGAGGGATGTTTATAAAGGAGTTTATTAAATAAATTGGGAGATTTATAAAAGGTGGTTATAAATATGTTTTAAATATTTATGAAGAAATTTATAAATAATATTTTATAAAATGAGTTTTATAGATAGTATTTTATAAAAAGAGTTTGTAAATATAGAAGAATTTTGTAAATAGAAAGGAGTTCTATAAAAGAATTTTATAAAAGGGATTTAAAAAAAGAACGAGACCCGATTTCCATAAATGATCAAAATTTCAACTTACGATGGTATGGAAAATGTTCTTTTCATACGTAACACCAAATTCCAAGGTATGGAAACTCATCGCTATCTTAGGAGTTAAGAATGTGTATTGAGGCAAGAATAGTTCTGTAACATACGCGATTTTTCGTTGCCGAAAAACCGAATAGTTAGGGTTTTAAGAAAAAGAATAAGACTGAAGAAGAGATAAGAAGATAGAAAATAGAGAGAAAAGAAAATAGAACGGAAAGAAAGAAAACAACAGAACAATATCAGAATCTCACAATCGCAGCGGAACAACATATAATAAATAAATGAATAATCTTTAAACAAAGAACTATATCAGTTATTACATTACATTTCATTACATTTTATTACATTATATCATCAGAGTGTACAACAACAACAACAAATAGCGGAAAAAGAAATACTATATACAAGTAATACGCCATGTCATCCAGCTTGCCTCCAGCAACTCCAGAATATCCTGATAAACCTTAACTCTTGACTGCCCGTGTCGAAATTAGTGGGCACCCAGAGTTTAGGAAGGAAAACAATAAACTCCGAGTCAGTCATGTGACTGGTGTGAGAACTCAAAATAGTTTATTTATCTTTAAAATCAAAATAGAGGAATATTTTTAAAATAGATTCGCAATGCTTTTAAAAATGAGACTACCATAAGGCCTCCCGCACGCACACACAATGTAAACACAGAATCGGAGGAGATTTCTCCTTATGATAGTCAAAGATGCTTGATACGCATTTAAAAGAACATTTGATATTATTACTAGTGCATAGTGTAGGAAATATTTTGAAAGTAGAATATAAATCTTAGCCAACATACGACCATTATCGTATGCCTACTATAGCTACCATCCAAACAGTGGGGCGCCACCATAAGTGAATGATAGGTTCTACAACTAATACCGTACAAGATCGTATTGTTTCTTTGGATTTCCAACGAATGGTCAGGCCAAGGAACTTCCCATTGCCACATGAGAACGCCTCTGGAAGGACGTCCCCGAGAACCAAACCGGATCTCTGCCAACACAAGGCCGGGTTACCCCTAACTGGGTAACAATTGACACGAGTATGCCATCCCCCGGTCCCATTGGACCTTTATCCGAGCGCTCGTCATCAACATCACACATAATAATAAGTGTTTCAACATGAGTAAGTATCTGGGCTCCATACCGTGATACCACCCTTTCCAGAAGGAAATGCACATAAACTAAAGGGAGCTACCCCTCATAACCTTGCTGCATCTTTCCTGTTTTGACCATTCCAGGGTGTGAGGCTTGACGAAGTCACGTCCACAAAAACATACTTTATACAAAAGCCATGCTTTGGGTCAACAAATAATCATAGAAATAATCACCAAGATAGACGATCAAACAAATGATCCTATCACAAATGATCAACACAATGATCATTTCACAGCAACACTCAGCATGTCACATTACCAAATTGGGAATATATCGATGATAACCTTCAACTACATAACCTCTGAGCTCGTACGTCTCAGAGAAGGGTGTTAAGCTAAAAGAATAAATTCTCCCCCACCAACAGAAATATATTTGAAAGAAATCGGCTTTACATCTCAATTTGTAATGTCAGACATACAATCCATACAAGTCTGTTTCGGGCTCGAACAGAACCGAAGGCACTTACAAAGAAGTCCTTGCAATCCGGATATCCACAATCCTGATCGGATTCCCCATCACATATGGAGAACTCTATACCGGAGTAACTCGGTGCAGAGTCAATCGACAGGTCATCCTATCGCTCTCGCAAATACCGGGTCTTCAACACCGATCTTCAATGCTATCCATTACGTCGTATCACTATTCGGAATGGGTAATCCGAATAACGAGCGCAATAATTTAAAAATAAGTGTAGCATTCAAATTCAACAAATCCCAACAAATACCTTTCAAAGGTAAATATTGATAGTCGGTTATTGAACTATCAATGGATATGCACACATCACCAGATTCCAAATAATTTTCCAAATTATTTATTTCCCAAAAATATCTTTACTAGATATATAATTTTCACACTTCAAAAATAAATCGATATTTATTTTTAAACAGATTCCCCTTTCTTTTATAAATTCCATAGTGAATTTATATTTCACAATATCTATGAATATACGATTTCATTTATTCATTTTCAATTTATCTTCAAAAAGATAAATTCTCAAAACGTTTCATTTCACATTGGGAAAACATTTCCATACTTATTTATTCATAAGTAATTCACAAATTTATTTATTTTCAACCTTTGGAAAATATTCAATATACTTAATTCGAGATTAAGTACATATTTCATGCTTTAAGGAAATCATTCTCTTAATCACATTTATTTGGGCCAAAACGAATGTTGCGTAAAACATCGTTACGACAACCCAAAATCACTAGTATAGGGGTTCGAAATTAAAATAGATATATAAATCCCAATACTATACAAAACATTTCCTTTCGGAAATCATTTACTATAACAACAGTGTTATAGTCCACCATTCCCTTTTATTTCTCGACAACGTCTATTTCAACAATAAATGTTGAAATCTATGGTTTCGAATCTTAACACATTTTAAAACATCGTTAGATCGTTTTAATTCTATTTCAAATATCACATCCAAAACATTTTCTTTAACATATTATTCACTATTCAAAAACGTGAATATACTACGTTAACCAATTTCATCATTTCTATACATTTCATTTTAAAGGATTATTCACAGTCAAAAAAGTGAATATAACTCCATTAATAGGTTTCAACAATTTACTTATCAAAATAAGTCGTTTGCGAATTTATAAAACAACGTTTATAAATTCCTTTATTAACCTATTCAATTCATAACTCAATTATAAACCAAAGGTCTATATTTTAAGTTAAACACTTATAATTTATTTGTTTACTAAATCGTTCCTTTAAACTTCATAATTATAAATCTTATAACTTATAAGATTCGTTTATTTACCCAAATATATTCTTTAATAACTTGACGAAATTTATAAGTCTCACTATTTATAAATTTCACTTATAACTTCACCATTTATAATTTTATAAATTCCATTCACTTATGCAATCCATTTTCACTTCCTTCAAACACTTATAAAAACTCGTTTTATAAGCTCAATATTTCAATTTATAAATATCCATTTATAAGTCTCTTATATGAATCAATTTATATTATTCTTTTAAAACATCTTTACTCCTTCATAATTTCATAATTTTGATTTATAAAATAATCAAATTTATAAATCCTATATTTAAACTTTTATAATAAATTCAAAAATCCCGATTAAACCATTTTATAAAATTATTAGCCTCATATTTTCAAAAATCGACCTTTAACTATATTTCTCAAAAATCATAATTTTTATAACATTAAAATTATATCGTTATTTTATTTAAAATGAATCAATTCCAAAAATATAGCATATTTTCAAAAATCACTTTGAAATCATTTTAAAATTCCAAAACTTGGTCCAATGATGCTACACACCAAATAGTCAATCACGACAACAACGATATCATGTATCGATATGATAATCCATCAAATATCAAAATATATGAAATCAAATAAATACTGTCGAGGAATCCAGTTGGATCCCTCCAACCTGTTTTCCTGCATCCACAAACATTAGCACAATACCAATTCCGTTCCAGTGCGAAATTATCGCGGTATATGGGATTTTAAAATATTATCCGCATAATAGACGGCGCAATAGGGTCTCATCCGCTATACAATGCGCGAAATCAATAACTGCAATATATACATATGTCAATACATATATTGCTATTATATATAATACCAATTTCACTGTTTATGAAATATTCACGGTATATGTTTTTAATAAATAACATCCGCTTACTAACGGCGCATAATATCTATTTTAATAATCAATAGATAACAATCATCATTCAAACATGCATTCAAGTATTTTAAATCTAACTATTTAAAATAAAAATCGAAATTGATTCGATTGAGTGAGAAGTTCTCACCTTGATTTCAATTTCGTTTTAGCGATTTATTTCGAATAAAATTAAACGGACGTTTAATTTTACCCAAAATTCTCACTAACTCCAAACGACTCCAATCAAATTCCATAGCGTAGTGCTCGTCCATATGATTCCAACGCAATTGGTTTCGCACGTTTTCGACCTCGTATGAAAAAGATATGCAATTTCAAAGTTTACACGAATTTATATTTATAAATTACAACATATTTTCTTATTTTTAAACCTAACTTGATCACTGCCGTTCATTGCTTCTGAAACAGATCTGGGCCGTGCGCTCTCTCCCCCTTCTCCCTCTTCACGCGCGCGACTTTTTTTTCTCCACGAAAACAACTCACGGCCGAACTAAACCCATATTGATTTTTAGGGTTTAATTACACGATCCCCTTGCTTGATTATAACTCGATCAGGAGCTTCCATTTTGAAGAGCATCACGCTCTCTACCTTCGGTCAGAATTCCATGGAGCTCGACCCTTTATCAAGCATGAATTTCGAGGCCGAACGCATGACCTTTGATCAAGATTTGTCGACAATCTACTCCACTATTCTCGATCATAACCGTTGAACTTCAAGATCTCAACGTGCTCTACGAGTTTCATGCTGAAAGTTTGTTGTAATTCTTCACGGATTTGAAAAGATTTGAGGAAGAAGGTGAAAAATTTTCGGCCTTTGGTTCAGGGGGTGGCGGCTGGCTTCAAACTAGGGTTTAATTTTTTTTTTTTTTATTCGTGAGAGAAAGGGGGCTATTTATAGAAGTTTGAACGACACTATTCATCCCGGAAATTCCAAACTCCGATTCACGCGCCGTAACCAGCATTTCTACGGTTTACCCGGCGTTCCGGACACAATGGAAAAGGTTTCGGAAGCTAATTCGGTCATCTGTGCGAGTTATGGCAATAAACGTTTGATTTAAATTAAACCGATTTAAACGATTTTCTAGGCGTTTTAGCTTGCACCGGACAACGGTAAATCCAATTGACACGAAATTTGAAACCATACAATAATATCACGTTACGGATCTGATGAAACTGGTTTCGTCGAAATCCGAGACTTTTTGAAAAATGGCTATTTTAACTCGCCAAATTAATATTAAAAACAATTTCGATGCGTTTCGAGCTGCCACGATCAAACGACAACTCCGATCGCAATGAAAATTGAAATCCGATAATAACTAACTA
This sequence comes from Allium cepa, assembly GCA_030765085.1. Lineage (NCBI taxonomy): Eukaryota > Viridiplantae > Streptophyta > Magnoliopsida > Asparagales > Amaryllidaceae > Allium > Allium cepa. The sequence goes on from CM060931.1 coordinate 815,503,827, forward strand.
TTATGGATCCAATGGAACTAGTTTCGTCCAATTCTGAGACTGTTCAAAAATTGGCTAATTTCACTAGTCGATTTAATATTAAAATATTCAATTTTCACAAATAAACTCTTAATTCGATTTTAAAAGTTCTAAAACATCTTTCTAACTTCAATATGATAAAATAAAATTTTACAAATCATTTTCAATCATATTTAACTCGATTTTCAATTATTTCCATAATTTCACATATTAAATTATCGATTTAATTATCCGATTAAATCCAATTATTCGAATTAAAATTTATTCGACTTATAAATTTCACTTATTAATATTTAAAATTAATTAAATATTCAAATTTTAATTACTAAAAATCCTGGGTCGTTACAATCTTCCCCCCTTAAAAGAATTTCGTCATCGAAATTATCAAGTAAGAAAAGTTACAGAATTTATTAACTTTCATAAAATCCATAGTTAAACTTCCTACAATACTTTACCAAGTTTTCAAATCATACTTAATTATCTTTTCAAAAACAACTACTATTGTTTAACTTTCAATTCCAAATCAAAATTTAGTTTTCAAAATTTTTCCAATTTTCTCAAATTTTTTCTAACGCCTTAAATTTCCGGAAAAATTCGCCATAGTCTCCTTTGCGCGGCTCGATCCGAAAAAAAAATGACAGTATATATATCACAAATATACATCTCATCAAGTAATGAGGCGTCCCGCAGGGAAAAAAGTGTAAAAGTACGATATTTAATCCGAGATATGTACCTTATATTTTATTAGCGAGCATATACGGCTAATATAGCACGAAAGCGAGCTCCAAATGCGAAGCAAACGCGCTCCGCACCTACTAAACACTCAACAAACAACATGAGAACATGTATATATGAAAATAATATCAACATACATCATATAGCAACATAATAACTATATATGCCAACATAGCAAATGCAATAAAAGCAATATATACAACCATCAACCAACTATCATCCAACTAACATTCATAACCAATAAATATTCATTCATATACTCATTAATATTCAATGAAATAGGTTTTTAATTTAATCACATTTGATTCATTAACAGTGGATGTTTTTACTAACATTCATTTTCAATTAGTTTATATTCACTAATTCTTATTCAAGTTGGTTTACTTCCAAATCAATTTCAATTCTATTTAAGATTCACTTAACTTCCAATTGGATCTCAATTACTTTTGCTTCCAATTTCATTAATACTTAATGAATTATATACAATCAACCAACAATCATATAACAACCAATATATATTAATTACAACCAAATTCCTTTGCTTATCAATTGGTTTAATTAAATTGATTTTCATTCAACTATTCAATTTCTAATAACATTAGATTTTAATGAATTTACACCTACATTCATTATTTCATATCAACTTAATTTACATTTAATTGATTAACATTCAATCCATTAATTCAATTCAATTACTAAAGTTGAATTTCATTTATATAACTCAAGTTCACATTTATCACTTAACTTTATTAATTTACTTTGATACCAATATCAACTTCATTCAACATCACTTAAGTTATATTCCATTTTACAAACATCACTTGCTTTTACATAACTTAAATTCCCACTTTTAAATAAATTCAGATTCCAATTCTAAAGTAAATTTTTATTTAACTTTAACCAAGGTCAACTTTCATTACTTATTCAAACTCATTTTTATATATAAATTTATTTCACAATTGTAAATCACTTTAATTATAATTCAATTCTTATAATTCTTTTGCTTATACAATTATTCTTTAATTTAGATTATTCAAACAACTAAACAATCCACTTATATACACTTTAATAATTCTGAAAAATTATTCCTTTATATATAAAAATATAATCAAGATAAAATTATTTCATTTACCCAATTTAAAACAATACTGTGTCGAATTGTTCTATTCAAGTGTTTAAACCCCTTCGGCATAGTTTTGCAGACCGTGCTGACGAAAGTTCATATGCCACTCAATAAACCAATCATCACAATATAAAACAATTTTATATATTCACTAACAAATACGCTCTCATAACTATTGTTACACTCAAACTCATTCTAGAGTACTACTGACTCTATCTCTAATGAGTAATACCCAACAGAACCATGGTTGTCGCTTAACCATATGCTCCGATACCAAATGTAACATACGCGATTTTTCGTTGCCGAAAAACCGAATAGTTAGGGTTTTAAGAAAAAGAATAAGACAGAAGAAGAGATAAGAAGATAGAAAATAGAGAGAAAAGAAAATAGAACGGAAAGAAAGAAAACAACATAACAATATCAGAATCTCACAATCGCAGCGGAACAACATATAATAAATAAATGAATAATCTTTAAACAAAGAACTATATCAGTTATTACATTACATTTCATTACATTATATCATCAGAGTGTACAACAACAACAACAAACAACGGAAAAAGAAATACTATATACAAGTAATACGCCATGCCATCCAGCTTGCCTCCAGCAACTCCAGAATATCCTGATAAACCTTAACTCTTGACTGCCCGTGTGGAAATTGGTGGGCACCCAGAGTTTAGGAAGGAAAACAATAAACTCCGAGTCAGTCATGTGACTGGTGTGAGAACCCAAAACAGTTTATTTATCTTTAAAATCAAAATAAAGGAATATTTTTAAAATAGATTCGCAATGCTTTTAAAAATACGACTACCATAAGGCCTCCCGCACACACACACAATGCAAACGCAGAATCGGAGGAGATTTCTCCTTATGATAGTCAAAGATGCTTGATACGCATCTAAAAGAATATTTGATATTATTACTAGTGCATAGTGTAGGAAATATTTTGAAAGTAGAATATAAATCTTAGCCAACATACGACCATTATCGTATGCCTACTATAGCTACCATCCAAACAGTGGGGCGCCACCATAAGTGAATGATAGGTTCTACAACTAATACCGTACAAGATCGTATTGTTTCTTTCGATTTCCAACGAATGGTCAGGCCAAGGAACTTCCCATTGCCACATGAGAACGCCTCTGGAAGGACGTCCCCGAGAACCAAACCGGATCTCTGCCAACACAAGGCCGGGTTACCCCTAACTGGGTAACAACTGACACGAGTATGCCATCCCCCAGTCCCATTGGACCTTTATCCGAGCGCTCGTCATCAACACCATACATAATAATAAGTGTTTCAACATGAGTAAGTATCTAGGCTCCATACCATGATACCACCCATTCCAGAAGGAAATGCACATACCCTAAATGGAGCTACCCCTCATAACCTTGCTGCATCTTTCCTGTTTTGACCATTCCGGGGTGTGAGGCTCGACGAAGTCACGTCCACAAAAACATACTTTATACAAAAGCCATGCTTTGGGTCAACAAATGATCATAGAAATGATCACCAAGATAGACGATCAAACAAATGGTCCTATCACAAATGATCAACACAATGATCATTTCACAGCAACACTCAGCATGTCACATTACCAAATTGAGAATATATTGCTGATAACCTTCAACTACATAACCTCTAAGCTCGTACGTCTCAGAGAAGGGTGTTAAACTAAAAGAATAAATTATCCGCCATCAACAGAAATATATTTGAAAGAAATCGGCTTTACATCTCAATTTGTAATGTCTGACATACAATCCATACAAGTCTGTTCCGGGCTCGAACAGAACCGAAGGCACTTACAAAGAAGTCCTTGCAATCCGGATATCCACAATCCTGATCGGATTCCCCATCACATATGAAGAACTCTATACCGGAGCAACTCGGTGCAGAGTCAATCGACAGGTCATCCTATCGCTCTCGCAAATACCGGGTCTTCATCACCGATCTTCAATGCTATCTATTACGTCGTATCACTATTCGGAATGGGTAATCCGAATAACGAGCGCAATAATTTAAAAAATAGTGTAGCATTCAAATTCAACAAATCCCAACAAATACCTTTCAAAGGTAAATATTGATAGTCGGTTATTGAACTATCAATGGATATGCACACATCACCAGATTCCAAATAATTTTCCAAATTATTTATTTCCCAAAAATATCTTTACTAGATATATAATTTTCACACTTCAAAAATAAATCGATATTTATTTTTAAACAGATTCCCCTTTCTTTTATAAATTCCATAGTGAATTTATATTTCACAATATCTATGAATATACGATTTCATTTATTCATTTTCAATTTATCTTCAAAAAGATAAATTCTCAAAACGTTTCATTTCACATTGGGAAAACATTTCCATACTTATTTATTCATAAGTAATTCACAAATTTATTTATTTTCAACCTTTGGAAAATATTCAATATACTTAAATCGAGATTAAGTACATATTTCATGCTTTAAGGAAATCATTCTCTTAATCACATTTATTTGGGCCAAAACGAATGTTGCGTAAAACATCGTTACGACAACCCAAAATCACTAGTATAGGGATTCGAAATTAAAATAGATATATAAATCCCATACTATACAAAACATTTCCTTTCGGAAATCATTTACTATAACAACAGTGTTATAGTCCACCATTCCCTTTTATTTCTCGAAAACGTCTATTTCAACAATAAATGTTGAAATCTATGGTTTCGAATCTTAACACATTTTTAAACATCGTTAGATCGTTTTAATTCTATTTCAAATATCACATCCAAAACATTTTTTTTAACATATTATTCACTATTCAGAAACATGAATATACTACGTTAACCAATTTCATCATTTCTATACATTTCATTTTAAAGGATTATTCACAGTCAAAAACGTGAATATAACTCCATTAATAGGTTTCAACAATTTACTTATCAAAATAAGTCGTTTGTGATTTATAAAACAACGTTTATAAATTCCTTTATTAACCTATTCAATTCATAACTCAATTATAAACCAAAAGTCTATATTTTAAGTTAAACACTTATAATTTATTTGTTTACTAAATCGTTCCTTTAAACTTCATAATTATAAATCTTATAACTTATAAGGTTCATTTATTTACCCAAATATATTCTTTAATAACTTCACGAAATTTATAAATCTCACTATTTATAAATTTCACTTATAACTTCACCATTTATAATTTTATAAATTCCATTCACTTATGCAATCCATTTTCACTTCCTTCAAACACTTATAAAAACTCGTTTTATAACCTCAATATTTCAATTTATAAATATCCATTTATAAGTCTCTTATATAAATCAATTTATATTATTCTTTTAAAACATCTTTACTCCTTTATAATTTCATCATTTTGATTTATAAAATAATCAAATTTATAAATCCTATATTTATACTTTTATAATAAATTCAAAAATCCCGATTAAACTATTTTATAAAATTATTAGCCTCATATTTTAAAAAATCAACCTTTAACTATATTTCTCAAAAATCATAATTTTTATAACATTAAAATTATATCGTTATTTTATTTAAAATGAATCAATTCCAAAAATATAGCATATTTTCAAAAATCACTTTGAAATCATTTTAAAATTCCAAAACTTGGTCCAATGATGCTACACACCAAATAGTCAATAACGACAACAACGATATCATATATCGATATGATAATTCATCAAATATCAAAATATCTGAAATCAATTAAATACTGTCGAGGAATCCAGTTGGATCCCTCCAACCTGTTTTCCTGCATCCATAAACTTAGCACAATACCAATTCCGTCCCAGTACGAAATTATCGCGGTATATGGGATTTTAAAATATTATCCGCTTAATAGACGGCGCAATAGGGTCTCATCCGCTATACAATGCGGGAAATCAATAACTGCAATATATACATATGCCAATATATATATATATATTGCTATTATATATAATACCAATTTCACTGTTTATGAAATATTCGCGGTATATGTTTTTAATAAATAACATCCGCTTACTAACGGCGCATAATGTCTATTTTAACAGTCAATAGATAACAATCATCATTCAAACATGCATTCAAGTATTTTAAATCTAACTATTTAAAATAAAAATCGAAACTGATTCGATTGAGTGAGAAGTTCTCACCTTGATTTCAATTTCGTTTTAGCGATTTATTTCGAATAAAATTAAACGGACGTTTAATTTTACCCGAAATTCTCACTAACTCCAAACGACTCCAATCCAATTCCATAGCGTAGTGCTCGTCCATACGATTCCAACGCAACTGGTTTCGCGCGTTTTCGACCTCGTATGAAAAAGATATGCAATTTCAAATTTTACACGAATTTATATTTATAAATTACAACATATTTTCTTATTTTTAAACCTAACTTGATCACTGCCGTTCATTGCTTCTGGAACAGATCTGGGCCGTGCGCTCTCTCCTCCTTCTCCCTCTTTCACGCGCGTGACTTTTTTTTCTCCAGGAAAACAACTCACGGCCGAACTAAACCCATATTGATTTTTAGGGTTTAATTACACGATCCCCTTGCTTGATTATAACTCGATCAGGAGCTTCCATTTTGAAGAGCATCACGCTCTCTACCTTCGGTCAGAATTCCATGGAGCTCGGCCCTTTATCAAGCACGAACTTCGAGGCCGAACGCACTGCCTTTGATCAAGATTTGTCGACAATCTACTCCACTATTCTCGATCATAACCGTTGAACTTCAAGATCTCAACGTGCTCTACGGGTTTCATGTTGAAAGTTTGTTGTAATTCTTCACGGATTTGAAAAGATTTGAGGAAGAAGGCGAAAAATTTTTGGCCTTTGGCTCAGGTGGTGGCGGCTGGCTTCAAACTAGGGTTTAATTTTTTTTTTTTTTATTTGTGAGAGAGAGGGGGCTATTTATAGAAGTTTGAACGACACTATTCATCCCGGAAATTCCAAACTCCGATTCACGCGCCGTAACCAGCATTTCTTGGGTTTACCCCACGTTCCGGACACAATGGAACAGGTTTCGGAAGCTAATTCGGTCATCTGTGCAAGTTATGGCAATAAATGTTCGATTTAAATTAAACCGATTTAAACGATTTTCTAGGCGTTTTAGCTTGCACCGGACAAACGGTAAATCCAATTGACACGAAATTTGAAACCATATAATAATATCACATTACGGATCCGATGAAACTGGTTTCGTCGAAATCCGAGACTTTTAAAAAATGGCTATTATAACTCGCCAAATTAATATTAAAAACAATTTCGATGCGTTTCGAGCTGCCACGATCAAACGACAACTCCAATCGCTACGAAAATTGAAATCCGATAATAACTAACTATTACGGATCCAATGGAACTAGTTTCATCCAATTCTGAGACTGTTCAAAAATTGGCTAATTTCACTAGTCGATTTAATATTAAAATATTCAATTTTCACAAATAAACTTTTAATTCGATTTTAAAAGTTCTAAAACATCTTTCTAACTTCAATATGATAAAATAAAATTTTACAAATCATTTTCAATCATATTTAACTCGATTTTCAATTATTTCCATAATTTCACATATTAAATTATCGATTTAATTATCCAATTAAATCCAATTATTCGAATTAAAATTTATTCGACTTATAAATTTCACTTATTAATATTTAAAATTAATTAAATATTCAAATTTTAATTACTAAAAATCCTGGGTCGTTACAATTTCTCTAATTTATATGATTTCATTATTAATCAAGGGATGGTATTGTTTGAAATAAGAAAGTGGTGTTAAGTATATTTGGTCTAATTTCTATATATGATCTATTTACTTACACCAAAAGGAGGAAAGTATTTGGGGTTATTGGTATCAATGTTTTAAATGACATTTGTATTAATTGATTTTGTATGGTATTGGAAATGAAATTTCTCTTAAGATTTGTGGACGTACTTATACTGTTGAGGAAAGTACGTGGGTATATTTTTCTATTATTGAAATGTGGTATTTTATGAATATAATTATACCTTCGATATAATAAGTATATGGAAAGTTCTCCAAGTTTTTGAAAGTGAGATGTTTTGTGAGTATACTTATACATTTTAGATAGAGGGAATTAGGCTGAAGGAAAAACCTGAGAACACTTTTAGTCTGAAGGACAGAAGTTTTAAAATTTAGCCTGAAGGACAAAAAATGATATATTCACATAGCATTACACATCCATAATGCTATATTCATATAGCATTACACATCTATAATGCTATATACAACACAATTTTATAAGTTTCTGCATACACAAACAAGCGGCTGTGTAATGCTATATGAATATAGCATTATGGATGTGCAATGCTATATGAATATATCATTTTTTTGTCCTTCAGACTAAATTTTAAAATTTCTGTCCTTTAGACTAAAAGTGTTCTCAGGTTTTTCCTTCAGCCTAATTCCCTGTTTTAGATAAGTATGTAACGACCCGGAAATTTCGATCCCGAAAATTCCAGATAGTTAGGAAAAGAAGAAAAGAAGAAAAGAGAAAGAAGAAAAGAAGTAGAACACACAACACAGAATTTCACATACGCAGCGGATAAAATATAATATCAATAATAATAGTTATACCAAAGAAAACAGTACCTATCAATTTACATTGACATATCAGAGTTATAACAATTTTTATAGAACATTTGTCAGATACCATTAAACATGTCTTAGATATATACAATATCTTAGCGGAAACTCTCCATACGTCCCAGCCATCCAGCTCACCTCTTAAGCTCCAGAACGTCCTTACCTGAAAACTGTAATATTCGGTCTGACCCGAGCATTACATCAAAGTAACACCCGGGTCAGGCTGGAAACCAGCGTGAGCAAACCCATCTAACAAGGAATACAAAAGCATACAACTTATATATACCCGGGGTAACTTATATTAATTTACACTTCTCAAGTTGTTATAGACATCAATCATGTCACACATCATTTTCTAAGTACCTAAACTTAGATTTAAATGGTTCGATTTACTTAAGTCATTCCACTTCAGCCTATTAGTTTCACATATCGAATTATAAGAATCGAAGTGGTTTCGGATATTAGCTAATGCCGACTCCGGTCTCTTCGAATCTCATGTCATCTTAACCTAAGTTATTCAAATGAAATATAACTCAAACTTAAACACAGGATGTCACTGTTTAGCCCAGTATAACATATCACATAGCATTACATATTACAAATCATAAATATCAATTAATCTTTAAAATTCAGTCATTCATAAGCAAGATTTGTAAAAACACCATTTGAAATTAATTTAATTAATCACTAATGAATTAATTAATTACTACAATTACTTCTAAATCTTGCTTACCAATCATTAATTAATGATAATCCAATTAATTAATGATTCACTAATTTTTCATCTTAATTAATCATCCTTTAACAAACCATCATGTGATTATCTTAAATTAATTAAACCGATTAATTAACTTTACTAATCACATTTACTTTTAATTAACTATATTGGGTAATTATTTCCTTAATTACTTCATTAAGTAATAACTTAATTAATTCATAATTACTTGGTTAATTTATTACTAATCATTAATTAAATCTAATTAATGATTCTTAATAATGGATTAATTATTCATAAATAATTGATTAACTTAAACTTAAAATTAATAATTTAAAATCCTTAATTATCTTAATTAATTATCCATTTCATTAATCAATTAAACAAATTATTCATTTAATTGCCTCAATAATTAAACGAAATTATAAATCATCAAATTCTAAATTTATTGTAAGATAAAACCATTCTTATCAATGGTTAGATTATCATTCTTAAATACTTTTGAAGTATTTATTTCAAATGCAATTTCAAATTTTCATTTTAAGTTCAAACTTTAAAATGAAACCAAAATATAAACTTGAAATTCATATGTTAAAGAATACTTATAAAAGAAATTTAAAGATTTAAACTAATTTCCTTTTTATTCTCATATTATTAAAGTATACTTAAACCTTTCAACTTATTTACAAATTTTTTTATAAACTTTATTTCCAAAACTTAAGAATTCAAATCAAATTTGAATTCAAATTTAAAATTATGATTTAACTTTGATTAAATCCTCTACTACATTTCAAACTCCATTTACGTTCAAATTCCTTAATTACATTTTAATTTCTTAAACACTTTAACAATATTAAGTCAAATTTGAATTTTAAAAAACTCAATTATTTCCAAACTAGATTCAAAATAAATTGAATTTATTTTAGACTTAGATTTTACTTAAACTAAGATTGAAACAAGATTTCAATTTTTTTTTAAACTTCACTGTCATTTAAATTCAGTTTTAAATTTTAGTTTAAAAAAATATGAAACAGAACTACAGGTTTCAGAACTAAACCTGTTAATATACTTAAACCCGAGCAAGAGCCAAATCTGCTTCGAGTAAACAATTCCTCTACTTCGAGTAATACACAGCTCCTACTCGAGTGATTCTCGAGTTTCCCACTACTGATACCCTAGCAACCGCCTTGAACTAAAAGTGCACGGTGCACATGCACCGTGCCTCCGGCAATCTTTAGTCACCTCCGGTGGCCTTCACACACCGGTGACCAACCTCCCCTTCCAACACGACCATCAATTCATCACTCCACAGTCCACAATCGAATTCGAGTTCCCAAATCCAACTTGGAACGGTAGGAACCTCCTTCTCTAAACCTAGCAAAGCCTCAACCAAGCTTCTCCAATCATCAGAACGCCGGCACCTTCGACCATAACTTCGTCCATGACCCAACTTCCATTCCCCAGAGTGTAGTGACACTCGATCAAATTTTGGCCTCGAGATGAACCAACATTCCAGCCACTCCCAAACTATGTTTCGAAACTAAATCGAACCACCGCAATCACCACTGATCTCAGACAAACTTCCTACCATTTTTTCTGGCCTCTCTACTCACTCCTCTACCTCTAGAAACAATCCTAACCTCTCCGACCACTGGAATCACCATAATTTCCCAAAAACTCAAACAAAGTGTAATCCAGATCTGCAACTTTAATTCTAATTTAATATTTGTGATTCTAGTATTAAAAATCATGGTTTGTTTTCTAAGTTCATTCCATAATTCTGAATCTTTAAATTTCACAATTTGGAAATTTATGTTTGAGAGCATGCACTGATGTTTTGTTTTGCAGTAGCACATAGTCTTTAATTTAACTTGATTAAGTTTTTAAACCTTAGACTATGATAAATTAAAAAACATTGACTTATAAATCAAGTTCTAATAAAACTAGATCAGGTGGTAAGAAATTTAAAATAAAATCTTGAGCTTCAGAAACAAAATAAGAACAGAACAGACAATCACAAAATACATCAATACATCCATATAAATATTCAGAGATATACTTATAAATGCATTCACAATCATATCTGTTTTCAGTGATAAAACATGAAACATAATTTTACTTTAAACCATTTATATTATGATGTTTCTCACAGTTTTAAGGAAAATAGAGAATAGCTTTTCTTCTTTAAAGAACTTAGCTTAATTTTCACTGTAAGAAGTGTAATTACATTTTTAAACTTGAACTACAATACTATAACTAAGAACAGAGGGTTTATACAGTCATGCATGTTTAAATACCTGCATATTTATTTATATACACATAAAATTTTCAACATGCAAACAACTTTCCACAAGGTTGATCAATGATTAACATAAGCATAAATTTTAATAGGTTTAAAACAGAATCAAAAACAGTAGTCTACTCACCTGTTCCTAGACAGAGGCCTGAAGTTTGAAAAAAAAAAAACTATTCCGGGTTTGAATTTCGCCTTGATGTTGACATTTGCCCTGATTTTTCTTGAAAACTTGATTGTTTCTTAGTTGAATTAATCCTGCTTATATGTTCCAGCTAGATGATTACTTGATTGAAATTCTGTTTTGATTTGTTTACAGGCCATTTCTTTTGGTTGTTCTTGTTACAGACTTTTGTTTCCCCTTTCTTTTTATTTTTATTTTATTATTTTAGCTATGCTTCTAATATAATAATTATATTTTCTTAAGGAAAAGAAAATGAACAAATGCCACTTGTTAATTGTTGAGCTAACACATGTAAGTTAAGTAATACTTGTTAAAACTCATTGTTAATGTATGAGTTTAAAACTTAACAAGTGTCATAAACAAGAAAATTTATGTTTAAACCCTTTGTATTATTAAATTTATAAATTTATCTTAAATCCTTATGTTATTAAAATTTACATTTGTTCATTCACTATAGTTTATAAATCAACATTTGTTAAAATGAAGCCTTAATATACATACACTTGTAATTAAGTAACTTATATTTGGTTTTAAAATGTTAGTAAAAGTCATTACTTAATTTATTTATGTAAATGTATATATGAATTTCTTTCTAAAGAAAATGCAATAAAACAAATTATATATATATACTTATTTTACAAGTGTATTTACCTAGAGTTTATGATTTTTTTTAAATGATTTATGAAACTTATATGTATCTATTTTTATTAAGTAAAAAAAATTGTTTTAATTCATATAAATAGATATGTTTAAGAAAACAATGTAAAACCAAAAGAAATAAAATCATATATACTATATTTTAAATCCAAAATATATATTTAAGATATATATCCATTCTTTGAAATTCCATATCAAACCCAAATTCAAATTAAATTTCAAATCAATTTTATACATATATATATTTAAACAAATACAATTTCAACTTGTATATATACTAATTCTATCTATGTATATATATTTATATATAACACAATTAAAAATATAAATATCTATTTATTTGATCAAATTCATTTGTTCTACTTATAAATTCAGTATTTCTACTACTTAACCCAATTATATGATTAATTCAATGCCCAGAAATCCGGGTTATTACATTCCTTCCCCCTTTGAATCTTTTCGTCCTCGAAAAGGAACGAAACTAGAATTTTTAAATTGCTTAAAATCAGATAAAATATTCTTTGATTATTTTAAAACACTTTTAAAATCTGTAATACTGCCAGAATAGTTTTATAAAAATACTTTTTATAACTCGATGTTTCAACACGTTCATCCTCGTTCTCACAGAAATTCGGTCATACGTTGATCAGGCGTAAGACTGAAAATCTACAAGTGCTTGGAAGACCCGTTTTCAACACCCAGTGAAAATACTTTGAAAATAATTTTATTGAAAATATTGAAAGCATTTTGAAATTGAGGAAATATCTTTGGTGACAATGCTCTGGAAATCATCACCCCCATCCATGGTCACAGTTACATTCCAGGGTTACGTTGCCACGCAGCAAAAGTCCATGTAACTGCAGGCTCTCAGCGGCCTCTCGATTACGCCATGGATCCCACACACCAGATCACAGTTACATCCAGGGTTACGTTGCCATCACAGCAAAAGTCCATGTAACTGCAGGCTCTCAGCGGCCTCTGATTTTCGCTATTAAAATGAAACTTCTCCACTCCTACATAGGTCGCAGTCTACCGATATAAAATCAAACGCAGACTGTTGGCTCTCAGCGGCACACACGACTTTCGCTATGCTATACTCTACTCATAATCCTCAGGAACTAGTTTGGTCCGGACTCCTCACAGGATCAACTTTAGAACCCCCCTTGGGGCTCAAGGCAGCACCACCCGGTGGTACTCCTGAGAAGTTCATTTCAAGTAAGCACCTTTTTCCCCAGAGCCATCATCAAGACATTTTATACTATACACATATAGTATCTTAAAATCATACACCTAGTATGATCTCATACAAAGCTTCTTTACACAAAATCGATTATTCCAAAAATTGATAATTCTCAAACTAGGCTTCCTAAATTCAATATTGATTTTACCCAAAAATCAAAAGCCTTTCCAAATCCAAAGGTTCCCAAAACCTTTTTCCAAAATCCTCATATGATCCTTTATATATATAGATATATATATAAAATCCTTGATAAAAATCTTTGGATCATTTTAAACTTGTATAAAATCCTTTCATACTTCAAAACCCTTCGAAAATCCTTTTCTTGTGGCAATAGATTCAGCAAGGGAAGTTTTATCTTATAAAACAAAGATATTTACTTTGTTTACTCAAAATTAGATATTCAAATTTGATTACTCCTTTCAATATCATTTTCATTCAAATCCGTACGATGTACACATATCATCCGTACGCTATACCAATCTGATCGCTCACTCGATCACACAATTTCATTTCCGAACTAGTATCGTCCACCCGACTTCCTAGTGCGGACACAGATCTGGTTTCTTGATCAGAAACAGTCATTCTCCTTGCATAATCATAACTATGATAGAGAATATCAAGAACCAATCAACAATCCATATCTAGGTTCGCCGTCGAAAATCGTGTGAAGAATCCCACTCGGATCGATATAACTATCTCGAAACTTTGTCATCGAATCTGGATCAAATCACTATGCGAATAGAATAACATACGTACACCCTATGTAACATTCCCATTTTTAAATCAAATTTAAATTGGTAATTTATTTAATTTTAGAAAATTTAATTGTGGAATATTTTTGTATTTTCCAAATTTAAATAGATATTTGTTTATTTATTAATGAAAATGAATATAAATATGATTTTTAAAAATAGAATCTCTAATTGGAAAATTAAAAATAAATATTTTTGGGAAAATTATATCAACCATAAATTTGACTTTGGATTTAATTTGAAAATTTTAAATATATATATATATAGATTAAAAGTTAAAATTGTAAATGAAATTTTGATTTGGAAAATTCAAAATGTAAATATTTATAAATATACTTGATTTGGAAACTCTAAAATTAAAATATATTGTAAATAAAATTTTGAGTATATTTGAATTTTTCAAATTTAATAAAGATATATGTTCATTTAATTATACAAATGAATTATAATTTGTAAATATGATGAACTAGGTTTAAAATAATATTGGCATAAGGATTGAATACATATTGGAATTGAATTTAAATTTAAAATGAATGTTTTTGAAAATAAATGGAATTTAAAATTCATTGAGATATAATATATATAATGTAAATATTGGCTAAGAAAAAAAAAATTCTTTTAACATTGTATATGTATATACACACATATAAATGGATTAAGAGGTGTGTTCATTTATAAAATAAATATGATATAAAAAGCTTGTCTTTGAGAATTGTAAATGTAAACATTTACATAAGGAAATGAAGAAGTAAACATACATATGTAAGTTTGAATATGTACAAGTGTTAGATCTCATGATTATTTTGTTACAAATGGCATTCAATTTAACTGTTTAAATAAAATAATAGAATTAAAAATTACAAGAACTCTTCATTTTCCCATAATGCAATCAATTGATATCTCAGCAAATCTGAACAAACAGTAATAAAAGATTTTGCATTTCGAATCTCAACAACGAAAAGCAGAAAGAAAAAAAATCTGCCATTAGCTTCTCAAAAAAAAAAAAAGTGGTGCTTCAGTGTGGACAGGAAAAACAGTGCAGTTTTTCTCTGAAGGCAAACAAAGGCAAGCAAATATTTTTTTTAGATTTGAACTTGATATTGTTAAGCAGTATTAAAACAAAGATCTAAACAACTTTATGAACAATTTGCAGAAAGAATCAAGTTCAAAGCAAATTTGATTTCTGTATTTAAGTTGCAGAGGAAAAAGAGAAAACTTCTCTGTCATTTAAAATTGTAAGTAAAAAAAAAAATCAAAGTTGTTGTTATTGTTGAAGTTAATAAACAAACACAACTAAGAAATCTTCATTCCGGGAACTAAAATTCAGATTCAACTTGAAAGCAAGATATCAAAACAAGATCAAAACCTGTTCTTTGTGCCTCTCTGCTCTGTCATTTGTCAAGTGAGCAATCCTTCATCCTCTTTTACCTGATACACACACACACACACACACACACACACACACACACACACACATATAGAAGTCTGCTTGTTAATTTCTTCTCTGTTTTCATGCCTGTGAGCAAACTGTTTTCTTTAAAGCCTAATTTTGTTGATCATTTGTGATTAATGTTTGATGGGTGATGGGAAAATGTTTGAATGGATGCAAACTGGTGCGTATATGTTTATAAAAAAAAGCAAGTGTGAAGTTGCATGTCTGTATATATCTATATACAGGCCCTGTTTGGTTCAAACTCATCTCCAAATTTTATTTTGGGTTTGACATCTAGAAAAGAAAACTGGTTGTTAAACTCTAATATCCATTCAAAAGAAAAACTGGTTTAAGTTAAAATAACTTAGTATTGTTTTCAGGAAATAGAAAACACAGTGTAAACTTAAATCAAGTCTAGAATAAGTTGTCATGGTTTATAAATTCAGATCATTTCAACATCAAGTTCAATAGATCAGTTTTAGAACATCATTTCTAGAGCAAAGTCTTTAACCTGGAAATCACAAAACAAATTCAAAAACCTAATAAATAAATTAAAAAAAAATCAAACTTTCCACCTAAGTGATTTTTAGGCTTTAATTCTTAAACAAAAAGTGATTAGGCCAACCAGATCTTAGTTTTGAGAATACTGTTAAACATAATTAATAGTACATTTAACCTGGAAGCATGGTTTACAGTAGCAACTCAAAAATATGACAAAAAAAAGGCTTTAATGATTTATTGCTCCACTCATGTAATCTGTTTTGAAATTGGAAATTATGATTTTTAAGATTGATCTCATGATTTTTAAGTACTTATGTATAGAGAAATCGCTAGTTGAACAAAAATTGGGTTTTGACCAAAATCTGATGATCCGCGTGATGATAAATCTTGCTATTGAATTTGGAGCACACTTGTGGGCCAAGGATCACTGGAAAAATACTCAAAAATTTCTTGACGATCATGGCGATGGCGAAATGATGAGGTAGGGTTTAATGTTTCGATTTAGTCATGTTGATTTTCGTGACGTTTTAGCCATCACCATTGCGTCGAGTTGTACGGGACCGGGGGGAATAGGTTCGCGAGTCATCAAGGTAGCTGAGGTCAGAATCGCGAGGTGTCTGGTGGCCTGCGGCGGTGTATTGAGGTGAATCACAGTGATCGGTTTTGTTCTTGGCTGATACTGGTGAGCTCGTATCAAATTTTCTGGCGGGCTTGATGATCTAGGAAGTTGTGGAGTTAGGGTAGGTCGTTGATGACTCATCGGAGTCGATGAAGTGGGCCGGAACTGTGGCGCTTAGATGTGTAGGTGAGCGCGTGTCAGCGGTGCATGGTGGTTTGGGTTTTCGTGACGACTCGAAGTGAGCATCGATGGAAACATGTATTAGCTCGAGGTGTAACTCGAGTAAAAATCCCAATTTATCGGGTAAGAAATACCTGGAAAAAAAATTAAGATTGGAAGTTTGGCACTCGGGTTGATTCTCGATGAAACTCGAAGTAAACTGTCAATTTCCTCGGGGACGACTCAAAGCAATCTTGGGTCAGCCCCGTAAACCAGTTTTTTTTTTTTGCATTAAAATAAATTCAGAATTTTTTTGAAACATTTTAACCCATGTTTTTCAAAAGATGATCTTGAGTAAAGTTTTGAATTAATTAAGGATTTAAGTAAGATGTTTTTTTAAAGGAATTAAATTTAATTTATTTAATCTTGTCTATATTATTTTATAAAGTTATTTACATTAAATAAATAATGTAATTTTAAAGGGATAAGTAAGATGAAAGGTTATTTTAACTATCTTAACCTTTTTAAAGCAACTAATATATGAGAATGATGATTTAATAAGATTTGTAAAAATATCTAAAGTGGTTAATAAAGACAAAAAGATTTCTCTTTTAAGTTACCAAATAATTAATGGCTTGTTCATGTAATTACTAAAAGGGTAATTACTTAAATTAATTACTTAATATTAAAGATTTAATTAATCAAGGTGAATTAGTGTGAAATTAATTATTAATTAATTAAGAAGTAATTCATTAATAAAAGCAATTAAGAGTTAATTAATTAATCAATTAAGGATAATCAATTATAATTAAGATTTAACTAATAATTAAGGGTTTATTAATTAAAGTAATTAATTAAGGGATAATTAACTAATAAAAGTAATTAAGATTAATTTATTACAATTAAGGGTTAATTAGTTAAGATAATTAATTAAAGAATGATAAATCATGAAGGTGATTAAAACTTAACCAATTGTAATTAATGATAATCAATCATTGATTAAGGAGTACAAATGAAAGTAGTTATGTAGGTAATAAATTTAAAACCACCCAATTTTTCAACTTAATTATAGATGTTTGATTGCTATTGAATGCTTTGTGTTGAATTGCGATTTGTGATTTGTTCCTATATGTATGTGAAAACCCTTTTGCCCATAAAACGGCATTTAAACTTCGATGCGACAGGGAGTCGGATTCCAGTTGGTTATCCGAAACCCGCATTGAATCGTAATGGTGAATCTTTGTGATTGATAAATTCATCTTATCTATGAATCTGTGCATAAAGATAAGCGTTATGGGATATACCGCTTATCGATATGATTGAATCTGTGATGATGATGTTGTGCACTATTGTGTTGAACCCTGGACTACATTATACACACACAAATATGAATTGCACGTGGAAATGGGTTAAGTCACAGATTTTGAAATTGTTTTAAATTTGAATTTTTGAATCCAAAATGGTTTTGGAATTAGAATTGAAGCTTTTGAAATGAATTTCAAAAATAAAAGTTATTTTGAATAACTTGATTGAGTTCTGAAATTTAGAAACTTCGATCTAAATTTGAATTGAATATTTGAAATTGAATTCTATGATTGGGAACTAGGGTTTAAAAAAGGTTATTCAACCTATAAATAAGCTTATATGGGTTTTTAGACCATTTTAAAAAAATGATGTTTTGGGACTTTAAAAAAAATTAAACCCAACGATTTTAACTTGTATAAATATAATTGAATCTTTCTGAAACGAAAACTATTCGTTTTGAAATAATAGAAGCTTTCACATAAGAAATGAATTTCTAATTTGTGTAAGAAGGATTTCAAGTCTAAATAAAGACGGTCTTCCAAGTTACAAATAAATCTTTTGAAACGTGTTTTGAAAGCTATAAATTAAATCTTTAATTTAAAGATTTAATGTGTTAATCCAATTGAAATGGAATTGTTTGAAATCTATGAATGATCTTTGTGAAACTAGGTGAACTTTGTGTAATGAATCTTTTTATTTAAAGATTTAAAATGGTAATTTGTTTAACCATTTGAAAGAAAAGCTTTGGATTTTCAAGTTGTGACTTAACTGAAATCCCATATCCATATGTTTTAAACTATTGCGCTCATTATTCGGTTTAGCCGGGAGAGGACCTTGGGTCATGTAGTCCATTCCGAATAGTGATACGACGTTATGGATTGCATTTGAAGACCGGTGTAGAAGACCGGGTGTCTTCGAGAACGTTAGGATAACCTATCGATTGACTCTGCACTGAGTTGCTCCGGTATAGAGTTCTCCACATGTGATGGGGAGTCCGATCGTAATTGTGGATAACCGGATTTGCAAGGGCTTCTTCGGAAGTGCCTTCGGTTCTGTTCGAACCCGGGACAGACTTGTATGGTTTTATGTCTGACACTACACTTTGAGATGTTAAACTTATCTCTATCAAATACATTTCTGCTTGGTGGCGGAGAATTTATTCTCTTAGCTTAACACCCTTCTCTGAGACGTACGAGCTCAAAGGTTATGTAGTTGATATTTATCAGTGATATATTCCCAATTTGGTAGTGTGGCATGCTAAGTGCTGCTGTGTGTTGATGATCATTTGTTGATCATTTATGATCAAAGCATGGCTTTTGTATAAAGCGTAGCTTTGTGGACGAGACTGCATCAGGACCTCACACCCCGGAAATGGTTGAAACAGGAAAGATGCGGCAAGGTTATGAGGGTCGCGCCCTTTAGGGTGTGTCATTCCCTTCTGGTAAAGGGTGGTATCATGGTATGGAGCCCAGATGCTTACTCATGTGGATACTGCAGATCTATTACTTTGTGATTGCTCTGTGGTTTTGAGGCGCCTCGGATAAAGGTCCCAAAGGACCGGAGGATGACATGCTCGAGTAGTAGTTACCTAGTTACAGAGGTAACCCGACCTTGTGTTGGCAGAGATCCGGTTAGGTTCTCGGGACGTCCCGCCAGAGGCGATCCCATAGACAGTAGAAAGTTCCTTAGCCTGACCATTTGTTGGAAATCTAATCAAAACAATAAGTGCCTTGTACGGTTTTAGTTGTAGAACCTGCGATTTGACATGGCAGCTATAGTAGGCATAATATCATGGTACCTATGCTGGCTAGGATTAATATTATACTTTCGAAAGATTTTCCACTATGCACTAGTAATGATATCAAAGAAATTTTCTCGTATTAAGCATATTTGACTATCATAAGGAGAAATCTCCTCCAAGTCTGCGTTTTCATTGTGTGTGTGGCGGGAGGCCTTATGGTAGTTTCATTTTCTAAAAAGCATTGCGGATTTCAAATTTAAATTCTGTTGTTTGATTTAAAAAGACCAAATGTTTTTGTTTTCTCATACCAGTCCCACGATTGACCTGGAGTTTATTGTTCCTTTCCTAAACTCTGGGTGCCCTCTATTTTCCCAGACGGGCAGTCTAGAGTTGGGTTTTCCAGATAATCAATAGTAGGTGTAGATTCGATAGCTTTCATCCTAGGATTTGGCAATCGCTTGCGGACGAGTCTTGCTTAGCTTAGTGCAACACTTGATGGTGGTTCGAGCTTCTGGATTGAGATATATGGTTGGAGTTGCTATTGCTATTTGGAGTTCTTTTCTGAAGACTATTGTTTCTATTGGAGATCTTGTTCCGCTGCTTATGTTATGTTATCTTTTATTTCCGCTGCTATTTTCTTGTATCATACTTCTGATGTATATTGATATTCATTGTATCATCTTGTATCTGATATTGTATCAAATGTTGTATATGAAATGTATTATTCATTTTTCTTCCACTGTGTTGTTATACTTAGTGTGTTATAAGCTCCGGCGAGCCAGATTCGGCGTTTGAATCTGCGGCATTCTAGTACGAGTGGAAGTACGGGTGTCGATTTTCGAAGGCCGAGTTTGGGTCGCTACATTTGGTATCAGAGTCGAGGATTAAAACTTTGGCTCAGGAGTAAAACACATTAAGTAGCTCATTAGAGATAGGGTGAAGTATACCCTAGAATGAGTATATCCTTAAGATATTCGTTCGAACGCCTCAGTAAATCCTCTTACTATTCACCGATAGTAAGTATGAGCGCGAGAAGAGGACGAGATAGGGGACAGGAAAATACCACTACAAATGGTCAATACCCTGCAATAGTGGAAACAACCATTCTTCTCAATCTTCTTTGATTCGATTCTAAATTCTTTCGATATCTTCATGACAGCTCCAGAATGAATTTTCGGTGTGACGGTGGCCCTACGAATCGTCGTAGAAAATTCTTACTTCGTATGTTCATCGGATTCTTATCAGCTTTTCAACTTTAATGAATATGAATTTGAATTTGAATTTGAAGTTGAAAATTTAAAATAAATTGGAAACTTTAAATTAAGTAAATTGGTTAATAATGTAAGGATAAATTTGAATAGTATAAATAAAACGATATCGGTTAAAACCAAATTTGAAATTCTATTGTAATTTCATGTGTATATCAAAGTCCGAAGAGGGACAAATTGATATATATTTTGGGATGTTCCGACCCGAATTTGGAATCCATATCTAGTGTTTGAGAAATCGTAAAAGATTGAATCCATCTATCTATTATCTGGGATCCGATATATTCTACGAACGATTAGTTATCCCTTTGAACTGATCAATGCCCTCATATGTTCGCAGACCGATGGACCAAAATATCTTGTGTAATATTGTATGAGTTCATTCTCATATTGTCGATATTCTGATTTGGTAAGCCAAATACAGAATTGATATCCATTTTGATTTGCAAAGGTATTTCTCTATCTTCATATTTTTCTTGTTGTCTCCCTTACAAATTTCGAGGACGAAATTTATTTAAGGGGGGAATCTGTAACATTCCCATTTTTAAATCAAATTTAAATTGGCAATTTATTTAATTTTAGCAAATTTAATTGTGGATTAATTTTGTATTTTCCAAATTTAAATAGATATTTGTTTATTTATTAACGAAAATGAATATAAATATGATTTTTAAAAATAGAATCTCTAATTGAAAAATTAAAAATAAATATTTTTGGGAAAATTATATCAACCATAAATTTGACTTTGGATTTAATTTGAAAATTTTAAATATATATATATATATATATATATATATATATATATATATATATATATATATATATATATATATATATAGATTAAAAGTTAAAATTGTAAATGAAATTTTGATTTGGAAAATTCAAAATGTAAATATTTATAAATATACTGGATTTGAAAACTCTAAAATTAAAATTGTAAATAAAATTTTGAGTATATTTGAATTTTTCAAATTTAATAAAGATATATGTTCATTTAATTATACAAATGAATTATAATTTGTAAATATGATGAACTAGGTTTAAAATAATATTGGCATAAGGATTGAATACATATTGGAATTGAATTTAAATTTAAAATGAATGTTTTTGAAAATAAATGGAATTTAAAATTCATTGAGATATAATGTATATAATGTAAATATTGGCTAAGAAAAAAAAAATTCTTTTAACATTGTGTATGTATATACACACATATAAATGAATTAAGAGGTGTGTTCATTTATAAAATAAATATGATATAAAAAGCTTGTCTTTGAGAATTGTAAATGTAAACATTTACATAGGAAATGAAGAAGTAAACATACATATGTAAGTTTGAATATGTACAAGTGTTAGATCTCATGATTATTTTGTTACAAATGGCATTCCATTTAACTGTTTAAATAAAATAATAGAATTAAAAATTACAAGAACTCTTCATTTTCCCATAATGCAATCAATGGATATCTCAGCAAATCTGAACAAACAGTAATAAAAGATTTTGCATTTCGAATCTCAACAAAGAAAAACAGAAAGAAAAAAATCTGCCATTAGCTTCTCAAAAAAGAAAAAAAAAGTAGTGCTTCAATGTGGACAGGAAAAACAGTGCAGTTTTTCTCTGAAGATAAACAAAGGCAAGCAAATATTTTTTTTTAGATTTGAACTTGATATTGTTAATCAGTATTAAAAAAAAGATTTAAACAACTTTATGAACAATTTGCAGAAAGAATCAAGTTCAAAGCAAATTTGATTTCTGTATTTAAGTTGCAGAGGAAAAAGAGAAAACTTATCTGTCATTTAAAACTGTAAGTAAAAATAATAATCAAAGTTGTTGTTATTGTTGAAGTTAATAAACAAACATAACTAAGAAATCTTCATTCCGGGAACTAAAATTCAGATTCAACTTGAAAGCAAGATATCAAAACAAGATCAAAACCTGTTCTTTGTGCCTCTCCGCTCTGTCATTTGTCAGGTGAGCAATCCTTCATCCTCTTTTACCTGATATATATATATATATATATATATATATATATATATATATATATATATATATATATATATAGACACACACACACACACACATATATAAGTCTGCTTGTTAATTTCTTCTCTGTTTTCATGCCTGTGAGCAAACTGTTTTCTTTAAAGCCTAATTTTGTTGATCATTTGTGATTAATGTTTGATGGGTGATGGGAAAATGTTTGAATGGATGCAAACTGGTGCGTATATGTTTATAAAAAAAAGCAAGTGTGAAGTTGCATGTCTGTATATATCTATATACAGGCCCTGTTTGGTTCAAACTCATCTCCAAATTTTATTTTGGGTTTGACATCTAGAAAAGAAAACTGGTTGTTAAACTCTAATATCCATTCAAAAGAAAAACTGGTTTAAGTTAAAATAACTTAGTATTGTTTTCAGGAAATAGAAAACACAGTGTAAACTTAAATTAAGTCTAGAATAACTTGTCATAGTTTATAAATTAAGATCATTTCAACATCAAGTTCAATAGATCAGTTTCAGACCATCATTTCTAGAGCAAAGTCTTTAACCTGGAAATCACAAAACAAATTCAAAAACCTAATAAATAAATTTAAAAAAAAATTCAAACTTTCCACCTAAATGATTTTTAGGCTTTAATTCTTAAACAAAAAGTGATTAGGCCAACCAGATCTTAGTTTTGAGAATACTGTTAAATATAATTAATAGTACATTTAACCTGGAAGCATGCTTTACAGTAGCAACTCAAAAATATGACAAAAAAAAGGCTTTAATGATTTATTGCTCCACTCATGTAATCTGTTTTGAAATTGGAAATTATGATTTTTAAGATTGATCTCATGATTTTTAAGTACTTATGTATAGAGAAATCGCTAGTTGAACAAAAATTGGGTTTTGACCAAAATCTGATGATCCGCGTGATGATAAATCTTGCTATTGAATCTGGAGCACACTTGTGGGCCATGGATCACTGGAAAAATACTCAAAAATTTTCTTGACGATCATGGCGATGGCGAAATGATGAGGTAGGGTTTAATGTTTCGATTTAGTCATGTTGATTTTCGTGACGTTTTCGCCATCACCATTGCGTCGAGTTGTACGGGACCGGGGGGAATAGGTTCGCGAGTCATCAAGGTAGCTGAGGTCAGAATCGCGAGGTGTCTGGTGGCCTGCGGCGGTGTATTGAGGTGAATCACAGTGATCGGTTTTGTTCTTGGCTGATACTGGGTAGCTCGTATCAAATTTTCTAGCGAGCTTGATGATCTAGGAAGTTGTGGAGTTAGGGTAGGTCGTTGATGACTCATCGGAGTCGATGAAGTGGGCCGGAACTGTGGCGCTCAGATGTGTTGGTGAACGCGTGTCGGTGGTGCATGGTGGTTTTGGTTTTCGTGACGACTCGAAGTGAGCATCGATGGAAACGTGTGTTAGCTCGGGGTGTAACTCGAGTAAAAATCCCAATTTATCGGGTAAGAAATACCTAGAAAAAAAAATTAAGATTGGAAGTTTGGCACTCGGGTTGATTCTCGGTGAAACTCGAAGTAAACTGTCAATTTCCTCGGGGACGACTCAAAGCAATCTCAGGTCAGCCCCGTAAACCTTTTTTTTGCATTAAAATAAATTCAGAATTTTTCTGAAACATTTTAACCCATGTTTTTCAAAAGATGATCTTGAGTAAAGTTTTGAATTAATTAAGGATTTAAGTAAGATGTTTTTTTAAAGGAATTAAATTTAATTTATTTAATCTTGTCTATATTATTTTATAAAGTTATTTACATTAAATAAATAATGTAATTTTAAAGGGATAAGTAAGTTGAAAGGTTATTTTAACTATCTTAACCTTTTTAAAGCAACTAATATATGAGAATGATGATTTAATAAGATTTGTAAAAATATCTAAAGTGGTTAATAAAGACAAAACGATTTCTCTTTTAAGTTACCAAATAATTAATGACTTGTTCATGTAATTACTAAAAGGGTAATTACTTAAATTAATTACTTAATATTATAGATTTAATTAATCAAGGTGAATTAATGTGAAATTAATTATTAATTAATTAAGAAGTAATTCATTAATGAAAGCAATTAAGAGTTAATTAATTAATCAATTAAGGATAATCAATTATAATTAAGATTTAACTAATAATTAAGGGTTATTAATTAAAGTAATTAATTAAGGGATAATTAATTAATAAAAGTAATTAAGATTAATTTATTACAATTAAGGGTTAATTAGTTAAGATAATTAATTAAAGAATGATAAATCATGAAGGTGGTTAAAACTTAACCAATTGTAATTAATGATAATCAATCATTGATTAAGGAGTACAAATGAAAGTAGTTATGTAGGTAATAAATTTAAAACCAACCAATTTTTCACCTTAATTATATATGTTTGATTGCTATTTAATGCTTTGTGTTGAATTGCGATTTGTGATTTGTTCCTATTTGTATGTGAAAACCCTTTTGCCCGTAAAACGGCATTTAAACTTCGATGCGACAAGGAGTCGGATTCCAGTTGGTTATCCGAAACCCACATCGAATTGTAATGGTGAATCTTTGTGATTGATAAATTCGTCTTATCTATGAATCTGTGCATAAAGATAAGCATTATGGGATATACCGCTTATCGATATGATTGAATCTGTGATGATGATGTTGTGCACTATTGTGTTGAACCCTGGACCACACTATACACACAAATATGGATTGCACGTGGAAATGGGTTAAGTCACAGATTTTGAAATTGTTTTAAATTTGAATTTTTGAATCCAAAATGGTTTTGGAATTAGAATTGAAGCTTTTGAAATGAATTTCAAAAATAAAAGTTATTTTGAATAACTTGATTGAGTTCTGAAATTTAAAAAATTCGATTTAAATTTGAATTCAATATTTGAAATTGAATTCTATGATTGAGAACTAGGGTTTAAAAAAGGTTATTCAACCTATAAATAAGCTTATTTGGGTTTTTAAACCATTTTAAAGAAAATGATGTTTTGGGACTTTAAAAAAAATTAGACCCAAAGATTTTAACTTGTATATAATTGAATCTTTCTGAAACGAAAATTATTCGTTTTCAAATAATAGAAGCTTTCACATAAGAAATGAATTTCTAATTTGTGTAAGAAGGATTTCAAGTCTAAATAAAGACGGTCTTCCAAGTTACAAATAAATCTTTGGAAACGTGTTTTGAAAGCTATAAATTAAATCTTTAATTTAAAGATTTAATGTGTTTTGTTTGAAATCTATGAATGATCTTTGTGAAACTAGGTGAACTTTGTGAAATGAATCTTTTTATTTAAAGATTTAAAATGGTAATTTGTTTAACCATTTGAAAGAAAAGCTTTAGATTTTCATGCTGTGACTTAACTGAAATCCCATATTCATATGTTTTAAACTATTGCGCTCATTATTCGGTTTAGCCGGGAGAGGACCTTGTGTCATATAGCCCATTCCGAATAGTGATACGACGTTATGGATTGCATTTGAAGACCGGTGTTGAAGACCGGGTGTCTTCGAGAATGTTAGGATAATCTATCGATTGACTCTGCACCGAGTTGCTCCGGTATAGAGTTCTCCACATGTGATGGAGAGTCCGATCGTAATTGTGGATACCCGGATTTGCAAGGGCTTCTTCGGAAGTGCCTTCGGTTCTGTTCGAACCCGGGACAGACTTGTATGGTTTTATGTCTGACACTACACTTTGAGATATTAAACTGATCTCTATCAAATACAT
This sequence comes from Allium cepa, assembly GCA_030765085.1. Lineage (NCBI taxonomy): Eukaryota > Viridiplantae > Streptophyta > Magnoliopsida > Asparagales > Amaryllidaceae > Allium > Allium cepa. Next base: position 815,530,912 of record CM060931.1, read on the forward strand.
TTCTTCTTGGTGGCGGAGAATTTATTCTCTTAGCTTAACACCCTTCTCTGAGACGTACGATCTCAGAGGTTATGTAGTTGATATTTATCAATGATATATTCCCAATTTGGTAGTGTGGCATGCTAAGTGCTGATGTGTGTTGATGATCATTTATGATCAAAGCATGGCTTTTGTATAAAGCGTAGCTTTGTGGACGAGACTGCATCAGGACCTCACACCCCGGAAATGGTCGAAACATGAAAGATGCGGCAAGGTTATGAGGGTCGCGCCCTTTAGGGTGTGTCATTCCCTTCTGGTAAAGGGTGGTATCATGGTATGGAGCCTAGATGCTTACTCGTGTGGATACTGCAGATCTATTACTTTGTGATTGCTTTGTGGTTTTGAGGCGCCTCGGATAAAGGTCCCAAAGGACCGGGGGATGACATGCTCGAGTAGTAGTTACCTAGTTACAGAGGTAACCCGGCCTTGTGTTGACAGAGATCCGGTTAGGTTCTCGGGACGTCCCGCCAGAGGCGATCCCATAGACAGTAGGAAGTTCCTTAGCCTGACCATTTGTTGGAAATCCAATCAAAACAATACGTGCCTTGTACGGTTTTTGTTGTAGAACCTTCCATTTAACATGACAGCTATAGTAGGCATAATATCATGGTACCTATGCTGGCTAGGATTAATATTATACTTTTGAAAGATTTTCCACTATGCACAAGTAATAATATCAAAGAAATTTTCTCGTATTAAGCTTATTTGACTATCATAAGGAGAAATCTCCTCCAAGTCTGCGTTTGCATTGTGTGTGGCGCGGGAGGCCTTATGGTAGTTTCATTTTCTAAAAGCATTGCGGATTTCAAATTTAAATTCTGTTGTTTGTTTTAAAAAGACCAAATGTTTTTGTTTGCTAATACCAGTCCCACGACTGACCTGGAGTTTATTGTTCCTTTCCTAAACTCTGGGTGCCCACTATTTTCCCAGACGGGCAGTCTAGAGTTGGGTTTTCCAGATAATCAATAGTAGGTGTAGATTCGATAGCTTTCAGCCTTGGATTTGGCAATCGCTTGCGGACGAGACTTGCTTAGCTTAGTGCAACACTTGATGGTGGTTCGAGCTTCTGGATTGAGATATTTGGTTGGAGTTGTGTAACGTCCCGGAAATTTTCGACTTTCGAAAATTCAACATCGATACTCACTTTATCGACTGCCGAGAAATCGAACGACGGAAACCCGAAATGTTATGGTTTAAGAAAAAGAAAGAGAGAAAAAGAGAGAAGAAGATAGAAAAATAGAGAGAGGAGAGAAAAGAGAATAGAAAATAGAACGGAAAGAAAACAGCAGAACAATAACAGAATCTCACAATCGCAGCGGAACAACATATAATAATAAATGAATAATCTTTAAACAAAGAACTATATCAGTTATTACATTTCATACATTACATTTCATTACATCATGTCATCAGAGTGTACGACAACAACAACAACAAACAGCGGGAAAGAAATACTATATACTAATAATACGCCATGCCATCCAGCTTGCCTCCAGCAACTCCTGAATTCCAGAATATCCTGATAAACCTAACTCTTGACTGCCCGTGTAGAAATTGGTGGGCACCCAGAGTTTAGGAAGGAAAACAATAAACTCCGAGTCAGTCATGTGACTGGTGTGAGAACTCAAAATAGTTTATTTATCTTTAAAATCAAAATAGAGGAATATTTTTTAAAGTCAATTCGCAATGCTTTTAAAAATGAGACTACCATAAGGCCTCCCGCACACACAAACAATGCAAACGCAGAATCGGAGGAGATTTCTCCTTAAGATAGTCAAAGATGCTTGATACGCATTAAAAAGAACATTTGATATTATTACTAGTGCATAGTGTACGAAAAATTCATTTCGAAAGTAGAATATAAATCTTAGCCAGCATAGACATTCCGAACTATGCCTACTATAGCTACCATCCAAACAGTGGGGCGCCACCATAAGTGAATGATAGGTTCTACAACTAATACCGTACAAGGATCGTATTGTTTCTTTGGATTTCCAACGAATGATCAGGCCAAGGAACTTCCCATTGCCACATGAGAATGCCTCTGGAAGGACATCCCCGAGAACCAAACCGGATCTCTACCAACACAAGGCCGGGTTACCCCTAACTGAGTAACAACTGACCGAATATGCCATCCCCCGGTCCTTTGGGACCTTTCAACCGAGCGCTCGTAATCAATTCACACAATCATAAAGTATTTTCAACATGAGTAAGTATCTGGGCTCCATACCATGATACCACCCTTTTCCAGAAGGAAATGCACATATCCTAAAGGGCGCTACCCCTCATAACCTTGCTGCATCTTTCATGTTTTGACCATTCCCGGGATGTGAGGCTCGACGAAGTCACGTCCACAAAAACATACTTTATACAAAAGCCATGCTTTGGGTCAACAAATGATCATAGAAATGATCACCAAGATTGACGATCAAATAAACGATCCTATCACAAATAATCAACACAATGATCATTTCACAGCAACACTCAGTATATCACATTACCAAATTGGGAATATATCGCTGATAACCTTCAACTACATAACCTCTGAGCTCGTACGTCCCAGAGAAGGGTGCTAAGCTAAAAGAATAAATTCTCCGCCACCAATAGAAATATATTTGAAAGAAATCTGCTTTATATCTCAATTTGTAACGTCAAACATACAATCCATACAAGTTTGTTCCGGGCTCGAACAGAACCGAAGGCACTTACAAAGAAGTCCTTGCAATTCGGATATCCACAATCCTGATCGGATTTCCCATCACATATGGAGAACTCAATACCGGAGCAACTCGGTGCAGAGTCAATCGATAGGTCATCCTATCGCTCTCGCAAATACCGGGTCTTCAACACCGATCTTCAATGCTATCCATTACGTCGTATCACTATTCGGAATGGGTAATCCGAATAACGAGCGCAATAATTTAAAAATAAGTGTGCATTCAAATTCAACAAATCCCAACAAATACCTTTCAAAGGTAAATATTGATAGTCGGTTATTGAACTATCAATGGATATGCACACATCACCAGATTCCAAATAATTTTTCAAATTATTTATTTCCCAAAAATCATATCTTTACAAGATATATAATTTTCACACTTCAAAAATAAATCAATATTTATTTTTAAACAAATTCTCCTTTTCATTTATAAATTCCATAGTGAATTTTCATTCCAAAACATCCATGCATATACGATTTCAATTATTCATTTCAATTTATCTTCAAAAAGATAAATTCTCTAAATATTCACTTTATATTGGAAAACATTTCCATACTTATTTAATAAGTAATTCACAAATCTTTTATTTTCAACTTTTGGAAAATATTCAATATACTTAAATCGAAATTAAGTATATATTTCATTCTTTAAGGAAATCATTCTCTTAAACATATTTATTTGGGCCAAAACGAATGTTGCGTAAAACATCGTTACGACAACCCAAAATAACTAGTATAGGGATTCAAAATTAAAATAGATATATAAATCCCGATACTATACAAAACATTTCCTTTCGGAAATCATTTACTATAACAACAGTGTTAGCCGTATATGCTCGTTCATAATGTATAAGGTACATATCTCGGATTACATATCGTATTTTTATATTTTTCCCTATGGAATGCCTTATCACTGAGATGAGATGCATATTTGTGATATATACGTATTGTCATGTTTTTTTTCAAATCGAACAGCGCAAAGGTGGTTATGGTGATTTTTTTTTTAAATTTAAGGCGTTAGAAATTTTTTGTGAGAAAATTGGGAAAAATTTTGATAACTAAAAAAATTTGATTTTGAGTTAAATGTTAAACGATATTAGTTGGTTTTGAAAAGATAATTATAAATGGATTTGAAGGCTAAGAAATTTTTTTATAAGAAGTTTAATTATTGGATCTGGAAAATTTTTTAAAGGTTTAAATGGATTTGATATCTAGTTTGAACAAATTATTTTCAAAAAGTTAATGGATTTTATGGCTTTTTCTTACTTGGTAATTTCAGGGACGAAATTCTTTTAAGTAGGGAAGAATGTAAGGGCCCAAAATTTCAGTCATTTGAAATTGTGGAAATGATTTGATTTTGAATTTATCGTGAATGAAAATGATTTATAAAGTTGAATTAAATTCTACTTGAATTAGAATGATGTTGTTAACATTTAAAGTTGAATTAAAAGTAAATTTATAGAAATTGAATATTTTATATTTAATTAACTTGTAAAAATAGTCATTTTTGACATGATCTCGGATTTTGACGAAACTAGTTTCATTGGATCCGTATTCAAATTTCGTGTCAATCGGACTTACCGTTTGCTCGTGAGAAGCTGAAGCGCGTAGAAATTTGTTTAAGTAATTTTTTAATTAAAATAATTCGATTCGAAAACCTATCTTTCAAATACGATAGAATTGGCCTCCGATATATATTTCATTGTGTTTGAAATAGGGGTAAAACATTATAAACATCGGGCGGCATGATTCGTTTGGAGTTTCAAAAATTTTCGGATGAATACTGTAACGAAATTTTCTATATAAGGCCACTATTTTTTCTTTTTTCACAAGCCCTCCCCATCCTTAAACCCTAGCCGCCACCTTATTATGAGTGGCCAGAAATTTCACATCTTTCCCCTTAAAATCTCTCAATCCATTAACAATTACGAAAAATCTCCAACTACAATATTGTAGAGCTCGCCAAGCTCTATAAATCCAACGTCAAGATCGTTTAAGGCGAAATGGATTGGAGACAATCCCAGTTAGAAGGGGCGCATTCAAGGGGGTTTTGCAAGGTCGAGATGGAGCCGAGATCGATGGGATTCATGGCGTTGGTGGAGCTTGGCGAGCTCAATGGGATTCATTTTCCACTTATTTATAAATTTATCCGCTACCTTGTTATTGTTTATATTTTCAAAAATTTTAAGGATGGATTATTATAACTGCCCAAGCTGATAACTAGTGATTGATTGTTGTACTATGATTGATGTATGTATATATAGTTTCTGTTTTGTAAAGATCATTGATATGATATTATATGTTATTCCGTTGTGACGTGAGATTCTGCATTGTTCTGTTTGGTTCTCTCTTCTCTCTTTCTTCTCTTCGCTTCTTCTCTCTTCTTTTCTTTCTCATGACTTTCCATCAGTCTCTGCTTTTTGGGTCGGACATGTGTGGTTTATTATCGATTCAAAGAGTATGGGTTTGTGCTTTGTCACAACATGGTTTAAACTCCATTAAAATTATGAGTTTTGAATTAAGATATCATTATTAAGATTTAAATGAAATGAATTGGAAATATTTTACTAAGTGAAAAATGAAATGATTTTGAATTATTCCAAGTTTAAAAAGGGTTATAAGTAATCAAAGGATGTAATAAGAGAGGTTTAATGATTCCATATATACAGGAAAGAATGTCTTAGAAATATATATCTCCAGGAGAGATTTTGGTTAAAAGAACGTAATCAATTAAAGTATGATTCCCTATTCACATAACCTCTTTTTATCAATGATTGGTTCGAAGGAAGCAGAGTCAGATCGGGGGTAATTTGTGACCACCTGGGTTTTCTTACGGCTGTAATTGAGTAATTAACTAATTTTAATTACCGAAATGTTGATTTTATAAGGCGAACGAATAAAAAATTTCTGATAATTAAAATATCGAGATATATGTAAACTGATTTAAAAGTTATATTAAATATTGGATTTTAGAATCTCTGGATATGATAAATCCTATAGAAAATAAATAATATATACTTCACCATTTATAATTAAGATAAAAACCCAAATATATATATATATAAACATATATAAGCTTTATGATGTGGACAACATATGTGTGTATATATATATATATGCCTATGTAAAGTAAAATATATGGAAGTATAAATGTGGATATATATATATATATATATATATAATGACAAAATGTACACAAGTAATATATATGGAAGATATGTATAAAAAAAAATGTATGTATGCATGTTATAAAAACAAATGCATGTGGGAATGTGCAAAACATATTTATAAGCATGAAAACATACAATGTCAAATACAAGCAAAAGTATATATAGTAAAGATGCAAGCATATACATATACATATACATATACATATACATATATATATATATATATATATATATATATATATATATATATATATATATATATATATATATATATATATTATGACAACAACATATATGGATAAAAGAAAAAATACGTAACTATACATACATATTTATACACACAAAGGATATATATTTATATAGATTCATATGGAAATGTTTGTAAAAAAAAGGAGGCAAAATTTCAACTCAAGCAGACAGAAAACTTTTTATCAATGCTAGGCATTTGAAGTTCAAGCATACAAGGTTTCATATCAAGCATACAATACACCATATCAACATAAAACATCAAATCCTATCTTACAAAACAATTAATCAAAATCAAGTCAAAAATTTTATGAAATCAAATCACCCAAAAGAAAAGAAAGTAAAGATGTAAAGTATATAGCCTGTACAAAGGCCTTGGGCTTCTACTGCACACTTTCACTACGCATATATAGGTACACCCATCACAACCTTGTTCATATTCTTGCATTAAAAAAAATAGATAACCAGAGAAGAATAAAATATAAACCAGCTGCCACTACAACTTAAAAAAAAAAAATCAAAGCAGCTCAAGTTCGAATGGATCAAGCAGGAAGCAAGCAGCATATTTTCTTCTTAGTGACCATGCTCTGTTCTAGGATAGACTATGAGTACAACCCTCATATCCTTATACATGTATATAAACATACGAACCGTGTCAATTAATGAATTTTGATCTGGGCTAAGTGTTATACGTTTTGATTGTTACATATGTGAATGGTAAGAGTTAGGCTGAGGAAGTTCACTTGCAGAAAAAGAAAGAAACATATACTCTGTTCACTATTTAGTTAAAAATCACCTAACCATCCTTTTCAAAAATCAATAGCTTTCTGTCCATTTAGTTTTAAAGTTTGATTTCAAAACGAAAACTGTTGTTTATGAGTAAGAAACATTTGAAATTTTGTTTTCTTTAATTTCTTCAAGTATGCAGATAGATAGGTAGATAAAGCAGCGACTATACATCCTATGGCTGAAATTCAACCTTCATGTTTAAATGAATTGATCATATAATTATATTTATCATTGAAAGATAGGATTTTTAAAAGTAGTTTGGTATATTTTAAAGGTCTGGGGAGGTAGGAATCGACAGATGAACAGAATTGGGTGTATAGGCAAAATTCCGGTGAGGCGATGGGTTTCGGGGTGAGGCGGTTGGTGAGAAGTAGGCTTGACGGAGGAGCCACCGGGGAAAAATGTCGCTGGATTTTTCTTCAGCTGGGGGTGGCCATGCGAGACAAAAGTAGGGTTTCGCTATGACTTATTTGGGGTTCGGTGACGAGGAGGTGGCGACGTAATGGGGCGGCTGTAGACGTGTGCTCCTAAGGGAAAAGAGGGAGGTGGTCATGGCGTACATGGTGGTGAAGTTTCATGGACGCCGAGGGTCGGAGGGGACAGGACAAAGCGAAGATTTAGGTCCTGTTGCTGCTGGAGGTGGGTTCGTGATCGACTTTTCGCAAGCGGGTTTGTTGAGGAAAAGTGGTGGTGGCTAGGGGTTTTGGATTCGGAGTTAACGTGGGACGGTGGTCGGAGTGGGACGGCGAGGGCCCAACGTCGTGTGCACGTGCACACTTCAACTTGCATAGGAAAATGATCGAGAACCTGGAGATAAAGAATAGAGGAAGGAAAGAAAGAAAGGAAGGGGAGGGAAGAAAAGATTTCGGCCGGGTTTGAGAGTGGGCCGAAAATAAAAGGAAGAAGTAAAAGGAAAAAGAGTAAAAGAAAAGAAAGAATAAGAAAATAAAAAGAAAAAGGATAAAAAAGAAAAGGAAAAAGAAAAAAAAGATAGGGAAAGGAAAAAGAGGAAAGGAAAGGAAATTTATACGTTTTATAACTTAAATATTTTTAAACTAAAATCCTATTAACATTTAAATTTAAATCAACATAAACCCTGCACATCGAAGTCCTACCTCCTGATATTTTAAACTTAACTTGTTTTGAAAAGTTTAAATTATTTTATTATAACTGAGATAAGTAATTAACAAAATTTTTAACTAATTGAATATATGATTTTATAATCTCTTGAATGCGTAACTTGTTTGTATTTAACATATAAATGGACTCGGTTAACTAAAGTTGTTCAAGTTCGAATATGAGTTGTTTGATATTGTTATAGATCGTTAACTTGGTTAACGATCTATACCTTGGTTAAATTCTATTGGATATTTATTTCTAAATTATTCCTGTCTGTAGCAACGAATGGCCGGATAGATTAAAATAGTTGGATTAAAGTAATGATACGTTTTATTTGAAATGAAATCTGTAACAAATTCCTATAATTGAATGTTGTCACCTTAAATGATAAATTATTCATTTTAAACAATTTACCCTTTTAAATTTATCATTTGGATTCAAAAAGACCGGGATCGGGTATTAGTGTATCCGGAACTACTTCTATTTAATTAGCACAGCAAATCTCTATGGGTTTGATTTTTAAGTCTGATGGGCTGGAGTAGAATGAATTAAGAAAATTTGACTATTTTAAATAAGAAACTGCACCTAGATATTATTTTTAAAATCAATGGATTTGTGTAATAAGTGGTTGGCTGTAACAAGATAAAAACTCGTAGTGATATACGAGTTACTCTGGTTTTCAAGGAAGTTTTATGACTTAAGTATTTCAAGTTATATGGGTTTACTCACACTGGTTTCCAGCCTGACTCGGGTGTTACTTTATTGTAATGCTAGGGTCGGACCGAGTATTATAGATTTTCAAGTTAGGACGTTCTGGAGCTCAAGAGATGAGCTGGATGGTAAAGACGTATTGATTATTTTTCGCTGTGTATTATGGACTGTATAGACAGTAGTTGAGGACAAGTTATTATAACTGTCCAGATTTGTTGTACTTTGATATCTTGTATATATATTGATAGCTACAGCTTTTCTTGTATAAATGATGTTATTGTACATTATATTTGGTTCCGCTGCGATTGAGAGACTTTATGCTGTTGTTTTCTATTTCTTCTTCTATCTCATTTTCTTCTAAACCCTAACAGTCTGGGATTTCCAACACTCGATTACTCGACACTCTATACAGTGGACGTATTAGTGTCCATTTTCAGGGTCGAAAATCCTTCGGGCCGTTACACATGGTATAAATGGTGAAAGGTTAAGCGAGAACCTTGGCTCTGGTGGGGATTACTCATTAGAGATAGAGTCAGTAGTATCCTAAATGAGTTGAGAGTATCATATAAGGGCGTACTTGTTATTTTCTTATATAATGATTCTAAAAACGATTTTTATATAAGCTTATATTTTGATATATAGAGAAGTAGTTTTTCTAATTATTATAGTATATTAAGAAAATTGGTTATTGTTATTAAAATTATATGAGACCTAAGTAAAACACATGTATAACCAAATAGAAACTTGGGTAAGAATGAATTATACAAGCATGTTAAGCTAGAAATGGATTCAAACCAGAAATTAAAATCCTGAAAATTGTAGAAGTGTTTTTTAAAGTATTGGAATAAGTTACCCTGATTATGTTTTTTCCAGCAAATGATTATGGAATATATGTATGTATGATTTCTAGACACGATAATAATTGTCAATTAGGTATTGTATCTTAATAAAGGGTGTTTATTTTAGAATAAACAACAATAAAACAGAGCGAAATGTTCTAAGGAAGTAACAATTGAGATAATTATGACTTATAAATCGATATGGATTTAAATTGAGACGTTTTAAAATCTAAGTCCAGCAAAATTTGAAATTGTTTCAAAGTGTTAAAAGATATAATAAATAATATTATTGTGATATCCTGGAAATTTTAGCAATATCAATTTAATAATCTGTATTTAAAATTAAATTGATTTGATAAAATTTTAATAAAAATTTACTTGATTTAATAATCCAATTAAATAAATATGTAATTTATAAATTTTATCCTTTAAAAGCTAATAATTGTTTTCCTATTTATAATGTATGTATATATATATTTATATATATATATTGTGAATAGATAAGTTTTGGTTTTAGATAAATGAACAAATAAAATATGGTTTTTAAAATTCCAATATTCATTTGATAATTTGAAGATTATTATTTTATATAATAAATGAATAATTGGTTTAAAATACTTAAAGTAATAGTTTTAAACTTTATAATTGTATTTTGAACATAGTTTAAATTTTAATAAGATAAACAAAAGTTTATTTTATTTCTTTTTGAAAATATAGCTTAATAATTATAATTTGGAATTATATGAAAATTTAAAATACTCTTTATATATTAAACATTAATTCTTTTAATTAAGATAAATAAGACGAGTAATTTATGATTTCTTTTATAAATGATTTAAAATTGATAAATGAGTTATTTTCTAATAATAATAAATGTATAAATGTAGATATGTTTTAAAGGACAATGTTATTATTTTAAAATTTAAATATGTTGATAAACTAGTTTTAAATTGGTTTTAAAATTGGATTTTTAAAATGTATAAATAGCATTTGAATTTGAATTCATTTTGAAATTCAAATGAATAAACATATATGAATAATCATATTTAAATTTTGTAAGTGAGCTTTCATGTTTTATAAATTGTTTTATTTCATTTAAAAGAAATACATATCATTTCATTTATGTAAACTACTTATATGTGTATTTAATAAAGTAAAGAGGATTTTTATTTATCTTTAAATTAAAAATAGTAAGTAACATATGGATTAAACAAGTGTTAGCATCGTAAGAACTTAATAAGACAAGTGTACAAAATTTAATTACTTAATTTGACAAGTGTCTTTTAATTTGATTTTCTTTTAATTTTTAAATAAATCACTTATACACTTATAAAACATATTTTTTCTCCACTCTCATTTTTCTTCTAATGTTCATTTTCTTCTAAGAAAAGAAAGATCTCAGCTGAAACATAATTGTTTCAGAAAACTCTCAAATCCATAATCAAATCTGTAATTCCTCTCCTCTGTAAATCTTGTTTAAAATGCAAATCTATAATTCACTTCCAAACAAATCTGCAACTCTACTTCCTCTCAAACCATCAGCATATCATTGCAAACTCTTCCTCAAATCTACACATTTTCAAAGCAATACAATTCCTGTACATGAACCTACATGCATCCTTTCACCTGAATTTTTAAAAGATGCATGCCTGCATTTCCAATTAAAAGCAAGATCAGACTTGAATCTGGAAATCAAAGCTTGCCTGCACTTCATATAAAATAAAATAAAATGGGCTCTGCATTTTTTGAAATCTGGAATCAAGTATGTCTGCAAGCAAGTGCTAACATCTAGTTCAAAGTTCAAATTTCTTCAAGCCTGCATACAAGTTTTCACAGCAAAGCATTAGTTTTTAATTCAAAACAAAAGCTCCGTTCCATCTCTACTGCAGGTGAGTAACACTTTTTAAAATTTAAACATAAGTTGGTTGCTTAAATAAGTATGTTGTGTATGTTACCTGAATTGCATGTTGATTGGTATGTTTGTAAGTAACTTTTTATTTTCAAAATTTTAAGTATTAAAAGTTGCCTGATTTTGATTGTGTGTGTTACTTGAATTTCATGTTGATTTGTATGATTTACCACATTAGTTTAAAAGTCAAAAAGAGTTATGATGATGTATGTTGTTTCTATAGTATGATTTGTATTGAATATAAACTTACTGTTTTATACAGTATTTGTTTTACTTAGTTCCAAGTCCAAAAACTTAAGAGCTCCTAAATTAATCTGAAATAACACAAGAGATTTGAACAATATCTGTTCAATGCAGTATAAATAATAAGTTTAAGATTTTGTGTAACAAGAAAAAAAAATACCTGTAGATCTCCTGGAACAAGCTAACAACAAAGAAAACTAAAATCGTATAAATCCAAGTTGACTTTTCTTAGTTTCAGGTGTATAGATTTGAAGCTAAAACTAAGTTGAGATTTGTAAAACCAAAATTTAAATATTTAGAATTAGGATTTATGTGCAGTGCTATTTTTCTCTGGGTAGTAAAAAGGGGAAGTGCTTAACCTAATTTAGTGATTGCATGATTCAATCTGTGGGAAGATTCAGTGATTCGAGTGCAACTATTTTTGGAGAGAGGGTAGCTCGGGTGTAGAAGAAGAGGTGGACGGGGTTCCATCGTCTCCGATGGTCGGAGGGAAGAGGATGAGGTATTTTCAGGTTTGGGTTGAAGGTTGCCTGTTGTTGCCAGGTTTGAATTGGGGGAAAAACTCGAATTGACTTCAAGTGGATTGAAGGGTTTTGGATGGTCGCGAAGTACTTCAGTGATGATCGTCGTCGTGCTTGTGGTCAGGGTACTGGCCGGAGGTGGCCAGGATTCCCGTGCATATGCACGGAGCAGTGAGTTGTCAGGGGGGAAAGTTTGGTATTGCAGAAATTTTTGACTCGGGTTAAAACTCGAGTAATCCGAGTTGTGACTCGAAGCAGAGCAAGGATTTACTCGAAGTAAATCAGGGGAAACTCGGGGCATTTTCTGATGTTAACAGGTTTCTTTGAAAACCTGTATAAGTTCAAAATTCAATTTAGTTTGTATCTGAAGCCAGTTGTTAAGAGAAATGAAACTTAAAGTCAGTATTTCAAACTGAGTTTGAATTCCAGGTTTGAAAATTTAATTTAAATCCTTTTAATTTAAAATGTTTTAAACATCTATCAAAAGGGTTTAAAAATCTGAAATTTAAAATAAAGCATTGAATTAAATTAGAAGATTTAAAAACAAGTTTAAATCTGGAAATATGATTCAGATTGGAATCATGTTTTTGAAATAAAAGTAGTTTTTTTAAATTTTGAAAATGTTTAAAATGTTTTAATTGTTGAAACATATTCTAATTATGATTTGTAATCTTAAAATTTAATATGATTGTAAATTTCTTTTATAAATAAGGAATTACTTAGTATAAGTTTAAAGTTTTTTAGAATGTTTTTAAAACTTTGATAAAGTTAAGTTTGATTTCAATTTAAATTTAAAATTTAAAATGTAACTTGAAAACAATTTTTAAGTTAAATTGTTTTAAGTTACTTTGTTAATGATAAAGTAATCACTAATATGAAATGTTTTACTTTAAAAAGTAAATTTAAGATTTAATGATATTTGTTTCATTAAATTAGTAAGGTAATTTAAATAATGTAATTAATTAATTTGTTTAATCAATTAAAGATTTGAAATTAATTAAGGTTAATTAAATTTGTAATTAATATTAATTAATTTAGGTTAATTACTTAGGAAAGGTAATTAAAGAATTGATGATGAGTTAATAAAGGTTATTAACTTGTGATTATTAATTAATGTAATTAATTTTGATAATTAATTGGATTAATAAATTTAAATAATCAATTATGAAACTTAATTAAGTATGATTACTTATGGAAATAATTAAAGATATTAATTACTTATTGTAATTAATTTATTAATTTGGTTAGTTTAAATTAATTAATTAAGTTTAATTAATTTAGAATAATCATTAAATGAATTGATAAGTAATCAATGAGGAATAATTACTTAGATAGGTAATTAAAATAAGTAAATTACTAAAGATAATTAATTGAAGCATAGTATTTTGGGATTAATTACTTTGTGTAATTAATGTGAAGATAATTTCTTTATGAAGTGATTAATAATTAATTACTTAAAGCATTTATTAATTAAGTTATTTGAATAATTAAGTGATGTAATTAATTAAGAGTGATTAATTACTAATGAGGTTAATCAAGATTGATTAATCAATATAAATAATTATTGAATGTAATTAATTTAGAAGTAATTAATTTAAATTTAATTAAGGATCATTAATTAATATAATTAATGATGTAATTAAGGATTAATTAATTAGGATTAATTAATCTAATGATAAGTGATTAAAGAAGTAATTAATTAATGTAATTAATTAATTAATGAGGTAATTAAAGGTTAATTACTGATACTAGTTAAGGATAAGTAATTTGTAAAATTAATTAAGGATAATTACTTGAATTAAAGGATAATTAATCAAAGGTGATTAATTAAGGTAATTGATTTGAGGATAATTATTTAATTGATTGGTAATCAATTAAGAGTTAAGTAAGCAAGTTTTAAATGGTAAAGTAATTAATTTAATTCATTTTAAATTAATTAAAGATAGATAATTAATTTAATTCATTTTAAATTAATTAGAGATAGAAGTAATTAATTTAATTCATTTTAAATTAATTATAGATGGTGTGATTATAGATCTTTGCTTATAAATGGATGATATGGTTTGCCCTGAATGGTTTGAATCTCAGATATGAGATAAATAGTGTTGTGTGTTATGGATGCATTGGTTGCATTGTGATGGTGATATGAGTTATCTATTGATGAGGATAATATAGATTATCAATTTGTGATGATTACTTGTTTATGATAATATTGTTGATTATCTGTTATGATGATGTGAAGTATCTATCTGTGTGTATATCGATAGTTTAAATTGAATTGTTTTAAACTTAAAACAACTTGGACCTAAAAGACACGCTTTGGTTTTCGATGAGACCGGGATCGGGTTTCCATATTTGGAATCCGAAAACCACATCGATTCTAATTAACGTTAGGTCGTGAATCTAAGTGGAGCAAGTGAAGGCTCGAGGTGTAAGGGCTATACGTCAGTATAACTCTGTGGGTGATTCCGTAATGAGTTTGACGGAATAGTGCTTATAGATTCGAGATGGCGAATCAGAATGCAAGGGCTATGGTCTTTGACTGAGGGTGATTCCAATAATGAGTGCAACGAGATAGTGCCTTCGGTTTCGTTCGAACCCGGAACGAACTTGTATGGATTGAATGCTTTCAGCACATCGTCAGGCGGACGATGAGCATTCTAAGATTTGATGTCCTATAAAGGTAATTGTAGCCTCAAGCTTCATCAACTGGGAATGGCTAAAACAGGGGAGGTGCAGCAAGGCTTCGTGGGTAGCCCCCACTTGAGAGCAAGATTTACTCCTGTCTAGAGGTCCATTTTTATTTCGGCTGTGTGGGGCGGTTGAATCGCAACAACTGCCGGGGTTGTCTTGTTTGGAACTGTTCAGTAAGGAACGGGTCCGACCTTGTGTTGCAGGGGATGAATGGAGTAATCCTCGGTACGGTGATCTAGGCCACGTACTGTGACGGGCGGTACCCCAGTAGCCCTGCCATTGTATGGAATCCAAAATCCAATAAGTGCCAACGGTTTTGATTGTATTACCCACTTTTGTGGCTAGTAGCTGAAATTTAATAGATGTAACAATTTAGGCTATTTCTTATTTACTTGAAAACCCTAGACACTATTATAATATCATCGGATTTCCTATCAAATGTTTTGGTTAGCGTAAGGTAAAAACTTTTCCATGTTTATGTGTGGGAAGTCTTACGTGATACCTTTCTTTTCAAAGGTTTTTGAAAGTTAAGCAACTTTAATCTGTTACTCACACCAGACCCATGTCTGACCCGGAGTTTATTTTTTTTTTCATAAACTCTTCGGTACTCAAATTTTTTACGAGTAGCCAAGGGATTCAGGTTTGGATTCAGGCTAGCTTTGACGAATGTGGAGGAGCAAATGGAGCAGGAGGCTTTTGCGTGTAGATATATATAGTTTTCCGCTGTGTGTTTTCTCTGAGCTGTTTCTTGTACTGATTTGAGTTGTAATAACTAGACAGATGTTTATAACTGTCTAGTATGTGTTGTATATCTGTGTACTCTGATAATGTTGTATGCTATGTAAATATTTTATGTATTAATATAATTTATTCGTTCTGCTGTTTAGATTCTGATGTGGTGTTTCTTCTTCTTCTTCTCTTTCTTTCTCTTTCTATCCCTTTCTTTCTTATTAGCGATGCGACTTCCTGGAGATAGGAAGTTGGGTCGTTACAATGGTATCAGAGCATTAGGTTGAGTGAATACCTAGGCTCTGGAATGGTGTCTATCTTGAGAGAGCGTATTTGTAGTTTTGATATATATCTATATATATTTATTATTTCTACCTATCTGTTGGGATACCTGTTCAGGTTTCTCCAATATAAGTTATAAAGGTAGATAAGGTAGTGGTCTGTGGAACACGATTACTGCCATTGGTTGGAGTTTGAATGTTTGAGGTTGGAAGTGTATTTGTCGAGACTGTAGACCTAATACCGTCTCGAGTGAGTTGTGCAGAGTGTAGAGATTTAATCGATCTCTGAAGGAAACCTGTAAAGGTTCAGAGTTCATCTTTGAGGATGGATGAGTTGAGTTTGAATATGCCGGTTTGGTAGAAGTGTGTGATGGAATTTTTGATACCTCAGGAAATAGTAGCTGCATGATGAGATGCAGTGATTATGGATATTTCCGAAGATGTTTCTTTGGAACGAGTTAGGAAGTGTGTCTGTTTCGGTGATGTGGTTGAGTCCAGCTGTTTGTTTGTGTTTGGCTTTGAGGCCTGAGTTTCTCGAAGAACTTTAGCTAAGGAAGTTTTGGCATTGGCGTCAGCAGTGCAATTCGGAGTGTCTTTATTGACAGAAGTTGGCTGGCTGAGTAGTTTCTTAAGGTGGAGTTCAGAGTCAACAGAGTGGACCCAATACTTTATTGGATTGGCTAATTAAGAGTAGCTGTTCTGTTTGGTAAAGAGAGAACAGTTTTCTTTGGGAATTGGTCTCTATTGATCGCAAAAGTGACTTGTGATAGTTTGAGTGTTATTTTGAGGTATTGAAGAATTTTTGGTTGTCTTCTGAGAAGTCGAAGGTTTTTCTGCTTTTGAAGATTGAGTTTTCTTATCGACTGGATTCCAGGAGTGCTACCGGTGGATCAGCTAGTAGAAGGAGGATTTCTCGAGATAGGTTTGGTAAGGCAGCTCAGGATTGGTAGAACATATGAGTTTTCTTTGGATATGTTGAGCCATATTTCTGGAAAGTGATGTCCAGTGTGCTCATATTCTTCATCAGCAGTGTCTTCTGTGCTAGATCAGAGTTGTGCAGCGGAAGCAGTTTGAGAGTATTTCTGTTTTGTCTTTTCTGGATAGAAGAAGTAAGTTGTTCTTCTGATGTTTGAAGAGTAGAATTGGTGGACTTAGTCTTGGTTGAGCTTGAGAAGATTGTTGTGTTGGATTGTTTTTGGTCTAGATTGTTTCTAGAGGCATCAGCAAGAATTGAGCTGATCAGTTTGGATTTAGGCAGCCCGGAATCGTCAGAAGAGTTTTGGAGATAAGAGACGAAGGAATTTGAATTCCGGAGTCGGAGATTTGTTTTGAATCTCTTCTGTGTTTGGTTGGATTGGTATTTGGATTTCAAGAGTTGAATTGCCAGTTTGGATAATTGGATTCGATGAGATTCACGTATCTCTGAGGGAGTACGTGTATGAGTTATTTCTGGAAGTGGAACCAACTGTTCAGGAAGGTTTAGTGGTCGAGTCAGACTCGTCTGTAGTCTGATATCTTGTCTAGTTCTATAGATCTAGATGAGTAGAAGCTCTGTAGCTTCGTAGTTTAGGTTGTTTGTATTTTGTAGGGCGAGTATCTCGGTATATATATATACTTGGGGAAACTCGAGAAGATTTTATCCAGAATTTTATCTGGATAATTAATTTGTTTGATTAGATAAATTGGTTGCTATGGTTGTTAGCATATGATTGATGTATGTTTGTGATTTAGAATTTTAAATTTTAAATGGTTTATTAAATTACCTTTGCTTTTAAATTTCGGGGACGAAATTCTTTTAAGGGGGGAGGAATGTGATATCCCGGAAATTTTAGCAATATCAATTTAATAATCTGTATTTAAAATTAAATTGATTTGATAAAATTTTAATAAAAATTTACTTGATTTAATAATCCAATTAAATAAATGTGTAATTTATAAATTTTATCCTTTAAAAGCTAATAATTGTTTTCCTATTTATAATGTATGTATATATATATATATATATATATATTGTGAATAGATAAGTTTTGATTTTAGATAAATGAACGAATAAAATATGGTTTTTAAAATTCCAATATTCATTTGATAATTTGAAGATTATTATTTTATATAATAAATGACTAATTGGTTTAAAATACTTAAAGTAATAGTTTTAAACTTTATAATTGTATTTTGAACATAGTTTAAATTTTAATAAGATAAACAAAAGTTTATTTTATTTCTTTTTGAAAATATAGCTTAATAATTATAATTTGGAATTATATGAAAATTTAAAATACTCTTTATATATTAAACATTAATTCTTTTAATTAAGATAAATAAGACGAGTAATTTATGATTTCTTTTATAAATGATTTAAAATTGATAAATGTGTTATTTTCTAATAATAATAAATGTATAAATGTAGATATGTTTTAAAGGACAATGTTATTATTTTAAAATTTAAAATATGTTGATAAACTAGTTTTAAATTGGTTTTAAAATTGGATTTTTAAAATGTATAAATAGCATTTGAATTTGAATTCATTTTGAAATTCAAATGAATAAAAATATATGAATAACCATATTTAAATTTTGTAAGTGAGCTTTCATGTTTTATAAATTGTTTTATTTCATTAAAAAGAAATACATATCATTTCATTTATGTAAACTACTTATATGTGTATTTAATAAAGTAAAGAGGATTTTTATTTATCTTTAAATTAAAAATAATAAGTAACATATGGATTAAACAAATGTTAGCATCTTAAGAACTTAATAAGACAAGTGTACAAAATTTAATTACTTAATTTGACAAGTGTCTTTTAATTTGATTTTCTTTTAATTTTTAAATAAATCACTTATACACTTATAAAACATATTTTTTCTTCACTCTCATTTTTCTTCTAATGTTCATTTTCTTCTAAGAAAAGAAAGATCTCAGCTGAAACATAATTGTTTCAGAAAATTCTCAAATCCATAATCAAATCTGTAATTCCTCTCCTCTGTAATCTTGTTTAAAATGCAAATCTATAATTCACTTCCAAACAAATCTGCAACTCTACTTCCTCTCAAACCATCAGCATATCATTGCAAACTCTTCCTCAAATCTACACATTTTCAAAGCAATACAATTCCTGTACATGAACCTACATGCATCCTTTCACCTGAATTTTTAAAACATGCATGCCTGCATTTCCAATTAAAAGAAAGATCAGGCTTGAATCTGGAAATCAAAGCTTGCCTGCACTTCATATAAAAGAAAATAAAATGGGCTCTGCATTTTTTGAAATCTGGAATCAAGTATGTTGCATGCAAGTGCTAACATCTAGTTCAAAGTTCAAATTTCTTCAAGCCTGCATACAAGTTTTCACAGCAAAGCACTGGTTTTTAATTCAAAACAAAAGCTCTGTTCATCTCTACTGCAGGTGAGTAACACTTTTTAAAATTTAAACATAAGTTGGTTGCTTAAATAAGTATGTTGTGTATGTTACCTGAATTGCATGTTGATTGGTATGTTTGTGAGTAACTTTTTATTTTCAAAATTTTAAGTATTAAAAGTTGCCTGATTTTGATTGTGTGTGTTACTTGAATTTCATGTTGATTTGTATGATTTACCACATTAGTTTAAAACTCAAGAAGAGTTATGATGATGTATGTTGTTCCTATAGTATGATTTGTATTGAGTATAAACTTACTGTTTTATACAGTATTTGTTTTACTTAGTTCCAGGTCCAAAAACTTAAGAGCTCCTAAATTAATCTGAAATAACACAAGAGATTTGAACAATATCTGTTCAATGCAGTATAAATAATAAGTTTAAGATTTTGTGTAAGAAGAAAAAAAATACCTGTAGATTTACTGGAACAAGATAACAACAAAGAAAACTAAAATCATATAAATCCAAGTTGACTTTTCTTAGTTTCAGGTGTATAGATTTGAAGCTAAAACTAAGTTGAGATTTGTAAAACCAAAATTTAAATATTTAGAATTAGGATTTATGTGCAGTGCTATTTTTCTCTGGGTAGTAAAAAGGGGAAGTGCTTAACCTAATTTAGTGACTGCATGATTCAATCTGTGGGAAGATTCAGTGATTCGAGTGCAACTATTTTTGGAGAGAGGGTAGCTCGGGTGTAGAAGAAGAGGTGGACGGGGTTCCATCGTCTCCGATGGTCGGAGGGAAGAGGATGAGGTATTTTCAGGTTTGGGTTGAAGGTTGCTTGTTGTTGCCAGGTTTGAATTGGGGGAAAAACTCGAATTGACTTCAAGTGGATTGAAGGGTTTTGGATGGTCGCGAAGTACTTCAGTGATGATCGTCGTCGTGCTTGTGGTCAGGGTACTGGCCGGAGGTGGTCAGGATTCCCGTGCATATGCATGGAGCAGTGAGGTGTCAGGGGGAAAGTTTGGTATTGCAGAAATTTTTGACTCGGGTTAAAACTCGAGTAATCCGAGTTGTGACTCGAAGCAGAGCAAGGATTTACTCGAAGTAAATCAGGGGAAACTCGGGGCATTTTCTGATGTTAACAGGTTTCTTTGAAAACCTGTATAAGTTCAAAATTCAATTTAGTTTGAATCTGAAGCAAGTTGTTAACAGAAATGAAACTTAAAGTCAGTATTTCAAACTGAGTTTGAATTCCAGGTTTGAAAATTTAATTTAAATCCTTTTAATTTAAAATGTTTTAAACATCTGTCAAAAGGTTTTAAAAATCTGAAATTTAAAATAAAGCATTGAATTAAATTAGAAGATTTAAAAACAAGTTTAAATCTAGAAATATGATTCAGATTGGAATCATGTTTTTGAAAATAAAAGTAGTTTTTTTTAAATTTTGAAAATGTTTAAAATGTTTTAATTGTTGAAACATATTCTAATTATGATTTGTAATCTTAAAATTTAATATGATTGTAAATTTCTTTTATAAATAAGGAATTACTTAGTATAAGTTTAAAGGTTTTTAGAATGTTTTTAAAACTTTGATAAAGTTAAGTTTGATTTCAATTTAAATTTAAAATTCAAAATGTAACTTGAAAACAATTTTTAAGTTAAATTGTTTTAAGTTACTTTGTTAATGATAAAGTAATCATTAATATGAAATGTTTTATTTTAAAAAGTAAATTTAAGATTTAATGATATTTGTTTCATTAAATTAGTAAGGTAATTTAAATAATGTAATTAATTAATTTGTTTAATCAATTAAAGATTTGAAATTAATTAAGGTTAATTAAATTTGTAATTAATATTAATTAATTTAAGTTAATTACTTAGGAAAGGTAATTAAAGAATTGATGATGAGTTAATAAAGGTTATTAACTTATGGTTATTAATTAATGTAATTAATTTTGATAATTAATTGGATTAATTGATTTAAATAATCAATTATGAAACTTAATTAAGTATGATTACTTATGGAAATAATTAAAGATATTAATTACTTATTGTAATTAATTTATTAATTTGGTTAGTTTAAATTAATTAACTAAGTTTAATTAATTTAGAATAATCATTAAATTAATTGATAAGTAATCAATGAGGAATAATTACTTAGATAGGTAATTAAAATAAGTAAATTACTAAAGATAATTAATTGAAGCATAGTATTTTGGGATTAATTACTTTGTGTAATTAATGTGAAGATAATTTCTTTATGAAGTGATTAATATTAATTACTTAAAGCATTTATTAATTAAGTTATTTGAATAATTAAGTGATGTAATTAATTAAGAGTGATTAATTACTAATGAGGTTAATCAAGATTGATTAATCAATATAAGTAATTATTGAATGTAATTAATTTAGAAGTAATTAATTTAAATTTAATTAAGGATCATTAATTAATATAATTAATGATGTAATTAAGGATTAATTGATTAGGATTAACTAATCTAATGATAAGTGATTAAAGAAGTAATTACTTAATGTAATTAATTAATTAATGAGGTAATTAAAGGTTAATTACTGATATTAGTTAAGGATAATTAATTTGTAAAATTAATTAAGGATAATTACTTGAATTAAAGGATAATTAATCAAAGGTGATTAATTAAGGTAATTGATTTGAGGATAATTATTTAATTGATTGGTAATCAACTAAGAGTTAAGTAAGCAAGTTTTAAATGGTAAAGTAATTAATTTAATTCATTTTAAATTAATTAAAGATAGATAATTAATTTAATTCATTTTAAATTAATTAGAGATAGAAGTAATTAATTTAATTCATTTTAAATTAATTATTGAAGGTGTGATTATAGATCTTTGCTTATAAATGGATGATATGGTTTGCCCTGAATGGTTTGAATCTCAGATATGAGATAAATAGTGTTGTGTGTTATGGATGCATTGGTTGCATTGTGATGGTGATATGAGTTATCTATTGATGAGGATAATATAGATTATCAATTTGTGATGATTACTTGTTTATGATAATATTGTTGATTATCTATTATGATGATGTGAAGTATCTATCTGTGTGTATATAGATAGTTTAAATTGAATTGTTTTAAACTTAAAACAACTTGGACCTAAAAGACACGCTTTGGTTTTCGATGAGACCGGGATCGGGTTTCCATATTTGGAATCCGAAAACCACATCGATTCCAATTAACGTTAGGTCGTGAATCTAAATGGAGCAAGTGAAGGCTCGAGGTGTAAGGGCTATACGTCAGTATAACTCTGTGGGTGATTCCGTAATGAGTTTGACGGAATAGTGCTTATAGATTCGAGATGGTGAATCAGAATGCAACGGCTATGGTCGTTGACTCTGAGGGTGATTCCAATAATGAGTGCAACGAGATAGTGCCTTCGGTTTCGTTCGAACCCGGAACGAACTTGTATGGATTGAATGCTTTCAGCACATCGTCAGGCGGACGATGAGCATTCTAAGATTTGATGTCCTATAAAGGTAGTCGTAGCCTCAGGCCTCATCAACCGGGAATGGCTAAAACAGGGGAGGTGCAGCAAGGCTTCATGGGTAGCCCCCACTTGAGAGCAAGATTTACCCCTGTCTAGAGGTCCCTTTTTATTTCGGCTGTGTGGGGCGGTCGAATCGCGACAACTGCCGGGGTTGTCTTGTTTGGAACTGTTCAGTAAGGAACGGGTCCGGCCTTGTGTTGCAGGGGATGAAGGGAGTAATCCTCGGTACGGTGATCTCGGCCACGTACTGTGACGGGCGGTACCCCAGTTGCCCTGCCATTGTATGGAATGCATAATCCAATAAGTGCCAACGGTTTTGATTGTATTACCCACTTTTGTGGCTAGTAGCTGGAATTTAATAGATGTAACAATTTCGGCTATTTCTTATTTACTTGAAAACCCTAGACACTATTATAATATCTTCGGATTTCCTATCAAATGTTTTGGTTAGCGTAAGGTAAAAACTTTTCCATGTTTATGTGTGGAAAGTCTTACGTGATACCTTTCTTTTCAAAGGTTTTTGAATGTTAAGCAACTTTGACCTGTTACTCACACCAGACCCATGTCTGACCCGGAGTTTATTTTTGTTTTCATAAACTCTTGGGTACTCAAATTTTTTACGAGTAGCTAAGGGATTCAGATTTGGATTCAGGCTAGCTTTGACGAATGTGGAGGAGCAAATGGAGCAGGAGGCTTCTGTGTGTAGATATATATAGTTTTCCGCTGTGTGTTTTCTCTGAGCTGTTTCTTGTACTAATATGAGTTGTAATAACTAGACAGATGTTTATAACTGTCTAGTATGTGTTGTATATCTGTGTACTCTGATAATGTTGTATACTATGTAAATATTTTATGTATTAATATAATTTATTCGTTCTGCTGTTTAGATTCCGATGTGTTGTTTCTTCTTCTTCTCTTTCTTTCTCTTTCTATCCCTTTCTTTCTTATTAGCGATGCGACTTCCTGGAGATAGGAAGTTGGGTCGTTACAGTTATTCAGAATATTTTTGAATATAGGAATCTTGTTTTAAAACCAAAGTTGTTTTGAAAATTTTAAAGGAATTTGTTTTGAATTAAAAACCAAGAATGGTTTAAAATTGAAAGTATGACTAGGTATGCAAATGAAACAAATATGTACATATGTGGATATACATAATATCAAAAGTTGATTTGGAATAAACACTAATTGTTGAATTCTGAAATCCCTTGAAATGAGAGTATAGCCCAAAGAGAAATAAGTTTTTGAACTTATAAGTGGGAAGGGATATTAGTAAGAATTTAAATTTGGGATGGGAAATTTAAATTGAATTGGCTTAAATGGATTAAATAAATTGAAATTTAACTTAGGGAAAGTTAAATAAGTTTGGCCTATAATCTGAAACTGGAAAATTTCAAGACGAAATTGAGATTTAACTTAGGGAAGTTAAATGGGTTAAATTGAAAAGGAAGTTATGGGTGGTCTCAAAACGGGTTTCAAATTCTAGAAATGTGTGATAGATGCTATTGATTGGTGTTTTAGATAATTAGGATGTTTATTTACTTCGACATATCCTACTATCATTATGTTGTTATTAACGGTGTATGTATATATAACTGTAAATTGATAAAACTGTAAATTGGATTGTTTTGAATGAATTAAAATGTGGATTGAAATGATATATATCCATTGCTGAAATTAAATGGAATTAAAACTTTATTTTGAAACTATTTAAATGATTTTGATTTGTTGAAATAGAGATTGAACTTATGAAAAAGGGATCGCTTTAAACTCAAGTTTAAAATGTTAAAACAAAACTTGTCAACCGAAAATGCTTAAAAAATTGTTAAAAGTATGATTTAGAAAAAAATTGAATTCGAAAATTTTATTTGTTTAAAAATATTTGAACTCTCACTCGAGACTTGAAATAAGTTAAGCAGAAGTAATTTAATTTGGAAATTAGGCTCAGAATTAAATTATTTAAAGACTTGGGTTGTTAAATTAAATGTTAAAGGTTAACTTGATTTAAGTAATTATATTGGTACTTTGAAATCGAACTTGAAGTTATATAAATCAAGATGGTTAGAAATTGAGAATGGAATTGGAATTAATTCAAACTGGAATTTAACTGAATTAATTGGGAGTGTAATCGAAGTTGAACACGTTTAAATTCAAATGGAAATTGATCTGAATTAAAATTGGAATCGAAGTTAACTCGAATTGAATCGGAATTGAATCAATAGGAAGGGAATTGGGAATTGATTTGAATTGGAGATTGGGAACTGAATCAGTTTGGAACTGAAACTATTTTCAAATAATTTTTTTTAATATAAACTATCTTAAATCTATTTTTCCAAACTATAAACTAAACAAACCATTCTTTTTAAAACTCATACTATCTTATAATAACTATTTAACAATTTCTCAACTATTTTACAACTATTTGACTATTCTATAACCATCTAACTATTTTAACACTATTCAAGCTATTTTCTAAATTCAAACTGGTCAGAATGGAAATTCTTCATATTTAAACTTCTAAAGTGGAACTGAATCGGATATAAAAGTAAAAATGATTTTAAAATGGAAGAGTATATTTTTGAGATATATGATGACTAAAAATGAAAGTTGGATAGCACTATAACTAAAACTTACTTTCTAAATTGTAAGAAATTTGGTGAATAACAGTGTAAAGAAAATTGAACTTGAATATTTGATTTGGCATAAATTAAGTTATATGCATTTGTTATATATTAAAACTTCCCTTGTCGAATCTATGATCAGAAGTGAATCTTTGAAGATATTTGAAAAATAAGGTGGAATTTATATAAGTATGAAGTGATCCAAAAATTCTTCAAGTCGAAAGAATAAACTTATATACATATATATAAGAATGGTTTTATGAGAATGGAACTGGAAAAAAGGGTTTTTGGAACTCATTGATTTGAAAGGCTTCTGATTTTGGGAAAAATCAATTTGGGAATTTGGAAAGCCAAGTTTGAGAATTATCGATTTTGAGATATCGATTTCGATGTTTATTATGTGATACTTATAAAGAGTATGGTTTGAAAGATACTAATGTGTATAGTATAAAATGTTTTGAGAAAGCTATGGGGAAAAGGCGCTCCCATTTAGAATTGAAACTTATAGTAGGAGATCCACTGGGTGGTGCTGCCTTGAGCCCTAAGCGGGGTTCTAATTTTTGATCCCAGAGGATGTCCGCACCAAACTATAGTTCCTGTGGATTGTGATTAGGGTAGCGAAAGTCAAGGGCGCTGATGCCTACAGATACATTGGGATTATGCTGGGACGGCAGTGTAATTCTGTTGTAACTGTGATCTACTGTGTTTCCATAGCGTAAGTCGAGAGGCAGTGATTGCCTAAAGTATACATTTGATTTTGTTGGGATAGCGACGTAACATCGGTAGATTGCGATCTATGTGATCCATAGCGAAAGTCGTGTGGCAGTGAGTGCCTACATGCTACATTGGGACTCGACTAGTGTAGTCTGCGATCTATGTGGTGAAGTTTCATTTGGCAGCGAAATTCGAGGGCGTTGATGCCTACAGTTTCATGGTTTTTGCTGCGATGGCAACGTAACCCTGTGTGTAGCTGCGATTTGTGGCGGTTCCATGGTAAAATTGAGGGGTGCAGATTCGTACAGTTTTCTATGGATTTCGCCGGGATGACGGTGTAATCATTGTGCTAACTCCAACCCATGGAGGAGGTGATGATTTCCAGAGCATTTTCACAAAAGTTTTTTTTAAGTATTTTCACTGGGTGTTAAAAATGGGTCTACTAAGTACTTGTAGATTTTCAGTCCTGTGCCTGATCAACGTATGACTGAATTTATATGAGAACAAGGATGGACTTGTTGAGACATTGAGTTATAAGAAGTATTTTTTATAAAGCTAGTTGGGTAATATTATGTAGTTTTAAAGGTGTTTAAAAAATTTAAAATAAAAGAGTAAAGGGTTAAATGTTTAAAGAATGATTTAACTTATGATGAACATCAAAATTAAATTCTCGCTCCGTTCCTTTTCGAGAATGATTTAAATGTGACGACCAAGTTTTTTTGATGGACGTAATTGGGTAATACACTGATTTTAATTATTGAAATGTTGATTTTATAAGGCGAATGAAAAAAAAATTCTGATAATTAAAATATCGGGATATATGTAAATTGATTTGAAAGTTATATTAAATATTGGATTATTGAATCTCTGGATATGATAAATCCTAATGAAAATAAATAATATATACTTCACCATTTAAAATTAAGATAAACACCCAAATATATATATATATATATATATATATATATATATATATATATATAAACATATATAAGCTTTATGATGTGGATAATATATGTATATATATGCCTATGTGAAATAAAATATATGGAAGTATAAATGTGGGTATATATATAATGTAAAAATGTACATAAGTAATATATATGGAAGATATGTATAAACACAAAAGTATGTATGCATGTTATAAAAACAAATGCATGTGGGAATGTGCAAAACATATTTATAAGCATGAAAACATATGACGTCAAATACAAGCAAAAGTTTATATAGTAAAGATGCAAGCAAATATATATATATATTATAACAACAACATATATGGAAAAAAGAAAAAAAAAACATAACTATACATATATATTTATACATACAAAGGATATATATATATAAATTCATATGGAAATGTTTGTAAACAAAAAGGACACAAAATTTCAACTTAAGCAGACAAAAAACTTTTTATCAATGCCAGGCATTTAATGTTCAAGCATACAAGGTTTCATATCAAGCATACAATACACCATATCAACATAAAACATCAAATCCTAGCTTACAAAACAATTAATCAAAATCAAGTCAAACTTTTTATGAAATCAAATCACTCAAAAGAAAATAAAATAAAGATGTAAAGTATATATCCTGTACAAAGGCCTTAGGCTTCTACTGCACACTTTCACTATGCATATATAGATACACCCATCACGGTCTTGTTCATATTCTTGCATTCAAAGAAAAAGTTAACCAGAGAAGAATAAAATATAAACCAACTTCCACTACAATTTACAAAAAAAATCAAAGCAGCTCATGTTTGAATTGATCAAGCAAGAAGCAAGCAGCATATTTTCTTCTTAGAGACCATGCTCTGTTCTAGGAAAGACTGTAAGTACAACCCTTATATCCTCAATTGGTTATACATATATATAAACTTACGAATTGTGTCAATGAATGAATTTTGATTTGGGCTAGGTGTCATACGTTTTGATTGTTACATATGTGAATGGTAAGAGTTAGGCTGAGGAAGTTCACTTACAGGAAAAGAAAGATACATATAATCTGTTCACTATTTAGTTAAAAACACCTGACCATCCTTCTCACAAATCAATAGCTTCCTGTCCATTTAGTTTTAAAGTTTAATTTCAAAACAAAAACTGTTTGTTTATGAGCAAGAAACATATTAAATTTTTTTTGTTTAAATTCTTCAAGTACGGAGAGAGATAGGTAGATAAAGCAATGACTATACATCCTATGGCCGAAATTCAACGTTCATGTTTAAATGAATTGATCATATAATTGTATTTATCATTGAAAGATAGGATTTTTAAAAGTAGTTTGGTAGATTTTAAATGTCTGGGGAGGTAGGAATCGGTAGATGAACAGAATTGGGTGTATAGGCAAAATTCCGTTGAGGCATGGGTTTCTGTAACGATTGCGATTTTTCATTGCCGAAAAGCCGAAATGTTATGGGTTTAAGAAAAGAAAAGATAGAGAAGAAGAGAGGTAGAAGATAGAAAATAGAGAGGGAAGAAAATAGAAAATAGAACGGAACAGAACACAACACAACAATATCAGAATCCCACAATTCGCAGCAGAACAACATATAATAAATAAATGAATAATCTTTAAACAAAGAACTATATCAGTTATTACATTTTATACATTACATCACATTACATCATATCATCATCAGAGTGTACAACAACAAACAACATCAAATAGTGCAGCGGAAAAAGAAATACTATATGCTAATAATACGCCATGCCATCCATCTTGCCTCCAGCAACTCCTGAATATCCAGAACATCCTGATAAACCTTACTCTTAACTGCCCGTGTGGAAATTGGTGGGCACCCAGAGTTTAGGAAGGAAAACAATGAACTCCGAGTCAGTCATGTGACTGGTGTGAGAACTCAAAACAGTTTATTTATCTTTAAAATCAAAATAGAGGAATATTTTTAAAGTCAATTCGCAATGCTTTTAAAAATGAGACTACCATAAGACCTCCCGCACACACACACAATGCAAACGCAGAATCGGAGGAGATTTCTCCTTATGATAGTCAAAGATGCTTGATACGCATCTAAAAGAACATTTGATATTATCATTAGTGCATAGTGTAGAAAAAAATTTATTTCGAAAGTAGAATATAAATCTTAGCCAGCATAGACATTTCGAACTATGCCTACTATAGCTACCATCCAAACAGTGGTGACCACCATAAGTAAATGGCAGGTTCTACAACTAATACCGTACAAAGTTTCGTATTGGGAATTGGATTTCCAACGAATGATCAGGCCAAGGAACTTCCCATTGACACATGAGAATGCTTCTGGATGGACATCCCCGAGAACCAAACCGGATCTCTACCAACACAAGGCCGGGTTACCCCTAACTGAGTAACAACTGACCGAATATGCCATCCCCCGGTCCTTTGGGACCTTTCAACCGAGCGCTCGCAATCAATTCACACAATCATAAAGTGTTTTCAACATGAGTAAGTATCTGGGCTCCATACCATGATACCACCCTTTTCCAAAAGGAAATGCACATACCCTAAAGGGCGCTACCCCTCATACCTTGCCGCATCTTTCCTGTTTTGACCATTTCGGGGTGTGAGGCTCGACGAAGTCACGTCCACAAAAACATACTTTATACAAAAGCCATGCTTTGGGTCAACAAATGATCATAGAGATGATCACCAAGATAGACGATCAAATAAACGATCCTATCACAAATAATCAACACAATGATCATTTACAGCAACACTCAGCAGGTCACATTACCAAATTGGGAATATATCGCTGATAACCTTCAACTACATAACCTCTGAGCTCGTACGTCTCAGAGAAGGGTGTTAAGCTAAAAGAATAAATTCTCCGCCACCAACAGAAATATATTTGAAAGAAATCTGCTTTATATCTCAATTTGTAACGTCAGACATACAATCCATACAAATCTGTTCCGGGCTCGAACAAAACCGAAGGCACTTACAAAGAAGTCCTTGCAATCCGGATATCCACAATCCTGATCGGATTTCCCATCACATATGGAGAACTCAATACCGGAGCAACTCGGTGCAGAGTCAATCGACAGGTCATCCTATCGCTCTCGCAAATACCGGGTCTTCAACACCGATCTTCAATGCTATCCATTACGTCGTATCACTATTCGGAATGGGTAATCCGAATAACGAGCGTAATAATTTAAAAATAAGTGTGCATTCAAATTCAACAAATCACAACAAATACCCATTCAAAGGTAAATATTGATAGTCGGTTATTGAACTATCAATGGATATGCACAACATCACCAGATTCCAAATAATTTTCCAAATTATTTATTTCCCAAAGATATCTTTACAAGCTATGTAATTTTCAATACTTCAAAAATAAATCAATATTTATTTTTAAACAAATTCCACTTCCTTTTATAAATTCCATAGTGAATTTATATTTCACAATATCCATGCATATATGATTTCTATTATGCATTTCAATTTATCTTCAAAAAGATAAATTCTCAAAATATTCACTTTATATTGGAAAACATTTCCATACTTATTAAAAATAAGTAATTCACAAATTTTATTTATTTTCAACACTTGGAAAATATTCAATATACTTCAATCGAAATTAAGTATATATTTCATTCTTTAAGGAAATCGTTCTCTTAAACATATTTATTTGGGCCAAAACGAATGTTACGTAAAACATTGTTACGACAACCCAAAATCACTAGTATAGGGATTCGAAATTAAAATAGATATATAAATCCCAATACTATACAAACATTTCCTTTCGGAAGTCATTTACTATAACAACAGTGTTATAGTCCACCATTTCCTTCTATTTCTCGAAAACATCTATTTCAACAATAAATGTTGAAATCTATGGTTTCGAATCTCAACACAATTAAAAACATCGTTAGATCGTTTTAATTCTATTTAAAACATCAAATCTAAGCATTTTCTTTAACATATTATTCACTATTCAAAAACGTGAATATACCACGTTAACAAAATTTCATCCTTTCTATTCATTTTATTTCAAAGGATTATTCACAGTTAAAAATGTGAATATAACTCCATTAATAGGTTTCAACAATTTACTTCTTAAAATAAGTCGTTTACGAATTTATAAAACAAGGTTTATAAATTCCTTTATTAACCTATCTAATTTACAACTCAAGTATAAAACAAAGGTCCATATTATAAGTGAAATACTTATAATTTATTCGTTTGCAAAATCGTTTCTTTGAACTTCATAATTATAAATCTTATAACTTATAAGATTCATTTATTTATCCAAAACCATTATTTTAATAACTTCACAAATTTTATAAACCTACTGCTTATAAAATTCCATTTATAACTTCGCCGTTTATAATTCTATGAATTTCATTCATTTATGAAATTCATTCATAATTCATTCTAACACTTATAAAAACTCGTTTTATAACTCAAATGTTTTCATTTATAAATTATCAATTTATAAATTCTTTTATATAAATCAATTTATATTAATATTTTAAAACGTCTTTAAACTCCTTTATAATTTCACCATTTTTGATTTATAAAACAATCAAATTTTATAAATCCTATATTTCAATTTTTCATAATAAATTCAATTAATCCCGATTAAACTATTTTACAAAATCATTAAACTCCATATTTTCAAAAATCAACTTTAACCGTATTTCTCAAAATCATAATTTTTATAACTTTAAAAATTATAACGTTTATTTATTTATAATGGATCAATTCCAAAAATATAGTATATTTTCAAAAATCACTTTAAAAATCATTTTATTCCAAATTTGGTCCAATGATGCTACATACCAAATAGTCAATCACGACAACAACGATATCGTATATCGATATGATAATCAACGAATATCAAAATATCCATAATCAAATAAATACTGTTGAGGAATCCAGTTGGATCCCTCCAACCTGTTTTCCTGCATCCACCAACATTAGCACAATACCAATTTCGCTCCAGTATGAAATTATCGCGGTATATGGGATTTAAAATATTATCCGCTCAATAACGGCGCAATAGGGTCTCATCCGCTATACAAATGCGGGAAATCAATAACTCCAATATATACATATGCCAATATATATATATATTGCTATTATATATAACACCAATTTCACTGTTTATGAAATATTCGCGGTATATGTTTTTAATAAATAACATCCGCTTACTAACGGCGCATAATGCCTATTTTAACAATCAATAGATAACAATCATCATTCAAACATGCATTCAAATATTTTAAATCTAACTATTTAAAATAAAAATCGAAACTGATTCGATTGAGTGAGAAGTTCTCACCTTGATTTCAATTTCGTTTTAGCGATTTATTTCGAATAAAATTAAACGCGCGTTTAATTTTACCCGAAATTCTCACTAACTCCAATCGACTCCAATCCAACTCCATCGCGTAGAGCTCGTCAATACGAAGCCAATGCAAAAAATCTCGTCCGAAAGAGATATCGCAGTTTAAATACTACACAATTTAATATATAATTAAATTTACATTTCTAATAACCTAATTCAACTACTACCGTTCCTTTCTCCAGATCAAATCCTGGCCGTGCTTCCAACTTCACCTTCCTCTTCGTGAAACCGTGCCCTACCCACAACCCATAGCCGCCATCATTCCATGAATTTTTAGAACCACCACGTTGACTTCTAGCTCGATCAAAGACCACTACCCCGCGCACCTTGCTCCCCTCCATGCTCGGCCTGAGTATCTCGAGGCTCGGCCCTTCCTCGGCCTTGAAAACCGTGCACGAACTCGAGGACTTTGAGCTTCGATTGCCGTTGATTGGTGATGAAGTTCGCGATCATAACCGTTGAACACGAAGATCTCGCTGAGCTCTACAAGATTCTAGTTGAAAGTTTTATGAATGGTTGCTTGGATTTGAAGAAAACGAGGGATGAAGATGGACAATTTTCGGCCTTTGGTTCTATGGTGGCGGCTGCATATAGTTAGGGTTTAGGTTTTTATTTATTTTTTTAATTTACAAAGGAAGGGGCTATTTATAGGAAAATCAATCGACACTTTTCATACGGGAATTTCCGAACTCCGATTCACTCGCCGTAACCAGCGTTTCTAGGGTTTACCCCGCGTTCCGGACACAATGGAACAGGTTTCGGAAGCTAATTCAGACATCTGTGCGAGATATGGCAATAAACGTTCAATTTAAATTAAACCGATTTAATCGATTTTCTAGGCGTTTTAATTTGTATCGGACAAACGGTAAATCCAATTGACACGAAATTTGAAACCTTACAATAATATCACATTACGGATCCGATGAAACTGGTTTCGTCGAAATCCGAGACTTTTTGAAAAATGGCTATTTTAACTCGCCAAATTAATATTGAAAACAATTCGATGCGTTTCGAGCTGCCACGATCAAACGATAACTCCGATTGACACGAAAATTGAAATCCGGTAATAACTAACTATTACGGATCCAATGAAACTGGTTTCGTCCAATTCTGAGACTGTTCAAAAAATTGACTATTTTCACTAGTCGATTTAATATTAAAATATTCAATTTTCACAAATTAACTCTTAATTCAATTTTAAAAGTTCTAAAATATCATTCTAACTCCCATATGATAAAATAAAATTTTACAAATCATTTTCAATCATATTTAACCCAATTTTCAATTATTTCCATAATTTCACATATTAAATTATCGATTTAATTATCCAATTAAATTCAATTATTCGAAATAAAATTTATTCGACTTATAAATTCACTTATTAATATTTAAAATTAATTAAATATCCAAATTTTAATTAAATAAAATTCTGGGTCGTTACAGTTTCGAGGTGAGGCGGTTGGTGAGAAGTAGGCTTGACGGAGGAGCCATCGAGGAAAAATGTCGCTGGATTTTTCTTCGGCCGGGGGTGGCCATGCGAGACAAAAGTAGGGTTTCGCTATGACTTATTTGGGTTCTATGATGAGGAGGTGGCGACGTAAAAGGGTGGCTGTAGACGTGCGCTCCTGGGGAAAAAGAGGGAGGTAGTCATGGCGTACATGGTAGTGAAGTTTCGTTGATGCTGAGGATCGGAGGGGACGGGAGGAAGCGAAGATTTAGGTCGGAGTTGTTGCTGGAGGTGGGTTCGTGGTTGACTTTTCACAAGCGGGTCTGTTGAGAAAAAGTGGTGGTGGCTAAGGGTTCTGGAGGTCGGAATTGACGTGGGACGGTGGTCGGAGCGGGACGGCGAGGGACATACGTCGTGTGCACGTGCACACTTCGACTTGCACAAGAAAATGATCGAGAACTTGGAGATAAAGAATAAAGGAAGGAAAGAAAGAAAGTAAGGGGAGGGAAGAAAAGAGTTGGGCCGATTTTGAGTGTATGGGCCGAAAATAAAAGGAAGGACTAAAAGGAAAAAGAGTAAAAGAATAAGAAAATAAAACGAAAACGGAAAAAAAAGGAAAGGAAAAAGAAAAAAAAGATAGGGAAATAAAAAAGGGGAAAGGAAAGGAAATTTATACGTTTTATAACTTAAATATTTTAAAACTAAAATCCGAGTAACATTTAAATTTAAATCAACATAAATCCTACACATCGAAGTCCTATCTCCTGATATATTTTAAACTTAACTTGTTTTAAAAAGTTTAAATTATTTTATTATAATTGAGATAAGTGATTAACAAGATTTTTAATTAATTCAACAGATCATTTTGTAGTCTCTTAAATGTGTAACTTTTTTGTGTTTAAAATATAAATGGACTCGGTTAACTAAAGTTGTTGAAGTTCGAATATGAGTTGTTTGATATTGTTATAGATCGTTAATTTGGTTAACGATCTATACCTTGGTTAAATTCTATTAAATATTTATTTCGAATTATTCCTGTCTATGGGAACGAATGGCCAGACAGATTAAAATAGTTGGATTAAAGTAATGATATGTTTTATTTGAAATAAAATTTGTAACAAATTCCTATAATTGAATGTTGTCACCTTAAATGATAAATTATTCATTTTAAACAATTTACCCCTTTAAATTTATAATTTGGATTCAATAAGACCAGGATCGTGTATTAGCATATCCAGAACCACTTCGATTTAATAAGCACTGCAAATCTCTACGTGTTTGATTTTTAAGTTTAATCGGCTGGAGTGGAATGAATTAAGAAAATCTGACTATTTTAAATAAGAAACTGTACCTGGATATTATTTTTAAAATCAATGGAATTGGGTAATAAGTGGTTTGCTGTAACAAGATAAAAACTCGTAGTGATATACGAGTTACTCTGGTTTTCAAGGAAGTTATATGAGTTAAGTATTTCAAGTTATATGGGTTTAGTCACGCTGGTTTCCAACCTGACTCGGGTGTTACTTTATTGTAATTCTCGGGTCATACCAAATATTATAGATTTTCAAGTTAGGACATTCTGGAGCTCAGGAGATGAGCTGGATGACATAGACGTATTGATTATTTTCCGCTGTGTATTATGGACTGTATAGACAGCAATTGAGGACAAGTTATTATGACTATCCAGATTTGTTGTACTCTGATATCTTGTATATATATTGATAGCTACAGCTACTCTTATATAAATGCTGTTATTTTACCTTATATTTGGTTCCGCTACGATTGTAAGACTCTGTGCTGTTGTTTTGTATTTCTTCTTCTATCTCATTTTCTTCTAAACCCTAACAGTCTAGGGTTTCCGACACTCGGTTTCTCGGCACCCTATAGAGTGGACGTATTAGTGTCAATTTTTGGGGTCGAAAATCCTTCGGGCCATTACATAATTCATATCCAAAAACCACTTCGAACCGTTATATGCGTTTGAAAAATGAAGACCCGATAAAGAAAATGAAGGATAAAGACCAAAGATCTTCGAGGTGAAAGGACTACTTGTTGATAATTCTAGTTAGCTTCCAAAACTAAAGTAGTAGTGGTCCTTTCATTTTTGAAACACTTCGAGTTGCAAGAACTTCTCGCTACTAATCTTAGGGTTAATTCCCGACAAGATGTGGTAGGAGGGTGCCTTCGGTTTATTCAGTCCTAGAACGAACTTGTATGGGCGGATGTCTGACATAGAATTCTTTAGATTTCATCGTTGACTTTTATAAACATACATCTGTTTGGTGGTGGAGAAGGCAACTTCTCTTAGCTTAACACCTTCTCTAAGACGTATGAGCTCGGAGGTTGTAGTTTTTGGAAGTCAATAATGATTGATGGGATGGAAGTGTGGCATTCAAAGTGAAATGTGAAAAGTAAAAGGTAATCGTTACCTCAAGCCTCACACCCGAAAATGACCGAAATAGGGTAGATGCAGCAAGGTTATGTGGTTCGCAACCATTAGGATATGATTATCCCTTTCTAGATTTATTCATTCCCACTACGACATTCGTGACTAAAATTATTGTGGATGTATGCTATGAAGGCCTTCAGATAGGTCGATAATGACCGGGGTGATGACATATTCAGTACTATCTAGTGAGAAAAGTAGGTCGGTCTTGTGTTGGTAGAGGGCAGATGTTTTGTGCCTCGGTATATTCCTCTAGAGATGTACTACCAGAATGTAGTCGCTTTACCTAGTCATTTGTATGGAAATCCATTCTACAATAAGTGCCTGCCATTTTGTTTGTAGAACCCGTGTTTGTGGCTAGTATGTTGGAATTTAATAATGTAATAATTTCGACTAAGACTAGTAAGTTTACTTGCAAATGTTTTTAAAGGAATGTCATTAAAAATAATATCCCTTATTTCTACGTAATACTGATATGGTTATCAAGAGATAAAAACTCGTTCTGATTTTATGTGCGACGTGGTCTTATGAGATACCCTTTTGTTTTCAAAATGCGTATTTTTAGTTCTCACACCAGTCCCATGACTGACCTAGAGTTTATTTTTCTTTCCCTTAAACTCTAGGTACCTAATTTTCTCGGGCAGCCTAGGAGTCGGGTTTAGTGTAACGGCCCATCTTTTTTGGATAGTTTAAATCGACAATAATCCACATATGTCCAATCCAAACAATCTAGAACATAGATAATCATTGGGGTTAGTTAAGAAAAATAAGAACAAAAGAAGAAACAAACACAGAATCTCGCAGCGGAACGATAAAATATAATAATCAAATAAATAGTTCATGAAGCTGTTTAATATAATTTTTTATTATAATTTATACAACATTTATCAAAGTTATAAATATACAACAGAACAAATAAAATAATGCAGCAGATAGAATGATGCAAGGATAATAATAGTATACCAAATCTTCGTCTTCGTCCTTCAGAATAAATCTTCATTAAGATGAAAAAATAAGGATTGGCCTAAGCGTTATGAAAAGACAAAACATTCGAGTCAAGACTAAAATATCCTTACGTAAGTCAAATTGATATCGCATATAACGACGTTAGAGATGTTTAGGGGTTTTCACATCTCTTATCCAGTGGGTAACATGCGTGTAATAACTCAAGAGATGTTACAGGATTTTCCATCTCTTAAGGATCTGTCAAAATATTTATATGTAGTAGAATATGTTACATATATAATGTCCAATCAATAAAATAAATATTTTTCTTTACGTTAAGGCTTTACATTATTCCCCCTTAACGTGTTTTAAGCATTGTCGTACAGTTTGCATATAAAACACCAGTTAAACGGCCGGTGGATAGGTGTCAAGATCCAAATTTCAGCGTTCGAAAATCGACTTCCGTACTTCACTTGTATTTGAATACCGCATATTCAGTCGTTGAAATTCGAATCGCGCCGGAGCTTATAACACGGTTAAGTACAACACAGCGGAAGAAAAAGAATAATATCATATAGAACATCTGATACAATAGAATGATACAACTGATAATATATATCCATATACATCAGAGATATGATACAAAAAATAGCAGCGGAAAGGAAAAATAGATAACACCAGCAGCGGAGCAAATAACTCTAAGATAGTCTTCAAGAGAGAACTCCAGCAGCAGCTCGATCTAACATCACGATGCACAAAGATAAGCAAGTGCAATCCATATCCAAAGACTGAACTAGCTCCAGATAATCTACTGAACTTGACTATCTGAAAAACCCAACTCTAAACTGCCCGTATGGAAAAATTGTGGGCACCCAGAGTTTAGGAAAGAAACAATAAACTCTAGGTCAGTCGTGGGACTGGGATGAGTAACAAAAACAGTTTATCTTTTAAAACAAACAACGGAATTTAATTTTCAAATCCGCAATGTTTTAGAAAATGTAACTACCATAAGGCCTCCCGCCACACACACAATGCAAACATAGAATTGGAGGAGATTTCTCCTTATGATAGTCAAACATTCTTGACACCCAGATTCTTTTCATTATTATTATTATAAGTGCAAAGTGCAGAAAAATATTTCGAAAGTATAATATAAATCTTAGCCAACATACGACCATTATCGTATGCCTACTATAGCTACCATCTAAACAGTGGGGCGCCACCATAATTAAATGGCAGGTTATACAGCTAAAACCGTACAGGGCGCGTATTGTTTTGATTGGATTTCCAACAAATGGTCAGGCAAGGAACTTCCTGGGCCACATGGGTACGCCTCTGGAAGGACGCCCCGAGAACCTAATCGGATCTCTGCCAACACAAGGCCGGGTTACCTTTGAACTAGGTAACTACTGACACGAGTATGCTGTTAACGTGAAATCGGACGCTAACACCTCGGTGTCAATTGAAGTTGGATGAAAGCACCACCCGTGTACATGGGAATTACAAGCAAGTAGAGAAAATACAGAAAAAGCAGAAAAGACAACAATTTTTATAGTGGTTCGGCTTAGAGTAAGCCTACGTCCACTTTAACTCTCTTTATTACTGAATTTGATTACAACTTTACAACAATCTTCAATTACAACACACTTTAGACCAGTAGATCAAACTTTGATAAAGAATAATCTTCCGAATTCAAGTTGAATGATGTAGATTTTCTCTTAGAGATCGTCGTAGCGTCCTTGGTGTTTGGATTACTTGAAGTGTTAAGTGAGTCGAGAATTCTGCAGAGTATCGGCGCTTGAAATGGTCGGCCAAAAGTCCTTCGCTAGTTGGAGTTAGGGCTGTATTTATAGGAGTGCTTCTGAGCATGATTTTCTTTCCAAGTCTTAGGTTGTAGACGACCTAAGTTAGGTCGTAGGTCGTCGGTCGGCGATGACCTAAGGAATCTCTCGTATTTGTTGTTTCTTGAACTTGTCTTTATCTGCTTAGGTCGTGTGCGACTTATCATAGGTCGTAGGTCGCGGGCAGTTTTAAGTTGTGGTGGGACAAGGTCGTACTCAACTCTGGAATGGGTTACGGGTTAGTAAGTTGTAGGTCGTAGACGACTTATGAGAGTAGTTGGCGATCTTAGAACGCTGAGGCATTCAATGTAGCGACCTAGGCTAAGTCGTTAACTCGTTAGGTCGCTAAGTCTTAAATTCTCTCAGGTCGGTAGGTCGTTGGCTTTTTAGGTCGCATGATAAATGAGTCGTGTGTGAACGAGTTAGTAGATCGTGAGCGACCTAATATAGGTCGTGAGTGACCTATGATAGTAGGTGAAACTTTTCTCTACTTTAACTTGCTAAGTCGCCACCTTGCTAGGTCGTGAAATTACAGAAATCTTTAGGTCGCAGATAGCTTTAGGTCGTTGAGGAATGAAGTCACTAGGTCGCTAAAAACTTTAGGTCGCTGAGTGCTTTGTCTCGTTAGGTCGCTAAGACAATTATGTCGTTAGGTCGTTGAGACTATTAGGTCGTCAGGTACTCTTAGGTCGTTGGGCTGCTGAGTTATAGGTCACGGAGTTTTAGGTCGTGAAGTTTTAGGTCGCGGCAGAAATAGGAGTTAACATTTGCCCCTCGAAGTACAGGCCTAGTCATAGGTCGCGTGCTTCGACTTAACTTTGCTAGGTTGTGAGCGACCTAAAACATATACTAACTCGCGCGTCTACTCGTCTTCTTCTTTCAGCCCCATATAAATTTGTTAGGTCGCTACTCCCTCCTTACTCACCTGCTTCGATTTCCCGTGCTGCCATTAACAGAATTCCATGATTTTAAAGACGAATTCAAGTTAATCATTCAGCGATTCGTCCTTGCTATCAAATTACGTAAGTATCTTCGATATTTATCCATTCCACGATCACCATCGAACCACGAACTCTAACCTCCGAACCCCAGACCAATTTTGTACGTCGTGCTTCACTTTGAGTCATGTTGTGATCGATTTTTGATCGTCACTGGTTATTGTTGTTGTTGTGATTCACGAACGCACAGTAGTGAGTTAGATTTATGATAGATCGGAGATATGTTGAATCAGTTTTCGAATGATTTGGTGGTATGAAAAGATGATGAACTTCACGAATAGGATGATGGATTTCGTGGTGTTGGCGTTAACGGGTTGTAGGTTGATGGGTTAATGGGCTTCTGAGTGGATAGGGAGGCAATTGGTGAAGGGAAGCGAGGTATTAGCTTGAGCAGAAGATAGCTCGAGTTTCCATTAGAGACGACCAAACAAATCTGAGCGACCCATGAACCTTCGCGACCTAGAACACTTGACCGACCTAACAGCTTGCAACTTGGACCGTGTATGATTTAACTCCTTAGGTCACTTCTTTATTCATACGACCTAGGACTTAACCGAATGCACACTGCCTTGAACTATTGGCTTGGATTGCGACCTATCGAATTAGCGGCTTAATTTTTTGCGGCTTAATTTTTTGCGGCATAAGCTTTAGGTCGCGGCCGAGCAAGGACTTGGATAAATCTGCATTGCTTTTAACCTTCTAATCTTACACAGTGCGACCTAAAGAACCTCCGACCTACACTAGGTCGCTGGACGACCTAGGACATGTGAAACTTTGAGGGAATTTGCTGAATTGCTTAGACTTGAATTTTTGCTGTACTTCTTTGCAGATTATTTTAACCTTTAAAGCTGTCAACCTGTTAAATACAACATTTGCAGAAAAATAGGACGAATATACTGTCATTGACCGCCCACATCGAATGACAGATTAGTCGATAAAGAATAATCAACTTAAATGAACTGTGTGAATGAAATGTTGCGAACC
The DNA here is from genome assembly GCA_030765085.1 of Allium cepa. Taxonomy (NCBI): domain Eukaryota; kingdom Viridiplantae; phylum Streptophyta; class Magnoliopsida; order Asparagales; family Amaryllidaceae; genus Allium; species Allium cepa. Next base: position 815,572,152 of record CM060931.1, read on the forward strand.
AATGAATTCAAGTGAAGTATTAAAGAAAAACTAAAATATCCAATTAAAGCCGATTCGTTTGCATTAACACTACACTTGAGTTTTGTATTAACAAGTTCTGAAACCACATAGTCAACTAACTGTCAACTAGTTTAATTTCAGTTATGTTTGCTTTCTGTTTTTGTTAGTTCTGCACAACACTTCACACTTTTTAGGAAACATGCACCTTCTTATTTGAATGTCTAGTTCCTTGTATAGAATGACTTCTCAACAAGGAGAAACAGAACCGGCTGAAGAGACTTTCCCAATTGCTACTCCATTGGTTAATCCTCCAGAGAGAGTTTCAACCACACTAACATACAAAGTTTTCCGCCAACTGTGCGCTCTGTTTGGCATTGCTGAGGTAGATGCCATTCTTCCTGAGGGAAGCGATACTGCCGATATACCACCTTCTGGTTTTGTAGCAGTTAATCGTCAAATGTGCACGAGTGGAGCTATCCCTCCTTTTAACGACTTTCTTCAACGGCTTCTTCTCCGACTAGCTATCTCCCCTTTCCAGCTGCACCCCAATGGCTATGCTATTCTGATGGGGTTATGTGTGCTATTCGGAAGGACGCTGGATCGCCTTCCGAGTTTTGATGAAGTTTGCTATTTGTGCACATTTGCCAAAAACAAAGATCATCCTTCCATCATTCTTGTGAGAAGCGCTAGGAACCGTAAATTAATAATTGGCCTTCCCGAAAGTGCTCACGGTTTTCTAAGCCAATTTTTCTTCGTTCGCTGTCCTCCGGGATTCTATGCTACTTGGAGAGTAGGAAGTAAGAGCATTTATCTTTGTTCCTGATGTTTTTCTCTGAGCTTTTCATAGCCTGAATTGTCAAATGTTAACTTCGCCTTTTACTTTTCAGCGCTTCCTCCTCCTTCTAGGGATTCTAGTCATAAACAAACTTTTGAGAGGCTTATGGCCGTGCCAGTTGAAGAGAGAAGCATTCGATTTCTGTTGAAAGACGAATTTTTGCATCAATACGGACTTTTGCATACCTCTCGCTCTACACACTCTCATGAAGTCCCAGACTCTCCAACCCAAGCACTGGATGCCCCAGTTTTAACCTATGCACCCATACCGAAAGAACCTGCCTCTGAGGCTTCTCTAGTGAAGTGCTCCACTTCTGTTGATGTCACGGGGTCATCTGGCAAACTTGCCCCGGTCACTGAAGAAAAAGAGCTTCAGGAATCTCCTCCTCATTCAAAGAAGTCTAGTGACGAAGAAGCTGGGAAAACTATCCCTGTTAAGCAGAGCAGGGACGACACCTTCGAAGGATTGAGCGACCTCTTTGCCACCTCACAAGAGATCTTTAAAGATGATCCTATCACTACCGGGGTTTCTTCTTCAGTGGTTGAGGCGACTTCTACTCTGCAACAGACTTCGTCGACTCAAGAGTTGACGCTAATTATTACACCCACAACTACTCCACAATTAAAGAGTGGTTCGTAGTTTGCCGCGCGTAGCTTGCACATCACACACACTTAGAATCTTTCGGCACTTTTATGCTTCTGACTCTTTGTACTTTGAAGAATTCTAAAGTTGTGTTTTTTCCAATTTCAGGTTCTTCAATGAAGCGAGGTGGCTCGTATTATGATGACTTCCAGCGATACGGGAGGCGCGACCAGTATGACTATAAGCGCTATCTTCCTGTTCACAGAGAGACTGATGAAGAGAGAGCCGCTCGGAAGGCTCGGGAGAGTCGTGCCCATGAAAAACGTTATGGAAGACCGGATGACCCATACGATTCTTCCCACAAAGAGGGTGACTCCCACAAACGCAAATCTCACGATGACAGAAGGAAGAGTCACATAACTGATGACCCGAGTAAACGGGCTAAAGTCAGTGAGCAACCAATGCCTGCAACTTCTGAAAAGATTACCGCTCCTATTCCTTCTCAGTCTCCTGCCCCTTCCCGTACTGATATCCAGGCAATTATTAACAGGCCTTCTTACCAAGTTGGACCATGTCCAGCCACTCTCCAAAGTCGATTTCCAAATTGGTGCTTAAAAGGAGTTCGCTTTGACCTTGACCTGGTTCCCATAGATAAAAATGCCATGTTACGGAACCTTGATGCCGTTAGAAATTGACATTGGGAGGATGTCAAATTGGCAAAAACTTGTGGATGAGCTCCAAAGGGTGAATCGGGCCAATCTCGAAGCTATGCTGACCATGGAGAATGACAAAACCGAACGGCAAAAGACCCTTAAGCAGCATGATGCAGAAATGAGGAGCATTGCCGATTATAATGAAAAACTTGAAGCGGAAGTTGGGAAACTTAAAGAGGAGCTTGCCACTTCCTCCACTTCTTATTCTCAAAGGGAGAGTGTGCTCCAGCAGTAGGTGCGGGATGCTCATGCTGCGGAAAGGGATGCCGAGGCCAAGGCTGATAGGCTGGAGCAAGTTGCAGAGGGCTACCGTACTGATATTACTCAGTTACGAGGGCAAACTAACTTTCAGGTTGCAGAAATTGAAAAATTGAAAGCTCAACTATCTAAAGTCGAAAGGGAGCGAGATGAGGCTATTGCTGGTAGAATTGCAGCCGAAGAAGCTCATGAAGCTACCAAAGCTGACATCGGCTCGACATTATTTGAATTCTATGTGCAAAGTGTGTTAGGGCGTGGCAGTCTTACATTTCTGGGTCCCAAATATGAGGTTACCCTCGCTGAAGTATGGGAAGCCGCGCTTGATATGTTTAAAGGCACCGGGTACACTGAAGAGGAGCTAGAGGCGCACTATTTAGACTTCGAAGCTCGCGCAGCTCTTGCTAGAGGGAAGGAGCAACTTGCTAGATCACGAGTTGAATTGATGGGGGAAGAGCATCAAGAAAAAGTAACAACTTTGACTGCCCCTGTCCTTCCTTCAACTTCAGTCGATGTTGACATTGCTGGTTCTAGTTCTCATGCACCGATTCTTACTAAAGCTGGTACCGGAGCCATAATTACACAAGCCGTAGATGAGCCACGAGAGAGTGCTGAAGCTCTAGACTACGAAATTGATGTGATACCACCAACTTCTCCAGGTAACCCTAATAATGCTCAGGGGGACAACTTGCTAGTTTCTTATGGGTTTGACGAGCTTCTTGATTATTTCTTGAATCTCGACGAGCCTTTATCTCCTCTTTTTACTGACTTTAACTTCTTTACTTCTGTAGAGAAAGCACCGAGCATTGTTCAAGCTTCTCCAATTATTCCTCCTCCATCTCTTCAGGTCACTCCTCCTTCTGCCTCGCAACCAGGATCACAAGAGGAGCAAATAGAAGCCCTCCAAGACTTGGACGATCCCATTGCTTCACAAGAACACAAGGGAGAAGAAACCGAAGGGAGTGAGAAGACCCCGGAACCAACTGGCTCCGATGATGAACCGTCAGCTAAACTTCTTTCTCCAGGGAGTGGGTCTTCCTCCAAGAAGAGAGGAAAGCAGGGAGTCTCCAAGAAAAAGAAGGAATCTTTAACTGGCGAAGAAAAAACGGAAGAAAGTCCGACTGAGCCCCTTTCTCCTTCATCCCCTATTCTTACAAGCCGACCTAAGAAGTTGGTTATCCGGCCAGGTGCGGGCTCAAAAGGTGGACGGAAGAAGAAGTGATGGCCCTGGTTCTGTGGCTTCCATATCGCCTTTTTGCTTTTTGCATGTACTGACCGGAGATTGTGCGGGTACCGGCCCCCGCTTTTCTTTTACTTTTTACTTTGAAACCTATACCTGTACAAAATTCTAACAGTGTTGAATAAAATGATTCTTTTTCTTTGTACAAACTTCTTGTCTGTATCTAAGAATGCGTTTATTATTCATTTTTGTACAAGTTTCTTTGCACGATATTGCAGTGAGCTTGTGGTATATTGTTCGAACGCAATTTTACCGATGTAGTTATACCATGTTGCCCATATACCATAAGCTTGTTGCAATATTTTATATTTTGAGGGGACTTGTACTTTTATTTTCTAGAGAATAATTATTCCATACTTGGAGGAATATTATTTCGTTAAAAAACAGAGTACAACTCGCTCCATATAAGCTTTTACGCTTCATCCTTTGAAGATATCACTTTCTCTTTTGTGCATATACACATTTTACCAAGTGAATTCTTCTATGGTAAAGCGGGCATCTGAAGGGTACTTTAACTTCTTTTTGAGGAAGAGTATTTTCCAGAATAGGTAGATCATTCTTACTTTAAGAGTTAAAGTGTGCCTTTGAAGATGTCTCTCTTTTTTTTTACGCCACAGTAAAGGGCTTTTTGTTTTTTGCTTCTTTGAAATGTTGCACCTCTGAGGAGGGCTTTTTCACGTTTCAACACTTGAAAGTTTTATTTCAATCTCGGTGAAACGTGTGCCTCCGATGAGGGCTTTTTGCACGCTTCAACACTTGGAAGTTTTATTTCAATCTTGGTGAAACGTGTGCCTCCGAAGAGTTCTTCCTGTTTGATTGTGCCTCCGGGAGGAGGTCTTTTGGGACCTTTTTATTTCTGCCTCTTGGAGGAGGTCTTTTGGTTTTGTTATGCCTCTGGGAAGAGGTCTTTTTTTTTCCTGTTCGCTGGGAAGCGAGCCTCCGAAGAGGGCTTTTCACATTTCATTTTACGGGAGTGTATCAACCGATGATGAAATGTGTGCCTCTGAGCTGGGTTACTGCCTGAAAGTTTGGAGTTTCTTTCTCTTGGTTGGACGGATTCGCGGGAGTGTATCGACCGATCATTCCGCAACTTTGTACCGGGAAAGATCTCTCTTTTTCTGGTTGGCCCGCTCGAGGTCTTTTAACATTTCAACTGTGGTGAAATGGGCCTCCAGAGAGGGCCTTTCACGTTTCAACACTTGGAAGTTTTATTTCAATCTCGGTGAAACGTGTGCCTCTGAATAGGGCTTTTGCCTGGAAGTTTGGAGCTTCTTTCTCTCGGTTGGACGGATTCACGGGAGTGTATCGACCGATCATTCCGCAACTTTGTAACGAGAAAGATCTCTCTTTTTCTGGTTAGGCCCGCTCGAGGTCTTTGATTTGGACTCTAGAGAGTAGCTTTGGACTCTGAAGAGTAGCGTTAGACTCCAAAGAGTAGCATTTGGACTCTGAAGAGTAGCTTGGACTCTCAAGAGTTGCGTTGGGGCTTGTGTCTTTATACCCTGCGCTTCTTAGCAATCCCTCACAATAACTTCAAGTACATGTCCCATTCTTTCATTCGTTCTTTGCTAGAGAAATGTGCCTTGTTGCTGAGTGGATTCATGGGGCAGATGCAAGTTGCTCCGCCAGATGTTTGTTTACACAAACGATCGTGGTCGGCTAGCAAAGGCTCATAATCTTCCTATTAGGAAGGTTCCCTCTTTGGTGGAGTCCTCAATCGTTTGCAAATTGCACTTCTTTCGAAATACTTGAATTCGGAGCACCTGTGACTTGTCATTTGTTTACTCCGTGATTTGTAGGGATCACTTCGCTTTGTGATATGTCGGATGAGCAAGCTTTATTCTGATAGCCTGCAATACTAAATCGATATTTTTAGTAATATTTGCATATCGAAATGATACAGGCATTTTAACGGTATTAAAGAATATAAGATTTATAATTGCTCATTACTGATTCACATCAAATTCACAGTGGTTAACAGCACAAGAATTATACATCCATGATCATTTTACAAAATTAGGCAATGCTATTAAGTAAAATATGGGTGTAAATGAATGCTATTCCATGATTTTTTTGATTCATATGTTAGTCAATGATCAGCTTTTCGGATTCCTGCTCTGTAGCTCTGTTGCCTGAGCTGGACCGATAAGCAGGACATGGTTGCCACTGAGCGGACGAGGTTGGGTCAATTCCATCTTTCTTCACATATTGTTGAAGCTTATTCTGTTTCAGCAGTTCTTCAGTCACATTCCTTAACTGGCGACATTGATCAGTATTGTGACCGGGTTGGTTGTGAAATCGATAGAATTTCCCATTTTGAACCGCACCTTCCCCATCTCAAGTGGTTTAGGGAACTTGATAACATCCTTTGTTGCCAAAAAGATCTTTTCCGGTGTATCAGTTAAGGGGGTGAAATCTGAAGGGTTAAAACGTCGAGGTTTTTTCTTATTCCCCTGCCTTTTTCCTTCATCACTCTCCCTTTTCTGGTTTCCAGATCCTTTCTTGTTAGAGATGACATCGTTATTCTTGATTTCGGCCACCACTGCTTTTACTGGCGTTGAGAGGTTTTCTAGGCGTATGAATTCGTCGGCCTTTTTATAAAACTTCTCGAGTGAGTTTGGTTCCTTCATTTTGAGCCACATCCCGAATTCACTCGACTTGTCGATGGCCCGCATTAAGTATGTTAGGATCATTCGGGGCTCCGCGTTGTCTACCTCGGCTAAAGTATATTAAAGCGGTTCAAAAAAGACTTGATGGGTTCTCCCGGTGCTTGTTCTAGACTGGACAGTGACATTATATCTTTTGCCTTTGACGCATACAATCTGAATTGTTCTTTAAATTTTCGGGTTAAATCGGAGAATTGATCTATGGATCGAACCGGTAGCTTGGTGAACCAAAGCAAAGCCACCCCTTCTAAATATACTGGAAAATATCGGCATTTAATCTCATCCGATGCTCGTGCCCCAGTCATATGCCAATCGTATCTGTATAGAAATTGGTTAGGGTCACTTGTCCCTCGATAGGCCGGGATGGTAGGAGGCACAAATTTCCTGGGAAACTCCGCCTTTAAAATCCTTTCGGTGAACGGAGTCTTGCTCGGAGCGAACCCCCAATCGTTTTCATCCTCATGTCTCTGCATGCTTTCTTTCATGATTTGACGAACCATACCCGAAAAATACTCTTCGTCATTTAGAGGCTCTGGAGGGCACACATCAGCCAATCTGTCTGAATTCTGCCATGACAACCGTTCACGGAGAGTCGGCTGTGGCCCTGATCCTCCAGCTTGAAGAGGAGTCCTTTCTACAGGGCCTGTGGCTCTTTGAGAAATGTTTCCTTCAACATCCTGAACTCCCGCATTAGAGTTCCCATCATTATTACTCGGTTGACGGTTTGCCCCAAGTAGATCATTCAACTTACTCAAGATCAGGGCATTCTGGGCTTCCAACTGCGCATTCTGAGCATTCAATTGCTGATTCAATCCCAAAACTACGGCGTCCAATTCTGCTCGTGTAACTCCAACAGTTGGAGCTACTTGACTTGGAGGAGGAGAGGTAGCGGCATTCTCTTGGACATTATCGGATCTTACAGAACTTCGCTTTCTCCCAGGAGCCATTATTTCCAATAAACTTCTGCTTTTAAGAGAAATCCTTTCAACAGACCTTTGCGAAGCAATGATGGAAGCTTCCTGAGTTGGCTTCTCAGTGAAAGCACCAAAAATGTTAACATGAAAATCGGACGCTAACACCCCGGTGTCAATTGAAGTTGGATGAAAGCACCACCCGTGTACACGGGAATTACAAGCAAGTAGAGAAAATACAGAAAAAGCAGAAAAGACAACAATTTTTAAAGTGGACGTAGGCTTACTCTAAGCCGAACCACTATAAAAATTGTTGTCTTTTCTGCTTTTTCTGTATTTTCTCTACTTGCTTGTAATTCCCGTATACACGGGTGGTGCTTTCATCCAACTTCAATTGACACCGGGGTGTTAGCGTCCGATTTTCACGTTAACATATGCCATCCCCTGGTCGTAACCAACCTTTATCCAGGGCCCCAACAACAATTACTAGTAATATATATATATATATATATATATATATATATATATATATATATATATATATATATATATATATATATATATATATTGCGATATCCACATAAGTATCTGGGCTCCATACCATGATACCACTTCTATCCAGAAGGAAATGAACATACCCTCAGCGGACGCTATCCCCAAATAACCTTGCTGCATCTTTCCTGTTTTGACCATTTCCGGGGTGTGAGGTCCTGATGCAGTCTCGTCCACCAAGCTACGGTTTATACAAAAGCAATTCTCTGATCACAAATGATCCAAAAATGATCATCAACACACAGCAGCACTTAGCATGCCACATTACCAAATCGGGGGTATATCGCTGATAACCTTCAACTACATAACCTCTGAGCTCATACGTCTCAGAGAAAGGTGTTAAGCTAAGAGAATAAATTATCCTCCACCAATAGGAATGTATTTGAAAAAAATCTACTTTATATCTCAAAATGTAATGTCAGACATACAATCCATACAAGTCTGTTCTGGGTTTGAACAGAACCGAAGGCACTTTCGAAGAAGCCCTTTCAATCCGGGTATTCACAATCCCGATCGGACTTCCCATCACTTAGGGAATCTCTATACCGGCACGACTCAGTGCAGAGACAATCGACGGGTTATCCTTTCATTCTCGAAAATACTCGGTCTTTACCACCGGTCTTCACCACCTGTCTTCAAATGCTATCCATAACGACGTATCATTATTCGGAATGGGTTATATGACACAAAGGTCCTTCCCGGCTAAATCGAATAATGGGCGCAATATTTAAAATCATATGGATACTGGGGTCTCAGTTAAATCACAACTTAAAGCCCAAAACCATTCATTCAAATGGTTAAAACAAATTACCATTTCTAATCTTTTAAACAAAAAGATTCATTTCAACAACCTTCAATGGTTTAAACAATTTCCACACTTTTAATCTTTTAAACAAAAGGTTCAATTCACAAAGTTCACCCTGTTCACAAAGATCTATTTACGGATTTCAAAACAATTTCCATTTTAATTAAGTCGTTAAATCTTTAAATCAAGATTTAACTTATATCTTTCAAAATTCGTCTCCAGAGATCCATTCATAACCTTTCAAAACAATACCATTTTAAGTTGGACTAACTCATTCGGTCTTTGAATCAAAGACACATTTTATAGCTTTCAAAACAATTCGATTCTATTTCAAACTTGAAATCTTTTAACACAATTTGGAAATCCTTTCTTTAAATGAAAGCTATTATTATTTGAAAATAAGTAGTTTTCGTTTCGGAGAAATCCGATTACATTTGCTCAAGTTAAAACCCTTTAATGATAAAACTTGGATTGAATTCAAATTTTCAAAAGAATATGTTTTAAAATGGTTTAAAATCCATATAAACACATTATGACTTTGTATAACATTTTTAAACCATAATTTCCAAACACGGATTTCAATTTCAAATCTTGGATTCGAATTTAATTCAAGTTATTTGAATTCCAAAACTTTATCAGGTTATTCAAAATAACTTTTATTCTCAAAAACACCTTTTCAAAAGCTATTCATATTTAACCCAATTCCATTTCCAAACCATTTGAATTTAAAAATTCAAATTTAAAATTATTTCAAAAATATGTGACTTAACCGATTTCCTCGTGAAATCCATATTTGTGTGTGTACAGTGTAGTCTAGGGGTTTTACACAAATAGTGCAACATCATCAATCATCACAGATTCAATAATATCAATATCGATAAGCGTTAAAATCCATAACGTTTATCTTCATTCCTAGTTTCACGGTTCAACAGTATATTCATCACAAATACCACAGCTCAGCACAAAGTAATTCATATTACATAGCATCACATCACATAACAAAAGTATCAATCCAGTACTCAATATTTGATAATTAACCGAAATTAATCAAATTAAACTCAATTAATCACGATGAGCAATTAAGTTCTTAATTAGTTTCATACGGTAATTATACTTAATCACTTGATTAAATCAACGTTAATCATTAATTATCCTTAATTAATTTATTCTTAATTAATTACAATAATTAATTAATTTAATTACTCTTTACTTAATAATTATTTCTTAAACACTTTAATTAATTAACCTTTAATTGATTATTCTTAATTTAATTACCTTTACTAATTAACCACATTAATTAATTAATTAACCTTTAATTGCATTGATAAATTATCCATTCCATTAATTTATTACAAATCAATTAATCCATTTTAATTATCTTAGTAATTAATTGAATTACAAATCATTAATTCAAATTTTCATCAAGATAAAACTTTTCTTACCTATACATTTGAAAACATTTATTTCAATTTTTACCTTTTAAATTTCATTTTAAACCCAAGATTTAAAATGAATACCAATTTATCGTTAACAAAGTTTAAATCAATTTAAAAACCCTTAACTTTACATGGTAAAAAAAAAATATTTTCTCTTATAAAAGGAATTTTAAAAGAGTTTAAACCAAATTTCCTTTTTAAAACCACGACATTTAAATTTTGCTTTAACATTTTGAATGTTAAAACTATTAAATTTATAAAACTTAAATTTATTTCAAAACTAAAATTTAAATTTAGATTTGAATCAGATTTACAACTTTGATTTAACCTCTGTTTAAATATTTTCTTTACATATTAAAACTTCATTTTAATTTCAAATTCTTTTAAATACGTTTCAAATTGCCTAAACCTTTTAAGGTTATTTTAAACAATTTGAACTTAGAAGCTTTATTTAATTTAGAAACTAGAATACAAATTAGATTCGAATCCATATTTGAAGTAGACTTAAACTTTGCTTAACTCCTTTACTTTCGGTTTTTAGACCATTTTAAAACTTCCTTCCAAATTTAAAAACAGGTCAGGTTTTTGAAACCTGTTACCAGCACCTCCCCGAGATACACAAATACTTCTTCGAGTCAAACCCAAGCCGCTTCGAGCAAGATCAACAGTTTACTCGAAAATCACTCGAGTAACCTTTCTACCGAGCCGCAAAAACAACAGAGAAATGAAATGGTGCACCGTGCACATGCATAGTGGCCTTCATCGATTTCGATCATCCACGATGATCTCAACATCTCGCCGAAAATCCACGAACCAGATTCCCATCATCGAATCACTTCATCATACTCGAAATCAAATTCGAGACACTAAACTAAACCTGGAACAGAAAAACAACCATCACCCAAAACCTGGAAACCATCGTCGTTCTCAACACCACGACCATCGAAACCCCTGAAATTCCGGCCATCACTTCGTCGACGTCTCCTCCACTATTCCCCCAAACCACAGCGAACTCGGTCGCCTGAGGACGATGCACGAATCGAAATATCCTTCACACCTAAAACTAGGTTTATGAAAGAGAACAGCTTGCCGCCGCCGCCTCGATGATCGAGGGCATCTTCGACTATTTTTCCCTGAACTGTTGTAGCCTCCTCTATCGCCACGAGAAAAACCCAACCCCACTAGCGTCTCCGATCACCGGAAAACGCCCAAAACCTGTTTTCGCTCAAAGTCGAAGTGCACTTAAACCCTTTATCTAAAAATTATAAATCTTGCTCTAAAAATCGATTTTTTGAATAAGAATTCGAGTTGTATAGAAAAATTCATGATTTAAGATATTCGAAATTTTACTAAGATTGACCATTGTTCAGTTCTTTTATTTTCCAGAACTATTAACAAATTGTTTAAACTTAAATATATGTTTAATCCTTAGTTTGGGATAAAACAAACATCTGTTATTTATATACTTTCTTCTATCAGTGATTAAATCAAGAGAATATAAATTTTTGAATTTTAAACTTAAGCCTGGGAACAAACAGAAGACACTGATACTCAACAGCATATACACCTTACACATATTTATGGAAAATGTCAGAAAATTTCATATAAACACATTTGTTCCAGGGAATAGCATGCACCCAGATTAAAATTTAAGTCTTTAAAAGTAATGTTACTCACCTTGATTTCCAGGAAAGAACAGAGCTCTTTAATTTGCACAGGCTTGAGAAAACGCAAGCTGGAACCCCTTTCTTTGATTCTCTGGTTTGTATGAATTTGTTTGATGTTCTAAGTTGAACTTTTTGTTTAAATTTGAATGATGATGCTTACTTCAGTTGTGCAAGTTTAGAATGGACGAGACTAAAACAAGAAGATACACACATGTATATATGGAGGAAAGACTTTGCACAGGGGATATACTGTTGTTTGTACAATACAGGGTGATGTTATTTTATTTTGTTTGTACAATGCACATCAGAGATTTACTCTTTTGTATCTTCGGCCAGAGACTTTGTAAGCACAGAAATGATGTTTTTTAAATAGTTCGAACTGACTTTATTTTGTTCTAGCATTAAATGTGTGTCCTTTATGTCTTCATAAGTATACATTTGATATATTTGTTTCTTTTGTCTTGTTCATAGATTTCCTTTTACTTGCCTGCACATCTATTACAGGCTACATACAATAAAATTTCTTGCCTAGCTTCATTTTTACTTGTTTTGTTTGGTGGTCGAAATGATGTAAATTGTGTGCTAAAGATGTTGGCATTTATTTCCTTTGTTTATATTTTATATTCTTTCTTTCATACTTTACTTTCATACATACTTTTGCTTTTAGTTATTGGTTATAGATTTTAACTTATGTACAAATATATTTTTATACTTATACTTGAATATATTTTATCTTTTCTTTTGCTTTGTCTTCTTACTTTATAATATAAATGAAATTCTATAGTTAATATGTTGTTTGAATTTAGCAAATTTGTTTATTTTATATTTTACATACATGAGTATATTTCAAACTTAAATTTTTATTATCATAGTTTATCTTATATACATCTATTTCTATTTCTAGCTTAATATTTATTTGTTTATTATTTTTGTATTGATACATATTATAAGAGAATGTTATGAAATTAAACGCATATTTCACTTGAATTTGGAGAAACTCAAATTGATAAATTAATTAATCTCACAATTCTTTATTCAAAAATAAATTTAATTATTAGTTTAAACTCGGTAAAAATTCGGGATCGTTACAATAGGGACACGCCGTGATATGACAACACTAAACCAAATTCGTATGGGTCTTGTTTAGGGATAAAAGCATGACAAGGCATGTGAGGCAATGCCCAAGGTAGGATACTACCAGTTTACCCTTCCTACTTGGTGGTAACGCATCATAGCCATGATCGTCCACCACATCCAACACTCCTATAAATCGGAGGGTGCACACCAATCAATCACAATGTAAAAGATGGTAATATGAAGAAGTGCATCCGCTCGGGGTAGCTTGCCTACTTGGCTAGTACGGCTCCTGTTTTAGTCATTTCAAATTGGTATAAGTGCCAGGCTAATCCATTATCGTTCTCTTTCTACAAATCCAGCAAACGACGCCAAATATAACCACTTCGTTTTGGATCATCACTCCACGTACACAGATGTCAAAGTGGTTTCGGTACCAAGAGAGAGAGTGTGCCCATATCCGGTCCCGGTATCTTTAACAACCAAATGTCATTTTACACACTGACGGGTTCTTTTACATTTCAAAAAAAATTCGTTCTTGATATCAAAATATCATATTCGCTTCAAAATCAAATACATTTTGAAATCATCGCATTTACTCAAAATATACTATTTCAATTCAAGATCATTTTCACCTTAATATCACGATTTCGATTCCAAAATTGTTTTGAATTTCAATTTGGGTTATAACTTCATTTAACCCAATTTATATTCAAGTCCATGATTTAAAAATAACATTCCACCCTTAAATAGTTTGAATTTTTTGAAAAAAAGTTTTAGGAGTTTAAAATAGTTTAAATAATTAAAATAGTTAAAAATAGTGTAAATGGTTAAAATAGTTAAAAAATAGTTTAAATGGTTAAAACAGGTTAATATAAAATAGTTTAAGTATTAAAATGGTTTATATAGCAAAATAAGCTGGAAAACCAAAATAATTTGTGTATTTAAGAAGATAGCCTTTAAATAGATCTTATATTAAATATTTATATGAAAATAGTTTCAAAGTCAAACCAATTCAATTCCAACTTTCCAATTCAAATTAATTCCAATTCCCATCCAATCAATTCGATTTTGATTTCAATTCAAATAAATTTCAACTTCAATTTCAAATTAATTCCATTCCATTTTCAAATATAATTAATTCGATTTCGATTTATAACGATTTCAAGCTCGAACTTTAAAATATTGATTCAAAACATTTAAATCAAATTATCCTTTAATTTTCAGTTTTAAATCCCAATCTTCAAATATTATTCAATTCCGAGCTCAATTTTGAAATATCGTTTTTATATCACTTTTACTCAGTAATACTCAAGGTTCGAATAAAATCCAATACTTTAAACAGATCAATTTATGAAATTTAATCACATTTCAATTATAACTCCAAAATCCCAACTTCAATTATTTAAACAAATTTAAATTAAAACTATAAAATTTCGAGCTCAAGTTCGATAATAATTCGATTTCAATAAATTTGATTTTTATTTCTTTTAAATCAAACCATTTAAATAATTTCAAATCAAAATTTTAAAATCATTAAACTTAGCCAATCTGATGTCCGTATATAATTTTCTATCCTATGGCCAAGTGATCAGTTATTTCAATTTAATTTCAAGAATGATATCATTTCAATCCATATCACAATGTCATAGGTATACATCATTTCACCCTATTTCTTAATTTATTCGAAATAATTCAATTTACAGTTTATATACTGTAAATTATACACATGGTGATAATAGGATATATCAGAATAAATAAAAATGCAAACCATCCAGAATATCAATCAATAGCATCCATCACAATTAAGCATCCAAACGGTCAATATAATATACAACAACTTCTTAGTTTTTATTATCGGGTAATTTACTGGCAATTAAATTCCAATTTCAGATTTAACTGTCAATTTTAATTTCTACGGTTAATTCAATGACAATTTATCAAACAACGATCAATAAATATATATTACTTCATAATTTCAAATTTAACTAGCATAAAAATATTCTAGTACTTGTGAGCGTTATAAAACACTCACCTTGAGTTTTTGATTTTAAATCAATTCGAACGACGTTCGATTTAACATAAAATTTTAACTAGCTCTAAAAGACTCCAAATTAGTTCCATGATGAAGCACTCGTCGCGACGTGTGACGGCCCGATATTTTCAACCATTCGCATCCGCACATGTCGGATTGAATTGCTAAAAATACCAGATTGTAAATATAAATTTGGCAAAACCGATCATATCCAGTAAATAAATAAATCACAGATCATAGACACAGAGTAATATAATGCAGCAGAAACAAAGAAACAGTAGTTCACAAAGCTACTATAAATATACATCAGAGTTAACAAGATACAACAGAAGTCTAAATACAATAATCAAGTATGAATCTGAATACATCACCGGAACCAACTGGATAACTGAAAGCGAAATAGATAGCTAGATCTCCGAGTGAAGCTCCAACTCCAAAGGTGAGTCTTGAATGCTGTATCACACAGTTTGACCCGAGCGTAAAGCAAAACACAAAACACTCGAGTCAGGACATACATACTTATACAATGTAAACCAACTCAAGTGAACTGTAATATAAAGGTACAAGTAACATAAAGGATGCTTGGGACCGTCCATCCTTTAAGGATCTGTTAAACTATTTACTATGCAGTAATATACGCTATTATAATAATGCCTAATAGTAAAATAAAATTACTTTAAAATAGCATTAAGGATTTACCCATATCCCCCTTAACAATAATAGTCCCAGTAGTCTATCCAGTACCATGGTTCCTCCTGATCGGGAAGCCACCAGAGGGTATTCCACAGGCTACGGCACAAAACCAAACTCGTACAAGGCTCGCTAGAGTAGGTGACACGGCACAACTAGGCAATGCCACGATAGATATACCAATTACACTTCTGGACCGGTGATAACGCATAGCCGCAGCTACCGTCCACCTCGAGCCACACTCCCAAAAAAAATCAAAGGTGCACCCAATCAATCACAAAGTAATAGAATGGTATCGAAGAAATGTATCCGATGCGAGGAGCTACCTCGTTAGCCCGTCGATTGCTCCTGTTTAGCCACCTTATGCCAACTCACGGGAGTCGGGTCCACGTTCATACCTCAATAGGATCGTCGCCACCATCCTACTTCATTCTGGAATCTCCACCACGTACACGGTTGTCAAAGTGGTTTTCGGTATCGACAGAGAGTATGCCCATATCTGATCCCGGTCTCTTTGCCAACCAATCGTTATTATAACCCATGGATATTTATTTCAAAAATAGTTTATACTTCAAAACCAAAATATCATATCCATTTCAAAACCAAATACTATATCATTTCCATTTCAAAAGCCAATAAGATATGATATCATTTCCATTTCAAAAGCCAATAAAATATGATATCATTTCCATTTCAAAAACCAAATAAAATATGATATAATTTCCAATTCAAAAACCAGTAAAATAGGATATCATTTAAACAAGACCAAATTTCAAATCACTGAACATTTCCTTCAATTATTTAGACTTGAAATATTCCTTATAAATCTTCTTAAACCAAAACCACTTTATAAAGTCATATTCTTAAATCTTCAATTTCAAATCAATATATTCAAAGACAATTCTTAATTAAATACTATTTCAAATAAATTCATTTCCAAAATCATAGTACTTTCAAAGTTATAACACCTTTGAAACGAAACACTTTGAAACCATAATACCTTGAAATCATAACACTTTGAAATGTTATCATTTGGAAATCGTAATACTAAGAAAATCATAACACCTTTAAACTAATATTCATTACCAAAGGTTATAGCATTTTTAAGTTCATTCGTTCAACTATACCAATTTTGGAAACATTGTATTAACTTATTAATTCAAAAAGGTTTATATTTCACTTCAAAACATATTCATTTAAAACCCTTTAAATTCAATGTCAAAATCTTCCAAAATAATAGTCATTTCCAAAGTTTATTCATTCAATTTTTAAACTTTACAAAACATTGTATTTTCAGCAACAACAGCATTTATAAAGTGTTATGGTAGATGTATTAATATTTCAAAACATTGTCAATTTCAGAAACAGCAGCACTTATAAAGTCCTGTAGTAGATATATTGGTATTTTCAAAATATTTCAAATTCAGAAACAACAGCACTTATAACGTGCCGTAATAGATATTTAGTTATTTCAGAACCTAGTTAAGTTTCAGAATTGATAGCACTTAGCAAATGCTATCTTAAAACCACAGCATTTGTGAAGTGCTACCAATATTAATTCCAGATTTTATTATAATATTTCAGAAACGATAAAACTTCAATTTTTTATCCATTTAACTTTAAAAAAAAATCATATTTCAGGCTTCAAAAGAAATATTCATTTGGATATCATTTACTTATGATTAAATAAATAAATTTTATGAATAAATATCCAATTTAAGCTATAATTCATTTATTAAGTCAAAAGTACATTATTTTACTTAACTTTTATCTTAACAAATAACTTAACATTTTATTTCAAAATCCTCATTTCATAAATAAAACTGAATTTCCATTTATTTACTTAACTTAAACTTTCCTTTGAAACCCAAATTTTCAATTATCAAGTTAAGTCATAATTTAAGTTACACTTTATACATTTTTATTTACAGATTTTAACTTATAGAAAACCACAAAAATATATTATACAAAATATATCAAATTCATAGAATAAAATTCATTTACCATTAAAAGGTTAGATTTAAAATTTCCATAATAAACCAAATTTAATTATTAAGTTATTTATCATAAATAAAGTCTTAAAAATTCAATTCAAAACCAATAATTGACTTATAAATTAACTTATAGAAACCAATATCACTTTACACTTTAAACCATTAAATTAAATATATAAGTTAAAAATTTCATATATTTTAAAAATCTAAGTACTTAATAATTTTTAGGAAAATATTATAAAATATTAACCATAGGCCTGTGTAATATTTGCTAACCTAGGTCAAGTGAGATGGATATGTATCATTTCAATCCGTAATTTAAAAAGAAAAATTCGGGTTCGATCATTTCAAACCGGCAATCCCAAGTAAAATAAAATACAATAAAAATCACTCGAGCCTATCATTTCAGCTCATAATGATTTTTCCTTATTCTAATGTCCATTCGGGTATGCATCATTTCAACCCATAGTTATAAGGAACTTGCAGTGTAAGAAACAATAAATAAAATAACTGTATAATATAACATAGCATATCAGGTGATGTAACAAATATATAAATAGCATTTAACATCATATAAACATATCACAGGCATGTATGAACATAGCATTTTTTTTTTACACATTCACTTGTCATCATTTCACAATAATATAAGTACGGATGTCGAGAGTGATAGACTCACCTTCTTAAAGCTGAAGATCAAATTCAAAACACACAACTGAAACTCCAAAAAGCACGACAAAGCACGAACAAGATTTCGAGTGAACGAAGAGTCATGATCCAATCTTGTATGCAAACAGATATCAAAAACATAAGAATATGATTCAACACAAACAACATATGAATTAAACAATGAAAATTTATGAATTAAATGACATAACCTTTGGTTTAATCACAAATGGGCTCGGCCAGACACACCTAGTCTCGGCCATGCTTAAGATATGCTCGGCCATGGTTTGTTTGTGGCAAGCTAGGCTCGGTTGTGGTAGGCAAGAGTCATGGCTAAAGGTTAGAAGGTGAAGAGGTGGAAGTTACATGGTGATGGAATGCAAAGAGGCAAGGCTATGATGTATTATTGGTTCGGCCATGACTTCAAGTGGCTCAGCCTTATGTGTTCAGATCTGGTCATGGTATCATAGGCATGGCATGAGGTAGTGGATGGTCATGGCATGGAGGAGAGGAGGTGTAGTTTGTGGTGGCCGAGGCAATAGGAGAGGAGGTAAACAATATTGATGTAGGCTAGGGTTTTTGGTCATGATTTGTGATGTATTTAGATCTAGTGGTCACGACATGTTTTATGGTAAGGAGGAGGTGATGGTGGTCGGCCGTAGATGGTGGAGGTGAAGAGGCGAGGTCGGCTAGGGATGATGGCCAAGCTATGCAAGGAGAAAACACGAGAAAAGGTAAAATGAAAAGGAGAAAGAAGAGGAAGGAGGGGAAGCCATGGAACTTGAAATATTTTCCTCTTGAAAGCAAATGAAAATGAGAGATGGGAAATAAATTTTTGTACGTGAATTACAAGCATAGTGAACGGCTAGAGAAGAGTAATCACGCCTAGGATTGAGGTTATGTACGGCTAAGAAGGTTTGAACGACAAGCAAAGGAATGAATGCAAGGAAACGAAAACGACATAAATTAAGGAGAAAGAAAATGAGGAAATGAGAAGTTTGAGGAGTTTTGTGCGTGATTGATAAGAGAAATACACAGCCAGAAAAGTGGTGAACTGCTAGGAGAGGATTTTTGAATGGTAAGAAAAGGAAATGTCACACTTTGTATTAAAGGAAAAGAAACTTGCATATATTTTATTCTTAAATGCAACTGAAAATGAGGATATTGAGATGAGAATGAAATATTCTTGCACGTGATTGAGATAGGAATACAAGCCCAAGAAAGACAAGAGTGAACGGCTATGGAGTATAAATGCTAGGAAAACAAAAGGCAAGAATTGAAAAAAAGTAACATATGTCTCTTTGATTTTTCCAAGCCATAAATAAAAAGATATACACAAGTAAAATGTAATAAATAGAATAAAGTCTAGACAAAACAAAATAGAAAAATAAAATAAAGAGATGGACATAGGAAAAATATAAAATAAAATACAGAAAATAATTGTGTGTAAAACGCTATATTTATCCAATTTAAAAAGTATCAATCAAAATTTAACGATACAAAAAGCAGAACGGATATCAGAATTATATTCAACTTCAAAGAAAAAGATTAAATTTTAAAAATTCAAATTTAAAATTTAAACTGAAATTCAAAATTTGACCAAAGTTGACCAAAATATAAAATTTTTAGAAAATGTTTATTTTATTATATTTGGAAAATAAATTCCAAACTTACATTGGAAAATTCCAAAAATCCAATTTTTAAATGATTTAAAAATCAAAATTTCAAATAAATAAAATTTAAAAATATTTACAAAATTATGGATTGTTACACTCTCCCCCACTCAAAACTTTTCGTCCCCGAAAATGAAAAAGGTATGAGAATAGAAACAACCTGAAAGAAAACTAAATTGAAACTCCAAATAGAATTATTACTTTAAACCATATAAATTCAATTTAAATTAATTAATACCCAAAACAAAATAGAACGAGATATGATTAAGACAAGATGAAAAAGAAGATTGAAACTATACCTAATAACTGTTGTTATAGGTAAGTTCAACAAGATGGAGATGGCCTTCCCAAGATCTCCATAATCACAACACAAGCACGAAGAAGATCCTCTAGAATCTGATTCACTCTTTCTGTTTGACCGTCGGTTTGTGAATGGTAAGCAGTGCTCAGATTTAAATGAGTACCGAAGATTTTATTTTTTAACAAAAGTTTCCAAAACAGACAGGTAAAGATAAGTTCTTCTGGGAGGAAAACTACAGGTCGAACTTCAGGAATGAAATCAATTTGAAATTCAGTTTCCCGCTTAGGATGCAGGGAAACAGGAACATCTGAAAGAAATGAGATTGGAAAACAAAATAAGATAATAATTTTTCAAAAGCATGAAAATTTCAACTTAAATTAATAATCGATTTCATCCATTTGATTTTTTCTCAAGTTAAATAAACCTTAACTATTTCAAATTTCATTATCTTATCATCCAATTACTTAAATTAACAATGTCTAAAATCATGAATTTGAAAATCATTTATTATACTCATAATTTATGCAATAAATTTAATTCTTCTTTGTTCCAAATTATTATTTAATTTGTTCCACTTAATATATCCTATCACATATATTAAATATATTTGCACTTATTGTAACTACTCCAATTTACTTATAAATTCTTTTAACACCATTTTATATTGTAAACTATTCAATTAGCTTTTTATTCTACTCTATTAATCTTTTATAACTAAATTTAAGTGTATAACATTTATTGTAACCACTCAAGTTTTATTTATAAAATCCTTTTATATTGTATATTATCCAATTACATATTCAACTTCTTAATAATTTAGGTAAGTTATATTGGAATGTAATAAAATATTATACAAATAAAAATTTTCCCAATTCAATTATTCATGAAAAATATTTATTCAAAATTTTGGATTCATTTTATATTTGAAATCATCCTTTACCCTAAAGTTAAGAATTAAATTTCCGATTAACTCCAACCATTTAGAGATAAATAAATAAATATATATACACAATATATATCAAATCAAATTTAATGCATATATCAATATATATTATAAATCAAGTCATACTTTAGAAATCCAAATCAATTTTATAACCAAAGCAAAACTGTAGCAAAGCTACAGGATGGTCACTTCACTTGGAAACTCGAAAATGAATGTCGATGATGTTGCAGTCATCACCGAAATTATTTTCCAGCGACAAAGAGGAGAGCGCTGATTTTAACTTTAAAATTCTTTAGAAACACTTTTTATTCGAAAATATTTCAAATAATATATCTTTTAAAACCTTAAAACCAAAGTTCGAAATCATTGAAAAATTAAATTCTTAAATTCTTGATTTAATTTCATTTAAATTTCCAAATTAATTTATAACCATGTTCTATAGTCCAATTATTTATATATGAAACAAAAGCCAAAGGTTACAAGTCAAATATTATTTCTTAATAACCTATTCAATTAATTATCAAAATTAAAAAAAAATCAAACTTATATATAATATAATTATACAAAATTTATTTCATTTACTAAGTTTGAAAACAATATGGTGTCAGTGTAACGACTCGGAAATTTAAATCTCGAAATTTCCAAATAGTTAGTGAAAGAAAGAAAAGAAAGAAGAAATAGATAGAAGAAAAAGAAGAAACACCAGAACACAGAACAGAAACCTCACAGTCGCAGCGGATCAAAATATAATATCACATAAATAATAGATATACAAAGGAAAACTGTACTTGTCAAATTACGCTTTAATATATCAGAGTCACAACATATTTACAATCAAATGACAGATAAATAATCTGTTTCAGATACCATAATATAACACAGTAGAAACTCTCCGTACGTTTCTGCTTTCCAGCTCGCCTCCTGAGCTCCAGAACGTCCTAACCTGAAAATCTATAATACTCGGTCTGACCAGAGCATTACATCAAAGTAACACCCGGGTCAGGCTGGAAACTAGTGTGAGTAAACCCATCTAACATAAAATACAAAAGTATGCACTTATATAAACCCGGGGTAACTTATATCAATTTACAACTTCACAAGCTGTTATAGACATTATTTTCATCACACATCAATTTCTAAATACCAGAACTTAGATCAAAAGGTCCAATTACACTTAA
Source organism: Allium cepa (assembly GCA_030765085.1). NCBI lineage: Eukaryota > Viridiplantae > Streptophyta > Magnoliopsida > Asparagales > Amaryllidaceae > Allium > Allium cepa. The sequence continues at coordinate 815,594,368 of CM060931.1, forward strand.
GTCAATCCAAACCAGCTTATAGATTTCACAAATCAATCTATAATGAATCAAAGTGGTTTCGGGTATTTACCAATACCCGACTCCGGTCACTTCGAAAAAAACCATTGTCATTTAAAACCAAGTTATCCAATTAAATACGACTCAACTTTAATTATCGGATACATTTTTACACATCAATTCCTACTTGATTGATAATCACATTATCAACGTCCATCCAACATATCATATCACAAATCAATTCAAATATAGAGATATTCACCAATTCAAGGTACTCATCGTAATTCAATCATAAATAAGATTGATCTCTTCCATTAATTACATTAATTAATGATCCTCTAATTACTTTCACTGGTTAATTATTCTTAAATTTCATATAATAATAATCAATCTTAATTAATCACAATCAGAAATTAACTTTCCTTAATTACTTCTCCAAACAAACCAACTCCTTGATTCATTATATAAATTAATTCTTCAATTACACTGAGTAATCGTTATTTAATTTTTTTTTATCAAGTAATTATCCTTAATTTATTAAAATTAGTAAATTAAACTTAAAAAATTATCTTAAATTATTCACCTTAATTAATCATCTCATATTCACTGGTTTAAAATTTATTTACAATCATTATCTATTCTATAATTACTTATCGTAAGTAATTACCTTTTATTATCAACATCAATCAATTTATTTATCTATAATAATCTCATTAATTTATTCCACTAATTAACCTCAATTACTTATTAATTAAGAGGAAAAAACAACTTGGAATTAATTTATTTATTGATAATTTAACTTAAGACCTTTAAGTTAAAATAAATTATATAACTTTTAATTAACAAATCATTCTAAATAACATTATTATTTTCAAAGAAATAGTTTAATCATCGATTTAAAACTTGATTTAATTTTACATCAAAATCTTTTGGCTTCAAATTTTACTTTGACATCTAATTCCAAATTTTGTTTTGAAACTCGTTTGAAAACGTCCTTTCTGCAACATATTTTTGATAAAATTCTTATTATTTAAATTCTGGACAAGGCCCAAAGGAAACCTCCCGATTTCCTTACTTGATAATTTACCATATCTTTGCTTCTCGGCCCAGATTCACGGCCCAATTTCATTTCTTCTTTATCCCTTATTCTCCACTTCCTTCACAAAATAAAACCCAAATGCACAAGATGTCGCCGTACATATGCACGTTGATCCTGGTCGACGGCGACCATCATCGAGACGTTCCACAAGTTATCCTCGACCTCACCGACCATCCCGACACCCTTGATCGACGCCAACGCTTTAAAGTCAAAATCGAGCTGAAGAACTCACGATGCCCAGAAATTCGTTCAACAGAATCTCCCATCAACGGCGAACAACACAATCCAGACGACCTGCCACTTCGTTCACCGTCATGTCACTAACCCCCGAGTCCAACCCCCCCTATGCGATTCGTCCCAAAACGCCATAGTAACTGAACCACTTCTATCAATTTGACGATCAGAAACCTCATCCCAACCCTATTTCCCCCTTTCCCTGCCACCATGGCCAACATAAAAATCAATCTCTATTTTTCCTGTATCCCCTGACACCATGGTTACCTCCACACCGAACCACAATCTTCCCCTTAACTCCGATCAATGGCAAAGGACAAAAGTTCCGACATTGATCAACATAGCATTGCACAATCAACACTAAGTTAAAAACCACAATCTATACTATTCACGATTTGATACCCCTATCCAGATTGTAAAATCAGAAGTTTAATTTAGCTTGATTGATTTTTATCAAGTGGTAGGATTTCCACTGTTATTTGCCAAACCAGAACTAATTGCTAAATAAAAAATTTTGAAACCATTATTAGAGTTGATATCATGTTGTTAACTTCAAACTTCATTCAAGAATCTAGATTTAAATAACTTATATTAGGAGTTATGGATTTTAAAGGGATTCAGAAAAACTGTAAAACAAGCATAGGCTAAAATCAACCTTGTACAGGCATATCTCAGTGTATAGCAGAATTCAAAACAAAATCTGAATTAAAACATTCATGCAACATCATAGTTACATCATCACACAAATATGTCAGCATTCCAAAAGATTTTACTATTTGAATAACAAATTAAAACATTAGGTTATTATCATTGTTCTGGAAACTGCTGTATTTTCTTAATTTCAGAAGAGTCCCAAGCCTATTCTGAATGAACCTAATCTTATATCTTAATTTGTGTATAAACAAACATATTTGTTTTGAAATTCAATGCCTATCTGTAATTAGTTGAAGTGATCTTGGATTTGAAGGCTAAATCCAACCTTATATCTTTAAATAGAGATACATGAGACATAATAGTCATGCCTTCCATCTAGTTCATATATAAATATAATTAATTCATATCATGCAATCACATTTCAAACATACATAACATATTTAATGCAACCATATATCACATGCATCGAGTCTACAGATGGATTCAGATATTTTTTTTATTTTATTTTTACAGATTAAAGACAGGGTTGAATTATGCTGCAACTTTCACTGTCTTCTAAGCTTCCAGATAGTTTCAAACTAATTGTGCTTAAATATATTTTCTTTTCTTTCTAAAACTTTGTTATATGTTCAAACAAAATCCCATTTTGAATCCCACAGCTTATAAAAAAGTACAGGGGTAGATTTTAAATTTTTATTCTATTAAATTATATCTCAATTCTGGAAAGGTATAACAGTGTGAGTCCTATATGTTTACAGACCTGCATCAAACATTCTTATCCTAACATACATGCATTCATGTTTAAATCATCATGCAAACCTTAATCTCACTTAAACTTAATAATTTCTGCATGTATAGGTTACTCACCTGTTCCTAGACAGAGGCCTGAAAACAGGAAATACTTCTAACTCTGAAAGTTGTATTCTTGAATGAAACTGGAATTCCTGAGATGAACTTGAATCCAGTCCTGTTAGCTTGCTTTTAGTTTTGAAGTTTCAATTCCCAGTTGATATCCTCAGTTGATTCTTGTTTACTCAGGTGCTTTTGGTTACTTATGAACTCTCTAATTTGAATTGTGCACTGGCTTTGATTGCTTAAAGATCTTTGCTTGATTCAATTGAATGTGCTGTTTAAGTTTATCCTTTTTACATTTTTTTTTTCTAGATCGGTTTTGAAAGATGAGAAAATGACATGGTTATTTTCTCTTTCATTCTACAATTTCAAATGAGGAACTTTGCCACTTGTTACATGGATTGCCCATAATCTAACAAGTGTGTTTACTTAATCTCTAGTAAATAACAAATGTAAAACCTCATTTTTAAATTCATTTCTTATGTTATAAATATTAATTGTATATATTATAAAACTTGCAATTGTAAATTTCACGCATTACAGGACTTACAAATTTTCTTTATAAAATTTTAAAATTATATTAGCTATTTACTTTTATACTTATATGTGTTTCTAAGGGTGTTAACTTGTTTACACATGTTTTAGTGTTTTTAAATAGATTTCATTGAATTCAAATATAAATATAAACTTACATATTTAAATTGCTTTGTAACTAAATTCTTATATTTTAAAATAATTGAATTAATCTTTAAATTAGCTTTTGGAGAATATTAATTTTTAAACAAAGCTTTAAATTATAATTTCATACATATTCAAATTATCAATAGATTTAAATTCAATTTCAAAACTACTCAAATTATAACATATACATACATATATATTACAATTTGAAAATTCAACTTTATTTAAAACAAAAGATATTTCTATTCACAATATATATCAAATATATATTATAAACAGAATAAAATTTTATTAGCTTTGACAAACAAATCTTATCAATATTACTGCCAATTATAAATTCATTAACCTTTAAAGATTACATTTACCAATTTAAACTATAATTATAAAGAAAATTTATCAAACCAATTCAATTATTAATGATTAGATTCATTTGTTAAATTTAAAATTCAGTATTTCTATTAATTAAATTCAATTAACAAATAAGTATTTTAACAATTTTAATCCTGTTAATTTCCAATTAACATATGCCCAGGAATTCGGGTTATCACAGTCAGCTTCTTCTGTTCAAGTGTTTTGGATATTCTATCGATAGCGTTGATCAGACGAATCGATCGGAAACCCAAATCAACATCAACAACTCAAACAACACAGTATATAAAACATTTTAAATACTAATTTACAAATACACTTCAAGAATGATTTGAAGATTAGTTGAAAACTAAGATAAGAAGATTAAATAACAGAATAGGGAGATGGATAAGCTTATATAAATCTCCGGCAACCTTAACCGGGTCAACCATGACTTTAAGAATAAGATCGATGCAGAATTTTGAGGCAAATCTACATTCAATCTCAAGAGATGGAATTCGGGATAACAAGAAATACTAGCATCTAAACTGAGGATATTTATAAATCTCCGGTGAATCGATGCCATGGTAAAGGAGTTTCACCCCTTTACAAATCATTCGAATATTAGCGAGACCGCCGACTCATTATAAAGATCATTCGATGTGGAGTTATGGGATACTCCAGAATGAAAAAGGATACAAATAGTGAAGGACAAAAATGAATTTCGAAACCGAGGGAACGTTCCAAAATTCAAAGGAAATCGAGTCAAAAGGAAAAGATTCAAGCCCTAATGGAAGTGATTCTGTAAATACATTTACCATATATGCTAAATTTTGCCTGGAGCCAAAGCTCTGATACCAAATGTGACGACGCGATATTTTCAACCATTCGCATCCGCACATGTCGGACTTGAATTGCTAAAAGTAACAAATTGTAAACATAAATTTGGCGAAACTCATCATATCCAGTAAATAAATAAATCACAGATCACAGATATAGAGTAATATAATGCAGCCGAAACAAAGAAATAGTAGTTCATGAAGCCACCATATATATACAACAGAGCTAAAAAGATATAACAGAAGTCTCAATACAATAATCAAGTACGAACTGAATACATCACCGGAACCAACTGGATAACTGAAAGCGAAATAGATAGCTGGATCTTCGAGTGAAGCTCCAACTCCAAAGGTGAGTCTTGATGCTGTATCACTCAGTCTAAGCCGAGCGTAAAGCAAAACACAAAACACTTGAGTCAGGACATACATACTTATACAATGTAAACCAATTCAAGTAAACTGTAATATAAAGGTACAAGTAACTTAAAGGATGCTTAGGACCGTCCATCCTCTAAGGATCCGTTAAACTATTTACTATGTTGTAATATACGCTATTATAATATTGTCTAATAGTAAAATAAACTTACTTTAAAATAACATTAAGGAGTTGCCTATATCCCCTTTAACACATAATAATCCCAGTAGTCTATCCAGTACCATGGTTCCTCCTGATCGGGAAGCCACCAAAGTGTACTCCACAGGCTACGGCATAAAACCATACTCGTACAAGGCTCGCTAGGTATGTGACATGGCACAACTAGGCTATGTCAGCGTAGATATACCGATTACACTTCCAAACCAGTGGTAACGCATAGCCGCAGCTACCGCTCACCTCAAGTCACACTCCTAAAAAATCAAAGGTGCACCCAATCAATCACAAAGTAATATAATAGTATCGAAGAAGTGTGTCTGATGCAAGGAGCTACCTCGTTAGCCTGTCGATTGCTCCTGTTTTAGCCACCTTATGCAAACTCACAGGAGTCGGGTCCACGTTCATACCTCAATAGGATCGTCCCCACCATCCTACTTCATTCTGGAATCTCCACCGCGTACACGGTTGTCAAAGTGGTTTTCGGTATCGATAGAGAGTATGCCCATATCCGATCCCGGTCTCTTTGCCAACCAATCATTATTATAACCCATGGATATTTATTTCAAAAATAGTTTATACTTCAAAACCAAAATATCATATCCATTTCAAAACCAAATACTATATCATTTCCATTTCAAAAACCAATAAAATATGATATCGTTTCCATTTCAAAAACCAAATAAAATATGATATCATTTCCATTTCAAAAACCAAATAAAATATGATATCATTTCCATTTCAAAAACCTATAAAATATGATATCATTTCCATTTCAAAAACCAATAAAATAGGATATCATTTAAATAAAACCAAATTTCAAATTACTGAACATCTCCTTCAATTATTTAGACTTGAAATATTCCTTTTAAATCATCTTAAACATAAACCATTTTATAAAGTCATATTCTTAAATCTTCAATTTCAAATCAATATATTCAAAAGCAATTCTTAATTAAATACTATTTCAAATAAATTCATTTCCAAAATCATAGTACTTTTAAAGTTATAACACCTTTGAAACCAAACACCTTGAAAACATAATACCTTGAAAACATAACACTTTGAAATGTTATCATTTGGAAATCGTAATAATTAGAAAATCATAACACCTTTAAAATAATATTCATTACCAAAGGTGTAGCATTTTTAAATTCATTCGTTCAACTATACCAATTTCGAAAACATTGTATTAACTTATTAATTCAAAAATGGTTTATATTTCACTTCAAAACATATTCATTTAAACTATTTAAATCATTGTCAAAATCTTCCAAAATAATAGTCATTTCCAAAGTTGATTCATTCAATTTTTAAACTTTTCAAAACATTGTATTTTCAGCAATAACAACATTTATAAAGTATTACGATAGATATATTAATATTTCAAAACATTGTCAATTTCAGAAACAACGACACTTATAAAGTGTTGTAGTAGATATATTGGTATATTTAAAATAGTTCAAATTCAGAAACAGCAGCACTTATAAAGTGATGTAGTAGGTATTATTTTATTTCAGAACCTAGATAAGTTTTAGAACTGATAGCACTTAGCAAATGCTATCTTAAAACTACAACACTTCTGAAGTGCTACCAATAGTAATTCCAGATTTTATTATTATATTTCAGAAACGATAAAACTTCAATTTTTTAGCCATTTTAACTTAAAAAAAAATCCTATTTCAGGCTTCAAAAGAAATAGTCATTTGGATATCATTTACTTAAGATTAAATAAATAGATTCTATGAATAAATATCCAATTTAAACTATAATTCATTTCTTAAGTCAAAAGTACATTATTTTACTTAACTTTTATTTTAACAAATAACTTAACATTTTATTTCAAAATGCTCATTTCATAAATAAAACTGAATTTCCATTTATTTACTTAACTTAAATTTTCCTTTAAAACCCAAATTTTCAATTATCAAGTTGTCATAATTTAAGTTACACTTTATACAATTTTATTTACACATTTTAACTTATAGAAAATCACAAAAATATATTATACAAAATATATCCAATTCATAAAACAAAATTCATTACCATTACAAGGTTAGATTTAAAATTTCCATAATAAGCTAAATTTAATTATTAAGTTATGTATCATAAATAAAGTCTTAAAAATTCAATTCAAAACCAATAATTGACTTATAAAATTTTAACTTATAGAAAACCAATATCACTTCATACTTTAAACCATTAAATCAAATATTTAAGTTAAAATTTCATATATTTTAAAAATCCAAATACTTAATAATTTTTAGGAAAATATTATAAAATATTAACCATGGGCCTGTATAATATTTGCTAATCTAGGTCAAGTGATATAGATATGTATCATTTCAATCCGTAATTTAAAAAGAAAAAATCCAGATTCTATCAATCCGCAATCCCAAGTCAAATAAAATACAATAAAAATCGCTCGAGCCTATCATTTCAACTCATAATGATTTTTCCATATTCTAATGTTTGTTCGGGTATGTATCATTTCAACCCATGGTGGTAAGAAACTTGCAGTGTGAGAAACAGTAAATAAAAAAACTGTATAATATAACATATCATATCAGGTGATGTAACAAATATATAAAAAGCATTTAACATCATCTAGACATATCACATGCATGTATGAACATAGCATATTAATTTTTTTTCCACATTTAATTGTCATCATTTCACAATAATATAAGTACGGATGTCGAGAGTGATAGACCCACCTTCTTAAAGCTGAAGATCAAATTCAAAACACACAACTGAAACTCCGAAAAGCACGACAAAGCACAAACAAGATTTTGAGTGAATGAAGAGTCATGATCCAATCTTGTATGCAAACAGATATCACAAACATAAGAATATGATTCAATACAAACAACATATGAATTAAACAATGAAAAGTTATGAATTAAATGACATAACCTTTGGTTTAATCATAAATGGGCTCGGCCATACACACCTAGGCTCGGCCATGCTCAAGATATGCTCGGCCATGGTTTGTTTATGGCAAGTAAGGCTCGGTTATGGTAGGCAAGAGGCACGGCTAGAGGTTAGAAGGTGAAGAGGTGGAAGTTAAAAGGTGATGGAATGCAAAGAGGTAAGGCTATGATTGTTATTGGTTCGACCATGGCTTAAAAATGGCTCGGCCTTATGTGTTCATATCTGGTCATGGCATCATAGGCACGGCATGAGGTAGTGGATGGTCACGACATGGAGGAGAGGAGTGTAGTATGTGGTGGCCGAGGCAAGATGAGAGGAGGTAAACAATATGTGATCTAAGCTAGGGTTTTTCGTCATGATCTGTGATGTATTTAGATCTAGTAGTCACAGCATGTTTTGTGGTGAGAAGGAGGTGATGGTGGTCGGCCATAGGTGGTAGAGGTGAAGAGGTGAGGTCGGCTAGGGATGATGGCCATGGAACTTGAAATATTTTCCTCTTGAAAGCAAATGAAAATGAGAGATGGGAAATAAATTTTTGTACGTGAATTACACGCATAGTGAACGGCTAGAGAAGAGTAATTCATGGCTAGGAATGAGGTTATGTACGGCTAAGAAGGTTTGAACGGCAAGCAAAGGAATGAATGCTAGAAAACGGAAAAAGCATAAGTTAAGGAGAAAGAAAATGAGGAAATGAGGTGTTTGAGTAGTTTTGTGCATGATTGATAAGTGAAATACACGGCTAGAAAAGTGGTGAACGGCTAGGAGAGGAGTTTTGAATGGTAAGAAAAGGAAAAGTCACACTTTGTATTAAAAGAAAAGAAACTTGCATATATTTTATTCTTAAATGCAAATGAAAATGAGGATATTGAGATGAGAATGAAATATTCTTGTACATGATTGTGATAGGAATACACGGCCAAAAAAGACAAGAGTGAATAGCTATGGAGTGTAAATGCTAGGAAAACAAAAGGCAAGAATTAAAACAAAGTAACGTATGTCTCTTTGATTTTGCCAAGCCATAAATAAAAAGATATACACAAGTAAAATACAATAAATAAAATAAAGTCTAGACAAAACAAAATATAATAATAAAATAAAGAGATGGACATGGAAAAATTATAAAGTAAAATACAGAAAATAATTGCATGTAAAACGCTATATTTTTTTCAATTTAAAAAGTATAAATCAGAATTTATCGAAACGAAAATCAGAACGAATATCAAAACTATATTCTACTTCAAAGTAAAATATTAAAATTTGAAAATTCAAATTTAAAAATTTAAACTGAAATTCAAAATTTGACCAGAGTTGACCAAAATATGAAATTTTCAAAAAATGTTTATTTTATTATATTTGGAAAATAAATTCCAAACTTACATTGGAAAATTCCAAAAAATCAATTTTTAAATGATTTAAAAATCAAAATTTCAAATAAATAAAATTTAATAATATTTAAAAATTATGGGTTGTTACCCGACGATTCCAACGCCTCTTGTTTCGCTCAATTCTGATAACATATGAAAAAGATATGCGTATTTTAAGTTTGAATACAATTTATATAATTAATTTTTTTTATATACAAGCAAATCAGGGCCGTTCATCCACCTTGAGAAAATCTGGTCCACATCCAAAAGCTTCTTCTCATTCGTCTCCTTTCAGGCTATGTAAAGCATGCTACTACCCATCACAAGCGACCTTCCATCCACCACCACGACCACCACGAGCCACCAGAAGATGATCTAGCTCTACCATCGTGAAGCGTATCCCCATGCCCACCTCCGCCTTGAGCATGGCCAAGCTCGGCCCCCTATCCTCCTCCAAAACGGCACAGGAACGGCCGGTGAATGCGAGCGTCTTTCTTCTTGTACAACACTCGAAACATCATCATAACCATGTGGATTTGTGGATCTCACATAGCTCGACAAACTTCATTTAGAAGTCGAGGTGTAATTACGAACGGATTGGCCAGAAAATGAGTGGGAAAGGTGGCGATTTCTGGTCATTGTTATGATTAGTGGTGGCTAGGGTTGGAATAGATTAGGGTTTTAAGAGAAAAAAGGCACAGGTCCCCTATTTATAGGCAACGTCCTACAAACACTATTCACCGGAAAAAATTTCAGACTCCAAACGAAGCGTCCCACCAGGCATTCATAATGTTTTACCCCTATTCCGAACCCAATGGAACATGTTACGAGGCCTAATTCGATCGTATATAGAATATAGCTTTTTGAACCCAATTAAAATATTAAATTTTCGATATTAAATTCAACGCGTTTCTAACCCGTATGACCAAACGGTAACTCCAAACTCTACGAAATTTGAAATTTGATAATAATAATAATACATTATTATGTATCTAATGGAACTAGTTTCGTCAAATTCCGAGAATGTGCCCCGGATCGCTATTTTAACGTCTCAATTATAATAGCAAATTTTCAATTTTTAATTTTTCACTTTTAAATCTAATTTTAACTGTTAACAATCTTTATTGTTGTTTAAATATAAATTACATCAACTTTCGATATCGTTATCAATCATATTAAACTCGGAATTCAATTATTCAAATAATTTTCCATATTAAATTTAAACAGTTTCATTGTTCATTCACCAACAAATTGCAATATTAGATTTTCGTTGAATTTTAGTTATCAATCAACTACTTTATTTACATCTAATGAATTCTACATTTATTGTTTAATCCAACCATCGGTTGTAAACACATTCAATATATAGCATTATCTTTCAGTACTTATTATTACTTAAAGCTTCAAAATTAGTTTATTTTAAAATTTTATTCAAGTTCAAATCTGATAACTTAAATTCAAAACCATTAAAAAAATTATCCTTAACCATTTTTATTTAATAATCACATTAAATTTAATAAATTAAAATAGCTAAAAATACGGGTCATTGCAGTCTTCCCTACTCACAACTTTTCTTTCTCGAAAAGGAATTAAGCACAGAATTTACATTTGATATGTTTTATTCAAAATAATCTGCTTATAAAACAACAAAATCTTAAAAAAGAACTTTTACCATGCTTCCATTACGCCACTCTGATCGGCTTACTAAAATCACAATTTAGTTATAAAATTTTAAAACTTTAAAAATTTTCTAACACCCAGATTTATCAACAGAAACATATTAATTGTCACATAAGCAAGTTGAAATGTTACAAATTTCCATGTTAATGATAGTCTATTAGTTTATTAATACTTTGTTTGGTCCAAAAATTATAACAAATTGGTGTGGAATGAGAACAAAATAGTTTATTTTCATTACGAAAGAAGTTAGGACTTTAAAGAAAAAATTATTTCAGCAATTTTTTCTATAATTTGGGCAATTATCGTTCAACAATTCTAATTTCATATGCCTAACTTCAGATTGTAGGTCATATTTCTTTAGTCCATGGACAGAAAAGTTTTTTTTCTTTTTTCCTTTTTCCTTCTGATTCTTAACAGGAAAAGGAGGCTAAAAGTTTACTTAAAAAAAACTATTACTTTGACTATATATATGGTACAGTTAATCACAAATGACCAGAATATATAGCTTAATGAATTGCTATAGACAGCATGAACATAAAATGCTTACCTCTACATGTATTGAATATTCAAAATGTGAGCGAAATGATGCATTATATATTTGTATTATTCAAAGCATGTATCATAGTTGCTCTTAGGAAGATGCCTTCTTGATGTGTCTCTTCACCCTTGTTAAAGCTCATGTCATAGGTACACAAAATCTTGGCTTGGCATGAATTTTGCCTTCTTTTTCTAACTCTATGATCACAGTTTGATATTGTTTGACTTTCGTTTCACGTCTCATATATACCATAACTCTGTACAGTCAGTTGCGATTCATGTGATTAAATATAAGAAAGATGTATGCATCATTATATACCGCTGTAAAACAGTGTTATTATATCATAGCTTAAATGTATTCGGTCAAATATACAATAGAGCTTAGGATTGAAGGAATGGGTGGGTTAGGCTGTATGAGATAGTGACCCCTAATTCCTTTATCAGTTTGTTACAGAAAATTAACTGAGGATTAAGTACACTCATAATTCCTATATCACAAGTGTTAACTGTTTTTTGTTTGCTTGCAACCACCACGATGGTAACAATTTGCATAATGATTAGCAAAATCAGGATACTCCCGAAAATTTAGTCAAAATAAAGTGCAAGTTATGGAGTTGGCAGAAGAACGTAATTGCAGAAGGAACCATAGCAAGCACCGATCCTAATTCTTCGGCACACTTCATAAAGCTTGGACTTGATGCGTCGAAGATATGGGTGAATGTAGCGGTGGAACCGAAAGCCTTTTTATTTAGACCAAATTCAGAGATGTCCACTATTAAAGAGGTTGTTGGGTCAACCGTCGCGTGGCCCAACATCTCCTTGGCCTAGTATGTATATGAATTTTGGTTTTATGGGTTATGTGTTAGTACTTGAAACTTGATATGTATTTTGTAACTAGTTATTATGTATTTTGTAACTAGTTGTTATGTGTGAGACCTTTGTGAATGTAAAAAAATTATCTACTCCTTTTGGAATGTGTTGGAACTTTATGAATGTAGCTTTATAGTTGTGTGATTTTGATTGTTTTATGATAATATTTATTAATTATTAAATATTATGATAGGTGTATTGTATGGAAGTTGCAGTAGATTTTTTTTGTATTTTGCATTTATTTTACAACAGACCAAAATAGTTGCAAAAGATAAAAGGACAATGGGATGTGGATTTGTAGCTGAGACCAATTACAATTGGCAGTGGAGTTGTAGCTAAAACCTATTGCAACAGGCAGTGGATGTTGTAGTTGAGACCTATTACAACGGACTGGGTCACTTGTATTATGCTCTACTACAATAGTCTTTGCTGGTTGCAATATCATGTTTTTCAAAAAAATTAAACATATTTACAACGGTTTATGGCGATTGTAAAATCTTCTAAATCTATTACAACACCGTATAGTAAGAGTTGGCGCTGGCTCATTGTGAAAGAGCTATTACAATGGGTTTTGCCTATTTTAAAAAGGTTTTTTGTAGTAGTGATTATATGGTGGAAAGCTAAATGACTATACAATCACTACTCTACAAATAAACATAATTATTTTGGTTTTATTAATTATAACATACCATTTCATGTCCTATTACATTGTTACTTGTATGTCCAGTATGGTGACCATAATTACACAGTGATCTTTTTTTTTGTCCAAATCTCTTCTTTCGCTTGCACCGGGTTTTGCTTATTTTCTCAAGAACCCATCCCAATATCTTGGTTAATTGTTGGTGGACAATTTTTCAATCTATATTGGTTATTATCAAATTTGTCATAATAGCTTGTTCTCAGTTCGCACTTGAGTCTCCTAAATGACCCAGACATCATTTAAAAAATGTCTTTGCATGTCTCTAATTCAAAAACGTTTGTGAAAATTAAAGAAGCAATGTGACAAAATATACTTACAGAGAAAATTGAAAGTGATATAAATCGATTTTAGTTTACCAACATTTCATTCCAAACAACATCCTTATATTTTTGGGGTACTATACCTCAACTTTCATATGAGATTGGGGCATGAATTCGCACTAATCTACCAATTCGGCTACTTACTTTTCCATCATTTTTTTCAATGGAAGCACCATATGTGTTTATATTAACTTTCTCAGGTTTTGCAGAAAATAGTTGAATGGATTGATGGGTATGTGGCTTCTAACATTATAGGAGATGTTGTATAAAAAGAAAAATGATGTTATTGAGAATTATTTAAACCGAAACAAATATGTTAGCTACTATTTTGGATTTTGCAGGAAAAGCTCACCTTGATGGTAAGAATAGCCCATAGTAGCATTATAGAATTGACAAAAGTTTTTAGTGGTTAAACAATTTAGTATTAAGCAATATGGAAATATTGAGATATGCAAACTGCATCTATGCAACAACTTCAAATAAATATATTCAAACTACTTCTAGTAGAATCTTAAATATTTGCAGAGAGAAAATATCGAGATGTAAATAATTGCATTAAAAAAGTCAGACTTGTAAAATAAACCCAAAATGCAAAGGTCTATAGTATATAACTTTTAGAAAATAAGGACACGAACCTAACTTCTCTTTATAAAATTTAAGATGGTTAGAGAATACGAAAAATGTTCTTGCCTAATCAAATATTATTATATATTGCTTCCTAAATCTTTCACTTGAAAATTTTCTTTCTTGAGTAGAATCTCAAATTTTTGCAGTGATATTTCCATAAGAAAAATTCTAGTTGTGCAAATACTAACGAGCAAATAATTGCAATTAAAATAGACATTTAGAAAATAGAATGAATTATATAAAACGCCGTAAGACTAAAGATTACAAAAATGATTGGGTTTAATCAAATATAATCATAATCATATATGATTTTCTAATTCTTTTACTTGAAAATTTTGTTTCATCTGCATGATCTTAACTACAGATAATTTCAGTAAAAAATAAACATTTAAAAAACAGCATAAGAATTAGATGAATATGAATTTTTTTCTGAATAAAGATCTGAACTGAATTTCCACTATATTCCTTAAGCAATATTTAAAAGGACTATAGATTACAAAAGGCGTACGGGGCAATCAAACATGATCACATGTAAAATTTAATATTCAAAGAATTTAGTAGTAATTAATCAACACTATTAGCACGCACTACCACTTTAATTTTCTTCTAAGTACATGTTAATCCTAGAGCGTAATAGACATAACATGTTTTCTTAACAACATTAAAACTGCTAACAAGAATTTAGTATTAGTGACGCAGCGGATTAATCAAATAAACTTCAATCGGTGAAAGTAACAATCGGTGGATTGATGAATACCAAATTGCCCAAATTCGTTGATCCGAAGATACCGAATTCTAGCTATCTCAAACACGTTGATAGCGCACTATACCGTGTTCAAAGATCTACGATTCTTCGCACGTTGATCTAGCGCACTAGATTCCGTGAATCGGCTTCTACGATCGTTGAATCGAGCGCACTCGATTAACCGAAAGAGGAGATAGGAGATTACACTCAACTACCAATTTTAGAAGAAAGCACACAGCAATCAACAAGAAATTTTATTCAAAAATCAACCACCAAAAATGTACAACACACGCCCTATTTATAGCTTGTTACAACCGGCCCCCTTAAGTCGTATACGACTTACGACTCATCTTGGGTCGGCAACGACCTATGACTCACGACTCAAAAGCACACAGCTTAAAACCCAGCGACTTAACAAACTTCCCGACTCATCAGCTACCATGACTCACGACTTATCACAACAAATGACTCAAAACATGTACAGACTCAATTATAGGTCGTGAACGACCTAACATCATTCAACAGTGACTTAAAGAACATACCAACAGTACACGACTCATCGGTACAAACGACACAACACATAGGTCGTATACGACCTAATGACTTACGACATAAGACACAAACGACTTACGACTCAACCTTCCACGACTCATAGAAAATCTACACATCCAGGTTTACGACTTAAGACTCCCAACGACTCAAGCTCTTAGGTCGTAACTCGTAACTCGTTAACATCTTTCTCTGTTCTCCAGTTAGGTCGTGGACGACCTAGGCCTTCAACAACTTCTGCTCTGTTAAGTCGTGAACGACTTAAACCCGTGTCGTTAACTCGTATGGGACTCATCAAACATGAGCGACTTATGCTTCCATTAACTCGCAGCTTCTTTTCTCGTGGATCTTTAGGCCGTAGACGACCTAACATCTTCTCCTTAGGTCGTGACCGACCTAAAGTACCTCCATTAGGTCGCGGCTTAGTTTCACGTGTCCCCTTAGGTCGTTGCCTGTTTGAGTTAGCTCGGAAACGACCTATTCCTTCCTCCTTAAGTCATATGCAACTTATTTCCTGAGCTGCATCATCCTCCCTTGGTTGAGAAAAATTCGACCTCGAATTTGGAAATTCTTCCACACCAGATTGTTCACCTCCGTAATATGGTACAAGATGCTTAACATTGAACACGTCAGAAGTGTAAACATCCTCCGGTAGCTTCAACTTATAAGCATTTTCATTAATCCGTTTCACCACTTCTACAGGACCAATTTTTCTGGCTTTCAACTTGTTATAAGCGCCTACTGGAAAACGATCCTTCGTTAACACAGCGTAAACCAAATCACCTTCGTTAAATTCAATATTTCGTCGCTTCAAATCTGCAGTTTGCTTATACTTCTCATTCGACTTTACCAATCGTTCCTGAACGATTTTGTGACATTCAGTTAATTCATCGACAAAATCAATAGCCCATTTAACCGTCACCTTTGGTTGTGGTACTACTGCTAAATCCAACGGTCCCCTCGGTAAATTTGAATATACAATCTGAAATGGGCTGAATCCTGTACTACGATTCACTGCATGATTATGAGCAAACTCTGCCTGACACAGCTTCATGTCCTAACTCTTCAGATTATCTTTCACTAAACACCGTAGCAAATTTCCCAATGATCTGTTAACCACTTCCGTCTGTCCATCTGTCTGTGGATGATACGCGCTACTGAATTTCAACTTTGTTCCGACCATCTTCCACAAGCTTAGCCAAAAGTGACTCAAAAATATGGTGTCCCTGTCTGAAACAATGGAATCCGGCAACCCATGTAAGCGATAGACTTCCTTAAAGAACAACTGTGCCACCCGAACAGCATCCGCCGTTTTCTTACAAGCGATAAAATGTGTCATTTTCGAGAATCGATCAACCACAACATATATAGAATCATTTCCTCGTTACGTTCTCGGCAATCCCAACACAAAGTCCATACTCACATCAACCCATGGTTTAGATGGTACAGGCAACAGCATATACAACCCAGCATTGGTCGCGGTTCCTTTCGAAACTTGGCAAATATGACATCGCTCCACAAACCTTCCCACTTCTTTCCTCATTGACGGCCAAAAGTAAGATTGTGAAATCAATTGCAAAGTACGATCACGGCCCACATGCCCTTCCTCGTGTAATTCCTTGATAATTTTCAATCTCAAACTACAATCTGGGATACATAATTGATTCCCCTTGAACAAGAATCCATCAACCATCACAAATTCATCGGTATTTCCTTCCTTGACTTTCTCTACACATTTCACAAAGTAAGGATCTTCTTCAATCAGCTCTGACAACATTTCAAACCCTGTCACCTCAACCTTCAATGTCGTTAATAAATAACTCCTCCTGCTTAATGCATCTGCTACACGGTTCGTCACCCCTGACTTATGTTTCACGACAAAAGTAAACTGTTGTAAATAAGCAATCCATGATGCATGTCTCGTTGAAATCTTGTCTTGCCCCTGTAAATGCTTCAATGCCTCATGATCAGTGTACAGAACAAATTCTTTCTGAAATAGATAGTGCCTCCAATGTTTAACAGCTTGCACAACAGCGTAAAACTCGACATCGTATGTACTATATCTCAGCTTTGCCCCTGATAACTTCTCACTGAAATAAGCAACTGGCCTCCCACTCTGACTCAACACTCCTCCAATCCCAACCTTTGATGCATCAGTGTGTAGCTCAAACAATAACTGAAAATCCGGTAATACAAGAATTGGTGCTGTCGTCAACAGTTCTTTGATTCGTTCAAAAGCAATCCCAGCTTCCTCTGTCCAAGAAAATTGTTTCCCTTTCATACAATCAGTAACCGGTGCCATCACGCTACTGAAGTGTGGAATGAATCTTCGGTAGAATGATGCCAATCCATGAAAACTTCTAACTTCAGTGATAGTTCTCAGCTGTGGCCAATTTCTAATAGCTTCAACTTTACTCTGGTCCACCTGAATTCCTTTCTCAGATACAACATATCCCAAAAATAACACGTTTCGAGTCATGAACACACATTTCTTCATAGCTGCATAAAATTGTTTCTCACGAAGAATAATTAACACTTTTCTCAAATGCTCTATATGCTCCTCTGTGCTCGCACTATAAATCAGAATATCATCAAAGTAAACTACAACAAACTTCCCAATGTACGGTCTAAAGATTTGATTCATCACCCTCATAAATGTACTTGGTGCATTTGATAGACCAAACGGCATAACCAGCCATTCATATAAACCTTCCCTCGTCTTGAATGCGGTCTTCCATTCGTCTCCCGGTCTAATTCGAATCTGATGATAACCACTCTTCAAATCAATCTTCGAAAAGATAGTAGCCCCACTCAACTGATCTAGCAAGTCATCCAACCTCGGCATAGGAAATCTGTAGCGAACAGTAATCTTGTTCAAAGCTCTACTATCGGTACACGTCTCCATGTTCCATCCTTCTTCGGCACCAACAAAGCTGGTACTGCACAAGGACTCAAGCTTTCCTGAACAAGTCCCTGTTCTAACAACTCTTCCACTTGCCTTCGTAACTCCCCATGTTCCTTCGGACTCATTCGGTAATGTGGTCGATGTGGTAAAACTGCTCCCGGAACAAGATCAATTTGATGTTGAATGTCTCTCAGTGGCGGTAACTCTTTAGGCAACTCTTCTGGAAATACATCTTCAAATTCTTTCAAAACTGGCTTCGCTTCTTCTGGAATTTCAACCCCTTCACTACTCTCTCGCCCAATCAACAAATAGACTTCAGGCTCATCTTCAACTTCCTTAACAAACTCCTTCAAAGTCAACAGAGTTTTCAATTCCTCAATCTCCTCCAGCTTGCTCTCCTTCTGTTGTTGCTTATTAGGAACTAAAGTGATTTTAGTACCTTCAAACATGAAACTGTAACTATTAGCACGACCATCATGCTGTGCTGCTCTATCAAACTGCCATGGTCTTCCCAACAACAGATGACACACATTCATGTCTACAACGTCACACCAAATTTCGTCTTTGTACTTCTTCCCAATAGAAAAATTAACACAAGCCCTTCGACACACCTTCACTTCACCACCCTTCCTTAACCATGCTAGCTTGTACGGTTTAGGATGCTTCTCAGTTTTCAAATTCAACTTCCTTACTGCTTCTGTAGAGATAATATTGTCACAGCTTCCAACATCAATAACGAACTTGCAAACTTTCCCTAAAATAGTGCATGTCGACTGAAAAATATTGCTTTTCAACCAACTACAATCCTCCTCTTGCTTTGGTGTAAGACATGACCTCCTTATCATAAGATTACAACCTTCATCTCCAGACAATTCTTCTTCCTCCTCAACATAAGGTGCATTTGAACATTCTGCCTCCTCACCATCATCCTCCTCAACTTCTGCAACCATTGCTCTCTTCTTCGGCTTCGGACATTCATTGCTTTTGTGACCCAACTTTTGACAATTATAACATTTGAAAACACTGCTAACCTTCGCCTTCTCAGCCTCCTTCACCACTGGCTTATTGATAGGTTTAGGAACATTAGAACTTCCACTAACACCACTCGCTTGATTATTGGAATTAGTAAACACACCACCTCCACGCCTTCCTTGCTTCTCCCAAGCCAACGCTTTCTGATGTGCCTCCGCTACAGATCTAGGATCAAACATATTAACCATATCATGGACCTGCATTCTCAATCCCCCAATGAATCTAGCAGTTAGTTGTTCTTTCGTCTCCATAATATCATTTCTGGCAATGAGTTGGTAAAATTCATCAGCATAATCACTAACAGACTTCGTCCCTTGCCTTAGATTCTGCAACCTCTGGTACATAAGTGATTGATAGTTGTATGGTAAGAATGTAGCTCTCATCAACTTCTTCATTTTCTACCATGATTCAACCTTTGACTTTCCCATTCTCTCCCTTGTAAGTTTAGTTTGCTGCCACCATGCCAAAGCTCTCCCCCTCAACCTAGTAGCAACTAGCTTCACCCTTCTATTCTCCGGAACCTCCTTGAAATCAAAGATTTCCTCAACATTAGACAACCAATCTAAAAATTCCTCAGCTACCATTCCGCCTTTAAACTCCGGAATTTCCATCTTCATTCCTGATTCCCAACGTCGATCATCATCAATAACCCGATACTGACGTTGTCCCTGATCTCTATCTCTGTAATGAACACTTCCTCTTTCATCATCAAACTCCTCATCAAAGTCTGATACATATCGTTGTCGTTCTCGTCCTCCAACATCTCTACCACCACTCCTACTACCAACATCCCGTCTATCATGATCATCAACATTCCTCCTACTTCGATTGTCAACACTCCTAGGCTCTTGACTTTCTCTCCTCTCCCGTTCTGAATGTGATGACACTCTACTACCCCCACGGATGGATTCAGGTGAATTTCTTCTTCTACTTTGATTCATATCAATCATAAGCTTCTCCAACCTACCAATGCCTTCATCAATCTTCTCATGCATACGTTGTTCCATTTGATCGGCCTCTTCTCTCCGATATAAAGCTTCAACATTTTGATGGCGGTTAGCTCTCCTTGGCGGCATGATTGAAATTCACAAAATTTCAACAAATCGATTCCATAGTGATACTTCACAAGCAAATCACGGCTTCACAAGCTTCTACACAACTTCACAAGGCTCGGCCTTAACTCCTTAGCTCGAAACAAGCTTCCAATGATCTACCCTAGGCTCGGCTACTTCACTAGTATACACGGCCTACTTCAAATTCAAACACTTTCAACACTTTGATCCAAAATGGAATGGATCGAAAGTTCTCCCTCTTGTTGCAACTTCAATATGAACACGATGAACAACTTCAAACTTCAACACTTGGCTCCAAGACCCGATTTAGCTATGATTGGCTAAAACAAGCTCCGATACCAAAAACTGGCGTAGCGGATTAATCAAATAAACTTCAATCGGTGAAAGTAACAATCGGTGGATTGATGGATACCAAATTGCCCAAATTCGTTGATCCGAAGATACCGAATTCTAGCTATCTCAAACACGTTGATAGCGCACTATACCGTGTTCAAAGATCTACGATTTCGCACGTTGATCTAGCGCACTAGATTCCGTGAATCGGCTTCTACGATCGTTGAATCGAGCGCACTCGATTAACCGAAAGAGGAGATAGGAGATTACACTCAACTACCACTTTTAGAAGAAAGCACACAGCAATCAACAAGAAATTTTATTCAAAAATCAACCACCAAAAATGTACAACACACGCCCTATTTATAGCTTGTTACAACCGGCCCCCTTAAGTCGTATACGACTTACGACTCATCCTGGGTCGGCAACGACCTATGACTCACGACTCAAAAGCACACAGCTTAAAACCCAGCGACTTAACAAACTTCCCGACTCATCAGCTACCATGACTCACGACTTATCACAACAAATGACTCAAAACATGTACAGACTCAATTATAGGTCGTGAACGACCTAACATCATTCAACAGTGACTTAAAGAACATACCAACAGTACACGACTCATCGGTACAAACGACACAACACTTAGGTCGTATACGACCTAATGACTTACGACATAAGACACAAACGACTTACGACTCAACCTTCCACGACTCATAGAAAATCTACACATCCAGGCTTACGACTTAAGACTCCCAACGACTCAAGCTTTTAGGTCGTAACTCGTAACTCGTTAACATCTTTCTCTGTTCTCCAGTTAGGTCGTGGACGACCTAGGCCTTCAACAACTTCTGCTCTGTTAAGTCGTGAACGACTTAAACCCGTGTCGTTAACTCGTATGTGACTCATCAAACATGAGCGACCTATGCTTCCATTAACTCGCAGCTTCTTTTCTCGTGGATCTTTAGGCCGTAGACGACCTAACATCTTCTCCTTAGGTCGTGACCGACCTAAAGTACCTCCATTAGGTCGCAGCTCAGTTTCACGTGTCCCCTTTGGTCGTTGCCTGTTTGAGTTAGCTCGGAAACGACCTATACCTTCCTCCTTAAGTTGTATGCGACTTATTTCCTGAGCTGCATCAATTAGGCAACCATCACTGCTAAAAAAACATATACTATTATACAACACAGGGTAGTTTTATAGTAGTGTGTGTTTATAGGACTTCATTGAAATTTATATTCGTTTACAAATAATAAGATGACAAGCCTAAGGTACATGTTCAATGCATCAGAATTGGCTAAGTGGAAGTGGCAAGTTAAAGTGAAATGGTCTTCCAAAATCAATTCATATACTTCTACATGTGAAATACCTATAACCATTAATAATACATACATAGAAAGTGAGGAAGAAAGAGATATTGAAGGATGGAGAAAAACAGAAACCAAAGGATCAGTGATATTGGTGGCAGTAGATGTCACAAAATAAATCACAGATAATGCATTAGAATGGGCAATTCAGAACATTGTGAAATCTATGGATAGATTAATATTATTGGCATTACTCAGAATAACATTTACATCTGGAAGCTACATATGCTAAACCAGGCTTCATCTGATACGAATAGCCAGTCCAGCTTCAACCAGTTTATTGCTTGTAAGTTATCTTGCATGAAATATTACTTCCTTTGCTCTTTGTAGAATTTTATTGCATTATTGAGATAGTCACATATTAATGAGAAATTTTTATTTATTGGTTAGCTGTTATAAAGAACTGAGTGGAAGAAACGGTTCTATCAACGAGGAGAAAAATTATTGTTTGTCGGAAGGCAAAAATAATAGAAAATCAAATAGTTTTAAGCTTGGAGTAGACAAAGAAGAAATGAGGCGAACAGTAGAAGTTTGTTTAGAGGAGATAAATGATCTGTAAAAAGAAAACAAGGTGAAGCAGGTCAGAGATCAAGGAAAACTCCTTCTATGTGCTCAGATAAATTCATTGCCAATAAAGATAAAGAATATCAAGCTAGCTAGATAATTATTAACAGGTAAAAACAATACTATTCAATTATTATCTAATGCATCATGCACTTCATTTGCATTTGATGGTCATTTATGTGAATAATGAATAACCAAGGAGGATTTCCTAACAGTTAGTTTTCTTGTGGTTTGAGCAAGAAAAGGTTGTCGCTGTGTCCCTAAAAATGACTGTGAACGCTCTTTTTCTATTTTATATGAACATAAGATATCAGCAAAACATCTTTAAAAGAGCATAGGTCCACAAAAAACACACAATGGGCTATTCACATATACACTGGAGCAAAAATTTAATGACACGAGATAACTGTTGTTGGAAAAAACATTAGACACGGCATGGCTTAGGACAAGTATTTGAGCATATAATTCTTCTAATTTCGGCTAATGGACAATTACCATACTCATCTCAACAAATCAAAGGTGAACAATTAAAGATTCAAACGATAGTACAAGTAGATCCATAGCAGAAGACAGATTTATGGCGAATACAGTAATGCTAACAAGCACAAATAAAAAAATAAAAAATAAAAAATAAAAACATTCAAAAGCAAACAACAGTATTGCAGCGGCATTAAAAAAGAAATTCCAAATTAAAGCATGCTTGAAATTCAACTCAATTAATTTAAGAATTTCATCTTATAATAATATATATGCATTTGGTAAGGTCTTCTAATTTTTCGTTGTCTTCGAAAGCTGATTGATAGATGGTAGGAAATTTAATATCATCCACATTTGTAGTCAACCGTTTTGATGTATGCGAAAGCTCAAACCATCCGTTATTTTTAAAACGTTTGAGTAGAACACTTGACTCGCTTCCGATGCAAGAATAAATGGCTCACCGTTCAATCTACCTTTGGTCTTTAATTTTTCCAAGTTAACTGTGATCAAATTTGAAATATGATCTATCTTGCAACTAATGATCTTATCTTTGACCTTTACCAGATCATAATAAAAAATTGTTTGTTTAAAGTCAATGTGATCCAACTCAATTATCCGTGGAATAACTTCGTAATACCTTATTTCTGCTTCCTTATAATTTTTATCTTTCCTACTCTCTCTGAATTTTGTAATTGCTCTCATACATATGCCACTTTCTTGTGTTACCATCCACTCTTCGTAGCTTTTTGGCAGAAATGTATACTCATTCACTTGGTATTTCATATAACTGCGCGCCTTGAACTTCGGTCCATTCACCAACCTACAAAGAGTAGAATCAACATCATTGGTCTTCACCAACTAAAAACACAATAAATGAAAAGCATGGTCATGAATGTGTATGATCTACCTTCAAACATGTACCATACTTAAGATGATGTAATACTTCACTACCGTAACCATAGTGTAAAATTTTGACAAGCTTCAACAGATGTAATCTCACTTCTAGGTTGAGATTTAGTACTTTTTACATAGATGTTATACCTCCTGCGGCAAACATGTTTCAAAACATATATACAAGTTAATTTACAATAATGGAAATTCATGAACTTGCTTATCCCATTCATTCAATCCATCGTACTTATTAAGCATCCATCTAGGAACTTATTCAAACTGCACTTGGGTTAAGGTTATATCTTTACCATTATCTAGGCATCTCACCAGCAAACTCATCGTCTTCATCTAAAAATGCTTCGTGAGTATGTATGTGTGCCATTACCCAGTTTGGCATATACTCCATGTAGTAAAGACTAGCTTCTTGTATGATATATCCTTTTGCAATACACCATTCAATGTATCTTTTGTTGCACACACATCATTTACATGTTGTCATCAACCTAAGAAGGTAATCAATTGTAAATAACTAGTAGCTATTTAAATTGAATGATGAAGTACAACACTAAAATTAATAGCTTAACATTCAAAAGGATACATCACCTATATCTAACAAGGTCGCAAATCAATGCTTCATTGGCTAAATGAACAATAAGATGGGTACTGATATCAAAAAATGCAAGTGGAAAATATTTTTCAAACCCACACATTGCTTCTACCAAACTAGCCTTTGCTTTTAAAATATACTTCATGTTGATCACCTTTGAGCATAAAATGTTAAAGAATAACCTAATACGATGTACAACATTACGCAGATCCTTATGTTATGAATAAAATGTTGAAGCAATGCCAAAAGTAATTATTGCATTATGACATGGTAATCATGCGACTTCAGATTGTTAGTTCGGAAGGATTGATGCTCACATTGTTGTGGAAGTTAGAAGAGAATTTGCTAGGTACTTTCACATTTTTCAAAATGGTGCAAAACCCTAGCTTTTCTTCTTTACTCAAAGTGAAAGTTGACTCTGGTATGGTTATTTTGCTTGCTTCGGGGTCTTTCATCACCCACAATTTATGTTTTATGCCCATGGTTTTCAAATCCTTACATGCATTGATGCCATCTTTTGACTTGTTTTTATGATCCATAATTGTGCTAATGAGATGCTCTGTGATATTCTTCTCCATATGCATAACATCAACCTTATGTCGGATCAAATTTTCTTTCCAATATGGAAAATCAAAAGAGATGGACCTCATATACCATGCAGAAACCTTCTCTTTTTTGAAATGGTATGTAGATACAACATGTCACTAGGACAACATAACACAAATTGCATGTCGATATATGTTCGAATCACGCTACGCAAGTTTCGAACTTATGACCTCTCACACCAAAGCCGAATCACTTAATCACTGGGACAATGGTGCTTGTCACCATGCAGAAACATTGTCAAGCTCTTCTTCATAGGTTTTTTTTGTCATTTTAGCCAATTCTGCTATTTTTTATCGGCTTCCATCTTGATATTCGCTACCTTCTCTTCAACTTGATAACTAGTCAATGGCTATGGAGGACGATGGTGTTCTTATTTGTTATTGAAGTCTGCCTTATCATCTCGAAAATTGTGGTTTAAAGGAAGAAATCTTTGATATTCCAGGTAACACATCTTCTTACTTTCAGGAAGATAATAAGAACAAGTGTCTTCTCCAAAAATAGAACAGGCAAAATCACCATGAGTTGTGCACCCCGATAATGTCCCGAGTGTAGGATGATCACGAATTACCCACAACAGCCTATCTCTCGTTGTGAACTTGGATTTATTAAATGAGTCAAATGTAACAACTCCTTCCTATAACTGCTTTAACTCGCCTATCGACAGTTGTAAATAAACATCAATATTCTTCATTGGTTGTTTTGGTCCAGAAATCAACAATGTCAACATTGAGACTCTCTTTTCATGCACATGGACAGAGGAAAGTTATATGGTACTATAATTACTAGCCAACAACTATAATGGTTAGATAAAGAAGCACATAGATTGAAACCATCAGTTGCAATTCCAAACGTGACATTTCATGGCTTGTAACGATCCGACTTTTCGACCCTCGAATGTTGATACTAAATAAATCAACGGTATTCGTGTGTCGAACACTAAGTGCTAGAAAAAAAGCTAGGGTAAAATAAAAAAATAGAATAGAATAAGAAAAAGTCAGAATCTCACAATGGAAGATAATATATAATATCAAAGGAACAGTACAAAGGGTTACTCTTAATACAAAAATTTCAGAGTTACCAAAACTTAAATACTATTAATAACATATACAGTTATAACTCTCTGTCTTCATAAAGCTGATATATACAATACAGTAATGCAGCGAAAATAATAATACTACGTAGGTACTCATGTAGCTTCTCTTTATAAGCTCTAAAGCATCCAAAGCTAAATCTGGAAATATACGAGGGCTGACCCATGCATTATAAGAAAATAACATTCGGATCAGTCTGGTAAACCAGTATGAGAAACTCAAGAAAGATGTAACAAGTGACAGTAACTGTTGAGACCATATGGATTACCGTAACGGTTTTCCCCTCAAATGAAACCAACCATCCGATGAGTGAATATATTGGTATAATAGATAATGTCTAAGGTGTAGAACATATATCATAAAATAGTTGTTGTGTGTACGACACAACAACAATAGGTATACAATTAATACTGCTAAAGTACGTTCGTATAATGGATTTTTTCCGTGGAGATGCTTCCGGTAAACTTAAGCTAATCCCCATGATAAAAACTAGAAACTACCTTCCAAGCGTCATATATCTCTAGATAAAATATACCATAATGTAGACACAACTGGCCCATGGCAGAACATTGTATGAAGTATGAACTGTGTGGAACCAAGTAACAACAACTCTCGCTATCATCATCTATAAGCATCTCTAGATAATGGAGTTGATATACCCTCAAAGGTTAGCTAAACCTAAGATTGTGCATCCCTCTCTGTATTTAACTATTCCTGATGTCAAGGCTATATTCGGCATTTCTCACACAGGTCCTCATCACTCGAACAGAACATGAATCTCCAAATGGATTCCATCATCTTGAATTAATCATGAATCACTACATGGATTCGAGCATCTTGAACTGATCTCAAATTTCCACATAGATTCTCGCATAACTCTTCCAACAAATGCTAACGATGTCCTCTATCTTGGAATACTGCTTAAGATAAACAGTCCCACATGATAGCATTATTAGGAATGTTAATACCGACCTCTCCCTTGAACTTAACCTTATGATAGACAGTTTAATTCCATGACATTTCACTCCATAAATGCTTCCAAAACATGGGTTCTGTATATGGTGTTATGGGTTCGAGTCGTCTCATATATGTACACTTTTTCCGCTTACGGAATGCTCCAAAATCAATCGAAGAATTTTTGATAAACTCAATTCTGGTTCTTTTGGAAGTAAGCAAAAGCTAGAGACATTTCGTACCAATGCTCGTCCTCGAGGGTGTTCACTGGCACGAAATCGCGAACCCTTTTGATACTTAAGTCAATATTAGGTCAAGGACAATAATTGTCTAATCAATTATTTAGTCATAAACAATTGCTTATACAAATTAATATTTGTATATTTAACTCTTTCTGACAGTTCAACACGATTAACACGTTTTCAACATTTTCCTACTTACTATTCCTCAGTCAAGAGGGAAGCGGGTAGGTTAGAGTTCTGTTACTCCATCACTGTTTGAACCTCAATTTTAACTCTCACAAATAGATAATCCTACTTTGTCACCTTTTAGCGTTAAGCATGGTTAATTAGTTTTCAAACAAGTAACTAAACAATTACCATTGGGACATTAAGTCATTCTAACCCCTTTCTAAACCTTTTGTTTGTACTTTTAAAACCCTTTTTAAAATGATATGTATTTATAGTAATTTATTTATCAAAACTTGATATGTAAATAAACAAGTCAAAAGGTATTTTATTACGTAAGATATAAAATAGTCGACATATTTTAAAAAAACTATGTATACTTAAAAATGCTTTATAATTACTTATAGTAGGTTTAAAACATTTATCTAAAATATTACTTGAAAATAACAACTTTATAATTTCCTCTTCTGTGATAAACCGTATTTTGGAACATCTGTTAATTAGATAATTAACTGATTTTATACTATTGAAATACTAATTTTATTTGATTAAACAGATAAATTTGATAATTAAAGATGTCTTGATGTGTATATAAGTAGATTTGAAATCTATAATAATAGTTGAATAAAAATAATGAATAGTTTAGTAAATTATTAATTATATAAATAGTCATGTGTAAAACTCTATAATGATGAAAATCTTAAGTATAGATATATAAATTCATTGTGGAAATATAATCCTAGTAAACATATTAATATAATCCTTTAAATGTGCGAATTAAATCTTTTCAAAAACAAATAGATTATGTGTTGTTTGTAAATGGCAAATAAAAGTTGTATCTAAATTTCAAATATTTTAGAATAAGTTAGTTCTTTAAAAAAAAAATCTATATTTTAGAAGCCAGTGCGTATATAGATATTTATATAATTATTTATGAATGTTTAAAAGGGGTTTTTGTTCCATTTTCTTTTAGGTGATATACATAGATAAATAAAAAAAGAAAAGTTTAAATAAAGACATAAGTATACATATATATACTAAGTTATAGATATTATATAAATATATATATGACCTATTAATACATTATAATTACACTTGTAAATTAATATTAGCATCCTTATGACAAATGTAAGTAATTCAACATGTGTCCCTTATAATTTTATTTTTCTTTATCAAAATTTTCAGCCTATGTAAACATTGTTTCTTTACCTTCCTTTCTTTTTCTATCTTCTAAAAAAAAACTCAAAGCTAAGAACTACACCCTGAAAATATACTCAAATCTGATAATCAGTGATCAAACACTTTTAAAAAAAATCATAAATCATAAATCATTCTCAAACCTGGAAGATCAAAAAATTAAAAAAAGAAAAACTTGTAACTCTGTTCAAATTAAAACCTGTGATCTTTTCAAAAGCAAACTCAGGAAGAAGAAATCAAAGCAGATCCATCTTTGTTTCAAATGTTAGTCATCACTACAAGATCCAGTAACAAGTTTTTTCAGTAACTTCGGTTTTTAAAGTTCAGAAGCTATTTCAGAAAAAATAAAGTGCTATGTTCTTCATCTTGTTCAGGTGAGTAAAATTTTCTTTTTAAAAGTAGTTTTACCTGATCTTATGATTGTTAACAGAGTAAAATATAGTAGTAATTTAGTTTATGTTATATGAATGTGGATGTATGCATATATTAAGATAGGTCTGTAGAAATGTCCGTGCATGTTCATATGTTGATCTATGTTTATAATAGGTGAGTAAACAACTAATCTTTGTTTTAATTTGTGGTTTGTGATATATTTAATAATTATGTGATGTGAAAATTGTTTGCATATGCGTAATTTTGGGTTGCGTGCTATAAATTTGTAGCTGTATATGGGTGCATATCTGAAACCTGAGTAAATCCATGTATTTTTTTCAAACGGGCCTAAATCTTGATCAAGGATCAAGTGTTCTTCAATCATTCATTTAGAGATTGTGACATTTGACCAAAATGTGTTTATTTTTACCTAGGCTAAGTACTAAAATATAATTAAGCATGATAAGAATAAAACTGTCTGTAAATATAGGAATACAGTAGAAACTTTAAAAATATGTTAGAATCGAACGTTGTAAATTGCCGATTCAAGTACATAACCTGAATCGAAATTGTAAAATACGATTTTTAAGATGAAGGTCAAAAATTTTAGATTTGTTTTTAGAGAGCATTTTGGAGTTGAACGATTTTTAGTTT
Organism: Allium cepa; assembly: GCA_030765085.1. Taxonomy (NCBI): domain Eukaryota; kingdom Viridiplantae; phylum Streptophyta; class Magnoliopsida; order Asparagales; family Amaryllidaceae; genus Allium; species Allium cepa. Next base: position 815,624,517 of record CM060931.1, read on the forward strand.
ATGGGCATTTCCTGTCGACTAGGGGGTGGTGGGACCTCGTGGTTGCCACTGGAGGTGGCCGAGAGGTCGAGGAATGCAGGAAAATTGGTGGAGTGATTTATCATCTACCATGGCGGTCAGACTTCGGCAAACTAGGGTTTATAGTCCTGATTTGGTTGACTTCGGGTTTGAGGGAAGTTTGATGTCGACGAAACATCGGACTTCGTAGGGGTGGGTGGAATGGAAGCGTTAGACCATGGCGAGGATCTAGTCAGGATGGCGAAGATTTTGGCGACTGGGGGTGGAGGAGCGAGGTTGTTTTTGGGTATCCAATTTCGTCGTTTGTGGCCTCGATCATGTTTGATTTTATCTCTGTGATATTTTTGCCGATCTGGATGGTAGAAAGAGTAGACGAGCTTATGTTCGACTTGCCGAGGGTGGTTCTGATGATCGGAGCTACGTCGATGGTCTGTGCATATGCACATGTATCCTATGTGTCAGGCGCTTGAGGTTGGGTGTTTAATCTTCGAGTGCATTGGGGTCTTTCTTCGAGTCAATCTCGAGTTTATAAGGAAGCATGAATAGGAGTGACGAGGAGGGGGAAATCAGTTTGTCTCGGGTTTCTTTGAGCTTGGTTCAGACCTGAACCCGAAGTCTTTGTGCTGGGTTGTTTTAGTAGTAAATCAAGTTTAAAGTTTATCAAAGTAAATAAGTTCCAAAAGGAAATATAATTCAGGTCTTAATAAAGTATTTACAAGTTTAAACAAATTTTTTTAACATTTAATTTGTTTTAAATTTTCTTGTTTAAAGATAATTGTATAATAAGTTAAATTCCTAAAGTTTTCAAGGGTGAATTAGATGATGTAACTAAAAAAAAGATTATTTATTTAATGTATTAAAAACGATCACTTTGAGTAATCAATTTAAGGAATTGACTTATTAATGTGATAAATTAGTTAAGATTTGGTAATTAAGATTTATTATCTAATTGATTGATTATTAACTAAAGATTTATTAATTAAGGAAATTAATTAATAGGTTAGTTAATTAATAAGTGTGATTAATAAATGAAAGTGATTATAGGATAATTAATTTGAGTAATTAATTAAGAATAATGAAATTAATATGAGTGATAGAAGGTAAATTAATTGGTGTAATTAATCAAAGGCTAATTACTTGGTGAAATTAAGTAATAATTAATAAGGGAGAATTTACTAAGAATAATTAATTAAAGAAGATTAATTAAGATGGATAGTTAAGGAATGATTAATTAATTGGACTTAATTTAATTAATAGTTAAGTGAGAAGGATGTGTGATGATGAAAGTAATTTAACTTATTTAAATTAATTAGAAATAGTATGATTAATCTTGCTTATGGATGATTGAATGATATTGAATGCCTTGGGTTATTGATATCTCTGAAATATGATTTGTGATGATATGTGAGATGATATGGTGGTTAAATTGTGATGATATGGATTACCTATCGGTAATAGAATTGATATGTAAATATGTTACTCTAATATGAATAAATTTGTTTCCACTTAAGTAACTTGAATTGAAGATGACATTTGTTTCGAAGATACCGGGGTCGGGTATTTGTAGATATCCGAAACCACTTCGAATTGTAAATCTTCTATAAATCCCTTATAGAGTCGATATGTGAAATAAATAGGCTGGAATGGAATGATTTAAGTAATTCGATCATTTTAACTATGTAGAGGTACATAGATATTGATGTGTGAAATAAGTGTTGATATAATAAGTTGGAAATTCAAAGTGAAGTGCGAGTTACCCGGGTTTCTTTTATATTTGAACTTAGTATTTCAATTTATGTGGATTTACTCACGCTGGTTTCCAGCCTGACTCGGATGTAACTTTGATGTAATGCTCGGGTCAGACCGAGTATTACAGATTTTCAGGTAAGGACGTTCTGGAGCTCAAGAGGCGAGCTGGATGGCAGAAACGTGTGGAGTGTTTCCGCTATGTTATATAGTTGTATATCTAGGACATGTTGTTTTAAACTGTCCAATGTTGTGTAATGTTGTAACTCTGATGTATAAAAATGTAAATGTACTGATACAGTTCTTCTTTGCAAAACCATTATTTTATTTGGTATCATATTTTATCCACTGCGATTGTGAGGTTTCTGAGACTTATTTTCTATTTCTTTTCTTTCTCTTTTCTTCTTTCTAACTATCTGGAAATTTCGGGGTCAAAATTTCCGGGTCGTTACATTTGGTATCAGAGCGAACGTTAAGCGAGAACCTTGGCTCTGGTGGGTGTACTCATTAAGGATAGGGTCAATAGTACCCTAGAATGAGTTGAGTGTAATATACATGAGAGAGCGTACTTGTTATTTTCTTATATAAAGGTTTTAAAAGTAAATGATTTTTTTTTATATAAAGCAATGATTATTCTAACCATTATATATTAAGGTAATTGGTTGTTGTATTATTTGAAAATCAAATTAAGTAGTAATAGAAATACAACCAAATAGAAACTAAATAAAGGTAAGTTTGAAGTGCATTCAAACTGAAATTAAATTTTGAATCTGGGAAAGAGTTTCAGAATAAGATAAAAATGAATTGGTGTCCAGATATGATAATCTTGGATATCATCATAAATAGTTATTGTGTTTAATAATGATATATTTGTTAATAAGTAAGCCAAATGAAGTAAACTTTTAAGATGAGTATAACTTCTAAATAGAAGTGGGTTTTGAATTGAGAAATTTTAAAACCTAAGTCTAGAAACATTTGAATTGTTTCAAAGTGTTGAAAGAAAAGAATAAATAATATTATTCAGAATATTTTTGAATGTAATCTTATCTTAAAATAAGAGTTGTTTGAAAGCTTTAAAGAAAACTGTTTTGAATTAAAACCAAAGGTGGTTTAAACTATAAAAATATGGCTTGGTGGGCCAAGAAGATAATATGTATAGATGAGGGATATACGTAGTATCAAAGATAATTTAAAATGAACTCTAAATATTGAGTTTTAAATTTGGAATGAGATATGATACCCAAAGTGATAAGTTTTTGAACTTGTGAGTGGGATGATTATTAATGTGAAGTTTAAAATTTGAAAATGGAAATTCAAATTGGGTAAAGTTGACTGGATTAAGTAAATTGAATTTAATTTTGGAAAGTTAAATAGGTTAATAAGCAACCTGAATTGGAAATTTCAAGATGAAATTGAAATTTGACTTGGAAAGTTAAATGGTTAATTTGAATTGGGAATTTGTGAGATCTCAAAATGGGTTTGAGATCTGGAAATTGAAAATGGATGGATGTTTTAAAATAATTTGGATAATATTATCCTATTGATATCAATAATCTTTAAATTGAGAATTGGATTTGTTTAAATAAATGAAGAAATGGATTGTGGTAATTTATCCATTATTGAAGTATAAGAGGAATTTAAACGTAATTTGAAATTAAGGATATGGAATTCCTTTGAATTTAAAATTTGAATGTTAAGAATTGAATTTGTAAATTAAAATTGTTTTGAACTCTTACTTGAACCTTGTAATGAGTTAAGTAAGGATAATCTAAAATGGAATTTTGAAATTCCGACTTAGAATTAAATTGTTTAAAGATTTAGATTGTTGATATAAAAATAAAGGGATTAAATCAACATTTAAAAATTTAACTTGAATTTATATAATTCGGGATGGATTAAACTTGAAATTTGAATTGAATTAGTTCAAATTGAATTTAATTTGAGTTAATTGGAATTGAGATTGAATATGTATAAGTTTAAAAATTCAAATGGAAGATTTGAATTGGATAATTTGAAATGAAATTGAAGTTGAATAAGTTCAAATTCAAATGGGAATTGGGATTAATTCAAATTGGAATTGATTCGAAATTGAAATGGGTTCAATTTGAAATTAGTCCAAATTGATTTGAATAATTTGAAACTGTGATTAAAGTTGAATAGTTTTAAAATTCAACTGGAATTTGATTAGAAATTGGAAAGAAATTGAGAATTAATTCAACCTGAATTGGGAATAAATCAATTTCAATGGGAATTGAAGTTATTTAAATTGGAATTAAGTCAATTTAAGTGGAAGTAGAAATTTAAATTGAATTGATTGGAAATGGAGATTGAGAATTGAACAGGTTTAATTATACTTGTTTTATAATTATTTTTGGAAATATTAACAATTTTTCAACTATTTTATAAACTAATTACTATTTTTCAACTATTTTACAAATTAATTACTATTTTACAACTATTTTGCAATTATTTAAAATTTCTATAATTATTTGATTATTTTTCAACTATTTTACAATTCCTTAACTATTTTACAGCTAGTTTACAAACTAATAAGTATTATTCTACTATTTATCTATTTTAAACTTTTCAAGCTATTTTTAAATTCAAGATGGACAGAGTTTAAACTGTTTATGATTAAATACCCAATTGAGATAAGAATAGAGGTGATAATCCAAATGGGATTGAAGCAGTTGTGAATTAAGTGAATGAAAATTAAAGTGAATGTGAATAGAAAGAGAATTGATTTGGCTAATAACCAATAAAGATAAATATGTAGGGTGTACGTATGTTATTCTATTCGCATAGTGATTTGATCTAGATTCGAGCATAGAATTTAGAGATAGTACGTCGATCCGAGTTGGGATTTTTCGTCGATTTTCGACGGCGAACCTGGATATGGATTATTGATTGGTTCTGGATATTCTCTATCATAGTTATGGCTATGCAAGAAGAATGACGGTTTCTGATCAAGAAACCAGATCTGTGTCCGCACTAGGAAGTCGAGTGGATGATACTAGTTCGGAAGTGAAATTGTGTGATCAAGTGAGCGATCAGATTGGTATAGCGTATGGATGATATGTGTACATCGTACATGTTTAAATGAAATGATACTGGGAATTTGTGGATTAGAAATGTGAAATGGTTTTTGAAATGAAAGGTGTATTTTGTAAAATATATGATGAAGTAAAAGTGGAAACTGGATATTTCTATGGTAGAAATTTACTTTATGGACGTAAGTAAGTGACTTCATAGAGTAACCAAATTTGAATATTTGATTTGGAATAAAAAAAGTAATATATCTTTGTTATATAAGATAAATCTCCCCTTGTTGAATCTATTGCCGGAAGAAAAGGATTTTTGAAAATGTTTGAAGTATAAAAGGAGTTTTATACAAGTTTGAAATGATCCAAAGATATTTATCAAGGATTATATATATCTATACATATAAAGGATCTTATGAGGATATTGGAAAAAGGGTTTTGGGAACCTATGAATTGGGAAAAGGCTTTTGATTTTTGGGTAAAATCAATATTTGAATTTGTAAAGCCTAGTTTGAGAATTATCGATTTTGGGATAATCGATTTTGTGTAAAGAAGCTTTGTATGAGATCATACTAGGTGTATGATTTAGAAGATACTATATGTGTATAGTATAAAGTGTTTTGATGATGGCTCTAGGAAAAAAGGCGCTCCCTTGAAAATGAACTTCTCAGGAGTACCACCGGGTGGTGTTGCCTTGAGCCCCAAGGGGGGTTCTAAAGTTGATCCTATGAGGATTCTGGAAAAAACTAGCTCTTGAGGATTATGAGTAGTGTATAACATAGCGAAAGTCGTGTGTGCCGCTGAGAGTCAACGGTCTACGTTTGATTTTATATCGCTAGACTACGACTTATGGTAACATAGCGAAAGTCGTGTGTGCCGCTGAGAGCCAACGGTCTACATTTGATTTTATATCTGTAGACTGCGACCTATGGTAACATAGCGAATGTCGTGTGTGCCGCTGAGAGCCAACGGTCTACATTTGATTTTATATCTGTAGACTGCGACCTATGGTAACATAGCGAATGTCGTGTGTGCCGCTGAGAGCCAACAGTCTGCATTTGATTTTATATCGGTAGACTGCGACCTATGTAGGAGTGGAGAAGTTTCATTTTGACAGCGAAAATCGTGTGTGCCGCTAAGAGCCAACAGTTACATGGACTTTTGTTGCGATGACAACGTAACCCTGGAATGTAACTGCGATCTATTGTGGGTTCCATGGGAACCCATGGCGTAATCGAGGGGCATGGAGTGCCTACAGTTACATGGAATTTTGTTGTGATGGCAACATAACTCAGGATGTAACCGCGACTATGGATGGGGTGATGATCTCCAAAGCATTCTCACCAAAAATATTTCCTCTATTTTCAAAAATGTTATCGATATTTTCAATAAAACTATTTTCCAAGTATTTTCACTAGGTGTTGAAATGGGTCTGCTAAGTACTTACAGATTTTCAGTCCTACGCCCGATCAACGTATGACCGAATTTCTGTGAGAAGGATGGACTTGTCGAAACATTGAGTTATAAAAGTATTTTTTATAAAAACCATTTTAGTATTATTATATAGATTTTAAAGTGTATAAAGATTTTTAATAAAGGGTTTATGGTTTAAAATTATTTAAAGAGAAATTTTACTAATATAAGTACTTTAAATAGATTCTGGCTTCGTTTCTTTTCGGGGACGAAAAGATTCAAAGCGGGGAAGAATATGATAAACCGTATTTTGAAACATCTGTTAATTGGATAATAACTGATTTTATACTATTGAGATACTAATTCTATTTGATTAAACAAATAAATTCGATAATTAAAGATGTCTAGATGTGTATATAAGTAGATTTGAAATCTATAATAATAGTTGAATAAAAATAATGAATATTTTAGTAAATTATTAATTATATAAATAGTCATGTGTAAAACTCTATAATGATGAAAATCTTAAGTGTATATATAAATTCATCGTGGAAATATAATCCTAGTAAACATATTAATATAATCCTTTAAATGGGCGAATTTTATCTTTTTATAAACAAATAGATTATGTGTTGTTTGTAAATGGCAAACAAAAGTTGTATTTAAATTTCAAATATTTTACAATAAGTTAGTTCTAAAAAAAAATCTATATTTTAGAAGCCAGTGTGTATATAGATATTTATATAATTATTATGACTGTTTAAAAGGGGTTTTTATTCCATTTTCTTTTAGGTAATATACATAGATAAATAAAAAAAGAAAAATTTAAATAAAGACATAAGTATACATATATACTAAGTTATAGATATTATATAATATATATAACCTATTAATACATTATAATTACACTTGTAAATTAATATTAGCATCCTTATGACAAATGTAAGTAATTCAACATGTGTCCCTTATAATTTTATTTTTCTTTATCAAATTTTTTAGCCTATGTAAACATTGTTTCTTTACCTTCCTTTCTTTTTCTATGTTCTAAAAAACTCAATGCTAAGAACTTCACCCTAAAAATATACTCAAATCTAATAATCAGTGATCAAACACTTTTGAAAAAAACCAAAAATCATAAATCATTCTCAAACTTGGAAGCTGATCAAAAATTTAAAAAAAGAAAAACTTGTAACCTTGTTCAAATTAAAACCTGGGATCTTATCCAAAGCAAACTCAGGAAGAAGAAATCAAAGCAGATCCATCTTTGCTTCAAATGTTTATCATCACTACAAGATCTAGTAACAAGTTTTTTCAGAAACTTCAGTTTTTAAAGTTTAGAAGCTATTTCAAAAAAAAAAAGTGCTATGTTCTTCATCTTGTTCAGGTGAGTAAAATTTTCTTTTTAAAAATAGTTTTACCTGATCTTATGATTGTTAACAGAGTAAAATATAGTAGTAATTCAGTTTAAATGCTATATGAATGTGGATGTATGCATATATTAAGATAGGTATGTAGAAATGTCTGTGCATGTTCATATGTTGATCTCTGTTTATAATAAGTGAGTAAACAGCTAATCTTTGTTTTAATTTGTGGTTTGTGATATATTTAATAATTAGGTAATGTGAAAATTGTTTGCATGTGCGTAATTTTGGGTTGCATGCTATAAATTTGTAGCTGTATATGGGTGCATATCTGAAAACTGAGTAAATCCTTGTATTTTTTTCAAACAGGCCTAAATCTTGATCAAGGATCAAGTGTTCTTCAATCATTCATCTATAGATTGTGACATTTTACCAAAATGTGTTTATTTTTACCTAAGCTAAGTATTAAAGTATAATTAAGCATGATTAGAATAAAACTGTCTGTAAATATAGGAATACAGTAGAAATTTCAAAAATATGTTAGATTCGAATGTTGTAAATTGCCTATTCAAGTACATAACCTGAATCGAAATTGTAAAATATGATTTTTAAGATGAAGGTCAAAAAATTTAGATTTGTTTTTAGAGAGCATTTTGGAGTTGAACTATTTTTAGTTTATGGGCATTTCCTGTCGACTAGAGGGTGGTGGGACCTCGTGGTTGCCACAGGAGGTGGCCGAGAGGTCGACGAACGCAGGAAAATTGGTTGAGTGATTTATCATCGACTATGGCGGTCAGACTTCGACAAACTAGGGTTTAGAGTCCTGTTTTGGTTGACTTCGGGTTTGAGGGAAGTTTGATGTCGACGAAGTATCAAACTTCGTAGGGGTGGGTGGAATGGAAGCGTTGGACCATGGCGAGGATCTAGTCAGGATGGCGAAGATTCTGGCGACTGAGGGTGGAGGAGCGAGGTTGTTTTTGGGTGTCCATTTTCGTCACCGTGGCCTCAATCATGTTTGATTTTATCTCTATGATATTTTTGCCGATCTGGATGGTAGAAAGAGTAGGCGAGCTCATGTTCGACTTGCCGAGGGTGGTTCTGATGATCGGAGCTACGTCGATGGACCGTGCATATGCACATGTATCATATGTGTCAGGCGCTTCGGGTTGGGTGTTTAATCTTCGAGTGCATTGGGGATTTTCTTTGAGTCGATCTCGAGTTTTATAAGGAAGCATGAATAGGAGTGACGAGGAGGGGGAAATCAGTTTGTCTCGGGTTTCTACGAGCTTGGTTCGGGCCTGAACCCGAAGTCTTTGTGCTGGGTTGTTTTAGTAGTAAATCAAGTTTAAATTTTATCAAAGTAAATAAGTTCCAAAAGGAAATATAATTCGGGTCTTAATAAAGTATTTACGAGTTTAAACGAATTTTTTTAACATTTTAATTTGTTTTAAATTTCTTATTTAAAGATAATTGTATAATAAGTTAAATTCCTAAAGTTTTCAAGGGTGAATTAGATGATGTAACTAAAAAAAGAATATTTATTTAATGTATTAAAAACGATCAATTTGAGTAGTCAATTTAAGGAATTGGCTTATTAATGTGATAAATTAGTTTAGATTTGGTAATTAAGATTTATTATCTAATTGATTGATTATTAACTAAAGATTTATTAATTAAGGAAATTAATTAATGGGTTAGTTAATTAATAAGTGTGATTAATAAATGAAAGTGATTATAGGATAATTAATTTGAGTAATTAATTAAGAATAATGAAATTAATATGAGTGATAGAAGGTAAATTAATTGGTGTAATTAATCAAAGGATAATTATTTAGCGAAATTTAGTAATAAATAATTAAGGAGAATTTACTAAGAATAATTAATTAAAGAAGATTAATTAAGATGGATAGTTAAGGAATGATTAATTAATTGGACTGAATTTAATTAATGGTTAAGTGAGAAGGATGTGTAATGATGAAAGTAATTTAAATTATTTAAATTAATTAGAAATAGTATGATTAATCTTGCTTCTGGATGATTGAATGATATTGAATGCCTTGGGTTATTGATATCTCTAAAATGTGATTTGTGATGATATGTGAGATGATATGGTGGTTAAATTGTGATGATATGGATTAACTATCGGTAATAGAATTGCTATGTAATTATGTTACTCTAATATGAATAAATTTGTTTCCACTTAAGTAACTTGAATTGAAGATGACATTTGTTTCGAAGAGACCGGGGTCGGGTATTTGTAGATATCCAAAACCACTTCGAATTGTAAATCTTCTATAAATTCCGTATAGAGTCGATATGTGAAATAAATAGGCTGGAATGGAATGATTTAAGTAATTGGATCATTTTAACTATGTAGAAGTACATAGATATTGATGTGTGAAATAAGTGTTGACTATAATAAGTTGGAAATTCAAAGTGAAGTGCGAGTTACCCGGGTTTCTTTTATATTTGAACTTAGTATTTCAAATTATGTGGATTTACTCACGCTGGTTTCCAGCCTGACTCGGATGTATCTTTGATGTAATGCTCGAGTCAGACCGAGTATTACAGATTTTCAGGAAAGGTCGTTCTGGAGCTCAGGAGGCGAGCTGGATGGCAGAAACGTATGGAGTGTTTCTGCTATGTTATATAGTTGTATATCTATGACATGTTCTAAACTGTCCAATGTTGTGTAAATGTTGCAACTCTGATGTAAAAAATGTAAATGTACTGATACAGTTCTTCTTTGTAAAACCATTAGTTTATTTGGTATTATATTTTCTCCGCTGCGATTGTGAGGTTTCTGACACTTGTTTTCTGTTTCTTTTCTTTCTCTTTTCTTCTTTGTTAACTATCTGGAAATTTCGGGGTAGAAATTTCCGGGTCGTTGCATCTTCTTTAAAATCCTCTTCTTCAAAAATTCACAACTAATTCTTAAAAATTCATAAATATCTCAAACCACTTTTAAAATAGTCTAATATGAGTTGGTAAACGCTTGTAAAAAAAATGAATCAAAATATTTAAATTTGAATAGCTTTTCAAACCTCTAAAGTCCAAAAATCAGGGTAAATGGGGCAGTTTTGCACAAGTGCAGTTTTGGCCGCTTTTTGAGATGTTACTTAACCTTTTAATATCGAAACTATCTATGGCAAAAAACATATCGATAAAACGTTATAAATATACGAGAAATCCTTAAGGATATCTCTACAAAATTAAATGAAAATGGCCAAAAACAAGGCAATTCACAAATGCGTCCATAGCGATTATCGCTATAAGTGCACTTTCAAATCCGAGTTCGATCTAAACCAAAGTCTATCTATAACCTATATGCTTTGTTTCAAGGTCTTGTCACAAGTCTTATAAGTCCGTTCAAGTCCATTCCAAGTCCATAGACATGGATCACATATGCTTCTTGTTTTCAAAATAGGAATCAAACCAATTTTTTCAACAATGTCAATAACAATTCAACAAGTTAAAAACAACATATATTGTTATATTTTCCATTCAAAGAGGTGTGTTAACTCATATTTAACCCAACAACAACCATGATCCAAGCACCAAATCAAACCTCCACCTTGCAACACCTTTTCTTCCCTTCCTTTCCTTGCTTTTGCTTACCACTAGCCCAAAATGGACCCCCAAAGCTCACGACCTTCTAGGACAGTGGGAGTATGGCTTTGTTTCTTCAACTTGTAACTAGGTGGAAGGTGTTATAATATTTCCCTAAGGTTTCACTCTAAATTGTCGTTGATTTTGATTTGATTTGCAAATATTTTGCTTTAGGAACTTGGAGAGGAAGAAGAAGAAGACATAGATTTATGATAATTTTTGCTTTGTGAATTTATGAATAATATACAAGGGTGTGCCTCTCCTTATATAGGCTAATGAATGGTGCTCTTGAAGCTTACCTTCCTCCCTCCCTATCACTATGCCACGGAATACTCACATCCCATCACTTGTCTTTTATGCTAATTACACTTATACCCTTAACATGATAATATCTTTTATCCAAATGGAAGATTCTAGAATGTTCCATATTTTATAAAAAGGTGTGTGTGTGTCAATAAGTTGCTAATGTGTTCATTTGATTATTAGACAAGTGCACAAGAGTTCAAATAACTTATATCGATTGAAAAGTTGTTTACCGATAAATCGATTTTTGGCCACATTATCGATTTTTCTTTAAAGGATATATTTTTGTAAACAATTTTCTGAAACAAGTTTCTTATCATTATTCATTAATTAAATAATGTTTAACAAGATTATAAAATCATATTTATAATACTTAACTATATTTCAAAATGTTTCGATATTCAAAGACGAAGTGTTCGAATTTCCAGATCGCTGCATTCTCGCCCACTTAGAATATTTCATACTAGGAATTCAAATAAGAATGATAATCAAAGAAGATAGGGGAAGCAAGATGCATATATAGAATACTGATGAAAATTTATACAAACTAAATAGCAACACAAAATGCATACTTAAACGACCCCACCTCAAGTGGTGAGTACACTACAAAAATGTACATGCTAATCAAAAAATGTACATACTGATAAAAGGAATCCGGTCTATAAGCAGCTCTGGATAGAATCCTTCAAACTGCGCTCTATTTTCCTCGTACGACCCTAACCATCCTCGCTCCACGTTACTTCTAACCTTAACAAACGAACAAGTACATAAATACTCAAATAGCATTCACAATCACTAGCAAGTCAAGCTCATGGTTTGCAGAGGTTCTAAACTCTATCATTGCCCAAGGACGATAAACAACCTACTAAGCATATCTTACGCTCAACAGCCTTAGGTTATTACTTAAACAATTATTCATGTTACCTCATAACAAATTGAAGAGTCATTCCCTAAACTCTCCATAAGTCAACAAACATAGTATACAAACATACTAAAACACGTACGATGCACATGGACCATCCGTACCCAGTATCGGATCTGATCACTTACTCGATCATATAAATTTCACTTCCAAACTAGTATAGATCACTTGACCTCTTTAGTGCAGACTCCAATTTGGTTCCTTGATTAGAAACATATGTTCTCCTTGCATAGCCATATACTGTGATAGAAATCATCGGGATCATATCATGAATCTGTATCAAGTGTTCGCCGTCAAGAATTGGTTGAAAAATCCTTGTTCGGTCTGGTGTAAACCACCTCGAAAACATGTACTCAAATACTGGATTAAGAACAGTAATGCAAATAAAACGATCTACGTACAACTTACATATTTATCCTATTGGTTTCTTAACTACACCAATTCCATTTTAATCTCATTCATTTATGAAAATAGTATGCCACTCAATACTAAACAAATCGAAGAGTCATTCCCTAAACTCTTCATAAGTCAACAAACATAGTATACACGTACAATGCACATGGACCATCTGTACGCAATACGGATCTGATCACTTACTCGGTCACATAAATTTCACTTCCAAACTAGTATAGATCACTTGACATCTCTAGTGCAGACTCCAATTTGGTTCCTTGATTAGAAACATATGTTCTCCTTGCATAGCCATATACTATGATAGAAATCATCAGGATCATGTCATGAATCTGTATGAAGTGTTCGCCGTCAAGAATCGGTTGAAAAATCCTTGTTTGGTCTGGTGTAAACCACCTCGAAAACATGTACTCAAATACTGGATTAAGAACAGTTATGTGAATAAAACGATCTACGTGCAACTTACATATTTATCCTTTTGGTTTCTTAACTACACCAATTCCATTTTAATCACATTCATTCATAAAAATAGTATGTCATTCAATACTAAATCATTTATGCATTATTTCATAAATCATAACTTCAAGTTTATAATCATTTTATAACTTAATTTCGTACTCATATAATACTCCATTATATCCTAACACTATTAGAAAGGAGGCAGATTTCTATCATCAATTACCGACGCCTTAGTGACGCGGCGATGGAGCGGTGCTGCTAATGTCTACGTCGTTACCAAGGCGTTTATAATTACCAATGCCTCAGTGACGCCACATTGATTAGCGACGCTTTATACGTGGCATCATAATAGCACCACTAATTCACTACACTGTAATGATGCTAAAGAAAATTAACGACGCCCTTGTGACGCCAACTTCCATTTCTTTCTAATTTTCACTTGTTCATAGTGGCGTCGCTGATTCCCTACGCCTTTGTGACGCTGTCGAAATTAAAAATTAAATTATGTGTAACTTCTAAAATTAAATTTAAATTTAAAATTTTCAATTTTGTGTTGGTCTGACCCAGTTTATTTCTCGACCCCATTTTTCAATAATGAACTTACATCGATGAATAGTTGAATTTGATAATATGAATGTCACATTGAGAAGAAATGATACAGAATCATATACTTAACTTTCACGTACAATTGACAAGCACCTTTGTCCAAGTGGTTAATTGATTCGGCTTTGGTGCAGGATGTCACAAGTTCGAAACTTGCTTTCGAACGTTTATTTGACATGGGATATGTTGTCCCAATGATTTGTTGTATATAAAGTACCAGTTCAAAAAAAAACTTTCACGTACAATATTAATGTACGGTTGGATTTTCGAAAATGCAAAATAATATGTTGGTTACGATGAATAAAATTAAAATTTTATATTTAAAAATAAAACTTAATTATAATCATATTTAAAATATAATTAATTTAAAAAAAGTTTTAACTATTTGGTTACATTATATTTCAATTATAATAGTACTATTTATTTAAATCAAATTTACAATAAATTATATAACAATTTAAAATTTTAATGATATTTTAGTTTTATTATATATCAGCATACAGCAAGGTAGAACACTAACATTTCTCATCAGCGATCTACATCAACATAAAAAAGTAAATGGGAACCATTGATCTAAAATCCAAGCATGGATCTAACGTAGCACATGGATTGCACCACCCTCCCAACTTTTCACCGCTAAAAATTTCAATGTCAAAATCAAAACAAACCTCAAATCCTCCCTAAAATTTCACTTTCATCAGCCTGCACCAAGCCTAATTTCACAAAATCCAAAAAGTAAACAAAGAATCAAAATATCAGGAAGAGGTAAGGGATTGGGAAAGGGAGTAGTCATCTTGCTTGAAATTTCACAAATGACAAATATCTTCGCTGTTTTGCTCGCTGTGGCAGCATCAAGTGCACCAAAGGCCTCATCTGGAAGATGCGTGGTGTCCTCAAGATCTTCTGATGGAGATCTTCAGAAATTGCCTTTAAAAAACAATATTTTTTTTCTTGCACGCTGCTTCAAAGGCTGAGATGCCAACGCTCTTACTCCTTTTCTCTATGTTTACGCCTAATTTGGTCAGATCTATAGGGCATCTCCAGTGGATTACGGGCTGAATATTCAGCCCGTAATTCGGGTTAGGGCCCCAGTGGCCAAGCGCCCATTTTATGGGCGCCTGAACTAAGACGCCCATAAAATGGGCACCGCCTCCCCTCCCCCTCACTTCTCTCTCAATTTTTTCCGTTTGATTTTTTTAAAATTAAAAAATTTAAAAGAAATGCCGCCGCGTACAACAAAAATGCCCGAAGAACGGTTCACAGACATCCAACGGAGCAAGCTGGACTATTACACGTTCCGCCACTGCCTGGAGTTTCATCAGACGATCTACGTGTTCTACATGAGCTGCCAGATAGTTATCGGCATAGAGCCGAAACCGCTTTGACGACCATACGGGTATAAATTGCAAATTACTATAACTTTTTATTTTAATATGTACATTACATGCTCATACTAAATAACCCTTACTGTATCAAAAATTGTTAATTCATAAATTATCTATAGGACCATTACATTCACTGTCGGGGTAGTTGGGCTAAGTGCATTACCCAATTTTATGACCATCTTCCCGGTCCTATTATTGAGAGGCTACAGTCTAGTCCTTTTGGTTTATTTTTGTCGATTAGACATGTTCAGTCCTTTGATCGACCTCTCATTTAGGCATTAGTTAAGAGGTGGTGGTCCACTACACATACGTTTCATTTTTCAGATTTTGAGCTTGGTATCACCCCAATTGATTTCTACATGTTTACTGGGATTAAGATTGGACGACATGGTCTTCGACCTTTTCCATTTGATGATTTATACGAGTCTCCCAATTTGTTTACAGTGTTTTTTTACCACTAATAGATGTTACCTGCGTAACTAGTGGTTCTGTTCAGTTGACTTACTTGCAGCAGTACATCACCAGTTATATAGCTAGAGCCGATATGATGGATGCAGTTACTAGAGCATTTTTGTTGTACCTGTTTGGTTCGACCTTTTTTTCGAACCAAAAACGTACGGTTAGACTGGGCTATTTAGCATCTCTTACCAGATTAGACCGCTACATACTATTGACTGGGGCACAGCGATATTAGGCACCCTATATACCACTCTAGATTCATTTGTGCTTGGCGGTGTCAGGCAGATGTATGTTTTTTGGTATATGTTGCCGTTATGGTATTACGAGTACACGGCAAACATGCATCCCCGCATCCAGGACATGGCTAGTCAGGCTGTTGAGCATTACTTCCCTAGGATGAGACGATGGAAGACTATGCAGTACGTACATCATGTCCCCTTAGGTGTGCGGCATGACTTGATGGAGGTTAGGCCATAGCTTGATATGCGTAGTTGAGGTAACATCATTCGAACTCCTTGGGCCTCACATTAGACTCATCTAGCAGATGCAGGTCTTCTGGTGGACGACCATCCCTTGATGGTTGCGTATTCACTATCTAGACGTAGGGTTGCTTTGCATACACCTGCATTTATGCCTATGTGGTATTTGGGAGAGAGATGTGCTTATCAGATCACGGGTGATCGTCGTATACCATATGATCCTTTATCTTGTGAGGACATGTTTGGTACGTAGGGTGATCGGCGATCAGTACTTAGATGCTCTACGACAGGCTGGATGGGTGGATAGTAGTACTTTCTTCATCGATGGGGATTACGATGCTTATTGGGCTAGAGTAG
The DNA here is from genome assembly GCA_030765085.1 of Allium cepa. NCBI lineage: Eukaryota > Viridiplantae > Streptophyta > Magnoliopsida > Asparagales > Amaryllidaceae > Allium > Allium cepa. The sequence continues at coordinate 815,641,083 of CM060931.1, forward strand.
CACCCCGTAGATTCATCGTACCAAATTATGTTCGTGGGGTCAACTCTGATCATATAGGACCTCATCTAGCAGCCGGTAGAGTTCAGGTACCGCAGGTTTCATTTGACCCAATTCCGTCACAGTTCTTCCAAACTCCCTGCAGTTGGATCCTGATACTACTTTTAGAGCATATGATGTGACATGTACTTTGATTGAGCAGCCTTTAGTCTTTCCAGATCACCCCGACTACCCTAGTGTGCCTTCAGTCGGGTTATGTCCTCCGTATGAGGTACGTTTATTGTTTATTGTCATTTTTCCTTTATTTTCTACTTGGTTTCTTACTATGTCAAATATCATCTTTATGTAGTATGCTTCTAGATTGGACCAGGCCAGAATTTCACTTGGTGTATTTCGCGATATGACACTTGCACATACACACACCATGCATGATATGTACATGCAGCATACACAGATGCTAGAGGCCCAGATTGATCAGCTATCAGCTAGACTTGCTATATATGAGCCTTTCGGATCACAAGGCGGAGGTGATGCTGGTCCCAGTGGGTATGATGCTGGTGGTTTAGATGTGGACGAGGGGGATGATGAGGGCGAGGGGGATGATGGTGATGGGGATGACGATGACGACGATGGAGATGATGATGGTGGTGATAGCGATGATGATGGTGATGGAGATGATGACGACGACGATGACGATGACGGAGATGATGATGATGGTGATGATGCTGATGACGACAACGTTGCATCCCTTTAGCTGTATACCTTTTAGTTTATGCGTAGTAGACGTTTTATTATATATTGCAGTTCCTATAGCTTATGTACTTATGTCATTGTTTGAGTATACAGTGTATTCTTTATGTTTATATACTTTCGCTTTCTTGGATTTTTGATTATAGTGCTCGAGTATACTGTGTATTCTATATGTCTATGTATACTGTGAATTATACATGTTGGTGTATAATGTGAATTGTATATGTCTGTTTAACTATGAATTGTATATGTTGGTGTACAATGTGAATTCTATATGTTTGTGTATACTTATAAGTACTAACTAGTTACATATAAACATACAAAAAAACCAATAGTGACAGTAGATAGAAAACTTATAAAATCCTACTCGTGACATAAATAAACTACTAGTGAGGCACACGAACATAGAACACTGATAAAAAATGACACAGTAATAATAGACCATAAATATGAAGAAACTAGACGTGATGATTAAACTGCAACTCTTGTATAGAAAGTCTAAGACGTCTTATCTCCTGTTCTAGTTCGTTTGCATAGGTTATGCCCCTTGGACATAAAGGATCATCCAACCATTCCACATAATTGCAGAAATTTGGCCAGAATTGACATAGTTGGATTCGACGACCAATATTTTCTCCATCCGCACATACTACAGCTTCAACTTCATACCCGCACTGACAAAAAAACTAGGTGCGATTCAACTTCTTGCTCAGTGGGAGGTTGAACTACTTGATCCTGGTTCTCAGGTTGCTCATATGCCATACGAACAACATGTTGTTCGTATAGCGGTTCAACCACTTCCTGATGTCTCAACTGCTCAAGGTTTTGAAACTGACCGCGGATATCTTCATAGTGTTGTTCTTGATAATCGATTAGCCAATCCTCATCAGTATGTGGACTTTCCGTAGGCACGTAACCTACATCTGAACCGATAGAAGAAGGCCAAGAAGACATTGCGTCGAAGAATTTATTGTTGTGAGTGAGGAAGTAGCTGATTATGATTGATGAATAAGTAAGCCAGAAAGAGAATATATAAACAAACATTACACTTGTGCTACCACTACTTTTTGATCTGACAACGTACAATACACAAGGGCATATATAAACAAACATTACACGTAGGCATTAGCTTTGACAACAACAACAGCATTATTATTTGAAAAAACAATTCAGAAATCTCTCAACACATTAACGAACGGTACATAACCAACTAGCAATACTGTTATCTTAAGGCCATACAAATCTTTCTAGCCAGTTTTGACGTATGAAGTACGCATCATGGGCTAAGAAGGGCATGCGATATTTTAAATTGTATCGACCGTCATAAGTCGAACGTGTAGTCTCAAACACATTTTCCAATATTACCTCATTAATAATCTTTGTATAACGCGTGCATGCCCTAATAAAGTTTATGTATGTAGTCCTAACCTCTTCAGCCGTACGTCTTACTTGAGAGCCCACGTCGTTGTTGTAGAGTTCAGCCAGAGTGTCCTAAAAACTAATTACCATTGACTCCTGATTATTGCACATCTCATCGGTTTGAATGTAGTACTGCATAAGCAACTTAAATTCATGAGAGGTAAATGTCATGTTGGACAATGTAGTTTTAATAATCTTAGGTTTTAAAATGATTTAAACATATAACGATTTGTGAATTTATATAATGGATGTTCCTTCTCTCCTCTCAACAAAGCAGAGAATCTTGACTGAAAATGAACGTGGCTACAGTACGTGATTTGACCGCACACTGACACACCTTCCCTCCACTCAACAAAGTAGAGAATCTTGACCGGAAAATGAACGTGGCTAAGTATTTAATTTGACCACACACTAATCAACCTTCTCTCCACTCATCATAGCAGAAATTCTTGACCGGCAAATAAACATGGCTATGGTACGTGATTTGACCGCACACTGACCCCCTTCTCTCCACTCAACATAGCAGATATTCTTAACCGGCAAATGAACGTGGGTACAGTACGTGATTTGACCGCACACTGACCCTCCTTCTCTCCACTCAAAAAAGCAGAGATTCTTGACCGGAAAATTAACGTGGCTACGGTACGTGATGGAGACCGCAAACCGACCCCCCTTCTCTCCACTCAAGAATTAATCATATATATATAACCATATGGATGTCATACTTGTTCACCACAATTTAGTCTAACAAAACATTCAAATATCAAACAACTATCTTCAAATATCAAACAATGTCTAGAAGTTTACTAAAAGCTATATTGCTATGCGACAGTGACTCGGAAGAAGAAGCGTACGCGTTAGCATATCAACAAGAGGAGGAGGAACCGATGGAGATATACCGTGAAGCATACGGATCAACTTCTGGAAAATATGGTAGTTCCGTCGTGGGTCGGAAATATATCAACTGTAACCAGCAAGCATTTCAAAAAACACTTATGCAAGATTACTTTGCCCGTGATCCAACTTACGGCCCATAGATGTTTAGATGACGATTCAGAATGAGTCGTCCATTATTTATAAGAATTCTTGAAAGTATTCAGCAGAATAATAATTATTTTGTTTTTAAGCAGGACGCTGCAAGAAAACAAGGTTTGAGTGGCCATCAAAAGATAACCGCAGCTTTGAGGACGTTAGCATACGGTACACCCGCCGATGCCCTTGACGACGCATATCGTATTGTAGAGAGTACAACATTGGAAAACCTAGATCACTTCTGTCAGTCAGTTGTGGACATTTATGGGACGGAATATCTTCGTTCTCCAAACGAGGCAGATGTAACGCGCTTGCGTGAAATGCATGAAAGCAAGGGCTGGCCTGGAATGCTTGGAAGTCTAGATTGTATGCGCTGTGAGTGGAAGAACTGTCCAAAAGCTTTTCATGGAGCATATAACGGCAAAGAAAAAAAACAACTATCATTTTAGAAGTAGTTGCCTCTCAGGATTTGTGGATTTGACATACTTTGTTTGGAATGCCAGGTTCTCTTAATGACTTAAACGTTGTCGAACGATCTTATTTGTTTAATGATTTGGCGCAAGGTAAGTCAACTCCCGTATCATTTACTCTTGGTCATAACACATATGAGCATGGATACTATTTAGGAGATGGAATTTATCCTAAATGGAGTATGTAACATCCCGCCTTTTCGCACGATTTAAACACACACACATGCCAATTCAAACCATACGGAAGGGCGGATTGTTATGGGAAATATAAGAAGAATAAGAAAGAAATAAATAAAAAAGAATCTCACAGCGGAAGGATAAAATATAATAATCGAATATACAGTTCATGAAGCTGTTTTACAAAACTTTTGATTACAATTATACAATACATATCAGAGTACACATACCAGAGAATACTAATTAATGCAGCGGAACAATATGAGTGTAGTGGAACCATATAATCTATAGTAATAATAATAAAATCTTCGTCTTCTTCCTCCAGAAAGAAAATCTTCAATCCTGAAATGCTCGGACTGACCCGAGCGAATTGAAAAGACAAAACACTCGAGTCAGAACTAAAGGATCTTATGTAAGTTAAATCGACAGAAATAAATATGAGTGCAGTAACTCAAAAGATGCTCAGGATTCACATCTCTTAAGGATCCGTTAAACTATTTACTATGTAGTATATTGCGCTATATACAGTAGTGTCTAATCAGTAAAGTATAATCATATAGAAAATAGCGTTAAGGGGATGGTAAACCTTAACGCGGTCGGATCTTTAAAACCAAAATCGTAGTGGGCTCGATATAAGGAGATGACACGGCACGCGAGGCAATACCAGGGTGGATACACCGTTTGCACTCCCGGACCGGTGGTGACGGCAAGCCAGCAGCTTCCGCCCACCTCGAACAATAACCCCGAATCAAAGTGGCGCCACATATCGAATCACAAAAGTAATAGAATGGTTTCCGATGGAGCATGCTCGATGAAAGGGTGCGACCCTTTGTGTGGCCCGGTATAGCTCCTGTTTTAGTCATTTATGCCAACTCACGGGAGTTGGGTCCACGTAATATACCTCGAGAACGTCGCCACCATCCTACTTCATTCTGGAATCTCCACCACGTACATAGTTGTTAAAGTGGTTTTCGGTATTGGCCCGCTATAAGACAATATCCGATGCAGGTCTGTTTAACAACCAATCGTTTATTACACACCGGATGGTTCTTTTATATTTCAAAGGTCGATTTACAATTTATATTAAAATATCATATTCGATTTCAAAACATATCACTTTCAAATCATAGTCATTTTCAAATCATATTCGCTTTCAAACCCTATTCACTTTGAAATCATTTCCAGTTTCCAAAACCATAATTTCTTCCCAATTTCATATTTCCAAACAGGTTACATTCTTACTTCAAATCATCAATTCAATTTATTCTCTTTTAAAACCAAGCATTCAATTAACATTTCCTCTTTACTTAGACTGGAAATTTAGAAATAGTTTACATAAGTATAATAGTTATAAATAGTTAAATTACTCTAGAATAGTTTAACTATAGATTAAAATATTGTTTAATTGATCTAAGACGGTTAAGTAAATTTATAGTGGATTAAATATAATTAAAATAGATTTATTAGCTTTAAAACAGATTAATTAGTTTTAAAATAACTTAAAAAGGGTTAACTAGTTTAATATAAATTAAATGGTTTTAAAATATAGGTTAAAATGATTTGATTATATAGTTGAGATAGGTAAAATAGTTTAATAGTTTAAAAATCTTAATAATTACAGGCTTTATGGTAATATATTTCAAAATAGTTTATATTAAAATATGAAATTTAAAATACTATCAATTTACTATTCATTTCATTTCCACACAAAAACCATTTCAATGTTTTTATCAACAAAATCCACTTTCAAAACTCCATTCTCATTCTATAAATAAAACATTGCGTTTACATCGATTCCAATTCATGTTTGAAATATTAAATTTCATTATTTCCATTTTTAATACACTTCAAAGTTATATTTCAACAACTCAAATTTCTCAATTTTGACAAATTTTACTTTTATTCAAAAATTCAACTTTGAAATTACATATAAATTCTTTTTAACAATACCTTAATACCAATACAAATTTTATCATAAATTCAAATTCCGATAATAATTCAATCCGTAGAAATCATATATTTCTCAAATTATCATTTAAATCCAGATTCAAAAATTAAAGCTTTAAAAAAATCATTTAATTTAACCAATCCGGCGTCTGTATATAATTTTCTACCCTAGGGTCAAGTTGTACGGATATTTATCATTTCAATCCGCAATTTAAATATTTACGGTTATATATCATTTCAAACCGCAAATCCCGAATTAATAAAAATAATCCATAACGAACTTGCAGTTTATATTTATATATAAAATAAACATTCATTCATCAAATTCACCTATTGAGCATTCATCACAAACATCATCCAATTCAATCAACAACACAATATATAACTGATAATCAATACATGCATTAAATTGACAATTTAAAATTCATTATTAAATTACATGATAATTAAATGCAATAAATGTCAAATTGAATCAGAACGAAATTAGCACACCAAACAACAATCGATAAATTTCTAATCACTTTATAAATTCAATTTGACAAACATAAGAAATTTTAAAAGTTGTGAGTGGGTGAAACACTCACCTTTTGAATTTAAATCGAATTTAAATCCGATTTAAACCCAAAATTTCGACGGTCTCCAAATCTGTCCAAACCAGAGTCAAAAGATCTGGAATTTTGTTACTATCCTAACAAAAAAAATCTCGTGTGAAACGGGGTTCGTATGAGGAAGATATGCGTGTTTGAATGATTTGAAATCAAAATTAAAAAAAAAAACAACGAACCAATTTCGGCTATACAGAAACTCAGATCCAAGAACGAACTGCAGATCTGAGATGCATACATCAAGAGTTTCATCATATAATCTTTTAGGAATTTTCTGAGAAGCTTGAATTTTTTTTTGACTTTGATTTGATTTTGAAATGAAAATAGATGTAGGGTTTGCACCCATTGAGGAAGAGGAGGAGTTTGATTTTGAAATGAATTTTTTTTTTGTTTGGGTGCGAGAATGACGCTGAAGGAGGATATTGAACACGAGAGAAAAGTAATGAAGCCTCTTATTTATATACTAGTTGATATTCAGAGAGGACGCCTAAAATATAGGGTAACCGATGATATTTAAAAACGTACCATAAATATTTGTGTAACGTATCAATTAATTGTGTAACGTATCAATCAATTGTGTAACGTATCAATTAATTTTTAGGCTACAGCCGTTAAACACGTTCAGGAATTTAGATTTTGAATTCTAATCAATTAATTTCAGCTTATAATGGCAACTAATAAAATTATATACGGACCCATTATACGCACACAAACAGCGCGTAACTTCCACATCGGACCTCCAAATTCAGCAAATAAGGTATCGTTGCGCTCGTCTTGTTAGCACGAGTCTAATAATATAAAGAAAATCATGTTTGTTCTTTCAAATAAATATTCATTTTATGAAATTTGCGGTCGCTGACACCGCTAATTGGACCAAAAAAATGAATTTAGTTGTGTTAACTTTAACATAAATCTACAATAGACGTTATTTTATTATATATTAATAAAATAAATTCACTACTTAAGTCCGTTTAAATTTATTACCAAATCCATTTACCTCTCCCAACAAATTTGAATTCCCTTCAATTAATATAACCAATAAATTTGCCACTTCAACTCTAAATTATCAAAAAAAAAATTATCAGTTTGGATTACTTGGTAAATCTAAAATCTTTTAATAAATCTCTACATTCATTTATCGTTAAAAATTCCAAATTTACAACATTTAGTTTTAAATTTTCAATTTATCCAGTGATTAAACTTAATTGCCCATGAAATTCATTTATTTGGTTTTTAAATTCTTTTATTCACTCCATTATCACCAAGTAGATAAATTAACATTGGTTAATGGTCAATATATTGTTATCCTAAATTTTCAACTTACTCCTTTAACGTAGTATTTAACATTTTATTCCCATTTAATTGAAATAACTCTCTTTCCAAAATTTTACTTCAAATAAATAAGCAACTTTTTATATTTCTAAATCAATTATAATAGTTTAACACATTGAAAGTTAATTGAAAGTTGCTAAATTTATCGATTTCAGAATTTCCCTTAATTTCATACAAGTTCAGAAATTATCTATTTAATTAAATTAATCAAATCTTTATTTTCAATTAGATGAATTAAATGTTGGATTCACATTATTACATTCTTATTTCCCGTTTCACTTTTATCCGTATTAACTCTTATTGTGAATAACTAACATAATTCACTATATAACGTCAATTTATTTCCTTGTATTAACATACCCCTATTTACACTGATTAGAATAAATATTACATTCCTAAGTGCACTCCTATCAATTAAATATATAAATTGAGGTTCTTTTTTTTATAATATACTTCACTCACTATAAAATTTTACACACTAAATTTACTTTCAATTAATTACTTACATTCTATAACTTACTTTACATATTTTCTGCATTAATTATCTTAATTATCAAAAGTTCAACTTATTCCCCAAATCCACAATTTATTACTTAAACTACATCTACGCTTTTATTACATTACGTTCCCACTTCCGTTACTATAAAATAAATCACCAAGTATGTTATCATCACCAACATTAGTTAATATATTAAATGATTACCTTTATTTCTCTACATCCAATTTGTTCCAACTTAATTTATATTAATGCTATTCCCTTATATGGTTACTATTTATCCACTTGTGCTAACTTTTATTACCTAAATTTTCCGTTATTTGTAAGCCTTTAATATTTCCATTTAAATTAAATATAAATCTCAATTCAATCAACCCTTCTCAACACGCAACTTAGTAACAGGTTACAAGTACGAAATGGAATAATCATTTACTATAGTATTTTCTAAATTTACATTAACAAATTAATTAATTCCCTTTATATAAATTTCATATCCAGTTATAATACTTACACCATTTTATTTATTAGCGTTCATTTCATTATTTATTTATAAGTTTTTATTTCTACTAAATTTAAATTTACACAACTCATAAATTCAACCAAATTAAATCCACGAAATTTTCGGGTCATTACACTCTCCCCTACTCAAAACTTTTCGTCCCCAAAAGGAAAAAGAAGGGAGAAGGAAGAATTAAATAAACAAACATCTTATTCAAAATATTAACTTATAAAAAATAATTTACAAAATTTTATTATTTTAAATAAAATATACCCATTTTATGATCATTATATTTTTTATACTTAAATAAATAAAGTTTGGGAAAAACATTTTCAAAATAATTTCTTAGTCCAAAAATTTACGAAAATTTTGGCAGAGTCTCCTTTGTACGGAGAGGCTCCGAAGAAAAATATAATATTAAATATAACAATATACAACATATATTTTCAAAATAATATACATCCCAACAAGGAAAAATATATAAAATAGCGCTATAAACCGAAATCCAAAAACGTACCTATTTGTCGGGCAATTTACGCTTAATTTATGGAACCAAAAGCAGTAGCAATTGCTTTCATAACCTGCATTTCACTAATAAGATCCAAAGGGTTAACTATATAAAGTGAAATAATTAAGTGGTTTCAATCCCTAACGACAAATCAACACAACAACCATCCTTTTCAACAACAACATACACAACAAAACAAAACAACCATTCAATCAACAAGCAAATAGTTGTTCGGGTTCAAAACTTGAAATTGTACGGAATGAAAAATAACTATCAAGTGCATCATTTACTCAACAGTCTTGGATGGAACAAAATAAATTATTTATTCATCCAACAATTTCAAATTTCCTTACCCAACCAAACATAAATCAAACAATAACAATTCAACCCAACAATCAATTTAACTTATTATAAATTTTTGTTTCATACTTTAGTTGTTTGATTTCCTTTCTTTCATTCATTGAGTGATTACCTCATTTATTTTCATTTATTACTTACAATATTCATTTTTTATTTTAATGTCATGTAAGTTTCTTTTTATTGCATTCCATTTATGCATTTCTAAATTTTATTCATTTATTTCTCACGGTTTCATTTATTATAGAATTTCATTCTATTTACTTAAGTTTTAAAATCATCTAATTATGATACTTACCTTTAATTAGGGTAAAATTTCAATTAATACTTAAGCTTATAACATTAAATTCTCATTTATAATAGTAAATTCATTGAATACTTCATTTCCTACTTTTACTTGTACAATTTTCATTACATTTCCTATTAAACATTTCAACTTTTAATATTTGGTAAGTTATATATGTTATTTAAGGTATAATTGAAAGTTATACAAGTTTGTTCTACGGTAAATTTAACGTTTAATAATAATATTCTTTATTTCATAGGTTATAATTTCAACTTCCTTTAAGACCATTTATAACCTATCATCAAATCTCTTATTTCCTTTAGAAGTTTTAATTTATTAATTACCTATGTTTCAATTCACTATAATAATTGAAACAATTAATTAGTGGAAATTTAAGAATTTAATACCGGGTTAAATTTTCAATTTATTGTAAAACAATAGATAAATATATTCTTACAACTTATATATCTCTAACTATTTTTAAAACAATTCAAAATTTAGATATTTTCAAAAATGAATCTGCAGTAGAATTACTACAGTGGCCTTTCCTTTCGAAACTCGAAAATGAGAGTCGATGATGCGGCCGCCATCACCGAAATTATTTCCAACGACAGAGAGGAAAGTAGAAAACTTATTTTCTCAAAAAAAATCATCTTTAAACAATTCTTTCAAGTTATATTGAAAAACTTATATCAGAAAATACTTCTAAAATATTATTATTATATTTCAACTCATGTGAAAGAAGTTTTCAAAAACCCCGGAACTTAAGTACTAAAATCTCCAATTTGATTTATTTTAATTTCAATCTATTTCTCTATTATTCAAAACCTTCATTACCTAACAACCAATCTATTGCAACCAAATATATATATCATTTAAAATTTTATTTTATATATCGAAAATATAATAGGCAAAATTATTTCATTCACCTATATAAAACAAATATTATGTCGGTCTATCCTATTAAGTGTTTAGAAATTCCTATTGATGTCACAGCGTCCCATGCACCAACCAGAATTTATAAATACAAAACGGAACAGAGTAACATAATATTAAAACCTTTTTATAACACCAACAAATACGCTATCTCATATATATACAATCAGCGACTCCCATTATTACTGCCCTATTAATAAAGAGTCAAACCCCACAAAGCTAAGGTTTATTGCTAAATCAAAGCTCTGATCCCAGATGTAACATCCCGCCTTTTCGCACGATTTAAACAGACACACGTGCCAATTCAAACCATACGGAAGGGCGGATTGTTATGGGGAATATAAGAAGAATAAGAAAGAAATAAACAAAAAAGAATCTCACAGCGGAAGGATAAAATATAATAATCAAATATACAGTTCATGAAGCTGTTTTACAAAACTTTTGATTACATTTATACAATACATATCAGAGTACACATACCAGAGAATACTAATTAATGCAGCGGAACAATATGAGTGTAGTGGAACCATATAATCTATAGTAATAATAATAAAATCTTCGTCTTCTTCCTCCAGAAAGAAAATCTTCAATCCTGAAACGCTCGGACTGACCCGAGCGAATTGAAAAGACAAAACACTCGAGTCAGAACTAGAGGATCTTATGTAAGTTAAATCGACAGAAATAAATATGAGTGCAGTAACTCAAAAGATGCTCAGGATTCACATGTCTTAAGGATCCGTTAAACTATCTACTATGTAGTATATTGCGCTATATACAGTAGTGTCTAATCAGTAAAGTATAATCATATAGAAAATAGCGTTAAGGGGATGGTGAACCTTAACGCGGTCGGATCTTTAAAACCAAAATCGTAGTGGGCTCGATATAAGGAGATGACACGGCACGCGAGGCAATGCCAGGGTGGATACACCGTTTGCACTCCCGGATCGGTGGTGACGGCAAGCCAGCAGCTTCCGCCCACCTCGAACAATAACCCTGAATCAAAGTGGCGCCACATATCGAATCACAAAAGTAATAGAATGGTTTCCGATGGAGCATGCTCGATGAAAGGGTGCGACCCTTTGTGTAGCCCGGTATAGCTCCTGTTTTAGTCATTTATGCCAACTCACGGGAGTTGGGTCCACGTAATATACCTCGAGAACGTCGCCACCATCCTACTTCATTCTGGAATCTCCACCACGTACACAGTTGTTAAAGTGGTTTTCGGTATTGGCCGGCTATAAGACAATATCCGATCCCGGTCTCTTTAACAACCAATCGTTTATTACACACCGGATGGTTCTTTTATATTTCAAAGGTCGATTTACAATTTATATTAAAATATCATATTCGATTTCAAAACATATCACTTTCAAATCATAGTCATTTTCAAATCATATTCGCTTTCAAACCCTATTCACTTTGAAATCATTTCCAGTTTCCAAAACCATAATTTCTTCCCAATTTCATATTTCCAAACAGGTTACATTCTTACTTCAAATCATCAATTCAATTTATTCTCTTTTAAAACCAAGCATTTAATTAACATTTCCTCTTTACTTAGACTGGAAATTTAGAAATAGTTTAAATAAGTATAATAGTTATAAATAGTTAAATTACTCTAGAATAGTTTAACTATAGATTAAAATATTGTTTAATTGATCTAAGACGGTTAAGTAAATTTATAGTGGATTAAATATAATTAAAATAGATTTATTAGCTTTAAAACAGATTAATTAGTTTTAAAATAACTTAAAAAGGGTTAACTAGTTTAATATAAATTAAATGGTTTTAAAATATAGGTTAAAATGATTTGATTATATAGTTGAGATAGGTAAAATAGTTTAATAGTTTAAAAATCTTAATAATTACAGGCTTTATGGTAATATATTTCAAAATAGTTTATATTAAAATATGTAATTTAAAATACTATCAATTTACTATTCATTTCATTTCCACACAAAAGCCATTTCAATTTTTTTATCAACAAAATCCACTTTCAAAACTCCATTCTCATTCTATAAATAAAACATTGCGTTTACATCGATTCCAATTCATGTTTGAAATATTAAATTTCATTATTTCCATTTTTAATACACTTCAAAGTTATATTTCAACAACTCAAATTTCTCAATTTTGACAAATTTTACTTTTATTCAAAAATTCAACTTTGAAATTACATATAAATTCTTTTTAACAATACCTTAATACCAATACAAATTTTATCATAAACTCAAATTCCGATAATAATTCAATCAGTAGAAATCATATATTTCTCAAATTATCATTTAAATCCAGATTCACAAATTAAAGCTTTAAAAAATCATTTAATTTAACCAATCCGGCGTCTGTATATAATTTTCTACCCTAGGTTCAAGTGGTACGGATATTTATCATTTCAATCCGCAATTTAAACATTTACGGTTATATATCATTTCAAACCGCAAATCCCGAATTAATAAAAATAATCCATAACGAACTTGCAATTTATATTTATATATAAAATAAACATTCATTCATCAAATTCACCTATTGAGCATTCATCACAAACATCATCCAATTCAATCAACAACACAATATATAACTGATAATCAATACATGCATTAAATTGACAATTTAAAATTCAATATTAAATTACATGATAATTAAATGCAATAAATGTCAAATTGAATCAGAACGACAATTAGCACATCAAACAACAATCGATAAATTTCTAATCACTTTATAAATTCAATTTGACAAACATAAGAAATTTTAAAAGTTGTGAGTGGATGAAACACTCACCTTTTGAATTTAAATCGAATTTAAATCCGATTTAAACCCAAAATTTCGACGTTCTCCAAATCTGTCCAAACCAGAGTCAAAAGATCTGAAATTTTGTTACGATCCTAACAAAAAAAATCGCCCGTGAAACGGGGTTCGTATGAGAAAGATATGCGTGTTTGAATGATTTGAAATCAAAATTAAAAAAAAAAAACAACGAACCAATTTCGGCTATACAGAAACTCAGATCCAAGAACGAACTGCAGATCTGAGATGCATACATCAAGAGTTTCATCATATAATCTTTTAGGAATTTTCTAAGAAGTTTGAATTTTTTTTTGACTTTGATTTGATTTTGAAATGAAAATAGATGTAGGGTTTGCACCCATTGAGGAAGAGGAGGAGTTTGATTTTGAAATGAATTATTTTTTTTTGTTTGGGTGCGAGAATGATGCTGAAGGAGGATATTGAACACGAGAGAAAAGTAATGAAGCCTCCTATTTATATACTAGTTGATATTCAGAGAGGACGCCTAAAATATAGGGTAACCGATGATATTTCAAAACGTACCATAAATATTTGTGTAACGTATCAATTAATTGTGTAACGTATCAATTAATTTTTAGGCTACAGCCGTTAAACACGTTCAGGAATTTAGATTTTGAATTCTAATCAATTAATTTCAGCTTATAATGGCAACTAATAAAATTATATACGGACCCACTATACGCACACAAACAGCGCGTAACTTCCACATCGGACCTCCAAATTCAGCAAATAAGGTATCGTTGCGCTCGTCTTGTTAGCACGAGTCTAATAATATAAAGAAAATCATGTTTGTTCTTTCAAATAAATATTCATTTTACGAAATTTGCGGTCGCTGACACCGCTAATTGGACCAAAAAAATGAATTTAGTTGTGTTAACTTTAACATAAATCTACAATAGACGTTATTTTATTATATATTAATAAAATAAATTCACTACTTAAGTCCGTTTAAATTTATTACCAAATCCATTTACCTCTCCCAACAAATTTGAATTCCCTTCAATTAATATAACCAATAAAATTTGCCACTTCAACTCTAAATTATCAAAAAAAAAATTATCAGTTTGGATTACATGGTAAATCTAAAATCTTTTAATAAATCTCTACATTCATTTATCGTTAAAAATTCCAAATTTACAACATTTAGTTTTAAATTTTCAATTTATCCAGTGATAAAACTTAGTTGCCCATGAAATTAATTTATTTGGTTTTTAAATTCTTTTATTCACTCCATTATCACCAAGTAGATATATTAACATTGGTTAATGGTCAATATATTGTTGTCCTAAATTTTCAACTTACTCCTTTAACGTAGTATTTAACATTTTATTCCCATTTAATTGAAATAACTCTCTTTCCAAAATTTTACTTCAAATAAATAAGCAACTTTTTATATTTCTAAATCAATTATAATAGTTTAACACATTGAAAGTTAATTGAAAGTTGCTAAATTTATCGATTTCAGAATTTCCCTTAATTTCATACAAGTTCAGAAATTATCTATTTAATTAAATTGATCAAATCTTTATTTTCAATTAGATGAATTAAATGTTGGATTCACATTATTACATTCATATTTCCCATTTCACTTTTATCCGTATTAACTATTTCATTTTCTCTTATTGTGAATAACTAACATAATTCACTATATAACGTCAATTTATTTCCTTGTATTAACATACCCCTATGTACACTGATTAGAATAAATATTACATTCCTAAGTGCACTCCTATCAATTAAATGTATAAATTGAGGTTCTTTTTTTTATAATATACTTCACTCACTATAAAATTTTACACACTAAATTTACTTTCAATTAATTACTTACATTCTATAACTTACTTTACATATTTTCCGCATTAATTATCTTAATTATCAAAAGTTCAACTTATTCCCCAAATCCACAATTTATTACTTAACCTACATCTACGCTTTTATTACATTACGTTCCCACTTCCGTTACTATAAAATAAATCACCAAGTATGTTATCATAACCAACATTAATTAATATATTGAATGCTTACCTTTATTTCTCTACATCCAATTTGTTCCAACTTAATTTATATTAATGCTATTCCCTTATATGGTTACTATTTATCCACTTGTGGTAACTTTTATTACCTAAATTTTCCGTTATTTGTAAGCCTTTAATATTTCCATTTAAATTAAATATAAATCTCAATTCAATCAACCCTTCTCAACACGCAACTTAGTAACAGGTTACAAGTACGAAATGGAATAATCATTTATTATAGTATTTTCTAAATTTACATTAACAAATTAATTAATTCCCTTTGTATAAATTTCATATCCAGGTATAATACTTACACCATTTTATTTTATTAGCGTTCATTTCATTATTTATTTATAAGTTTTTATTTCTACTAAATTTAAATTTACACAACTCATAAATTCAACCAAATTAAATCCACGAAATTTTCGGGTCATTACAGAGTACGATTGTAAAGACATTTGCAAAAACCCAATGACAGCAAAACAGGAACAATTTGCTGCAATGCAGGAAGGACAAAAGATGGACGTAGAAAGGGCGTTTGGGTCCTTCAAACAAGGTTTGCAATGGTCAGCCATCCATGTAGATTATGGAAGAGATCAAAAATGGCTACAATTATGTTCTGTTGTATAATTCTGCATAACATGATCATTGAAGATGAACGCAGTATGAATTATCCTGATTTCGAATATGAGGGGGAAAGACAACCCCTCGAGTTGTTTCGCACAGCCACGTTACGAAATGAAGGACAATACGCAATTCATGACGATCATCATGAAGTATATCGTAATGCAGCTATTCATAATAGACTCTAAAGGGATTTAATGGAGCATATTTGGAATTCTCATGGAAATCAGTAGTTGGGGATGATGGATCTTTGTTTAATTACATATGTTTGCCTTTTTTATTTCTGTAACGAAGTGTAGAATGCTTCAATTTTTATGTTTGTAATATCATTTATATTTGATGAAGTAAATCTATATTGATATCTACATAATGCATCGAAAAAATGATATACCATTGAATATTGTAAAACTAAAAATAACACTTGATTGCAAATATGAACTGAAGGTACATGGATATTTAAACTGCAATTACTAAAAATATCACGTTAATACGTCGACTACATATGTTTTGTTCCAGCTACTCTCAACAATGCGTTGTTTGTACTCCATCCAATATTGCATTGTAATTGGGTCCATTCCGGTGACATCTTTTTCCATTACTAAGGTCTCTTGGCGTTGGCGCTCTAGCTCAAAGCGGCCCTTCTCAATCTCAGTCAATTCTTTTAAAAGGCAAGCTTTTCTGCACTTCCTTTTTGATGTTCTGCATTTTCTCTTGCATGTTTTTCATGCGTTAGGGCTAAATGAGAATCGATTTGAGATTGAACAACAATTTTCTTCTTAGCTGCTCGTTGCCCTATCGGTCTAGCATCTTCATCAAATGCGGGTACTACTTCTTCGTCTTCGTTATCTGGGCATACATTTGAGTCAATATTAGAAGAATTGCCTGGGCTAGAATTGTAATTAGATCTACTTGTTTTTTTCTTCCCCTTCGACTTCGTCTGGACATCTCTTAAGCTTTTTACGGTGTTTGAGCTCAATTTTTGTTGACTAACAAGCATAGCAGTTTGCAAACTGATAGTAGTGGGGTTTCTTTGTACCATTTTCTCTTGGAAAGAATTTCAAGAATTGATCGTTCTCCATTCTCTTCTACAAAAACAGAAACACAAAATCATATATTAACAAAGTGATCAGAAATGAATGTAAATTAAAAATCATATTTTACAAAACGCTACCAATTCAGCTACGCCACCCATTCCACTTGGATTTGCTGTTCTTATTTTCTGGATCTACGACTCGTAGAATTGTGTTTGTCGATTAATCTTCCCAAAACGACCCATGATTGCAGACATTGACCTCGTCTTTTCAACATGTTTTTTATTGTACGCAGCCATGACTTTTGCCCAAAACGCCTCTCCACTTTGGTCGTTCCCCTTTACCGAGTCGTTAGAAAAATGACAGTAAATATAACACAAATCCTTATCTTCATCGCCAGACCAAGGAGCAGAAGAATAGAACGATAGAGGGGGGCGGTTTGGGGATGAACATTTTGAAAGGGTTGAGAATCTAAATCCCAGCTATCCATATTCATCGCTTCGGTATATGATTGAAACAAATGAGACATACTTTCAATATTAAGGAATTGAGAATAGAATTGTAGTAGAAGAAGAAATGTGTGTATTACAGTCTGAATATTATTCCGATATATGTAGTGAAATCATGAATATGACCGTTTATAGCCGTTGTAATTTTCAATATGACCGTTTATAGCCGTTGTAATTTTAAATACGACCGTTTTTAGCCCTTGAGGTCAAAATATGACCGTTTTTAGCTGGTGGAATTCAAATGCAGGGGCCGGTTATAGTCGTTGAAAGACGGTGGGTCGGGGGGCTCGGGTGCCCATTAAATGGGAGCCCAAGCCCAGTTCAGGATCCTGAATTGGATCCTAAACATTCGGCTTAATTTTTGCCCTTAATCGAACGATTGGAGATTTTTTTTCGCCCAACTCAGCGTTGAATTGCACCACTGGAGATGCCCTTATCACCTTACTTGGTGCTACCATAGCCTAGAGTGAACTGTGCAGGTATGAATCCGATATCACTGGTGTTATCTAAGGTTGTATTGTTACTTGCCCAAATCTGAGATTTATTCGATTAATATAAAAAAGTCATGTAAGTCACAGCGTTTGAAATAATATTGATTCTTCCACATTAAGCATTGGTGTGATTCGTAGTAAATTGCCAGAAGGGTTGATGCAATTGGTAATTTAGGCTGTTCAAAGTGTGTTGAGTTTTGATTTCGTTATAGCTAGACTAGAAGATGGATGTTCTGATATAAGACATAATTTTTTTATTTCTTGTTTTTTAATTTCCATATAGGCATCATTACTTGGGCTAAAATTGCTGAACTGCCCATATCATTTTTCAGTTTATAAAATGTTCCCTTGAAATGAGTAAAACCTTACACTTTTGGTTAAAGCTCTCTATTATGCAAGGGATTGGGTCATTGTGAAAACCAACCTCTAACTTGAGCAAATTTATCCCAATATTCAAATCATGGTTTGCGGTTTCATGTCAGAAATTTTAACCGTTTCGGGTTTGTGATTTTATGAACTAATGACATAATCATGCCTATAATAAAAGTATAATAAGATAATATGTTTATTTGAATGACGTAAACAAAATTAGTCGACTATCTACTACTGGATTCCTTTCGCAAGCAATGGTTTTGATAGACATATTGAACACAAACAACACTAACCAAATACAACCATACATTGCTAATTGTTAATAATTGCATATCAAATGCAACAACTTAAAATAAACATACATGATTACAGCGGATAAATATGTACAAGTGCACAACCATCACTTACATTGTATAATATTTTTCTAAAATGATCAACTGGAGGTATAATGTTTAATTATGTTCTTAACATTTTATATATTTTATATTTAACTGTTGTAACGACCCGGATTTTTCATCGTTCGATTTCAAATATTTAAATGGTTTTAAATATTGAATTTGGGATTTATAATTTAGTTAGTATGGTTTAAAATTGGAATTTCAAGCGATTTCGTAAATTTTTAAGATCATCGGTTTAATTAACGCGTTAAAATAGCGATCTGAGGCACAGTTTCGAAATTCGATGAAATTAGTTCCATCGGATCCGTAATAGTGTATTATTATCGGATTTTAAATTTTATAGTGTCTGGATTTATCGTTTGGTCATACGACATATAAATGCGTTGAACTTATATCAAAAATTTAGTATAAATAATTGGGTCCAAAAAGTTTTCTTTTTCATATGGTCGAATTAGGACTCGAAACTTTTTCCATTATGTTCGAAATAGAGGTATAACATTATGAACGTCTAGCAGTACACCTCGATAGGTGTTCGAGATTTTAAGTTGCGTAGATCGAGATATTTTGAAAATTTAAAACAAAATAATTTTTCTTTGATTGGACTGAGCTGTCTCTTCTTTCACCTCAGTCATGGTACCTTTTTAAACATGCAACCCCATATTTTACTCACCCCTTTCTCTCTTTTTAAATCATGATAGCCTTCCCCTTCTCTTTTTAAAATCACGTTCTTTTACTTTATCTTCTTGGAAACAAAAAAATTCAAAAATCAAAGAAAGAAAAATGGAGGCAGAACAATGAGAAGAAAAAAAGAGAAGGTGCTCGAGACTCTCGATGGCGACCTGTGGACGTCGCCGCGATGGAGGGGGGTAGTGCGAGCGATGTAGTCGAGGGTGATGGATTAAAGTAGAGGTCGTGGGCATGGTGGCTAAGTTCGCGATGCGCAACCACGCTCACGCTGGAGGGTGGGTTCGAGCTTCATTTCTTGGTCGCCTAGAAGCGTAGTGCCTGGAGATGCGAGACGAGGTAATGTGAGTGTGGAGGTGGTTGAAATGGCCAGTGGCGCGACGACGCGTGAGTAAGACTGCGCGCTTTAGGGTTTTTGGGGAATCACGACTTATTGAAGGATGCATGCGAGCGACAGTGATGGTCGCAGCAGGCCGATGGCGTGCATGGGGTTCTAGACGAGTGACTTTGAGTTTTGAGGTAACGGCTAGTTTATTTTCTTAGCTAAATTAAAAAAGAAGCTAATTGAAATTTTAATTAATTGGTTAAGTTAATTACTGCGATTGGTAAATTCAATCATTTGTTTAAAAATTTAGGTAGCCAATAAAATTTAATAAATTTTCTTACGAGGTTTAAATCGAATGGAAGTTGTGTAGAAAGTATAAATTTGGGGCAGATTGCAATTTAAAAATCAAGGTGAGTGAAATCTCACCCATTTGGATTGCTAGTAGAATTTAAAAATGTTGAATTTAAATTATTGGTTGTTTGGATGGATTTATAAATTATTATCATTTTGGTTGTTATTATATATATAATAGTGTATATATTAGTAGTTGGATTGATTGTTTCTGCATATTTTAGCGGATGAGACCCTATGCGCCTTGCATAATAGCGGATGACCTTATATCCCGCAATATCCTGCTCAAAGTGGGATTGGTATTTTTATATTGTATTAACACTCGTGAATGCAGGGAAACAGGGTGGAGGGATCCAAATAGATTCCTTAAATTTATATTAATTGTTTTTATATATAATAATATATGATTTGCTAGGATAATCTGTTATAGATTATTGTTGTGATGGGGAATTATTGGATGTTATAGCGACACTGGCCTAAATTTTGGTATTCTACATACCATAAATATTATTCTGGAATTTTAAAGAATTTAAAAGGAGATTTTGAATGTAAAAATATTTATATCGAAATTTGGATTTTTAAGAAATCAATTTGGATAAAAACAATAATTGATTTTGGGTTGTATTTAACTATTCGTAAAAATATATTTTAAATAGAGATTTTAAAATAAATTCTATAAAGGATTTTTAAACGATATGGATTTTTAAATGATATTTCTGGAAAATATGGAAAGAGTGGAAAGAGTGGAAATCGATATTAAAAATAGATTGGCAGAAGTGAATAGAACTTATAAGAAATTGAATTTATAAAATTGGATTTTATGAATGAGATATATTTTTATAAAGTTGAAACTCAAGTGGTTATATAAAAATTTTAAACGATGTTTATAAATAAAGGAAAACGATATCAGACGATAAATTGGAAACATAAATTTGCAGGGAGAACTTATATTAGAATATGGAAATATGGTGAGAGAGAAATAGTGGATATTATTTTTGAAGTGAAATTGGTTAAGGATACCGAAATGGAAGTGAATGTGATGGAAATCGAGAGGGATTTATAAATTGAAATTTGGTTATTGAGATTTAAAAATATATGTTATTGATAAGTTAAGTTTTTATTTTAAAAAGAATTTTTTTATTTGTTAAACTAGTAGTTTAAAGTTAGTTAGCTTTGAAATACTTCAGAAGGGAATTGTTCAAATACTTCATATTAATTTTAATTAATCCTAAATTTAAACCTGCTTTGAAAAGTGATGTTATAAAAAGTGTTTCAATATTTTAGATAGTAATTTGAGCATGTCTTAAAAATAAATTATTATTATTATTCTTTTAAATACTTATTATATATATATATATATATATATATATATATATATATATATATATATATACACTAACACCTTTATACTAAACTTATATAACTAGTATATATATATATATTCTCAAACAGATAAAATAAATGTTTAAATATGAATACCTAAAAGAAAACTTTTTTTATATATAACTATTTCTATATATATATTAAATGTTATATATATATATATATATATATATATATATATATATATATATATATAATTTAAATCCATCCATATTTTTACATTCAATAACATATTATATTCAACCTATATAAATTTCCAAATTATATACGTGTATTAAAATAATTTATAAAGTAAAATATTTATAGAATCATCTTAAATCCAAAATAGTATAAATATAATACTGTAACAAAATATATGCAATCATCAACTAAATAAGTCGGTACCACATAGAAACCCATATGGTAATAAACCGCATAATATACATATATTAAAATATTTTATATAGTCTGTACAAAACAAATATATGACTTACATAAGCGAATAACCATATTATAGGAAACCTGATGTCAACAAATAGAAGCTGACCCATATTAAAATATAAAACATAAAACATATGTATATATTCTTATTAAAAATGAAAGGTACTTATTTCATAGTATGTTCCCTTCAAAATGTCGCATATATAATTCAAAATATTAACATGACTTATAAGCTGTGAGGAAGATCAAATAAAAACTATATATAAATATACACTGTCATGTTATGAAAATAAACTTTTGAAAAAATAGTATTAAATACTTATATAAATAGTATGTATATCACAACTAACAAAACAAAAACAAAAAAACAAAAAAAAAACATGTAATTACGAATATAAATCAAAATATATATGTGCTTACACGCCTATACCTCACTGATCAAACAGAAGCAACCGGAAGGCAAGGTGATGGGTTTCATATGATGAGGAGGTTTGGAAGAAAGGTGAAGTGGCGGATGCAAATAATGGTGACAGCCGCATACTTTAGTTTGCTTTTTTTTCAAAGAAAAGTATGGAGGGGAATGAACAGATCTAGAGAAAAGAGAAGTGAAAGAGAAAATAAATAAGGATGAACCGCATGTTTTCAAGCAAATATAACGGAAGAAAATGAATAGGCAACCAAATTTTAAGTGAATAAATAAATAAAAGAGATTCTAACGGTCAACCCTTGATTTGGTGAAAATAATTGTTGCAATTAATAAAAGAAATAAATAGCAACGGTCACGTTGCTTGATTCAGCTGACCCATAAAAGCAAATTATTTAAAATTTAAACGGTAGGAAATGTAAAAAAAACGTACCACCATAACATGAAATTGATAACGTCTGTGCACTGATTCTGCAATATTTATTAAAGCAATTGATTGATGCGCGTTTAAATTTGAACGGAAGGAAAGAGAAAAGTCACAATTAAAGGTAAGCTTTAAATCTTTAATAAATACAAAACGTTTCTAAGTTTATACGTTTATAACTTTCCAGCTGTAGTGTATATATATAATGAATGGTCATAAAAAAAGAAGTGGAAACAGGAAGCGTAGGAAAGGAAAGGTTAGAAAAATAAAATTTTGTTGAGAAATGAATATTTGTGTGAGTTATATAGGTTTGATCAGAGAGGTAGCGTGATTTAAGGAGAAGAAAGAACGACAATAAATCAACTTGCTTTGAAATGGAAAGGAAATTAAACTAGCGTTGATTTTTAATGAGCAGTTATAAGCAAGAAATAAGATATTGATTTAAAAAAAAGGCCACGATTTTGATTGAGCACTGATTTTTCTTGTTATACACGGTTACTAGATTTTTTAAAATTTTTAAGCAAATGGGTTTCGAATTAAAGCAGAAGAAACGGTCAGCTAAGATTAGATTTTGGAATAAGATTTTTAAACAATATTGAATGCGTTTAAAATTTAAAGCTCGCGTTGATGGGAACATTGGCAAGAAATTAAAAAGGCGAACGGTTATAAATTTGTAAATAACGTTCCTGTTAAATCAGAAGAGTAAAAGGAAAGTGAATAAAATTAGAATGCGTACAACAGACGCAGTGATTTTTGTCCAAAAAAAAATGAAAATAACGGATTTAAATTTTATACTTTTTCTTGTATGTGTATATACATTATTTATTCCATCAAATAACGTGCCTTTTAAACGCGAAATTAAACAGTTTATTTATACACAAAGTTTTGGAAATTTATTACTGATATAAAAATATGATTTAATTACACATTTACTAAGAAATTTATATTCAAAAACGTATATAAGTAAAATATTAAATATTAAATTTTTAAAAGTATAAAATCAATTTTTTTAAAGAACAAAAGGTGAAATAAACGTTGTTACGAATATATTAAATTAAACCAAAAGATTAAAAATTAAAAATTTAAAGATTTATAACTTCAAAAAAATGTTAAGTTTTAACCAAAATAAGAATTTTAGAATTTTCACGATAATAAAAATCTTGGGCGATTATTTATAATTAAATTTAGACAATCAAATTTTCGAAAAATAAAACCCCAGAGTTATAAATAAAGCATAAAATATTGCTAAAATTTGGGCTGTTACAATATACATCTTGGCTCTCTTCCCACTTGAATCAAATCGTGCTATCGTGCTTTCTGGGTTCTTTTTTGTGTGTGTTGCTTGCGAACTCCAGCTTTAAAGAGGTGAGTAATTAACACATGACATATATGCCTATATAATTGTGAAGTGACACCAAATGAATGTGTAGAAACTTTTATATTATGTTATACCTGCTTATGATATCATTTACATGATGTTAAACCCTGTTATTAACTTGTCACATCATCTGTTATAATCTATTCTGTTATATTGTTTATTTATTTCTGTTCCTCACACTGTAAGTTCCCCTGTAGAATAGAATCACTATGGGTTGAAATGATACATACCCGAACGGACTTTAGAAAAGGGAAAAGTTATTACGGGCTGAAATGGTAAGCCTGGGTGATTTTTATTTGTTTGTATTTGACTTGGGACTGCGGGTTTGAAATAATCAAAAACTCGTAAATTTTACTGATTATGGATTTAAAAGATATTTTCCGTATCACTTGATTTAGCTGTGAAATATTTTCCGGACCCGTGGTTGATTTCAAAATATGATTTCTTAAAAATTTCATGCATTGTAAAAGAAAGAAAAATATGAAATTTGACTTATATTGCATTTAAAATGGTTAAGCAGTGATATTCTAAAAAGTTAAATGTTATAAGTTAATAGATGGTTTGAGTTGTAGTGTGAAAGTTTGTTTTAACTTAATAATGGGAATTTAAGTAAAAATGGAATTATAAGCTCAACTTGGTAATTAATGTAATTGAGGTACGAATTGGATAAATTTAAAGTGAAAGAAAACATCAAGTTATTGTAAAGTAAACTTATAGTGGATTTTGACTGTACATAAAGGAATTATAGTTAAAATTGGATGTTCATCTAGTAAAGATGATAATTATTAAAATTATAGGTTAAATGGTATCCAAGTAATGAATTTTGAAAAGTAAATAAATTTCATAAGTTAAAGGTGACAAAAATTGAATTGGTTTAAAATGTTAAATAAATGGATAGTTAAATGGAAATTTGGAATATAACTTGATTTGGAAATTTGTGATTTGTTTTAAATTGGAAGTGTAACGACTCGAAATTTTCGATGCCGAAAATTCCAAATAGTTATGAAATAGAAGAAAGAGATAGAAGAAGAAGAACAGAAACATCAACAACTCACATTCGCAGCGGATAAAGTATAATAATAAATAATACAGTTTACAAATGAATAATATATCAGTCAATTTCATTTTAATACATCAGAGTTACATTTACATATACAGACGCTGAATATACACGTTAATCATGTCTCAGATACACTAATATACTACAGCGGAAATACTCCATACGTTAGCCATCCAGCTCGCCTCCTGAGCTCCAGAATGTACCTACCTGAAAATCTGTAATACTCGGTCTGAGCCGAGCATTACACCAAAGTAACACCCGGGTCAGGCTAGAAACCAGCGTGAGTAAACTCAACTAACATGGAAAACCAAAGCAAACAACTTATATAAAACCCGGGTAACTTATATCAATTTAATCAATTCACAATTTTCTATAGACAACATGTATTTCACATATAATTCTCTAAGTACCAAACTTAGATATAATAAATTGATTCACTTAAATCTCTATATTTCATCGTATTGATTTCACAAATTTATAAAAATTCGTAATGGTTTCGGGTATTTCCCAATACCCGACCCCGGCCTCTTCGCAACTCATGCCACACTTCCCAAATTATCCGAATGGAAATACACAATATTTCACATTAGTGATATCAATTCATCCAAAGCATTCAATACCATCCAATCATTCATAAGCAAAACTTAATCACTTCCAAATTAATTAAATTAATCCTGATGGAATTACAAATACCATCCATTAATTAAATTAATCCTGATGGAATTACTAATACCATCCACTTCCGTTCCTTCATTAAATATTAATTGATCTCTCATCAATTAATTAATCAATCCTTCATTTTCATCTTAATCAACCACATTGGATTTAATTGTCTTTCGATTGCATTCAAGTAATTATCTTTACTTAATTATCACGATATAATTCTCCTTAAACACAATCAATAGAAATCTTAATTACCTCATGAATTTATTCACTGTTTTAATTACAGTAATCCGTAATAACTTATATTACTTAACTTCATAAGTCTCTTTTATGTGTTAATCGATCTTAATTAGTCAATCTTTGATTTCATCATTAATTATATAAATTAAGGATTTCAATTTTTAATTTAATTTATCATAATCAAATTTAATTTCAATAATTCAATCCACAGTACTAATCATTCCGATAAATCCTAAAACAGAATTAACTATCTTCATTCTACTTCATTCATACATTATTTACTCTTTACTTAACTATCTTAATAAATCTATTGATAAATTTCACAAAGTAATTTTATTTTATTAATTACCTTCAGCGATTATCTAACAAACTATCCATTGATTATTTTAAATTATTCAAACCTAATTAATAGACTTAAACTTCATTAATTTATTCAAAACCCTTAATTACTAAATTAATCAACTCGAATCATTAATTAATTAGGTTAATTAATTATACATTTTAATTGCCTTCAAATTTGATTGAATCACAATTCGTTAAGCTTTTACTAACAATGGAAACATTTTCGATATTTAGGACTTAATTGTAAGAAAATTTTAATCCCCAAACACTTTGAGTCAATCACAATTAACTCGAGAACAACCAAAAACTAAATCATCAAATCATCAGTACACATCCACAATTCAATCATCCATCTAATTATTTAAATTCAATCACTTAACTTTAAATAAAAACCCAACAAAGTGAGATTCACTCACCTTTAAATTTCTTCAAATTTGCCAATTCGATTCCCTTCATCGGTATGAGCCAAACTCAACTTGATTTCATAGATTTGAACCTCGTATGAATAGATTAAAACTTTATTAGCTATCTAGATCTATATCTATATATCTTTCTTCAACTACTAATTATAAAAATTAATAATTTTTTTTATATATCAGAAAAAATATCTTTACGTCTCGAAGAATACAGGAACCCTTACAATCGACACCCAGACCGAAGATACATTCCCAAATCGTACACCACAGCGTCTCGCCCGCTGCCTTCCCCATCGAACAAATCTCGCAACCCAATCACTTCAATCCTAAGTTCACGCGATCGCCTCGCCAACACGAACGACCTCACCAGAACGCCGTTTCGTTCGAGAACACGAGCTCGAACATCACCCCTCCAAAGCTTCAAGCTCGCGACTGTCTCCTCCCATATGCGCCGCGAATCCCACCTCGTGCCTCACGATTCGCCCCATACGACTCCATCTCCGCTGCCAACATCGCGAGTCATTCGCGATTGCTCCAAAGGAATACATCACCCCCCCCTTCCTGACTCGATCGACTCTCGCGGCTGTGAATACCAACTCGGTCGCCATTTTCCCATATTTTTTTATTTAAATCGATAACTGGAATTCGCGATTTAGGGCTAAGGGATGGAGCGTGAACTACAAAGTGGATGGAAAGATTGATTTGGCTTTCATTTGAAGACCGATTTCGAAAACAGTGATATACAGGAAAAAGAAGGAAGTTCGGCCTCCTTTCTTTATTTTTATTTTTTCGATCGTCTGATTTCTACTTATCCATAAAAGAGGAAGACGGCGAATTAAATAAAAGTTGGAGAGAGGCTTCTCGAGTACGAGTAAATGAAAATATCTTTGACCCCGTTGACTTTGAATCTTTATTATATTATAAAACTCTCAAAACGTCTCGTTAATCACAACCTGAAATCCCGAACCCCGAATCAGACATGCCGACAGGCGCTTATAAAGTTTTACCCACGTTCCGAACACAATGAAACGTGTTTCGGAAGCTGATTCGATCGTATGCGCGAGTTACAGAAGAAAACGATCGATTTTAAATTAAATCGATTAAAATAGTTCTAAGCGTTTTGAGCTGCCAGGGTCAAACGACACCCCGATTGCTATGAAAATTGAAATCCGATAATAACTAACTATTACGGATCGAATGGAACTGGTTTCGTCGAATTCCGAGACTATGCCTCGGAAGGCTATTTTTAAATTCAATTTAAACGATAAATTATTAAAATTGAACAAATTGCCTTTATATTAAATTTCAACCATTCTATTATCTTCAGTATCATCATTATAGATTTTATAAGCCTTCAAATTATTTTAAACAGGCTTAGAATCTCAGGTTCAACAATTTACCCAATTTGAATTATTAAATTCAATATTTAAACTATACAATTCAATGATTTAATTACCAAGTAAATATTGATATCCTAAAATTCAAGTTAAAATTAAGTTTTAAATATTGAAAATCGCTTAATTATTCCAATTTAAATTTGTTAAAACTTCCGGGTCGTCGCATTCCTTCCCCCTTAAAAGAATTTCGTCCCCGAAATTACTAGTTAGGAAGAATGGATCAATACCCGTTTACCTCTTTACAAAACTCACTATTCAACATACTACCAACTATCTTTTTAATAAAAACCTATTACCACATCAACTAACTTCTCAAAACCTTTCATAGTTTCAAATCATATCCCTTTTCTCAATTATCTAAATTCCAATTTTAAATCAAATTTTGAATTATCAAAATTTTCTCAAAATTTTTCTAACTCTCTAAATTTCCGAAAATTTTTCCAGCGTCTCCTTTGCGCGGCTAACTCGGTACTACTACAAAAGGCCTTTACGGGCTCCCAAATTCCAAAAGAAAACAAAAGCCAAGTGGCTATATCAAAAACCCAATCCAATATCATCCAGAAATTTAAATACGTACCTATTTTTGTCGGGCAATACAAATTTATCTTCTCGAATCAAATCCAATTTTCTTTTCCCCTTTTAGTACCTGCATATCTTTACTTAACAATAATATCCAATCGTAACATTTCCAATCATTTTATACATTCCCTCACATATGTTTCATACCTACTTCGATTCAAATTAGCTTTCTCATTTCATATGAATTCCATTTATCTTCACTTCCGAGTATTTAATTTTACCTTTCATTTATCACCGATGCATATTAGTTTCATCCTCTAATCTACATTAGTTTTTAATTTGAAATCGTTTTGTCGTTAACCAAAATTTTTCCCAAAAATTTCAAAAAATTTCTAACTCTCAAAATTTTCGGAAAATTTTGGCAGAGTCCCCTTTGTACGGAGGAGCTTTTGCAATTTGACAAAAGATATAAATATGTATACATCGACCCACACGGTCGGAAAAAGCAAAAACAGTTCATATTTCCTATTTTAATTGCGTAGGCGTACCTTTATTTAGCTTTTGAGCAAACAACTTATTTATTTTAGCAATTAGCATACCCCAAATCTAGCCAAACGGCTTCCCTGTACCTGTACTTACTCAGTTTAAATATGTAAGCGCCATATATATAGAAATTCTATTAGCATTTCACTTACTTTCAATGGCTAAACACAAGCATTTCAAAAACAACAAACACCAAACGCTTACCATAAGCGATTTATATAATTTAAAGCTAATCCAATTGCTTTCAACCAAATTTATATGCCATTACATTCAATTCTAATGGTTTACAAAGCAATTGTTCACATTCAATTCATTTTTAAGCAAAACAAACTCATATTCACTTCAATTAACTCAAAAATCAATTATATTTGCTTCCACTAATCCATAAAATTTAATTAAATCCAGTTTACGTTAAACAACAATTATTTCTACGCAATTTGATAACATTCATGTGAATAAATAATTACCTAAGTTTTATAACCTATTAAAATTGATTCCAACTCAATTTTATTTACTTCAATTCCATTTAATTTATTCACAATTATTTTATTTAGCTCGACACATTCCATTCTTGTATACTACTAGCCATTCCCAAATTAATTCAATCCAAGCTTTATTTAATGGGCTTTCACTCTTATTCAAAGCCAAATTTCCATAACTTTTAAACTTAAGTGAATTTACTTTAGTTTATTCCAATATTAAACTTAAGTTTGCTTTTATTTGATTCTCATTTAAGCAACTTCCATTAAATTTAGTTAACTTATCCATTTTAAATTTTGATTTTAAATTCACCTTCACAATTTCCAAAATAATGTCCAACCACATACTTATCTCATTTATACTTTAAATTAATATACCACCAAATTTAAGTTCGGTCTGATAATCTTATTCCAATCACAATTTTGATTTAGTTTTTATTCTATCAGACTTCATCCATTTATTATTTAACTCAATAAACCCATTTAAAATTTTTAATTGCTTACTTAATTCGTTAACGAATTTATTTTATTAATACAAGGCCACTCTCAATTTATTTCTATTCACTTGGATTTTGCTTTGCAACTCAAACTATTTCTATTATAATCACTTCTCTTATATCCAATCTACTTGCAAATCTCATTAAATATTATTCAAATCACCCTTGAATTTTATTTTTAATTCAAAGCATCACATTTTTCAATCCAATTCTATTTTATTTTACTTTACAACATCACCTCTTATTTAATTCATTACCAAATCCAAGTCGAATTCTATCCACAACTTGAATTCATTCCAAGCTCCATTATTAATTTACGATCCATTTATTTACCCAAGTTAAATTTTATTAATATACTCAATCAACCAATTATTTAGCCAATTAGCGTACTTCTAATTTTTTTTCGTTCAATCTTCGATTTCATTACAAAAATCAATTCATTAAATTTTCCTGAGTTCAATTTAATTTTATAATTCCAGTTTGGATCTCCCCTGATTTTTTTTCCAAAACTCTAACACTTTTATTTTAAAATTTTTGAAATGCTTTTAAATCCACATAATACTATTAAAATAGCATTTTATGAAAAATATATCTTATAACTCGATGTCTCAACCAGTCGATCCTTGTTCACACAGAAATTCAGTCATATGTTGATCAGGCGTAGGACTGAAATTCTATAAGTACTTAGCAGACCCATTTTCAACATCCAGCGAAAATACTTAGGAAAGTGATTTTATTGAAAATATCGAAAACAGATTTGAAAAAAATAGAGGAATTTTTTTTTTTTTTTAGTGAGGATGCTCTGGAAATCATCACCCCCATCCATGGCCGCAGTTAACCCGATGGTTACATTGCCGTCCCGACAAAATCCACAGATAAATGTAGGCCTCAGCGCCCCACGATTACACCATGGAACCCACGACAGATCGCAGCTACAACTGGGGTTACGTAGCTATCACAGCAAAAACCCATATAACTGTACGCATCAGCACCATCGAATTTCGCTGCCAAAAATGAAACTTCTCCACTCCACTTGACCATAGATCGCAGTCTACCGATATTGCGTTGCCTTCCCGGCAAAATCAAGTGTAGACCGTTGACACTCATCCTCCACACGATTTTCGCTATGGTCCCCACAGTAGATCGCATCGACATCGAGTTACACTGTCGTCACAGCATAACCCAAATGCCTCTGTAGGCATCAACGCCATCGACTTACGCTACCCAATAATTCTCAGGAACTAGTTTTGTCCGGACTCCTCACAGGATCAACTTTAGAACCCCCTGGGCTCAAGGCAGCACCACCCGGTGGCACTCCTGAGAAGTTCATTTCAAGAGAGCGCCTTTTTCCCCAGAACCATCATCAAAACATTTTATACTATACACATATAGTAACTTCAAATCATACACCTAGTATGATCACATACAAAACTCATACAAAATCGACTATCCCAAAATCGATAATTCTCAACTAGGCTTCCCAAATTCTCATATTGATTTTACCCAAAAATCAAAAGCCTTTCCAAATCCAAAGGTTCCCCAAAACTTTTTTCCAAAATTCTCATAAGATCCTTTATATATATATATATAATTTAAAAACTTTGGACCACTATAAACTTGTATAAAATTCCTTTTATACTTCGAACACTTCCAAAATCCTTTTTCTTCCATCAATAGATTCAACAAAGGGATTTCATCTTAAATAAAACAAAGATATATAATCTTGTTTATTCAAAATCAAATATTCCAATTTGATTACTCTTTTCTATCAATTTCTTTTCCATTCACTTATCCACCTTTACATTAATTCCCATTTGGGTTATCACTTCAATTCTATCTCAGTTGGGTATTAAATCCATAGTAGTTTGAACTCCGACCAGTTTATTTAGAAAATAGCTTGAAAAATTTAAAAACAATTAAGTAGTTGGAAAATAATTACTAGTTTTGTAAAATGGTTAGAAAATAGTTAACTAATCGAAGAATAGTTGAAAATAGTTGAATAGTTTCAGAAATTTAGATAATTGTAATATAGTTGTAAAATAGTAATTAATTTGTAACATAGTTGAAAAATAGTAATTAGTTTAGAAAATAGTTGAAAAATGGTTAAATAACTCCAAACCAAAAAATAATTTGGCTTTAAGAAAGAAAGGTTGTATATATTTAATAGCTTAGAAAAATAAGTTTATATCAAAACAATTTATATTGAAAATAGTCAAGAGCCAACTTTCACTTCCCCAACAATTCAATTTAAATTTCCATTTAAATTGACCCAATTCCAATTCAAATAACTCCAAATTCCATTGGACTTGATTAATTCTCAATTCAAGTTGAATCAATCTTGATTCCTTTCCCAATTCAAATCAAATTCTAGTTGATTTTAATCCTGTTCAATTTTAAATTTGAACTATTATCAATTTAATTTCAGAATCCAAATCACTTCAATTTAATCCAATCCAATTTCCCATTAAAAAAAAAATAAAACTTAGACATCTTCAATCACCAATCTAATTACTTCAAACCAAATTCAATTTTAAACTAATTCAATTAAATCTTGAATTTAAACTATATCGAATTATAGAAATTCGAGTTAAATTCTCAAAGGTTGGTTTAACTCTTTAAACCAAATTAACGTTTAAATCAAAGTGTTTAATCATTTAAATTTCTGAGCCCAATTTCTCAAAATTCTCATTTTAAATTATTTTTGCCTATGTATCTCAAGATTCAATACAATATTATTTTAAAATTTTAATTTATTATTCAATCTAATTTTCCAGTTTGAAGCCAGTTCTTAACAAGTTTATTTTACAATTCAATTATTCAAACTTATTTTATTTATACAATTCCATTCTCAATTTAAATATTTTTTATTAACAATAGGATGATAACATCCAATTTATTTGAAAACGTCCCTCCATTTTCAATTTTTATATCTCAAACCGTTTGAGATCACACACATTCTCAATTCCAATCAACCATTTATCTTTCCAAATTTAATTCCAATTTCATCTTAAAATCTTCAATCCAAGTTGTTCATTCAAACTTATTTGACTTCTTCCAAGTTAAATTCAACTTACTTAGTCCAGTCAACCTCATTCTCACATTGAATTTCCCACTTCAACTTTAAATTCTTTCCCTTTTATAAGTTCAAAACTTATCACTTTGGGTTTTAATATCACATTTCCGGGAAAAATAAAAACTCAACCTCTTAGAGTTTATTTCAAACTATCTTTGATATCATGTATACCCATACATACATATTTATTTCTTGGCCCTTCCAGCCATGTTTTAAAATTTTAAACCACCTTCGGTTTTAATTTCAAATCAATTTCGATCAACCCATTGTTTCAACAAATCCCGGTTATCCAAATAATACTTATTTATTATTTTCATTACTTTGAAACCAAAATTTCAAATTCTGGGCTTAGATTTAGAATTTCATTTTCAATCCCTTAAATTTTAATTTAGTTGTATTTTTTTTCCTACTTAATTTAATTCCAACTCTAAACTGCAGTTTCAGTTTGAATCCATTTCATACTTATCTTTATTAAATTTCAGTTTGGTTGTAATTTCTTAATTTTAATTTCAATAATTTAACAACCAATCGCCTTAATATTTATTAGAATGAAATATTCCTTTATATCTCAAAATATATATTTATATAAAATCATTAAAAACCTTTATTTTAGAAAATAACAAGTACGCGCTCATATATATATACTCAACTCATTCTAGAGTACTTTGGACTCTATTTAATGAGTAATCCCTACCAGAGCCAAGGTTCTTGCTTAACCTTTCAGCTCTGATACCAAATGTAACGACCCGAAATTTTCGAAGCCGAAAATTCCAGATGGTTATGAAATAGAAGAAAGAGATAGAAGAAGAAGAACAGAAACATCAACAACTCACATTCGCAGCGGATAAAATATAATAATAAATAATACAGTTTACAAAAGAATAATATATCAGTCAATTTCATTTTAATACATCAGAGTTACATTTACATATACAGACGCTGAATATACACGTTAATCATGTCTCAGATACACTAATATACTACAGCGGTAGTACTCCATACGTTAGCCATCCAGCTCGCCTCCTGAGCTCCAGAACGTACCTACCTGAAAATCTGTAATACTCGGTCTGACCCGAGCATTACACCAAAGTAACACCCGGGTCAGGCTGGAAACCAGCGTGAGTAAACTCAACTAACATGGAAAACCAAAGCAAACAACTTATATAAAACCCGGGTAACTTATATCAATTTAATCAATTCACAATTTTCTATAGACAACATCTATTTCACATATAATTCTCTAAGTACCAAACTTAGATATAATAAATTGATTCACTTAAATCTCTTCATTTCATCGTATTGATTTCACAAATTTATAAAAATTCGTAATGGTTTCGGGTATTTCCCAATACCCGACCCCGGCCTCTTCGCAACTCATGCCACACTTCCCAAATTATCCGAATGGAAATACACAATATTTCACATCAGTGATATCAATTCATCCAAAGCATTCAATACCATCCAATCATTCATAAGCAAAACTTAATCACTTCCAAATTAATTAAATTAATCCTGATGGAATTACTAATACCATCCACTTTCGTTCCTTCATTAAATATTAATTGATCTCTTATCAATTAATTAATCAATCCTTCATTTTCATCTTAATCAACCACATTGGATTTAATTGTCTTTCGATTGCATTCAAGTAATTATCTTTACTTAATTATCACGATATAATTCTCCTTAAACACAATCAATAGAAATCTTAATTACCTCATGAATTTATTCACTGTTTTAATTACAGTAATCCGTAATAACTTATATTACTTAACTTCATAAGTCTCTTTTATGTGTTAATCGATCTTAATTAGTCAATCTTTGATTTCATCATTAATTATATAAATTAAGGATTTCAATTTTTAATTTAATTTATCATAATCAAATTTAATTTCAATAATTCAATCCACAGTATTAATCATTTCGATAAATCCTAAAACAGTAATTAACTATCTTCATTCTACTTCATTCATACATTATTTACTCTTTACTTTACTATCTTAATAAATCTGTTGATAAATTTCACAAAGTAATTTTATTTTATTAATTACCTTCAGCGATTATCTAACAAACTATCCATTGATTATTTTAAATTAATCAAACCTTATTAATTGACTTAAACTTCATTAATTTATTCAAAACCGTTAATGACTAAATTAATCAACTCGAATCATTAATTAATTAGGTTAATTAATTATACATTTTAATTGCCTTCAAATTTGATTGAATCACAATTCGTTAAGCTTTTACTAACAATGGAAACATTTTCGTATTTATGACTTAATTGTAAGAAAATTTTAAACCCCAAATACTTCGAGTCAATCACAATTAACTCGAGAACAACCAATAACTAAATCATCAAATCATCAGTACACATCCACAATTCAATCATCCATCTAATTATTTAAATTCAATCATTTACGTTTAAATAAAAACCCAACAAAGTGAGATTCACTCACCTTTAAATTTCTTCAAATTTGACAATTCGATTCCCTACATCGGTATGAGCCAAACTCGACTTGATTTCATAGATTTGAACCTCGTATGAATAGATTAAAACTTTATTAGCTATCTATATCTATATATCTTTCTTCAACTACTAATTATAAAAATTAATAATTTTTTTTATATATCAGAAAAAATACCTTTACGTCTCGAATAATATAGGAACCCTTACAATCGACACCCAGACCGAAGATACATTCCCAAATCGTATACCACAGCGCCTCGCCCGCTGCCTTCCCCATCGAACAAATCTCGCAACCCAATCACTTCAATCCTAAGTTCACGCGATCGCCTCGCCAACGTGAACGACCTCACCAGAACGCCATTTCGTTCGAGAACACGAGCTCGAACATCACCCCTCCAAAGCTTCAAGCTCGCGACTGTCTCCTCCCATATGCGCCGCAAATCCCACCTCGTGCCTCATGATTCTCCCCATACGACTCCGTCTCCGCTGCCAACATCGCGAGTCATTCGCAATTGCTCCAGAGGAATACATCACCCCCCCCCCCCTTCCTGACTCAATAACTGGATACCAACTCGGTCGCCATTTTCCCATATTTTTTTTATTTAAATCGATAACTGGAATTCGCAATTTAGGGCTAAGGGATGGAGTGTGAACTACAAAGTGGATGGAAAGATTGATTTGGCTTTCATTTGAAGACCGATTTCGAAAACAGTGATATACAGGAGAAAGAAGGAAGTTCGGCCTCCTTTCTTTATTTTTATTTTTTCGATCGTCTGATTTTTGCTTATCCATAAAAGAGGAAGACAGCGAATCAAATAAAAGTTGGAGAGAGGCTTCTCGAGTACGAGTAAATGAAAATATCTTTGACCCCGTTGACTTTGAATTTTTATTATATTATAAAACTCTCAAAACGTCTCGTTAATCATAACCTAAAATCCCGAACCCCGAATCAGACATGC
This sequence comes from Allium cepa, assembly GCA_030765085.1. Classification (NCBI taxonomy): domain Eukaryota; kingdom Viridiplantae; phylum Streptophyta; class Magnoliopsida; order Asparagales; family Amaryllidaceae; genus Allium; species Allium cepa. Next base: position 815,678,189 of record CM060931.1, read on the forward strand.
CGACAGGCGTTTATAAAGTTTTACCCGCGTTCCGAACACAATGAAACGTGTTTCGGAAGCTGATTCGATCGTATGCGCGAGTTACAGAAGAAAACGATCGATTTTAAATTAAATCGATTAAAATAGTTCTAAGCGTTTTGAGCTGCCAGGGTCAAACGACAACCCCGATTGTTATGAAAATTGAAATCCGATAATAACTAACTATTACAGATCCAATGGATCTGGTTTCGTCGAATTCCGAGACTGTGCCTCGGAAGGCTATTTTTAAATTCAATTTAAACGATAAATTATTAAAATTGAACAAATTACCTTTATATTAAATTTCAACCATTCTATAATCTTCAGTATCATCATTATAGATTTTATAAGGCTTCAAATTATTTTAAACAGGCTTAGAATCTCAGATTCAACAATTTACCCAATTTCAATTATTAAATTCAATATCTAAACTATACAATTCAATGATTTAATTACCAAGTAAATATTGATATCCTAAAATTCAAGTTAAAATTAAATTTTAAATATTAAAAATCGCTTAATTATTCCAATTTAAATTTGTTAAAATTTCCGGGTCGTCACAGGAAGTTTATGTAAATTAAATAAAATGGAAATTAAGTTTAATTTATGAAATGGTAGTATAAAATTTAAGTGTTAAATAAATTGTTAAAATGCGAAGAATAGGAAAATTGTACACTTGAATGTAATAAGTGAATTATTGCAAATTTGATATTTATTTGTGAAATTAACTTTATAAAAATCATAAGTTCAAGGGTATTTAAAGGATAATTTTTAAAGTGGAAAATATGAAATTTTATAGGTTAAAAGGTTTAAATTGAAGTTTATTTGTAGGGTTGAAATTTCACTGTTTTATAGTTTTTTTTTCTTTTTCTGAATAAATGAACTGTGAAATGTCTAAAATTTTGGGAATTGAATATTTGATTTGAAAGTATAATAACTTCACTTTTAAATGGTTTAAATGAATTATTTTTTATTATAATATAAACCATTTTGGAAATGTAATTTGGAATGATATTTAAAATAGTAAATGAATGATATACTTGAATTTAAAAGGTATTTAAATTTGAATTCAAATAATGAGTTGATAATGAGATTTTGAAAGAATATGATATTTCGATATTTTGAAATGGTTTGGAAATGATTTAATCCTTATTTTGATTAAGATTTGTATTTGAAATGATATTTTATTTTTGAAGTATAAAATACTATTTTGAAATTTATAACCACGGGTACACTTCTTTATGTGCAGAGTGATTTCCTTGTGATTGTTTGATACACACCTTGAATTTGAGAGTGTGGCCAGAGGTGAGCGATTATTGCAGCTCTGTGCTACCCTAGTCACATTAACACTGTTATTTGCATTTATTACTTTAATATAGGTATTTCTGTGATAGTGTTTATTCCTGCTTAATTGATGGTTTACCGGATACTTAAAGGATGGGCGATCCCAAGCAACCTTTAAGTTATTGTGCACTATTACAATTCACTTGAGTTGGTTTACATTGTATAAGTATGTATGTCCTGACTCGAGTATTTTGTGTTTTACTTTACGCTCGTGTCAGCCTGAGAATCCCAGTTTTGGATTCACCTTTTGGAGCTAGAGAATTGTTGGAACTTATCTGACTATCTATTCGTCAACTTCTTCCAGTTATCTTCTATTCGGTATTGCTTTTGTATTTGTGAGTCATGTATCCAGACTTCTATTTTATCCATTTTTAAACTATGATATTTTGTATATGATTTGAGAGGATGTATATAGTAGCTTCATGAACTACTATGGTATTTTATTTCCGGTGCGCATTATTCTGATATTTCTGTATCTGTGATTCTGTGAATAATTTTATTTTCTCCAAATTTCTTAACAATCCATTGTTTTGAATTATTTAAGTCTGACATGTGTGGATTATTGTCGATTTGAATGGTCCAAAATAATGGGTCGTTACAACCATCGACCGAGCCATCATCGCCGTTCGCCATGCCATCGAAGGTCGCCCCAATGGCTGAAGACCGGCCCCTCCCTAAGGCCGCCGCTGCCACCCCTAGTTAGGTTTTTCGAAACCCTAACCGTCGATGTTAGGCCGCCACAGGTGGAGGTAGCTCCTGATTCCACCACCATTCAACTCCCCAAGACACTCTCTTCAAAACCCATATTTCAATTTTGCTGATTTTTTTCCGAATCAAAAACACCCAATTAGTCCTAGGGTTTCGAAGATTGCAAGGTTTGACCGCGTTTTTCGATGATTGAAGCACAATTTCGAAAAACGAACACTTGATCAGATTCTTATTGTCGAGATATTTGACATATAATTTTTCTGAATTTTTTTGAGGAGTTTGAATTTTTTGATTTGATTTTGAATTGCAATTGGATCTAGAATTTGATTGTCTGCCATTGAGGAGGAGAGGCAGTTGAATTGTACATATAGAACAATGAACATAAGGAAAAGGCAAGGGTTTATAACAATATATATATATATATATGCAAGGCTGAAATTAGAATGGATGGACACGATTGATATACGCGTTGAACGATAAAATCGCCAGAAAAGCACGTTCTGACTCTGGAACAAAATTGGGTCAACCTATATATATAAATAGATGTTTTAAAATATTTTAAAATCAACGGAACATGTTTCAGGTCTGATTTCCATCGTATGAAGAAGTCATGCTAGAATCAACTTATTTCAAATCGATTTCAATTTAATTGGTTTCTAGGCGTTTCGAGTCTGTACGATCAAACGAAAAGTCCGATCGTTACGAAACTGAAATCCTATAATAATTCACCGTTACGGATCCGATAAAACTAGTTTCGTCGAAATCCGAGTCAGTAGCCAAAAATACTATTTTTACATTAATTAAATAAATTAACATTAAATTAAAATAAATCACTTTTCTCTTCGGTTATTATTATTTCAATTTCTATCAATTCGGATTGCTTAAAAAAATTCACAATCCTTCATAACAAATTTTCATATGGATTAAATGTTGCATATTCCACACTTTCAAAGCTTTAAATTCATTTCAATTGTTTATATAGATTATAAATTAAATTTCCAATAATTCAATGAAATTAGCTTTCCATTTATTTCCAATACATTCTTCTTATGGTATAACTATTTTGTTTCATATCTATTACCTTAATGTTACACAATTTCTTCTTAGTTCTAATCATCGTAGTGTTGAATTTCATTTGCTACAAAATTTCCGTTTATTATAAACTAAATTTCAATAAATTGGTTTGTTTCAATTCCTATCCTTTTATTAAGTTCATTACTGCTCTATAATCTGGTTAACCGTTGTTTAACCTTTCATTACTTTACTATGCTCTAATTTGACAAATCCTAACATTGTATTACATTTTCCATTAATGTAACATTTATTTATTTTGTTAAAATTTATTTCCAATTCCATCAAAACAGGTAACTTATAATAATTGGTTATCATTAACTCTCAATCACATTCTTACAAGTTTAATCATTTCCAAACCAATTTTATAATTTCTTACTAAACATTGATTATATTCAATTACCATTCAATATATTTTAATTCATTAATTAATTCAATATTTACGTTTGTTTTCTTATATTTGATTTATAGCCTAGTATAACATTTACATTAATTCCGTTAATTGTAACTTCATTCAACTAGTTAATATTTAACTTAGATTACCCTTTTTACATCTCATTTAAGTTATTATTTCATTGGTTAATTCAATATTTACTTCTACTTACTCATTTTCAATTTTTATAACTAAATGCAACGATTTACGCTATTCCATTATAAATTATAAAGTTTTTAAATTTTATTACAAAAATCTTATTGAGTTGACCAATTTTAGTTATTGAAAATTTACGGATCGTTACACTCTCCCCCACTCAAAACTTTTCGTCCCCGAATAGAAAAAGTAGGGAAAAGAGGAACTTATAAATCAGTATATATTGTTCAAAACATTATATTCATAACAATAAATTTACAGTAATTTAAATAAAATATATAGATTTATAAACAATTATATCCTTCCATATTCAAATTAATAAAATTTGGAAAATATTTTTCAAAATTTTCTAAGTCCAAAATTTAGGAAAATTTTTGGCAGAGTCTCCTTTGTACGGAGAGGTTCGGAAGAAAATATAATATCAAATATAACAATATAACATATATTTTCCAAAATAATATATATACCCCCATGGGAAGAACAATATAATAACGCTATAAACCATAATCCGAAAACGTACATATTTGTTGGGCAATTTACGCTTATTTTATGAAACCAAAAGCAATAGCAATTGCTTCCATAACCTGTATTTCACTTATATAATCCAAAAGAATTAGTAATTATATAAAATGAAATGTTTAAAGTTGTTTCAACCACTAATAAACAATCAATATAAACAATAATCGTTAGCAATTAACAACATACACATCATATACAATCAACACAAATCAGTTACCCATTCATATCAAACAAAACAAATAATTGTTCGGGTTCAAAACTTTAGATTGTACAAAATGAAAAATAAACCACTAAGTTCACCATTTACTCAACAGTCTTAGGTGAAACTAAATAGACTATTCATTTATCCAAACAATTTTAAAGCATCCTTGCCCAAACAACAATAAACCAAACAAACAACAATTTCAAATAATAAATCAAGTTCATTCTTATTGATTTCATTTCATACATTTGTTGTTTGATTTTCTTTTCATTCATATAATGATTCATCTTTTTAATTTACACTTATTTCTTACCAACTTTTACTTTTATTCATTGATTCAATGTTTATTTCCTTTATTTCCATTTATTACTTACAAATATTCATTTTCATCTGTTAACGTCACGTCAGTTTCCTCTTTAACGCATGATACTTATTCATTCATTATTGCAAAACTTCATTTATTTACATTCATTTGTTTATAGTTTTTACGTTCAATTAAATTTCTTAGCATATCAATTCATCTACTTACGTTTTTAATTACTTTCTTATAGTACTTACTCTCTATCAAAATTTATTATAGTAATATTTCAATTATAACATAAGTTTATAACAACTACAACATCAAATTCTTATTTATAAAGGAATTTCATTACATACTTTCATTACCTCAAGTTTATTACTTGTATAATATCCATTACATTTTCTTTTTAAACATTTCAACTTTTACACCTTTTGGTAAGGTTTATATATACACACACACACACACACACATATATATATATATATATATATATATATATGTATGTATGTATGTATGTATGTATGTATATATGTATGTATGTATATGTATATGTATATGTATATATATATATATATATATATATATATATATATATTTGTATGTATGTATGTATATGCTTTTTAAGAATGTAATTGAAAATTATATCAGTTCATCCTATTTCTTTTCAATACAATTAATGCTCAATAATAATATCCTTTGTTTTATAAGTTACATATTTCAACTTTCCTGAAGTTTCATTTATAACCTAGCATTTAATCTCTTACTTTAATTAGTGGTTTCAATTATTAATTAGTTACATTCCATTTCACTACAATAGTTGAAACTGTTAATTAATGGAAACTTGAGAACTACATACCAGGTTTAATTTCAAATCGTTTTAAAATAATAGATAAATATATGTACGTAGAACTTATATATCCATTTATAATTAAAACAATTTAAAATTTATATTTTTTTATCAAAATAAATCCGTCGTAAAACTACTACAGTGGTCTTCCCACTTCGAAACTCGAAAATGAACGTCGATGATGAGTGCACTCATCACCGAAATTATTTTCCAGCGACAGAGAGGACAGTACATAACTTATTCCTTTCAAAATTTCTTTAAAACAATTCTTTCAAATTATATTGAAATATTTATACCAAAACATGCTTCCAATAAGATTATTATTATATTTCAAATCATTTGAAAGAAATTTCCAATATCGCGGAACTTAAATTCTAAATTTCTAGTTTATTATAATTTATTTCACTTTCAATTTATTTTCCAACCAATATTTATAAATTTCACTATCTAACAATCAATATATAACAACCAAATATAACTTTTATAAAATTTATTACTTTGTATAAAGAAAATAGAATAGGCAAAATTATTTCATTCACCTATATTCAAAACAAATATTGTGTCGATCTGTCCTATTAAGTGTTTAGAAATCCCTATTAATGTCATAGCGTCCTATGCACCAACAAGAATTCATAAATACAAAACAGAATAAATTAACACAATATTAAAACCTTTTATAACACTAACAAATACGCTCTCTCATATATATACAATCAACGACTCATCATAGGGTATTACTACCCTATTAATAAAGAGTTAGACCCAACAAAGCTATGATTTATCGCTAAACCAAAGCTCTGATACCAAATGTAACATCCCGCCTTTTTATACGCTTTTTCAATCGACGATAAACCACATATGTCAAACTCAAACCATACAAAAGGGCGGATTGTTATGGGGTAAATAAGAAAAAGCAAAGAAGGAAAAAACAAAATAGAATCTTGCAGCGGAACGATAAAATAATCAAATAAACAGTTCATGAAGCTGTTTTACAAAAACATTTGATTTTACTTATACAATGCATATCAGAGTTACACATACCAGAGAATAATCAATAACAATGCAGCGGAACAATGTGATGATGAATAATAGTAATACAAATCTTCGTCTTTGTCCTCCAGAATAAAATCTTCAAATCCTGAAATGCTCAGTCTGACCTGAGCGAATTGAAAAGACAAAACACTCGGGTCAGAACTAAAAGATCTTATGTAAGTTAAATCAACAGTAAATAAATATAAGTGGAGCGGCGTCAGAGATGTTTAGGGGGTTTGAGATCTCCTATCCAGTATCTAACGTGAGTGCAATAACTTAAAATATGCTCGGGATTCACATCACCTAAGGATCCGTTAAACTATTTGCTATGTACTAATATTACGTTATTTTAATAATGTCTAATAGTAAAATAAACTTACTTTTAAATAGAGTTAAGGGGTTATCCATATAGACCTAACCACGTAATAGTCCTAGTAGTCCATCGAGTATCAGCGCATCCCCAGATCGGGCGACTACACTAAATACTCCACGGGCTACGGGAGAAAACCAAACTCGTATAAGGCGCGATAGGATAGATGACACGGCACACAAGGCAATGCCAAGGTAGATATACCAATTACGCACACGGGCTGATGGTAGCGCGTAGCAGCTTCTACCGCCCACCTCGAGCCACACCCCTAAATCAAAAATCAAAAGTGGCCATCGAATCAATCCAAAAGTCAGAGTATAAAACTGAAGGGATGTGTCCGATAAGAGGGGCTACCTCCTTGGCCCGAGATCGGTCCAGTTTTAGCCACATTATGCCAACTCACGGGAGTCGGGTCCACGTATATGCCTTAGTAGAACGTCGCCACCATCCTACTTCATTCTGGAATCTCCACCGCGTACACGGTTGTTAAAGTGGTTTTCGGAGTTGGCAGAGAGTATGACAACTTCCGATCCCGGTCTCTTTAACAACCAAACGTTATTATAACACCGCGGTCAATTCAAAATAATTTATATCTCAAACCAGAATATAATATCCATTTCGAAATCATATAAATACGATATCCTTTCTATTTCAAAAACCAAATCATTATGATATCGTTTTTATAAAACCCCAAATCAATAAAATATCCTTTTATTTCAAATATATCTCTTTTCCAAAATCTTAACACTTTCAAATTTATAATATCTCGAAACCAAACGCTTGAAATATACCTTTCAAAACATAATACTTCAAATTTCATAGCTTCTAAACCATAGCTTGCAAAACTTAAATGGTTTGGATATTCAAACGGTATATAAAATAAAATAGTTTGATACTTTATAAAGTAAAATAATTTCCTCGACTTCGCAATTTTATTCACTTTAAATTAAATCTCAATTCATAACTTTCAACTCACTTTCCGTTTCAATAAACCATTTCAATTTCAATATATTTCAAACTTTGAGTATTAAACAATTTCAAAACTAAGATTGGTAATTAAGATTCAACAATTCAATGTTCTATTATTTATCTTTGAAATATTTGCATAATAAATCCATTATCATTTAAATAATACTCAAATTACAAATAACTAGATATTTCCTTCAATTTATTTATACTTGAAACATTCGTTTAATTCATATTGAACAAAAATCCAGTTATAAAATCATACCTTTTAAAATTTCGAACTTAATAAATTTTACATCAACTTATTGAGTTTGATTCTTAAATAAGTTCAATTTCAAATAAATTTCCAATTTACCTTCCAACCTTAATTTATTTAAATCATCATAACCTCTATAGTAAAGTATGATTTAAGTTCTTAACCATATTATAATTTAATAAAATCAAACTCCATTATTAAACTTATTTTTATAAAACAAATTTATACATAGCTTAAATACAAGAATTTAACTATATATAAAATATTATTTATATAATATCAAAAAAACCAATATTTATTAAACCGTATATTTCTTTACAAAATCATAGAAATCATTTCAAAATATTTTTATATATAGACCACGGTGTCTGTATATAATTTTCTACCCTATGGTCAAGCGATACGGATATTTATCATTTCAATCCGTAATTTGAAACAAAAATACGGTTATATATCATTTCAAACCGCAATCCCGAATGAAATAAAAATGCATAATAACTAGCAGTTTATAACAATATAAAATACAACATCCATTCATCCAATATTAATCATCAACCATTTATCACAATCATCATCCAATTCAAAGAATAACATCAATATATAACGGATAATAAATATCATGTATTTACTGGCAGTTTATATTCAATATTAAATTAAGTAACAATTTAACTGGCAGTTTATATGCAATGATAAATTAAATAACAATTTAGTTCAATAAATTAAATTTAACTCGAATGATGATAAAAATATACCAAACAGCCATAAATAAATTTCTAATCACATCAGAAATTAATTTAACACACATAAGAAATTTTAGAAGTTGTGAGTGGGTTAAAACACTCACCTTTTGAATTTAAATTGGATTAAATCCAATTTAAACCCAAAATTTGAACAGTCTATAATTCGTCAACTAGCGCCAAAATGTTCGGAATTCTAATATGAACCTAGCGGAGAAAACTGTGTGTGAATTGGACATTGTATGGAAAAGTTATTCGAACAAGAATATTATATGATTTTAAGTTAAAATAAACGAAATAAGAAAAATAAAGGACACGTCATCTCATTCCTCACCCATCGTTCCTCACCCACGTCGCACGCACGCAGCTCGCTTTGACTCCTTCCAACCTTTGACTGCCTACGCCTTCCACTTACGGCCACCATCGACCGAGCCACCATCACCGTTCGCCATGCCATCGAAGGCCGCCCCCATGGCCGAAGACTGGCCCCTCCCTAAGGCAGTCGCCGCCTCCCCTAGTTAGCTTTTTCGAAACCCTAACAGTCGATTTTAGGCCGCCACAGGTGGTGGTAGCTCCTGATTCAACCACCATTCGACTCCGCAAGACTCTCTCTCCAATACCCATATTTCAATTTTGTCGATTTCTTTCCGAATCAAAAACGTCCATTAGCCCCAGGGTTTCAAAATTTACAAGTTTTGACCGTGATTTATCGATAATTGAAGCACAATTTCGAAAAACAAACACTTGATGCAGATTTTTATTGTCGAGATATTTGATATATAATTTTTCTGAATTTTTTTAAGGAGTTTGAATTTTTTGATTTGATTTTGAATTGCAATTGGGTCTAGAATTTGATTGTCTGTCATTGAGGAGGAGAGAAAGCTGAATTATACGTACAGAACAATGAATATAAGGAATAGGCTTGGGCTTATAATGAGGTATATTTATGCAATGCTAAAATTAGAATGGATGGACACGATTGATATACGCGTTGAATGATAAAATGACCCGAAAAGCCCATTCTGACTCCGGAACGAAATTGGGTCAACCCATATATCAAAATAAATGTTTTAAAATATTTTAAAATCAATGGAACAGGTTTCAGGTCCAATTTCCATTGTATGAAGAAGTTATGCTAAACTCAAGTTATTTCAAATTGATTTCAATTTAATTGATTTCAATTTCCATTTATTATAAATTAAATTTCAATAAATTGGTTTGTTTCAATTCTGATCCCTTTATTAAGTTCATTACCGCTCTATAATCTGTTAACCGTTGTTTAACCTTTCATTACTTTAGTATACTCTAATTTGACAACTCCTAACATTGTATTGCATTTCCCACTAATGTAACATTTATTTATTTTATTAAAATTTAATTCCAATTCCAATTCCATCAAAATAGGTAACTTATAATAATTTGTTATCATTAACTCTCAATCACATTCTTACAAGTTTAATCATTTCCAAACCAATGTTATGATTTCTTACTAAACATTGATTATATTCAATTACCATTCAATATATTTTAATTCATTAATTATTTCAATATTTACGTTCGTTTTCTTATATTTGATTTATAGCCTAGTATAACATTTACATTAATTACGTTAAGTGTAATTTCATTCAAATAGTTAATATTTAACATAGATTGCCCTTATTACATCTCATTTAAGTTATTATTTCATTGGTTAATTCAATACTTACCTATTTTCACTTTTTATAACTAAATGCAACAATATACACTATTTCGTTATAAATTATAAGGTTTTTATTTCTTTGTAGATTTTATTACAAAAATCTTATTAAATTAACCAATTTTAATTATTGAAAATTTACGGGTCGTCAAAAAACATATTGCGCGAATCAGAAAAACGAGAAGATTGCAATGGCATTCGTATTGTTGACAAATTGCAGTGTCTTAAAAATGACCATTTTACCCCTCCTTCTTTTTAATTTTTTAACGAATCCATTAATTCCAGTGCTTTCCATATTAGTATTATTATTCAATCAAAATGCTTTCCGAATTTTTGAGGTACTACACTCTCCCCCCTTAAAGGAATTTTTGGGTTATTCCAATGTACTGGCGGTTATATCGGCGACGAGTATTCTGTTGTCGACAAATGGTCCTCTAGTGTCCCAGCCAGAGACAATTATTGGGTTATTTCAGGATGTACGTATTTCAATAGTATCGTACATTTTTATCATTTTAACCCTTTGTTTTTGTGATTTCTCAGCTTTTGTTCTTATGCTTATGTATTATACTGTAACGATCTCGGATTTAGACTATATTTAAATTTATTTTGAGTAAAAAGTGTGAAAATAATTGGTAATTAATATAATATGTTAGACAAATTATGAAATTGTTCGAGGAATGTATTAGAATTGAATATGAATCGGGACTAAAATTTAAACGTCTTAGAAGATAAATTTGAATTTGAACTTTATATATATATACATGTGAATATATATATATATATATATATATATATATATATATATGAAGATATGCAAGACAATAAACATTGAAAGCTAGAAATAGAAATATATATAAGATAAATTATAAAATATAAAGCCAAATAACATATTCATAAACTATGTAAATTATTAAATAAATACATTAGAAAAATTCTAACAATGCTATGTTTAACTGAGAAAAAAATCAATACAAGCAAGTGTAGGCAAGCATAAACAAACTGTACAAGCAAACATAATCAAGTATTCAAACAAGACTTAAGCAATTAATGCAGCCATGCATGTTGTACAGACAACAATGTATATCCCTGTACAATACAACATCTTCAGCCATGACTATTGTACAACAAAATATTATATCACTTGTACAACATAAACCATCACCCTATACATTACAACATCACCTGTAACTTCATTTTATATACATCATCTTCTCATCTCAGTTTCGTTCACCATTATAAACTGAAGTAAAGATCATTCTTTAACTTAAACAATCATTCAACATAAAACATCAAAGCAATCAAAGAAAATCTGAGAACAAGGAAGAAACTTCAGCTAACAGTTCAAACCAGAGTTTTCAAACTTTGCAAAGTTTAAAAAGATTTCAACTTGAAGACTTCTGGAAAACAAGATGTTTAAGGTGAGTAACAACAGCTATTTAAATTTGAATCTATGTTGCCATTGCTCTGTGTATATGCATATATCAGTGATATCTCTTCTCTGTTACATTACAGAGTATCAGACAACATCAAAATTCAATTTCTTCTTCCCTAATCAATATTAGGCTTTGATTTTAAAATAAATTAGTTGTGTTTAAGGACGAATGATAACTTAAAAATAGTTTCATGACATAAAAATGTATATAGATGGAAAAATCAAATTTTTACAGTGGTAACTTCATTTTCTGAAAAATTCGAATGTCATGAAATATTTATTCAAATATATAACTGGAATCCTTACTGGAAGCGATGATTTTTAAGGTGGGTTTGATGATTTTTAGAGGTGGAGTTTAAGAGCAGTTCGAAGATGATCGAAATGGGTAGTTTGACCAATTTACGGGGACACGTGGAACTGGGGGTGATGGTGTTGTTCGTGAAGATGGAGAAACCTACGGGTGTCATAGGAAAAATACTGGTTGGGGTTGCCATTGAACATGGTGACGGCGGCGAGCAGTTTTTTCTCGTAAACCTAGTTTTAGCATGGGGTTGTTTTTCGATTCGTTCGTCTTCGATCGAGCATCGAGCTGCTCGAGTTTTGGGGTAATGGTGGCTGTCGAGTTGATGGAGTCGTGGCCGGAAGTTCGAGTGTTCTGGTGGTCGGAGCGTCGAGGAAATGGTGTTGACCGGGATGGGGTCGTATGGGTTTGAGTGTTCCAGGTTTCGAATGTTTATTCGAATTTCGATCTCAAGGTGGTGATGCAGATATGATGGTCGGAGTTGGATCTGGGGAGGATTATCGACGTGTTCGACAACGTGACGGGGCCGGAAGATCGCCAGCTTAGAAGTGCACGTGCACGAGCACTCTGGTGCTTGAGTGTGTTGTTGCTTGGAAAGAGCAGAGGGGATTCACACGTCGAACTCGAGGAATTCGAGTCATTTACTCGAAGCAGGGACAGGGTAACTTGGGTCAAAGTTTGTCCCAGTTTTTCAACCTGGAAACCTTTTTTCTCTCTGTTTGAAAATTTTAAAATTTAAACCAAAATTTTTAAAGCTGAGTTCAAATTAAAATGTTAATATAAATTCAAGTTGAATTTACAATTTCAATTGAACATAAATAAGTTTTAAATTTAAATTGTTTTAATAACTTAAAAGCAATTCAAAATATATTAAAGAGATTTGAAATGGAAATGGATTTGAAATTTTAAATGAAAAATTTAAGCAAGTTGAAACTAAAAGTTTAAATCTGAAATTAACTCTACATCTGATTTCAAGGTTTTGAAATTTAATTAAGCTTTATAAGTTAAGTGTTTGAAAAAAAAAGAAAAAAAAAGAAATTTAAAAGGGAATTTGAAACAGTGTTTCAAACATATTGTGAATAATACTTAAATTATAAATATGATTGAACTTTACTTTAAGTAATGAAGTTAATAATTTCTATTTCATTAACGAATGAATTTTCTATAGTAAATCGATTTATAATTAATAATGGTTAATGTGAGAAATTTTCTTTAAAAAGGGAATTAAAGAAACTAAATAGTTAATGAAATCATTAACTAAGATTATCTGAATAGTTAATTAATGTGATTAATTAATTTAATGATAATAAATTGTGGAACTACTAAGTATAATTAATTAATGATAGAAATTATGGAACTAATTTATTTGGCATAATTAATTGAGTTAATTTGATTTATTCAAAATCTAAATTTCTTAAGTTAATTAATTCAGAATAATCACTTGATAATTTTGAAAATATAATTACTTAGAGAAGTAATTAATAGATAATTAATGAATGCAATCAATTAAATGATGATTTGAAATTTGTGTAGATTATTTGTTAATAAATTTAAAGGATTAATTAATAATGGTGATTAATTAAGATTAATTTAATAATTAAAGATTAGTTGATTCATTAATTAAGAATGATAGTTAATAATTAAGGGTTAACTAATAAATTGTGAAAGGGGATTTATTTCAAATAATTTGTAATTAAATTATGATAATTAACCCGGATTAATAATTGATACATCCGATTTAAATTAATTATTTGATTAATAAATTCATTTGTGAATGTTTGGACTTGGCTGAATAATTTTTTGTTTGATACCCCTGATATGTGATGCTTTGTTTTGAGCTGTGTGACTTATTTATCTGTAATTTATATATATGTGATCTGTGATCTGTAAATAAAGATGAGCGTTATAGTTATACTGCTTATCAACTATATTTCTGTATTTTTAATCTGTGATGATTGAATGTGTTGCACTATTGTGTTAAACCTCTAGACCACACCATACACACACCAATATGTATTTCACGAGGAAATCGATTAAGTCACAGATTTTTGAAGTGATTTTTAATTAGACAATTTGAATTCAAATGTTTTGGAAATGGATTGGGTTTAAAGTGAAAAGCTTTTGAAATGGAATTTCAAAGATGAAATTTATTTTGAATAACATGATAAAATAATGAAGTTTAAATAATTTGATTTAAACTTAAATCAAAGATTTGAAATTGAATTCTATGATTTGAAACTAGAGATTAAAGATGTTATACCAGTTATATATGGGTTAAACTATTTTGAAAGTATTCATTTGGGAATGTGAATATAATTCAAGGGCTTTAACTCATGAAAATAAAATTGGATTTTTCTGAAACGAAAATTGTTTGTTTTCAAATAATAAAAACTTTCATATAATAAGTGAACTTCCAAATTATGTTTAAAGGGATTTCAAGCTAAAATTGAAAATGATTTTCCAAGTTATGGGAACGATTTGAAAGCTATAAGTTAAATCTTTAATTTAAAGATTTAAATGAATTAATCCAATTGAGAGGGAATTGTTTTGAAACTTATGAATGAACCTTTGAGAAACTAGGTGAATTTTTGTGAAATTAATCTTTTTATTTAAAAGATTTGAAAATGATAATTGGTTTAAACCATTTAAAAGAAAGTTTGGAATTATTAAGTTGTGACTTAATTGAAATCCCATATCCATATGTTTTAAATGTTGCGCTCACTATTCGGGTTAGCCGGGAAAGGACCTTTAGGTCGTATAACCCATTCCGAATATGTGATACGTCGTTATGGATAGCATTTGAAGACCGGTGGTGAAGACCGGATATTTTCGAAAACGAAAGGGTTTCTTGTCGAATGTCTTTGCATCGACTGGTTCCCAGTATAGAGACTCCATATGTAATGGGAAATCCGGACGTAATTAGGGAATATCCGGATTGCAAGGACTTCTTTGGAAGTGCCTTCGGTTCTGTTCGATCCCGGAACAGACTTGTATGGATTTTGTGTCTGACATTACAAATTGAGATTTAAAGCTGATTTCTTTCAAATATATTTCTGTTGGTGGCGGAGAAATTTTTCTCTTAGCTTAACACCCTTCTCTGAGACGTACGAGCTCAGAGGTTATGTAGTTGATGGTTATCAGCGATATATTCCCAATTTGGTAATGTGACATGCTGAGTGTTGCTGTGAAATGATCATTGTTTGATCATTTGTGATATGATCATTTGTTTGATCATTTATCTTTGTGATCATTACTTGGATCATTTGTTGACCCAAAGCATGACTTTGTACCAAAGCGTGGCTTTGTGGACGAGACTTCGTCGGACCTCACACCCCGAAATGGTCGAAACAGGAAAAATGCGGCAAGGTTATTGGGGGTAGCGCCCCTTAGGGTATGTGCATTTCCTTCTGGATAGAGGTAGTATCATGGTATGGAGCCCAGATACTTAACCTATGTTGTTGCTGCAAATTTATTACTTTGTGGTTGTTGGTTATCGGCATCCCGGAAAAAGGTTGGTTACGACCGGGAGATGGCATACTCGTGTCAGTAGTTACCCAGTTAGGGGTAACCCGACCTTGTGTTGGCAGAGATCCGATTTGGTTCTCGGGAACGTCCTTCCAGAGGCGTTCTCATGTGGCAATGGGAAGTTCCTTGGCCTGACCATTTGTTGGAAATCCAAAGAAACAATACGAGCCTTGTACGGTATTAGTTGTAGAACCTTCCATCTAATATGGTAGCTATAGTAGGCATAATATAATGGTACCTATGCTGGCTAAGATTTATATTCTACTTTCGAAATGTGTTTCTACACTATGCACTAATAATAATATCAAAAATGATTTGATTTTGCGTAGTAAGCATCTTTGACAATCATTAGGAGAAATCTCCCCCAAGTCTGCATTTGCATTGTGTGTGTGCCGGGAGGCCTTATGGTAGTCTCATGTTTAAAAGCATTGCGAACTGACTTTAAAAATATTCCTCTATTTTGTTTTTAAAGATAAATAACTGTTTTAAAGTTCTCACACCAGTCACATGACTGACTCGGAATTTATTATTTCTTTCCTAAACTCTGGCTGCTCAAAAATTTCTACACGGGCAGTCTAGAGTTGGGTTTTTCAGATAGTCAGATTAGTAGGTTATCTGGAGATAGTTCAATCTTTGAATGTGGACGAGACTTGCTTGTCTTGGTGAATCGTGATGTTGGTATTATATTTTCTATATATAAAATATTTTATTAAGGTATTATATATATATATATATATATATATATATATTGTTGGTTGCTATAGATTGGTTGTTAGGAATAAAATTTTAAATAATAGGTAAAATGAGATTGAAATTAAAATCAATGAAATTTGGAAATTTTAGAACTTAAGTCCGGGATTTTGGAAATTTGCTTTCAAAGGATTTATGAATTATAATCATTTTGTTTATAAGTATTTTCTTATATAAATATTTAGTATAATTTGGAAGAATTGTTTTAAAGAAGATTTTGGAGAAAATAAGTTTCGTACTTTCCTCTCTGTCGCTGGAAAATAATTTCGGTGATCGCGGCCGCATCATCGACTTTCATTTTCGAGTTTCGACGGGAAAGGCCACTGTAGTAAATTCTGCTGCAGATTTATTTTGAAATATCTAAATTTTAATTGTTTAAATATAATTAGAGGTATATAAGTTATAAGAATATACTTATCTATTGAAATTTAACCCGGTATTTAATTCTTAATTTCCATTAATTAATTGTTTCAATTATGGTAGTGAAACAGAAAAAAAAATTAATAATTGAAACCCTAAATAAAATAAGAGACTAAAATACTAAGCTATAAAGGAAGTTAAATTTTTAACTTATAAGGGAAAATTTAATTAATTAAAAGAAGAGATAAAACTTGTATAAATTCATTTGCATTTTCTTTAACATAAATAACTTACCAAATATGAAAAGTTGAAATGTTAAATAAGAGATTGGAATAGAATATTATACAAGTAAAAATTTTGGAAATAAAAAGTATTAAATGAATTTCTGTTATAAATGAGAATTTAATGCTATAAACTTAAGTTATAAATTGAAATTTTACCAAAATTAAAGGTAAGTATTATAAATAGGTGTTTCTAAACTTAAGTAAATAAAATGAAATTCTTTAATAATAAGGATTGATGTGTAGGGTTATAAACCTAAGTATGATAAATGCTACTAGTTTAATATAATAAAAGTAGGTAATATAAAATAGATGACTGCAAACCCTTGTTAATGAGTTAATAAAATCCTTTATTTATAAGAATGGATGTCATAAGATTAAGAATTTAACTGAAATTAAAAAGGGTTCCTATAATTAAATGTAATAGAAATGG
Organism: Allium cepa; assembly: GCA_030765085.1. Lineage (NCBI taxonomy): Eukaryota > Viridiplantae > Streptophyta > Magnoliopsida > Asparagales > Amaryllidaceae > Allium > Allium cepa. The sequence continues at coordinate 815,695,927 of CM060931.1, forward strand.
AAGCATTAAATAAATGATTGAAAGTGAGAAGTGCATTAAATGTAATAAAATACAAGAAACTTACATGACCTAAATAAATGGAAACGGATAATTGGAGGAGTGAATAAAATTAAAGGCTGTTGGAAATAAATGTAAATTATAAAAGGATAATTTAAAGAAATAAATGAAAATTAAAGATAAACTGTTATATGAATGAAAAGATCAAACTGTTAATGTATGAAATATAAATTTATAATAAGTTAAATTGATTTGTTGGTTTAAATCGATATTGTTTGCATTATGGTTGGCTGGGTAAGGAAATTTGAAGTTGTTGGATGAATAAATAATCTAATTCTGTCTCATCTAAGACTGTTGAGAAAATGATGCACTGGATGGTTATTTTTCATTCCGTACCATTTCAAGTTTTGAACCCGAACAACTATTTGCTTGTTTGACTGAATGGTTGTTTTGTTTGTGTGTATGCTGTTTGTTGAAATCAATGATTGTGTATTGATTATTGTTAGTAGTTGAAACTATGAAAATATTTCACTTTAATATAATAGTTAACTTTTTAGATTATATAAGGGAAATGCAGGTATGGAAGCAATTGCTACTGATTTTGGTTCCATAAATTAAGCATAATTTGCCCGACAAATAGGTACGTTTCCGGATTACGTTTGTTAGCGATATTTTTATATATTTCCCGTGTTGGGATATACTATTTTGAATATTCTATATGATACTTTGTTATATTTTGGTATTATATTTTCCCGAGCCTCTCCGTACAAAGGAGACTCTGCCAAAAAATTCCGTAAATTTTGGACTTGGAACTATGTTGAAAATGTTTTTCAAACTTTAATTATTTAAGTATAAAAGGATATAATGATTATAAAACGGGTATATTTTATTTAAGGTAATAAATTTAATAAATTACTGTTTACAAGTTAAATATTTTGAATAAGATGTATTGTTATTTAATTCTTTCTTCTCCCTTCTTTTCCTTTTCGAGGACGAAAAGTTTTGAGTGGGGGAGAGTGTAACGACCCAAAAATTTCGTTAACTAAATTTGTCATATTTTCCATAATTTTTAATAAAATGAATGTAAGGAATTTGGTGTTGCCATTTGTTCTTATTAAAAGTTAACAATTTAAAATGAGATTTCCAATTCAATAAAATAATGTAATTATTGTCGTTTAATTTTTGAATGGAATATGTGAAAACAAGAGTAATTATGGAATAATATGTTATTTATTTAGAGTATTGAATAAAAAAATTTTGTAAGCCAATTTTAATTAATGGTAATAATGCGATATAAGCTAATAAATTTGATCTCAATGCGATAACCATTTAATGAAGATAATGAAACAGGATTTAGGAAAATGTATACTAGGTATAAATCAATTAGAAGGAAACAAACTATATATCGAATTGATTTATGAATAAATACTTTGGATAGTAATTGAATGTACAGTAATGGTAATTTAAAACTTATTTATAGTAAGACTGCATAAGATTCAGTAAATTAAGCGGTGGAAAGATTTTTCCTAGATATACTTTGAAGATGTGAAATTAAAGGTGAATATTAAAATTGGTTAATGTAAAATAACATTGATTAACCGTAAATGGGAATAAATTTGAAAATAAAAATTTATGTTAATACAAGTGGATCAATTATAAACTTAAATGAAACATTCCAATTTAATAAGAGGTATTCGAATGTTATGTTTTATTTAAAGGTAATAATTGGATTTAATTGGAATTTGTGTATGTTGGATTATATAGGAAAGGAGTATACAAAAGAAATTGTGAATAGTAGAGTAGCAACTGAAAAGGAAGAAATTGAAATATTGTATAAATTAATAGTAATAAATGCCAACATTGAATTGTAATAAATATAATTAATATTACAAGTGGGTGAACGTAAAGATAAGGGTTAAGAGTGTTGGAATAGGTATACTAGAATAACTATAAAGTGTAAATGTACGTATTTATAGCAACATGAATTATTGAAGGAAAATAATTGGTAAACGGGGTTTGGGCTAAGAAAATGTTATTGTTTGTTTTGAAACCTTATTTATTATGGGAAATTAATTTAGTATAAGCAAAACCAATGCAAATATCTAATTTATCAGTAAAGTGATAATAAATAGTAATCAATGTAAATTTATGTAACAATAGAATGTGAAATTTGGGGAATAGATGCAAAGTATATATGAGTTGCTAAAAGTATGCATAATAAGTGCAAATTTAATAAATCAATGGGAGTATAGATTTAAGAATAGAAAGTTTGGTAGTAAATAGGATATAAGAAGACAAAGGCAACTAGTAAATTAATAAATGAATTCATGATAATAAGTAGTCATTAATGCATATATATTTGGCATTAGTGATAATTACAAAACTTTACCCATTTATCTAATTTATTTAATTAAATCTAAATCTATGGCAACATTGTTGTAATGATGGTTGTAAGTGGATTTGAATGTAAAAGGGTAACAATTATTTAGGTTAACCATTTTGAGTATGATAAGTTAAGAATGGCAATCGATTGAAATAAATCTAAATTAATTATTTTGTTTTGGTTAATGTGTTCTAGTTAATAAAGGGGAGTTTATAAGAAATGAAGCATGCACTAATGACATGTGTTATAATTCAAATGTTATTTATACCCATAAAATGTCTATTTACTGAATAGAAAGATTTTAAATCAATAAGCGAATTTATTGAGGTTCCAATTTATAATTTATAACATTTAATGTAGACTCAATTACAATTAATTGACTTAAATCGGGCAGTTAGCATAGATTTGTAATTGGAGTAGTTAATCCTATAAGATGAAGTTAATGCTAATTCTATTTATAATTGGACCATTTGTTGATATAGGTTATAGAAAGCAAGATGTATAAATTTAATTAAAGTATCAACATTCAACAATTGTAATTATTGAAAATTAAAATGGAATTTGAGGATAATAAGGTGAAACCATGAACAAATGTTAATGCATCCTTATTACTGGTAAAAGATGAGTATATAAAAGTTTGAAAATCAAAAATAGGTTTTTGAAAACTTAATTTATAATTTCTAAATATAAGGAAGTGGAGAAATTAACACTGCAATGGGTAGACTTATCAGCTTTTAATTTACATCTAAATTTGTTTAGATCAATTTGGAAACTAATAAAATTGTGGATATATTTTGAAACGTAAACGAAACATTTAGATTTACATTTGTAAATACGTTTAAAATAAAATGTGTAAAGGATAAGGAATTTATTTATTTCCTAAATCCGTAACGTGTGTAATTAATATTATTTATCTTTTGGGACCACTTCCGTTTGCACGTTAAAATTCGTGCACACCTATTCTTTTGCGATCTATCTATAAATAGACGACCATAAACCCTAGCCTCCATTTTCTATCATTTGTCTGTACGTTCTTTTCTTCATCTCTTTCTCTTCCTTAATGGTTGCAAAACCTAGATCTATCTACAGTTCAAAAATCAAAAGTCAAAATTTAAAGTCTCCAGAAAAATTTCAGAAAAATATATGTTGTAGATTTCATCCATATGAATCTACGCGCAGTCTCTGTTTTCGAAATCGATACTCGAGTCAGCGGCAAATCGCGGTCAAAATCAGGAAATTCGAAACCTAAGTCAATTTGGGTGTTTTGATGTGGAGCGACTATTTGCAAAATGGTTTCACGTGAGTCTCCAGTTGTGTTGACGTGGCTTTATTATAATTAGGTTTGTTTGTTTATAATTCAATTTTTATTTTGATTTTTTTTTATCGTTTAACTCGAATAACTTGCTCATACGTTATCCGTTTCGCGTGAAATTTCTTTTGTTAGGATCGTATTTAAATTCTGGATCTGATGACGCAGGTTTGGACAGATTTGGGGACCGTCAAATTTTGGATTTAAATCGGATTTAAATTCGATTTAAATTCAAAAGGTGAGTGTTTTAACCCACTCACAACTTCTAAAAAGTTTTATGTTTGTTAAATTTATTTTAGATATGAGTAGAAATTTATTTATGACTGTTGGCACGTTTTATTCAGCATATCTGTTAAATCGCATTTATTAAATTAACTGTTAATTTCTTTTATGTATTGCATATAAATTGGCAGTTAGAATTTATTTATGTGCATATAAACTGCTAGTTATACAGTTATAAATTTAATTGAATATGAAATGTTAATTAATAACTGCCAATTATTTCCTGTTATATTGTATATGCCATATATTGATGTTGTTTAAACTGATGATGTTTGAGATAATTTGGTTGATGATTGATGATGGATGAATGAATGTTTTGTTTCATATCATTAAACTGCAAGTTATCATGCATTTTTCATTTCATTCGGGATTGTGGTTTGAAATGATATACAACCGCAAAATTTTATATCTTTTAAATTGCGGATTGAAATGATAAATATCCGTATCACTTGACCATAGGATAGAAAATTTTATACAGGCACCGTGGTCTATATATAAAATATTTTAAAATGATTTCTATGGTTTGGATGATACGATTTATAATAAGTTAATTTTGGTATTTTCTTCTGTATATATACATATGAAGTTAGAAATTTTGAATTTAAGCTGTGTATAAATCTCTTAAATAAAAATGGAAAAAATTGAGGAAATGGAGTTTGATGATTTATATTATATGTTAAATGTTTAAGTTGGAAATTTTAAGATATGATATTTATAACCAGATTTTTCCAAGAGAAATTTAAAATGAATATTCTAGTATAATTAAATTGAAGAAAATATTCAATTGCTAAAAAAAATTGGAGTTTTATTTATGGATTTATGTGAATATTCAAGACTAAATAATGGAGCATTTAATTTGTTGAAAGAATAAATTCCAACTTTAGTTTGAAATATTATTACTCCAAAGGGATATATATATATATAGAAATTGAAGTGGTTTGGAACTTGAAAGTGATATTTAAATTTTGGTTCAGACTTTAAATAAAGAAACATATTTGTAAAACTATGGAAAATATTTTCTTTACAAAGTAACCTTAAAGTTAAACCATTTATTTTATATACCGTTGAATATCCAAACCATTCAAGTTTTAGAAGTTATGGTTTTTAAAAAGTATGAATTCAGAAATATTATGTTTGAAAGTATAATTCAAATGTTTGGTTTCCAGATATTATAAATTTTAAAGCAGTATTATTTTGGAAAAGGATTATATTTGAGATAAAGTGATATCATATTGTTTGGGTTTTTAAAATGATATCGTATTTATAGTTTTGAAATAGAAATTTTTATTCTGGTTTTAAGGTATAAACTATTTTTAAAATGACCGCGGTGTTATAATAACGATGGGTTGGCAAAGAGACCGGGATCGGATATGGACATACTCTCTGTCGATACCGAAAACCACTTTGACTAACCGTGTACGCGGTGGAGATTCCAAAATGAAGTAGGTTGGTGGCGACGATTCCTGTAAGGTAAATGCGTGGACCCAACTCCCGTGAGTTGGCATAAGGTGGCTAAAACAGGAGCGATTCTCGGGCCAATGAGGTCATTCCTCTGATCGGACACTCCTCTTCGATATTATACTTTGACTTTGGATTGTTTCAGTGGCCACTTTTACTTTGATTTTTGGGGGAGTTTGTTCGAGGTGGGCGGTAGCTGCGGCTATGCGTTTCCATCAGCCCGGATAGCAATTGGTATATCTACCCTGGCATTGCCTAGTTGTGCCGTGTCACCTACCCTAGCGCGCCTTATACGATTTTGGTTTTGTACCATACCTATGGAGTGCCCTCTGACGACGCCCAGTACGGGGGAGATTACGGTACTGTATATAGACTATGGGAATATATTTTGTGTTAAGGGCTATATGGGTAACCCCTTAACGCTATTTAAAAGTAAGTTTATTTTAAAAATAGACACTATTACAATAGCGCAATATACTACATAGTAAATAGTTTAACGAATCCTTAGGAGATGTAAATCTCGAGCATCTCTTGAGTTACTGCACTCATATTTATTTCTGTTAATTTAACTCACATAAGATCTTTTAGTTCCGACTCGAGTGTTTTGTCTTTTTTCAATTCGCTCGGGTCAATCCGAGCGTTTCAGGATTTGAAGTTTTAGCTCTGGAGGACGAAGACGAAGATTTGTATTACTATTATCTACTATTATTCCGCTACACTCATATTTTTCCGCTGCATTGTTATTGGTATGTGTAACTCTGATATGTATTATATTAATGTTTGTAAACAGTTTTATAAACTGTATATTTTATTATTATATTTTATCCTTCCGCTGTGAGATTCTATTTTGTTTATTTCTTCTCTGTTTTTTTTATTTACCCCATAACAATCCGCTTTCCGTATGGTTTGAATCGGCATGTGTGTCGATTTGAAGCGTGCGAAAAGGCGGGACGTTACATAAATAGATTTACATGTTATCACATTTAGGATACTTTTCACTAAATAAATCACAATTACTAATATATCTCTATAAATTCAAAACAAAATTTTCAAATTTATATAAACATGTACTTTAACTTTAAAAATCAATTTAATGCCATTTAGATGTGATTATATACATTAAACCTACTAACATACAAATTTTGGTTGATTTTCGTATATTATAAATTGTATGTGCAATTTCATATAAATTGAATAAAATTGCATAAAATTCTTTTTAGACTTGATATCATCGTACCAAATCATAGGAAACATTTTCTTTTTAACAGAATAAATTTAAATAGTCCAAATCATAAAAATATTGTATTTGGACTGTTTCAGCGCAAAAATGTAACGTTTTCGTATTAATTCAAAATTAGTTCAAACAAATAATATAAAAAGGCTCAAATTTTATGTTTATGCCCGTAAACATCATACTCCATCCCAGTTTATATCAGTTTAACTTAATTTATCCATCATATCGCTAGGATTTTCAAATTTTGTGCCTCCTTTTCGTGTAGTTTTGCATGTAGAGGTTACACGTACATTCACCATTAACTCATTTGATCGCTCAAAATCAATTCATTATTCAGGTTAGGCAAAGTTACAAAAAACCAAAGAGCCTAATTTCGAAATGCATATCTCTACCAAATTTATTCCAATCAAATCATAAAATCAAGGGAGTAAATATAGAATTTAAGGAGACCCATTCGCTCCGATCAATTTCTCCCAATTCGTCATTGCTTCGCTCTTTGGTTTGGAGCCTTAATTTCGTAATTTGATTTTCATTTCGGGGATTACAGTTGGTAGGAGCACTTGGAAATAAGAAAAGAGAGATGGGAAATTAGTTTTTTGAAATGTAAAGTGGGAAACATGTTCCCATTTTGAGTCAAACGAGTTATACAACCGCTGTCTGTCCTAAATTTCTAATTCAGATTCAAAACTCGTAGCGTCGGTACGACTCGACGAAGTTTCTTATTTTTGGAGGACGAAGATGAAGATTTATACTATTATCTATTATATTATTTGACTGTGTCATGTTGTTCCGCTGGATTTATTTATTTGTTTGTCTGCCCCTGTGTATATAACTCTAATTTTGTGTTGTAAAGATATCGAATGTATTTATAAAATAGCTTTATAAACTGTTATTTGATTATTATATTTTGTCATTCCAATGCGAGATTCTGTATTTGTTTTATTTTCTTCTTATTTACCCCAATAACAAACTGCCATTTCGTATGGTTTGAGTCTGACGTGTGTGGTTTATCGTTAATTTAAACTGTCCAAAAAGACAGGCCATTACAGGACAAATTTAAATGGTCCAGATCATACAATGAGTATATTTGTACAGTTACTACTCAAAAATGTAATATTCTCATATTAATTCATACAAATCATATAAAAATGCTCAAAATTTAAGTTTAGGTCCGTTTCATCCCAATTTATATAAGTTTAACTCAATTTACCCATCATTTCGCTATGATTTTCCCAATTCCGTGCCTCCTTTTCGTGTAATTTAGCATGTAGAGTTTACATATACATTATATATCTCCGTTAACTCATTTGACCAATCAAAACTGATTAGTTATTCAGGTTGGGCAAAGTTTTCAAAAACCAAAGAGCCTAATTTCGAAATTTCTCATTAACAAATTTAACCATATTAATTGATAAAATCAAGGGAGTAAATATAGAATTTAGGGAGATCCATTCGCTCTGATCTATTTCTCCCATTTCATCCTACTTTCGATCTTCGGTTTTGAGCCATAATTTACTATTTGATTTTCATTTAGGGATCATGGTTGACCATTGGGGAAGAAGAAGAGAGAGACGGGAAATTAGTTTTCTAAAATGGAAAGTAGAATACACGTTTCCATTGGTACATTCTTTACCTGCTCAAAAATTCAATTTCGGAATCAAAACCAGTAGCGTCGGTATAACTCGGCGATGTTTCCGGTCATAGCTACTTCATAGAGCTCCAAATGACACAAACAAATATACTGCATGAGTCAAGAAAATGAGACGATTGCAATGGCATTTGTAACGTCGCCAAATTGCGATGTCTTAAAAATGACCATTTTACCCCTCCTTGTTTTTAATTTACTTAACGAATCCATTAATTCATGTGCTTTTCATATTACTACTACTATTCAATTAAAATGCTTTCCAAATTTTCGGGGTTCTACACAGGACCCTTAAAGGAATATCTGGGTTATTCCAATGAACTGGCGACGGGTATAACGGCGACGGGTATTTTGTTGTGGACAAACGGTCCACCAGTGTCCCAGCCAGAGACAATTCCTGGGTTGTTTCAGGATGTACGTAATTCTATAGCATCGTACATTTTTATTATTTTTAACTCTTTGTTGGCAACATGCAGTACTAGTTTCCCCATTAGTTTTTTCACCATTAATATTTTTAAATCTTTATTTCTTTAACTTTCGTATACTAAAATACATTATACAAATTCTAAAAAAAGAATACATTTCTTACCAGAACTTATGTATTTAATCTCTAGAAATCAAATGTTTATTTTCAAATCATATTTTATAAGTATAATCGTGAATAGATTTACACGTTATCACATTTAGTGTACTTTTCACTAAATAAATCACAATTACTAATATATCTCTATGAATTCGAAATAAAATTTCCAAATTTATGTAAACAAGTACTTTAACTTTAGAAATCAATTTAATGCCATTTAGATGTGATTATATACATCTAACCAACTGATATACAAATTTTGGTTGATTTTCACATATTATAAATTGTATGTGTAATTCCATATAAGTTGAATAAAAGCATAAAAGTACTTTTTACACTTGATATCATCGTGCTGAATCATAAAAAATAGTATTTAAATGCTTCATGTTATATTTGGACTGTTTCTGCGTGAAAATGTAATATTCTCATATTAATTCATAATTAATTCATAAAAATATAAAAAAGGTTCAAATTTTATGTTTAGGTATGTAAACATCCTACTTCATGCCAGTTTATATCGGTTTAACTTAATTTATCCATCGTTTTGCTAGGATTTTCTGAATTTGTGCCTCCTTTTCGTGTAGTTTTCCACATAGAGGTTACACATACATTATGTAGCTCCATTTACTCATTTGACCGCTCAAAACCGATTTATTATTCAGGTTAGGAAAAGTTTCCAAAAACCAATGAGCCTAATTTCGAAATTACATATCTCAGTTCTAAATTTATTCCCATCAAATCACAAAATCAAGGGAGTAAATATAGAATTTAGGGAGGCCCATTCGCTCTGATCAATTTCACCTAATTCGTCATTACTTCGCTCTTTGGTTTGGAGCCTTAATTTCGTAATTTGTTTTTCATTTTGGGCATTACTATTAATAGGAGCACTTGAAAATAAGAAAAGAGAGACGGAAAATTCGCTTTCTGAAATGGAAAGTGGGATACGCGTTTCCATTTTGAGTCAAACAAGTTATATAGCTCGCTATTTGTCCTAAAATTCTATTTCTGGAGGACGAAGATTTGTACTATTATCTACTATATTATTTTACCGAATCTCTGCTGCATTTATTTATTTATTTATTTGTCCTTGTGTATGTAACTCTGATTTCGTGTTGTAAAGAATAATCAAATGTATTTATAAAATAGCTTCATGAACTGTTATTTGTTTATTATATTTTTTCATTTTGCTGCAAGATTCTATATTTGTTTTATTTCCCTCTATTCTTTTTCTTACTTACCCCAATAACAATCTGCCTCTTTGTCTAGTTTGAGTCTGACGTGTGTGGTTTATCGTGGATTTAAACTGGCCAAAGAGACAGGCCATTACATCATGTTTCATCCCAATTTATATCAGTTTACCTTAATTTACCCATCATTCCGCTACGATTTTCCAATTTTGTGCCTCATTTTCTCTTAATTTAGCACGTAGAGTTTACATATATACATTATATAACTCCCTTAACTCATTTTGTGCCTCATTTTCCCAAGGGGTACTAGCGACGGGTATAACAACAACGAGTATTCTATTGTCGACAAACGGTCCACCATTGTCCCAGCCAGAGACAACTCCTAGGTTTCTTCAGGATGTACGTATTTCAATAGTGTCGTACATTTTTTATTATTTTTAACTCTTTGTTTTTGCGATTTCTCGGCTTTTGTTCTCATGCTTATGTATTGTACGTTCGCAACATGCAATACTATTTTCCCCATAAATTTTTTCATTATTTATATTTTTAAATCTTAATTTCTTTAACTTTCATATATTTAATGCATTACACAAATTCAAAATCAAATTCAGATTCACAACTCGTAGCGTCGGTACGACTCGATGAAGTTTCTTATTTCCGGAGGACGAAGACGAAGAGTTGCTCTATTATCTATTATATTATTTTACCGCATCATGTTGTTCCGCTGCATTTATTTGTTTATCTGTTTGTCCTTGTGTATTTAACTCTGATTTTATCAAATGTATTAAAAAAATAGTCTCATGAATTGTTATTTGATTATTATATTTTGTTATTCCGCTGCGAGATTCTGTATTTATTTTATTTCCTTCTCTTCTTTTTCTTATTTATCCCCATAACAATCTGCCATTTTGTAAGGTTTGAGTCTTTGTGTGGTTTATCGTCAATTTAAACTGTCCAAAAAGATAGGCCGTTACAAGACAAATTTAAATGGTCCAAATCATAAATTAGTATACTTGGACTGTTTCTACTCAAAAATGTAATATTCTCATATTAATTCGTACAAATCGTATAAAAATGCTCAAAATTTAAGTTTAGGTCCGTAAACATCATAGTTCATCCCAATTTATATCACTTTAACTCAATTTACCCACCATTTCGCTAGATTTTCCCAATTTTGTGCCTCCATTTCCCATAATTTAGCATGTTGAACATTATATAGCTCCGTTAACTCATTCGACCACTCAAAATTGATTTGTTATTCAGGTCAGGCAAAGCTTCCAAAAACCAAAAGGCCTAATTTTGAAATTACTCATTACCAAATTTGACCATATCAAACCATAAAATCAAGGGAGTAAATATAGAATTTAGGGAGAACCGGTCGCTCTGATCTATTTCTTCCATTTCATCCTAGTTTCGCTCTTTGGTTTGGAGCCATAATTTACTAATTTGATTTTCATTCGGGGATTGCATTGACCACTGGGAAGAAGAGATGGAAAATTAGTTTTCTGAAACGGTAAGTATAATACACGTTTCCATTGGTGCAATCACTATCTACTCAAAATTCAAATTCGGAATCAAAACCAGTAGCGTCGGTACAACTCGACGATGTTTCTCATATCTACCCCATACGAGCCCCAAATGACACAAACAAATATACTGCACGAATCAGAAAAACGAGACGATTGCAATGACATTTGTATCGTCGCCAAATTGCAATGTCTTAAAATTGACCATTTTACCTCTCCTTATTTTTAATTTATTTAACGAATCCATTAATCCAGCGCTTTTCATATTACTATTATTATTCAATTAAAATACTTTCCAAATTTTCGGGGTACTACACTCTCCCCCCTAAAGGAATTTCTTGGTTATTCCAATGTACTAGCGACGGGTATAACGGTGACGAGTATTCTGTTGTGGACAAACGGTCCACCAGCGTCCCAGCCAGAGACAATTCCTTCGATATTTCAAGATGTACGTAGTTCTATAGTACCGTGCATTTTTATTATTTTTATCTCTTTGTTTCTGCGATTTCTTAGCTTTAGTTCGCATGCTTATGTACTATACATTCACTACACGCAATATTATTTTCCCCATAAGTTTTTTCATCATTTATATTTTTAAATCTTAATTAATTTAACTTTCATATATTTAAAATACATCACACAAATTCTAAAAAAAGAATACATTTCTTACGAGAACTTATGTATTTAATCTCTAGAAATCAAATGTTTGTTTTCTAACCATATTTTATTTGTATAAACCGTTAGCAAATTTACACTTATCACATTGAGGATACTTTTCACTAAGTAAATCACAATTACCAATATATCTCTATAAATTCAAAATAAAATTTCCTAATTTGTTTAAACAAGTACTTTAACTTTAGAAATTAATTTAATGCCATTTAGATGTGATTATATACATCAAACCAACTGATGTACAAATTTTGGTTGATTTTCACATTTTATAAATTGTGTGTGTGATTTCATATAAATTGAATAAAATTGCATAAAAATACTTTTTACACTTGATATCATCACCAAATCATAGAAAATAGTTTCTTTTGAATAGGAATAATTTAAATGGCCCAAATTATAGAAATATTATATTTGGACTGTTTCCGTGCCAAAATGTAATATTCTCATATTATTTCATAATTACTTCATACGAATAATACAAAAAGGGTTAAATTTTATGTTTTGGTCCGTAAACATCCTACTCCATCCCGGTTTATAAGTTTAACTTAATTTATCTATCATCTCGCTAGGATTTTCCCAATTTTGTGCCTCCGTTTCATGAAGTTTTGCATGTAGAGGTTACACATACATTATATAGCTCCACTAACTCATTTGACCGCTCTAAATCGATTCATTATTCAGATTAGGCAAAGTTTCCAAAATCCAAAGAGCCTAATTTCGAAATTACGTATCTCATTACCAAATTTACTCCTATCAAATCACAAAATCAAAGGAGTAAATATAGAATTTAGGGAGACCCGTTCGCTCTGATCGATTTCTCCCAATTCGTCATTACTTCGCTCTTTGGTTTGGAGCCTTAATTTCGTAATTTGATTTTCACTTCGGGGATTACTGTTAATAGGAGCACTTGGAAATAAGAAAAGAGAGACGGCGTTTCTATTTTGTGTCAAACGAGTTACACAACCGCTATTTGTCAAAAAATTCAAATTCGGATTCAAAACTCGTAGCGTTGATACGTCTCGATGAAGTTTCTTATTTTTGGAGGACGAAGACGGAGATTTGTACTATTATCTATTATATTATTTTACTGCATCATGTTGTTCCACTGCATTTATTTATTTAATTGTCTGTCCTTGTGTATGTAACTTTGATTTTTTGTTGTAAAGAATAATCAAATGGATTTATAAAATGGCTTCATTAACTTTTATTTGATTATTATATTTTTTCAATCCACTGCGATATTCTGTATTTGTTTTATTTCCTTCTCTTCTTTTTCTTATCTACCCCAATAACAATCTGCCCTTTTATATGGTTTGAGTCTGACGTGTGCGGTTTATCGTCGATTTAAACTGTCCAAAAAGACGGGCTATTACAGAACAAATTTAAATGGTCCAAATCATAAAATAAGTATATTTGGACCGTTTCTGCACAAAAATGTAATATTTTCATATTAATACATACAAATCATATAAAAATGCTCAAAATTTATGTTTAGGTCCGTAAACATCATATTTCATCCCAGTTTATATCAGTTTAACTTAATTTACCCATCATTTATGCTACGATTATCCTAATTTTGCGCCTCCTTTCCGCGTAATCTACCATGTAGAGTTTACATATACATTATATAGCTCTGTTAACACATTTGACCACTCAAGACTGATTTGTTTTTCAGGTTAGGCAAAGTTTCCGAAAACCAAAAAGCCTAATTTCGAAATTACTCATTACGAAATTTAACCATATCAAATCACAAAATCAAAGGAGTAAATATAGAATTTAGGAAGACCCATTCGCTCTGATATACTGCACGAATCAAAAAACGAGACGATTGCATTGGCATTTGTATCGTCGCCAAATTGCAATGTCTTAAAAATGAACATTTTACCCTTCCATATTTTTAATTTATTTAACGAATCCATTAATTCCGGTGCTTTTTTCATATTACTATTATTATTCAATTAAAATGCTGTAACAACCCCCAATTTCGTACCATTCAAATCGACAATAATCCACACATGTTAGACTTGAATATGCGAAATAACAGATTGTAAATAAATTTGAAGCAAATAAAATCAAATATACAGGATCACAGACACAGAACAAACAGAATTACTCGCAGCGGAATATAAAATAACATAGTAGTTCATGAAGCTACTATAACAGAGTCTCAAACCAAATACATAATACAGTCTGAAAACAACATAACAGAAATCCCAAATACATAGAAGTTCACTAATACATGAGATAAACTAGAACAGCTGAAACAGAAGTAGATAAATATGTAGATAAGCAGAAACTCTAGAGAAACACCAACTCCAGGAAGAGTGTCCAATGCTGTGAATACTCAGGCTGACCCGAGCGTAAAGAAAAACACAAAACACTCGAGTCAGGATAATATATACTTATATAATGTAAACCAACTCAAGTGAGCTGTAATAAAGATACAAGTAACCATATCTAATTTCTGGAGGACGAAGACGAAGATTTTGTACTATTATCTATTATATTATTTTACTCGCATCATGTTGTTCTACTGCATTTATTTATTTATTTATTTGTCCTTGTGTATGTAACTCTGATTTTGTGTTGTGAAGAATAATCATATATATTTATAAAATAGCTTCATGAAATGTTATTTGATTGTTATATTTATCATTCCGCTGCGAGATTCTGTATTTGTTTTATATCCTTCTCTTCTTTTTCTTATTTACCCCAATAACAATTTGCCCTTTTGTATGGTTCTAGTCTGACGTGTGTGGTTTATCGTCGATTTAAACTGTCCAAAAAGACAGGCCGTCACAGGACAAACTTAAATGGTCCAAATCATAAAATTATTATATTTGGATTGTTTTTGCTCAAAAATGTAATAGTCTCATATTAAGTCATACAAATAAAATAAAATTTGTAACGACCCGGAATTTTTAACAATTTAAATTGGAATAGTTAATTTATTTTAAAATATTTAAAAGCTAATTTTAACTTGAATTCAAGATATCAATATTTACTTGATAATTAAATCATTGAATTATATAGTTTAAATATTGAATTTAATAATTGAAATTGGGTAAATTATTGAATCTGAAACCTCTAAGCCTGTTTAAAATAATTTGAAGGCTTATAAAATTTATAATGATAATATTGAAGATAATAGAATAGTTGGAATTTAATTTGAAGGTAATTTGTTAATTTTAATAATATATCATTTAAATTAAATTTAAAAATAGCCTTCCGAGGCACATTCTCGGAATTCGACGAAACCAGTTTCATTGGATCCGTAATAGTTAGTTATTATCGGATTTCGATTTACGTAGCAATCAGAGTTGTCGTTTGACCATGACAGCTCAGAACGCTTAGATTTATTTTATCAATTTAATTCAAAATTGATCGTTTTCTTCTGTAACCCGTTCATACGATCGAATTAGCTTCCGAAACACGTTCCATCGTGTTCGGAACGCGGGTAAAACCTTATAAAAATCTATCGGCATGTCTGATTCGGGGTTTGGGATTTCGCATTATACAACTCGAGATTTTTAATATTTAATTGTTTAATAAAGGCGTACTTAGGAAGCTTTTCTCTAACCTATATCATAATCTCGTCTTTCTCTCTCTCGAATAATAAAAAAGAGCAGATCGTTCGTTCTTTAAAAAAAATGAAAGGGGGGAAACACGAATCGAAGAACTCGCGACAGCCGTGGTTCTGCTCGAAATCAAGCACGGCGAAGGAGGGGACGTTGCGAGGGGGTGGTTCGTGACCTAAGGGTGGGATGCATTCGATTGTGGAGGCAATGGGCTCGCGCGCTGCGATGGGGATCGTTCGAATTAGCAGCGGACTTCGATGAGGCGAGGTGACAACCGAGTCGCGTGTGGGGCAGCTGTATGAGCGGTGGCTCGAATAGGAAGTGGAGCTAGGGTTTTTGCATATCACTGTTCATCCATCAATGAAGGCGCGTGTGACGTGGGGTTCGTGTAACAACCCTGTATTTTGTAATTATTTTGTTGTATATTTTAATTATTTTTAATGTAAGATTTTGATTTAAAAAAAACTTATTTTACTCATTTGAAACGATTAAATTTATTATTTAAATATAATCTTTATTTTTATATGAGTTATAATTCCAAACTTGTGTAAGTTGAATATTTGCCTGAAATGCTGATTTTGGTCAAAATAGTCAAACTGTGACTTTCAACTTAAAATTTTAAAAGCTTAAAAATTTAATTTTTTTTTCTTTTATTATGAAAGTTCATAAAATTCTAAGAACACCACTTTTCGTTTCGTTGAATTTGGATGTAAATTGTGAAAGTTATACCCTTTACAATATTGTGCGTGTATAGGGTTATTTAACAATGACTATTTTAAATTGTATAAATTACTTCTTCTTTGTTATATTTTATTTTAATATGTGATAATATGTTATATGATGTATATTTTGACTTTTAAGTATTTTTAAAATGATAATATAATTTTTCTAAAGTTCATTGAATTTATTTCTAATTTTAAAGCATAGTCTACAATTTTAAGCCATTTTCTTAATTTAATTATATATAATTAAAATTTATTTATTTATTTTATGCACTCACTTTTATTTGCTGTGTTTTACTTTATTTTATTCATTTTACATGTATTTAAATTAAAGTAATTTTTTTCAAAGTATATTGAAGTTATTTCTAATTCTTAAGTCAAGTTTTCATTTTCTGTGCTATTTTTCTTGTTTTAATCATATCTAATTAATATTTAATTACTAATATTTTGTTTATCTGTTATACTTTCGAATTTTAACTGAGATTTTAATTATTTTCAGTTATTTAGATGTATATAAATATATATGAGAAATTTGAAAGGGTTAAAGGCTAAGAAACGTAAAAACGTTTCACTGTTTATTTTGCAGTTTCTTTTGTCATCAATACATCTGTTTTTTTTGGCATTTCCCTATACCATCTTCAGCTCAATTCTAACTGAAATTTATAAGTGTTTTCAGTTATTTAAGATGTATATGAATATATATAGGAAGTTTAAAAGGTTTGAAAGCAAAGAAACGTAAAACCGTTTTAACATTTCTTCTTCCGTTTCTTTTCCAATTAATAGATTTAATTTCCTTTGACCGTTCCTTTCTTTATTGTAGCTGTGCATTTCTTACCTCCTTTTCACGTGAAAACATTCCTCTCCACTTCATTTTTCACGGTTAGAAAGGTTTGGTAATTGCTCCTCTTTTACTCTTTCTTTTGCTCTTCTTTTTCCATTGTTTTCTTATATTTTGCCTTGTTTTCTCATGTGTATTGCTTGGCCTGTACCACCCACCATCACCAGCATACTCTCCACCATCCCCTACCACTCTTCCTTGGCATCATCTCCAGCCATCATTTCAGATCCATCCATGACCACACCTCCCATGGTGCCAAAACTCCAAAAAAATGCAACAATGCCCTTGAATAATGCTAGTTTGATCACCTTTGCCTCATCTCCTTCAACCACCACCTTAACCACCACCACCATAGCCACCTCCACCACCTCTGACCTGACCTCCACCCTCTGCCACATCACCCAACACCCTCTGGAAATCAGACCATGACCAAGCCGTGCCCATCCATTGAAGCAAGCACCACAAAACTTCCACAAAACTCCTTAAAACATTGCCTAGACCACACATATCATCACCTACCCTCCATATCTTGCTTTGGCCACCCCTTAGCCACCACCACCAGCCACTCCACCATCTTTGGCCGTCGCTCCAGCTACTGTCCAGACCTGTACAAGCATGGCCAAGCCACCACATGCCCATGGCCGATCGAAGAATGTCACAAAAAACTCAACTTATTTAACCTTGACCCTATATATGCTTTATGATGCACCACTACACCTTCATCTCCACTTGTTGCCTTGCCTATATGATGTTAAACCTGACCTATATGATGTCATACCTGAGCCAAAGCATCATCATAGCCAAGCATAAGTGTCCCTTAGGCCAAGCATTGAAGTGGTTGAAGCAAGGTCAAATCTATCTTGTTCATTTTGCTTTGTATTTCAAAATTGTTTCAATGTTATTTTATGTTGAATGTTTATATATTGTCTTGTTTTTTTTTTTGGGTTGTTGATACAAAATCATATCTTGGCTATCTTTCAACTCAAATCAAAAGTCGTGCAATTGTGCTTGTCGTGCCTTTGGAGTCGTGCTTGTATGTTGTTTTGGTCTCTAGCTTCGAAAACGTGCGTCTTTCTCACTCTGACATTTATACTTATGAAAAGTGAATTGATGACAAGTGTTTAGTAACAAAAAATGTTTATGCAAATTAATGATGATCATATGATATGCTATGCCATGTTATTACCATATTATTACCATGTGAAAACTGTTAATTTTCACCTGACATCTGATATATGACTGTATATTGTGATATTGACCTTGTTTATATTATTTCTGCATATGATCACACTGCAAGTTCCCTGTTAGAAAAAAAATGTTATAGGCTAAAATGATAGGCCTGAATGGTTTTAAATTTTTCATTTTGACTTGGGATTGCGGGTTTGAAATGATAAAACCTGGATTTTTCTTTGTAAATTACGGGTTGAAATGATATATTACCCGTATCACTTTACCTAGCGTAGAAAATTTTATACAGGCCCGTAGTTAAAATATGCTTTTCTAATTTAAAATATTTTAGAAATTTAATTATTATAATATTTTGATTTGAAATTTAATAAAAATAAAATTTTTGTAAAATATTATTGATTTTCTGAATAATTGTAAGTGAAATGAATTAATGAAAAAGTTAGAAATTTTGAACGTAAGTTATTTTGAAAATTTTGATTTAATTTTAATTGGAAATTTAATTGAGTATGAAATTATGATAAATTTATGATAATTTGAATTTAAAATGATTTTTATCATATTTATGATTTTTTTCATAAAGTTGAAATGTGAAATGAATAAATATTTTAAGTTGAAACTTTGAAATATAACTAGAATTGGAAATTTATGAAATTGACGTAAAGTGAACTTTTAGTTAAGCAAATAAAAAATAAAACTAAGTTATATTTGAGAATTTGAACTTAAGCGTTAAGTTGAAATTTAATGTAATGGATTTTAAAATTGAACTTTGCATTTTAATAAGTGGATTATTATTAAATCTTGATTTTTGAATGGAAATTTAACCCTGTAAAATCATGAACTTGAGGAAAATTAAATGATGTTATAAATGTGAAAATGTACGACTTTATAAGTTAAAAATGTTTTAATAAAAATATAAGTAGTTGAGAAATTTTATTGAATATTTGAAGTTGATTGACTGCATTTTTGAAATGATATTAATTACAATGTAAATGATGTTACAGCAATCGTAAATACTGTAGTCGATGATAATGAACTAAAAAAAAAGCTATTGAAAAAAAACTATAATAGAAATTGTTGTAAGTACTATGATTTTTGAATTTAACTAAGTTTATTTGAAATTTAAGAAAACTCTATTACAACATTTTTAAACGTTGTCTTTTGTTAAATTGAACTGTTTTGAATGTAACTTTCCGTAGAGTTTTCTAAATGATGTGAAAAGTGAATTTTCACTGTTTTGATAAATTTAAGTCAATAAATGAACTTTGAAAGTTGAAATTTTTGGAAATTTAATAATTTAATTATTAAGCATAATAACTTCATTGAAACGATAAAAAAGAATTTTTGGAATATAAACTGTTTTGAAATATGAATTGAAATGGTATTTTAGATTGAATAAAATGAATAATGATTTGAAATGAATGAAGTTTGAAAAGATACGATATTTTGATATATTAAAATGATTTGAAACGAAGTTTTGAAAGGATATGATATTTTGATATATTAAAATGATTTGAAACGAAGTTTTGAAAGATATGATATTTTTGATATTAAATGATTTGAAAACGGAGTTTGAAAGATAGGACATTTTGATATTAACATGATTTAAAAAGAAGTTTTGAAAGATATGATATTTTGGAACTGAAACTTTGAAAGGTTATGATATTTTGATATATTAAAATGATTTGAAAGGTAGTGTTGAAAGGGTTTGAAAATTTAATATATTGAAATGGTTAGAAATGACTTGATATTTATTTTGATAAATATTTGAATTGAAAGATATTTTACGATGATATATTGAAATGGTTTTGGAAATGATTTAATCTTTATTTTGATAAAGATTTGGATTGAAAAGGATATTTTATTTTGAAGTATAAAATATTTTTTTAAAGTTATAACTACGGGTTATAATAACGATTGGTTGTTAAAGAGACCGGGATCGGATATTGTCTTATAGCCGGCCAATACCGAAAACCACTTTAACAACTGTGTACGCGGTGGAGATTTCAGAATGAAGTAGGATGGTGGCAACGTTCTCGAGGTATATTACGTAGACCCAACTCCCGTGAGTTGGCATATATGACTAAAACAGGAGCTATACCGGGCTACACAAAGGGTAGCACCCTTTCATCGAGCATGCTCCATCGGAAACCATTCTATTACTGTTGTGATTCGATTCGGTGGCGCCACTTTGATTCGGGGGTATTGTTCGAGGTGGGCGGAAGCTGCTGGCTTGCCGTCACCACCGGTCCGGGAGTGCAAACGGTGTATCCACCCTGGCATTGCCTCGCGTGCCGTGTCATATCCTTATATCAAGCCCACTACGATTTTGGTTTTAAAGATCCGACCGCGTTAAGGTTCACCATCCCCTTAACGCTATTTTCTATATGATTATACTTTACTGATTAGACACTACCGTATATAGCGTATATTACTACATAGTAAATAGTTTAACGGATCCTTAGAGGATGGGCGGTCTCAAGCATCCTTTAAGTTACTGATGCATTTTATTACTGTTCACTTGAGTTGATGTACAGTTTATAAGTATTTATGTCCTGACTCGAGGGTTTTGTGTTTTGCTTTACGCTCTGGTCAGATTGATTGAGTTAGCATTCAAGATTCACCTTCGGAGTTGGAGCTTTCCTTGAAGATCCAGCCATCTATTTCGTTTCAGTATCTAGTGTTTCAGTGATGTATCTGATTTGTACCTGATGTATCTTGTTACTCTTCGGTTGTATCTTATTTAACCCTGATGTATCTTATATTTTATATAGTAGCTTCATGAACTACTATCTCTTTTTCTTCCGCTGCATTATCATATACTCTGTGTCTGTGATCTGTGATTTTTATTTACTATATATTCTGAGATTTGCCAAATTTTTAATTACAACGCGGTATTTTGAGCAATTCAATTCCGACATGAGTGTCTGCCTATGCACTTATAGTGGATGCAAATGGTTGAAAATACCAAGTCGTTACAGTTGGTGTCAGAGCTTTGGTAGCTCTAGGCAAAACTCAGCATATGGAGTGAATGTATTTACAGAATCACTTTTATTCGAGTTCCCTACGGTTCCAAAATCCATTCGTATCCCTCACTATTCATCTTCTTTTGACTCTGGAGCATTCCATAACTCCGCTTCGAATGATCTTTCTAGTGAGTTGGCGGTCACGCCAATTTCAAATTTAATTAAAAAGGGGGAAAAACTCCTTTGTAGTTAGCATCGATTCACCAGAGATTCTTATCTACCTTGATTTAGATGCTAATATCTTTTGTTATTTCAAACTCTAACTCTTGAGATCGAATGTAGATTTACCGCAGAAAAATCTCATTGATCTTATTCTTTAAGTCACGGTTGACCCGGTTAAGGTTGCCCGTGATTTATTTAAGCTTATCCACCTCCCTACTCTGTTATTTAATCATATTGTCTTTTGTTTCCAATCTATTCTTCTAAACATTTTGAATTGTACTTGTATATCTATGTTTTGTTTTATATATTGTGTTGTTTGAGTTGTTGATGTTGATTTGGGTTTCTGATCGATTCGTCTGATCAACGCTATCGATAGGATTCCTAAAACTCTTTGACAGAACAAACTAACACAATATTATTTTAAAATTTGGTTAAAGAAATAAATTTTGATATATAAGTAAATTTATGGAACTTAATGAAATGAATTTAAAACAAGAATTTGAGGATTTAAATTCCGATTATTTCGAACTTTGGTTTAAAGTTTAAAAGGTTATATTATTTAAAGTATTTTGAATAGAATTTGTTTTCAAAGAATTTTAAAGGTTTAAAATTAGTGCTCTTCTCTTTGTCGCTGGAAAATAACTTCGGCGATGATCGCGACATCATCGACGTTCATTTTCGAGTTTCGAAGTTTGGAGACTGTTCAGTAGTCTTGCTACAGCTTTGTTTTGGAAAATTAAATTGATTTGAATTTCTAAAATATGACTCGATTTATAATATATATATATATATATATATATATATATAGATATATGATTGAAATTTGATTTGACATATTATATATGTATATATATTATTTCTTATCTCTAAATGGTTTGAAGAAACCGGAAATTTAATTCTTAAATTCTATTTTTAAAGAATAATTTCAATTATAAAAAGAAAATAATTTTTTTTTTTGAATAAATGATTTAAGCATGAAATGATTGAATTGGAAATTTTATTTGTATAATACAATTGCATTCAAATATAACCTACCAAAATTTCAGAAGTTAACAATGTAATTGGATAATACACAATATAAAAAGATTTTATAAATAAAATTTGAGTAGTTATAATAAATGTTATACACTTAAATTTTAATTATAAAATGATTAACAGAGGTAAATATAATAAAGGGTGATTGAATGACTTACAATAAAATGATGTTGAAAGAACTAAGAATAAAAGAAAGTAGTCATAAAAAAAATGTAGATATATTTAACATGAGTGATAAATATATTGAGAGGAATAAATCTAATTTTTACTTGGAATAAAGAAGAATAAAAATTTATTAAGTACATTGTGAGTGTAATAAATGTTTATTTTTCTAACCCATGGTTTTAAAAAAAAAATTGTTAATTTAAGATGATTGGATAAAAAGATAATGAAATTTGAGATAGTTAAGATTTATTTAACTTGTGTAAAGATTTATTCTCTGTTTAAGTTTGAAATTTTCATGCTTTCAAATTTATTTCCTTATTCTGTTTTTCAAACTATCTTTTGGTTGTCCTTATCGTCCTTATCTTGCTATAGACCGGTATAGACATCTTTCTATAATCTTTCTGTTTAGAAATCTTTCTATAATCTTTGATAGACCTTTGGTAATCACTTTGAATCCACCTTTTTCGTGCTTGTGTTCTTGATTCTGGAGGATCTTGGAAAGATCACCTCCACCTTGTAAAATTTACCTATAACAACAGTTATCAGGTATAACTTCAATCTTCTTGTCATCTTATCTTAATCCTATTTCACTCTATCTTTTCTGTGCCCTTCCATACCTCATTCCTTTTCGGAGACGAAAAGTTTTGAGTGGGGGAGAGTGTAACAACCCTGTATTTTGTAATTATTTTGTTGTATATTTTAATTATTTTTAATATAAGATTTTGACTTAAAAAAACTTATTTCACTTATTTGAAACGATTAAATTTATTATTTAAATATAATCTTTATTTTTATATGAGTTATAATTTCAAACTTGTGTAAGTTGAATATTTGCCTGAAATGCTGATTTTGGTCAAAATAGTCAAACTGTGACTTTCAACTTAAAATTTTAAAAGCTTAAAAATTTAATTTTTTTTTCTTTTATTATGAAAGTACATAAAATTCTAAGAACACCACTTTTCGTTTCGTTGAATTTGGATGTAAATTGTGAAAGTTATACCCTTTACAATATTGTGCGTATATAGGGTTATTTAACAATGACTATTTTTAAATTGTATAAATTACTTCTTCTTTGTTATATTTTATTTTAATATGTGATAATATGTTATATGATGTATATTTTGACTTTTAAGTATTTTTAAAATGATAATATAATTTTTCTAAAGTTCATTGAATTTATTTCTAATTTTAAAGCCTAGTCTACAATTTTAAGCCATTTTCTTAATTTAATTATATATGATTAAAATTTATTTATTTATTTTATGCACTCACTTTTATTTGCTGTGTTTTACTTTATTTATTCATTTCACATGTATTTAAATTAAAGTAAATTTTTCCAAAGTATATTGAAGTTATTTCTAATTCTTAAGTCAAGTTTTCATTTTCTGTGCTATTTTTCTTGTTTTAATCATATCTAATTAATATTTAATTATTAATATATTTTTTATCTGTTATACTTTCGAATTTTAACTGAGATTTTAATTATTTTCAGTTATTTAGATGTATATAAATATATATGATAAATTTGAAAGGGTTAAAGGCTAAGAAACGTAAAAACGTTTCACTGTTTCTTTTGCAGTTTCTTTTGTCATCGATACATCTGTTTTTTTTGGCATTTCCCTATACCACTCCAGCTGAATTCTAACTGAAATTTATAAGTGTTTTCAGTTATTTAAGATGTATATGAATATATATAGGAAGTTTAAAAGGTTTGAAAGCAAAGAAACGTAAAACCGTTTTAACGTTTCTTCTTCTGTTTCTTTTCCAATTAATAGATTTAATTTCTTTTGACCGTTCCTTTCTTTATTGTAGCTGTGCGTTTCTTACCTCCTTTCACGTGAAAACATTCCTCTCCACTTCATTTTTCACGGCTAGAAAAGTTTGGTAATGGCTCCTCTTTTCCTCTTCTTTTTGCTCTTCATTTTCCATTGTTTTCTTATAATTTGTCTTGTTTTCTCATGTGTATTGCTTGGCCTCTACCACCAACCATCACCACCATACTCTCCACCATCCCCTACCACTCTTCCTTGGCATCATCTCCAGCCATCATTTCAGATCCATCCATGGCCACACCTCCCATGGTGTCAAAACTCCAAAAAAATGCAACAATACCCTTGAACAATGCTAGTTTGACCACCTTTGCCTCATCTCCTTCAACCACCACCTTAACCACCACCATAGCCACCTCCACCACCTCTGACCTGACCTCCACCCTCTGCCACATCCCCCAACACCCTCTGGAAATCAGACCATGACCAAGCCGTGCCCATCCATTGAAGCTAGCACCACAAAACTTTCACAAAACTCCTTAAAACATTGCCTAGACCACACATATCATCACCTACCCTCCATATCTTGCTTTGGCCACCCCTTAGCCGCCACCACCAGCCACTCCACCATCTTTGGCCGCCGCTCCAGTTACTGTCCAGACCTGTACAAGCATGGCCAAGCCACCACATGCCCATGTCCGATTCAAGAATGTCACAAAAAACTCAACTTATTTAACCTTGACCCTATATATGCTTTATGTTGCACCACTACACCTTCATCTCCACTTGTTGCCTTGCCTATATGATGTTAAACCTGACCTATATGATGTCATACCTGAGCCAAAGCATCATCATAGCCAAGCATAAGTGTCCCTTAGGCCAAGAATTGAAGTGGTTGAAGCAAGGTCCAATCTATCTTGTTCATTTTGCTTTGTATTTCAAAATTGTTTCAATGTTATTTTATGTTGAATGTTTATATATTGTCTTGTTTTTTTTTTTTGGGTTGTTGATACAAAATCATATCTTGGCTATCTTTCAACTCAAATCAAAAGTCGTGCAATTGTGCTTGTCGTGCCTTTGGAGTCGTGCTTGTATGTTGTTTTGGTCTCTAGCTTCGAAAAAGTGAGTCTTTCTCACTCTGACATTTATACTTATGAAAAGTGAATTGATGACAAGTGTTTAGTAATAAAAAATGTTTATGCAAGTTAATGATGATCATATGATATGCTATGCCATGTTATTACCATATTATTACCATGTTAAAACTGTTAATTTTCACCTGACATCTGATATATGACTGTATATTGTGATATTGACCTTGTTTATATTATTTCTGCATATGATCACACTGCAAGTTCCCTGTTAGAAAAAAAATGTTATAGGCTAAAATGATAGGCCTGAATGATTTTAAATTTTTCATTTTGACTTGGGATTGCGGGTTTGAAATGATAAAACCTGGATTTTTCTTTGTAAATTACGGGTTGAAATGATATATTACCCGTATCACTTTACCTAGCGTAGAAAATTTTATACAGGCCCGTATTTAAAATATGCTTTTCTAATTTAAAATATTTTAGAAATTTAATTATTATAATATTTTGATTTGAAATTTAATAAAAATAAATTTTTTGTAAAATATTATTGATTTTCTGAATAATTGTAAGTGAAATGAATTAATGAAAAAGTTAGAAATTTTGAACGTAAGTTATTTTGGAAATTTTGATTTAATTTTAATTGGAAATTTAATTGAGTATGAAATTATGATAAATTTATAATAATTTGAATTTAAAATGATTTTTATCATATTTATGATTTTTTTTATAAAGTTGAAATGTGAAATGAATAAATATTTTAAGTTGAAACTTTGAAATATAACTAGAATTGGAAATTTACGAAATTGACGTAAAGTGAACTTTTAGTTAAGCAAATAAAAAATAAAACTAAGTTATATTTGAGAATTTGAATTTAAGCGTTAAGTTGAAATTTAATGTAATGGATTTTAAAATTGAACTTTGCATTTTAATAAGTGGATTATTATTAAATCTTGATTTTTGAATGGAAATTTAACCCTGTAAAATCATGAACTTGAGGAAAATTAAATGATGTTATAAATATGAAAATGTACGACTTTATAAGTTAAAAATGTTTTAATAAAAATATAACTGGTTGAGAAAATTTATTGAATATTTGAAGTTAATTGACTGCATTTTTGAAATGATATTAATTACAATGTAAATGATATTACAGCAATTGTAAATACTGTAGTCGATGATAATGAACTAAAAAAAAAAAAGCTATTGAAAAAAAACTATTATAGAAATTGTTGTAAGTACTATGATTTTTGAATTTAACTAAGTTTATTTGAAATTTAAGAAAACTCTATTACAACATTTTTAAACGTTGTCTTTTGTTAAATTGAACTGTTTTGAATGCAACTTTCCGTAGAGTTTTCTAAATGATGCGAAAAGTGAATTTTCACTGTTTTGATAAACTTAAGTCAATAAATGAACTTTGAAAGTTGAAATTTTTGGAAATTTAATAATTTAATTATTAAGCATAATAACTTCATTGAAATGATAAAAAAGAATTTTTGGAATATAAACTGTTTTGAAATATGAATTGAAATGGTATTTTAGATTGAATAAAATGAATAATGATTTGAAATGAATGAATTTTGAAAAGATACGATATTTTGATATATTAAAATGATTTGAAACGAAGTTTTGAAAGGATATGATATTTTGATATATTAAAATGATTTGAAACGAAGTTTTGAAAGATATGATATTTTTGATATTAAATGATTTGAAAACGGAGTTTGAAAGATAGGACATTTTGATATTAACATGATTCAAAAAGAAGTTCTGAAAGATATGATATTTTGGAACTGAAACTTTGAAAGGTTATGATATTTTGATATATTAAAATGATTTGAAAGGTAGTGTTGAAAGGGTTTGAAAATTTAATATATTGAAATGGTTAGAAATGACTTGATATTTATTTTGATAAATATTTGAATTGAAAGAAATTTTACGATGATATATTGAAATGGTTTTGGAAATGATTTAATCTTTATTTTGATAAAGATTTGGATTGAAAAGGTTATTTTATTTTGAAGTATAAAATATTGTTTTAAAGTTATAACTACGGGTTATAATAACGATTGGTTGTTAAAGAGACCGGGATCGGATATTGTCTTATAGCCGGCCAATACCAAAACCACTTTAACAACTGTGTACGCGGTGGAGATTCCAGAATGAAGTAGGATGGTGGCGACGTTCTCGAGGTATATTACGTAGACCCAACTCCCGTGAGTTGGCATATATGACTAAAACAGGAGCTATACCGGGCTACACAAAGGGTAGCACCCTTTCATCGAGCATGCTCCATCGGAAACCATTCTATTACTGTTGTGATTCGATTCGGTGGCGCCACTTTGATTCGAGGGTATTGTTCGAGGTGGGCGGAAGCTGCTGGCTTGCCGTCACCACCGGTTCGGGAGTGCAAACGGTGTATCCACCCTGGCATTGCCTCGCGTGCCGTGTCATATCCTTATATCGAGCCCACTACGGTTTTGGTTTTAAAGATCCGACCGCGTTAAGGTTCACCATCCCCTTAACGCTATTTTCTATATGATTATACTTTACTGATTAGACACTACCGTATATAGCGTATATTACTACATAGTAAATAGTTTAACGGATCCTTAGAGGATGGGCGGTCTCAAGCATCCTTTAAGTTACTGATGCATTTTATTACTGTTCACTTGAGTTGATGTACAGTTTATAAGTATTTATGTCCTGACTCGAGGGTATTGTGTTTTGCTTTACGCTCGGGTCAGATTGATTGAGTTAGCATTCAAGATTCACCTTCGGAGTTGGAGCTTTTTTTGAAGATCCAACCATCTATTTTGTTTCAGTATCCAGTGTTTCAGTGATGTATCTGATTTGTACCTGATGTATCTTGTTACTCTTCGGTTGTATCTTATTTAACCCTGATGTATCTTATATTTTATATAGTAGCTTCATGAACTACTATCTCTTTTTCTTCCGCTGCATTATCATATACTCTGTGTCTGTGATCTGTGATTTTTATTTACTGTATATTCTGAGATTTGCCAAATTTTTAATTACAACGTGGTATTTTGAGCAATTCAATTCCGGCATGAGTGTCTGCCTATGCACTTATAGTGGATGCAAATGGTTGAAAATACCGAGTCGTTACAGTTCGCAAGACCGGCGGTTCGGGTAAAGTCTTATGGAGGCGGTCATTTGGGAATAGGGTTTCGGTCGATTTGCAGTAAGGTATTGGCTATTTCCTTTTTGTTTGAATTTGTTTTTAATTTACTGTATACCCTTATAGATAAAAAAAAGAAAAGAAAAGAATATGTAATTTGTACAGCAGTGAGTTTTATATGTATATGTACGATTCAGTAGGGTAAAATTACTGCTGTTTTTGCAGAAAAAGAAAGCGGATTTTATATAGAAAGGGTTTTGAAAGAAACATATAAGTATTTTAAAGAATTTAAAAGTTTTATATAAAATTAGACTTTGAATCGATATAATTTAATTTTTAAAATATATGTAATTCTAAGAGAAGTAAAATAAAATAAATATACAACTACGCATATTTATTTATTTATTTAGTAGTTTATTTTAAATAATATTTCGGAGATTTCTTATTAAATTTAATTAAGGAAAATTAATTGTTCAGTTAATTCAAGTATTAATAGTAACCTAATGTTATGTAAGGTCAAAAATATAAAAGAAGCAAGACGGATTGGAGTGGGAGGTGCAACAAGTTAAAGTGAGTAAATCTCACTCTGTTTGATTTTTTTATTTAAATGGTTGAATTTAAATAATTGGTTGATTGATTGAGTCGATTTATGTGTGCTAATGATCTAGTGACTTTGGTTTTTGTTGGTACTCGAGTTAATTGTGGTTTGAAATGGTTTTAAACTTAAATCGTAAATAAGAAATGGTTCAGTTTAAAAACTATAAAGGTTTATTGAATTGGTGACTCATTAAATAGACAGAATAATTTAATGGAATAATCAATTTAATAAATAAAATTAATTTAGGTTAAGGTAAATCAAAATATAATTGGAAATCAATAATTTATATAATTAATAATGTAATTAAAGATTCGATTAATTAAGGTTAATAAATCCATAATATGTGACTTATGAAGAATTAAGTAATATAAGAAATTACGGATTAATGTAATTAATATAGTTAATTAAATGTATGGAATAAGTAAAATTACGGTATTGATTTGGGTTAAGAATAATTAATATTGTGAAATAAATTAAAATAATTACTTGAATGTAATTGAAAGATAATTAATCCATGGTGATTAATTAAGATAAATGGATAGGGAAGCGTTGATTAATTATTTGTTCTGGAATTAATTAATGAAGGAGTGAAAGTGATTAGGTTTGAAATTCAATTAGAATCAATTGATTTGATTTGTATGTGATTAAGCTTTGCTTCTGGAAGATTGAATAGTATTGGATGATTTGAAGGGGGGTTGATAACTCCGATATGAAGTTATTTCATAAAGATAATTTGGAATAGGATGGT
Source organism: Allium cepa (assembly GCA_030765085.1). Lineage (NCBI taxonomy): Eukaryota > Viridiplantae > Streptophyta > Magnoliopsida > Asparagales > Amaryllidaceae > Allium > Allium cepa. The sequence continues at coordinate 815,726,268 of CM060931.1, forward strand.
AGTAGATTCGAAGAGACCGGGGCCGGATATTGGGGAATACCCGAAACCACTTCGGATGTTTGTAGATTGATATATAAAATATATATGCTGGAGTGAAGTGATTTGGAGGTATTGGACTGTTTTAAAATATAAATCTGCATTTAGAAATTTATATGTAGGCTAAGTGTTGTCTATAATAAGTTGTGGCTTGTGAATTGATATAAGTTACCCGGGTTTATATAAGTTGATTGCTTTGGTATTCCATGTTAGTTGGATTTACTCACGCTGGTTTCCAGCCTGACCCGGGTGTTACTTGGTGTAATGCTCGGGTCAGACCGAGTATTACAGATTTTTAGGTTAGTACGTTCTGGAGCTCAGGAGGCGAGCTGGATGACAATAGCGTATAGAGTATTTCCGCTGTATTTATATTATTGTTAATCTGAGACATGATAATTGTAAATATTCGGTGACTGTATATAATGTGAAACTCTAATGTATTAGAATGTAATCGACAGATATAGAATTCTTTTGTAAACTGTTATTATTTATTATTATATTTTATCCGCTGCGAATGTGAGATGTTTGGTGTTTCTGTTCTTCTTCTTCTATCTCTTTCTTCTTTTTCATAACTATATGGAATTTTCGGGTTCGGAAATTTCGGGTCGTTACAAAAATGCTCAAATTTCGGGTCTGTTTAACATAATTTATTTCATCCCAATTTATATCTGTTTAACATAATTTACCCATCATTTCTCTACGATTTTCCCAATTTTGTTCCTCCTTTTACATAATTTAAGCATGTAGAGTTTACATACATTATATAGCTCCGTAAATATAACAACCCGTTATTTTCAACCATTCGCATCCGCACATGCCGGACTTGAATTGCTCAAAATACCGCATTGTAAATAAAATTTGGCAAATCTCATAATATATGGTAATAAATAATCACAGATCACAGACATAGAGTAATAATAATGCAGCGAAAGTAAAAGAAATAGTATTTCATGAAACTTCTAAATAAGATATAACAGAACTCTCAATATGATAACAAAGTACAAGCTGAATACAACACTGGGAACAACATGATAACTGGAAGTGAAATAGATAAAACTAGACAAGCAGATAATCTCCAGCGATTCCAATCTCTAGAAAGTGGAATCCAAATCTGTGAATACTCGAGGTGACCCGAGCGTAAATGTAACGACCCAGAAATTTTGAACAATTTAAATTTAAAATATTTAATTAATTTTAAATATTTGAATGATGGTTTAGGTTGAATTCTCAATATAACTATGAATATGGCGATTAAATTATAGATTTAATCTGTTGAAAGTTGAATAAAAATTTGAATCTTCAGTTTTGAACTAATTAAAAATATTTCAAAGGCTTGTAAAAATCCATATTGAAAATACTTAAGATAATAGAAGCTTCAAAATTGAATTTGAAAGTGATTTGATCAGTTTTGAAATTATATCGTTTGAATCGACATTTAAAATAGCCTTCCGAGGCACAGGTCGGATTTCAACGAAACCAGTTCCATTGGGTCCGTAATATTGAATTATTACCGGATTTCAAATTTCGTATTATTCAGAGTTGTTATGTGAGCACGCGGTGAGTAAACGCGTTGAAATTAAATCGAATTCAACTTGAATTTAAAATTTAAATTTGCATTTTAGTCAAACATCAGCACGTTGCCTCCTTCAATCATGCCTAAAATCATGCCCAAAAATCACGCAAAAGAAATCGTGCTGAACGTGCCTTGATCAATATTAAATCCTCCTCTCCCTCTCTCACAAACGAAATCAAAGAAAAATGGCCGCTTCCTTTTCTATACAAATCGAAATCAATTTTCACTTCCTCCCCAAAATCAAATTCGTTTCAACCGAAGCGCACTTCCTCCTTCATTTTTTTTAAACCAACGCCCCTCATTGAATTCTTCTTCCTCTTCAATTTATAATCAATGCCGTCCCTTCCTCAGAAAAAAAAAGAAAGAAAGAAAAAATGTCGTGATGTTGACAGAAGGCTCGAATTGGAGGGGGCCATCGCGATCGAGTTGCGGCGGCAGCTCGTGTAGTCGCGCGTGGCGGAGGCGTTGGGAGAATCGTGAGGCTCGTGCTCGCGAGTGATGGCGGCTTCGTTGAGGCTATACGATTTAGGTCGCGATAGCAGGGCGCGCGCGTAGGGGCGGTGCGCAGGCGGCGATAACCTGGAAGTTTCATTCGCGTGGCTTCATGTCGTGTTCGTCGTCGAGAGGCGGTGACGGCAAGAAGTCAATTCGACTTCAATCGAGAAGTTCACCGCGATATACAGAGGTATAAAAATTTATCTTTCTTTTATCATTTAATTTAATTTAATTCAAATATATTTGTATGGGATTTTAAATTGCAGTAAGGTATAAAATGCAGTTTTTGGGTTTTTATTTTAATATACAGAAATGTATTGTTACAGTACAAAAAAATTTAAAGGCAGGTTATATATATTTATATTGGAGGTTTAAATGTTACAGAAAAATGAAAAGTTTAAATGTTTGAGTTTATATGAAAATTTGATTTTAACCTATATGCAGTTGAAATGAAGAAAAAAAAAAAAGATTTGCTTTACTAGGTTGATAAAATAATTTGTTAATTAAATCTATTTAATGGGAATTTAATTGTTCGATATATTCGAATATTAATAAATTGTAAATATTTATACAAGGTATAAATCAAGAAAATCGAGTCAAGATGGAAAATGGATTGCTAATAAAAGCAAAGGTGAGAACTTCTCACTCAAAAATTTAAAGTTGGATTTGCAGTTATTTATTGATTACTGTTTGGTTGTGATATTAGATATAGTAGGATATATCTATATATAGCAATATATATATATTGGCATATGTATATATTGCAGTTGATTGATTTTCCCGCATTATATAGCGGATGAGGCCCTATTGCGCCGCCTATTAAGCGGATAATATTTTATAAATCCCATATACCGCGATATTCCGTGTTGAAGCGGAATTGGTATTGTGCTAATGTCTGTGGATGCAGGGAAACAAGTTGGAGCGATCCAACTGGATTCCTCACAAATATTTATTTGATTCAGATATTGTGATATTTGATTGTTTATCATATCGATATATGATGTTTGGAAGTCGTGATTGACTATTTGGTGTGTTGCATCATCGGATCCATTATTGAAGTTTAAAAATGATGGTTTTGATTTTTAAGAAATTTTTAAAGTGATTTTTGAAATTATACATTTTATTAAATTTTCGAATTGATTTATTTTAAAACGTTAAAATTTTAGTGTTATAAAATTATATTTTTGAGAAATACAGTTAAAAGTTGATTTTTGAGAATACGGGATTAATGATTTTATAAAATAGTTTAAATTGGGATTTCCGAATTTATTATAAAAAGTTTTAAAATAGGATTCATAAAATTTGATTATTTTATAAATAAAAACTGTGAAATTATAAAGGAGTTTAAAGACGTTTTGAAATAATATTATAAATTGATTTATATAAAAGATTTATAAATTGATAATTTATAAATTAAAATATTTGAATTATAAAACGAGTTTTTATAATTGTTAGAATGAATTGTGAATGAATTTCATAAATGAATGAAATTTATAGAATTAAACGGTGAAGTTATAAATGGAATTTTGTAAGCAGTAGGTTTATAAAATTTGTAAAGTTATTAAAAAAAGATAGATTTGGGTAAATAAATGAATCTTATAAGTTATAGGATTTATAATTTGGGAAGATAAAAAGAACGATTTTGTAAACAAATAAATTATAAGCATTTATAACTTATAATATGGACTTTCGGTATATAATTGAGTTATAAATTGAATAGGCTAATAAAGAAGATTTATAAAAGGAAGTTGTTATAAAACAAATAGAAATGGAATTTATAAACATTGTTTTATAAATTCGCAAACGACTTATTTTGATAAATAAATTGTTATAACTTATTTATGGAGTTATAATCACGTTTTAGACAGAGAATAATCTTTTAAAGTAAAATGAATAGAAATGATGAAATTGGTTAACAAATATATTCACGTTTTTGGATAGTGAATATTATGTTAAAGAAAATGTTTGGGATGTGATGTTTTAAATAGAATTAAAACGATCTAACGATGTTTTCAAAATGTGTTGAGATTCGAAACCATAGATTTCAACATTCATTGTTGAAATAGACGTTTTCGAGAAATAGAAGGAAATGGTGGACTATAACACTATTGTTATAGTAAATGATTTCCGAAAGGAAATGTTTCGTATAGTATTGGGATTTATATATCTATTTTAATTTTGAATCCCTATAATAGTGATTTTGGGTTGTCGTAACGATGTTTTACGCGACATTCATTTTGACCCAAATAAATATGGTTAAGAGAATGATTTCCTTAAAGAATGAAATATATACTTAATTTCGATTTAAGTATATTGAATATTTTCCAAAGGTTGAAAATAAAAAAAAAGATTTGTGAATTACTTATTAAATAAGTATGGAAATGTTTTCCAATATAAAGTGAATATTTTGAGAATTTATCTTTTTGAAGATAAATTGAAAACGAATAATTGAAATCGTATATTCATAAATATTTTGAAATATAAATTCACTATGAATTTATAAATAAAAAAGGGGAATTTGTTTAAAAATAAATATTGATTTATTTTTGAAGTATTGAAAACATATATCTTGTAAAGATATTTTTGGGAAATAAATAATTTGGAAAATTATTTGGAATCTGGTGGTGTTGTGCATATCCATTGATAGTTCAATAACCGACTATCAATATTTACCTTTGAATGGGTATTTGTTGTGATTTGTTTGAATTTGAATGCCACACTTATTTTTGAATAAGCGCTCACTATTCGGGTTAGCCGGGAAAGGACCATAGGGTCGTATAACCCATTCCAAATATGTGATACATCGTTATGGATTGCATTTGATGACCGGTGTTGAAGACCGGATATTTGCGAGAGCGATAGGATGACTTGTCGATTGACTCTGCACCGAGTTGCTCCGGTATAGAGTTCTCCATATGTGATGGGGAATCCGATCAGGATTGTGGATATCCGGATTGCAAGGACTTCTTTGTAAGTGCCTTCGGTTCTGTTCGAGCCCGGAACAGACTTGTATGGATAGTATGTATGACATTACAAATTGAGATATAAAGCTGATTTCTTTCAAATATATTTCTGTTGGTGGCGGAGAATTTATTCTCTTAGCTTAACACCCTTCTCTGAGACGTACGAGCTCAGAGGTTATGTAGTTGAAGGTTATCAGCGATATATTCCCAATTTGGTAATATGACATGCTGAGTGTTGCTGTGAAATGATCATTGTTTGATCATTTGTGATATGATCATTTGTTTGATCACTTATCTTTGTGATCATTTCTATGATCATTTGTTAACCCAAAGCATGGCTTTTGTATAAAGCGTGGCTTTGTGGACGAAACTTCTTAGAGCTTCACACCCCGGAATGGTCAAAACAGGAAAGATGCGGCAAGGTTATGAGGGGTAGCTCCCTTTAGGGTATGTGCATTTCCTTCTGGAAAAGGGTGGTATCATGGTATGGAGCCCAGATACTTACTCATGTTGAAACACTTTATTTATTATGGTGCGATGTTGATTACGAGCGCTCGGATAAAGGTCCCAAGGGACCGGGGGATGGCATACTCGTGTCAGTAGTTACCCAGTTAGGGGTAACCTGGCCTTGTGTTGGCAGAGATCCGATTTGGTTCTCGGGGACGTCCTTCCAGAGGCGTTCTCATGTGGCAATGGGAAGTTCCTTGGCCTGACCATTCGTTGGAAATCCAAAGAAACAATACGATTTTGTATGGTATTAGTTGTAGAACCTATCATTCACTTATGGTGGCGCCCCACTGTTTGGATGGTAGCTATAGTAGGCATAAGTGCGGAATGCCTATGCTGGCTAAGATTTATATCTTTACTTTCGAAATATTTTCTACACTATGCACTAGTAATAATATCAAATGTTCTTTTTAATGCGTATCAAGCATCTTTGACTATCATAAGGAGAAATCTCCTCCGATTCTGCATTTGCATGTGTGTGTGCGGGAGGCCTTATGGTAGTCTCATTTTTAAAAGCATTGCGAATTGGCTTTAAAAATATTCCTCTATTTTGATTTTTAAGATAAATAAACTGTTTGAGTTCTCACACCAGTGTTGCTTTGTCTAGGTGAAACGTGATGGGGGGTTCTCGCTTCGCGGTTTGGTGGCGAACGGGAGACTTTTGCCCCCATACGTCCTCTTTACAGGGTTGGTTAGGCGTAAGCTGAGACAGTCGAGAGGCTGGCCGTAAAAGCAAGTTTGGGATACCAGTGTAAGCCACGGTGGGGCTGGGATGGTTGAAAAGCCTACCGGTTGTGACCCCCTATCGTTACAATTTGGTATCAGAGCATATGCTTAAGCGACTACCATGGCTCTGTTGGGTATTACTCATTAGAGATAGAGTCAGCAGTACTCTAGAATGAGTTTGAGTGTAATAATAGATATGAGCGTGTATTTGTTAGTGAATATAAAATTGTTTTGTATTGTGTTGACTTATCGGTTGATATTGTATAGAAAAGAAATGATTTACTATGAATTATTATAGTATATGGTTGCATGATTGTTAGGAAGTAATAATATTGAATTATTATCATTATTATATGGAATTAAATAAGAAATAAAATGTATAACCAAAGATTGGAGATAAATTCATTTAACAAATGAAATTTATAAATAAGAAAAAAAAAAGAAAATGAATTCATATACAATTGGGATTTGTAAAATAAATTGTAAATAAATGAATTGGAATTTGAATTGGTTAAATTAAAGTTTAGTCGTGAGCTAAATTTGAAGATAAAATTTGAATTGTATATAAATTCAAGTAAGTAAAAGAAATAAATTGAAATTCCCTTTGTTAGTAATTAAGTAAATTCGAGATGAATTGAATACGGAAATTGAAATTTAAAATGAATAAGTGAATGCACTAATTAAATTAAATTAGTGAATGGAATAGATTTGAAATGGTTTGAATGAAATTTGTTTGGTTAATAAAATAAACCAAATGAAAATATGAAATGCAAATTGAACTGGAGTGGAATTAAAATAAATTGAATTGATATCAATTTAAATTAGTTATAAATTAGAATGGATATTCTATTAAGTGAATATCATTAAATTTGCATAGAAATAATTGTCGTTTGACATAAACAAGATTGTATAAAATTATATGAGTTAATGAAAGTAAATAAAATTTATTTTTGAATCAATTATAATGGTATGAATTCGTTTTTCTTAGAAATGAATAAAATGAAGAAAATGAGTTGTAAACCACTTGATTTGATGGAAATGTCATGTGAATTGGTCGTAAGCGACTAAAGATGAATTGAAACCATATAAATTGCTAACGGAATTTATCTTGAATGTATTGCTAATGAAATCTATATATTTGTTATTGAAAATGAATGAAATATTAATAGATTTCTTATATTTGTCACTGACGTGTTTAAACTAAGTAAGTGCAGGTTTTGGAAACCGTTTGGCTGTATTTTGGGTTGCGCAATATGCTAATAATTAGCCGCTTTGCTTAAAAATGCTAAATAAGGTACGCCTACGCAATAAAAATAGAAAATATGAACTGTTTTTCTGTTTTCCGACCGAGTGGGTCGATGTATACATATTTATACATATTGTAAAATTGCAAAAGCTCCTCCGTACAAGGGAGACTCTGCCAAAATTTTCCGTGAATTTTGGGAACTAGAAAATTTTAGAAAATTTTTGAAAAATTTTAGTTAACGACTAATCGATTTCGAAATTTGCAAATTGAAATGAATTAGTGAATGAAACTAATTTAAAGTAATAATATGAATTAGTAAATGAAAGTTAATCATTAGAATTCAATATTTAGAATTGAGAATTGAATTCAAATGAAATTGAAATGTAAAATTGAATGAAATGGATATGTAACTTCAATTGTGAAGTAAAAATGTATCAGAAGTATATATTGGAAATTTTCTAATGGAATTGGCAAAATGGTTGGAATGTTGGAATTGGATATTATGGCTAGCAGGATATACAGGTGTATTAAAAGAAATGGAATTGGGATTTTGATTTCGAAGATAAAATTGAATTGCTCGACAAAAAGGTACGTATTTGAATTTCAGTATGGAATTTGGTGATTTTCTTCTCCAGCCACTTGGCTTTCTCTTTTCTTTTTGATTCTGAGGGGCCGTAGCGCCATTTTGTTGTCGTATCGAGCTAGCCGCGCAAAGGAGACGCTGGCAAAAATTTTCGAAAATTTCGAGTGTTAGAAAAATTTTGAGAAATTTTAAAATTTAAATTTAAATTTAAATTTGAATTGTTAGGAGAACAATGTTGGTTAGAACTTATAATTGAAGTTGGAAAGCTAGTTGAAATGATAATGAATCTCTAGTAAAAAAAAAGATTTGTTTTAGAAAGTTGATAAAACTATTTAGATTGTAAAAAATGATAGACGGGATAAGGGCATTCTTCTTAACTTGTAATTTCGGGACGAAACTCTTTTAAGGGGGGAAGATTGTAACGACCCAGAAATTTTGAAGAATTTAAATTTAAAATATTTAATTAATTTTAAATATTTGAATGATGGTTTAGGTTGAATTCTCAATATAACTATGAATATGGCGATTAAATTATAGATTTAATCTATTGAAAGTTGAATAAAAATTTGAATTTTCAGTTTTGAACTAATTAAGAATATTTCAAAGGCTTGTAAAAATCCATATTGAAAATACTGAAGATAATAGAAGCTTCAAAATTGAATTTGAAAGTGATTTGATCAGTTTTGAAATTATATCGTTTGAATCGATATTTAAAATAGCCTTCCGAGGCACTGTATCGGATTTCGACGAAACCAGTTCCATTGGGTCCGTAATATTGAATTATTACCGGATTTCAAATTTCGTATTATTCGGAGTTGTTATGTGAGCACACGGTGAGTAAACGCGTTGAAATTAAATCGAATTCAACTTGAATTTAAAATTTAAATTTGCATTTTAGTCAAACATCAGCACGTTGCCTCCTTCAATCATGCCTAAAATCACGCCCAAAAATCACGCAAAAGAAATCGTGCTGAACGTGCCTTGATCAATATTAAATCCTCCTCTCTTCCTTCAGAAACGAAATCAAAGAAAAATGGCTGCTTCCTTTTCTATACAAATCGAAATCAATTTTCACTTCCTCCCCAAAATCAAATTCGTTTCAACCAAAGCCCGCTTCCTCCTTCATTTTTTTTAAATCAACGCCCCTCATCCAATTCTTCTTCCTCTTCAATTTATAATCAATGTCGTCCCTTCCTCAGAAAAAAAAAGAAAGAAAAAAAAATGTCGCGATGTTGACAGAAGGCTCGAACTGGAGGGGGCTATCGCGATCGAGTTGTGGCGGCAGCTCGTGTAGTCGCGCGTGGCGGAGGCGTTGGGAGCATCGTGAGGCTCGCGCTTGCGAGTGATGGCGGCTTCGTTGAGGCTATACGATTTGGGTCGCGATAGCAGGGCGCGCGCGTAGGAGGGGTGCGCAGGCGGCGATAACCTGGAAGTTTCATTCGCGTGGCTTCATGTCGTGTTCGTCGTCGAGAGGCGGTGACGGCAAGAAGTCAATTTCGACTTCAATCGAGAAGTTCACCGCGATATACAGAGGTATAAAATTTTATCTCTCTTTTATCATTTAACTTAATTTAATTCAAATATATTTGTATGGGATTTTAAATTGCAGTAAGGTATAAAATGCAGTTTTTGGGTTTGTATTTTAATATACAGGAAATGTATTATTACAGTACAAAAAAATTTAAAGGCAGGTTATATATATTTATATTGGAGGTTTAAATGTTACAGAAAAATGCAAAGTTTAAATGTTTGAGTTTATATGAAAATTTGATTTTAACCTATATGCAGTTGAAATGAAGAAAGAAATAAGATTTGCTTTACCAGGTTGATAAAATAATTTGTTAATTAAATCTATTTAATGGGAATTTAATTGTTCGATATATTCGAATATTAATAAATCGTAAATATTTATACAAGGTATAAATCAAGAAAATCGAGTCAAGATGGAAAATGGATTGGTAATAAAAGCAAAGGTGAGAACTTCTCACTCAAAAATTTAAAGTTGGATTCGCAGTTATTTATTGATTGCTGTTTGGTTGTGATATTAGATATAGTAGGATATATCTGTATATAGCAATATATATATATTGGCATATGTATATATTGCAGTTGATTGATTTTCCTGCATTATATAGCGGATGAAACCCTATTGCGCCGCCTATTAAGCGGATAATATTTTATAAATCCCATATATCGCGATATTCCGTCTTGAAGCAGAATTGGTATTGTGCTAATGTCTGTGGATGCAGGGAAATAGGTTGGAGGGATCCAACTGGATTCCTCACAATTATTTATTTGATTCAGATATTGTGATATTTGATTATTTATCATATCGATATATGATGTTTGGAAGTCGTGATTGACTATTTGGTGTGTTGCATCATCGGATCCATTTTTGAAGTTTAAAAATGATGATTTTGATTTTTAAGAAATTTTTAAAGTGATTTTTGAAATTATACGTTTTATTAAATTTTCGAATTGATTTATTTTAAAACGTTAAAATTTTAATGTTATAAAATTATATTTTTGAGAAATACAGTTAAAAGTTGATTTTTGAGAATATGGGATTAATTATTTTATAAAATAGTTTAAATTGGGATTTCTGAATTTATTACAAAAAGTTTAAAAATAGGATTCATAAAATTTGATTATTTTATAAATAAAAACGGTGAAATTATAAAGGAGTTTAAAGACGTTTTAAAATAATAATATAAATTGATTTATATAAAAGATTTATAATTGATAATTTATAAATTAAAATATTTGAATTATAAAACGAGTTTTTATAAGTGTTAGAATGAATTGTGAATGAATTTCATAAATGAATGAAATTTATAGAATTATAAATGGTGAAGTTATAAATGGAATTTTATAAGCAGTAGGTTTATAAAATTTGTAAAGTTATTTAAAAAAGATAGATTTGGGTAAATAAATGAATCTTATAAGTTATAGGATTTATAATTTGGGAAGTTAAAAAGAACAATTTTGTAAACAAATAAATTATAAGCATTTAACTTATAATATGGAATTTCGGTATATAATTGAGTTATAAATTGAATAGGCTAATAAAGGAGATTTATAAAAGGAAGTTGTTATAAAACAAATGGAAATGGAATTTATAAACATTGTTTTATAAATTCGCAAACGACTTATTTTGATAAATAAATTGTTATAACTTATTTATGGAGTTATATTCACGTTTTAGACAGTGAATAATCCTTTAAAGTAAAATGAATAGAAATGATGAAATTGGTTAACAAGTATATTCACGTTTTTGGATAGTGAATATTATGTTAAAGAAAATGTTTTGGATGTGATGTTTTAAATAGAATTAAAACGATCTAACGATGTTTTCAAAATGTGTTGAGATTCGAAACCATAGATTTCAACATTCATTGTTGAAATAGATGTTTTCGAGAAATAGAAGGAAATGGTGGACTATAACACTATTGTTATAGTAAATGATTTCCGAAAGGAAATGTTTCGTATAGTATTGGGATTTATATATCTATTTTAATTTCGAATCCCTATAATAGTGATCTTGGGTTGTCGTAACGATGTTTTACGCAACATTCGTTTTGACCCAAATAAATATGGTTAAGAGAATGATTTCCTTAAAGAATGAAATATATACTTAATTTCGATTTAAGTATATTGATTATTTTCCAAAGGTTGAAAATAAAAAAAAAAGATTCGTGAATTACTTATTAAATAAGTATGGAAATGTTTTCCAATATGAAGTGAATATTTTGAGAATTTATCTTTTTGAAGATAAATTGAAAATGAATAATTGAAATCGTATATTCATAAATATTTTGAAATATAAATTCACTATGCATTTATAAATAAAAAAGGGGAATTTGTTTAAAAATAAATATTGATTTATTTTTGAAGTATTGAAAACATATATCTTGTAAAGATATTTTTGGGAAATAAATAATTTGGAAAATTATTTGGAATCTGGTGATGTTGTGCATATCCATTGATAGTTCAATAACCGACTATCAATATTTACCTTTGAATGGGTATTTGTTGTGATTTGTTTGAATTTGAATGCCACACTTATTTTTGAATAAGCGCTCACTATTCGGGTTAGCCGGGAAAGGACCATAGGGTCGTATAACCCATTCCGAATATGTGATACTTCGTTATAGATTGCATTTGATGACCGGTGTTGAAGACCGGATATTTGCGAGAGCGATAGGATGACCTGTCGATTGACTCTGCACCGAGTTGCTTCGGTATAGAGTTCTCCACATGTGATGAGGAATCCGATCAGGATTGTGGATATCCGGATTGCAAGTACTTCTTTGTAAGTGCCTTCGGTTCTGTTCGAGCCCGGAACAGACTTGTATGGATAGTATGTCTGACATTACAAATTGAGATATAAATCTGATTTCTTTCAAATATATTTCTGTTGGTGGCGGAGAATTTATTATCTTAGCTTAACACCCTTCTCTGAGACGTACGAGCTCAGAGGTTATGTAGTTGAAGGTTAGCAGCGATATATTCCCAATTTGGTAATGTGACATGCTGAGTGTTGCTGTGAAATGATCATTGTTTGATCATTTGTGATATGATCATTTGTTTGATCACTTATCTTTGTGATCGTTTCTATGATCATTTGTTGACCCAAAGCACAGCTTTTGTATAAAGCGTGGCTTTGTGGACGAAATTTCGTCAAGCTTCACAACCCGGAATGGTCAAAACATGAAAGATGCGGCAAGGTTACGAGAGGTAGCTCCCTTTAGGGTATGTGCATTTCCTTCTGGAAAAGGGTGGTATCATGGTATGGAGCCCAGATACTTACTCATGTTGAAACACTTTATTTATTATGGTGTGATGTTGATTACGAGCGCTCGGATAAAGGTCCCAAAGGACCGGGGGATGGCATACTCGTGTCAGTAGTTACCCAGTTAGGGGTAACCCGACCTTGTGTTGGCAGAGATCCGGTTTAGTTCTCGGGGACGTCCTTCCAGCGGCGTTCTCATGTAGCAATGGGAATTTCCTTGGCCAGACCATTCATTGAAAATCCAAAGAAACAATACAATCTTGTACGGTATTAGTTGTAGAACCTATCATTCACTTATGGTGGCGCCCCACTGTTTGGATGGTAGCTATAGTAGGCATAAGTGCGGAATTCCTATGCTGGCTAAGATTTATATCTTTACTTTCGAAATATTTTCTACACTATGCACTAGTAATAATATCAAATGTTCTTTTTAATGCGTATCAAGCATCATTGACTATCATAAGGAGAAATCTCCTCTGATTCTGCATTTGCATGTGTGTGTGTGCGGGAGGCCTTATGGTAGTCTCATTTTTAAAAGCATTGCGAATTGACTTTAAAAATATTCCTCTATTTTGATTTTTATGATAAATAAACTGTTTGAGTTCTCACACCAGTGTTGTTTTGTCTAGGTGAAACGTGATGGTGGGTTCTCGCTTCGCGGTTTGGTGGCGAACGGGAGACTCTTGCCCCCACCGTCCTCTTTACGGGGTTGGTTAGGCGTAAGCTGAGACAGTCGAGAGGCTGGCTGTAAAAGCAAGTTTGGAATACCAATGTGAGCCACGGTGGGCCTGGGATGGTTGAAAAGCCTCCCAGTTGTGACCGCTGACGGCACGTTCGTTACAGTAAATAAAAAAACAAACATTCGAGTCAGGACATACATACTTATACAATGTAAACCAACTCAAGCGAACTATAGTAAAGTCACAAGTAACTTAAAGGATGCTTGGGACCACCCATCCTCTAAGGATCCGTTAAACTATTTACTATGTAGTAATATTGCGCTATTATAATAGTGTCTAACAGTAAAATAAACTTACTTTAAAATAACATCAAAGGGTTACCCATATAGCCCCAAACACGTAATAGTCCCTATAGTCCATCAGATATCTGCATATCTCATGATCGGGAGACTACGAGAAGATATGCATGGGCTACGGGAGAAAACCAAACTCGTAGAAAAGGCTCGATATGGTAGGTGACACGGCACAGCGGCAGGGTCGATATACCAATTACACACACGGGCTGGTGGTAACGTAGCAGCCACTACGCCCACCTCGGAACACATTGCCAAATCCGGAGGGGTGCACCCAATCAATCACAAAAGTAATAGAATGTTATCGAAGAAATGCGCCCGATCGAAGGTATGACCTCACTTGGCCTGTGATCGCTCCTATTTTAGCCACCTTATGCCAACTCACGGAAGTCCGGTCCACGTAACATACCTCAAGAACTTCGCCACCATCCTACTTCATTCTGAAATCTCCACCGCGTACACGGTTGTCAAAGTGGTTTTCGGTATCGACAGAGAGTATGCCCATATCCGATCCCGGTCTCTTTGCCAACTAATCGTTATTATAACCCCGTGGTTATAAATTTTAAAATAATATTTTATACTTCAAAATAAAATATCATTTCAAAACCAAATCTTTATCAAAATGATCAACATTTCAATACTATATCCTTTCAAAGTTTCCTTTTTAAATCATTTCAATATATCGAAATATCACATCCTTTCAAAACTTCATTATCAAATCATTACTTGAATTCAATTCCAAAATATCAAATTTAAAATGCCTTTTTAAATTCCAAGATATCATTCATTTATTATCTTTTCAAATCACCTTTTAAATAATTTATATTCCATCAAATTATTTCATTTAAATCATTTAAAAGTGAAGTTATTATACTTTCAAATCAAATATTCGATTTCTAAAGTTTTAAACCATTCTAAACTCATTTACATAGTCAAAAACTATAAACATTTAAAATGGCTATTTTTACATTAATTAAATAAATTAATATTAAATTAAATCACTTTTCTCTTCAGTTATTATTGTTTCAATTTCTATCAATTCGGATTGCTTAAAAAAAATTCACAACCCTTCCTAACAAATTTTCATATGGATTAAATGTTGCATATTCCACACTTTCAAAGCTTTAAATTCTATTTCAATTGTTTATAGATTATAAACTATATTTCCAATAATTCAATGAAATTAGCTTTCCAATACATTCTTCTTATGGTATAACTATTTTGTTTCAAATCTATTACCTTAACATTACACGATTTCTTCTTAGTTCTAATCATCGTAGTGTTGAATTTCATTTGCTACAAAATTTCCATTTAATATAAATTAAATTTCAACAAATTGGTTTGTTCCAATTCCTATCCTTTTATTAAGTTCATTACTGCTTTATAATCTGGTTAACCATTGTTTAACCTTTCATTACTTTACTATGCTCTAATTTGAAAACTCCTAACATTGTATTACATTTCCCATTAATGTAACATTTATTTATTTTATCAAAATTTATTTCCAATTCCATCAAAACAGGCAACGTATAATAATTTGTTATCATTAGCTCTCAATCGCATTCTTACAAGTTTTATCATTTCCAAACCAATTTTATAATTTCTTACTAAGCATTGGTTATATCCAATTACCATTCAATATATTTTAATTCATTAATTAATTCAATATTTACGTTTGTTTTCTTATATTTGATTTATAGCCTAGTATATAACATTTACATTAATTCTGTTAATTGTAACTTCATTCAAATAGTTAATATTTAACTTAGATTACCCTTATTACATCTCATTTAAGTTATTATTTCATTGGTTAATTCAATACTTACTTCTACTTACTTATTTTCAATTTTTATAACTAAATGCAACAATTTACACTATTTCATTATAAATTATAAAGTTTTTATTTCTTTCTAGATTTTATTACAAAAATCTTATTAAATTAACCAATTTTATTGAAAATTTACGGATCGTTACACTCTCCCCCACTCAAAACTTTTCGTCCCCGAAAAAGAAAAGAAGGCAAAAGAGGAACTTATAAATCAATATATATTGTTCAAAACATTATATTCATAACAATAAATTTACAGAATAGAATAATTTTAAAAAAATATATAGATTTATAAACAATTAAATCTTTTTATATTTAAACTAAAACAATTTGGAAAACATTTTTCAAAATTTTCTAAGTCCAAAATTTACGGAAAATTTTGGCAGAGGCTCGGGAGAAAATATAATATCAAATATAACAATATACAACATATATTTTCCAAAATAATTTATATCCCAGCACGGGAAGGTATTATTACTATTATGTTATTATATTATTCACTGCATCATGTACTTCGCTACATTTTATTATTCTCTGGTATGTGTAACTTTGAAATGTATTGTATAAGTATAATCAAATGTTTTATAAATAGCTTCATGGACTGTTATTTGAGTAGTATATTTTATCGTTCCGCTGCAAGATTTTTGATTTTTTCTTTCTCTGCTTTTCTTTTTTACCCCAATAACAATACGCCCTTCTGTGTGGTTTATCGTCCATTTAAAGCATACAAAATGACGGGATGTTGCATATACTGCACGAAACTGAAAAACGAGACGATTGCAATGGCATTTGTATCGTCGCCAAATTGCAATGTCTTAAAAATGACCAGTTAACCTCTCCTTATTTTTAATTTATTTAACGAATCCATTAATTCCAGTGCTTTTTTTTTTGGCAAAGCCAGCGGGGTTAAATGGCCCCTTCCATATTATTTATAATTATAAGATAACTTACAATCATAAACTGAAGACATAGATAACAAAGAGCAGAGAGAAGGGGGGAAACAAAGGAAAAAATATTAAATACAACAAAGAGAATAAAAAAGAAAGAGCTGGGATTATGATGCCCAAAGCTCAATCAAGCCCGGGACAAAAGCATAAGGAGAACTCTTCAATGCATAGTGGATCTGCTTGCTGATTGTGTAGAAGACGTCCAACCTATTTTTGTTACCTCCATTAAAGAGTTTATCATTCCTGTCTTTCCAAATTTCAAGCACTGTCACTTTCAGATACAACAGTAGTGCATATGCTGAAGGTACTTTCCATCTTGTTGCTTGGTAAATGTTGTGCCATTCCAACGTACTGTTCATACTAGGGTTACCATAATAAGCTTTCTGCCTGACATGCTTCCATATATAATAGGTGAAGGGACAGCTGAAAAACAGATGATGAATATCCTCCTTATCAAGCTGACAGTATACACAAAACGGATTTACACTGATCCCCTTCCTTATCAACTTCTCTTTTGTATGCAAAGCATCCTTCAAAACCTTCCATAAAGCTAAATTATGTCTCTCACTAGTATGGGACAGCCATACTCTTTTATTCCATGGGAATCTAGGGTATAGGGTGTGATTAGACAAAGATTCATATAAGCTTTGAATAGAGTGTTGAGATTTCTTCTCCGTCCACAAGTACTTATCCATATCTCCCCATAGGTAAGGTTTGTGGTTGTATCTTCCCCAATCACCAACACACATCCGAATGATCGAATCAGGCAGGGTAGTTCTGTTGCCTCTGATGTAAGAAACAGCCTTAGCATTAGTAGGGATTCCAGAGGCAATTATGTCATCATACTGCATAGACTTGCCAAGAATTTGACCCACACCTAACCAGGGCGTAAACCAGAATTTCAGTTTACTCGAGGTGGACATATGAACGTATGCGAAGGGCAGAACAAGGTCTCTAACTTTTAGCATGAGTTTCCATACCCAGCTGCTGTGTTGCTTTGGGGCAACAGTCCATATTTCCTTATCCGCCAAGTTGTACTTAAGACACCAGCTGACCCAAAGGGTATTGTTTTTGTTTAGCAGGCTGTTGAGATGAGAAGAAACGGCAGCTAGGTTCCATACTCTCAAGTTAAGCATTCCAAGCCCTCCCTTAGATTTTGGAAGTTCCAGTTTACTGAAAGCAATAGGAGGCAGTTTTTTGGTGTGTATCGAGCCAGACCATAAAAAGTTAATCATAGCAGTTCTCAGCATGGAGATAAGTTTAGAAGGAAGTAAGAAGGTCCTACTCCAGTAAACTGACATGGAGAATATAACCGATTTTAGAAGGGTGATCCTGCCTGCTTGGGAAAGATATTTATTGTGCCATTTATCAAAAACAGCAGAAATCTTCTCATACAGAGGAGTACATTGAGACAAGGTGATTCTCTTAGTTGCCATTGGAATACCCAGGTAAGACATAGATGACTCAAATGGAAGCATTCCAGTGATAGACAAGCAGTGTTGGATTTGAGATGTCGGAAGTCCAGCCACTAGAATGTGAGATTTCTGAGGGTTGATTTTCAAGCCAGTAAATGTGTAGAAAGATTGTAATGTTGCCATAATAGATTCCAGAGACTTTGATGTTGGCTTTGTGAAGATGATTAAATCATCAGCAAAGGCAAGAGAAGTCACCATGGGGTTTCTGCACTTTGGATGAAGTTGATAGTTTTTCAGTCTAACTTGGTTCTGAAAAGAAATGGTCAGCGTCTCCATCATGATAATAAATAAGTAAGGGGAAATGGGGTCACCCTGTCGAAGACCATTGAAGCCCTTGAAATACCCCACAGTCTTTGCATTGTAAATCAAGGAATATCTGACTGTAGAGATACACAGTTCAATCCATTTAATAAATTTAGATGGGAAATTCATTATGGCCATAATGTGAAGGAGGGGAGGCCACTGGATAGAATCAAATGCCTTCATGATGTCAATTTTCATCATAGCTCTTGGAGATATGTTTTTATGAGAGTAACCATTCAACAACTCATGAGATAGTAAAACATTATCAAGGATGCATCTATTGGGAAGAAAAGCTGCTTGATTTGGAGATATGATGGAGGGTAAGGCCATTTTTAGTCTAGAAGCTAGGATTTTAGCTATGCATTTGTAGATTATATTACAACATGCAATGGGCCTATACTGGGTAACTGAAGCAGGGTTGGATGATTTAGGGATGAGGGCTAAGTTTGTGGAATTTATAGAACTGAGCATTTTAGATTTGTCGAAAAAATTATGGACAGCCCCGTATACATCAGGAGAGATAATATTCCAACAAGTTATGAAGAATACAGCGTTGAATCCATCAGGCCCCCCCGCTGCTTCCTTTCTCATGGTGAATATAGCATTTTTAATATCTTCATCAAGAACAGGAGAAGTCAATGAAGCCTGGATATCAGTGGATAGGGATGGCATGGATAAATTTTGAATGAAGGAGTAGTCAATAATGGAAGGAGGGTTTCCCAGTAAAGAAGAAAAGTAGGTAAGAAAAGCACTCTCCACATCATTGGGAGTAGTATGAATATTTCCCTGTATGTCTTCAATTTGATGAATGTATGCCTTTGCATTTTTAATTTTTAAAGCAGCATGAAACTGCCTTGAATTTCTGTCGCCATGTAAATTCCATTTGTCCCTATATTTTTGTCTTGCCATGTTTGCTTCAACCGTGTATGCTTGTTCCAGTTTATGAACTAGGATCTTCTCTTCATCCAGAAAGCTCTGGTTATGCGGGGAGCCGATTATTTGTTCCTGCAAGATTGCAAGAGACTTATGGATGTCAGATGAAAGTTTATTGCCATTCCCATATATTGTTCTGGACCACAGTTTGAGGGCAGCTTTAGTGTTTTGCAGCTTGCTTTGGAGTCTCATCATAGGGTTACCATAAACCCGAACAGCCCAAGCATCAATAACAACCTGCATAAACTGAGGATTATGACACCAATTATCAAAAAATTTAAAATTTACAAATTTGAAAAGGTTGGCGTCCCCAAAGGATAGGATCAAGGGGTACTACACTGAGGATTATGACACCAATTCCAGTGCTTTTTATATTACTATTATTATTTAATTAAAGTGCTTTCCAAATTTTTGGGGTACTACACTCCCCCCCCCCCCCTTAAAGGAATTTCTGGGTTATTCCAATGTACTAGCGACGGGTATACAGGCGACGAGTATTCTGTTGTCGACAAACGGTCCACCTGTGTTCCATCCAGAGACAAATCTTGGGTGATTTCAGGATGTACGTATTTCAATAGTGACGTACATTTTTATTATTTTTAAATCTTTGTTTTTGCGATTTCTCAACTTTTGTTCTCATGCTTATGTATTATGTTCGCAACATGCAATACTATTTTCGCTATAAGTTTTTTCATCATTTATATTTTTAAATCTTAATTTGTTTAACTTTCATATATTAAAATACATTATACAAATTCAAAATCAAATTCAGATTCAAAACTCGTAGCGCCGGTATGACTCGACGATGTTTCTTATTTCTGGAAGACGACGACGAAGATTTGTACTATTATCTATTATATTATTTTACCGCATCTTGTTGTTCCGTTGCATTTATTTATTTATCTGTTTGTCCTTGTGTATGTAACTCTGATTTTATGTTGTAAAGATTAATCAAATGTGTTTTATAAAATAGCTTCATGAACTGTTATTTGATTATTATATTTTGTCATTCTGCTGTGAGATTCTGTATTTATTTTATTTCCTTCTCTTCTTTTTCTTATTACCCCAATAACAATCGGCCATTTTGTATGGTTTAAGTCTGTGTGTGGTTTATATTAACTCCTCTTCGTTAGCGACCTGAAGATGTGGAGCGACCTAACTACAAACATGCTTTTGCGACCTAACTGACCAAATGGTATCAGCGACCTAAGGAGATCTAACGACCTAATGGTATCAGCGACCTAAGAGGATCCAGCGACCTAAAGGCCAGAGCGACCTAACGAGTCAACAAGACGAGCGACCTAACGGTTCGAGCATTCAGCGACTTAACAGATAAGGAAGGAGACGACCTAGCGAACTAATGACTCAACGAGCTAAGTTATAGGTCGCGTCAACTTAGGTCGCACCACCAGACCATTCAACACACTTAGGTTGTCTCTCTTCTTAGGTCGCACACGACTTACTACTTGCCATCTTGCTCAGTCAAACTAAATGCATCCTATCAAGCCACAAACCATGCCTCATAGGTCGCTCACGACCTATGTCCTACCATAGACCGTCCTCGACCTATGATAGGTCGCTCGCGAGCTAAGCAAACGAAGAAAGTGTTTAAACGTAGCAGATATGAGATGTTCTTCGGGTCGTCACCGACCTATGACTTGTCACTATTTTGGAATGTTATGGGACAGTTGAGTGGTAGCTCGTGTTGCCTAGGTCAAGGGCGACTTACGACCTATGTTAGGTCGTTTACGACCTAACGCCTACCCAGAAACACTCCTATAAATACACGACCACCTCCAACATTCAAAGGACTTTTGGCCAATCACTTCAAGCGCCAATACTCTGCTGAATTCTCAACTCACCCGACACTTCAAGTTCGAAATGCATCTCAACTAACTTCAAGGGAAAATCTAATGCAATCTACATGGATTCGAAGAATTCTTGTCTACCAAAGTTCTAGTTGTTTGTCTTGTCAGAATTGTAATTGAAGATTGTTGTAAAGTTGAAATTGGTTCAGCAATAAAGAGAATTAAAGTGGACGTAGGCTTGCCCTAAGCCGAACCACTATAAAAACTGTTGTCTTTTCTGCTTTGTTTGTGATTTTTCTACTTGTTTTAGTTCCCGTGTTCACGGGTGGTGCTTTCGCTCAACTTCAATTTACACCGGGGTGTTAGCGTCTGATTTTCACGTTAACATTTTTGGTGCTTTCACTGAGAACATCGATCTCAGGGTATTTACATCATTGCTTCACCAAACTTTGAGGAAAGAATCTCCGTTAAGACCAGAAGTCTGACAGAAATTATGGCTCCCGGAAGGAAACGTAGATCTGCCAGATCTGATGATGTTCAAGAGAACACCGCCACTTCTCCTCCTCTGAGTCAAGCAGCTCCAACTGTTGAAGTTACTCGAGCTGAGTTGGACGCCGTAATCTTGGAATTGAATCAACAATTGAATGCTCAGAATGCGCAGTTGGAAGCCCAGAATGCCTTGATTATGGATAGGTTAAGCGCACTGCTTGAGGCAAATCACCTACGACGGGATAATGAAGCAATCTATGCTGAAGATGCCCGTGACCCCCAAGAGAAAGGTATTCCTCACAGAGTAGGCAACACCGCTGCAAGGGCACCTTCCCAAGCTGAAGGGTCAAGGCCACAGCCAACTTTTCAAACTTCCGAAAGGGCAGCTAACTTCTGCCAGGCAAAGTCTCAAAACGATAAGGAGTATCTATCAGGAATGGTCCGCTCAATCATGAAAGAAAGCATGCAGAGGCATGAGGATGAAAACGATTGGGGGTTCGCTTCGAGCAAGACTCCGTTCACTGAAAAGATTTTAAAGGCGGAGTTTCCCAGGAAATTTGTACCTCCTACCATCCCGGCTTATCGAGGGACAAGCGACCCTAACCAATTTCTATACAGATACGATTGGCATATGACTGGGGCACGAGCATCGGATGAGATTAAATGCCGATATTTTCCAGTATATTTAGAAGGGATGGCTTTGCTTTGGTTCACTAAGCTACCGGTTCAATCCATAGATCAATTCTCCGATTTAACCCGAAAATTTAAAGAACAATTCAGATTGTATGCGTCAAAGGCGAAAGATATAATGTCACTGTCCAGTCTAGAACAAGCACTGGGAGAACCCATCAAGTCTTTTTTGAACCGCTTTAATATAGCTTTAGCCGAGGTAGACAACGCGGAGCCCCGAATGATCCTAACATACTTAATGCGGGCCATCGATAAGTCGAGTGAATTCGGGATGTGGCTCAAAATGAAGGAACCAAACTCACTCGAGAAGTTTTATAAAAAGGCCGACGAATTCATACGTCTAGAAAACCTCTCGATGCCAGTAAAAGCAGTGGTGGCCGAGATCAAGAATAATGATGTCATCCCTAACAAGAGAGGATCTGGAAACCAGAAAAGGGAGAGTGATGAAGGAAAGAGGCAGGGAAATAAGAAAAAACCTCGACGTTTTAACCCTTCAGACTTCACCCCCTTAACTGATACACCGGAGAAGATCTTCTTGACAACAAAGGATGTTGTCAAGTACCCTAAACCACCTGAGATGGGGAGAGGTGCAGTGTAAAATGGGAAATTATGTCGATTTCACAGCCAACCCGGTCACGATACTGATTAATGTCGCCAGTTAAAGCGTGTGATTGAAGAATTGCTGAAACAGAATAAACTTCAACAATATGTGAAGAAAGGCGGAGTTGACCCAACCTCGTCCACTCAGGGGCAACCGTGTCCTGCTTATCGGTTCAGCTCAGGCAACAGAACTACAGAGCAGGAATCCGAGAAGCTGGTCATTGACTAACATATGAATCAAAAAATCATGGAATAGCATTCATTTACACCCATATTTTACTTAATAGCGTTGCTTAACTTTGTAAAATGATCATGGACGTATAACTCTTGTGCTGTTAGCCACTGTAAATTTGATGTGAATCAGTAGTGAGCAATTATAAATCTTGTATTCTTTAATGCCGTTAGAATGCCTGTATCATTTCGATATGCAAATATTACTAAAAATATTGATTTAGTATTGCAGGCTATCAAAATAAAGCTTGCTCATCCAACACATCACAAAGTGAAGTGATCCCTACAGATCACGGAGTAAACAAATGACAAGTCACAAATGCTCCGAATTCAAGTATCTCGAAAGAAGTGCAATTTGCAAACGATTAAGGACTCCACCAAAGAGGGCACCTTCCTAATAAGAAGATTCTGAGCCTTTGCTAACCGACCACGATCGTTTGTGTAAACGAACATCTGGCGGAGCAGCTTGCATCTTCCCCATGGATCCACTCAGCAATAAGGCACATTTCTCTAGCAAAGAACAAATGAAAGAATGGGACATGTACTTGAAGTTATTGTGAGAGATTGCTAAGAAGCGCAGGGTATAAAGACGCAAGCGCCAACGCAACTCTTTAGAATCCAAAGTACTCTTTAGAGTCCAAATGCTTCTCTTCGGAGACCCAACGCAACTCTTCAGAGTCCAATGCTACTCTTTGGAGTCCAACGCTACTCTTCAGAGTCCAAAGCTACTCTTTAGAGTCCAAATCAAAGACCTCGAGCGGGCCTAGCCAGAAAAAGAGAGATCTTTCTCGTTACAAAGTTGCGGAATGATCGGTCGATACACTCCAGT
Source organism: Allium cepa (assembly GCA_030765085.1). Classification (NCBI taxonomy): domain Eukaryota; kingdom Viridiplantae; phylum Streptophyta; class Magnoliopsida; order Asparagales; family Amaryllidaceae; genus Allium; species Allium cepa. The sequence goes on from CM060931.1 coordinate 815,750,355, forward strand.
GAACCCGTCCAACCGAGAGAAAGAAACTCCAAACTTCCAGGCAAAAGCCCTATTCAGAGGCACACGTTTCACCGAGATTGAAATAAAACTTCCAAGTGTTGAAACGTGAAAAGCCCTCTTCGGAGGCCCATTTCACCACAGTTGAAATGCTAAAAGACCTCGAGCGGGCCAACCAAGATCTTTCTCGTTACAAAGTTGCGGAATGATCGGTCGATACACTCCCGTGAATCCGTCCAACCGAGAGAAAGAAACTCCAAACTTCCAAGTAGTAACCCTACTCAGAGGCACACATTTCACCGAGATTGAAATAAAACTTCCAAGTGTTGGAATGTGGAAAGCCCTCTTCGGAGGCTCGCTTCCCAGCGAACCGGGAAAAATAAAAGCCTCTTCCCAGTGGCACAACAAGACAGAAAGACCACTTCCCAGAGGCAGAAATGAAAAGACCTCCTCCCGGTGGCACAAGCAAGCAGAAAGACCTCTTCGGAGGCACACGTTTCACCGAGATTGAAATAAAACTTCCAGGTGTTGAAACGTGAGAAAGCCCTCCTCAGAGGTGCAACTTTTCAAAGAAACAAAAATCAAAAAGCCCTTTACTGTGGCATAAAAGAAAAAAAGCCATCTTCAAAGGCACACTTTAACTCTCAAAGGAAGAATGATCCACCTATTCTGGAAAATACTCTTCCTCAAAAGAAGTTAAAGTACCCTTCGGATTCCCGCTTTACCACAGAGAAGATTCACTTGGTAAAATGTGTATATGCACAAAAGAAAAAGTGATATCTGTGAAGGATGAAGCGTAAAAACTTATACGGAAGGAGTTATACTTTATTTTTAACAAGATAATATTCCTCCAAGTACGGAATAGTTATTCTCCAGAAAATAAAAGTACAAGTCCCCTCAAAATATAAAATGTTGCAACGAGCTTATGGTATAGGGGCAACATGGTATAACCACATCGGTAAAGTTATGCTCGAACAATATACCACAAGCTCACTGCAATATCGTGTAAAGAAACTTGTACAAAAATGAATAATAAATGCATTCTCAGATACAGACAGAAGTTTGTACAAAGAAAAAGAATCATTTTATTCAACACTGTTAAAATTTTGTATAGGTACAGGTTTCAAAGTAAAACGTAAAAGAAAAGCGGGGGCCGGTACCTGCACAATCTCCAGTCAGTACATGCAAAAAGCAAAAAAGCAATATGAAAGCCACAGAACCAGAGCCATCATTTCTTCTTCCGTCCACCTTTTGAACCCGCATCTGGCCGGATAACCAACTCCTTAGGCCGGCTTGTAAGAGTAGGGGATGAAGGAGAAAGGGGCTCAGTCGGACTTTCTTCCGTTTTTTCTTCGCCAGTTGAAAATCCCTTCTTCTTCTTGGAGACTCCCTGCTTTCCTCTCTTCTTGGAGGAAGACCCACTCCCTGGAGAAAGAAGTTTAGCTAATGGTTCATCATCGGAACCAGTTGCTTCTGGAGTCTTCTCACTCTCTTCAGTTTCTTCTCCCTTGTGTTCTTGTGAAGCAATGGGATCGTCCAAGTCTTGGAGAGCTTCTATTTGCTCCTCTTGTGATCCTGGTTGCGAGGCGGAAGGAGGAGTCACCTGAATAGATGGAGGAGGAATAATTGGAGCAGGGGAAGTTTGAACAATTCTCGACGTTTTCTCTACAGAAGGAAAAAAGTTCAAGTCAGTAAAAAGAGGAGATAAAGGTTCGCTGAGGTTAAAGAAGTACTCAAGAAGCTCATCAAGCTCGTAAGAAACAGATGAGCAGTCTACTTGGGCAAGATTAACAGTAGAGTTACCTGCAAAGGTCGGTTTCCTGACATCAACCTTGTAAGCCTGTGCCTCGGCACTCTCGTCGCCTTCATCTCCACCTTGTATGCTTGTGATCTCGGTGGTAACTTTAGTAGGAGATGGGGAATGAGAACTGGAACCGATAATGTCAATTTCGGCCGAAGGAGAAGGCCGAATTGGAGCAGTTGAGATAGTTTTTCCCGAATGTTCTCCTACCGCCGTTTCGGCCCTTAATTTTGCAAGTTGCTCTCTCCCCCTGGCGAGAGCGGCGCGAGCATCATCATCAAGGTAATGCTCCTCAAGAGCTGATTCGGCATAGCCAGCGCCTTTACCGCCAAGCATATCAAGTGCAGCCTCCCAAACTTCAGCCAGAGTAATTTCATACTTGGGGCCTAGAAAAGCGAGGCTACCGCGCCCCAAGACGCTATGCAGGTAGAAGTCAAATAATGTTGAGCTGATGTTGGTCTTCGTTGCCTCATGAGATTCTTCGGCTGCAATTTTGCCGGCAACGGCCTCATCACGCTCTCTTTCAGCTTTGGAAAGTTGAAGCTTAAGCATTTGAATTACCGCCTCCTAGGAGCTGACTTTCTCCTGTAGACCTGTAACCTCAGCACGATACATTCCTGCTGTTTTCTGCTCGGCTTCAAGTTGTGCCTCGGCATGTCGCTGAGCTGCGTGAGCATCGCGAAGTTGCTTCTGAAATACTTCTTCTTTTTGAGTATATGTGGTAGAAGAAGTAGCAAGCTCTTGTTTAAGTTCCTCAACTTTCGCTTCAAGCTCTTCATTGTAAGTAGCGATGCTCCTCATTTCAGTATCATGTTGCTCAAGAACCTTCTGCCATTCGGCTTTATCATTCTCCACAGTGAGCATGGCCTCTATATTTACACGGTTGACCCTTTGGAGCTCGTCAACAAGCTTTTGCCAGTTCGACATCCTTTCAATATCAAGCCTGACGGCATCAAGATTTCGCAGCATGGCAGGCTTATCAATAGGGATCAGATCAAGGTCGAACCGCACTCCCTTCAGGCACCACTGTGGAAACCGGCTTTGCAAAGTGGCTGGGCCCGGTCCAACTTGAAATTTAAGCCTGCTGATTATTGTTTGAATGTCTGTTTTCCCGAGAGCGGCAGAGCCGGAAGGAATGTCAAGCGAGACGGGGGCAGTGATCTTTTCGGGAGTTGTGGAGGTATGCTTCTCACCGTGTCGGGCACGCTTGCTTAGTTCCTCAACCACATGAATTTTTCCCCGGTCATCGTGGGATTTTCTCTTATGGGAATCATCGCCTTTATGGGAAGAATCGTAGCGCTCCTCCCTCTCTTTTCTCTCAGAACGCTCTTCTTGCGCCCTCCTCTCCTGAGCCTTTCGGGCGGCTCTCTCTTCATCGGATTCTCTGTAAGAAGGGAGGTAGCGCCTATAATCATATTGGCTACGCCTCCCGTAGCGCTGGAAGTCATCATAGTAGGATCCGCTGCGTCCCATCGAAGGATCTGAAATAAAAAGAGATAAGTTTTAGAATTCTTCAAAGTACAAAGAGTCAGAAGCATAAAAGTGCCGAAAGATTCTAAGTGTGTGTGATGTGCAAACTACGCGCGGCAAACTACGAACCACTCTTTAATTGTGGAGTAGTTGTGGGTGTAGTAATTAGTGTCAACTCTTGAGTCGACGGAGTATGTTGCAGAGTAGAAGTCGCCTCAACTACTAAAGAAGAAACCCCAGTAGTGATAGGATCATCTTTAAAGATCTCTTGTGAGGGGGCAAAGAGGTCGCTCAGCCCTTCGAAAGTGTCGTCCCTGCTCTGCTTGACAGGGCTGGTTTTCTCGGCTTCTTCACCGGATTTCTGGGAACGTTGGGGAGATTCTTGAGGCTCTTCTTCCTCAATAACCGGGGCAAGTTCATCAGATGGCCCCGCAACATCAACAGAAGTGGAGCACTTCACTAGCGAAGCCTCGGGAGCAGGTCCTTTTGGTATGGATGTGTCGGTAGAAACTGGGGCATCCGACGCTCTAGCCGGGGAGTCTGGGATTTCATGAGGAAGTGTAGAGTGAGAGGTATGCAAAAGCCCGTATTGATGCAAAAATTCGTCTTTCAACAGAAATTGAATGCTTCTCTCCTTAACTGGCACGGCCATGAGCTTCTCAAAAGTTGGTTTATGACTAGAATTCCTAGAAGGAGGCGGAAGCGCTGAAAGTAAAAGGCGAAGTTAACATTTGACAACTCAGGCTATGAAAAGCTCAGAGAAAAACATCAGGACTGAAGATAAATGCTCTTACTTCCTACTCTCCAGATAGCATAGAATCCCGGAGGACAGCGAACGAAGAAAAATTTACTTAGAAAACCGTGAGCACTTGGGAAAGGCCGATTATTAGTTTACGATTCCTAGCGCTTCTCACAAGAACGATGAAGGGATGGTCTTTATTTTTGGCAAATGTGCACAAATAGCAAACTTCATCAAAACTCGGAAGGCGATCCAACGTCCTTCTGAATAACACGCATAACCCCATCAGAATAGCATAGCCATTGGGGTGCAGCTGGAAAGGGGAGATAGTTAGTCGGAGAAGAAGTTGTTGAAGAAAGTCGTTAAAAGGAGGGATAGCTCCACTCGTGTACATTTGACGGTTAACTGCCACAAAACCATGAGGTGGTATATCAAAAGTATCGCTCCTCCCAGGAAGAATGACATCTGCTTCAGCAATCCCAAACAGAGCGCACAGTTGGCGAAAAACTTTGTATGTCAGCGTGGTTGAAATTCTCTCTGGAGGATTAACCAATGGAGTAGCGATTGGGAAAGTCTCTTCGGCCGATTCTGTTTCTCCATGTTGAGAAGTCATTCTATACAAGGAACTAGACATTCAAATAAGAAGGTGCACGTTTCCTAAAAAGTGTGAAGTGTTGTGCAGAAATAACAAAAACAGAAAACAAACATAACTGAAGTTAAACTAGTTGACAATTGGTCGACTACAAAATTTCAGGATTTGATAATATAAGACTCAAGTGTAGTGTTAATGCAAACGAATCGGCTTTAATTGGATGTTTTAGTTTTGCTTTAATACTTCACTTGAATTCATTAGTTCGCAGTATTTCGTTCACACAGTTCATTTAAGTTGGTTATTTTTTGTCAACTAATCTGTCATTCGATGTGGGCGGTCAGTGACAGCATATTCGTCCCATTTTTCTGCAAATGTTGTATTTGACAGGTTGACAACTTTAAAAATTAAAATAATCTGCAAAGAAGTACAACAGAATTCAAGTTCAAGCAGTTCAAGGTTAAATTCAGTTAAATTCCATCAGAATTTCACAAGTCCTAGGTTGTCCAGCGACCTAGTGTAGGTCGGAGCTTCTTTAGGTCGCACTGTGTAAGATTAGAAGGTTAAAGGCAATGCAGATTTGTCCAAGTCCTAACTCGGCCGCGACCTAAAGCCTGTGCCGCAAAGTTTAGGTCGTGAATATGTTGAGTCATACAAGTTTTAGGTCGAGCAAGCCTTAGGTCGCTAACTTCTTCTCCACGCAATAGCTCATTAGGACCTAGACCCATTAACCCGTTATCACTCATGATGAAATCCACCATCCCCTTCGTGAAAATTCGTCATTCCAAATACCTCTAATCCAGTATAAACATTGCCGTGCCTTCTTGAATAACAACAACGACATATCGAACAGTAATCGAAGATCGATCATAATAATCATTCAAAATAGAGCACAACACATGAATTGGACTTGGGGCGGATGTAACGTCCCGCCTTTTCGCACGATTTAAACATACACACATGCCGATTTAAACCATACGGAAGGGCGGATTTTTATGGGGTAAATAAGAAAAACAGAGAAGAAATAAACAAAATAGAATCTCACAGCGGAAGGATAAAATATAATAATAAAATATACAATTTATAAAACTGTTTACAAACATTTATATAATACATATCAGAATTACACATACCAATAACAATGCAGCGGAACAGTGTGTAGTGCACTAGTATAAATAATAATAGTAATACTACAAATCTTCGTCTTCGTCCTCCAGAGCTAAAAGTTCAAATCCTGAAACGCTCGGACTGACCCGAGCGAATTGAAAAGACAAAACACTTGAGTCAGAACTAAAAGATCTTATGTGAGTTAAATTAACAGAAATAAATATGAGTGCAGTAACTCAAGAGATGCTCGGGATTTACATCTCCTAAGGATCCGTTAAACTATTTACTATGTAGTATATTGCGCTATTATAATAGTGTATATTTGTAAAATAAACTTACTTTTTAATAGCGTTAATGGGTTACCCATATAGCCCTTAACACAGAATATATTCCCATAGTCTATACAGTACCGGAATCTCCCCCGTACTGGGCGTCGTCAGAGGGCACTCCATAGGTATGGTACAAAACAAAACTCGTAGTAAAGGCTCGGTATGGTAGGTGACACGGCACAACTAGGCAATGCCAGGGTAGATATACCAATTGCTATCCGGGCTGGTGGAAACGCGTAGCCGCAGTTACCGCCCACCTCGAACAAACTCCCCCAAAATCAAAAATAGAAGTGGCCACTGAATCAATCCAAAGTCAAAGTATAATATCGAAGAGGAGCGTCCGATCAGAGGTATGACCTCATTGGCCCGAGAATCACTCCTGTTTTAGCCACCTTATGCCAACTCACGGGAGTCGGGTCCACGTATTTACCTTACAGGAAACGTCGTCACCACCTACTTCATTCTGGAATCTCCACCGCGTACACGGTTAGTCAAAGTGATTTTCGGTATCGACAGAGAGTATGTCCATATCCGATCCCGGTCTGTTTGCCAACCCATCGTTATTATAAACACCGCGGTCATTTAAAATAGTTTATACTTTAAAACCAGAATAAAAATTCCATTTCAAAACTATAAATACGATATCATCTTAAAACCCAAAACAATACGATATCATTTTATCCAAATATATTACTTTTCCAAAATCATACTGCTTTAAATTTTAAAATATCTGGAATCCAAATATTTGACTTATACTTTCAAAGCATAATATTTCGAAATTCAAAATTTTAAAACCATAACTTCTAAAACTTGAATGGTTTGGATATTCAACGAATGTAAAATACATGGTTTAACTTTAAAGTTACTTTGTAAAGAAAAATAATTTCCATGGCTTTTCAAATATATTTCTTTATTTAAAGTTTAAACCATAATTTAAATATCACTTCAAGTTCCAAAAACCCCTTCAATTTCTATATATATATATATATATATATATATATATATATATATATATATATATCCATTTGGAGTATTAATATTTCATAACTAAAGTTGGATTTTCTTCTTTCAACAATTAATATTCTATTATTTAGTCTTGAATATTCATATAAATTCCATAAATAAAACTCCAATTTCTAGCAATTAAATATTTTCTCAAATTTACTTTATACTAGAATTTTCATTTTTAATTCATCTTGGAAAATCCAGTTATAAATATCATACCTTAAAATTTGCAAACTTAAACATATAAGATAAATTTCCAAATTCCATTTTCTCAATTTTTCATTTTTATTCAACAGGTTTATACACAACTTAATTTTCAAATTTTTAACTTCATATGTATATATATCGAAGAATAATATTTTATAAAATATCAAAATCAAAATTTTTATAAACCGTATCCCATCCAAACCATAGAAATCACTTTAAAATAATTTATATATAGACCACGGCGCCTGTATATAATTTTCTATCCTATGGTCAAGTGATACGGATATTTATCATTTCAATCCGCAATTTAAAAATAAAATTTTGCGGTTGTATATCATTTCAAACCACAATCCCGAATGAAACGAAAAATGCATGATAACTTGCAGTTTATACAATATAATTATAGCATTCATTAATCCAAATATCAATCATCAATCATCAACTGCAATCATCATCCAATTTTAAACAATCATTGATACATAGCATATGAATTATACTGGAATTAATAACAGATTATTAACTAACAGTTTCTATTCCAAAATAAATATAATGACTGTTAACAAGCAGTTTATGTGCAAAAATAAATTCTACCTGTCAAATTTTATGCAATAAATAAACTAAATTAACAGTTAAGTTAAATAAATGCGATTTAACAGATATGCTGAATAAAACACGCCAACAGTCATAAATAAATTTCTACTCATATTTAAAATAAATTTAACAAACATAAAAACTTTAGAAGTTGTGAGTGGGTTAAAACACTCACTTTTTGAATTTAAATCGAATTTAAATCCGATTTAAACCCAAAAATTCGACGGTCTCCGAATTGGTCCAAACTAGTTCCAAACTGTCCGGAATTTAATTACGATCCTAACAAAAAAAAAATCGCGTGAATCCGAGGTCGTATGAAAAAGTTATGCGATTTAAACGATTTGAAAATCAAAATAAATTATAAAACAAAACAAACCTTAATTAAATACTCGCCACGTCACTATCGTCTTCCACGCGCTTTGGCTACAGGAGCACGCGAATATGTTTCCAGACCGAACCCAAAACGAAAAACGAACACCACCAGTAGATTGCGTATTCTGAGAACTCCAACATATAATTTTTCTGGAATTTTTAGAGGAGTTTGAATTTTGACTTTTATTTGGATTGAAACTGGATCTAGAAATTGTCTGTTGCCATTGAAGAAGAGAAGAAGTTGAAGAAGAGACTATACAGAGGAATGAAGATGGAGGCTAGGGTTTCACCGCCTATTTATAGATAGATCGCAAAAGAATAGGTGTGCACGAATTTTAACGTGCAAACGGAGGTGGTCCCAAAAGATAAATAATATTAATTACACACGTTATGGATTTAGGAAATAAATAAATTCCTTATCATTTACATTTTATTTTAAACGTATTTACAAATGTAAATCTAGACTTTTCGTTTACGTTTCAAAATATATCCACAATTTTATTAATTTCCAAATTGATCTAAACAAATTTAGATGTAAATTAAAAGCTGATAAGTCTATCCATTGCAGTGTTAATTTCTCCACTTCCTTATATTTAGAATGGAAACGTTCACTTTATTTCCTCAACATTCTTTTATTTTCCTTAAAATGCTTATTTGTTACTTGCAATTCATAATGTAAACATTCTTATATTCTAAAATGATCAACTTATACAATATTAAATCAATTCTTATATTTCCAAATAATGTACATTCATAATGAAAACATTCTTACATAAATTTTATTAATTGCACTTTGTTTCTTTTCCTTTTTCAATTGAAAGATTTTAATAAATTTATTTCCAATTAATTTTAATCTTCCACTTCACAACAGACCCTAATTGATGAAATCAATTATATAAATACGTGAACATTGTAATCCTTATTTATAGTCAAGCAAACATGTTTATAAAATTACAGTTTTCAACAAGCATTAAATTACATACTAAATAAATCTTTTTCTCTATTCAATTAAATAATCAAATGTTTATTCCATCTAAAAAATTTAAGTAGAAGGATTCCATGTTGGGTTCAAAATCTATTATTTTAATATCCTTGAATTTTAGTTTAATCTTTATAAACGAAATATTTAAACGTTAATTTCATTTATTTTGCAATACTTAATTAAACCAAAATATCGTTTTCTAAACTTAAATCTATGCTCCCATTGATTCATTCAATTTGCACTTATTATGTATTATTTTAACAACTCGTTTATAACTTTGAATCTATTCCCCAAATTTCACATTTCTATCGTTATATACATTTGAATTCCATCCTATTTAATATTTCAAATATTACGTCATTATCATTAATGAAATAAATATATTGTTAATTATTGCAATTGATTTTCCGTTATAACTTAATATACTAAATAGGTGGTAAATCTTAAATACTTGTTCTCATTAACGATTTATTTCTACTTACAAATTAATGCAATTATTACCTATTTCCATCTTTATCTCCAATTAACGTAAAATGTTATATTCAAATTCCATAAATTTCACTAGATTCAAATTATCATATCTATGAAGAACATTTACGTTATTATCCATTTATTACCTTAACTTATTCAACGTAACATTTAATTTATATTTAATGCAATGATTTCCAAATCAATTGAATGGAATTAAATATATATGTATCACTCATAATAACTTGTGGTCACAACTCTTGATCACCATTAATAAGTTTATTATTTACAATCCAATAATCGCCATTCTATATATATATACGAATTAACTAATTCAATATTTCCATTTCGTTTTCCTATCCTAAATTTATTACTAAGTGTATTTACTCCATTCCAACAAGTTGGAATTCCATTTTTACTATACAATCATTTCCCTATTCACTTTTATTGCTAACCCATCATCATTGCATTTATTGTCTTTTATTGATTTAATCAATTTACCCCATATTCCCTTAAACTCATACTAACGAAACATTCAATTCTATTTATCTCATAAACTCCATTTCATAAATCTACCTGCAATTTCTACCTAGAAATAATGTTACATTTCCGTTGAAAATACATTTACATCTTACGTTACTACATTAATAGTTAGTAACGTTTATATCATCAACCATCACTTATGAATAATTAGCGTTTCCTATTTATTTTGTTACATTCACTTATATTCATTTATGAATAAATTGGTATTCTCTTTAACCTATTAATTACTAACTTTAATTATTGCAATTCATATATCTAACATAAATTTTGAATGTATTTCCAAATTTTCATATTTCAATTAATTAACACCTTACAATAGTTTACAAATAAAAGGGATTGTACTAATTACATTATTTATTTTCTTGCATTACTTTATTACCTCTGTTTATATTCAATTTCCGTAAATCAATATTTTATTCCATTGACAAATTCAATACTTGCAACAATTTCCACTATTACTATTAATTGCAATATATAATTTAATTTGCAAATTTTAATTACCTTTGATATATCAAATTTCAATATTTTCTTTCATATAAATTAATAAGATTTTTATTTCTTTCTAAATTTTAAAATAAAATCCTATTAATTTAATTCGTTTCAAACATCGAATTTACGCGGGTCGTTACACTCTCCCCCACTCAAAACTTTTCGTCCTCGAAAAGGAAAAGAAGGGAAAAATTAAATACAATACATCTTATCTAAAATATTTAACTTATAAACAATTAAATTTACAAAATTAATCACTTTAAATAAGATATCCTATTTATAACTATTTAATCCTTTATATTTAAATTATTAAAGTTTGGAAAAACATTTCCAAAATATTTCCAAGATACTGCATTTTTTTATATAATTCAAAGGGTTACAATTTATATAAAGTGAAATATTTAAGCGGTTTCAACCATTAATCAACCAATCAATACAACAACCATCAGCTTTACAAATAGCATACATACACAAGACAAAGCAACCATTTAATCCAACAAACAAATAGTTGTTCGGGTTCAAAACTTGAAATTGTATGAAATGAAAATAACTATCAAGTGCATCCTTTACTCAACAGTCTTAGATGGAACAACGATAGATTATTTATTCATCCAACAACTTCAAATTCTCTTGCCCAACCAACCATAAGTCAAACAATAACAATTCAAACCAACAACCAAATTAACTTATTATACATTTATTTCATGCTTTAGTTGTTTAATTTCTTTTCTTTCATTTATTGAGTGATTCCTTCATTACTTACAATTTTCATTTTTCATTTATTACAATATTCATTATATTTGCATTCCGTTTTATTTACTTAAGTTTATAATCATCTATTTATAATACTTAAAATTTCCATTTTAACTTAAGTTTATACATTTAATTCTCATTTTGTAACAGCAAATTCATTGAATACCTTTATTACCTCAAGCTTCACTTATAAGATTTCCCCTTACATTTTCTTACTCACATTGCAACTTTTATTATATGGTAAGTTATATATATGCTTTAAGAATGTAAGTGAAAATTATACAAGTTTCTTCTCAATTCCCTTAATTAATTAATGGTTTAATAATTATATATATTCATTTTATAAATTACAATTTCAACTTACTTTTAATTTCATTCATTTATTTAATGCTTACATTTCTATTATATTTAATAATGGTAACAATTTAACTACACTAAATTTGCAACTTTATACATCAATTCTTATAAATAAAGAAGTTCATCAATTCATTTAATAATGTTTACAATCGTTTATTTACATTAGTTATCTTCCTATTGTATTAAATTTTTACTTTAATTAAAGGTTCCAATTTCTACACTTAATTGAACTATTAATTAACTGGAACTTAAGAACCAAATACCGGGTTTAATTTTTAAATCATTTAAAATAATAGATAGATATCTATTCTTGACATATATATATATATCCAATTATAATTAAAACGATAAAAATTTCTTAAACAATTCTACAGTAAATTTCTACAGTGGCCTTCCCACTTCAAACTCGAAAATGAAAGTCGATGATGCGTGCACTCATCACCGAAATTATTTTCCAGCAACAGGGAGGAAAGTACAAAACTTATTTTTTCGAAATCTTCTTTAAAACAATTTTTCCGAATTATATTGAAATATTTATATCAGAAAAAACTTATAAATAATATTATTATATTCCAAAATTTAATCGAAAGAAATTTCAAAACCCCGGAACTTAAGTTCTAAATTTCCAAATTTCATCGATCTTATTTTCCAATCTAACTTATATTATTAATTATACACTTTATCACCTAACAACCAATCTATTGCAGCCAAATATAGATATAGATTGAAAATTTTATTTTATATATAGAAAATATAATAGGAAAAATTATTTCATTCACCTATATTAAAACAGATATTATGTCGGTCTGTCCTATTTAGTGTTTAAAAACCCCTATTGATGTCACAGCGTCCCATGCATCAACCAGAATTTATAAATACAAAACGGAACAGATTAACACAATAGTAAAACCTTTTTATAACACTAACAAGTACGCTCTCTCATATATATACGCTCAGCGACTCCCATAGGGTATTACTACCCTATTAACAAAGAGTCAAACCCCACAAAGCCAAGGTTTATCGCTAAACCAAAGCTCCGATACCAACTGTAACGTCCCGCCTTTTCGCACGATTTAAACAGACACACATGCCGATTTAAACCATACGGAAGGGCGGATTTTTATGGGGTAAATAAGAAAAACAGAGAAGAAATAAACAAAATAGAATCTCACAGCGGAAGGATAAAATATAATAATAAAATATACAGTTTATAAAACTGTTTACAAACATTTATATAATACATATCAGAATTACAGATACCAGAGCTAAAACTTCAAATCCTGAAACGCCCGGACTGACCCGAGCGAATTGAAAAGACAAAACACTCGAGTCAGAACTAAAAGATCTTATGTGAGTTAAATTAACAGAAATAAATATGAGTGCAGTAACTCAAGAGATGCTCGGGATTTACATCTCCTAAGGATCCGTTAAACTATTTGCTATGTAGTATATTGCGCTATTATAATAGTGTCTATTTGTAAAATAAACTTACTTTTTAATAGCGTTAAGGGGTTACCCATATAGCCCTTAACGCAGAATATATTCCCATAGTCTATACAGTACCGTAATCTCCACCGTACTGGGCGTCGTCAGAGGGCGCTCCATAGGTATGGTACAAAACAAAACTCGTAGTAAAGGCTCGGTATGGTAGGTGACACGGCACAATTAGGCAATGCCAGGGTAGATATACCAATTGCTATCCGGGCTGGTGGAAACGCGTAGCCGCAGTTACCGCCCACCTCGAACAAACTCCCCCAAAATCAAAAATAGAAGTGGCCACTGAATCAATCCAAAGTCAAAGTATAATATCGAAGAGGAGCATCCGATCAGAGGTATGACCTCATTGGCCCGAGAATCACTCCTGTTTTAGCCACCTTATGCCAACTCACGGGAGTCGGGTCCACGTATTTACCTTACAGGAACCGTCGCCACCACCTACTTCATTCTGGAATCTCCACCGCGTACACGGTTAGTCAAAGTGGTTTTCGGTATCGACAGAGAGTATGTCCATATCCGATCCCGGTCTCTTTGCCAACCCATCGTTATTATAACACCGCGGTCATTTAAAATAGTTTATACTTTAAAACCAGAATAAAAATTCCATTTCAAAACTATGAATACGATATCATCTTAAAACCCAAAACAATATGATATCATTTTATCCAAATATATTACTTTTCCAAAATCATACTGCTTTAAATTTTAAAATATCTGGAATCCAAATATTTGACTTATACTTTCAAAGCATAATATTTCGAAATTCAAAATTTTAAAACCATAACTTCTAAAACTTGAATGGTTTGGATATTCAACGAATGTAAAATACATGGTTTAACTTTAAAGTTACTTTGTAAAGAAAAATAATTTCCATGGCTTTTCAAATATATTTCTTTATTTAAAGTTTAAACCATAATTTAAATATCACTTCAAGTTCCAAAAACCCCTTCAATTTCTATATATATATATATATATATATATATATATATATATATATATATATATATATATCCATTTGGAGTATTAATATTTCAATACTAAAGTTGGATTTTCTTCTTTCAACAATTAATATTCTATTATTTAGTCTTGAATATTCATATAAATTCCATAAATAAAACTCCAATTTCTAGCAATTAAATATTTTCTCAAATTTACTTTATACTAGAATTTTCAATTTTAATTCATCTTGGAAAATCCAGTTATAAATATCATACAATAAAATTTCCAAACTTAAACATATAAGACAAATTTCCAAATTCCATTTTCTCAATTTTTCATTTTTATTCAACAGGTTAATACACAACTTAATTTTCAAATTTTTAACTTCATATGTATATATATCGAAGAATAATATTTTATAAAATATCAAAATCAAAATTTTTATAAACCGTATCCCATCCAAACCATAGAAATCACTTTAAAATAATTTATATATAGACCACGGTGCCTGTATATAATTTTCTATCCTATGGTCAAGTGATACGGATATTTATCATTTCAATCCGCAATTTAAAAATAAAATTTGCGGTTGTATATCATTTCAAACCACAATCCCGAATGAAACGAAAAATGCATGATAACTTGCAGTTTATACAATATAATTATAGCATTCATTCATCCAAATATCAATCATCAATCATCAACTGCAATCATCATCCAATTTTAAACAATCATTGATACATAGCATATGAATTATACTGGAATTAATAACAGATTATTAACTAACAGTTTCTATTCCAAAATAAATTTAATGACTGTTAACAAGCAGTTTATGTGCAAATATAAATTCTACCTATCAAATTTTATGCAATAAATAAACCAAATTAACAGTTAAGTTAAATAAATGCGATTTAACAGATATGCTGAATAAAACACGCCAACAGTCATAAATAAATTTCTACTCATATTTAAAATAAATTTAACAAACATAAAAACTTTAGAAGTTGTGAGTGGGTTAAAACACTCACCTTTTGAATTTAAATCGAATTTAAATCCGATTTAAACCCAAAAATTCGACGGTCTCCGAATTGGTCCAAACTAGTTCCAAACTGTCCGGAATTTAATTACGATCCTAACCAAAAAAATTTCGCGTGAATCCGAGGTCGTATGAAAAAGTTATGCGATTTAAACGATTTGAAAATCAAAATAAATTATAAAACAAAACAAACCTTAATTAAATACTCGCCACGTCACTATCGTCTTCCACGCGCTTTGTCTACAGGAGCACGCGAATATGTTTCCAGACCAAACCCAAAACGAAAAACGAACACCGCCAGTAGATTGCGTATTCTGAGAACTCCAACATATAATTTTTCTGGAATTTTTAAAGAAGTTTGAATTTTGACTTTTATTTGGATTGAAACTGGATCTAGAAATTGTCTGTTGCCATTGAAGAAGAGAAGAAGTTGAAGAAGAGACTATACAGAGGAATGAAGATGGAGGCTAGGGTTTCACCGCCTATTTATAGATAGATCGCAAAAGAATAGGTGTGCACGAATTTTAACGTGCAAACGGAGGTGGTCCCAAAAGATAAATAATATTAATTACACACGTTATGGATTTAGGAAATAAATAAATTCCTTATCATTTACATTTTATTTTAAACGTATTTACAAATGTAAATCTAGACGTTTCGTTTACGTTTCAAAATATATCCACAATTTTATTAATTTCCAAATTGATCTAAACAAATTTAGATGTAAATTAAAAGCTGATAAGTCTATCCATTGCGGTGTTAATTTCTCCACTTCCTTATATTTAGAATGGAAACGTTCACTTTATTTCCTCAACATTCTTTTATTTTCCTTAAAATGCTTATTTGTTACTTGCAATTCATAATGTAAACATTCTTATATTCTAAAATGATCAACTTATACAATATTAAATCAATTCTTATATTTCCAAATAATGTACATTCATAATGAAAACATTCTTACATAAATTTTATTAATTGCACTTTGTTTCTTTTCCTTTTTCAATTGAAAGATTTTAATAAATTTATTTCCAATTAATTTTAATCTTCCACTTCACAACAGACCCTAATTGATGAAATCAATTATATAAATACGTGAACATTGTAATCCTTATTTATAGTCAAGCAAACATGTTTATAAAATTACAGTTTTCAACAAGCATTAAATTACATGCTAAATAAATCTTTTTCTCTATTCAATTAAATAATCAAATGTTTATTCCATCTAAAAAATTTAAGTAGAAGGATTCCATGTTGGGTTCAAAATCTATTATTTTAATATCCTTGAATTTTAGTTTAATCTCTATAAACGAAATATTTAAACGTTAATTTCATTTATTTTGCAATACTTAATTAAACCAAAATATCGTTTTCTAAACTTAAATCTATGCTCCCATTGATTCATTCAATTTGCACTTATTATGTATTATTTTAACAACTCGTTTATAACTTTGAATCTATTCCCCAAATTTCACATTTCTATCGTTATATACATTTGAATTCCATCCTATTTAATATTTCAAATATTACGTCATTATCATTAATGAAATAAATATATTGTTAATTATTGCAATTGATTTTCCGTTATAACTTAATATACTAAATAGGTGGTAAATCTTAAATACTTGTTCTCATTAACGATTTATTTCTACTTACAAATTAATGCAATTATTACCTATTTCCATCTTTATCTCCAATTAACGTAAAATGTTTTATTCAAATTCCATAAATTTCACTAGATTCAAATTATCATATCTATGAAGAACATTTACGTTATTATCCATTTATTACCTTAACTTATTCAACGTAACATTTAATTTATGTTTAATGCAATGATTTCCAAATCAATTGAATGGAATTAAATATATATGTATCACTCATAATAACTTGTGGTCACAACTCTTGATCACCATTAATAAGTTTATTATTTACAATCCAATAATCGCCATTCTATATATATATATATATATATATATATATATATATATATATATATATATATATATATATATATATATATATATA
Source organism: Allium cepa (assembly GCA_030765085.1). Lineage (NCBI taxonomy): Eukaryota > Viridiplantae > Streptophyta > Magnoliopsida > Asparagales > Amaryllidaceae > Allium > Allium cepa. Next base: position 815,767,648 of record CM060931.1, read on the forward strand.
TATATATATATATATATATATATATATATATATATATATATATATATATATATATATATATATATATATATATATATATATATATACGAATTAACTAATTCAATATTTCCATTTCGTTTTCCTATCCTAAATTTATTACTAAGTGTATTTACTCCATTCCAACAAGTTGGAATTCCATTTTTACTATACAATCATTTCCCTATTCACTTTTATTGCTAACCCATCATCATTGCATTTATTGTCTTTTATTGATTTAATCAATTTACCCCATATTCCGTTAAACTCATACTAATGAAACATTCAATTCTATTTATCTCATAAACTCCATTTCATAAATCTACCTGCAATTTCTACCTAGAAATAAGGTTACATTTCCGTTGAAAATACATTTACATCTTACGTTACTACATTAATAGTTAGTAACGTTTATATCATCAACCATCACTTATGAATAATTAGCGTTTCCTATTTATTTTGTTACATTCACTTATATTCATTTATGAATAAATTGGTATTCCCTTTAACCTATTAATTACTAACTTTAATTATTGCAATTCATTTATCTAACATAAATTTTGAATCTATTTCCAAATTTTCATATTTCAATTAGTTAACACCTTACAATAGTTTATAAATAAAAGGAATTGTACTAATTACATTATTTATTTTCTTGCATTACTTTATTACCTCCGTTTATATTCAATTTCCGTAAATCAATATTTTATTCCATTGACAAATTCAATACTTGCAACAATTTCCACTTTTACTATTAATTGCAATATATAATTTAATTTGTAAATTTTAATTACCTTTGATACATCAAATTTCAATATTTTCTTTCATATAAATTAATAAGATTTTTATTTCTTTCTAAATTTTAAAATAAAATCCTATTAATTTAATTCATTTCAAACATCGAATTTACGCGGGTCGTTACAGCGGAAAACATGGATTTATGATTGGATGGCGATTATGGTGGGGTAGAGATTGAATTCACTTACGTAGTATGTTGGTGAAGATGAATTAACAGCTAAATGAGTTGAATTCGCCTTCGAGAGCTTCAGAGTTTGGTAATGGCCGAATAGGGATGTCAGAACAGATAAGGAAAAAGAGGAACGACCTAAGTCATTTATACCCCAGAGGAGTGAAATGTGAATCGGCACACACGACCTAGTTTCATCGATAGGTCGTTTGCGACCTAACAACTCATAAGAGCACGAGTTAAGAGGATCGAAGCACACAACCTACGACCTAGGCGTGTACTTTGAGGGGCAAATGTTAACTCCTCTTCGTTAGCGACCTGAAGATGTGGAGCGACCTAACTACAAATATGCTTTTGCGACCTAACTGACCAAATGGTATCAGCGACCTAAGGAGATCTAACGACCTAATGGTATCAGCGACCAAAGGGGATCCAGCGACCTAAAGGCCAGAGCGACCTAACGAGTCAACAAGACGAGCGACCTAACGGTTCGAGCATTCAGCGACTTAACAGATAAAGAAGGAGACGACCTAGCGACCTAATGACTCAACGAGCTAAGTTATAGGTCGCGTCAACTTAGGTCGCACCACCAAACCATTCAACACACTTAGGTTGTCTCTCTTCTTAGGTCGCACACGACCTACTACTTGCCATCTTGCTCAGTCAAACTAAATGCATCCTATCAAGCCACAAACCATGCCTCATAGGTCGCTCACGACCTATGTCCCACCATATACCGTCCTCGACCTATGATAGGTCGCTCGCGACCTAAGCAAACGGAGAAAGTGTTTAAACGTAGCAGATATGAGATGTTCTTCGGGTCGTCGCCGACCTATGACTTGTCACTATTTTGGAATGTTATGGGACAGTTGAGTGGTAGCTCGTGTTGCCTAGGTCGAGGGCGACTTACGACCTATGTTAGGTCGTTTACGACCTAACGCCTACCCAGAAACACTCCTATAAATACACGACCACCTCCAACATTCAAAGGACTTTTGGCCAATCACTTCAAGCGCCAATACTCTGCTGAATTCTCAATTCACCCGACACTTCAAGTTCGAAAGGCATCTCAACTAACTTCAAGGGAAAATCTAACGCAATCTACATGGATTCGAAGAATTCTTCTCTACCAAAGTTCTAGTTGTTTGTCATGTTAGAATTGTAATTGAAGATTGTTGTAAAGTTGTAATCGGTTCAGCAATAAAGAGAATTAAAGTGGACGTAGGCTTGCCCTAAGCCGAACCACTATAAAAACTGTTGTCTTTTCTGCTTTGTTTGTGATTTTTCTACTTGTTTTAGTTCCCGTGTTCACGGGTGGTGCTTTCGCTCAACTTCAATTTACACCGGGGTGTTAGCGTCTGATTTTCACGTTAACATTTTATCGTCAATTTAAACTGTCCAAAAAGACAGACCGTTACAGGACAAATTTAAATGGTCCAAACGCAAATTAGTATATTTGGACTGTATCCGCTCAAAATTCTAATATTTCATATTAATTCATATTAATTCATATAAATCGTACAAAAATGCTGAAAATTTAAGTTTTGGTCCGTAAACATCATAGTTCATCCCAATTTATATCACTTTAACTTAATTTACCCATCATTTCGTTATGATTTTCCCATTTTGTGCCTCCTATTCTCGTAATTTAGCATGTTGAACATTATATAGCTCCGTTAACACATTTGACCACTCAAAACTGATTTGTTATTCAGGTTAGGCAAAGTTTCCAAAAACCAAAGGGACTAATTTCGAAATTATTCGTTACCAAATTTGACCATATCAAATCATAAAATCAAGAGAGTAAATATAGAATTTAGGAAGACCCATTCGCTCTGATCTAGTTCTCTCATTTCATCCTAGTTTCGCTCTTTGGTTTGGAGCCATAATTTACTAATTTGATTTTCATTCGGGAATTGCGTTGACCACTGGAGTAGAAAAGATGGTAAATTAGTTTTCTGAAATGGAAAGTAGAATACACGTTTCCATTGGTGCAATCGCTATCTGCTCAAAATTCTAATTCGGAATCAAAACCAATAGCGTTGGTACGACTCGACGATGTTTCTGGTCATATCTACTTCACACGAGCTCCAAATGACACAAACAAATATATTGCATGAATCAGAAAAACGAGATGATTGCAATGACATTTGTATTGTCGCCAAATTGCAATGTCTTAAAAATGACCATTTTACCCCGTCTTATTTTTAATTTATTTAACCAATCCATTAATCCAGTGCTTTTCATATCACTATTATTATTCAATTAAAATGCTTTCCAAATTTTCGGGGTACTTCCCCCCTTAAAGGAATTTCTTGGTTATTCCATGTACTAGAGATGGGTATACCGGCGACGAGTATTCTGTTGTGGACAAACGGTCCACCAGCGTCCCAGCCAGAGACAATTCCTGGGATATTTCAAGACGTACGTAGTTCATAGTATCGTGGATTTTTATTATTTTTAACTCTTTGTTTCTGCGATTTCTCAGCTTTTGTTCTCATGCTTATGTATTATACGTTCGCTACATGTAATATTATTTTTCCCATAAGTTTTTTCATCATTTATATTTTTAAATCTTAATTTCTTTAAGTTAAAATACATTATACAAATTCTTAAAAAAATACATTTCTTACGAGAACTTATGTATTTAATCTCTATAAATCAAATGTTTATTTTCAAACCATATTTTATTTGTATAAATCGTGAATAGATTTACACTTCACATTTAGGATACTTTTCACTAAATAAATCACAATTGCCTCAAAATAAAATGTCCAAATTTATATAAACAAGTACTTTAACTTTAGATATCAATTTAATGCCATTTAGATGTGATTATATACATCAAACCAACCGATATACAAATTTTGGTTGATTTTCATATTTTATAGATTATATGTGTAATTTCATATAAATGGAATAAAATTGCATAAAAATACTTTTTACACTTGACATCATCGTACCAAATCATAGAAAATAGTTTCTTTTCAATAGGGATTAAAATGGCCCAAATCATAAAAAGTATTGTATTTGGACAATTTCTATGCCAAAATGTAATATTCTCATATTATTTTATAATTATCTCATAGAAATAATATAAAATGGCTTAAATTTTATGTTTTGGTCCGTAAACATCCTACTTCATCCCGGTTTATAAGTTTAACTTAATTTATCCATCATTTCACAAGGACTTTCCCAATTTTGTGCCTCCGTTTCATGGAGTTTTGCATGTAGAGGTTAAATAGACATTATATAGCTTCATTAACTCATCTAAACCGATTCATTATTCGGGTTAGGCAAAGTTTCCAAAAGCCAAAGAGCCTAATTTCGAAATTACGTATCTCATTACCAAATTTATTCCAATCAAATCATAAAATCAAAGAAGTAAATATAGAATTTAGGGAGACCCATTCACTCTAATCAATTTCTCCCAATTCGTCATTGCTTCGCTCTTTGGTTTGGAGCCTTAATTTCGTAATTTGATTTTCATTTCGAGGATTACTGTTAATAGGAGCGCTTGAAAATAAGAAAAGAGAGACGGTTAATTAGTTTTCTGAAACGGAAAGTGGGATACGCTTTTCCATTTTGGGTCAAGCAAGTTATACAACTGCTATCTGTCCTAAAATTCAAATTCATATACAAAACTCGTAGCGTCGGTACGACTCGACGAAGTTTCTTATTTCTGGAGGACGAAGACGGAAATTTATACTATTATCTATTATATTATTTTACCGCATCATGTTGTTCCGCTACATTTATTTATTTATCTGTCCTTATGTATATAACTCTGATTTTGTGTCGTAAAGAATAATCAAATGTATTTATAAAATGGCTTCACGAACTGTTATTTGATTATTATATTTTTTTCAATCCGCTGCGAGATTCTGTATTTGTTTTATTTCCTTCTCTTCTTTTTCTTATTTACCCCAACAACAATATGCCCTTTTATATGGTTTGAGTCTGACGTGTGTGGTTTATTGTCGATTTAAAGTGTCCAAAAAGACAAACCGTTGCACAAAATTAGTATATTTGGACCGTTTCTGCTCAAAAATGTAGTATTCTCATATTAATTCATACAAATCATATAAAAATGCTCAAATTTAAGTCCAGGTCCGTGAACATCATATTTCATCCCAGTTTATATCAGTTTAACTTAATTTACCCATCATTTATGCTACGATTTTCCCAATTTTGTGCCTCCTTGTCGCGTAATTTACCTTGTAGAGTTTACATATACATTACGTAGCTCCGTTAACTCATTTGACCACTCAAACTGATTTGTTTTTCAGGTTAGGCAAAGTTTCCAAAAACCAAAGAGCCTAATTTCGAAATTACTCATTACCAAATTTAACCATATCAAATCATAAAATCAAGGGAGTAAATATAGAATTTAGGAAGACCAATTCGTTCTGATATACTGCACGAATCAGAAAAACGAGACGATTGCATTGGCATTTGTATCATCGCCAAATTGGAATGTCTTAAAAATTAACATTTTACCCTTCCTTGTTTTTAATTTATTTCACGAATCCATTAATTCCAGTGCTTTTCATATTACTACTATTATTCATTTAAATGCTTTTCAAATTTTCGGGGTACTACACTCTCCTCCCTCCCCGCTTAAGGAAATTTCTAGGTTATTCCAATACTGGCGACGGGTATACCGGTGATGAGTATACTGCTGTGGACGAACGATCCACCATTGTCCCGGCCAGAGACAATTCCTGGGATATTTCAGGGTGTACGTATTTCTATAGATTCTTCATTTTTAATATTTTTAACTCTTTGTTTTTGCGATTTCTTAGCTTTTGTTCTCATTCTTATGTATTATACGTTAGCAACATGCAATACTATTTTCCCCATAGGTTTTTTCATTATTTATATTTTTAAATCTTAACTACTTTATAAAATACATTACACAAATTCATTTCTAAAAAAAGAATACATTTCTTACTAGAATTTATGTATTTAATCTCTAGAAAGCAAATGTTTATTTTCAAACCATATTTTATAGGTATAAGTTGTGAATTGATTTACACGTTATCACATTTAATGTACTTTTCACTAAATAAATCACAATTATTAATATAGCTCTATAAATTCAAAATAACATTTCCAAACTTATATAAACAAGTGCGTTAACTTTAGAAATCAATTTAATGCCATTTTTTAACTTTAGAAATATATTTAATGCCATTTAGATTTTATTATATACAAATTTTGGTTTATTTTCACATATTTTAAATCGTATGTGTAATTTCGTATAAATTGAATAAAATTGCATAAAAAAACATTTTAGACTTGATATCATTGTACCAAATCATAGAAAATAGTCTTTCAATAGGACAAACTTAATTGGTCCAAATCATAAAAATATTATATTTGGACTATTTCTGCATAAAAATGTAATAGTCTCATATTAATTCTTAATTAATTCATAAAAATTATTTGGTTTGGAGCCTTAGTTTCGCAATTTGATTTTCATTTCGGGGATTACTGTTAATAGGAGCACTTGGAAATAAGCAAAGAGAGACGGGAATTAGTTTTCTGAAATGGAAAGTGCGATACGCGTTTCCATTTTGAGTCAAACGAGTTATACAACCGTTATCTGTCATACAATTCAAGTTCTGATTCAAACTCGTTCCGTCGGTACGACTCGACGAAGTTTCTTATTTCTGGAGGATGAATACGAAAATTTGTATCTATTATTTTATATTACCGCATCATGTTGTTCCGCTGCATTTATTTATTTGTCCTTGTGTATATAACTCTGATTTTGTGTTGTGAAAAATAATTAAATGTATTTATAAAATAGCTTCAACCACTGTTATTTGATTATTATATTTTGTCGTTCCGCTGTGAGATTGTGTATTTTTTTATTTCCTTCTCTACGTTTTCTATTTACCCCAATAACAATTTGCCATTTTGTATGGTTTGAATGTAACGTGTGTGGTTTATCGTCGATTTAAACTGTCCAAAAAGACAAGCCGTTGCAGGACAAATGAAAATGCTCCAAATCATAAAATTGGTATATTTGGATTGTTTTTGCTCAAAAATGTAATCTTCTCATATTAATTAATATTAATCATATAAAAATGCTCGAAATTTAAGTTTAGGTCCGTAAACATCATATTTCAAACCCAATTTATATCAGTTTAACTTAATTTACCCATCATTTCGCTACGATTTTTCCAATTTTGTGCCTCCTTTTCGCTTGATTTAGCATGTAGATCCCTTGTCGACAAGGTGGCAGTTGATTTCAAAATTTTGAATTTCAAAAGAAGTGTCTATTCGTCATATTCTTTCACGAATGGACATGGCTGTTGTTCTACTATAAATAGGGGCAGTTTTAAACGAATTTTCATTTATATTTTCTCTGATTTAACTCCTCTTCTTCTTCCGCATTTCTTTATATATATTTTTATCATTACTCTGTCGAAATCACCATTGAATATAACTAGATCATTTCTGATTTTATTCTCTACCACTATCTCCACAAGATTTCAGTACTATTCAAAGTTATAGGCTTCTTTATAATAAACTAAATGAGAAAAGGTATGATTGTAGCCTGTAAAATCAATCAAGCGAGAAAAGGTGTGATTGTAGCCTGTGAAATCAATTGGGTGAACTTGTTGCCAGTGAAATCAAGTATCTCTATCCAGTGGATTGTGAATCTAGAGTGGTATACCTCGTGGCCTTGAAATCGAGGGTGTAATTGTACAATTAATTTTGAAAGAAAATCCATACTTGTGTGCGGGACTGGATGTAGGGTAACTCCGAACCGATATAAAATCCGGTGTGTTCTTTCCTTTATAGCTTTTACTTTATTTCTGCATCTGTGTTTGATTCTATGATCATATCTGTGCCTGAATATTGCATACATTTGTGTTCAAATTAATATAAACTCAAAAAGATTTAGTAATTCCTTAAAACACTATTCATCCCCCCTCCTAGTGTTAATTCTAGCCTTAAGGCCTGTAATCCGCATTTCTCACATTTGGTATAAGAGCAAGGTTTTCAAAGTTTCACAATCTGAATTTTGAAAAATTTTCAAAATGGCTACCAGCTCTGGTACTGTTAAAACTACCAACACTGGTTCTACTATCCCTGTCACTAGTTCATTTGTAGATGGTCAGTCTACTATCATACCACCACTTTTTAATAGCAGTAACTATGCATATTGGACATGTAGGATGAAAATATATTTACAATCTATAGGATTAGACACTTGGAATGCCACACAGATTGAATATTCTGAACCCAGAACTGATTTTGCATAGTGGACTTCTGAGCAGAAGAATGTTGCACAAAATAAATCTAAAGCTATGAATATTTTGTTTTGTTCACTTGATAGAAATGAATTTAATAGAGTGTCTATTTGTAAGTCTGCTTATGAAATATGGAAAACTTTGCAAGTTACTCACGAAGGAACAAGCAAAGTTAAACAGACCAAAATTTCCATGCTCACAAATCAGTTTCAATTATTTAAAATGAATTCTAATGAGTCTATTTCAGATATGTATAGTAGATTTCAGAACATTGTGCATTCTCTAATATCCTTGGGAAAGAAATTTTTGGAAGAAGATCGAGTCAGAGAAATCTTAAATTCTCTTACTCTAGAATGGGATCAAAAGACACTTGCGATCGAAGAGGCAAATGACATCAGTACCTTAAAGATAGAAGAATTAATTGGAAATCTAACATCGTTTGAAGTATAGTATGTGTAATTTCATATAAAAGGAATAAAATTGCATAAAAATACTTTTTAGACTTGACATCATCGTACCAACTCATAGAAAATAGTTTCTTTTCAATAAGACAAATTTAAATGGTCCAAATCATAAAAATATATGGCCCGTTTGGCTTTCGCTTTTAGTTTTGTATTTTCGTCTATACAAAAGCGCGTCCGTTGTACGTATTATTGAAAAACAAAAAAAATTGAAAAATGAAATTAACATGTAAAACAGAAAACAAGTTTTTTTGTTTTTCGTGTTTCGAGGGATAACAATAGCCCGGAGAACAATCCAACTCCTTAGTTGTTCGTTGGTCGTCGCTATGGCTAAGAGTTATAAATTTCTTCTATTATTTTTTGCTATTTCTTAGTGCATGTTGAAAACACAAAACTCAAAATACAAAATGAAACCAAATGGGCCCTTACATTTGGATTATTTCTGCACAAAAATATAATATTCACACATTAACTCATAATCAATTCATACAAGTAATATAAAAAGGCTCAAATTTTATGTTTAGGTCCGTAAACATCCTAATTCATCCCAGTTCATATCAGTTTAACTTAATTTATCCATCATTTCGCTATGATTTTCCCTATTTCTGCCTCCTCTTCGTGTAGTTTTACATATAGAGGTTACACAAACATTATATAGCTCCATTAACTCATTTGACCGCTCAAAAGTGATTCATTGTTCAGGTTAGGCAAAGTTTCCAAAAACCAAAGAGCCTTATTTCGAAATTACATATCTCATTGCCAAATTTATTTCTATCAAATCATAAAATCAAGGGAATAAATATAGAATTTCCAATGCAACTCAGAAATTTGTTCCAATAAACAAAGGAAAAGCAATTGCTCCCACAGGAGTACAAAGACCATACATCTCAGCGGTGGTCAAAGATCGGTATAACTTAGACATGAAAGCATCGAATCATAATTTATATGACAATTTCAATGGATGCTTTAAAGCCATCCAATCTGTAGACCATGGAGCTGCAAATTTCTAGTTAACTCAACTAGAAAAGGCTTATTTGGGATTAAAGCATACAATATCCCAAAAAGAGAAAAAGTTGCAAGAAACTCAAAAAATAGTGTCTAAATATCACAGCATTCTTTTACATCTAGATCTGAAGCTCTAGATTTGAAAGAAGCAGAGTTGTTCACTGATAATACAGCTGAACATAGCCATTTGAAAACAATATTTTCACAAATGCAAACATCCGACCTCGTAAATCTAAGAATTCAAGATTTTCTAGAATTATTTAGACAATATGAGATAGATAACACAAAAACCAAAGAGATGGAAGCTGAAATGACAGTTCTGGATATGATCTCCTTATATCAGCAACATCTTATCGATGAAAGTAATCTTCTTCTATTCTTCAAAAAGTTAGAAGACACAGAGTTAATTAAACTCTTAGAAAATGAAGAGTTCATTCTCAATAACAGCATAAGACCATGGCTTCTAGCCTTTTTTTTGAAATACAAAAGTATCAAAAACATATCAAAAAGGGCTTAGTGCACGAAATTTATGTCAACACAAGCCATCCTGGAGAATATTCATGTTATATTGCAGAAATATGTACAGCAGAACTTACTGAACATTCAAGCAGATTTTTTACTATGTTCATGTTCAAAATTGGGAGAGTTTGGGAAGAGAGACAGTACATACGTCTTTATCCCTCTATCCAATTATGGAAATTACATAGGGTAACCGAAAATCCTCAACATGAATTCGTTAAACTCAATCGCAAAGAATTTAATGAAGAAAATGAAAGAATCGTAGCAGCGCAAGAGTTATTCTCAGAGGCCATTAACTCTTGCGCTGCTAGGATTCTTTCATTTTCTTCATTAAATTCTTTGCGATTGAATTTAACGATTCATGTTCAGGATTTTCGGTTACCCTATGTAATTCCCATAATTGGATAGAGGGATAAAGACGTTTGTACCGTCTCTTCCCAAACGCTCCAAATTCTGAACATGAACATAGTAAAAAATCTGCTTGAATGTTCGGCAAGTTCTGCTGTACATATTTCTAGAATATAACATGAATATTCATCACGATGGCTTGTGTTGACATAAATTTCGTGCACTAAGCCCTTTTTGATACTTTTGTATTTAAAAAAAGGCTATATAAGCCGTGGTCTTCTGTTGTTATTTAGAATTAACTCTTCATTTTCTAAGAGTTTAATTAACTCTGTATCTTCTAACTTTTTGAAGAATAGAAGAAGATTACTTTCATCGTTGAGATGTTACTAATATAAGAAGATCATATCCTGGATTACCATTTCAGCTTCCATCTTTGTGGTTTTTGTGTTATCTATCTCATAAAGTCTAAGTAATTCTAGAAAATCTTGAATTCTTAGATTTACGAGATCGAATGTTTGCATTTGAGAAAATATTGTTTTCAAATGGCCATGTTCAGCTGTGTTATCAGTGAACAACTCTGCTTCTTTCAAATCTAGAGCTTCAGATCTAGATGTAAAAGAATGCTATGATAATTTAGACACTATTTTCTGAGTTTCTTGCAATTTTTCTCTTTCTGGAATATTGTGTGCTTTAGTCCCAAATAAGCATTTTCTAGTTGAGTTAACCAGAAATTTGCAGATCTATGGTCTGCAGATTGGATGGCTTTAAAGCGTCCATTGAAATTGTCATATAAATTAGGATTCGATGCTTTCATGTCTAAGTTGTACCAATCTTTGACCACCACTGAGATGTATGGTCTTTGCACTCCTGTGGGAGCAATTGCTTTTCCTTTGTTCATTGGAACAAATTTCTGAGTTGCATTGGAAGGTGTTGCCTTGCCTTTGTTTGTTTGAGTGGTTTTGGTCTGTTGGACCTTTTCTTCATTTACTCCTGTGGGAGCATTAATTTCTTCGGATTCCTACGAAGATGAAGCCTCTTTGGAGGTTTGCTTAGCATTTTAGATGATTTCACTTGGTGGAAATCTTCCTGTCTTTTCATGGTTTCTAATAATTCTTTGATTCTTTTTATGTCGTATTCATCCATTTTTCATAACCTGGTAAGAAGATCAGCAGCAAAGTAAGTGTAGCCTAGAATGTATTTGACATCATAGTTATAAATTTCTAAATACATAGCTAATCTAATTCTCCGAAGGTTTTCTTCTGGATTGTTTGCAGTTTTCTTTTTTAAAAATTGAGCAACAGATTTGTTATCTGTTTCTGTTACAAACTGTCTATGCAAAAGATAAATTCGTAAACTTTTGATTGCTAATTTAATAGCTAGTAATTCTTTGTCATAGGTAGCGTATTTAATCTGGGGTTTACTAAACTTTGCAGAGGAATATGCTACAACTTATTTTTGTTTGGCTAACACTCCTGCCCAAAAATTGTCAGAAGCATCAGTTTGTAGTGTAAATAATTCCTCATCTGAAGGAAAATAGAGGATCTTTTGATCCTTTATTAGGTCTTTAATTTTTTGTATTTCTTCTTCTTCTTGCTGTAAGGTAATAGGAATTTTGTCTGTGTTCTATCTTCTTGGTTGTTCCCCATTATGTTGTTTATATTTTTCTTGTTCATCAGTAAGCTTTTTCTGTAAATTTTGGGTCTTAGCAGATAAATTAGGAATAAATTTTCTGCCATAGTTTAATAATCCTAAGAATTTGGAGTTCTTTTAATGTTTTAAATGTACCGGGAAAATCTTTATTTTAGTATAAATGTGTTGTTGTAATTCTATTTGTCCGTTTTTAATTCTTTTTCAATTTTTTTAGGACTTAAAATAAAACCGTTTTGAAGTAATATTTGAACAACTGCTAGAAGATGTTGTTTATGTTCTTCAGTAGAATTAGGGAAAACAAGGAGTTGCCTATATAGACAGATACAAAAGGTAAATGTCCGAACATAGAATTCATTCATTTTTGAGATATTTGTGGTGCACTTTTTAATCCAAAAGGCATAACTAAACAATCAAAATATACTTGTGGGCAACTAAAGGCAGTTAGCTCTATGTACTGTTTATCAGCAAGTTTTAATTGCCAAAAGTCTGATTTTGTATAAAATTTACTATAATATTTTGCTCCTTGGATCTGTTTTGTTAGATGTTCAGCAGAAGTAATAAAATATCCATCAAATTTTGTATAGCTATTAAGTTTCTATAGTTTATTACCATTCTAGCTTTTCCTCTTTTAATTTCAGCATGATTTCTTGCTAAGAAAGCTAGGGATGAGTGGGTACTGAAACTTTTCTGTATTAATTTTAAATTTAATAGGTCTTTTATTTGTTTCGCAAATTCTTCTTTATCAGTTGTTGATACCATGTGTAACAACCCTGTATTTTGTAATTATTTTATTGTATATTTTAATTATTTTTAATGTAAGATTTTGATTTAAAAACTTATTTTACTTATTTGAAATGATTAAATTTATTATTTAAATATAATATTGATTTTCTATGAGTTATAATTCCAAACTTGTGTAAGTTGAATATTTGCCTAAAATGCTGATTTTGGTCAAAATAGTAAAACTGTGACTTTCAACTTAAAATTTTAATTTTTTTCTTTTATTATGAAAGTACATAAAATTCTAAGAACATCACTTTTCGTTTCGTTGAAATCGGATGTAAATTGTGAAAGTTATACCCTTTACAATATTGTGCGTATATAGAGTTATTTAACAATGACTATTTTAAATTGTATAAATTACTTCTTTTTTGTTATATTTTATTTTAATATGTGATAATATGTTATATTATGTATATTTTGACTTTTAAGTATTTTTAAAATGATAATATAATTTTTCTAACGTTTATTTGAATTTATTTCAATTTATAAAGCCTAGTTGGTATTTACTGCATTTTTCTTTATTTAACTTTCTATTTAATAAAAATTAAATTATTATTTTACCTTGAAAATGTTTTAAAACCATTTTTAATTCAAATTTTGTGTTATAATATTTTTTTTTGTGAAGTAATAAATTTTCCAAAGTCATTGGAGATTTTCTTGTAATTTTTATGTCAGGTTTGCTATTTTTAAGCAATTTATTATTTCCTTTTTCTATTTTACTTAAAATAAATTATTTATTTTATTTTATTCTTACTTAGTTTCGGTTTTAAGTAACATTTCTGAGTTTATTTTATTTTATAAAATTAAAAAGAAAAGGAAATGCAAAGGGTTTAGAAAGTTGAGAGATCTTAAAAGCCTGAAACGTAAAAACGTTTTATCCGTTTCCTTTTGCAATTAATACATCAATTTATCTTAGCCGTTCCTTTTCTCATCCTTCGCAGCCGACTCCCTCATATTACTCACGAATTTTCAAGCTCCAAAATCCTAAAAATCATGGCCTCCATCTTGAGAAAAAAAATCTGGTAATGGTTACATCTTTTTCTACCTTTTTCTTCTCATTTTCTATGTATTTTGCCTAGTTTTCTATGCTTTCTGGATTGGCCTCTACCACCCACCATCACCATCATACTCTCCACCATCCCCTAACACTCTTCCTTGGCATCATCTCCAGCCATCATTTCAGATCCATCCATGGCCACACCTCCCTTGGTGACAAAACTACACAAAATTGCAAATAATGTCCAAAACAATGCACTAGCCACCACTATTACTTCACTACCTTCATCCTTCACCATGGCCACCACCTTGCTACCACCACTACACTTCATTTTAGCCTTTGCCCAGATCTGAAATTGACATGGCCAAGACTCCATGAACCAAAACTCCACAAAAAACACTGCATAAAGCCTTGAAACATTCATGATAGCCACCCTATCACTTCATATCTTCATCCACCACCTTGGCCACCACCATAGGCCGCCACCACCACCTTTTCCAGACCTCTCCACACCCGTCCATCTATTGTCCAAACCTGTACAATTATGGCTAAGCCCCACTTGACCCAAGGCCGAGCCTTGTTGTGCTCAAAAACTTCATATATGTTGCCTTGACCAATTGTATGCTTCATGTTATAACCCTACCACTCCATACTCCTTCTAGCCGTGAGTTATGGTGCTAAACCTGAGCTATATCATCATCATGGCTGAACCCGAGAACCTCCTAGGCCAAGCATTTGAATGGTTAAAGCAAGGTCAAATAATCTATTCCTTTGTTGCTTCGTATTTTCATTGTTTCAACATTGTTTTGCGTTGAATATTTATGTGTGTATTGTCTTGTTTTGGTTATTGTTTACAAGACAAATATCAAGGCTCTCCATTCATTCAAATCAAAAGTCGTGCTGTATCATGCTTGTCATACTTTTGGAACCGCTCTTGTGTTTGTTGTTTTGGTCTTCAGCTTGAAACTGTGAGTTTTTCTCACTCTGACATTTATACTTATGAAAAGTGAATTGATGACAAGTGTTTAGTAATAAAAAATGTTTATGCAAGTTAATGATGATCATATGATATGCTATGCCATGTTATTACCATATTATTACCATGTTAAAACTGTTAATTTTCACCTGACATCTGATATATGACTGTATATTGTGATATTGACCTTGTTTATATTATTTCTGCATATGATCACACTGCAAGTTCCCTGTTAGAAAAAAAATGTTATGGGCTGAAATGATAGGCCTGAATGGTTTTAAATTTTTCATTTTGACTTGGGATTGCGGGTTTGAAATGATAAAACCCGGATTTTTCTTTGTAAATTATGGGTTGAAATGATATATTACCCATATCACTTTACCTAGCGTAGAAAATTATATACAGGCCCGTAGTTAAAATATGCTTTTCTAAAAATTTTAAAATATTTTATAAATTTAATTATTATAATATTTTGATTTGAAATTTAATAAAAATAAAATTTTTGTAAAATATTATTGATTTTCTGAATAATTGTAAGTGAAATGAATTAATGAAAAAGTTAGAAATTTTGAACGTAAGTTATTTTGGAAATTTTGATTTAATTTTGATTGGAAATTTAATTGAGTATGAAATTATGATAAATTTATGATAATTTGAATTTAAATGAATTTAAAATGATTTTTATCATATTTATGATTTTTAATAAAGTATAAATGTGAAATGAATGAATATTGTAAGTTGAAACTTTGAAATATAACTAGAATTGAAAATTTATGAAATTGACGTAAAGTGAACTTTTAGTTAAGCAAATAAAAATAAAACTAAGTTATATTTGAGAATTTGAACTTAGGTGTTAAGTTGAAATTTAATGTAATGGATTTTAAAATTGAACATTGCATTTTAATAAGTGGATTATTATTAAATCTTGATTTTTGAATGGAAATTTAACCCTGTAAAATCATGAACTTGAGGAAAATTAAATGATGTTATAAATGTGAAAATGTATGACTTTATAAGTTAAAAATGTTTTAATAAAAATATAACTGGTTGAGAAATTTTATTGAATATTTGAAGTTAATTGACTGCATTTTTTAAATGATATTAATTACAATGTAAATGATATTACAGCAATTGTAAATACTGTAGTTGATGATAATGAACTAAAAAAAAAAAGCTATTGAAAAAACTATTATAGAAATTGTTGGAAGTACTATGATTTTTGAATTTAACTAAGTTTATTTGAAATTTAAGAAAACTCTATCACAACATTTTAAAATGCTGTTTTTTGTTAAATTGAACTGTTTTGAATGTAACTTTCCGTAGAGTTTTCTAAATGATGCGAAAAGTGAATTTTCACTGTTTTGATAAACTGAAGTGAATAAATGAACTTTGGAAGTTGAAATTTTTGAAAATTTAATAATTTAATTATTAAGCATAATAACTTCATTGAAATGGAAAAAAAAGAATTTTTGGAATATAAACTGTTTTAAAATATGAATTGAAATGGTATTTTAGATTGAATAAAATAAATAATGATTTGAAATGAATGAAGTTTTGAAAAGATACGATATTTTGATATATTAAAATGATTTGAAAATGAAGTTTTGAAAGGATATGATATTTTGATATATTAAAATGATTTGAAACGAAGTTTTGAAAGATATGATATTTTTGATATCAAATGATTTGAAAAAGGGAGTTTGAAAGATAGGACATTTTGATATTAACATGATTTAAAAAGAAGTTCTAAAAGATATGATATTTTGGAACTGAAAGGTAGTGTTGAAAGGGTATGAAAATTTAATATATTGAAATGGTTAGAAATGACTTGATATTTATTTTGATAAATATTTGAATTGAAAGATATTTTATGATGATATATTGAAATGGTTTTGGAAATGATTTAATTTTTATTTTGATAAATATTTGGATTGAAAAGGATATTTTATTTTGAAGTATAAAATATTTTTAAAGTTATAACTACGTGTTATAATAACGATGGGTTGTTAAAGAGACCGGGATCGGATATTGTCTTATAGCCGGCCAATACCGAAAACCACTTTAACAACCATATATACGGTGGAGATTGCAGAATGAAGTAGGATGGTGGCGACGTTCTCGAGGTATATATTACGTGGGCCCAACTCCCGTGAGTTGACATATATGACTAAAACAGGAGCTATACCGGGCTACATAAACGGTCGCACCCTTTCATCGAGCATGCTCCATCGGAAACCATTCTATTACTGTTGTGATTCGATTCGGTGGCGCCACTTTGATTCGGGGGTATTATTCGAGGTGGGCGGAAGCAGCTGGCTTGCCGTCACCACCGGTCCGGGAGTGCAAACGGTGTATCCACCCTGGCATTGCCTCGCGTGCCGTGTCATACCCTTATATCGAGCCCACTACGATTTTGGTTTTAAAGATCCAACCGCGTTAAGGTTCACCATCCCCTTAACGCTATTTTCTATATGATTATACTTTACTGATTAGACACTACCGTATATAGCGTATATTACTACATAGTAAATAGTTTAACGGATCCTTAGAGGATGGGCGGTCCCAAGTATCCTTTAAGTTACTGATGCATTTTGTTACTGTTCACTTGAGTTGTTACAGTTTATAAGTATTTATGTCCTGACTCGAGGGTTTTGTGTTTTGCTTTACGCTCGGGTCAGATTGATTGAGTTAGCATTCAAGATTCACCTTCGGCGTTAGAGCTTTCCTTGAAGATCCAGTCATCTATTTTGTTTCAGTATCCAGTGGTTTAGTAATGCATCTGATTTGTACCTGATGTATCCTGTTACTCTTCTGTTGTATCTTATTTAACTCTGATGTATCTCATATTTTATATAGTAGCTTCATGAACTACTATCTCCTCTTTTACTTCCGCTGCATTATCATTACTCTGTGTCTGTGACCTGTGATTTTATTTACTGTATATTCTGAGATTTGCCATATTTTTATTTACAACGCGGTATTTTGAGCAATTCAATTTCGGCATGAGTGTCTACCCATACACTTATAATGGATGCGAATGGTTGAAAATATCTGGTTGTTACAGTTGGTATCAGAGCTTTGGTAGCTCTAGACAAAACTCAGCATATGGAGTGAATGTATTTACAGAATCACTTTCATTCGAGTTTGAATCTCTCTCTTTTGACCCGATTCCTTTGTATTCTGGAACGTTCCCTACAGTTCCAAAATCCATTCATATCCCTCACTATTCATCTTCTTTTGACTCTGGAGTATTCCATAACTCCGCTTCGAATGATCTTTCTAGTGAGTCGGCGATCACGCCAATTTCAAATTTAATTGAAAAGGGGGAAAACTCCTTTGCAGTTAGCATCGATTCATCAGAGATTCTTATCTATCCTTGGTTTAGATGCTAATATATTTTGTTATTTCAAACTCTAACTTTTGAGATCGAATGTAGATTTACCCTAGAAAAATCAACATTGATCTTATTCTTTAAGACCCGGTTGACCCGGTTAAGGTTGCCCGTGATTTATATAAGCTTATCCATCTTCATATTCTGTTATTTAATCATGTCATCCTTGTTTCCAACTTATTTTTAAATCATAATCTCCTTTGATTTGTGTTAATCAAAAAAAAATTGAATCTCTATCCTTCTTTGAAAATCTATTCATGTATAGTGTATTTGTAAACTAGTATTTAAAATAAAAATGTTTTATATATTGTGTTGTTTGAGTTGTTGATGTTGAGTTGGGTTTCTGATCGATACGTCTGATCTGCGCTATCGATAAGATTTCCAAAACACTTTGACAGAACAAACGGACACAATATATTTTATTTTAAAAAAAAAATTGGTTAATAAAATAAATTTTGATATATAAGTAAATTTATGGAACTTAATGAAATGATTTAAATTGATAATTTGAAATGATAATACTTGATTTATCATTTGTTCTACAAATAGATCTATAAATATTTGTTTATAAATTTATTTGGGAACTGAAATGAATTTAAAACAAGAATTTGAGGATTTAAATTCCGATTATTTCGAACTTTGATTTAAAGTTTTAAAAGGTTATAGTATTTAAAGTATTTTGAATAGAATTTGTTTTCAAAGAATTTTAAAGGTTTAAAATTAGTGCTCTTCTCTTTGTCGCTGGAAAATAACTTCGGTGATGATCGCGACATTATCGACGTTCATTTTCGAGTTTCGAAGTTAGGAGACTGTTCTGTAGTCTTGCTACAGCTTTGTTTTGGGAAATTAAATTGATTTGAATTTCAAAAATATGACTTGATTTACAATATATATATATATATATATATATATATATATATATATATATATATATGATTTAAATTTGATTTGACATATTATATATGTATATATATTATTACTTATCTCTAAATGGTTTGAAGAAATCGAAAATTTAATTCTTAAATTTTATTTTAAAGAATAATTCCAAAAAAAAAATATCAAAACTTTGGATGACTATCAAGCATGAAATGATTGAATTGGAAATTTTATTTGTATAATACAATTGCATTCAAATATAACTTACCAAAATTTCAGAAGTTAAAAATGTAATTGGATAATATACGATATGAAAAGATTTTAAAAATAAAATTTGAGTGGTTATAATAAATGTTATACACTTAAATTTTAATTATAAAATGATTAATAGAGGTAAATATAATAAAGGGTAATTGAATGACTTACAATAAAATGATGTTAAAAGAACTAAGAATAAAAGAAAGTAGTTATAAAAAAAAAGTGTAAATATATTTAACATGAGTGATAAATATATTGCGAGTAATAAATTTAATTTTTATTAGGAATAAAGAAGAACAAAATTTATTAAGTACAATGTGAGTCTAATAAATGATTATTTTTCAAACCCATGGTTTTAAAAATTGTTAATTTTAGATGATTGGATAATAAGATAATGAAATTTGAGATAGTTAAGATTTATTTAACTTGTGTAAAGATTTATTCTCTGTTTAAGTTGAAATCTCCATGCTTTCAAATTCATTCCTTTATTTTGTTTTTCAAACTATCTTTTGGTTGTCCTTATCATCCTTATCTTGCTATAGACCGATATAGGCATCTTTCTATAATCTTTCTGTTTAGAAATCTTTCTATAATCTTTGATAGACCTTTCGTAATCATTTTGAATCCACCTTTTCCGTGCTTGTGTTCTTGATTCTGGAGGATCTTGGAAAGATCACCTCCACCTTGTAAAACTTACCTATAACAACAGTTATCAAGTATAACT
The DNA here is from genome assembly GCA_030765085.1 of Allium cepa. Taxonomy (NCBI): domain Eukaryota; kingdom Viridiplantae; phylum Streptophyta; class Magnoliopsida; order Asparagales; family Amaryllidaceae; genus Allium; species Allium cepa. The sequence continues at coordinate 815,787,886 of CM060931.1, forward strand.
TCAACCTTCTTGTCATCTTATCTTAATCCTATTTCACCCTATCTTTTCTGTGCCCTTCCATACCTCATTCCTGTTCGGGGACGAAAAGTTTTGAGTGGGGAGAGTGTAACAACCCTGTATTTAGTAATTATTTTATTGTATATTTTAATTATTTTTAATGTAAGATTTTGATTTAAAAACTTATTTTACTTATTTGAAATGATTAAATTTATTATTTAAATATAATATTGATTTTTTATGAGTTATAATTCCAAACTTGTGTAAGTTGAATATTTGCCTGAAATGCTGATTTTGGTCAAAATAGTAAAACTGTGACTTTCAACTTAAAATTTTAAAGTTTAAAATTTTAATTTTTTTCTTTTATTATGAAAGTACATAAAATTCTAAGAACATCAATTTCGTTTCGTTGAAATAGGATGTAAATTGCGAAAGTTATATACCCTTTACAATATTGTGCGTATATAGGGTTATTTAACAATGACTATTTTAAATTGTATAAATTACTTCTTCTTTGTTATATTTTCTTTTAATATGTGATAATATGTTACATTATGTATATTTTTACTTTTAAGAATTTTTAAAATGATAATATAATTTTTCTAAAGTTTATTTGAATTTATTTCAATTTATAAAGCCTAGTTGGTATTTACTGCATTTTTCTTTATTTAACTTTCTATTTAATAAAAATTAAATTATTATTTTACCTTGAAAATGTTTTAAAATCATTTTTAATTCAAATTTTGTGTTATAATATTTTTTTTTGTGAAGTAATAAATTTTCCAAAGTCATTGGAGATTTTCTTGCAATTTTTATGTCAGGGTTGCTATTTTTAAGCAATTTCTTATTTCCATTTTCTATTTTACTTAAAATAAATTATTTATTTTATTTTATTCTTACTTAGTTTCGGTTTCAAGTAACATTTCTGAGTTTATTTTGTTTTTATAAAATTAAAAAGAAAAGGAAATGCAAAGGGTTTAGAAAGTTGAGAGATCTTAAAAGCCTGAAACGTAAAGACGTTTTATCCGTTTCCTTTTGCAATTAATACATCAATTTATCTTAGCCATTCCTTTCCTCATCCTTTGCAGCCGACTCCCTCATATTATTCACGAATTTTCAAGCTCCAAAACCCTAAAAATCATGGCCTCCATCTTGAGAAAAAAATCTGGTAATGGTTATATTTTTTTCTACCTTTTTCTTCTCATTTTCTATGTATTTTGCCTAGTTTTCTATGCTTTATGGATTGGCCTCTACCACCCACCATCACCACCATACTCTCCACCATCCCCCTACCACTCTTCCTTGGCATCATCTCCAGCCATCATTTCAGATTCATCCATGGTCACACCTCCCTTGGTGACAAAACTCCACAAAATTGCAAATAATGTCCAAAACAATGCACTAGCCACCACTATTACTTCACCACCTTCATCCTTCACCATGGCCACCACCTCTAGCCATGACCACCACCTTGCTACCACCACTACACTTCATTTTAGCCTCTGTCCAGATCTGAAATTGACATGTCCAAGACTCCATGAACCAAAACTCCACAAAAAACACTGCATAAAGCCTTGAAACATTCATGATAGCCACCCTATCACTTCATATCTTCATCCACCACCTTGGCCACCACCATAGGCCGCCACCACCACCTTTTCCAGACCTCCCCACACCCCTACATCTACTGTCCAAACCTGTACAAGTATGGCTAAGCCCCACTTGACCCAAGGCCAAGCCTTGTTGTGCTCAAAAACTTCATATATGTTGCCTTGACCAATTGTATGCTTCATGTTATAACCCTACCACTCCATACTCCTTCTAGCCGTGAGTTATGGTGCCAAACCTGAGCTATATCATCATCATGGCTGAACCCAAGAACCTCCTAGGCCAAGCATTTGAATGGTTAAAGCAAGGTCAAATAATCTATTCCTTTGTTGCTCCGTATTTTCATTGTTTCAACATTTTTTGCGTTGAATATTTATGTGTGTATTGTCTTGTTTTGGTTATTGTTTACAAGACAAATATCAAGGCTCTCCATTCATTCAAATCAAAAGTCGTGCTGTATCGTGCTTGTCATACTTTTGGAACCGCTCTTGTGTTTGTTGTTTTGGTCTTCAGCTTGAAACTGTGAGTCTTTCTCACTCTGACATTTATACTTATGAAAAGTGAATTGATGACAAGTGTTTAGTCATAAAAAATGTTTATGCAAGTTAATGATGATCATATGATATGCTATGCCATGTTATTACCATATTATTACCATGTTAAAACTGTTAATTTTCACCTGACATCTGATATATGACTGTATATTGTGATATTGAACTTGTTTATATTATTTCTGCATATGATCACACTGCAAGTTCCCTGTTAAAAAAAAATGTTATGGGCTGAAATGATAGGCCTGAATGGTTTTAAATTTTTCATTTTGAATTGGGATTGCGGGTTTGAAATGATAAAACCCGGATTTTTCTTTGTAAATTATGGGATGAAATGATATATTACCCATATCACTTTACCTAGCGTAGAAAATTATATACAGTCCCATAGTTAAAATATGCTTTTCTAAAAATTTTAAAATATTTCATAAATTTAATTATTATAATATTTTGATTTGAAATTTAATAAAAATAAAATTTTTGTAAAATATTATTGATTTTCTGAATAATTGTAAGTGAAATGAATTAATGAAAAAGTTAGAAATTTTGAACGTAAGTTATTTTGGAAATTTTGATTTAATTTTGATTGGAAATTTAATTGAGTATGGAATTATGATAAATTTATGATAATTTGAATTTAAATGAATTTAAAATGATTTTTATCATATTTATGATTTTTAATAAAGTTGAAATGTGAATGAATGAATATTGTAAGTTGAAACTTTGAAATATAACTAGAATTGGAAATTTATGAAATTGACGTAAAGTGAACTTTTAGTTAAGCAAATAAAAATAAAACTAAGTTATATTTGAGAATTTGAACTTAAGTGTTAAGTTGAAATTTAATGTAATGGATTTTAAAATTGAACATTGCATTTTAATAAGTGGATTATTATTAAATCTTGATTTTTGAATGGAAATTTAACCCTGTAAAATCATGAACTTGAGGAAAATTAAATGATGTTAAAAATGTGAAAATGTATGACTTTATAAGTTAAAAATGTTTTAATAAAAATATAACTGATTGAGAAATTTTATTGAATATTTGAAGTTAATTGACTGCATTTTTGAAATGATATTAATTACAATGTAAATGATATTACAGCAATTGTAAATACTGTAGTTGATGATAATGAACTAAAAAAAAAAGCTATTGAAAAACTATTATAGAAATTGTTGTAAGTACTATGATTTTTGAATTTAACTAAGTTTATTTGAAATTTAAGAAAACTCTATTACAACATTTTAAAATGCTGTTTTTTGTTAAATTGAACTGTTTTGAATGTAACTTTCAGTAGAGTTTTCTAAATGACGCGAAAAGTGAATTTTCACTGTTTTGATAAACTTAAGTGAATAAATGAACTTTGTAAGTTGAAATTTTTGGAAATTTAATAATTTAATTATTAAGCATAATAACTTCATTGAAATGAAAAAAAGAATTTTTGGAATATAAACTGTTTTAAAATATGAATTGAAATGGTATTTTAGATTGAATAAAATGAATAATGATTTGAAATGAATGAAGTTTTGAAAAGATATGATATTTTGATATATTAAAATGATTTGAAAATGAAGTTTTGAAAGGATATGATATTTTGATATATTAAAATGATTTGAAACGAAGTTTTGAAAGATATGATATTTTTGATATCAAATGATTTGAAAAAGGGAGTTTGAAAGATAGGACATTTTGATATTAACATGATTTAAAAAGAAGTTCTGAAAGATATGATATTTTGGAACTGAAAGGTAGTGTTGAAAGGATATGAAAATTTAATATATTGAAACGGTTAGAAATGACTTGATATTTATTTTGATAAATATTTGAATTGAAAGATATTTTACGATGATATATTGAAATGGTTTTGGAAAGGATTTAATCTTTATTTTGATAAAGATTTGGATTGAAAAGGATATTTTATTTTGAAGTATAATTTTTTTTTAAAGTTATAACTACGGGTTATAATAACGATGGGTTGTTAAAGAGACCGGGATCAGATATTGTCTTATAGCCGGCCAATACCGAAAACCACTTTAACAACCGTGTACGTGGTGGAGATTCCAGAATGAAGTAGGATGGTGGCGACATTCTCGAGGTATATATTATGTGGACCCAACTCCCGTGAGTTGGCATATATGACTAAAAAAGGAGCTATACCAGGCTACACAAAGGGTCGCACTCTTTCATCGAGCATGCTCCATCGGAAACCATTCTATTACTGTTGTGATTCGATTCGGTGGCGCCACTTTGATTCGGGGGTATTGTTCGAGGTGGGCGGAAGCTGCTGGCTTGCCGTTACCACCGGTCCGGGAGTGCAAACGGTGTATCCACCCTGGCATTGCCTCGCGTGCCGTGTCATATCCTTATATCGAGCCCACTACGATTTTGGTTTTAAAGATCCGACCGCGTTAAGGTTCACCATCCCCTTAACGCTATTTTCTATATGATTATACTTTACTGATTAGACACTACCGTATATAGCGTATATTACTACATAGTAAATAGTTTAACGGATCCTTAGAGGATGGGCGGTCCCAAGCATCCTTTAAGTTACTGATGCATTTTATTACTGTTCACTTGAGTTGATTTACAGTTTATAAGTATTTATGTCCTGACTCGAGGGTTTTGTGTTTTGCTTTACGCTCGGGTCAGATTGATTCAGTTAGCATTCAAGATTCACCTTCGGCGTTAGAGCTTTCCTTGAAGATCCAGCCATCTATTTTGTTTCAGTATCCAGTGGTTCAGTAATGTACCTGATTTGTACCTGATGTATCATGTTACTCTTCTGTTGTATCTTATTTAACTCTGATGTATCTCATATTTTATATAGTAGGTTCATGAACTACTATCTCCTCTTTTACTTTCGCTGCATTATCATTACTCTGTGTCTGTGATCTGTGATTTTATTTACTGTATATTCGGAGATTTGCCAAATTTGTATTTACAACGCGGTATTTTGTGCAATTCAATTTCGGCATGAGTGTCTACCCATAAACTTATAATGGATGCGAATGGTTGAAAATACCTGGTTGTTACACCATGATACAGTTAACTCGGACTTTGGCATCTTTGTATTGTTCCATTAATTCAATTATACATTACCTTGGTGCTTTGTCAATCCATTTTAATGGATTGTCTGAATAAAGAGGTTCTAACATATTATGTATTAATATTTCAAATTCGTTGGTGGTTGGTATATTGTATGTAAAAAAAATTAGTTGTATTATTTTCGGTGTTTTTACATGTTAAATTAATGTAACGGGTTTTCACCACGTTGTGCTGCTGGAGTATAATGTGGTGCAATTGTAGCGGGTAGCGTTACTCGAGGCACAAGAATGCCATCTAATTCAAAATAACATTTGTTGAATGGAGGGAGATGTCTTAAATTGTCAATTCCAAGGATGCAATATCAAATTCTTTTGGTAGTAATGCAAAGTCAAAGTTGTATATTTTATTATTTCCATGTATATCAGGTATTTGTACCTGTAAGTTTTTTGCTTTATGAGTAACAGGGACTTGTCTTTCCATAAAATCATTTAGCATTACTTTTTTTGTCTAAAGGTACCCAGAGTTGCTGGGGAATAAATATTTCCTGTAATAAACTGGCTTCTGCACCAGAATCCAGTAACGCATGTGCCGTGAATTCTTGATACTTAGGGATACATATCGTTATTGGAAGATATATATGTAACTGTGCCTTTCATTTAAGATCTATGTTTCTAATCATGATGTTTTATATTTTCTGTAGGAACCTTTATAACCATTCGGTTTGATTCCTGTTTTTTTTGTTTTTCAAGTATACTCATTGCTCTTCCTTTTATTGGATTTTCTTGTTTAAAGCTCATGCAATGACTGATACTTTTTAATATATCAGGAGTTAATTAAACATCAGACATTTTATTGTATGATTGAGTTCTTTTTAATGTGTTGGGTGAATTTGTATTTTCTTCATTATTCTTGGTTATGGTGGAAATGGTATTTTCTGATGCTATAAAATATTCTATAGGTAATTGAATTCTTGGTTTAAGTGATTTCACAAAAACCTGAATTTCATTATCGAATTTTAAATGTCTTATGTCAATCAATCTGGGTTGAATTGTTTTCAGTAATCCAACTTCGAATAGTTTAACAAAAGTTTCGGTGTAATTGATTTGAATGTAGCAGTATCATTCGAGGCCTATAATGTTCCCATTGTATGCAAAGAACTTTGGATCCTGATAGAAGTTCTATATTTTGTAAATTTACCGGTAATGTACAAGCCTTTTCTACATTTTGATCATCAAGACTTATACAAAAATGGGGATGTATATTTACTCCAAATAATCTATTTGCTAAATTTGACTTAGCTCCTCCAATAATACTATTTAAAGGATTATTGATAATTCTTTCATCCATACAGACTATAATTATTGGAGTATCAATTCCGGATCAAAACAATCCTGTTATTTTTAGTTGTATTAGACCTATATGAAGGTATTTCATTTTTGGATATTTGGCTTTTAGTTTTTCAATTTTATTTTTATTTAAAAGGCTTATGGAAGTAAAATCTTCCTTTCCCTTTAACTCTACATTTCTTTGCATACGTTCAAATATATATGTATGTTGATTTAAAAATCTAGATTTAAAAGTTAAAGGTTTATAAATATCCCTTTTGTCTGAATGAGGGATTGCCTCTTTTAATTTTTCTAAATCTTCGTCCGTGACCTCAAATTGTTCTCCTGTGCTATCTTGTATTTGTGGGTTGTCTGTATCTTCAGATGTAAAAGTGTTCATCTACATCCTATACTCTTGATATGATTCTGACTCTTTATTTCTTGATGATCGGGATGTAGAACCACTTAATGGTGTAAATGTATCGTGATCGTATATTTCTTCTTTTACAATTGGAAGATCTTCATATTTATGTATAACAAGTAATCCTATTGGATCTCCATGCTCTATAATATAGTCTTTATCTTCCATACTAGTACTTTTAAATAGTATAGAAACGTTATTTTTAGAAAGAGGTTCTATTACTCCATGAGTTATAAAAATATTTTCTTTAATATGTTTAGGTATATTATAAATTTGTCCATAATATCCGAGTGGGATTTTTATTAGTAGATCTAAAAATACTTCGGTTGTGAAATACCTTCTTAATCTAGAGCATTTTGCTGCATATAATTTATAACCGGGAGAATTTACCTTTTCCTTTTTGGGAAGTATAGCATATATAGTTAACGGAATAATTTTTATTTCGTTATATGTCTGATTGATTGTAATCATGTTTATTTTAAAATTATCAAAGGAATCATTAATTTCATCTTCATTTTCAGTATTGTCATAATGAACTGATTCAATTTCATATATAGACGAATTAGCATCACTAGATAAATCCTCTATAGTGCCAACATTAATGTCGTATTCTTCGATATTTGATATAACGATATTTTGAATATTCGTAGGACATTCATTAGCATAATGTCCTTCTTTATTACATTTGAAACATTTGCAGCCTTTACGGAAATTTTTCTTTTTAATAAACTTTTTCATAGAAAACTTGTTTTCTTTTCTAAATTTTTTCTTATATTCTGCTTTCAATTTTTTCCTAGTGATTCGATATTTCGGTTTTGTTCTTCTTTTGAAATTTCTTGTTCTTTTTCTTTCAAATTCAGAAGAACATCCAAAATGTGTGTTAACATCTTCAGTGTACTTGTTACAACAAGAAAATCCTAGTTTGAGTTTCTAATTTTATTTTTCATTTGTTTGTGTGCACTAGCTTGCTTACAAACCCTTTCCATAGTATCCATACATGCCTTTTTTAATAAGTCGTGTAATGATTGTCATTAGTATTACTTTGCCTTAAAATGTCATATTTTTCTTGAATAATATTATTCCATGGATAAGGTATTTTTGTAAAAAAGCCCTTTACCCAAAAAACTTTCTGGTCACTATATTTTAAATGAAAAAGCAGGCCTATGTATTTTGCAGAGAATTCCTCCAACATACATATGTCACATAATTGTATTTTTAATAATTGTTTTCCATAATCAGTATCTTCTAGGAAAATTTCTCCTGTAAAGCCTGCTAATTATCATTTTAATAATTCTCCAAGAGCTTCTTGTTTAGATTGGATATTTCTAATTCTTTGTAATTGATTTGGATTTATCCTTTCAAGGTTTAGTAACCAAGCTAAAGCATCTCTTGTCCAATAACTGGTACCGTAATGTATGTATTCCATTACATTCATATTCGGAGATAATAAATAGATTGTTCCACTTATATGTTGAAGCCATGTTATAATATATTTTCTTATTTTTCTATGTGGAAGTCTATCTATATTGAAAGTTAGGGTATGCGCTGAAGAGGGTTGTTCATTGTAAAAATCTTTAAGTTGCTTTCTAAAAGAGTGAAATTTAATCCAATCTGATCTAGTACCATGTATAAGCATTTCAGGGTAAGGATCAGTATGAGGACTATTATTTGTGTTTTCTTCCCGTTCTTGATCTTCCATAATTATATCAGAGTTAAGATCGTTCATAACAGAAGCACTATACGGAGGAGGTTGTGGAGGTAAAAATAGAGCACCTCTAGTAGATCCGGCTTCATTAGTGTTTATGTTGTAAATAAGTTTATCTGATGTATCTGAATTATAATCAAATTCTTTGGAATTTTCAGATTCCTGTTCAGAATCTTCAAATGAAGAATGTCCTTCGTTTGCTTTATATTTAAAATAGTTTATCGCCGTGGAATGTTCTTCATAATAAGAATAAAGTTCAGTACTATCAATTTCTCCTGCAAGCTCTTTTTCTTGAAGAATAAGATAATTTTCATAGTACATAGGATCAATATCTTCAACATTTGTTTTGTTATTTTCTTCAGAAATATATTTGACCATTCTAATGTTGTTAAGCGAATGGATTGTTGGTGTATTTCGACCAAATCCTAAGGTTGTTGTTTGTTTTTGTAGTTTATTACTTATATCTTTAACTTCTAATTTAATTTCTTTAAGTAGATCAATCATAAAATTACGAATCCCATTTACTGGGTTTTTATGAGTGGGGATATGAACAACATGCCCATATTGTGCAGTATTTAGATCAAATTGACAATTATGTCTGTCGAGACTAATAATCTTATCATTTTCCATAAATGAGGGTCTTTTGAACATAATTCAATTATGAGTTTACACAAAACATCTGCAATTAGATAAAAAAAGTCTTAATTCGAATAATAAATCTTGAATCTCAAACCTATAGTTATTAGATTAGTTTTGACCCTAGATTAAGCGGCTAGACACGATACCCCTTAATGATTTCCTAGCATACCATGGTTTTATAGCAGGGTTAGGCCTCAAATTAACAACCACAAGCCTGTACCGTCGCTTCACTAAAGTAGAGCACCGCATTGGTTCATTTCCTACTCCAATGCGTAATAATCTATAACAATAGGTCGTCGAATTGACTTAAAATTCGAAAAAAGTTTTAGCCGCCACAGAAGTTTTGCAGACTCGTAACTAATCATGCTCAAAAGAATAGCTTAAGCTTTCATTTTAAAAATTAGAAAAAATTTGTACTCTTGTTTTTTACTTCATTTGGACATATACATAATGATAGAGTTCAAAAAATATAAAACAGAATGATCTAAAATAGAATAACTTACCTAGTGTTAGCCAGACACTGATACCAAATTGAAAACCCAAACTTGAAAGCAGAAAACTTGTATGCGGAATTGAAAATATATAGCAACAGAAACTTCTTGCAGAAACGAAAATTTTATTACTACAGTAGTTAATATTACAGAGCTCGGATACAATGAAGAGAAGAAACGAAAATGAAGAAAAATTTTCTGATGATCTATCTTCATAGTGGTCTCATCCTTTTATAGCGTCTTCTCCTCTTTATTTGTTATTACTTAGGCTGGATACCTGTCCATTATAGGGCTAATATGTGTCCCTTTTAGGCTTCTAGGCTGGATATCTTTGTAGAGGATGAGCTGGAAAGGCTAAGGGGTGATATGTTACCCTAGTGTAAAGGTTAGGTTCTTTGTCCTTTTATTTTGGACGCCGGTCCACCATGCTTCTGATTTAATTTTGAATCTTTAGATTGGCTAGAGATTCGTCGTCGAAAGGGTCGGCACCCATAGTATCTCTCATTATAGAATCTTGTCTAAGTCTTTTATTTTCTACTTGTTCTTCAAAGTATTCTTCTTAAGCCATTGTGCCCACTGGGCCAATTTTGAGACTGTCTAAAAAACGCTTAACCTTCATTATTCTTTCTGTTGATGGTTCGAAAGCTGATAGGTAGTATAACAGTAATACTGTTTTGTCTTCAGTGGTAGAGTGTGATCAAATTTCGCCTTTGTTAATGGCCTCTGAGAAGAAATCTTGCGCTGCTAAGATTCTTTCTTTTTGTTCATTAAATTCTTTGCGATTGAATTTAACAAATTCATGTTGAGGATTTTCGGTTACACTATGTAATTCTCATAATTGGATAGAGGGATAAAGACGAATGTACTGTCTCTCTTCTCAAATGCTCCAAATTTTGAACATGAACATAGTAAAAATTCTGCTTGAATGGTCAGCAAGTTTTGCTGTACATATTTCTGGAATATAACCTGAATATTCTTCAGGATGGCTTATGTTGACATAAATTTCGTGCATTAAGCCCTTTTTGATATGTTTTTGGTACTTTTGTATTTCAGAAAAACAGGCTATAAGCCGTGGTCTTCTGTTGTTACTGAGAATCAACTCTTCATTTTCTAAGAGTTTAATTAACTCTGTGTCTTCTAACTTTTTGAAGAATATAAGAAGATTACTTTCATTGATGAGATGTTGCTGATATGAGGAGATCATATCTTGGACTATCATTTCAGCTTTCATCTCTTTGGTTTTTGTGTTATCTATCTCATAAAGTCTAAGTAATTCTAGAAAATCTTGAATTCTTAGATTTACGAGATCGGATGTTTGCATTTGAGAAAATATTATTTTTCAAATTGCTATGTTCAGCTGTGTTATCAGTGAACAACTCTGCTTCTTTCAAATCTAGAGCTTCAGATAGATGTAGAATGTAGTGATAATTTAGACACTATTTTCCGAGTTTCTAGTAATTTTTTCTCTTCTTGGGATATTGTATGCTTTAATCCCAAATAAGCCTTTTCTAGTTGAGTTAACCAGAAATTTGCAACTCTATGATGTGCAGATTGGATGGCTTTAAAGCATCCATTGAAATTGTCATATAAATTAGGACTCGATGTTTTCATGTCTAAGTTGTACCAATCTTTGACCACCGTTGAGATGCATGGTCTTTGTATGCCAGTGGGAGCAATTGCTTTTTCTTTGGTCATTGGAACAAATTTCTTAGTTGCATTGGAAGGTGTTTCCTTGCCTTTGTTTATTTAAGTGGTTTTGGTCTGTTGGACCTTTTCTTCATTTACTCCTATGGGTGCATTAGTTTCTTCGGATTCATGCGAAGATGAAGCCTCTTTGGAGGTTTGCTTAGCCTTTTTAGATGATTTCACTTGTTGGAAATCTTCCTGTCTTTTCATGGTTTATAATAATTCTTTGATTCTTTTTATGTCGTCTTCATCCATTTTTCATAACCTGGTAAGAAGATCAGCAGTAAAGTTAGTGTAGCCTGGAATGTATTTGACATCATAGTTATAAATTTTATATACATAGCTAATCTAATTCCTCGAAGGTTTTCTTCTTTATTGTTTACCGTTTTCTTTTTTAAAAATTGAGCAACAGATTTGTTATCTGTTTCTATTACAAACTGTCTATGCAAAAGATAAATTCGTAAACTTTTGATTGCTAATTTAATAGCTAGTAATTCTTTGTCATAGGTAGTGTATTTGATCTGGGGATTACTAAACTTTCCAGAGGAATATGCTACAACTTTTGTTTGGCAATTAATACTCCTGCCCAAAAATTGTCAGAAGCATCAGTTTGTAGTGTAATTAATTCCTCATCTGAAGGAAAATAGAGGATCTTTTGATCCTTTATTCGGTCTTTAATTCTTTGTATTTCTTCTTCTTCTTGCTTCCGTAAGGTAATAGGAATTTTGTCTGTGCTCCATCTTCTTGGTTGTTCTCCATTATGCTGTTTATATTTTGCTTGTTCATCGGTAAGCTTTTTCTGTAAATTTTAGTTAGCAGATAAATTAGGAATAAATTTTCTGCCATAGTTTAATAATCCTAAGAAACTTTAGAGTTCTTTTAATGTTTTAAATGTATCGGGAAAATCTTTAATTTTAGTATAAATGTGTTGTTGTAATTCTATTTATCCGTTTTTAATTCGTTTTCCAAGAAAATCTATTTCTTTTTTAGATAATTCAATTTTTTTAGGACTTAAAATAACAACGCTTTGAAGTAATATTTGAACAAGTGCTAGAAGATGTTTTTTATGTTCTTTTGCAGAATTAGAGAAAACAAGGATGTCGTCTATATAGACAGATACAAAAGGTAAATGTCCGAATATAGAATTCATCCATTTTTTAAATATTTATGGCGTGTTTTTTAATCCAAAAGGAATAACTAACCATTCAAAATGTCCTTGTGGGCAACTAAGGGCAGTTAGCTCTATAGAATGTTTATCAGCAAGTTTTAATTGCCAAAAATCCGATTTTGTAACAAATTTACTATAATATTTTGCTCCTTGGATCTGTTTTGTTAGATGTTCAGCACATGGAATAAAATATCCATCAAATTTTGTATAGCTATTAAGTTTATTACCATTCTAGTTTTTCCTCTTTTAATTTTAGCATGATTTCTTAACTGAAACTTTTCTATTTAATTTTAAATTTAATAGGTCTTTTATTTGTTTCGCAAATTCTTCTTTATCAGTTGGTAATACCATGATACTGTTAACTCGTACTTTGGCATCTTTGTATCGTTCCATTAATTCAATTTTACAATACCTTGGTGCTTTGTCAAACCATTTTAATGGCTTGTCTGAATAAAGGGGTTCTAACATATTATGTATTAATATTGCAAACTCGTTGGTGGTTGATATATTGTATGTACAAATTTTTTCTTGTATTATTTTCGGTGTTTTTAAATGTTCAATTAATGTAACAGGTTTTTCACCACGCTGTGCTGTTGGAGTATAATTGTAACGACTCGATATTTTCAACCATTCGCATCCATTATAAGTGCATAGGCAGACACTCATGCCGGAATTTAATTGCTCAAAATACCGTGTTGTAAATAAAATTTTGGCAAACCTCAGAATATACAGTAAATAAAAATCACAGATCTCAGACACATAGTATATAAAAATGAAGCGGAAAAAAAAAAGATAGTAGTTCATGAAGCTACTATATAAAAGATAAGATATATCAGAGTTAAATAAAATACAACAGAGGAGTAACAAGATACATCAGATACAAATCAGATACATCACTGAACCACTGGATACTGAAACAAAATAGATGGCTGGATCTTCAAGAAAAGCTCCAACGCCGAAGGTGAATCTTGAATGCTAACTCAATCAATCTGACCCGAGCGTAAAGCAAAACACAAAACCCTCGAGTCAGGACATAAATACTTATAAACTGTAAATCAACTCAAGTGAACAGTAACAAAATGCATCAGTAACTTAAAGGATGCTTGGGACCGCCCATCCTCTAAGGATGCGTTAAACTATTTACTATGCAATAATATACGTTATATACGGTAGTGTCTAATCAGTAAAGTATAATCATATAGAAAATAGCGTTAAGGGGATGATGAACCTTAACGCGGTCGGATCTTTAAAACCAAAATCGTAGTGGGCTCGATATAAGGATATGACACGGCACGCAAGGAAATGGCAGGGTGGATACACCGTTTGCACTCCCGGACCGGTGGTGACGGCAAGCCAGCAGCTTCCGCCTACCTCGAACAATACCCCCGAATCAAAGTGGCGCCACCGAATCGAATCATAACAGTAATAGAATGGTTTCCGATGGAGCATGCTCGATGAAAGGGTGCGACCCTTTGTGTAGCCCGGTATAGCTCCCGTTTTAATCATATATTCCAACTCACGGGAGTTGGGTCCACGTAATATATACCCCGAGAACGTCGCCACCATCCTACTTCATTCTGAAATCTCCACCGCGTATACGGCTGTTAAAGTGGTTTTCGGTATTGGCCGGCTATAAGACAATATCCGATCCCGGTCTCTTTAACAACCAATCGTTATTATAACTCGTAGTTATAACTTTTAAAACAATATTTTATACTTCAAAATAACATATCATTTCAACCCAAATCTTTATCAAAATAAAGAGTAAATCATTTCCAAAACATTTCAATATATCATCATACCATATCTTTCAATTCAAATATTTATCAAAATAAATACCAAGTCATTTCTAACCATTTCAATATATTAAATTATCATATCCTTTTAAAAACTTCCTTTCAAATCATTTTAATACATCAAAATATCATAACCTTTCAAAGCTTCATTTTTCAAATCATTTAATATCAAAATATCATATCTTTCAAAAATTCGTTTCAAATCATTTTAATATATCAAAATGTCATATCTTTCAAAATCCATTTTTCAAATCATTTAATATCAAAATATCATATCTTTCCAAACTTCGTTTCAAATCATTTTAATATCAAAATATCATATCTTTCAGTACCACATTTCGATCATTATTCATTTTATTCAATTTAAAATACCATTTCAATTCATATTTCAAAACAGTTTATATTCCAAAATCATTTTTAATCATTAAATGAAGTTATTATGTTTAATAATTAAATTATTAAATTGCCAAAATTTCAACTTCCAAAGTTCATTTATTCACTTAAGTTTATTAATTCGTTTCACTTACAATTATTCAGAAAATCAATAATAATTTACAAAAATCCCTTTTTTTATTAAATTTAAAATCAAAATATTATAATAATTAAATTTCTAAAATATTTAAAATTTTAGAAAAACATATTTGAACTACGGGCCTGTATATAATTTTCTACGCTAGGTAAAGTGATATGGGCAATATATCATTTCAACCCATAATTTACAAAGAAAATCCGGATTTTATCATTTCAAACCCGCAATCCCAAGTCAAAATGAAAATTTTAAAACCATTCAGGCCTATCATTTCAGCCCATAACATTTTTTCTAACAAGGAACTTGCAGTGTGATCATATGCAGAAATAATATAAACAAGGTCAATATCACAATATACTGTCATACATCAGATGTCAGGTGAAAATTAACAGTTTCAACATGGTAATAATATGGTAATAACATGGCATAGCATATCATATGATCATCATTAACTTGCATAAACATTTTTATTACTAAACACTTGTCATCAATTCACTTTTCATAAGTATAAATGTCAGAGTGAGAAAGACTCACCTTTTTCAAAGCTAGAGACCAAAACAACATACAAGCACGACTCCAAAGGCACGACAAGCACAATTGCACGACTTTTGATTTGAGTTGAAAGATAGACAAGATATGATTTTGTATCAACAACCCAAAACAAAACAAACAAGACAATATATAAACATTCAACATAAAATAACATTGAAACAAATTTTGAAATGCAAAGCAAAATGAAAAAGATAGATTGGACCTTGCTTCAACCACTTCAATGCTTGGCCTAAGGGACACTTATGCTTGGCTATGATGATGCTTTGGCTCAGGTATGACATCATATAGGTCGGGTTTAACATCATATAGGCAAGGCAACAAGTGGAGATGAAGGTGTAGTGGTGCAACATAAAGCATATATAGGGTCAAGGTTAAATAAGTTGAGTTCTTTTGTGACATTCTTGGCTCGGCCATGGGCATGTGGTGACTTGGCCATGCTTGTACAGGTCTGGACAGTAGCTGGAGCAACGGCCAAAGGTGGTGGAGTGGCTAGTGGTGGTGTCTAGGGGGTGGCCAAAGCAAGATATGGAGGGTAGGTGATGATATGTGTGGTCTAGGCAATGTTTTAAGGAGTTTTGTGGAAGTTTTGTGGTGCAAGCTTCAATGGATGGGCACGGCTTGTTCATGGTCTGATTTCCAGAGGGTGGTGGGTGATGTGGCAGAGGGTGGAGGTCAGGTCAGAGGTGGTGGAGGTGGCTATGGTGGTGGTTAAGGTGGTGGTTGAAGGAGATGAGGCAAAGGTGGACAAACTAGCATTGTTCAAGGGCATTGTTGCATTTTTTTGGAGTTTTGGCACCATGGTGGGCACGGCCTTGGTCAAGACCAGAGGGGTAGCTGGTGATGATGGCAGGGAAGAGGTGTAGGAGGTGGTGGCCGTGGCTATGGAGGAGAGGCCAAGCAATACACATGAGAAAACAAGGCAAAATATAAGAAAACAATGGAAAAAGAAGAGCAAAAAGAAGTGGAAAAGAGGAGCCATTACCAAACCTTTCTAGCCGTGAAAAATGAAGTGGAGAGGAATGTTTTCACGTGAAAATGAGGTAAGAAATGCACAGCTACAATAAAGAAAGGAACGGTCAAAGGAAATTAAATCTATTAATTGGAAAAGAAACGGAAGAAGAAACGTTAAAACGGTTTTACGTTTCTTTGCTTTCAAACCTTTTAAACTTCCTATATATATTCATATACATCTTAAATAACTGAAAACACTTATAAATTTCAGTTAGAATTCGAAATATAATAGATAAACAAAATATTAATAATTAAATATTAATTAGATATGATTAAAATAAGAAAAATAGCACAGAAAATGAAAACTGGACTTAAGAATTAGAAATAACTTCAATATACTTTGGAAAAAATTTACTTTAATTTAAATACATGTAAAATGAATAAAATAAATTAAAACACAGCAAATAAAAGTGAGTGCATAAAAGAAATAAATAAATTTTAATTATATATAATTAAATTAAGAAAATGACTTAAAATTGTAGACTAGGCTTTAAAATTAGAAATAAATTCAAATGAACTTTAGAAAAATTATATTATCATTTTAAAAATACTTAAAATTCAAAATATACATAATATAACATATTATCACATATTAAAATAAAATCTAACCAAGAAGAAGTAATTTATACAATTTAAAATAGTCATTGTCAAATAACCCTATATACGCACAATATTGTAAAGGGTATAACTTCCACAATTTACATCCGATTTCAACGAAACTAAAAGTGGTGTTCTTAGAATTTTATGTACTTTCATAATAAAAGAAAAAATTAATTTTTTAAACTTTTAAAATTTTAAGTTGAAAGTCACAGTTTGACTATTTTGACCAAAATCAGCATTTCAGGCAAATATTCAACTTACACAAGTTTGGAATTATAACTCATATAAAAATCAAGATTATATTTAAATAATAAATTTAATCATTTCAAATAAGTAAAATAAGTTTTTAAATCAAAATCTTACATTAAAAATAATTAAAATATACAATAAAATAATTACAAAATACAGGGTTGTTACACTCTCCCCACTCAAAAGTTTTTGTCCCCGAAAAGGAATGAGGTATGAAAGGGCACAGAAATGATAGAGTGAAATAGGATTAAGATAAGATGACAAGAAGATTGAAATTATACCTGATAACTGTTGTTATAGGTAAGTTTTGCAAGGTGGAGGTGATCTTTCCAAGATCCTCCAGAATCAAGAACACAAGCACGAAAAAGGTAGATTCAAAATGATTACCAAAGGTCTATCAAAGATTATAGAAAGATTTTTAAACAGAAAGATTATAGAAAGATGCCTATACCGGTCTATAGCAAGATAAGGATGATAAGGACAACCAAAAGATAGTTTTAAAAACAAAATAAGGAAATGAATTTGAAAGCATGGAGATTTCAACCTAAACAGAGAATAAATCTTTACACAAGTTAAATAAATCTTAACTATCTCAAATTTCATTATCTTATTATCCAATCATCTAAAATTAACCATTTTTAAAACCATGGGTTTGAAAAATAATCATTTATTACACTCACATTGTATTTAATAAATTTAATTCTTCTTTATTCCTAATTAAACTTAAATTTATCCCTCTCAATATATTCATCACTGATGTTAAATATACTTACACTTATTATAACTGCTTTATTTTATTCTTAGTTCTTCTAACATTGTTTTATTGTAAGTTATTCAATTACCCTTTATTATTCTTTAACTCTGTTAATCGTTTTATAACTTAAAATTTAAGTGTATAGCATTTATTATAACCACTCAAATTTTATTTATACATCCTTTTTATATTGTATATTATCCAATTACATTTTTAACTTCTGAAATTTTGGTAAGTTATATTTGAATGCAATTGTATTATACAAATAAACCTTCCAATTAAATCATGTCATGCTTGATATTCATCCAAAATGTTGATAGATTGATTTTTTTTTTGGAATTATTCTTTAAAATAAAATTTAAGAATTAAATTTCCGATTTCTTCAAACCATTTAGAGATAAGTAATAATATATATACATATATAATATGTCAAATCAAATTTCAATCATATATATATATATATATATATATATATTATATAAATCAAGTCATATTTTATAAATTCAAATCAATTTAATTTCCCAAAACAAAGCTGCAGCAGGACCACAGAACAGTCTCTTAACTTCGAAACTCGAAAATGAACGTCGATGATGCTGCAGTCATCATCGGAATTATTTTCCAACGACAAAGAGAAGAGTACTAATTTTAAACTTAAAATTCTTTGGAAACAAATTTCTATTTGAAAATATTTTAAATATTATATCCCTTTAAACTTTTAAACAAAAGGTTTGGAACCATCGGAAATTAAATTCTCAAATTCCTTTTTCTAAATTCATTTAAGTTTCCATACAATTTATAAACAATTATTTATAAATTCATTTATATAACAATAAATGATAAATCAAGTATTATCATTTCAAATTATCAATTTGAATCATTTTATTAAGTTCCATAAATATATATATCAAAATTTTATTTCATTAACCAAATTTTAAAATAATATCGTGTCAGTTTGTTCTGTCAAAGTGTTTTAGAAATCCTATCGATAGCGTTGATCAGACGAATCGATCGGAAACCCAAATCAACATCAACATCTCAAACAACACAATATATAAAACATTTTAATTTTAAATACTAGTTTACAAATACACTATACATGAATAGATTTTCAAAGAAAGATAGAGATTCAAATTTTTGATTAACACAAATCAAAGGAGATTATGATCTAAAAATAAGTTGGAAACAAGGATGACATGATTAAATAACAGGATAGGAAGATGGATAATCTTATATAAATCACGGGCAACCTTAACCGGGTCAACCGTGACTTAAATAATAAGATCAATGTTGATTTTTCTAGGGTAAATCTACATTCGATCTCAAGAGTTAAAGTTTGAAATAACAAAAGATATTAGCATCTAAACCAAGGATAGATAAGAATCTCTGGTGAATCGATGCTAACTGCAAAGGAGTTTTCCCCCGTTTTCAATTAAATTTGAAATTGGCGTGACCACCGACTCACTAGAAAGACCATTCGAAGCGGAGTTATGGAATGTTCCAGAGTCAAAAGAAGATGAATAGTGACAGATACAAATGGATTTTGGAACCGTAGGGAATGTTCCAAAATTCAAAGGAATCGAGTCAAAAGGGAGAGATTCAAACTCGAATGAAAGTGATTCTGTAAATACATTCACTCCATATACTGAGTTTTGCCTAGAGCTACCAAAGCTCTGATACCAACTGTAACGACTCGATATTTTCAACCATTCGCATCCATTATAAGTGCATAGCAAGACACTCATGCCGGAATTGAATTGCTCAAAATACCGTGTTGTAAATAAAATTTTGGCAAACCTCAGAATATACAGTAAATAAAAATCACAGATCTCAGACACAGAGTATATAAAAATGCAGCGGAAAAACAGAGATAGTAGTTCATGAAGCTACTATACAAAATATAAGATATATCAGAGTTAAATAAAATACAACAGAAGAGTAACAGGATACATCAGATACAAATCAGATACATCACTGAACCACTGGATACTGAAACAAAATATTTGGCTGGATCTTCAAGGAAAGCTCCAACGCCGAAGGTGAATCTTGAATGCTAACTCAATCAATCTGACCCGAGCGTAAAGCAAAACACAAAACCCTCGAGTCAGGACATAAATACTTATAAACTGTAAATCAACTCAAGTGAACAGTAACAAAATGCATCAGTAACTTAAAGGATGCTTGGGACCGCCCATCCTCTAAGCATCCGTTAAACTATTTACTATGTAGTAATATACGCAATATACGATAGTGTCTAATTGGTAAAGTATAATCATATAGAAAATAGCGTTAAGGGGATGGTGAACCTTAACGCGGTCGGATCTTTAAAACCAAAATCGTAGTGGGCTCGATATAAGGATATGACACGGCACGCAAGAAAATGCCAGGGTGGATACACCGTTTGCACTCCCGGACCGGTCGTGACGGCAAGCCAGCAGCTTCGGCCCACCTCGAACAATACCCCCGAATCAAAGTGGCGCCACCGAATCGAATCACAACAGTAATAGAATGGTTTCCGATGGAGCATTTTCGATGAAAGGGTGCGACCCTTTGTGTAGCCCGGTATAGCTCCTGTTTTAGTCATATATGCCAACTCACGGGAGTTGGGTCCACGTAATATATACCTCGAGAACGTCGCCACCATCCTACTTCATTCTGAAATCTCCACTGCGTACACAGTTGTTAAAGTGGTTTTCGGTATTTGCCGGCTATAAGACAATATCCGATCTCGGTCTCTTTAACAACCAATCGTTATTATAACCCGTAGTTATAACTTTTAAAACAATATTTTACACTTCAAAATAAAATATCATTTCAACCCAAATCTTTATCAAAATAAAGAGTAAATCATTTCCAAACCATTTCAATCTATCATCATACCATATCTTTCAATTCAAATATTTATCAAAATAAATATCAAGTCATTTCTAACCATTTCAATATATTAAATTATCATATCCTTTTAAAAACTTCCTTTCAAATCATTTTAATACATCAAAATATCATAACCTTTCAAAGCTTCATTTTTCAAATCATTTAATATCAAAATATCATATCTTTCAAAAATTCGTTTCAAATCATTTTAATATATCAAAATGTCATATCTTTCAAAACTCCATTTTTCAAATCATTTAATATCAAAATATCATATCTTTCAAAACTTCGTTTCAAATCATTTTAATATCAAAATATCATATCTTTCAGTACCACATTTCGATCATTATTCATTTTATTCAATTTAAAATACCATTTCAATTCATATTTCAAAACAGTTTATATTCCAAAATCATTTTTAATCATTAAATGAAGTTATTATGTTTAATAATTAAATTATTAAATTGCCAAAATTTCAACTTCCAAAGTTCATTTATTCACTTAAGTTTATTAAAACAGTGAAAATTCATTTTTCGCAGTATTTAGAAAACGCTATGGAAAGTTACATTCAAAACAGTTCAATTTATCAAAAGACGACATTTTAAAATGTTGTAATAGGGTTTACTTAAATTTCGAATAAACTTAGTTAAATTCAATAATTTATAACACTTACAAAAATTGCTATAATAGCTTTTAATTCAATTTAGCTTTTTAGTTCATTATCATCAACTTCAGCATTTACAAATGTCGTAATATCATTTACATTGTAATTAATAGCATTTCAAAAGTGCAGTCAATTAACTTCAAATATTCAATATAATTTCTCAACCGATTATATTTTTATTTAAAACATTTTAACTTATAAAATCATACATTTATCACATTTATAAACATCATTTAATTTTCCTCAAATTCATGATTTTCTAAAGTTAAATTTCCATTCAAAAATCAAGATTTAATAATAATTCACTTATTAAATTGCAATGTTGAATTTTTAAAATCCATTACATTAAATTTCAACTTAACACTTAAGTTCAAATCCTCAAATATAACTTTGTTTTAATTTTTATTTACTTAACTAAAAGTTCACTTTTACGTCAATTTCATAAATTTCAAGTTTTAGTTATATTTCAAAATTTCAACTTACAATATTCATTCATTTCACATTTCAACTTTATTAAAATCATTAATATGATATAAAAATCACCTTAAATTCATTTAAATTCAAATTATCATAAATTTATCATAATTTCATATTCAATTAAATTTCCAATTATAATTAAATCCAAATTTCCAAAATAACTTACGTTCAAAATTTCTAACTTTTTCATTAATTCGTTTCACTTACAATTATTCAGAAAATCAATAATAATTTACAAAAATCCCTTTTTTTTATTAAATTTATAATCAAAATATTATAATAATTAAGTTTCTAAAATATTTAAAATTTTAGAAAAACATATTTTAACTACGGGCCTGTATATAATTTTCTACGCTAGGTAAAGTGATATGGGCAATATATCATTTCAACCCATAATTTACAAAGAAAATCCGGGTTTTATCATTTCAAACCCGCAATCCCAAGTCAAAATGAAAAATTTAAAACCATTCAGGCCTATCATTTCAGCCCATAACATTTTTTCTAACAAGAAACTTGCAGTGTGATCATATGCAGAAATAATATAAACAAGGTCAATATCACAATATACAGTCATACATCAGATGTCAGGTGAAAATTAACAGTTTTAACATGGTAATAATATGGTAATAACATGGCATAGCATATCATATGATCATCATTAACTTGCATAAACATTTTTATTACTAAACACTTGTCATCAATTCACTTTTCATAAGTATAAATGTCAGAGTGAGAAAGACTCACCTTTTTCAAAGCTAGAGACCAAAACAACATACAAGCACGACTCCAAAGGCACGACAAGCACAATTGCACGACTTTTGATTTGAGTTGAAAGATAGCCAAGATATGATTTTTTATCAACAACCCAAAACAAAACAAACAAGACAATATATAAACATTCAACATAAAATAACATTGAAACAAATTTTGAAATGCAAAGCAAAATGAACAAGATAGATTGGACCTTGCTTCAACCACTTCAATGCTTGGCCTAAGAGACACTTATGCTTGGCTATGATGATGCTTTGGCTCAGGTATGACATCATATAGGTCAGGTTTAACATCATATAGGCAAGGCAACAAGTGGAGATGAATGTGTAGTAGTGCAACATAAAGCATATATAGGGTCAAGTTAAATAAGTTGAGTTTTTTATGACATTCTTGGCTCGGCCATGGGCATGTGGTGGCTTGGCCATGCTTGTACAGGTCTGGCAGTAGCTGGAGCAGCGGCCAAAGGTGGTGGAGTGGCTGGTGGTGGTATCTAAAGGGTGGCCAAAGCAAGATATGGAGGGTAGGTGATGATATGTGTGGTCCAGGCAATGTTTTAAGGAGTTTTGTGGAAGTTTTGTGGTGCTAGATTCAATGGATGGGCACGGCTTGGTCATGGTCTGATTTCCAGAGGGTGGTGGGTGATGTGGCAGAGGGTGGAGGTCAGGTCAGAGGTGGTGGAGGTGGCTATAGTGGTGGTTAAGGTGGTGGTTGAAGGAGATGAGGCAAAGGTGGTCAAACTAGCATTGTTCAAGGGCATTGTTGCATTTTTTTGGAGTTTTGGCACCATGGTGGGCTCGGCCTTGGTCAAGACCAGAGGGGTAGCTGGTGATGATGGCAGGGAAGAGGTGTAGGAGGTGGTGGCCGTGGCTATGGAGGAGAGGCCAAGCAATACACATGAGAAAACAAGGCAAAATATAAGAAAACAATGGAAAAGAAGAGCAAAAAGAAGAGGAAAAGAGGAGCCATTACTAAACCTTTCTAGCCGTGAAAAATGAAGTGGAGAGGAATGTTTTCACGTGAAAATGAGGTAAGAAATGCACAGCTACAATAAAGAAAGGAACAGTCAAAGGAAATTAAATCTATTAATTGGAAAAGAAACGGAAGAAGAAACGTTAAAACGGTTTTATGTTTCTTTGCTTTCAAACCTTTTAAACTTCCTATATATATTCATATACATCTTAAATAACTGAAAACACTTATAAATTTCAGTTAGAATTCGAAAATATAACAGATAAACAAAATATTAATAATTAAATGTTAATTAGATATGATTGAAATAAGAAAAATAGCACAGAAAATGAAAACTTGACTTAAAATTAGAAATAACTTCAATATACTTTGGAAAAAATTTACTTTAATTTAAATACATGTAAAATGAATAAAATAAAGTAAAACACAGCAAATAAAAGTGAGTGCATAAAATAAATAAATAAATTTTAATTATATATAATTAAATTAAGAAAATGGCTTAAAATTGTAGACTAGGCTTTAAAATTAGAAATAAATTCAAATGAACTTTAAAAAAATTATATTATCATTTTAAAAATACTTAAAATTCAAAATATACATAATATAACATATTATCACATATTAAAATAAAATATAACCAAGAAGAAGTAATTTATACAATTTAAAATAGTCATTGTTAAATAACCCTATATACGCAAAATATTGTAAAGGGTATAACTTCCACAATTTACATCCGATTTCAACGAAACGAAAAGTGGTGTTCTTAGAATTTTATGTACTTTCATAATAAAAGAAAAAATTAATTTTTTAAACTTTTAAAATTTTAAGTTGAAAGTCACAGTTTGACTATTTTGACCAAAATCAGCATTTCAGGCAAATATTCAACTTACATAAGTTTGGAATTATAACTCATATAAAAATCAAGATTATATTTAAATAATAAATTTAATCATTTCAAATAAGTAAAATAAGTTTTTAAATCAAAATCTTACATTAAAAATAATTAAAATATACAATAAAATAATTACAAAATACTGCGTTGTTACAATAATGTGGTGCATTTGTGGCGGGTAGCGTTACTCGAGGCACAAGAACGCCATCTAATTCAAAATAATATTTGTTGAATGGAGGGAGAAGTCTTAAATTGTCCATTCCAAGGATGCAATCACTATCAAATTCCTTTGGTAGTAATGCAAAGTCAAAGTGGTATATTTTATTATTTCCACGTATATCAGGTATTTGTACCTGTAAGTTTTTTGCTTTATGAGTAACAAGGACTTGTCTTCCCATAAAATCATTTAGCGTTCCTTTTTTGTCTAAAGGTACCAAGAGTTGCTGGGGAATAAATATTTCTTGTAATAAACTGGCTTCTGCACCAGAATCCAATAACGCGTGTACTGTGAATTCTTCATATTCAGGGATACATATTGTTATTGGAAGATATATATGTAACTGTTTCTGGGATATATAGTTATTCTTCATATCTGGGGTTTACTAAACTTTCTAGAGGAATAGGCTACAACTTCTTTTTGTTTGGCAATTAATACTCGTGCCCAAAAATTGTCAGAAGCATCAGATGAGGACTTACATTACAAACTGATACTTCTGACAATATTTGGGCAGGAGCATTAATTGCCAAACAAAAAGAAGTTGTAGCATATTCCTCTGGAAAGTTTAGTAAACCCCAGAATAATTACGCTACCTATGACAAAGAATTACTAGCTATTAAATTAGCAATCAAAAGTTTACGAATCTGTTGCTCAATTTTTAAAAAAGAAAACAGTAAACAATCCAGAAGAAAACCTTAGGAGAATTAGATTAGCTACGTATTTAGAAATTTATAACTATGATGTCAAATACATTCCAGGCTACATTAACTTTGCTGCTGATCTTCTTACCACGTTATGAAAATGGATGAAGACGACATAAAAAGAATCAAAGAATTATTAGAAACCATGAAAAGACAGGAAGATTTCCAACAAGTGAAATCATCTAAAAAAAGCTAAGCAAACCTCCAAAGAGGCTTCATCTTCGTAGGAATCCGAAGAAACTATTGCTCCCACAGGAGTAAATGAAGAAAAGGTCCAACAAACCAAAACCACCCAAAGAACAAAGGCAAGGCAACACCTTCCAATGCAACTCAGAAATTTGTTCCAATGAACAAAGGAAAAGCAATTGCTCTCACAGGAGTACAAAGACCATACCTCTCAGCGGTGGTCAAAGATTGGTACAACTTAGACATGAAAGCATCGAATCCCAATTAATATGACAATTTCAATGGATGCTTTAAAGCCATCTAATCTGCAGACCATAGAGCTGCAAATTTCTGGTTAACTCAACTAGAAAAGGCTTATTTGGGATTAAAGCATATAATATCGCAGAAAGAGAAAAAATTGCAAGAAACTCAGAAAATAGTGTCAAAATTATCACAGCATTCTTTTACATCTAGATCTGAAGCTCTAGATTTGAAAGAAGTTGAGTTGTTCACTGATAACACAGCTGAACATAGCCATTTGAAAACAATATTTTCTAAAATGCAAACATCCGATCTCGTAAATCTAAGATTCAAGATTTTCTAGAATTACTTAGACTTTATGAGATAGATCAGCAACATCTCATCGATGAAAGTAATCTTCTTCTATTCTTCAAAAAGTTAGAAGACACAGAGTTAATTAAACTATTAGAAAATGAAGAATTAATTCTCAGTAACAACAGAAGACCACGGCTTATAGCCTGTTTTTCTGAAATACAAAATAATAAAAAAACATATCAAAAAAGGGATTAGTGCACGAAATTTATGTCAACACAAGCCATCCTGAAGAATATTCACGTTATATTCCAGAAATATGTACAACAAAACTTGCTGAACATTCATGCAGATTTTTTACTACGTTTATGTTCAAAATTTGGAGCGTTTGGGAAGAGAGACAGTACATACGTCTTTGTCCCTCTATCCAATTATGGGAATTACATAAGGCAACCGAAAATCCTCAACATGAATTTGTTAAATTCAATAGCAAAAAATTTATTGAAGAAAATTAAAGAATCCTAGCAGCGCAAGAGTTCTTCTCAGAGGCCATTCGCAAAGGCGAAATTGGATCACACTCTGCCACTGAAGGAAAAACAGTGTTACTATTAGACTACCTATCAGCTTTCAAACCATCAACAGATAGAATAATGAAGGCTCAGCGTCTTTTAGACAGTCTCGGAATTGGCCCAGTGGGCACAATGGCTCAAGAAGAATACTTTGAAGAACAAATTGAAATGGAAAGACTTAGACAAGATTCTATAATGAGAGATACTATGAGTACCGACCCTTTCGACGACGAATCTCTAGCCAATCTAGAAATTCAAAATTAAATCGGAAGCATGGTGGGCCAGCATCCAGAATAAAAGGACAAAGAACATAACCTTTACACTAGGCTGACATATCACACCTTAGCCTTTCCAGCTCATCCTCTGCAAAGATTAAACTAAAGGACACATCCTCAGCCTAAAAGCCTAAAAGGGACACATAGTAGACCTATAATAGATAGATATCCAGCCTAAGTAATATTAAATAAAGAAGAAAAGACGCTATAAAAGAAGGAGACTACTCTGAAGATAGATCATCAAAAAAAATTTCTTCATTTTCGTTTCTTCTCTTCATTGTATCCAAGCTCTGTAATATTAACTACTGTAATAAAATTTATGTTTCTGCAAGAAATTTTTATTGCTGTATATTTTCAATTCTGCATTCAAGTTTTCTACTTTCACGTTTGGGTTTTCAATTTGGCATCAGAGCCTGGCTAACACTAGGTAAGTTATTCTACTTTAGATCATTCTGTTTTATATTTTCTGAACTCTATCATTTTGTATATGTCTGGTGGAGTGAAAAAAAAGAGTACAATTTTTTTTTTAATTTTTAAAATGAAAGCTTAAGCTTTTCTTTTGAGCACGATTCATTATGAGTCTGCAAAAC
The DNA here is from genome assembly GCA_030765085.1 of Allium cepa. Taxonomy (NCBI): domain Eukaryota; kingdom Viridiplantae; phylum Streptophyta; class Magnoliopsida; order Asparagales; family Amaryllidaceae; genus Allium; species Allium cepa. The sequence goes on from CM060931.1 coordinate 815,815,730, forward strand.
TTCTATGGCAGCTAAAACTTTTTTCGAATTTTAAGTCAATTCAACGACCTGTTGTTTTTAATTTATTTAAAGAATCCATTAATTCCTATATTTTTCATATTACTGCTATTACACAATTAAAATCCTTTCCAAATTTTCAGGGTCCTACACTATCCTCCATTAAAGAAATTTCTGGGTTATTCCAATGTACTGGCGACGGGTACAACGGCGACGAGTATTCTATTGTGGACAAGCGGTCCACCGGTGTCCCGGCCAGAGACAATTCCTGGGTTATTTTCTATAGCATCATACATTTTTATTATTTTTAACTCTTTGTTGGCAACATGCAATACTATTTTCCCCATAAGTTTTTTCACCATTTATATTTTTAATTCTTTATTTCTTTAACTTTCATATGTTATAATGCATTATACAAATTCTAAAAAAAGAACTTATGTATTTAGTCTCTGATATCAAATGTTTATTTTCAAACCATATTTTATAGGTATAATCGTGAGTAGACTTACACATTATCACCTTTAGTGTACTTTTCACTAAATAAATCACAATTACTAATATATCTCTATGAATTCAAAATAAAATTTCCAAATTTACATAAACAAATACTTTAACTTTAGAAATTAATTTATTGCCATTTAGATGTGATTATATACATCAAACCGTGACATACAAATTTTTGTTGATTTTCACATATTATAAATTGTATGCATAATTCCATATAAATTGAATAAAATCGCATAAAAGTACGTTTTAGACTTGATATCATCGTACCGAATCATAGAAAATAGTTTCTTTTTAAAAGGACAAATTTAAATGCTTCAAATCATAAAAATATTACATTCGGAATGCTTCTGTGCAAAAATGTAATATTGTCATGTTAATTCATTCAAATAATATAAAAAGGCTCAAGTTTTATGTTTAGGTCCGTAAACATCCTACTTCATCCCAGTTTATATCATTTAACTTAATTCATCCATCGTTTCGCTAGGATTTTCCCAATTTTGTGCCTCCTTTTCGTGTAGTTTTGCATATAGAGGTTACATATACATTATATAGCTCCATTAACTCATTTGATCGCTCAAAACCGATTGATTATTCAGGTTAAGCAAAGTTTCCAAAAACCAAAGAGCCTAATTTTGAAATTACATATCTCATTACCAAATTTATTCCTATCAAATCATAAAATCATTTATATAGAATTTAGGGAGGCCCATTCGCTCCGATAAATTTCTAATAATTCGTCATTGCTTCGCTCTTTGGTTTGGAGCCTTAATTTCGTAATTTGATTTTCGTTTCGGGATTACTGTTAATAGGAGCACTTGGAAATAAGAAAAGAGAGATGCGAAATTAGTTTTCTGAAATGTAAAACGGGATACGCATTTCCCTTTTGAGTCAAACGAGTTATACAACCGCTATATGTCCTAAAATTCAAATTCAAAACTTGCAGTGTCGGTACGATTTGACGAAGTTTCTTATTTCTGGAGGACAAAGACAAAATTTTTTACTATTATCTATTGTATTATTTTACTGCATCATGTTGTTCCGCTGCATTTATTTATTTATTTGTTTGTCCTTGTGTATGTAACTCTAATTTTGTGTTGTAAAGAATAATCAAATGTATTTATAAAATAGCTTCATGAACTGTTATTTGGTTATTATATTTTGTCATTCCGCAGCGAGATTTTGTATATGTTTTATTTCCTTCTCTTCTTTTTCATATTCACCCAAATAACAATCTGCCCTATTGTATGATTTGAGTCTGACGTGTGTATATTCGGACTGTTCCGGACTATATATTCTGACTGTTTCGGACTGTATATTTGGACTGACGAGTTATACAACCGCCATCTATCCTAAAATTCAAATTCAGATTCAAAACACGTAGCGTCGGTACGACTCGACGAAGTTTTTTATTTCTGGAGGACGAAGACGAAGATTTGTACAATCATCTATTATATTATTTTACCGCATTATGTTGTTCCACTGCATTTATTTATTTGTTTGTTTGCCCTTGTGTAAGTAACGTTGATTTTGTGCTGTAAAGAATAATCAAATGTATTTATAAAATAGCTTCACGAACTGTTATTTGATTAATATATTTTGTCTTTTCACTACGAGATTCTGTATTTGTTTTATTTCCTTCTATTTTTTCATATTGACCCCGATAGCAATCTGCTCTTTCGTATGGCTTGAGTGTGACGTGTGTGGTTTATCGTCGATTTAAACTATCCAAAAAGACTGGTCGTTACAGGACAAATTTAAATGGTCCAAAGCATAAAATTGGTATACTTGTACCGTTTCTGTACAAAAATGTAATATTCTCATATTAATTCATACAAATCATATAAAAATGCTCAAAATTTAAGTTTAGGTTCGTAAACATCATATTTCATCCCAATTTATATCAGTTTAACAAATTTTACCCATCATTTCGCTAGGATTTTCTCAATTTTGTGCCTCATTTTCGCATAATTTAGCATGTAGACTTTACATATACATTATATAGCTCCGTTAACTCATTTGACCACTCAAAAATGATTTGTTATTCAGTTTAGGCAAAGTTTCCAAAAACCAAAAGCCTAATTTGAAATTACTCATTACCAAATTTAACCGTATCAAACCATAAAATCAAAAATATAGAATTTAGGGAGACCAATTCGATCTGATCTATTTCTCCCATTTCATCCTAGTTTCGTTCTTCGGTTTTGAGCCATAATTTACTAATTTGATTTTTCATCCGGGGATTACGGTTGACCATGGGGGAAGAAGAAGAGGGAGACGGAAATTAGTTTTCTGAAATGGAAAGTAGAATACACGTTTCGATTGGCACAACACTATTTGCTCAAAAGGAATCAAAACCTGTAGCGCCGGTACGACTCGACGACATTTCCAGTCATATCTACTTCATACGAGATCCAAATGACATAAACAAATATACTGCACGAATTAGAAAAACGAGATGATTGCAATGGCATTTGTATCGTCGCCAAATTGCAATATCTTAAAAATGACCATTTTACCCCTCCTTGTTTTTAATTTATTTAACGAATCCATTAATTCCAGTTCCTTTCTTATTACTACTATTATTCAATTAAAATGTTTTTCAAATTTTTGGGGTAATATACTCTCCTCCCTTAAAGGATTTTCTGGGTTATTCCAATGTACTGGCGACGGGTATACCGGCGCAAGTATTCTGTTGTGGACAAACGGTCCACCAACGTCCCAGCCAGAGACAATTCCTGGGTTGTTTCAGGATGTACCTAATTCTATAGCATCGTACATTTTAAATTAATTTACCCATCATTCCGCTACGATTTTCCCAATTTTGTGCCTCATTTTCGTTAAATTTAGCATGTGGAGTTTACATTTACATTATATAGCTCCGTTAACTCATCTGACCACTTAAAACTGATTTGGTATTCCGGTTAGGCAACGTTTCCAAAAGCCAAAGAGCCTCATTTCGAAATTACTCATTACCAAATTTAACCATGTCAAATCATAAATCAAGGGAGTAAATATAGAATTTAGGGAGACTCATTCGCTCCGATCCATTTCCCCCATTTCAACTTAGTTTCGCTCCATGGTTTGGACCAATAATTTACTAATTTGATTTTCATCCGTGGAAATTAGTTTTCTAAAATGGAAAGTAGAACACACATTTCCATTGGTACAATCGCTATCTGCCCAAAAGGAATCAAAACCAGTAGCGTCGGCACGACTCAACGAAGTTTCCAATCATATCTACTTCATACGAGCTCCAAACGACACAAACAAATATACTGCACGAATCATAAAAACGAGACTATTGCAATGTCTTTAAAATGACCATTTTACCCCTCCTTGGTTTTAATTTTGTTTAACGAATCCATTAATTCCAATGCTTTTCATATTACTAATATTATTCAATTCAAATGCTTTCCAAATTTTCGGGGTACTACACTCTCCCCCCTTAAAGGAATTTCTAGGTTATTTCAATGTACTGGCGACGGGTGTACCGGCGACGAGTGTTCTGTTCAATAAAAATCTGCCCTTTTATATGGTTTAGGTTTGATGTGTGTGGTTTACCGTCGATTTAAACTGTCCAAAAATTACATGACAAATTTAAATGGTCCAAATCATAAAATTAGTATATTTGGACCTTTTCTGCTAAAAAATGTAATATTCTCATATTAATTCATACAAATCATATCAAAATGCTCAAAAATTAAGTTTAGTTCCGTAGACATCATATTTCATCCCAATTAATATCGGTTTAACTTAACTTACCCATCATTTCGCTACGATTTCCCCTGTTTTGTGCCTCTTTTTCTCGTAATTTAGCATGTAGAGTTTACATATACATTATATAGCTCCGTTAACTTATTTGACCACTCAAAATTGATTTGTTACTCAGGTTAGGAAAAGTTTCCAAAAACCAAAGAGCCTAATTTCGAAATTACTCATTACAAAATTTAACCATATCAAATCATAAAATCGAGGGAGTAAATATAGAATCAAGGGAGACCCATTCGCTCTGATCTATTTCTCCCATTTCATTCTAGTTTCGTTCTTCGATTTGGAGCCATCATTTACCGATTTGATTTTCATTTCGGGATTACGGTTGACCACTGGGGAAGAAGAAGAGAGAGACAGGAAATTAGTTTTTTGAAATGGAATGTAGAGTATACGTTTCCATTGGTACAATCACTATCTGCTCAAAAATTCAAATTCGGAATCAAAACCAGCGGCATCGGTATGACTCGACGACGTTTCCGGTCGTATCTACTTCATACAAGCTCCAAATGACACAAAAAGTATACTGTAACGACCCTTAATTTCCGATAATAAAATTTGTTAATTTAATAAAATTTTGGTAATTAAATCTGGAATAAATAAAAATTTGAAATTTGTTAATGAATTAATAACGGAATGAAATGTAAGAATGTTAATGCAAGTTGATAAATAATTAGCGCAATCCCAATTAATTGAAACAATTGTAAGGTTATAATGGATTGTATTTAGTAAATTGGGAAATAAATTTCAATAAATGTAATTAAATATTATGTTTATGCAAAATTAAAATAATATTTGAAAATAATGTCAACTCCATTTATAATATGACAATTAACTGATAAAAGAATGGAAATTCAAGAGTTATTAATTTATTGGAATTTAAATTTAATAATTGGATTAATTGCAAATAATTGAAATTAAATATTTAAAGATTATGTTAATGGAGATAAAGATGAAATTTGAGAATATAATGTAATAGATCATGGACCCAATGTTAATTTCATCCATTTGACCCTAGTTAATTGAATAATAAGAATTAAAAGTAAAGTCAATGGAATTATTGAAAATTTAATTTATAATTTATGAATTTAATGAAATTGAAATATAACGTTGGTATTGATGATTGAATCAACATTAAAGTGACATCTAAATTTGTTTAATTTAGCGTAAATTGTTAAGAAATTTAAAAATGATAAAATTTGTCAATTATAGAATTGAAATTGAAAATTTGTTTTAATTAATTAATTTTTAATTATTTAATTAATGTAAAAATAGCCATTTTGGCCACTGACTTAGATTTCGACGAAACCAGTTTCATTGGATCTGTAATGGTGAATTATTATAGAATTTCAAGTTTCCTAGCGATCGGACTTGTCATTTGATCGTACCGGCTTGAAACGCATTGAAATCAATTTAATGAAATCATTTTGAAATAACCTGAATTTAGCATAACTTCTTCATACGATGGAATTTGGACTTGAAACCTGTTCCACTGATTTAAAAATATTCAAAAACATCTATTTTGATATATGGGTGGACCCAATTTCGTTCCGAAGTCAGAACGGGCTTTTTGGGCCATTTGTCGTTCAACGGTCCAAACCAATCATGTCCATTCATCTCTATTTCTGACATACCTATATATACGTTATTATAAAGCATCGCCTATTTCTTATTCCTCATTTCTATACGTACAATTCCAGTTGCTCCTCCTCATTCCAATTCCAGACAAGATCAAAAATTCTAATTGCAATTTCAAATGAAATTCAAAGCTAAAAAATTAAGTCTCTTCAAACTATATCGAATTACATATGGATTTGAAGCTCTCGACGAGCGCAAGTCAAATATACGATTCGTTTTTCAATTTGAGTTTCGATGTGGCCAAAAATTGGGGAAACATTCACGGCGGTTCATCGCGCGTCGACGAGCATTAGCTGATCGACGAATTGATATATGATTTTTGTAGAGACGACGGGGAGTTCATCGACATAGTTTTTGCGTCGGATCGACGGTCAAATTGGGCTTAAAAATTCAATTAGGGTTTAATGGTGGGTGGCAGCGGCTCATGTCTGGCGGCGATCGGTGGTGCTGGTGGCCTCATTAAGTGGGGTCGAAGGTAGGTGCGCGCAAGGGGGATGGTCGGCGCGGCTGTACGGGCGACAGGCGGTGGTGACTCGTGGTGGCTTGGTTGCGTTCGATCGAGATTCGCGGTCTGGTGTTGGGGTTTCAGAAGGAAGGAGGGTGACATGGGTAACGTATGGCTTATTATTATTTTAATTTATTTTAGTTTGATTTCAAATTATTTTAATTTACATAATTTTCGCATACAAGGTCCGTTTCACGCGCGGTTTTCTCTGCTGAGATCGTATTGAAATCCCGGACATTTTGGCGCTTGTTTAGATGGATTCTGTGACTGTCCAATTTTTGGGTTTAAATTGTACTTAAATTCAATTTAAATTCAAAAAGGTGAGTGTTTTAACCCACTCACAACTTCTAAAATTTCTTGTGTTTGTTAAATTAATTTGTGATGTGGTTAGAAATTTATCTATGACTGTTTGGTATATTTTTAATCATCATCTCATTTAAATTGAATCTGTTGAATTAAATTGTTATTTAATTTATTATTGCATATAAACTGCCAGTTAAATTGTTATTTAATTCATTATTGCATATAAACGGCCTGTTATTTGTTATTTAATTTATTATTGAATATAAACTGCCAGTAAATACCTGATATTATTATCTGTTCTATATTGAAGTTATTGTTTGGATTGGATGATGATTGTGATAAATGTTTTTGACGATTGATATTGGATGAATGGATGTTGTATCTTATATTATTATGACTGCAAGTTGTATGGTTTTTATTTCATTCGGGATTGTGGTTTGAAATGGTATATAACCGTACTTATATTTTAAATTGTGGATTGAAATGATAAATATCTGTATCACTTGACCATAACAGACTCCGCGGTCTATATATAAAAATATTTTGAAATGATTTCTATGGTTTGTAATCAAAATATATGGATTGTATAATTATTGATTTTAGATGTTATATGAATGTTATTTTATTACTGATTTTAGCTAAGAATAAATTTGTTTTGAAATATAAAATAAGTTGAATAATAAAGTTTGATTGTTTTTATAAAATATGGTTAAGTATCTGTTTACATTATATTGTATATAGAGTTTATAAATGACTTAAATAAATTTGAGGTTGGAAGATAAATATGAGATTGATTTGAATTAAATTATATAAAAATTATACTCGAATAAATTTGATTTGAAAGTTAGATAAAATTGAGATTTTAAAGGGTATGATTTTTATAATTTGATTTTGGGTTAGAGTGATTTAAATGAATACCAAGTTGATTTAAATGAATATATCAAGTTAAATAAATTGAAGGAATATCCAGTAACTTAAAGTTGAAAGGTTTTACTTAAATGATATTGGATTTATTGGGTAAACATTTCAAATCTAAATAATAGTACTTGAATTTGATATATATGGAATTATCAAAGAATTAGTTTTGAAATGGTGGAATTTAAAGCTTTGAAATATATGGAAATTGAAATGGTTTATTTGGTGGTTCAAATCCGTATTTGGTATTGATTTGTGAAATTAAAGAAGCTATTTTATTATATAAAGTAATTAATATTTAAGCCATTTCAGTGGTGTAGTTATGTTTCGAAGTTATGAAATTCAAAGTATTATGTTTTGAAAGGTTATATTTCAAGCTTTTGGTTTCGAAATATTATAACTTTGAAAGTGTTATGGTTTTAGAAAAGGATATATTTGAAATAAAAATGATATCATATTTATTTGGTTTTTAAAGGGGAAATGATATCATATTTATATGGTTTGAAATGGATAGTATATTCTGGTTTTGAAGTATAATTATTTTGAAATGACCACGGTGTTATAATAACGTTTGGTTGTTAATGAGACCGGGATCGGAAGTTGTCATACTCTCTGCCAACTCCAAAAACCATTTTAACAGCCGTGTATGCGGTGGAGATTCCAGAATGAAGTAGGATGGCGGCGGCGTTTCCTATAAGGTATATATGTGGACCCGACCCCCGTGAGTTGGCATAAGGTGGCTAAAACAGGAACGATCGACGGGCTCAGAAGGTAGCACCTTTTATCTGACACACTCCTTCGATACCATTCTATTACTTTGTGATTGATTGGGGCTCTTTTTGATTTTGGGGGTGTGGCTTGAGGTGGGCGGTAGTAACTGCTACGCGTCATCACCGGTCCGGAAGCGTTATTAGTATATCTACAATGGCATTGCCTAGTTGTTCCGTGTCACCTACTCAAGCGCGCCTTGTACGAGTTTGGTTTTCTCCCGTAGCCCGTGAAGTATTTAGGGTAGTCTCCCGATCTGGAGATACGCTGATACTGGATGGACTACAGTTTCGCTCTTCGGTTTGGAGCCATAATTTACTAATGATTTTCATTCGAGGATTACGGTTGACCACTGGAGAAAAAGAAGAGAGAGATGGGAAATTAGTTTTATGAAATGGAAAGTGGACCACACGTTACCATTGAGTCAAGGGTTTGACAATCGCTATCTGCTCAAAAATTCAAATTCGGAATCAAAACCAGTAGCGTCGGCACAACTGGACGGCGTTTCAGGTCATATCTACTTCATACGAGCTCCAAATGACACAAACAAATATACTGCACGAATAGGAAAAACGAGACCATTGCAATGCCATTCGTATCGTCGCGAAATTGCAATGTCTTAAAAATGACCATTTTACCCCTCCTTACTTTTAATTTATTTAACGAATCTATTAATTCCAGTGCTTTTCTTATTACTATTATTATTCAATTAAAATGCTTTCTAAATTTTCGGGGTACTACATTCTCTCCCATTAAAGGAATTTTTGGGTTATTCCAATGTACTAGCGACGGGTATTCCGGCGATGAGTATTCTGGTGTGGACAAACGGTCCATCAGTGTCCCAGCCAGAGATAATTCCGGGGTTATTTTAGGATGTACGTATTTCTATAGTATCATACGTTTTTATTATTTTTAACTCTTGTTTTTGCGATTTCTCAGCTTTTGTTCTCATGATGTATTATACGTTCGCAACTTGTAATGCTATTTTCCCCATAAGTTTTTTCATCGTTTATATTTTTAAATCTTAATTTCCTTAACTTTCATATATTAAAATACATTATACAAATTCATATGTACTGTTTAAATTCTAAAAAAAGAATACATTTCCTACTACAACTTATGTATTTAATCTCAAGAAATCAAATGTTTATTTCCAAACCATATTTTATAGGTATAAATCGTGAATAGATTTTCTCGTTATCACATTTAGTGTACTTTTCACATAATAAATCACAATTACTAATACATCACTAGAAATTCAAAACAAAATTTCCAAATTTATATAAACGAGTACTTTAACTTTAGAAATTAATTTAATGCCATTTAGATGTGATTATATACATCAAACCAACTGATATACAAATTTTGGTTGATTTTCACATACTATAAATTAAACGTGTAATTTCATATAAATTGAATAAAATTGCGTAAAAATACTTTTAGACTTGATATCAGTACCACCAAATCATAGAAAATAGTTTCTTTTCAATAGGACAAATTTAAATGTTCTAAATCATAAAAATATTATATTTGGACTGTTTCTGCGCAAAAATGTAATATTCTCATATTAATTCATAACTAATTGATACAAATAATATAAAAAGGCTCAAATTTTATGTTTAGGTTCGTAAATATCCTACTTCATCTCAATTTACATCAGTTTAACTTCATTTATCCATCAATTCGCTAATATTTTCCCAATTTTGTGCCTCCTTCCCATCTAGATTTGCATGTAGAGGTGACATATACATTATATAGCTCCACTAACTCATTTGACCGCTCAAAACCGATTCATTATTCAGGTTAGGAAAAGTTTCCAAAAACCAAAGAGCCTAATTTCGAAATTACATATCTCATTACCAAATTTATTCCTATCAAATCAAAAATCAAGGGAGTAAATATAGAATTTAGGGTGACCCATTCGCTCTAATCAATTTCTCCCAACTCGTCATTGCTTCGCTCTTTGGCTTGGAGCCTTAATTTCGTAATTTGATTTTCATTTCGGGGATTACTTTGGAGCACTTAGAAATAAGAAAAGAGAGACGGGAAATTAGTTTTCTGAAATGGAAACTGGGATACGCGTTTCCATTTTGAGTCAAACGAATTATTCAACCGTTGTCTGTCCTAAAATTCAAATTCAGATTCAAAACTCGTAGCGGCGGTATGACTCGACGAAGTTTCTTATTAATGGAGGACGAAGACGAAGGTTTGTACTATTATCGATTATATTATTTTACCGCATCATGCTGTTCCCCTGCATTTATTTATTTGTTTGTCCTTGTATATGTAACTCTAATTTTGTTTTGTAAAGAATAATCAAATGTATTAATAAAATAGCTTCATAAACTGTTATTTCATTATTATATTTTGTCATTCCACTGCAAGATTCTGTATTTGTTTTATTTCCTTCTCTTCTTTCTCTTATTTACTCCAATAACAATCTACCATTTTATATGGTTTGAGTTTGACGTGTGCGGTTTATCATCGATTTATACTGTTAAAAAAGATAGGCCGTTACAGGACAAATTTAAATGGTCCAAATCATAAAATTAGTATATTTGGACTGTTTGTGCTCAAAAATGTAATATTCTGATATTAAATTCATACAAATCATAAAAAAAATGCCCAAAATTTAAGTTTAGGTCCATAAACATCACATTTCATCCCAATTTATATCAGTTTAACTTAATTTACCTATCATTTCTCCATGATTTTCTCAATTTTGTGCCTCCTTTTCTCGTTATTTAGCATGCAAAGTTTACATATACATTAGATCGCTACGTTAACTCATTTGACCACTCAAAACTATTTGTTATTCAGGTTAGGCAAAGTTTCCAAAAACCAAAGAGCCTAATTTCTAAATTACTTATTACCAAATTTAACCATATCAAATTATAAAATCAAGGGAGTAAATATAGAACTCAGGGGGACCCATTCGCTCTGATCTATTTCTCCCATTTCTTCATAGTTTCGCTCTTCGGTTTGGAGCCATATTTACTAATTTGATTTTCATTCGGGGATTACGGTTAACCACTAGGGAAAAAGAAGAGAGAGACGAGAAATTTGTTTTTCGAAGTGGAAAGTGGAATACAAGTTTCCATTAAGTCAAACGATTTGTACAATAGCTATTTGCTCAAAAATTCAAGTTCGGAATCAAAATCAGCAGCGTCGGTACGACTCGACGACGTTTCCGGTCATATATACTTCATACGAGCTCCAAATGACACAAACAAATATACAACACGAATCAGAAAAATGAGACGATTACAATGGCTTTTGTATCGTCACGAAATTGCAATGTCTTAAAAATGACCATTTTACCCCTCCTTATTTTTAATTTATTTAATGAATCCATTAATTCCAGTGCTTTTCATATTACTATTATTATTCAGTTAAAATGCCTTCCAAATTTTCATGGTGCTACATTCTCCCCCTTTAAAGGAATTTTTGGGTTATTCAATGTACTAGTGACGGGTATTCCAACGATGAGTACTCTAGTGTGGGCAAACGGTCCACCAGTGCCCCAGTAAGAGACAATTCCTGGATTATTTCGGGATGTACGTATTTTTGTAGTATCGTACATTTTTTTTTAACTCTTTGTTTTTGCGATTTCTCAGCTTTTGTTCTCATGCTCATGTACTATACATTCGCAACATGCATTACCATTTTCCCCATAAGTTTTTTCATCATTTATATTTTTAAATCTTAATTTCTTTAACTTTCATATATTAAAATACATTATACAAATTCATATGTACGGTTTAATTTCTAAAAAAAGAGTACATTTCTTACTGCTACTTATGTATTTAATCTCAAGAATCAAATGTTTATTTTCAAACCATATTTTATAGGGATAAATTGTGAATAGATTTACTCGTTATCTCATTAGTGTACTTTTCACATAATAAATCACAATTACTAACATATCTTTGTAAATTCAAAATAAAACTTTCTAAGTTTTTATAAACAAGCACTTTAACTTTAGAAATCAATGATGTCATTTAGATGTGATTATATATATCAAACCAACTGATATACAAATTTTGGTTGATTTTCACATATTATAAATTGAACGTGTAATTTCATATAAATTGAATAAAATTGCATAAGTACTTTTTAGACTTGGTATCATCGTGCCAAATTATAGAATAGTTTCTTTTCTATAGGACCAATTTAAGTGGTCCAAATCATAAAAATATTATATTTGGACTGTTCCTGCGCAAAAATATAATATTCTTATATTAATTCATAGTCAATTCATACAAATAGTATAAAAAGGCTCAAATTTCGTATTTAGGTCCATAAACATCCTAATTTGTCCTAGTATATATTAGTTTAACTTAATTTATCCATCATTTAGCTACGATTTTCCCAATTTTGTGCCTCCTTTTCGTGTAGTTTTGCATGTAGATGTTACACATACATTATATAACTCCATTAACTTATTTGACTGCTCAATACCAATTCATTATTCATGTTAGGAAAAGTTTCCAAAAACCAAAGGGCCTAATTCCGAAATTACATATCTCATTACAAAATTTATTAAGGGAGTGAATAGAGAGAAATCCATTCGCTCTGATCAACTTCTCCCAATTCGTCATTGCTTCGCTCTTTGGTTTGGTGCCTTAATTTCGTAGTTTGATTTTCATTTCGGGGATTACTGTTAATAGGAGCACTTGGAAATAAGAAAAGAGAGACGAGAAATTAGTTTTCTGAAATGGAAAGTGGGATACGCGTTTCCATTTTGAGTCAAACGAGTTATACAACAGCTATCTGTCCTAAAATTCAAATTCAGATTCAATATTTGAAGCGCCGGTACGACTCGACGAAGTTTCTTATTTCTAGAGGACGAAGACGAAGATTTGTACGATTGTCTATTATATTATTTTACCGCCTCATGTTGTTCCACTGCATTCATTTATTTATATTTTTGTCCTTGTGTATGTAGCTTTGATTTTGTGTTGTAAAGAATAATCAAATGTGTTTATAAAATAGTTTCATGAATTGTTATTTGATTATTATATTTTGTCATTCCGTTGTAAATTTCTGTATTTGTTTTATTTCCTTCTCTTCTTTTTCTTATTTACCCCAATAACAATTTGTCCTTTTGTATGGTTTGAGTCCGACGTTCGTCATTTATTGTCGATTTAAACTGTCGAAAAAGACAGGCCGTTACAGGTCAAATTTAAATGGGCCAAATCAAAAATTAGTATGTTTGGACTATTTCTGCTCAAGAATATAATATTCTCATTTTAATTCGTACAAACCATATAAAAATGCTCAAAATTTAAGTTTAGGTCCGTAAACATTATATTTCATCCCAATTTTTATCAGTTTAACTTAATTTACCAATCATTTCGCCATGATTTTCCCAATTTTTGCCTCCTTTTCGCGTTATTTAGCATGTAGAGTTTAAATATACATTACATAGCTCCATTAACTCATTTGACAGCTCAAAACCGGTCTGTTATTCAGGTTAGACAAATTTCCAAAAACCAAAGTGCCTAATTTCGAAATTACCCATTACCAAATTTATCCATATCAAATCATAAAATCAAGGGAGTAAATATAGAACTTAGGGAGAGCCGTTCGCTCTGACCTATTTTTCCCATTTCATCCTAGTTTCGCTCTTCGGTTTGGAGCCATAGTTTACTATTTTGATTTTCATTCGGGGAGTACGGTTGATCACTGGGGAAAAAGAAGAGAGAGATGGGAAATTAGTTTTCTGAAATGGAAAGTGGAATACACCTTTCCATTGAGTCAAACGAGATGTACAACCGCTATCTACTCAAAAATTCAAATTCGAAATCAAAACCAATAGCGTCTGTACGAATCGACGACGTTTCTGGTCATATTTACTTCATACGGGATCCAAATGACACAAACAAATCTACTGCACGTATCAGAAAAACGAGAAGATTGCAATGGAATTTGTATCGTACCGAAATTGCAATATCTTAAAAATGACCGTTTTACCCCTCCTTATTTTTAATTTATTTAACGAATCCATTAATTCCACCAGTGTCCCAGTCCCGAGCAAGAGACAATTCCTGGGTTACTTCAGGATGTACGCATTTCTATAGCATCGTACATTTTTATTATTTTTAACTATTTGTTTTTTGCGATTTCTCAGCTTTTGTTCTCATGCTTATGTATTATACGTTCACAACATGCAATGCTATTTTCCCCACAAGTTTTTTCATAATTTAGATTTTTAAATATTAATTTCTTTAACTTTCATATATTAAAATACATTATACAAATTCATATGCACTTTTAAATTCTAAAAAAAAGAATACATTTCTTACTACAACTTATGTATTTAATCTCAAGAAATTAAATGTTTATTTTCAAACCATATTTTGTAGGTATAAATCATGAATATATTTACTCGTTATCACATTTAGTGTACTTTTCACATAATAAATAACAATAACTAATATACCTCTATAAATTCAAAATTAAATTTCCAAATTTATATAAACAAGTAATTTTACTTAGAAATCAATTTAATGCCATTTAGATGTGATTATATACAACAAACCAACTGATGTACAAATGATTTTCACATATTATAAATTGTACGTGTAATTTCATATAAATTGAATAAAATTGCTTAAAAATACTTTTTAGACTTGATATCATCGTACCAAATCATAGAAAATAGTTTCTTTTCAATAGGACAAATTAAATGGTCCAAATCATAAAAATATTATATTTGGAATGTTTCTACGCAAAAATGTAATATTCTCGTATTAATTTAGAATTAATTCGTACAAATAATATAAAAAGGCTCAAATTTTATGTTTAGGTCCGTAAACATCCTACTTCATCCCATTTTATGTCTGTTTAACTTAATTTATCCATCATTTCGCTACGAGATTCCCAATTTTGTGCCTCCTTTTCGTGTAGTTTTGCATGTGGAGGTTACACGTACATTATATAGCTCCATTTAACTCATTTGGCCACTCCAAACCGATTCATTATTCAGGTTAGCTAAAGTTTCTAATGTTCGAAATGCCTAATTTCGAAATTACATATCTCATTACCAAATTTATTCCTATCGAATCAAAAATCAAGGGAGTAAATATAGAATTTAGGGAGACCCATTCGCTCTGATCAACATCTCCCAATTCGTTATTGCTTCGCTCTTTGGTTTGGAGCCTTAATTTTGTAATTTGATTTTCATTTCGGGGATTGCTGTTAATAGGAGCACTTGGAAATAAGAGAAGAGAGACAGGAAATTAGTTCTCTGAAATGGAAAGCGGGATACGCGTTTCCATTTTGAGTCAAACGATTTATGCAGCAGTTATTTGTCCTAAAATTCAGATTCCGAATTCGTAATTCGATTTATACGTCTCGACGAAGGTTCTTATTTCTGGAGGAAGAAGATGAAGATTTGTACATGTAACGTACGCGATTTTTCGTTGCCGAAAAACCGAATAGTTAGGGTTTTAAAAAGAAGAAAAAGACAAAAGAAGAGAGAAAAAGATAGAAAATAGAGAGAAAAGAAAATAGAAAATAGAACGGAATAGAAAATAACAGAACAATAACAGAATCTCACAATCGCAGCGGATCAACATATAATAGATAAATGAATAATCTTTAAACAAAGAACTATATCAGTTATTACATTACATTACATTTCATTTCATTACATCAGAGTGTGCAATAACAAACAACAACAAACAGCGGAAAAGAAATACTATATACTAGTAATACGCCATGTCATCCAGCTTGCCTCCTACAACTCCTGAATATCCAGAATATCCTGATAAACCTTAACTCTTGACTACCCGTGTGGAAATTGGTGGGCACCCAGAGTTTAGGAAGGAAAACAATAAACTCCGAGTCAGTCATGTGACTGGTGTGAGAACTCAAAACAGTTTATTTATCTTTAATATCAAAATAGAGGAATATTTTTAAAGTCAATTCGCAATGTTTTTGAAAATGTAACTACCATAAGACCTCCCACCACACACACAATGCAAACGCAGACTTGGAGGAGAATTCTTCTTATGTTAGTCAAAGATGCTTGATACGCATTAAAAAGAAACATTGGATATTATTATTAGTGCATAGTGTAGAAATATTTCGAAAGTAGAATATAAATCTTAGCCAGCATAGGTAACATTATATTATGCCTACTATAGCTACCATATTAGATGGCAGGTTCTACAACTAAAACCGTACAAGTCTCGTATTGTTTCTTTGGATTTCCAACAAATGGTCAGGCCAAGGAACTTCCCATTGCCACATGGAAACGCCTCTGGAAGGACGTCCCGAGAACCTAACCGGATCTCTGCCAACATAAGGCCGGGTTACCTTTCAAACTAGGTAACAACTGACACGAGTATGCCATCCCTCGGTCCTTTGGGACCTTTATCCGAGAGCTCTCTAACCAACATCACACAATGATAAATAAAGTGTTTCAACATGAGTAAGTATCTGGGCTCCATACCATGATACCACCCTTTTCCAGAAGGAAATGCACATACCCTAAAGGGAGCTACCCCTCATAACCTTGCTGCATCTTTCCTGTTTTGACCATTCCGGGGTGTGAGGCTCGACGAAGTCTCGTCCACAAAGCCACGCTTTGGTACAAAGCCATGCTTTGGTCAACAAATGATCATAGAAATGATCACAAAGATAAGTGATCAAACAAATGATCATATCACAAATGATCAAACCATGATCATTTCACAGCAACACTCAACATGTCACATTACCAAATTGGGAATATATCGTTGATAACCATCAACTACATAACCTCTGAGCTCGTACGTCTCAGAGAAGGGTGTTAAGCTTAGAGAATAAATTCTCCGCCACCAACAGAAAAATATATTTGAAAGAAATCAGCTTTATATCTCAATTTGTAATGTCATACATACTATCCATACAAGTCTGTTCCAGGCACTTACAAAGAAGTCCTTGCAATCCAGATATCCACAATCCTGATCGGATTCCCCATCACATATGGAACTCTATACCGGAGCAACTCGGTGCAGAGTCAATCGACAGGTCATCCTATCGCTCTCGCAAATATCCGGTCTTCAACACCGGTTATCAAATGCAATCCATAACGACATATCACATACTCGGAATGGGTTATACGACCCCAAGGTCCTTTCCCAGCTAACCCGAATAGTGAGCGCTTATTCAAAAATAAGTGTGGCATTCAAATTCAAACAAATCACAACAAATACCTTTCAAAGGTAAATATTGATAGTCGGTTATTGAACTATCAATGGATATGCACAACATCACCAGATTCCAAATAATTTTCCAAATTATTTATTTCCCAAAAATATCTTTACAAGATATATAATTTCAATACTTCAAAAATAATTTTTAAACAAAGTCCCCTTTCTTTTATAAATTCCATAGTGAATTTTCATTCCAAAATATCCATGCATATACGATTTCAATTATTCATTTCAATTTATCTTCAAAAAGATAAATTCTCCAAACGTTTCATTTCACATTGGAAAAACATTTCCATACTTATTTATTCATAAGTAATTCACAAATTTTATTTATTTTCAACCTTTGGAAAATATTCAATATACTTAAATCGAAATTAAGCATATATTTCATTTTTTAAGGAAATCATTCTCTTAAACATATTTATTTGGGCCAATACGAATGTCGCGTAAAACATCGTTACGACAACCCAAAATCACTAGTATAGGGATTCGAAATTAAAATAGATATATAAATCCCAATACTATGCAAAACATTTCCTTTCGGAAATCATTTACTATAACAACAGTGTTATAGTCCACCCTTTCCTTCTATTTCTCGTAAACGTCTATTTCAACAATGAATGTTGAAATCTATGGTTTCGAATTTTAATGCATTTAAAACATCGTTAGATCGTTTTAATTCTACTCAAAACATCACATCCAATACATTTCCTTTAACATATTATTCACTATTCAAAAACGTGAATATACTTCGTTGACAAACTTCATCATTTCTATACATTTTATTTTAAAAGATTATTCACCGTCTAAAACGTGAATATAACTCCATAAATAAGTTACAACAATTTACTTATCAAAATAAGTCGTTTGCGGATTTATAAAACAACGTTTATAAATTCCTTTATTAACCTATTCAATTTCATATCTCAATTATATACTAAAAGTTCATATTATAAGTTAAACACTTATAATTTATTTGTTTGCAAAAAACGTTCTTTTAAACTTCCCAAATTATAAATCTTATAACTCATAAGATTCATTTATTTACCCAAATTTATTCCTTTAATAACTTCACAAATTTTATAAACCTACTGCTTATAAAATTCCATTTATAACTTCACCGTTTATAATTCTATAAATTTCATTCATTTATGAAATTCATTCGCAATTCATTCTAACACTTATAAAAACTCGTTTTATAATCCCAGCATTTTTAATTTACAAATATCCATCTTATAATTCTTTTATATAAATCAATTTATATTATTCTTTAAAACGTCTTTAAACTCCTTTATAATTTCACCATTTTCTTTGATTTATAAAATAATCAATTTTTATAAATCCTATATTTAAACTTTTATAATGAATTCAGAAAAAACCCGATTTAAACTATTTTATAAATCATTAACCCATATTTTCAAAAATCAACTTTTAACTATATTTCTCAAAAATCATAATTTTATAACTTTTAAAAGTATAACGTTTATTTGTTTAAAATAAATCAATTTCCAAAAATATCTTTACAACGTATACTTTCAAAAATCACTTTAAAATCATTTTAAAATTCCAAAATTTGGCCCAATGATGCTACACACCAAATAGTCAATCACGACTACAACAACATCATATATCGTATATGATAATCAACGAATATCAAAATATCCATAATCAAATAAATACTGTTGAGGAATCCAGTTGGATCCCTCCAACCAGTTTTCCTGCATCCAAAGATGTTAGCACAATACCAATTCCGTTCCAGCACGAAATTATCGCGGTATATGGGATTTAAAATATTATCCGCTTAATAGACGGCGCAATAGGGTCTCATCCGCTATATAATGCGGGAAATCAACAACTGCAATATATACATATGCCAATACATATATATTGCTATTATATATAATACCAATTTCACTGTATATGAAATATTCGCGGTATATGTTTTTAATAAATAACCTCCGCTTAATAACGGCGCATAATGTCTAATTTAACAATCAATAGATAATAATCATCATTCAAACATACATTCAAGAATTTTAAATCTAACTATTTAAAATTAAAATCGAAACCGATTCGATTGAGTGAGAAGTTCTCACCTTGATTTCAATTTCGTTTTAGCGATTTATTTCGAATAAAATTAAACGAACGTTTAATTTTACTCGAAATTATCACTAACTCCAAACGACTCCAATCCAATTCCATAGCGTAGTGCTCGTCCATACGATTCCAACGCAACTGGTTTCGCGCATTTTCGACCTCGTATGAAAAAGATATGATTTTTACAAGTTTACACGATTTTATAAACTAATTTACAATATAAATTTACTTTCAAATCCAAAGCAATCTTGGCCGTTCGATTTCACCCAGGCCCAAACCCGTCACTTTCTTCATCTTCCACGCGACTTCCAGTAAACAATTCTCGTATGAACCCATCCATCACAATTAGGGTTTGATTTTTGCACCCTCCACGAGCGTTTCAAAGTTGATCAACCACCCCCATATTGAAGTCCATAACACGAGCAACCTTCGGCCCGTATCAAGGAACTCAGCCTCCATCTTGGCACGCATTTCGAGGCCGACCGTGCTGCCTTCAAACTTAAATTTCCATCAATTCGCTTCGCCTACAACGATCTCCACCGTTGATCTTGTAGTACTCACAGCCCTCTACAACTTTCATGTTGAAAGTTTATCGAATTAGTGTTTGGATTTGAAGATTTTGAGGGAGAAAGGAAGCTAAATTTCGGCCATTGAATATTTAAGGGGGTGGCGGCCTGCAGATGGACCTAGGGTTTCTAATTTTGCAAAAATGAATGTTAAGGGGGGTTTTATAGAAAAAATACGCGACACTATTCATCCCAGATTTTCCGAACTCCAAACGAAGCGTGCCGGTTGGCGTTTCTAAGGTTTACCCCGCGTTCCGAACACAATGGAACGTGTTTCGGGAGCTAATTCGGTCATCCGTGCGAGTTATGGCAATAAACGTTCAATTTAAAATTAAACCGATTAAACGATTTTCTAGGCGTTTTAGCTTGCACCGGACAAACGGTAAATCCGATTGACACGAAATTTGAAACCATACAATAATATCACATTATGGATCCGATGAAACCGGTTTCGTCGAAATCCGAGACTTTTTGAAAAATGACTATTTTAACTCGCCAAATTAATATTAAAACAATTTCGATGCGTTTCGAGCTGCCACGATCAAACGAAAACTCCGATTGCTACAAAAATTGAAATCCGATAATAACAAACTATTACGGATCCAATGGAACTAGTTTCGTCCAATTCCGAGACTGTTCGAAAATTGGCTAATTTCACTAGTCGATTAAATATTAAAATATTCAATTTTCACAAATAAACTTTAAATTTGATTTTAAAAGTTCTAAAACATCATTCTAACTTCAATATGATAAAATAAAATTTTGCAAATCATTTTCAATCGTATTTTACCAAATTTTCAATTATTTCTGTATTTTCACCTATTAAATTATCGATTTAATTATTCAATTAAATCCAATTATTCAAAATAAAATTTATTCGACTTATAATTTCACTTATTAATATTTAAAATTAATTAAATATTCAAATTTTAATTAATAAAAATTCTGGGTCGTTATAGTACAATTATCTATTATATAATTTTACCGCATCGTGTTGTTCCGGTGCATTGATTTATTCATTTGTTTGTCCTTGTGTTTGTAACTCTGATTTTGTGTTGTAAAGAATAATCAAATGTATTTATAAAATAGTTTCATGAACCGTTATTTGATTATTATATTTTGTCATTTCGCTGCGTGATTCTGTATTTGTTTTATTTCCTTTTCTTCTTTTTCTTATTTACCCGAATAACAATCTGCCCTTTGGTATGGTTTGAGTCTGACGTGTGTGGTTTATCGTCGAGTTAAACTGTCCAAAAAGACAGGCCGTTACAGGACAAATTTAAACGGTCCAAACCCTAAAATTAGTATATTTGGACTGTTTTTGCTCAAAAATGTAATATTCTCATATTAGTTCATACAAATCATATAAAAATGCCCAAAATTTCAGTTTAGGTCGGTAAACATCTTATTTCATCCCAATTTATACCAGTTTAACTTAATGTCCCATCATTTCGCCACGATTTTCCCAATTTGTGCCTCCTTTTCGAGTTACTTAGCATGTAGAGTTTACATATACATTACATAGCTTCGTTAACTCATTTGACCGCTCAAAACCGATTTGTTATTCAGGTTAGGCAAAGTTTCCAAAAACCAAAGAGCCTAATTTCGAAATTAATCATTACCAAATTTAACCAAATCAAATCATAAAATCCAGAGTAAATATAGAAATTACGGAGAACCATTCGCTTTGATCTATTTCTCCCATTTCATCGTAGTTTCGCTCTTCTGTTTGGAGCCATAATTTACTAACTTGATTTTCATGCGGGGATTACGGATGACCACTACGGAAAAAGAGGAGAGAGACAGGAAATAACTTTTCTAAAATGGAAAGTGAAATACACATTTCCATTGAATCAAACGAGTTGTACGATTGCTATCTGCTCAAAAATTCAAATTCGGAATCAAACCAGCAACGTCGGTATGATTCGACGACGTTTCCGGTCATATCTACTTTATAAGAGCTCCACATGACACAAATAAACATACTACATGAATCAGAAAAACGAGATGATTGCAGTGGCATTTGTGTCGGCGCGAAATTACATGTCTTAAAAATGACCATTTTACCCCTCCTTATTTTTAATTTATTTAACAAATCCATTAATTCCAGTGTTTTCATATTACTAATATTATTCAATTAAAATGCTTCCCTAATTTTTGGGGCACTACATTCTCCCCCTTTAATGGAATTTTTGGGTTATTCCAATGTACTGGCGATGGGTATACCGGCGATGAGTATTCTGGTATGGACAAACGGTCCACTAGTGTCCATAGACAATTCCTGGGTTATTTCAGGATGTACGTATTTCTATAGTGTGACGACCCGCCCTTCTACTACCAGAAAGACGTATCATCATTTAGAAAGAAAGAGGTAGAAATAGAAAAGAAAGAGAAGAAAGAACAACAATCATGGAAACTCACAGCGGAATGGAATAAAATATAATACATCACATAACAATTTCATAATTTTACATATATCAGAGTTATACAATATTATACACTTAACAAATTTTATATACATCAGTCTCTACATACATCTCTAATACAACATACTCTAACTATCACAGCGGAACTAGATATATATCTACAACGCTGAAGCCTCCTGCTCCATTGCTCCTCCAGGATTCGTCAAAGCTAACCTGAATCCCTTGACTACCCGTAAAAATTTGGGTACCCGAGAGTTTATGGAAAACAAAAGTAAACTCCGGGTCAGACATGGGTCTGGTATGAGTAAACGGTTTAAATTGTTTAACTTTGAAAAAAACATTTGAAAATAAAGGTATCACGTAAGGCTCCCCACAAATAAATACGGGTAAGTTTTTACCTTACGCTAACCAAAATATTTCATAGGAAATTCTGTGATATTATAATAGTGTCTAGGGTTTTCAAGTAAATAGAAAATAGCCGAAATTATTACATTATTAAATTCCAGCTACTAGCCACAAAAGTGGGTAATACAATCAAAACCGTGGGCACTTATTGGAAAATGGATTCCATACAATGGTAGGGCTACTGGGGTACCGACCGTCACAGTACGGGGCCTAGATCACCGTACCGAGGATTACTCCCTTCATCCCCTGCAACACAAGGCCGGAACCATTCCTTACTGTACAGTCCCGAACAAGATAAATCTCGTGGTTGGCGCGCCCAACAACCCACTAAGCCGAATAAAAAGGGACATCTAGACAGGGGAAATATCTTGTCCTGCTTGGGCATGACCCACCTAACCTTGCTGCATCTCCCCTGTTTTAGCCATTTCCGGTTGATGAGGCTTGAGGCTACGATTACCTTCAGAGAACAAATTTCTTAGAATGCTCATCGCCCGCCTGACGATGTGTTGAAAGCTTTCAATCTATACAAGTTCGTTCCGGGTTCGAACGAAACCGAAGGCATTATCTCGTTACACTCATTTTGGAATCACCATCAGAGTTAACGACGACAACCCTTGCATTCTGAACCTTCATCTTCACATCAGATTCACGACCTAACGTTCATTTGGATCGATGTGGTTTTCGGATGTTCCAAATGTGGAAACCCGATCCCGGTCTCATCGAAATCCAAAACGTGTCTTTTAGGGCCAAGTTGTTTTAAAGTTATAAAATAAACAATTTAATTATCCATATACACACAGATAGATAATTCACAATATCATAATAGAACATCATCATCATAAACAGATAAGCAATATTATCATCACAATAGATAATCCATATTATCATCATGTTACAATCAAGCATACATTTCATACAGCATCATTTATCTCATACTAGGAATTTCAAATCATTCAAAACAAACAATATCATCCATCCATACATAAGCAATCATATCTGCTATAATTAATTTAAAATGAATTAAATTAATTACTTGCATCTTTAATTAATTTAAAGTAAATTAAATTAATTACTACATTATCATAATCTTGCTTATATAACTATTGACCAATTATCAGTCAGTTAATAAATTAATCACACTTGATTAATTAACATTTAGTTTTATTCAAGTAATCATCTTTTAATTATTTTCCAAACTAATTATCTTATCCAAATATAGAAATTAACCTTCAATTACATATATTACATTACTTCTTAATTTCACCAATTAATTATTCTTTAATCTTTCATTATTAATTTCATTATTTAATGATTGCTAATTACATTTCATTTCATTATCCTATATTAAATTAATTACCTTAATTAAATCTTCAATTAAACTATATTTATTTATCACCCCTGATTAATACTATTCAGTAAGCAATCACCTTTATTTACTCTTATCACATCACTTAATTACTCCTCAACTGATTTCCTTAAAAATTAATCCCTTGATTAAATTGCACAAAGTAATTATACTTAAATTACTTCCATTATCATCCTTAATCAACTTCTTCTAGTCATTATCATCAATTACTTCTCCAAGTAATTATACTTATCATATCATAAAATAATCATTTAAATCAATTAAACTTGATTAATTAACTTAGACGATTCATATTAAACCTTATTAATTACAATAAGTAATTAATTCCTTTAATACTTAATTATTTGATTATTCTATTTCAAGCTATTTAATTTATCCCTTCTTCATCAATTTGTTTAACCTTAATTACTTAATTAGACTTTCCTTAATCATTAGTTGAAAACCTTAATTATAAATCAAATAACTTGATTAACAAATTTTTAATTGTTGATTACTTCATTAATTATTTCTTAATTCTTAGTTAAATCACTTGATTGATTCTATTAATTGTTCATTAATTTACCTAAGTAGTAAATTTTACTTTATTAATTACTTAATCAATCCGTTGATCCATCACCAGTTACAGTTTAAAAAAGTAATTATTTTATTTACTTTCTGAAATCATCAATTAAGATTAAAATTTCAATATAATTAACTTTTCAATATTAGGAACCCTCATTAAAATTTGGAAATCAATTACGATGGTTAACTATACTTAATTGTAAATTAACTATGTACGTACTTAAAATAATTCTGGATTAAAATAATAATTAAGAGTTAAACACTTTAAAGCATTGATTAAATAGTTTACTTGTATCTAAACCATTGGGCTTTAAACTGTCAAACATCTCATGAAACAGTGCTTGCAGTTTGTACAAAAACTATTTGGTAATACTTACTTTTAAAACAGAAACCAAAACTGCAGATATGTAGGAAACCCGAGTCCTCCCCTTGAGTTCACACGGGTACATCATCGAGTTCCACTGCCTCTTCCCCTGTTTTACCCTGAACATCTTCTTCCTCCTTTACTTTTTATTTTTAGTTTTGCTTGAACAAAGAAATAATTTACATCAGGTTCATTATTCACGCATCAAACTCAACTTCAACCCGAAGCATTCCATCCCAAAACTCATGCACGACTCGAGACTACCACGCGACCGACACTGCTGACACCAACATTCGCCGTACACATGCACAACGGCCGGCAAGGCCCTGGCGATCCTCCAAGGTCTTCAATAAGTCACAAATCGCCCCAAAGAAAGAAATCACAACCCAAAACACCCTCAGGAAACTCGAATCGAAATCGACAGTGCTAACCCAAACAGAACTTATACCCATCCACTCGAATCGCCTCGCGTCCACCGTTCAAACCACCGTAATCGCCGAGGTTTTGACAACGTCTCGACAACACGGCCGTCGACCATCGTCCAGAAACTCACGGCACTCGATCGTGTAAATAAGTTGCATTAGTTTGGTTACAGTCAAGACAAAAACTTCGAGCAAGAACCCTAAATTGATCTTCATCTCTTGATTCTCTTAATAGAAAAATTATTTGATAATTTTTATGTGATCATCAATGTTTATACTTGCCTAACTACAAATTTGAACGATTATTATTGAATCAATAATCGGTAATTGATAGAAATGCTCCTTTTTCTAAACCCTGAACTGCTTCTTCAATTTTACTTTAAAAATTTCCATTCCTGTTTTAAAAATCCTATTTCGCATTGAAGTTCCAAGTTATCAACTTGAATTTATATTTTATAACAGATGAATTTATCAACCAAATGTTTGTTACCTGTAAAATTTTAGTTTTACTGTGCATAACCTCTAAATATGTTTAAAAACAAATTTAAACCCCTGATTTAAATTCGAGTATATTATTTTGTTGGATAAATTAAAGCTCTTCTATGATCAAATAAGAATAATACGGAATTAAATAGTTTTCAATTCTGTAATCACTTATCAGAAATGAACAAAATATTATCGAAGAATAGCCTGTATATAAACACAGATTATACCAAAAGATAACACATACATCACCAAGAAATCCACACATCATCTTACTGTTAAAATTAAACTAAAGCTTGAATTTTTATGTTTACTCACCTGGAAAGCCTTTTGAACAAAGAACACTACTTATTCTCTTTTGGAAGCCTGAAATTTTAGATTTGTTCTTGCATCTGTTTTAAAACCTGAGTTTGCTTGCTTTTCATTTCTTCTTCTTTCTGATTTACTCTTTATATTCTTTTCAGGTATACTATGTTACACACACATATATATAAAAGATATAGTGTGTGAAAGAAGGCAGCAACTAGTCAGGTAGTTTCCTATTTTGGCTTTATCAGGCAAGATTTTTTTTTTCTCAAGGCTGAATGATCTTGATTTCGGCTGAGATGCTAAAACATTAAATGTTATGTACTTATTGTCTACACATAACTTATTAGTACATGTATTTTCATTGCTTGCTTTACATAGTTATTTACAGGTGCATAATATACAAGCCTGTTTTCATTTTATTTTTATTTCTTTTATACTTATCTCACTGCTATGCAATTATGTTGATTAGATTTCACTGCAAAATAAAGATTTGCATATTATAATTAGACACAAGATGTGCTTTAACAGGAGAGCATTAAATAGCAAGTAGCTTGCATGAAAAGATAAGTTATTATAATGTTTATATTTCAATCTACCTGAGTTTGTTAGGTTTTTTTCATGTTTACATGTATTTGTATCAAAGCAATATGTGTCAGGTTCCTTGATTAGTGTACATCATAATTATGTTTGGCTATGTTGATAGAAATTTATGTTTTGCTTGCCTAATGTCTGCATATCAAAATCAAGATTTGTTGTATGTAAACATGTACTTTCAGGCAACACTTGATTCTGTAAATATATACAGTTAGTTGATATAAATAACCTTATGCATAATTATTTACTTTGCAGGTAGTTACTTTTGGATATTGACTTGTTATTAATTTCCAATTAAATATCTTACATGTGTCAGGTTTGTGTTTACACTTTATTAATGAGGATCATATCCTTTTGCAATATTTGTTTTATTATTTTATATCTTATGTTTAGATTTATATGTGAAGATATGCTGTAAAACTTAATCATGTTTTTATGAGCTGCTTGCTTGAATAACAAATATGTTTGGGTCAGATTTATATTTACTTTGATTTGCTTGTGAAAATAAATTCGTTTTATTGTTTCTAACTTGAATAATTTACATATATATGGTTGTTGATTGATTTGTGTATGAAAATATTTGGTTAACTTCTAATTTATATAAGTTATACATAAAAGTTAAAGTTTGGTTTTACATTCTATTTGATTTCATTTTACTTTACTTTGTGTCTTATACTTTGTTCTTATTTTAGATTATTAAGTTATGTTGTATAAAATCTTAACTAATTAATTCTTATTTTAAATTTTACATTAGTACTTTATATTTAACCGTCAATGTTCAAGTCCTATTCAAAATGATTTTCTCACTTATATTTGTATTCATTTCTATTTGTACTCTACTATTACTTATTTAAATTGAGTTATATACACATATTTAATTTATATTTTACATTTATATTTTACATTGTTAGAAATGGGATTCTAATTTAAATGTTATCATTCATATGTATATTTCCAAATATAAACAAAGTACGGTATTTTAATTCACTTATATAAGGTCAATATTATTAAAAGATTCTATGTAAATTTCCAAGATCAAATTTCCTTTTAAAATACAAATTTACATAAACAAATAGAAATTATTTCCAAAATCATATTCATTTTGAAAATAATCAGTTCACATTTTATTTAATCATATTAAATATTTATTAAAATAAACAGGGCCAAAATTCAAGGTCGTTACATTCCTCCCCCTTAAAAGAATTTCGTCCCCGAAATTTAAAACAAAGATAATTTAAAAGCTGTTATACCAACCATTCACACATACATATCATTCATACAATAGCAAACAATCAAACAGTTTATCCTAACAAGCAACACTAGCTATCCGAACACAAATCCGGATAAACTTCCCTAGAACTATCCAGAGTTTCCCAGGTGCAATCACTGAGATTCTCGCTCCACTGCACTCAACGAGCTTCACTACTTACTCCCGAGTTGCCTCTCAGTTGATCAACAATCTGAACAGGATTCCTGACTACAGTCAAAATCCGCTTGACTTTCAAATCTCCCTATACTACTAGTTCTACAACTAATGATGGATCCTAAACAAAATTCCAAGAAGAGATGCATGAGATACATTATGAATTCCAGACATCCCTTCTGGCAATTCAATCCTATAAGATACAACTCCAATCCAAGTTGAATTTTATATACATATATAACTCAAGGTCTCAGCCTCCCATTCAGTTTAATTCACAATCAAATTTATTAATTCACCATCCGACTTTATTTGACCAATCCTAATTTCATTTACACACTTAATTTAGTAATTTATTTCATCTTAGTTTATTTCCACTTCCAATTCCATATTTGATTTTATCACAAAATCACTTCATTATAGTTCTTGAGTTTATTTCATTTCCTAAGTACAAAATAATTTTATTTATTCACCACACTACATCCAGTTACTCTTAATCACAATCATCTTCCCTTAAAATTCCAGATCTTATCTGTATTAAACAAACATACTTTTTATTTCAAGTATTTAAATTCTTTTTGATAAACCATCAAAGTTTGTTTATACAAATTTAAATTCTTATCCAACTATTTCTATTCGAATAAAGATTTTATTTCATTCAATTTAAATTATTAAAGCTTTTACTAAATAAACTCTTACTTCCCTCGAAGCTACGCTTCTATAAAGTTTAATATTTGGTTAATTTACTTGTTTCAATTTCATACTTAAATTTATTTCCAACTTATTTGATACTCACAAGATCAAATTCCATTTATTTCAATTAAGATTTAATCCAAAGCCATATTTATTTTATCCATGCTTGAATTGGATTTTATCTTCAAAAATCAACTTATTATTTTATCTGTGTTCAATTTTATTTTATAGTTCAAGTTTGGATTTTTATCCCATTCTCCCAATACAAAACAATCTTATCTTGGCATACTATTTAATTTCCCCATATTTTCTTTTATAAGTCTCACATTCATATTTTTCACATTTTACCCAATTTAAGCTTGAATATATTCATGTTTCTTTTTACTCGAGATTGAACACTTATCCATAGCCAAAAATATTCCTAATCAATGTGTTGCTAATTTCTCTTACCAGTTACCGGAACATATTTATTCCAATTCAATTCCATTTCAACTTACTTTTATTTATTTAAGTAAGAATTTAATTTATTTAACACCATCTATATCTCAACTGAATTCTATTCCAATTCAATTTGTTTAACTTAGCTTCCGTTAAATTAAGCACCATACTATTCTCTTTAATCTACCAACCCACTTGGATTTGATTAAATAAGAACTTAATTTCATTTACCCATATCTCAATTCATTTCATTTCAATCTTAAATTTAAATCCAATTATTATTAAGCTTAAGTTAATCTCAACCAAAATTTTATTTCCAATCCAATGTATTTCCATTGTAAATTTGATGTACTTCATTAATTTATTTATATTCTCATTATTATTATATTTTTAATCATTAGTTTAATTCCAAATTAAATTAAACTTTCAACTTAATTCAAAATAATTTCTCATTTTTAACTTCATTTTTTTTTAACTTTAATTCCAAATTCAATCTCATACTTCCCTTGGTTACACAAGCCATTGTAAAAATTTTATAATCTCATTTGTCTGCAACATTATCACCCAAGTCCTTTAATTATATATAATAATTTGCAAAAATTATTTCCTTTTTATACCAAAATATATTTTGGATGAAATTATTTAATTCACCTACTTTTGAAAACAATATCATGTCGAGTTGTTCTATTCAAGTATTTAGAAACCCCTTCGGTACAGTTGTGCAGACTACACTGACAAAGGTTCATATACCACTCGATAAATCAATCATCATAATATACAACCATTTTATATTCACTAACAAGTACGCGCTCATATCTATTATTACGCTCAAACTCATCCTAAAGTACTACCGACTCTATCTCTAATGAGAAATCTCCACCAGAGCCAAGGTTCTCACTTAACCTTTCAGCTCTGATACCAACTGTGACGACCCGCCCTTCTACTACCAGAAAGACGTATCATCATTTAGAAAGAAAGAGATAGAAATAGAAAAGAAAGAGAAGAAAGAACAACAATCACGGAAACTCACAGCGGAATGGAATAAAATATAATACATCACATAACAATTTCATAATTTTACATATATCAGAGTTATACAATATTATACACTCGACAAATTTTATATACATCAGTCTCTACATACATCTCTAATACAACATACTCTAACTATCACAGCGGAACTAGATATATATCTACAATGCTGAAGCCTCCTGCTCCATTGCTCCTCCAGGATTCGTCAAAGCTAACCTGAATCTCTTGACTACCCGTAAAAATTTGGGTACCCGATAGTTTATGGAAAACAAAAGTAAACTCCGGGTCAAACATGGGTCTGGTATGAATGAGTAAACGGTTTAAATTGTTTAACTTTGAAAAAAACATTTGAAAATAAAGGTATCACGTAAGACTCCCCACAAATAAATACGGGTAAGTTTTTACCTTACGCTAACCAAAATATTTCATAGGAAATTCTGTGATATTATAATAGTGTCAGGGTTTTCAAGTAAATAGAAAATAGCCGAAATTGTTACATTATTAAATTCCAGCTACTAGACACAAAAGTGGGTAATACAATCAAAACCGAGGGCACTTATTGGAAAATGGATTCCATGCAATGGCAGGGCTACTGGGGTACCGCCCGTCACAGTACAGGGCCTAGATCACCGTACCGAGGATTACTCCCTTCATCCCCTGCAACACAAGGCCGGAACCATTCCTTACTGAACAGTTCCGAACAAGATAAACCCCGTGGTTGGCGCGCCCAACCACCCACTAAGCCGAATAAAAAGGGACATCTAGACAGGGGAAATATCTTGTCCTGCTTGGGCATGACCCACCTAACCTTGCTGCATCTCCCCTGTTTTAACCATTTCCGGTTGATGAGACTTGAGGCCACGATTACCTTTAGAGAACAAATTTCTTAGAATGCTCATCGTCCGCCTGACGATGTGTTGAAAGCATTCAATCCATACAAGTTCGTTCCAGGTTCGAACGAAACCGAAGGCATTATCTCGTTACACTCATTTTGGAATCACCCTTAGAGTTAACAACGACAACCCTTGCATTCTGAAACTTCATCTTCACATCAGATTCACGACCTAACGTTCATTTGGATCGATGTGGTTTTCGGATGTTCCAAATGTGGAAACCCGATCCCGGTCTCATCGAAATCCAAAACGTGTCTTTTAGGGCCAAGTTGTTTTAAAGTTATAAAATAAACAATTTAATTATCTATATACACACAGATAGATAATTCACAATATCATAATAGAACATCATCATCATAAACAGATAATCAATATTATCATCACAACAGATAATCCATATTATCATCATGTTACAATCAAGCATACATTTCATACATCATCATTTATCTCATGCTAGGAATTTCAAATCATTCAAGACAAACAATATCATCCATCCATACATAAGCAATCATATCAGCTATAATTAATTTAAAATGAATTAAATTAATTACTTGCATCTTTAATTAATTTAAAGTAAATTAAATTAATTACTACATTATCATAATCTTGCTTATATAACTATTGACCAATTATCAGTCAGTTAATAAATTAATCACACTTGATTAATTAACATTTAGTTTTATTCAAGTAATCATCTTTTAATTATTTTCCAAACTAATTATCTTATCCAAATATAGAAATTAACCTTCAATTACATATATTACATTACTTCTTAATTTCACCAATTAATTATTCTTTAATCTTTCATTATTAATTTCATTATTTAATGATTGCTAATTACATTTCATTTCATTATCCTATATTAAATTAATTACCTTAATTAAATCTTCAATTAAACTATATTTATTTATCACCCCTGATTAATACTATTCAGTAAGCAATCACCTTTATTTACTCTTATCACATCACTTAATTACTCCTCAACTGATTTCCTTAAAAATTAATCCCTTGATTAAATTGCACAAAGTAATTATACTTAAATTACTTCCATTATCATCCTTAATCAACTTCTTCTAGTCATTATCATCAATTACTTCTCCAAGTAATTATACTTATCATATCATAAAATAATCATTTAAATCAATTAAACTTGATTAATTAATTTAGACGATTCATATTAAACCTTATTAATTACAATAAGTAATTAATTCCTTTAATACTTAATTATTTGATTATTCTATTTCAAGCTATTTAATTTATCCCTTCTTCATCAATTTGTTTAACCTTAATTACTTAATTAGACTTTCCTTAATCATTAGTTGAAAACCTTAATTATAAATCAAATAACTTGATTAACAAATTTTTAATTGTTGATTACTTCATTAATTATTTCTTAATTCTTAGTTAAATCACTTGATTGATTCTATTAATTGTTCATTAATTTACCTAAGTAGTAAATTTTACTTTATTAATTACTTAATCAATCCGTTGATCCATCACCAGTTACAGTTTAAAAAAGTAATTATTTTATTTACTTTCTGAAATCATCAATTAAGATTAAAATTTCAATATAATTAACTTTTCAATATTAGGAACCCTCATTAAAATTTGGAAATCAATTACGATGGTTAACTATACTTAATTGTAAATTAACTATGTACGTACTTAAAATAATTCTGGATTAAAATAATAATTAAGAGTTAAACACTTTAAAGCATTGATTAAATAGTTTACTTGTATCTAAACCATTGGGCTTTAAACTGTCAAACATCTCATGAAACAGTGCTTGCAGTTTGTACAAAAACTATTTGGTAATACTTACTTTTAAAACAGAAACCAAAACTGCAGATATGTAGGAAACCCGAGTCCTCCCCTTGAGTTCACACGGGTACATCATCGAGTTCCACTGCCTCTTCCCCTGTTTTACCCTGAACATCTTCTTCCTCCTTTACTTTTTATTTTTAGTTTTGCTTGAACAAAGAAATAATTTACATCAGGTTCATTATTCACGCATCAAACTCAACTTCAACCCGAAGCATTCCATCCCAAAACTCATGCACGACTCGAGACTACCACGCGACCGACACTGCTGACACCAACATTCGCCGTACACATGCACAACGGCCGGCAAGGCCCTGGCGATCCTCCAAGGTCTTCAATAAGTCACAAATCGCCCCAAAGAAAGAAATCACAACCCAAAACACCCTCAGGAAACTCGAATCGAAATCGACAGTGCTAACCCAAACAGAACTTATACCCATCCACTCGAATCGCCTCGCGTCCACCGTTCAAACCACCGTAATCGCCGAGGTTTTGACAACGTCTCGACAACACGGCCTTCGACCATCGTCCAGAAACTCACGGCACTCGATCGTGTAAATAAGTTGCATTAGTTTGGTTACAGTCAAGACAAAAACTTTGAGCAAGAACCCTAAATTGATCTTCATCTCTTGATTCTCTTAATAGAAAAATTATTTGATAATTTTTATGTGCTCATCAATGTTTATACTTGCCTAACTACAAATTTGAACGATTATTATTGAATCAATAATCGGTAATTGATAGAAATGCTCCTTTTTCTAAACCCTGAACTGCTTCTTCAATTTTACTTTAAAAATTTCCAGTCCTGTTTTAAAAATCCTATTTCGCATTGAAGTTCCAAGTTATCAACTTGAATTTATATTTTATAACAGATGAATTTATCAACCAAATGTTTGTTACCTGTAAAATTTTAGTTTTACTGTGCATAACCTCTAAATATGTTTAAAAACAAATTTAAATCCCTGATTTAAATTCGAGTATATTATTTTGTTGGATAAATTAAAGCTCTTCTATGATCAAATAAGAATAATACAGAATTAAATAGTTTTCAATTCTGTAATCACTTATCAGAAATGAACAAAATATTATCAAAGAATAGCCTGTATATAAACACAGATTATACCAAAAGATAACACATACATCACCATGAAATCCACACATCATCTTACTGTTAAAATTAAACTAAAGCTTGAATTTTTATGTTTACTCACCTGGAAAGCCTTTTGAACAAAGAACACTACTTATTCTCTTTTGGAAGCCTGAAATTTTAGAATTGTTCTTGCATCTGTTTTAAAACCTGAGTTTGCTTGCTTTTCATTTCTTCTTCTTTCTGATTTACTCTTTATATTCTTTTCAGGTATACTATGTTACTGATCAAATAAAGGACGCATACACACACATATATATATAAGATATAGTGTGTGAAAGAAGACAGCAACTAGTCAGGTAGTTTCCTATTTTGGCTTTATCAGGCGAGATTTTTTTTTCTTTTTTTTTTCTCAAGGCTGAATGATCTTGAATTCGGCTGAGATGCTAAAACATTAAATGTTATGTACTTATTGTCTACACATAATCTTGTTAGTACACGTATTTTCATTGCTTGCTTTACATAGTTATTTACAGGTGCACAATATACAAGCCTATTTTCATTTTATTTTTATTTCTTTTATACTTATCTCACTGCTATGCAATTATGTTGATTAGATTTCACTGCAAAATAAAGATTTGCATATTATAATTAGACACAAAGATGTGCTTTAACAGGAGAGCATTAAATAGCAAGTACTTGCATGAAAAGATAAGTTATTATAATGTTTATATTTCAATCTACCTAAGTTTGTTAGGTTTTTTCCATGTTTACAGGTATTTGTATCAAAGCAATATGTGTCAGGTTCCTTAATTAGTGTATATCATAATTATGTTTGGCTATGTTGATAGAAATTTATGTTTTGCTTGCCTAATGTCTGCATATCAAAATCAAGATTTGTTGTATGTAAACATGTACTTTCAGGCAACACTTGATTCTGTAAATTTATACAGTTAGTTGATATAAATTACCTTATGCATAATTATTTACTTTGCAGGTAGTTACTTTTAGATATTGACTTGTTATTAATTTCCAATTAAATATCTTACATGTATCAGGTTTGTGTTTACACTTTATTAATGAGGATCATATCCTTTTGCAATATTTGTTTTATTGCTTTATATCTTATGTTTAGATTTATATGTGAAGATATGGTGTAAAACTTAATCATGTTTTTATGAACTGCTTGCTTGAATAACAAATATGTTTGGGTCAGATTTATATTTACTTTGGTTTGCTTGTGAAAATAAATTCGTTTTATTGTTTCTAACTTGAATAATTTACATATATATGGTTGTTGATTGATTTGTGTATGAAAATATTTGGTTAACTTCTAATTTATATAAGTT
This sequence comes from Allium cepa, assembly GCA_030765085.1. Lineage (NCBI taxonomy): Eukaryota > Viridiplantae > Streptophyta > Magnoliopsida > Asparagales > Amaryllidaceae > Allium > Allium cepa. Next base: position 815,851,663 of record CM060931.1, read on the forward strand.
ATACATAAAAGTTAAAGTTTGGTTTTACATTCTATTTGATTTCATTTTACTTTACTTTGTGTCTTATACTTTGTTCTTATTTTAGATTATTAAGTTATGTTGTATAAAATCTTAACTAATTAATTCTTATTTTAAATTTTACATTAGTACTTTATATTTAACCGTCAATGTTCAAGTCCTATTCAAACTGATTTTCTCACTTATATTTGTATTCATTTCTATTTGTACTCTATAAATTGAGTTATATACACATATTTAACTTATATTTTACATTGTTAGAAATGGGATTCTAATTTAAACGTTATCATTCATATGTATATTTCCAAATATAAACAAAGTACGTATTTTAATTCACTTATGTAAGGTCAATATTATTAAAAGATTCTATGTAAATTTCCAAGATCAAATTTCCTTTTAAAATACAAATTTACATAAACAAATAGAAATTATTTCCAAAATCATATCCATTTTGAAAATAATCAGTTCACATTTTATTTAATCATATTAAATATTTATTAAAATAAACAGGGCCAAAATTCAGGGTCGTTACATACAGTATCGTACATTTTTATTATACGTTCGCAACATGCAATGTTATTTTCCCCGTACGTTTTTTCATCATTTATATTTTCAAATCTTAATTTCTTTAACTTTCATATATTAAAATACATTATACAGATTCATATGTGCGGTAATTTCTAAAAAAAAGAATACATTTCTTACTACAACTTATGTATTTAATCTCAAGAAATCAAATGTTTATTTTCAAACCATATTTTATAGGTATAAATCGTGAATTGATTTACACGTTATCACATTTAGTTTCCTTTCCACTAAATAAACCACAGTTACTAATATATCTCTATAACTTCAAAATAAAATTTCCAAATTTATATAAACAAGTACTTTAACTTTAGAAATCAATTTAATGTCATTTAGATGTGATTATATACAACAAACCAACCGATATACAAATTTTGGTAGATTTTCACATATTATAAATTGTACGTGTAATTTCATATAAATTGAATAAAATTGCATAAAACTACTTTGTAAACTTGATATCATCGTACCAAATCATAGAAAATAGTTTCTTTTTGATAGGAAAAATTCAAATGGTCCAAATCATAAAAATATTATATTTGGACTGTTTCTGCGCAAAAACGTAATATTGTCATATTATTTCATAACTATTTCATACAAATAATATAAAATGGGCCAAATTTTATGTTCAGGTCCGTAAACATCCTGCTTCATCCCAATTTTATCAGTTTAACTTAATTTATCGATCATTTCACAAAGATTTTCCCAACTTTGTGCCTCATTTTCATGTTGTTTTGCATGTAGAGGTTACACATACATTATATAGCTCCACTAACTCATTTGACCACTCAAAACCTATTCATTATTCAGGTTAGGCAAAGTTTCCAAAAACCAAAGTGCCTAATTTCGAAATTACAAATCTCATTACCAAATTTGTTCCTATCAATTCAAAAATCAAGGGAGTAAATATAGAATTTTGGGAGACCCTTTTGCTCTGACCAACTTCTCCCAATTTGTCATTGCTTCGCTCTTTGGTTTGTAGCCTTAATTTCGTAATTTGATTTTCATTTCGACGATTACTGTTAATAGGAGCACTTGGAAATAAGAAAAGAAGGATGAGAATTAGTTTTCTGAAATGGAAAGTGGGATACGCGTTTCCATTTTGAGTCAAACGAGTTATACAACCGCTATCTGTCCTAAAATTCAAATTCTGATTCAAAACACGTAGCGGCGGTACGACTCGACAAAGTTTCTTGTTTCTGGAGGCTGAAGACGAAGATTTATACTATTATCTACTATATTATTTTACCGCATCATGTTGTTCCGCTGCATTTATTTATTTATTTATTAGTCCTTGTGTATGTAACTCTGATTTTGTGTTGTAAAGAATAACCAAATGTATTTTTGAAATAGCTTCATGAACAGTTATTTGATTATTATATTTTGCCATTTCGCTGCGAGATTCTGCATTTGGTTTATTTCCTTCTTTTTTTCTTATTTATCCTAATAACAATCTGCCCTTTTGTATGGTTTGACTCTGACGTGTGTTGTTTATCGTCGATTTAAATTGTCCAAAAAGACATGCCGTTACAGGACAAATTTAAATGGTTCAAATCACAAAATTAGTATATTTGGGTTGTTTCTGCTTAAAAATGTAATATTCTTATGTTAATTCATGCAAATCATATAAAAATGCTCAAAATTTATGTTTATGTCCGTAAACATCATATTTCATCCCAATTTATATCAGTTTAACGTAATTTACCCTTTGTTTCGCCATGATTTTCCCATTTTTGTGCCACCTTTTCGCGTAATTTAGCATGTAGAGTTTACATATACATTATACAGCTCCGTTAATTTATTTGACCGCTAAAAATTGATTTTTATTCCTATTAGGCAAAGTTTCCAAAAACCAAAGGGCCTAATTTCGAAATTACTCATTACCAAATTTAGCCATATCAAATCATGAAATCAAGGGAGTAAATATAGAATTTAGGAAGACCCGTTCGCTCTGGTCTATTTCTCCCATCTCATCCTAGTTTCTCTCTTCGGTTTGGAGCCATAATTTGCTAATTTGATTTTCATTCGGGGTTACGGTTGACCATGGGGAAAAGAAAAGAGACAGGAATTAGTTTTCTGAAATGGAAAGTGTAATACACGTTTCCATTTAGTCAAACGACTTATACAATCGCTGTCTGCTCAAAAATTCAAATTCGGAATCAAAACCAGTAGCGTCGGTACGACTCGCCGACGTTTTCGGTCATATCTACTTCACACGAGCTCCAAATGACACAAACAAATTATTTCACGAATCAGAAAAACGAGACAATTGAAATGTCATTTCTTTCGTCGCGAAATTACAATTACTTAAAAATGTCCATTTTACCCCCCCCCCCTATTTTTAATTTTTTTTAACGAATCCATTAATTACAGTGCTTTAATGCTTCTATGTTTGAGACCATGATGACTTTGATCATGAGAAGGATACCAGCTTCAGGACCATCAGTAGATGTTAGAGTTCAAGTTCAAGCTCCAAAATCAGTGGATTTTGCTAAGCTTTGCAAGGACTATACTGCTCTTGGAGGAAAGGTTTTCTTGGGAACAGAGTCAACCATTGAAGTCCAAAGATGGATAGATGCTTGTCGAAGGATCTTTGGTGATTTGGGAATTGAGGATGCAACTAAGAGGAAGCTTGCATCAAGACAGCTTCAAGAAAGAGCTTCGGATTGGTGGAACTCTATCACCATTGACACTCCGAAAGAAGAGATTACTTGGGAGCAATTCCAAGTCAGATTTGAAGCTAAGTTCATTTCTACAGCTCAGAAATCTGTTCTGTTTAAGAAGTTTGTGGAGCTCAAGCAAGGTGGGAGACCAGTTCTTGAGTATGTTTCTGAGTTTGAAGCTTAGTATGCTCGGTCATATATCGATTCTCCCTATCAGAAGAATGAGAAGTTTGTGACAGGCTTGGACGCTTATCTTGGGAGGCAGTTAGTGGATCATTTGGACGACCCATTTGAGAAGCTTGTGGAGAAAGCTCTCAGGCATGAGAATCTGTTTCCTAAGGAAGGATCTGTTGTTGCTGTGACCAAGGAGCAAAATGGAAACAAGAAGAGGAAGCAGCAGCAGAAGGGTAAGGATGGCCATAAGAAACCAAAGGGTGAAGTGACCTGCTACAATTGTCGGCAGAAGGGCCATTTCTCTAGGGATTGTAAGAATCCAAAGGTGCAGTTGAAGTGCCATAACTGTGATAAGCTGGGGCATATCAGGAAGGACTGTCCAGAATCGAGAAAAGATAAGCAGATCGTGCAAGCTTATGCTTTGGGGGCCGTGCCATCATCTTTGAAGGCTCCTGCTGCTGAAGAGGAGGGAAAGAGTGTGGTGGTTCAAAGTACTCTTTCCGTTGTGGTGTTCCAGCTAGAGTGTTGTTTGATACTGGGGCTTCGCGTTCCTTTATTTGTAGTGAACTTGTAGGCCGGTTAAGCCATCTCCTTCCATCTTCACGCCGATCAAGCACCCCCACGCGAATGCTTCTAGCTTCCTCTACCCACGGCCTCAAAGGCTCTGAGCTCGGCCCCACACCCACGAAGAAAACTATGCACGAACGCATGGGGACGCGGCCAAAATCTGTTGTCTTAGGTCGACGATTCGACGAAGTAGCCGTTGGATGTCTTCGTCTCTCCACCCTCTACGTTTTGCTAGTTGAAATCGAAGCCTAACGGGGAGTGGATGAGGAGATAATTAAGGGGAAACCGTGGAAGATGCCGGCCATTCATTTAGAAAGTGGCGGCTGTGCATAATTTAGGGTTAGGGTTTATTGTTGTTGAAGATAGTGAGGGTATAGGGTCAATTTATAGAGTTCCGAACGACACTATTCATCCCGCAAATTCCGAACTCCGATTTACGCGCCGAAACTGACGTTCCTAAGGTTTATCCCGCGTTCCGGACACAATGGAACAGGTTTCGAAAGCTAATTCGGATATCTGTGCGAGTTATGGCTATAAACGTTCAATTTAAATTAAACCGGTTTAAATCGATTTCTAGGCGTTTTAATTCGTACCGGACAAACGGTAAATCCAATTGACACGAAATTAGAAACGTTACAATAATATCACATTATGGATCCGATCAAACTGGTTTCGTCGAAATCCGAGACTTTTTGAAAAATGGCTATTTTAACTCGCCAAATTAATATTAAAAATAAATCGATGCGTTTCGAGCTGCCACGATCAAACGATAGCTCCGATTGACACGAAAATTGAAATCCGGTAATAACTAACTATTACGGATCCAATGGAACTGGTTTCGTTCAATTCTGAGACTGTTCAAAAATTTACTATTTTCACTAGTCGATTTAAATATTAAAATATTCAATTTTAACAAATTAACTTTTAATTCGATTTTAAAAGTTCTAAAATATCATTCTAACTCCAATATGATAAAATAAAATTTTACAAATCATTTTCAATCATATTTAACTCAATTTTCAATTATTTCCATAATTTAACATATTAAATTATCGATTTAATTATTCAATTAAATCCAATAATTCAAATAAAAATTTATTCGACTTATAAATTCACTTATTAATATTAAAATTAATTAAATATTCAAATTTTAATTACTAAAAATTCTGGGTCGTTACATTTAATATCCCGCATTTCAAAACTAAATTTTATAATTTCATATATCTCAAATCTAGTTTCATTATTACTTAATTTTGAAATATTCATTTCATAAATCCAATATTATTTAAATAAACTCAATTTACAATTAAACTAAATATCCTTTCATACCAATATAACTTCAAATATTCATTTATCAAAAGTACATATCATTCTAATTCATATTCTTTATCAAAATAAAGATCAAATCATCTCCAAACCTTATTATCAAATCATTATTTGAATTAAAATTCAAATACACAAATTTAAATATCATTTTTAAATCAAATAATCATTCATTTATTATTTCAAATATCATTACAAAACACCTTTCAAAATCACATTCACTAATTCATTTATCTTACATTTCATTCCATTTAACACATAACCAAGTAAACTTTATTTAAATTCAAATTCAATTTAAATTCCTTAAAATTCATATTTAAATATTCAAAACTTATATAATTTCACAAATAATCCATTTCAAAAGTTAAATTAATTAACTCTTTAAAATATAACACAATAGTGTTAAAATCTATAACATTTCAAAACATTGTCAAATTATAGCAACGACAGCATTTATAAAGTGCTATCGTAGCTTATAGCTTCCAAAAATGGTTTAGTTCAAGAGTAACGGCATTTATAAAATGTCGTAATAGATATTTAGTTATTTTAAACATTGTTAGATTCAAAACAATAGCATTTAAAAATGCTGTCAAAAGACTACAACATTTTGAAAATGTTATGAATTCCAGATTTCATTTTTAGCTTTTCAAAAAAAAAAAACTCCAAATTTTTATTATAACTTAAAAATCATATTTCTAGACTTCAAAATTTCCCATTTAAAATCATTTTAACATATGATTTAACACAACAAAATTTTTTGATCAAATATTCAATTTAACATATAAATTCACTGTTATAATAACTCCATTCATTTATTAAGTCAAAATTCACTGTTTATTAACATATAAATTAAATAAAACTTAAAATTTTACTTCATATATAATTTTAAAACTTTAAATTTAATTTCCATTATTTATTTACATTTTAAAATAAAATTTAAAGTCTAAAATCTCAATTATTTCACATTTACGTACTCAAATTCACAATTTCAAGACTTAATATTTAATTTTCTTAAAACCATAAAATATATATTTTTAAATCAAAATTTCATACTTTTAAAAATACACATTTTAATCAAAATCATTTAAAAATATACCACGGGGTCTGTATATAATTTTCTAACCTAGGTCAAGTGATACAGATATATATCATTTCAATCCGCAGTTTACAAAGAAAACCCGGGTTCTATCATTTCAAACCCGCAATCCCAAGTCAAATAAAATACAATAAAAATCGCTCAGGCCTATCATTTCAGCCCATAACGACTTTTCCCTAATCTAAAGTCCGTTTGGGTATATGTATCATTTCAACCCATAGTGATTCTATTCTAACAGGGAACTTGCAGTGTGAAATATGCATAAACAATATAAACAATGTCAGTGTCACAATATAATGTCATATATCACATGTCAGGTGACAATTAACAGTTTTAATATGGTAATAAAATGGCATAGCAAATCATATGATCATCATTAACTTGCATAACATTTTATATTACTAAACACTTGTCATCAATTCACTATTTCATAAGTATAAATGTCAGAGTGAGAAAGACTCACCTTTTACGAAGCTAGAGACAAACAACACACACAAGAACGATTCCAAAGGCACGACAAGCACGATTTTGATTTGAATTGATGGAGACCCTTGTAAACATCACAAAATATAACATACATAAGCACAAACATAGATATCGACATACAAATGTAATCAACAACTTTAGTTTGCAGAACAGTTGCAAAACAAGAGAGATGACCAAACCTTAGAAGCAAAAGACTTGCACACGACAACATAAGCTTGTCACATGATCAAATGGGCTTGCTCTCATTATACTAGGCTCAGCCTAGATGCCAACATGGCTCTGGTTTGGGTCAATATGGGTTCATATGGCTCGGCCTAACTTGGATATGAAGGAGTGGAAGTTGTGACATGAGAAATACTAAAGTCAAGGCAATTAAGTGGATTTTTGGTGCAACTATTGGTTCGGCCTACCATGGCTTGGGCTTGGTCATGCAAGGGGATGGTCAGGTGGTGGATGGAGTGGCGGCCAGAGGTGGTGGAGGGACTGGTGGTGGCGGCCATGGAGGTGGTTTAGGTTAAAAATGAAGGCTATGGTCTTAAGGGTTTGGCTAGGCTAGTTTGGTGGAACTTTTGTGCAAATTTTGTGGTGCAACATCAACGGATGGTCATGGCTACTGTCTTGGTCAGAGGAGAGGCTTATGAGCTGCTGGAGATGATGGTGGAGAGAATGGTAGTGGTGGTGGTAGAGGCTAGGCCTAGCAAAACACAAGAAGGATCAATGCAAAAATCAATAGGAAAATCATAAAAACAAGAAGAAAGATGATAGAATTTACCAAATTTTTGTAAAACAAATGGCCATGAGTTTTTTTCTCAAGAAAGATGATAAAATTTTCATGAGAAAGAGTGAGGAATGTGGCTGAAAGATGGAGTAGGGTACGGCCAAAGCATTGATAAATGGAGTTTGGAAAGTGAAAGGTCGGAATGCAAAAGGACTAAGCATACAAAAGATCTCAAACTCTTCAAATATTCATTATTTCTTTTTAAATTTTTATATAACTGAAAAACATATATAAATTCAGTTAAAATACGAAAATATAGTAAATAAACAAAAATAAATAAATTAATTATTAATTATATATAGTTTAATTAAATAAAACAGCAAAATTTGCAACTAGTCTTGAAAATATGAAAAATAAGTGCAATGAACTTGGGAAAATTTTTTTGTACTTAAAAATATTTATAAATAAAGATAAGAACACAAAATAAAAAGGAAATCACAAAAATAAATAAATAAATTTTAATTTAAATATAGTTTAGATGAAGAAAATAGCAGAAAAAGGAAAACAGCCTTTTAAAATTAGGAAATCATCATAGTAAATTTTAGAAAAATTCTATTATCATTTCAAAAATATTTAAAAGTCAAAATATACATAATATAACATATTAAAACATATTAAAATAAAATATGACAAAGAAAAATAAAATTTATACAACTTAAAATAACAAAATTGCAAAATAAACAATTTATACTCAAAATTGAAATGTACATATCTTTTGCAGTTTAACTCCGTTTTCCACGAAACAAAAAGCAATGTTCAAGTTATTAAATCTATTTTCATAATAAAAGATAAAATTTAAAATTTCAAACTTTTAAATTTTTAAGTTAAAAGTCAAAGTTTGACTATTTTGACCAAAATCAACATTTTCTGGAAATATTCAATTTATGCATGTTTGAAATTCTAATCCACATCAAAATCAACATTTATATTTAAATTAACAAAATATATTAATTTTAATGCATAAAATAAAGTTTTTAAATTAGGAATTTAAATTAAAATAATTAAAATATACAATTACAATAATCAGAAAATACAGGGTTGTTACATTACCGGATCCTTAAAGGATGGGCAATCCCAAGCATCCTTTAAGTTATTGTGCATTGCTATTACAGTTCACTTGAGTTGGTTTACATTGTATAAGTATGTATGTCCTGACTCGAGTATTTTGTGTTTTACTTTATGCTCGGGCCTGCCTGAGAATCCCAGTTTTGGATTCACCTTCTAGAGCTAGAGAATTGTTGGAGCTTATCTGACTATCTATTCGTCTACTTCTTCCAGTTATCTCCTATTCAATATTGCTTTTGTATTTGTGAGTCATGTATCCAGACTTCTATTTTATCCATTTTTAAACTATGATATTTTGTATATGATTTGAGAGGATGTATATAGCAGCTTCATGTACTATGGTATTTTATTTCCGCTGTGAGTTATTCTGATATTTCTGTATCTGCAGTTCTGTGAATAATTTTATTTGCTCCAAATTTCTTAACAATCCACTGTTTTGAATTATTTAAGTCTGACATGTGGATTATTGTCGATTTGAATGGTCCAAAATAGTGGGTCGTTACAACCATCGACCCAGCTATCATTGTCGTTCGCCATGCCATCGAAGGTCGCCCAGTGGTCGAAGACCGGCCCCTCCCTAAGCCCACCGCCGCCACCCCAACTTAGGTTTTTCAAAACCCTAACCGTCGATGTTAGGCCGCCACAAGTGGAGGTAGCTCCAATTCCACCACCATTCGACTCCGCAAGACTCTCTCTTCAAAACACATTTCAATTTTTCCGATTTCTTTCTGAATCAAAAACACCCAATTAGCCCTAGGGTTTCGATGTTTGCAAGGTTTGACCGCGATTTTCCGATGATTGAAGCACAATTTCGAAAAACGAACACTTGATCAAATTCGTATTGTCGAGATATTTGATATATAATTTTTTTGAATTTTTTTGAGGAGTTTGAATTTTTTGATTTGATTTTGAATTGCCATTGGATCTAGAATTTGATTGTCTACCATTGAGGAGGAGAGACGGCTGAATTATACGTACAGAACAATGAACATAAGGAATAGGCCAGGGTTTATTATATATATATATATATATATATATATATATATATATATATATATATATATATATATATATATATATATATATATATATGCAAGGCTGAAATTAGAATGAATGGACACGATTGATATACGCGTTGAACGATAAAATCATCCGAAAAGCCCGTTCTGACTCTGAAACAAAATTGGGTCAAGCCATATATATATATATATATATATATATATATATATATATATATATATATATATATATATATATATATATATATATAGATGTTTTAAAATATTTTAAAATCATTGGAACAGGTTTCAGGTCAAATTTCCATCGCATAAAGAAGTCATGCTAAAATCAAGTTAATTCAAATTGATTTCAGTTTAATTGATTTCTGGGCGTTTCGAGTCCGTACGATCAAATGGAAAGTCCGATCGTTACGAAACTGAAATCCTATAATAATTCACCGTTATGCATCCGATAAAACTAGTTTCGTCGAAATCCGAGTCAGTGGCCAAAATGGCTATTTTTACATTAATTAAATAAATTAACATTAAATTAAATTAAATCACTTTTCTCTTCAGTTATTATTATTTCAATTTCTATCAATTCGGATTGCTTAAAAAAATTCACAATCCTTCATAACAAATTTTCATATGGATTAAATGTTGCATATTCCACACTTTCAAAGCTCTAAATTCAATTTCAATTGTTTATAGATTATAAATTAAATTTCCAATAATTCAATGAAATTAGCTTCCATTTATTTCCAATACATTCTTCTTATAGTATAACTATTTTGTTTCATATCTATTACCTTAATGCTACACAATTTCTTCTTAGTTCTAATCATCGTAGTGTTGAATTTCATTTGCTACTAAATTCCCATTTACTATAACTTAAATTTCAATAAATTGGTTTGTTTCAATTCCTATCTTTTTATTAAGTTCATTACCGCTCTATAATCTGGTTAATCGTTTTTTAACCTTTCATTACTTTACTATGCTCTAATTTGACAACTCCTAACATTGTATTAAATTTTCCATTAATGTAACATTTATTTATTTTGTTAAAATTTATTTCCAATTCCAATTCCATCAAAGCAGGTAACTTATAATAATTTGTTATCATTAACTCTCAATCACATTCTTACAAGTTTAATCATTTCCAAACCAATTTTATAATTTCTTACTAAACATTGATTATATTCAATTACCATTCAATATATTTTAATTCATTAATTAATTCAATATTTACGTTCATTTTCTTATATTTGATTTATAGCCTAGTATAACATATACATTAATTCCGTTAATTGTAACTTCATTCAAATAGTTAATATTTAACTTAGATTATCCTTTTTACATCTCATTTAAGTTATTATTTCATTGGTTAATTCAATACTTACTTCTACTTTCTTATTTTCATCTATAATTAAATGCAACAATTTACACTATTTCATTATAAATTATAAAGTTTTTATTTATTTCTAGATTTTATTACAAAAATCTTATTGAATTAACCAATTTTAATTATTGAAAAATTACGGATCATTACGCTCTCCCCCACTCAAAACTTTTCGTCCTCGAAAAGAAAAAGAAGGGAAAAGTGGAACTTATAAATCAATATATATTGTTCAAAACATTATACTCATAACAATAAATTTACATAATAGGATAATTTAAATAAAATATATAGATTTATAAACAATTAAATCATTTTTTATACTCAAATTAATAAAATTTTGAAAACATTTTTCAAATTTTTCTAAGTCCAAAATTTGCAGAAATTTTTGGCAGAGTCTCCTTTGTACGGAGAGGCTCGAGAGAAAATATGATATCAAATATAACAATATAACTTATATTTTCCAAAATAATATATATCCCAACACGGGAAGAACAATATAATAACGCTATAAACCGTAATCTGAAAACGTACATATTTGTTGGACAATTTACGCTTATTTTATGAAACCAAAAGCAATGGCAATTGCTTCCATAACCTGTATTTCACTTATATAATCCAAAAGAGTTAGTAATTATATTAAATGAAATGTTTAAAGTTGTTTCAACCACTAATAACAATCAATATAAAGAGCAATCATTAGCAACCAACAGCATCCACATCATATACAATCAAAACAAATCGATTACCCATTCATATCAAACAAAACAAATAGTTGTTTGGGTTCAACACTTTAAATTGTACATAATTAAAAATAAACCACTAAGTGCATCATTTGCTCAACAGTCTTAGGTGAAACTAAATAGACTATTCATTCATCCAAACAATTTTAATGTATCCTTGCCCAAACAACCATAAACAAAACAAACAAAAATTTCAAATAATAAATCAAGTTCATTCTTATTAATTTCATTTCATACATTTGTTGTTTGATTTTCTTTTCATTCGTATAATGATTCATCTTTTTAATTTACACTTATTTCTTACCAACTTTTACTTTTATTTATTGATTCAATGTTTATTTCCTTTATTCCATTTATTACTTACAAATATTCATATTCATCTATTAATGTCATGTCAGTTTCCTCTTTAACGCATGATACTTATTCATTCATTCATTCATTATTGCATAACTTCATTTATTTACATTCATTTGTTTATTGTTTTTATGTTCAATTAAATTTCTTAGCATATCAATTCATCTACTTACGTTTTTAATTACTTTCTTATAATACTTACTTTCTATCAAAATTTATTATGGTAATATTTCAAGTATAACATAAGTTTATAACAACTACAACATTAAATTCTTATTTATAAAGGAATATCATTACATACTTTCATTACCTCAAGTTTATTACTTGTATAATATCCATTACATTTTTTTTTGAAACATTTCAACTTTTATACCTTTTGGTAAATATATATATGTATATGTATGTATGTATGCTTTTTAAGAATGTAATTGGAAATTATACCAGTTCATCTTATTTCTTTTCAATACACTTAATGCTCAATAATAATACCCTTTGTTTTATAGGTTACATATTTCAACTTTCCTGAAGTTTCATTTAGAACCTAGCATTTAATCACTTACTTTAATTAGTGGTTCTAATAATTAATTAGTTACATTCCATTTCACTACAATAGTTGAAACTGTTAATTAATGGAAACTTGAGAACTAAATACCGGGTTTAATTTCAAATCGTTTTAAAATAATAGATAAATATATGTACGTACAACTTATATGTCCAATTATAATTAAAATAATTTAAAATTTATATTTTTTTATCAACATAAATCCGTCGTAAAACTACAATAGTGGCCTTCCCACTTCGAAACTCGAAAATGAACGTCGATATTGCGCGCACTCATCACCGAAATTATTTTCCAGCGACAGAGAGGGCAGTACAGCACTTATTCCTTTCAAAATTTCTTTAAAACAATTCTTTCAAATTATATTGAAATATTTATATCAAAAATACTTCCAATAATATTATTATTATATTCCAAAACATTTGAAAGAAATTTCCAATACCCCGGAACTTAAGTTCTAAATTTCCAGTTTATTATCATTTATTTGACTTTCAATTTATTTTCCAACCAATATTTATAAATTTCACTACCTAACAATCAATATATTACAACCAAATATAATTTTTATAAAATTTATTACTTCATATACAGAAAATATAATAGGCAAAATTATTTCATTCACCTATATTCAAAACAAGTATTGTGTCGGTCTGTCCTATTAAGTGTTTAGAAATCCCTATTGATGTCATAGCATCATATGCACCAATAAGAATTTATAAATACAAAACAGAACAAATTAACACAATATTAAAACCTTTTTTAACACTAACAAATACGCTCTCTCATGTGTATACAATCAGCGACTCATCATAGGGTATTACTACCCTATTAATAAAGAGTTATACCCTACAAAGCTATGGTTTATAGCTAAACCAAAGCTCTGATATCAGATGCAACATCCCGCCTTTTTATATGCTTTCAATCGACGAAAAACCACACACGTCAAACTCAAACCATACAAAAGGGCGGATTGTTATGTGGTAAATAAGAAAAAGTAAAGGAGGAGAAAACAGAATAGAATCTTGCATTGGAACGATAAAATAATCAAATAAACGGTTCATGAAGCTGTTTTACAAAAACATTTGATTTTACTTATACAATGCATATCAGAGTTACACATACTAGAGAATAATCATAACAATGCATCGGAACAATGTGATGCAGTGGAATATAATGAATAATAGTAATACAAATCTTCATCTTTGTCCTCCAGAATAAATTCTTCAAATCCTGAAATGCTCAGTCTGACCAGAGCGAATTGAAAAGACAAAACACTCGAGTCAGAACTAAAAGATCTTATGTAACTTAAATCAGCAGTAAATAAATATGAGTGGAACGGCATCAGAGATGTTTACGGGGTTTGACATCTCTTATCCAGTGTCTAACGTGAGTGCAGTAACTTAAAATATGCTCGGGATTCACATCACCTAAGGATCCGTTAAACTATTTACTATGTAGTAATATTACGCTATTATAATAATGTCTAATAGTAAAATAAACTTACTTTTAAATAGAGTTAAGGGGTTACCCATATAGCCCTTACCACGTAATAGTCCTAGTAGTCCATCGAGTATCAGCGCATCCCAGATCGGGAGACTACAATAAATACTCCACGGGCTACGGGAGAAAACCAAATTCGTATAAGGCGCGATAGGATAGGTGACACGACACACAAGGTAATGCCAGGGTAGATATACCAATTACGCACACGGGCTGGTGGTAACACGTAGCAGCTTCTACCGCCCACCTCGAGCCACACCCCCAAATCAAAAATCAAAAGTGGCCATCAAATCAATCCAAAAGTCAGAGTATAAAATCGAAGGATGTGTCTTATAAGAGGGGCTGCCTCCTTGGCCCGAGATCGCTCCAGTTTTAGCCACCTTATGCCAACTCACAGGAGTCGGGTCCACATATATACCTTAATAGAACGTCTCCACAATCCTACTTCATTCTGGAATCTCCACCGCGTACACGGTTGTTAAAGTGGTTTTCGGAGTTGGCAGAGATAGTACAACAACTTCCGTTCCCGGTCTCTTTAACAACCAAACGTTATTATAACACCGTGGTCATTTCAAAATAATTTATATTTCAAACCAGAATATAATATCCATTTCGAAATCATATAAATACGATATCCTTTCCATTTCAAAAACCAAATCATTATGATATCGTTTTTATAAAACCCCAAATCAATAAAATATCATTTTATTTCAAATATATCTCTTTTCCAAAATCATAACACTTTCAAATTTATAATATCTCAAAACCAAACGCTTGAAATATACCTTTCAAAACATAACACTTTGAATTTCATAGCTTCTAAACCATAACTTCCAAAATTTAAATGGTTTGGATATTCAAACAGTATATAAAATAAAATAGTTTGAATTTAAGATTAATTTATAAAGTAAAATAATTTCCTCGACTTCACAATTTTATTCACTTTAAATTAAATCTCGGTTCATAACTTTCAACTCACTTTCTGTTTCAATTAACCATTTCAATTTTAATATATTTCAAACTTTGAGTATTAAACAATTTCAAAACTAAGGTTGGTAATTAAGATTCAACAATTCAATATTCTATTATTTAGTTTTGAAATATTTGCATAATAAATCCATTATCATTTAAATAAAACTCAAACCACAAATAACTAAATATTTCCTTCAATTTATTTATACTTGAAATATTGGTTTAATTCATCTTGGACAAAAATCCAGTTATAAAATCATACCTTTTATAATTTCAAATTTAATAAATTTTACATCAACTTATTGAGTTTGATTCTTAAATAAGTTCAATTTCAAATAAATTTCCAATTTACCTCCCAACCTTAATTTATTTAAATCATCATAACCTCTATATTAAAGTATGATTTAAGTACTTAACCATATATTAATTTAGTAAAATCAAACTCCATTATTAAACTTATTTTTATTAAACAAATTTATACATAGCTTAAATACAAGAATTTAACTATATATAAAATATTATTTATATAATATTAAAAAAAATCAATATTTATTAAACCGTATATTTCTATCCAAAACCATAGAAATCATTTCAAAATACTTTTATATATAGACCACGGTGTCTGTATATAATTTTCTACCATATGGTCAAGTGATACGGATTCAACACGTAATTTGGAATAAAAATACGGTTATATATCATTCAAACCGCAATCCCGAATGAAACAAAAATGGATAATAACTTGCAGTTTATAACAATATAAAATACAACATCCATTCATCCAATATCAATCATCAACCATTTATCACAATCATCATCCAATTCAAACAATAACATCAATATATAGCGGACAATAAATATCATGTATTTACTGGCAGTTTATATTCAATAATAAATTAAATAACAATTTAACTGGAAGTTTATATGTAATTATAAATTAAATAACAATTTAATTTAATAAATTAAATTTAACTGGAATGATGATAAAAATATACCAAACAGCCATAAATAAATTTCTAATCACATCAGAAATTAATTTAACACACATAAGAAATTGTAAAAGTTGTGAGTGGGTTAAAACACTCACCTCTTGAATTTAAATTGGATTAAATCCAATTAAACCCAAAATTTGAACTGTCTCAGAATTCGTCAACCAACGCTAAAATGTTCGGGATTCTAATACGAACCTAGCGGAGAAAACTGGGCGTGAATTGGACATTGTATGGAAAAGTTATTCGAATAAGAACATTATATTATTTTAAATTAAAATAAACGAAATCAGAAAAATAAAGGACACGTCATCTCGTTCTTCACCCATCGTTCCTCACCCATGTCTCACGCACGCAGCACGCTTTGACTCCTTCCAACCTTTGATCGTCTACGCCTTCCACCTACGGCCACCATCGACCAAGCCATCATCGCTGTTCGCCATGCCATCGAAGACCGGCCCCTCCCTAAGGCAGCCGCCGCCTCCCCTAGTTAGGTTTTTCGAAACCCTAACCGTCGATTTTAGGACGCCACAGGTGGTAGCTCTGATTCCACCACCATTCGACTCCGCAAGACTCTCTCTCCAATACCCATATTTCAATTTTGCCGATTTCTTTCCGAATCAAAAACGCCCATTAGCCCTAGGGTTTCAAAAATTACAAGGTTTGACCGTGATTTACTGATGATTGAAGCACAATTTCAAAAAAGAACACTTGATGCAGATTCTTATTGTCGAGATATTTGATATATAGTTTTTCTGAATTTTTTTAAGGAGTTTGAATTTTTTTGATTTGATTTTGAATTGCAATTGGGTCTAGAATTTGATTGTCTGTCATTGAGGAGGAGAGACAGCTGAATTATACGTACAGAACAATGAACATATGGAATAGGCTAGGGTTTATAATGACGTATATATATGCAATGCTGAAATTAGAATTGATGGACACGATTGATATACGCGTTGAACGATAAAATGGCCCGAAAAGCCCGTTCTGACTCCGGAACAAATTGGGTCAACCCATATATCAAACTAGATGTTTTAAAATATTTTAAAATCAATGGAACAGGTTTCAGGTCCAATTTCCATCGTATGAAGAAGTTACGCTAAAATGAAGTTATTTCAAATTGATTTCAATTGATTTCAATTAAACTGATTTCAATTTCCATTTATTATAAATTAAATTTCAATAAATTGGTTTGTTTCAATTCCTATCTTTTTATTAAGTTCATTACCGTTGTATAATCTGTTAACCGTTGTTTAACCTTTCATTACTTTACTATACTCTAATTTGACAACTCATAACATTGTATTACATTTCCCATTAATGTAACATTATTTATTTTATTAAAATTTATTTCCAATTCCAATTCCATCAAAATAGGTAACTTATAATAATTTGTTATCATTAACTCTCAATCACATTCTTACAAGTTTAATCATTTCCAAACCAATGTTATAATTTCTTACTAAACATTGATTATATTCAAGTACCATTCAATATATTTTAATTCATTAATTAATTCAATATTTACGTTCGTTTTCTTATATTTGATTTATAGCCTAGTATAACATTTACAATAATTCCGTTAATTGTAATTTCATTCAAATAGTTAATATTTAACTTAGATTGCCCTTATTACATTTCATTTAAGTTATTATTTCATTGGATATTTAATACTTACTTATTTTCAATTTTTATAACTAAGTGCAATAATTTACACTATTTCATTATAAATTATAAGGTTTTTATTTCTTTCTAGATTTTATTACAAAAATCTTATTAAATTAACCAATTTTAATTATTGAAAATTTACGGACCGTCACAAAACATATTGCGCGAATCAGAAAAACGAGACAATTGCAATGGCATTTGTATCGTCGACAAATTGCAATGTCTTAAAAATGACCATTTTACCCCTCCTTCTTTTTAATTTATTTAACGAATCCATTGATTCCAGTGCTTTTCATATTAGTATTATTATTCAATTAAAATGCTTTCCAAATTTTCGGGGTACTACACTCCCCCCCCCCTTAAAGGAATTTCTGGGTTATTCCAATGTACTGGCGGCGGGTATATCGGCGACGAGTAATCTGTTGTCGACAAACGGTCCTCTAGTGTCCCAACCAGAGACAATTATTGGGTTATTTCAGGATGTACGTATTTCTATAGTATCATACATTTTTATTATTTTAACCCTTTTTTTTTGCGATTTCTCACCTTTTGTTCTCATGCTTATGTATTGTACGTTCGCAATATGCAATACTATTTTCCCATAAGTTTTTTCATCATTTATATTTTTAAATCTTAATTTCATTAACTTTCACGTAATAAAATACATTATACAAATTCATATGTACGGCTTAAATTCTAAAAAAAAGAATACATTTCTTACTAGAATAGAAATCAAATGTTTATTTTCAAACCATATTTTTATAGGTATAAATCCTAAATAGATTTACATGTTATCACATTTAGGATACTTTTCACTAAATAAATCACAATTACTAATATATCTCTATAAATTCAAAATAAAATTTTCAAATTTATATAAACAGGTACTTTAACTTTAGAAATCAATTTAATGCCATTTAGATGTGATTATATACATCAAACCAACTGATATACAAATTTTGGTTGATTTTCATATATTATAAATTGTATGTGTAATTTCATATAAATTGAATAAAATTGCACAAAATACTTTTTAGACTTGATATCATCGTACCAAATCGTGGGAAACATTTTCTTTTTAACAGGACAAATTTAAACAGTCCAAATCATAAAAATATTGTATTTGGACTGTTTCTACGCAAAAATGTAACGTTTTCGTATTAATTCAAAATTAATTCATACGAATAATATAAAAAGGCTCAAATTTTATGTTTATGTCCGTAAACATCATACTTCATCCCAGTTTATATCAGTTTAACTTAATTTATCCATCATTTCGCTAGGATTTTCAAATTTTGTGCCTCCTTTTCGTGTAGTTTTGCATGTAGAGCTTACACATACATTCTCCATTAACTCATTTGATCGCCCAAAATCAATTCATTATTCAGGTTAGGCAAAGTTACAAAAAACCAAAGAGCCTAATTTCGAAATACATATCTCATTACCAAATTTGTTCCTATCAAATCATAAAATCAAGAGAGTAAATATAGAATTTGTAACATCCCGCCTTTTCGCACACTTTAAACCGACACACGTGCCAATTCAAAGCATACGCAAGGGCGGATTGTTATGGGGTAAATAAGAAAAACAGAGAAGAAATAAAACAAAATAGAATCTCACAGCGGAAGGATAAAATATAATAATCAATATACAGTTCATGATAACTGTTTACAAAATATTTATTTTACTTATACAATGAATATCAGAGTTACACATACCAATACAATCAATGCAGCGGAAATTTTAGAGTGTGGTGCAATACTATAAATAATATAATACGGATTCTTCATTTTCGTCCTCCAAAGCTAAAATCTTCGATCCTGAAACGCTCAGACTGACCCGAGCGAATTTGAAAAGACAAAACACTCGAGTCAGACTAAAAGATCTTATGTGAGTTAAATTAACAGAAATAAATATGAGTACAGTAACTCAAGAGATGTTCGGGATTTACATCTCCTAAGGATCCGTTAAACTATTTACTATGTAGTATATTGCGCTATTATAATAGTGTCTATTTATAAAATAAACTTAGGCACGACAAGCACAATTGCACGACTTTTGATTTGAGTTGAAAGATAGCCAAGATATGATTTTGTATCAACAACCCAAAAAAAAAACAAGACAATATATAAACATTCAACATAAAATAACATTGAAACAATTTTGAAATACAAAGCAAAATGAACAAGATAGATTTGACCTTGCTTCAACCACTTCAATGCTTGGCCTAAGGGACACTTATGCTTGGCTATGATGATGCTTTGGCTCAGGTATGACATCATATAGGTCAGGTTTAACATCATATAGGCAAGGCAACAAGTGGAGATGAAGGTGTAGTGGTGCAACATAAAGCATATATAGGGTCAAGGTTAAATAAGTTGAGTTTTTTGTGACATTCTTGGATCGGCCATGGGCATGTGGTGGCTTGGCCATGCTTGTACAGGCCTGGACAGTAGCTGGAGCGGCGGCCAAAGATGGTGGAGTGGCTGGTGGTGGTGGCTAAGGGGTGGCCAAAGCAAGATATGGAGGGTAGGTGATGATATGTGTGGTCTAGGCAATGTTTTAAGGAGTTTTGTGGAAGTTTTGTGGTGCTAGCTTCAATGGATGGGCACGGCTTGGTCATGGTCTGATTTCCAGAGGGTGTTGGGTAATGTGGCAGAGGGTGGAGGTCAAGTCAGAGGTGGTGGAGGTGGCTATGGTGGTGGTGGTTAAGGTGGTAGTTGAAGGAGATGAGGCAAGGTGATCAAACTAGCATTATTCAAGGGCATTGTTGCATTTTTTTGGAGTTTTGGCACCATGGGAGGTGTGGTCATGGATGGATCTGAAATGATGGCTGGAGATGATGCCAAGGAAGAGTGGTAGGGGATGGTGGAGAGTATGCTGGTGATGGTGGGTGGTACAGGCCAAGCAATACACATGAGAAAACAAGGCAAAATATAAGAAAACAATGGAAAAAGAAGAGCAAAAAGAAGAGTAAAAGAGGAGCCATTACCAAACCTTTCTAGCCGTGAAAAATGAAGTGGAGAGGAATGTTTTCACGTGAAAAGGAGGTAAGAAATGCACAGCTACAATAAAGAAAGGAACGGTCAAAGGAAATTAAATCTATTATTTGGAAAAGAAACGGAAGAAGAAATGTTAAAACGGTTTTACGTTTCTTTGCTTTCAAACCTTTTAAACTTCCTATATATATTCATATACATCTTAAATAACTGAAAACACTTATAAATTTCAGTTAGAATTCAGCTGAAGATGGTATAGGGAAATGCCAAAAAAAACAGATGTATTGATGACAAAAGAAACTGCAAAATAAACAGTGAAACGTTTTTACGTTTCTTAGCCTTTAACCCTTTCAAATTTCTCATATATATTTATATACATCTAAATAACTGAAAATAAATAAAATCTCAGTTAAAATTCGAAAGTATAACAGATAAACAAAATATTAATAATTAAATATTAATTAGATATGATTAAAACAAGAAAAATAGCACAGAAAATGAAAACTTGACTTAAGAATTAGAAATAACTTCAATATACTTTGAAAAAAATTACTTTAATTTAAATACATGTAAAATGAATAAAATAAAGTAAAACACAGCAAATAAAAGTGAGTGCATAAAATAAATAAATAAATTTTAATTATATAAAATTAAATTAAGAAAATGGCTTA
Source organism: Allium cepa (assembly GCA_030765085.1). Classification (NCBI taxonomy): domain Eukaryota; kingdom Viridiplantae; phylum Streptophyta; class Magnoliopsida; order Asparagales; family Amaryllidaceae; genus Allium; species Allium cepa. Next base: position 815,873,270 of record CM060931.1, read on the forward strand.
AAATTGTAGACTAGGCTTTAAAATTAGAAATAAATTCAATGAACTTTAGAAAAATTATATTATCATTTTAAAAATACTTAAAAGTCAAAATATACATCATATAAAATATTATCACATATTAAAATAAAATATAACAAAGAAGAAGTAATTTATACAATTTAAAATAGTCATTGTTAAATAACCCTATACACGCACAATATTGTAAAGGGTATAACTTTCACAATTTACATCCAAATTCAACGAAACGAAAAGTGGCGTTCTTAGAATTTTATGTACTTTCATAATAAAAGAAAAAAAAAATTAAAATTTTAAACTTTTAAAATTTTAAGTTGAAAGTCACAGTTTGACTATTTTGACCAAAATCAGCATTTCAGGCAAATATTCAACTTACACAAGTTTGGAATTATAACTCATATAAAAATAAAGATTATATTTAAATAATAAATTTAATCGTTTCAAATGAGTAAAATAAGTTTTTTTTTAAATCAAAATCTTACATTAAAAATAATTAAAATATACAACAAAATAATTACAAAATACGAGGTTGTTACACGAACCCCACGTCACACGCGCCTTCATTGATGGATGAACAGTGATATGCAAAAACCCTAGCTCCACTTCCTATTCGAGCCGCCGCTCATACAGCTGCCCCACACGCGACTCGGTTGTCACCTCGCCTCATCGAAGTCCGCTGCTAATTCGAACGATCCCCATCGCAGCGCGCGAGCCCATCGCCTCCACAATCGAATGCATCCCACCCTTAGGTCACGAACCACCCCCTCGCAACGTCCCCTCCTTCGCCGTGCTTGATTTCGAGCAGAACCACGGCTGTCGCGAGTTCTTCGATTCGTGTTTCCCCCCTTTCATTTTTTTTAAAGAACGAACGATCTGCTCTTTTTTATTATTAGAGAGAGAAAGACGAGATTATGATATAGGTTAGAGAAAAGCTTCCTAAGTACGCCTTTATTAAATAATTAAATATTAAAAATCTCGAGTTGTATAATGCGAAATCCCAAACCCCGAATCAGACATGCCGACAGATTTTTATAAGGTTTTACCCGCGTTCCGAACACGATGGAACGTGTTTCGGAAGCTAATTCGATCGTATGAACGGGTTACAGAAGAAAACGATCAATTTTGAATTAAATTAATAAAATAAATCTAAGCGTTCTGAGCTGTCATGGTCAAACGACAACTCCGATTGCTACGTAAATCGAAATCCGATAATAACTAACTATTACGGATCCAATGAAACTGGTTTCTTCGAATTCCGAGACTGTGCCTCGGAAGGCTATTTTTAAATTTAATTTAAATGATATATTATTAAAATTAAAAAATTACCTTCAAATTGAACTCCAACTATTCTATTATCTTCAATATCATCATTATAAATTTTATAAGCCTTCAAATTATTTTAAACAGGCTTAGAGGTTTCAGATTCAATAATTTATCCAATTTCAATTATTAAATTCAATATTTAAACTATATAATTCAATGATTTAATTATCAAGTAAATATTGATATCTTGAATTCAAGTTAAAATTAGCTTTTAAATATTTTAAAATAAATTAACTATTCCAATTTAAATTGTTAAAAATTCCGGGTCGTTACAATTTTTATTTTATTTGTATGACTTAATATGAGACTATTACATTTTTGAGCAAAAACAATCCAAATATAATAATTTTATGATTTGGACCATTTAAATTTGTCCTGTGACGGCCTGTCTTTTTGGACAGTTTAAATCGACGATAAACCACACACGTCAGACTAGAACCATACAAAAGGGCAAATTGTTATTGGGGTAAATAAGAAAAAGAAGAGAAGGATATAAAACAAATACAGAATCTCGCAGCGGAATGATAAATATAACAATCAAATAACATTTCATGAAGCTATTTTATAAATATATATGATTATTCTTCACAACACAAAATCAGAGTTACATACACAAGGACAAATAAATAAATAAATAAATGCAGTAGAACAACATGATGCGAGTAAAATAATATAATAGATAATAGTACAAAATCTTCGTCTTCGTCCTCCAGAAATTAGATATGGTTACTTGTATCTTTATTACAGCTCACTTGAGTTGGTTTACATTATATAAGTATATATTATCCTGACTCGAGTGTTTTGTGTTTTGCTTTACGCTCGGGTCAGCCTGAGTATTCGCAGCATTGGACACTCTTCCTGGAGTTGGTGTTTCTCTAGAGTTTCTGCTTATCTACATATTTATCTACTTCTGTTTCAGCTGTTCTAGTTTATCTCATGTATTAGTGAACTTCTATGTATTTGGGATTTCTGTTATGTTGTTTTCAGACTGTATTATGTATTTGGTTTGAGACTCTGTTATAGTAGCTTCATGAACTACTATGTTATTTTATATTCCGCTGCGAGTAATTCTGTTTGTTCTGTGTCTGTGATCCTGTATATTTGATTTTATTTGCTCCAAATTTATTTACAATCTGTTATTTCGCATCATTCAAGTCTAACATGTGTGGATTATTGTCGATTTGAATGGTACGAAATTGGGGGTTGTTACAGCATTTTAATTGAATAATAATAGTAATATGAAAAAAGCACCGGAATTAATGGATTCGTTAAATAAATTAAAAATAAGGAAGTGTAAAATGTTCATTTTTAAGACATTGCAATTTGGCGAAAATACAAATGCCAATGCAATCGTCTCGTTTTTTTGATTCGTGCAGTATATCAGAGCGAATGGGTCTTCCTAAATTCTATATTTACTCCTTTGATTTTGTGATTTGATATGGTTAAATTTCGTAATGAGTAATTTCGAAATTAGGCTCTTTGGTTTTTGGAAACTTTGCCTAACCTGAAAAACAAATCAGTCTTGAGTGGTCAAATGTGTTAACAGAGCTATATAATGTATATGTAAACTCTACATGGTAGATTACGCGGAAAGGAGGCGCAAAATTAGGATAATCGTAGCATAAATGATGGGTAAATTAAGTTAAACTGATATAAACAGGGATGAAATATGATGTTTACGGACCTAAACATAAATTTTGAGCATTTTTATATGATTTGTATGTATTAATATGAAAATATTACATTTTTGTGCAGAAACGGTCCAAATATACTAATTTTATGATTTGGACCATTTAAATTTGTTCTGTAATAGCCCGTCTTTTTGGACAGTTTAAATCGACGATAAACCGCACACGTCAGACTCAAACCATACAAAAGGGCAGATTGTTATTGGGGTAGCTAAGAAAAAGAAGAGAAGGAAATAAAACAAATACAGAATATCGCAGTGGATTGAAAAAATATAATAATCAAATAACAGTTCATGAAGCCATTTTATAAATCCATTTGATTATTCTTTACAACACAAAATCAAAGTTACATACACAAGGACAGACAATTAAATAAATAAATGCAGCGGAACAACATGATGCAGTAAAATAATATAATAGATAATAGTACAAATCTCCGTCTTCGTCCTCCAAAAATAAGAAACTTCATCGAGACGTATCAACGCTACGAGTTTTGAATCTGAATTTGAATTTTTTGACAAATAGCGGTTGTGTAACTCGTTTGACACAAAATAGAAACGCCGTCTCTCTTTTCTTATTTCCAAGTGCTCCTATTAACAGTAATCCCCGAAGTGAAAATCAAATGGCTCCAAACCAAAGAGCGAAGTAATGACGAATTGGGAGAAATCGATCAGAGCGAACGGGTCTCCCTAAATTCTATATTTACTCCTTTGATTTTGTGATTTGATAGGAGTAAATTTGGTAATGAGATACGTAATTTCGAAATTAGGCTCTTTGGATTTTGGAAACTTTGCCTAATCTGAATAATGAATCGATTTAGAGCGGTCAAATGAGTTAGTGGAGCTATATAATGTATGTGTAACCTCTACATGCAAAACTTCACGAAACGGAGGCACAAAATTGGGAAAATCCTAGCGAGATGATAGATAAATTAAGTTAAACTTATAAACTGGGATGGAGTAGGATGTTTACGGACCAAAACATAAAATTTAACCCTTTTTGTATTATTCGTATGAAGTAATTATGAAATAATATGAGAATATTACATTTTGGCACGGAAACAGTCCAAATATAATATTTCTATAATTTGGGCCATTTAAATTATTCCTATTCAAAAGAAACTATTTTCTATGATTTGGTGATGATATCAAGTGTAAAAAGTATTTTTATGCAATTTTATTCAATTTATATGAAATCACACACACAATTTATAAAATGTGAAAATCAACCAAAATTTGTACATCAGTTGGTTTGATGTATATAATCACATCTAAATGGCATTAAATTAATTTCTAAAGTTAAAGTACTTGTTTAAACAAATTAGGAAATTTTATTTTGAATTTATAGAGATATATTGGTAATTGTGATTTACTTAGTGAAAAGTATCCTCAATGTGATAAGTGTAAATCTGCTAACGGTTTATACAAATAAAATATGGTTTGAAAACAAACATTTGATTTCTAGAGATTAAATACATAAGTTCTCGTAAGAAATGTATTCTTTTTTTAGAATTTGTGTAATGTATTTTAAATATATGAAAGTTAAATTAATTAAGATTTAAAAATATAAATGATGAAAAAACTTATGGGGAAAATAATATTGCGTGTAGTGAACGTATAGTACATAAGCATGCGAACAAAAGCTAAGAAATCGCAGAAACAAAGAGATAAAAATAATAAAAATGCACGGTACTATAGAACTACGTACATCTTGAAATATCGGAGGAATTGTCTCTGGCTGGGACGCTGGTGGACCGTTTGTCCACAACAGAATACTCGTCGCCGTTATACCCGTCGCTAGTACATTGGAATAACCAAGAAATTCCTTTAAGGGGGGAGAGTGTAGTACCCCGAAAATTTGGAAAGTATTTTAATTGAATAATAATAGTAATATGAAAAGCGCTGGATTAATGGATTCGTTAAATAAATTAAAAATAAGGAGAGGTAAAATGGTCAATTTTAAGACATTGCAATTTGGCGACGATACAAATGTCATTGCAATCGTCTCGTTTTTCTGATTCGTGCAGTATATTTGTTTGTGTCATTTGGGGCTCGTATGGAGTAGATATGACCAGAAACATCGTCGAGTTGTACCGACGCTACTGGTTTTGATTCCGAATTTGAATTTTGAGCAGATAGTGATTGTACCAATGGAAACGTGTATTATACTTACCGTTTCAGAAAACTAATTTTCCATCTCTTCTTCCCAGTGGTCAATGCAATCCCCGAATGAAAATCAAATTAGTAAATTATGGCTCCAAACCAAAGAGCGAAACTAGGATGAAATGGAAGAAATAGATCAGAGCGACCGGTTCTCCCTAAATTCTATATTTACTCCCTTGATTTTATGGTTTGATATGGTCAAATTTGGTAATGAGTAATTTCAAAATTAGGCCTTTTGGTTTTTGGAAGCTTTGCCTGACCTGAATAACAAATCAATTTTGAGTGGTCGAATGAGTTAACGGAGCTATATAATGTTCAACATGCTAAATTATGGGAAATGGAGGCACAAAATTGGGAAAATCTAGCGAAATGGTGGGTAAATTGAGTTAAAGTGATATAAATTGGGATGAACTATGATGTTTACCGACCTAAACTTAAATTTTGAGCATTTTTATACGATTTGTACGAATTAATATGAGAATATTACATTTTTGAGTAGAAACAGTCCAAGTATACTAATTTATGATTTGGACCATTTAAATTTGTCTTGTAACGGCCTATCTTTTTGGACAGTTTAAATTGACGATAAACCACACACAGACTCAAACCTTACAAAATGGCAGATTGTTATTGGGATAAATAAGAAAAAGAAGAGAAGGAAATAAAATAAATACAGAATCTCGCAGCGGAATAACAAAATATAATAATCAAATAACAATTCATGAGACTATTTTTTTAATACATTTGATAAAATCAGAGTTAAATACACAAGGACAAACAGATAAACAAATAAATGCAGCGGAACAACATGATGCGGTAAAATAATATAATAGATAATAGAGCAACTCTTCGTCTTCGTCCTCCAGAAATAAGAAACTTCATCGAGTCGTACCGACGCTACGAGTTGTGAATCTGAATTTGATTTTGAATTTGTGTAATGCATTAAATATATGAAAGTTAAAGAAATTAAGATTTAAAAATATAAATAATGAAAAAATTTATGGGGAAAATAGTATTGCATGTTGCGAACGTACAATACATAAGCATGAGAACAAAAGCCGAGAAATCGCAAAAACAAAGAGTTAAAAATAATAAAAAATGTACGACACTATTGAAATACGTACATCCTGAAGAAACCTAGGAGTTGTCTCTGGCTGGGATAATGGTGGACCGTTTGTCGACAATAGAATACTCGTTGTTGTTATTCCCGTCGCTAGCACCCCTTGGGAAAATGAGGCACAAAATGAGTTAAGGGAGTTATATAATGTACATGTAAACTCTACGCGCTAAATTAAGAGAAAATGAGGCACAAAATTGGAAAATCGTAGCGGAACGATGGGTAAATTAGGGTAAACTGATATAAATTGGGATGAAACATGATGTAATGGCCTGTCTCTTTGGCCAGTTTAAATCCACGATAAACCACACACGTCAGACTCAAACTAGACAAAGAGGCAGATTGTTATTGGGGTAAGTAAGAAAAAGAATAGAGGGAAATAAAACAAATATAGAATCTTGCAGCAAAATGAAAAAATATAATAAACAAATAACAGTTCATGAAGCTATTTTATAAATACATTTGATTATTCTTTACAACACAAAATCAGAGTTACATACACAAGGACAAATAAATAAATAAATAAATGCAGCAGAGATTCGGTAAAATAATATAGTAGATAATAGTACAAATCTTCGTCCTCCAGAAATAGAATTTAGGACAAATAGCGAGCTGTATAACTTGTTTGACTCAAAATGGAAACGCGTATCCCACTTTCCATTTCAGAAAGCGAATTTTCCGTCTCTCTTTTCTTATTTTCAAGTGCTCCTATTAATAGTAATCCCCAAAATGAAAAACAAATTACGAAATTAAGGCTCCAAACCAAAGAGCGAAGTAATGACGAATTAGGTGAAATTGATCAGAGCGAATGGGCCTCCCTAAATTCTATATTTACTCCCTTGATTTTGTGATTTGATGGGAATAAATTTAGAACTGAATTCTATATTTACTCCCTGAATAATAAATCGGTTTTGAGCGGTCAAATGAGTAAATGGAGCTACATAATGTATGTGTAACCTCTATGTGGAAAACTACACGAAAAGGAGGCACAAAATTCAGAAAATCCTAGCAAAACGATGGATAAATTAAGTTAAACCGATATAAACTAGCATGAAGTAGGATGTTTACATACCTAAACATAAAATTTGAACCTTTTTTATATTTTTATGAATTAATTATGAATTAATATGAGAATATTACATTTTCACGCAGAAACAGTCCAAATATAACATGAAGCATTTAAATACTATTTTTTATGATTCGGCACGATGATATCAAGTGTAAAAAGTACTTTTATGCTTTTATTCAACTTATATGGAATTACACATACAATTTATAATATGTGAAAATCAACCAAAATTTGTATATCAGTTGGTTAGATGTATATAATCACATCTAAATGGCATTAAATTGATTTCTAAAGTTAAAGTACTTGTTTACATAAATTTGGAAATTTTATTTCGAATTCATAGAGATATATTAGTAATTGTGATTTATTTAGTGAAAAGTACACTAAATGTGATAACGTGTAAATCTATTCACGATTATACTTATAAAATATGGTTTGAAAATAAACATTTGATTTCTAGAGATTAAATACATAAGTTCTGGTAAGAAATGTATTCTTTTTTTAGAATTTGTATAATGTATTTTAGTATACGAAAGTTAGAGAAATAAAGATTTAAAAATATTAATGGTGAAAAAACTAATGGGGAAACTAGTACTGCATGTTGCCAACAAAGAGTTAAAAATAATAAAAATGTACGATGCTATAGAATTACGTACATCCTGAAACAACCCAGGAATTGTCTCTGGCTAGGACACTGGTGGACCGTTTGTCCACAACAAAATACCCGTCGCTGTTATACCCGTCGCCAGTTCATTGGAATAACCCAGATATTCCTTTAAGGGTCCTGTGTAGAACCCCGAAAATTTGTAAAGCATTTTAATTGAATAGTAGTAGTAATATGAAAAGCACATGAATTAATGGATTCGTTAAGTAAATTAAAAACAAGGAGGGGTAAAATGGTCATTTTTAAGACATCGCAATTTGGCGACGTTACAAATGCCATTGCAATCGTCTCATTTTCTTGACTCATGCAGTATATTTGTTTGTGTCATTTGGAGCTCTATGAAGTAGCTATGACCGGAAACATCGCCGAGTTATACCGACGCTACTGGTTTTGATTCCGAAATTGAATTTTTGAGCAGGTAAAGAATGTACCAATGGAAACGTGTATTCTACTTTCCATTTTAGAAAACTAATTTCCCGTCTCTCTCTTCTTCTTCCCCAATGGTCAACCATGATCCCTAAATGAAAATGAAGATCGAAAGTAGGATGAAATGGGAGAAATAGATTAGAGCGAATGGATCTCCCTAAATTCTATATTTACTCCCTTGATTTTGTCAATTAATATGGTTAAATTTGTTAATGAGAAATTTCGAAATTAGGCTCTTTGGTTTTTGAAAACTTTGCCCAACCTGAATAACTAATCAGTTTTGATTGGTCAAATGAGTTAACGGAGATATATAATGTATATGTAAACTCTACATGCTAAATTACACGAAAAGGAGGCACAGAATTGGGAAAATCATAGCGAAATGATGGGTAAATTGAGTTAAACTTATATAAATTGGGATGAAACGGACCTAAACTTAAATTTTGAGCATATTTATATGATTTGTATGAATTAATATGAGAATATTACATTTTTGAGTAGTAACTGTACAAATATACTCATTGTATGATCTGGACCATTTAAATTTGTCCTGTAATGGCCTGTCTTTTTGGACAGTTTAAATTAACGATAAACCACACACGTCAGACTCAAACCATATGAAATGGCAGTTTGTTATTGGGGTAAATAAGAAAAAAAAAAGAAGAAAATAAAACAAATACAGAATCTCGCATTGGAATGACAAAATATAATAATCAAATAACAGTTTATAAAGCTATTTTATAAATACATTCGATATCTTTACAACACAAAATTAGAGTTATATACACAGGGGCAGACAAACAAATAAATAAATCCAGCGGAACAACATGACACAGTCAAATAATATAATATATAATAGTACAAATCTTCGTCTTCGTTCTCCAGAAATAAGAAACTTCGTCGAGTCGTACCGACGCTACGAGTTTTGAATCTGAATTAGAAATTTAGGACAGATAGCGGTTGTATAACTCGTTTGACTCAAAATGGGAACATGTTTCCACTTTACATTTCAAAAGACTAATTTCCCATCTCTCTTTTCTTATTTCCAAGTGCTCCTACTAACTGTAATCCTTGAAATGAAAATCAAATTACGAAATTAAGGCTCCAAACCAAAGAGCGAAGCAATGACGAATTGGGAGAAATTGATCGGAGCGAATGGGTCTCCTTAAATTCTATATTTACTCCCTTGATTTTATGATTTGATTGGAATAAATTTGGTAGAGATATGCATTTCGAAATTAGGCTCTTTGGTTTTTTGTAACTTTGCCTAACCTGAATAATGAATTGATTTTGAGCGATCAAATGAGTTAATGGTGAATGTACGTGTAACCTCTACATGCAAAACTACACGAAAAGGAGGCACAAAATTTGAAAATCCTAGCGATATGATGGATAAATTAAGTTAAACTGATATAAACTGGGATGGAGTATGATGTTTACGGGCATAAACATAAAATTTGAGCCTTTTTATATTATTTGTTTGAACTAATTTTGAATTAATACGAAAACGTTACATTTTTGCGCAGAAACAGTCCAAATACAATATTTTTATGATTTGGACTATTTAAATTTATTCTGTTAAAAAGAAAATGTTTCCTATGATTTGGTACGATGATATCAAGTCTAAAAAGAATTTTATGCAATTTATATGAAATTGCACATACAATTTATAATATACGAAAATCAACCAAAATTTGTATGTTAGTAGGTTTAATGTATATAATCACATCTAAATGGCATTAAATTGATTTTTAAAGTTAAAGTACTTGTTTATATAAATTTGAAAATTTTGTTTTGAATTTATAGAGATATATTAGTAATTGTGATTTATTTAGTGAAAAGTATCCTAAATGTGATAACATGTAAATCTATTTATGTAACGTCCCGCCTTTTCGCACGCTTCAAATCGACACACATGCCGATTCAAACCATACGGAAAGCGGATTGTTATGGGGTAAATAAAAAAAACAAAGAAGAAATAAACAAAATAGAATCTCACAGCGGAAGGATAAAATATAATAATAAAATATACAGTTTATAAAACTGTTTACAAACATTAATATAATACATATCAGAGTTACACATACCAATAACAATGCAGCGGAAAAATATGAGTGTAGCGGAATAATAGTAGATAATAGTAATACAAATCTTCGTCTTCGTCCTCCAGAGCTAAAACTTCAAATCCTGAAACGCTCGGATTGACCCGAGCGAATTGAAAAAAGACAAAACACTCGAGTCAGAACTAAAAGATCTTATGTGAGTTAAATTAACAGAAATAAATATGAGTGCAGTAACTCAAGAGATGCTCGGGATTTACATCTCCTAAGGATCCGTTAAACTATTTACTATGTAGCATATTGCGCTATTGTAATAGTGTCTATTTTTAAAATAAACTTACTTTTAAATAGCGTTAAGTGGTTACCCATATAGCCCTTAACACAAAATATATTCCCATAGTCTATACAGTACCGTAATCTCCCCCGTACTGGGCGTCGTCAGAGGGCACTCCATAGGTATGGTACAAAACCAAAATCGTATAAGGGGCGCTAGGGTAGGTGACACGGCACAACTAGGCAATGCCAGGGTAGATATACCAATTGCTATCCGGGCTGATGGAAACGCATAGCCGCAGCTACCGCCCACCTCGAACAAACTCCCCCAAAAATCAAAGTAAAAGTGGCCACTGAAACAATCCAAAGTCAAAGTATAATATCGAAGAGGAGTGTCCGATCAGAGGAATGACCTCATTGGCCCGAGAATCGCTCCTGTTTTAGCCACCTTATGCCAACTCACGGGAGTTGGGTCCACGTATTTACCTTACAGGAATCGTCGCCACCAACCTACTTCATTTTGGAATCTCCACCGCGTACACGGTTAGTCAAAGTGGTTTTCGGTATCGACAGAGAGTAAGTCCATATCCGATCCCGGTCTCTTTGCCAACCCATCGTTATTATAACACCGCGGTCATTTTAAAAATAGTTTATACCTTAAAACCAGAATAAAAATTTCTATTTCAAAACTATAAATACGATATCATTTTAAAAACCCAAACAATATGATATCACTTTATCTCAAATATAATCCTTTTCCAAAATAATACTGCTTTAAAATTTATAATATCTGGAAACCAAACATTTGAATTATACTTTCAAACATAATATTTCTGAATTCATACTTTTTAAAAACCATAACTTCTAAAACTTGAATGGTTTGGATATTCAACGGTATATAAAATAAATGGTTTAACTTTAAGGTTACTTTGTAAAGAAAATAATTTCCATAGTTTTACAAATATGTTTCTTTATTTAAAGTCTGAACCAAAATTTAAATATCACTTTCAAGTTCCAAACCACTTCAATTTCTATATATATATATATATATATATCCCTTTGGAGTAATAATATTTCAAACTAAAGTTGGAATTTATTCTTTCAACAAATTAAATGCTCTATTATTTAGTCTTGAATATTCACATAAATCCATAAATAAAACTCCAATTTTTTTTAGCAATTAAATATTTTCTTCAATTTAATTATACTAGAATATTCATTTTAAATTTCTCTTGGAAAAATCTAGTTATAAATATCATATCTTAAAATTTCCAACTTAAACATTTAACATATAATATAAATCATCAAACTCCGTTTCCTCAATTTTTTCCATTTTTATTTAAGAGATTTATACACAGCTTAAATTCAAAATTTCTAACTTCATATGTATATATACAGAAGAAAATATCAAAATTAACTTATTATAAATCGTATCATCCAAACCATAGAAATCATTTTAAAATATTTTATATATAGACCACGGTGCCTGTATAAAATTTTCTATCCTATGGTCAAGTGATACGGATATTTATCATTTCAATCCGCAATTTAAAAGATATAAAATTTTACGGTTGTATATCATTTCAAACCACAATCCCGAATGAAATGAAAAATACATGATAACTTGCAATTTAATGATATGAAACAAAACATCCATTCATCCATCATCAATCATCAACCAAATTATCTCAAACATCATCAGTTTAAACAACATCAATATATGGCATATACAATATAACAGGAAATAATTGACAGTTATTAATTAACATTTCATATTCAATTAAATTTATAACTGTTTAACTAGCAGTTTATATGCACATAAATAAATTCTAACTGCCAATTTATATGCAATACATAAAAGAAATTAACAGTTAATTTAATAAATGCGATTTAACAGATATGCTGAATAAAACATGCCAACATTCATAAATAAATTTCTACTCATATCTAAAATAAATTTAACAAACATAAAACTTTTTAGAAGTTGTGAGTGGGTTAAAACACTCACCTTTTGAATTTAAATCGAATTTAAATCCGATTTAAATCCAAAATTTGACGGTCCCCAAATCTGTCCAAACCTGCGTCATCAGATCCAGAATTTAAATACGATCCTAACAAAAGAAATTTCACGCGAAACAGATAACGTATGAGCAAGTTATTCGAGTTAAACGATAAAAAAAAATCAAAATAAAAATTGAATTATAAACAAACAAAACCTAATTATAATAAAGCCACGTCAACATAACTGGAGACTCACGTGAAACCATTTTGCAAATAGTCGCTCCACATCAAAACGCCCAAATTGACTTAGGTTTCGAATTTCCTGATTTTGACCGCGATTTGCCGCTGACTCGAGTATCGATTTCGAAAACAGAGACTGCGCGTAGATTCGTATGGATGAAATCTACAACATATATTTTTCTGAAATTTTTCTAGAGACTTTAAATTTTGACTTTTGATTTTTGAACTGTAGATAGATCTAGGTTTTGCAACCATTAAGGAAGAGAAAGAGATGAAGAAAAGAACGTACAGACAAATGATAGAAAATGGAGGCTAGGGTTTATGATCGTCTATTTATAGATAGATCGCAAAAGAATATGTGTGCACGAATTTTAACGTGCAAACGGAAGTGGTCCCAAAAGATAAATAATATTAATTACACACGTTACGGATTTAGGAAATAAATAAATTCCTTATCCTTTACATTTTATTTTAAACGTATTTACAAATGTAAATCTAGATGTTTCGTTTACGTTTCAAAATATATCCACAATTTTATTAATTTCCAAATTGATCTAAACAAATTTAGATGTAAATTAAAAGCTGATAAGTCTAACCATTGCAGTGTTAATTTCTCCACTTCCTTATATTTAGAAATTATAAATTAAGTTTTCAAAAACCTATTTTTGATTTTCAAACTTTTATATACTCATCTTTTACCAGTAATAAGGATGCATTAACATTTGTTCATGGTTTCACCTTATTATCCTCAAATTCCATTTTAATTTTCAATAATTACAATTGTTGAATGTTGATACTTTAATTAAATTTATACATCTTGCTTTCTATAACCTATATCAACAAATGGTCCAATTATAAATAGAATTAGCATTAACTTCATCTTATAGGATTAACTACTCCAATTACAAATCTATGCTAACTGCCCGATTTAAGTCAATTAATTGTAATTGAGTCTACATTAAATGTTATAAATTATAAATTGGAACCTCAATAAATTCGCTTATTGATTTAAAATCTTTCTATTCAGTAAATAGACATTTTATGGGTATAAATAACATTTGAATTATAACACATGTCATTAGTGCATGCTTCATTTCTTATAAACTCCCCTTTATTAATTAGAACACATTAACCAAAACAAAATAATTAATTTAGATTTATTTCAATCGATTGCCATTCTTAACTTATCATACTCAAAATGGTTAACCTAAATAATTGTTACCCTTTTACATTCAAATCCACTTACAACCATCATTACAACAATGTTGCCATAGATTTAGATTTAATTAAATAAATTAGATAAATGGGTAAAGTTTTGTAATTATCACTAATGCCAAATATATATGCATTAATTACTACTTATTATCATGAATTCATTTATTAATTTACTAGTTGCCTTTGTCTTCTTATATCCTATTTACTACCAAACTTTCTATTCTTAAATCTATACTCCCATTGATTTATTAAATTTGCACTTATTATGCATACTTTTAGCAACTCATATATACTTTGCATCTATTCCCCAAATTTCACATTCTATTGTTACATAAATTTGCATTGATTACTATTTATTATCACTTTACTGATAAATTAGATATTTGCATTGGTTTTGCTTATGCTAAATTAATTTCCCATAATAAATAAGGTTTCAAAACAAACAATAACATTTTCTTAGCCCAAACCCTGTTTACCAATTATTTTCCTTCAATAATTCATGTTGCTATAAATACGTACATTTACACTTTATAGTTATTCTAGTATACCTATTCCAACACTCTTAACCCTTATCTTTACGTTCACCCACTTGTAATATTAATTATATTTATTACAATTCAATGTTGGCATTTATTACTATTAATTTATACAATGTTTATTGCCCTTATTTCAATTTCTTCCTTTTCAGTTGCTACTCTACTATTCACGGTTTCTTTTGTATACTCCTTTCCTATATAATCCAACATACACAAATTCCAATTAAATCCAATTATTACCTTTAAATAAAACATAACATTCGAATACCTCTTATTAAATTGGAATGTTTCATTTAAGTTTATAATTGATCCACTTGTATTAACATAAATTTTTATTTTCAAATTTATTCCCATTTATGGTTAATCAATGTTATTTTACATTAACCAATTTTAATATTCACCTTTAATTTCACATCTTCAAAGTATATCTAGGAAAAATCTTTCCACCGCTTAATTTACTGAATCTTATGCAGTCTTACTATAAATAAGTTTTAAATTACCATTACTGTACATTCAATTACTATCCAAAATATTTATTCATAAATCAATTCGATATATAGTTTGTTTCCTTCTATTTGATTTATACCTAGTATACATTTTCCTAAATCCTGTTTCATTACCTTCATTAAATGGTTATCGCATTGAGATCAAATTTATTAGCTTATATCGTATTATTACCATTAATTAAAATTGGCTTACAAAATTTTTTTATTCAATACTCTAAATAAATAACATATTGTTCCATAATTACTCTTGTTTTCACATATTCCATTCAAAAATTAAACGACAATAATTACATTATTTTATTGAATTGGAAATCTCATTTTAAATTGTTAACTTTTAATAAGAACAAATGGCAACACCAAATTCCTAACATTCATTTTATTAAAAATTATGGAAAATATGACAAATTTAGTTAACGAAATTTTTGGGTCGTTACACTCTCCCCCACTCAAAACTTTTCGTCCTCGAAAAGGAAAAGAAGGGAGAAGAAAGAATTAAATAACAATACATCTTATTCAAAATATTTAACTTGTAAACAGTAATTTATTAAATTTATTACCTTAAATAAAATATACCCGTTTTATAATCATTATATCCTTTTATACTTAAATAATTAAAGTTTGAAAAACATTTTCAACATAGTTCCAAGTCCAAAATTTACGGAATTTTTTGGCAGAGTCTCCTTTGTACGGAGAGGCTCGGGAAAATATAATACCAAAATATAACAAAGTATCATATAGAATATTCAAAATAGTATATCCCAACACGGGAAATATATAAAAATATCGCTACAAAACGTAATCCGAAAACGTACCTATTTGTCGGGCAAATTATGCTTAATTTATGGAACCAAAATCAATAGCAATTGCTTCCATACCTGCATTTCCGTTATATAATCTAAAAGGTTAACTATTATATTAAAGTGAAATATTTTCATAGTTTCAACTACTAACAATAATCAATACACAATCATCGATTTCAACAAACAGCATACACACAAACAAAACAACCATTCAGTCAAACAAGCAAATAGTTGTTCGGGTTCAAAACTTGAAATGGTACGGAATGAAAAATAACCATCCAGTGCATCATTTTCTCAACAGTCTTAGATGAGACAGAATTAGATTATTTATTCATCCAACAACTTCAAATTTCCTTACCCAGCCAACCATAATGCAAACAATATCGATTTAAACCAACAAATCAATTTAACTTATTATAAATTTATATTTCATACATTAACAGTTTGATCTTTTCATTCATATAACAGTTTATCTTTAATTTTCATTTATTTCTTTAAATTATCCTTTTATAATTTACATTTATTTCCAACAGCCTTTAATTTTATTCACTCCTCCAATTATCCGTTTCCATTTATTTAGGTCATGTAAGTTTCTTCTATTTTATTACATTTAATGCACTTCTCACTTTCAATCATTTATTTAATGCTTCCATTTCTATTACATTTAATTATAGGAACCCTTTTTAATTTCACTTAAATTCTTAATCTTATAACATCCATTCTTATAAATAAAGGATTTTATTAACTCATTAACAAGGGTTTGCAGTCATCTATTTATATTACCTACTTTTATTATATTAAACTAGTAGCATTTATCATACTTAGGTTTATAACCCTACACATCAATCCTTATTATTAAAGAATTTCATTTTATTTACTTAAGTTTAAAATCACCTATTTATAATACTTACCTTTAATTTTGGTAAAATTTCAATTTATAACTTAAGTTTATAGCATTAAATTCTCATTTATAAGAGAAATTCATTTAATACTTTTTATTTCCAAAATTTCTACTTGTATAATATTCTATTCCAATCTCTTATTTAACATTTCAACTTTTCATATTTGGTAAGTTATTTATGTTAAAGAAAATGCAAATGAGTTTATACAAGTTTTATCTCTTCTTTTAATTAATTAAATTTTCCCTTATAAGTTAAAAATTTAACTTCCTTTATAGCTTAGTATTTTAGTCTCTTATTTTATTTAGGGTTTCAATTATTAATTTTTTTTTTGTTTCACTACCATAATTGAAACAATTAATTAATGGAAATTAAGAATTAAATACCGGGTTAAATTTCAATAGATAAGTATATTCTTATAACTTATATACCTCTAATTATATTTAAACAATTAAAATTTAGATATTTCAAAATAAATCTGCAGTAGAATTTACTACAGTGGCCTTTCCCTTCGAAACTCGAAAATGAAAGTCGATGATGCGGCCGCCATCACCGAAATTATTTTCCAGCGACAGAGAGGAAAGTACGAAACTTATTTTCTCCAAAATCTTCTTTAAAACAATTCTTCCAAATTATACTAAATATTTATATAAGAAAATACTTATAAACAAAATTATTATAATTCATAAATCCTTTGAAAGCAAATTTCCAAAATCCCGGACTTAAGTTCTAAAATTTCCAAATTTCATTGATTTTAATTTCAATCTCATTTTACCTATTATTTAAAATTTTATTCCTAACAACCAATCTATTGCAACCAACAATATATATATATATATATATATATATATATATATAATACCTTAATAAAATATTTTATATATAGAAAATATAATACCAACATCACGATTCACCAAGACAAGCAAGTCTCGTCCACATTCAAAGATTGAACTATCTCCAGATAACCTACTAATCTGACTATCTGAAAAACCCAACTCTAGACTGCCCGTATAGAAAATTTTGAGCAGCCAGAGTTTAGGAAAGAAATAATAAACTCCGAGTCAGTCATGTGACTGGTGTGAGAACTTTAAAACAGTTATTTATCTTTAAAAACAAAATAGAGGAATATTTTTAAAGTCAGTTCGCAATGCTTTTAAACATGAGACTACCATAAGGCCTCCCGGCACACACACAATGCAAATGCAGACTTGGGGGAGATTTCTCCTAATGATTGTCAAAGATGCTTACTACGCAAAATCAAATCATTTTTGATATTATTATTAGTGCATAGTGTAGAAACACATTTCGAAAGTAGAATATAAATCTTAGCCAGCATAGGTACCATTATATTATGCCTACTATAGCTACCATATTAGATGGAAGGTTCTACAACTAATACCGTACAAGGCTCGTATTGTTTCTTTGGATTTCCAACAAATGGTCAGGCCAAGGAACTTCCCATTGCCACATGAGAACGCCTCTGGAAGGACGTTCCCGAGAACCAAATCGGATCTCTGCCAACACAAGGTCGGGTTACCCCTAACTGGGTAACTACTGACACGAGTATGCCATCTCCCGGTCGTAACCAACCTTTTTCCGGGATGCCGATAACCAACAACCACAAAGTAATAAATTTGCAGCAACAACATAGGTTAAGTATCTGGGCTCCATACCATGATACTACCTCTATCCAGAAGGAAATGCACATACCCTAAGGGGCGCTACCCCCAATAAACTTGCCGCATTTTTCCTGTTTCGACCATTTCGGGGTGTGAGGTCCGACGAAGTCTCGTCCACAAAGCCACGCTTTGGTACAAAGTCATGCTTTGGGTCAACAAATGATCCAAGTAATGATCACAAAGATAAATGATCAAACAAATGATCATATCACAAATGATCAAACAATGATCATTTCACAGCAACACTCAGCATGTCACATTACCAAATTGGGAATATATTGCTGATAACCATCAACTACATAACCTCTGAGCTCGTACGTCTCAGAGAAGGGTGTTAAGCTAATAGAAAAATTTCTCCGCCACCAACAGAAATATATTTGAAAGAAATCAGCTTTAAATCTCAATTTGTAATGTCAGACACAAAATCCATACAAGTCTGTTCCGGGATCGAACAGAACCGAAGGCACTTCCAAAGAAACCCTTGCAATCCGGATATTCCCTAATTACGTCTGGATTTCCCATTACATATGGAGTCTCTATACTGGGAACCAGTCGATGCAAAGACATTCGACAAGAACCCTTTCGTTTTCGAAAATATCCGGTCTTCACCACCGGTCTTCAAATGCTATCCATAACGACGTATCACATATTCGGAATGGATTATACGACCTAAAGGTCCTTTCCCGGCTAACCCGAATAGTGAGCGCAACATTTAAAACATATGGATATGGGATTTCAATTAAGTCACAACTTAATAATTCCAAACTTTCTTTTAAATGGTTTAAACCAATTATCATTTTCAAATCTTTTAAATAAAAAGATTAATTTCACAAAAATTCACCTAGTTTCTCAAAGGTTCATTCATAAGTTTCAAAACAATTCCCTCTCAATTGGATTAATTCATTTAAATCTTTAAATCAAAGATTTAACTTATAGCTTTCAAATCGTTCCCATAACTTGGAAAATCATTTTCAATTTTAGCTTGAAATCCCTTTAAACATAATTTGGAAGTTCACTTATTATATGAAAGTTTTTATTATTTGAAAACAAACAATTTTCGTTTCAGAAAAATCCAATTTTATTTTCATGAGTTAAAGCCCTTGAATTATATTCACATTCCCAAATGAATACTTTCAAAATAGTTTAACCCATATATAACTGGTATAACATCTTTAATCTCTAGTTTCAAATCATAGAATTCAATTTCAAATCTTTGATTTAAGTTTAAATCAAATTATTTAAACTTCATTACTTTATCATGTTATTCAAAATAAATTTCATCTTTGAAATTCCATTTCAAAAGCTTTTCACTTTAAACCCAATCCATTTCCAAAACATTTGAATTCAAATTGTCTAATTAAAAATCACTTCAAAAATCTGTGACTTAATCGATTTCCTCGTGAAATACATATTGGTGTGTGTATGATGTGGTCTAGAGGTTTAACACAATAGTGCAACACATTCAATCATCACAGATTAAAAATACAGAAATATAGTTGATAAGCAGTATAACTATAACGCTCATCTTTATTTACAGATCACAGATCACAGATATATAAATTACAGATAAATAAGTCACACAGCTCAAAACAAAGCATCACATATCAGGGGTATCAAACAAAAAATTATTCAGCCAAGTCCAAACATTCACAAATGAATTTATTAATCAAATAATTAATTTAAATCGGATGTATCAATTATTAATCCGGGTTAATTATCATAATTTAATTACAAATTATTTGAAATAAATCCCCTTTCACAATTTATTAGTTAACCCTTAATTATTAACTATCATTCTTAATTAATGAATCAACTAATCTTTAATTATTAAATTAATCTTAATTAATCACCATTATTAATTAATCCTTTAAATTTATTAACAAATAATTTACACAAATTTCAAATCATCATTTAATTGATTACATTCATTAATTATCTATTAATTACTTCTCTAAGTAATTATATTTTCAAAATTATCAAGTGATTATTCTGAATTAATTAACTTAAGAAATTTAGATTTTGAATAAATCAAATTAACTCAATTAATTATGCCAAATAAATCAGTTCCATAATTTCTATCATTAATTAATTATACTTAGTAGTTCCACAATTTATTATCATTAAATTAATTAATCTAATTTATTGTTAAAAATTTAATCACATTAATTAACTATTCAGATAATCTTAGTTAATGATTTCATTAACTATTTAGTTTCTTTAATTCCCTTTTTAAAGAAAATTTCTCACATTAACCATTATTAATTATAAATCGATTTACTATAGAAAATTCATTCGTTAATGAAATAGAAATTATTAACTTCATTACTTAAAGTAAAGTTCAATCATATTTATAATTTAAGTATTATTAACAATATGTTTGAAACACTGTTTCAAATTCCCTTTTAAATTTCTTTTTTTTTCTTTTTTTTTCAAACACTTAAGTTATAAAGCTTAATTAAATTTCAAAACCTTGAAATCAGATGTAGAGTTAATTTCAGATTTAAACTTTTAGTTTCAACTTGCTTAAATTTTTCATTTAAAATTTCAAATCCATTTCCATTTCAAATCTCTTTAATATATTTTGAATTGCTTTTAAGTTATTGAAACAATTTAAATTTAAAACTTATTTATGTTCAATCGAAACTGTAAATTCAACTTGAATTTATATTAACATTTTAATTTGAACTCAGCTTTAAAAATTTTGGTTTAAATTTTAAATTTGGTTTTAAAATTTTCAAACAGAGAGAAAAAAAGTTTCCAGGTTGAAAAACTGGGACAAACTTTGACCCAAGTTTACCCTGTCCCTGCTTCGAGTAAATGACTCGAATTCCTCGAGTTCGACGTGTGAATCCCCTCTGCTCTTTCCAGGCAACAACACACTCAAGCACCAGAGTGCTCGTGCACGTGCACTTCTAAGCTGGCGATCTTCCGGCCCTGTCACGTTGTCGAACACGTCGATAATCCTCCCCAGATCCAACTCCGACCATCATATCTGCATCACCACCTTGAGATCGAAATTCGAATAAACATTCGAAACCTGGAACACTCAAACCCATACGACCCCATCCCGGTCAACACCATTTCCTCGACGCTCCGACCACCAGAACACTCGAACTTCCGGCCACGACTCCATCAACTCGACAGCAACCATTACCCCAAAACTCGAGCAGCTCGATGCTCGATCGAAGACGAACGAATCGAAAAACAACCCAACTCTAAAACTAGGTTTACGAGAAAAAACTGCTCGCCGCCGTCACCATGTTCAATGGCAACCCCAACCAGTATTTTTCCTAGGACCCCCGTAGGTTTCTCCATCTTCACGAACAACACCATCACCCCCAGTTCCACGTGTCCCCGTAAATTGGTCAAACTACCCATTTCGATCATCTTCGAACTGCTCTCAAACTCCACCTCTAAAAATCATAAAACCCACCTTAAAAATCATCGCTTCCAGTAAGGATTCCAGTTATATATTTGAATAAATATTTCATGACATTCGAATTTTTCAGAAAATGAAGTTACCACTGTAAAAATTTGATTTTTCCATCTATATACATTTTTATGTCATGAAACTATTTTTAAGTTATCATTCGTACTTAAACACAACTAATTTATTTTAAAATCAAAGCCTAATATTGATTAGGGAAGAAGAAATTGAATTTTGATGTTGTCTGATACTCTGTAATGTAACAGAGAAGAGATATCACTGATATATGCATATACACAGAGCAATGGCAACATAGATTCAAATTTAAATAGCTGTTGTTACTCACCTTAAACATCTTGTTTTCCAGAAGCCTTCAAGTTGAAATCTTTTTAAACTTTGCAAAGTTTGAAAACTCTGGTTTGAACTGTTAGCTGAAGTTTCTTCCTTGTTCTCAGATTTTCTTTGATTGCTTTGATGTTTTATGTTGAATGATTGTTTAAGTTAAAGAATGATCTTTACTTCAGTTTATAATGGTGAACGAAACTGAGATGAGAAGATGATGTATATAAAATGAAGTTACAGGTGATGTTGTAATGTATAGGGTGATGGTTTATGTTGTACAAGTGATATAATATTTTGTTGTACAATAGTCATGGCTGAAGATGCTGTATTGTACAGGGATATACATTGTTGTCTGTACAACATGCATGGCTGCATTAATTGCTTAAGTCTTGTTTGAATACTTGATTATGTTTGCTTGTACAGTTTGTTTATGCTTGCCTACACTTGCATGTATTGATTTTTTCTCAGTTAAACATAGCATTGTTAGAATTTTTCTAATGTATTTATTTAATAATTTACATAGTTTATGAATATGTTATTTGGCTTTATATTTTATAATTTATCTTATATATATTTCTATTTCTAGCTTTCAATGTTTATTGTCTTGCATATCTTCATATATATATATATATTCACATGTATATATATATAAAGTTCAAATTCAAATTTATCTTCTAAGACGTTTAAATTTTAGTCCAGATTCATATTCAATTCTAATACATTCCTCGAACAATTTCATAATTTGTCTAACATATTATATTAATTACCAATTATTTTCACACTTTTTACTCAAAATAAATTTAAATATAGTCTAAATCCGAGATCGTTACAGTATAATACATAAGCATAAGAACAAAAGCTGAGAAATCACAAAAACAAAGGGTTAAAATGATAAAAATGTACGATACTATTGAAATACGTACATCCTGAAATAACCCAATAATTGTCTCTGGCTGGGACACTAGAGGACCATTTGTCGACAACAGAATACTCGTCGCCGATATAACCGCCAGTACATTGGAATAACCCAAAAATTCCTTTAAGGGGGGAGAGTGTAGTACCTCAAAAATTCGGAAAGCATTTTGATTGAATAATAATACTAATATGGAAAGCACTGGAATTAATGGATTCGTTAAAAAATTAAAAAGAAGGAGGGGTAAAATGGTCATTTTTAAGACACTGCAATTTGTCAACAATACGAATGCCATTGCAATCATCTCGTTTTTCTGATTCGCGCAATATGTTTTTTGACGACCCGTAAATTTTCAATAATTAAAATTGGTTAATTTAATAAGATTTTTGTAATAAAATCTACAAAGAAATAAAAACCTTATAATTTATAATGAAATAGTGTATATTGTTGCATTTAGTTATAAAAATTGAAAATAGGTAAGTATTGAATTAACCAATGAAATAATAACTTAAATGAGATGTAATAAGGGCAATCTATGTTAAATATTAACTATTTGAATGAAATTACATTTAACGTAATTAATGTAAATGTTATACTAGGCTATAAATCAAATATAAGAAAACGAACGTAAATATTGAAATAATTAATGAATTAAAATATATTGAATGGTAATTGAATATAATCAATGTTTAGTAAGAAATCATAACATTGGTTTGGAAATGATTAAACTTGTAAGAATGTGATTAAGAGTTAATGATAACAAATTATTATAAGTTACCTATTTTGATGGAATTGGAATTGGAATTAAATTTTAATAAAATAAATAAATGTTACATTAGTGGGAAATGCAATACAATGTTAGGAGTTGTCAAATTAGAGTATACTAAAGTAATGAAAGGTTAAACAACGGTTAACAGATTATAGAGCGGTAATGAACTTAATAAAGGGATCAGAATTGAAACAAACCAATTTATTGAAATTTAATTTATAATAAATGGAAATTGAAATCAATTAAATTGAAATCAATTTGAAATAACTTGAGTTTAGCATAACTTCTTCATACAATGGAAATTGGATCTGAAACCTGTTCCATTGATTTTAAAATATTTTAAAACATTTATTTTGATATATGGGTTGACCCAATTTCGTTCCGGAGTCAGAATGGGCTTTTCGGGTCATTTTATCGTTCAACGCGTATATCAATCGTGTCCATCCATTCTAATTTTAGCATTGCATAAATACACGTCATTATAAGCCCAAGCCTATTCCTTATATTCATTGTTCTGTACGTATAATTCAGCTTTCTCTCCTCCTCAATGACAGACAATCAAATTCTAGACCCAATTGCAATTCAAAATCAAGTCAAAAAATTCAAACTCCTTAAAAAAATTCAGAAAAATTATATATCAAATATCTCGACAATAAAAATCTGCATCAAGTGTTTGTTTTTCGAAATTGTGCTTCAATTATCGATAAATCACGGTCAAAACTTGTAAATTTTGAAACCCTGGGGCTAATGGGCGTTTTTGATTCGGAAAGAAATCGACAAAATTGAAATATGGGTATTGGAGAGAGAGTCTTGCGGAGTCGAATGGTGGTTGAATCAGGAGCTACCACCACCTGTGGCGGCCTAAAATCGACTGTTAGGGTTTCGAAAAAGCTAACTAGGGGAGGCGGCGACTGCCTTAGGGAGGGGCCAGTCTTCGTCCATGGGGGCGGCCTTCGATGGCATGGCGAACGGTGATGGTGGCTCGGTCGATGGTGGCCGTAAGTGGAAGGCGTAGGCAGTCAAAGGTTGGAAGGAGTCAAAGCGTGCTGCGTGCGTGCGACGTGGGTGAGGAACGATGGGTGAGGAACGAGATGACGTGTCCTTTACTTTTCGTATTTCGTTTATTTTAATTTAAAATCATATAATATTCTTGTTCGAATAACTTTTCCATACAATGTCCAATTCACACACAGTTTTCTCCGCTAGGTTCATATTGGAATTCCGAACATTTTGGCGCTAGTTGACGAATTATAGACTGTTCAAATTTTGGGTTTAAATTGGATTTAATCCAATTTAAATTCAAAAGGTGAGTGTTTTAACCCACTCACAACTTCTAAAATTTCTTATGTGTGTTAAATTAATTTCTGATGTGATTAGAAATTTATTTATGGCTGTTTGGTATATTTTTATCATCATTCGAGTTAAATTTAATTTATTGAACTAAATTGTTATTTAATTTATCATTGCATATAAACCGCCAGTTAAATTGTTATTTAATTTAATATTGAATATAAACTGCCAGTAAATACATGATATTTATTATCCGTTATATATTGATGTTATTCTTTGAATTGGATGATGATTGTGATAAATGGTTGATGATTAATATTGGATGAATGGATGTTGTATTTTATATTGTTATAAACTGCAAGTTATTATGCATTTTTATTTCATTCGGGATTGCGGTTTGAAATGATATATAACCGTATTTTTGTTTCAAATTACGGATTGAAATGATAAATATCCGTATCGCTTGACCATAGGGTAGAAAATTATATACAGACACCGTGGTCTATATATAAAAATATTTTGAAATGATTTCTATGATTTTGTAAAGAAATATACGGTTTAATAAATATTAGTTTTTTTGATATTATATAAATAATATTTTATATATAGTTAAATTCTTGTATTTAAGCTATGTATAAATTTGTTTTATAAAAATAAGTTTAATAATGGAGTTTGATTTTATTAAATTATAATATGGTTAAGAACTTAAATCATACTTTACTATAGAGGTTATGATGATTTAAATAAATTAAGGTTGGAAGGTAAATTGGAAATTTATTTGAAATTGAACTTATTTAAGAATCAAACTCAATAAGTTGATGTAAAATTTATTAAATTCGAAATTTTAAAAGGTATGATTTTATAACTGGATTTTTGTTCAATATGAATTAAACGAATGTTTCAAGTATAAATAAATTGAAGGAAATATCTAGTTATTTGTAATTTGAGTATTATTTAAATGATAATGGATTTATTATGCAAATATTTCAAAGATAAATAATAGATTTTTGAATTGTTGAATCTTAATTACCAATCTTAGTTTTGAAATTGTTTAATACTCAAAGTTTGAAATATATTGAAATTGAAATGGTTTATTGAAACGGAAAGTGAGTTGAAAGTTATGAATTGAGATTTAATTTAAAGTGAATAAAATTGCGAAGTCGAGGAAATTATTTTACTTTATAAAGTATCAAACTATTTTATTTTATATACCGTTTGAATATCCAAACCATTTAAGTTTTGCAAGCTATGGTTTAGAAGCTATGAAATTTGAAGTATTATGTTTTGAAAGGTATATTTCAAGCGTTTGGTTTCGAGATATTATAAATTTGAAAGTGTTAAGATTTTGGAAAAGAGATATATTTGAAATAAAATGATATTTTATTGATTTGGGGTTTTATAAAAACGATATCATAATGATTTGGTTTTTGAAATAGAAAGGATATCGTATTTATATGATTTCGAAATGGATATTATATTCTGGTTTGAGATATAAATTATTTTGAATTGACCGCGGTGTTATAATAACGTTTGGTTGTTAAAGAGACCGGGATCGGAAGTTGTCATACTCTCTGCCAACTCCGAAAACCACTTTAACAACCGTGTACGCGGTGGAGATTCCAGAATGAAGTAGGATGGTGGCGACGTTCTACTAAGTTATATACGTGGACCCGACTCCCGTGAGTTGGCATAATGTGGCTAAAACTGGAGCGATCTCGGGCCAAGGAGGTAGCCCCTCTTATCGGACACATCCCTTCAGTTTTATACTCTGACTTTTGGATTGATTCGATGGCCACTTTTGATTTTTGATTTATGGGTGTGGCTCGAGGTGGGCGGTAGAAGCTGCTACGCGTTACCATCAGCCCGTGTGCGTAATTGGTATATCTACCTTGGCATTGCCTTGTGTGCCGTGTCATCTATCCTATCGCCCCTTATACGAGTTTGGTTTTCTCCCGTAGCCCGTGGAGTATTTAGTGTAGTCGCCCGATCTGGGGATGCGCTGATACTCGATGGACTACTAGGACTATTACGTGGTTAGGTCTATATGGATAACCCCTTAACTCTATTTAAAAGTAAGTTTATTTTACTATTAGACATTATTAAAATAGCGTAATATTAGTACATAGCAAATAGTTTAACGGATCCTTAGGTGATGTGAATCCCGAGCATATTTTAAGTTACTACACTCACGTTAGATACTGGATAGGAGATCTCAAACCCCCTAAACATCTCTGACGCCGCTCCACTTATATTTATTTACTGTTGATTTAACTTACATAAGATCTTTTAGTTCTGACCCGAGTGTTTTGTCTTTTCAATTCGCTCAGGTCAGACTGAGCATTTCAGGATTTGAAGATTTTATTCTGGAGGACAAAGACGAAGATTTGTATTACTATTATTCATCATCACATTGTTCCGCTGCATTGTTATTGATTATTCTCTGGTATGTGTAACTCTGATATGCATTGTATAAGTAAAATCAAATGTTTTTGTAAAACAGCTTCATGAACTGTTTATTTGATTATTTTATCGTTCCGCTGCAAGATTCTATTTTGTTTTTTCCTTCTTTGCTTTTTCTTATTTACCCCATAACAATCCGCCCTTTTGTATGGTTTGAGTTTGACATATGTGGTTTATCGTCGATTGAAAAAGCGCATAAAAAGGCGGGATGTTACATTTGGTATCAGAGCTTTGGTTTAGCGATAAATCATAGCTTTGTTGGGTCTACTTCTTTATTAATAGGGCAGTAATACCCTATGATGAGTCGTTGATTGTATATATATGAGAGAGCGTATTTGTTAGTGTTATAAAAGGTGTTAATATTGTGTTAATTTATTCTTTTTTGTATTTATGAATTCTTGTTGGTGCATAGGACGCTATGACATTAATAGGGATTTCTAAACACTTAATAGGACAGATCGACACAATATTTGTTTTGAATATAGGTGAATGAAATAATTTTGCCTATTCTATTTTCTTTATATAAAGTAATAAATTTTATAAAAGTTATATTTGGTTGTTATATATTGATTGTTAGATAGTGAAATTTATAAATATTGGTTGGAAAATAAATTGAAAGTGAAATAAATTATAATAAACTAGAAATTTAGAATTTAAGTTCCGCGATATTGGAAATTTCTTTCAAATGATTTGGAATATAATAATAATCTTATTGGAAGCATGTTTTGGTATAAATATTTCAATATAATTTGAAAGAATTGTTTTAAAGAAATTTTGAAAGGAATAAGTTATGTACTGTCCTCTCTGTCGCTGGAAAATAATTTCGGTGATGAGTGCACTCATCATCGACGTTCATTTTTGAGTTTCGAAGTGGGAAGACCACTGTAGTAGTTTTACGACGGATTTATTTTGATAAAAAAATATAAATTTTAAATTGTTTTAATTATAAATGGATATATAAGTTCTACGTACATATATTTATCTATTATTTTAAAATGATTTGAAATTAAACCTGGTATGTAGATCTCAAGTTTCCATTAATTAACAGTTTCAACTATTGTAGTGAAATGGAATGTAACTAATTAATAATTGAAACCACTAATTAAAGTAAGAGATTAAATGCTAGGTTATAAATGAAACTTCAGGAAAGTTGAAATATGTAACTTATAAAACAAAGGATATTATTATTGAGCATTAATTGTATTGAAAAGAAATAGGATGAACTGATATAATTTTCAATTACATTCTTAAAAAGCATATACATACATACATACATACACACACACACACACACACACACACACACACACACACACACATACATACATATATATATATACACATACATACATACATACATATATAGATATGTATATATATATAAACCTTACCAAAAGGTGTAAAACTTGAAATGTTTAAAAAGAAAATGTAATGGATATTATACAAGTAATAAACTTGAGGTAATGAAAGTATGTAATGAAATTCCTTTATAAATAAGGATTTGATGTTGTAGTTGTTATAAACTTATGTTATAATTGAAATATTACTATAATAAATTTTGATAGAGAGTAAGTACTATAAGAAAGTAATTAAAAACGTAAGTAGATGAATTGATATGCTAAGAAATTTAATTGAACGTAAAAACTATAAACAAATGAATGTAAATAAATGAAGTTTTGCAATAATGAATGAATAAGTATCATGCGTTAAAGAGGAAACTGACGTGACGTTAACAGATGAAAATGAATATTTGTAAGTAATAAATGGAAATAAAGGAAATAAACATTGAATCAATGAATAAAAGTAAAAGTTGGTAAGAAATAAGTGTAAATTAAAAAGATGAATCATTATATGAATGAAAAGAAAATCAAACAACAAATGTATGAAATGAAATCAATAAGAATGAACTTGATTTATTATTTGAAATTGTTGTTTGTTTGGTTTATTATTGTTTGGGCAAGGATACTTTAAAATTGTTTGGATAAATGAATAGTCTATTTAGTTTCACCTAAGACTGTTGAGTAAATGGTGAACTTAGTGGTTTATTTTTCATTTTGTACAATCTAAAGTTTGAACCCGAACAATTATTTGTTTTGTTTGATATGAATGGGTAACTGATTTGTGTTGATTGTATATGATGTGTATGTTGTTAATTGCTAATGATTATTGTTTATATTGATTGTTTATTAGTGGTTGAAACAACTTTAAACATTTCATTTTATATAATTACTAATTCTTTTGGATTATATAAGTGAAATACAGGTTATGGAAGCAATTGCTATTGCTTTTGGTTTCATAAAATAAGCGTAAATTGCCCAACAAATATGTACGTTTTCGGATTATGGTTTATAGCGTTATTATATTGTTCTTCCCATGGGGGTATATATATTATTTTGGAAAATATATGTTATATTGTTATATTTGATATTATATTTTCTTCCGAACCTCTCCGTACAAAGGAGACTCTGCCAAAAAATTTCCTAAATTTTGGACTTAGAAAATTTTGAAAAATATTTTCCAAATTTTATTAATTTGAATATAGAAGGATATAATTGTTTATAAATCTATATATTTTATTTAAATTACTGTAAATTTATTGTTATGAATATAATGTTTTGAACAATATATACTGATTTATAAGTTCCTCTTTTCCCTACTTTTTCTATTCGGGGACGAAAAGTTTTGAGTGGGGGAGAGTGTAACGATCCGTAAATTTTCAATAACTAAAATTGGTCAACTCAATAAGATTTTTGTAATAAAATTTAAAAACTTTATAATTTATAATGAAATAGCGTAAATCGTTGCATTTAGTTATAAAAATTGAAAATGAGTAAGTAGAAGTAAATATTGAATTAACCAATGAAATAATAACTTAAATGAGATGTAAAAAGGGTAATCTAAGTTAAATATTAACTAGTTGAATGAAGTTACAATTAACGGAATTAATGTAAATGTTATACTAGGCTATAAATCAAATATAAGAAAACAAACGTAAATATTGAATTAATTAATGAATTAAAATATATTGAATGGTAATTGAATATAATCAATGTTTAGTAAGAAATTATAAAATTGGTTTGGAAATGATTAAACTTGTAAGAATGTGATTGAGAGTTAATGATAACCAATTATTATAAGTTACCTGTTTTGATGGAATTGGAAATAAATTTTAACAAAATAAATAAATGTTACATTAATGGAAAATGTAATACAATGTTAGGATTTGTCAAATTAGAGCATAGTAAAGTAATGAAAGGTTAAACACGGTTAACCAGATTATAGAGCAGTAATGAACTTAATAAAAGGATAGGAACTGAAACAAACCAATTTATTGAAATTTAGTTTATAATAAACGGAAATTTTGTAGCAAATGAAATTCAACACTACGATGATTAGAACTAAGAAGAAATTGTGTAACATTAAGGTAATAGATATGAAACAAAATAGTTATACCATAAGAAGAATGTATTGGAAATAAATGGAAAGCTAATTTCATTGAATTATTGGAAATTTAATTTATAATCTATATAAACAATTGAAATTGAATTTAAAGCTTTGAAAGTGTGGAATATGCAACATTTAATCCATATGAAAATTTGTTATGAAGGATTGTGAATTTTTTTAAGCAATCCGAATTGATAGAAATTGAAATAATAATAACTGAAGAGAAAAGTGATTTATTTTAATTTAATGTTAATTTATTTAATTAATGTAAAAATAGTATTTTTGGCTACTGACTCGGATTTCGACGAAACTAGTTTTATCGGATCCGTAACGGTGAATTATTATAGGATTTCAGTTTCGTAACGATCGGACTTTTCGTTTGATCGTACAGACTCGATACGCCTAGAAACCAATTAAATTGAAATCGATTTGAAATAAGTTGATTCTAGCATGACTTCTTCATACGATGGAAATCAGACCTGAAACATGTTCCGTTGATTTTAAAATATTTTAAAACATCTATATATTGGTTGACCCAATTTTGTTCCAGAGTCAGAACGTGCTTTTCGGGCGATTTTATCGTTTAACGCGTATATCAATCGTGTCCATCCATTCTAATTTCAGCCTTGCATATATATATATACATATATATATATATATATATATATTGTTATAAACCCTTGCCTTTTCCTTATGTTCATTGTTCTGTATGTACAATTCAACTGCCTCTCCTCCTCAATGGCAGACAATCAAATTCTAGATCCAATTGCAATTCAAAATCAAATCAAAAAATTCAAACTCCTCAAAAAAATTCAGAAAAATTATATGTCAAATATCTCGACAATAAGAATCTGATCAAGTGTTCGTTTTTCGAAATTGTGCTTCAATCATCGAAAAACGCGGTCAAACCTTGCAATCTTCGAAACCCTAGGACTAATTGGGTGTTTTTGATTCGGAAAAAAATCAGCAAAATTGAAATATGGGTTTTGAAGAGAGTGTCTTGGGGAGTTGAATGGTGGTGGAATCAGGAGCTACCTCCACCTGTGGCGGCCTAACATCGACGGTTAGGGTTTCGAAAAACCTAACTAGGGGTGGTAGCGGCGGCCTTAGGGAGGGGCCGGTCTTCAGCCATTGGGGCGGCCTTCGATGGCATGGCGAACGGCGATGATGGCTCGGTCGATGGTTGTAACGACCCATTATTTTGGACCATTCAAATCGACAATAATCCACACATGTCAGACTTAAATAATTCAAAACAATGGATTGTTAAGAAATTTGGAGCAAATAAAATTATTCACAGAATCACAGATACAGAAATATCAGAATAATGCGCACCGGAAATAAAATACCATAGTAGTTCATAAAGCTACTATATACATCCTCTCAAATCATATACAAAATATCATAGTTTAAAAATGGATAAAATAGAAGTCTGGATACATGACTCACAAATACAAAAGCAATACCGAATAGAAGATAACTGGAAGAAGTTGACGAATAGATAGTCAGATAAGTTCCAACAATTCTCTAACTCCAAAAGGTGAATCCAAAACTGGGATTCTCAGGCTGACCCGAGCGTAAAGTAAAACACAAAATACTCGAGTCAGGACATACATACTTATACAATGTAAACCAACTCAAGTGAATTGTAATAGTGCACAATAACTTAAAGGTTGCTTGGGATCGCCCATCCTTTAAGTATCCGGTAAACCATCAATTAAGCAGGAATAAACACTATCACAGAAATACCTATATTAAAGTAATAAATGCAAATAACAGTGTTAATGAGACTAGGGTAGCACAGAGCTGCAATAATCGCTCACCTCTAGCCACACTCTCAAATTCAAGGTGTGTATCAAACAATCACAAGGAAATCACTCTGCACATAAAGAAGTGTACCCGTGGTTATAAATTTCAAAATAGTATTTTATACTTCAAAAATAAAATATCATTTCAAATACAAATCTTAATCAAAATAAGGATTAAATCATTTCCAAACCATTTCAAAATATCGAAATATCATATTCTTTCAAAATCTCATTATCAACTCATTATTTGAATTCAAATTTAAATACCTTTTAAATTCAAGTATATCATTCATTTACTATTTTAAATATCATTCCAAATTACATTTCCAAAATGGTTTATATTATAATAAAAAATAATTCATTTAAACCATTTAAAAGTGAAGTTATTATACTTTCAAATCAAATATTCAATTCCCAAAATTTTAGACATTTCACAGTTCATTTATTCAGAAAAAGAAAAAAAACTATGAAACATTGAAATTTCAACCCTACAAATAAACTTCAATTTAAACCCTTTAACCTATAAAATTTCATATTTTCCACTTTAAAAATTATCCTTTAAATACCCTTGAACTTATGATTTTTATAAAGTTAATTTCACAAATAAATATCAAATTTGCAATAATTCACTTATTACATTCAAATGTACAATTTTCCTATTCTTCGCATTTTAACAATTTATTTAACACTTAAATTTTATACTACCATTTCATAAATTAAACTTAATTTCCATTTTATTTAATTTACATAAACTTCCTGTGACGACCCGGAAATTTTAACAAATTTAAATTGGAATAATTAAGCGATTTTTAATATTTAAAATTTAATTTTAACTTGAATTTTAGGATATCAATATTTACTTGGTAATTAAATCATTGAATTGTATAGTTTAAATATTGAATTTAATAATTGAAATTGGGTAAATTGTTGAATCTGAGATTCTAAGCCTGTTTAAAATAATTTGAAGCCTTATAAAATCTATAATGATGATACTGAAGATTATAGAATGGTTGAAATTTAATATAAAGGTAATTTGTTCAATTTTAATAATTTATCGTTTAAATTGAATTTAAAAATAGCCTTCCGAGGCACAGTCTCGGAATTCGACGAAACCAGATCCATTGGATCTGTAATAGTTAGTTATTATCGGATTTCAATTTTCATAACAATCGGGGTTGTCGTTTGACCCTGGCAGCTCAAAACGCTTAGAACTATTTTAATCGATTTAATTTAAAATCGATCGTTTTCTTCTGTAACTCGCGCATACGATCGAATCAGCTTCCGAAACACGTTTCATTGTGTTCGGAACGCGGGTAAAACTTTATAAACGCCTGTCGGCATGTCTGATTCGGGGTTCGGGATTTTAGGTTATGATTAACGAGACGTTTTGAGAGTTTTATAATATAATAAAAATTCAAAGTCAACAGGGTCAAAGATATTTTCATTTACTCGTACTCGAGAAGCCTCTCTCCAACTTTTATTTGATTCGCTGTCTTCCTCTTTTATGGATAAGCAGAAATCAGACGATCGAAAAAATAAAAATAAAGAAAGGAGGCCGAACTTCCTTCTTTCTCCTGTATATCACTGTTTTCGAAATCGGTCTTCAAATGAAAGCCAAATCAATCTTTCCATCCACTTTGTAGTTCACACTCCATCCCTTAGCCCTAAATCGCGAATTCCAGTTATCGATTTAAATAAAAAAAATATGGGAAAATGGCGACCGAGTTGGTATCCAGTTATTGAGTCAGGAAGGGGGGGGTGATGTATTCCTCTGGAGCAATTGCGAATGACTCGCGATGTTGGCAGCGGAGACGGAGTCGTATGGGGCGAATCATGAGGCACGAGGTGGGATTCGCGGCGCATATGGGAGGAGACAGTCGCGAGCTTGAAGCTTTGGAAGGGTGATGTTCGAGCTCGTGTTCTCGAACGAAATGGCGTTCTGGTGAGGTCGTTCGCGTTGGCGAGGCGATCGCGTGAACTTAGGATTGAAGTGATTGGGTTGCGAGATTTGTTCGATGGGGAAGGCAGCGGGCGAGGCGCTGTGGTGTACGATTTGGGAATGTATCTTCGGTCTGGGTGTCGATTGTAAGGGTTCCTATATTATTCGAGACGTAAAGGTATTTTTTCTGATATATAAAAAAAAGTTATTAATTTTTATAATTAGTAGTTGAAGAAAGATATATAGATATAGATAGCTAATAAAGTTTTAATCTATTCATACGAGGTTCAAATCTATGAAATCAAGTCGAGTTTGGCTCATACCGATGAAGGGAATCGAATTGTCAAATTTGAAGAAATTTAAAGGTGAGTGAATCTCACTTTGTTGGGTTTTTATTTAAACTTAAATGATTGAATTTAAATAATTAGATGGATGATTGAATTGTGGATGTGTACTGATGATTTGATGATTTAGTTTTTGGTTGTTCTCGAGTTAATTGTGATTGACTCGAAGTATTTGGGGTTTAAAATTTTCTTACAATTAAGTCATAAATACGAAAATGTTTCCATTGTTAGTAAAAGCTTAACGAATTGTGATTCAATCAAATTTGAAGGCAATTAAAATGTATAATTAATTAACCTAATTAATTAATGATTCGAGTTGATTAATTTAGTCATTAACGGTTTTGAATAAATTAATGAAGTTTAAGTCAATAAATTAGGTTTGATTAATTTAAAATAATCAATGGATAGTTTGTTAGATAATCGCTGAAGGTAATTAATAAAATAAAATTACTTTGTGAAATTTATCAACAGATTTATTAAGATAGTAAAGTAAAGAGTAAATAATGTATGAATGAAGTAGAATGAAGATAGTTAATTACTGTTTTAGGATTTATCGAAATGATTAATACTGTGGATTGAATTATTGAAATTAAATTTGATTATGATAAATTAAATTAAAAATTGAAATCCTTAATTTATATAATTAATGATGAAATCAAAGATTGACTAATTAAGATCGATTAACACATAAAAGAGACTTATGAAGTTAAGTAATATAAGTTATTACGGATTACTGTAATTAAAACAGTGAATAAATTCATGAGGTAATTAAGATTTCTATTGATTGTGTTTAAGGAGAATTATATCGTGATAATTAAGTAAAGATAATTACTTGAATGCAATCGAAAGACAATTAAATCCAATGTGGTTGATTAAGATGAAAATGAAGGATTGATTAATTAATTAATTGATGAGAGATCAATTAATATTTAATGAAGGAACGAAAGTGGATGGTATTAGTAATTCCATCAGGATTAATTTAATTAATTTGGAAGTGATTAAGTTTTGCTTATGAATGATTGGATGGTATTGAATGCTTTGGATGAATTGATATCACTGATGTGAAATATTGTGTATTTCCATTCGGATAATTTGGGAAGTGTGGCATGAGTTGCGAAGAGGCCGGGGTCGGGTATTGGGAAATACCCGACACCATTACGAATTTTTATAAATTTGTGAAATCAATACGATGAAATGAAGAGATTTAAGTGAATCAATTTATTATATCTAAGTTTGGTACTTAGAGAATTATATGTGAAATAGATGTTGTCTATAGAAAATTGTGAATTGATTAAGTTGATATAAGTTATCTGGGTTTTATATAAGTTGTTTGCTTTGGTTTTCCATGTTAGTTGAGTTTACTCACGCTGGTTTCCAGCCTGACCCGGGTGTTACTTTGGTGTAATGCTCGGGTCAGACCGAGTATTACAGATTTTCAGGTAGGTACGTTCTTGAGCTCAGGAGGCGAGCTGAATGGCTAACGTATGGAGTACTTCCGCTGTAGTATATTAGTGTATCTGAGACATGATTAACGTGTATATTCAGCGTCTGTATATGTAAATGTAACTCTGATGTATTAAAATGAAATTGACTGATATATTATTCTTTTGTAAACTGTATTATTTATTATTATATTTTATATCCGCTGCGAATGTGAGCTGTTGATGTTTCTGTTCTTCTTCTTCTATCTCTTTCTTCTATTTCATAACCATCTGGAATTTTCGGCTTCGAAAATTTCGGGTCGTTACATTTGGTATCAGAGCTGAAAGGTTAAGCAAGAACCTTGGCTCTGGTAGGGATTACTCATTAAATAGAGTCCAAAGTACTCTAGAATGAGTTGAGTATATATATATGAGCGCGTACTTGTTATTTTCTAAAATAAAGGTTTTTAATGATTTTATATAAATATATATTTTGAGATATAAAGGAATATTTCATTCTAATAAATATTAAGGCGATTGGTTGTTAAATTATTGAAATTAAAATTAAGAAATTACAACCAAACTGAAATTTAATAAAGATAAGTTTGAAATGGATTCAAACTGAAACTGCAGTTTAGAGTTGGAATTAAATTAAGTAGGAAAAAAAATACAACTAAATTAAAATTTAAGGGATTGAAAATGAAATTCTAAATCTAAACCCAGAATTTGAAATTTTGGTTTCAAAGTAATGAAAATAATAAATAAGTATTATTTGGATAACCGGGATTTGTTGAAACAATGGGTTGATTGAAATTGATTTGAAATTAAAACCGAAGGTGGTTTAAAATTTTAAAACATGGCTGGAAGGGCCAAGAAATAAATATGTATGTATGGGTATACATGATATCAAAGATAGTTTGAAATAAACTCTAAGAGGTTGAGTTTTTATTTTTCCCGGAAATGTGATATTAAAACCCAAAGTGATAAGTTTTGAACTTATAAAAGGGAAAGAATTTAAAGTTGAAGTGGGAAATTCAATGTGAGAATGAGGTTGACTGGACTAAGTAAGTTGAATTTAACTTGGAAGAAGTCAAATAAGTTTGAATGAACAACTTGGATTGAAGATTTTAAGATGAAATTGGAATTTAATTTGGAAAGATAAATGGTTGATTGGAATTGGGAATGTGTGTGATCTCAAACGGTTTGAGATATAAAAATTGAAAATGGAGGGACGTTTTCAAATAAATTGGATGTTATCATCCTATTGTTAATAAAAAATCTTTAAATTGAGAATGGAATTGTATAAATAAAATAAGTTTGAATAATTGAATTGTAAAATAAACTTGTTAAGAACTGGCTTCAAACTGGAAAATTAGATTGAATAATAAATTAAAATTTTAAAATAATATTGTATTGAATCTTGAGATACATAAGTAAAAATAATTTAAAATGAGAATTTTGAGAAATTGGGCTCAGAAATTTAAATGATTAAACACTTTGATTTAAACGTTAATTTGGTTTAAAGAGTTAAACCAACCTTTGAGAATTTAACTCGAATTTCTATAATTCGAGATAGTTTAAATTCAAGATTTAATTGAATTAGTTTAAAATTGAATTTGGTTTGAAGTAATTGGATTGGTGATTGAAGATGTCTAAGTTTAATTTTTTTTTTAGTGGGAAATTGGATTGGATTAAATTGAAGTGATTTGGATTCTGAAATTAAATTGATAATAGTTCAAATTTAAAATTGAACAAGATTAAAATCAACTAGAATTTGATTTGAATTGGGAAAGGAATCAAGATTGATTCAACTTGAATTGAGAATTAATCAAATCCAATGGAATTTGGAGTTATTTGAATTGGAATTGGGTCAATTTAAATGGAAATTTAAATTGAATTGTTGGGGAAGTGAACAGTTGGCTCTTGACTATTTTCAATATAAATTGTTTTGATATAAACTTATTTTTCTAAGCTATTAAATATATACAACCTTTCTTTCTTAAAGCCAAATTATTTTTTGGTTTGGAGTTATTTAACCATTTTTCAACTATTTTCTAAACTAATTACTATTTTTCAACTATGTTGCAAATTAATTACTATTTTACAACTATATTACAATTATCTAAATTTCTGAAACTATTCAACTATTTTCAACTATTCTTCGATTAGTTAACTATTTTCTAACCATTTTACAAAACTAGTAATTATTTTCCAACTACTTAATTGTTTTTAAATTTTTCAAGCTATTTTCTAAATAAACTGGTCGGAGTTCAAACTACTATGGATTTAATACCCAACTGAGATAGAATTGAAGTGATAACCCAAATGGGAATTAATGTAAAGGTGGATAAGTGAATGGAAAAGAAATTGATAGAAAAGAGTAATCAAATTGGAATATTTGATTTTGAATAAACAAGATTATATATCTTTGTTTTATTTAAGATGAAATCCCTTTGTTGAATCTATTGATGGAAGAAAAAGGATTTTAGAAGTGTTCGAAGTATAAAAGGAATTTTATACAAGTTTATAGTGGTCCAAAGTTTTAAAATTATATATATATATATATATATATATATATATATATATATATATATATATAAAGGATCTTATGAGAATTTTGGAAAAAAGTTTTGGGGAACCTTTGGATTTGGAAAGGCTTTTGATTTTGGGTAAAATCAATATGAGAATTTGGGAAGCCTAGTTGAGAATTATCGATTTTGGGATAGTCGATTTTGTATAAATGAGTTTTGTATGTGATCATACTAGGTGTATGATTTGAAGTTACTATATGTGTATAGTATAAAATGTTTTGATGATGGTTCTGGGGAAAAAGGCGCTCCCTTGAAATGAACTTCTCAGGAGTGCCACCGGGTGGTGCTGCCTTGAGCCCAGGGGGGTTCTAAAGTTGATCCTGTGAGGAGTCCGGACAAAACTAGTTCCTGAGGATTATTGGGTAGCGTAAGTAGATGGCGTTGATGCCTACAGAGGCATTTGGGTTATGCTGTGACGACAGTGTAACTCGATGTCGATGCGATCTACTGTGGGGACCATAGCGAAAATCGTGTGGAGGATGAGTGTCAACGGTCTACACTTGATTTTGCCGGGAAGGCAACGCAGCATCGGTAGACTGCGATCTATGGTCAAGTGGAGTGGAGAAGTTTCATTTTTGGCAGCGAAATTCGATGGCGCTGATGCCTACAGTTATATGGGTTTTTGCTGTGATAGCTTCGTAACCCCAGTTGTAGCTGCGATCTGTCGTGGGTTCCATGGTGTAACCGTGGGGCGCTGAGGCCTACAGTTATCTGTGGATTTTGTCGGGACGGCAATGTAACCATCGGGTTAACTGCGGCCATGGATGGGGGTGATGATTTCCAGAGCATCCTCACTAAAAAAAAAAAAATTCCTCTATTTTTTTCAAAACTGTTTTCGATATTTTCAATAAAATCACTTTCCTCAGTATTTTCGCTGGATGTTGAAAATGGGTCTGCTAAGTACTTATAGAATTTCAGTCCTACGCCTGATCAACATATGACTGAATTTCTGTGTGAACAAGGATCGACTGGTTGAGACATCGAGTTATAAGATATATTTTTTATAAAATGCTATTTTAATAGTATTATGTGGATTTAAAAGCATTTCAAAAATTTTAAAATAAAAGTGTTAGAATTTTGGAAAAAAAATCAGGGGAGATCCAAACTGGAATTATAAAATTAAATTGAACTCAGGAAAATTTAATGAAGTGATTTTTGTAATGAAATCGAAGATTGAAAGAAAAAAAATTAGA
Organism: Allium cepa; assembly: GCA_030765085.1. Lineage (NCBI taxonomy): Eukaryota > Viridiplantae > Streptophyta > Magnoliopsida > Asparagales > Amaryllidaceae > Allium > Allium cepa. The sequence continues at coordinate 815,913,884 of CM060931.1, forward strand.
AGTAAGCTAATTGGCTAAATAATTGGTTGATTGAGTATATTAATAAAATTTAACTTGGGTAAATAAATGGATCGTAAATTAATAATGGAGCTTGGAATGAATTCAAGTTGTGGATAGAATTCGACTTGGATTTGGTAATGAATTAAATAAGAGGTGATGTTGTAAAGTAAAATAAAATAGAATTGGATTGAAAAGTGTGATGCTTTGAATTAAAAATAAAATTCAAGGGTGATTTGAATAATATTTAATGAGATTTGCAAGTAGATTGGATATAAGAGAAGTGATTATAATAGAAATAGTTTGAGTTGCAAAGCAAAATCCAAGTGAATAGAAATAAATTGAGAGTGGCTTTGTATTAATAAAATAAATCCGTTAACGAATTAAGTAAGCAATTAAAAATTTTAAATGGGTTTATTGAGTTAAATAATAAATGGATGAAGTCTGATAGAATAAAAACTAAATCAAAATTATGATTGGAATAAGATTATCAGACCGAACTTAAATTTGGTGGTATATTAATTTAAAGTATAAATGAGATAAGTATGTGGTTGGACATTATTTTGGAAATTGTGAAGGTGAATTTAAAATCAAAATTTAAAATGGATAAGTTAACTAAATTTAATGGAAGTTGCTTAAATGAGAATCAAATAAAAGCAAACTTAAGTTTAATATTGGAATAAACTAAAGTAAATTCACTTAAGTTTAAAAGTTATGGAAATTTGGCTTTGAATAAGAGTGAAAGCCCATTAAATAAAGCTTGGATTGAATTAATTTGGGAATGGCTAGTAGTATACAAGAATGGAATGTGTCGAGCTAAATAAAATGATTGTGAATAAATTAAAATGGAATTGAAGTAAATAAAATTGAGTTGGAATCAATTTTAATAGGTTATAAAACTTAGGTAATTATTTATTCACATGAATGTTATCAAATTGCGTAGAAATAATTGTTGTTTAACGTAAACTGGATTTAATTAAATTTTATGGATTAGTGGAAGCAAATATAATTGATTTTTGAGTTAATTGAAGTGAATATGAGTTTGTTTTGCTTAAAAATGAATTGAATGTGAACAATTGCTTTGTAAACCATTAGAATTGAATGTAATGGCATATAAATTTGGTTGAAAGCAATTGGATTAGCTTTAAATTATATAAATCGCTTATGGTAAGCGTTTGGTGTTTGTTGTTTTTGAAATGCTTGTGTTTAACCATTGAAAGTAAGTGAAATGCTAATAGAATTTCTATATATATGGCACTTACATATTTAAACTGAGTAAGTACAGGTACAGGGAAACCGTTTGGCTAGATTTGGGGTATGCTAATTGCTAAAATAAATAAGTTGCTTGCTCAAAAGCTAAATAAAGGTATGCCTACGCAATTAAAATAGGAAATATGAACTGTTTTTGCTTTTTCCGACCGTGTGGGTCGATGTATACATATTTATATCTTTTGTCAAATTGCAAAAGCTCCTCCGTACAAAGGGGACTCTGGCAAAATTTTCCGAAAATTTTGAGAGTTAGAAATTTTTTGAAATTTTTGGGAAAAATTTTGGTTAACGACAAAACGATTTCAAATTAAAAACTAATGTAGATTAGAGGATGAAACTAATATGCATCGGTGATAAATGAAAGGTAAAATTAAATACTCAGAAGTGAAGATAAATGGAATTCATATGAAATGAGAAAGCTAATTTGAATCGAAGTAGGTATGAAACATATGTGAGGGAATGTATAAAATGATTGGAAATGTTACGATTGGATATTATTGTTAAGTAAAGATATGCAGGTATTAAAAGGGGAAAAGAAAATTGGATTTGATTCGAAAAGATAAATTTGTATTGCCCGACAAAAATAGGTACGTATTTAAATTTCTGGATGATATTGGATTGGGTTTTTGATATAGCACTTGGCTTTTGTTTTCTTTTGGAATTTGGGAGCCCGTAAAGGCCTTTTGTAGTAGTACCGAGTTAGCCGCGCAAAGGAGACGCTGGCAAAAATTTTCGGAAATTTAGAGAGTTAGAAAAATTTTGAGAAAATTTTGATAATTCAAAATTTGATTTAAAATTGGAATTTAGATAATTGAGAAAAGGGATATGATTTGAAACTATGAAAGGTTTTGAGAAGTTAGTTGATGTGGTAATAGGTTTTTATTAAAAAGATAGTTGGTAGTATGTTGAATAGTGAGTTTTGGAAAGAGGTAAACGGGTATTGATCCATTCTTCCTAACTAGTAATTTCGGGGACGAAATTCTTTTAAGGGGGAAGGAATGCGACGACCCGGAAGTTTTAACAAATTTAAATTGGAATAATTAAGCGATTTTCAATATTTAAAAGTTAATTTTAACTTGAATTTTAGGATATCAATATTTACTTGGTAATTAAATCATTGAATTGTATAGTTTAAATATTGAATTTAATAATTCAAATTGGGTAAATTGTTCAAAAAGTGGTGCAAGATTCCCCAAGAGCTAGTTAGGCCGCGATTTAAGGATTAGGTCGGCAAATTTCCCCGAGTGCTAGTTCGGCCACGAACTAAGGTTTAGATCGTATCAAATTAGGTCGGCCAAAAGATAGGTCGAGTTAAGAATCCAAAGGGTTGAGTCGCTCGTACAGCCTAAGTCCTAAGTCGTCAGGAAATCAATACGACCTAAAAGCTAAGTCGTGTGCAGCCGAGATTGCAAGAAATTCCTAAGTCGGTAGATTCAAAAACTAACTAAGCCGTGAGAATTTCAGGTCATCCCCTCAACCAGTTGACTCCACTCCAACCCAATACCCGTTATCACCGAAATAACATCAATCCATCATCCCCTCAACTAAGCCTATTATCCATTCACCCCATTCAGCTTATCAAACACCAATCTAAACCATCATGAAGCCGCCATAAATCAAGCGCGATGCTACAATCTTGAGAATCGCAACGGCAACGTAGCCAACGGTGATTGGAACTGATCACAAAAGCTAGGTAAGACATGCGGAGGTGATTTGGGAGCAGGAAGTGAAAATTCGTGTCTTAGCAATAGTCGCAGTTGGGTTAGAATTCAAGATAACTTACGCAATGAGTAGCAAAGATTATAGATGATTGATTGGAATGAAATCGCCTTTTGGAGCTCGGGAAAATTTTTAGTGGCAGAATCAAGCAAGAGAGTAAGTAATGAAAAGGAAGAAGAAGATGTGAGACTTATATCTTGCAGCGCAGGGACCTGAAGCGGCACATACGATCTATCTGTTAGGTCGCGTACGACCTACCGACCTAAAGGGGGACGGGTTAAAGGATATCGAAGCACACAACCTAACCATTAGGCGTATACTTCGAGGGGCAAGTGTTAACTCCACCTCGGTCATGACTCAGCAACCTAAAACAGTTACCGACTTAAGGCTTAACAGTTACCGACCCAAAAGGTTGCCGACCTAACTGCCTAAGCCCTAAGACTTACCAGGGATACCGACCTAACTGCCTAAAACAGGAATGCCGACCTAATCCTCAAGGATACCGACCTAAGATAGCTACCGACCTAACATGGGTGCCGGCCTAATGCCTTAAAGGTTGCCGACTTAACAGGAATGCCGACCTAAGATTTGAGGGGGGACCGACCTAAGGCTTAGGTGGGTTACCGATCTAACTATCCAAGGAGGTTGCCGCCCTAACTGCTCAGGACAGGGACAAAATCACGAACTACACTTGAGTCGCAACCGACTTACGGCCTATGCTAGCTCGTTCACGATTCAAGCAAAGGAAGGCAAGTCCGATGCAGCCTTAACATGCAACCTCTTAACTCGTACACGGTTCAGGACTTGAAGAGTTCAGCAAGAATGCCTTTCCGGAGTCTCAACCTAGCATTTAAGTCGCGACCGACCCACGACTTAGTTTGAGTCGTCCACGACCCAACTTAGACCGGTTACGAGTTAGGACTTGGTAATGTTTTCTGCCCAGAATCCTTTATAAATACGTTGCCATCTCCAACTTTCAGGGGACTTTTTGGCCGATCTCTTTAAGCGCCGATATACTGCTGAATTCTCGACTCACTCAACACTTCAAATACGAAAGGCATCTCAACAAACTTCAGGAGGAAATCTAACGCAATCAACATGGATTCAAAGAGTTCTTCTGCATCGAAGTTCTAGTTGTTTGTTTCATCAGTATTGTAATTGAAGACTGTTGTAAAGTTGTAATTGATTCAGTAATAAAGAGGATTAAAGTGGTAGGCTTACCTGAAGCCGAACCACTATAAAAACTGTTGTCTTTTCTGCTTTCTCTGTGACTTTTCTACTTGTTTTTAGTTCCTGTGTTCACGGGTGGTGCTTGCACTCAATCTCAATATACACCGGGGTGTTAGCGTTCGATTTTAAATGTTAGCACATACTCTATTACGTAAATATCTAGAAATTTCATCTACATTTATATTTACGAATTTTTTAAGTATTAAATCCATTTAATTACAATAAATCATATTATCGTAATTTAAATTCAAATAAATAATTAAATGTTGATTCCCATTCTTTTTATTCAAATAATCTTTATCCTATATTATCTTAGATTTGTAACAACGGTTATATTTAAAAATGTGAATCTTGTCAATTACGCGTATTAATTAAGGTTTTAAACTCAATTAACACAGTTTCCTAAGTCCAATCCCTTTTTACCAAATTTGACAATCCCTAATCATGTGTACTACATTCCATATCAATGTAATATTTATTAGATTTTATTTCAAATTAACGTACAACTTACTTTCCCTTAATTGAGATCTGATTCCCAGATTTTAGTTTAACATACTAAATGAAATAAACAACATATAGATTGTTACCTATTTCCTTTGCCTATATAGGTTTATTACTTAACAATCACCGTTAAAAATCTCGTGTATACACAAATTTTATATTTTGTAATCACATTCAATCTATTACGTATTACTTTCCAGCAAGTAATATGATTACTTAGGGAATGTTGACTTTTATTCAATTACCATTTATTGAAATCCACATTAATTAATTTATTAAATGCTTACATTTATTTCTTATATCCAATTTGTTTCAACTGTATTTACATTAATATTATTCCCTTATTTTGGTTATTACTTATCAACTTGTTCTAACCTTATTTCCTAAATTTCCGTTATTGTAAACCTTTATATTTTTTTCATTTAAGTTAAATTTTAAATTCCAATTCAATCAACCATTTCAACATGCAACTTATAATAACTGCTTACAAGTATGAATGGAATTATCATTTATTCCAATATTTTCTTAATTTACATTAACATATTAGTTAATTTCCTTTAAATAACATTTATACCCAGGTATAATACTTACCCCATTTCATTTATTGAAATTTATTCAAATTGCTAGTAAATAAGTTTTAAGTCAACATTTATATATTTTAATTTAGCGTTCATTTCAATATTTGTGTTATAAAGTTTTTATTTCTGCTAAATTTAATTACAAAACTCATTAATTCAACTAAATTAAATCCACGAAATTTACGGGTCGTTACACTAATATACCTATATAAATTCAAAATAAAATCCCCAAATTAATATAAACAAGTACTTAAGTTTAGAAATCAATTTATTGCCATTTAGATGTGATTATATACATCAAACCAACTGGTATACAAATTTTGGTTGATTTTCACATATTATAATTGTATGTCTAATTTCATATAAATTGAATAAAATTGCATCAAGATACTTTTTAGACTTGATATCATCGTACCAAATCATAGAAAATAGTTTCTTTTCAATAGGACAAATTTAAATGGTCCAAATCATAAAAATATTATATTTGGACTGTTTCTTCCCAAAAATGTAATATTCTCATATTAATTCATAATTAATTCTGGCGAATAATGTGAAAAGGCTCAAATTTTATGTTTAGGTTCGTAAACATCCTACTTCATCCCAGTTTATATCAGTTTAACTTAATTTATCCATCATTTCGATACGATTTTCCCAATTTTATGCCTCCTTTTCGTGTAGTTTTGAATGCAGAGGTTACACATACTTTATATAGCTCCATTAACTCATTTGGCCGCTCAAAACCGATTCATTATTTAGGTTAGGCTAAGTTTCCAAAAATCAAACAGCCTATTTTTGAAATGACATATCTTCCGAATTGTACGTATTTCTACTGTATTGTACATTTTCATTACTTTTAACTCTTTGTTTTTGCGACTTTTGTTCTCATGCTTATGTATCATACGTTCGCAACATGCAATACTATTTTCCCCATAAGTTTTTTCATTATTTATATTTTAAAATCTTAATATCTTTAACCATCATATATTAAAATATGTAATACGAATTTATATGCATGGTTTAAATTCTAAAAAAAGAATAAAATTCTCACCAAAACTTATGTATTTAAACCCTAGGGATCAAATGTTTATTTTCAAACCATATTTTATAGGTTCAAATCGTGAATAGATTTACACGTTATCACATATAGTGTACACTTTAATTTAGAATTAATTCTATGCAAAAATATAATATTCTCATATTAATTCATAATTAATTCTTACAAATAATATAAAAAGGCTCAAATTTTATGTTTAGGTCCGCAAACATCCAACTTCATCCCAGTTTATGTCAGTTTAACTTAATTTATCCATCATTTCGCTATGATTTTCCCAATTGTATGCCTCTTTTTCGTGTAGTTTTGCATGTAGATGTTACACATACATTATCCATTACTCATTTGACCTCTCAAAACCAATTCATAATTCAGGTCAGGCAAAGTTTGCAAAAACCAAAGAGCCTAATTTTGAAATTACATATCTCATTACCGAATGTATTCCTATCGAATCGTAAAATCAAGGGAGTAAATATAGAATTTAGGGAGGCCCATTCACTCTGATCAATTTCTCACAATTCGTCATTGCTTCGCACTTTGGTTTGGAGCCTTAATTTCGTAATTTGATTTGCATTTTGGGGATTACTATTTATAGGAGCACTGGAAATAAGAAAAGAGAGACGGAAAATTTCTTTTTGAAATGGAAAGTGTTTTCCATTTTGAGTCAAATGAGTTATACAACCGCTATCTGTCCTAGAATTAAAATTCATATTCAAAACTCGTAGCGTCGGTACGGCTCGATGAAGTTTCTTATTTCTGGAGGGCGAAGATAAATATTTGCACTATTATTTGTTATATTATTTTACCCCATCCTGTAGTTCCGCTGCATTTATTTTTTTATTTGTTTTTTTGTCCTTGTGTATGTAAATCTGATTATGTTGTAAAGAATAATCAAATGTACTTATAAAATTGTTTCGTGAACTGTTATTTGATTATATTTTGTCATTCCGCTGCGAGATTCTGTATTTTTTTTATTTCCTTCTCTCTGTTTTCTTATTTACCCCAGTAACAATTTTCCCTTTTGTATGGTTTGAGTCTAACGTGCATGGTTTATCATCGATTAAACTGTCCAAAAAGACAGGCCGTTAAAGGTCAAATTTAAATGGTCCAAATCATAAAATTAGTATATTTGGAAGGTTTCGGCTTAAAAATGTAATATTCTCAAATTAATTCATACAAATCATATAAAAATGCTCAAAATTTTAGTTTAGGTCTGTAAACATCATATTTCATCCCAATTTATATAAGTTTAACTTAATTTACCCATCATTTGACTACGATTTTACCAATTTTGTGCCTACTTTTTGCGTAATTTAGCATGCAGAGTTTACATGTACATTATATAGCTTCGTTAACTCATTTGTCCACTCAAACTTATTTGTTATTTAGGTTAGGCCTAATTTCGAAATTACTCATTACCAAATTTAACCATATCAAATCGTAAAATCAAGGTAGTAAATATAGAATTCAGGGAGACCTATTCGGTCTGATCTATTTCTCCCATTTCATTCTTGTTTCGCTCTTCGGTTTGGAGCCATTATTTACTAATTTGATTTTCATTCGGGGATTACGGTTGACCACTGAGGAGGAAGAAGAGTGTGATGGGAAATTAGTTTTCTAAAATGGAAAGTGGAATACACGTTTCCATTGGGTCAAACGAGTTGTACAATCGCTATTTGCTCAAAAATTGAATTTTGATATCAAAACCAGTATTACAGTGCTTGAATCAGAAGCAAATATACTGCATGAATCAGAAACAAGACGACTGCAATTGCATTTGTATCGTCGCCAAATTGCAATGTCTTAAAAATGACCATTTATCCCTTCTTAATTTTAATTTATTTAACGAATCCATTAATTACATTGCTTTTCATATTACTATTATTATTCAATTAAAAATGCTTTCCAAATTTTCGAGGTACTCTACTCTCCCCCTTTAAAGGAATTTTTGGGTTATTCCAATGTACTGCAATGGGTATACCGTCGACGAGTATTCTGATGTGGACAAACGGTCCACCAGTGTCCCAGCCAGAGACAATTCCTGGATATTTCAGGATGTACGTATTTGTATATTATCGTACAGTTTTATTACTTTAACTCTTTGTTTCTGCGATTTCTCAGCTTTTGTTCTCATGCTTTTGTATTATACGTTTGTAACATGCAATACTATTTCCCCATAAGTTTTCTCATCATTTATATTTTTAAATCTTAATTTCTTTAACTTTCAAATGTTAAAATACATTATACAAATTCATATGTACTGTTTAAATTCTAAAAAAAATACATTTCTTACTATAACTTATGTATATAATCTCTAGTATCAAATGTTTATTTTCAAACCATATTTTATAGGCATAAATCGTGTGTACTTTTCACTAGATAAAACACAATTACTAAGATATCTCTATAAATTCAAAATTAAATTTCCAAATTTATATAGACAGGTACTTTAACTTTAGAAATCAATTTAATGCCGTTTGGATGTGATTATATACATCAAACCAACTGATATACAAATTCTGGTTGATTTTCACATATTATAAATTGTACGTGTAATTTCATATAAATTGAATAAAATTGCATAAAATTACTTTTTAGACTTGATATCATCATACCAAATCATAGAAAATAGTTTCTTTTCAATAGGACAAATTTAAATGGTCCAAAGCATAAAAATATTATATTTGGACTTTTTTTGCACAAAAATATAATATTCTCATATTAATTCATATAAATAATATAGAAAGGCTCAATTTTTTTGTTTATGTTCGTAAACATCCTACTTCGTCAATTTATCTTTTTTATACATAGGTCGTCGACAAAAGGTTTTTTTTTTAGTGAACGTTGCCTCCTTTTCATGTAGTTTTGAATGTAGAGGTTACACTTACATTATATAGCTCTATTAACTCACTTGACTGCTCAAAACTGATTCATTATTCAAGTTAGGCGAAGTTTTCAAAAACCAAAGAGCCTAATTTCGTAATGACCCATTCGCAATGGCACTTGTATCGTCGCCAAATTGCAGTGTCTTAAAAATGACCATTTTACCCCTTCTTGTTTTTAATTTATTTAACGAATCCATTAATTCCTATGCTTTTCATATTACTACTATTATTTAACTAAAATGCTTTCCAAATTTTCGGGGTCCTACACTATCTTCCCTTAAAGGAATTTCTGGGTTATTCCAATGTATTGGCGACGGGTATAACTACGGCGAGTATTCTGTTGTGGACAAACGGTCCACCAGTGTGTAACAACCCGCGTATTTATCGATTTTATATTTAAATATTTCATTATTCGTCGGATTTTGGTCCGAAAAGCTACTTTTTGCAAACAGTCGAATTAGGACTCGAGACCCCTTCCATTGAGTTCAAAATGCCGTTTGCAATCTTTTTGAGTATAAGCTTCGATATGTTTGGAGTAAGTCAAATTTTGACCTTTTTCACTTAGTGCTTTGGTTTGGGCTGAACCCATTAGCCACTTACTAACTCAGTCCCAACCCACTCCGACTCTTCATTACTTCATTTCATATTCCTAACATTGAAGCTTCATCAAAAATGGGGGAAGAGAAACAGAATTAGGAAATCCTAAGCCCTAGTTTCCAATTGCAAATCCATCTTCTAGCTCCAAACTCAAGGGAACCCATTGGTAAGCTTTCTCTTCATCTTCTCCAACTCATTCTCTCTTTGATTTCAGAAATTTCCTTTGGAAATGTTTCTCTTTTAAGCTTAGATTGAAGCTTCTTGAGTTGTTATTGAAGAGGTGACCTTAGCTTGTTTTGAAAGCTTCTTCTTCATTTGTTTGGGTTCAAAGGTGAGATTTTTATCTCACATCTTAGTGTATAATTATCTTCGTTTGTTAGGTATGGATTCCTACCACTTATTCTTGTGCAATTGATTTTGGTTTGGATTGATTTTGTGTATATTCCAATTTTTGGTGTTTTGGTCTAATTTATGAAAATCCTATTATGGGTATTTGGACACTGATATTTGAGGTGTATCGAAGAGCCGTTTAGGCTGGGTTGTTGCTCGACGTAATTCCTTAGTCATCGTCGCTCGATCGATCGCTTCCGGTATCCGTTTGGCCATTTTTGGCCTAGGTTCAGGGAATGCCCTGAACCCTTCACTCAGACGTCTGAAACGTAATATTCAGACGTCTGAATATTGTTCTGGGAAGATTTCTATTCCCAGATTCAGACGTCTGAATATTTTATTTCAGACGTCTGAATTGGTTCATTTGGAACCAAAAAGGAAATAGGCTAAAAAGTGTCTATTTCAGACGTCTAGACTCAAGGATTCAGACGTCTGAATTCTGTCTTTGGAAAATATTTATTTTCCAAATTCAGACGTCTGAATCCTTGATTTCAGACGTCTGAATCTGCACTCTTTTTGCCTATTTGCTTGAGAATTCCAACTTTAATCGATTCGTGTTGATTCCCTTTTGTTATTATCACTTACAATCGACTATGATGACATTTTCTTCGTGATTTTTGGGAATATCCATTTCGATGGATTCAGTATCGATTTCTTTGGATTTTATTCACGTCTTGTATGTGAATTTTTATGATTGATTGTTCCTACAATCTTCTTTGTGATTTGTCACTTTAAAAATATAAAGGTTTTCTATACTAGTAGTAAATATCAAAACTCTTTCTTCAAATGATTTCAACACTATTTTATAACAAAGCTCGTTCTCTCAAACCGATTTCCAATCTATTAGTATATACAAGCCTTTACCTCACTCGTATGAGAAATCTAATTAAAGGACTTAGTAAAACGAGTGGTATGAAACGCTTGCGTTTACTTCGTTGGTTAATTCTTGGACTTGTTCGATTGAAACTCTTGTGACAATTTTCTAGTGGAGATCTACAATTTGTTCGTAAATATTTAAGTTAAGCTAGTGGTTATGGGACATGAAGCTAAGCTCATATATTTACTAGCTTACTGTAATTGACACTTCTCGTTGATCATGACGATTATCTTTGTGATTTAGACTAGCTTCGGCTCACCAGGAGGAGCTTTGGCTCAAAGTCCACAATGGGGGACTATATCCTGTCAGGAGGAGTTTTGACTCACCAGGAGGAGCTTCGGCTCAATGTCCGCAATGGGGGACTATACCCTGTCAGCAGGAACTTCGGTTCACCAGGAGGAGCTTCGGCTCAATGTCCGCAACGGGGGACTATACCCTGTCAGGAGGAGTTTTTGACTCACCAGGAGGAGCTTCGGCTCAGAGTCCGCAATAGGGGACTATACCCTGTCTGGAGGAGCTCCGGCTTATTTTTCTGGGATAGGCCATCCTTTTCTTGTGATTTCTGGATTTCGTGTGTTGAATTCTGGAATTTATGTTTCACCAACTTTTACGATTGGCATTGATATATATGTCATTTATTGTGGCTTGGTGAATGAAATTAGGAGTATGACGTTCCTTTTTATCTTTGAGAAGATCTTTGCGATATTGATTAATCTCTTATTGATTTTTCAATTATTTATTTATCACAGCTTGGCATTGTGATTATTATACGTTTAGTCATATCTCTTATTCTATATCATTTCTTCTGATATTTATAGCTAGACCGATCTGTTTATTATTTTCTTCTTAAATAATACTCGGGTCAGACCAAGATGTTACAGGTGCTTCTGCTTGACTTCTCTTCTGGGGTTATCATCCTGACTTTTGGTTAACTACTTAGATTAGCAGTTTTTGTTGTATACACTTGAGATATAGACTCATAGTTGTATTCTTTGTATAGCACGTGTTGCTATCCTTTTGTATTATTATGGATCTTTTTGACCACTACTCTGATATACAATTTTATGTGTAATATTCATATCTATTTCCGCCTTTGTGATATGAATTGCCTGTGAATGATTTATGTTATGTTTATTTCTATATTTGTTTCCGAAGATTATACATAGCCACCGTGTAGTAGCTTAGAGTTTGCGTCGGTATGTTGGACTTCCTCTTGAGATGAAATGCATGATATATTTTATCTGGCATATCGGTGCTTGCACAAAGCAATTACACGGATGGTCGCTCCTCAACAGCCTTATTCTCCGTGCTAGTTGGCAGCATTACTCCGTAATATTCTTGGCTAGCGTGGGTATAGAGGTGGGGCGTCACAGCTTGGTATCAGAGCCCAACTTCGGAACAATGTAGAATAATTTAACAAGGATCATCGTTCTAAGTCCATCTTAGGAGTCGTGCTTTAGGATTTTATTCGGGTCCTCGTGCCGTCCTATCCTATTTTCATTTATGATTCCTTGTTTTATCTATCAAGATTGCTTGATATTTATCTTGAGAATAACTTTTCTCCTTCTTTCTTTTCTAAAGGAAGAGAAATGGTTAGTTCTAGCAGTCCTAGCACTGGTCAATCCAGTAGCCCTTCTCTGGATGGTGCATTCATGTCTGCTCAACAACTTTTGGATCTTGTAAAGAATCAAGAGTTTATCTATGCTTTGAGTAAGAACCCCGAAATGGTTCTACCTTTGAAACTTGAAGTTTCTTTCAATCAGCTTGTGGATGTTACTCTTCTTCATGGAGAGGTTGGTAAAGGAAGTGTTTGTGATATTGGGACTTTCAAGAAGAAGCATATTAAGTTCAAGAGCCTTAATCCCAATAAGAGAGTGAAACAAACTACTTTTGTAGCAAAGACTCCAATCCCTAATCATGGAGGATGCTACAATTGTAATTCTAAGGAACACTATGCGAATATGTGTCCAAAAACCCATTCTTGTCGCTATTGCAAGAAACCGGGTCATCTTTTATCTGCATGTCCCAAACTTTTGAACAAGGACATGAGAAAGCTAAATATTGTGCAAGCCCCTAGAAACTCTTCTCTCGATCAAGGTATTTTTCACTCAATCCTTGATGGCATTGTTTTATTTCGTGATCTTCTTATTTGAGTTCCTGTTGATACGGGTTTCATCTCATTATTTTTATATCAAAAGAACTTGTTGATTCCTTTTCTTTAAACATTTTGGGCTTGATGACTTCTTTGAGAATTGCGAATCCGGTTGGTGGATCCGCAACACTCATTTTGCTTTTTATTGATGTCGAAATTATTTTATGTGATTTTTCTTTCCAAGCCGATTTTCTTACTTAGGCTTCGGAATTGATATTTGTAAGGATTGGCTTAATTATTGTGAAGCCCATATCCTATTTTCCGTGTGGACTATTCATCTTCGACATTTTCAATCTGTTAAGAAGATTTCTATTTTTCCTTTGTGATTTTGATTCCAACTTGATGGCATCATTTTATTCTTTAAGCTCACATGATGGGGAAAGTGTTATTTCTCTCATTCATGCGGTTTGAGAATTTATTGGTATTTTTGAAGTTCGTCTTAGGATCATCACCTAAGAGATCTTTTGTGTGGTGTTAAGGTCTTTCTAGTGCGACCTTGCCACCGATTTTCATTTGGCTACGAGTTGCGCGAGTTAGCATTTCACTTATCGCATTCCGCACTCGTTATGATTCTTATGAATGACTTATTTTGTCATTCAGTTTGTCCAGCTTATTTCCTCCATTTTATAAATCCAAATTCTATGAAAATTTCGATGAGACCATTCTTATTTATGGATTTTGGATGGAAATAGAAATTTAAAATTTTTGCAAATCTTTCTCATAAGATTTATTTATAAGTACAATTTGATTTTTGCTCTTAAAACGAGCAAAGAATATTCTTAAAACTTTTTAAGAGACTTGTTTATCCTATAAAAGATGATTTTGTGATTTTATTGCCCGTTGAGTGTTTTAAGAATTCTGGTCGATGCGCCTGATCAACGTTATCGATAGGAATTTCCTAAACGCTTCGATGAGACAGTCAGACACGCTATATTGACTTGTAAAATGTAAATTTTTCTGAAAAGATAATTACATTGAGATAAATGTAATTTTGAAAGTTTTAACTTTTCAGGAAAGAAGATTATTTAAAAGAAATTCTTTCCTTTCGATGCTCTTATTCTTGTGATTCCCGTGGGGAACTAAGACTTTATCTTTTGTACCAATGCTAATCGTATTGGTTTGGATGCCGTTCTCTTGCAAAGGAGAACGTGCTATCACTTGTGCTTCTAAATCATTATAGCTTATCGAGACTAGGTATGCCACTCATGATCTAGTGCTCGTGGCTATTGTTTTTACTTTTAAAATTTGGCATCATCATTTTTGGGGGTGAAATTTGTTCTCCACCTCAATCATAAATCTTTGGAATATTTATTTCTCATAAGGAACTTAATTTGCGTCAACCTTGTTGACTCGAGTTCCTGGCATCTTATGATCTGGACATTCTTTTTATTCCCGGAAGGGAAATCGTATTGCCAATGCGCTTTGTTGTAGGCAACAAGGTGTGGATTCTTTGATGATGTCGGAATGAAATTATCTTTTTATTACTTTCATCGGATGTTTTGATATACTTCGTTTTATTGAGCTTTATCTCATTCCTTTTATGGACTAGTGTCCGATGTTCTTTTATGGTGTTTGGTTCATCGGATGTATTGTTATTATACTACATCGGTGTTCTGTATTATCTGGATCAATGGATGTACCATTATTTTACTACATCGTTGTTCCGGTTTATCCGTTCATTGGACGTACCGTTTTTGTACTACGTCGGTGTTCCGAAATTATTCGGGTTTTGGCTCATTGGGCTTACCTTTTTGTACTACGCCGATGTCCCAAATTATTTGAGTTTCTAGTTTCTCGGACGTACTGTTATTATACTAGGTCGTTGCACCAGCTCAATTTTCTGCTATTCTTGACGTTCTCCAAGTCTTTTATCTACGGAAATGCCTTAGGGATTCCGGTTTTTATTCTTGAGCCCGGTGATATTGTAGAAATTGAAGTTTCACCAGATTTGATTTATGAGCAACATCCCATTCGTATCATTGCTTCGGGGGTTGAGCGCCTTTAGAATAAAGATGTTCTTCTTGTGAGAGTTCAATGGTTCTCAAATCCTAGGGATTACTCTTGGGAATCTAGAGAATTCATCGAGCGATCCCGTTCGTGTTAACTCTTTCGTGCTCTTTATGGTGAACTTCTTATTTCAATTTTCTTTTGTGTTGATATGCTTTTATGGTTGTTACTCTTTATTTTCTTCTTAAGTATTGCGAGGACGCAATTTCTTTAAGGAGGGGAGTATGTAACAAACCGCATATTTATCGATTTATATTTAAATATTTTATTTAAATATTTCATCATTCATCGGATTTTGGTCTGAAAAGCTACTTTTTGCAAACAGTCGAATTAGGACTCGAGACCCTTTCCATTGAGTTCAAAATGCCGTTTGCAACCTTTTTGAATATATGCTTCGATATGTTTGGAGTAAGTCGAATTTTGACCTTTTTCACTTAAGACTTTGGTTTGGGCTGAACCCATTAGCCACTTACTAACTTAGTCCCAACCCACTCCAACTCTTCATTACTTCATTTCATATTCCTAACATTCAAGCTTCATCAAAAATGGGGGAAGAGAAAAAGAATTAGGAAATCCTAATCCCTAGTTTCCAATTGCAAATCCATCTTCTAGCTCCAAAATCAAGGGAACCCATTGGTAAGCTTTCTCTTCATCTTCTCCAACTCATTCTCTCTTTGATTTTAGAAATTTCCTAAACCTAATTTAGGAAATGTTTCTCTTTTAAACTTAGATTGAAGCTTCTTGAGTTGTTATTGAAGAGGAATTGATCTTAGATTGTTTTGAAAGCTTATTCTTCATTTGTTTAGGTTCAAAGGTGAGATTTTTATCTCACATCTTAATCTATAATTATCTTCGTTTGTTAGGTATGGATTCTTAACACTTATTCTTGTGCAATTGATTTTGGTTTGGATTAATTTTGTGTATATTCCAATATTTGGTGTTTTGGTCTAAATATGAAAATCCTATTATGGGTATTTGGACATTGATATTTGAGGCGTATCGAAGAGCCGTTTGGGCTGGGTTGTTTCTCGACGTAATTCCTTAGTCATCGTCGCTCGATCGATCGCTTCCGGTATCCGTTTGGCCATTTTTGGCCTAGGTTCAGGGAATGCCCTGAACCCTTCATTCAGACGTCTGAAACGTAATATTCAGACGTCTGAATATTTGATTTCAGACGTCTGAATTGGTTCATTTGGAACCAGAAAGGAAATAGGCTAAAAAGTGTTTATTTCAGACGTATGGACTCAAGGATTCAGACGTTTGAATTCTGTCTTTGGAAAATATTTATTTTCCAGATTCAGACGTCTGAATCCTTGATTTCAAACGTCTGAATCTGCACTCTTTTTGCCTATTTGCTTGAGAATTCCAACTTTAATCGATTCGTGTTGATTCCCTTTTGTTATTATCACTTATTATCGACTATGATGACATTTTCTTCGTGATTTTTGGGAATATCCATTTCGATGGATTCGGTATCGATTTCTTTGGATTTTATTCACGTCTTCGTATGTGAATTTTTATGATTGATTGTTCCTACAATCTTGTTTGTGTTTTGTCACTTTGAAAATATAAAGGTTTTCTATACTAGTAGTAAATATCAAAACTCTTTCTTCAAATGGTTTCAACACTATTTTATAACAAAGCTCGTTCTCCGAAACCGATTTCCAATCTATTAGTATATACAAGCCTTTACCTCACTCGTATGAGAAATCTAATTAAACGGCTTAGTAAAACGAGTGGTATGAAACGCTTGCGTTTACTTGGTCAGTTAATTCTTGGACTTGTTCGATTGAAACTCTTGTGACAATTTTCTAGTCGAGATCTACAATTTGTTCGTAAATATTTAAGTTAAGCTAGTGGTTATGGGACATGAAGCTAAGCTCATATGTTTACTAGCTTACTGTAATTGACACTTCTCGTTGATCATGACGATCATCTTTGTGATTTAGACTAGCATTGTGCGATATCTCTTTGTCCACGTGGAGGACTGTACGTCGTTTTTATTGAGCTTCGGCTCACCAGGAGGAGCTTTGGCTCAAAGTCCGCAATGGGGGACTATACCCTGTCAGGATGAGTTTTGACTCACCAGGAGGAGCTTTGGCTCAATGTCCGCAATGGGGGACTATACCCTGTCAGGAGGAACTTCGGTTCACCAGGAGGAGCTTCGGCTCAATGTCCGCAATGGCGACTATACCCTGTCTGGAGGAGCTCCGGCTCTTTTTTCTGGGATTGACCATCCTTTTCTTGTGATTTCTGGATTTCGTGTGTTGAATTCTGGAATTTATGTTTCACCAACTTTTACGATTGGCATTGATATATATATCATTTATTGTGGCTTGGTGAGTGAAATTAGGAGTATGACGTTCCTTTTTATCTTTGAGAAGATCTTTGCGATATTGATTAATCTCTTATTGATTTTTCAATTATTTATTTATCACAGCTTGGCATTGTGATTATTATACATTTAGTCATATCTCTTATTCTATATCATTTCTTCTGATATTTATAGCTAGACTGATCCATTTATTATTTTCTTCTTAAATAATACTCGGGTCAGACCGAGATGTTACAGGTGCTTCTGCTTGACTTCTCTTCTGAGGTTATCATCCTGACTTTTGGTTAACTACTTAGATTAGCAGTTTTTATTGTATACACTTGAGATATAGACTCATAGTTGTATTCTTTTGTATAGCACATGTTGCTATCCTTTTGTATTATTATGGATCTTTTTGACCACTACTCTGATATACAATTTTATGTGTAATATTCATATCTATTTCCGCCTTTGTGATATGAATTGCCTGTGACTGATTTATGTTATGTTTATTTCTATATTTGTTTTCGAAGATTATATATAGCCACTGTGTAGTAGCTTTGAGTTTGCGTCGGTATGTTGGACTTCCTCTTGAGATGAAATGCATGATATATTTTATCTGGCATATCGGTGCTTGCACAAAGCAATTACACGGATGGTCGCTCCTCAACAGCCTTATTCTCCGTGCTAGTTGATAGCATTACTCCGTAGTGTTCTTGGCTAGCGTGGGTATAGAGGTGGGGCGTCACACAGTGTCCCAGCCAGAGACAATTCTTTGGTTGTTTCAGGATGTACGTAATTCTATAGCATCGTACATTTTTATTATTTTTAACTCATTGTTGGCAACATGCAATACAATTTTCCCCATAAGTTTTTTCACCATTTATATTTTTAAATCTTTATTTCTTTAACATTCATATATTAAAATACATTATACAAATTCTAAAAAAAGAATACATTTCTTACTAAAACTTATGTATTTAATCTCTAGAAATCAAATGTTTAGTTTCAAACCATATTTTATAGGTATAATCGTGAATAGATTTACATGTTATCACATTTAGTGTACTTTTCACTAAATAAATCACAATTACTAATACTTCTCTATGAATTCAAAATAAAATTTCCAAATTTATATAAACAAGTACTTTAACTTTAGAAATCAATTTAATGCTATTTAGATGTGATTATCTACATCAAACCAACTGATATACAAATTTTGGTTGATTTTCACATATTATAAATTGTATGTGTCATTCCATATAAATTGAATAAAATTGCATAAAAGTCCTTTTTAGACTTGATATCATCGTACCGAATCATAGAAAATAGTTTCTTTTTAATAGGACAAATTTAAATGCTCCAAATCATAAAAGTATTATATTCGGACTGTTTCTGTGCAGAAATGTAATATTCTCATATTAATTCATAATTAATTCATACAAATAATATAAAAAGGCTCAAATTTTATGTTTAGGTCGGTAAACATCCTACTTCATCCCATTTTATATCAGTTTAACTTAATTTATCCATTGTTTTGCTAGGATTTTCCCAATTTTGTGCCTCCTTTTCGTGTAGTTTTGCGTGTAGAGGTTACACATACATTACATAGCTCGATTAACTCATTTGATTGCTCAAACTGGGATCACTTGGAAATAAGAAAAGTGCGACAGGAAATTAGTTTTTTGAAATGGATAGTTTGATATGCGTTCCATTTTGAGTCAAACGAGTTATACAACCGCTATCTGTCCTAAAATTCAAATTCAGATTCAAAACTCGTAGCTTCGGCACGACTCGACGAAGTTTCTTATTTCTGGAGGACGAAGACGAAGATTTGTACTATTATCTATCATATTATTTTACCGCATCATGTTGTTCTACTGCATTTATTTATTTATTTGTCTTTGTGTATGTAACTTTGATTTTGTGTTGTGAAGAATAATCATATATATTTATAAAATAGCTTCATGAAATGTTATTTGATTGTTATACTTTATCATTCCACTGCGAGATTCTGTATTTGTTTTATATTCTTCTCTTCTTTTTCTTATTTACCCCAATAACAATTTGCCCTTTTCTATGGTTCTAGTCTGACGTGTGTGGTTTATCGTCGATTTAAACTGTCCAAAATGACAGGCCGTTACAGGACAAATTTAAATGGTCCAAATCATAAAATTATTATATTTGGACTGTTTCTGCTCAAAAATGTAATAGTCTCATATTAAGTCATACAAATAAAATAAAAATGCTCAAATTTAAATTTAAGTCTGCAAACATCATATTTCATCCCAATTTATATATGTTTAACATAATTTACCCATCGTTTCTCTACGATTTTCCCAATTTTGTGCCTCCTTTTTACATAATTTAAGCATGTAGAATTTACATACATTATATAGCTCCGTAAATGTAACAACCCTTTATTTTCAACCATTTGCATCCGCACATGTCAGACTTGAATTGCTCAAAATACCGCGTTGTAAATAAAATTTGGCAAATCTCAGAATATACAGTAATAAATAATCACAGACATAGAGTAATAATAATGCAGCGGAAGTAAAAGAAATAGTATTTCATGAAGCTTCTATATAAATATGTCAAAGTTAAATAAGATACAACTGAAGTCTCAATATGATAACCAAGTACAAGCTGAATACAACACTGAGATCAACAGGATAACTGAAAGTGAAATAGATAAAATTAGACAAACAGATAATCTCCAACGATTCCAATCTCCAGAAAATTGAATCCAAATCTGTGAATACTCATGCTGACCCGAGCGTAAATAAAAATACAAACATTCGAGTCAGGACATACATACTTATACAATGTAAACCAACTCAAGCGAACTGTAGTAAAGGCACAATTAACTTAAAGGATGCTTGGGACCGCCCATCCTCTAAGGATCCGTTAAACTATTTACTATGTAGTAATATTAAGCTATTATAATATCTAACAGTAAAATAAACTTACTTTAAAATAGCATCAAAGGGTTACCCATATAGCTCCAAACACGTAATAGTCCCTATAGTCCATCCAATATCTGTATATGTCATGATCGGGAGACTACGAGAACAAACGCATGGGCTACGGGAGAAAACCAAACTCATAGAAAAGGCTCGATATGGTAGGTGACACGGCACAACGGGGCAATGGCAGAGTCGATATACCAATTATGCACACGGGCTGGTGGTAACGTAGCAGCCACTACGCCCACCTCGGAGCACAATGCCAAATCTGGAGGGGTGCACCCAATCAATCACAAAAGTAATAGAATGGTATCGAAGAAATGCGTCCGATCGAAGGTATGACCTCACTTGGCCCAAGATCGCTCCTGTTTTAGCCACCTTATGCCAACTCACGGGAGTTGGGTCCACGTAACATACCTCAAGAACGTCGCCGCCATCCTACTTCATTCTGGAATCTCCACCGCGTACACGGTTGTCAAAGTGGTTTTCGGTATCGACAGAGAGTATGCCCATATCCGATCCCGGTCTCTTTGCCAACTAATCGTTATTATAACCCGTGGTTATAAATTTTAAAATAATATTTTATACTTCAAAATAAAATATCATTTCAAAACCAAATCTTTATCGTAATAAATATCAACATTTCAATATATATCCTTTCAAAGTTTCCCTTTTTAAATCATTTCAATATATCGAAATATCATATCCTTTCAAAACTTCATTATCAAATCATTACTTGAATTCAAATCCAAATATCAAATTTAAAATGCCTTTTTAAATTCCAAGATATCATTCATTTATTATCATTTTAAATCACCTTTTAAATAAATTAATATTCCGTCAAATTAATTCATTTAAACCATTTAAAAGTGAAGTTATTATACTTTCAAATCAAGTATTCAATTTTCAAAGTTTTAAACCATTCTAAACTCATTTACATAGTCAAAAACCATAGACATTTAAAATGGCTATTTTTACATTACTTAAGTAAATTAATATTAAGTTAAATTAAATCACTTTTCTCTTCAGTTATTATTATTTCAATTTCTATCAATTCGGATTGCTTAAAAAAAATTCACAATCCTTCATAACAAATTTTCATATGGATTAAATGTTGCATATTCCACACTTTCAAAGCTTTAAATTCTATTTTAATTGTTTATAGATTATAAATTAAATTTCCAATAATTCAATGAAATTATCTTTCCATTTATTTCCAATACATTCTTCTATGGTATAACTATTTTGTTTCATATATATTACCTTAATGTTACACAATTTCTTCTTAGTTCTAATCATCGTAGTGTTGAATTTCATTTGCTACAAAATTTCCATTTATTATAAATTAAATTTCAACAAATTGGTTTGTTTCAATTCCTATCCTTTTATTAAGTTCATTACTGCTCTATAATCTGGTTAACCGTTGTTTAACCTTTCATTACTTTACTATGCTCTAATTTGACAACTCCTAACATTGTATTACATTTCCCATTAATGTAACATTTATTTATTTTATTAAAATTTATTTCCAATTCCATCAAAACGGCTAACTTATAATAATTTGTTATCATTAACTCTCAATCACATTCTTACAAGTTTAATCATTTCCAAACGATTTTATAATTTCTTACTAAACATTGGTTATATTCAATTACCATTCAACATATTTTAATTCATTAATTAATTCAATATTTACGTTTGTTTTCTTATATTTGATTTATAGCCTAGTATATAACATTTACATTTATTTTGTTAATTGTAACTTCATTCAGATAGTTAATATTTAACTTAGATTACCCTTATTACATCTCATTTAAGTTATTATTTCATTGGTTAATTCAATACTTACTTCTACTTACTTATTTTCAATTTTTATAACTAAATGCAACAATTTACACTATTTCATTATAAATTATAAAGTTTTTATTTCTTTCTAGATTTTATAACAAAAATCTTATTAAATTAACCAATTTTAATTACAGGAAAATAGGCACAAGGAAAATGTTACAAAAAAATTTAGTCTCAAGGACGGTAAGTTTGTTTTTTAGTCTGAAGGACACTTTATAGTGTAAACAGAAAATGATAGCTGCATCTATCATTTAGTGATTTACACTACAAAGTGTCCTTCAGACTAAAAACAAACTTTCCGTCCTTGAGACTAATTTTTTTTGTAACTTCTTCCCTATGCCCAAAAACCCCTTTTAATTATTGAAAATTTACGGATCGTTATGCTCTCCCCCACTCAAAACTTTTTGTCCCCGAAAAGGAAAAGAAGACAAAAGAGGAACTTATAAATCAATATATATTGTTCAAAACATTATGTTCATAATAATAAATTTACAGAATAGGATAATTTAAATAAAATATATAGATTTATAAACTAATAAATCATTTTATATTCAAACTAAAAAAATTAGGAAAACATTTTTCAATTTTTTCCAAGTCCAAAATTTACGGAAAATTTTGGCAGAGTCTCCTTTGTACGGGGAGGTTCGAAAGAAAATATAATATCAAATATGACAATATACAACATATTTTTTCCAAAATAATATATATCCCAGCACGGGAAGAACAATATAATAACGTATAAACCGTAATTCGAATACGTACCTATTTGTTGGACAATTTACGCTTATTTTATGTAACCAAAAGGAATAGCAATTGCTTACATAACATGTATTTCACTTATATAATCCAAAAGAGTTAGTAATTATATAAAATGAAATGTTTAAAGTTGTTTCAACCGCTAATAAACAATCAATATAAACAGCAATCATTAGCAAGCAACAGCATACACATCATATACAATCAACACAAATCAAATTACCCATTCATATCAAACAAAACAAATAGTTATTCGGGTTCAAAACTTTAAATTGTATATAGAATGAAAAATAAACCACTAAGTGCACCATTTACTCAACAGTCTTAGGTGAAACTAAATAGACTATTCATTCATCCAAACAATTTTAAAGTATCCTTACCCAAACAACACATAAACCAAACAAACAACAATTTCAAATAATAAATCAGTTCATTCTTATTAATTTCATTTCATACATTTGTTGTTTGATTTTCTTTTCATTCATATAATGATTCATCTTTTTAATTACACTTATTTCTTACCAACTTTTACTTTTATTCATTGATTCAATGTTTATTTCCGTTATTTCCATTTACCACTTACAAATATTCATTTTCATCTATTAATGTCATGTCAGTTTCCTCTTTAACGCATGATACTTATTCATTCATTCATTCATTATTGCATAACTTCATTTATTTACATTCATTTGTTTATAGTTTTTATGCTCAATTAAATTTCTTAGCATATCAATTCATCTACTTACGTTTATAATTACTTTCTTATAATACTTACTTTCTATCAAAATTTATTATAGTAATATTTCAATTATAACATAAGTTTATAACAACGACAACATCAAATTCTTATTTATAAAGGAATTTCATTACATACTTTCATTACCTCAAGTTTATTACTTGTATAATGATTTTCTTTTTAAACATTTCAACTTTTACACCTTTTGGTAAGTTATATATATGCTTTTTAAGAATGAAATTAAAAATTATACCGGTTCATCTTATTTCTTTTCAATACACTTAATGCTCAGTAATAATATCCTTTGTTTTATAGGTTACATATTTCAACTTTCCTGAAGTTTCATTTATAACCTAGCATTTGATCTCTTACTTTAATTAGTGGTTCCAATTATTAATTAGTTACATTCCATTTCACTACAATAGTTGAAACTGTTAATTAATGGAAACTTGAGAACTAAGTACCGAGTTTAATTTCAAATCATTTTAAAATAATAGATAAATATATATACTTACAACTTATATATCCAATTATAATTAAAACAATTTAAAATTTATATTTGTTTATCAAAATAAATCCGCGTAAAACTACTACAGTGGTCTTTCCCATTTCGAAACTCGAAAATGAACGTCGATGATGCGTATACTCATCACCGAATTATTTTCCAGTGACAGAGAGGGGAGTACAGAACATATTCCTTTCAAAAAAATTTAAAACAATTCTTTCAAATTATATTGAAATATTCGTATCAAAACATACTTCTAATAATATTATCATTATATTCCAAACCATTTGAAAGAAATTTCCAATACCCCGGAACTTAAGTTCTAAATTTTCAGTTTATTCTCATTTATTTCACTTTCAATTTATTTTCTAATCAATATTTATAAATTTCACTACCTAACAATCAATATATTACAACCAAATATAACTTTTATAAAAATTATTACTTTATATACAGAAGATATAATAGGCAAAATTATTTCATTCACATATATTCAAAACAAATATTGTGTCGGTCTGTCCTATTAAGTGTTTAGAAATCCCTATTGATGTCATAGCGTACTATGCACCAACAAGAATTTATAAATACAAAACAAAACAAAATAACACAATATTAATACCTTTTATAACACTAACAAATATGCTCTCTCATATATATACAATCAGTGACTCATCATAGGGTATTACTACCCTATTAATAAAGAGTTAGACGCCACATCTTATCGCTAAACCAAAGCTCTGATACCAGATGTAACATCCCGCCTTTTTATATACTTTCAATCGATGATAAACCACACACGTCAAACTCAAACCATACGAAAGGGCGGATTGTTATGGAGTAAATAAGAAAAAGCAAAGAAGGAAAAAACAAAATAGAATCTTGCAGCGGAACGATAAAATAATCAAATAAACAATTCATGAAGCTGTTTTACAAAAACATTTGATTTTACTTATACAATACATATCAGAGTTACACATACCAGAGAATAATCAATAACAATGCAGCGGAACAATGTGATGCAGTGGAATATAATGAATAATAGCAATACAAATCTTCGTCTTCGTCCTCCAGAATAAAATCTTCAAATCTTGAAATACTCGGTCTGCCCCGAGCGAATTGAAAAGACAAAACACTCGAGTCAGAACTAAAAGATCTTATGTAAGTTAAATCAACAGTAAATAAATATGAGTGGAACGGCGTCAGAGATGTTTACGGGGTTTGACATCTCCTATCCAGTGTCTAACGTGAGTGCACTAACTTAAAATATGCTCGGGATTCACATCACCTAAGGATCCGTTAAATTATTTACTATGTAGTAATATTACGCTATTATAATAATGTCTAATAGTAAAATAAACTTACTTTTAAATAGCGTTAAGGGGTTACCCATATAGCCCTTACTACGTAATAGTCCTAGTAGTCCATCCAGTATCAGTGCATCTCCAGATTAGGAGACTACATTAATACTCAACGGCCTACGAGAGAAAACCAAACTCGTATAAGGCGCGATAGGATAGGTGACACGGCACACAAGGCAATGCCAGGGCAGATATACCAATTATGCACACGGGCTGGTGGTAACGCGTAGCAGTTACTACCGCCCATCTCGAGCCACACCCCCAAATCAAAAATCAAAAGTGGCCATCGAATCAATCCAAAAGTAAGTGTATAAAATCGAAGGGATGTGTCGGATAAGAGGGGCTGCCTCCTTGGGCCGAGATCGCACATGTTTTAGTCACTTTATGCCAACTCACGGGAGTCAGGTCCACGTATATACCTTAATAGAACGTCGCCACCATCTTACTTCATTCTGGAATCTCCACCGCGTACACGGTTGTTAAAGTGGTTTTCGGAGTTGGCAGAGGGTATGACAACTTCCGATCACGATCTTAACTCTGACATAATTATGGAAGATCAAGAACGGGAAGAAAACACATATAATAGTCCTCATACTGATCTTTACCCCGAAATGCTTATACATGGTACTAGATCAGATTGGATTAAATTTCACTCTTCTAGAAAGCAACTTAAAGATTTTTATAACGAACAACCCTCTTCAGCATATACCCTAACTTTTAATATAGATAGACTTCCACATAGAAAAATAAGAAAATATATTATAACATGCTTCAACATATAAGTGGAACAATCTTTTTATTACCTCTGAATATGAATGTAATGGAATACATACATTACGCTACCAGTTATTGGACAGGAGATGCTTTAGCTTGGTTACTAAACCTTGAAAGGATAAATCCAAATCAATTACAAAGAATTAGAAATATTCAATCTAAACAAGATGCTCTTGGAGAATTATTAAAATTATTAGTAGCAGACTTTACAGGAGAAACTTTCTTGGAAGATACTGATTATGAAAAACAATTATTAAAAATACAATTATGTGACATATGTATGTTTGAGGATTTCGCTGCAAAATACATAGGTCTGCCTTTTCATTTAAAAAATAGTGACCATAAAGTTTTTTGGGTAAAGAGTTTTTTACAAAAATACCTTATCCATGGAATGACATTATCCAAGAAAAATATGACATTTTAAGACAAAGTAATACCGATGACAATCATTACACGGGCTTATTAAAAAAGGCATGTATGGATACTATGGAAAGGGTTTGTGAGCAAGTTAGTGCACACAAACAAATGAAAAATAAAATTAGAAACTCAAACTGGGATTTTCTTGTTGTAACAAGTACACTGAAGATATTAACACACAGTTTGGATGTTCTTCTGAATTTGAAAGAAAGAGAACAAGAAATTTCAAAAGAATAACAAAACCGAAATATCGAATTACTAGGAAAAAATGGAAACCAGAATATAAGAAAAAATTTAGAAAAGAAAACTAGTTTTCTAAGAAAAAGTTTATTAGAAAGAAAGATTTCCGTAAAGGCTGCAAATGTTTCAAATGTAATAAAGAAAGACATTATGCTATGAATGTCCCACGAATATTCAAAATATCATTATATCAAATATCGAAGAATAGAGTATTAATGTTGGCACTATAGAGGATATATCTAGTGATGCTAATTCGTCTATATATGAAATTGAATCAGATTTTTCTGACACTACTGAAAATGAAGATGAAATTAATGATTCTTTTGATAATTTTAAAATAAACATGATTACAATCAATCAGATATATAACGAAAGAAAAATTATTCCGTTAACCATATATGCTATACTTCCCAAAAAGGAAAAAGTAAATTCTCCCGGTTATACATTATATGCAGCAAAATGCCCTAGATTAAGAAGGTACTTCACAACCGAAGTATTCTTAGATCTACTAATAAAAATCCCACTCGGATATTATGGACAAATTTATAATACTTAAGAAAATATTTTTATAGCTCATGGATTAATAGAACCTCTTTCCAAAAATTACGTTTCTATACTATTTAAAAGTACTAGTATGGAAGATAAAGACTATATTATAGAGGAAGGAGATCCAATAGGATTACTTGTTATACATAAATATGAAGATCTTCGAATTGTAAAAAAAGAAATATACGATCACGATACATTTACACCATTAAGTGGTTCTGCATCCCGATCATCAAGAAATAAAGAGTCAGAATCATATCAAGAATATGGGATATACATGAACACTTTTACATCTGAAGAAACATCTAACCCACAATTGCAAGATAACACAGGAGAACAATTTGAGGTCACGGACAAAGATTTAGAAAAATTAAAAGAGGCAATCCCTTATTTAGACGAAAGGGATATTTATAAACCTTTAACTTTAAAATCTAAATTTTTAAATCAACATGCGTAAATATTTGAACGTATGCAAGGAAATGTAGAGTTAAAGGGAGAGGAAGATTTTACTTCCATAAGCCTTTTAAATAAAAATAAAATAGAAAAACTAAAAGCCAAAATATCCAAAAATGAAATACCTTCATATAGGTCTAATACAACTAAAAATAACAGGATTGTTTAGATCCGGAATTGATACTCAAATAATGATAGTCTGTATGGATGAAAGAATTATCAATAATCCTTTAAATAGTATTATTGGAGGAGCTAAGTCAAATTTAGCAAATAGATTATTTGGAGTAAATAGACATCCCCATTTTTGTATAAGTCTTGATGATCAAAATATAGAAAAGGCTTGTATATTATCGGTAAATTTACAAAATATAGAACTTCTATCAGGATCCAAAGTTCTTGGCATACAGTTGAAACGTTGTATGGCCTTGAATGATACTGCTACATTCAAATCAATTACACCCAAACAATTTGTTAAACTATTCGAAGTTGGATTAGGAAAAACAATTCAACCCAGATTGATTGACATAAGACATTCAAAATTCGATAATGAAATTCAGGTTTTTGTGAAATCACTTAAACCAAGAATTCAATTACCTATAAAATATTTTATAGCATCAGGAAATACCATTTCCACCATAACCAAAAATAACGAAGAAAATGCAAATTCACCCAACACATTAAAAAGAACTCAATCATACAATAAAATGTCTGATGTTTAATTAACTCCTGATATTAAAAAGTATCAGTCATCGCATGAGCTTTAAACAAGAAAATCCAATAAAAGGAAGAACAATGAGAATACTTGAAAAACATATTTCTGGAATATAACATGAATATTATTCAGGATGGCTTGTGTTGACATAAATTCGTGCACTAAGCCCTTTTTGATATGTTTTTGATACTTTTGTATTTCAAAAAAACAGGCTATAAGCCGTGGTCTTCTATTGTTATTGAGAATTAACTCTTCATTTTCTAAGAGTTTAGTTAACTCTCTGTCTTCTAACTTTTTGAAGAATAGAAGAAGATTACTTTCATCGATGAGATGTTGCTGAGATAAGGAGATCATATCCTGGACTGTCATTTCAGCTTCCATCTCTTTGGTTTTTGTGTTATCTATCTCATAAAGTCTATGTAATTCTAGAAAATCTTGAATTCTTAGATTTACGAGATCGAATGTTTGCATTTGAGAAAATATTGTTTTCAAATGGCTATGTTCAGCTGTGTTATCAGTGAACAACTCTGCTACTTTCAAATCCAGGCTTCAGATCTAAATGTAAAAGAATGATCTGATAATTTCCATTGAAATTATCATATAAATTAGGATTCGATGCTTTCATGTCTATGTTGTACCGATCTTTGACCACCGCTGAGATGTATGGTCTTTGTACTCCTGTGGGAGCAATTGATTTTCCTTTGTTCATTGGAACAAATTTCTGAGTTGCATTGGAAATTCAATATTTACTCCCTTGATTTTGTGATTTGATAAGAATAAATTTGGCAATGAGACATGTAATTTCGAAATAAGGCTCTTTGGTTTTTGGAAACTCTGCCTAACCTGAACAATGAATCGGTTTTGAGCAGTCAAATGAGTTAATGGAGCTATATAATGTATGTGTAACCTCTATATGTAAAATGACACGAAAATGAGGCACAAAATAGGGAAAATCATAGCGAAATGATGGATAAATTGAGTTAAACTGATATGAACTGGGATGAAGTAGGATGTTTACGGACCTAAACATAAAATCTGATCCTTTTTATATTATTTGTATGAATTAACTATGAGTTAGTGTGTGAATATTATATTTTTGCACAGAAACGGTCCAAATGTAAGGGCCCATTTGGTTTCATTTTGTATTTTGAGTTTTGTGTTTTCAACCTGCACTAAGAAAGAAATAAGAGATGAAGAGTTATAATTCTTAGCCATAGCGACGATCAACGGACAACTGAGCAGTTGGATTGTTCTTCCGGCTAATGTTATCCCTCGAAAGACGAAAAACAAAATAAACTTGTTTTCTATTTTACATATTAATTTTATTTTTCAAAATTGTTTGCTTTTCAACAATATGTACAACGGACGCGCTTTTGACGAAAATACAAAACTAAAAACGAAAGCCAAACGGCGCCATATATTTTTATGATTTGGACCATTTAAATTTGTCCTGTTGAAAAGAAACTATTTTTTATGGGTTGGTACGATGATATCAAGTCTAAAAAGTATTTTTATGCAATTTTATTCGTTTTATATGAATTTACACATACTATACTTCAAATGACATTAAATTTCCAATTAATTCTTCTATCTTTAAGGTACTGATGTCATTTGCCTCTTCCATCGCAAGTGTCTTTTGATCCCATTCTAAAGTAAGAGAATTTAAGATTTTTCTGACTTGATCTTCTTCTAAAAATTTCTTTCCCAAGGATATTAGAGAATGCACAATGTTCTGAAATCTACTATACATATCTGAAATAGACTCATTAGAATTCATTTTAAATTATTGAAACTGATTTGTGAGCATGAAAATTTTGGTCTGTTTAACTTTGCGAGTTCCTTCGTGAGTAACTTGCAAAGTTTTCCATATTTCATATGTAGACTTACAAATAGACACGCTATTAAATTCATTTCTATCAAGTGAACAAAACAAGATATTCATAGCTTTAGAGTTGTTTTGTACAACATTCTTTTGCTCAGCAGTCCACTGTGCAAAATCAGTTGTGGGTTCAGAATATTCAGTCTGTCTGACATTCCAAGTGTCTAATCCTAAATTAAAAAATGATGGTCTGGTAGTAGACTGACCTTCTACAAATGAATTAGTGACATGGATAATAGAACCAGTGTTGGTAGTGTTAACAGTACCAGAGCTGGTAGTCATTTCGAAAAAATTTCAAAATTCAGATTATGAAACTTTGAATACCTTGCTCTGAAACCAAATGTGAGAAATGCGGATTACAGGTCTTAAGGCTAGAATTAACACTAAAGGGGGGGTGAATAGTGTTTTAAGGGATTACTAAATCTTTTTGAGTTTATGTTAATTTGAATACGAATGTATGCAATATTCAGGCACAGATATGATCAGATAATCAAACACAGATGCAGAAATAAAGTAAAAGCTATAAAGGAAAAAACACACCGGATTTTATACTGGTTCAGAGTTATCCTAAATCCAGTCCCGCACACAAGGCCACGAGGTACACCACTCCAGATTCACTATCCACTGGATAGAGATACTTGATTTCATTGGCAACAAGTTCACCCAATTGATTTCACATGCTACAATCACATCTTTTCTCGCTTGATTGATTTCACAGGCTACAGTCACATCTTTTCTCGCTTGATTGATTTCACATGCCACAATCACACCTTTTCACATTTAGTTTATTATAAAGAAGCCTATAACTTTGAATAGCACTGAAATCTTGTGTAGATAGTGATAGAGAATCAAACCATAAATTATCTAGTCAGATTCAATGGTGATTTCGACAGAGGAATGATAAAAATATATATAAAGATATGTGAAAGAAGAAGAAGAGTGAAATCAGAGAAAATATAAATGAAAATTCGTTTAAAACTGCCCCTATTTATAGTAGAACAACAGCCATGTTCATTCGTGAAAGGATATGACGAATAGACACTTCTTTTGAAATTCAAATTTTTGAAATCAACTGCCACCTTGTCCACAAGGGATCTACATGCTAAATCAAGCGAAAAGGAGGCACAAAATTGGGAAAATCGTAGCGAAATTATGGGTAAATTAAGTTAAACTGATATAAATTGGGATGAAATATGATGTTTATGGACCTAAACTTAAATTTTGAGCGTTTTTATATGATTATTATCAACTAATATGAGAAGATTACATTTTTGAGCAAAAACAGTCCAAATATACCAACTTTATGATTTGGAGCATTTTCATTTGTCCTGCAACGCCTTGTCTTTTTGGACCGTTTAAATCGACGATAAACCACATACGTCAGATTCAAACCATACAAAATGGCAAATTGTTACTGGGGTAAATAGAAAACGTAGAGAAGGAAATAAAAAAGAATACAAAATCTCATAGCGGAATGACAAAATATAATAATCAAATAACAGTTGTTGAAGCTATTTTATAAATACATTTGATTATTTTTCACAACACAAAATCAGAGTTATATACATAAGGACAAATAAATAAATAAATAAATAAATAAATACAGCGGAACAACATGATGCGGTAAATAAAATAATAGATACAAATTTTCGTATTCAACCTCCAGAAATAAGAAACTTCGTCGAGTCGTACCGACGGAACGAGTTTTGAATCAGAATTTGAATTGTATGACAGATAGCGATTGTATAACTCGTTTGATTCAAAATGAAAACGCATATCGCTTTTTCCATATCATAAAACTAATTCCCGTCTCTCTTTGCTTATTTCCAAGTGCTCCTATTAACAGTAATCACCCAAATTAAAATCAAATTGCGAAATTAAGGCTCCAAACCAAAGAATTTGTATGAATTAATTAAGAATTAATATGAGAATATTACATTTTTGGGCAGAAACGGTCCAAATATAATATTTTTATGATTTGGACCAATTAAATTTGTCCTATTGAAAAGAAACTATTTTCTATGATTTGGTACAATGATATCAAGTCTAAAAAGTTTTTTATGCAATTTTATTCAATTTATACGAAATTACACATACGATTTATAATATGAGCAAATAAACCAAAATTTGTATATAATAACGTCTAAATGGCATTAAATGGATTTCTAAAGTTAAAAAATGGCATTAAATTGATTTCTAAAGTTAAAGCACTTGTTTATATAAGTTTGGAAATGTTATTTTGAATTTATAGAGATATACTAATAATTGTGATTTGTTTAGTGAAAAGCACAATAAATGTGATAACGTGTAAATCAATTCACAACTTATACCTATAAAATATGGTTTGAAAATAAACATTTGATTTCTAGAGATTAAATACATAAATTCTAGTAAGAAATGTATTCTTTTTTTAGAATTTAAACCGTTCATATGAATTTGTATAATGTATTTTAATATACGAAAGTTAAAGAAATTAAGATTTAAAAATATAAATAATGAAAAAACCTATGGGGAAAATAGCATTGCTTGTTGCGAACGTATAATACATAAGAATGAGAACAAAAGCCGAGAAATCGCAAAGACAAAGAGTTAAAAATATTAAAAATGTAAAATTTATAGAAATACGTACATCCGGAAATATCCCAAGAATTGTCTCTGGCTAGCACACTGGTGGACCGTTTGTCCACACCGGTATACTCGTCACGGGTATACCCGTCGTCAGTATTGGAATAACCCAGAAATTTCCTTAAGCGGGGAGGGAGGAGAGTGTAGTACCCCGAAAATTTGGAAAGCATTTTAAATGAATAATAATAGTAATATGAAAAGCACTGGAATTAATGGATTCGTTAAATAAATTAAAAACAAGGAAGGGTAAAATGTTAATTTTTAAGACATTGCAATTCGGCGACGATACAAATGCCAATGCAATCGTCTCGTTTTTCTAATTCGTGCAGTATATCAGAGCGAATGGGTCTTCCTAAATTCTATATTTACTCCTTGATTTTATGCTTTGATATGGTTAAATTGAGCAATGAGTAATTTCGAAATTAGGCTTTTTGGTTTTTGGAAACTTTGCCTAACCTGAAAAACAAATCAGTTTTGAGTGGTCAAATGAGTTAACGGAGCTACGTAATGTATATGTAAAATCTACATGGTAAATTACGCAAAAAGGAGGCACAAAATTGGGAAAATCGTAGCATAAATGATGGGTAAATTAAATTAAACTGATATAAACTGGGATGAAATATGATGTTCACGGACCTGAACTTAAATTTTGAGCATTTTAATATGATTTGTATGAATTAATATGAGAATACTACATTTTTCAGCAGAAACGGTCCAAACTAATTTTGTGATTTGGTCCATTTAAATTTGTCCTGCAACGGCTTGTCTTTTTGGACAGTTTAAATCGACGGTAAACCACACACGCCAGACTTAAACATATAAAAGGGCATATTGTTATTGGGGTAAATAAGAAAAAGAAGAGAAGGAAATAAAACAAACACAGAATCTCGTAGCAGATTGAAAAAAAATATTATAATCAAATAATAGTTCGTGAAGCCATTTTATAAATACATTTGATTATTCTTTACAACACAAAATCAGAGTTAAATACACAAGGACAGACAATTAAATAAATAAATGCAGTGGAACAACATGATGTGGTAAATAATATAATAGATAATAGTATAAATCTCCGTCTTCGTCCTCCTGAAATAAGAAACTTTGTCGAGTCGTACCAACACTACAAGTTTTGTATATGAATTTGCATTTTAGGACAGATAGCGGTTGTATAACTCGTTTGACCCAAAATGGAAAAGCGTATCCCACTTTCCGTTTCGAAAACTAATTTCCCGTCTCTCTTTTCTTATTTTTAGGTGCTCCTATTAACAGTAATTCTTGAAATGAAAATCAAATTACGAAATTAAGGCTCCAAACCAAAGAGCGAAGCAATGACGAATTGGGAGAAATTGATCAGAGCGAAAGGGTCTCCCTAAATTCTATATTTACTCTTTTGATTTTATCATTTGATTGGAGTAAATTTGGTAATGAGATATGTAATTTCGAAATTAGGCTCTTTGGCTTTTGGAAACTTTGCCTAACGTGAATAATGAATCGGTTCAGTGCGGTCAAATGAGTTAATGAAGCTATATAATGTATGTCTAACCTCTACATGCAAAACTCCACGAAACGGAGGCATAAAATTGGGAAAGTCCTAGTGAAATGATGGATAAATTAAGTTAAACCTATAAACTGGGATGAAGTAGGATGTTTACGGACCAAAACATAAAATTTAAGCCATTTTATATTATTTCTATGAAGTAATTATGAAATAATATGAGAATATTACATTTTGGCGCAGAAACAGTCCAAATACAATACTTTTTATGATTTGAGCCATTTAAATAATTCCTATTGAAAAGAAACTATTTTCTATGATTGGGCATTAAATTGATTTCTAAAGCTAAAGTACTTGTTTATATAAATTTGGAAATTTTATTTTGAATTTACAGAGATATATTGGTAATTGTGATTTATTTAGTGAGAAGTATCCTAAATGTGACAAGTGTAAATCTATTCACGATTTATACAAATAAAATATGGTTCGAAAATAAACATTTGATTTCTAGAGATTAAATACATAAGTTCTCGTAAGAAATGTATACTTTTTTTAGAATTTTTATAATGTATTCTAAATATATGAAAGTTAAAGAAATTAAGATTTAAAAATATAAATGATGAAAAAACTTATAGGGAAAATAATATTGCATGTAGCGAACGTATAATACATAAGCATGAGAACAAAAGCTGAGAAATCACGGAAACAAAGAGTTGAAAATGATAAAAATCCACGATACTATAGAACTACGTACATCCTGAAATATCCCAGGAATTGTCTCTAGTTGGGACACTGGTGGACCGTTTGTCCACAACAGAATACTCGTTGCCGGTATACCCATCTCTAGTACCTTGGAATAACCAAGAAATTCCTTTAAGGGGGGAGAGTGTGTGGTATCTCGAAAATTTGGAAAGCATTTAATTGAATAATAATAGTAATATGGAAAGCACTGGATTAATGGATTCGTTAAATAAATTAAAAATAAGGAGCGGTAAAATGGTCATTTTTAAGACATTGCAATTTGGCGACAATACAAATGTCATTGCAATCGTCTCGTTTTTCTGATTCTTGCAATATATATGTTTGTGTCATTTGGAGCTCGTATGAAGTAGATATGACCAGAAACATCGTCGAGTCGTACCAACGCTATTGGTTTTGATTACGAATTTGAATTTTGAGCAGATAGCGTTGCACCAATGGGAACGTGTATTCTACTTTCCATTTCAGAAAACAAATTTCCCATCTTTTCTACCCTAGTGGTCAACGCAATTCCCGAATGAAAATCAAATTAGTAAATTGTGGCTCTAAACGAAAGAGCGAAACTAGGATGAAATGGGACAAATAGATCAGAGCGACGGGTCTTCCTAAATTCTATATTTACTCCCTTGATTTTATGATTTGATATGGTCAAATTTGGTAATGAGTAATTTCGAAATTATGCCATTTGGTTTTTGGAAACTTTGCCTAGCCTGAATAACAAATCAATTTTGAGTGGTCAAATGAGTTAACGGAGCTATATAATGTTCAGCATGCTAAATTACGAGAATAGGAGGCACAAAATGGGAAAATCGTTACGAAATGATGGGTAAATTAAGTTAAAGTGATATAAATTGGGATGAACTATGATGTTTACGGACCTAAACTTAAATTTTGAGCATTTTTGTATGATTTGTAAGAATTAATATGAGAATAATACATTTTTGAGCAGATACAGTCCAAATATACTAATTTATGATTTGGACCGTTTAAATTCGTCCTGTAACGGCCTGTCTTTTTGGACAGTTTAATCAACGATAAACCACACACAGACTTAAACCATACAAAATGGCCGATTGTTATTGGGGTAAATAAGAAAAAGAAGAGAAGGAAATAAAACAAACACAAAATCTCACAGTGGAATGACAAAATATAATAATCAAATAACAGTTCATGAAGCTATTTTAAAAATACATTTGATTAACCTTTACAACATAAAACCAAAGTTACATAAACAAGGACAAACAGATAAATAAATAAATGCAACGGAACAACAAGATGCGGTAAAATAATATAATAGATAATTGTACAAATCTTCGTCTTCGTCTTGCAGAAATAAGAAACATCGTCGAGTCATACAGACGCTACGACTTTTGAATCTGAATTTGATTTTGAATTTGTATAATGTATTTTAATATATGAAAGTTAAACAAATTAAGATTTAGAAATATAAATGATGAAAAAACTTATAGGGAAAATAGTATTGGATGTTGCGAACGTATAATACATAAGCATGAGAACAAAAGCTGAGAAATCGCAAAAACAAAGAGTTAAAATTAATAAAAATGTATGACACTTTTGAAATACATACACCTGAAATAACCCAAGATTTGTCTCTGGCAGGGACACTGGTGGACCGTTTGTTGACAACAGAATAATCGTCGCCGGTATACCCGTCGCTAGTACATTGGAATAGCCTAGAAATTCCTTTAAGGGGGAGAGTGTAGTACCCCGAAAATTTGGAAAGCACTTTAATTAAATAATAATAGTAATATGAAAAGCACTGGAATTAATGGATCCGTTAAATAAATTAAAACTAAGGAGAGGTAAAATGGTCATTTCTAAGACTTTGCAATTTGACGACGATACAAATGCCATTGCAATCGTCTCTTTTTTCAGATTCGTGCGGTATATGTAACATCCCGTCTTTTTTATGCTTTAAATCGACGATAAACCACACACGACAGACTTAAACCATACAGAAGGGCGGATTGTTATTGGGGTAAAAAAGAAAAGCAGAGAAAGAAAAAATTAAAATAGAATCTTGCAGCGGAACGATAAAATATAATACTCAAATAACAGTCCATGAAGCTGTTTACAAAACATTTGATTATACTTATACAATACATTTCAGAGTTACACATACCAGAGAATAATAAAATGCATCGAAGTTCATGATGCAGTGAATAATATGTAATAATACCTTCGTCTTCGTCCTCCAAGATAAAGTCTTCAAATTCTGTAATGCTCAAATTGACCCGAGCGAATTGAAAAGACAAAACACTCGAGTCAGAACTAAAAGATCTTATGTGAGTTAAATCAACAGAAGTAAATATGAGTGTAATGGCGTCATAGATATTTACGGGGTTTGACATCTCCTAAGGATCCATTAAACTATTTACTGTGTAGTAATGTTTCGCTATTATAATAATGTCTATAGTAAAATAAACTTACTTTTAAATAGCGTTAAGGAGTTACCCAATCTCCCACTTAACACAATGATAGTCCCAGTAGTCCATCTAGTATCAGCGTATCTCCTGATCGGGAGACTACCTAAATACACCACGGGCTACGGGCGAAAACCAATCTCGTACAAGGCACGCTAGGGTAGGTGACACGGCACATCTAGGCAATGCCAGGTTAAATATACCAATTACACTTCCGGACTAGTGGTAACGCGTAGCAGCTACTACCGCCCACCTCGAGCCACACCTCCAAAATCAAAAAGGGCTTCAATCAATCACAAAATAATAGAATGGTATCGAAGGAGTGTGTCCGATAAAAGGCGCTACCTTCTTAGCCCGTCGATTGCTCCTGTTTTAGCCACCTTATGCCAACTCACGGGAGTCGGGTCCACGTAATACCTCAAAGAAAACGCCGCCACCATCCTACTTCATTCTGAAATCTCCACCGCGTACACGGTTGTTAAAGTGGTGTTCGGAGATGGCAGAGAGTATAGCAACTTTCGATCCCTGTCTCTTTAACAACCAATCATTATTATAACACCGCGGTCATTTCAAAATAATTATACTTCAAAACCAGAAAATACTATCCATGTCAAACCATATAAATACGATATCATTTCTCCTTTAAAAACCAAATCAATATGATATCATTTGTATTTCAAATATATCCTTTTCTAAAACTATGACACTTTCAAAGTAATAATATTTCGAAACTAAACGCTTGAGATATAACCTTTCAAAACATAATACTTTGAATTTCATAACTTCGGACCATAACTACACCACTTAAATGGCGTAAATATTAAATTACTTTATATAATTAAATAGCTTCTTCAGTTTTACAAATCAATTCCAAATACGGATTTGAACCCCCAAGTAAACCATTTCAATTTCCATAAATTTCAAAGCTCTAAATGTTCCACCATTTCTAACTAATTCTTTGATAATTCTATATATACCAAATTCAATTACTATCATTTAGATTTGAAATGTTTACCCGACAACTCCAATATCATTTAAGTAAAACCTTTCAACTTCAAGTAATTGAATGTTCCTTCAATTTATTTAACTTGATATATTCATTTAAATCAACTTGGTAATCATTTAAATCTCACTAACCCAAATCAAGTTATAAAAATCATACCCACTAAAATCTCAATTTTATCTAACTTTCAAATCAAATTTATTCGAGTATAATTCTTATATAATTTAATTCAAATCAGTCTCATATTTATCTTCCAACCTCAAATTTATTTAAGTCATTTGTCAACTCTATATACAATATAATTTAAATAGATACTTAACCATTTTTTATAAAAACAATCAAAATTTATTATTTAACTTATTTTATATTTCAAAACAAATTTATACTTAGTTAAAATCAATAATAAAATAACATTCACATAACATCCAAAATCAATAATTATATATAACCCATATATTTCTTTACAAACCATAGAAATCATTTCAAAATATTTTTATATATAGACGATAGAGTCTGTATATAATTTTCTATCTTATGGTCAAGTTATACAGATATTTATCAATTCAATCCGCATACGGTTATATATCATTTCAAACCGCAGTCCCGAATGAAATAAAAATCCATACAACTGCAGTTTATAACAATATAAGATACAACATCCATTCATCCAATATCAATTATCAAACATTTATCACAATCATTATCCAATCCAAACAATAACATCAATATAGAACAAAAATAATATTAGGTATTTACTGGCAGTTTATATTCAATAATAAATTAAATAGCAATTTAGGCGGCCGTTTATATGCAATAATCAATTAAATAACAATTTAATTCAACAGATTCAATTAAATGATGATGATTAAAAATATGCCAAACAATCATAAATAAATTTTAAATCACATTGCAAATTAATTTAACAAACATAAGAAATTTTAGAAATTTAACAAACATAAGAAACATAATAAATTTAATCACCTTTTGAATTTAAATTGAATTTAAATCCAATTTAAACCCAAAATTTGGACAGTGTCAGAATCCGTCCAAACTAGAGCCAAAATGTCCGGGATTTAAATATGATCTCAGTAGAGAAAACCACTCGTGAAACGGACCTCGTGTGTAATATAGTTATGTAAATTAGAACAACTTGAAATCAAATTAACATAAATTAAAATAATAATAGGCCATACGTTACCCATGTCACCCTCCTTCCTTTTGAACCCTAACACCAGACAGCGAATCTCGATCGAACGCAACCGAGTCGCCACGAGTCACCACCGCCTGTCGCCCTTACAGCCTCGTCGACCGTTCCGCTTGCGCACGCGCCTACCTCCGACCCCACTTACCGAGGCCACTAGCACCACAGATTGTCCCCAAACACAAGCCGCCGCCACCCACCATTAAACCCTTATTGAATTTTTAAGCCCAATCCGACCGTCATTTCAATGCAAAAACTATGCAGATGAACTCCCCATCGTCCACTCTACAAAACCCATAAATCAATTCGTCGATCAACCGATGTTCATCGACGTGTGTGAATGTTTCCCCGATTTCCGACCACATCGAAACTCAAATTGAAAAACGAATCGTATATTTGACTTGCGCTCGTCGAGAGCATCAAATCTATGTATAATTCGATATAGTTTGAAGAGATTTAATTTTTTGGCTTTGAATTTTATTTGAAATTACAATTGGAATTTTTTGTCTTGTCTACCATAGGAATGAGGAGGAGCAACTAGAATTGTACGTATAGAAATGTGGAATAAGAAATAGGCTAGGGTTTATAACAATGTATATATGGGTAGGTCAGAAATAGAGATGAATGGACACGATTGATTTGGACCGTTGAACGACAAATGGCCCGAAAAGCCCGTTCTGACTCCGGGACGAAATTGGGTCCACCCATATATCAAAATAGATGTTTTTGAATATTTTAAAATCAATGGAACAGGTTTCAAGTCCAAATTCCATCGTATGAAGAAGTTATGCTAAAATCAAGTTATTTCAAATTGATTTCAATTAAATTAATTTCAAGGCGTTTCGAGCCCGTATGATCAAACGGCAAGTCCGGTCGCTACGAAACTTGAAATCCTACAATAATTCACCGTTATGGATCTGATGAAACAGATTTCGTCGAATCCGAGTAAGTGGTCAAAACGGCTATTTTTACATTAATTAAATAAATTAAAAATTAATTAATTAAATCAAATTTTCAATTTCAGTTCTATAATTGACAATTTTTATCATTTTTAAATTTCTTAATCATTTACACTAGTTTAAACAAATTTAGATGTCATTGATTCAATCATTAATTTCAGCGTTAAATTTCAATTTCTTTAAATTCATAAATTATAAATTAATTTTTCAATATTCCATTGAATTTACTTTTAATTCTTATTATTCAATTCATTATGGTCAAATGGATAAAATTAACATTGGATTCACGATCTGTTACATTATATTCTCAAATTTCATCTTTATCTCCATTAACATAATATTTAAATATTTAACTTCAATTATTTGCAATTATCCAATTATTAAATTTAAATTTCAGTAAATTAGTAAATCTTGAATTTCCATTCTTTTAATCAACCAATTGTCATTTAATAAATAGAATTGACATTATTTTCAAGTATTATCTTAATTTACATTAACATAATTTTAATTATATATATTGAAATTAATTTCCCAATTTACTAAATACAATCAATTATAACCTTACAATTGTTTCAGTTACTTGGGATTGCACTAATTATTTATCAACTTGCATTAACATTCTTACATTTCATTCCGTTATCAATTCATTAACAAATTTCAAATTTTTATTTATTCCAGATTTAATTACCAAAATTTTATTAAATTAACAAATTTTATTATTATCAGAAATTATGTGTCGTAACACTCTCTCCCACTCAAAACTTTTCGTCCCCGATTTAAGAAATCAATATATCTTACTTAAAATATAAGTTTACAACAAATAAATTTACAAAATTAATTTAAATAAAATATACCAATTTATAACCATCAAATCTTTTATGCTTAAATCAATAATGTTTGGAAAACATTTTTTAAAAGTTTTCTAAGTCCAGGATTTACGAAAAATTTCGGCAGTCTCTTTTGTACGGAGAGGCTCGGGAGAAAAATTAATATTAAATATAACAATATACAACGTATATTTTCCAAAATAATATTTCTATCCCAACACGGGAAGAACAATATAATAGCGCTATAAAACTGTAATCTGAAAACGTACCTATTTTGTCGGGCAAACAATGTTTAATTATGAAACCAAAAGCAGTAGCAATTGCTTCGATAACCTGTATTTCACTTATATAATCCAAAAAGAGTTAATAATTGTATAAATTGAAATATTTAAAGTTGTTTCAAACCATTCAATATAAAACAACAATCATTGCAACAAACAGCATACACATCATATACAAATTAACCATTCAAGCAAAACAAAACAATTGGTTGGTTCGGGTTAAGACACTTTAGATCACGTAGAATGACAAATAACTATGAAGTATTCCATTTACTCAACAGTCTTAGAAAAATTCAATAGATTATTCATACATCTAAGCAATTTCAAAGTATCCTTGCCCAAACAACCATAAACCAAACAAAGAACAGTTCCACACAATAGATAAAATTCATACTTATTAATTTTATTTCACAACATTCGTCGTTTGATTTCCTTTTCATTTATACAATGATTTATCTTTTTATCTACATTTATTTCTTGCAATTTTTAATTTCCATCCATTGATTCAGTGTTTATTTCGCTTATTGGCACTTATACTTACATAAATTCATTTTTATCTATTCATATCATATAAATTTTCTTTTTATTGCATTACATTCATTATTGCATAATTTTATTTTTCAGTAAATAGGCACAAGGAAGAAATTGCAAAAAAATTTAGTCTAAGGGACAACAAGTTTGCTTTTTAGCCCGAAGGACATTTTTTAGTGTAAACCGAAAATGGTAGTTACAACTATCATTCTGTGATTTACACTAAAAAGTGTACTTCAGCCTAGAAAATAAACTTCTTGTCCTTGAAAGTAAATTTTTTTTCTAACTTTTTCCTTTAGCCTAAAAACCCCTTTATTTATTTACATTCATTTATTTATAGTATTTATGTTCAATTCAATTTTTTAGCATATTAATTCATCTACTTAAGTTTTTAATAACTTTCTTATAATATTTACTTTCTATCAAAATTTATAATAGTAATATTTCAATTATAACCTAAGTTTATAGCAACTACAACATCAAATTCCTGTTTATAAAAGAAATTCATTGAACCTTTGTATTACATAAGCTTTACTTGTATAATATCCATTACGTTGCCTTGTTAACATTTCAACCTTTTACATCTTTTGGTAAGTTATATTTGCCCTTAAAATTGTAATTGAAAGTTATACAAGTTTTCTCATTTCTTTTACTAAATTAATGTTCAAAAACCCTATCCTTTGTTTTATAGGTTACAATTTCAACTTTCTTGAATTACATTTATAACCAAGCATTCAATCTCTTATATTAATTAGAGGTTCCAATTATTAATTAGTTACATTCTATTTCACTACAATAATTGAAACTATTAATTAACGGAACTTAAGAACTAAATACCGGGTTTAATTGCAAACCATTTTAAAATAGTAGATAGATGTATACACTTACATATATATATATATATATATATATATATATATATATATATAAATTGAAATTTATGTTTGTTTATCAAAATAAATCTGCATTAAAACTACTACAGTGGCCTTCCCACTTTGAAACTCGAAAATGAAGGTCGATGATGCGTGCACTCATCATCGAAATTATTTTCCAGCGACAGAGAGGGGAGTACATAACTTATTTCTTTCCAAAGTTTCTTTAATACGGTTCTTTCAAATTATATTGAAATATTTATATCAGAAAATACTTCTAATAATATATCCCAAAATTATTCAAAAGAAAGTTTCAAAACCCCGGAACTTAAGTTCTAAAATTCCATATTTCATTTATTGTAGTTTCTTCAAATCTTATTTCCAATCAATATTTATGAATTTCACTACCTAACAACCAATATATTACAACCAAATATATATCTTTTATAAAAAAAATTATTTTATTGATAGAAAATACAATAGGAAAATTTATTTCATTCACTTATATTCAAAACAAATATTGTGTCGGGTATTTACTGGCAGTTTATATTCAATAATAAATTAAATAGCAATTTAGGCGGCCGATTATATGCAATAATGAATTAAATAACAATTTAACTAGCAGTTTATATGCAATAATCAATTAAATTACAATTTATTTCAATAGATTCAATTTAAATGATGATGATTAAAAATATGTCAAACAGTCATAAACAAATTTCTAATCACATCGCAAATTAATTTAACAAACATAAGAAATTTTAGAAGTTGTGATTGGGTTAAAACACTCACCTTTTGAATTTAAATTGAATTTAAATTCAATTTAAACCC
Source organism: Allium cepa (assembly GCA_030765085.1). NCBI lineage: Eukaryota > Viridiplantae > Streptophyta > Magnoliopsida > Asparagales > Amaryllidaceae > Allium > Allium cepa. The sequence continues at coordinate 815,958,472 of CM060931.1, forward strand.
AAAAATTGGACAGTGTCAGAATCCTTTCAAACTAGCGCCAAAATGTCCGGGATTTAAATACGATCTCAGCAGAGAAAACCGCGCGTGAAACGCACCTCGTGTGTAATAGTTATGTAAATTAGAACAACTTGAAATCAAATTAACATAAATTAAAATAATAATAGGCCATACGTTACCCATGTCACCCTCCTTCCTTTTGAACCTTAACACCAGACCGCGAATCTCGATCGAACGCAACCGAGTCGCCATGAGTCACCACCGCCTGTCGCCCCTACAGCCTCGTCGACCTTTCTGCTTGCACGCGCCTACCTCTAACCCCACTTACCGAGGCCACCAGCACCACCGATCGTCCCCAAACTCGAGCCGCCGCCACCCACCATTAAACCCTTATTGAATTTTTAAGCCCAATCCGACCGCCGTTTCAATGCAAAAACTGTGCAGATGAACTCCCAATCGTCCACTCTACAAAACCCAAAAATTAATTCGTCGATCAACCGATGTTCATCGACGTGTGTGAATGTTTTCCCGATTTCCGACCACATCGAAATCAAATTCAAAAATGAATTGTATATCTGACTTGCGCTCGTCGAGAGCTTCAAATCTATATATAATTCGATATAGTTTGAAGAGATCTAATTTTTTGGCTTTGAATTTTATTTGAAATTGCAATTGGAATTTTTGGTCTTGTCTGCCATTGGAATGAGGAGGAGCAACTAGAATTGTACATATAGAAATATGGAATAAGAAATAGGCTAGGGTTTATAACAATGTATATATAGATAGGTCAGAAACAGAGATGAATGTACACGATTAATTTGGACCGTTGAACGACAAATGGCCCGAAAAGCCCGTTCTGACTCCGGGACGAAATTGGGTCCTCCCATATATCAAAATAGATGTTTTTGAATATTTTAAAATCAATGGAACAGGTTTCAAGTCCAAATTCCATCGTATGAAGAAGTTATGCTAAAATCAAGTTATTTCAAATTGATTTCAATTAAATTAATTTCAAGGCGTTTCGAGCCCGTATGATCAAACGGCAAGTCCGATCGCTACGAAACTTGAAATCCTACAATAATTCACCGTTATGGATCTGATGAAACATATTTCGCCGAATCCGAGTAAGTGGTCAAAATGGCTATTTTTACATTAATTAAATAAATTAAAAATTAATTAGTTAAATCAAAATTTCAATTTCAGTTCTATAATTGACAATTTTTATCATTTTTAAATTTCTTAATCATTTACACTAATTTAAACAAATTTAGTTGTCACTTTAACGTTGATTCAATCATTAATTTCAGCGTTAAATTTCAATTTCATTAAATTCACAAATTATAAATTAAATTTTCAATAATTCCATTGAATTTACTTTTAATTCTTATTATTCAATTCATTAGGGTCAAATGGATGAAATTAACATTGGATCCACGTCTGTTACATTATATTCTCAAATTTCATCTTTATCTCCATTAACATAGTATTTAAATATTTAATTTCAATTATTTGCAATTATCCAATTATTAAATTTAAATTTCAGTAAATTAATAAATCTTGAATTTCCATTCTTTTTATCAACCAATTGTCATTTTATAATAGAACCGACATTATTTTCAAATATTATCTTAATTTACATTAACATAATATTTAATTACATTTACTGAAATTGATTTCCCAATTTACTAAATACAATCAATTATAACCTTACAATCGTTTCAATTACTTGGGATTGCACTAATTATTTATCAACTTGCATTAACATTCTTACATTTCATTCCTTTATTACATTGCACTAATTATTTATCAACTTGCACTAATTATAACCCATTCCGGGCTTTCCGTCACTAAGGGTGATAAAACCTCTATATCGGAGATCAGCCGATGTAGATTTATTCGACGGTAATCCTTCCATTTTCAAAAATATCTGGTCTTTCCCAAATAGTGAGCACTTATTTTGAAAATTAGTGTACCATTCAAATTCAAGAAAATCACAACAAATACCTATTTAAAGGTAAATATTGATAGTCGGTTATTTAACTATCAATAGGCGTGCACAACATCACCAGATTCCAAATAATTTCCCAAATTATTTATTTTCCAAAAATATCTTTACTAGATATATAATTTCCACACTTCAACCATTTGAAAACAAATTTTCAAATCACTTTTCACCTTTACCACTTTTGAAAATAAATTTCAATCATTTTCCTTACACGAAAATACTTTCATTTCAAAATGGTTCATTAAACCAATTAAATAAATCCTTACCATCCGTAAATTTATTCCCACACTTCAAAAATAAATCAACGTTTACTTCTAAACAAATTTCCCTTTCTTTTATAAATTCCATAGTGAATTTACAATTCCAAAATATCTATGAATATACGATTTTCAAATCGATTTCTAATATTCATTTTCAATTTATCTTTAAAAGATAAAATCTCAAAATATTCACTTCATATTGGAAAACATTTCCATGCTTATATAATAATAATAAGTAATTCACAAATCCATTTATTTTCAACACTTGGAAGATATTCAATATACTTAAATCGAAATTAAGTATATATTTCATTCTTTAAGGAAAACGCTCGCTTAAACACATTTATTTGAGTCAAAACGTATGTTGCGTAAAACATCGTTACGACGACCCAAAATCACTAGTATAGGGATTCGAAATTAAGATAGATATATAAATCCCAATACTATATAAAACATTTCCTTTTAGAAATCATTTACTACTATAACAACAGTGTTATAGTCCACTTTCTCCTTCTATTTCTCGAAAACGTCTATTTCAACAATGAATGTTGAAATATATGGTTTCGACACTTAATGCATTTTAAAACAACTTCACATCGTTTCAAATCGTTTTAATTCTATTTAAAATAACACTTTAATACATAAATCCCAATACTATATAAAACATTTCCAATCCAGTTCCATAGCGTAGTGCTCGACAAAACGAAGCCAACGCAATTCGTTTCGTGCGTTTCCGACCTCGTATGAAAAAGATATCAATTTTTAAAGTTCATGCACATTAATACTATAAACAATTTACATTTTATTTTAATTTTATAGCCTAACTATCATCTGGACCGTTGATATTTGCCATTGCAGATCTGGGCCGCATCTTTCCTTCTTCCCCAAAGTCGTTCCTCTACGTGAAAATCACGTTGCAAACTACCCATAGCCGCCTCCAAACCCTACTACACGCGACCAAACGACTCCACTTCACGACGATCAGCTAGCGCCAAATGGAAGCCCCCGTCGAATGCTACCCACGGCTGGAGCATCATGGAGCTCGGCCTCACAAGGCTCCAGAAAAACGCGCGCATTCGACGGTAATCCTTCCGTTTTCAAAAATATAATAATTTAATAATTTAGTTATTAAACATAATAACTTCATTGAAATGATAAAAAAAGAATTTTTGGAATATAAACTGTTTTGAAATGAATGAAGTTTTGAAAAGATACGATATTTTGATATATTAAAATGATTTGAAAGGTAGTGTTGAAAGGTATGAAAATTTAATATATTGGAATGATTAGAAATGACTTGATATTTATTTTAATAAATATTTGAATTGAAAGATATTTTACGATGATATATTGAAATGGTTTTGGAAATGATTTAATCTTTATTTTGATACAGATTTGGATTGAAAAGGATATTTTATTTTGAAGTATAAAATATTGTTTTAAAGTTATAACTACGGGTTATAATAACGATTGGTTGTTAAAGAGACCGGGATCGGATATTGTCTTATAGCCGGCCAATACCGAAAACCACTTTAACAACTGTGTACGCGGTGGAGATTCCAGAATGAAGTAGGATGGTGGCGACGTTCTCGAGGTATATTACGTGGACCCAACTCCCGTGAGTTGGCATATATGACTAAAACAGGAGCTATACCGGGCTACACAAAGGGTCGCACCCTTTCATCGAGCATGCTCCATCGAAAACCATTCTATTACTGTTGTGATTCGATTCGGTGGTGCCACTTTGATTCGGGGGTATTGTTCGAGGTGGGCGGAAGCTGCTGGCTTGCCGTCACCACCGGTCCGGGAGTGCAAATGGTGTATCCACCCTGGCATTGCCTCGCGTGTCGTGTCATATCCTTATATCGAGCCCACTACGATTTTGGTTTTAAAGATCCGACAGCGTTAAGGTTCACCATCCCCTTAACGCTATTTTCTATATGATTATACTTTACTGATTAGACACTACCGTATATAGCGTATATTACTACATAGTAAATAGTTTAACGGATCCTTAGAGGATGGGCGGTCCCAAACATCCTTTAAGTTACTGATGCATTTTGTTACTGTTCACTTGAGTTGATTTACAGTTTATAAGTATTTATGTCCTGACTCGAGGGTTTTGTGTTTTGCTTTACGCTCGGGTCAGATTGATTGAGTTAGCATTCAAGATTCACCTTCGGCGTTGGAGCTTTCCTTGAAGGTCCAGCCATCTATTTTGTTTCAGTATCCAGTGGTTCAGTGATGTATCTGATTTGTACCTGATGTATCATGTTACTCTTCCGTTGTATCTTATTTAACTCTGATGTATCTTATATTTTATATAATAGCTTCATGAACTACTATCTCTTTTTGTTCCGCTGCATTATTATATACTCTGTGTCTGTGATCTGTGATTTTTATTTACTGTATATTCTGAGATTTGCCAAAAATTTATTAACAACGCGGCATTTTGAGCAATTCAATTCCGGTATGAGTGTCTACCGATACACTTATAATGGATGCGAATGGTTGAAAATACCGAGTCGTTACATGTTGATTTGATTATCGTTTTTGATAATCGAATATTTGGGATTTGATTATCGTTTTTGATAATCGAATAATTGTTGATTTGAGATTTGATTATCGATTGTGACAATTGAATAATTGTTGATTTGAGATTTGATTATCGTTTTTGATAATCGAATATCTATTGATTCTGATTATCGTTTTTGATAATCGAATATTTGTTGATTTGATTATCGTCTTTGATAATCGAATATTTGTTGATTTGGTTATCGTGTTTGATAATCGAATATTTGTTGATTTGAGTTTTGATTATCGTTTTTGATAATCGAATATTTGTTGATTTGATTATCGTTTTTGATAATTGAATAATTGTTGATTTGAGATTTGATTATCGTTTTTGATAATCGAATATTTGTTGATTCTGATTATCGTTTTTGATAATCGAATATTTGTTGATTTGATTATCGTCTTTGATAATCGAATATTTGTTGATTTGGTTATCGTTTTTAATAATCGAATATTTGTTGATTTAAGTTTTGATTATCGTTTTTGATAATCGAATATTTGTTGATTTGGTTATCGTTTTTGATAATTGAATATTTGTTGATTTGATTATCGTTTTTGATAATTAGATATTGCTGTTTTGTGATTTTATATTCTAATTATCTAATTGATAATTGAATAGTGCTGATAATTGCATTTATTCAGTTTTGTTGTTTTCTGATTGTCTATTTGATAATTATATTTTGTTGAGAATTTGTGAATTTCTTTTATGAAATTAAAAGATTTCTTTGGTGTTTGTGGTCTCGATCATTATTTTTCTAGCTTAACTAGTTTAGGTTAGAAAAATAATTGTTATCGACATCTTTAATTATGAAAATTGCGGGGACACAATTTTTATAAGGAGGGGAGTCTGTAACAACCCGGGATTTCGCAATTATTTAATTATCGTCAAATGACAATTAGATTAGTTTGTTAAGTGCTATTTAGAGTTTTGATTCGGGTTATAATTATTTTCAAAAAAAAAAAATAACCGGTTCCCTCTTCTTTTCTATTCGACCCGTTCCCTCTACTCATTCTCATTTTTGGGCAACCCTAAACCTAAACTCACGATAAGGAATAAAAATGGCGGCTGTAATTTTTCGTTTTCGTCTTCAAAAACTAGGGCTCGGGGAATCAAAGGCGTCGACTTTAGGTTGATGGATCGAATGATGATTGTCGTTGTTTGGCTGTCGATCTTTGGTTTTTGCTATGGGAAACGAAGGTGAGTAATTAAATTTACTCACATCTAATTCATTCTTAATATAGAGTTTCTGCAATTCGATGTGGTGATCGATGTTGTTTTGTGAATTTCTTCTGTGCTTATGTCATTCGAACTCGTTGTTGTTGATGATGATTTTCGGGTTCACTTGTCTCGAATTTCTGGCAATGGATTTTTATGTTAACTTTGACATTTGCTCGACCTAGTACTGTTAAGTTTTGTTACCGCCACCGTTGCATTGATATTGCTTTGTCCATCTCTGTGTTCATCTGACGTTGCACCACTTGATGTCGTAGCCTGGGTCATTTGTTCCTGCAATATGTCACTGTATCATTATACAATTCGCATTTGTTAGCTTGTAGTTCATGTTGTTTTATTGAGTCCGAGCTTTGAGATCATGTTCACTTGTTTGAGTCTGGTATCTTGATTCGTTATTACCGTGTCTTTGATGTTGTACACAGTCATGTTGTCTTGGGTATTTGGTCATTTCTTTTGTTATCTCCACTATGACCTGTCTCACTGTCATGTTTGCATTTGAGCTCCTTGATGTTGCTCTGCTTCGTCATGGCACTTGACCTATTTCGATTTGGGCATTGTCCCGTTAATCGTGTCTGCACTCTCTCTTGAGTCTTTTCTTGATAGTTGCTTGTTTATACACTGGTTGTATATTTGAGCATTTGGGATGCAATGAGCTCGTGTGGTCTTCATTTATTTGCAGTTTGCATTTATATTGCCTCTGACCTTTTGGGCATGCAAACATCATTTCATGTTGTCCCTTACCTGTTGCATATTCTCTGTACTTATTAAATATGCTGACTTTGATCACCTATTTGATAACATGTTTTCGGTGATGATATTGATATACTTGCTGGGGCTGCTGTACTTGATTTCTTGCATATGCATTCATGTAGAATATATGTGTCTCTTGTTTACATAAATAAGTGTGGTTATACTACATATAATTATGTAGTTCACTGCTTCATGTATTTGGGGCTTACTTCTTTGATATTGAGGCTGCACTTGAGTCTTGTTTAATTCATAGAGGCACTGTGCATTGTTGCCAGTTGCTTCTCTCTGTTCACTTGAGCTGCTGCAGTGTGCATATATGGTTATTTATAACCATTTCATTTTGAGGCTGCGTCACTGATGTCGGCTTGCCTTATTCATTTCTCAGTCGAACTTTGGTTCATTTTACAGTGTCATCCCCCATGTAAATTGCAGTTGCATTTCTGGTCAATCTTTGTATCTGAGTCACTGATGTTGGTTTGCATTATTTTGTTCGTTTGGATTTAACAATCTTGTTGAGTTCACTTGTAATCCCTATATGCATGTCATATGGGTTTGCTTTGTGGTACACTGTACTGCATTTCTGAGTTAGTTATTGTCATTTTCTACATATTTATATATGTGGCCTTGTACCACTTGATGGCATTTGGATTGATTTTCGAATTACACTAGAGTTGAATCCGGCGACTCGGGTTTGATCTTGTGTTTGCTTGTAAATTTTCATTGGGTACATCATCACTGTGGTGGTAAGGCAGTGCACGCAAGCGTGACCTGCAGCCACACGATACTGAGTTATTTTTGGGTACGACAACACTATTGTGGCAAGGCAGTGCATGCAAGCGTGAACTGCAGCCACACGGTATGACGTGTATGATATTCTATTTTGTTTCGACTTATGGATCTTTTGCGTATTCCATATTCGGTAGTGGCGAGGCAGTACACGCGCGCGTGTACTGCAGCCCTACTCGAATTAATATTTTAATTGATATTTCAATGGTTTGAACTGTTTTGTTTATCCATTTCAATATTCTGAATTGTATTCTGATTTGGTTTAATTTTCTGATTTGTTGTTTAACACTGTTACGTGCTATATTTATCGTTATCCAATTTCTTTATTTAAGGATCGGATAGACGAGATTTATTGTGATTGTCGTCTATTCATTATTTAATTATTATTGATTCTGTGCACTAATAACTGAGTTTGAATTAGACTGACCCGCGTATTATTTTCTTTTGAATGTAATACTCGAATCAGACCCGAGTTATTTCAGGTTGTAGATATCTTACTTTGGAGTTGCTGCTAGAGCTATGAAGTCTTTTCATACTCTTTGGAGTAGATGTTGTCATAGTATAGGATGTTGTATATTCTTGTATATTATTTACGATAATGTACTTGTGTATATAAGTTCCTGAGTCGACAGTTGTAGTTGTATCACATGTATTGTAACTAACATCAGTTATTATATATTTGAGATATTTTTGTTTTATCTGTGTTCCGCATATATATTATCTGTGTTGTTATCATATCTATTGTCCTAAACTATTATGAACCATCATAGTTCGTTTTATACTGGAATTGGATATGTTGATGGGAGTAAATAAATAAGAGATGAAAATTAAAAATATATACCACTCCTATCGAGATAACCAATACTAGTGTAAGGCCTAACTACGGATGGCCGCTCCTTTCCAGCCTTATTCTTCGTGATAACAGACAGTATTTCTTTTAGTACTCTTTGTTATTATGAGCATAGAGGTGGGGCATCACAAATAAGAAAAGAGAGAAGGAAAATTTGTTTTCTGAAATGGAAAGTGGTTTCCATTTTGAGTCAAACACAACTGCCATCTGTCCTAGAATTAAAATTCATATTCAAAACTCGTAGCGTCGGTACGGCTCGACAAAGTTTCTTATTTCTGGTGGACGAAGATAAAGATTTGTACTATTATCTGTTATATTATTTTACCGCATCCTGTAGTTCCGCTGCATTTATTTTTTTATTTGTTTTTTTGTCCTTGTGTATGTAAAGCTGATTACGTTGTAAAGAATAATCATATGTACTTATAAAATGGTTTCGTGAACTGTTATTTGATTATATTTTGTCATTCTGCTATGAGATTCTGTATTTTTTTTATTTCCTTCTCAACCTTTTCTTATTTACCGCAATAACAATTTGCCCGTTTGTATGGTCTGAGTCTGACGTGCATGGTTTATCATCTATTAAACTGTCCAAAAAGACATGCCGTTACAGGTCAAATTTAAATGGTCCAAATCATAAAATTAGTATATTTGGAAGGTTTCTGCTCAAAAATGTAATATTCTCAAATTAATTCATACAAATCATATAAAAATGCTCAAAATATAAGTTTAGGTCTGTAAACATCATATTTCATCCCAATTTATATAAGCTTAACTTAATTTACCCATCATTTCACTGCGATTTTACCAATTTTGTGCCTACTTTTCGCGTAATTTAGCATGTAGAGTTTACATGTACATTATATAGATTTGTTAACTCATTTGTCCACTCAAAACCGATATGTTATTTAGGTTAGGCCAAGTTTCCATAAACCAAAGAGCCTAATTTCGAAATTACTCATTACCAAATTTAACCATATCAAATCATAAAATCAAGGGAGTAAATATAGAATTTAGGGAGACCCATTCGGTCTGATCTATTTCTCCCATTTCATCCTAGTTTCGTTCTTCGGTTTGGAGCTATTATTTACTAATTTGATTTTCATTCAGGGATTACGGTTGACCACTGAGGAAGAAGAAGAGTGTGATGGGAAATTAGTTTTCTAAAATGGAAAGTGGAATACACGTTTCCATTGAGTCAAACGAGTTATACAATCGTTATTTGCTTAAAAATTGAAATTCGGAATCAAAACCAGTATTACAGTGCTTGAATCAGAAGCAAATATACTGCATGAATCAGAAAAACAAGACGATTGCAATTGCATTTGTATCGTCGCCAAATTGCAATGTCTTAAAAATGACCATTATCCCTTCTTAATTTTAATTTATTTATCGAATCCATTAATTACAGTGCTTTTCATATTACTATTATTATTCAATTAAAAATGCTTTCCAATTTTCGGGGTACTCTACTCTCCCCCTTCAAAGGAATTTCTGGGTTATTCCAATGTACCGCGACGGTATACCGGCGACGAGTATTCTGGTGTGGACAAACGGTCCACCAGTGTCCCAGCCAGAGATAATTCCTGGGATATTTCAGGATGTATGTATTTGTGTATTATCGTGCATTTTTATTACTTTTAACTCTTTGTTTCTACGATTTCTCAGCTTTTGTTCTCATGCTTTTGTATTATACATTCGTAACATGCAATACTATTTCCCCCATAAGTTTTCTCATCATTTATATTTTTAAATCTTAATTTCTTTAACTTTCATATGTTAAAATACATTACACAAATTCATATGTACTGTTTAAATTCTAAAAAAAAGTATATTTCTTACTATAACTTATGTATGTAATCTCTGGTATCAAATGTTTATTTTCAAATCATATTTAATAGGTATAAATCGTGTGTACTTTTCACTAGATAAATCACAATTACTAATATATCTCTATAAATTCAAAATTAAATTTCCAAATTTATATAGACAAGTACTTTAACTTTAGAAATCAATTTAATGCCATTTGGATGTGATTATATACACCAAACCAACTGATATGCAAATTCTGGTTGATTTTCACATATTATAAATTGTATATGTAATTTCATATAAATTGAATAAAATTGCATAAATACTTTTTAGACTTGATATCATCATACCAAATCATAGAAAATAGTTTCTTTTCAATAGGACAAATTTCAATGGTCCAAAGCATAAAAATATTATATTTGGACTGTTTTTGCACAAAAATATAATATTCTCATATTAATTCATACAAATAATATAGAAAGGCTCATATTTTTTGTTTAGGTTTGTAAACATCCTACTTCGTCCCAGTTTATTCCAGTTTAACTTAATTTATCCATCAGTTCGCTACGATTTACCCAATTTTGTGCCTCCTTTACTTGTAGTTTTTGCATGTAGAGGTTACACTACATTATATAGCTCTATTAACTCACTTGACCGCTCAAAACCGATTCATTATTCAAGTTAGGCAAAGTTTTCAAAAACCAAAGTGCCTAATTTCGAAATTACATATCTCATAACCAAATTTATTCCTATCAAATCATAAAATCAAGGGAGTAAATATAGAATTTAGGGAGACCCATTCACTCTGATCAATTTCACCCAATTCGCCATTGCTTCACTCTTTGGTTTAGAGCCTTAATTTCATAATTTGATTTTCATTCCGGTGATTACTTTTAATAAGAGCACTTGGAAATAAGGAAAAGAGACGGGAAATTAGTTTTCTGAAATGGAAAGTGAGAAATGCGTTTCCATTTTGAGTCAAACGAGTTATACGACCGCTATCTGTCCTAAAATTCAAATTCAGATTCAAAACTCACAGCGTTGGTACGACGACGAAGTTTCTTATTTCTAGAGGACGAAGCGAAGATCGTACCATTTTCTATTATATTATTTTATAGCATCATGTTATTCGGCTGCATTTATTTGTTTATTTATTTGTCTGTCCTTGTGTATGTAACTTTGATTTTATGTTGTAAAGAATAATCAAATTTATCTATAAAATAGCTTCATGAACCGTTATTTGATTATTATATTTTGTCATTCTCTGCGAGATTCTGTATTTGTTTTTTCTTCTCTTCTTTTTCTTTACCCCAATAACAACCTGCCCTTCTGTATGGTTTGAGTCTGATGTGTGTGGTTTATCGTCGATTTAAACTGTCCAAAAAGACAGGCCGTTACAGGACAAATTTAAAAGGTTAAATCATAAAATTAGTATATTTGATTGTTTCTGCTCAAAAATGTAATATTCTCATATTAATTCATACAAATCATATAAAAATGCTCAAAATTAAAGTTTAGGTCTGTAAACATCATATTTCATCCCAATTTATATCAGTTTAATATAATTTACCCATCATTTCGCAATGATTTTCCCAATTTTGTGCCTCCTTTTTGCGTAATTTAGCATGTAGAGTTTTACATTATATAGCTCCATTAACTCATTTGATCGTTCAAAACTGATTTGTTATTCAGGTTAGGCAAAGTTTCCAAAAACCAAAGAGCCTAATTTCGAAATTACTCGTTACCAAATTTAACCATATCAAATCATAAAATCAAGGAAGTAAATATAGAGAATTTAGGGAGACCCATTAGCTCTGATCTATTTCTCCCATTTAATCCTAGTTTCGCTCTACGATTTGGAGCCATAATTAGTAATTTGAATTTCATTTGGGGATTATGGTTTGACCACTGGGAAGAAGAGAGAGACGGGAAATTAGTTTTCTGAAATGGAAAGTGGAAAACACATGTCCATTGAGTCAAACGAGTTGTACAATCGCTATCTACTCAGAACTTCAAATTCGAAATCAAAACCAGTAGCGTTGGTGCGACTCGATGACGTTTTCGGTCATATCTACTTCATACGAGCTCTAATGACACAATTAAATATACTGCACGAACAAGAAAAACAAGATGATTGCAATGGCATTTGTATCGTCGCGAAATTGCAATGTCTTAAAAATGACCGAAAACTAGTTTTATCGGATCCGTAACGGTGAATTATTATAGGATTTCAGTTTCGTAACGATCGGACTTTTTGTTTGATCGTACAGACTCGAAACTCCCAGAAACCAATTAAATTGAAATCAATTTGAAATAAGTTGATTCTAGCATGACTTCTTCATACGATGGAAATCAGACCTGAAACCTGTTCCGTTGATTTTAAAATATTTTAAAACATCTATTTATATATATAGGTTGACCCAATTTTGTTCCAGAGTCAGAACGGGCTTTTCGGGCGATTTTATCGTTCAACGCGTATATCAATCGTGTCCATCCATTCTAATTTCAGCCTTGCATATATATATATATATATATATATTGTTATAAACCCTAGCCTTTTCCTTATGTTCATTGTTCTGTATGTACAATTCAACTGCCTCTCCTCCTCAATGGCAGACAATCAAATTCTAGATCCAATTGCAATTCAAAATCAAATCAAAAAATTCAAACTCCTCAAAAAAATTCAGAAAAATTATATGTCAAATATCTCGACAATAAGAATCTGATCAAGTGTTCGTTTTTCGAAATTGTGCTTCAATCATCGAAAAACGCGGTCAAACCTTGCAATCTTCGAAACCCTAGGACTAATTGGGTGTTTTTGATTCGGAAAAAAATCAGCAAAATTGAAATATGGGTTTTGAAGAGAGTGTCTTGGGGAGTTGAATGGTGGTGGAATCAGGAGCTACCTCCACCTGTGGCGGCCTAACATCGACGATTAGGGTTTCGAAAAACCTAACTAGGGGTGGCAGCGGCGGGCTTAGGGAGGGGCCGGTCTTCGGCCATTGGGGCGGCCTTCGATGGCATGGCGAACGGCGATGATGGCTCGGTCGATGGTTGTAACGACCTATTATTTTGGACCATTCAAATCGACAATAATCCATACATGTCAGACTTAAATAATTCAAAACAATGGATTGTTAAGAAATTTGGAGCAAATAAAATTATTCACAGAATCACAGATACAGAAATATCAGAATAATGCGCACCGGAAATAAAATACCATAGTAGTTCATGAAGCTACTATATACATCCTCTCAAATCATATACAAAATATCATAGTTTAAAAATGGATAAAATAGAAGTCTGGATACATGACTCACAAATTCGAAAGCAATACCGAATAGAAGATAACTGGAAGAAGTTGACGAATAGATAGTCAGATAAGTTCCAACAATTCTCTAGCTCCAAAAGGTGAATCCAAAACTGGGATTCTCAGGCTGACCCGAGCGTAAAGTAAAACACAAAATACTCGAGTCAGGACATACATACTTATACAACGTAAACCAACTCAAGTGAATTGTAATAGTGCACAATAACTTAAAGGTTGCTTGGGATCGCCCATCCTTTAAGGATCCGGTAAACCATCAATTAAGCAGGAATAAACACTATCACAGAAATACCTATATTAAAGTAATAAATGCAAATAACAGTGTTAATGTGACTAGGGTAGCACAGAGCTGCAGTAATCGCTCACCTCTAGCCACACTCTCAAATTCAAGGTGTGTATCAAACAATCACAAGGAAATCACTCTGCACATAAAGAAGTGTACCCGTGGTTATAAATTTCAAAATAGTATTTTATACTTCAAAAATAAAATATCATTTCAAATACAAATCTTAATCAAAATAAGGATTAAATCATTTCCAAACCATTTCAAAATATCGAAATATCATATTCTTTCAAAATCTCATTATCAACTCATTATTTGAATTCAAATTTAAATACCTTTTAAATTCATGTATATCATTCATTTACTATTTTAAATATCATTCCAAATTACATTTCCAAAATGGTTTATATTATAATAAAAAATAATTCATTTAAACCATTTAAAAGTGAAGTTATTATACTTTCAAATCAAATATTCAATTCCCAAAATTTTAGACATTTCACAGTTCATTTATTCAGAAAAAGAAAAAAAGCTATAAAACATTGAAATTTCAGCCCTACAAATAAACTTCAATTTAAACCATTTATAACCTATAAAATTTCATATTTTCCACTTTAAAAATTATCCTTTAAATACCCTTGAACTTATGATTTTTATAAAGTTAATTTCACAAATAAATATCAAATTTGCAATAATTCACTTATTACATTCAAGTGTACAATTTTCCTATTCTTTGCATTTTAACAAATTATTTAACACTTAAATTTTATACTACCATTTCATAAATTAAACTTAATTTCCATTTTATTTAATTTACATAAACTTCCTGTGACGACCCGGAAATTTTAACAAATTTAAATTGGAATAATTAAGCGATTTTTAATATTTAAAATTTAATTTTAACTTGAATTTTAGGATATCAATATTTACTAGGTAATTAAATCATTGAATTGTATAGTTTAAATATTGAATTTAATAATTGAAATTGGGTAAATTGTTGAATCTGAGATTCTAAGCCTGTTTAAAATAATTTGAAGCCTTATAAAATCTATAATGATGATACTGAAGATTATAGAATGGTTGAAATTTAATATAAAGGTAATTTGTTCAATTTTAATAATTTATCATTTAAATTGAATTTAAAAATAGCCTTCCGAGGCACAGTCTCGGAATTCGACGAAACCAGATCCATTGGATCTGTAATAATTAGTTATTATCGGATTTCAATTTTCATAACAATCGGGGTTGTCGTTTGACCCTGGCAGCTCAAAACGCTTAGAACTATTTTAACCGATTTAATTTAAAATCGATCGTTTTCTTCTGTAACTCGCGCATACGATCGAATCAGCTTCCGAAACACGTTTCATTGTGTTCGGAACGCGGGTAAAACTTTATAAGCGCCTGTCGGCATGTCTGATTCGGGGTTCGGGATTTCAGGTTATGATTAACGAGACGTTTTGAGAGTTTTATAATATAATAATAATTCAAAGTCAACGGGGTCAAAGATATTTTCATTTACTCGTACTCGAGAAGCCTCTCTCCAACTTTTATTTGATTCGCCGTCTTCCTCTTTTACGGATAAGCAGAAATCAGACGATCGAAAAAATAAAAATAAAGAAAGGAGGCCGAACTTCCTTCTTTCTCCTGTATATCACTGTTTTCGAAATCGGTCTTCAAATGAAAGCCAAATCAATCTTTCCATCCACTTTGTAGTTCACACTCCATCCCTTAGCCCTAAATCGCGAATTCCAGTTATCGATTTAAATAAAAAAAATATGGGAAAATGGCGACCGAGTTGGTATCCAGTTATTGAGTCAGGAAGGGGGGGGGGTGATGTATTCCTCTGGAGCAATTGCGAATGACTCGCGATGTTGGCAGCGGAGACGGAGTCGTATGGGGCGAATCATGAGGCACGAGGTGGGATTCGCGGCGCATATGGGAGGAGACAGTTGCGAGCTTGAAGCTTTGGAGGGGTGATGTTCGAGCTCGTGTTCTCGAACGAAACGGCGTTCTGGTGAGGTCGTTCGCGTTGGCGAGGCGATCGCGTGAACTTAGGATTGGAGTGATTGGGTTGCGAGATTTGTTCGATGGGGAAGGCAGCGGGCGAGGCGCTGTGGTATACGATTTGGGAATGTATCTTCGGTCTGGGTGTCGATTGTAAGGGTTCCTATATTCTTCGAGACGTAAAGGTATTTTTTCTGATATATAAAAAAAATTATTAATTTTTATAATTAGTAGTTGAAGAAAGATATATAGATATAGATAGCTAATAAAGTTTTAATCTATTCATACGAGGTTCAAATCTATGAAATCAAGTCGAGTTTGGCTCATACCGATGAAGGGAATCGAATGGTCAAATTTGAAGAAATTTAAAGGTGAGTGAATCTCACTTTATTGGGTTTTTATTTAAAGTTAAATGATTGAATTTAAATAATTAGATGGATGATTGAATTGTGGATGTGTACTGATGATTTGATGATTTAGTTTTTGGTTGTTCTAGAGTTAATTGTGATTGACTCGAAGTATTTGGGGTTTAAAATTTTCTTACAATTAAGTCATAATACGAAAATGTTTCCATTGCTAGTAAAAGCTTAACGAATTGTGATTCAATCAAATTTGAAGGCAATTAAAATGTATAATTAATTAACCTAATTAATTAATGATTCGAGTTGATTAATTTAGTAATTAACGGTTTTGAATAAATTAATGAAGTTTAAGTCAATTAATTAGGTTTGATTAATTTAAAATAATCAATGGATAGTTTGTTAGATAATCGCTGAAGGTAATTAATAAAATAAAATTCTTTGTGAAATTTATCAACAGATTTATTAAGATAGTAAAGTAAAGAGTAAATAATGTATGAATGAAGTAGAATGAAGATAGTTAATTACTGTTTTAGGATTTATCGAAATGATTAATACTGTGGATTGAATTATTGAAATTAAATTTGATTATGATAAATTAAATTAAAAATTGAAATCCTTAATTTATATAATTAATGATGAAATCAAAGATTGACTAATTAAGATCGATTAACACATAAAAGAGACTTATGAAGTTAAGTAATATAAGTTATTACGGATTACTGTAATTAAAACAGTGAATAAATTCATGAGGTAATTAAGATTTCTATTGATTGTGTTTAAGGAGAATTATATCGTGATTAAGTAAAGATAATTACTTGAATGCAATCGAAAGACAATTAAATCCAATGTGGTTGATTAAGATGAAAATGAAGGATTGATTAATTAATTGATGAGAAATTCAAATTCAGAATCAAAACCAGTAGCGCCCGTACGACTCGACGACGTTTCCGGTCATATCTACTTCATACGAGCTCTAAATGACACAAACAAATATACCGCATGAATCAAAAAACAAGACAATTGCAATGGCATTTGTTTCGTCGCCAAATAGCAATTCCTTAAACTGACCATTTTACCCCTCCATAATTTTAATTTATTTAACGAATCCATTAATTCCAGTGCTTTTCGTATTACTATTATTATTCAATTAGAATGCTTTCCAAATTTTCGGGGTACTACACTCTCCCCCCTTAAAGGGATTTCTGGGTTATTCCAGTGTACTAGCGACGTGTATACCGACGATGAGTATTCTGGCATGGACAAACGGTCCACCAGCCAGAGACAATTCCTGGGATATTTTAGGATGTTCGTATTTCTATAGTACCTACATTTTTATAATTTTTAACTCTTTGTTTTTGTTGTTTCTCAACTATTGTTCTCATGCTTGTGTATTATACGTTCGCAATATGCAATACTATTTCCCCCACATGTTTTTTCATTATTTATATGTTTAAATCTTAATTTCTTTAACTTTCATATACTAAAATACATTATAAAATTCATATGTACGGTTTAAATTCTTAAAAAAGAGCACATTTCTAACTAGAACTTTTGTATTTAATCTCTAGAAATCAAATGTTTGTTTCCAAATCATATTTTATAGGTATAAATTGTGAATAGATTTACATGTTATCACATTTAGTGTATTTTTCACTAAATAAATCACAGTTACCAATATATCTCTATAAATTCAAAATAAAATTTCCGAATTTATATAAATAAGTGCTTTAACTTTAGGAATCAATTTAATGCCATTTAAATGTGATTATATACATCAAACCAACTGATATACAAATTCTGGTTGATTGTCACATATTATAAATTGTACGTGCAATTTCATATAAATTGAATAAAATCGCATAAAAATACTTTTTAGACTTGATATCATCGTACCAATTTGTAGAAAATAGTTTTTTTTCAATAGGACAAATTTTAATGGTCCAAATCATAAAAATATTATATTTGACTGTTTCTGCGTAAAAATGTAATATTCTCGCATTAATTCATAATTAATTCACCCAAATAATATAAAAAGGCTCAAATTTTATGTTTAGGTCCATAAACATCCTACGTCGTCCCAGTTTATACCAGTTAACTTAATTTATCCATCATTTCGCTACGATTTTCCCAATTTTGTGTCTCCTTTTCGTGTAGTTTTGCATGTAGTAGTTATATCTACATTATATAGCTCCATTAACTCATTTAACCACTCAAAACTGATTCATTATTCAGGCTAGACAAAGTTTTCAAAAACCAAAGAGCCTAATTTCGAAATTACATATCTCATTACCAAATTTACTCCTATCAAATCATTAAATCAAGGGAGTAAATATAGAATTTAGGGAGACCCATTCGCTCTGATCAATTTCTCCCAATTCGTTAATGCTTTCCAAATTTTCGGGGTACTACACTCTTCCCTCTTAAAGGAATTTCTGGGTTATTCCAATGTACCGGCGATGGGCATACCGGCGACGGGTATTCTGGTTGGACAAACGGTCCACCAGTGTCCTAGCCAGAGACAATTCTTGGGATATTTCAGGATGTAAGTATTTCAATACTATCGCACCTTTTTTATTATTTTTAACCCTTTGTTTTTGCTATGTCTCAGCTTTTGTTCCATGCAAGTATTATACGTTAGCAGAATGCAGCACTATTTTTCCCTATAAGTTTTTTCATCATTTATATTTTTAAATCTTAATTCCTTTAACTTTCATATATTAAAATACATTACGCAAATTCATATGTACGGTTTAAATTGTAAAAAGAGAATACATTTCTTACTAGAACTTATGTACTTAATAATCTCTACAAAATTTAAATGGTCGAAATCATAAAATTAGTATATTTGGACTATTTCTGCTCAAAAATGTAATATTCCCATGTAAATTCATACAAACCATATAAAAATGCTCAAAATTTAAATTTAGGTCTGTAAACATAATATTTCATCACAATTTATATCAGTTTAACTTAATTTACCCATCACTTCGCTATGATTTTCCTAATTTTCTGCCTCCTTTTCGCGTAATTTAGCATGTAGAGTTTACATATACATTATATAGCTTCGCAAACACATTTCACCTGTAACGACCCAGAATTTCTGTCATTTGACAGATGAGGAATTATTTAATAAAGGATCAAAAGAAACTCTATTTTCCTTCAGATGCGGAATTACTTACACTACAAACTGGTGCTTCTGACAATTTTTGGGCAGGAGTATTAATTGCCAAACCAAAAGAAGTTGTAGCATATTCCTTTGGAAAGTTTAGTAAACCACAGATTAAATACGCTACCTATGACAAAGAATTACTAGCTATTAAATTAGCAATCAAAAGTTTACGAATTTATCTTTTGCATAGACAGTTTGTAATAGAAACAGATAACAAATCTGTTGCTCAATTTTTAAAAAAGAAAACTGTAAACAATCCAGAAGAAAACCATCGGAGAATTAGATTAGCTATGTATTTAGAAATTTATAACCACGATGTCAAATACATTCCAGACTACACTAACTTTGCTGCTGATCTTCTTACCAGGTTATGAAAAATGGATGAAGACGACATAAAAAGAATCAAAGAATTATTAGAAACCATGAAAAGACAGGAAGATTTCCAACAAGTGAAATCATCTAAAAAAAAGCTAAGCAAACCTCCAAAGAGGGTTCATGTTCGCAGGAATCCGAAGAAACAAATGCTCCCACAGGAGTGTAAATGAAGAAAAGGTCCAACAGACCAAAACCACTCAAATAAACAAAGGCAAGGCAACACTTTCCAATGCAACTCAGAAATTTGTTCCAATGAACAAAGTAAAAGCAAGTGCTCCCACAGGAGTACAAAGACCATACATCTCAGCGGTGGTCAAAGATTGGTACAACTAAGACATGAAAGCATCGAATCCTAATTTATATGACAATTTCAATGGATGCTTTAAAGCCATCCAATCTGCAGACCATAGAGCAGCAAATTTCTGGTTAACTCAACTAGAAAAGGCTTATTTGGTATTAAAGCATACAATATCTCAGAAATAGAAAAAATTTCAAGAAACTCAGAAAATGGTGTCTAAATTATCACAACATTCTTTTACATCTAGATCTGAAGCTCTAGATTTGAAAGAAGCAGAGTTGTTCACTGATAATACAGCTGAACATAGCCATTTGAAAATAATATTTTCTCAAATGCAAACATCTGAACTCGTAAATCTAAGAGTTCAAGATTTTCTAGAATTACTTAGACTTTATGAGATAGATAACACAAAAACCAAAGAGATGGAAGCTGAAATGATAGTCCAGGATACGATCTCCTTATATCAGCAACGTCTCATCGATGAAAGTAATCTTCTTCTATTCTTCAGAAAGTTAGAAGACGCAGAGTTAATTAAACTTTTAGAAAATGAAGAGTTAATTCTCAATAACAACAGAAGACATCGGCTTATAGCTTGTTTTTCTGAAATACAAAAGTATCAAAAACATATCAAAAAGGGCTTAATGCACGAAATTTATGTGAACACAAGCAATCCTGAAGAATATTCAAGTAATATTCCAGAAATATGTACAACAAAACTTGCTTAACATTCAAGCAGATTTTTTACTATGTTCATGTTTAGAATTTGGAGCGTTTGGGAAGAGAGACAGTACATTCGTCTTTGTCCCTCCATCCAATTATGGAAATTACATAGGGTAACCGAAAATCCTCAACATGAATTCGTTAAACTCAATCGCAAAGAATTTAATGAAGAAAATGAAAGAATCCTAGCAGCGCAAGAGTTCCTCTCAGATGCCATTAACAAAGGCGAAATTGGATCATACTCTACCATTGAAGGCAAAACAGTATTACTGTTAGACTACCTATCAGCTTTCGAACCATCAACAGATAGAATAATGAAGGTTCATCATTTTTTAGACAGTCTCAAAATTGGCCCAGTGGGCACAACGACTCAAGAAGAATACTTTGAAGAACAAGTAGAAAAGAAAAGACTTAGACAAGATTCTATAATGAGAGATACTATGGGTGCCGACCCTTTCGGCGACGAATCTCTAGCCAATCTAGAAATTCGAAATTAAATCAGAAGCATGGTGGACCAGCATCCAAAATAAATGGACAAAGAACCTAACCTTTGCACTCGGGTGACATATCACCCCTTAGCCTTTCCAGCTCATCCTGTGCAAAGATTAAACTAAAGGACACTTCCTCAGCCTAAAACCCTAAAAGGGACACATATTAGCCCTATAATGGACATATATCCAACCTAAGTAATAATAAAAAAAGAAGAGAAGATGCTATAAAAGGAGACGACTACTCTGAATATAGATCATCAGAAAATTTTTCTTCATTTTCGTTTCTTCTCTTCATTGTATCCGAGCTCTGTAATATTAACTACTGTCGTAATAAAATTTCTGTTTCTTCAAGAAGTTTCTGTTGCTGTATATTTTCAATTCCGCATTCAAGTTTGGGCTTTCAATTTGGTATCAACACAGATGCAGAAATAAAGTAAAAGCTGTAAAGGAAAGAACACACCAGATTTTATACTGGTTCGAAGTTACCCTGCATCCAGCCCCGCACACAAGTACGGATTTTCTTTCAAAATTAATTGTACAATTACACCCTCGATTTCAAGGCCACGTGGTACACCACTCCAGATTCACAATCCTCCGCGTAGAGATACTTGATTTCACGGGCAACAAGTTCACCCAATTGATTTCACAGGCTACAATCACACCTTTTCTCGCTTCATTGATTTCACAGGCTACAATCATAACTTTTTCCATTTAGTTTATTACAAAGAAGCCTATAACTCTGAATAGCACTGAAATCTTATGGAGATAGTGATAGAGAATTAAACCAGAAATGATCTAGTTAGATACAATGGTGATTTCGACAGAGTAATGATAAAAATATACAGAAAGAAATACGGAAGAAGAAGAGGAGTAAATCAGAGAAAATATAAATGAAAATTCGTTTGAAAATGCACCATTTATAGTAGAACAACAGCCATGTCCATTCGTGAAAGGATATGGCGAATAAACACATCTTTTGAAATTCAAAATTTTGAAATGAACTGCCACCATGTCGACAAAGGGTCCTAGGGGTTGTCGACTAGCCTAAGGAAATTTTGGTAATTTGTTTTTCTTAGAAAATAAGTTCTATCTTGTAATAAAACTTTTTTAAACTTTATAAATATACTTAACTATATAGTTAAAATACATAAACAAGCAAGGAGAATAATATTTTGGTATATATAAAATTTTACTACAATTTTATATTTAAATATAAGTATAAATATTAAAAGTTAAATATATTATTATTATTAAAAGGTAGTTTAAAACCAAGGATAATTTGACTTTGAAAATAAAGATTATTTTGAGGTTAAAAATATTTAAAACCAGGATAGATGTTTTTGATTCTTTTAAAAGGAAGATTTGAAAATCATTTTGAAAACAAGATATAATTCTGTAAACATTTGAATAAAAGTTAGTGGATACAAAACAATGTTCTATTAGATTTTTCATAGGTTCCATGCTACTTAGGGTTCCATCCATTAACAGGCTTGAAGTGGATTCCATTCCACGAATAAATTAGATTTTAAGATGCCAGTGCTTTTCTAGGAGTTTTAACCAAATTCTTAATTAAATTACTTATTATCGAAATCTTGAACTCTTGATAATCTTGATACTCATCAGTCTTTAATGTTGATATCTTGAATCTCTATACTGTACAGTCTTCATTCTTGACCTGCATGGTTAAATCCTGCATATACATATATTTAAACTATAATGTTAGTATTTTTATGTTATAATCTTATCTAAGGTTGTTGTCATCAAAACCATCATTTCAAGGACTAACATGATACACAAGGGCAAACAAACAAATAAATAAATGCAACTGAACAACATGATGTGGTTTATAATAGATTATAGTACAAATCTTCGTCTTCGTCCTCCAGAAATAAGAAACTTCGTCGAGTCGTACCGACTCTACGAGTTTTGAATCTGAATTTTAGGACAGATAGCGGTTGTATAACCCGTTTAACTCAACAGTTTTTATTTCTACTAAATTTAATTACAAAATTCATTAATTCAACCAAATTAAATCAACGAAATTTACGGGTCATTACACTCTACCCCACTCAAAACTTTTCGTCCCCGAAAAGGAAAAAGAAGAATTTAGAAATCAATATCTCTTATTCAAAACATTAATTTTATAAACAATTAAATTTACAAAGTTAGTTACTTTAAATAAAATATCCAAAATTTTAACCATTAAAACCTTTGATGCTCAAATTAATAAAGTTTGGAAAACATTTTCAAAAATTTTCTAGGTCCAAAATTTACGGAAAATTTCGGCAGAGTCTCCTTTGTATGGAGAGGCTTAGGAGAAAATATAATATCAAATATAATGATATATAACATATATTTACCAAAATAATATATATCCCACACGGGAACAATATAATAGCGCTATAAACTGTAACCCGAAACGTACCTATTTGTCGGGCAATTTACGCTTGACTATGAAACCAAAAGTAGTAGCAATTGCTTTCATAACCTGTATTTCACTTGTATAATCCAAAAGAGTTAATAATTATACAAAATGAAATATTTAAGCGTTTGTTTCAATCGATAACAACAAATTCATACAAACATCAATCATTGCAACCGTATCAATCATCGCATAAAATAAACACAAATCAATGAATCATTCATATTAAACACAAATAGTTGTTCGGGATCAAAACTTTAAATTGTACGGAGTGAAGAATAAACTATTAGCGCATCATTAACTCAACAGCCATATATAAAACTAAATAGATTATTCATTCATCCAATCCAATTTTAAAGTATCCTTTCCCAAACAACCATAAACTAAACAACAACAAATACGAACAACAAATCAACTTTACTTATTATTAAATTCCATTCCGTACACTTGTTGTTTTATTTTCTTTTTATTTATACAATGATTTAACTTTTTAATTTAGATTTATTTCTAACAAACATTTAATTTCATTTACTCATTCAGTGTTTGTTTCATTTATTTTCACTTATTACTTACAATTGTTCATTTTCATTAATTCAGGTCATGTAAGTTTCTTTTTATTGCATTACATTTATGCATTTCTCGACTTCATTCATTTTATTGCATGCCCTCATTTATTTACATTCATTTATCAATAGTATTCATGTCCCATTCAATTTCTTAGCATTTCCATTTTATTTACTTTAAGTTTATAATCATCTATTTGTAATACTTAACTTTAATTATATTTACTTATAGTAAAATTTCAATTATAACTTAAGTTTATAACATTAAATTCTCATTTAAAATAGCAAATTCATTGAATACTTTCATTATCTCAAGTTTATTATTTGTATAATATCTATTACAATTTCTTATTAACATTTAAACTTTTAATATTCCGTAAGTTATATATATGTTTATAAAGATGTAATTGAATGTTATACAAGTTTTCTCAATTCTTTTTTTTATATGGTTCAATAATTTCATCTTCTTTTATAAGTTACAATTTCAGATTACTTTTAATTTCATTCATAACCTAGCATTAAATTACTTATTTTAATTAAAGGCTCTATTTATTAATCAACTTCCATTTTACCACACTAATTGAAACTGTAAAATAACAGAAACTTAAGAATTTAAATACCGGGTTTAATTTCAAATCATTATAAAGATAATAGATAAATATACTTCCTCAAATTTATATATATCAAATTATATTTAAAATAGTTTAAAATTCATATTTGTTTATCCAAATATATCTGCAGTAAAACTACTACAGTAGCCTTCCCATTTCGAAACTCGAAAATGAATGTCGATGATGCGTGCACTCATCACCGAAATTATTTTCCAGCGACAGAGGGGGGAAGTACAACTTTATCTTTCCAAAATTTCTTTTAAAACATTTCCTTCATATTATATTGAAATATTTATCAGAAAATACTTGTAAATAATATTATTATAATATTCTAAAATCAATTGAAAGAAATTTTCAAAACCTCAGAACTTAAGATCTAAAATTTTCAAATTTCATTGATTTTATTTTCAATCTTATTTTACCTATTATTTATAAATTTTATTCCTAAAAACCAATAAAATCTTTATAAAAATTTATTTTATATGTATAGAAAATATAATAGGAAAAATTATTTCATTCACATATATTAAAACAAATATTGTATCAGTCTGTCCTATTAAGTGTCTAGAAATTCCTATTGATGTCATAGCGTCCCATGCATCAACCAGAATTTATAAATACGAAACGAAACAAATTAACACGATATCAAAACCTTTTTATAACACTAACAAATACGCTCTCTCATATATATACACTCAGCGATTCCCATAGGGTACTACTACCCTATAAATAAAGAGTCAAACCCCACAAAGCTAAGGTTTATCGCTAAACCAAAGTTGTGATACCAGGTGTAACGTCCCGCCTTTTCGCACGCTTTAAATCGACACACATGCCAATTCAAACCATACAAAAAGGCGGATTTATGGGGTAAATAAGAAAAAACGAGAAGAAATAAAAGAAACAGAATCTCACAGCGGAAGGATAAAATATAATAATCAATATACAGTCCATGAAGCTGTTTACAAAATATTTAGTTACACTTATACAATATATATCAGAGTACACATACCGATAATAACAATGCAGTGGAATACGGTGCGTAGTGGAATAAAATAAATAATAATAGAAATCTCCGTTTTTGCCCTCCAGAGCTAAAGTCTTCGATCATGATAAGCTCGGACTGACTCGAGCGAATTTGAAAAGACAAAAACACTCGAGTCAGAACTACAAGATCTTATTTAAGTTAAATCAACAGAAATAAATATGAGTGCAGTAACTCAAGAGATGCTCGGGATTTACATCTCCTGAGGATCCGTTAAACTATTTACTATGTAGTATATTTCGCTATTATAATAGTGTCTATAGTAAAAAAAAGCATACTTTTAAATAGCGTTAAGGCTTTACATTTCCCACCTTAACACGTACTAGTCCCAGTAGTCCATCCAATATCATAGTCCCTCCTGATCGGGAAGCCACCAGAGAATACAACACGGACTACGGGAGAAATCCAAACTCATACAAGGCACGATAGGGTAGGCGATACGGCACAACTATGCAATGCCAGGGTAGATGTATCAATTACGCTTCCGGGTCGGTGGTAACGCGTAGCGCGCAGATACTGCCCACCTCGGACAAACTCCCCCAAATCAAAGAAATCATAAGTGAAGGTGGCCACCGAATCAATCCAAAGTCAGAGTATGGTATCGAAGGGAAGTGTCCGATCAAAGGTGCTACCTTATTAACCCATCGATCGCTCCTGTTTTAGCCACCTTGTGCCAACTCATGGCAGTTGGGTCCACGTATTTACCTCAGAGGAAATGCCGCCGCCATCCTACTTCATTCTGGAATTTCCACCGCATACACGGTTGTTAAAGTGGTTTTCAGAGTTGGCACAGAGTACGACAACTTCCGATCCCGGTCTCTTTAACAACCAAACGTTATTATAACACCGCGTTCTTTTCAAAATAGTTTATACTTTCAAAACCAGAATAAAATACCCATTTCAAAACTATAATTACGATATCATTTCTTCTTTTAAAACCAGATGAATATGATATCATTTCTTCTTTTAAAACCAAATAAATATATATCATTTCTTCTTTTAAAACCAAATAAATATGATATCATTTCATTATATTCCTTTTTTTTAAACTCATTTCAAGGTTGTGATATTTTGAAACCAAATACTTGAAACATAGCCTTTCAAAGCATAAAACTTTGGGTTCCATAACTTAAAACCATAAATTTCAAAACTTAAATGGTTTGGATATTCAACCGTATGTAAAATAGTTGATTTTAAATTACTTTAAAAAGTAAATAATTTCCACGCCTTTACCATATATTTACTTTAAATTAAGTCTAACCCATAAATTTAGATTCACTTTCAGTTTCAATAAAACACTTTGATTTTAATATATTTCAAACTTTGAGCATTTAACAATTTCAACTTTTAGGTTGGAAATTTCAATTCAACAATTTATTATCCTATTATTTAGTTTTGAAATCTTCACATAATAAATCCATAAAATAAACTCAAATTACTAACAACTAAGAATTTCCTTCAATTTATTTATACTAGAAATATTCATTTGATTTATCTTAAATAAAAATCCAGTTTTAAATATCATACCTTTAAAAATCCATCAACTTATGGAGTTAAATTTTTAAATAAGCTCAATTCCAAATAAATTTCCGATTTATCTTCCAATCTTAATTGATTTGAATCATTTAAAACTCTATATACAATATCTTAAACCTGTACTATAAATTATCAAACTCCATTATTCAACTTATTCATTTTTTTATTTAACAGATTTATACATAGTTTAAATTCAACAATTTAACTATATATGTATATATAAAATAATATTTATAAAGTATCAAAATTTAATATTTATTAAACGGTATCCTATCCAAACCATAGAAATCATTTTCAAAATAATTATACATATATATATAGACCGACGGTGTCTGTATAAAATTTTCTATTCTATGGTCAAGTGATACGGATATTTATCATTTGAATCCACAATTTAAAAATAAAAATTACGGTTATATATCATTTCAAACCGCAATCCCAAATGAAATGAAAAGCATAACAACTTGTAGTTAATATAAATAAACATCCATTCATCCATCAAAGTCATACATCCATTTATCACAATCATCATCCAAATTCAAACAATATATCAATATATAACAGGTGATAAATAATTGGTATCAACTATCAGTTTATATTCAAAACAAATTATAACTATTTAACTGGCAGTTTATATGCAATAAAAATAAATATAAATTTAACTGGCAGTTAATATGCAATAAACATAAATATAAATTTAACTAAAATTTTAACTGTCAGTTTTAAATGCAATGAATAAATAAATTAACAATTAACTGACAGTTTTAAATGCAATAATGAGTTAAACAGCGCGAAATTAATTGAATGCAATTTAACTGAGAAAATGATGATATACGCCAACAGCTATAAATAAATTTTAAGCACATCATAAATCAATTTAACAAACATAAGAAATTTTAAAAGTTGTGAGTGGGTTAAAACACTCACCTCTTGGATTCAAATTGAATTTGAATCCAAATTTAAACCTAAAATTCAAACGATCTCAGAACTTGTCCAAACCTGCGCCATAGTGTCCGAAATTCCAATACGAACGCAGCGGAGAAAACCGTGCGTAAATCGGAGTCCGTATGTGAAAGTTATTTGATTTAAATTGTTTGAAACAAAAATTTAATAAAATAAATAAAACAACTTACCTAATAATAGATGCCACGTCGCTACCCACGTTTCTTCCCCACACCAGAAATCGCGACCCATACCTCTCTGAGCGCACGCGAGTACCAGCGCAAAACCTAAACCCTAGAACGCCGTTCGCCCTCCTTGACCGCCGCCGTACCCATTTAATCACGTTTGCGCCTTGCTCCAAGCGCCATGACACCAACCAGTCACCTCCTTAACCGCCGCGAGCCCCTCGAACGTCCCCAAACATTGTCAGCCGCCATAAGATTAAAACCCTAATTGAATTTTAGGGGACGATCAAGCCGTTGAAACTCGAAACCACTAACTCCGATGAACTCCATTCGCAGCTCTCCTCACTATGGTAACATCAATTCGTCGATCTGACGATGGTGATTTCGACGCAAATGGATGGTCGAAACTTCTCTAATTTTTACTGCTCAAACGCCACACTAAATCGAAAAACGAACACCACCATTGAATTATGCTAGTCGAGAACTTTAACATATATTTTTTTCAAATTTTTCTAAGGACTTTGGATTTCAGGCTTTGGGTTTGATTTTTGAATTTGAAATTGGATTTAGGGTTTGCAGCCATTGGAAAAGGAGAAGGAGCTGAAGAAATTTAACGCGCAGACAAATGAGAATAGGCGGAGGCTAGGGTTTAGCAGGGTATTTATAGATAAAGTTGGAAAAGAATAAACGTGCTAAACGATAATTTGCCCAAAAAGCCCGTTCTGACTCCGGAAGGAAATTGGGTCAACCCGTATATCAAAATAGATATTTAAAAATATTCTGAAAGCGATGGAAAAAGTTTCACGACCAAATTCCATCGTATGAAAAAGTAATGCTGAAAACAATATTTTCAAATCGATTTCAATTGATTTCGATTTCGATTTCAAGGCTTTTCGAGTCCGTACGATCAAACGACAAGCCCGATCGCTACGAAACTTGAAATCTTACAAAAATTCACCGTTACGGATCCGATGAAACTGGTTTCGTCGAAATCCGACTCAGTGGCCAAAATTATGAAATTTACAATAAATTGATTAAATCAAATTTCCTACTTAAATTCTGAAATTGACAATCTTAATCACTTTTATTTTCTTAACGCCTCGTATTAATTAAACCAAATCTAGATGTAAATTTAGATTTAACAAAGTGTTAAGTTTCAATTTCATTATATTCGCAAATTATAAATTAAATTTGCAAAAATTCCTTTTAATTGACTTTCATTTAATTATTCAATCTATTATCCAATAGATGAGACTACCATTGGATTCATACTGTTAACTCCACCTCGGCCATGACTCAGCAACCTAAAACAGTTACCGACTTAAGGCTTAACAGTTACCGACCCAAAAGGTTGCCGACCTAACTGCCTAAGCCCTAAGACTTACCAGGGATACCGACCTAACTGCCTAAAACAGGAATGCCGACCTAATCCTCAAAGGATACCGACCTAAGACAGCTACCGACCTAACATGGGTACCGGCCTAATGCCTCAAAGGTTGCCGACTTAATAGGAATGCCGACCTAAGATTTGAGGGGGGACCGACCTAAGGCTTAGGTGGGTTACCGATCTAACTATCCAAGGAGGTTGCCGCTCTAACTACTCAGGACAGGGACAAGATCACGAACTACACTTGAGTTGCGACCGACTTACGGCCTATGCTAGGTCGTTCACGATTCAAGCAAAGGAAGGCAAGTCCGATGCAGCTACTTCACACGCAGCCTCTTAACTCGTACACGGTTCAAGACTTGAAGAGTTCAGCAAGAATGCCTTTCCGGAGTCTCGACCTAGCATTTAAGTCGCGACCGACCCACGACATAGTTTGAGTCGTCCACGACCCAACTTGGACCGGTTACGAGTTAGGACTTGGTAATGTTTCCTGCCCGGAATCCTCTATAAATACGTTGCCATCTCCAACTTTCAGGGGACTTTTTGGCCGATCTCTTTAACCGCCGATACTCTGCTGAATTCTTGACTCACTCGACACTTCAAATACGAAAGGCATCTCAACAAACTTCAGGAGGAAATCTAACGCAATCAACATGGATTCAAAGAGTTTTTCTGCATCGAAGTTCTAGTTGTTTGTCTCATCA
Organism: Allium cepa; assembly: GCA_030765085.1. NCBI lineage: Eukaryota > Viridiplantae > Streptophyta > Magnoliopsida > Asparagales > Amaryllidaceae > Allium > Allium cepa. Next base: position 815,989,159 of record CM060931.1, read on the forward strand.
GTATTGTAATTGAAGACTGTTGTAAAGTTATAATTGATTCAGTAATAAAGAGGATTAAAGTGGACGTTTGCTTACCTGAAACCGAACCACTATAAAAACTGTTGTCTTTTCTGCTTTCTCTGTGACTTTTCTACTTGTTTTTAGTTCCCGTGTTCACGGGTGGTGCTTTCATCAATCTCAATATAAACCGGGGTGTTAGCGTTCGATTTTGAACGTTAACATTTTTGGTGCTTTCACCGAGAACCCAACTCAGGATACTTCCATCATTGCTCCGCAAAGGTCTGTTGAAAGGATTTCTTTTTAAACCAGAAGTTTATTGGAAATAATGGCTCCTGGGAGAAAACGAAGTTCTGTAAGATCCGACAATGTTCAAGAGAATACTGCTACCTCTCATCCTCCAAGTCAAGCAGCTCCAACTGTTGGAGTTACGCGAGCAGAATTGGACGCCGTAGTTTTGGGGTTGAATCAACAATTGAATGCTCAGAATGTGCAGTTGGAAGCCCAGAATGCCCTGATCTTAAGTAAGTTGAATGATCTGCTAGGAGCAAATCGTCAACCGGTTAATAATGATGGGAACCCTACTGTGGGAGTTTAGGATGTTGAAGGGAACATTTCTCAAAGAGCCGCAGACCCTGTAGAAAGGACTCCTCCTCAAGCTGGAGGATCAGGGCCGCAGCCGACCCTCCGTGAACGATTGTCAAGACAGAATTCAGAGAGAGTGGCTGATGTGTGCCCTCCAGAGCCTCTAAATGATGAAGAGTATTTTTCGGGTATGGTTCGTCAAATCATGAGGGAAAATATGCGAAGAGATGAAGGTGAGAAAGAGTGGGGTTTTTCTCCAAGCAAAACTCCATTTAATGAAAAGATCTAGAAGGCAGAGTTCGCAAGGAAATTCGTTCCCCCTACTTTCCGGCTTACAAGGGGACGAGTGATCCTAACGAGTTTCTGTATAAATACGACTGGCATATGACGGGTGCTATAGCGTCTGATGAAATCAAATGTCGATATTTCCAGGTACATCTTGAAGGTGTGGCTCTATTGTTGTTTACAAAGCTGCCAGTCAGGTCCATTGATCAATTCTCCGATTTGACCAGGAAATTCAAGGAGCAATTTCGATTGTATGCTTCTAAAGCAAAGGATATAATGTCGCTATCAAGTCTAGAGCAAAATCCGGGAGAATCTATCAGATCATTTTTAAATCGTTTTAACATAGCATTGGCCGAGGTAGATAATGCTGAGCCACGCATGGTCCTAACATACTTGATGAGGGCGATTGACAAATCGAGTGAATTTGGAAAATGGTTGAAAATGAAAGAACCAAACTCACTTGACAAATTCTACAAGAAAGCGGATGAATTCATGCGCTTGGAGAGCCTCCAAACACCGGCTAAGGTGGTATCAGTGGAAGCCGGGAACAATGGTGCTGCTTCAAACAAGAAAGAGCCTAACACTCAGAAAAGGGGAAATGATGGTGGAAAGAAACAGGGAGATGCTAGAAAGGCCGTCCTTTCAATTTCACGCCCTTGACCGATACCCTTGAGAACATCTTCTTTGCAACCAAGGATGATGTCAATTATCCAACACCGTCTAAAATGAGAGTGGGAAATAAGATGGAGAAGAGTGGAAGGTTCTGCCGGTTCCACAACCAGCCCGGCCATGACACCAACGAATGCCGTCAGTTGAAAGAAGTAATTGAACAACTTTTGAAAGAGAACAAGCTCCAACAGTATGTGAAAAGGAGTAGAAATGCCCCAGCTTCGTCAACTCAAGGACAACAACTTCCCACTCACCGTCCTGGCTCAGGTGAGAAGGCCGTAGAGCATGAATCAAAAAGACCTATCATCAATATAATAACTGGAGGGCCTCACCCAGCAGGCAAAAGCTGGGGCGAGATGGAAAGGTATGCCCGGGCCTTGAGGCATGTACGATCTGAAGAGAATGTTTTTGTTTTAGAGAATGATGCGCCTTTAAAGCAACAAAAGACTTCTACAGATGATATTGTATTTAGTGCTAGAGATTCTTTGGGTATCGAGGCTTCTACCATAGATCCTCTGGTCATATCCGCTGGTATTGGGCCGGCTACTGTGAGAAGAGTTCTAGTTGATTGCGGAGCTTCATGCAACATTCTCTTCAAGAAGACCTTTGATCAAATGAAAATTCCAATGGCTGACGTTCAAGCTCCATCACTTAAGATTGCCGGGTTTGCTGGAGAACCCAAACAGCCGATTGGGACCATAGATTTGTTTGTAGAACTTGGAAATGGACTGAGGAAGGTGGCTCGAAAGCAAACCTTTATAATTGTTGAAGAATTCTCTGCCTACAATGCCTTTTTAGGCCGACCAACTCTTGCTGCATTTAAAGCTATTCTTGCCCCCGTGGTGTCTGACTATAAAATTCCCCACGGATAATGGAGTTGGCGTAATCAAAGGAGACTAAGATGCGGGGCGAGAATGTTATCTTACAGAGCTGCGTGAATCAAGGAAAAGAGAGATGGGAAAAGGTGCGGCGGCTCCAGTCCGCACCAAAGAACCAACCTTGTAGCAATTACAGGGTGGACCTTGCACTGGTGAATGTAGTGCCGCACGAAGAGAGATGGATCCAAGAAAGCCAGTGCAGGGGAGTATAGGGTAGTACCGGTATCCGTTGACCCAAAGGACCCGAACAAAGTGCTGAATGTGGGTTCACAACTCAACACAACGGTTCATAATGTTCTGATTTCTTTTTTGAAGGAAAATTTGGATGTATTCGCTTGGACTCATACTGACATGTGTGGAATATCCCCAGAGATTGCAGTACGCACTCTGAACATTGATCCAAAGTTTACACCTGTGAAACAAAAAAGAAGAACCCAGGGTCCTGAGAGGACAGCAGCAATAAAAGAAGAAGTGGATCGGCTCATGGAGAACGGTTTCATCAGAGAATCTACTTATCCAAATTGGGTATCAAATCCAGTGCTGGTTAAAAAAGCTAACGGAAAATGGAGAGTATACATTGACTTTTCAGATCTGAACAAAGCCTGCCCCAAAGACTGTTTCCCGCTGCCCAGGATCGATCAGTTGGTGGATGGGACGGCAGGGCATGAATTGTTATCTTTTATGGATGCATACTCCAGATATAATCAAATTATGATGCATGAGCCAGATCAAGAGGACACAAGCTTCATCATAGATGTTGGACTCTACTTCTACAAGGTCATGCCTTTCGGACTCAAGAATGCAGGGGCAACTTACCAAAGGCTTGTTAATACCATGTTTAAACCACATATTGGCAAGACAATGGAACTTTATGTTGATGACATGCTAGTGAAGTCTAAGAAAGCAGTGGACCACATGAATCACTTGGCAGAGATGTTCGCAGTACTCCGAAAGTACAGAATGAAGCTTAATCCCTTGAAATGTTCATTTGGAGTGGAGTCCGGAAAGTTTTTGGGTTTCATTGTGAGCGCTAGTGGCATTGAAGCTAATCCAGCTCAGATCACTGCCCTGAGAGAGGCCAAGGCACCTAGAACGAAGAAAGAATTGCAAAGTCTCAATGGAAAGGTTGCTGCCTTGAGTCGGTTCATTTCGAAAGCCACTGACAAATGCATTCTATTCTTTGATGCTCTGAAGAAAGGAAGAAAAAACTTTGAGTGAACTCCTGAATGTCAGAAGGCATTCGATGAGTTGGTTAGTCATATGGAAGTGCCTCCGATACTTTCAAAGCCTGACAATGGTGAAAATCTCTTCGTGTATTTGGCAATTTCATCTCATGCTCTCAGTGCAGTGTTGGTACGGGAAGACACAAGGATTCAGCGACCAGTCTATTATATCAGCAAAAGATTCACTGGGGCAGAGATGAACTATTCGAGGTTGGAAAAGCTCGCCTACTGTTTATTGATCGCATCAAGAAAATTGAGGCCGTATTTCCAAGCTCATCCCATCAAAGTCCTCACTGATCAACCTCTAAAGCAAGTCCTATTCCGTCCTGAGACTTCGGGCCGTCTTTTGAAATGGAATATTGAACTCAGCCAATATGACATCACTTTTCATCCCCGGAAAGCAATCAATGGACAAGCTTTAGCAGATTTCATCGCAGAATGTACGGATAAAGGTGATAGTGAGGAAGAAGTTACTGATAACGTCCCAATCCAATGGAAATTGTATGTCGATGGCGCAAGAAATGATTACTGTTCCGGAGCAGGGTTTGTCCTTGAAACCCCAGAAGGGCGATCGCTATGTTTTGTACAGACCAGGATTTTCAATGCCATTACTCCGATGCGTGACAAAGGAAGAAGCTAAGATAATTCTGACTGAAGTACACGGAGGGGAATGTGGGGATCATACAGGTGGTCAAACTTTAGCACAGAAAATCCTCCGTTATGGATACTTTTGGCAAGAAATTAATCAGGATGCTGTTGACTATTCCCGAAAGTGTGATAAATGCCAGAGATTCGGTAAAATTCCTAGAGCACCTTCCACTGAGCTAACTCAAATGGTCAGTCCATGGCCATTTGCCATCTGGGGAATAGATCTCATTGGGCCTTTGCCGACTGCCAAATCGGGGATTAAATATGCTATCGTTGTTGTTGATTACTTCACTAAATGGGCTGAATCCGAACCATTGGCTACTATTACCTCTAAGAAAATGATAAGTTTTGTGACTAAAAATATCATTTGCAGGTATGGTGTGCCTCAGAAGATACTCACAGACAATGGTACTCAGTTTGAAAGTGAGGAGTTCCAAAATTTCTGCAAACGATTCAAGATCCGAAAAAGCTTCTCAGCAGTGGCTCATCCGCAGGCAAACGGGCAAGTGGAAGCAGTAAACAAAATCATCAAATCAACCATCAAAAAGCAGCTGGAAAAAGCAAAAGGTGGTTGGGTCGATAAGTTACCGCTTGCGCCATGGGCATACAGAACCACCCACAAAACTGCGACTGGACATACTCCATTTTCATTGGCATACGGATCAGAAGTGATGATTCCAGTGGAAACTGAAGTCCCCTCACACAGAAAGATCCATTTTGATCAAGATGAGAATGAAAAATTGCAATTGGAAGCACTTGACCTCCTCGATGAAAGAAGAGAAGAGGCTAGGCTTAGAATTGCAACTCACCAGCAAAGAATGGCCAGGCACTTCAATTCCAAAGTTCGTCAGCGCAGCTTTGAAGTTGGGGACTTAGTCCTGAAGAGAATTATGATAGCCATAGGTGTGTTTGGGCCAAACTGGGAAGGTCCATATGTTATAGGCACGAAACTTCTTGATGGCACATTCAAACTCACAACTGTCGAAGGAGAACCAATCCCAAGAGCTTGGAACAGCAATCATTTGCGTCCATATTTTACTTAAAAGCTTTGCTGAAATGTTGTAAAAGAATTACGAATATATGATTCTTATATTGAAAGCAATTGTAAAGCAAGTGAATAATGAAAAGCTATAAAGTGGATGTAGGCCCAACTTTTGGCCGAACCACTATAAATCTTGTGTTCTCTACTATTATAAATTGCTTTGTTTTATTTCGACATATAAAATACGTTAATTGTGTTACTAAAATGTCGATTTAATAATGCAGGCCATAAAAACAAAACTTACCCATTACAAGACCAAGCGATCTCCGACATCACCCAGCAAGCAAACGCTAAACCATTTAAAATTTCCATACTCAAATCCTACAAAAGAAGTGCTTCTAACAAAAGTTAGCGATGTGGATGGAAGTAGACCATTTCTAACTAACTGCGAATGTTTGTACAAACAAGCATCCAGTTAAATAGCCTGTGTCTATCACCACGAACTCGCTTAACTATGAAGTATATTTCTTTGGATAAGGAAAATTATTGGCAACTAAAAAGGGATGACACTTGCAAAAGATAACGGGGATCGCCGACATCAATAGATGGCAAAGAGACATGGGCGAGCAAACATCAAACAGCAAAAAACCTCTTCGGAGGCACAAGCCCTCTTCAGAGGCACAACTCTTCGGAGGATAAAGACCTCGAGCGGGCTTAACCAGAAAAAGAGAGTTCTTTCTCGACATAAAGTTGCGGACTGATCGGTGATACACTCCCGTGAATCCGTCCAACTGAGAGAAAGAAACTCCAAACTTTCAGGCAAAAAAACCCTACTCAGGCACACGTTTCATCGAGATTGAAATAAAACTTCACAGTGTTGAAACGTGAAAAGCCCTCTTCGGAGGCCCATTTCATCACAGTTGAAATGCTAAAAGACCTCGAGCGGGCCTAACCAGAAAAAGAGAGTTCTTTCTCGACATAAAGTTGCGGACTGATCGGTGATACACACCCGTGAATCCGTCCAACTGAGAGAAAGAAACTCCAAACTTCCAGGCAAAATCCCTACTCAGAGGCACACATTTCACTGTGATCGGTGATACACTCCCGTGAGTCGAAATGTGAAAAGCCCTCTTCGGAGGCCCGCTTCCCAACGAACAGGAAAAAAATAAAAGCCTCTCCCAAGAGGCAGAAACAAAAAGACCTCTTCCCAGAGGCAGAAACAAAAAAGACCTCTTCCCAGAGGTGCAATCAAACAAAAAGACCTCTTCCCAGAGGCACAATCAAACAGAAAGACCACTTCGGAGGCACACGTTTCACCGGGATTGAAATAAAACTTCCAAGTGTTGAAACGTGGAAAGCCCTCCTCGGAGGCACAACTCTTCGGAGGCACACGTTTCATCGAGATTGAAATAAAACTTCCAAGTGTTGAAACGTGAAAAATCTCTACTCAGAGGTACAACTTTTCAAAGAAGCATTTCATCAGAAATGCAAAGCAAAGATCAGAAAGCTCTTCACCGAGGCGAAATAATAAAAAAAAAGAAGCCCTCTTTAAAGGCACACTTTAGCTCTCAAGGGAAGAATGGTTCATCTATTCTGAAAATATCCTTCCTCAAAAAGAAGTTAAAGTGCCCTTCAGAGGCACGCTTTACCACATAGGGGAATTCACTTGGTAAAAATGTGTGTATACACAAAAGAAAAAGTGATATCTTCGAAGGTTGAAGCGTAGAAACTCATATGGAGGGAGCTGCACTCTATTTTGAACAAAATAATATTCCTCCAAGCATGGAATAATTATTCTCCAGAAAATAAGAGTACAAGTCCCCTCAAAGTATAAAATATTGCAACGAGCTTATGGTATAGGGGCAACATGGTATAACTACATTGGTAAAAATTACGCTCGAACAACATACCACAAGCTCACTGCAATATCATATAAAGAAGCTTGTACAAAAATGAATAGTAAATGCATTCTCAAATACAAATAGAAGTTTGTACGAACAAAAAGAATCATTTTATTTGATACTGTCAAAATTTGTACAAGTACAGGTTTCAAAATAAAAGGAAAAGCGGAGTCCGGTACCCGCACAATCTCCGGTCAGTACATGCAAAAAGTAAAAATAAAGGGAAGCAGGGCCCGTTACTTCTTCTTGCCACCAACTTTAGAGCCTTCACCTGACCTAATAGGCAGCTTTTCAGGACGGCTTGGGAGAATCGGGGATAAAGGAGAGAGGGTTACTACCGGATCAACCTTCGCTTCCTCTTTAGAAACAAGAATGTCTTTCCTTTTCTTCTTGGAAGTGACACGCTTCCTCCTCCTCCTTGAAGAAGACTGACTTTCTGGAGTAACAAGAGCAGACAATTTTATGTTATCAGAAATGGTTCGCTCCGGGGACTCATTGCCTTCTCCAAGCCCTTCTCCCCCGTGTTCTTGTGAAGCATTAGGATCATCTAAGTCTCGAAGAGCCTCTATTTGCTCCTCTTGCGACCCGGGTTGAGAGGCGGATGGAGGAGTGACCTGGAGAGGCGGGGGAAGAATAATAGGAGGAGGGGGAGTCTGAACGATGCTCGACACTTTCTCTACAGAAGAAAAGAAGTTAAAGTCGGTAAAGAGAGGAGATAAAGGCTCGTTGAGGTTCAGGAAATAGTCAAGAAGCTCATCAAACTCATAAGAAGCAAATGAGCAGTCTACTTGGGCAAGATTAACAATAGAGTTACCTGGAGAAGTCGGCTTCCTGATATCAACCTCATAAGCCTGTGCTTCGGCGCTCTCTTCGCCTTCATCTCCACCTTGTGTGCTTGCGATCTCAGTTGTAACTTTAACCGGGGATGGAGAATGAGAACTGGAGCCAACAATGTCGATTTCGGCCGAAGGTGAAGGCTGAACTGGATCAGTTGAAGTTGTTTTTCCTAAACGTTCCCCTTCTGCCATTTTGGCTCTTAATTTCGCAAGTTGTTCTTTTCCCCTGGCGAGAGCGGCGCGAGCGTCGTCATCCAAGTAATGCTCCTCAAGAGCTGATTCGACGTAGCCAGCACCTTTAGCACCAAGCATATCAAGTGCGGCCTCCCACACCTCAGCCAGAGTAGTTTCATATTTGGGACCTAGAAAGGCGAGACTACCGCGCCCCAAGACGCTATACAGGTAGAAGTCAAGATGCTGGTCTTCGTTGCCTCATGAGATTCTTCAGCTACAATTTTACCGGCAACGGCCTCATCACGCTCTCTTTCAGCTTTGGAGAGTTGAAGCTTAAGCATTTCGACGGTTTTCTTCCGAAGCTCTGCAATATCAGCAATATAGCCCTCATTGATTCTTTTTTGCACTTCGAGCCTGTCTTCGGCGTCTCTTTGGCTGGCATGGGCATTTCTCACTTGTTTCTAAAGCACTTCTTCTTTTTGAGTGTAGGAAGTAGAAGAAGTGGCAAGCTCTTCTTTAAGCTTCTCGACCTTCGCTTCAAGCTCTTCATTATAAGTAGTGATGCTCCTCATCTCGGTATCATGCTGCTCAAGAACCTTCTGCCATTCAGCTTTGTCATTTTCCATAGTAAGCATGGCCTCGAGATTCGCACGGTTTACCCTTTGAAGCTCGTCAACAAGCTTTTGCCAGCTCGACATTCTTTCAATGTCAAGTCTGACAGCATCGAGATTTCGCAGCATGGCAGGCTTGTCAATTGAAACAAAATCGAGATCGAAGCGAACCCCCTTCAAGCACCATTGCGGAAACCGACTTTGGAGAGTAGCTGGACCTGGCCCAACTTGATATGAAGGCCTATTGATGATTGTCTGAATATCAGTACGGGAAGGGGCAGGAGATTGAGAAGGAATTGGAGTAGTGGTCTTCTCAGAAATTGCAGGCACAGATTGCTCACTAACTTTAGCCCGTTTGCTTGGGTCATCAGCCATGTGGCTCTTCCCTCTGTCATCATGGGATTTACGCTTATGGGAATCACCCTCTCTGTGGGAAGAATCGTACCGCTCATCCCCTCTTCCATAGCGTTCTTCATAAGAACGTCTCTCCTGAGCCTTTCGAGCAGCCCTCTCTTCATCAGTTTCCCTATAAGTGGGAAGATAGCGTCTGTAGTCATATTGACCACGCTTTCCATATTGCTTGAAGTCGTCGTAATATGAACCACTTTGCCTCATTGGGAAATCTGAAACAAAAAAAAGAGACAAGTCTTAAAAGTCTTCAGAGAAAAGAAGCGTAACTGTAGAATCTTCAAAGTACAAAAAATTAGGTGCATGAAAGTGCCGAAAGATTCTAAGTGTGTGTGATGTGCAAACTACGCGCATAAAACTATGAACCACTCTTCGATTGCGGAGTAATCGTGGGGTAGTAGTTAACGTTAACTCTTGGGTCGATGGAGCGTGTTGCAAAGAAGAAGTCGCTTTCACCACTGAAGAAGAAACCCTAGTAGTGACAGGGTCGTCTTTAAAGAGCTCCTGTGAGGTGACAAAGAGGTCGCTCAACCCTTCAAAAGTGTCGTCCCCGCTCTGCTTGACAGGGCATGTTTTCCCGACTTCTTCACCAGACTTCTGTGAATGTTGGGGAGATCCCTGAGGCTCTTCTTCCTCAATGACTAGGGCACGTGCGAATTTGCCAAACGACCCCGCAACATCGATAGTGGTAGAGCACTTCACCAGAGAAGCCTCGGAGGCAGGTTCTTTTGGTATGGGTTTGTCAGTGGAAACTGGGGCATCTAATGCTTTAGGTGGGGAGTCTGGAACCTCATGGGGGTGTGTAGAGCGAGAAGCGTGTAAAAGTCCATACTGATGCAAAAATTCGTCCCTCAACAAAAACTTTATACTTCTCTCTCTAGCAGTCACAGCACTTAATCTTTCAAAAACTTGCTTGTGGCTTGGATCTCTAGAGGGGAGAGGAAGTGCTGAAAAGAACAAAGAACGAAATTAGCAATTGGTAATTCGGATCTCGAAAAAGTTTGGAAAATGGAGAAAATAGAAACAGGTAATCTTACTTCCTACTCTTTAGATGGCATAAAACCCTGGGGGGCAGCGAGCAAAGAAAAACTGGTTCAAAAATCCGTGAACACTTTCGGTAAGATCAGAAATAAGCTTGCGGTTTCTAGCGCTTCTCACAATAATAAGGGAAGGATGGTCTTTACTCTTTGCAAACGAGCATAAGTAGCGAATTTCTTCAAAACTTGGCAACAATCAAGAGTTCTTCTAAACAATACACACAACCCCATCAAGATGGCGTAGCCATTAGGATGAAGTTGGAATGGAGAGATTGTCAATGAAGGAGAAGGGTTCGAAGGAAGTCATTAAAGGGAGGAATCGCCCCGCTTAGGCACATTTGACGATTGACTGCAACAAAACCAGGGGTAGTAGGACTGTCGGCGGTATCATTTGGCCCGGGAAGTAGGGCATCATTTTCAGCAAAACCAAATTGAGTACGTAGCTGAATAAACGCTCTCGAAGTTAGGATAGTTGAAGTTCTCTCTGGGGGATTCTCTATGGGAACAGCTGTCTGAAAGGTCTCTCCCGCTTGAGCTACCACTTCTTCTTCTTGGAGGGAAGTCATTCTACACAAACAACTGGATATTCAAACATGAAGGTGCACGTTTCCTAAAATGTGTGAAGTGTTGTGTAAAATCAACAAAGCAATAAGCGAATATAACTGGAATAAAAACTAGCAAGCATTTGTCAGTTATAAAGTCCAGGGTTCGTTGTTTTAATATGCAAGTGTAATGTTGATGCAAACAAATCAGTTCAAGTTAGCGATGCTTTGCATTAATACTTCACTTTAGTTGATTGGTTCACAGCATTTCATACAGTGTATTTAAGTTGATTACTCTATGTCAACTAATCTGTCATTTGATGTGGGCAGTCAATGGCAGTATGTTGCCTTGGTTTTCTGTGATTGTTGTTTTCAGCAGGTTGTTAGCCTATAAGTTAATGTGGCCTGTGAAATAAGGCAACAAAGTTAAAACAATCAAGGATTTAAGCAATTCAGTCCAGCAGATCAAGTTGAGTATTCAAGTTAGAATTATGTTTTTAAGTGAGAATTCGAGTTGGGCATTCAAGTGTTAACTCGGCTGCGACCCAAGGAATCTCTCGCGAGTTAAGATTAAGTCTCTGATTCCTTAAATCGGTGGTTCTCTAGGTCGTGAGGAGTGGTAAGTAGAAAGGCTCCGGTTCAAAAAGTGGTGCAAGATTCCCCAAGTGCTAGTTCGGCCGCGATTTAAGGATTAGGTCGGCAAATTTCCCCGAGTGCTAGTTCGACCACGAACTAAGGTTTAGATCGTATCAAATTAGGTCGGCCAAAAGATAGGTCGAGTTAAGAATCCAAAGGGTTGAGTCGCTCGTACAGCCTAAGTCCTAAGTCGTCAGGAAATCAATACGACCTAAAAGCTAAGTCGTGTGCAGCCGAGATTGCAAGAAATTCCTAAGTCGGTAGATTCAAAAACTAACTAAGCCGTGAGAATTTCAAGTCATCCCCTCAACCAGTTGACTCCACTCCAACCCAATACCCGTTATCGCCTAAATAACAACAATCCATCATCCCTTCAACTAAGCCTATTATCCATTCACCCCATTCAGCTTATCAAACACCAATCCGAACCATCATGAAGCCGCCATAAATCAAGCGCGATGCTACAATCTTGAGAATCGCAACGGCAACGTAGCCAACGGTGATTGGAACTGATCACAAAAGCTAGGTAAGACATACGGAGGTGATTTGGGAGCAGGAAGTGAAAATTTGTGTCTTAGCAATAGTCGCAGTTGGGTTAGAATTCAAGATAACTTACGCAATGAGTAGCAAAGATTATAGATGATTGATTGGAATGAAATCGCCTTTTGGAGCTTGGGAATATTTTTAGTGGCAGAATCAAGCAAGAGAGTAAGTAATGAAAAGGAAGAAGAAGATGTGAGAGTTATATCTTGCAGCGGAGGGACCTGAAGCGGCACATACGATGACCTACCGACCTAAAGGGGGACGGGTTAAAGGATATCGAAGCAAACAACCTAACCATTAGGCGTATACTTCGAGGGGCAAGTGTTAACTCCACCTCGGTCATGACTCAGCAACCTAAAACAGTTGCCGACTTAAGGCTTAACAGTTACCGACCCAAAAGGTTGCCGACCTAATTGCCTAAGCCCTAAGATTTACGAGGGATACCGACCTAACTGCCTAAAACAGGAATGCCGACCTAATCCTCAAAGGATACCGACCTAAGATAGCTACCGACCTAACATGGGTACCGGCCTAATGCCTTAAAGGTTGCCGACTTAACAGGAATGCCGACCTAAGATTTGAGGGGGGACCGACCTAAGGCTTAGGTGGGTTACCGATCTAACTATCCAAGGAGGTTGCCGCCCTAACTGCTCAGGACAGGGACAAGATCACAAACTACACTTGAGTCGCAACCGACTAACGGCCTATGCTAGGTCGTTCACGATTCAAGCAAAGGAAGGCAAGTCCGATGCAGCCTTAACATGCAACCTCTTAACTCGTACACGGTTCAGGACTTGAAGAGTTCAGCAAGAATGCCTTTCCGGAGTCTCAACCTAGCATTTAAGTCGCGACCGACCCACGACTTAGTTTGAGTCGTCCACGACCCAACTTAGACCGGTTACGAGTTAGGAGTTGGTAATGTTTTCTGCCCAGAATGCTCTATAAATACGTTGCCATCTCCAACTTTCAGGGGACTTTTTGGCCGATCTCTTTAAGCGCCGATACTCTGCTGAATTCTCGACTCACTCCACACTTCAAATACGAAAGGCATCTCAACAAACTTCAGGAGGAAATCTAACGCAATCAACATGGATTCAAAGAGTTCTTCTGCATCGAAGTTCTAGTTGTTTGTTTCATCAGTATTGTAATTGAAGACTGTTGTAAAGTTGTAATTGATTCAGTAATAAAGAGGATTAAAGTGGACGTAGGCTTACCTGAAGCCGAACCACTATAAAAACTGTTGTCCTTTCTGCTTTCTCTGTGACTTTTCTACTTGTTTTTAGTTCCTGTGTTCACGGGTGGTGCTTGCACTCAATCTCAATATACACCGGGGTGTTAGCGTTCGATTTTAAACGTTAACACATACTCTATTACGTAAATATCTAGAAATTTCATCTACATTTATATTTACGAATTTTTTAAGTATTAAATCCATTTAATTACAATAAATCATATTATCGTAATTTAAATTCAAATAAATAATTAAATGTTGATTCCCATTCTTTTTATTCAAATAATCTTTATCCTATATTATCTTAGATTTGTAACAACGGTTATATTTAAAAATGTGAATCTTGTCAATTACGCGTATTAATTAAGGTTTTAAACTCAATTAACACAGTTTCCTAAGTCCAATCCCTTTTTACCAAATTTGACAATCCCTAATCATTTGTACTACATTCCATATCAATGTAATATTTATTAGATTTTATTTCAAATTAATTACAACTTACTTTCCCTTAATTGAGATCTGATTCCCAGATTTTAGTTTAACATACTAAATGAAATAAACAACATATAGATTGTTACCTATTTCCTTTGCCTATATAGGTTTATTACTTAACAATCACCGTTAAAAATCTCGTGTATACACAAATTTTATATTTTGTAATCACATTCAATCTATTACGTATTACTTTCCAGCAAGTAATATGATTACTTAGGGAACGTTGACTTTTATTCAATTACCATTTATTGAAATCCACATTAATTAATTTATTAAATGCTTACATTTATTTCTCTATATCCAATTTGTTTCAACTTTATTTACATTAATATTATTCCCTTATTTTGGTTATTACTTATCAACTTGTTCTAACCTTATTTCCTAAATTTCCGTTATTGTAAACCTTTATATTTTTTTTCATTTAAATTAAATTTTAAATTCCAATTCAATCAACCATTTAACATGCAACCTATAATAACTGCTTACAAGTATGAATGGAATTATCATTTATTCCAATATTTTCTTAATTTACATTAACATATTAGTTAATTTCCTTTAAATAACATTTATACCCAGGTATAATACTTACCCCATTTCATGTATTGAAATTTATTCAAATTGCTAGTAAATAAGTTTTAAGTCAACATTTATATATTTTAATTTAGCGTTCATTTCAATATTTGTGTTATAAAGTTTTTATTTCTACTAAATTTAATTACAAAACTCATTAATTCAACCAAATTAAATCCACGAAATTTACGGGTCGTTACACTAATATATCTATATAAATTCAAAATAAAATCCCCAAATTAATATAAACAAGTACTTAAGTTTAGAAATCAATTTATTGCCGTTTAGATGTGATTATATACATCAAACCAACTGGTATACAAATTTTGGTTGATTTTCACATATTATAATTGTATGTCTAATTTCATATAAATTGAATAAAATTGCATCAAGATACTTTTTAGACTTGATATCATCGTACCAAATCATAGAAAATAGTTTCTTTTCAATAGGACAAATTTAAATGGTCCAAATCATAAAAATATTATATTTGGACTGTTTCTTCCCAAAAATGTAATATTCTCATATTAATTCATTATTAATTCAGGCGAATAATGTGAAAAGGCTCAAATTTTATGTTTAGGTTCGTAAACATCCTACTTCATCCCAGTTTATATCAGTTTAACTTAGTTTATCCATCATTTCGATACGATTTTCCCAATTTTATGCCTCCTTTTCGTGTAGTTTTGAATGCAGAGGTTACACATACTTTATATAGCTCCATTAACTCATTTGGCAGCTCAAAACCGATTCATTATTTAGGTTAGGCTAAGTTTCCAAAAATCAAACAGCCTATTTTTGAAATGACATATCTTCCGAATTGTACGTATTTCTACTGTATTGTACATTTTCATTACTTTTAACTCTTTGTTTTTGCGACTTTTGTTCTCATGCTTATGTATCATACGTTCGCAACATGCAATACTATTTTCCCCATAAAATTTTTCATTATTTATATTTTAAAATCTTAATATCTTTAACCATCATATATTAAAATATGTAGTACGAATTTATATGCATGGTTTAAATTCTAAAAAAACAATAAAATTCTCACCAAAACTTATGTATTTAAACCCTAGGGATCAAATGTTTATTTTCAAACCATATTTTATAGGTTCAAATCGTGAATAGATTTACACGTTATCACATATAGTGTACACTTTAATTTAGAATTAATTCTATGCAAAAATATAATATTCTCATATTAATTCATAATTAATTCTTACAAATAATATAAAAAGGCTCAAATTTTATGTTTAGTCCGCAAACATCCTACTTCATCCCAGTTTATGTCAGTTTAACTTAATTTATCCATCATTTCGCTATGATTTTCCCAATTGTATGCCTCTTTTTCGTGTAGTTTTGCATGTAGAGGTTGCACATACATTATCCATTAACTCATTTGACCTCTCAAAACCAATTCATAATTCAGGTCGTGCAAAGTTTGCAAAAACCAAAGAGCCTAATTTTGAAATTACATATCTCATTACCGAATGTATTCCTATCGAATCATAAAATCAAGGGAGTAAATATAGAATTTAGGGAGGCCCATTCGCTCTGATCAATTTCTCACAATTCGTCATTGCTTCGCTCTTTGGTTTGAAGCCTTAATTTCGTAATTTGATTTGCATTTTGGGGATTACTATTTATAGGAGCACTTGGAAATAAGAAAAGAGGGACGGAAAATTTGTTTTTGAAACGGAAAGTGTTTTCCATTTTGAGTCAAATGAGTTATACAACCGCTATCTGTCCTAGAATTAAAATTCATATTCAAAACTCGTAGCGTCGGTACGGCTCGATGAAGTTTCTTATTTCTGGAGGGTGAAGATAAGTATCTGCACTATTATTTGTTATATTATTTTACCCCATCCTGTAGTTCCGCTGCATTTATTTTTTTATTTGTTTTTTTGTCCTTGTGTATGTAAATCTGATTATGTTGTAAAGAATAATCAAATGTACTTATAAAATGGTTTCGCGAACTGTTATTTGATTATATTTTGTTATTCCGCTGCGAGATTCTGTATTTTTTTTATTTCCTTCTCTCCGTTTTCTTATTTACCCCAATAACAATTTGCCCTTTTGTATGGTTTGAGTCTTACGTGCATGGTTTATCATCGATTAAACTGTCCAAAAAGACAGGCCGTTAAAGGTCAAATTTAAATGGTCCAAATCATAAAATTAGTACATTTGGAAGGTTTCGGCTTAAAAATGTAATATTCTCAAATTAATTCATACAAATCATATAAAAATGCTCAAAATTTTAGTTTAGGTCTGTAAACATCATATTTCATCCCAATTTATATAAGTTTAACTTAATTTACACATCATTTGACTACGATTTTACCAATTTTGTGCCTACTTTTTGCGTAATTTAGCATGTAGAGTTTACATGTACATTATATAGCTTCGTTAACTCATTTGTCCACTCAAACTTATTTGTTATTTAGGTTAGGCCTAATTTCGAAATTACTCATTACCAAATTTAACCATATCAAATCGTAAAATCAAGATAGTAAATACAGAATTCAGGGAGACCCATTCGGTCTGATCTATTTCTCCCATTTCATTCTTGTTTCGCTCTTCGGTTTGGAGCTATTATTTACTAATTTGATTTTCATTCAGGGATTACGGTATTTGCTCAAAAATTGAATTTTGATATCAAAACCAGTATTACAGTGCTTGAATCAGAAGCAAATATACTGCATGAATCAGAAACAAGACGACTGCAATTGCATTTGTATCGTCGCCAAATTGCAATGTCTTAAAAATGACCATTTATCCCTACTTAATTTTAATTTATTTAACGAATCCATTAATTACATTGCTTTCCATATTACTATTATTATTCAATTAAAAATGCTTTCCAAATTTTCGAGGTACTCTACTCTCCCCCTCTAAAGGAATTTTTGGGTTATTCCAATGTACTGCAAAACCTCTAATGTAGGTAAGAGAATTAATGAAAAGTTATAAAGAGAAATTTGAAATTGTTACAAAGAGTAATATTGATTAACATTAAATTTAATTAAAAAGATGAGATAAAGCTTGTATAAGTTTAATTGCATTTTTCTTTCACATAAATAACTTACCAAATATAAAAGTTGAAATGTTAATTAAGAAATTGGATTAGAATATTATACAAGTAGAAATTTTGGAAATAGTGGAGTATTCAATAAATCGTTGTTATAAATGAGAAATTATTGGTATAAACTTAAGTTATAATTGAAATCTCAAGTTAAAGATAAGTAATATAAATAGGTGATATGAACTTAAGTAGATAAAATGAAATTCTTTATTAAATAAGGATTGATGTGGAGGGTTATAAACTTCAGTACGGTATGAAAGCTACTAGTTTAAAATTAATAAAATGGAATTGAGAAGAAACTTGTAAATTTTCACTTACATTCTTAAAACATACATAACTTACCATATAATAAAAGTTGCAATGTTATTAAGAAAATGAAAGGAGAAATCTTACAAGTGAAGCTTGAGGTAATAAAGGTATTCTATTAATTTGCTATTGTAATGAGAATTAATTGTATAAGCTTAAGATAAATTGGAAATTTTACTATACAAGAAAAGGTAAGTAGTATAAATAGATGATATATACTTTAGTCAATAAATTGGAATACAAATATAATGAATTTTGTAATAAATGGAAAATAAAATTGTAAGAAACAAAGAAATCCCTCCATGAATGAAAGAAAGAAAATTAACCCACTGAAGCATGAAATAAATGTATAATAAGTTAATTTGGTTGTTGGTTTGAACTGTTATTGTTGATTTATGTTTGTTGGGTAAGGAATTTGAAGTTGTTGGATGAATAAATAATCTATCCTTGTTCCATCTAAGACTGTTGAGTAAAGGATGCACTTGATAGTTAATTTCATTTCATACAAATTTCAAGTTTGAACCCAAACAACAAATTGGTTGATGGATTAATGGTTGCTTGTTTGTGGTGTGTGCTGTTTGTTAAAAATCTATGGTTGTTGCATTTGATTGGTTGATTAATGGTCGAAACCACCTAAACATTTCACTTTCATATAAATATTTAACCTTTTAGATTATATAAGTGAATACAGGTGATGGAAGCAACTGCTACTGCTTTTGGTTCCAAAATAATAAGCGTATATTGCCCGACAAATAGGTACGTTTCCGGATTACGTTTTAGCGCTATTTTATATAATTTTCCCGTGTTGGGATATAATATTTTGATAATATATGTAATATATTTGAATATTTTGATATTATATTTTCTCCAGAGTCTCTCCGTACAAAGGAGACTGGGCCAAAATTTTCCGTAAATTTTGGGCTAAGAATTTTGTGAAAATATTTTCCCAACTTTAATAATTTAAGTACAAAAGAATATAATGATTATAAAACTGGTATATTTTATATAAGGGAATTAATTTAGTAATATTGTCAATAAGTTAATGGTTGAAATAAGATGTACTGTTTTACTCTTCCTTCTCCCTTCTTTTTCCTTTTCGGGGACGAAAAGTTTTGAGTGGGGGAGATTGTAACGACCCGTTAAATTTGATAATATTAAATGGATTAACTTAATATAATTTTTAATCTAATTTATAATAAATGTAGGAGTTGGATATAGTAACTGAGATTAAAGATTTAACAATTGAAATGTTATATGGCAATAGGTAGAATAACGAAGATTTATGTTGTGGTTATAAGTCATAATTAGTTGATTAAAATGGTATTAATGAAATAATAACTGAATTGAATTGCAATATATAAACATCAGAAAAATTTAATTGGTGGATTAAATTTGTTAAAGTTCATAAGTTTTGTAATTTAGTTTAGTAGAACTTTAAATTATAAACGAAGATTGAAATAAACGATAAATTTAATTATGTAAATGGTGACTCAAGACCTAGGTTATAGGAATTGGAACATAATCCAATTTGAATTAAGTAGAAGAAGGATTTGGTTAATATGTAAGTTATTGTTCAAGATATTGAATAAAACTTGGAATCCAATCATAATTTAATGATAATAACGTTAGTATTAGAGAATAAAAATATTTCAATGCAGTACCCGAATGAACGGAATAAAATGAATATATATTGAATAGAAATGAAATGTAAATTGGCACATTTGGTTGAAAGTTAATTTTAAGAAACATATAAATGTTGAATTTGTGAATATTAATATAAATATTAACTTGAATGGGATTCATTAATACAAAGATGTAATAAGTGTAGATAGTAAAAATTTAATGGCTGTAGTGGATAAAAAAAATCTAGTAGTAACATAAAATTTATTTATATGGAAAAAGAGTATAGATTTGAACAAATTTATGAAAATTTGATAAGAACAGTGGTTGTAATCAGTTTGGTTATTTAATATTTGGAAGATAGAGATTTGTAAATCCGTTAATGAATTTATAATGGGAAGGAATGGTAAGAATGTAAAAATTATAAGCATTTGATTCAATTAAGGGAATTAAATTATAATAAATGGTCATTTAATAAATTCAACGTTCTGTGAGAAATCATAATAGTTGTGTAAAATGTGTACAAACTTCGATTTGGAAATTTATTGGATTTATAACGGTTTTGGTATTGCATTTATGAGTTTAAAAGTTATTCCATTTTGTAAAGTAATAAAAGCTTATTTAGGTGACTAGAATTTAGCGTAACGACTATTGTGTGTTACCTATTTTTGTTGCTTGTTAATTTAAATTTTGGGAATCAAATTCAATTTATCCGCCAATTTACCGCAGTTAAAGTGAAATGAATTGGTGAATGAGTAATGTTAAATACAAATAAGATGTAACCAAGAAATCCCATTTATAATAATTTATGTAGAATATAGTAAAGAAACCAGGAAATGAAAATGTGAAAATGTGGATGCAATGAGATCTTAAGTAATAATAACTTTGTTAGGTAAGTGATAACGGATTTTTTTTTTGTATAACCAAATAAAGATCCAAATTTATTTGGAAATTAATTGCAATCAATTGAATTTATTGCAATTAAATGGATTTAATATTTAATAGTTATGTAATTATTATTTGGAAGAAATTGGAGTTATTTGTAATAAGTATGAACCTAATGTTAATTTTTCTTATAGGATTGACAATTGATATGGAATGAAAAGAAGAAAATTTGGGTCAGTAAAATTTGGAATTTATGCATAATAAAATGGATTCTAACGTCAAATACTACGTTATTGAGATTTAAATTAGACTTAAAGAATAATGATGTGAACCAGGAACTAAGGTTTATGGCATCTTTATTTTAGGTGAAAGTTGAGAATATAAAGATTAAAAATCTAAAGTATGGGTTTTGAGAATATAATTTATAAAATTCTTAAATATAAGAAAGTGTAGAAATTAACATTGCAATTAATATACTGTCAACTTTTAATTCACAACTAAGCCTGTTAAATCTTTTCAATTGATTACGAATCATATAAGAAATAAAATTTGGCCAATTTTAGAATTTAATATAAAATTTGGATTTTTATAATTTATTTAATTTATTTAATGAATATTAAAAATAGCCATTTTGGCCACGGACTCGGATTTCGACGAAACCAGTTTCATCGGATCCGTATCGGTGAATTATTATAGGGTTTCAAGTTTCGTATCGATCGGACTTGTCGTTTGATCGTACGGGCGTGAAACGCCTTGAAATCAATTTCAATAAAATCAATTTGAAATCAATTTGGAAATTTTGTTTTCAACATAACTTCATCATACGATCGAATTTGGTCGTGAAACTTTTTCCATCGCGTTCAGAATATTTTAAAATACCTATTTGGATATATGGGTTTAATAAATTTTGTTCCGGAGGCTAAACGGACTTTTTGGGCCATAGTTTGTGGCGTATGTTCATCCTTCTAGTCTATATGCTCTAACCCAACCCTAACTATAAATATACAGTTATAAAGCCTAGCCACTCCTTATTTTTCATTTTCTATACATACATCTCCTTCTCACCTCCTCATTCTAATGGCAGAAAAAAAACCTATTTCCCAAATTCAAAAAAAAAAAAAAAAAAAATCAAATTTAAAATAAAAAATAAAATTACGGATCTGCAGCAGCTTCTGGTCGCGCTTCGGGTTTCAGGGGAGAAAACCCTAGAGCAACTTCGGGTCAGGAAGAAAATGACTCGGGTCGCTCTCGGTCGTTTTGGCGAAAACTCCAAGCAGGCACCGGGGAATTGAGGCGGCGTACCGAAGTCGAACCCGAAGTCGACCCAGGACCAGAATTTTCCATTTTTCAAATTTTCATAACTTTTGCATACGAGCTCGGATTCACGCGCGGTTTGTTTTGCTGGAATCGTATCGGAATTTCTGACGTTTTGACGCTGGTTTGGACAAATTCTGAGACCGTCAAAATTTTGAGTTTAAATTGAATTTAAATTCGATTTAAATTCCAAAGGTGAGTGTTTTAACCCACTCACAACTACTAGAAGCTTTTATGTTTGTTTAAATTAATTTTAAAAATGAATAGAAATTTATTTATGAGTATTTGGCATGTTTATTTTATTCATATCTGTTGAATTGCATTTAATTAGTTTAACTGTTAATTTAATTAATTTATTGCGTATGAATTTACAGTTAAAATTTATTTGTTTGTATATGAACTGCTAGTTAACAGTTATATAATTTATTACTGAATATAGACTGTAGATTAATAGCTGTTAAATTTAATTTGAATAAAATTGCCAGTATTACCTGTTATGTAGTACCAAAAATAATATTGTTATTGGTTGATATTGATTGATGATTGCGATTTGGATGATGGATGATGTTGATGAATGGATGTTTATTGTATATCATTAAATTGCAAATTATCATGCATATTTCATTTCATTCGGGATTGTGGTTTGAAATGATATATAACCGCAAAATTTTATATTTTTTTAAATTGCGGATTGAAATGATAAATATCCGTATCACTTGACCATAGGATAGAAAATTTTATACAGGCACCACGGTCTATATATAACTATTTTAATGTGATTTCTATGGTTTGGATGGAATACGGTTTATAATAATCTTAAATTTTATATTGTATAAATATTATTCTTCCATATATATACATATGAAGTTGAAAATTTTGAAATTAAAAGGTGTATAAATCTCTTTATTAAAAATGGAAAAATTAAGAAAATGGAGTTGATAATTTATATCATATGTTTAAATGTTAAGTTTGGAAATTTTAAGATATGATATTTATAATTGGATTTTTCCCAAGATAAATTGAAATGAATATTCTAGTATAATTTGAATTGAAAAAATATATATTTTATTACTAGAAATTGGAGTTTTTATTTATTTATGGATTTTATGTGAATATTCAAGACTAATTAATAGAACATTCGATTTGCTGAAAGAATAAATTCCAACTTTAGTTTTGAAATATTAATACTCCAAATGGATATATATATAAATAGAAATTGAAGTGGTTTTGGAACTTGAAAGTGATATTTAAATTTGGTTTAGACTTTAAATAAAGAAGTATATTTGTAAAGCCCTGGAAATAATTTCTTAACAAAGTAACCTTAAAGTTAAACCATTTATTCTATATACCATTGACTATCCGAACCATTTAAGTTTTAGAAGTTATGGTTTTAAATTATGAATTTCGAAATATTATGCTTTGAAAGTATAACTCAAATATTTGGTTTCCAGATATTTTAAAATTTAAAGTAGTATGATTTTGGAAAAGAATTATATTTGAGAAAAGGATATCATATTGTTTTGGGCTTTAAATTGATATCGTATTCATAATTTTGAAATGAAAATGTTTATTTGGTTTTAAAGTATAAACTATATTTTTAAAATGACCGCGGTGTTATAATAACGATTGGTTGGCAAAGAGACCGGGATCGGATATGGACATACTCTCTGTCGATACCGAAAACCACTTTGACTAACCGTGTACGCGGTGGAGATTGCAGAATGAAGTAGGTGGTGGCGACGTTTCCTGTAAGGTAAATACGTGGACCCGACTCCCGTGAGTTGGCATAAGGTGGCTAAAACAGGAGCGATTCTCAGGCCAATGAGGTCATTCCTCTGATCGGACCCTCCTCTTCGATATTATACTTTGACTTGGATTGATTCAGTGGTCACTTCTATATTTTGATTTTGGGGAGTTAGTCCGAGGTGGGCGGTAACTGCGGCTACGCATTTCCACCAGCCTGGATAGCAATTGGTATATCTACCCTGGCATTGCCTAGTTGTGCCGTATCACCTATCATACCGAGCCTTTACTACGAGTTTCTATTTGTGTCGTACCTATGGAGTATCCTCTGGTAGCTTCCCGATCAGGAGGTATTACGGTACTGTATAGACTATTGGCATTATTTGTGTTAAGGCCTATATGCGAAACCCCTTTACGCTATTAAAAAGTAAGTTTATTTTATAAATAGACACTATTATAATAGCGCAATATACTACATAGTAAATAGTTTAACGGATCCTTAGGAGATGTAAATCCCGAACATCTCTTGAGTTACTGTACTCATATTTATTTCTGTTAATTTAACTCACATAAGATCTTTTAGTCTGACTCGAGTGTTTTGTCTTTTCAAATTCGCTCGGGTCAGTCTGAGCGTTTTAGGATCGAAGATTTTAGCTTTGGAGGACGAAGATGAAGAATCCGTATTATATTATTTATAGTATTGCACCACACTCTAAAATTTCCGCTGCATTGATTGTATTGGTATGTGTAACTCTGATATTCATTGTATAAGTAAAATAAATATTTTGTAAACAGTTATCATGAACTGTATATTGATTATTATATTTTATCCTTCCGCTGTGAGATTCTATTTTGTTTTATTTCTTCTCTGTTTTTCTTATTTACCCCATAACAATCCGCCCTTGCGTATGCTTTGAATTGGCACGTGTGTCGGTTTAAAGTGTGCGAAAAGGCGGGATGTTACAAATTCTATATTTACTCTCTTGATTTTATGATTTGATAGGAACAAATTTGGTAATGAGATATGTATTTCGAAATTAGGCTCTTTGGTTTTTTGTAACTTTGCCTAACCTGAATAATGAATTGATTTTGAGCGATCAAATGAGTTAATGGAGAATGTATGTGTAACCTCTACATGCAAAACTACACGAAAAGGAGGCACAAAATTTGAAAATCCTAGCGAAATGATGGATAAATTAAGTTAAACTGATATAAACTGGGATGAAGTATGATGTTTACGGACATAAACATAAAATTTGAGCCTTTTTATATTATTCGTATGAATTAATTTTGAATTAATACGAAAACGTTACATTTTTGCGTAGAAACAGTCCAAATACAATATTTTTATGATTTGGACTGTTTAAATTTGTCCTGTTAAAAAGAAAATGTTTCCCACGATTTGGTACGATGATATCAAGTCTAAAAAGTATTTTGTGCAATTTTATTCAATTTATATGAAATTACACATACAATTTATAATATATGAAAATCAACCAAAATTTGTATATCAGTTGGTTTGATGTATATAATCACATCTAAATGGCATTGAATTGATTTCTAAAGTTAAAGTACCTGTTTATATAAATTTGAAAATTTTATTTTGAATTTATAGAGATATATTAGTAATTGTGATTTATTTAGTGAAAAGTATCCTAAATGTGATAACATGTAAATCTATTTAGGATTTATACCTATAAAAATATGGTTTGAAAATAAACATTTGATTTCTATTCTAGTAAGAAATGTATTCTTTTTTTAGAATTTAAGCCGTACATATGAATTTGTATAATGTATTTTATTACGTGAAAGTTAATGAAATTAAGATTTAAAAATATAAATGATGAAAAAACTTATGGGAAAATAGTATTGCATATTGCGAACGTACAATACATAAGCATGAGAACAAAAGGTGAGAAATCGCAAAAACAAAGGGTTAAAATAATAAAAATGTATGATACTATAGAAATACGTACATCCTGAAATAACCCAATAATTGTCTCTGGTTGGGACACTAGAGGACCGTTTGTCGACAACAGATTACTCGTCGCCGATATACCCGCCGCAAGTACATTGGAATAACCCAGAAATTCCTTTAAGGGGGGGGGGGGAGTGTAGTACCCCGAAAATTTGGAAAGCATTTTAATTGAATAATAATACTAATATGAAAAGCACTGGAATCAATGGATTCGTTAAATAAATTAAAAAGAAGGAGGGGTAAAATGGTCATTTTTAAGACATTGCAATTTGTCGACGATACAAATGCCATTGCAATTGTCTCGTTTTTCTGATTCGCGCAATATGTTTTGTGACGGTCCGTAAATTTTCAATAATTAAAATTGGTTAATTTAATAAGATTTTTGTAATAAAATCTAGAAAGAAATAAAAACCTTATAATTTATAATGAAATAGTGTAAATTATTGCACTTAGTTATAAAAATTGAAAATAAGTAAGTATTGAATATCCAATGAAATAATAACTTAAATGAAATGTAATAAGGGCAATCTAAGTTAAATATTAACTATTTGAATGAAATTACAATTAACGGAATTATTGTAAATGTTATACTAGGCTATAAATCAAATATAAGAAAACGAACGTAAATATTGAATTAATTAATGAATTAAAATATATTGAATGGTACTTGAATATAATCAATGTTTAGTAAGAAATTATAACATTGGTTTGGAAATGATTAAACTTGTAAGAATGTGATTGAGAGTTAATGATAACAAATTATTATAAGTTACCTATTTTGATGGAATTGGAATTGGAAATAAATTTTAATAAAATAAATAATGTTACATTAATGGGAAATGTAATACAATGTTATGAGTTGTCAAATTAGAGTATAGTAAAGTAATGAAAGGTTAAACAACGGTTAACAGATTATACAACGGTAATGAACTTAATAAAAAGATAGGAATTGAAACAAACCAATTTATTGAAATTTAATTTATAATAAATGGAAATTGAAATCAGTTTAATTGAAATCAATTGAAATCAATTTGAAATAACTTCATTTTAGCGTAACTTCTTCATACGATGGAAATTGGACCTGAAACATGTTCCATTGATTTTAAAATATTTTAAAACATCTAGTTTGATATATGGGTTGACCCAATTTGTTCCGGAGTCAGAACGGGCTTTTCGGGCCATTTTATCGTTCAACGCGTATATCAATCGTGTCCATCAATTCTAATTTCAGCATTGCATATATATACGTCATTACAAACCCTAGCCCATTCCTTATGTTCATTGCTCTGTACGTATAATTCAGCTGTCTCTCCTCCTCAATGACAGACAATCAAATTCTAGACCCAATTGAAATTCAAAATCAAATCAAAAAAATTCAAACTCCTTAAAAAAATTCAGAAAAATTATATATCAAATATCTCGACAATAAGAATCTGCATCAAGTGTTCTTTTTTGAAATTGTGCTTCAATCATCAGTAAATCACGGTCAAACCTTGTAATTTTTGAAACCCTAGGGCTAATGGGCGTTTTTGATTCGGAAAGAAATCGGCAAAATTGAAATATGGGTATTGGAGAGAGAGTCTTGCGGAGTCGAATGGTGGTGGAATCGGAGCTACCACCTGTGGCGTCCTAAAATCGACGGTTAGGGTTTCGAAAAACCTAACTAGGGGAGGCGGCGGCTGCCTTAGGGAGGGGCCGGTCTTCGGCCATAGGGGCGGCCTTCGATGGCATGGCGAACAGCGATGATGGCTTGGTCGATGGTGGCCGTAGGTGGAAGGCGTAGACGATCAAAGGTTGGAAGGAGTCAAAGCGTGCTGCGTGCGTGAGACATGGGTGAGGAACGATGGGTGAAGAACGAGATGACGTGTCCTTTATTTTTCTGATTTCGTTTATTTTAATTTAAAATAATATAATGTTCTTATTCGAATAATTTTTCCATACAATGTCCAATTCACGCCCAGTTTTCTCCGCTAGGTTCGTATTAGAATCCCGAACATTTTAGCGCTGGTTGACGAATTCTGAGACAGTTCAAATTTTGGGTTTAATTGGATTTAATCCAATTTAAATTCAAGTGGTGAGTGTTTTAACCCACTCACAACTTTTACAATTTCCTATGTGTGTTAAATTAATTTCTGATGTGATTAGAAATTTATTTATGGCTGTTTGGTATATTTTTATCATCATTCCAGTTAAATTTAATTTATTAAATTAAATTGTTATTTAATTTATCATTACATATAAACTTCCAGTTAAATTGTTATTTAATTTATTATTGAATATAAACTGCCAGTAAATACATGATATTTATTGTCCGCTCTATATATTGATGTTATTGTTTGAATTGGATGATGATTGTGATAAATGGTTGATGATTGATATTGGATGAATGGATGTTGTATTTTATATTGTTATAAACTGCAAGTTATTATCCATTTTTGTTTCATTCGGGATTGCGGTTTGAATGATATATAACCGTATTTTTATTTCAAATTACGTGTTGAATCCGTATCACTTGACCATATGGTAGAAAATTATATACAGACACCGTGGTCTATATATAAAAGTATTTTGAAATGATTTCTATGGTTTTGGATAGAAATATACGGTTTAATAAATATTGATTTTTTTTGATATTATATAAATAATATTTTATATATAGTTAAATTCTTGTATTTAAGCTATGTATAAATTTGTTTAATAAAAATAAGTTTAATAATGGAGTTTGATTTTACTAAATTAAAATATGGTTAAGTACTTAAATCATACTTTAATATAGAGGTTATGATGATTTAAATAAATTAAGGTTGGGAGGTAAATTGGAAATTTATTTGAAATTGAACTTATTTAAGAATCAAACTCAATAAGTTGATGTAAAATTTATTAAATTTGAAATTATAGAAGGTATGATTTTATAACTGGATTTTTTTCCAAGATGAATTAAACCAATATTTCAAGTATAAATAAATTGAAGGAAATATTTAGTTATTTGTGGTTTGAGTTTTATTTAAATGATAATGGATTTATTATGCAAATATTTCAAAACTAAATAATAGAACATTGAATT
Organism: Allium cepa; assembly: GCA_030765085.1. Taxonomy (NCBI): domain Eukaryota; kingdom Viridiplantae; phylum Streptophyta; class Magnoliopsida; order Asparagales; family Amaryllidaceae; genus Allium; species Allium cepa. Next base: position 816,017,402 of record CM060931.1, read on the forward strand.
GTTGAATCTTAATTACCAACCTTAGTTTTGAAATTGTTTAATACTCAAAGTTTGAAATATATTAAAATTGAAATGGTTAATTGAAACAGAAAGTGAGTTGAAAGTTATGAACCGAGATTTAATTTAAAGTGAATAAAATTGTGAAGTCGAGGAAATTATTTTACTTTATAAATTAATCTTAAATTCAAACTATTTTATTTTATATACTGTTTGAATATCCAAACCATTTAAATTTTGGAAGTTATGGTTTAGAAGCTATGAAATTCAAAGTGTTATGTTTTGAAAGGTATATTTCAAGCGTTTGGTTTTGAGATATTATAAATTTGAAAGTGTTATGATTTTGGAAAAGAGATATATTTGAAATAAAATGATATTTTATTGATTTGGGGTTTTATAAAAACGATATCATAATGATTTGGTTTTTGAAATGGAAAGGATATCGTATTTATATGATTTCGAAATGGATATTATATTCTGGTTTGAAATATAAATTATTTTGAAATGACCGCGGTGTTATAATAACGTTTGGTTGTTAAAGAGACCGGGAACGGAAGTTGTTGTACTATCTCTGCCAACTCCGAAAACCACTTTAACAACCGTGTACGCGGTGGAGATTCCAGAATGAAGTAGGATTGTGGAGACGTTCTATTAAGGTATATATATGGACCCGACTCCCGTGGGTTGGCATAAGGTGGCTAAAACTGGAGCGATCTCGGGCCAAGGAGGCAGCCCCTCTTATAAGACACATCCTTCGATTTTATACTATGACTTTTGGATTGATTCGATGGCCACTTTTGATTTTTGATTTGGGGGTGTGGCTCGAGGTGGGCGGTAGAAGTTGCTACGTGTTACCACCAGCCCGTGTGCGTAATTGGTATATCTACCCTGGCATTACCTTGTGTGTCGTGTCACCTATCCTATCGTGCCTTATACGAATTTGGTTTTCTCCCGTAGCCCGTGGAGTATTTATTGTAGTCTCCCGATCTGGGATGCGCTGATACTCGATGGACTACTAGGACTATTACGTGGTAAGGGCTATATGGGTAAACCCTTAACTCTATTTAAAAGTAAGTTTATTTTACTATTAGACATTATTATAATAGCGTAATATTACTACATAGTAAATAGTTTAACGGATCCTTAGGTGATGTGAATCCCGAGCATATTTTAAGTTACTGCACTCACGTTAGACACTGGATAAGAGATGTCAAACCCCGTAAACATCTCTGATGCCGTTCCACTCATATTTATTTACTGCTGATTTAAGTTACATAAGATCTTTTAGTTCTGACTCGAGTGTTTTATCTTTTCAATTCGCTCTGGTCAGACTGAGCATTTCAGGATTTGAAGAATTTATTCTGGAGGACAAAGATGAAGATTTGTATTACTATTATTCATTATATTCCACTGCATCACATTGTTCTGCTGCATTGTTATGATTATTCTCTAGTATGTGTAACTCTGATATGCATTGTATAAGTAAAATCAAATGTTTTTGTAAAACAGCTTCATGAACCGTTTATTTGATTATTTTATCGTTCCAATGCAAGATTCTATTCTGTTTTCTCCTCCTTTACTTTTTCTTATTTACCACATAACAATCCGCCCTTTTGTATGGTTTGAGTTTGACGTGTGTGGTTTATCGTCGATTGAGAGCATATAAAAAGGCGGGATGTTGCATCTGATATCAGAGCTTTGGTTTAGCTATAAACCATAGCTTTGTAGGGTATAACTCTTTATTAATAGGGTAGTAATACCCTATGATGAGTCGCTGATTGTATACACATGAGAGAGCGTATTTGTTAGTGTTAAAAAAGGTTTTAATATTGTGTTAATTTGTTCTGTTTTGTATTTATAAATTCTTATTGGTGCATAGGATGCTATGACATCAATAGGGATTTCTAAACACTTAATAGGACAGACCGACACAATACTTGTTTTGAATATAGGTGAATGAAATAATTTTGCCTATTATATTTTCTGTATATAAAGTAATAAATTTTATAAAAACTATATTTGGTTGTAATATATTGATTGTTAGGTAGTGAAATTTATAAATATTGGTTGGAAAATAAATTGAAAGTCAAATAAATGATAATAAACTGGAAATTTAGAACTTAAGTTCCGGGGTATTGGAAATTTCTTTCAAATGTTTTGGAATATAATAATAATATTATTGGAAGTATTTTTGATATAAATATTTCAATATAATTTGAAAGAATTGTTTTAAAGAAATTTTGAAAGGAATAAGTGCTGTACTGCCCTCTCTGTCGCTGGAAAATAATTTCGGTGATGAGTGCGCGCAATATCGACGTTCATTTTCGAGTTTCGAAGTGGGAAGGCCACTATTGTAGTTTTACGACGGATTTATTTTGATAAAAAAATATAAATTTTAAATTATTTTAATTATAATTGGACATATAAGGTGTACGTACATATATTTATCTATTATTTTAAAACGATTTGAAATTAAACCCGGTATTTAGTTCTCAAGTTTCCATTAATTAACAGTTTCAACTATTGTAGTGAAATGGAATGTAACTAATTAATTATTAGAACCACTAATTAAAGTAAGTGATTAAATGCTAGGTTCTAAATGAAACTTCAGGAAAGTTGAAATATGTAACCTATAAAACAAAGGGTATTATTATTGAGCATTAAGTGTATTGAAAAGAAATAAGATGAACTGGTATAATTTCCAATTACATTCTTAAAAAGCATACATACATACATATACATATATATATTTACCAAAAGGTATAAAAGTTGAAATGTTTCAAACGAAAATGTAATGGATATTATACAAGTAATAAACTTGAGGTAATGAAAGTATGTAATGATATTCCTTTATAAATAAGAATTTGATGTTGTAGTTGTTATAAACTTATGTTATACTTGAAATATTACTATAATAAATTTTGATAGAAAGTAAGTATTATAAGAAAGTAATTAAAAACGTAAGTAGATGAATTGATATGCTAAGAAATTTAATTGAACATAAAAACAATAAACAAATGAATGTAAATAAATGAAGTTATGCAATAATGAATGAATGAATGAATAAGTATCATGCGTTAAAGAGGAAACTGACATGACATTAATAGATGAATATGAATATTTGTAAGTAATAAATGGAATAAAGGAAATAAACATTGAATCAATAAATAAAAGTAAAAGTTGGTAAGAAATAAGTGTAAATTAAAAAGATGAATCATTATACGAATGAAAAGAAAATCAAACAACAAATGTATGAAATGAAATTAATAAGAATGAACTTGATTTATTATTTGAAATTTTTGTTTGTTTTGTTTATGGTTGTTTGGGCAAGGATACATTAAAATTGTTTGGATGAATGAATAGTCTATTTAGTTTCACCTAAGACTGTTGAGCAAATGATGCACTTAGTGGTTTATTTTTAATTATGTACAATTTAAAGTGTTGAACCCAAACAACTATTTGTTTTGTTTGATATGAATGGGTAATCGATTTGTTTTGATTGTATATGATGTGTATGCTGTTGGTTGCTAATGATTGCTCTTTATATTGATTGTTATTAGTGGTTGAAACAACTTTAAACATTTCATTTAATATAATTACTAACTCTTTTGGATTATATAAGTGAAATACAGGTTATGGAAGCAATTGCCATTGCTTTTGGTTTCATAAAATAAGCGTAAATTGTCCAACAAATATGTACGTTTTCGGATTACGGTTTATAGCGTTATTATATTGTTCTTCCCGTGTTGGGATATATATTATTTTGGAAAATATAAGTTATATTGTTATATTTGATATTATATTTTCTCTCGAGCCTCTCCATACAAAGGAGACTCTGCCAAAAATTTCTGTAAATTTTGGACTTAGAAAAATTTGAAAAATGTTTTCAAAATTTTATTAATTTGAGTATAAAAAATGATTTAATTGTTTATAAATCTATATATTTTATTTAAATTATCCTATTATGTAAATTTATTGTTATGAGTATAATGTTTTGAACAATATATATTGATTTATAAGTTCCACTTTTCCCTTCTTTTTCTTTTCGAGGACGAAAAGTTTTGAGTGGGGGAGAGCGTAACGATCCGTAATTTTTCAATAATTAAAATTGGTTAATTCAATAAGATTTTTGTAATAAAAACTAGAAATAAATAAAAACTTTATAATTTATAATGAAATAGTGTAAATTGTTGCATTTAGTCATAGATGAAAATAAGAAAGTAGAAGTAAGTATTGAATTAACCAATGAAATAATAACTTAAATGAGATGTAAAAAGGATAATCTAAGTTAAATATTAACTATTTGAATGAAGTTACAATTAACGGAATTAATGTATATGTTATACTAGGCTATAAATCAAATATAAGAAAATGAACGTAAATATTGAATTAATTAATGAATTAAAATATATTGAATGGTAATTGAATATAATCAATGTTTAGTAAGAAATTATAAAATTGGATTGGAAATGATTAAACTTGTAAGAATGTGATTGAGAGTTAATGATAACAAATTATTATAAGTTACCTGCTTTGATGGAATTGGAATTGGAAATAAATTTTAACAAAATAAATAAATGTTACATTAATGGAAAATGTAATACAATGTTAGGAGTTGTCAAATTAGAGCATAGTAAAGTAATGAAAGGTTAAAAAACGATTAACCAGATTATAGAGCGGTAATGAACTTAATAAAAAGATAGGAATTGAAACAAACCAATTTATTGAAATTTAAGTTATAGTAAATGGGAATTTTGTAGCAAATGAAATTCAACACTACGATGATTAGAACTAAGAAGAAATTGTGTAGCATTAAGGTAATAGATATGAAACAAAATAGTTATACCATAAGAAGAATGTATTGGAAATAAATGGAAGCTAATTTCATTGAATTATTGGAAATTTAATTTATAATCTATAAACAATTGAAATTGAATTTAAAGCTTTGAAAGTGTGGAATATGCAACATTTAATCCATATGAAAATTTGTCATGAAGGATTGTGAATTTTTTTAAGCAATCCGAATTGATAGAAATTGAAATAATAATAACTGAAGAGAAAAGTGATTTAATTTAATTTAATTTAATGTTAATTTATTTAATTAATGTAAAAATAGCCATTTTGGCCACTGACTCGGATTTCGACGAAACTAGTTTTATCGGATGCATAACGGTGAATTATTATAGGATTTCAGTTTCGTAACGATCGGACTTTCCATTTGATCGTACGGACTCGAAACGCCCAGAAATCAATTAAATTGAAATCAATTTGAATTAACTTGATTTTAGCATGACTTCTTTATGCGATGGAAATTTGACCTGAAACCTGTTCCAATGATTTTAAAATATTTTAAAACATCTATATATATATATATATATATATATATATATATATATATATGGCTTGACCCAATTTTGTTTCAGAGTCAGAACGGGCTTTTCGGATGATTTTATCGTTCAACGCGTATATCAATCGTGTCCATTCATTCTAATTTCAGCCTTGCATATATATATATATATATATATATATATATATATATATATATATATATATATATATATATCGTTATAAACCCTGGCCTATTAGTTATGTTCATTGTTTTGTACGTATAATTCAGCCGTCTCTCCTCCTCAATGGTAGACAATCAAATTCTAGATCCAATGGCAATTCAAAATCAAATCAAAAAATTCAAACTCCTCAAAAAAATTCAAAAAAATTATATATCAAATATCTCGACAATACGAATTTGATCAAGTGTTCGTTTTTCGAAATTGTGCTTCAATCATCGGAAAATCGCGGTCAAACCTTGCAAACATCGAAACCCTAGGGCTAATTGGGTGTTTTTGATTCAGAAAGAAATCGGAAAAATTGAAATATGTGTTTTGAAGAGAGAGTCTTGCGGAGTCGAATGGTGGTGGAATTGGAGCTACCTCCACTTGTGGCGGCCTAACATCGACGGTTAGGGTTTTGAAAAACCTAAGTTGGGGTGGCGGCGGTGGGCTTAGGGAGGGGCCGGTCTTCGACCATTGGGCGACCTTCGATGGCATGGCGAACGGCAATGATAGCTGGGTCGATGGTTGTAACGACCCACTATTTTGGACCATTCAAATCGACAATAATCCACATGTCAGACTTAAATAATTCAAAACAGTGGATTGTTAAGAAATTTGGAGCAAATAAAATTATTCACAGAACTGCAGATACAGAAATATCAGAATAACTCACAGCGGAAATAAAATACCATAGTACATGAAGCTACTATATACAACCTCTCAAATCATATACAAAATATCATAGTTTAAAAATGGATAAAATAGAAGTCTGGATACATGACTCACAAATACAAAAGCAATATTGAATAGGAGATAACTGGAAGAAGTAGACGAATAGATAGTCAGATAAGCTCCAACAATTCTCTAGCTCTAGAAGGTGAATCCAAAACTGGGATTCTCAGGCAGGCCCGAGCGTAAAGTAAAACAAAAAACACTCGAGTCAGGACATACATACTTATACAATGTAAACCAACTCAAGTGAACTGTAATAGCAATGCACAATAACTTAAAGGATGCTTGGGATTGCCCATCCTTTAAGGATCCGGTAATGTAACAACCCTGTATTTTCTGATTATTGTAATTGTATATTTTAATTATTTTAATTTAAATTCCTAATTAAAAAACTTTATTTTATGTATTAAAATTAATATATTTTGTTAATTTAAATATAAATGTTGATTTTGATGTGGATTAGAATTTCAAACATGCATAAATTGAATATTTCCAGAAAATGTTGATTTTGGTCAAAATAGTCAAACTTTGACTTTTAACCTAAAATTTTAAAAGTTTGAAATTTTAAATTTTATCTTTTATTATGAAAATAGATTTAATAACTTGAACATTGCTTTTTGTTTCGTGGAAAACGGAGTTAAACTGCAAAAGATATGTACATTTCAATTTTGAGTATAAATTGTTTATTTTGCAATTTTGTTATTTTAAATTGTATAAATTTTATTTTTCTTTGTCATATTTTATTTTAATATGTTTTAATATGTTATATTATGTATATTTTGACTTTTAAATATTTTTGAAATGATAATAGAATTTTTCTAAAATTTACTATGATGATTTCCTAATTTTAAAAGGCTGTTTTCCTTTTTCTGCTATTTTCTTCATCTAAACTATATTTAAATTAAAATTTATTTATTTATTGTTGTGATTTCCTTTTTATTTTGTATTCTTATCTTTATTTATAAATATTTTTAAGTACATAAAAAATTTTCCAAGTTCATTGCACTTATTTTTCATATTTTCAAGACTAGTTGCAAATTTTGCTGTTTTATTTAATTAAACTATATATAATTAATAATTAATTTATTTATTTTTGTTTATTTACTATATTTTCGTATTTTAACTGAATTTATATATGTTTTTCAGTTATATAAAAATTTAAAAAGAAATAATGAATATTTGAAGAGTTTGAGATCTTTTGTACGCTTAGTCATTTTGCATTCCGACCTTTTCACTTTCTAAACTCCATTCATCAATGCTTTGGCCGTACCCTACTCCATCTTTCAGCCACATTCCTCACTCTTTCTCACGAAAATTTTATCATCTTTCTTGAGAAAAAAACTCATGGCCATTTGTTTTACAAAAATTTGGTAAATTCTATTATCTTTCTTCTTGTTTTTATGATTTTCCTATTGATTTTTGCATTGATCCTTCTTGTGTTTTGCTAGGCCTAGCGTCTACCACCACCACTACCATTCTCTCCACCATCATCTCCAGCAGCTCATAAGCCTCTCCTCTGACCAAGACAGTAGCCATGACCATCCGTTGATGTTGCGCCACAAAATTTGCACAAAAGTTCCACCAAACTAGCCTAGCCAAACCCTTAAGACCATAGCCTTCATTTTTAACCTAAACCACCTCCATGGCCGCCACCACCAGTCCCTCCACCACCTCTGGCCGCCACTCCATCCACCACCTGACCATCCCCTTGCATGACCAAGCCCAAGCCATGGTAGGCCGAACCAATAGTTGCACCAAAAATCCACTTAATTGCCTTGACTTTAGTATTTCTCATGTCACAACTTCCACTCCTTCGTATCCAAGTTAGGCCGAGCCATATGAACCCATATTGACCCAAACCTGAGCCATGTTGGCATCTAGGCTGAGCCTAGTATAATGAGAGCAAGCCCATTTGATCATGTGACAAGCTTATGTTGTCGTGTGCAAGTCTTTTGCTTCTAAGGTTTGGTCATCTCTCTTGTTTTGCAACTGTTCTGCAAACTAAAGTTGTTGATTACATTTGTATGTCGATATCTATGTTTGTGCTTATGTATGTTATATTTTGTGATGTTTACAAGGGTCTCCATCAATTCAAATCAAAATCGTGCTTGTCGTGCCTTTGGAATCGCTCTTGTGTGTGTTGTTTGTCTCTAGCTTCGTAAAAGGTGAGTCTTTCTCACTCTGACATTTATACTTATGAAATAGTGAATTGATGACAAGTGTTTAGTAATATAAAATGTTATGCAAGTTAATGATGATCATATGATTTGCTATGCCATGTTATTACCATATTAAAACTGTTAATTATCACCTGACATGTGATATATGACATTATATTGTGACACTGACATTGTTTATATTGTTTATGCATATTTCACACTGCAAGTTCCCTGTTAGAATAGAACCACTATGGGTTGAAATGATACATATACCCAAACGGACTTTAGATTAGGGAAAAATCGTTATGGGCTGAAATGATAGGCCTGAGCGATTTTTATTGTATTTTATTTGACTTGGGATTGCGGGTTTGAAATGATAGAACCCGGGTTTTCTTTGTAAACTGCGGATTGAAATGATATATATCCGTATCACTTGACCTAGGTTAGAAAATTATATACAGACCCCGTGGTATATTTTTAAATGATTTTTATTAAAATGTGTATTTTTAAAAGTATGAAATTTTGATTTAAAAATATATATTTTATGGTTTTAAGAAAATTAAATATTAAGTCTTGAAATTGTGAATTTGAGTACGTAAATGTGAAATAATTGAGATTTTAGACTTTAAATTTTATTTTAAAATGTAAATAAATAATGGAAATTAAATTTAAAGTTTTAAAATTATATATGAAGTAAAATTTTAAGTTTTATTTAATTTATATGTTAATAAACAGTGAATTTTGACTTAATAAATGAATGGAGTTATTATAACAGTGAATTTATATGTTAAATTGAATATTTGATCTAAAAATTTTGTTGTGTTAAATCATATGTTAAAATGATTTTAAATGGGAAATTTTGAAGTCTAGAAATATGATTTTTAAGTTATAATAAAAATTTGGAGTTTTTTTTTTTTGAAAAGCTAAAAATGAAATCTGGAATTCATAACATTTTCAAAATGTTGTAGTCTTTTGACAGCATTTTTAAATGTTATTGTTTTGAATCTAACAATGTTTAAAATAACTAAATATCTATTACGACATTTTATAAATGCCGTTATTCTTGAACTAAACCATTTTTGGAAGCTATAAGCTACGATAGCACTTTATAAATGCTGTCGTTGCTATAATTTGACAATGTTTTGAAATGTTATAGATTTTAACACTATTGTGTTATATTTTAAAGAGTTAATTAATTTAACTTTTGAAATGGATTATTTGTGAAATTATATAAGTTTTGAATATTTAAATTTGAATTTTAAGGAATTTAAATTGAATTTGAATTTAAATAAAGTTTACTTGGTTATGTGTTAAATGGAATGAAATGTAAGATAAATGAATTAGTGAATGTGATTTTGAAAGGTGTTTTGTAATGATATTTGAAATAATAAATGAATGATTATTTGATTTAAAAATGATATTTAAATTTGTGTATTTGAATTTTAATTCAAATAATGATTTGATAATAAGGTTTGGAGATGATTTGATCTTTATTTTGATAAAGAATATGAATTAGAATGATATGTACTTTTGATAAATGAATATTTGAAGTTATATTGGTATGAAAGGATATTTAGTTTAATTGTAAATTGAGTTTATTTAAATAATATTGGATTTATGAAATGAATATTTCAAAATTAAGTAATAATGAAACTAGATTTGAGATATATGAAATTATAAAATTTAGTTTTGAAATGCGGGATATTAAATGTAACGACCCAGGATTTTTAGTAATTAAAATTTGAATATTTAATTAATTTTAAATATTAATAAGTGAATTTATAAGTCGAATAAATTTTTATTTGAATTATTGGATTTAATTGAATAATTAAATCGATAATTTAATATGTTAAATTATGGAAATAATTGAAAATTGAGTTAAATATGATTGAAAATGATTTGTAAAATTTTATTTTATCATATTGGAGTTAGAATGATATTTTAGAACTTTTAAAATTGAATTAAAAGTTAATTTGTTAAAATTGAATATTTTAATATTTAAATCGACTAGTGAAAATAGTAAATTTTTGAACAGTCTCAGAATTGAACGAAACCAGTTCCATTGGATCCGTAATAGTTAGTTATTACCGGATTTCAATTTTCGTGTCAATCGGAGCTATCGTTTGATCGTGGCAGCTCGAAACGCATCGATTTATTTTTAATATTAATTTGGCGAGTTAAAATAGCCATTTTTCAAAAAGTCTCGGATTTCGACGAAACCAGTTTCATCAGATCCGTAATGTGATATTATTGTAAGGTTTCAAATTTCGTGTCAATTGGATTTACCGTTTGTCCGGTACGAATTAAAACGCCTAGAAATCGATTTAAATCGGTTTAATTTAAATTGAACGTTTATAGCCATAACTCGCATAGATGTCCGAATTAGCTTTCGAAACCTGTTCCATTGTGTCCGGAACGCGGGATAAACCTTAGGAACGTCAGTTTCGGCGCGTAAATCGGAGTTCGGAATTTCCGGGATGAATAGTGTCGTTCGAAACTCTATAAATAGACCCTATACCCTCACTATCTTCAACAACAATAAACCCTAACCCTAAATTATGCACAGCCGCCACTTTCTAAATGAATGGCCGACATCTTCCACCGTTTCCCCTTAATTATCTCCTCATCCACTCCCCGTTAGGCTTCGATTTCAACTAGCAAAACGTAGAGGGTGGAGAGACGAAGACATCCAACGGCTACTTCGTCGAATCGTCGACCTGAGACAACAGATTTTGGCCGCGTCCCCATGCGTTCGTGCACAGTTTTCTTCGTGGGTGTGGGGCCGAGCTCAGAGCCTTTGAGGCCGTGGGTAGAGGATGCTAGGAGCATTCGCGTGGGGGTGCTTGATCGGCGTGAAGATGGAAGGAGATGGCTTAACCGGCCTACAAGTTCACTACAAATAAAGGAACGCGAAGCCCCAGTATCAAACAACACTCTAGCTGGAACACCACAATGGAAAGAGTACTTTGAACCACCACACTCTTTCCCTCCTCTTCAGCAGCAGGAGCCTTCAAAGATGATGGCACGGCCCCCAAAGCATAAGCTTGCACGATCTGCTTATCTTTTCTCGATTCTGGACAGTCCTTCCTGATATGCCCCAGCTTATCACAGTTATGGCACTTCAACTGCACCTTTGGATTCTTACAATCCCTAGAGAAATGGCCCTTCTGCCGACAATTGTAGCATGTCACTTCACCCTTTGGTTTCTTATGGCCATCCTTACCCTTCTGCTGCTGCTTCCTCTTCTTGTTTCCATTTTGCTCCTTGGTCACAGCAACAACAGATCCTTCCTTAGGAAACAGATTCTCATGCCTGAGAGCTTTCTCCACAAGCTTCTCAAATGGGTCGTCCAAATGATCCACTAACTGCCTCCCAAGATAAGTGTCCAAGCCTGTCACAAACTTCTCATTCTTCTGATAGGGAGAATCGATATACGACCGAGCATACTAAGCTTCAAACTCAGAAACATACTCAAGAACTGGTCTCCCACCTTGCTTGAGCTCTACAAACTTCTTAAACAGAACAGATTTCTGAGCTGTAGAAATGAACTTAGCTTCAAATCTGACTTGGAATTGCTCCCAAGTAATCTCTTCTTTCGGAGTGTCAATGGTGATAGAGTTCCACCAATCCGAAGCTCTTCCTTGAAGCTGTCTTGATGCAAGCTTCCTCTTAGTTGCATCCTCAATTCCCAAATCACCAAAGATCCTTCGACAAGCATCTATCCATCTTTGGACTTCAATGGTTGACTCTGTTCCCAAGAAAACCTTTCCTCCAAGAGCAGTATAGTCCTTGCAAAGCTTAGCAAAATCCACTGATTTTGGAGCTTGAACTTGAACTCCAACATCTACTGATGGTCCTGAAGCTGGTATCCTTCTCATGATCAAAGTCATCATGGCCTCAAACATAGAAGCATAATCAGCAGTCCCCTCAACAGCATGGCCTCCCCTAGCAGCTGGTCTCCCTCTTCGACTCATTCCGAATATCTAAAAGAAATGATTAACATACCCTGAGAAACAACTGCATAAGAAGTTCAAATCCTTCTAAGCTACTATATTATATATATGGTAATCATCCATCAAAATTACAATTACGTCTCTCATACGTAGTTACGTCAGCGAGCGTTGGCTAAAATCGATTAACCAAAGCTCTGATACCAAATGTGACGACCGCCCATGACTCCCGCACTAAAACAGAGAAATGGTGCGCTGAGAATGTAGTACCCCCAAAATTTGGGAAGCATTAAAGCACTGGAATTAATGGATTCGTTAAAAAAAATTAAAAATAAGGGGGGGGGGGGGTAAAATGGACATTTTTAAGTAATTGTAATTTCGCGACGAAAGAAATGACATTTCAATTGTCTCGTTTTTCTGATTCGTGAAATAATTTGTTTGTGTCATTTGGAGCTCGTGTGAAGTAGATATGACCGAAAACGTCGGCGAGTCGTACCGACGCTACTGGTTTTGATTCCGAATTTGAATTTTTGAGCAGACAGCGATTGTATAAGTCGTTTGACTAAATGGAAACGTGTATTACACTTTCCATTTCAGAAAACTAATTCCTGTCTCTTTTCTTTTCCCCATGGTCAACCGTAACCCCGAATGAAAATCAAATTAGTAAATTATGGCTCCAAACCGAAGATAGAAACTAGGATGAAATGGGAGAAATAGACCAGAGCGAATGGATCTTCCTAAATTTTATATTTACTCCCTTGATTTCATGATTTGATATGGCTAAATTTGGTAATGAGTAATTTCAAAATTAGGCCCTTTGGTTTTTGGAAACTTTGCCTAATAGGAATAAAAATCAATTTTTAGCGGTCAAATAAATTAACGGAGCTGTATAATGTATATGTAAACTCTACATGCTAAATTACGCGAAAAGGTGGCACAAAAATGGGAAAATCATGGCGAAACAAAGGGTAAATTACGTTAAACTGATATAAATTGGGATGAAATATGATGTTTACGGACATAAACATAAATTTTGAGCATTTTTATATGATTTGCATGAATTAACATAAGAATATTACATTTTTAAGCAGAAACAACCCAAATATACTAATTTTGTGATTTGAACCATTTAAATTTGTCCTGTAACGGCATGTCTTTTTGGACAATTTAAATCGACGATAAACGACACACGTCAGACTCAACCATACAAAAGGGTAGATTGTTATTAGGATAAATAAGAAAAAGAGAAGGAAATAAACCAAATGCAGAATCTCGCAGCGAAATGGCAAAATATAATAATCAAATAACTGTTCATGAAGCTATTTCAAAAATACATTTGGTTATTCTTTACAACACAAAATCAGAGTTACATACACAAGGACTAATAAATAAATAAATGCAGCGGAACAACATGATGCGGTAAAATAATATAGTAGATAATAGTATAAATCTTCGTCTTCAGCCTCCAGAAACAAGAAACTTTGTCGAGTCGTACCGCCGCTACGTGTTTTGAATCAGAATTTGAATTTTAGGACAGATAGCGGTTGTATAACTCGTTTGACTCAAAATGGAAACGCGTATCCCACTTTCCATTTCAGAAAACTAATTCCCATCCTTCTTTTCTTATTTCCAAGTGCTCCTATTAACAGTAATCCTCGAAATGAAAATCAAATTACGAAATTAAGGCTACAAACCAAAGAGCGAAGCAATGACAAATTGGGAGAAGTTGGTCAGAGCAAAAGGGTCTCCCAAAATTCTATATTTACTCCCTTGATTTTTGAATTGATAGGAACAAATTTGGTAATGAGATTTGTAATTTCGAAATTAGGCACTTTGGTTTTTGGAAACTTTGCCTAACCTGAATAATGAATAGGTTTTGAGTGGTCAAATGAGTTAGTGGAGCTATATAATGTATGTGTAACCTCTACATGCAAAACAACATGAAAATGAGGCACAAAGTTGGGAAAATCTTTGTGAAATGATCGATAAATTAAGTTAAACTGATAAAATTGGGATGAAGCAGGATGTTTACGGACCTGAACATAAAATTTGGCCCATTTTATATTATTTGTATGAAATAGTTATGAAATAATATGACAATATTACGTTTTTGCGCAGAAACAGTCCAAATATAATATTTTTATGATTTGGACCATTTGAATTTTTCCTATCAAAAAGAAACTATTTTCTATGATTTGGTACGATGATATCAAGTTTACAAAGTAGTTTTATGCAATTTTATTCAATTTATATGAAATTACACGTACAATTTATAATATGTGAAAATCTACCAAAATTTGTATATCGGTTGGTTTGTTGTATATAATCACATCTAAATGACATTAAATTGATTTCTAAAGTTAAAGTACTTGTTTATATAAATTTGGAAATTTTATTTTGAAGTTATAGAGATATATTAGTAACTGTGGTTTATTTAGTGGAAAGGAAACTAAATGTGATAACGTGTAAATCAATTCACGATTTATACCTATAAAATATGGTTTGAAAATAAACATTTGATTTCTTGAGATTAAATACATAAGTTGTAGTAAGAAATGTATTCTTTTTTTAGAAATTACCGCACATATGAATCTGTATAATGTATTTTAATATATGAAAGTTAAAGAAATTAAGATTTGAAAATATAAATGATGAAAAAACGTACGGGGAAAATAACATTGCATGTTGCGAACGTATAATAAAAATGTACGATACTGTATGTAACGACCCTGAATTTTGGCCCTGTTTATTTTGATAAATATTTAATATGATTAAATAAAATGTGAACTGATTATTTTCAAAATGAATATGATTTTGGAAATAATTTCTATTTGTTTATATAAATTTGTATTTTAAAAGGAAATTTGATCTTGGAAATTTACATAGAATCTTTTAATAATATTGACCTTACATAAGTGAATTAAAATACTGTACTTTGTTTATATTTGGAAATATACATATGAATGATAACGTTTAAATTAGAATCCCATTTCTAACAATGTAAAATATAAATGTAAAATATAAGTTAAATATGTGTATATAACTCAATTTATAGTGTACAAATAGAAATGAATACAAATATAAGTGAGAAAATCAGTTTGAATAGGACTTGAACATTGACGGTTAAATATAAAGTACTAATGTAAAATTTAAAATAAGAATTAATTAGTTAAGATTTTATACAACATAACTTAATAATCTAAAATAAGAACAAAGTATAAGACACAAAGTAAAGTAAAATGAAATCAAATAGAATGTAAAACCAAACTTTAACTTTTATGTATAACTTATATAAATTAGAAGTTAACCAAATATTTTCATACACAAATCAATCAACAACCATATATATGTAAATTATTCAAGTTAGAAACAATAAAACGAATTTATTTTCACAAGCAAACCAAAGTAAATATAAATCTGACCCAAACATATTTGTTATTCAAGCAAGCAGTTCATAAAAATATGATTAAGTTTTACACCATATCTTCACATATAAATCTAAACATAAGATATAAAATAATAAAACAAATATTGCAAAAGGATATGATCCTCATTAATAAAGTGTAAACACAAACCTGATACATGTAAGATATTTAATTGGAAATTAATAACAAGTCAATATCTAAAAGTAACTACCTGCAAAGTAAATAATTATGCATAAGGTTATTTATATCAACTAACTGTATAAATTTACAGAATCAAGTGTTGCCTGAAAGTACATGTTTACATACAACAAATCTTGATTTTGATATGCAGACATTAGGCAAGCAAAACATAAATTTCTATCAACATAGCCAAACATAATTATGATATACACTAATTAAGGAACCTGACACATATTGCTTTGATACAAATACCTGTAAACATGGAAAAAACATAACAAACTTAGTAGATTAAAATATAAACATTATAATAACTTATCTTTTCATGCAAGCTACTTGCTATTTAATGCTCTCCTGTTAAAGCACATCGTTGTGTCTAATTAGAATATGCAAATCTTTATTTTGCAGTGAAATCTAATCAACATAATTGCATAGCAGTGAGATAAGTATAAAAGAAATAAAAATAAAATGAAAATAGGCTTGTATATTGTGCACCTGAAAATAACTATGTAAAGCAAGCAATGAAAATACGTGTACTAACAAGATTATGTGTAGACAATAAGTACATAACATTTAATGTTTTAGCATCTCAGCCGAATTCAAGATCATTCAGCCTTGAGAAAAAAAAAAAGAAAAAAAAATCTCGCCTGATAAAGCCAAAATAGGAAACTACCTGACTAGTTGCTATCTTCTTTCACACACTATATCTTATATATATGTGTGTGTATGCGTCCTTTATTTGATCAGTAACATAGTATACCTGAAAAGAATATAAAGAGTAAATCAGAAAGAAGAAGAAATGAAAAGCAAGCAAACTCAGGTTTTAAAACAGATGCAAGAACAATTCTAAAATTTCAGGCTTCCAAAAGAGAATAAGTAGTGTTCTTTGTTCAAAAGGCTTTCCAGGTGAGTAAACATAAAAATTCAAGCTTTAGTTTAATTTTAACAGTAAGATGATGTGTGGATTTCATGGTGATGTATGTGTTATCTTTTGGTATAATCTGTGTTTATATACAGGCTATTCTTTGATAATATTTTGTTCATTTCTGATAAGTGATTACAGAATTGAAAACTATTTAATTCTGTATTATTCTTATTTGATCATAGAAGAGCTTTAATTTATCCAACAAAATAATATACTCGAATTTAAATCAGGGATTTAAATTTGTTTTTAAACATATTTAGAGGTTATGCACAGTAAAACTAAAATTTTACAGGTAACAAACATTTGGTTGATAAATTCATCTGTTATAAAATATAAATTCAAGTTGATAACTTGGAACTTCAATGCGAAATAGGATTTTTAAAACAGGAATGGAAATTTTTAAAGTAAAATTGAAGAAGCAGTTCAGGGTTTAGAAAAAGGAGCATTTCTATCAATTACCGATTATTGATTCAATAATAATCGTTCAAATTTGTAGTTAGGCAAGTATAAACCTTGATGATCACATAAAAATTATCAAATAATTTTTCTATTAAGAGAATCAAGAGATGAAGACCAATTTAGGGTTCTTGCTCAAAGTTTTTGTCTTGACTGTAACCAAACTAATGCAACTTATTTACACGATCGAGTGCCGTGAGTTTCTGGACGATGGTCGAAGGTCGTGTTGTCGAGACGTGGTCAAAACCTCGGCGATTACGGTGGTTTGAACGGTGGACGCGAGGCGATTCGAGTGGATGGGTATATGTTCTGTTTGGGTTAGCACTGTCGATTTTGATTCGAGTTTCCTGAGGGTGTTTTGGGTTGTGATTTCTTTCTTTGGGGCGATTTGTGACTTGTTGAAGACCTTGGAGGATCGCCAGGGCCTTGCCGGCCGTTGTGCATGTGTACGGCGAATGTTGGTGTCAGCAGTGTCGGTCGCGTGGTAGTCTCGAGTCGTGCACGAGTTTTGGGATGGAATGCTTCGGGTTGAAGTCGAGTTTGATGCGTGAATAATGAACCTGATGTAAATTATTTCTTTGTTCAAGCAAAACTAAAAATAAAAAGTAAAGGAGGAAGAAGATGTTCAGGGTAAAACAGGGGAAGAGGCAGTGGAACTCGATGATGTACCCGTGTGAACTCAAGGGGAGGACTCGGGTTTCCTACATATCTGCAGTTTTGGTTTCTGTTTTAAAAGTAAGTATTACCAAATAGTTTTTGTACAAACTGCAAGCATTGTTTCATGAGATGTTTGACAGTTTAAAGCCCAATGGTTTAGATACAAGTAAACTATTTAATCAATGCTTTAAAGTGTTTAACTCTTAATTATTATTTTAATCCAGAATTATTTTAAGTACGTACATAGTTAATTTACAATTAAGTATAGTTAACCATCGTAATTGATTTCCAAACTTTAATGAGGGTTTCTAATATTGAAAAGTTAATTATATTGAAATTTTAATCTTAATTGATGATTTCAGAAAGTAAATAAATTAATTACTTTTTTATACTGTAACTGGTGATGGATCAACGGATTGATTAAGTAATTAATAAGGTAAAATTTACTACTTAGGTAAATTAATAAACAATTAATAGAATCAATCAAGTGATTTAACTAAGAATTAAGAAATAATTAATGAATAATCAACAATTAAAAATTTGTTAATCAAGTTATTTGATTATAATTAAGGTTTTCAACTAATGATTAAGGAAAGGCTAATTAAGTAATTAAGGTTAAACAAATTGATGAAGAAGTGATAAATTAAATAGCTTGAAATAGAATAATCAAATAATTAAGTAATTAAAGGAATTAATTACTTATTGTAATTAATGAGGTTTAATATGAATCGTCTAAGTTAATTAATCAAGTTTAATTGATTTAAATGATTATTTTATGATATGATAAGTATAATTACTTGGAGAAGTAATTGATGATAATGACTAGAAGAAGTTGATTAAGGATGATAATGGAAGTAATTTAAGTATAATTACTTTGTGCAATTTAATCAAGGGATTAATTTTTAAGGAAATCAGTTGAGGAGTAATTAAGTGATGTGATAAGAGTAAATAAAGGTGATTGATTACTGAATAGTATTAATCAGTGGTGATAAATAAATATAGTTTAATTGAAGATTTAATTAAGGTAATTAATTTAATATAGGATAATGAAATGAAATGTAATTAGCAATCATTAAATAATGAAATTAATAATGAAAGATTAAAGAATAATTAATTGGTGAAATTAAGAAGTAATGTAATATATGTAATTGAAGGTTAATTTCTATATTTGGATAAGATAGTTAGTTTGGAAAATAATTAAAAGATGATTACTTGAATAAAATTAAATGTTAATTAATCTAGTGTGATTAATTTATTAACTTATTGATAATTGGTCAATAGTTATATAAGCAAGATTATGATAATGTAGTAATTAATTTAATTTACTTTAAATTAATTAAAGATGCAAGTAATTAATTTAATTCATTTTAAATTAATTATAGCTGATATGATTGCTTATGTATGGATGGATGATATTGTTTGTCTGGAATGATTTGAAATTCCTAGTATGAGATAAATGATGATGTATGAAATGTATGCTTGATTGTAATATGATGATAATATGGATTATCTGTTGTGATGATAATATTGATTATCTGTTTATGATGATGATGTTCTATTATGATATTGTGAATTATCTATCTGTGTGTATATGGATAATTAAATTGTTTATTTTATAACTTTAAAACAACTTGGCCCTAAAACACACGTTTTGGATTTCGATGAGACCGGGATCGGTTTCCACATTTGGAACATGCGAAAACCACATCGATCCAAATGAACGTTAGGTCGTGAATCTGATGTGAAGATGAAGGTTCAGAATGCAAGGGTTGTCGTCGTTAACTCTAAGGGTGATTCCAAAATGAGTGTAACGAGATAATGCTTTCGGTTTCGTTCGAACCTGGAACGAACTTGTATGGATTGAATGCTTTCAACACATCGTCAGGCGGACGATGAGCATTCTAAGAAATTTGTTCTCTAAAGGTAATCGTGGCCTCAAGTCTCATCAACCGGAAATGGTTAAAACAGGGGAGATGCAGCAAGGTTAGGTGGGTCATGCCCAAGCAGGACAAGATATTTCCCCTGTCTAGATGTCCCTTTTTATTCGGCTTAGTGGGTGGTTGGGCGCGCCAACCACGGGGTTTATCTTGTTCGGAACTGTTCAGTAAGGAATGGTTCCGGCCTTGTGTTGCAGGGGATGAAGGGAGTAATCCTCGGTACGGTGATCTAGGCCCTGTACTGTGACGGGCGGTACCCCAGTAGCCCTGCCATTGCATGGAATCCATTTTCCAATAAGTGCCCTCGGTTTTGATTGTATTACCCACTTTTGTGGCTAGTAGCTGGAATTTAATAATGTAACAATTTCGGCTATTTTCTATTTACTTGAAAACCCTACACTATTATAATATCACAGAATTTCCTATGAAATATTTTGGTTAGCGTAAGGTAAAAACTTACCCGTATTTATTTGTGGGGAGTCTTACGTGATACCTTTATTTTCAAATGTTTTTTTCAAAGTTAAACAATTTAAACCGTTCACTCATTCATACCAGACCCATGTCTGACCCGGAGTTTACTTTTGTTTTCCATAAACTCTCGGGTACCCAAATTTTTACGGGTAGTCAAGGGATTCAGGTTAGCTTTGACGAATCCTGGAGGAGCAATGGAGCAGGAGGCTTCAGCGTTGTAGATATATATCTAGTTCCGCTGTGATAGTTAGAGTATGTTGTATTAGAGATGTATGTAGAGACTGATGTATATAAAATTTGTGGAGTGTATAATATTGTATAACTCTGATATATGTAAAATTATGAAATTGTTATGTGATGTATTATATTTTATTCCATTCCGCTGTGAGTTTCCGTGATTGTTGTTCTTTCTTCTCTTTCTTTTCTATTTCTATCTCTTTCTTTCTAAATGATGATACGTCTTTCTGGTAGTAGAAGGGCGGGTCGTCACAGTTGGTATCAGAGCTGAAAGGTTAAGTGAGAACCTTGGCTCTGGTGGAGATTTCTCATTAGAGATAGAGTCGGTAGTACTTTAGGATGAGTTTGAGCGTAATAATAGATATGAGCGCGTACTTGTTAGTGAATATAAAATGGTTGTATATTATGATGATTGATTTATCGAGTGGTATATGAACCTTTGTCAGTGTAGTCTGCACAACTGTACCGAAGGGGTTTCTAAACACTTGAATAGAACAATTCGACATGATATTGTTTTCAAAAGTAGGTGAATTAAATAATTTCATCCAAAATATATTTTGGTATAAAAAGGAAATAATTTTTGCAAATTATTATATATAATTAAAGGACTTGGGTGATAATGTTGCAGACAAATGAGATTATAAAATTTTTACAATGGCTTGTGTAACCAAGGGAAGTATGAGATTGAATTTGGAATTAAAGTTAAAAAAAAATGAAGTTAAAAATGAGAAATTATTTTGAATTAAGTTGAAAGTTTAATTTAATTTGGAATTAAACTAATGATTAAAAATATAATAATAATGAGAATATAAATAAATTAATGAAGTACATCAAATTTACAATGGAAATACATTGGATTGGAAATAAAATTTTGGTTGAGATTAACTTAAGCTTAATAATAATTGGATTTAAATTTAAGATTGAAATGAAATGAATTGAGATATGGGTAAATGAAATTAAGTTCTTATTTAATCAAATCCAAGTGGGTTGGTAGATTAAAGAGAATAGTATGGTGCTTAATTTAACGGAAGCTAAGTTAAACAAATTGAATTGGAATAGAATTCAGTTGAGATATAGATGGTGTTAAATAAATTAAATTCTTACTTAAATAAATAAAAGTAAGTTGAAATGGAATTGAATTGGAATAAATATGTTCCGGTAACTGGTAAGAGAAATTAGCAACACATTGATTAGGAATATTTTTGGCTATGGATAAGTGTTCAATCTCGAGTAAAAAGAAACATGAATATATTCAAGCTTAAATTGGGTAAAATGTGAAAAATATGAATGTGAGACTTATAAAAGAAAATATGGGGAAATTAAATAGTATGCCAAGATAAGATTGTTTTGTATTGGGAGAATGGGATAAAAATCCAAACTTGAACTATAAAATAAAATTGAACACAGATAAAATAATAAGTTGATTTTTGAAGATAAAATCCAATTCAAGCATGGATAAAATAAATATGGCTTTGGATTAAATCTTAATTGAAATAAATGGAATTTGATCTTGTGAGTATCAAATAAGTTGGAAATAAATTTAAGTATGAAATTGAAACAAGTAAATTAACCAAATATTAAACTTTATAGAAGCGTAGCTTCGAGGGAAGTAAGAGTTTATTTAGTAAAAGCTTTAATAATTTAAATTGAATGAAATAAAATCTTTATTCGAATAGAAATAGTTGGATAAGAATTTAAATTTGTATAAACAAACTCTGATGGTTTATCAAAAAGAATTTAAATATTTGAAATAAAAAGTATGTTTGTTTAATACAGATAAGATCTGGAATTTTAAGGGAAGATGATTGTGATTAAGAGTAACTGGATGTAGTGTGGTGAATAAATAAAATTATTTTGTACTTAGGAAATGAAATAAACTCAAGAACTATAATGAAGTGATTTTGTGATAAAATCAAATATGGAATTGGAAGTGGAAATAAACTAAGATGAAATAAATTACTAAATTAAGTGTGTAAATGAAATTAGGATTGGTCAAATAAAGTTGGATGGTGAATTAATAAATTTGATTGTGAATTAAACTGAATGGGAGGCTGAGATCTTGAGTTATATATGTATATAAAATTCAACTTGGATTGGAGTTGTATCTTATAGGATTGAATTGCCAGAAGGGATGTTTGGAATTCATAATGTATCTCATGCATCTCATCTTGGAATTTTGTTTAGGATCCATCATTAGTTGTAGAACTAGTAGTATAGGGAGATTTGAAAGTCAAGCGGATTTTGACTGTAGTCAGGAATCCTGTTCAGATTGTTGATCAACTGAGAGGCAACTCGGGAGTAAGTAGTGAAGCTCATTGAGTGCAGTGGAGCGAGAATCTCAGTGATTGCACCTGGGAAACTCTGGATAGTTCTAGGGAAGTTTATCCGGATTTGTGTTCGGATAGCTAGTGTTGCTTGTTAGGATAAACTGTTTGATTGTTTGCTATTGTATGAATGATATGTATGTGTGAATGGTTGGTATAACAGCTTTTAAATTATCTTTGTTTTAAATTTCGGGGACGAAATTCTTTTAAGGGGGAAGGAATGTAACGACCTTGAATTTTGGCCCTGTTTATTTTAATAAATATTTAATATGATTAAATAAAATGTGAACTGATTATTTTCAAAATGAATATGATTTTGGAAATAATTTCTATTTGTTTATGTAAATTTGTATTTTAAAAGGAAATTTGATCTTGGAAATTTACATAGAATCTTCTAATAATATTGACCTTATATAAGTGAATTAAAATACCGTACTTTGTTTATATTTGGAAATATACATATGAATGATAACATTTAAATTAGAATCCCATTTCTAACAATGTAAAATATAAATGTAAAATATAAATTAAATATGTGTATATAACTCAATTTAAATAAGTAATAGTAGAGTACAAATAGAAATGAATACAAATATAAGTGAGAAAATCATTTTGAATAGGACTTGAACATTGACGGTTAAATATAAAGTACTAATGTAAAATTTAAAATAAGAATTAATTTGTTAAGATTTTATACAACATAACTTAATAATCTAAAATAAGAACAAAGTATAAGACACAAAGTAAAGTAAAATGAAATCAAATAGAATGTAAAACCAAACTTTAACTTTCATGTATAACTTATATAAATTAGAAGTTAACCAAATATTTTCATACACAAATCAATCAACAACCATATATATGTAAATTATTCAAGTTAGAAACAATAAAACGAATTTATTTTCACAAGCAAACCAAAGTAAATATAAATCTGACCCAAACATATTTGTTATTCAAGCAAGCAGCTCATAAAAACATGATTAAGTTTTACACCATATCTTCACATATAAATCTAAACATAAGATATAAAATAATAAAACAAATATTGCAAAAGGATATGATCCTCATTAATAAAGTGTAAACAAACCTGACACATGTAAGATATTTAATTGGAAATTAATAACAAGTCAATATCTAAAAGTAACTACCTGCAAAGTAAATAATTATGCATAAGGTTATTTATATCAACTAACTGTATATATTTCCAGAATCAAGTGTTGCCTAAAAGTACATGTTTACATACAACAAATCTTGATTTTGATATGCAGACATTAGGCAAGCAAAACATAAATTTCTATCAACATAGCCAAACATAATTATGATGTACACTAATCAAGGAACCTGACACATATTGCTTTGATACAAATACATGTAAACATGGAAAAAACCTAACAAACTCAGGTAGATTGAAATATAAACATTATAATAACTTATCTTTTCATGCAAGCTACTTGCTATTTAATGCTCTCCTGTTAAAGCACATCTTGTGTCTAATTATAATATGCAAATCTTTATTTTGCAGTGAAATCTAATCAACATAATTGCATAGCAGTGAGATAAGTATAAAAGAAATAAAAATAAAATGAAAACAGGCTTGTATATTGTGCACCTGTAAATAACTATGTAAAGCAAGCAATGAAAATACGTGTACTAATAAGTTATGTGTAGACAATAAGTACATAACATTTAATGTTTTAGCATCTCAGCCGAAATCAAGATCATTCAGCCTTGAGAAAAAAAAAATCTTGCCTGATAAAGCCAAAATAGGAAACTACCTGACTAGTTGCTGCCTTCTTTCACACACTATATCTTTTATATATATGTGTGTGTAACATAGTATACCTGAAAAGAATATAAAGAGTAAATCAGAAAGAAGAAGAAATGAAAAGCAAGCAAACTCAGGTTTTAAAACAGATGCAAGAACAAATCTAAAATTTCAGGCTTCCAAAAGAGAATAAGTAGTGTTCTTTGTTCAAAAGGCTTTCCAGGTGAGTAAACATAAAAATTCAAGCTTTAGTTTAATTTTAATAGTAAGATGATGTGTGGATTTCATGGTGATGTATGTGTTATCTTTTGGTATAATCTGTGTTTATATACAGGCTATTCTTTGATAATATTTTGTTCATTTCTGATAAGTGATTACAGAATTGAAAACTATTTAATTCTGTATTATTCTTATTTGATCATAGAAGAGCTTTAATTTATCCAACAAAATAGTATACTCGAATTTAAATCAGGGGTTTAAATTTGTTTTTAAACATATTTAGAGGTTATGCACAGTAAAACTAAAATTTTACAGGTAACAAACATTTGGTTGATAAATTCATCTGTTATAAAATATAAATTCAAGTTGATAACTTGGAACTTCAATGCGAAATAGGATTTTTAAAACAGGAATGGAAATTTTTAAAGTAAAATTGAAGAAGCAGTTCAGGGTTTAGAAAAAGGAGCATTTCTATCAATTACCGATTATTGATTCAATAATAATCGTTCAAATTTGTAGTTAGGCAAGTATAAACATTGATGATCACATAAAAATTATCAAATAATTTTTCTATTAAGAGAATCAAGAGATGAAGATCAATTTAGGGTTCTTGCTCAAAGTTTTTGTCTTGACTGTAACCAAACTAATGCAACTTATTTACACGATCGAGTGCCGTGAGTTTCTGGACGATGGTCGAAGGCCGTGTTGTCGAGACGTTGTCAAAACCTCGGCGATTACGGTGGTTTGAACGGTGGACGCGAGGCGATTCGAGTGGATGGGTATAAGTTCTGTTTGGGTTAGCACTGTCGATTTCGATTCGAGTTTCCTGAGGGTGTTTTGGGTTGTGATTTCTTTCTTTGGGGCGATTTGTGACTTGTTGAAGACCTTGGAGGATCGCCAGGGCCTTGCCGGCCGTTGTGCATGTGTACGGCGAATGTTGGTGTCAGCAGTGTCGGTCGCGTGGTAGTCTCGAGTCGTGCACGAGTTTTGGGATGGAATGCTTCGGGTTGAAGTCGAGTTTGATGCGTGAATAATGAACCTGATGTAAATTATTTCTTTGTTCAAGCAAAACTAAAAATAAAAAGTAAAGGAGGAAGAAGATGTTCAGGGTAAAATAGGGGAAGAGGCAGTGGAACTCGATGATGTACCCGTGTGAACTCAAGGGGAGGACTCGGGTTTCCTACATATCTGCAGTTTTGGTTTCTGTTTTAAAAGTAAGTATTACCAAATAGTTTTTGTACAAACTGCAAGCACTGTTTCATGAGATGTTTGACAGTTTAAAGCCCAATGGTTTAGCTACAAGTAAACTATTTAATCAATGCTTTAAAGTGTTTAACTCTTAATTATTATTTTAATCCAGAATTATTTTAAGTACGTACATAGTTAATTTACAATTAAGTATAGTTAACCATCGTAATTGATTTCCAAATTTTAATGAGGGTTCCTAATATTGAAAAGTTAATTATATTGAAATTTTAATCTTAATTGATGATTTCAGAAAGTAAATAAAATAATTACTTTTTTAAACTGTAACTGGTGATGGATCAACGGATTGATTAAGTAATTAATAAAGTAAAATTTACTACTTAGGTAAATTAATGAACAATTAATAGAATCAATCAAGTGATTTAACTAAGAATTAAGAAGTAATTAATGAAGTAATCAACAATTAAAAATTTGTTAATCAAGTTATTTGATTTATAATTAAGGTTTTCAACTAATGATTAAGGAAAGTCTAATTAAGTAATTAAGGTTAAACAAATTGATGAAGAAGTGATAAATTAAATAGCTTGAAATAGAATAATCAAATAATTAAGTATTAAAGGAATTAATTACTTATTGTAATTAATGAGGTTTAATATGAATCGTCTAAGTTAATTAATCAAGTTTAATTGATTTAAATGATTATTTTATGATATGATAAGTATAATTACTTGGAGAAGTAATTGATGATAATGACTAGAAGAAGTTGATTAAGGATGATAATGGAAGTAATTTAAGTATAATTACTTTGTGCAATTTAATCAAGGGATTAATTTTTAAGGAAATCAGTTGAGGAGTAATTAAGTGATGTGATAAGAGTAAATAAAGGTGATTGATTACTGAATAGTATTAATCAGGGGTGATAAATAAATATAGTTTAATTGAAGATTTAATTAAGGTAATTAATTTAATATAGGATAATGAAATGAAATGTAATTAGCAATCATTAAATAATGAAATTAATAATGAAAGATTAAAGAATAATTAATTGGTGAAATTAAGAAGTAATGTAATATATGTAATTGAAGGTTAATTTCTATATTTGGATAAGATAATTAGTTTGGAAAATAATTAAAAGATGATTACTTGAATAAAATTAAATGTTAATTAATCAAGTGTGATTAATTTATTAACTGAGTGATAATTGGTCAATAGTTATATAAGCAAGATTATGATAATGTAGTAATTAATTTAATTTACTTTAAATTAATTAAAGATGCAAGTAATTAATTTAATTCATTTTAAATTAATTATAGCTGATATGATTGCTTATGTATGGATGGATGATATTGTTTGTCTTGAATGATTTGAAATTCCTAGTATGAGATAAATGATGCTGTATGAAATGTATGCTTGATTGTAACATGATGATAATATGGATTATCTGTTGTGATGATAATATTGCTTATCTGTTTATGATGATGATGTTCTATTATGATATTGTGAATTATCTATCTGTGTGTATATGGATAATTAAATTGTTTATTTTATAACTTTAAAACAACTTGGCCCTAAAAGACACGTTTTGGATTTCGATGAGACCGGGATCGGGTTTCCACATTTGGAACATCCGAAAACCACATCGATCCAAATGAACGTTAGGTCGTGAATCCGATGTGAAGATGAAGGTTCAGAATGCAAGGGTTGTCGTCGTTAACTCTGAGGGTGATTCCAAAATGAGTGTAACGAGATAATGCCTTCGGTTTCGTTCGAACCCGGAACGAACTTGTATAGATTGAAAGCTTTCAACACATCGTCAGGCGGGCGATGAGCATTCTAAGAAATTTGTTCTCTGAAGGTAATCGTAGCCTCAAGCCTCATCAACCGGAAATGGCTAAAACAGGGGAGATGCAGCAAGGTTAGGTGAGTCATGCCCAAACAGGACAAGATATTTCCCCTGTCTAGATGTCCCTTTTTATTCGGCTTAGTGGGTTGTTGGGCGCGCCAACCACGAGATTTATCTTGTTCGGGACTGTACAGTAAGGAATGGTTCCGGCCTTGTGTTGCAGGGGATGAAGGGAGTAATCCTCGGTACGGTGATCTAGGCCCCGTACTGTGACGGGCGGTACCCCAGTAGCCCTGCCATTGTATGGAATCCATTTTCCAATAAGTGCCCACGGTTTTGATTGTATTACCCACTTTTGTGGCTAGTAGCTGAAATTTAATAATGTAACAATTTCGGCTATTTTCTATTTACTTGAAAACCCTAGACACTATTATAATATCACAGAATTTCCTATGAAATATTTTGGTTAGCGTAAGGTAAAAACTTACCCGTATTTATTTGTGGGGAGCCTTACGTGATACCTTTATTTTCAAATGTTTTTTTCAAAGTTAAACAATTTAAACCGTTTACTCATACCAGACCCATGTCTGACCCGGAGTTTACTTTTGTTTTCCATAAACTCTCGGGTACCCAAATTTTTACGGGTAGTCAAGGGATTCAGGTTAGCTTTGACGAATCCTGGAGGTGCAATGGAGCAGGAGGCTTCAGCGTTGTAGATATATATCTAGTTCCGCTGTGATAGTTAGAGTATGTTGTATTAGAGATGTATGTAGAGACTGATGTATATAAAATTTGTTAAGTGTATAATATTGTATAACTCTGATATATGTAAAATTATGAAATTGTTATGTGATGTATTATATTTTATTCCATTCCGCTGTGAGTTTCCATGATTGTTGTTCTTTCTTCTCTTTCTTTTCTATTTCTACCTCTTTCTTTCTAAATGATGATACGTCTTTCTGGTAGTAGAAGGGCGGGTCGTCACACTGTAGAAATACGTACATCCTGAAATAACCCAGGAATTGTCTATGGACACTGGTGGACCGTTTGTCCATACCAGAATACTCATCGCCGGTATACCCATCGCCAGTACATTGGAATAACCCAAAAATTCCATTAAAGGGGGAGAATGTAGTGCCCCAAAAATTAGGAAAGCATTTTAATTGAATAATATTAGTAATATGAAAACACTGGAATTAATGGATTTGTTAAATAAATTAAAAATAAGGAGGGGTAAAATGGTCATTTTTAAGACATGTAATTTCGCGCCGACACAAATGCCACTGCAATCATCTCGTTTTTCTGATTCATGTAGTATGTTTATTTGTGTCATGTGGAGCTCTTATAAAGTAGATATGACCGAAAACGTCGTCGAATCATACCGACGTTGCTGGTTTGATTCCGAATTTGAATTTTTGAGCAGATAGCAATCGTACAACTCGTTTGATTCAATGGAAATGTGTATTTCACTTTCCATTTTAGAAAAGTTATTTCCTGTCTCTCTCCTCTTTTTCCCTAGTGGTCATCCGTAATCCCCACATGAAAATCAAGTTAGTAAATTATGGCTCCAAACAGAAGAGCGAAACTACGATGAAATGGGAGAAATAGATCAAAGCGAATGGTTCTCCGTAATTTCTATATTTACTCTGGATTTTATGATTTGATTTGGTTAAATTTCGTAATGATTAATTTCGAAATTAGGCTCTTTGGTTTTTGGAAACTTTGCCTAACCTGAATAACAAATCGGTTTTGAGCGGTCAAATGAGTTAACGAAGCTATGTAATGTATATGTAAACTCTACATGCTAAGTAACTCGAAAAGGAGGCACAAATTGGGAAAATCGTGGCGAAATGATGGGACATTAAGTTAAACTGGTATAAATTGGGATGAAATAAGATGTTTACCGACCTAAACTGAAATTTTGGGCATTTTTATATGATTTGTATGAACTAATATGAGAATATTACATTTTTGAGCAAAAACAGTCCAAATATACTAATTTTAGGGTTTGGACCGTTTAAATTTGTCCTGTAACGGCCTGTCTTTTTGGACAGTTTAACTCGACGATAAACCACACACGTCAGACTCAAACCATACCAAAGGGCAGATTGTTATTCGGGTAAATAAGAAAAAGAAGAAAAGGAAATAAAACAAATACAGAATCGCGCAGCGGAATGACAAAATATAATAATCAAATAACGGTTCATGAAACTATTTTATAAATACATTTGATTATTCTTTACAACACAAAATCAGAGTTACAAACACAAGGACAAACAAATGAATAAATCAATGCACCAGAACAACACGATGCGGTAAAATTATATAATAGATAATTGTACTATAACGACCCAGAATTTTTATTAATTAAAATTTGAATATTTAATTAATTTTAAATATTAATAAGTGAAATTATAAGTCGAATAAATTTTATTTTGAATAACTAGATTTAATTGAATAATTAAATCGATAATTTAAAAGGTGAAAATACAGAAATAATTGAAAATTTGGTAAAATACGATTGAAAATGATTTGCAAAATTTTATTTTATCATATTGAAGTTAGAATGATGTTTTAGAACTTTTAAAATCAAATTTAAAGTTTATTTGTGAAAATTGAATATTTTAATATTTAATCGACTAGTGAAATTAGCCAATTTTCGAACAGTCTCGGAATTGGACGAAACTAGTTCCATTGGATCCGTAATAGTTTGTTATTATCGGATTTCAATTTTTGTAGCAATCGGAGTTTTCGTTTGATCGTGGCAGCTCGAAACGAAATTGTTTTAATATTAATTTGGCGAGTTAAAATAGTCATTTTTCAAAAAGTCTCGGATTTCGACGAAACCAGTTTCATCGGATCCATAATGTGATATTATTGTATGGTTTCAAATTTCGTGTCAATCGGATTTACCGTTTGTCCGGTGCAAGCTAAAACGCCTAGAAAATCGTTTAATCGGTTTAATTTTAAATTGAACGTTTATTGACATAACTCGCACGGATGACCGAATTAGCTCCCGAAACACGTTTCATTGTGTTCGGAACGCGGGGTAAATCTTAGAAACGCCAACCGGCACGCTTCGTTTGGAGTTCGGAAAATCTGGGATGAATAGTGTCGCGTATTTTTTCTATAAAACCCCCCTTAACATTCATTTTTGCAAAATTAGAAACCCTAGGTCCATCTGCAGGCCGCCACCCCCTTATATATTCAGTGGCCGAAATTTAGCTTCCTTTCTCCCTCAAAATCTTCAAATCCAAACACTAATTCGATAAACTTTCAACATGAAAGTTGTAGAGGGCTGTGAGTACTACAAAATCAACGGTGGAGATCGTTGTAGGCGAAGCAAATTGATGGAACTTTAAGTTTGAAGGCAGCACGGTCGGCCTCGAAATGCGTGCCAAGATGGAGGCTGAGTTCCTTGATACGGGCCGAAGGTTGCTCGTGTTATGGACTTCAATATGGGGGTGGTTGATCAACTTTGAAACGCTCGTGGAGGGTGCAAAAATCAAACCCTAATTGTGATGGATGGGTTCATACGAGAATTGTTTACTGGAAGTCGCGTGGAAGATGAAGAAAGGGACGGGTTTGGGCCTGGGTGAAATCGAACGGCCAAGATTGCTTTGGATTTGAAAGTAAATTTATATTGTAAATTAGTTTATAAAATCGTGTAAACTTGTAAAAATCATATCTTTTTCATACGAGGTCGAAAATGCGCGAAAACAGTTGCGTTGGAATCGTATGGACGAGCACTACGCTATGGAATTGGATTGGAGTCGTTTGGAGTTAGTGATAATTTTGGGTAAAATTAAACGTTCGTTTAATTTTATTCGAAATAAATCGCTAAAACGAAATTGAAATCAAGGTGAGAACTTCTCACTCAATCGAATCGGTTTCGATTTTAATTTTAAATAGTTAGATTTAAAATTCTTGAATGTATGTTTGAATGATGATTGTTATCTATTGATTGTTAAAATAGACATTATGCGCCGTTATTAAGCGGAGGTTATTTATTAAAAACATATACCGCGAATATTTCATAAACAGTGAAATTGGTATTATATATAATAGCAATATATATGTATTGGCATATGTATATATTGCAGTTGTTGATTTCCCGCATTATATAGCGGATGAGACCCTATTGCGCCGTCTATTAAGCGGATAATATTTTAAATCTCATATACCGCGATAATTTCGTGCTGGAACGGAATTGGTATTGTGCTAACATCTTTGGATGCAGGAAAACTGGTTGGAGGGATCCAACTGGATTCCTCAACAGTATTTATTTGATTATGGATATTTTGATATTCGTTGATTATCATATACGATATATGATGTCGTTGTAGTCGTGATTGACTATTTGGTGTGTAGCATCATTGGGCCAAATTTTGGAATTTTAAAATGATTTTAAAGTGATTTTTGAAAGTATACGTTGTAAAGATATTTTTGGAAATTGATTTATTCTAAACAAATAAACGTTATACTTTTAAAAGTTATAAAATTATGATTTTTGAGAAATATAGTTAAAAGTTGATTTTTGAAAATATGGGTTAATGATTTATAAAATAGTTTAAATCGGGTTTTTTCTGAATTCATTATAAAAGTTTAAATATAGGATTTATAAAAATTGATTATTTTATAAATCAAAGAAAATGGTGAAATTATAAAGGAGTTTAAAGACGTTTTAAAGAATAATATAAATTGATTTATATAAAAGAATTATAAGATGGATATTTGTAAATTAAAAATGCTGGGATTATAAAACGAGTTTTTATAAGTGTTAGAATGAATTGTGAATGAATTTCATAAATGAATGAAATTTATAGAATTATAAACGGTGAAGTTATAAATGGAATTTTATAAGCAGTAGGTTTATAAAATGTGTGAAGTTATTAAAGGAATAAATTTGGGTAAATAAATTAATCTTATGAGTTATAAGATTTATAATTTGGGAAGTTTAAAAGAACGTTTTTTGCAAACAAATAAATTATAAGTGTTTAACTTATAATATGAACTTTTAGTATATAATTGAGATATGAAATTGAATAGGTTAATAAAGGAATTTATAAACGTTGTTTTATAAATCCGCAAACGACTTATTTTGATAAGTAAATTGTTGTAACTTATTTATGGAGTTATATTCACGTTTTAGACGGTGAATAATCTTTTAAAATAAAATGTATAGAAATGATGAAGTTTGTCAACGAAGTATATTCACGTTTTTGAATAGTGAATAATATGTTAAAGGAAATGTATTGGATGTGATGTTTTGAGTAGAATTAAAACGATCTAACGATGTTTTAAATGCATTAAAATTCGAAACCATAGATTTCAACATTCATTGTTGAAATAGACGTTTACGAGAAATAGAAGGAAAGGGTGGACTATAACACTGTTGTTATAGTAAATGATTTCCGAAAGGAAATGTTTTGCATAGTATTGGGATTTATATATCTATTTTAATTTCGAATCCCTATACTAGTGATTTTGGGTTGTCGTAACGATGTTTTACGCGACATTCGTTTTGGCCCAAATAAATATGTTTAAGAGAATGATTTCCTTAAAGAATGAAATATATGCTTAATTTCGATTTAAGTATATTGAATATTTTCCAAAGGTTGAAAATAAATAAAATTTGTGAATTACTTATGAATAAATAAGTATGGAAATGTTTTTCCAATGTGAAATGAAACGTTTGGAGAATTTATCTTTTTGAAGATAAATTGAAATGAATAATTGAAATCGTATATGCATGGATATTTTGGAATGAAAATTCACTATGGAATTTATAAAAGAAAGGGGACTTTGTTTAAAAATTATTTTTGAAGTATTGAAATTATATATCTTGTAAAGATATTTTTGGGAAATAAATAATTTGGAAAATTATTTGGAATCTGGTGATGTTGTGCATATCCATTGATAGTTCAATAACCGACTATCAATATTTACCTTTGAAAGGTATTTGTTGTGATTTGTTTGAATTTGAATGCCACACTTATTTTTGAATAAGCGCTCACTATTCGGGTTAGCTGGGAAAGGACCTTGGGGTCGTATAACCCATTCCGAGTATGTGATATGTCGTTATGGATTGCATTTGATAACCGGTGTTGAAGACCGGATATTTGCGAGAGCGATAGGATGACCTGTCGATTGACTCTGCACCGAGTTGCTCCGGTATAGAGTTCCATATGTGATGGGGAATCCGATCAGGATTGTGGATATCCGGATTGCAAGGACTTCTTTGTAAGTGCCTTCGGTTCTGTTCGAGCCTGGAACAGACTTGTATGGATAGTATGTTTGACATTACAAATTGAGATATAAAACTGATTTCTTTCAAATATATTTCTGTTGGTGGCAGAGAATTTATTCTCTAAGCTTAACACCCTTCTCTGAGACGTACGAGCTCAGAGGTTATGTAGTTGATGGTTATCAACGATATATTCCTAATTTGGTAATGTGACATGCTGAGTGTTGCTGTGAAATGATCATGGTTTGATCATTTGTGATATGATCATTTGTTTGATCACTTATCTTTGTGATCATTTCTATGATCATTTGTTGACCAAAGCATGGCTTTGTACCAAAGCGTGGCTTTGTGGACGAGACTTCGTCGAGCCTCACACCCCGGAATGGTCAAAACAGGAAAGATGCAGCAAGGTTATGAGGGGTAGCTCCCTTTAGGGTATGTGCATTTCCTTCTGGAAAAGGGTGGTATCATGGTATGGAGCCCAGATACTTACTCATGTTGAAACACTTTATTTATCATTGTGTGATGTTGGTTAGAGAGCTCTCGGATAAAGGTCCCAAAGGACCAGGGGATGGCATACTCGTGTCAGTTGTTACCTAGTTTGAAAGGTAACCCGGCCTTGTGTTGGCAGAGATCCGGTTAGGTTCTCGGGACGTCCTTCCAGAGGCGTTTCCATGTGGCAATGGGAAGTTCCTTGGCCTGACCATTTGTTGGAAATCCAAAGAAACAATACGGGACTTGTACGGTTTTAGTTGTAGAACCTGCCATCTAATATGGTAGCTATAGTAGGCATAATATAATGTTACCTATGCTGGCTAAGATTTATATTCTACTTTCGAAATATTTCTACACTATGCACTAATAATAATATCCAATGTTTCTTTTTAATGCGTATCAAGCATCTTTGACTAACATAAGAAGAATTCTCCTCCAAGTCTGCGTTTGCATTGTGTGTGTGGTGGGAGGTCTTATGGTAGTTACATTTTCAAAAACATTGCGAATTGACTTTAAAAATATTCCTCTATTTTGATATTAAAGATAAATAAACTGTTTTGAGTTCTCACACCAGTCACATGACTGACTCGGAGTTTATTGTTTTCCTTCCTAAACTCTGGGTGCCCACCAATTTCCACACGGGTAGTCAAGAGTTAAGGTTTATCAGGATATTCTGGATATTCAGGAGTTGTAGGAGGCAAGCTGGATGACATGGCGTATTACTAGTATATAGTATTTCTTTTCCGCTATTTGTTGTTGTTTGTTGTTGCACACTCTGATGTAATGAAATGAAATGTAATGTAATGTAATAACTGATATAGTTCTTTGTTTAAAGATTATTCACTTATCTATTATATGTTGATCCGCTGCGATTGTGAGATTCTGTTATTGTTCTGTTGTTTTCTATTCCGTTCTATTTTCTATTTTCTTTTCTCTCTATTTTCTATCTTTTTCTCTCTTCTTCTGTCTTTTTCTTCTTTTTAAAACCCTAACTATTCGGTTTTTCGGCAACGAAAAATCGCGTGCGTTACATGTACAAATCTTCGTCTTCTTCCTCCAGAAATAAGAACCTTCGTCGAGACGTATAAATCGAATTACGAATTCGGAATCTGAATTTTAGGACAAATAACTGCTGCATAAATCGTTTGACTCAAAATGGAAACGCGTATCCCGCTTTCCATTTCAGAGAACTAATTTCCTGTCTCTCTTTTCTTATTTCCAAGTGCTCCTATTAACAGCAATCCCCGAAATGAAAATCAAATTACGAAATTAAGGCTCCAAACCAAAGAGCGAAGCAATAACGAATTGGGAGATGTTGATCAGAGCGAATGGGTCTCCCTAAATTCCATATTTACTCCCTTGATTGTTGATTCAATAGGAATAAATTTGGTAATGAGATATGTAATTTCGAAATTAGGCATTTCGAACATTAGAAACTTTAGCTAACCTGAATAATGAATCGGTTTGGAGTGGCCAAATGAGTTAAATGGAGCTATATAATGTACGTGTAACCTCCACATGCAAAACTACACGAAAAGGAGGCACAAAATTGGGAATCTCGTAGCGAAATGATGGATAAATTAAGTTAAACAGACATAAAATGGGATGAAGTAGGATGTTTACGGACCTAAACATAAAATTTGAGCCTTTTTATATTATTTGTACGAATTAATTCTAAATTAATACGAGAATATTACATTTTTGCGTAGAAACATTCCAAATATAATATTTTTATGATTTGGACCATTTAATTTGTCCTATTGAAAAGAAATTATTTTCTATGATTTGGTACGATGATATCAAGTCTAAAAAGTATTTTTAAGCAATTTTATTCAATTTATATGAAATTACACGTACAATTTATAATATGTGAAAATCATTTGTATATCAGTTGGTTTGTTGTATATAATCACATCTAAATGGCATTAAATTGATTCCTAAGTAAAATTACTTGTTTATATAAATTTGGAAATTTAATTTTGAATTTATAGAGGTATATTAGTTATTGTTATTTATTATGTGAAAAGTACACTAAATGTGATAACGAGTAAATATATTCATGATTTATACCTACAAAATATGGTTTGAAAATAAACATTTAATTTCTTGAGATTAAATACATAAGTTGTTGTAAGAAATGTATTCTTTTTTTAGAATTTAAAAGTGCATATGAATTTGTATAATGTATTTTAATATATGAAAGTTAAAGAAATTAATATTTAAAAATCTAAATGATGAAAAAACTTGTGGGGAAAATAGCATTGCATGTTGTGAACGTATAATACATAAGCATGAGAACAAAAGCTGAGAAATCGCAAAAAACAAATAGTTAAAAATAATAAAAATGTACGATGCTATAGAAATGCGTACATCCTGAAGTAACCCAGGAATTGTCTCTTGCTCGGGACTGGGACACTGGTGGAATTAATGGATTCGTTAAATAAATTAAAAATAAGGAGGGGTAAAACGGTCATTTTTAAGATATTGCAATTTCGGTACGATACAAATTCCATTGCAATCTTCTCGTTTTTCTGATACGTGCAGTAGATTTGTTTGTGTCATTTGGATCCCGTATGAAGTAAATATGACCAGAAACGTCGTCGATTCGTACAGACGCTATTGGTTTTGATTTCGAATTTGAATTTTTGAGTAGATAGCGGTTGTACATCTCGTTTGACTCAATGGAAAGGTGTATTCCACTTTCCATTTCAGAAAACTAATTTCCCATCTCTCTCTTCTTTTTCCCCAGTGATCAACCGTACTCCCCGAATGAAAATCAAAATAGTAAACTATGGCTCCAAACCGAAGAGCGAAACTAGGATGAAATGGGAAAAATAGGTCAGAGCGAACGGCTCTCCCTAAGTTCTATATTTACTCCCTTGATTTTATGATTTGATATGGATAAATTTGGTAATGGGTAATTTCGAAATTAGGCACTTTGGTTTTTGGAAATTTGTCTAACCTGAATAACAGACCGGTTTTGAGCTGTCAAATGAGTTAATGGAGCTATGTAATGTATATTTAAACTCTACATGCTAAATAACGCGAAAAGGAGGCAAAAATTGGGAAAATCATGGCGAAATGATTGGTAAATTAAGTTAAACTGATATAAATTGGGATGAAATATAATGTTTACGGACCTAAACTTAAATTTTGAGCAATTTTATATGGTTTGTACGAATTAAAATGAGAATATTATATTCTTGAGCAGAAATAGTCCAAACATACTAATTTTTGATTTGGCCCATTTAAATTTGACCTGTAACGGCCTGTCTTTTTCGACAGTTTAAATCGACAATAAATGACGAACGTCGGACTCAAACCATACAAAAGGACAAATTGTTATTGGGGTAAATAAGAAAAAGAAGAGAAGGAAATAAAACAAATACAGAAATTTACAACGGAATGACAAAATATAATAATCAAATAACAATTCATGAAACTATTTTATAAACACATTTGATTATTCTTTACAACACAAAATCAAAGCTACATACACAAGGACAAAAATATAAATAAATGAATGCAGTGGAACAACATGATGCGGTAAAATAATATAATAGACAATCGTACAAATCTTCGTCTTCGTCCTCTAGAAATAAGAAACTTCGTCGAGTCGTACCGGCGCTTCAAATATTGAATCTGAATTTGAATTTTAGGACAGATAGCTGTTGTATAACTCGTTTGACTCAAAATGGAAACGCGTATCCCACTTTCCATTTCAGAAAACTAATTTCTGGTCTCTCTTTTCTTATTTCCAAGTGCTCCTATTAACAGTAATTCCCGAAATGAAAATCAAACTACGAAATTAAGGCACCAAACCAAAGAGCGAAGCAATGACGAATTGGGAGAAGTTGATCAGAGCGAATGGATTTCTCTCTATTCACTCCCTTGATAAATTTTGTAATGAGATATGTAATTTCGGAATTAGGCCCTTTGGTTTTTGGAAACTTTTCCTAACATGAATAATGAATTGGTATTGAGCGGTCAAATAAGTTAATGGAGTTATATAATGTATGTGTAACATCTACGTGCAAAACTACACGAAAAGGAGGCACAAAATTGGGAAAATCGTAGCGAAATGATGGATAAATTAAGTTAAACTAATATATACTAGGACAAATTAGGATGTTTATGGACCAAAATACGAAATTTGAGCCTTTTTATACTATTTGTATGAATTGACTGTGAATTAATATAAGAATATTATATTTTTGCGCAGGAGCAGTCCAAATATAATATTTTTATGATTTGGACCACTTAAATTGGTCCTATAGAAAAGAAACTATTCTATAATTTGGCACGATGATATCAAGTCTAAAAAGTACTTATGCAATTTTATTCAATTTATATGAAATTACACGTTCAATTTATAATATGTGAAAATCAACCAAAATTTGTATATCAGTTGGTTTGATATATATAATCACATCTAAATGACATCATTGATTTCTAAAGTTAAAGTGCTTGTTTATAAAAACTTAGAAAGTTTTATTTTGAATTTACAAAGATATGTTAGTAATTGTGATTTATTATGTGAAAAGTACACTAATGAGATAACGAGTAAATCTATTCACAATTTATCCCTATAAAATATGGTTTGAAAATAAACATTTGATTCTTGAGATTAAATACATAAGTAGCAGTAAGAAATGTACTCTTTTTTTAGAAATTAAACCGTACATATGAATTTGTATAATGTATTTTAATATATGAAAGTTAAAGAAATTAAGATTTAAAAATATAAATGATAAAAAAACTTATGGGGAAAATGGTAATGCATGTTGCGAATGTATAGTACATGAGCATGAGAACAAAAGCTGAGAAATCGCAAAAACAAAGAGTTAAAAAAAAAAAATGTACGATACTACAAAAATACGTACATCCCGAAATAACCCAGGAATTGTCTCTGGCTGGGGCACTGGTGGACCGTTTGCCCACACTAGAGTACTCATCGTTGGAATACCCGTCACTAGTACATTGAATAACCCAAAAATTCCTTTAAAGGGGGAGAATGTAGCACCACGAAAATTTGGAAGGCATTTTAACTGAATAATAATAGTAATATGAAAAGCACTGGAATTAATGGATTCATTAAATAAATTAAAAATAAGGAGGGGTAAAATGGTCATTTTTAAGACATTGCAATTTCGTGACGATACAAAAGCCATTGTAATCGTCTCGTTTTTCTGATTCGTGTTGTATATTTGTTTGTGTCATTTGGAGCTCGTATGAAGTATATATGACCGGAAACGTCGTCGAGTCGTACCGATGCTGCTGATTTTGATTCCGAACTTGAATTTTTGAGCAAATAGCTATTGTACAAATCGTTTGACTTAATGGAAACTTGTATTCCACTTCGAAAAACAAATTTCTCGTCTCTCTCTTCTTTTTCCCTAGTGGTCAACCGTAATCCCCGAATGAAAATCAAATTAGTAAATATGGCTCCAAACCGAAGAGCGAAACTATGAAGAAATGGGAGAAATAGATCAGGGCGAATGGGTCCCCCTGAGTTCTATATTTACTCCCTTGATTTTATGATTTGATATGGTTAAATTTGGTAATAAGTAATTTAGAAATTAGGCTCTTTGGTTTTTGGAAACTTTGCCTTACCTGAATAACAAATAGTTTTGAGTGGTCAAATGAGTTAACGGAGGGATCTAATGTATATGTAAACTTTGCATGCTAAATAACGAGAAAAGGAGGCACAAAATTGAGAAAATCATGGAGAAATGATAGGTAAATTAAGTTAAACTGATATAAATTGGGATGAAATGTGATGTTTATGGACCTAAACTTAAATTTTGGGCATTTTTTTTATGATTTGTATGAATTTAATATCAGAATATTACATTTTTGAGCACAAACAGTCCAAATATACTAATTTTATGATTTGGACCATTTAAATTTGTCCTGTAACGGCCTATCTTTTTTAACAGTATAAATCGATGATAAACCGCACACGTCAAACTCAAACCATATAAAATGGTAGATTGTTATTGGAGTAAATAAGAGAAAGAAGAGAAGGAAATAAAACAAATACAGAATCTTGCAGTGGAATGACAAAATATAATAATGAAATAACAGTTTATGAAGCTATTTTATTAATACATTTGATTATTCTTTACAAAACAAAATTAGAGTTACATACACAAGGACAAACAAATAAATAAATGCAGGGGAACAGCATGATGCGGTAAAATAATATAATCGATAATAGTACAAATCTTCGTCTTCGTCCTCCAGTAATAAGAAACTTCGTCGAGTCATACCGCCGCTACGAGTTTTGAATCTGAATTTGAATTTTAGGACAGACAACGGTTGAATAATTCGTTTGACTCAAAATGGAAACGCGTATCCCAGTTTCCATTTCAGAAAACTAATTTCCCGTCTCTCTTTTCTTATTTCTAAGTGCTCCAAAGTAATCCCCGAAATGAAAATCAAATTACGAAATTAAGGCTCCAAGCCAAAGAGCGAAGCAATGACGAGTTGGGAGAAATTGATTAGAGCGAATGGGTCTCCCTAAATTCTATATTTACTCCCTTGATTTTTGATTTGATAGGAATAAATTTGGTAATGAGATATGTAATTTCGAAATTAGGCTCTTTGGTTTTTGGAAACTTTTCCTAACCTGAATAATGAATCGGTTTTGAGCGGTCAAATGAGTTAGTGGAGCTATATAATGTATATGTCACCTCTACATGCAAATCTAGATGGGAAGGAGGCACAAAATTGGGAAAATATTAGCGAATTGATGGATAAATGAAGTTAAACTGATGTAAATTGAGATGAAGTAGGATATTTACGAACCTAAACATAAAATTTGAGCCTTTTTATATTATTTGTATCAATTAGTTATGAATTAATATGAGAATATTACATTTTTGCGCAGAAACAGTCCAAATATAATATTTTTATGATTTAGAACATTTAAATTTGTCCTATTGAAAAGAAACTATTTTCTATGATTTGGTGGTACTGATATCAAGTCTAAAAGTATTTTTACGCAATTTTATTCAATTTATATGAAATTACACGTTTAATTTATAGTATGTGAAAATCAACCAAAATTTGTATATCAGTTGGTTTGATGTATATAATCACATCTAAATGGCATTAAATTAATTTCTAAAGTTAAAGTAC
Source organism: Allium cepa (assembly GCA_030765085.1). NCBI lineage: Eukaryota > Viridiplantae > Streptophyta > Magnoliopsida > Asparagales > Amaryllidaceae > Allium > Allium cepa. The sequence continues at coordinate 816,059,319 of CM060931.1, forward strand.
TCGTTTATATAAATTTGGAAATTTTGTTTTGAATTTCTAGAGATGTATTAGTAATTGTGATTTATTATGTGAAAAGTACACTAAATGTGGTAACGAGAAAATCTATTCACGATTTATAATAAAATATGGTTTGGAAATAAACATTTGATTTCTTGAGATTAAATGCATAAGTTGTAGTAGGAAATGTATTCTTTTTTTAGAATTTAAACAGTACATATGAATTTGTATAATGTATTTTAATATATGAAAGTTAAGGAAATTAAGATTTAAAAATATAAACGATGAAAAAACTTATGGGGAAAATAGCATTACAAGTTGCGAACGTATAATACATCATGAGAACAAAAGCTGAGAAATCGCAAAAACAAGAGTTAAAAATAATAAAAACGTATGATACTATAGAAATACGTACATCCTAAAATAACCCCGGAATTATCTCTGGCTGGGACACCGATGGACCGTTTGTCCACACCAGAATACTCATCGCCGGAATACCCGTCGCTAGTACATTGGAATAACCCAAAAATTCCTTTAATGGGAGAGAATGTAGTACCCCGAAAATTTAGAAAGCATTTTAATTGAATAATAATAGTAATAAGAAAAGCACTGGAATTAATGGATTCGTTAAATAAATTAAAAGTAAGGAGGGGTAAAATGGTCATTTTTAAGACATTGCAATTTCGCGACGATACGAATGGCATTGCAATGGTCTCGTTTTTCCTATTCGTGCAGTATATTTGTTTGTGTCATTTGGAGCTCGTATGAAGTAGATATGACCTGAAACGCCGTCCAGTATATCTGTTAAATCGCATTTATTTAACTTAACTGTTAATTTAGTTTATTTATTGCATAAAATTTGACAGGTAGAATTTATTTTTGCACATAAACTGCTAGTTAACAGTCATTAAATTTATTTTGGAATAGAAACTGTTAGTTAATAATCTGTTATTAATTCCTGTATAATTCATATGCTATGTATCAATGATTGTTTAAAACTGGATGATGATTGCAGTTGATGATTGACGATTGATATTTGGATGGATGAATGCTATAATTATATTGTATAAACTGCAAGTTATCATGCATTTTTCATTTCATTCGGGATTGTGGTTTGAAATGATATATAACCGCAAAATTTTATTTTTAAATTGCGGATTAAAATGATAAATATCCGTATCACTTGACCATAAGATAGAAAATTATATACAGGCACCGTGGTCTATATATAAATTATTTTAAAGTGATTTCTATGGTTTGGATGGGATACGGTTTATAAAAATTTTGATTTTGATATTTTATAAAATATTATTCTTCGATATATATACATATGAAGTTAAAAATTTGAAAATTAAGTTGTGTATAAACCTGTTGAATAAAAATGAAAAATTGAGAAAATGGAATTTGGAAATTTATCTTATATGTTTAAGTTTGGAAATTTTAAGGTATGATATTTATAATTGGATTTTCCAAGATGAATTAAAAATGAAAATTCTAGTATAAAGTAAATTTGAGAAAATATTTAATTGCTAGAAATTGGAGTTTTATTTATGGAATTTATATGAATATTCAAGACTAAATAATAGAATATTAATTGTTGAAAGAAGAAAATCCAACTTTAGTTTTAAAATATTAATACTCCAAATGGATATATATATATATATATATATATATATATATATATATATATATATATAAATTGAAGGGGTTTTTGGAACTTGAAGTGATATTTAAATTATGGTTTAAACTTTAAATAAAGAAATATATTTGAAAAGCCATGGAAATTATTTTTCTTTACAAAGTAACTTTAAAGTTAAACGATGTATTTTACATTCGTTGAATATCCAAACCATTCAAGTTTTAGAAGTTATGGTTTTAAAATTTTGAATTTCGAAATATTATGCTTTGAAAGTATAAGTCAAATATTTGGATTCCAGATATTTTAAATTTTAAAGCAGTATGATTTTGGAAAAGAAATATATTTGGATAAAATGATATCATATTGTTTTGGGTTTTAAGATGATATCGTATTCATAGTTTTGAAATGGAATTTTGATTCTGGTTTTAAAGTATAAACTATTTTAAATCACCGCGGTGTTTATAATAACGATGGGTTGGCAAAGAGACCGGGATCGGATATGGACATACTCTCTGTCGATACCGAAAATCACTTTGACTAACCGTGTACGCGGTGGAGATTCCAGAATGAAGTAGGTGGTGGCGACGTTTCCTGTAAGGTAAATACGTGGACCCGACTCCCGTGAGTTGGCATAAGATGGCTAAAACAGGAGTGATTCTCGGGCCAATGAGGTCATACCTCTGATCGGACGCTCCTCTTCGATATTATACTTTGACTTTGGATTGATTCAGTGGCCACTTCTATTTTTGATTTTGGGGGAGTTTGTTCGAGGTGGGCGGTAACTGCGGCTACGCGTTTCCACCAGCCCGGATAGCAATTGGTATATCTACCCTGGCATTGCCTAGTTGTGCCATGTCACCTACCATACCGAGCCTTTACTACGAGTTTTGTTTTGTACCATACCTATGGAGTGCCCTCTAACGACGCCCAGTACGGGGGAGATTACGGTATTGTATTGACTATGGGAATATATTCTGTGTTAAGGGCTATATGGGTAACCCATTAACGCTATTAAAAAGTAAGTTTATTTTACAAATAGACACTATTATAATAGCGCAATATACTACATAGTAAATAGTTTAACGGATCCTTAGGAGATGTAAATCCCGAGCATCTCTTGAGTTACCGCACTCATATTTATTTCTGTTAATTTAACTCACATAAGATCTTTTAGTTCTGACTCGAGTGTTTTGTCTTTTCAATTCGCTCGGGTCAGTCCGAGCGTTTCAGGATTTGAAGTTTTAGCTCTGGAGGACGAAGACGAAGATTTGTAGTATTACTATTATTATTTATACTAGTGCACTACACACTGTTCCGCTGCATTGTTATTGGTATGTGTAATTCTGATATGTATTATATAAATGTTTGTAAACAGTTTTATAAACTGTATATTTTATTATTATATTTTATCCTTCTGCTGTGAGATTCTATTTTGTTTATTTCTTCTCTGTTTTTCTTATTTACCCCATAAAAATCCGCCCTTCCGTATGGTTTAAATCGGCATGTGTGTCTGTTTAAATCGTGCGAAAAGGCGGGACGTTACATCCGCCCCAAGTCCAATTCATGTGTTGTGCTCTATTTTGAATGATTATTATGATCGATCTTCGATTACTGTTCGATATGTCGTTGTTGTGATTCAAGAAGGCACGGCAATGTTTATACTAGATCGGAGGTATTTGGAATGACGAATTTTCATGAAGGGGATGGTGGATTTCATCATGAGTGATAACGGGTTAATGGGTCTAGGTCCTAATGAGCTAATGCGTGGAGAAGAAGTTAGCGACCTAAGGCTTGCTCGACCTAAAACTTGTATGACTTAACATATTCACGACCTAAACTTTGCGGCACAGGCTTTAGGTCGCGGCCGAGTTAGGACTTGGACAAATCTGCATTGCCTTTAACCTTCTAATCTTACACAGTGCGACCTAAAGAAGCTCCGACCTACACTAGGTCGCCGGACGACCTAGGACTTGTGAAATTCTGAGGGAATTTGACTGAATTTAACCTTGAACTGCTTGAACTTGAATTTTGTTGTACTTCTTTGCAGATTATTTTAATTTTTAAAGTTGTCAACTTGTCAAATACAACATTTGCAGAAAAATGGGACGAATATGCTGTCACTGACCGCCCACATCGAATAACAGATTAGTTGACAAAGAATAACCAACTTAAATGAAACTGTGTGAACGAAATACTGCGAACTAATGAATTCAAGTGAAGTATTAAAGCAAAACTAGAACATCCAATTAAAGCCGATTCGTTTGCATTAACACTACACTTGAGTTTTATATTATCAAATCCTGAAATCTTGTAGTCGACCAATTGTCAACTAGTTTTACTTCAGTTATGTTTGTTTTCTGTTTTTGTTATTTCTGCACAACACTTCACATTTTTTAGGAAACGTGCACCTTCTTATTTGAATGTCTAGTTCCTTGTATAGAATGACTTCTCAACATGGAGAAACAGAATCGGCCGAAGAGACTTTCCCAATCGCTACTCCATTGGTTAATCCTCCAGAGAGAATTTCAACCACGCTGACATACAAAGTTTTTCGCCAACTGTGCGCTCTGTTTGGCATTGCTGAAGCAGATGTCATTCTTCCTGGGAGGAGCGATACTGCTGATATACCACCTCATGGTTTTGTGGCAGTTAACCGTCAAATGTACACGAATGGAGCTATCCCTCCTTTTAACGACTTTCTTCAACAACTTCTTCTCCGACTAACTATCTCCCCCTTTCAGCTGCACCCCAATGGCTATGCTATTCTGATGGGGTTATGTGTGTTATTCAGAAGGACGCTGGATCGCCTTCCGAGTTTTGATGAAGTTTGCTATTTGTGCACATTTGCCAAAAATAAAGACCATCCCTCCATCATTCTTGTGAGAAGCGCTAGGAATCGTAAACTAATAATCGGCCTACCCGAAAGTGCTCACGGTTTTCTAAGTCAATTTTTCTTCGTTCGCTGTCCTCCGGGATTCTATGCTATCTGGAGAGTAGGAAGTAAGAGCATTTATCTTCGTTCCTGATGTTTTTCTCTGAGCTTTTCATAGCCTGAGTTGTCAAATGTTAACTTCGCCTTTTACTTTTCAGCGCTTCCTCCTCCTTCTAGAAATTCTAGTCATAAACCAACTTTTGAGAGGCTCATGGTCGTGCCAGTTGAGGAGAGAAGCATTCAATTTCTGTTGAAAGACGAATTTTTGCATCAATACGGGCTTTTGCATACCTCTCGCTCTACACTTCCTCATGAAATCCCAGACTCCCCGGCTAGAATGTCGGATGCCCCAGTTTCTACCGACACATCCATACCAAAAGGACCTGCTCCTGAGGCTTCGCTAGTGAAGTGCTCCACTTCTGCTGATGTTGCGGGGCCATCTGACGAACTTGCCCCGGTTATTGAGGAAGAAGAGCCTCAGGAATCTCCCCAACGTTCCCAGAAATCCGGTGAAGATGCCGAGAAAACCAGCCCTGTCAAGCAGAGCAGGGACGACACTTTCGAAGGGCTGAGCGACCTCTTTGCCACCTCACAAGAGATCTTTAAAGATGATCGTATCACCCACAACTACTCCACAATTAAAGAGTGGTTCGTAGTTTGTCGCGCGTAGTTTGCACATCACACATACGTAGAATCTTTCGGCACTTTTATGCTTCTGACTCTTTGTACTTTGAAGAATTCTAAAACTTATCTCTTTTTATTTCAGATCCTTCGATGAGACGTAGCGGATCCTACTATGATGACTTCCAGCGCTACGGGAGGCGTAACCAATATGATTATAACAAGATACATCAGGTACAAATCAGATACATCACTGAAACACTGGATACTGAAACAAAATAGATGGCTGGATCTTCAAGGAAAGCTCCAACTCCGAAGGTGAATCTTGAATGCTAACTCAATCAATCTGACCCGAGCGTAAAGCAAAACACAAAACCCTCGAGTCAGGACATAAATACTTATAAACTGTACATCAACTCAAGTGAACAGTAATAAAATGCATCAGTAACTTAAAGGATGCTTGGGACCGCCCATCCTCTAAGGATCTGTTAAACTATTTACTATGTAGTAATATACGCTATATACGGTAGTGTCTAATCAGTAAAGTATAATCATATAGAAAATAGCGTAAGGGGATGGTGAACCTTAACGCGGTCGGATCTTTAAAAGCAAAATCGTAGTGGGCTCGATATAGGGATATGACACGGCACGCGAGGCAATGCCAGGGTGGATACACCGTTTGCACTCCCGGACCGGTGGTGACGGCAAGCCAGCAGCTTCCGCCCACCTCGAACAATACCCCCGAATCAAAGTGGCGCCACCGAATCGAATCACAACAGTAATAGAATGGTTTCCGATGGAGCATGCTCGATGAAAGGGTGCTACCCTTTGTGTAGCCCGGTATAGCTCCTGTTTTAGTCATATATGCCAACTCACGGGAGTTGGGTCTACGTAATATACCTCGAGAACGCCGCCACCATCCTACTTCATTCTGGAATCTCCACTGCGTACACAGTTGTTAAAGTGGTTTTCGGTATTGGCCGGCTATAAGACAATATCCGATTCCGGTCTCTTTAACAACCAATCGTTATTATAACCCGTAGTTATAACTTTAAAACAATATTTTATACTTCAAAATAAAATATCCTTTTCAATCCAAATCTTTATCAAAATAAAGATTAAATCATTTCCAAAATCATTTCAATATATAATCGTAAAATATCTTTCAATTCAAATATTTATCAAAATAAATATCAAGTCATTTCTAACCATTTCAATATATTAAATTTTCAAACACTTTCAACACTACCTTTCAAATCATTTTAATATATCAAAATATCACATAACCTTTCAAAGTTTCAGTTCCAAAATATCATATATTTCAGAACTTCTTTTTAAATCATGTTAATATCAAAATGTCCTATCTTTCAAACTCCGTTTTCAAATCATTTAATATCAAAAATATCATATCTTTCAAAACTTCGTTTCAAATCATTTTAATATATCAAAATATCATATCCTTTCAAAACTTCGTTTCAAATCATTTTAATATATCAAAATATCGTATCTTTTCAAACTTCATTCATTTCAAATTATTATTCATTTTATTCAATCTAAAATACCATTTCAATTCATATTTCAAAACAGTTTATATTCAAAAAATTCTTTTTTATCATTTCAATGAAGTTATTATGCTTAATAACTAAATTATTAAATTTCCAAAAATTTCAACTTTCAAAGTTCATTTATTGACTTAAGTTTATCAAAACAGTGAAAATTCACTTTTCGCATCATTTAGAAAACTCTACGGAAAGTTACATTCAAAACTGTTCAATTTAACAAAAGACAACGTTTAAAAATGTTGTAATAGAGTTTTCTTAAATTTCAAATAAACTTAGTTAAATTCAAAAATCATAGTACTTACAACAATTTCTATAATAGTTTTTTTTCAATAGCTTTTTTTTTTAGTTCATTATCATCGACTACAGTATTTACGATTGCTGTAATATCATTTACATTGTAATTAATATCATTTCAAAAATGCAGTCAATTAACTTCAAATATTCAATAAAATTTCTCAACCAGTTATATTTTTATTAAAACATTTTTAACTTATAAAGTCGTACATTTTCACATTTATAACATCATTTGATTTTCCTCAAGTTCATGATTTTACAGGGTTAAATTTCCATTCAAAAATCAAGATTTAATAATAATCCACTTATTAAAATGCAAAGTTCAATTTTAAAATCCATTACATTAAATTTCAACTTAACACTTAGTTCAAATTCTCAAATATAACTTAGTTTTATTTTTTATTTGCTTAACTAAAAGTTCACTTTACGTCAATTTCATAAATTTCCAATTCTAGTTATATTTCAAAGTTTCAACTTAAAATATTTATTCATTTCACATTTCAACTTTATAAAAAAAATCATAAATATGATAAAAATCATTTTAAATTCAAATTATCATAAATTTATCATAATTTCATACTCAATTAAATTTCCAATTAAAATTAAATCAAAATTTCCAAAATAACTTACGTTCAAAATTTCTAACTTTTTCATTAATTCATTTCACTTACAATTATTCAGAAAATCAATAATATTTTACAAAAATTTTATTTTTATTAAATTTCAAATCAAAATATTATAATAATTAAATTTCTAAAATATTTTAATTTTTTTAGAAAAGCATATTTTAACTACGGGCCTGTATAAAATTTTCTATGCTAGGTAAAGTGATACGGGTAATATATCATTTCAACCCATAATTTACAAAGAAAAATCCAGGTTTTATCATTTCAATCCCGCAATCCCAAGTCAAAATGAAAAATTTAAAACCATTCAGGCCTATCATTTTAGCCTATAACATTTTTTTTCTAACAGGGAACTTCAAGTGTGATCATATGCAGAAATAATATAAACAAGGTCGATATCACAATATACAGTCATATATCAGATGTCAGGTGAAAATTAACAGTTTTAACATGGTAATAATATGGTAATAACATGGCATGGCATATCATATGATCATCATTAACTTGCATAAACATTTTTTATTACTAAACACTTGTCATCAATTCACTTTTCATAAGTATAAATGTCAGAGTGAGAAAGACTCACTTTTTCGAAGCTAGAGACCAAAACAACATACAAGCACGACTCCAAAGGCACGACAAACACAATTGCACGACTTTTGATTTGAGTTGAAAGATAGCCAAGATATGATTTTGTATCAACAACCCAAAAAAAAACAAACAAGACAATATATAAACATTCAACATAAAATAACATTGAAACAATTTTGAAATACAAAGCAAAATGAACAAGATAGATTTGACTTTGCTTCAACCACTTCAATGCTTGGCCTAAGGGACACTTATGCTTGGCTATGATGATGCTTTGGCTCAGGTATGACATCATATAGGTCAGGTTTAACATCATATAGGCAAGGCAACAAGTGGAGATGAAGGTGTAGTGGTGCAACATAAAGCATATATAGGGTCAAGGTTAAATAAGTTGAGTTTTTTGTGACATTCTTGGATCGGCCATGGGCATGTGGTGGCTTGGCCATGCTTGTACAGGTCTGGACAGTAGCTGGAGCGGCGGCCAAAGATGGTGGAGTGGCTGGTGGTGGTGGCTAAGGGGTGGCCAAAGCAAGATATGGAGGGTAGGTGATGATATGTGTGGTCTAGCCAATGTTTTAAGGAGTTTTGTGGAAGTTTTGTGGTGCTAGCTTCAATGGATGGGCACGGCTTGGTCATGGTCTGATTTCCAGAGGGTGTTGGGTGATGTGGCAGAGGGTGGAGGTCAGGTCAGAGGTGGTGGAGGTGGCTATGGTGGTGGTGGTTAAGGTGGTGGTTGAAGGAGATGAGGCAAAGGTGGTCAAACTAGCATTATTCAAGGGCATTGTTGCATTTTTTTGGAGTTTTGGCACCATGGGAGGTGTGGCCATGGATGGATCTGAAATGATGGCTGGAGATGATGCCAAGGAAGAGTGGTAGGGGATGGTGGAGAGTATGGTGGTGATGGTGGGTGGTAGAGGCCAAGCAATACACATGAGAGAACAAGGCAAACTATAAGAAAACAATGGAAAAAGAATAGTAAAAAGAAGAGTAAAAGAGGAGCCATTACCAAACCTTTCTAGCCGTGAAAAATGAAGTGGAGAGGAATGTTTTCACGTGAAAAGGAGGTAAGAAATGCACAGCTACAATAAAGAAAGGAACGGTCAAAGGAAATTAAATCTATTAATTGGAAAAGAAACGGAAGAAGAAACGTTAAAACGGTTTTACGTTTCTTTGCTTTCAAACCTTTTAAACTTCCTATATATATTCATATTCATCTTAAATAACTGAAAACACTTATAAATTTCAGTTAGAATTCAGCTGAAGATGGTATAGGAAAATGCCAAAAAAAACAGATGTATTGATGACAAAAGAAACTGCAAAAGGAACAGTGAAACGTTTTTACGTTTCTTAGCCTTTAACCCTTTCAAATTTCTCATATATATTTATATACATCTAAATAACTGAAAATAATTAAAATCTCAGTTAAAATTTGAAAGTATAACAGATAAACAAAATATTAATAATTAAATATTAATTAGATATGATTAAAACAAGAAAAATAGCACAGAAAATGAAAACTTGACTTAAGAATTAGAAATAACTTCAATATACTTTAGAAAAATTTACTTTAATTTAAATACATGTAAAATGAATAAAATAAAGTAAAACACAGCAAATAAAAGTGAGTGCATAAAATAAATAAATAAATTTTAATTATATATAATTAAATTAAGAAAATGGCTTAAAATTGTAGACTAGGCTTTAAAATTAGAAATAAATTCAATGAACTTTAGAAAAATTATATTATCATTTTAAAAATACTTAAAAGTCAAAATATACATCATATAACATATTATCACATATTAAAATAAAATATAACAAAGAAGAAGTAATTTATACAATTTAAAATAGTCATTGTTAAATAACCCTATATACGCACAATATTGTAAAGGGTATAACTTTCACAATTTACATCCAAATTCAACGAAACGAAAAGTGGTGTTCTTAGAAGTTTATGTACTTTCATAATAAAAGAAAAAAAATTAAAATTTTAAACTTTTAAAATTTTAAATTGAAAGTCACAGTTTGACTATTTTGACCAAAATCAGTATTTCAGGCAAATATTCAACTTACACAAGTTTGGAATTATAACTCATATAAAAATAAAGATTATATTTAAATAATAAATTTAATCGTTTCAAATAAGTAAAATAAGTTTTTTTAAAATCAAAATCTTACATTAAAAATAATTAAAATATACAACAAAATAATTACAAAATACAGGGTTGTTACACGAACCCCACGTCACACGCGCCTTCATTGATGGATGAACAGTGATATGCAAATACCCTAGCTCCACTTCCTATTCGAGCCGCCGCTCATACAGCTGCCCCACACGCGACTCGGTTGTCACCTCGCCTCATCGAAGTCCGCTGCTAATTCGAACGATCCCCATCGCAGCGCGCGAGCCCATCGCCTCCACAATCGAATGCATCCCACCCTTAGGTCACGAACCACCCCCTCGCAACGTCCCCTCCTTCGCCGTGCGCGATTTCGAGCAGAACCACGGCTGTCGCGAGTTCTTCGATTCGTGTTTCCCCCCTTTCATTTTTTTTAAAGAACGAACGATCTGCTCTTTTTTATTATTCGAGAGAGAGAAAGACGGGATTATGATATAGGTTAGAGAAAAGCTTCTTAAGTACGCCTTTATTAAATAATTAAATATTGAAAATCTCGAGTTGTATAATGCGAAATCCCAAACCCCGAATCAGACACGCCGACAGATTTTTGTAAGGTTTTACCCGCGTTCCGAACACGATGGAACGTGTTTCGGAAGCTAATTCGATCGTATGAGCGGGTAATAGAAGAAAACGATCAATTTTGAATTAAATTGATAAAATAAATCTAAGCGTTCTGAGCTGTCATGGTCAAACGACAACTTCGATTGCTACGAAAATCGAAATCCGATAATAACTAACTATTACAGATCCAATGAAACTGGTTTCGTCGAATTCCGAGACTGTGCCTCGGAAGGCTATTTTTAAATTTAATTTAAATGATATATTATTAAAATTAACAAATTAACTTCAAATTAAATTCCAACTATTCTATTATCTTCAATATCATCATTATAAATTTTATAAGCCTTCTAATTATTTTAAACAGGCTTAGAGGTTTCAGATTCAATAATTTACCCAATTTCAATTATTAAATTCAATATTTAAACTATATAATTCAATGATTTAATTATCAAGTAAATATTGATATCTTGAATTCAAGTTAAAATTAGCTTTTAAATATTTTAAAATCAATTAACTATTCCAATTTAAATTGTTAAAAATTCCGGGTCGTTACAATTTTTATTTTATTTGTATGACTTAATATGAGACTATTACATTTTTGAGCAAAAACAATCCAAATATAATAATTTTATGATTTGGACCATTTAAATTTGTCCTGTGACAGCCTGTCTTTTTGGACAGTTTAAATCGACGATAAACCACACACGTCAGACTAGAACCATACAAAAGGGCAAATTGTTATTGGGGTAAATAAGAAAAAGAAGAGAAGGATATAAAACAAATACAGAATCTCGCAGCGGAATGATAAATATAACAATCAAATAACATTTCATGAAGCTATTTTAAAAATATATATGATTATTCTTCACAACACAAAATACGAGTTACATATACAAGGACAAATAAATAAATAAATAAATGCAGTAAAACAACATGATGCGAGTAAAATAATATAATAGATAATAGTACAAAATCTTCGTCTTCGTCCTCCAGAAATTAGATATGGTTACTTGTATCTTTATTACAGCTCACTTGAGTTGGTTTACATTATATAAGTATATATTGTCCTGACTCGTGTGTTTTGTGTTTTGCTTTACGCTCGGGTCAGCCTGAGTATTCACAGCATTGGACACTCTTCCTGGAGTTGGTGTTTCACTAGAGTTTCTGCTTATCTACATATTTATCTACTTCCGTTTCAGCTGTTCTAGTTTATCTCATGTATTAGTGAACTTCTATGTATTTGGGATTTCTGTTATGTTGTTTTCAGACTGTATTATGTATTTGGTTTGAGATTCTGTTATAGTAGCTTCATGAACTACTATGTTATTTTATATTCCGCTGCGAGTAATTCTGTTAGTTCTGTGTCTGTGATCCTGTATATTTGATTTTATTTGCTCCACATTTATTTACAATCTGTTATTTTGCATCATACAAGTCTGACATGTGTGGATTATTGTCGATTTGAATGGTACGAAATTGGGGGTTGTTACAGCATTTTAATTGAATAATAATAGTAATATGAAAAAAGCACCGGAATTAATGGATTCGTTAAATAAATTAAAAATAAGGAAGGGTAAAATGTTCATTTTTAAGATATTGCAATTTGGCGACGATACAAATGTCAATGCAATCGTCTCATTTTTTTGATTCGTGCAGTATATCAGAGCGAATGGGTCTTCCTAAATTCTATATTTACTCCTTTGATTTTGTGATTTGATATGGTTAAATTTCGTAATGAGTAATTTTGAAATTAGGCTCTTTGGTTTTTGGAAACTTTGCCTAACCTGAAAAACAAATCAATCTTGAGTGGTCAAATGTGTTAACAGAGCTATATAATGTATATGTAAACTCTACATGGTAGATTACGCGGAAAGGAGGCGCAAAATTAGGATAATCGTAGCATAAATGATGGGTAAATTAAGTTAAACTGATATAAACTGGGATGAAATATGATGTTTATGGACTTAAACATAAATTTTGAGCATTTTTATGTGATTTGTATGTATTAATATGAAAATATTACATTTTTGTGCAGAAACGGTCCAAATATACTAATTTTATGATTTGGACCATTTAAATTTGTTCTGTAATAGCCCGTCTTTTTGGACAGTTTAATTCGACGATAAACCACACACGTTAGACTCAAACCATACAAAAGGGCAGATTGTTATTGGGGTAGATAAGAAAAGGAATAGAAGGAAATAAAACAAATACAGAATATCGCAGTGGATTGAAAAAATGTAATAATCAAATAACAGTTCATGAAGCCATTTTATAAATCCATTTGATTATTCTTTACAACACAAAATCAAAGTTACATACACAAGGACAGACAATTAAATAAATAAATGCAGCGGAACAACATGATGCAGTAAAATAATATAATAGATAATAGTACAAATCTCCGTCTTCGTCCTCCAAAAATAAGAAACTTCATCGAGACGTACCAACGCTACGAGTTTTGAATCTGAATTTGAATTTTTTGACAGATAGCGGTTGTGTAACTCGTTTGACACAAAATAGAAACGCCGTCTCTCTTTTCTTATTTCCAAGGGCTCCTATTAACAGTAATCCCCGAAGTGAAAATCAAATTACGAAATTAAGGCTCCAAACCAAAGAGCGAAGTAATGACGAATTGGGAGAAATCGATCAGAGCGAATGGGTCTCCCTAAATTCTATATTTACTCCTTTGATTTTGTGATTTGATAGGAGTAAATTTGGTAATGAGATACGTAATTTCGAAATTAGGCTCTTTGGATTTTGGAAACTTTGCCTAATCTGAATAATGAATCGATTTAGAGCAGTCAAATGAGTTAGTGGAGCTATATAATGTATGTGTAACCTCTACATGCAAAACTTCACGAAACGGAGGCACGAAATTGGGAAAATCCTAGCGAGATGATAGATAAATTAAGTTAAACTTATAAACTGGGATGAAGTAGGATGTTTATGGACCAAAACATAAAATTTAACCCTTTTTGTATTATTCGTATGAAGTAATTATGAAATAATATGAGAATATTACATTTTGGCACGGAAACAGTCCAAATATAATATTTCTATAATTTGGGCCATTTAAATTATTCCTATTCAAAAGAAACTATTTTCTATGATTTGGTGATGATATCAAGTGTAAAAAGTATTTTTATGCAATTTTATTCAATTTATATGAAATCACACACACAATTTATAAAATGTGAAATCAACCAAAATTTGTACATCAGTTGGTTTGATGTATATAATCACATCTAAATGGCATTAAATTAATTTCTAAAGTTAAAGTACTTGTTTAAATAAATTAGGAAATTTTATTTTGAATTTATAGAGATATATTGGTAATTGTGATTTATTTAGTGAAAAGTATCCTAAATGTGATAAGTGTAAATCTGCTAACGATTTATACAAATAAAATATGGTTTGAACACAAACATTTGATTTCTAGAGATTAAATACATAAGTTCTCGTAAGAAATGTATTCTTTTTTTAGAATTTGTGTAATGTATTTTAAATATATGAAAGTTAAATAAATTAAGATTTAAAAATATAAATGATGAAAAAACTTATGGGGAAAATAATATTGCGTGTAGTGAACGTATAGTACATAAGCATGCGAACAAAAGCTAAGAAATCGCAGAAACAAAGAGATAAAAATAATAAAAATGCACGGTACTATAGAACTACGTACATCTTGAAATATCGAAGGAATTGTCTCTGGCTGGGACGCTGGTGGACCGTTTGTCCACAACAGAATACTCGTCGCCGTTATACCCGTCGCTAGTACATTGGAATAACCAAGAAATTCCTTTAAGGGGGGAGAGTGTAGTACCCCGAAAATTTGGAAAGTATTTTAATTGAATAATAATAGTAATATGAAAAGCGCTGGATTAATGGATTCGTTAAATAAATTAAAAATAAGGAGAGGTAAAATGGTCAATTTTAAGACATTGCAATTCGGCGACGATACAAATGTCATTGCAATCGTCTCGTTTTTTTGATTCGTGCAGTATATTTGTTTGTGTCATTTGGGGCTCGTATGAAGTAGATATGACCAGAAACATCGTCGAGTTGTACCGACGCTACTGGTTTTGATTCCGAATTTGAATTTTGAGCAGATAGTGATTGTACCAATGGAAACGTGTATTATACTTACCGTTTCAGAAAACTAATTTTCCATCTCTTCTTCCCAGTGGTCAATGCAATCCCCGAATGAAAATCAAATTAGTAAATTATGGCTCCAAACCAAAGAGCGAAATTAGGATGAAATGGAAGAAATAGATCAGAGCGACCGGTTCTCCCTAAATTCTATATTTACTCCCTTGATTTTATGGTTTGATATGGTCAAATTTGGTAATGAGTAATTTCAAAATTAGGCCTTTTGGTTTTTGGAAGCTTTGCCTGACCTGAATAACAAATCAATTTTGAGTGGTCGAATGAGTTAACGGAGCTATATAATGTTCAACATGCTAAATTATGGGAAATGGAGGCACAAAATTGGGAAAATCTAGCGAAATGGTGGGTAAATTGAGTTAAAGTGATATAAATTGGGATGAACTATGATGTTTACGGACCTAAACTTAAATTTTGAGCATTTTTATACGATTTGTATGAATTAATATGAGAATATTACATTTTTGAGTAGAAACAGTCCAAGTATACTAGTTTATGATTTGGACCATTTAAATTTGTCCTGTAACGGCCTATCTTTTTGGACAGTTTAAATCGACGATAAACCACACACAGACTCAAACCTTACAAAATGGTAGATTGTTATCGGGATAAATAAGAAAAAGAAGAGAAGGAAATAAAATAAATACAGAATCTCGCAGCGGAATAACAAAATATAATAATCAAATAACAGTTCATGAGACTATTTTTTTAATACATTTGATAAAATCAGAGTTAAATACACAAGGACAAACAGATAAATAAATAAATGCAGCGGAACAACATGATGCGGTAAAATAATATAAAGATAATAGAGCAACTCTTCGTCTTCGTCCTCTAGAAATAAGAAACTTCATCGAGTCGTACCGGCGCTACGAGTTGTGAATCTGAATTTGATTTTGAATTTGTGTAATGCATTAAATATATGAAAGTTAAAGAAATTAAGATTTAAAAATATAAATAATGAAAAAATTTATGGGGAAAATAGTATTGCATGTTGCGAACGTATAATACATAAGCATGAGAACAAAAGCCCAGAAATCGCAAAAACAAAGAGTTAAAAATAATAAAAAATGTACGACACTATTGAAATACGTACATCCTGAAGAAACCTAGGAATTGTCTCTGGCTGGGACAATGGTGGACCGTTTGTCGACAATAGAATACTCGTTGTTGTTATACCCGTCGCTAGTACATCGGAATAACCCAGAAATTCCTTTAAGGGGGAGAGTGTAGTACCCCTTGGGAAAATGAGGCACAAAATGAGTTAAGGGAGTTATATAATGCATATGTAAATTCTACGTGCTAAATTAAGAGAAAATGAGGCACAAAATTGGAAAATCGTAGCGGAATGATGGGTAAATTAAGGTAAACTGATATAAATTGGGATGAAACATGATGTAATGGCCTGTCTCTTTGGCCAGTTTAAATCCACGATAAACCACACACGTCAGACTCAAACTACACGAAGAGGCAGATTGTTATTGGGGTAAGTAAGAAAAAGAATAGAGGGAAATAAAACAAATATAGAATCTTGCAGCAAAATGAAAAAATATAATAAACAAATAACAGTTCATGAAGCTATTTTATAAATACATTTGATTATTCTTTACAACACAAAATCAGAGTTACATACACAAGGACAAATAAATAAATAAATAAATAAATGCAGCAGAGATTCGGTAAAATAATATAGTAGATAATAGTACAAATCTTCGTCCTCCAGAAATAGAATTCTAGGACAAATAGCGAGCTGTATAACTTGTTTGACTCAAAATGGAAACGCGTATCCCACTTTCCATTTCAGAAAGCGAATTTTCCGTCTCTCTTTTCTTATTTTCAAGTGCTCCTATTAATAGTAATCCCCAAAATGAAAAACAAATTACGAAATTAAGGCTCCAAACCAAAGAGCGAAGTAATGACGAATTAGGTGAAATTGATTAGAGCGAATGAGCCTCCCTAAATTCTATATTTACTCCCTTGATTTTGTGATTTGATGGGAATAAATTTGGAACTGAGATATGTAATTTCGAAATTAGGCTCATTGGTTTTTGGAAACTTTTCCTAACCTGAATAATAAATCGGTTTTGAGCGGTCAAATGAGTAATTGGAGCTACATAATGTATGTGTAACCTCTATGTGGAAAACTACACGAAAAGGAGGCACAAAATTCAGAAAATCCTAGCAAAACGATGGATAAATTAAGTTAAACCGATATAAACTGGCATGAAGTATAGGATGTTTACATACCTAAACATAAAATTTGAACCTTTTTTATATTTTTATGAATTAATTATGAATTAATATGAGAGTATTACATTTTCATGCAGAAACAGTCCAAATATAACATGAAGCATTTAAATACTATTTTTTATGATTCGGCACGATGATATCAAGTGTAAAAAGTACTTTTATGCAATTTTATTCAACTTATATGGAATTACACATACAATTTATAATATGTGAAAATCAACCAAAATTTGTATATCAGTTGGTTAGATGTATATAAGCACATCTAAATGGCATTAAATTGATTTCTAAAGTTAAAGTACTTGTTTACATAAATTTGGAAATTTTATTTCGAATTCATAGAGATATATTAGTAATTGTGATTTATTTAGTGAAAAGTACACTAAATGTGATAACGTGTACATCTATTCACGATTATACTTATAAAATATGGTTTGAAAATAAACATTTGATTTCTAGAGATTAAATACATAAGTTCTGGTAAGAAAAGTATACGAAAGTTAAAGAAATAAATATTTAAAAATATTAATGGTGAAAAAACTAATGGGGAAACTAGTACTGCATGTTGCCAACAAAGAGTTAAAAATAATAAAAATGTACGATGCTATAGAATTACGTACATCCTGAAACAACCCAGGAATTGTCTCTGGCTGGGACACTGGTGGACCGTTTGTCCACAACAAAATACCCGTCGCCGTTATACCCGTCGCCAGTTCATTGGAATAACCCAGATATTCCTTTAAGGGTCCTGTGTAGAACCCCGAAAATTTGGAAAGCATTTTAATTGAATAATAGTAGTAATATGAAAAGCACATGAATTAATGGATTCGTTAAGTAAATGAAAAACAAGGAGGGGGTAAAATGGTCATTTTTAAGACATCGCAATTTGGCGACGTTACAAATGCCATTGCAATCGTCTCATTTTCTTGACTCATGCAGTATATTTGTTTGTGTCATTTGGAGCTCGTATGAAGTAGCTATGACCGGAAACATCGCCGAGTTATACCGACGCTACTGGTTTTGATTCCGAATTTGAATTTTTGAGCAGGTAAAGAATATACCAATGGAAACGTGTATTCTACTTTCCATTTTAGAAAACTAATTTCCCGTCTCTCTCTTCTTCTTCCCCAATGGTCAACCATGATCCCTAAATGAAAATCAAATAGTAAATTATGGCTCAAAACCGAAGATCGAAAGTAGGATGAAATGGGAGAAATAGATCAGAGCGAATGGATCTCCCTAAATTCTATATTTATCCCTTGATTTTATCAATTAATATGGTTAAATTTGTTAATGAGAAATTTCGAAATTAGGCTCTTTGGTTTTTGAAAACTTTGCCCAGCCTGAATAACTAATCAGTTTTGATTGGTCAAATGAGTTAACGGAGATATATAATGTATATGTAAACTCTACATGCTAAATTACACGAAAAGGAGGCACGAAATTGGGAAAATCATAGCGAAATGATGGGTAAATTGAGTTAAACTTATATAAATTGGGATGAAACGGACCTAAACTTAAATTTTGAGCATTTTTATATGATTTGTATGAATTAATATGAGAATATTACATTTTTGAGTAGTAACTGTACAAATATACTCATTGTATAATCTGGACCATTTAAATTTGTCCTGTAATGGCCTGTCTTTTTGGACAGTTTAAATTAACGATAAACCACACACGTCAGACTCAAACCATACGAAATGGCAGTTTGTTATTAGGGTAAATAAGAAAAAAAAAGAAAATAAAACAAATACAGAATCTCGCATTGGAATGACAAAATATAATAATCAAATAACAGTTTATAAAGCTATTTTATAAATACATTCGAAATCTTTACAACACAAAATTAGAGTTATATACACAGGGGCAGACAAACAAATAAATAAATCCAGCGGAACAACATGACACAGTCAAATAATATAATAGATAATAGTACAAATCTTCGTCTTCGTCCTCCAGAAATAAGAAACTTCGTCGAGTCGTACCGACGTTGCGAGTTTTGAATCTGAATTAGAAATTTAGGACAGATAGCGGTTGTATAACTCGTTTGACTCAAAATGGAAACATGTTTCCCACTTTACATTTCAAAAAACTAATTTTGCCATCTCTCTTTTCTTATTTCCAAGTGCTCCTACTAACTGTAATCCCCGAAATGAAAATCAAATTACGAAATTAAGGCTCCAAACAAAGAGCGAAGCAATGACGAATTGGGAGAAATTGATCGGAGCGAATGGGTCTCCTTAAATTCTATATTTACTCCCTTGATTTTATGATTTGATTGGAATAAATTTGGTAGAGATATGCATTTCGAAATTAGGCTCTTTGGTTTTTTGTAACTTTGCCTAACCTGAATAATGAATTGATTTTGAGCGATCAAATGAGTTAATGGAGAATGTACGTGTAACCTCTACATGCAAAACTACACGAAAAGGAGGCACAAAATTTGAAAATCCTAGCGATATGATGGATAAATTAAGTTAAACTGATATAAACTGGGATGGAGTATGATGTTTACGGACATAAACATAAAATTTGAGCCTTTTTATATTATTTGTTTGAACTAATTTGGAATTAATACGAAAACGTTACATTTTTGCGCAGAAACAGTCCAAATACAATATTTTTATGATTTGGACTATTTAAATTTGTTCTGTTAAAAAGAAAATGTTTCCTATGATTTGGTACGATGATATCAAGTCTAAAAAGAATTTTATGCAATTTTATTCAATTTATATGAAATTGCACATACAATTTATAATATACGAAAATCAACCAAAAATTGTATGTTAGTAGGTTTAATGTATATAATCACATCTAAATGGCATTAAATTGATTTCTAAAGTTAAAGTACTTGTTTATATAAATTTGAAAATTTTGTTTTGAATTTATAGAGATATATTAGTAATTGTGATTTATTTAGTGAAAAGTATCCTAAATGTGATAACATGTAAATCTATTTATGTAACGTCCCGCCTTTTCGCACGCTTCAAATCGACACACATGCCGATTCAAACCATACGGAAAGCGGATTGTTATGGGGTAAATAAGAAAAACAGAGAAGAAATAAACAAAATAGAATCTCACAGCGGAAGGATAAAATATAATAATAAAATATACAGTTTATAAAACTGTTTACAAACATTTATATAATACATATCAGAGTTACACATACCAATAACAATGCAGCGGAAAAATATGAGTGTAGTGGAATAATAGTAGATAATAGTAATTCAAATCTTCATCTTCGTCCTCCAGTGCTAAAACTTCAAATCCTGAAACGCTCGGACTGACCCGAGCAAATTGAAAAAAGACAAAACACTCGAGTCAGAACTAAAAGATCTTATGTGAGTTAAAATAACAGAAATAAATATGAGTGCAGTAACTCAAGAGATGCTCGGGATTTACATCTCCTAAGGATCCGTTAAACTATTTACTATGTAGTATATTGCGCTATTATAATAGTGTCTATTTTTAAAATAAACTTACTTTTAAATAGCGTTAAGGGGTTACCCATATAGCCCTTAACACAAAATATATTCCCATAGTCTATACAGTACCGTAATCTCCCCCGTACTGGGCGTCGTCAAAGGGCACTCCATAGGTATGGTACAAAACCAAAATCGTATAAGGCGCGCTAGGGTAGGTGACGCGGCACAACTAGGCAATGCCAGGGTAGATATACCAATTGCTATCCGGGCTGATGGAAACGCATAGCCGCAGCTACCGCCCACCTCGAACAAACTCTCCCAAAAATCAAAGTAAAAGTGGCCACTGAAACAATCCAAAGTCAAAGTATAATATCGAAGAGGAGTGTTCGATCAGAGGAATGACCTCACTGGCCCGAGAATCGCTCCTGTTTTAGCCACCTTATGCCAACTCACGGGAGTTGGGTCCACGTATTTACCTTACAGGAATCGTCGCCACCAACCTAGTTCGTTTTGGAATCTCCACCGCGTACACGGTTAGTCAAAATGGTTTTCGGTATCGACAGAGAGTATGTCCATATCCGATCCCAGTCTCTTTGCCAACCCATCGTTATTATAACACCGCGGTCATTTTAAAAATAGTTTATACCTTAAAACCAGAATAAAAATTTCTATTTCAAAACTATAAATACGATATCATTTTAAAAACCCAAACAATATGATATCACTTTATCTCAAATATAATCCTTTTCCAAAATCATACTGCTTTAAAATTTATAATATCTGGAAACCAAACATTTGAATTATACTTTCAAACATAATATTTCTGAATTCATACTTTTTAAAAACCATAACTTCTAAAACTTGAATGGTTTGGATATTCAACGGTATATAAAATAAATGGTTTAACTTTAAGGTTACTTTGTAAAGAAAATAATTTCCATAGTTTTACAAATATGTTTCTTTATTTAAAGTCTGAACCAAAATTTAAATATCACTTTCAAGTTCCAAACCACTTCAATTTCTATATATATATATATATATATATATATCCCTTTGGAGTAATAATATTTCAAACTAAAGTTGGAATTTATTCTTTCAACAAATTAAATGCTCTATTATTTAGTCTTGAATATTCACATAAATCCATAAATAAAACTCCAATTTTTTTTAGCAATTAAATATTTTCTTCAATTTAATTATACTAGAATATTCATTTTAAATTTCTCTTGGAAAAATCTAGTTATAAATATCATATCTTAAAATTTCCAACTTAAACGTTTAACATATAATATAAATCATCAAACTCCATTTCCTCAATTTTTTCCATTTTTATTTAAGTGATTTATACACATCTTAAATTCAAAATTTCTAACTTCATATGTATATATATAGAAGAAAATATCAAAATTAACTTATTATAAACCGTATCATCCAAACCATAGAAATCATTTTAAAATATTTTATATATAGACCACGGTGCATGTATAAAATTTTCTATCCTATGGTCAAGTGATACGGATATTTATCATTTCAATCCGCAATTTAAAAGATATAAAATTTTGCGTTGTATATCATTTCAAACCACAATCCCGAATGAAATGAAAAATACATGATAACTTGCAGTTTAATGATATGAAACAAAACATCCATTCATCCATCATCAGTTTAAACAACATCAATATATGGCATATACAATATAACAGGAAATAATTGGCAGTTATTAATTAACATTTCATATTCAATTAAATTTATAACTATTTAACTAGCAGTTTAAATGCACATAAATAAATTCTAACTGCCAATTTATATGCAATACATAAAAGAAATTAACAGTTAATTTAATAAATGCGATTTAACAGATATGCTGAATAAAACATGTCAACAGTCATAAATAAATTTCTACTCATATCTAAAATAAATTTAACAAACATAAAACTTTTTAGAAGTTGTGAGTGGGTTAAAACACTCACCTTTTGAATTTAAATCGAATTTAAATCCGATTTAAATCCAAAATTTGACGATCTCCAAATCTGTCCAAACCTTCGTCATCAGATCCAGAATTTAAATACGATCCTAACAAAAGAAATTTCACGCGAAACGGATAACGTATGAGCAAGTTATTCGAGTTAAACGATAAAAAAAAAATCAAAAAAAAAATTGAATTATAAACAAAAAAAACCTAATTATAATAAAGACACGTCAACATAACTGGAGACTCACGTGAAACCATTTTGCAAATAGTCGCTCCACATCAAAACGCCCAAATTGACTTAGGTTTCGAATTTCCTGATTTTGACCGCGATTTGCCTCTGACTCGAGTATCGATTTCGAAAACAGAGACTGCGCGTAGATTCGTATGGATGAAATCTACAACATATATTTTCTGGAATTTTTCTGGAGACTTTAAATTTTGACTTTTGATTTTTGAACTGTAGATAGATCTAGGTTTTGCAACCATTAAGGAAGAGAAAGAGATAAAGAAAAGAACGTACAGACAAATGATAGAAAATGGAGGCTAGGGTTTATGATCGTCTATTTATAGATAGATCGCAAAAGAATAGGTGTGCACGAATTTTAACGTGCAAACGGAAGTGGTCCCAAAAGATAAATAATATTAATTACACACGTTACGGATTTAAGAAATAAATAAATTCCTTATCTTTTACATTTTATTTTAAACGTATTTACAAATGTAAATCTAGATGTTTCGTTTACGTTTCAAAATATATCCACAATTTTATTAATTTCCAAATTGATCTAAACAAATTTAGATGTAAATTAAAAGCTGATAAGTCTACCCATTGCAATGTTAATTTCTCCACTTCCTTATATTTAGAAATTATAAATTAAGTTTTCAAAAACCTATTTTTGATTTTCAAACTTTTATATACTCATCTTTTACCAGTAATAAGGATGCATTAACATTTGTTCATGGTTTCACCTTATTATCCTCAAATTCCATTTTAATTTTCAATAATTACAACTGTTGAATGTTGATACTTTAATTAAATTTATACATCTTGCTTTCTATAACCTATATCAACAAATGGTCCAATTATAAATAGAATTAGCATTAACTTCATCTTATAGGATTAACTACTCCAATTACAAATCTATGCTAACTGCCCGATTTAAGTCAATTAATTGTAATTGAGTCTACATTAAATGTTATAAATTATAAATTGGAACCTCAATAAATTCGCTTATTGATTTAGAATCTTTCTATTCAGTAAATAGACATTTTATGGGTATAAATAACATTTGAATTATAACACATGTCATTAGTGCATGCTTCATTTCTTATAAACTCCCCTTTACTAACTAGAACACATTAACCAAAACAAAATAATTAATTTATATTTATTTCAATCGATTGCCATTCTTAACTTATCATACTCAAAATGGTTAACCTAAGTAATTGTTACCCTTTTACATTCAAATCCACTTACAACCATCATTACAACAATGTTGCCATAGATTTAGATTTAATTAAATAAATTAGATAAATGGGTAAAGTTTTGTAATTATCACTAATGCCAAATATATATGCATTAATTACTACTTATTATCATGAATCATTTATTAATTTACTAGTTGCCTTTGTCTTCTTATATCCTATTTACTACCAAACTTTCTATTCTTAAATCTATACTCCCATTGATTTATTAAATTTGCACTTATTATGCATACTTTTAGCAACTCATATATACTTTGCATCTATTCCCCAAATTTCACATTCTATTGTTACATAAATTTGCATTGATCACTATTTATTATTACTTTACTGATAAATTAGATATTTGCATTGGTTTTGCTTATGCTAAATTAATTTCCCATAATAAATAAGGTTTCAAAACAAACAATAACATTTCCTTAGCCCAAACCCCGTTTACCAATTATTTTCCTTCAATAATTCATGTTGCTATTAATACGTACATTTACACTTTATAGTTATTCTAGTATACCTATTCCAACACTCTTAACCCTTATCTTTACGTTCACCCACTTGTAATATTAATTATATTTATTACAATTCAATGTTGGCATTTATTACTATTAATTTATACAATGTTTATTGCCCTTATTTCAATTTCTTCCTTTTCAGTTGCTACTCTACTATTCACAGTTTCTTTTGTATACTCCTTTCCTATATAATCCAACATACACAAATTCCAATTAAATCCAATTATTACCTTTAAATAAAACATAACATTCGAATACCTCTTATTAAATTGGAATGTTTCATTTAAGTTTATAATTGATCCACTTGTATTAACATAAATTTTTATTTTCAAATTTATTCCCATTTACGGTTAATCAATGTTATTTTACATTAACCAATTTTAATATTCACCTTTAATTTCACATCTTCAAAGTATATCTAGGAAAAATCTTTCCACCGCTTAATTTACTGAATCTTATGCAGTCTTACTATAAATAAGTTTTAAATTACCATTACTGTACATTCAATTACTATCCAAATTATTTATTCATAAATCAATTCGATATATAGTTTGTTTCCTTCTATTTGATTTATACCTAGTATACATTTTCCTAAATCCTGTTTCATTACCTTCATTAAATGGTTATCGCATTGAGATCAAATTTATTAGCTTATATCGCATTATTACCATTAATTAAAATTGGCTTACAAATTTTTTATATTCAATACTCTAAATAAATAAGATATTATTCCATAATTACTCTTGTTTTCACATATTCCATTCAAAAATTAAACCACAATAATTACATTATTTTATTGAATTGGAAATCTCATTTTAAATTGTTAACTTTTAATAAGAACAAATGGCAACACCAAATTCCTAACATTCATTTTATCAAAAATTATGGAAAATATGACAAATTTAGTTAACGAAATTTTCGGGTCGTTACACTCTCCCCCACTCAAAACTTTTCGTCCCCGAAAAGGAAAAGAAGGGAGAAGAAAGAATTAAATAACAATACATCTTATACAAAATATTTAACTTATAAACAGTAATTTACTAAATTTATTACCTTAAATAAAATATACCCGTTTTATAATCATTATATCCTTTTATACTTAAATAATTAAAATTTGAAAAACATTTTCAACATAGTTCCAAGTCCAAAATTTACGGAATTTTTTGGCAGAGTCTACTTTGTACGGAGAGGCTCGGGAAAATATAATACCAAAATATAACAAAGTATCATATAGAATATTCAAAATAGTATATCCCAACACGGGAAATATATAAAAATATCGCTACAAAACGTAATCCGGAAACGTACCTATTTGTCGGGCAAATTATGCTTAATTTATGGAACCAAAATCAGTAGCAATTGCTTCCATACCTGCATTTCCCTTATATAATCTAAAAGGTTAACTATTATATTAAAGTGAAATATTTTCATAGTTTCAACTACTAACAATAATCAATACACAATCATCGATTTCAACAAACAACATACACACAAACAAAACAACCATTCAGTCAAACAAGCAAATAGTTGTTCGGGTTCAAAACTTGAAATGGTACGGAATGAAAAATAACCATCCAGTGCATCATTTTCTCAACAGTCTTAGATGAGACAGAATTAGATTATTTATTCATCCAACAACTTCAAATTTCCTTACCCAGCCAGCCATAATGCAAACAATATCGATTTAAACCAACAAATCAATTTAACTTATTATAAATTTATATTTCATACATTAACAGTTTGATCTTTTCATTCATATAACAATTTATCTTTAATTTTCATTTATTTCTTTAAATTATCCTTTTATAATTTACATTTATTTCCAACAACCTTTAATTTGATTCACTCCTCCAATTATCCGTTTCGATTTATTTAGGTCATGTAAGTTTCTTCTATTTTATTAGATTTAATGCACTTCTCACTTTCAATCATTTATTTAATGCTTCCATTTCTATTACATTTAATTATAGGAACCCTTTTTAATTTCACTTAAATTCTTAATCTTATAACATCCATTCTTATAAATAAAGGATTTTATTAACTCATTAACAAGGGTTTGCAGTCATCTATTTATATTACCTACTTTTATTATATTAAACTAGTAGCATTTATCATACTTAGGTTTATAACCCTACACATCAATCCTTATTATTAAAGAATTTCATTTTATTTACTTAAGTTTAAAATCACCTATTTATAATACTTACCTTTAATTTTGGTAAAATTTCAATTTATAACTTAAGTTTATAACATTAAATTCTCATTTATAACAGAAATTCATTTAATACTTTTTATTTCCAAAATTTCTACTTGTATAATATTCTATTCCAATCTCTTATTTAACATTTCAACTTTTCATATTTGGTAAGTTATTTATGTTAAAGAAAATGCAAATGAATTTATACAAGTTTTATCTCTTCTTTTAATTAATTAAATTTTCCCTTATAAGTTAAAAATTTAACTTCCTTTATAGCTTAGTATTTTAGTCTCTTATTTTATTTAGGGTTTCAATTATTAATTTTTTTTTCTGTTTCACTACCATAATTGAAACAATTAATTAATGGAAATTAAGAATTAAATACCGGGTTAAATTTCAATAGATAAGTATATTCTTATAACTTATATACCTCTAATTATATTTAAACAATTAAAATGTAGATATTTCAAAATAAATCTGCAGTAGAATTTACTACAGTGCCCTTTCCCTTCGAAACTCGAAAATGAAAGTCGATGATGCGGCCGCCATCACCAAAATTATTTTCCAGCGACAGAGAGGAAAGTACGAAACTTATTTTCTCCAAAATCTTCTTTAAAACAATTCTTCCAAATTATACTAAATATTTATATAAGAAAATACTTATAAACAAAATTATTATAATTCATAAATCCTTTGAAAGCGAATTTCCAAAATCCCTGACTTAAGTTCTAAAATTTCCAAATTTCATTGATTTTAATTTCAATCTCATTTTACCTATTATTTAAAATTTTATTCCTAACAACCAATCTATTGCAACCAACAGTATATATATATATATATATAATACCTTAATAAAATATTTTATATATAGAAAATATAATAGGCGAAGTTATTTCATTCACCTATATTAAAAACAAATATTATGTCGGTCTGCCCTATTAAGTGTTTAGAAATCCCTATTGATGTCATAGCGTCCCATGCACCAACCAGAATTTATAAATACAAAACGGAACAGATTAACACAATATCAAAATCTTTTTATAACACTAACAAATACGTTCTCTCGTATATACACTCAGTGACTCTCATAGGGTATTACTACCCTATTAATAAAGAGTCAAACCCCACAAAGCCAAGGTTTGTCGCTAAACCAAAGCTCTGATACCAACTGTAACGTCCCGCCTTTTCGCACGCTTCAAATCGACACACATGCCGGTTCAAACCATACGGAAAGCGGATTGTTATAGGGTAAATAAGAAAAACAGAGAAGAAATAAACAAAATAGAATCTCACTGCGGAAGGATAAAATACAATAATAAAATATACAGTTTATAAAACTGTTTACAAACATTTATATAATACATATCAGAGTTACACATACCAATAACAATGCAGCGAAAAAATATGAGTGTAGTGGAATAATAGTAGATAATAGTAATACAAATCTTCGTCTTCGTCCTCAAGCGCTAAAACTTCAAATCCTGAAATGCTCGGACTGACCCGAGCGAATTGAAAAAAGACAAAACACTCGAGTCAGAACTAAAAGATCTTATGTGAGTTAAATTAACAGAAATAAATATGAGTGCAGTAACTCAAGAGATGCTCGGGATTTACATCTCCTGAGGATCCGTTAAACTATTTACTATGTAGTATATTGCGCTATTGTAATAGTGTCTGTTTTTAAAATAAACTTACTTTTAAATAGCGTTAAGGGGTTACCCATATAGCCCTTAACACAAAATATATTTCCATAGTCTATACAGTACCGTAATCTCTCCCGTACTGGGCGTCGTCAGAGGGCACTCCATAGGTATGGTACAAAACCAAAATCGTATAAGGCGCGCTAGGGTAGGTGACACGACACAACTAGGCAATGCCAGGGTAGATATACCAATTGCTATCCGGGCTGATGGAAACGCATAGCCGCAGCTACCGCCCACCTCGAACAAACTCCCCCAAAAATCAAAGTAAAAGTGGCCACTGAAACAATCCAAAGTCAAAGTATAATATCGAAGAGGAGTGTCCGATCAGAGGAATGACCTCATTGGCCCGAGAATTGCTCCTGTTTTAGCCACCTTATGCCAACTCACGGGAGTTGGGTCCACGTATTTACCTTACAGGAATCGTCGCCACCAACCTACTTCATTATGGAATCTCCACCGCGTACACGGTTAATCAAAGTGGTTTTCGGTATCGACAGAGAGTATGTCCATATCCGATTCCGGTCTCTTTGCCAACCCATCGTTATTATAATACCGCGGTCATTTTAAAAATAGTTTATACCTTAAAACCAGAATAAAAATTTCTATTTCAAAACTATAAATACGATATCATTTTAAAAACCCAAACAATATGATATCACTTTATCTCAAATATATTCCTTTTCCAAAATCATACTGCTTTAAAATTTACAATATCTGGAAACCAAACATTTGAATTATACTTTCAAACATAATATTTCTGAATTCATACTTTTTAAAAACCAACTTCTAAAACTTGAATGGTTTGGATATTCAACGGTATATAAAATAAATGGTTTAACTTTAAGGTTACTTTGTAAAGAAAATAATTTCCACAGTTTTACAAATATGTTTCTTTATTTAAAGTCTGAACCAAAATTTAAATATCACTTTCAAGTTCCAAACCACTTTAATTTCTATATATATATATATATATATATCCCATTGGAGTAATAATATTTCAAACTAAAGTTGGAATTTATTCTTTCAACAAATTAAATGCTCTATTATTTAGTCTTGAATATTCACATAAATCCATAAATAAAACTCCAATTTTTTTTTAGCAATTAAATATTTTCTTCAATTTAATTATACTAGAATATTCATTTTAAATTTCTCTTGGAAAAATCTAGTTATAAATATCATATCTTAAAATTTCCAACTTAAACATTTAACATATAATATAAATCATCAAACTCCATTTCCTCAATTTTTTCCATATTTATTTAAGAGATTTATACACAGCTTAAATTCAAAATTTCTAACTTCATATGTATATATATATAGAAGAAAATATCAAAATTAACTTATTATAAACCGTATCATCCAAACCATAGAAATCATTTTAAAATATTTTATATATAGACCACGGTGCATGTATAAAATTTTCTATCCTATGGTCAAGTGATACGGATATTTATCGTTTCAATCCGCAATTTAACAGATATAAAATTTTGCGGTTGTATATCATTTCAAACCACAATCCCGAATGAAATGAAAAATACATGATAACTTGCACTTTAATGATATGAAACAAAACATCCATTCATCCATCGTCAATCATCAACCAAATTATCTCAAACATCATCAGTTTAAACAACATCAATATATGACATATACAATATAACAGGAAATAATTGGCAGTTATTAATTAACATTTCATATTCAATTAAATTTATAACTGTTTAACTAGCAGTTTATATGCACATAAATAAATTCTAACTGCCAATTTATATGCAATACATAAAAGAAATTAACAGTTAATTTAATAAATGCGATTTAACAGATATGCTGAATAAAACATGCCAACAGTCATAAATAAATTTCTACTCATATCTAAAATAAATTTAACAAACATAAAACTTTTTAGAAGTTGTGAGTGGGTTAAAACACTCACCTTTTGAATTTAAATCGAATTTAAATCCGATTTAAACCCAAAATTTGACGGTCTCCAAATCTATCCAAACCTGCGTCATCAGATCCGGAATTTAAATACGATCCTAACAAAAGAAATTTTACGCGAAACGGATAGCGCATGAGCAAGTTATTCGAGTTAAACGATAAAAAAAAAATCAAAATAAAAATTGAATTATAGACAAACAAACCTAATTATAATAAAGCTACGTCAACATAACTGTAGACTCATGTGAAACCATTTTGCAAATAGTCGCTCCTCATCAAAACGCCCAAATTGACTTAGGTTTCGAATTTCCTGATTTTGACCGCGATTTGCCGCTGACTCGAGTATCGATTTCGAAAACAGAGACTGCGCGTAGATTCGTATGGATGAAATCTACAACATATATTTTTCTGGAATTTTTCTGGAGACTTTAAATTTTGATTTTTGAACTGTAGATAGATCTAGGTTTTGCAACCATTAAGGAAGAGAAAGAGATGAAGAAAAGAACGTACAGACAAATGATAGAAAATGGAGGCTAGAGTTTATGATCGTCTATTTATAGATAGATCGCAAAAGAATAGGTGTGCACGAATTTTAACGTGCAAACGGAAGTGGTCCCAAAAGATAAATAATATTAATTACACACGTTACGGATTTAGGAAATAAATAAATTCCTTATCATTTACATTTTATTTAAACGTATTTACAAATGTAAATCTAGATGTTTCGTTTACGTTTCAAAATATATCCACAATTTTATTAATTTCCAAATTGATCTAAACAAATTTAGATGTAAATTAAAAGCTGATAAGTCTACCCATTGCAGTGTTAATTTCTCCACTTCCTTATATTTAGAAATTATAAATTAAGTTTTCAAAAACCTATTTTTGATTTTCAAACTTTTATATACTCATCTTTTACCAGTAATAAGGATGCATTAACATTTGTTCATGGTTTCACCTTATTATCCTCAAATTCCATTTTAATTTTCAATAATTACAATTGTTGAATGTTGATACTTTAATTAAATTTATACATCTTGCTTTCTATAACCTATATCAACAAATGGTCCAATTATAAATAGAATTAGCATTAACTTCATCTTATAGGATTAACTACTCCAATTACAAATCTATGCTAACTGCCCGATTTAAGTCAATTAATTGTAATTGAGTCTACATTAAATGTTATAAATTATAAATTGGAACCTCAATAAATTCGCTTATTGATTTAAAATCTTTCTATTCGGTAAATAGACATTTTATGGGTATAAATAACATTTGAATTATAACACATGTCATTAGTGCATGCTTCATTTCTTATAAACTCCCCTTTATTAACCAGAACACATTAACCAAAACAAAATAATTAATTTAGATTTATTTCAATCGATTGCCATTCTTAACTTATCATACTCAAAATGGTTAACCTAAACAATTGTTACCCTTTTACATTCAAACCCACTTACAACCATCATTACAACAATATTGCCATAGATTTAGATTTAATTAAATAAATTAGATAAATGGGTAAAGTTTTGTAATTATCACTAATGCCAAATATATATGCATTAATTACTACTTATTATCATGAATTCATTTATTAATTTACTAGTTGCCTTTGTCTCCTTATATCCTATTTACTACCAAACTTTCTATTCTTAAATCTATACTCCCATTGATTTATTAAATTTGCACTTATTATGCATACTTTTAGCAACTCATATATACTTTGCATCTATTCCCCAAATTTCACATTCTATTGTTACATAAATTTGCATTGATTACTATTTATTATTACTTTACTGATAAATTAGATATTGCATTGGTTTTGCTTATGCTAAATTAATTTCCCATAATAAATAAGGTTTCAAAACAAACAATAACATTTCCTTAGCCCAAACCCCGTTTACCAATTATTTTCCTTCAATAATTCATGTTGCTATAAATATGTACATTTACACTTTATAGTTATTCTAGTATACCTATTCCAACACTCTTAACCCTTATCTTTACGTTCACCCACTTGTAATATTAATTATATTTATTACAATTCAATGTTGGCATTTATTACTATTAATTTATACAATATTTATTGCTCTTATTTCAATTTCTTCCTTTTCAGTTGCTACTCTACTATTCACAGTTTCTTTTGTATACTCCTTTCCTATATAATCCAACATACACAAATTCCAATTAAATCCAATTATTACCTTTAAATAAAACATAACATTCGAATACCTCTTATTAAATTGGAATGTTTCATTTAAGTTTATAATTGATCCACTTGTATTAACATAAATTTTTATTTTCAAATTTATTCCCATTTACGGTTAATCAATGTTATTTTACATTAACCAATTTTAATATTCACCTTTAATTTCACATCTTCAAAGTATATCTAGGAAAAATCTTTCCACCGCTTAATTTACTGAATCTTATGCAGTCTTACTATAAATAAGTTTTAAATTACCATTACTGTACATTCAATTACTATCCAAAGTATTTATTCATAAATCAATTCGATATATACGTTTGTTTCCTTCTATTTGATTTATACCTAGTATACATTTTCCTAAATCCTGTTTCATTACCTTCATTAAATGGTTATCGCATTGAGATCAAATTTATTAGCTTATATCGCATTATTACCATTAATTAAAATTGGCTTACAAATTTTTTTTGTTCAATACTCTAAATAAATAACATATTATTCCATAATTACTCTTGTTTTCACATATTCCATTCAAAAATTAAACCACAATAATTACATTATTTTATTGAATTGGAAATCTCATTTTAAATTGTTAACTTTTAATAAGAACAAATGGCAACACCAAATTCCTAACATTCATTTTATGAAAAATTATGGAAAATATGACAAATTTAGTTAACGAAATTTTTGGGTCGTTACACTCTCCCCCACTCAAAACTTTTCGTCCCCGAAAAGGAAAAGAAGGGAGAAGAAATAATTAAATAACAATACTTCTTATTCAAAATATTTAACTTGTAAACAGTAATTTATTAAATTTATTACCTTAAATAAAATATACCCGTTTTATAATCATTATATCCTTTTATACTTAAATAATTAAAGTTTGAAAAACATTTTCAACATAGTTCCAAGTCCAAAATTTACGGAATTTTTTGGCAGAGTCTCCTTTGTACGGAGAGGCTCGGGAAAATATAATACCAAAATATAACAAAGTATCATATAGAATATTCAAAATAGTATATCCCAACACGGGAAATATATAAAAATATCGCTACAAAACGTAATCCGGAAACGTACCTATTTGTCGGGCAAATTATGCTTAATTTATGGAACCAAAATCAGTAGCAATTGCTTCCATACCTGCATTTCCCTTATATAATCTAAAAGGTTAGCTATTATAATAAAGTGAAATATTTTCATAGTTTCAACTACTAACAATAATCAATACACAATCATCGATTTCAACAAACAGCATACACACAAACAAAACAACGATTCAGTCAAACAAGCAAATAGTTGTTCGGGTTCAAAACTTGAAATGGTACGGAATGAAAAATAACCATCTAGTACATCATTTTCTCAACAATCTTAGATGAGATAGAATTAGATTATTTATTCATCCAACAACTTCAAATTTCCTTACCCAGCCAACCATAATGCAAACAATATCGATTTAAACCAACAAATCAATTTAACTTATTATAAATTTATATTTCATACATTAACAGTTTGATCTTTTCATTCATATAACAGTTTATCTTTAATTTTTATTTATTTCTTTAAATTATCCTTTTATAATTTACATTTATTTCCAACAACCTTTAATTTTATTCACTCCTCCAATTATCCGTTTCGATTTATTTAGGTCATGTAAGTTTCTTCTATTTTATTACATTTAATGCACTTCCCACTTTCAATCATTTATTTAATGCTTCCATTTCTATTACATTTAATTATAGGAACCCTTTTTAATTTCACTTAAATTCTTAATCTTATAACATCCATTCTTATAAATAAAGGATTTTATTAACTCATTAACAATGGTTTGCAGTCATCTATTTATATTACCTACTTTTATTATATTAAACTAGTAGCATTTATCATACTTAGGTTTATAACCCTACACATCAATCCTTATTATTAAAGAATTTCATTTTATTTACTTAAGTTTAAAATCACCTATTTATAATACTTACCTTTAATTTTGGTAAAATTTCAATTTATAACTTAAGTTTATAACATTAAATTCTCATTTATAACAGAAATTCATTTGATACTTTTTATTTCCAAAATTTCTACTTGTATAATATTCTATTCCAATCTCTTATTTAACATTTCAACTTTTCATATTTGGTAAGTTATTTATGTTAAAGAAAATGCAAATGAATTTATACAAGTTTTATCTCTTCTTTTAATTAATTAAATTTTCCCTTATAAGTTAAAAATTTAACTTCCTTTATAGCTTAGTATTTTAGTCTCTTATTTTATTTAGGGTTTCAATTATTAATTTTTTTTTTGTTTCACTACCATAATTGAAACAATTAATTAATGGAAATTAAGAATTAAATACCGGGTTAAATTTCAATAGATAAGTATATTCTTATAACTTATATACCTCTAATTATATTTAAACAATTAAAATTTAGATATTTCAAAGTAAATCTGCAGTAGAATTTACTACAGTGGCATTTCCCTTCGAAACTCGAAAATGAAAGTCGATGATGCGGCCGCCATCACCGAAATTATTTTCCAGTGACAGAGAGGAAAGTACGAAACTTATTTTCTCCAAAATCTTCTTTAAAACAATTCTTCCAAATTATACTAAATATTTATATAAGAAAATACTTATAAACAAAATTATTATAATTCATAAATCCTTTGAAAGCAAATTTCCAAAATCCCGGACTTAAGTTCTAAAATTTCCAAATTTCATTGATTTTAATTTCAATCTCATTTTACCTATTATTTAAAATTTTATTCCTAACAACCAATCTATTGCAACAAACAATATATATATATATATATATATATATATATATATATATATATATATATATATATATATATATATATATATATAGAATACCTTAATAAAATATTTTATATATAGAAAATATAATACCAACATCACGATTCACCAAGACAAGCAAGTCTCGTCCACATTCAAAGATTGAACTATCTCCAGATAACCTACTAATCTGACTATCTGAAAAACCCAACTCTAGACTGCCCGTGTAGAAATTTTTGAGCAGCCAGAGTTTAGGAAAGAAATAATAAACTTCGAGTCAGTCATGTGACTGGTGTGAGAACTTTAAAACAGTTATTTATCTCTAAAAACAAAATAGAGGAATATTTTTAAAGTCAGTTCGCAATGCTTTTAAACATGAGACTACCATAAGGCCTCCCGGCACACACACAATGCAAACGCAGACTTGGGGGAGATTTCTCCTAATGACTGTAAAGATGCTTACTACGCAAAATCAAATCATTTTTGATATTATTATTAGTGCATAGTGTAGAAACACATTTCGAAAGTAGAATATAAATCTTAGCCAGCATAGGTACCATTATATTATGCCTACTATAGCTACCATATTAGATGGAAGGTTCTACAACTAATACCGTACAAGGCTCGTATTGTTTCTTTGGATTTCCAACAAATGGTCAGGCCAAGGAACTTTCCATTGCCACATGAGAACGCCTCTGGAAGGACGTTCCCGAGAACCAAATCGGATCTCTGCCAACACAAGGCCGGGTTACCCCTAACTGGGTAACTACTGACATGAGTACGCCATCTCCCGGTCGTAACCAACCTTTTTCCGGGATGCCGATAACCAACAACCACAAAGTAATAAATTTGCAGCAACAACATAGGTTAAGTATCTAGGCTCCATACTATGATACTATCTCTATCCAGAAGGAAATGCACATACCCTAAGGGCGCTACCCCCAATAACCTTGCCGCATTTTTCCTGTTTCGACCATTTCGGGGTGTGAGGTCTGACGAAGTCTCGTCCACAAAGCCACGCTTTGGTACAAAGTCATGCTTTGGGTCAACAAATGATCCAAGTAATGATCACAAAGATAAATGATCAAACAAATGATCATATCACAAATGATCAAACAATGATCATTTCACGGCAACACTCAGCATGTCACATTACCAAATTGGGAATATATCGCTGATAACCATCAACTACATAACCTCTGAGCTCGTACGTCTCAGAGAAGGGTGTTAAGCTAAGAGAAAAAATTCTCCGCCACCAACAGAAATATATTTGAAAGAAATCAGCTTTAAATCTTAATTTGTAATGTCAGACACAAAATCCATACAAGTCTGTTCCGGGATCGAACAGAACCGAAGGCACTTCCAAAGAAGTCCTTGCAATCCGGATATTCCCTAATTACGTCCGGATTTCCCATTACATATGGAGTCTCTATACTGGGAACCAGTCGATGCAAAGACATTCGACAAGAAACCCTTTCGTTTTCAAAAATATCCGGTCTTCATCACCGGTCTACAAATGCTATCCATAACGACGTATCACATATTCGGAATGGGTTATACGACCTAAAGGTTCTTTCCCGGCTAACCCGAATAGTGAGCACAACATTTAAAACATATGGATATGGGATTTCAATTAAGTCACAACTTAAGAATTCCAAACTTTCTTTTAAATGGTTTAAACCAATTATCATTTTCAAATCTTTTAAATAAAAAGATTAATTTCACAAAAAATCACCTAGTTTCTCAAAGGTTCATTCATAAGTTTCAAAACAATTCCCTCTCAATTGGATTAATTCATTTAAATCTTTAAATTAAAGATTTAACTTATAGCTTTCAAATCGTTCCCATAACTTGGAAAATCATTTTCAATTTTAGCTTGAAAACCCTTTAAACATAATTTGGAAGTTCACTTATTATATGAAAGTTTTTATTATTTGAAAACAAACAGTTTTCGTTTCAGAAAAATCCAATTTTATTTTCATGAGTTAAAGCCCTTGGATTATATTCACATTCCCAAATGAATACTTTCAAAATAGTTTAACCCATATATAACTGGTATAACATCTTTAATCTCTAGTTTCAAATCATAGAATTCAATTTCAAATCTTTGATTTAAGTTTAAATCAAATTATTTAAACTTCATTACTTTATCATGTTATTCAAAATAAATTTCATCTTTGAAATTCCATTTCAAAAGCTTTTCACTTTAAACCCAATCCATTTCCAAAACATTTGAATTCAAATTGTCTAATTAAAAATCACTTCAAAAATCTGTGACTTAATCGATTTCCTCGTGAAATACATATTGGTGTGTGTATGGTGTGGTCTAGAGGTTTAACACAATAGTGCAACACATTCAATCATCACAGATTAAAAATACAGAAATATAGTTGATAAGCAGTATAACTATAACGCTCATCTTTATTTACAGATCACAGATATATAAATTATAGATAAATAAGTCACACAGCTCAAAACAAAGCATCACATATCAGGGGTATCAAACAAAAAATTATTCAGCCAAGTCCAAACATTCACAAATGAATTTATTAATCAAATAATTAATTTAAATCAGATGTATCAATTATTAATCCGGGTTAATTATCATAATTTAATTACAAATTATTTGAAATAAATCCCCTTTCACAATTTATTAGTTAACCCTTAATTATTAACTATCATTCTTAATTAATGAATCAACTAATCTTTAATTATTAAATTAATCTTAATTAATCACCATTATTAATTAATCCTTTAAATTTATTAACAAATAATTTACACAAATTTCAAATCATCATTTAATTGATTACATTCATTAATTATCTATTAATTACTTCTCTAAGTAATTATATTTTCAAAATTATCAAGTGATTATTCTGAATTAATTAACTTAAGAAATTTAGATTTTGAATAAATCAAATTAACTCAATTAATTATGCTAAATAAATCAGTTCCATAATTTCTATCATTAATTAATTATACTTAGTAGTTCCACAATTTATTATCATTAAATTAATTAATCTAATTTATTGTTAAAAATTTAATCACATTAATTAACTATTCAGATAATCTTAGTTAATGATTTCATTAACTATTTAGTTTCTTTAATTCCCTTTTTAAAGAAAATTTCTCACATTAACCATTATTAATTATAAATCGATTTACTATAGAAAATTCATTCGTCAATGAAATAGAAATTATTAACTTCGTTACTTAAAGTAAAGTTCAATCATATTTATAATTTAAGTATTATTCACAATATGTTTGAAACACTGTTTCAAATTCCCTTTTAAATTTCTTTTTTTTTTCTTTTTTTTTTCAACACTTAAGTTATAAAGCTTAATTAAATTTCAAAACCTTGAAATCAGATGTAGAGTTAATTTCAGATTTAAACTTTTAGTTTCAACTTGCTTAAATTTTTCATTTAAAATTTCAAATCCATTTCCATTTCAAATCTCTTTAATATATTGTGAATTGCTTTTAAGTTATTAAAACAATTTAAATTTAAAACTTATTTATGTTCAATCGAAACCGTAAATTCAACTTGAATTTATATTAACATTTTAATTTGAACTCAGCTTTAAAAATTTTGGTCTAAATTTTAAATTTGGTTTTAAAATTTTCAAACAGAGAGAAAAAAAGTTTCCAGGTTGAAAAACTGGGACAAACTTTGACCCAAGTTTACCCTGTCCCTGCTTCGAGTAAATGACTTGAATTCCTCGAGTTCGACGTGTGAATCCCCTCTGCTCTTTCCAGGCAACAACACACTCAAGCACCAGAGTGCTCGTGCACGTGCACTTCTAAGCTGGCGATCTTCCGGCCCCGTCACGTTGTCGAACACGTCGATAATCCTCCCCAGATCCAACTTCGACCATCATATCTGCATCACCACCGTGAGATCGAAATTCGAATAAACATTCGAAACCTGGAACACTCAAACCCATACGACCCCATCCCGGTCAACACCATTTCCTCGACGCTCCGACCACCAGAACACTCGAACTTCCGGCCACGACTCCATCAACTCGACAGCCACCATTACCCCAAAACTCGAGCAGCTCGATGTTCGATCGAAGACGAACGAATCGAAAAACAACCCCACGCTAAAACTAGGTTTACGAGAAAAAACTGCTCGCCGCCGTCACCATGTTCAATGGCAACCCCAACCAGTATTTTTCCTAGGACCCCCGTAGGTTTCTCCATCTTCACGAACAACACCATCACCCCCAGTTCCACGTGTCCCCGTAAATTGGTCAAACTACCCATTTCGATCATCTTCGAACTGCTCTCAAACTCCACCTCTAAAAATCATCAAACCCACCTTAAAAATTATCGCTTCCAGTAAGGATTCCAGTTATATATTTGAATAAATATTTCATGACATTCGAATTTTTCAGAAAATGAAGTTACCACTGTAAAAATTTGATTTTTCCATCTATATGCATTTTTATGTCATGAAACTATTTTTAAGTTATCATTCGTACTTAAACACAACTAATTTATTTTAAAATCAAAGCCTAATATTGATTAGGGAAGAAGAAATTGAATTTTGATGTTGTCTGATACTCTGTAATGTAACAGAGAAGAGATATCACTGATATATGCATATACACAGAGCAATGGCAACATAGATTCAAATTTAAATAGCTGTTGTTACTCACCTTAAACATCTTGTTTTCCAGAAGTCTTCAAGTTGAAATCTTTTTAAACTTTGCAAAGTTTGAAAACTCTGGTTTGAACTGTTAGCTGAAGTTTCTTCCTTGTTCTCAGATTTTCTTTGATTGCTTTGATGTTTTATGTTGAATGATTGTTTAAGTTAAAGAATGATCTTTACTTCAGTTTATAATGGTGAACGAAACTGAGATGAGAAGATGATGTATATAAAATGAAGTTACAGGTGATGTTGTAATGTATAGGGTGATGGTTTATGTTGTACAAGTGATATAATATTTTGTTGTACAATAGTCATGGCTGAAGATGCTGCATTGTACAGGGATATACATTGTTGTCTGTACAACATGCATGGCTGCATTAATTGCTTAAGTCTTGTTTGAATACTTGATTATGTTTGCTTGTACAGTTTGTTTATGCTTGCCTACACTTGCATGTATTGATTTTTTCTCAGTTAAAACATAGCATTGTTAGAATTTTTCTAATGTATTTATTTAATAATTTACATAGTTTATGAATATGTTATTTGGCTTTATATTTTATAATTTATCTTATATATATTTCTATTTCTAGCTTTCAATGTTTATTGTCTTGCATATCTTCATATATATATATATATATATATATATTCACATGCATATATATATATATAAAGTTCAAATTCAAATTTATCTTCTAAGACGTTTAAATTTTAGTCCCGATTCATATTCTATTCTAATACATTCCTCGAACAATTTCATAATTTGTCTAACATATTATATTAATTACCAATTATTTTCACACTTTTTACTCAAAATAAATTTAAATATAGTCTAAATCCGAGATCGTTACAGTATAATACATAAGCATAAGAACAAAAGCTGAGAAATCACAAAAACAAAGGGTTAAAATGATAAAAATGTACGATACTATTAAAATACGTACATCCTGAAATAACCCAATAATTGTCTCTGGCTGGGACACTAGAGGACCATTTGTCGACAACAGAATACTCGTCGCCGATATACCCGCCGCCAGTACATTGGAATAACCCAAAAATTCCTTTAAGGGGGGAGAGTGTAGTACCTCAAAAATTCGGAAAGCATTTTGATTGAATAATAATACTAATATGGAAAGCACTGGAATTAATGGATTCGTTAAAAAATTAAAAAGGAGGGGTGAAATGGTCATTTTTAAGACACTGCAATTTGTCAACGATACGAATGCCATTGCAATCATCTCGTTTTTCTGATTCGCGCAATATGTTTTTTGACGACCCGTAAATTTTCAATAATTAAAATTGGTTAATTTAATAAGATTTTTGTAATAAAATCTACAAAGAAATAAAAACCTTATAATTTACAATGAAATAGTGTATATTGTTGCATTTAGTTATAAAAATTGAAAATAGGTAAGTATTGAATTAACCAATGAAATAATAACTTAAATGAGATGTAATAAGGGCAATCTATGTTAAATATTAACTATTTGAATGAAATTACATTTAACGTAATTAATGTAAATGTTATACTAGGCTATAAATCAAATATAAGAAAACGAACGTAAATATGGAATTAATTAATTAATTAAAATATATTGAATGGTAATTGAATATAATCAATGTTTAGTAAGAAATCATAACATTGGTTTGGAAATGATTAAACTTGTAAGAATGTGATTGAGAGTTAATGATAACAAATTATTATAAGTTACCTATTTTGATGGAATTGGAATTGGAATTAAATTTTAATAAAATAAATAAATGTTACATTAGTGGGAAATGTAATACAATGTTAGGAGTTGTCGAATTAGAGTATACTAAAGTAATGAAAGGTTAAACAACGGTTAACAGATTATAGAGCGGTAATGAACTTAATAAAGGGATCGGAATTGAAACAAACGAATTTATTGAAATTTAATTTATAATAAATGGAAATTGAAATCAATTAAATTGAAATCAGTTTGAAATAACTTGAGTTTAGCATAACTTCTTCATACAATGGAAATTGGACCTGAAACCTGTTCCATTGATTTTAAAATATTTTAAAACATCTATTTTGATATATGAGTTGACCCAATTTTGTTCCGGAGTCAGAATGGGCTTTTCGGGTCATTTTATCGTTCAATGCGTAT
Organism: Allium cepa; assembly: GCA_030765085.1. Classification (NCBI taxonomy): domain Eukaryota; kingdom Viridiplantae; phylum Streptophyta; class Magnoliopsida; order Asparagales; family Amaryllidaceae; genus Allium; species Allium cepa. Next base: position 816,101,751 of record CM060931.1, read on the forward strand.
ATCAATCGTGTCCATCCATTCTAATTTTAGCATTGCATAAATATACCTCATTATAAACCCAAGCCTATTCCTTATATTCATTGTTTTGTACGTATAATTCAGCTTTCTCTCCTCCTCGATGACAGACAATCAAATTCTAGACCCAATTGCAATTCAAAATCAAATCAAAAAATTCAAACACCTTAAAAAAATTCAGAAAAATTATATATCAAATATCTCGACAATAAAAATCTGCATCAAGTGTTTGTTTTTTGAAATTATGCTTCAATTATCGATAGATCACGGTCAAAACTTGTAAATTTTGAAACCCTGGGGCTAATGGGCGTTTTTGATTCGGAAAGAAATCGACAAAATTGAAATATGGGTATTGGAGAGAGAGTCTTGCGGAGTCGAATGGTGGTTGAATCAGCATCTACCACCACCTGTGGCGGCCTAAAATCGACTGTTAGGGTTTCGAAAAAGCTAACTAGGGGAGGTGGCGACTGCCTTAGGGAGGGGCCGGTCTTCGGCCATGGGGGCGGCCTTCGATGGCATGGCGAACGGTAATGGCGGCTCGGTCGATGGTGGCCATAGGTGGAAGGCGTAGGCGGTCAAAGGTTGGAAGGAGTCAAAGCGTGCTGCGTGCGTGCGACGAGGGTGAGGAACGAGATGACGTGTCCTTTATTTTTCTTATTTCGTTTATTTTAATTTAAAATCATATAATATTCTTGTTCGAATAACTTTTCCATACAATGTCCAATTCACACACAGTTTTCCCCGCTAGGTTCATATTGGAATTCCGAACATTTTGGCGCTAGTTGACGAATTCTGAGACTGTTCAAATTTTGGGTTTAAATTGGATTTAATCCAATTTAAATTCAAAAGGTGAGTGTTTTAACCCACTCACAACTTCTAAAATTTCTTATGTGTGTTAAATTAATTTCTGATGTGATTAGAAATTTATTTATGGCTGTTTGGTATATTTTTATCATCATTCGAGTTAAATTTAATTTATTGAATTAAACTGTTATTTAATTTATCATTGCATATAAACTGCCAGTTAAATTGTTATTTAATTTAATATTGAATATAAACTGCCAGTAGATACATGATATTTATTATCCGTTATATATTGATGTTATTCTTTGAATTGGATGATGATTGTGATAAATGGTTGATGATTAATATTGGATGAATGGATGTTGTATTTTATATTGTTATAAACTGCAAGTTATTATGCATTTTTATTTCATTCGGGATTGCGGTTTGAAATGATATATAACCGTATTTTTGTTTCAAATTACGGATTGAAATGATAAATATTCGTATCGCTTGACCATAGGGTAGAAAATTATATACAGACATCGTGGTCTATATATAAAAATATTTTGAAATGATTTCTACGATTTTGTAAAGAAATATACGGTTTAATAAATATTGATTTTTTTGATATTATATAAATAATATTTTATATATAGTTAAATTCTTGTATTTATGCTATGTATAAATTTGTTTAATAAAAATAAGTTTAATAATGGAGTTTGATTTTATTAAATTATAATATGGTTAAGAACTTAAATCATACTTTAATATAGAGGTTATGATGATTTAAATAAATTAAGGTTGGAAGGTAAATTGGAAATTTATTTGAAATTGAACTTATTTAAGAATCAAACTCAATAAGTTGATGTAAAATTTATTAAATTCGAAATTTTAAAAGGTATGATTTTATAACTGGATTTTTGTTCAATATGAATTAAACGAATGTTTCAAGTATAAATAAATTGAAGGAAATATCTAGTTATTTGTAATTTGAGTATTATTTAAATGATAATGGATTTATTATGCAAATATTTCAAAGATAAATAATAGAACAATGAATTGTTGAATCTTAATTACCAATCTTAGTTTTGAAATTGTTTAATACTCAAAGTTTGAAATATATTGAAATTGAAATGGTTTATTGAAACAGAAAGTGAGTTGAAAGTTATGAATTGAGAATTAATTTAAAGTGAATAAAATTGTGAAGTCGAGGAAACTATTTTACTTTATAAAGTATCAAACTATTTTATTTTATATACCGTTTAAATACCAAACCATTTAAGTTTTGCAAGCTATGGTTTAGAAGCTATGAAATTTGAAGTATTATGTTTTGAAAGGTATATTTCAAGCGTTTGGTTTCGAGATATTATAAATTTGAAAGTGTTAAGATTTTGGAAAAGAGATATATTTGAAATAAAATGATATTTTATTGATTTGGGGTTTTATAAAAACGATATCATAATGATTTGGTTTTTGAAATAGAAAGGATATCGTATTTATATGATTTCGAAATGGATATTATATTCTGGTTTGAGATATAAATTATTCTGAAATTGACCGCGGTGTTATAATAACGTTTGGATGTTAAAGAGACCGGGATCGGAAGTTGTCATACTCTCTGCCAACTCCGAAAACCACTTTAACAACAGTGTACGCGGTGGAGATTCCAGAATGAAGTAGAATGGTGGCGACGTTCTACTAAGGTATATACGAGGACCCGACTCCCGTGAGTTGGCATAATGTGGCTAAAACTGGAGCGATCTCGGGCCAAGGAGGTAGCCCCTCTTATCGGACACATCCCTTCAGTTTTATACTCTGACTTTTGGATTGATTCGATGGCCACTTTTGATTTTTGATTTAGGGGTGTGGCTCGAGGTGGGCGGTAGAAGCTGCTACGCGCTACCATCAGCCCGTGTGCGTAATTGGTATATCTACCTTGGCATTGCCTTGTGTGCCGTGTCACCTATCCTATCGCGCCTTATACGAGTTTGGTTTTCTCCCATAGCCCGTGGAGTATTTAGTGTAGTCGCCCGATCTGGGGATGCGCTGATACTCGATGGACTACTAGGACTATTACGTGGTTAGGTCTATATGGATAACCCCTTAACTCTATTTAAAAGTAAGTTTATTTTACTATTAGACATTATTAAAATAGCGTGATATTAGTACATAGCAAATAGTTTAACGGATCCTTAGGTGATGTGAATTCCGAGCATATTTTAAGTTACTGCACTCATGTTAGATACTGGATAGGAGATCTCAAACCCCCTAAACATCTCTGACGCCGCTCCACTTATATTTATTTACTGTTGATTTAACTTACATAAGATCTTTTAGTTCTGACCCGAGTGTTTTGTCTTTTCAATTCGCTCAGGTCAGACTGAGCATTTCAGGATTTGAAGATTTTATTCTGGAGGACGAAGACGAAGATTTGTATTACTATTATTCATCATCACATTGTTCCGCTGCATTGTTATTGATTATTCTCTGGTATGTGTAACTCTGATATGCATTGTATAAGTAAAATCAAATGTTTTTGTAAAACAACTTCATGAACTGTTTATTTGATTATTTTATCGTTCCGCTGCAAGATTCTATTTTGTTTTTTCCTTCTTTGCTTTTTCTTATTTACCCCATGACAATCCGCCCTTTTGTATGGTTTGAGTTTGACGTATGTGGTTTATCGTCGATTGAAAAAGCGTATAAAAAGGCGGGATGCTACATTTGGTATCAGAGCTTTGGTTTAGCGATAAACCATAGCTTTGTTGGGTCTAACTCTTTATTAATAGGGTAGTAATACCCTATGATGAGTCGTTGATTGTATATATATGAGAGAGCGTATTTGTTAGTGTTATAAAAGGTTTTAATATTGTGTTAATTTATTCTGTTTTGTATTTATGAATTCTTGTTGGTGCATAGGACGCTATGACATTAATAGGGATTTCTAAACACTTAATAGGACAGATCGACACAATATTTGTTTTGAATATAGGTGAATGAAATAATTTTGCCTATTCTATTTTCTTTATATAAAGTAATAAATTTTATAAAAATTATATTTGGTTGTTATATATTGATTGTTAGATAGTGAGATTTATAAATATTGGTTGGAAAATAAATTGAAAGTGAAATAAATTATATAATAAACTAGAAATTTAGAACTTAAGATCCGCGATATTGGAAATTTCTTTCAAATGATTTGGAATATAATAATAATCTTATTGGAAGCATGTTTTGGTATAAATATTTCAATATAATTTGAAAGAATTGTTTTAAAGAAATTTTGAAAGGAATAAGTTCTGTACTGTCCTCTCTGTCGCTGGAAAATAATTTCGGTGATGAGTGCACTCATCATCGACGTTCATTTTCGAGTTTCGAAGTGGGAAGACCACTTTAGTAGTTTTACGACGGATTTATTTTGATAAAAAAATATAAATTTTAAATTGTTTTAATTATAGTTGGATATATAAGTTCTACGCACATATATTTATCTATTATTTTAAAATGATTTGAAATTAAACCTGGTATGTAGTTCTCAAGTTTCCATTAATTAACAGTTTCAACTATTGTAGTGAAATGGAATGTAACTAATTAATAATTGAAACCACTAATTAAAGTAAGAGATTAAATGCTAGGTTATAAATGAAACTTCAGGAAAGTTGAAATATGTAACTTATAAAACAAAGGATATTATTATTGAGCATTAATTGTATTGAAAAGAAATAGGATGAACTGATATAATTTTCAATTACATTCTTAAAAAGCATATATATATATATATATATATACACACACATATATACACACACATATATATATACATACATACATACATACATACATACATATATATATATATATATATATATATATATATATATATGTATATATATAAACCTTACCAAAAGGTGTAAAAGTTGAAATGTTTAAAAAGAAAATGTAATGGATATTATACAAGTATAAACTTGAGGTAATGAAAGTATGTAATGAAATTCCTTTATAAATAAGAATTTGATGTTGTAGTTGTTATAAACTTTTGTTATAATTGAAATATTACTATAATAAATTTTGATACAGAGTAAGTACTATAAGAAAGTAATTAAAAACGTAAGTAGATGAATTGATATGCTAAGAAATTTAATTGAACGTAAAAACTATAAACAAATGAATGTAAATAAATGAAGTTATGCAATAATGAATGAATAAGTATCATGCGTTAAAGAGGAAACTGACGTGACGTTAACAGATGAAAATGAATATTTGTAAGTAATAAATGGAAATAAAGGAAATAAACATTGAATCAATGAATAAAAGTAAAAGTTGGTAAGAAATAAGTGTAAATTAAAAAGATGAATCATTATATGAATGAAAAGAAAATCAAACAACAAATGTATGAAATGAAATCAATAAGAATGAACTTGATTTATTATTTGAAATTGTTGTTTGTTTGGTTTATGGTTGTTTGGGCAAGGATACTTTAAAATTGTTTGGATAAATGAATAGTCTATTTAGTTTCACCTAAGACTGTTGAGTAAATGGTGAACTTAGTGGTTTATTTTTCATTTTGTACAATCTAAAGTTTTGAAGCCGAACAATTATTTGTTTTGTTTGATATGAATGGGTAACTGATTTGTGTTGATTGTATATGATGTGTATGTTGTTAATTGCTAATGATTATTGTTTATTAGTGGTTGAAACAACTTTAAACATTTCAATTTATATAATTACTAATTCTTTTGGATTATATAAGTGAAATACAGGTTATGGAAGCAATAGCTATTGCTTTTGGTTTCATAAAATAAGCGTAAATTGCCCAACAAATATGTACGTTTTCGGATTATGGTTTATAGCGTTATTATATTGTTCTTTCCATGGGGGTATATATATTATTTTGGAAAATATATTTTATATTGTTATATTTGATATTATATTTTCTTCCGAACCTCTCCGTACAAAGGAGACTCTGCCAAAAATTTTCCTAAATTTTGGACTTAGAAAATTTTGAAAAATATTTTCCAAATTTTATTAATTTGAATATAGAAGGATATAATTGTTTATAAATCTATATATTTTATTTAAATTACTGTAAATTATTGTTATGAATATAATGTTTTGAACAATATATACTGATTTATAAGTTCCTCTTTTCCCTACTTTTTCTATTCGGGGACGAAAAGTTTTGAGTGGGGGAGAGTGTAACGATCCGTAAATTTTCAATAACTAAAATTGGTTAACTCAATAAGATTTTTGTAATAAAATTTAAAAACTTTATAATTTATAATGAAATAGCGTAAATCGTTGCATTTAGTTATAAAAATTGAAAATGAGTAAGTAGAAGTAAATATTGAATTAACCAATGAAATAATAACTTAAATGAGATGTAAGAAGGGTAATCTAAGTTAAATATTAACTAGTTGAATGAAGTTACAATTAACGGAATTAATGTAAATGTTATACTAGGCTATAAATCAAATATAAGAAAACAAACGTAAATATTGAATTAATTAATGAATTAAAATATATTGAATGCTAATTGAATATAATCAATGTTTAGTAAGAAATTATAAAATTGGTTTGGAAATGATTAAACTTGTAAGAATGTGATTGAGAGTTAATGATAACCAATTATTATAAGTTACCTGTTTTGATGGAATTGGAAATAAATTTTAACAAAATAAATAAATGTTACATTAATGGAAAATGTAATACAATGTTAGGATTTGTCAAATTAGAGCATAGTAAAGTAATGAAAGGTTAAACAACGGTTAACCAGATTATAGAGCAGTAATGAACTTAATAAAAGGATAGGAATTGAAACAAACCAATTTATTGAAATTTAGTTTATAATAAACGGAAATTTTGTAGCAAATGAAATTCAACACTACGATGATTAGAACTAAGAAGAAATTGTGTAACATTAAGGTAATAGATATGAAACAAAATAGTTAAACCATAAGAAGAATGTATTGGAAATAAATGGAAAGCTAATTTCATTGAATTATTGGAAATTTAATTTATAATCTATAAACAATTGAAATTGAATTTAAAGCTTTGAAAGTGTGGAATATGCAACATTTAATCCATATGAAAATTTGTTATGAAGGATTGTGAATTTTTTTAAGCAATCCGAATTGATAGAAATTGAAATAATAATAACTGAAGAGAAAAGTGATTTATTTTAATTTAATGTTAATTTATTTAATTAATGTAAAAATAGTATTTTTGGCTACTGACTCGGATTTTGACGAAACTAGTTTTATCGGATCCGTAACGGCGAATTATTATAGGATTTCAGTTTCGTAACGATCGGACTTTTTGTTTGATCGTACAGACTCGAAACTCCCAGAAACCAATTAAATTGAAATCAATTTGAAATAAGTTGATTCTAGCATGACTTCTTCATACGATGGAAATCAGACCTGAAACCTGTTCCGTTGATTTTAAAATATTTTAAAACATCTATTTATATATATAGGTTGACCCAATTTTGTTCCAGAGTCAGAACGGGCTTTTCGGGCGATTTTATCGTTCAACGCGTATATCAATCGTGTCCATCCATTCTAATTTCAGCCTTGCATATATATATATATATATATATATATATATATATATATATATATTGTTATAAACCCTAGCCTTTTCCTTATGTTCATTGTTCTGTATGTACAATTCAACTGCCTCTCCTCCTCAATGGCAGACAATCAAATTCTAGATCCAATTGCAATTCAAAATCAAATCAAAAAATTCAAACTCCTCAAAAAAATTCAAAAAAATTATATGTCAAATATCTCGACAATAAGAATCTGATCAAGTGTTCGTTTTTCGAAATTGTGCTTCAATCATCGAAAAACGCGGTCAAACCTTGCAATCTTCGAAACCCTAGGACTAATTGGGTGTTTTTGATTCGGAAAAAAATCAGCAAAATTGAAATATGGGTTTTGAAGAGAGTGTCTTGGGAAGTTGAATGGTGGTGGAATCAGGAGCTACCTCCACCTGTGGCGGCCTAACATCGACGATTAGGGTTTCGAAAAACCTAACTAGGGGTGGCAGCGGCGGCCTTAGGGAGGGGCCGGTCTTCGGCCATTGGGGCGGCCTTCGATGGCATGGCGAACGGCGATGATGGCTCGGTCGATGGTTGTAACGACCTATTATTTTGGACCATTCAAATCGACAATAATCCATACATGTCAGACTTAAATAATCAAAACAATGGATTGTTAAGAAATTTGGAGCAAATAAAATTATTCACAGAATCACAGATACAGAAATATCAGAATAATGCGCACCGGAAATAAAATACCATAGTAGTTCATTAAGCTACTATATACATCCTCTCAAATCATATACAAAATATCATAGTTTAAAAATGGATAAAATAGAAGTCTGGATACATGACTCACAAATACAAAAGCAATACCGAATAGAAGATAACTGGAAAAAGTTGACGAATAGATAGTCAGATAAGTTCCAACAATTCTCTAGCTCCAAAAGGTGAATCCAAAACTGGGATTCTCAGGCTGACCCGAGCGTAAAGTAAAACACAAAATACTCGAGTCAGGACATACATACTTATACAACGTAAACCGACTCAAGTGAATTGTAATAGTGCACAATAACTTAAAGGTTGCTTGGGATCGCCCATCCTTTAAGGATCCGGTAAACCATCAATTAAGCAGGAATAAACACTATCACAGAAATACCTATATTATAGTAATAAATGCAAATAACAGTGTTAATGTGACTAGGGTAGCACAGAGCTGCAGTAATCGCTCACCTCTAGCCACACTCTCAAATTCAAGGTGTGTATCAAACAATCACAAGGAAATCACTCTGCACATAAAGAAGTGTACCCGTGGTTATAAATTTCAAAATAGTATTTTATACTTCAAAAATAAAATATCATTTCAAATACAAATCTTAATCAAAATAAGGATTAAATCATTTCCAAACCATTTCAAAATATCGAAATATCATATTCTTTCAAAATCTCATTATCAACTCATTATTTGAATTCGAATTTAAATACCTTTTAAATTCAAGTATATCATTCATTTACTATTTTAAATATCATTCCAAATTACATTTCCAAAATGGTTTATATTATAATAAAAATAATTCATTTAAACCATTTAAAAGTGAAGTTATTATACTTTCAAATCAAATATTCAATTCCCAAAATTTTAGACATTTCACAGTTCATTTATTCAGAAAAAGAAAAAAAACTATAAAACATTGAAATTTCAGCCCTACAAATAAACTTCAGTTTAAACCATTTTTAACCTATAAAATTTCATATTTTCCACTTTAAAAATTATCCTTTAAATACCCTTGAACTTATGATTTTTATAAAGTTAATTTCACAAATAAATATCAAATTTGCAATAATTCACTTATTGCATTCAAGTGTACAATTTTCCTATTCTTCGCATTTTAACAAATTATTTAACACTTAAATTTTATACTACCATTTCATAAATTAAACTTTATTTCCATTTTATTTAATTTACATAAACTTCCTGTGACGACCCGGAAATTTTAACAAATTTAAATTGGAATAATTAAGCGATTTTTAATATTTAAAATTTAATTTTAACTTGAATTTTAGGATATCAATATTTACTTGGTAATTAAATCATTGAATTGTATAGTTTAAATATTGAATTTAATAATTGAAATTGGGTAAATTGTTGAATCTGAGATTCTAAGCCTGTTTAAAATAATTTGAAGCCTTATAAAATCTATAATGATGATACTGAAGATTATAGAATGGTTGAAATTTAATATAAAGGTAATTTGTTCAATTTTAATAATTTATCGTTTAAATTGAATTTAAAAATAGCCTTCCGAGGCACAGTCTCGGAATTCGACGAAACCAGATCCATTGGATCTGTAATAATTAGTTATTATCGGATTTCAACTTTCATAACAATCGGGGTTGTCATTTGACCCTGGCAGCTCAAAACGCTTAGAACTATTTTAATCGATTTAATTTAAAATCGATCGTTTTCTTCTGTAACTCGCGCATACGATCGAATCAGCTTCCGAAACACGTTTCATTGTGTTCGGAACGCGGGTAAAACTTTATAAGCGCCTGTCGGCATGTCTGATTCGGGGTTCGGGATTTCAGGTTATGATTAACGAGACGTTTTGAGAGTTTTATAATATAATAAAAATTCAAAGTCAACGGGGTCAAAGATATTTTCATTTACTCGTACTCGAGAAGCCTCTCTCCAACTTTTATTTGATTCGCCGTCTTCCTCTTTTACGGATAAGCAGAAATCAGACGATCGAAAAAATAAAAATAAAGAAAGGAGGCCGAACTTCCTTCTTTCTCTTGTATATCACTGTTTTCGAAATCGGTCTTCAAATGAAAGCCAAATCAATCTTTCCATCCACTTTGTAGTTCACACTCCATCCCTTAGCCCTAAATCGCGAATTCCAGTTATCGATTTAAATATAAAAAAATATGGGAAAATGGCGACCGAGTTGGTATCCAGTTATTGAGTCAGGAAGGGGGGGGTGATGTATTCCTCTGGAGCAATTGCGAATGACTCGCGATGTTGGCAGCGGAGACGGAGTCGTATGGGGCGAATCATGAGGCACGAGGTGGGATTCGCGGCGCATATGGGAGGAGACAGTTGCGAGCTTGAAGCTTTGGAGGGGTGATGTTCGAGCTCGTGTTCTCGAACGAAACGGCGTTTTGGTGAGGTCGTTCGCGTTGGCGAGGCGATCGCGTGAACTTAGGATTGAAGTGATTGGGTTGCGAGATTTGTTCGATGGGGAAGGCAGCGGGCGAGGCGCTGTGGTGTACGATTTGGGAATGTATCTTCGGTCTGGGTGTCGATTGTAAGGGTTCCTATATTCTTCGAGACGTAAAGGTATTTTTTCTGATATATAAAAAAAAATTATTAATTTTTATAATTGGTAGTTGAAGAAAGATATATAGATATAGATAGCTAATAAAGTTTTAATCTATTCATACGAGGTTCAAATCTATGAAATCAAGTCGAGTTTGGCTCATACCGATGAAGGGAATCGAATGGTCAAATTTGAAGAAATTTAAAGGTGAGTGAATCTCACTTTATTGGGTTTTTATTTAAAGTTAAATGATTGAATTTAAATAATTAGATGGATGATTGAATTGTGGATGTGTACTGATGATTTGATGATTTAGTTTTTGGTTGTTCTCGAGTTAATTGTGATTGACTCGAAGTATTTGGGGTTTAAAATTTTCTTACAATTAAGTCATAAATACGAAAATGTTTCCATTGCTAGTAAAAGCTTAACGGATTGTGATTCAATCAAATTTGAAGGCAATTAAAATGTATAATTAATTAACCTAATTAATTAATGATTCGAGTTGATTAATTTAGTAATTAACGGTTTTGAATAAATTAATGAAGTTTAAGTCAATTAATTAGGTTTGATTAATTTAAAATAATCAATGGATAGTTTGTTAGATAATCGCTGAAGGTAATTAATAAAATAAAATTACTTTGTGAAATTTATCAACAGATTTATTAAGATAGTAAAGTAAAGAGTAAATAATGTATGAATGAAGTAGAATGAAGATAGTTAATTACTGTTTTAGGGTTTATCGAAATGATTAATACCGTGGATTGAATTATTGAAATTAAATTTGATTATGATAAATTAAATTAAAAATTGAAATCCTTAATTTATATAATTAATGATGAAATCAAAGATTGACTAATTAAGATCGATTAACACATAAAAGAGACTTATGAAGTTAAGTAATATAAGTTATTACTGTAATTAAAACAGTGAATAAATTCATGAGGCAATTAAGATTTCTATTGATTGTGTTTAAGGAGAATTATATCGTGATAATTAAGTAAGGATAATTACTTGAATGCAATCGAAAGACAATTAAATCCAATGTGGTTGATTAAGATGAAAATGAAGGATTGATTAATTAATTGATGAGAAATTCAAATTCAGAATCAAAACCAGTAGCGCCCGTACGACTCGACGACGTTTTCGGTCATATCTACTTCATACGAGCTCTAAATGACACAAACAAATATACCGCATGAATCAAAAAACAAGACAATTGCAATGGCATTTGTTTCATCGCCAAATAGCAATTCCTTAAACTGACCATTTTACCCCTCCATAATTTTAATTTATTTAACGAATCCATTAATTCCAGTGCTTTTCGTATTACTATTATTATTCAATTAGAATGCTTTCCAAATTTTCGGGGTACTACACTCTCCCCCCTTAAAGGGATTTCTGGGTTATTCCAGTGTACTGGCGACGTGTATACCGACGATGAGTATTCTGGCATGGACAAACGGTCCACCAGCCAGAGACAATTCCTGGGATATTTTAGGATGTTCGTATTTCTATAGTATCTACATTTTTATAATTTTTAACTCTTTGTTTTTGCTGTTTCTCAACTTTTGTTCTCATGCTTGTGTATTATACGTTCGCAATATGCAATACTATTTCCCCCACATGTTTTTTCATTATTTATATGTTTAAATCTTAATTTCTTTAACTTTCATATACTAAAATACATTATAACATTCATATGTACGGTTTAAATTCTAAAAAAAGAGCACATTTCTAACTAGAACTTTTGTATTTAATCTCTAGAAATCAAATGTTTGTTTCCAAATCATATTTTATAGGTATAAATTGTGAATAGATTTACATGTTATCACATTTAGTGTATTTTTCACTAAATAAATCACAGTTACCAATATATCTCTATAAATTCAAAATAAAATTTCCGAATTTATATAAATAAGTGCTTTAACTTTAGGAATCAATTTAATGCCATTTAAATGTGATTATATACATCAAACCAACTGATATACAAATTCTGGTTGATTGTCACATATTATAAATTGTACGTGCAATTTCATATAAATTGAATAAAATCGCATAAAAATACTTTTTAGACTTGATATCATCGTACCAATTTGTAGAAAATAGTTTTTTTTCAATAGGACAAATTTTAATGGTCCAAATCATAAAAATATTATATTTGACTGTTTCTGCGTAAAAATGTAATATTCTCGCATTAATTCATAATTAATTCACCCAAATAATATAAAAAGGCTCAAATTTTATGTTTAGGTCCATAAACATCCTACGTCGTCCCAGTTTATACCAGTTAACTTAATTTATCCATCATTTCGCTACGATTTTCCCAATTTTGTGTCTCCTTTTCGTGTAGTTTTGCATGTAGTAGTTATATCTACATTATATAGCTCCATTAACTCATTTAACCACTCAAAACTGATTCATTATTCAGGCTAGACAAAGTTTTCAAAAACCAAAGAGCCTAATTTCGAAATTACATATCTCATTACCAAATTTACTCCTATCAAATCATTAAATCAAGGGAGTAAATATAGAATTTAGGGAGACCCATTCGCTCTGATCAATTTCTCCCAATTCGTTAATGCTTTCCAAATTTTCGGGGTACTACACTCTTCCCCCTTAAAGGAATTTCTGGGTTATTCCAATGTACCGGCGATGGGCATACCGGCGATGGGTATTCTGGTTGGACAAACGGTCCACCAGTGTCCTAGCCAGAGACAATTCTTGGGATATTTCAGGATATAAGTATTTCAATACTATCGCACCTTTTTTATTATTTTTAACCCTTTGTTTTTGCGATGTCTCAGCTTTTGTTCCATGCAAGTATTATACGTTAGCAAAATGCAGCACTATTTTTCCCTATAAGTTTTTTCATCATTTATATTTTTAAATCTTAATTCCTTTAACTTTCATATATTAAAATACATTACGCAAATTCATATGTACGGTTTAAATTGTAAAAAGAGAATACATTTCTTACTAGAACTTATGTACTTAATAATCTCTACAAAATTTAAATGGTCGAAATCATAAAATTAGTATATTTGGACTGTTTCTGCTCAAAAATGTAATATTCCCATGTAAATTCATACAAACCATATAAAAATGCTCAAAATTTAAATTTAGGTCTGTAAACATAATATTTCATCACAATTTATATCAGTTTAACTTAATTTACCCATCACTTCGCTATGATTTTCCTAATTTTCTGCCTCCTTTTCGCGTAATTTAGCATGTAGAGTTTACATATACATTATATAGCTTCGCTAACACATTTTACCTGTAACGACCCAGAATTTCTGTCATTTGACAGATGAGGAATTATTTAATAAAGGATCAAAAGAACCTCTATTTTCCTTCAGATGCGGAATTACTTACACTACAAACTGGTGCTTCTGACAATTTTTGGGCAGGAGTATTAATTGCCAAACCAAAAGAAGTTGTAGCATATTCCTCTGGAAAGTTTAGTAAACCACAGATTAAATACGCTACCTATGACAAAGAATTACTAGCTATTAAATTAGCAATCAAAAGTTTACGAATTTATCTTTTGCATAGACAGTTTGTCATAGAAACAGATAACAAATCTGTTGCTCAATTTTTAAAAAAGAAAACTGTAAACAATCCAGAAGAAAACCATCGGAGAATTAGATTAGCTATGTATTTAGAAATTTATAACCACGATGTCAAATACATTCCAGACTACACTAACTTTGCTGCTGATCTTCTTACCAGGTTATGAAAAATGGATGAAGACGACATAAAAAGAATCAAAGAATTATTAGAAACCATGAAAAGACAGGAAGATTTCCAACAAGTGAAATCATCTAAAAAAAAGCTAAGCAAACCTCCAAAGAGGGTTCATGTTCGCAGGAATCCGAAGAAACAAATGCTCCCACAGGAGTGTAAATGAAGAAAAGGTCCAACAGACCAAAACCACTCAAATAAACAAAGGCAAGGCAACACTTTCCAATGCAACTCAGAAATTTGTTCCAATGAACAAAGTAAAAGCAAGTGCTCCCACAGGAGTACAAAGACCATACATCTCAGCGGTGGTCAAAGATTGGTACAACTAAGACATGAAAGCATCGAATCCTAATTTATATGACAATTTCAATGGATGCTTTAAAGCCATCCAATCTGCAGACCATAGAGCAGCAAATTTCTGGTTAGCTCAACTAGAAAAGGCTTATTTGGTATTAAAGCATACAATATCCCAGAAATAGAAAAAATTTCAAGAAACTCAGAAAATGGTGTCTAAATTATCACAACATTCTTTTACATCTAGATCTGAAGCTCTAGATTTGAAAGAAGCAGAGTTGTTCACTGATAACACAGCTGAACATAGCCATTTGAAAACAATATTTTCTCAAATGCAAACATCTGAACTCGTAAATCTAAGAGTTCAAGATTTTCTAGAATTACTTAGACTTTATGAGATAGATAACACAAAAACCAAAGAGATGGAAGCTGAAATGATAGTCCAGGATACGATCTCCTTATATCAGCAACGTCTCATCGATGAAAGTAATCTTCTTCTATTCTTCAGAAAGTTAGAAGACACAGAGTTAATTAAACTTTTAAAAAATGAAGAGTTAATTCTCAATAACAACAGAAGACATCGGCTTATAGCTTGTTTTTCTGAAATACAAAAGTATCAAAAACATATCAAAAAGGGCTTAATGCACGAAATTTATGTGAACACAAGCAATCCTGAAGAATATTCAAGTAATATTCCAGAAATATGTACAACAAAACTTGCTTAACATTCAAGCAGATTTTTTACTATGTTCATGTTCAGAATTTGGAGCGTTTGCGAAGAGAGACAGTACATTCGTCTTTGTCCCTCCATCCAATTATGGAAATTACATAGGGTAACCGAAAATCCTCAACATGAATTCGTTAAACTCAATCGCAAAGAATTTAATGAAGAAAATGAAAGAATCCTAGCAGCGCAAGAGTTCCTCTCAGATGCCATTAACAAAGGCGAAATTGGATCATACTCTACCATTGAAGGCAAAACAGTATTACTGTTAGACTACCTATCAGCTTTCGAACCATCAACAGATAGAATAATGAAGGTTCAGCATTTTTTAGACAGTCTCAAAATTGGCCCAGTGGGCACAACGGCTCAAGAAGAATACTTTGAAGAACAAGTAGAAAAAAAAAGACTTAGACAAGATTCTATAATGAGAGATACTATGGGTGCCGACCCTTTCGGCGACGAATCTCTAGCCAATCTAGAAATTCGAAATTAAATCAAAAGCATGGTGGACCAGCATCCAAAATAAATGGACAAAGAACCTAACCTTTGCACTCGGGTGACATATCACCCCTTAGCCTTTCCAGCTCATCCTCTGCAAAGATTAAACTAAAGGACACTTCCTCAGCCTAAAAGCCTAAAAGGGACACATATTAGCCCTATAATGGACATATATCCAACCTAAGTAATAATAAAAAAAGAAGAGAAGATGCTATAAAAGGAGGCGACTACTCTGAATATAGATCATCAGAAAATTTTTCTTCATTTTCGTTTCTTCTCTTCATTGTATCCGAGCTCTGTAATATTAACTACTGTCGTAATAAAATTTCTGTTTCTTCAAGAAGTTTCTGTTGCTGTATATTTTCAATTCCGCATTCAAGTTTGGGCTTTCAATTTGGTATCAACACAGATGCAGAAATAAAGTAAAAGCTGTAAAGGAAAGAACACACCAGATTTTATACTGGTTCGAAGTTACCCTGCATCCAGCCCCGCACACAAGTACGGATTTTCTTTCAAAATTAATTGTACAATTACACCCTCGATTTCAAGGCCACGTGGTACACCACTCCAGATTCACAATCCTCCGCGTAGAGATACTTGATTTCACGGGCAACAAGTTCACCCAATTGATTTCACAGGCTACAATCACACCTTTTCTCGCTTCATTGATTTCACAGGCTACAATCATACCTTTTCCCATTTAGTTTATTACAAAGAAGCCTATAACTCTGAATAGCACTGAAATCTTATGGAGATAGTGATAGAGAATTAAACCAGAAATGATCTAGTTAGATACAATGGTGATTTCGACAGAGTAATGATAAAAATATACATAAAGAAATATGGAAGAAGAAGAGGAGTAAATCAGAGAAAATATAAATGAAAATTCGTTTGAAAATGCACCATTTATAGTAGAACAACAGCCATGTCCATTCGTGAAAGGATATGGCGAATAAACACATCTTTTGAAATTCAAAATTTTGAAATGAACTGCCACCATGTCGACAAGGGGTCCTAGGGGTTGTCGACTAGCCTGAGGAAATTTTGGTAATTTGTTTTTCTTAGAAAATAAGTTCTATCTTGTAATAAAACTATTTTTAAACTTTATAAATATACTTAACTATAGTTAAAATACATAAACAAGTAAGGAGAATAATATTTTGGTATATATAAAATTTTACTACAATTTTATGTTTAAATATAAGTATAAATATTAAAAGTAAAATATATTATTATTATTAAAAGGTAGTTTAAAACCAAGGATAATTTGACTTTGAAAATAAAGATTATTTTGAGGTTAAAAATATTTAAAACCAGGATAGATGTTTTTGATTCTTTTAAAAGGAAGATTTGAAAATCATTTTGAAAACAAGATATAATTCTGTAAACATTTGAATAAAAGTTAGTGGATACAAAACAATGTTCCATTAGATTTTTCATAGGTTCCATGCTACTTAGGGTTCCATCCATTAACAGGCTCGAAGTGGATTCCATTCCACGAATAAATTAGATTTTAAGATTCCAGTGCTTTTCTAGGAGTTTTAACCAAATTCTTAATTAAATTACTTATTATCGAAATCTTGAACTCTTGATAATCTTGATACTCATCAGTCTTTAATGTTGATATCTTGAATCTCTATACCGTACAGTCTTCATTCTTGACCTGCATGGTTAAATCCTGCATATACATATATTTAAACTATAATATTAGTATTTGTATGTTATAATCTTATCTAAGGTTGTTGTCATCAAAACCATCATTTCAAGGACTAATATGATACACAAGGGCAAACAAACAAATAAATAAATGCAACTAAACAACATGACGTGGTTTATAATAGATTATAGTACAAATCTTCGTCTTCGTCCTCCAGAAATAAGAAACTTCGTCGAGTCGTACCGACGCTACGAGTTTTGAATCTGAATTTTAGGACAGATAGCGGTTGTATAACCCGTTTAACTCAACAGTTTTTATTTCTACTAAATTTAATTACAAAATTCATTAATTCAACCAAATTAAATCAACGAAATTTACGGGTCATTACACTCTACCCCACTCAAAACTTTTCGTCCCCGAAAAGGAAAAAGAAGGGGAAAGAAGAATTTAGAAATCAATATCTCTTATTCAAAACATTAATTTTATACACAATTAAAGTTACTTTAAATAAAATATCCAAAATTTTAACCATTAAAACCTTTGATGCTCAAATTAATAAAGTTTGGAAAACATTTTCAAAAATTTTCTAGGTCCAAAATTTACGGAAAATTTCGGCAGAGTCTCCTTTGTATGGAGAGGCTTAGGAGAAAATATAATATCAAATATAATGATATATAACATATATTTACCAAAATAATATATATCCCACACGGGAACAATATAATAGCGCTATAAACCGTAATCTGTAACGTACCTATTTGTCGGGCAATTTACGCTTGACTATGAAACAAAAGTAGTAGCAATTGCTTTCATAACCTGTATTTCACTTGTATAATCCAAAAGAGTTAATAATTATGCAAAATGAAACATTTAAGCGTTTGTTTCAATCGATAACAACAAATTCATACAAACATCAATCATTGCAACCGTATCAATCATCGCATAAAATAAACACAAATCAATGAATCATTCATATTAAACACAAATAGTTGTTCGGGATCAAAACTTTAAATTGTACGGAGTGAAGAATAAACTATTAGCGCATCATTAACTCAACAGCCTTATATAAAACTAAATAGATTATTCATTCATCCAATCCAATTTTAAAGTATCCTTTCCCAAACAACCATAAACTAAACAACAACAAATACGAACAACAAATCAACTTTACTTATTATTAAATTCCATTCCGTACACTTGTTGTTTTATTTTCTTTTTATTTATAAAATGATTTAACTTTTTAATTTACATTTATTTCTAACAAACATTTAATTTCATTTACTCATTCAGTGTTTGTTTCATTTATTTTCACTTATTACTTACAATTGTTCATTTTCATTAATTCAGGTCATGTAAGTTTCTATTTATTGCATTACATTTATGCATTTCTCAACTTCATTCATTTTATTGCATGCTCTCATTTATTTACATTCATTTATCAATAGTATTCATGTCCCATTCAATTTCTTAGCATTTCCATTTTATTTACTTTAAGTTTGTAATCATCTATTTGTAATACTTAACTTTAATTATATTTACTTATAGTAAAATTTCAATTATAACTTAAGTTTATAACATTAAATTCTCATTTAAAATAGCAAATTCATTGAATACTTTCATTATCTCAAGTTTATTATTTGTATAATATCTATTACAATTTCTTATTAACATTTAAACTTTTAATATTCCATAAGTTATATATATGTTTATAAAGATGTAATTGAATGTTATACAAGTTTTCTCAATTCTTTTTTTTATATGGTTCAATAATTTCATCTTCTTTTATAAGTTACAATTTCAGATTACTTTTAATTTCATTCATAACCTAGCATTAAATTACTTATTTTAATTAAAGGCTCTATTTATTAATCAACTTCCATTTTACCACACTAATTGAAACTGTAAAATAACAGAAACTTAATGGAAAGGTTGCTGCCTTGAGTCGGTTCATTTCGAAAGCCACTGACAAATGCATTCTATTCTTTGATGCTCTGAAGCAAGTCCTATTCCGTCCTGAGACTTCGGGCCGTCTTTTGAAATGGAATATTGAACTCAGCCAATATGACATCACTTTTCATCCCCGGAAAGCAATCAATGGACAAGCTTTAGCAGATTTCATCGCAGAATGTACGGATAAAGGTGATAGTGAGGAAGAAGTTACTGATAACGTGCCAATCCAATGGAAATTGTATGTCGATGGCGCAAGAAATGATTACTGTTCCGGAACAGGGGTTGTCCTTGAAACCCCAGAAGGGCGATCGCTATGTTTTGTACAGACGAGGATTTTCAATGCCATTACTCCGATGCGTGACAAAGGAAGAAGCTAAGATAATTCTGACTGAAGTACACGGAGGGGAATGTGGGGATCATACAGGTGGTCAAACTTTAGCACAGAAAATCCTCCGTTATGGATACTTTTGGCAAGAAATTAATCAGGATGCTGTTGACTATTCCCCAAAGTGTGATAAATGCCAGAGATTCGGTAAAATTCCTAGAGCACCATCCACTGAGCTAACTCAAATGGTCAGTCCATGGCCGTTTGCCATCTGGGGAATAGATCTCATTGGGCCTTTGCCGACTGCCAAATCGGGGATTAAATATGCTATCGTTGTTGTTGATTACTTCACTAAATGGGCTGAATCCGAACCATTGGCTACTATTACCTCTAAGAAAATGATAAGTTTTGTGACTAAAAATATCATTTGCAGGTATGGTGTGCCTCAGAAGATACTCACAGACAATGGTACTCAGTTTGAAAGTGAGGAGTTCCAAAATTTCTGCAAACGATTCAAGATCCGAAAAAGCTTCTCAGCAGTGGCTCATCCGCAGGCAAACGGGCAAGTGGAAGCAGTAAACAAAATCATCAAATCAACCATCAAAAAGCAGCTGGAAAAAGCAAAAGGTGGTTGGGTCGATAAGTTACCGCTTGCGTCATGGGCATACAGAACCACCCACAAAACTGCGACTGGGCATACTCCATTTTCATTGGCATACGGATCAGAAGTGATGATTCCAGTGGAAACTGAAGTCCCCTCACACAGAAAGATCCATTTTGATCAAGATGAGAATGAAAAATTGCAATTGGAAGCACTTGACCTCCTCGATGAAAGAAGAGAAGAGGCTAGGCTTAGAATTGCAGCTCACTAGCAAAGAATAGCCAGGCACTTCAATTTCAAAGTTCGTCAGCGCAGCTTTGAAGTTGGGGACTTAGTCCTGAAGAGAATTATGACAGCCATAGGTGTGTTTGGGCCAAACTGGGAATGTCCATATGTTATAGGCACGAAACTTCTTGATGGCACATTCAAACTCACAACTGTCGAAGGAGAACCAATCCCAAGAGCTTGGAACAGCAATCATTTGCGTCCATATTTTACTTAAAAGCTTTGCTGAAATGTTGTAAAAGAATTACGAATATATGATTCTTGTATTGAAAGCAATTGTAAAGCAAGTGAATAATGAAAAGCTATAAAGTGGATGTAGGCCCAACTTTTGGCCGAACCACTATAAATCTTGTGTTCTCTACTATTATAAATTGCTTTGTTTTATTTCGACAGATAAAATACGTTAATTGTGTTACTAAAATGTCGATTTAATAATGCAGGCCATAAAAACAAAACTTACCCATTACAAGACCAAGCGATCTCCGACATCACCCAGCAAGCAAACGCTAAACCATTTAAAATTTCCATACTCAAATCCTACAAAAGAAGTGCTTCGAACAAAAGTTAGCGATGTGGATGGAAGTAGACCATTTCTAACTAACTGCGAATGTTTGTACAAACAAGCATCCAGTTAAATAGCCTGTGTCTATCACCACGAACTCGCTTAACTATGAAGTATATTTCTTTGGATAAGGAAAATTATTGGCAACTAAAAAGGGATGACACTTGCAAAAGATAACGGGGATCGCCGACATCAATAGATGGCAAAGAGACATGGGCGAGCAAACATCAAACAGCAAAAGACCTCTTCGGAGGCACAAGCCCTCTTCAGAGGCACAACTCTTCGGAGGATAAAGACCTCGAGCGGGCTTAACCAGAAAAAGAGAGTTCTTTCTCGACATAAAGTTGCGGACTGATCGGTGATACACTCCCGTGAATCCGTCCAACTGAGAGAAAGAAACTCCAAACTTTCAGGCAAAAAAACCCTACTAAGAGGCACACGTTTCATCGAGATTGAAATAAAACTTCACGGTATTGAAACGTGAAAAGCCCTCTTCGGAGGCCCATTTCATCACAGTTGAAATGCTAAAAGACCTCGGGCGGGCCTAACCAGAAAAAGAGAGTTCTTTCTCGACATAAAGTTGCGGACTGATCGATGATACACACCCGTGAATTCGTCCAACTGAGAGAAAGAAACTCCAAACTTCTAGGCAAAATCCCTACTCAGCGGCACACATTTCACTGTGATCGGTGATACACTCCCGTGAGTCGAAATGTGAAAAGCCCTCTTTGGAGGCCCGCTTCCCAACGAACAGGAAAAAAATAAAAGCCTCTCCCAAGAGGCAGAAACAAAAAGACCTCTTCCCAGAGGCAAAAACAAAAAAGACCTCTTCCGAGAGGTGCAATCAAACAAAAAGACCTCTTCCCAGAGGCACAATCAAACAGAAAGACCACTTCGGAGGCGCATGTTTCACCGAGATTGAAATAAAACTTCCAAGTGTTGAAACGTGGAAAGCCCTCCTCGGAGGCACAACTCTTCGGAGGCACACGTTTCACCGAGATTGAAATAAAACTTCCAAGTGTTGAAACGTGAAAAATCTCTACTCAGAGGTACAACTTTTCAAAGAAGCATTTCATCAGAAATGCAAAGCAAAGATCAGAAAGCTCTTCACCGAGGCGAAAAAAAAAAAAAAAAGCCCTCTTCAAAGGCACACTTTAGCTCTCAAGGGAAGAATGGTTCATCTATTCTGGAAAATATCCTTCCTCAAAAAGAAGTTAAAGTGCCCTTCAGAGGCCCGCTTTACCACATAGGGGAATTCACTTGGTAAAAATGTGTGTATGCACAAAAGAAAAAGTGATATCTTCGAAGGTTGAAGCGTAGAAACTCATATGGAGGGAGCTGCACTCTATTTTGAACAAAATAATATTCCTCCAAGTATGGAATAATTATTCTCCAGAAAATAAGAGTACAAGTCCCCTCAAAGTATAAAATATTGCAACGAGCTTATGGTATAGGGGCAACATGGTATAACTACATTGGTAAAAATTACGCTCGAACAACATACCACAAGCTCACTGCAATATCATATAAAGAAGCTTGTACAAAAATGAATAGTAAATGCATTCTCAAATACAGATAGAAGTTTGTACGAACAAAAAGAATCATTTTATTTGATACTGTCAAAATTTGTACAGGTACAGGTTTCAAAATAAAAGGAAAAGCGGAGTCCGGTACCCGCACAATCTCCGGTCAGTACATGCAAAAAGTAAAAATAAAGGGAAGCAGGGCCCGTTACTTCTTCTTGCCACCACCTTTAGAGCCTTCACCTGACCTAATAGGCAGCTTTTCAGGACGGCTTGGGAGAATCGAGGATAAAGGAGAGAGGGTTACTACCGGATCAACCTTCGC
Organism: Allium cepa; assembly: GCA_030765085.1. NCBI lineage: Eukaryota > Viridiplantae > Streptophyta > Magnoliopsida > Asparagales > Amaryllidaceae > Allium > Allium cepa. The sequence continues at coordinate 816,124,898 of CM060931.1, forward strand.
TTCCTCTTTAGAAACAAGAATGTCTTTCATTTTCTTCTTGGAAGTGACACGCTTCCTCCTCCTCCTTGAAGAAGACTGACTTTCTGGAGTAACAAGAGCAGACAATTTTATGTTATCAGAAATGGTTCGCTCCGGGGACTCATTGCCTTCTCCAAGCCCTTCTCCCCCGTGTTCTTGTGAAGCATTAGGATCATCTAAGTCTCGAAGAGCCTCTATTTGCTCCTCTTGCGACCCGGGTTGAGAGGCGGATGGAGGAGTGACCTGGAGAGGCGGGGGAAGAATAATAGGAGGAGGGGGAGTCTGAACGATGCTCGACACTTTCTCTACAGAAGAAAAGAAGTTAAAGTCGGTAAAGAGAGGAGATAAAGGCTCGTTGAGGTTCAGGAAATAGTCAAGAAGCTCATCAAACTCATAAGAAGCAAATGAGCAGTCTACTTGGGCAAGATTAACAGTAGAGTTACCTGGAGAAGTCGGCTTCTTGATATCAACCTCATAAGCCTGTGCTTCGGCGCTCTCTTCGCCTTCATCTCCACCTTGTGTGCTTGCGATCTCAGTTGTAACTTTAACCGGGGATGGAGAATGAGAACTGGAGCCAACAATGTCGATTTCGGTCGAAGGTGAAGGCTGAACTGGATCAGTTGAAGTTGTTTTTCCTAAACGTTCCCCTTCTGCCATTTCGGCTCTTAATTTCGCAAGTTGTTCTTTTCCCCTGGCGAGAGCGGCGCGAGCGTCGTCATCCAAGTAATGCTCCTCAAGAGCTGATTCGACGTAGCCAGCACCTTTAGCACCAAGCATATCAAGTGCGGCCTCCCACACCTCAGCCAGAGTAATTTCATATTTGGGACCTAGAAAGGCGAGACTACCGCGCCCCAAGACGCTATACCGGTTGAAGTCAAATAACGTCGAGCTGATGCTGGTCTTCGTTGCCTCATGAGATTCTTCAGCTACAATTTTACCGGCAACGGCCTCATCACGCTCTGTTTCAGCTTTGGAGAGTTGAAGCTTAAGCATTTCGACGGTTTTCTTCCGAAGCTCTGCAATATCAGCAATATAGCCCTCATTGATTCTTTTTTGCACTTCGAGCCTGTCTTCGGCATCTCTTTGGCTGGCATGGGCATTTCTCACTTGTTTCTGAAGCACTTCTTCTTTTTGAGTGTAGGAAGTAGAAGAAGTGGCAAGCTCTTCTTTAAGCTTCTCGACCTTCGCTTCAAGCTCTTCATTATAAGTAGTGATGCTCCTCATCTCGGTATCATGCTGCTCAAGAACCTTCTGCCATTCAGCTTTGTCATTTTCCATAGTAAGCATGGCCTCGAGATTCGCACGGTTTACCCTTTGAAGCTCGTCAACAAGCTTTTGCCAGCTCGACATTCTTTCAATGTCAAGTCTGACGGCATCGAGATTTCGCAGCATGGCAGGCTTGTCAATTGAAACTAAATCGAGATCGAAGCGAACCCCCTTCAAGCACCATTGCGGAAACCGACTTTGGAGAGTAGCTGGACCTGGCCCAACTTGATATGAAGGCCTATTGATGATTGTCTGAATATCAGTACGGGAAGGGGCAGGAGATTGAGAAGGAATTGGAGTAGTGGTCTTCTCAGAAATTGCAGGCACAGATTGCTCACTAACTTTAGCCCGTTTGCTTGGGTCATCAGCCATGTGGCTCTTCCCTCTGTCATCATGGGATTTACGCTTATGGGAATCACCCTCTCTGTGGGAAGAATCGTACCGCTCATCCCCTCTTCCATAGCGTTCTTCATAAGAACGTCTCTCCTGAGCCTTTCGAGCAGCCCTCTCTTCATCAGTTTCCCTATAAGTGGGAAGATAGCGTCTGTAGTCATATTGACCACGCTTTCCATATTGCTTGAAGTCGTCGTAATATGAACCACTTTGCCTCATTGGGAAATCTGAAACAAAAAAAGAGACAAGTCTTAAAAGTCTTCAGAGAAAAGAAGCGTAACTGTAGAATCTTCAAAGTACAAAAAATTAGGTGCATGAAAGTGCCGAAAGATTCTAAGTGTGTGTGATGTGCAAACTACGCGCATAAAACTACGAACCACTCTTCGATTGCGAAGTAATCGTGGGGTAGTAGTTAACGTTAACTCTTGGGTCGACGGAGCTTGTTGCAAAGAAGAAGTCGCTTCCACCACTGAAGAAGAAACCCTAGTAGTGACAGGGTCGTCTTTAAAGAGCTCCTGTGAGGTGACAAAGAGGTCGCTCAACCCTTCGAAAGTGTCGTCCCCGCTCTGCTTGACAGGGCTTGTTTTCCCGACTTCTTCACCAGACTTCTGTGAATGTTGGGGAGATCCCTGAGGCTCTTCTTCCTCAATGACTGGGGCACGTGCGAATTTGCCAGACGACCCCGCAACATCGATAGTGGTAGAGCACTTCACCAGAGAAGCCTCGGAGGCAGGTTCTTTTGGTATGGGTTCGTCAGTGGAAACTGGGGCATCTAATGCTTTAGGTGGGGAGTCTGGAACCTCATGGGGGTGTGTAGAGCGAGAAGCGTGTAAAAGTCCATACTGATGCAAAAATTCGTCCCTCAACAAAAACTTTATACTTCTCTCTCTAGCAGTCACAGCACTTAATCTTTCAAAAACTTGCTTGTGGCTTGGATCTCTAGAGGGGAGAGGAAGTGCTGAAAAGAACAAAGAACGAAATTAGCAATTGGTAATTCGGATCTCGAAAAAGTTTGGAAAATGGAGAAAATAGAAACAGGTAATCTTACTTCCTACTCTTCAGATGGCATAAAACCCTGGGGGGCAGCGAGCAAAGAAAAACTGGTTCAAAAATCCATGAACACTTTCGGTAAGATCAGAAATAAGCTTGCGGTTTCTAGCGCTTCTCACAATAATAAGGGAAGGATGGTCTTTACTCTTTGCAAATGAGCATAAGTAGCGAATTTCTTCAAAACTTGGCAAACAATCAAGAGTTCTCCTAAACAATACACACAACCCCATCAAGATGGCGTAGCCATTAGGATGAAGTTGGAATGGAGAGATTGTCAACGAAGGAGAAGGGTTCGAAGGAAGTCATTAAAGGGAGGAATCGCCCCGCTTAGGCACATTTGACGATTGACTGCAACAAAACCAGGGGTAGTAGGACTGTCGGCGGTATCATTTGGCCCGAGAAGTAGGGCATCATTTTCAGCAATACGTAGCTGAATAAACGCTCTCGAAGTTAGGATAGTCGAAGTTCTCTCTGGAGGATTCTCTATGGGAACAGCTGTCTGAAAGGTCTCTCCCGCTTGAGCTACCACTTCTTCTTCTTGGAGGGAAGTCATTCTACACAAACAACTGGATATTCAAACATGAAGGTGCACGTTTCCTAAAATGTGTGAAGTGTTGTGTAAAATCAACAAAGCAATAAGCGAATATAACTGGAATAAAAACGAGCAAGCATTTGTCAGTTATAAAGTCCAGGGTTCGTTGTTTTAATATGCAAGTGTAATGTTGATGCAAACAAATCAGTTCAAGTTAGCGATGCTTTGCATTAATACTTCACTTTAGTTGATTGGTTCACAGCATTTCATACAGTGTATTTAAGTTGATTACTCTATGTCAACTAATCTGTCATTTGATGTGGGCAGTCAATGGCAGTATGTTGCCTTGGTTTTCTGTGATTGTTGTTTTCAGCAGGTTGTTAGCCTATAAGTTAATGTGGCCTGTGAAATAAGGCAACAAAGTTAAAACAATCAAGGATTTAAGCAATTCAGTCCAGCAGATCAAGTTGAGTATTCAAGTTAGAATTATGTTTTTAAGTGAGAATTCGAGTTGGGCATCCAAGTGTTAACTCGGCTGCGACCCAAGGAATCTCTCGCGAGTTAAGATTAAGTCTCTGATTCCTTAAATCGGTGGTTCTCTAGGTCGTGAGGAGTGGTAAGTAGAAAGGCTCCGGTTCAAAAAGTGGTGCAAGATTCCCCAAGTGCTAGTTCGACCGCGATTTAAGGATTAGGTCGGCAAATTTCCCCGAGTGCTAGTTCGGCCACGAACTAAGGTTTAGATCGTATCAAATTAGGTCGGCCAAAAGATAGGTCGAGTTAAGAATCCAAAGGGTTGAGTCGCTCGTACAGCCTAAGTCCTAAGTCGTCAGGAAATCAATACGACCTAAAAGCTAAGTCGTGTGCAGCCGAGATTGCAAGAAATTCCTAAGTCGGTAGATTCAAAAACTAACTAAGCCGTGAGAATTTCAAGTCATCCCCTCAACCAGTTGACTCCACTCCAACCCAATACCCGTTATCGCCTAAATAACATCAATCCATCATCCCCTCAACTAAGCCTATTATCCATTCACCCCATTCAGCTTATCAAACACCAATCCGAACCATCATGAAGCCGCCATAAATCAAGCGCGATGCTACAATCTTAAGAATCGCAACGGCAACGTAGCCAACGGTGATTGGAACTGATCACAAAAGCTAGGTAAGACATGCGGAGGTGATTTGGGAGCAGGAAGTGAAAATTCGTGTCTTAGCAATAGTCGCAGTTGGGTTAGAATTCAAGATAACTTACGCAATGAGTAGCAAAGATTATAGATGATTGATTGGAATGAAATCGCCTTTTGGAGCTTGGGAAAATTTTTAGTGGCAGAATCAAGCAAGAGAGTAAGTAATGAAAAGGAAGAAGAAGATGTGAGAGTTATATCTTGCAGCGGAGGGACCTGAAGCGGCACATACGATGACCTACCGACCTAAAGGGGGACGGGTTAAAGGATATCGAAGCAAACAACCTAACCATTAGGCGTATACTTCGAGGGGCAAGTGTTAACTCCACCTCGGTCATGACTCAGCAACCTAAAACAGTTACCGACTTAAGGCTTAACAGTTACCGACCCAAAAGGTTGCCGACCTAACTGCCTAAGCCCTAAGACTTACCAGGGATACCGACCTAACTGCCTAAAACAGGAATGCCGACTTAATCCTCAAAGGATACCGACCTAAGATAGCTACCGACCTAACATGGGTACCGGCCTAATGCCTTAAAGGTTGCCGACTTAACAGGAATGCCGACCTAAGATTTGAGGGGGGACCGACCTAAGGCTTAGGTGGGTTACCGATCTAACTATCCAAGGAGGTTGCCGCCCTAACTGCTCAGGACAGGGACAAGATCACAAACTACACTTGAGTCGCAACCGACTTACGGCCTATGCTAGGTCGTTCACGATTCAAGCAAAGGAAGGCAAGTCCGATGCAGCCTTAACATGCAACCTCTTAACTCGTACACGGTTCAGGACTTGAAGAGTTCAACAAGAATGCCTTTCCGGAGTCTCAACCTAGCATTTAAGTCGCGACTGACCCACGACTTAGTTTGAGTCGTCCACGACCCAACTTAGACCGGTTACGAGTTAGGACTTGGTAATGTTTCCTGCCCAGAATCCTCTATAAATACGTTGCCATCTCCAACTTTCAGGTGACTTTTTGGCCGATCTCTTTAAGCGCCGATACTCTGCTGAACTCTCGACTCACTCCACACTTCAAATACGAAAGGCATCTCAACAAACTTCAGGAGGAAATCTAACGCAATCAACATGGATTCAAAGAGTTCTTCTGCATCGAAGTTCTAGTTGTTTGTTTCATCAGTATTGTAATTGAAGACTGTTGTAAAGTTGTAATTGATTCAGTAATAAAGAGAATTAAAGTGGACGTAGGCTTACCTGAAGCCGAACCACTATAAAAACTGTTGTCTTTTCTGCTTTCTCTGTGACTTTTCTACTTGTTTTTAGTTCCTGTGTTCACGGGTGGTGCTTGCACTCAATCTCAATATACACCGGGGTGTTAGCGTTCGATTTTAAACGTTAACACATACTCTATTACGTAAATGTCTAGAAATTTCATCTACATTTATATTTACGAATTTTTTAAGTATTAAATCCATTTAATTACAATAAATCATATTATCGTAATTTAAATTCAAATAAATAATTAAATGTTGATTCCCATTCTTTTTATTCAAATAATCTTTATCCTATATTATCTTAGATTTGTAACAACGGTTATATTTAAAAATGTGAATCTTATCAATTACGCGTATTAATTAAGGTTTTAAACTCAATTAACACAGTTTCCTAAGTCCAATCCATTTTTACCAAATTTGACAATCCCTAATCATTTGTACTACATTCCATATCAATGTAATATTTATTAGATTTTATTTCAAATTAATTACAACTTACTTTCCCTTAATTGAGATCTGATTCCCAGATTTTAGTTTAACATACTAAATGAAATAAACAACATATAGATTGTTACCTATTTCCTTTGCCTATATAGGTTTATTACTTAACAATCACCATTAAAAATCTCGTGTATACACAAATTTTATATTTTGTAATCACATTCAATCTATTACGTATTACTTTCCAGCAAGTAATATGATTACTTAGGGAACGTTGACTTTTATTCAATTACCATTTATTGAAATCCACATTAATTAATTTATTAAATGCTTACATTTATTTCTCTATATCCAATTTGTTTCAACTTTATTTACATTAATATTATTCCCTTATTTTGGTTATTACTTATCAACTTGTTCTAACCTTATTTCCTAAATTTCCGTTATTGTAAACCTTTATATTTTTTTCATTTAAATTAAATTTTAAATTCCAATTCAATCAACCATTTAACATGCAACTTATAATAACTGCTTACAAGTATGAATGGAATTATCATTTATTCCAATATTTTCTTAATTTACATTAACATATTAGTTAATTTCCTTTAAATAACATTTATACCCAGGTATAATACTTACCCCATTTCATTTATTGAAATTTATTCAAATTGCTAGTAAATAAGTTTTAAGTCAACATTTATATATTTTAATTTAGCGTTCATTTCAATATTTGTGTTATAAAGTTTTTATTTCTACTAAATTTAATTACAAAACTCATTAATTCAACCAAATTAAATCCACGAAATTTACGGGTCGTTACACTAATATATCTATATAAATTCAAAATAAAATCCCCAAATTAATATAAACAAGTACTTAAGTTTAGAAATCAATTTATTGCCATTTAGATGTGATTATATACATCAAACCAACTGGTATACAAATTTTGGTTGATTTTCACATATTATAATTGTATGTCTAATTTCATATAAATTGAATAAAATTGCATCAAGATACTTTTTAGACTTGATATCATCGTACCAAATCATAGAAAATAGTTTCTTTTCAATAGGACAAATTTAAATGGTCCAAATCATAAAAATATTATATTTGGACTGTTTCTTCCCAAAAATGTAATATTCTCATATTAATTCATTATTAATTCGGGCGAATAATGTGAAAAGGCTCAAATTTTATGTTTAGGTTCGTAAACATCCTACTTCATCCCAGTTTATATCAGTTTAACTTAATTTATCCATCATTTCGATACGATTTTCCCAATTTTATGCCTCCTTTTCGTGTAGTTTTGAATGCAGAGGTTACACATACTTTATATAGCTCCATTAACTCATTTGGCCGCTCAAAACCGATTCATTATTTAGGTTAGGCTAAGTTTCCAAAAATCAAACAGCCTATTTTTGAAATGACATATCTTCCGAATTGTACGTATTTCTACTGTATTGTACATTTTCATTACTTTTAACTCTTTGTTTTTGCGACTTTTGTTCTCATGCTTATGTATCATACGTTCGCAACATGCAATACTATTTTCCCCATAAAATTTTTCATTATTTATATTTTAAAATCTTAATATCTTTAACCATCATATATTAAAATATGTAGTACGAATTTATATGCATGGTTTAAATTCTAAAAAAACAATAAAATTCTCACCAAAACTTATGTATTTAAACCCTAGGGATCAAATGTTTATTTTCAAACCATATTTTATAGGTTCAAATCGTGAATAGATTTGCACGTTATCACATATAGTGTACACTTTAATTTAGAATTAATTCTATGCAAAAATGTAATATTCTCATATTAATTCATAATTAATTCTTACAAATAATATAAAAAGGCTCAAATTTTATGTTTAGGTCCGCAAACATCCTACTTCATCCCAGTTTATGTCAGTTTAACTTAATTTATCCATCATTTCGCTATGATTTTCCCAATCGTATGCCTCTTTTTCGTGTAGTTTTGCATGTAGAGGTTACACATACATTATCCATTAACTCATTTGACCTCTCAAAACCAATTCATAATTCAGGTCAGGCAAAGTTTGCAAAAACCAAAGAGCCTAATTTTGAAATTACATATCTCATTACCGAATGTATTCCTATCGAATCATAAAATCAAGGGAGTAAATATAGAATTTAGGGAGGCCCATTCGCTCTGATCAATTTCTCACAATTCGTCATTGCTTCGCTCTTTGGTTTGGAGCCTTAATTTCGTAATTTGATTTGCATTTTGGGGATTACTATTTATAGGAGCACTTGGAAATAAGAAAAGAGAGACGGAAAATTTGTTTTTGAAATGGAAAGTGTTTTCCATTTTGAGTCAAATGAGTTATACAACCGCTATCTGTCCTAGAATTAAAATTCATATTCAAAACTCGTAGCGTCGGTACGGCTCGATGAAGTTTCTTATTTTTGGAGGGTGAAGATAAGTATTTGCACTATTATTTGTTATATTATTTTACCCCATCCTGTAGTTCCGCTGCATTTATTTTTTTATTTGTTTTTTTGTCCTTGTGTATGTAAATCTGATTATGTTGTAAAGAATAATCAAATGTACTTATAAAATGGTTTCATGAACTGTTATTTGATTATATTTTGTTATTCCGCTGCGAGATTCTTTTTTTTTTGTTTCCTTCTCTCCGTTTTCTTATTTACCCCAATAACAATTTGCCCTTTTGTATGATTTGAGTCTAACGTGCATGGTTTATCATCGATTAAACTGTCCAAAAAGACAGGCCGTTAAAGGTCAAATTTAAATGGTCTAAATCATAAAATTAGTACATTTGGAAGGTTTCGGCTTAAAAATGTAATATTCTCAAATTAATTCATACAAATCATATAAAAATGCTCAAAATTTTAGTTTAGGTCTGTAAACATCATATTTCATCCCAATTTATATAAGTTTAACTTAATTTACACATCATTTGACTACGATTTTACCAATTTTGTGCCTACTTTTTGCGTAATTTAGCATGTAGAGTTTACATGTACATTATATAGCTTCGTTAACTCATTTGTCCACTCAAACTTATTTGTTATTTAGGTTAGGCCTAATTTCGAAATTACTCATTACCAAATTTAACCATATCAAATCGTAAAATCAAGATAGTAAATACAGAATTCAGGGAGACCCATTCGGTCTGATCTATTTCTCCCATTTCATTCTTGTTTCGCTCTTCGGTTTGGAGCCATTATTTACTAATTTGATTTTCATTCGGGGATTACGGTTGACCACTGAGGAGGAAGAAGAGTGTGATGGGAAATTAGTTTTCTAAAATGGAAAGTGGAATACACGTTTCCATTGAGTCAAACGAGTTGTACAATCGCTATTTGCTCAAAAATTGAATTTTGATATCAAAACCAGTATTACAGTGCTTGAATCAGAAGCAAATATACTGCATGAATCAGAAACAAGACGACTGCAATTGCATTTGTATCGTCGCCAAATTGCAATGTCTTAAAAATGACCATTTATCCCTTCTTAATTTTAATTTATTTAACGAATCCATTAATTACATTGCTTTCCATATTACTATTATTATTCAATTAAAAATGCTTTCCAAATTTTCGAGGTACTCTACTCTCCCCCTCTAAAGGAATTTTTGGGTTATTCCAATGTACTGCAATGGGTATACCGTCGACGAGTATTCTGATGTGGACAAACGGTCCACCAGTGTCCCAGCCAGAGACAATTCCTGGATATTTCAGGATATACGTATTTGTATATTATCGTACAGTTTTATTACTTTAACTCTTTGTTTCTGCGATTTCTCAGCTTTTGTTCTCATACTTTTGTATTATACGTTCGTAACATGCAATACTATTTCCCCATAAGTTTTCTCATCATTTATATTTTTAAATCTTAATTTCTTTAACTTTCAAATGTTAAAATACATTATACAAATTCATATGTACTGTTTAAATTCTAAAAAAAATACATTTCTTACTATAACTTATGTATATAATCTCTGGTATCAAATGTTTATTTTCAAACCATATTTTATAGGCATAAATCGTGTGTACTTTTCACTAGATAAAACACAATTACTAATATATCTCTATAAATTCAAAATTAAATTTCCAAATTTATATAGACAGGTACTTTAACTTTAGAAATCAATTTAATGCCGTTTGGATGTGATTATATACATCAAACCAACTGATATACAAATTCTGGTTGATTTTCACATATTATAAATTGTACGTGTAATTTCATATAAATTGAATAAAATTGCATAAAATTACTTTTTAGACTTGATATCATCATACCAAATCATAGAAAATAGTTTCTTTTCAATAGGACAAATTTAAATGGTCCAAAGCATAAAAATATTATATTTGGACTTTTTTTGCACAAAAATATAATATTCTCATATTAATTCATATAAATAATATAGAAATGACCCATTCGCAATGTTTTCAAAAACCAAAGAGCCTAATTTCGAAATGACCCATTCGCAATGGCACTTGTATCGTCGCCAAATTGCAGTGTCTTAAAAATGACCATTTTACCCCTCCTTGTTTTTAATTTATTTAACGAATCCATTAATTCCTATGCTTTTCATATTACTACTATTATTTAATTAAAATGCTTTCCAAATTTTCGGGGTCCTACACTATCTTCCCTTAAAGGAATTTCTGGGTTATTCCAATGTATTGGCGACGGGTATAACTGCGGCGAGTATTCTGTTGTGGACAAACGGTCCACCAGTGTGTAACAACCCGCGTATTTATCGATTTTATATTTAAATATTTTATTTAAATATTTCATTATTCGTCGGATTTTGGTCCGAAAAGCTACTTTTTGCAAACAGTCGAATTAGGACTCGAGACCCCTTCCATTTAGTTCAAAATGCCGTTTGCAACCTTTTTGAGTATAAACTTCGATATGTTTGGAGTAAGTCAAATTTTGACCTTTTTCACTTAGGGCTTTGGTTTGGGCTGAACCCATTAACCACTTACTAACTCAGTCCCAACCCACTCCAACTCTTCATTACTTCATTTCATATTCCTAACATTTAAGCTTCATCAAAAATGGGGGAAGAGAAACAGAATTAGGAAATCCTAAGCCCTAATTTCCAATTGCAAATCCATCTTCTAGCTCCAAACTCAAGGGAACCCATTGGTAAGCTTTCTCTTCATCTTCTCCAACTCATTCTCTCTTTGATTTCAGAAATTTCCTTTGGAAATGTTTCTCTTTTAAGCTTAGATTGAAGCTTCTTGAGTTGTTACTGAAGAGGTGATCTTAGCTTGTTTTGAAAGCTTCTTCTTCATTTGTTTGGGTTCAAAGGTGAGATTTTTATCTCACATTATAGTCTATAATTATCTTCGTTTGTTAGGTATGGATTCCTAACACTTATTCTTGTGCAATTGATTTTGGTTTGGATTGATTTTATGTATATTCCAATTTTTGGTGTTTTGGTCTAATTTATGAAAATCCAATTATGGGTATTTGGACATTGATATTTGAGGCGTATCGAAGAGCCGTTTATGCTGGGTTGTTGCTCGACGTAATTCCTTAGTCATCGCCGCTAGATCGATCGCTTCCGGTATCCGTTTGGCCATTTTTGGCCTAGGTTCAGGGAATGCCCTGAACCCTTCACTCAGACGTCTGAAACGTAATATTCAGACGTCTGAATATTGTTCAGGGAAGATTTCTATTCCCAGATTCAGACGTCTGAATATTTTATTTCAGACGTCTGAATTGGTTCGTTTGGAACCAAAAAGGAAATAGGCTAAAAAGTGTCTATTTCAGACGTCTAGACTCAAGAATTCAGACGTCTGAATTCTGTCTTTGGAAAATATTTATTTTTCAAATTCAGACGTCTGACGTCTGAATCAGCACTCTTTTTGCCTATTTGCTTGAGAATTCCAACTTTAATCGATTCATGTTGATTTCCTTTTGTTATTATCACTTACTATCGACTATGATGACATTTTCTTCGTGATTTTTGGGAATATCCATTTCGATGGATTCAGTATCGATTTCTTTGGATTTTATTCACGTCTTGTATGTGAATTTTTATGATTGATTGTTCCTACAATCTTCTTTGTGATTTGTCACTTTAAAAATATAAAGGTTTTCTATACTAGTAGTAAATATCAAAACTCTTTCTTCAAATGATTTCAACACTATTTTATAACAAAGCTCGTTCTCTCAAACCGATTTCCAATCTATTAGTATATACAAGCCTTTACCTCACTCGTATGAGAAATCTAAATGAAGGACTTAGCAAAACGAGTGGTATGAAATGCTTGCGTTTACTTCGTCGGTTAATTCTTGGACTTGTTCAATTGAAACTCTTGTGACAATTTTCTAGTGGAGATCTACAATTTGTTTGTAAATATTTAAGTTAAGCTAGTGGTTATGGGACATGAAGCTAAGCTCATATATTTACTAGCTTACTGTAATTGACACTTCTCGTTGATCATGACGATCATCTTTGTGATTTAGACTAGCTTCGGCTCACCAGGAGGAGCTTCGGCTCAAAGTCCACAATGGGGGACTATACCCTGTCAGTAGGAATTTTGACTCACCAGGAGGAGCTTCGGCTCAATGTCCGCAATGGGGGACTATACCCTGTCAGGAGGAGTTTTGACTCACCAGGAGGAGCTTCGGCTCAATATCCGCAATGGGGGACTACACCCTGTCAGGAGGAACTTCGGTTCACCAGGAGGAGCTTCGGCTCAATGTCCGCAATGGGGGACTATACCCTGTCAGGAGGAGTTTTTGACTCAACAGGAGGAGCTTCGGCTCAAAGTCCGCAATGGGGGACTATACCCTGTCTGGAGGAGCTCCGGCTCATTTTTCTGGGATAGGCCATCCTTTTCTTGTGATTTCTGGATTTCGTGTGTTGAATTCTGGAATTTATGTTTCACCAACTTTTACGATTGACATTGATATATATGTCATTTATTGTGGCTTGGTGAATGAAATTAGGAGTATGACATTCCTTTTTATCTTTGAGAAGATCTTTGCGATATTGATTAATCTCTTATTGATTTTTCAATTATTTATTTATCACAACTTGGCATTGTGATTATTATACGTTTAGTCATATCTCTTATTCTATATCATTTCTTCTGATATTTATAGCTAGACTGATCTGTTTATTATTTTCTTCTTAAATAATACTCGGGTCAGACCGAGATGTTACAGGTGCTTCTGCTTGACTTCTCTTCTGGGGTTATCATCCTGACTTTTGGTTAACTACTTAGATTAGCAGTTTTTGTTGTATACACTTAAGGTATAGACTCATAGTTGTATTCTTTTGTATAGCACGTGTTGCTATCCTTTTGTATTATTATGGATCTTTTTGACCACTACTCTGATATACAATTTTATGTGTAATATTCATATCTATTTCCGCCTTTGTGATATGAATTGCCTGTGAATGATTTATGTTATGTTTATTTCTATATTTGTTTCCGAAGATTATATATAGCCACCTTGCAGTAGCTTTGAGTTTGCGTCGGTATGCTGGACTTCCTCTTGAGATGAAATGCATGATATATTTTATCTGGCATATCGGTGCTCGCACAAAGCAATTACACGGATGGTCGCTCCTCAACAGCCTTATTCTCCGTGCTAGTTGACAGCATTACTCCGTAGTGTTCTTGGATAGCGTGGGTATAGAGGTGGGGCATCACAGCTTGGTATCAGAGCCCAACTTCGAAACAATGTAGAATAATTTAACAAGGATCATCGTTCTAAGTCCATCTTAGGAGTGCTTTAGGATTTTATTCGGGTTCTCGTACCGTCCTATCCTATTTTCATTTATGATTCCTTGTTTTATCTATCAAGATTGCTTGATATTTATCTTGAGAATAACTTTTCCCCTTCTTTCTTTTCTAAAGGAAGAGAAATGGTTAGTTCTAGCAGTCCTAGCACTGGTCAATCCAGTAGCCCTTCTCTGGATGGTGCATTCATGTCTGCTCAACAACTTTTGGATCTTGTAAAGAATCAAGAGTTTATCTATGCTTTGAGTAAGAAACCCGAAATGGTTCTACCTTTGAAACTTGAAGTTTCTTTCAATCAGCTTGTGGATGTTACTCTTCTTCATGGAGAGGTTGGTAAAGGAAGTGTTTGTGATATTGGGACTTCCAAGAAGAGGCATATTAAGTTCAAGAGCCTTAATCCCAATAAGAGAGTGAAGTAAACTACTTTTGTAGCAAAGACTCCAATCCCTAATCATGGAGGATGCTACAATTGTAATTCTAAGGAACACTATGCGAATATGTGTCCAAAACCCCATTCTTGTCGCTATTGCAAGAAACCGGGTCATCTTTTATCTGCATGTCCCAAACTTTTGAACAAGGACATGAGAAAGCTAAATATTGTGCAAGCCCCTAGAAACTCTTCTCTCGATCAAGGTATTTTTCACTCAATCCTTGATGGCATTGTTTTATTTCGTGATCTTCTTATTTGAGTTCCTGTTGATACGGGTTTCATCTCATTATTTTTATATCAAAAGAACTTGTTGATTCCTTTTCTTTAAACATTTTGGGCTTGATGACTTCTTTGAGAATTGCGAATCCGGTTGGTGGATCCGCAACACTCAATTTGCTTTTTATTGATGTCGAAATTATTTTATGTGATTTTTCTTTCCAAGCCGATATTCTTACTTAGGCTTCGGAATTGATATTTGTAAGGATTGGCTTAATTGTTGTGAAGCCCATATCCTATTTTCCGTGTGGACTATTCATCTTCAACATTTTCAATCTGTTAAGAAGATTTCTATTTTTCCTTTGTGATTTTGATTCCAACTTGATGGCATCATTTTATTCTTTAAGCTCACATGATGGGGAAAGTGTTATTTCTCTCATTCATGCGGTTTGAGAATTTATTGGTATTTTTGAAGTTCGTCTTAGGATCATCACCTAAGAGATCTTTTGTGTGGTGTTAAGGTCTTTCTAGTGCGACCTTGCCACCGATTTTCATTTGGCTACGAGTTGCGGGAGTTAGCATTTCACTTATCGCATTCTGCACTCGTTATGATTCTTATGAATGACTTATTTTGTCATTCAGTTTGTCCAGCTTATTTCCTCCATTTTATAAATCCAATATTCTATGAAAATTTCGATGAGACCATTCTTATTTATGGATTTTGGATGGAAATAGAAATTTAAAAATTTTGCAAATCTTTCTCATAAGATTTATTTATAAGTACAATTTGATTTTTGCTCTTAAAACGAGCAAAGAATATTCTTAAAACTTTTTAAGAGACTTATTTATCCTATAAAAGATGATTTTGTGATTTTATTGCCCGTTGAGTGTTTTAAGAATTCTGGTCGATGCGCCTGATCAACGTTATCGATAGGAATTTCCTAAACGCTTCGATGAGACAGTCAGACACGTTATATTGACTTGTAAAATGTAAATTTTTCTGAAAAGATAATTACATTGAGATAAATGTAATTTTGAAAGTTTTAACTTTTCAGGAAAGAAGATTATTTAAAAGAAATTCTTTCCTTTCGATGCTCTTATTCTTGTGATTCCCGTGGGGAACTAAGACTTTATCTTTTGTACCGATGCTAATCATATTGGTTTGGATGCCATTCTCTTGCAAAGGAGAACGTGCTATCACTTGTGCTTCTAAATCATTATAGCTTATCGAGACAAGGTATGCCACTCATGATCTAGTGCTCGTGGCTATTGTTTTTACTTTTAAATTTTGGCATCATCATTTTTGGGGGTGAAATTTGTTCTCCGCCTCAACCATAAATCTTTGGAATATTTGCTTCTCATAAGGAATTTAATTTGCGTCAACCTTGTTGACTCGAGTTCCTGGCATCTTATGATCTTGACATTCTTTTTATTCCCGGAAGGGAAATCGTATTGCCAATGCGCTTTGTTGTAGGCCACTTGGTGTGGATTCTTTGATGATGTCGGAATGAAATTATCTTTTTATTACTTTCATCGGATGTTTTGATATACTTCGTTTTATTGAGCTTTATTTCATTCCTTTTATGGACTAGTGTCCGATGTTCTTTTATGGTGTTTGGTTCATCGGATGTATTGTTATTATACTACATCGGTGTTCTGTATTATCTGGATCAATGGATGTACCATTATTTTACTACATCGTTGTTCCGGTTTATCCGTTCATTGGACGTACCATTTTTGTACTACGTCGGTGTTCCGAAATTATTCGGGTTTTGGTTCATTGGGCTTACCTTTTTGTACTACGCTGATGTCCCAAATTATTTGAGTTTCTAGTTTCTCGGGCGTACTGTTATTATACTATGTCGTTGCACCAACTCAATTTTCTGCTATTCTTGATGTTCTCCACGTCTTTTATCTACGGAAATGCCTTAGGGATTCCGGTTTTTATTCTTGAGCCCGGTGATATTGTAGAAATTGAAGTTTCACCAGATTTGATTTATGAGCAACATCCCATTCGTATCATTGTTTCGGGGGTTGAGCGCCTTCAGAATAAAGATGTTCTTCTTGTGAGAGTTCAATGGTTCTCAAATCCTAGGGATTACTCTTGGGAATCTAGAGAATTCATCAAGCGATCCCGTTCGTGTTAACTCTTTCATGCTCTTTATGGTGAACTTCTTATTTCAATTTTCTTTTGTGTTGATATGCTTTTATGGTTGTTACTCTTTATTTTCTTCTTAAGTATTGCGAGGTCGCAATTTCTTTAAGGAGGGGAGTCTGTAACAAACCACATATTTATCGATTTATATTTAAATATTTTATTTAAATATTTCATCATTCGTCGGATTTTGGTCCGAAAAGCTACTTTTTGCAACCAGTCGAATTAGGACTCGAGACCCCTTCCATTGAGTTCAAAATGCCGTTTGCAACCTTTTAAAGTATAAGCTTCGATATGTTTGGAGTAAGTCGAATTTTGACCTTTTTCACTTAAGGCTTTGGTTTGGGCTGAACCCATTAGCCACTTACTAACTCAGTCCCGACCCACTCCAACTCTTCATTACTTCATTTCATATTCCTAACATTCAAGCTTCATCAAAAATGGGGGAAGAGAAAAAGAATTAGGAAATCCTAAGCCCTAGTTTCCAATTGCAAATCCATCTTCTAGCTCCAAACTCAAGGGAACCCATTGGTAAGCTTTCTCTTCATCTTCTCCAACTCATTCTCTCTTTAATTTTAGAAATTTCCTAAACCTAATTTAGGAAATGTTTCTCTTTTAAACTTAGATTGAAGCTTCTTGAGTTGCTATTGAAGAGGAATTGATCTTAGATTGTTTTGAAAGCTTATTCTTCATTTGTTTAGGTTCAAAGGTGAGATTTTTATCTCACATCTTAATCTATAATTATCTTCGTTTGTTAGGTATGGATTCCTAACACTTATTCTTGTGCAATTGATTTTGGTTTGGATTAATTTTGTTTCTATTCCAATATTTGGTGTTTTGGTCTAATTTATGAAAATCCTATTATGGGTATTTCGACATTGATATTTGAGGCGTATCGAAGAGCCATTTAGGCTGGGTTGTTTCTCGACGTAATTCCTTAGTCATCGTCGCTCGATCGATCGCTTCCGGTATCCGTTTGGCCATTTTTGGCCTAGGTTCAGGGAATGCCCTGAACCCTTCATTCAGACGTCTGAAACGTAATATTCAGACGTCTGAATATTGTTCTGGGAAGATTTCTATTCTCAGATTCAGACGTCTGAATATTTGATTTCAGACGTCTGAATTAGTTCATTTGGAACCAGAAAGGAAATAGATTAAAAAGTGTCTATTTCAGACGTATGGACTCAAGGATTCAGACGTTTGAATTCTGTCTTTGGAAAATATTTATTTTCCAGATTCAGACGTCTGAATCCTTGATTTCAAACGTTTGAATCTGCATTCTTTTTGCCTATTTGCTTGAGAATTCCAACTTTAATCGATTCGTGTTGATTCCCTTTTGTTATTATCACTTATTATCGACTATGATGACATTTTCTTCGTGATTTTTGGGAATATCCATTTCGATGGATTCGGTATCGATTTCTTTGGATTTTATTCACGTCTTCGTATGTGAATTTTTATGATTGATTGTTCCTACAATCTTGTTTGTGATTTGTCACTTTAAAAATATAAAGGTTTTCTATACTAGTAGTAAATATCAAAACTCTTTCTTCAAATGATTTCAACACTATTTTATAACAAAGTTCGTTCTCTCAAACCGATTTCCAATCTATTAGTATATACAAGCCTTTACCTCACTTGTATGAGAAATCTAATTAAACGACTTAGTAAAACGAGTGGTATGAAACGCTTGCGCTTACTTCGTTGATTAATTCTTGGACTTGTTCGATTGAAACTTTTGTGACAATTTTCTAGTGGAGATCTACAATTTGTTCGTAAATATTTAAATTTAGCTAGTGGTTATGGGACATGAAGCTAAGCTCATATATTTACTAGCTTACTGTAATTGACACTTCTCGTTGATCATGCGATCATCTTTGTGATTTAGACTAGCATTGTGCGATATCTCTTTGTCCACGTGGAGGACTGTACGTCGTTTTTATTGAGCTTCGGCTCACCAGGAGGAGCTTTGGCTCAAAGTCCGCAATGGGGGACTATACCCTGTCAGGAGGAGTTTTGACTCACCGGGAGGAGCTTTGGCTCAATATCCACAATGGGGGACTATACCCTGTCAGGAGGAACTTCGGTTCACCAGGAGGAGCTTCGGCTCAATGTCCGCAATGGGGGACTATACGCTGTCAGGAGGAGTTTTTGACTCACCAGGAGGAGCTTCGGCTCAAAGTCCGCAATGGGGGACTATACCCTGTCTGGAGGAGCTCCGGCTCATTTTTCTGGGATTGACCATCCTTTTCTTGTGATTTCTGGATTTCGTGTGTTGAATTCTGGAATTTATGTTTCACCAACTTTTACGATTGGCATTGATATATATGTCATTTATTGTGGCTTGGTGAATGAAATTAGGAGTATGACGTTCCTTTTTATCTTTGAGAAGATCTTTGCGATATTGATTAATCTCATATTGATTTTTCAATTATTTATTTATCACAGCTTGGCATTGTGATTATTATACGTTTAATCATATCTCTTATTCTATATCATTTCTTCTGATATTTATAGCTAGACTGATCCGTTTATTATTTTCTTCTTAAATAATACTCGGGTCAGACCGAGATGTTACAGGTGCTTCTGCTTGACTTCTCTTCTGGGGTTATCATCCTGACTTTTGGTTAACTACTTAGATTAGTAGTTTTTGTTGTATACACTTGAGATATAGACTCATAGTTGTATTCTTTTGTATAGCACGTGTTGCTATCCTTTTGTATTATTATGGATCTTTTTGACCACTACTCTGATATACAATTTTATGTGTAATATTCATATCTATTTCCGCCTTTGTGATATGAATTGCCTGTGACCGATTTATGTTATGTTTATTTCTATATTTGTTTCCGAATATTATATATAGCCACTGTGTAGTAGCTTTGAGTTTGCGTCGGTATGTTGGACTTCCTCTTGAGATGAAATGCATGATATATTTTATCTGGCATATCGGTGCTCGCACAAAGCAATTACACGGATGGTCGCTCCTCAACAGCCATATTCTCCGTGCTAGTTGACAGCATTACTCCGTAGTGTTCTTGGCTAGCTTGGGTATAGAGATGGGGCGTCACACAGTGTCCCAGCCAGAGACAATTCTTTGGTTGTTTCAGGATGTACGTAATTGTATAGCATCGTACATTTTTATTATTTTTAACTCATTGTTGGCAACATGCAATACAATTTTCCCCATAAGTTTTTTCACCATTTATATTTTTAAATCTTTATTTCTTTAACATTCATATATTAAAATACATTATACAAATTCTAAAAAAAGAATACATTTCTTACTAAAACTTAAGTATTTAATCTCTAGAAATCAAATGTTTATTTTCAAACCATATTTTATAGGTATAATCGTGAATAGATTTACATGTTATCACATTTAGTGTACTTTTCACTAAATAAATCACAATTACTAATACTTCTCTATGAATTCAAAATAAAATTTCCAAATTTATATAAACAAGTACTTTAACTTTAGAAATCAATTTAATGCCATTTAGATGTGATTATCTACATCAAACCAACTGATATACAAATTTTGGTTGATTTTCACATGTTATAAATTGTATGTGTCATTCCATATAAATTGAATAAAATTGCATAAAAGTCCTTTTTGGACTTGATATCATCGCACCGAATCATAGAAAATAGTTTCTTTTTAATAGGACAAATTTAAATGCTCCAAATCATAAAAGTATTATATTCGGACTGTTTCTGTGCAGTAATGTAATATTCTCATATTAATTCATAATTAATTCATACAAATAATATAAAAAGGCTCAAATTTTATGTTTAGGTCGGTAAACATCCTACTGCATCCCATTTTATATCAGTTTAACTTAATTTATCCATTGTTTTGCTAGGATTTTCCCAATTTTGTGCCTCCTTTTCATGTAGTTTTGCGTGTAGAGGTTACACATACATTACATAGCTCGATTAACTCATTTGATCGCTATGATATTCCCAATTTTGTGCCTCCTTTTCGCATAATTTAGGATGTAGAGTTTACATATACATTATATAGCTCCGTTAACTCATTTGACCACTCAAAACTGATTTGTTATTCAGGTTAGGCAAAGTTTCCAAAAACCAAAGAGCCTAATTTCGAAATTACTCATTACAAAATTTAACCATATCAAATCATAAAATCAAGGAAGGAAATATAGAATTTAGGGAGACCCATTCGCTCTGATCTATTTCTCCCATTTCATCCTAATTTTGCTCTTTAATTTGGAGCCATCATTTACTGATTTGATTTTCATTCGGGGATTATGGTTGACCACTGGGGAAGAAGAAGAGAGAGACGAGAAATTAGTTTTCTGAAATGGAAAGTAGAATACATGTTTCCATTCAGTACAATCACTATCTGCTCCAAAATTCAAATTCGAAATCAAAACCAGTGGCATCGGTATGACTCGACGACGTTTCCGATCATATCTACTTCAAACGAGCTCCAAATGACACAAACAAATATACTGTAATGACCCATAGTTTCGAATAATAAAATTTATTAATTTAATAAGATTTTGGTAATTAAATCTAGAATAAACAAAAATTTGAAATTCGTTAATGAATTAATAACGGAATGAAATGTAAGAATGTTAATGCAAGTTGATAAATAATTACTGCAATCCCAATTAATCGAAACAATTGTAAGGTTGTAATTGATTGTATTTAGTAAATTGGGAAATAAATTTCAATAAATATAATTAAATATTATGTTTATGTAAATTAAGATAATATTTGAAAATAATGTCAATTCCATTTATAATATGACAATTGGTTGATAAAAAGAATGGAAATTCAAGATTTATAAATTTATTGGAATTTAAATTTAATAATTGGATTAATTGCAAATAATTGAAATTAAATATTTAAATATTATATTAATGGAGATAAAGATGAAATTTGAGAATATAATGTTAATTAGACCCACTGTTAATTTCATCCATTTGACCCTAATGAATTGAATAATAAGAATTAAAGGTAAATTCAATGGAATTATTGAAAATTTAATTTATAATTTCTGAATTTAATGAAATTGAAATTTAACGCTGAAATTGATGATTGAATCAACATTAAAGGACATCCAAAATTTGTTTAAATTAGTGTAAATGATTAAGAAATTTAAAAATGATAAAATTTGTCAATTATAGAATTGAAATTGAAAATTTGATTTAATTAATTAATTTCTAATTTATTTAATTAATGTAAAAACAACCATTTTGGCCACTGACTCGGATTTCGACGTAACATGTTTCATCGGATCCGTAACTGTGAGTTATTGTAGGATTTCAAGTTTCGTAGCGATCGGACTTGTCGTTTTACCGTACGGGCTCGAAACGCCTTTAAATCAATTTAATTGAAACCAATTTGAAATAAATTGATTTTAGCATAACTTCTTCATGAAATGGAATTTGGATTTGAAACCTGTTCTATTGATTTTAAAATATTCAAAAACATCTATTTTGATATATGGGTGCATTCAATTTCATTTCGGAGTCCGAAAGGGCTTTTCGGGCCATTTGTCGTTCAACGGCCAAGCCAATCGTGTCCATTCATCTCTATTTCTGACCTACCTCTGTATATATCTTGTTATAAACCCTAGCCTATTTCTTATTACTCATTTCTATACGTACAATTCCAGTTGCTCCTCCTCATTCCAATGGTAGACAAGACCAAAAACTCCAATTGCAATTTCAAATAAAATTCAAAGCTAAAAAATTAAATCTCTTCAAATTATATCGAATTATATATAGATTTGAAGCTCTCGACGAGCGCAAGTCAGATATACGATTCGTTTTTCAATTTGAGTTTCGATGTTGCCGGAAATCGGGGAAACATTCACGGCCCGCGAGTCAATGAACATCGGCTTATCGATGAATTGATTTATGGTTTTGTAGAGTGGACGATGGGAGTTCATCGGTATAGTTTTTGCGTCGAATCGACGGTCGGATTGGGCTTAAAAATTCAATTAGGGTTCAATGGTGGGTGGCAGTGGCTCGTGTTTGGTGGCGATCGGTGGTGCTGGTGGCCTCGCTAAGTGGGGTGGGAGGTAGGCGCGCGCAAAGGGGACGGCGGCGCGGCTGTAGGGGCGACAGGCGGTGGTGACTCAAGGCGGTTCGGTTGCGTTCGATCGAGATTCGCGGTTTAGTGTTGGGGTTTCAGTAGGAAGGAGGGTGACGTGGGTAACGTATGGCCTATTGTTAGTTTAATTTATTTTTAATTTGATTTCAAATTGTTCTAATTTACATAACTTTCACATACGAAGTCTGTTTCACGCGCGGTTTTCTCTGCTAAGATCGTATTGAAATCCCGGACATTTTTGCTCAAGTTTGGAAGGATTCTGAGACTGTCCAATTTTTTTGTCTAAATTGGATTTAGAATCAATTTAAATTCAAAAGTTGCGTTTTTTAACCCACTCACAACTTCTAAAATTTCTTATGTTTGTTAAATTAATTTGTGACGTGATTAGAAATTTATTTATGACTGTTTGGCATATTTTTAATCATCATCTCAGTTAAATTGAATCTGTTGAATTAAATTGTTGTTTAATTTATTATTGCATATAAAGTGCGAGTTAAATTGTTATTTAACTCATTATTGCATATGAACTGCCTGTTATATTGTTATTTAATTTATTATTGAATACAAACTGCCAATAAATACCTGATATTATTGTCTGTTCTATATTGATGTTATTGTTTGGATTGGATGATGATTGTGATAAATGTCTTTGATGATTGATATTGGATGAATGGATGTTGTATCTTATATTTGTTATAAACTGCAAGTTGTATGTATTTTTATTTCATTCTGGATTGCGGTTTGAAATGATATATAACCGTACTTATATTTTAAATTGCGGATTGAAATGGTAAGTATCAGTATCACTTGACCATAGGATAGAAATTTATATACAAACTCTGCGGCCTGTATAAATTTTTTTTGAAATGATTTCTATGGTTCGTAAAGAAATATATGGGTTATATAATTATTGATTTTAGATGTTATATAACTGTCATTTTATTGCTGATTTTAGCTAAGTATAAATTTGTTTTGAAATATAAAATAAGTTAAATAATAAAGTTTGATTGTTTTTATAAAATATGGTTAAGTATCTATTTAAATTATATTTTATGTAGAGTTTATAAATGACTTAAATAAATTTGAGGTTGGAAGATAAATATGAGATTGATTTGAATTAAATTATATAAGAATTATACTCGAATAAATTTGATTTGAAAGTTAGATAAAATTGAGATTTTAAAGGGTATGATTTTTATAACTTGATTTTGGGTTAGAGTGATTCAAATGAATATATCAAGTTAAATAAATTGAAGGAATATCCAGTTACTTGAAGTTGAAAGGTTTTACTTAAACGATATTGGATTTATTGGGTAAACATTTCAAATCTAAATAATAGTAATTGAATTTGATATATATGGAATTATCAAAGAATTAGTTTTGAAATATATGAAAATTGAAATGGTTTATTTGGGGGTTCAAATCCATATTTGGAATTGATTTGTGAAATTGAAGAAGCTATTTTATAATATAAAGTAATTTAATATTTAAGTCATTTAAGTGGTGTAGTTATGTTCTGAAGTTATGAAATTCAAAGTATTATGTTTTGAAAGGTTATATTGCAAGCTTTTGGTTTTGAAATATTATAAGTTTGAAAGTGTTATGGTTTTAGAAAAGGATATATTCGAAATAAAAATGATATCATACTGATTTGGTTTTTAAAGGGGAAACGATATCGTATTTATATGGTTTGAAATGGATAGTGTATTCTAGTTTTGATGTATAATTATTTTGAAATGA
The DNA here is from genome assembly GCA_030765085.1 of Allium cepa. Lineage (NCBI taxonomy): Eukaryota > Viridiplantae > Streptophyta > Magnoliopsida > Asparagales > Amaryllidaceae > Allium > Allium cepa. The sequence goes on from CM060931.1 coordinate 816,149,402, forward strand.
CCGCGGTGTTATAATAACGTTTGGTTGTTAAAGAGACCGGGATCGGAAGTTGTCATACTCTCTGCCAACTTCGAAAAGCACTTTAACAGCCGTGTACGTGGTGGAGATTCCAGAATGAAGTAGGATGGTGGCGGCGTTTCCTTTGAGGTATATACGTGGATCCGACTCCCGTGAGTTGGCATAAGGTGGCTAAAACATGAGTGATCGACGGGCTAAGAAGGTTGCACCTTTTATCAGACACACTCCTTCGATACCATTCTATTACTTTGTGATTAATTGGGGCACTTTTTGGTTTTGGGGGTGTGATTCGAGGTGGGCGGTATTAGCTGTTACGCGTTACCACCGGTCCGGAAGCGTAATTGGTATATCTACCCTGGCATTGCCTAGTTGTGCCGTATCACCTACCCTAGCGCGCCTTGTACGAGTTTGGTTTTCTCCCGTATCCCGTTGAGTATATAGGATAGTCTCCCGATTTGGAGATACGCCGATACTGGATGGACTACTGGGACTATTATTGTGAGTCCCGAGCATCTCCTAAGTTATTGCACTCACGTTTGACACTGGATAGAAGATGTCAAATCCCGTAAACATCTCTAACGCCGTTACACTCATATTTATTTCTGTTGATTTAACTCACATAAGATCTTTTAGTTCTGACTCGAGTGTTTTGTCTTTTCAATTCGCTCGGGTCAGTCTTAGCATTACAGGATTCGAATACTTTATTTTGGAGCACGAAGACGAAGTTACTATTACTATTATCTATTATATTATTCACTACATCATGTACTCCGCTGTATTTTGTTATTCTCTGGTATGTGTAATACTGCAATGTATTGTATAAGTATAATCAAATGTTTTTTAAACAGCTTCATGAATTGTTATTTGAGTATTATATTTTATCGTTCCGCTGTAAGGTTTTATTTTGTTTTTATCTTTCTCTACTTTTCTTATTTACCCCAATAACAATCCACCATTCTGTATGGTTTAAGTCCGACGTGTGTGGTTTATCGTCGATTTAAAGCATACAAAAAAGCGGGATGTTACATATACTGCACGAATCTAAAAAACGAGACGATTGCAATGGCATTTGTATCGTCGTCAAATTGAATCGAATTACTTTTTTCTGACAAAGAGAAGGCTGAATATGGACGTTCAATTGGATCTTTAGGCTTTGCTTTCAAGACTGAGACTGAGACACGGCCCGGACTCCCACGGGGGGCAGCAGTGGGGAATCTTGGACAATGGGCGCGAGCTGAAACCACTCTTTCGAAGGCAGCAAAGCGCAGCAGTAAAGTCTTAAAAATGACCACTTTACCTCTCCTTGTTTTTAATTTATTTAACAAATCCATTAATTCCAGTGCTTTTCATAGTACTATTATTATTCAATTAAAATGCTTTCCAAATTTTCGGGATACTACACTCTCCCACTTAAAGAAATTTTTAGGTTATTCCAATGTATTAGCGACGGGTATACCCGCGACGGGTATTCTGTTGTCGACAAATGGTCCACCAACGTCCCAGCCAGAGACAATTCCTGGAATATTTCAGGATGTACGTAGTTCTATAGTATTGCGCATTTTTATTATTTTTAACTCTTTGTATCTGCGATTTCTCAGCTTTTGTTCTCATGCTTATGTATATACATTCGCTACATGCAATATTATTTTCCCCATAAGTTTTTTCATCATTAATATTTTTAAATCTTAATTTCTTTTACTTTCGTATATTTAAAATGCATCATACAATTCTAAAAAAGGAAAACATTTCTTAGGAGAACTTATGTATTTAATTTCCAGAAATCAAATATTTATTTTCAAACCATATTTTATTTGTATAAATCGCGAATAGATTTACAGGTATCACATTTAGGATACTTTTCACTAATAATCACAATTACCAATATATCTCTATAAATTCAAAATAAAATTTCCAAATTTATATAAACAAGTACTTTAACTTTAGAAATCAATTTGATGCCATTTAGATGTGATTATATACATCAAACCAACTAATATACAAATTTTGGTTGATTTTCACATTTTATAAATAATATGTGTAATTTCATATAAATTGCATAAAAATACGTTTTACCCTTGATATCATCGTACCAAATCATAGAAAATATTTTCTTTTGAATAGGAATAATTTAAATGGTCCAAATCATAAAAATATTATATTTGGACCGTTTCTGCGCCAAAATGTAATATGTTCATATTATTTCAAAATTACTTCATACAAATAGTATAAAAAGGCCGAAATTTTTTATTTTGGTCTGTAAAATCCTACTTCATCTAAGTTTATAAGTTTAACTTAATTTATCTATCATTTTGCTAGGATTTTCCCAATTTTGTGCCTCCGTTTCGTGAAATTTTGCATGTAGAGATTACACATACATTGTATAGCTCCATTAACTCATTTGACCGCTCAAACCAATTCATTATTCAGGTTAGCCAAAGTTTCCAAAATCCAAAATGCCTAATTTCAAAATTACGTATATCATTACCAAATTTACTCCTATCAAATCATAAAATCAAAGGAGTAAATATAGAATTTAGGGAGACCCATTCGCTCTGATCAATTTCTCCCAATTCGTCATTGCTTCGCTCTTTGGTTTGGAGCCTTAATTTCGTAATTTGATTTTCACTTCGGGGATTACTGTTAAAAGAGCACTTGGAAATAAGAAAAGAGAGACGGAAAATTAGTTTTCTGAATTGGAAAGTAGGTTATGCGTTTCCATTTTGAGTCAAAAGAGTTATACAACCGCTATCTGTCATAAAATTCACATTCAGATTCAAAACTCGTAGCACTGGTACGACTCGATGAAGTTTCTTATTTCTAAAGGACGAATACGGAGATTTGTACTAATATCTATTATATTATTTTACGGCATCATGTTGTTCCGCTGCATTTATTTATTTAATTCACTGTCCTTGTGTATGTAACTCTGATTTTGTGTTGTAAAGAATAATCAAATGTATTTATAAAATGGCTTCCTGAACTGTTATTTGATTATTACATTTTTTCAATCGACTATGAGATTCTGTATTTATTTTATTTCCTTGTCTTCTTTTTTTTATTTACCCCAATAACATTTTGCCCTTTTGTATGGTTTGAGTCTGACGTGTGTGGTTTGTCGTCGATTTAACCTGTCCAAAAAGAAAGGATGTTACAGGATAAATTTTAATGGTCCAAATCATAAAATTAGTATATTTGGACCGTTTCTGCTCAAAAATGTAATATTCTCATATTAATTCGTAAAAATCATATAAAAATGCTCAAAATTTAAGTTTAGGTCTGTAAACATTATATTTGTATGAATTAATTTGATTAGTATATTTGTATGAATTAATTTGATTTTCATTTCGGGGATTACTGTTAATAGGAGCACTTGGAAATAAGAAAAGTGAGCCGGGAAATTAGTTTTCTGAAATGGAAAGTCTGATATGCGTTTCCATTTTGAGTCAAACCAGTTATACAACCGCTATCTGTCATAAAATTCAAATTCAGATTCAAAACTCATAGCGTTGGCACGACTCGATGAAGTTTCTTATTTCTGGAGGACGAAGACGAAGATTGTACTATTATCTATTATATTATTTTACCGCATCTTATTGTTCCGCTGTATTTATTTATTTATTTATTGTCCTTGTGTATGTAACTCTGATTTTGTGTTTGTAACAACCCTGAATTTTGAACAATTTAAAATGAAAATATTTAATTTATTTTAAATATTTGAATGATGGTTTGACTTAAAATCCCAATATAACTATGAATTTGGCGATTAAATTTTAGAATTTAATCTATTGAAAATTGAATAAAATTTTGAATCTTCAATTTTAAGCTGATTAAAAATAATTTAAAAGCTTATAAAATTCACAAATCCTTACACTGAAGATAATAGAAGCTTCAGAATTGAATTTGAAAGTGATTCGTCCAGTTTTGGAATTTTATTGTTTAAATTGAATTTAAAAATAGTCTTCCGAGGCACGGTCTCAGAATTCGACGAAACCAGTTCCATTGGGTCCGCAATGTTGAATTATTACCGGATTTCAATTTTCGTGGCGTTCTGAGTTGATATGTGAGCACACGACATATAAACTTGTCAAAGAAAATATCTACAAAACAAATTGAAAAAAAAAAATATAATAATAGTATAATAAAATAAAAGGAGTACCACTGCCTTACTTATCAGCTGCAAACATGCCATAATCTTTGCCTTCCATCACGCCGTAACCCATGCTAAAAAAAACGTCTCCTTTCCCTTTTTTATTGAAACCCTACCCTCTTCTTTTCATCAGAAAAAAAAAATCATACGAAAGAAAAAAAAATGGCGTCTCTCTCGTCTCCCTCTTCGTCATTCAAAAATTAGGGCTTTTGAAGCCGCACCTGTCTTGATCGATTTTCTGGCTCGCGGCTGCCCCAATTCGTTTGCAAAGGTGAGTAATTGTTATTACTACTCACATCTAATTCATGCTCAAAGTGTAATTAGGTTTGATTTTTGTTGATTTCTGGCTTATTAAAATTGGGGATTTTTGTAGTTTGTTTAATTGATACTCACGGCTGTGAACTTGCTAGTTCGTTATTGACTACGGTCATTTTGATTTTTGTTGATTTCTTTGGCCATCAGTGGTTTTGATTTCTGGCATTTCAATGACTTCGTTCATTCGAAGTGATCTACTTTGTGATATTTTGGCTTGACTGATATAGTTTGTTTTTGCACTTGTACCCAGATTTTGATCTTCACTGACTCGCTGTTCCATTTACAATCTGCACTTGTACATGTTCATTGAACTTGAATATGTTGCATTGGTCTGTGTCATTGAAGTAGTTGTCACTGTGTACACTTCTGTTGCCACTGTGTTCATTTCTATTGATTTGGTGCCTTCATTGTTGTTGTATTCTTCCATTTGACAACTGTTTGTTTCACTTGAGTGTACATGCAGCTTGGAGTCAGTTTCCTTGTAGTGCTTACATTCTTGAAACTATTTTGATTTCCGGAATTACTTGAGTTTCTTGTTGCATTTTCAAATTGCTGTTTCAATTTGGTCTGGTTGGACTTGAGACTGTAGCATTCATTCATGCTTCATTGTGTAGTTGTGTTGCCATATTGCAGTTGATGTTGAGTCATGATATTAGTGACTTGACCTCTGCAGTTTCATTTTTTGTTGCATTTTTGCCATGCCGAGCCGTATTGTTCTGGTTCGTGTATGTGCATGTATTGACCTTTGTGCCTTATTGCTATTTCTGTATATTTTTGCTGTGCCCTTGGATACCTGTGGTGACTGCATTATTGTTGCAGTTTGCCCTTGAGTCCAGGTAGTGGCCGCAGTTTCATTTGTATGAAAACTTTACACCTGTTGAAGTGTGCAATAATCAGTTGTTTGGAAACTTGTTCTTGAATTTACTTGAGTATACGCAAAACAATTGCATTTCGACCTTGCCATGTTGCATGGGTTTTGGTGTTACATCTGCGTTGAGTCACTGACTTGCCCTTTTGCACTTGATTGAAGTTTGATTGCTGATAGTATTCTCTATTATGATGATTTCACATGTTGTGTGGCGAGGCAGTGCACACAAGCGTGAATTGCAGCCACACAGTATCGACATTTTGAATTGATATTTGAACCTTCATTGATTTTGGTTCGTTGATCTTTTGAGTACATCATCATGATAGTGGCAAGGCAGTGCACGCAAGCGTGAACTGCAGCCACACGAAGTTAACATTTTAAAAATGTGGCGAGGCCGTGCACGCGTGTGTGTACTGCAGCCCTACCAGACTTGATGTTTTAAATGATGTTTTCTGTTGATGAAAATTTATTTTATGTTGCCAATTCAATATATTTCGAATCGCATTTTGATGATTTAGTAGTTAATTGCTGTTTTGGAAAATTCTGTTATTTTCTAAATTTTCTTCATTAAAAATCCCTTCATCTATCTTCATTGATAATCTGAATCTACTGATTTGTTGTTTAACACTATTAAGTGTTATATTTACCGTTATCCGATTTCTTGTTAAAGGATCGGATAGGTGAATTTATATTTGATTGTCATCTAATTGTTGTTTGATTATTATTGCCTCTAATGCACTAATAACTGAGTTTGAATTAGACTGACCTGTGTATTATTTTGAATGTAATACTCGGGTCAGACCCAGTATTTTACAGCTTGAAGATTTTCGGGCAGCGAAGTTAGAGAGAGTTGGGGATAACGCTTCACTTTAGCTTTTCAGGGATTTTTTTTTTGTACTTAAAGAAATATTCCGCTGTATAAATTTAATTCATTGTATAAACTCTGATACATGTACAAAAATTCATTATGTGAAATATAATTATTCTATGTTTCTGTGGCTAATTCTGTTTAAACTCTATAAACTGAATAACAATCCGTCATTTTGAACGTTTCAAGTTGGTTTAATTACCGACTAGGGGCGGTCAGAAGGGCGGGTCGTTACAAAAGTGGTATCAGAGCTTTGGTTTATACAAAGCTCAGTTTATGATGTTTAATATGAATAGTTACTAGAATCACTTTAAAGAAAACGTTTTTCAAATCTAATGAAGTATAAAATTGTTTTCTTTGAAAATAAAAGGTATTTTGAAAATTCAAATCTTTTCGGAAATTCCCCTCTCTAAATTTAGGTTTGCGATAGCTTCTCTTCGGTAAGGTCTCCTTAGATTTGAGTTCCGATCATTCGAAAACCCATTATCGAATTTGCTGAGATTTATGAAAAATAAAATATAAGTGAAGTGAATTAATGAATTGGTTTAAATCCAATATTTTGAATATCTCCAAAATAATAATTGGGAAATAAAATGACATGTCAATTTAGTATAGCCAAGAGGATCATTGAACTATAACTTGGAAATTTGATTCTGAATTCTTTTGAAAATTGATTTCAAATGTCTTGAAGAATGATTTAGTAAATAAATGGATTATAAGTACTTAACTTATAAATGGACTTTTGATATATAGTTGAGTTATATATATTGAATTGAATTAATAAAGAAGATTTATAAATCGAAGTTTTATAAACAAAAATGGAATTTGTAAAGGTTGTTTATAAATTCGAAACCAATTGAATTTGATAACTGAAACATAGAAGTTATTAAAGGTGATATATTCGTGATTTTGAACTGCGAATTATCCATTAAGTTAAATATTGTGATAATAAAAGTTGGTTGGGAATTTTATCCACGATTTTGGACAGTGGATAATCCTTTAAATAAATGTGTAGAAACATTGAATTGAATAAACGATGTATATTCTCGATTTTGGACAGTGAATATATTATTGAATAAAACGAATATGTTTTAGGGAAGTGATATTATGAAATGAAGTTAATTGTTTTAAAAGATGTTTTAAAAATATATTAACTATCGAAACCATAGATTTCAACATTCATTGTTGAATTAGGCGTTTTCGAGAAATAAGGAAATGGTGGACTATAACACTGTTGTTATAGTAAATGTTTTCCGAAAGAAAATGTTTTTATATAGTATTGGGATTTATATATCTATCTTAAATTCGAATCCCTATACTAGTGATTTTGAGTTGTCGTAACAATTTTTACGTAACATTCATTTTGACTCAAATAAATGTGTTCAAAAGAACGCTTTCCTTGAAGAATGAAATATATACTTGATTATGATTTAGGTATATTGAATATTTTCCAAGTGTTGAAAATAAAATGGATTTGTGAATTACTTATTATTAAATAAGTATGGAATGTTTTCCAATATGAAATGAAAAGTTTGAAATTTTATCTTTTAAAGATAAATTGAAAAATGAATATTTGAAATTTTATCTTTTAAAGATAAATTGAAAAATGAATATTTGAAATTTGTTTCAAATGTTTAAGTGTGGAAAATTATATATATCTTGTAAAGATGTTTTTGGGAAATTTGGACAATTAGTTCATCTTGAATTTTTTTCAAAAAAGATTGAATCTTGAGTTAAATTGAGTTTAACTTCGACACCAAAAACAATATAAGTTGAGCTTTGAATTTCGGATAGTCGATTTGGATTGTATGTCTAACATGGTGAATCGACGACATAGCAATTGATCTCTATTAAATATATATCTGTTGGTGGCGGAGAATTTATTCTTTTAGCTTAACACCCTTCTCTGAGATGTACGAGCTTAGAGGTTATATATCGATAGACATCAATTATGTGTTGAGAATTGACAATGTAACGTGAAATCCAAATTGAATGTGAAGTCGATAATGAATTGGATTATGAATATGAATTGGGTTTGAGATAACCTTAAATTTTCAAATCGATTTAGAGAAAAATTTGCAATTGGTAATGAGATGAAAAATTTAGAAATCTTCTATTTGTTATGAATATGAGATATTGTGGTTTTCGTAACTTATATATGTGAATGTAATAATTCGAAAACCAACAGTTTGGAAAGTCATTATTATGAAAATCCTATGCAAGTTTACATAGGTATGATATGTACGAAATGTGAAATGAAGTACTATATGTATATGACATATGTTTTCTAAAACTGAGGATATGGAATGTACCTTTCATTTATAATTTGTGAAGGTGACTGGAACTCGGTGTGAGTGTCCATTTGAAAATCGTAGCTACGTAGAATTTCCATTAGTGGAATGTCCATTGGGACTGGAATCCCCCACGATGGATCATCGTGTTGGGATCATGTGAATTGATGATGTATGCTGGCGTAATTCGTGAGGCGTGATGCCTACAGTTACAAGCGATTCCACTGGGATAGTGGCGCAACCGCCGCGTAAACTGTGATCTAGAGGCCAAAGCGTAATTTGAGGGGCGAGATGCCTACGGTCACAAGCGTTTCTACTGGGATAGTAGCGAAACCGCCGTGTGAACCGCGATCTATGGCAACAACCATGGCGAAATTCAAGAGAGATGAGAAATCTACGGTTACAAGCGATTCTACTGGGATAGTAGCGTAACCGCCGGGTAAACTGTGATCCATGGGGGAACGTGCTTTCCATATCCATTTTTAAAGAATTTTTAAAAGTATTTTCACTGGGAGTTGAAGCAAGTATATTTAGTACTTGGAGATTTTTTGTCCTGCGTCTGTCCAGCATATGCCTAATGTCTGTAAGAACGACGATGGCCTTGTTAAACTTCGAGTTAGCAAGTATTTTCAAAACTTGCAAATCAATAGTCTGAAATTAGAATTACTTAATTCCAACCTAATTGAATTAAGAAGAAGATCTTTGAAATATCTTGAAAGTCCAAAGCTTCGAAAAAAATATATGATATGCAAATATCTAGCATGAAGAATTTCAAGTTTAAATTTGAGTTTTGTAAGTCGAAAATTTTGGTAAAAGACTTTTTACGTCTTGATTTTAGAAAATAATGAACAAAGCTAGTGAGATAAAACAAATGGAGTGGATCCTATATTTGTTTATTTTTAATAAGTCTTGAGCTTGGTAAAGTTATGTAGGGTATAAATATCGGTGAGATTTTAACAATCATTTTTTCCTAACTTATAATTTCGGCACGAAATTCTTTTAAGGGGGGAAGATTGTAACAACCCTGAATTTTGAACAATTTAAAATGAAAATATTTAATTTATTTTAAATATTTGAATGATGGTTTGACTTAAAATCCCAATATAACTATGAATTTGGCGATTAAATTTTAGAATTTAATCTATTGAAAATTAAATAAAATTTTGAATCTTCAATTTTAAGCTGATTAAAAATAATTTAAAAGCTTAGAAAATTCACAAATCCTTATACTGAAGATAATAGAAGCTTCAGAATTGAATTTGAAAGTGATTAGTCCAGTTTTGGAATTTTATTGTTTAAATTGAATTTAAAAATAGTCTTCCAAGGCACAGTCTCGGAATTCGACGAAACCAGTTCCATTGGGTCCGCAATGTTGAATTATTACCAGATTTCAATTTTCGTGGCATTCTGAGTTGATATGTGAGTATACGACATATAAACGTGTCAAAGAAAATATCTACAAAACAAATTGAAAAAAAAAGAAAAAAAATAGAATAATAGTATAATAAAATAAAAAGAGTACCACTGCCTTACTTATCGGCTGCAAACACGCCATAATCTATGCCTTCCATCACGCCGTAACCCACGCTAAAAAAAACAACACGTCTCCTTTCCCTTTTATATTCGAAACCCAACCCTCTTCTTTTCATCAGAAAAAAAAAACCATACGAAAGAAAAAAAATGGCGTCTCTCTCGTCTCCCTCTTCGTCATTCAAAAATTAGGGCTTTTGAAGCCGCACCTGTCTTGATCGATTCTCTGGCTCGCGGCTGCCCCAATTCGTTTGCAAAGGTGAGTAATTGTTATTACTACTCACATCTAATTCATGCTCAAGTGTAATTAGGTTTGATTTTTGTTGATTTCTGGCTTATTAAAATTGGGGATTTTTGTAGTTTGTTTAATTGATACTCACGGCTGTGAACTTGCTAGTTCGTTATTGACTACGGTCATTTTGATTTTTGTTGATTTCTTTGGCCATCAGTGGTTTTGATTTCTGGCATTTCAATGACTTCGTTCATTCGAAGTGATCTACTTTGTGATATTTTGGCTTGACTGATATAGTTTGTTTTTGCACTTGTACCCAGACTTTGATCTTCACTGACTCGCTGATCCATTTACAATCTGCACTTGTACATGTTCATTGAACTTGAATATGTTGCATTGGTCTGTGTCATTGAAGTAGTTGTCACTGTGTACACTTCTGTTGCCACTGTGTTCATTTCTATTGATTTGGTGCCTTCATTGTTGTTGTATTCTTCCATTTGACAACTGTTTGTTTCACTTGAGTGTACATGCAGCTTGGAGTCAGTTTCCTTGTAGTGCTTACATTCTTGAAACTATTTTGATTTCGGGAATTACTTGAGTTTCTTGTTGCATTTTCAAATTGCTGTTTCAATTTGGTCTGGTTGGACTTGAGACTGTAGCATTCATTCATGCTTCATTGTGTAGTTGTGTTGCCATATTGCAGTTGATGTTTAGTCACGATATTAGTGACTTGACCTCTGTAGTTTCATTTTTTGTTGCATTTTTGCCATGCCGAGCCGTATTGTTCTGGTTCGTGTATGTGCATGTATTGACCTTTATGCCTTATTGCTATTTCTGTTTATTTTTGCTGTGCCCTTGGATACTTGTGGTGACTGCATTATTGTTGCAGTTTGCCCTTGAGTCCAGGTAGTGGCCGCAGTTTCATTTGTATGAAAACTTTACACCTGTTGAAGTGTGCAGTAATCAGTTGTTTGGAAACTTGTTCTTGAATTTAATTGAGTATATGCAAAACAATTGCATTTCGACCTTGCCATGTTGCATGGGTTTTGGTGTTACATCTGCGTTGAGTCACTGACTTGACCTTTTGCACTTGATTGAACTTTGATTGTTGATAGTATTCTCTGTTGTGATGATTTCACATGTTATGTGGCGAGGCAGTGCACACAAGCGTGAACTGCAGCCACACAGTATCGATATTTTGAATTGATATTTGAACCTTCATTGATTTTGGTTCGTTGATCTTTTGAGTACATCATCACGATAGTGGCAAGGCAGTGCACGCAAGCGTGAACTGCAGCCACACGAAGTTAACGTTTTAAAAATGTGGCGAGGCCGTGCACGCGTGTGTGTACTGCAGCCCTACTAGACTTGATGTTTTAAATGATGTTTTCTGTTGATGAAAATTTATTTTATGTTGCCAATTCAATATATTTTGAATCGCATTTTGATGATTTAGTAGTTAATTGCCGTTTTGGCAAATTCTGTTATTTTCTAAATTTTCTTCATTAAAAATCCCTTCATCTATCTTCATTAATAATCTGAATCTACTGATTTGTTGTTTAACACTGTTAATTGTTATATTTACCGTTATCCAATTTCTTGTTAAAGGATCGGATAGGTGAATTTATATTTGACTGTCGTCTAATTGTTGTTTGATTATTATTGCCTCTATGCACTAATAACTGAGTTTGAATTAGACTGACCTGTGTACTATTTTCTTTTGAATGTAATACTCGGGTCAGACCCAGTATTTTACAGCTTGAAGATTTTCGGGCAGCGAAGTTAGAGAGAGTTGGGGATAACGCTTCACTTTAGCTATTCAGGGATTTGTTTTTGTACTTAAAGAAATATTCCGCTGTATAAATTTAATTCATTGTATAAACTCTGATATATGTACAAAAATTCATTATGTGAAATATAATTATTCTTTGTTTCTGTGGCTGATTCTGTTTAAACTCTATAAACTGAATAACAATCCGTCATTTTGAACGTTTCAAGTTGGTTTAATTACCGACTAGGGGCGGTCAGAAGGGCAGGTCGTTACAGTGTTGTAAAGAATAATCGAATATATTTATAAAATAGCTTCATGGATGTTATTTGACTATTATATTTTGTCATTGCGCTGCGAGATTCTGTATTTGTTTTGTTTCATTCTCTTCTTTTTCTTATATACCCCAATAACAATTTGCCCTTTTGCAGGGTTCTAGTCTGACGTGTTTAGTTTATCGACGATTTAAACTGTCCAAAAAGACAGACCGTTGTAGGAAAAATTAAAATTGTCCAAATCATAAAATTATTGTATTTGGACTATTTCTGCTCAAAAATGTAATATTCTCATATTACATCATACAAATCAAATAAAAATGCTTAAATTTAAATTTAGGTCTGTAAACATCATATTTCATCCCAATTTATATCGATGTAACTTAATTTACCCATCATTTCTCTACGATTTTCCCAATTTTGTGTCTCCTTTTCGCATAATTTGGCATGTAGAGTTTACAAATACATTATATAGCTCCGTAAACTCATTTAACCACTCAAAACTGATTTGTTATTCAGGTCAGGCAAAGTTTCCAAAAACCAAAGAGCCTAATTTTGATATTACTCAATACCAAATTTAACTATATCAAATCATAAAAATCAAGGGAGTAAATACAGAATTTAGGGATACCCATTCGCTCTAATCTGTTTCTCCCATTTCATCCAAGTTTCGCTCTTTGGTTTGGAGCCATAATTTACTAATTTGATTTTCATCGGGGATAACGGTTGACCACTAGGTAGGCAGAAGAGTGAGATTGGAAATTAGTTTTTGAAATGGAAAGTGGAACACACGTTCCCATTGAGTAAAAGGAGTTGTACAATCGCTATCTTCTCAAAATTCAAATTCGGAATCAAAACCAGTTGCGTCGGTATGACTTGACGACGTTTTCGGTCATATCTACTTCAAATGAGCTCTATACGACACAAACAAATATACTGCACGAATAAGAAAAACGAGACCATTGCAATGACATTTGTATCGTCCCCAAATTGCAATGTCTTAAAAATGACCATTTTACCCCTCCTTATTTTTGATTTATTTAACGAATCCATTAATTCCAGTGCATTTTATATTTCTGTAATTATTCAATTTAAATGCTTTTCAAATTTTCGGGGTACTACACTCTCCACCCTTAAACGAATTTCTGGGTTACTCCAAGGTATTGGTGACGGGGATATCGGCGACGAGTATTCTAGTGCGGACAAACTTTCCACCACTATCCTAGCCAGAGGCAATTCCTGAGATATTTCAAGATGTACATATTTCTATAGTATCGTATATTTTTATTATTTTTTAACTCTTTGTTTTTGCGATTTCTCAGCTTTTGTTCTCATGCTTTTGCATTATACTTTCGCAACATGCAATACTATTTTCCCCATAAGTTTTTTCATCATTTATATTTTTAAATCTAAATTTCTTTAACTTTCATATATTAGAAAACATTGCACAAATTCTGAAAAAAGATTACATTTATTACTGGAACTTACACACTTAATCTCTAGAAATCAAATGTTTATTTTTAAACCATATTTTATAGGTATAAATCGTGAATATAGATTTACAAGTTATCACATTTAGTGTACTTTACACTAAATAATCACAATTGCCAATATATCTATATAACTTCAAAATAAAATTTCCAAATTTATATGAACAAGTGCTTTAACTTTAGAAATCAATTTAATGCCATTTAGATGTGATTATAAGCATCAAACCAATTGATATACAAAATTTGGTTGATTTTCACATTTTATAAATTATATTTGTAATTTCATATAAATTTATAAATTGCATAAAAATACATTTTACACTTGATATCATCGTACCAAATCATAGAAAATAGTTTCTTTTCAATAGGACAAATTTAAATGGTCCAAATCATAAAAATATTATATTTGGACAGGTTCTGTGCAAAAATGTTCTCATATTAATTCATACAAATTAATGTAAAAAGGCTCAAATTTTATGTTTTGGTCCGTAAACATCCTACTTCGTCCCAGTTTATATCCGTTTAGCTTAATTTATCCATCATTTCGCTAGGATTTTCCCAATTTTTTGCCACCGTTTTGTGTAGTTTTGCATGTAGAGGTTACACATACATAAAACCATTTTAACTTATAAAATCATATTTTTCCGCTCAAAAATATTCATTTAAATACCCTTTAACTTACGATTTTATAAAATAAAATTTTATACATAAAATCAATTTTTTTTTAATAATTCACTTATTAAATTCAAGCATACAATTTTCTATTATTTGCATTTTAAAATTTAACTTGACAGTTAAGTTTTAATTACCATTTCAAAATACAACTTAATTTCCATTTTTTTATTAACTTAACTTTTACTTTTAAACTAAATTTCACATTCCCAAGTTAAGTTATATTTCAAATTACATCTTAAAGCATTCTGTTATTTAACCATTTTAATTCATAGAAAAATCAATAACACTTTATTAGGTCATTTTAAATTCAAATTTAAACCAAATTATCATATTTTATTTACTTAACTTAAACATCATTTTTTTAATAAAATCACAAATTTCAAAAAAAAATTATATTACAAATTTCAACTTAACCATTCATTTATTTCACATATTTAACTTGTAGAAAAATCACTAACACTTTATAAAAATCATTTTTAATCCAATTTAAATCAAAATATCATAATATACAATTTTAAAATACTTTAAAAATTTCGAGAAATATATATATAATAACCACGGGTCTGTATAATATTTTCTAACCTAAGTCAAGGGATAATATATCATTCAATCCGTAATTTACAAAGAAAATCCAAGTTCTATCATTTCAAACCCACAATCCCAAGTCAATTAAAATAAATAGAAATTGCTCAGGCCTATCATTTCATCCCATAACGATTTTTCCTTATTTCTAAAGTCCATTCGGGTATGTATTATTTCGACCTATAGTGCTAAAGTCCATTCGGGTATGTATCATTTCGACCCATAGTGCTAAAGTCCATTCGGTTATGTATCATTTCGACCCATAGTGATTCTATTCTACAGGGAACTTGCAGTGTGAGAAACAAATATAAATAAACAGTATAACAACATATGGCAGTAACATCATATAATTTACATCACAGGCAGATATAACATGATAAAATATTTCTACACGTTCACTTGCTACCAATTCACAGTTATATAAGTATAAATGTCATGAGTGAATACTCACATTTTCAACCGGGAGATAGCAAATCAAACACACAGATAAATCCAGAAAGCACGATACGGCGCGACACAACATGACTTTTGATTCAAGTAAGTGGAGAGCGAAGATGTTGATCTTGTAAACAACCAATAAAACAAGACAATATAACATAAATATACAACACAAAACAATATTGAAATAAATTGAAAATAAAAAAGCAACAAGGAAATAGATGACTTGACCTTGCCTCAACCATTCAAATGCTTGGCCTAGGGGTTTCTTATGCTCGGCTATGATCATGCTAAGCTCGGGTTTGGCATCAAAACACATGGCTAGAGAGTGATGTGAAGGAGATATGAGTTACAACATAGGGAATACAAAGGGACAAGACAAAAAGGCAAGTTTGGTCAACATGTAGGCTCGGCCAAAGGGTAAGTGGGCTCGGCCCAGGTCAGGTACAGGTCAGGCCATGTCTGAAGTGGTGGCTAGAGGAGGTGTAGTTGCTGGTGGTGGCGGCTAAGGGTGGTGGCCGAAGTGCAAAGCGAAGGGTGGTGAAGTATGTGGCTGGGGTAGGCAATTTCAAAGGGTTATTGTGCAAAGTTGTGGTCCTAGCATCAATTGGACGGTCACGGCCTAAATTGGTCATAGGAGGAGGAGGTGGTGCCGCCGTGGATGATGAGGTGGTGGTCGGTGGTGATGAGACGGTAGGTAGTCGAGCAAAGCTTGAAGGAGAGGAAGGAAAAATCATAGAAAATAAAGAGGAAAAGAGATCAAGGAAGCCATTAGAAAAACTTACAAATATTTCAAAAATGAAGTGGCCGTGAGTTTTGAGGAGATGAGAAATTTCTCACGTGAATGAGAAAATGAAATACACGGCTATGCAAAAAGAAATGGACGGCCAAGCAAAATGAAAAGGCAAATGAAATGAAAAGTCAAAGTTAATGAAAAGACATAGAAAATGAAAGGGCTTTTGTCTCTTTAAATTTCCATTTCTTTTAATCCAAATAAACTAATAAAAAGTAAGTAAATAAAATAGAAAAAGAAAATAAAACAAATAGAAATGAAAATAAATAAATATTTGAAGGAAAAATAGAAAATAAATAAGGAAATAGATTATTAGTTGAAACTATAATTTTAAAAATTGTAAACAATATAGAATTAACATTTGAAAATTAAAACTACACTTTTTAAAATGTTTTAAACATAAAATATATACATAACATGTCATATTACATATATATACACAAATTAGAATATGAATATGACAAACAAAATATTATTTATATAAATTAAAATAACAATTTTGTTAAATAAATCAATTTACACACAATGGTTTAAAAAGCATAACTTTCACAATATTAATCAGATTTCAACGAAACGAAAAGCAATAGCTTAAAGTTTTATCTATTTTCAGAATAAAAGATAAAATTTAAAAATTCAAAAATATAAATTATAAATTAAAAAGTCAAAGTTTGACCATATTGACCGAAATTCACATTTTTGGAAATATTCGATTTATTCATGTTTGGAACTATAATTCACTTAAAAATCAAAATTTATATTTAAAATAACAAAATTTATTCATTTTAATAAATAAAATAAAGTTTTTAAATCAGGAATTTCAATTAATATAATGAAAATATACAATTAAAATAATCACAAAATACAGGTTTGTTACATAAACTTAAGAAATCAAATGTTCGTTTTCAAACCGTATTTTATTGGTATAAATCATGAATAGATTTACACGTTATCACATTTTGCGTACTTTCACTAAATAAATCACAGTTACTAAATATCTCCATAAATTCAAAATAAAATTTCCAAATTTATATAAACAAGTACTTTAGCTTTAGAAATCAATTTAATGCCATTTAGATGTGATTATATAGTTCAAGCCAAGTGATATACAATTTTTTGTTGATTTTCAAAAATTATAAATTGTACGCGTAATTTCATATAAATTGAATAAAACTGCGTAAAAATACTTTTTAGACTTGATAACATCGTACCAAATCATAGAAAATAGTTTCTTTTCAATAGGACAAATTTAAATGGTCCAAATGATAAAAATATTATATGTAGAATGTTTCTGCGCAAATGTAATATTCTCGTATTCATTCATAATTAATTCATAAAAATAATATAAAAGGGCTCAAATTTTATGTTTAGGTCCGTAAACATCCTACTTCATCCGAGTTTATATCTGTTTAACTTAATTTATCCATCATTTCGCTACGAGTTTCCCAATTTAGTGCCTCCTTTTCGCGTAGTTTTGCATGTAGAGGTTACACGTACATTATATAGCTCCATTTAACTCATTTGACCGCTCAAAACCGATTCATTATACAGGTTATGTAACGCCCCACCTCTATGCTCACAATAACAAAGAGTATTAAAAGAAATACTGTCCGTTATTACGAAGAATAAGGCTGGATAGGAGCGGCCATCCGTAGTTAGGCCTTACACTAGTATTGGTTATCTCGATAAGAGTGGTATATATTTTTTTTTTTTCATCTCTTACTTATTTGCTCCCATCAACATCCCCAATTCTAGTATAAAACGAACTACGATGGTTCATAATAGTTTAGGACAATAGATATAATAATAACGCAGATAATATTATTGCGGAACACAGATAAAACAAGAATGCCTCATATATATAATAACTGATGTCAGTTACAATACATGTGATACAATACATATGATACAACTACAGCTGTCGACTCTGGAAGCTACATATACAAGTACATTATCGTAAATAATATGCATGAATATACAACATCCTATACTAAGACAACGACTACTCCAAAAAGTATGAAAAGACTTCATAGCTCTAGCAGCAGCCCAAAGTAAAATATCAACAACCTGTAAATACTCGGTCTGACCCGAGTATTAAATTCAAAAGAAAATAATACACGGGTCTGTCTAATTCAAACTCAGTTATTAGTGCACAGAAGCAATAATAATTAAATAGCAATTAGACGACAATCAAAATAAATCTCGTCTATCCGAACCTTAAATATAGAAATCGGATAACGATAAATATAACACGTAACAGTCTTAAACAACAAATCAACTAAATCCAAATTTTCAATGAATGTAAATTAAAAGATTATTAATGAAGAAAATTTAGAAAACATCAAAATTTCCTAAATGGTAATTAACAACAAAACCTAATTATTAAATAAATAATTAGAAACTCATAATCTAATTATCAAAAGATAATTAGATATCAACAAAACCATGAAATTAAACCAAATCAACATACGATTCAAAATATATTGAATTGGCAACACAAAACAATTCCAGCAATTGAAAACATCAATCTGGTAGGGCTGCAGTACACGCATGCGTGTACTGCCTCGCCACTATATCATGAAATACTCAAAAGATCAACGCATCAAAAGCAAAGAAATACCAAATAAATTAATACGGTGTGGCTGCAGTGCACGCGTGCACTGCCTCGCCACTACAGTATATGATGCCATCACAACTCTAATTATTAACAGCAATCGAAACTGCAGAGATCAGGTCACTACCATCATGGCTCAACACAACTGCAAAGAAACTCAACTCGAATGACCAAGCGCACAAGACAGTGGTACAACATGAAGACCAGACAACAACATCAAGTGGCAGTTCTGATCAAAGTACATCATAATATGAACAAAGTACATGAAACAGTGAGACAGTGGCTCAGTATCAATATACAAGTAGTCAGCATCAGCACAAACCAGACCCAAAGGATCTGGTTCAATGCCAAAGAAATATAGAACCTGTGCATATATAAACACAAGGAGTTTACAGGTAAAACCAGTAAAGCAGCTACCACAACATGGAACAAGAGATAGTACAGCCTCGACATCAAAGAAGTAGGCCCAAAATACATGAAGCAGTGAACTACATGACTCAAATGTACAGAAGCAACAACAACTACACTAAGGGTCAAGTGGAATCACGACAATTCAATGAAACCCGAAGTCAGCAGCCTCAGGTCAGAGTAGTAATGACCACGACAACAAATTCAAGTCTAGCTAGAGAGTCATGGAACCAAACATACCAGAAATCAAAATAGCTTCAAATGAAAACATATGTGCCAGAGGGATAATATGGCAACACAGCAACCAGAAAATGCAAGGTGCACAAACTGAAATGCATCAAGTACTCAAGTTTACAGAGGTGTATTAATCACCATCTTATAAACTACTATCAAAATACAATTAAGACAAGTTCAAAAATCATGGTACAGCAGTTAAATGCCGAAGCAATGGAATCACATATACAATCGAGGCCGAGGTCAACAAAAACACAAAGATCATTAAAGATCAAGGCACAGCCGTGATGAACAATCACAGTGCAAACTCATGTTCAGGGCACGGTGCGTATCAACCCCGAAGCATGCTCAAAGCAAAATCCAAACCAAGTTCAATATACAGCAGCGACAAAATCAAAGAAAATTCAAGATACACGTTTCAAACGAGTCAAGCCAGAATTTCGTAGTTGAAACTGTATAATTTCCAAGTCCCCAAATTTTCAAGAACCAATGCTTATACATAAAGCATATATGTAGCAGAGAAATATCAAAAGTAACAGTCTTAACTAAAGCCGCATGTCAATCAAGAACCATCAAAAACATTGTGATACAAGAGTTAAGACAAAATGGCCGGAATCCTAAATCAACGAGTACAATCGACCAAGGACGAAATTACTACGAAAGGCGGTGTACAATATAGCCAAAGTCACACAACAACATCATCAAATACAAGTCAACAATCATCAAATTATACGAACTCAATAAAGTCAGCGAAATCATCAACATTCAAACTAAATTGAACAGCCGAGATAAATTGAATCGCGAATACAAATCAATAAAGTTTTGAATTAGATGTGAGTGACAATTTAAAATCACTCACCTTTGCAAAACGAAGAATCCAAATCCAAAGATTGAACATTGAAATCGAACCCGTGGCCTCGCGAAGACAATCGAAACAGTTAACGTCGGCATCTTCAATTTGCACGAAAGCCCTAATTTGGACAAGGAGGAACGAACGAAATAAACGCAGCCGCCATTTTATTTTCTTTTGAATTTTAGATTTAGGGTTTTTCGAATGAACACGAAAAAAACAAATGAAAAGAGGAACCGGTCTTTAATTTGCTAAGGCCAAGTAAAAAAAAAACAAAACTTGGGCCAAGAATAAAGCCCGTATACTCTTAAC
The DNA here is from genome assembly GCA_030765085.1 of Allium cepa. Lineage (NCBI taxonomy): Eukaryota > Viridiplantae > Streptophyta > Magnoliopsida > Asparagales > Amaryllidaceae > Allium > Allium cepa. The sequence continues at coordinate 816,170,107 of CM060931.1, forward strand.
AATATTTAAAAGAATTTAAACTTGATTTTAAAAACTCCAACATCAATTAACAACCAATATTAATCGTCAAACAACGATAATTAATTGTTGTAAAACCCAGGGTTGTTACAGACTCCCCTCCTTATAAAAATTGCATCCCCGCAATTTCCATAATTAAAGGCATCAGTAACAATTATTTTTCTAACATAAACTGGTTAAGCTAGAAAAATAAAGGTGGAGAATATAAAAACCAAAGAAATCTTTTAATTTCATAAAATAAATTCACAAATTCTCAACAAAATCTAACTATTAGTTAGATAATCAGAAAACAACAACAAAACTGAATGAATGCAATCATCAGCAATATTCAATTATCAATTAGATAATTAGAATACAAAATCACAAAACAGCAATAACTAATTATCGATACGATAATTAGCACACGACAAATCTAATTATCAACAAAGATAATTATAAAACCCAAATCGCAATTCGCAAAACCGCAATTATCTAATTATCAAAACGATAATCAAATCAACAACTATTCGATTATCAAAAACGATAATCAAATCTCAAATCAACAAATATTCGATTATCAAAAACGATAATCAAATCAACAAATCAACAATTATTCGATTATCAAAAACGATAATCAAATCAACAAATATTCGATTATCAAAAACGATAATCAAATCAACAAATCAACAAATATTCAATTATCAAAAACGATAATCAAATCAACAAATATTCGATTATCAAAAACGATAATCAATTCTCAAATCAACAATTATTCGATTATCAAAAACGATAATCAAATCTCATATCAACAAATATTCGATTATCAAAAACGATAATCAAATCAACAAATCAACAAATGTTCGATTATCAAAAACGATAATCAAATCAACAAATATTCGATTATCAAAAACGATAATCAAATCTCATATCAACAAATATCCAATTAACTGCAGATAATTGGAAACAACAAATATCTAAAATCAATTAAGATAACTAGAAAATCAACATAAAAGGTGGATCGATCCCAACAAATGGCGAGTTTTTAAGCTACGCCGCACGTGCATCAACAAATGGCCGAAGCCTACCAAGTACCCAACATAATTTTGGCGCCCAACAAATGACCCGGAGGTCTGGTACTGGTATTGACCCGAAGGTCCAACAAATGACCCGGAGGTCCAACATAGTGGCTCGAAAGCACACGAAAATCATCAAATATTTCAATTAACGAGTCCGGAATTAATCAAAATAGCAAACGCACATGTCCCATACCACGTGTTTTGCTAAATCGTTTAAATCTCTTCATCGTTTCCTTGAAAGTGCAAAATTGTGTATTCCAAAAATAACATTTCACATTCTCAAACGGACAAGTCCGAAATTAAACGAATCAGTAAAAGAAAGGGGTCATAATCCTCGATTTTGCTGAAACGTTTAAATCGCTTCCTCATTCTTTTGAAAACGCAAACTGCAAAACTTCTGAAAACAATTTCATTTATTTTATAAAAGTAATAATTTACATTCTCAAACGAACAAGTCCGGAATTAAGCGAATCAGTAAAAGAAAGGGTTCATAGTCCTCGATTTTGCTGAAACGTTTAAGTCACTTTCTCGTCCTTCTGAAAGCGTAAACTATAAAAAGTTTGGAAAACAATTTTATTTTTAAAACGATTTGCAAATCCGTGATAAAAACAGCAACATTAGTGATAATTTCAACAAGGAAATTGCACTTCTCAAAACACCGTAGAAACGGATCTCAAAATCAGCATTGCGGGATAACCGCTTGAAAATCCACTTTAAAATATGACGGATACTGAAGTCAATGCGACAGTAATTTTTAAACGTCAAAATCTCATCAAAATAATTTGCATCGAAATATAAACCATAGAATTTTAATTCAAAAAAATGTCAACAAACACCATGCTTTCAAGATTTAGCATAGGTGTAAAAATCCCGTTATAAAATAACGGCAACAAAATACGTTAAAACCAAACATCGGTTCAACGTAAAATTAGTGTAGTAACGTGCAACATAAATTTGCACGTATACCTCAAAATGAACAAAGAAATCATTCAAATATATCTTCAATGAAGATAATTCAAAACAGCAGAAATCTCAACAAATTCACATAACTGCAATCGCTTCGAATTCTCAAATTGGATTCGAAATTTCCAAAGAAAACAAATTAAACACAGCTATGTAAGCAACAAATGAAATTTATTTCAATTTCATAATTTGATTTTAAAATCAAAAAGGCTATCAGCCGTACTCAGCGAAGACAGTCACTGTTTCCGCTGCGCACTCTGATAAACAGAACACACTCAATCAATCATCAAAACATAAATTCACTTTTATTTTTAAATAAAGATATTTAAAAATTCCATCCTAATTTCAAAACTTTAGTTTTGACTCAAAACATAATAAAACATCGACATATAGTTGTAGCACATGTTCCATCTAAGTTATGTTTTATATTATGCCCATAAACCCCAAAGCTCTGATACCAACTGTAATGCCCCACCTCTATGCTCACAATAACAAAGAGTATTAGAAGAAATACTATCCGTTATTACGAAGAATAAGGCTGGATAGGAGCGGCCATCCGTAGTTAGGCCTTACACTAGTATTGGTTATCTCGATAGGAGTGGTATATATATATATATATATATATATATATATATATATATATATATATATTTTTCATCTCTTACTTATTTACTCCCATCAACATCCCCAATTCCAGTATAAAACGAACTACGATGGTTCATAATAGTTTAGGACAAAAGATATATAATAATAACACAGATAATATAATTGCGGAACACAGATAAAACAAAAATGCCTCATATATATAATAACTGATGTCAGTTACAATACATGTGATACAATATATATGATACAAGTACAACTGTCGACTCTGGAAGCTACATATACAAGTACATTATCGTAAATAATATACATGAATATACAACATCCTATACTAAGACGACGACTACTCCAAAAAGTATGAAAAGACTTCATAGCTCTAGCAGCAACCCAAAGTAAAATATCAACAACCTGTAAATACTTGGTCTGACCCGAGTATTAAATTCAAAAGAAAATAATACACGGGTCAGTCTAATTCAAACTCAGTTATTAGTGCACAGAAGCAATAATAATTAAATAGCAATTAGACGTCACAATAAATCTCGTCTATCCGATCCTTAAATATAGAAATCGGATAACGATAAATATAACACGTAACAGTGTTAAACAACAAATCAACTAAATCCAAATTTTCAACGAATGTAAATTAAAAGATTATTAATGAAGAAAATTTAGAAAACATCAGAATTTCCTAAATGGCAATTAACAACAAAACCTAATTATTAAATAAATAATTAGAAACTCATAATCTAATTATCGAAAGATAATTAGATATCAACAAAACAATGAAATTAAACCAAATCAAAATACGATTCAAAATATATTGAATTGGCAACACAAAACAATTCCAGCAATTGAAAACATCAATTAAACATCAATCTGGTAGGGCTGCAGTACACGCATGCGTGTACTACCTCGCCACTATATCATGAAATACTCAAAAGACCAACGCATCAAAAGCAAAGAAATACCAAATAAATTAATACGGTGTGGCTGCAGTGCACGCTCGCGTGCACTGCCTCGCCACTACAGTATATGATGCCATCACAACTCTAATTATTAACAGCAATCGAAACTGCAGAGGTCAGGTCACTACCATCATGACTCAACACAACTGCAAAGAAACTCAACTCGAATGACCAAGCGCACAAGACAGTGGTACAACATGAAGACCAGACAACAACATCAAGTGGCAGTTCTGATCAAAGTACATCATAATATGAACAAAGTACATGAAACAGTGAGACAGTGGCTCGGTATCAATATACAAGTAGTCAGCATCAGCACAAACCATAACCAAAGGATCTGGTTCAATGCCAAAGAAATATAGAACCTGTGCAAATATAAACACAACGAGCTTACAGGTAAAACCAGTAAAGCAGCTACCACAACATGGAACAAGAGATAGTACAACCTCGACATCAAAGAAGTAGGCCCAAAATACATGAAGCAGTGAACTACATGACTCAAATGTACAGAAGCAACAACAACTACACTAAGGGTCAAGTGGAATCACGGCAATTCAATGCAACCCGAAGTCAGCAGCCTCAGGTCAGAGTAGTAATGACCACGACAACAAATTCAAGTCTAGCTAGAGAGTCACGGAACCAAACATACCAGAAATCAAAATAGCTTCAAATGAAAACATATGTGCCAGAGGGATAATATGGCAACACAGCAACCAGCAAATGCAAGGTGCACAAACTGAAATGCATCAAGTACTCAAGTTTACAGAGGTGTATTAATCACCATCTTATAAACTACTATCAAAATACAATTAAGACAAGTTCAAAAATCATGGTACAGCAGTTAAATGCCGAAGCAATGGAATCACATATACAATCGAGGCCAAGGTCAACAGAAACACAAAGATCATTAAATATCAAGGCACAGCCGTGATGAACAATCACAGTCCAAACTCATGTTCAGGGCACGGTGCGTATCAACCCCGAAGCATGCTCAAAGCAAAATTCAAACCAAGTTCAATATACAGCAGCGACAAAATCAAAGAAAAATCAAGATACACGTTTCAAACGAGTCAAGCCAGAATTTCATAGTTGAAACTGTATAATTTCCAAGTCCCCAAATTTTCAAGAACCAATGCTTATACATAAAGCATATATGTAGCAGAGAAATATCAAAAGTAACAGTCTTAACTAAAGCCGCATGTCAATCAAGAACCATCAAAAACGTTGTGATACAACAGTTAAGACAAAATGGCCGGAATCCTAAATCAACGAGTACAATCGACCAAGGACGAAATTACTACCAAAGGCAGTGTACAATATAGCCAAAGTCGCACAACAACATCGATTTACAAGTCAACAATCATCAAATTATACGAACTCCATAAAGTCAGCGAAATCATCAACATTCAAACTAAATTGAACAGCCGAGATAAATTAAATCGCGAATACAAATCAATAAAGTCTTAAATTAGATGTGAGTGACAATTTAAAATCACTCACCTTTGCAAAACGAAGAATCCAAATCCAAAGATTGAACATTGAAATCGAACCCGTGGCCTCGCGAAGACAATCGAAACAGTTAACGTCGGCATCTTCAATTTGCACGAAAGCCCTAATTTGGACAAGGAGGAACGAACGAAATAAACGCAGCCGCCATTTTATTTTCTTTCGAATTTTAGATTTAGGGTTTTTCGAATGAACACGAAAAAAAAATGAAAAGAGGAACCGGTCTTTAATTTTGCTAAGGCCAAGTAAAAAAAAATAAAATAAAATAAAAACAAAAACAAAACTTGGGCCAAGAATAAAGCCCGCATACTCTTAACAATATTTAAAAGAATTTAAACTTGATTTTAAAAACTCCAACATCAATTAACAACCAATATTAATCGTCAAACAACGATAATTAATTGTTGTAAAACCCAGGGTTGTTACAGGTTAGGCAAAGTTCACATTTAGTATACATTTCATATAATAAATCGCAATTACTAATATATCTCTATAAATTGAAAATTAAATTTCCAAATTTATATAAACAAGTAATTTAATTTTAGAAATCAATTTAATACTATTTAGATGTGATTATATACATCAAACCAACTGATATACAAATTTTGGTTGATTTTCACATATTATAAATTGTACGTGTAATTTCATATAAATTGAATAAAATTGAATAAAAATACTTTTTAGACTTGATATCATCGTACCAAATCATAGAAAATAGTTTCTTTTCAATAGGACAAATTTAAATGTTCCAAATCATAAAATTAGTATACTTGGAATGTTTCTGCTCAAAAATGTAATATTCTCATATTAATTCATACAAATCATATAAAAATGCTCAAAATTCAGGTTTAGGTCGGTAAACATCATATTTCATCCCAATTTAAATCAGCTTAACTTAATTTACCCATCATTTCGCAAAGATTTTCTCAATTTTGTGCCTCTTTTTCGCGTAATTTAGCATGTAGAATTTACGTATACATTATATAGCTTCGTTAACTCAATTGTCCACTCAAAACTAATTCGTTATAAAGGTTAGACAAACTTTCCAAAAACCAAAAAGCCTAATTTCGAAATTACTCATTACCAAATTTAAGCATATCAAATCATAAAATCAAGGGAGTAAATATAGAATTTAGGGAGACCCATTCGCTCTGATCTATTTCTCCCATTTTATCCTAGTTTCACTCTTCGGTTTGGAGCCATAATTTACTAATTTGATTTTCATTCGGGGATTCGGTTGACCACCGTGGAAGAAGAAGAGTGTGATGGGAAATTAGTTTCTAAAATGGAAAGTGGAATACACGTTTCCATTGAGTCAAACGAGTTGTACAATCGCTATCTGCTCAAAAATTCAATTTTGGAATCAAAACCAGTTGCGTTAGTACGATTCAACGACGTTTTCGGTCATATCTACTTCATACTGCACGAATCAAAAAAAGCAAGACGATTGCAATGGCATTTGTATCGTCGCCAAATTGCAATGTCTTAAAAATACCATTTTACCCCTCCTTAATTTTAATTTATTTAACGAATCCATTAATTCCAATGCTTTTCATAATTCTATTATTATTCAATTAAAATTGCTTTTCAATTTTTGGGGTAGTACACTCACCCCTTTAAAGGAATTTCTAGGTTATTCCAATGTACTGCCAACGGGTATACCGACGACGAGTATTCTGGTGTGGACAAACGATCCACCAGTGTCCCAGCCAGAGACAATTCCTGGGATATTTCAGGATGTACGTATTTCAATAGTATCGTACATTTTTATTATTTTTGACTCTTTGTTTTTGCGACTTCTCTGCTTTTTGTTCTCCTGCTTATGTATTATACGTTCGCAACATGCAATACTATTTTCCTCATAAGTTTTTTCATCATTTATATTTTTAAATCTTAATTTCTTTAACTGTCATATATTATAAAATACATTATACAAATTCATATGTACAGTTTGAATTCTTAAAAAAAGAATACATTTCTTATTAGAACTTATGTATTTAATCTCTAGAAATCAAATGTTTATTTTAAAATCATATTTAATAGGTATAAATCGTGAACAGATTTAAACATTATCACATTTAGTGTACTTTTCACTAAATAAATCACAATTACTAATATATCTCTTTAAATTCGAAATAAAATTTCCAAATTTATATAAACAAGTACTTTAACTTTAGAAATCAATTTAATGCCATTTAGATGTTATTATATACATCAAACCAACTGATATACAAATTATGGTTGATTTTCACATATTATAAATTGCATGTGTAATTTCATATAAAATGAATAAAACTGCATAAAAATACCTTTTAGACTTGATATTATCTTACGAAATCATAGAAAATAGTTTCTCATATTAATTCATATTTAATTCATGCAAATAATATAAAAGGGCTCAAATTTTATGTTTAGGTCCGTAAACATCCTAATTCATCCCAGTTTATATCAGTTTAACTTAATTTATCCATCATTTCGCTATGATTTTCCCAATTTTGTGCCTCCTTTACGTGTAGCTTTGCATGTAGATGTTACACATACATTATATAGCATAATTAACCCGTTTAGCCGATCAAAACGAATTCATTATTCAGGTTAGGCAAAGTATCCAAAAACCAAAGAGCCTAATTTCGAAATTACATATCTCATTACTAAATTTACTCCTATCAAATCATGAAACAAAGGGCGTAAATATAGACTTTAGGGAGACCCATTCGCTCCGATCAATTTCTCCCAATTCGTCATTGCTTCGCTCTTTGGTTTGAAACCTTAATTCCGTAATTTGATTTCCATTTCGAGGATTACTGTTAATAGAAGCACTTGGAAATAAGAAAAGAGGGACGAAAAATTAGTTTTCTAAATTGGAAAGTGGTATATGCTTTTCCATTTTGAGTTCAAACGAGTTATACAACCGCTATCTGTCATAAAATTCAGATAAAAAACTCGTACCGTCGGTACGACTCGACGAACTTTCTTATTTCTGGAGGACGAATACAAAGATTTGTACTATGATCTATTATATTATTTTACCGCTTAATGTTGTTCCGCTGCATTTATTTATTTGTTTGTCCTTGTGTATGTAACTCAGATTTTGTGTCGTAAAGAATAATCAAATGTATTTATAAAATAGCTTCATGAACTATTATTTGATTATTGTATTTTGTCATTCCGTGTAACAATCCGATATTTTCAGCCATTCGCATCCGCACATGTCGGACTTGAATTGCTCAAAATACCGCGTTGTAAATAAATTTGGAGCAAATGAAATACAATCACAGAATCACAGACACAGAAATATCAGAATAACTCGCAGCGGAAATAAAAATACCATAGTAGTTCATGAAGCTACTATAACAAACTCTCAAAACATAATACATAATATTAGTCTGAACATATACAATAGAAATTTCAAATACATAGAAGTTTATAAATACCAGAGCTGAAATAGAACAACAGAAACTGAAAGGAAATAGATAACTAGACAAGCAAAATCTCCAGCGATTCCTAGCTCCAGAAAAGAAATCCAAAGCTAAGCTGTAAATACTTAGGCTGACCCGAGCGTAAAGTAAAACACAAAACACTCGAGTCAGGACAATATGTACTTATATAATGTAAACCAACTCAAGTGAACTGTAGTAGAAATGCACAATAACTTAAAGGATGCTTGGGATCGCCCATCCTTTAAGAATCAGTTAAACTATAAATTAATTACATCCCATGGTTAAAATTTCAAAATGGTACTTTATACTTCAAAATCAAATATAATTTCAAAATTCAATATCATTCAAAATATCATATCTTCCAAACCACATTCATTTTTATTTAATTTAAATACCATTACAAAACACATTTCAAAATAGTTTATATTTCGAAACAAATTACTTCATTTTAAATCATAAAATGAAGTTATTATATTTAATAATTAAATTATTAAATTTCCAAAATTTTAGTCTTTCAAAATTCATTTGTTCACTTAATTTATTAAAACAGATGAAAATTCAACTTTCGCAGCATTTAGAAATGCTACGGAAAGTTACATTCAAAACAGTTCAATTTAACAAAAGATAGCATTTAAAAATGCTGTAATAGGGTTACGTTAGTTTCAAATAAAACTTAGTTAAATTCAACAATTATAACATTTACAAAAATGCTATGATAGCCTTTAATTAAACTTAGCCATTTGGTTCATTATTATCAACTACAGCATTTACAAATGCTGTATTATCATTTACATTAGAATTAATAGCATTTCAAAAATGCAGTTAATTAACTTCAAGTATTCAATATCATTTCACAAACAATTATATTTTTATTTAAGTCATCTTTAGCTTATAAAATCATATAATTTCACTTTTAAAGTAGTCATTCAAATGCCCTAATATTCATGATTTTATAAAGTTAAATCTCCATTCAAAAATCAAAATTTAATAATAATTCACTTATTAAATTCCAACATAAAATTTCAAATCCATTAAATTTAATTTAATTTAGCACTTAAGTTTAAAATTTTCAATTATAACTTAATTTCATTTTTATTTACTTAACTTAAAATTCACTTTTAAGACAAATTCACAAATTTCCAATTTTAGTTATATTTCCAAATTTCAACCTAAATATTCATTCATTTCACATTTTAACTTTATTCAAAAATCAATGATATATTATAAAATCATTTTAAATTCATTTAATTCAAAATATCATAAATTTATCATATTTTCATATTTAATTTAAATTCCATTTATCGTCAAATTATAATTTCCAAAATAACTTACATTTCAGATTTCTAACTTTGCTCTTTATTTATTTCACTTATAAATTTTCAGAAAATCAATAATGCTTTACAAAAATCATTTTTATCAAATGTAATCAAAATATTATAATATTTACATTTCTAAAAAAAATTTAGAAAAACATATTTTAACAACGGGTCTGTATTTCATTTTCTAGCCTAGGTAAAGTGATACGGGTAATATATCATTTCAACCCGTAATTTACAAAGAAAACCCGGGTTTGATCATTTCAAACCCGTAATCCCAGGTAAAAGAAAATAATTGAAAATCATTCAGGCCTATCATTTCAGCCCATAACGATTTTCTCCTATTCTAAAGTCCGTTCGGGTATGTATCATTTCAACCCATAGTGATTCTAATCTACAGGGAACTTGCAGTGTGATAAACTGATAAAAATAACAGAACAACATAATATAACAGTAACAGATGTTATAACAGGTGTATAATCATGGGTGAATATCATATAATCATAATATAGCAGGTGTAACATGATAATACATTTTACAGATTCAAAAGGAGTCAATTTACTAGTTATATATGTACATATTGTCTGGTGAGAATAACTCACTGTTTTGAGCTGGAGACACAACGACGAATGCACGAATGAGATCCAAACAAGCACGATAACATGACACAAAGATGAGTGGAAGAGCCAAAGATTAATTCTCCTTGGATACATGAGACAAAACAATAAATATAACATAAGTTTTCAACCCAAATTCAATTAAACAAAGCTAGAAATGAATACACAAAACATCACCGAAGTGTTTGCACTTGCTTTCTACCACCTATGCTTCAACTCCAGATCTGAAATGGCACGGCTAAAGGCATAGTTTGGATCTGGTTTGGGTTCTTAAAGGTCGGTCTAGCATGGCAAAATGATGGAGCAAAGATATATGAGCATGAACTAACACTACAAGGCAAATATCATGGATTCCTATGCACTAGAGGGCTCAGCCAAAGCCAAAGAGGGCATGGCTAGGTCTGTAGTAGGCTTAAGGATGATGTGGCAGTGGGCTCAGGTCAGGAATTTTCTGGTGGTGGTGGTGTATAGTCGGCCAAAGTGATGGAGGAGGTGATGGAAGTAAGGTAGCTAGGCTATGTTAGATATAGGTGGAGTTTGCTTCATATTTTGGTGGATCATCAACATGGATGGCCTCGGATCTGGAATGGCAGTGGAGAGGAGAATATGGTGGCTGGAATAGGTGGTGGTGGAGGCGGCCAAGGCGCTGGAGATGGAGGGGCCGAATTGCATAAGAGATTGCAAGTGCAAAAATCAAGTAAATCCAGTAGAAAATGTAAAAAGAAATGAAAGTTTTTATCAAAATTTCTTCTTGGACATGGCCAAAACTTTTTTTTTTAGAGTTTGAGAAGAAAAAATTCGTGAAAAATGAAGTGGAGAAGTGGTCAGCTGAAGGGAATGAGTTATGGCAGAAAATAATGAAAAGGTGTTGGTTGAAATGTGAAAAGACAAGAAGACAAAAAGCCTTAAGCAAATCAAAGGTCGCAAAACTCTTCAAATTTCCACCATTTCTTTTGCAATTTTAAATAACTGAAAAATAAGTATGAATTCAGTTAAAAACACGAAAATTTAGTAAATAAACAAAAATAAATAAATAAATATTAATTATATGTAATTAAATTGAGATAATAGCAAAGAAAATGTAAACTAGGCTAGAAAATTTGAAAATAAATGAAATGAACTTTGGAAAAATTTTGTGTACTTGAAAAATATTTATAAATAAAGATAAAGACACAAAAATAAAATGAATGCATAAAAATAAATAAATAAATTTTAATTAAATATAATTTAAATGAAGAAAATAGCAAAAAAATGGAAACTAGCCTTTAAAAATAGAAAATATATGCAATAAATTTTGGAAAAATTATATTATCACTTTAAAAATATTAAAAGATAAAAATATACATAAATTAACATATTAACACATATTAAATAAAATATAACAAAGAAAATATGATTTATATAATCTAAAATAGACAAAATTGCAAAATAAAACAATTTATACTCAAAATTGAAATGTGCATAACTTTCACAGTTTAAGTCTGTTTTCAACGAAACAAAAAGTAGTATTCAAGTTGTTAAATCTATTTCCATAATAAAGATAAAATTTAGGAGTTTAAATATTTAAATTTGAAATTTAAAAGTCAAAGTTTGACCAGTTTGAACAGAAATTCATCTTTCAGTAAAATATCCAATTTATACCTGTTTGAAATTATAATTCACATAATAATCAACACTTATATTTAAAAATGTGAAATGTTTGAAATAAAACAAGTTTAAAAATAATTTCAAAAGAAAATAAAGTCAAATATTAAAATATATGAAAAATCTAGGGTTGTTACACTCTCCCCCACTCAAATCTTTTCGTCCTCGAAAAGGAAGCAAGCGGAGAAACAACAAGAAAGAACAATAGGTTGGAAGACATCCTCGAAAGAAGGTAGGGAAAAGGTAGCTATGAAGGGAAGCATGTTGGAAGACAAGGGTGAACCATTATTTAAACCATTATACATTTCAATTAAAATTTCATAACATTTTAAACATTTTATAATATGATGAATAGTCATTTGATTCAAATCTGATGGTTCAAGGTAAACAATATTTAAAACATTTTAAATTTCTAGAAGGGAAAATAACTGATCAAAATATTCTTTATACAGTACTTTATCAAGATGCTTTTATCAAAATATTTTTATAACTCGATGTCTTAACAAGTTTACTTTCGTTCCTGCAGACTCTGGCTATGCGTTGATCAGGCGCAAAGCTAGAATTCTCCAAGTACTTAGTAGACTTGTTTCAACACCCAGTGAAAATAATGAAAACACTTTTAAAAACAGATATGGAAAGTAAAATCCAAACAAATCAACCAAACCGAAACAGTTGTCTAACCATGGATCGCAGATACACAATGGTTACAGCTGGATCCCCCAGGAAACTTTCTCAGCCCTGCGAGTTATGCCATGATGACGAGTAGAATGCAGGATACACAATGGTTACGCCTGGATCCCCCAGGAAACAATCCGTACACCTAGGCAAGACTCAGCCAGGCACTTGCGCTACTCTTCGCGACCTACACAGATTGCAGGATACACAATGGTTACGCCTGGATCCCCCAGGAAACAATCCGTACCCCTAAGCAAGACTCAGCCAGGCAGTTGCGCTATGTAGTCGCGATCATAAGACCATGGAGATCGCCATGGAATTCGATGGACACTCGAGTATCATATCCGGAAAACCCAAATCAAAGAGAGAGAATAATATCGATAGAATGAATCCACAGTGTGGCCACAAAGCGGATATCAAGCAGAAGACACTTTCCATATCTTTACTTTGAAAATATGTATCATATAATACCTTTCTAAATCACTTTCAAATATCATACTTGTATAAAGTCCATTATATATATAAGATTTCATTTCAAATCAAATACTTTCCAAAATAATAGTATATCAAATCACACTTATATAAATTTCGATTATATAAGATTTCATTTTTCAAAATTGAGTACCTTTTCAAATCAACAGTTTTCAAATCTACTGCATACTTATACAAATCAATTTTATATAAGTTCGATAACTTCTAAATCAAAGTATTTAAAAAAAACAAGGTTATCAATTTTGATTCATTTCAATAGTATTTCAGTTTAAAAATCATATATGATTTCACCAAATCATTTCTTCCAAATTACATATATTCAGTTTCAAAGTTTCTTAAAACAATAAATTTAGAAAATAATCCAAATTTCCAAATCTACAAAATTTAGGTCAAACAAATCCATTTCCATTTCAAACATATATTAACTTCAAGTATTCAATATCATTTCACAAACAATTATATTTTTATTTAAATCATCTTTGGCTTATAAAATCATATAATTTCACTTTTAAAACAGTCATTCAAATACCCTAATATTCATGATTTTATAAAGTTAAATCTCCATTCAAAAATCAAAATTTAATAATAATTCACTTATTAAATTCCAACATAAAATTTCAAATCCATTAAATTTAATTTAATTTAACACTTAAGTTTAAAATTTTCAATTATAACTTAATTTCATTTTTATTTACTTAACTTAAAATTCACATTTAAGACAAATTCACAAATTTCCAATTTTAGTTATATTTCCAAATTTCAACCTAAATATTCATATATTTCACATTTTAACTTTATTCAAAAATCATTGATATATTATAAAATCATTTTAAAATCATTTAATTCAAAATATCATAAATTTATCATATTTTCATATTTAATTTAAATTCCATTTATCACCAAATTATAATTTCTAAAATAACTTACATTTCAGATTTCTAACTTTGCCCTTTATTTGTTTCACTTATAAATTTTCAGAAAATCAATAATACTTTACAAAAATCATTTTTATCAAATGTAATCAAAATATTATAATATTTACATTTCTAAAAAAAATAAAAAAAATTTTAGAAAAACATATTTTAACAACGGGTCTGTATTTCATTTTCTAGCCTAGGTAAAGTGATACGGGTAATATATCATTTCAACCCGTAATTTACAAAGAAAACCCGGGTTTGATCATTTCAAACCCGTAATCCCAAGTAAATGAAAATAATTGAAAATCATTCAGGCCTATCATTTCAGCCCATAACGATTTTCTCCTATTCTAAAGTCCGTTCGGGTATGTATCATTTTAACCCATAGTGATCTAATCTACATGGAACTTGCAGTGTGATAAACTGATAAAAATAACAATACAACATAATATAACAGTAACATATGTTATAACAGGTGTATAATCATGGGTGAATATCATATAATCATAATATAGCAAGTGTAACATGATAATACATTTTACAGATTCAAAAGGAGTCAATTTACTAGTTATATATGTACATATTGTCTGGTGAGAATAACTCACTGTTTTGAGCTGGAGACACAACGACGAATGCACGAATGAGATCCAAACAAGCACGATAACATGACACAAAGATGAGTGGAAGAGCCAAAGATTAATTCTCCTTGGATACATGAGACAAAACAATAAATATAACATAAGTTTTCAACCCAAATTCAATTAAACAAAGCTAGAAATGAATACACAAAACATCACCGAAGTGTTTGCACTTGCTTTCTACCACCTATGCTTCAACTCCAGATCTGAAATGGCACGGCTAAAGGCATAGTTTGGATCTGGTTTGGGTTCTTAAAGGTCGGTCTAGCATGGCAAAATGATGGAGCAAAGATATATGAGCATGAACTAACACTACAAGGCAAATATCATGGATTCCTATGCACTAGAGGGCTCAGCCAAAGCCAAAGAGGGCATGGCTAGGTCTGTAGTAGGCTTAAGGATGATGTGGCAGTGGGCTCAGGTCAGGAATTTTCTGGTGGTGGTGGTGTATAGTCGGCCAAAGTGATGGAGGAGGTGATGGAAGTAAGGTAGCTAGGCTATGTTAGATATAGGTGGAGTTTGCTTCATATTTTGGTGGATCATCAACATGGATGGCCTCGGATCTGGAATGGCAGTGGAGAGGAGAATATGGTGGCTGGAATAGGTGGTGGTGGAGGCGGCCAAGGCGCTGGAGATGGAGGGGCCGAACTGCATAAGAGATTGCAAGTGCAAAAATCAAGTAAATCCAGTAGAAAATGTAAAAAGAAATGAAAGTTTTTATCAAAATTTCTTCTTGGACATGGCCAAAACTTTTTTTTTTTAGAGTTTGAGAAGAAAAAAATTCGTGAAAAATGAAGTGGAGAAGTGGTCAGCTGAAGGGAATGAGTTATGGCAGAAAATAATGAAAAGGTGTTGGTTGAAATGTGAAAAGACAAGAAGACAAAAAGCCTTAAGCAAATCAAAGGTCGCAAAACTCTTCAAATTTCCACCATTTCTTTTGCAATTTTAAATAACTGAAAAATAAGTATGAATTCAGTTAAAAACACAAAAATTTAGTAAATAAACAAAAATAAATAAATAAATATTAATTATATGTAATTAAATTGAGATAATAGCAAAGAAAATGTAAACTAGGCTAGAAAATTTGAAAATAAATGAAATGAACTTTGGAAAAATTTTGTGTACTTGAAAAATATTTATAAATAAAGATAAAGACACAAAAATAAAATGAATGCATAAAAATAAATAAATAAATTTTAATTAAATATAATTTAAATGAAGAAAATAGCAAAAAAAATGGAAACTAGCCTTTAAAAATAGAAAATATATGCAATAAATTTTGGAAAAATTATATTATCACTTTAAAAATATTAAAAGATAAAAATATACATAAATTAACATATTAACACATATTAAATAAAATATAACAAAGAAAATATGATTTATATAATCTAAAATAGACAAAATTGCAAAATAAAACAATTTATACTCAAAATTGAAATGTGCATAACTTTCACAGTTTAAGTCCGTTTTCAACGAAACAAAAAGTAGTATTCAAGTTGTTAAATCTATTTCCATAATAAAGATAAAATTTAGGAGTTTAAATATTTAAATTTGAAATTTAAAAGTCAAAGTTTGACCAGTTTGAACAGAAATTCATCTTTCAGTAAAATATCCAATTTATACCTGTTTGAAATTATAATTCACATAATAATCAACACTTATATTTAAAAATGTGAAATGTTTGAAATAAAACAAGTTTAAAAATAATTTCAAAAGAAAATAAAGTCAAATATTAAAATATATGAAAAATCTAGGGTTGTTACACTCTCCCCCACTCAAATCTTTTCGTCCTCGAAAAGGAAGGAAGCGGAGAAACAACAAGAAAGAACAATAGGTTGGAAGACATCCTCGAAAGAAGGTAGGGAAAAGGTAGCTATGAAGGGAAGCATGTTGGAAGACAAGGGTGAACCATTATTTAAACCATTATACATTTCAATTAAAATTTCATAACATTTTAAACATTTTATAATATGATGAATAGTCATTTGATTCAAATCTGATGGTTCAAGGTAAACAATATTTAAAACATTTTAAATTTCTAGAAGGGAAAATAACTGATCAAAATATTCTTTATACAGTACTTTATCAAGATGCTTTTATCAAAATATTTTTATAACTCGATGTCTTAACAAGTTTACTTTCGTTCCTGCAGACTCTGGCTATGCGTTGATCAGGCGCAAAGCTAGAATTCTCCAAGTACTTAGTAGACTTGTTTCAACACCCAGTGAAAATAATGAAAACACTTTTAAAAACAGATATGGAAAGTAAAATCCAAACAAATCAACCAAACCGAAACAGTTGTCTAACCATGGATCGCAGATACACAATGGTTACAGCTGGATCCCCCAGGAAACTTTCTCAGCCCTGCGAGTTATGCCATGATGACGAGTAGAATGCAGGATACACAATGGTTACGCCTGGATCCCCCAGGAAACAATCCGTACACCTAGGCAAGACTCAGCCAGGCACTTGCGCTACTCTTCGCGACCTACACAGATTGCAGGATACACAATGGTTACGCCTGGATCCCCCAGGAAACAATCCGTACCCCTAGGCAAGACTCAGCCAGGCAGTTGCGCTATGTAGTCGCGATCATAAGACCATGGAGATCGCCATGGAATTCGATGGACACTCGAGTATCATATCCGGAAAACCCAAATCAAAGAGAGAGAATAATATCGATAGAATGAATCCACAGTGTGGCCACAAAGCGGATATCAAGCAGAAGACACTTTCCATATCTTTACTTTGAAAATATGTATCATATAATACCTTTCTAAATCACTTTCAAATATCATACTTGTATAAAGTCCATTATATATATAAGATTTCATTTCAAATCAAATACTTTCCAAAATAATAGTATATCAAATCACACTTATATAAATTTCGATTATATAAGATTTCATTTTTCAAAATTGAGTACCTTTTCAAATCAACAGTTTTCAAATCTACTGCATACTTATACAAATCAATTTTATATAAGTTCGATAACTTCTAAATCAAAGTATTTAAAAAAACAAGGTTCTCAATTTTGATTCATTTCAATAGTATTTCAGTTTAAAAATCATATATGATTTCACCAAATCATTTCTTCCAAATTACATATATTCAGTTTCAAAGTTTCTTAAAACAATAGATTTAGAAAATAATCCAAATTTCCAAATCTACAAAATTTAGGTCAAACAAATCCATTTCCATTTCAAACATATATTCACTTCAAAAGTCATAATACTTTCAAAGTTATGAATCTTTCGAAAACAAAATACTTGAAATCATTACACTTGGAAAATCATAACATTTAGAAGTCATGCATTTGAAATCATAAAACATTCCTTAATTCTTTACATTTCAATTTTTTTTTCAATTAAACCAAAATCTAAAATTTCCAATTTTAATTCAATTCAAACCATCAGTTTCAATTTAGTTTTCCAACGAAACCATTTCAAATATTATCAATTTCAAATATAGATTTGATTTACAAAATAAACTATTAAATCTTAAATATGTTTCAAGGCTTAAATATACCATATTTCAAAACTAAATTTCATAATTTCATATATCCCAAATTTTACTTCATTATTACTTACTGTTGAAATATTTATTTCATAAATCCATTATTTTTAAATAAAGTCAAATTACAGATAAACCAAATATCCTTTCATACTAATATACGCTTCAATTATAGATTTATCAAGATCAATGGTTTTCAAAATCATTTTATACTTACGTAAAGTTTATCTTATATAAGGATCAAAATTTTCAAAAAATAAATTTCGCTGCATGGAAAGCCATATGGGATTGAACATCTTTGCTTACTAAAAGATTTTTAATTAAGAATAGTTTTGTATATAAAATAGTTTTTATGAAAAATAGAATAAAACAGTTAGTTTAAGAAGAATAAAAGAAAAATGGTTTTGAAAAATGGTTTTAAATTTGATAGTAGTTTTTCATAAAAGAAAAATTCCAATTAAATTACAAAGATATCCAACCCAACAACTTTCAATTTCAGCGTCAAGTATACCAATGATATTAGGATATAAGATGTACATATGTCATCATTTCGGAACATTACATTCGATCGCTCGCTCGATCACACAAGTTCGCTTTCGAACTAGTATTGTCCATTCGACTTCCCTAATGAGGACTTCGATATGGTTTCTTGACTAGAAGCCATCAGTCTCCTTGCATAGCCATATACTATGATAGAGAATTCTAGAATCAAGCCCAAAATCCATATCAAATGTTCGTCATCAAGACTCAAATGAAAAATCCTAACACGAAATGGTGTAAATCACCTCGAACTTGTGTACTCAAACTTGGATCAAATTGATTATGCGAATAAAACTGCATACGTACAACTTATGTACCTATTCCAACTTGTTAAATAAATAGTTTCATAAAGATGTTACTAAGTTAAAACATTTAAAACCAAAATTTTATCAAACATTTGAAGACTAATTTTTATTCAAAACATTTCAAAACTAAATTTCATATTAGTATAATTCAAAATAGTCCTATTTATTTACTTAACAAAACAGTTTCAACTTATACAAATCATATTATTTCATACTTGAAACATACAAACTACACTTATATTCTTTATCGAATAACTTATACCTTTCGAATATATTAGCTTTGAAAAAGTTAACCCTGATTTGGAAGTGCTCGAATCTTCAAAATAGTCGAAGAAATCATATTTTCAAATCCAAGAGTTAGAAATCAACACTAAATCAGTAAATCAATTTCAAAAGTTAGGTTTCAAAATCTGAAACTCGAGAACAGAACACTGGCTTACTTTAAATCTTTTCAAATATATATATATATACGGATCTATCTTTCGAATATCAAACCATACTTCGAAATCTGAAATCAAAATTGGTTTCACGAGATCACTCGCATAGCAAAGCTACTAGAGTGGCCTCTCCCTCACTCAGAAACTTGAAAATCAATGTCGATGATGCATGCATTCATCATCGAAATTATTTTCCAGCAACACAAGTGAGTTCTGGACTTCAATTAACTTTGAAAAACTTCTTTGAAATTCCTTAGAAATCATTGAAATTCATTCGAATACATTTGAAACATTTTTTATTTGAAAAAAATATCTTTAAATCATATTATTATTATATATTTTCCAAAATCTTAAAACCGATTTCAAAACACCGGAGTTCGATTCCTCGAAATTCAAATTCAAAACCCTTTAGTTATAAATCATTTTTGTATAAATCAAGTTCTTATAAAATTTTCAAAATTTCAAATTCTTTCGAAGCTTCCAATTTTCATTTTAAAAGGTATATAATCCTTATTGGAAACATTTCACTTTTTATATATAAAATATGGTCATCCTTAATAATTTCGATGTATGCACAATTTCAAAATACAACCAAACACAAATTTCCAAAGGATGATTCAAGGAAGGATTTCAAACAAACAAAGATTCAAAATTAGAGGAACTCTAATCAAATAGAATTCTAGTTCGAAGATAAACTCAAACGAAAATGAGATAATTTAATTACCAAATAGAAGATGGTTAAGCCTATATAAATCGCGGGCGACCTTAACTGGTCAACCGTGACTTTAGGGATATAATCAATACGGAAATCTAAGGCAAATCGACCTTTGATCGCCAGAGATAGAATCCGGGTAGAGCAAGAGATAGATAGCATCGACATCCGAGGATACAGAAATCTCCAGTGAATCAAAGCCAATTGTAAAGGAGTTTCACCCATTTACAAATCATTCAACAATTTACAGAATCACCGCCCTTTAGAGAGGTCATTCCAAAGTAGAGTTACAGAATGCTCCGAATCAAAAGAAAAAATGGGGAAAACAAGACTGGATTCCAGAATAAGTCGGAGCGTTCCAAAGTTCAAGAAATCATAATCGATAAGAATCTTAACCAAGAGATTTCTAACAAGGTGGATACAGAAGAGATGAAGTTTAGAAAATCTTGATTTCGAAATAAGAACATTTTTATACCAAAATAATCTTTGAAAATCTTTTAAAATCATTTGGAAATCATTTTATACTTCGAAAATACGTTCTCTCACAAGGAAATGATTCTGAGATTTATTTCACTCATTTTAGGATATTTCTACCCTATCTTAAATGAGTTTTTGCTCCGCAGGCCAAGGTTTGCCTTAAACCAAAGCTCTGATACCAACTGTAACAACCCGATATTTTCAGTCATTCGCATCCGCACATGTCGGACTTGAATTGCTCAAAATACTGCGTTGTAAATAAATTTGGAGCAAATGAAGTACAATCACAGAATCACAGACACAGAAATATCAGAATAACTCGCAGCGGAAATAAAAATACCATAGTAGTTCATGAAGCTACTATAACAAACTCTCAAAAAATAATACATAATATTAGTCTGAACATATACAATAGAAATTTCAAATACATAGAAGTTTATAAATACCAGAGCTGAAATAGAACAACAGAAACTGAAAGGAAATAGATAACTAGACAAGCATAATCTCCAGCGATTCCTAGTTTCAGAAAAGAAATCCAAAGCTAAGCTGTAAATACTCAGGCTGACCCGAGCGTAAAGTAAAACACAAAACACTCGAGTCAGGACAATATGTACTTATATAATGTAAACCAACTCAAGTGAACTGTAGTAGAAATGCACAATAACTTGAAGGATGCTTGGGATCGCCGATCCTTTAAGAATCAGTTAAACTATAAATTAATTACATCCCAAGGTTAAAATTTCAAAGTGGTACTTTATACTTCAAAATCAAATATAATTTCAAAATTCAATATCATTCAAAATATCATATCTTTCAAACCACATTCATTTTTATTTAATTTAAATACCATTACAAAACACATTTCAAAATAGTTTATATTTCGAAAAAATTACTTCATTTTAAATCATAAAATGAAGTTATTATATTTAATAATTAAATTATTAAATTTCCAAAATTTTAGTCTTTCAGAATTCATTTATTCACTTAATTTATTAAAACAGATGAAAATTCAACTTTCGCAGCATTTAGAAATTGCTACGGAAAGTTACATTCAAAACAGTTCAATTTAACAAAAGATAGCATTTAAAAATGCTGTAATAGGGTTACGTTAGTTTCAAATAAAACTTAGTTAAATTCAACAATTATAACATTTACAAAAATGCTATGATAGCCTTTAATTAAACTTAGCCATTTGGTTCATTATTATCAACTACAGCATTTACAAATGCTGTATTATCATTTACATTAGAATTAATAGCATTTCAAAAATGCAGTTAATTAACTTCAAGTATTCAATATCATTTCACAAACAATTATATTTTTATTTAAATCATCTTTGGCTTATAAAATCATATAATTTCACTTTTAAAACAGTCATTCAAATACCCTAATATTCATGATTTTATAAAGTTAAATCTCCATTCAAAAATCAAAATTTAATAATAATTCACTTATTAAATTCCAACATAAAATTTCAAATCCATTAAATTTAATTTAATTTAACACTTAAGTTTAAAATTTTCAATTATAACTTAATTTCATTTTTATTTACTTAACTTAAAATTCACTTTTAAGACAAATTCACAAATTTCCAATTTTAGTTATATTTCCAAATTTCAACCTAAATATTCATTCATTTCACATTTTAACTTTATTCAAAAATCATTGATATATTATAAAATCATTTTAAAATCATTTAATTCAAAATATCATAAATTTATCATATTTTCATATTTAATTTAAATTCCATTTATCACCAAATTATAATTTCTAAAATAACTTACATTTCAGATTTCTAACTTTGCCCTTTATTTGTTTCACTTATAAATTTTCAGAAAATCAATAATACTTTACAAAAATAATTTTTATCAAATGTAATCAAAATATTATAATATTTACATTTCTAAAAAAAATAAAAAAAAATTTAGAAAAACATATTTTAACAACGGGTCTGTATTTCATTTTCTAGCCTAGGTAAAGTGATACGGGTAATATATCATTTCAACCCGTAATTTACAAAGAAAAGCCGGGTTTGATCATTTCAAACCCGTAATCCCAAGTAAAAGAAAATAATTGAAAATCATTCAGGCCTATCATTTCAGCCCATAACGATTTTCTCCTATTCTAAAGTCCGTTCGGGTATGTATCATTTTAACCCATAGTGATCTAATCTACATGGAACTTGCAGTGTGATAAACTGATAAAAATAACAATACAACATAATATAACAGTAACATATGTTATAACAGGTGTATAATCATGGGTGAATATCATATAATCATAATATAGCAGGTGTAACATGATAATACATTTTACAGATTCAAAAGGAGTCAATTTACTAGTTATATATGTACATATTGTCTGGTGAGAATAACTCACTGTTTTGAGCTGGAGACACAACGACGAATGCACGAATGAGATCCAAACAAGCACGATAACATGACACAAAGATGAGTGGAAGAGCCAAAGATTAAGTTTTCAACCCAAATTCAATTAAACAAAGCTAGAAATGAATACACAAAACATCACCGAAGTGTTTGCACTTGCTTTCTACCACCTATGCTTCAACTCCAGATCTGAAATGGCACGGCTAAAGGCATGGTTTGGATCGGGTTTGGGTTCTTAAAGGTCGGTCTAGCATGGCAAAATGATGGAGCAAAGATATATGAGCATGAACTAACACTACAAGGCAAATATCATGGATTTCTATGCACTAGAGGGCTCAGCCAAAGCCAAGGAGGGCATGGCCAGGTCTGTAGTAGGCTTGAGGATGATGTGGCAGTGGGCTCAGGTCAGGAATTTTCTGGTGGTGGTGGTGTATAGTCGGCCAAAGTGATGGAGGAGGTGATGGAAGTAAGGTAGCTAGGCTATGTTAGATATAGGTGGAGTTTGCTTCATATTTTGGTGGATCATCAACACGGATGGCCTCGGATCTGGAATGGCAGTGGAGAGGAGAGTATGGTGGCTGGAATAGGTGGTGGTGGAGGCGGCCAAGGCGCTGGAGATGGAGGGGCCGAACTGCATAAGAGATTGCAAGTGCAAAAATCAAGTAAATCCAGTAGAAAATGTAAAAAGAAATGAAAGTTTTTATCAAAATTTCTTCTTCGAGATGGCCAAAACTTTTTTTTTAGAGTTTGAGAAGAAAAAAATTCTTGAAAAATGAAGTGGAGAATTGGTCGGCTGAAGGGAATGAGTTATGGCAGAAAATAATGAAAAGGTGATGGTTGAAATGTGAAAAGACAAGAAGACAAAAAGCCTTAAGCAAATCAAAGGTCGCAAAACTCTTCAAATTTCCACCATTTCTTTTGCAATTTTAAATAACTGAAAAATAAGTATAAATTCAGTTAAAAACACGAAAATTTAGTAAATAAACAAAAATAAATAAATAAATATTAATTATATATAATTAAATTGAGATAATAGCAAAGAAAATGTAAACTAGGCTAGAAAATTTGAAAATAAATGAAATGAACTTTGGAAAAATTTTGTATACTTGAAAAATATTTATAAATAAAGATAAAGACACAAAAATAAAATGAATGCATAAAAATAAATAAATAAATTTTAATTAAATATAATTTAAATGAAGAAAATAGCAAAAAAATGGAAACTAGCCTTTAAAAATAGAAAATATATGCAATAAATTTTGGAAAATTATATTATCACTTTAAAAATATTAAAAGACAAAAATATACATAAAATAACATATTAACACATATTAAATAAAATATAACAAAGAAAATATGGTTTATATAATCTAAAATAGACAAAATTGCAAAATAAAACAATTTATACTCAAAATTGAAATGTGCATAACTTTCACAGTTTAAGTCTGTTTTCAACGAAACAAAAAGTAGTATTCAAGTTGTTAAATCTATTTCCATAATAAAGATAAAATTTAGGAGTTTAAATATTTAAATTCGAAATTTAAAAGTCAAAGTTTGACCAGTTTGAACAAAAATTCATCTTTCAGTAAAATATCCAATTTATACCTGTTTGAAATTATAATTCACATAATAATCAACACTTATATTTAAAAATGTGAAATGTTTGAAATAAAACAAGTTTAAAAATAATTTCAAAATAAAATAAAGTCAAATATTAAAATATATGAAAAATCTAGGGTTGTTACATTCCACGGTGAGATTCTGTATTTTATTTATTTCCTTCTCTTCTTTTTCTTATTTACCCCAACGACAATCTGCCCATTTGTATGGTTCGAGTCTGACGTGTGTGATTTATCGTCGATTTAAACTGTCCAAAAAGACAGGTCGTTACAGGACAAATTTAAATGGTCGAAATCATTAAATTAATATATTTGGACTGTTTCTGCTCAAAAATGTAATATTGTCATATTAATTCATACAAACCATGTAAAAATGCTCAAAATTTTAATTTAGGTCCGTAAACATCATATTTCATCCCTATTTATATCTGTTTAAATTAATTTACCCGTCATCTCGCTATGATTTTCCCAATTTATGCCTCCTTTTCGTGTAATTTAGCATGTAGAGTTTACATATACATTATATAGCACCGTTAACTCATTTGACCGCTCAAAATTGATTTGTTATTCAAGTTAGGTAAAGTTTCCAAAAACCAAAGAGCCTAATTTCGAAATTACTCATTAGCAAATTTAACCATATAAAATCATAAAATCAAGGGAGTAATACTCATAAATTTTGGTTTGGAAATAAACATTTGATTTCTGGATATTAAATACAAAAGTTCTACTTAGAAATGTGCTCTTTTTTATGTTTGATATACAAGTTCTGGTTGATTGTCACATGTTATGAATTGTATGTGCAATTTCATATAAATTGAATTAAACCGCATAAAAATACTTTTTAGACTTGATATCATCGTACCAAATTGTAGAAAATAGTTTCTTTTCAATAGGACAAATTTAAATGGTCCAAATCATAAAAATATTATATTTGGACTGTTTCTGCGCAAAAATGTAATATTCTCATAATAATTCATAATTAATTCACCCAAATAATATAAAAAGGCTCAAATTTTATGTTTAGGTCCGTAAATATCCTACTTCATCCCAGTTTATACCAGTTTAACTTAATTTATCCATCATTTCGCTACGATTTTCCCAATTTTGTGCCTCCTTTTCGTGTAGTTTTGCATGTAGTGGTTATATCTACATTATATAGCTCCACTATTTGACCACTAAAAACTGATTCATTATTCAGGCTAGGCAAAGTTTTCAAAAACCAAAGAGCCTAATTTCGAAATTACATATCTCATTACCAAATTTATTCCTATCAAATCATAAAGTCAAGGGAGTAAATATAGAATTTAGGGAGACCCATTCGCTCTGATCGATTTCTCCTAATTCGTCAATGCTTTCCAAATTTTCGGGGTATTACACTCTTCCCCCTTAATGGAATTTCTGGGTTATTCCAATGTACCGACGATGGGTATACCGACGACGGGTATTCTGGTGTGGACAAACGGTCCACCAGTGTCTTAGCCAGAGACAATTCATGGGATATTTCAGGATGTACGTATTTCTATTGTATCGCACTTTTTTATTATTTTTAACTCTTTGTTTTTGCGATTTCTCAGCTTTTGTTCCATGCAAGTATTATACGTTAGCAAAATGCAGCACTATTTTCCCTATAAGTTTTTTCATCATTTATATTTTTAAATCTTAATTCCTTTAACTTTCACATATTAAAATACATTACGCAAATTCATATGTACGGTTTAAATTCTAAAAAGAGAATACATTTCTTATTAGAACTTATGTACTTAATCTCTACAAATTTAAATGGTCCAAATCATAAAATTTGTATATTTGGACTGTTTCTACTCAAAAATGTAATATTCCCATATAAATTCATACAAATCATATAAAAATGCTCAAGATTTAAATTTAGGTATGTAAACATCATATTTCATCCCAATTTATATCAGTTTAACTTAATTTACCCATCATTTCGCTATGATTTTCCTAATTTTCTGCCTCCTTTTCGCGTAATTTAGCATGTAGAGTTTACATATACATTATATAGCTCCGTTAACACATTTGACCGCTCAAAACTGATTTGTTACTCAGGTTTGGCAAAGTTTCCAAAAACCAAAGAGCCTAATTTCGAAATTACTCATTATTAAATTTAACCGTGTCAAATCATAAAATCAGAGGACTAAATATAGAACTTAGGGAGACCCGTTCGCTCTGATCTATTTCTCCCATTTCATCCTAGTTTCGCTCTTCGGTTTGGAGCCATAATTTATTCATTTGATTTTCATTCGGGATTACGATTGACCACTGGCGGCGAAGAAGAGAGACGAGAAATTAGTTTTCTCAAATGGAAAGTGGAATACACGTTTCCATTGAGTCAAACGAGTTGTACAATCGCTATTTGCTCTAAATTTCAAATTCGGAATCAAAACCAGTAGCGTTGGTATGACTCGATGACGTTCCGGTCATATCTACTTCATACGAGCTCTAAATGATACAAACAAATATACTGCACGAATAAGAAAAACAAGACGATTGCAATGGCACTTGTATCGTCGCTAAATTTCACTATCTTCAAATGACCATTTTACCCCTCCTTAATTTTAATTTATTTAACTAATCCATCAATTCCACTGCTTTTCATATTACTATAATTATTGAACTAAAATGCTTTTCAAATTTTCGGGTTACTACACTCTCCCTCCTTAAAGGAATTTTTGGGTTGTACCAATGTACTGGCGATGGGTATTCTGGTGCAGACAAACGGTGCACCAGTGTCCCAGCCGGAGACATTTCCTGGGTTTTCAAGATGTGTGTATTTTTATAGTATCATACATTTTTATTATTTTTAACTCTTTGTTTTTGCGAATTCTCAACTTTTGTTCTTATGCTTATGTATTATACATTCGCAACATGCAATAATATTTTCCCCTTAAGTTTTTTCATGATTTATATTTTTAAATCTAATTTTCTTTAACTTTCATATATTAAAAATACATTATACAAATTCATATACGGTTTAAATTCTAAAAAAAGAGCACATTTCTAACTAGAACTTTTGTATTAATCTCCAGAAATCAAATGTTTATTTCCAAACCATATTTTATAGGTATAAATTGTGAATTGGTTTACATATTATCACATTTGGTGTATTTTTCACTAAATAAATCGCAGTTACTAACATATCCCTATAAATTCAAAATAAATTTTTTGAATTTATATAAACAAGCACTTTAGCTTTAGAAATCAATTTAATGCCATTTAGATGTGATTCTATATATCATACCAACTGATATACAAATTCTGGTTGATCTTCACATATTATAAATTGTATGTGCAATTTCACATAATTGAATAAAATCGCATAAAAATACTTTTTAGACTTGATATCATCGTACCAAATTTTAGAAAATAGTTTCTGTTCAATAGGACAAATTTAATTGGTCCAAATCATAAAAATATTATATTTGGACTATTTCTGCGCAAAAATGTAATATTCTCGTATTAATTCATAATTAATTCACCCAAATAATATAAAAAGGCTCAAATTTTATGTTTAGGTCCGTAAACATCCTACTTCATCCCAGTTTATACCAGTTTAACTTAATTTATCCATCATTTTGCTATGATTTTCCCAATTTTGTGCCTCCTTTTCGTGTAGTTTTGCATGTAGTGGTTATATCTACATTATATGGCTCCATTAACTCATTTGACCGCTCAAAACTGATTCATTATTTAGGCTAGGCAAAGTTTTCAAAAACCAAAGAGCTTAATTTCGAAATTACTTATCTCATTACCAAATTTATTCCTATCAAGCCGCTTTGGGAACCAAATTGAATCTCAGCACTGCTTATCACGCACAATCTGATGGGCAGACAGAAAGGGTTAATCGAATTTTAGAAGACCTATTGCGCGCTTGCATTCTTGACTTTGGTGGATCTTGGGAGGACTATTTGCATTTGGTCGAATTTTCCTATAATAACAGCTATCAGGCTAGTATCGAAATGGCTCCTTTCGAAGCTCTATATGGTCGACCGTGTCGATCACCTGTATGTTGGATCGAATCAGGTGATAGACTTGTTCTTGGACCAGACATGATTAAAGAAGCCACTGAAAAAGTTGATTTTATCCGAAAGAAGTTATTAACTGCTCAGAGCCGTCAAAAGAGCTACTATGACTGCCGAAGAAGAGATTTGGAATTTCAAGTTGGAGATTCTGTATTTCTGAAAGTGTCTCCAATGCGGGGTGTATTGAGATTCGGGAAAACTGGAAAGCTAGCACCGCGTTATATTGGTCCTTTTCCTATTCTGGAAAGGATCGGTCCTCTAGCATATCGAGTACAGTTACCCAGCTGGTTGTCCGGCGTGCATAATGTGTTCCACATTTCTAGTCTTCGGAAGTATGTGCACGACCCAGATGATATTATTGAAGAAGCTGCTCAACAGGACCTTGAGATCACTCCCAACTTGGCTGTAAGAAGGGAACCAATAAAGATTATTGATCGTGATGAAAAGCGATTGCGAAACAAAGTTGTGAAATTGGTCAAAGTTCAATGGAGTGGTGATCCAAAGGATTGTACTTGGGAAACTAAAGATAACATGAAGAAATCATATCCCAAATGCAGAGTAGACATCTCTGCTTAAACTGTAAGTCATTTCTTTATTTTTTCCGAATTCGTATATTCTTTGTTTGCTTTTCTCTCTTTCAATTTCGAGGACGAAATTTTCTTAAGGAGGGGATATTGTAACATCCCGGGAATTTGTGTGTTTAAATTTGTGATTTATTTGAACTTTTAAATTCAAATTGTGAAATTTCAAGAAAAATAAAATATTGATAATATTAATATTATAAAGTTATACGGAAGTAAATAAATGTTTGATAGTTTAAGTTTTTAAATGAGTGATAAATAAAGTAAAAATATATATGCATAACAAACAAGAATATGTGTTAATAGAACTTCAATTTCTTTTAAGTCTAAATTCTTGAATTTATAAAGTATACTTATGAAATTCATTTAATATGTTGAAATGTTCTCTATGTAATGATATGGGTTAATACAAACAAATTGTATATATATAAATACTAGAGATAATAAAAATAAATACATACATAGATTCAAACAATAGGATAAGTATACAAACAATAAAATGAAGAGTTGTATGCAAAACAAAATAAATCAGACAAGAAGATTGTAAACTAAAATATAGACAAGGAAATAAAGCTTATGCAAGAAGATTAACAAAGATAAATATCTTCAAAACAAAAACAAAATAGTACTTACATCATAAAATAAAAAGGGTATGTTAACAAAGAAGGAAGCATGGGCATTAAATGCCATCTTCTCAAGTAAGAAAAAAAAGCACATCAGCCTCCATATAAGAAAATACAAAATACTACAAAGTACAACAGTGAAAAAAAAATCTCTGGTTGCAGTCCTTGCTAAGAAAAAAAAAACCCTGTGCCTTTCTTTTGTATACAACTATCTACATATATATGCAGTGAAATTTAGTTTTATTCATTCAAGAAAAAAAACTTAGCAAACCTGGAAAAGAAAAAAGAAAACATCACCTTTATTCAAAAATTGATAAAGATTTGCTGAGAAGAGAAACCAGAAAAATTAAACTGCAGTCTTCCAAAACCAAAGTGCTTTCTGTTTCAAAAAAAATAGGTGAGTAAAACTATGTTTATTCAAAATCTTTGTGCTTAAATTCCTGTATAATGTAATGGCTTCAAGTTGGATGGAAAAAAATGGGCTAGTGTCTTGTTTTCCTGTAACAAACAGAGTTACAATGTCACACAGGCATGTTTAAAGTCCTGTATGCAGAGCAATACCATGCCAAAGAAAACCAAACACTCTCTCCCTCTTTTTGCTTCTGAAAAAAAAAATTAAACAAGTTAAAATTGTTGTCAACCTGTACCTTGTTTTAGTAATAAAAGCAAGCAGGGGAATTTGATTCATTTTTACAGGGAAAGGTGAATACAGTTATACCTTAAGATATCAATAAAATTCGAACCTCACGAATTTGATTTCTAATAATGCCATGTGAATCACTATTAGGAATGATGATTTTAGAGATAAAAAAATCAAATTTTTCATCAAGTCTTTATTTAGATTTTTGGGTTGATTAAAAAAATTCATTTTCGTCGAGCTCTGGTGATCCAAGCAATGGCCGATCTCGAATTCGTGGTGGTAGCAAGATATGACGATCATGATTACTGGAAAAATACAAATGTAATTTATAAAACTAAAATTTTCGAACACGAGATCGAACTAGGGTTTAAGAACCCATTTTCGTTCGTGTCAGAAAAGAGGGTGCCGCGCCGTAAATAGGTGATCGGACTTCGAGCCGCCGGTGGAAATAGGAGTATCTGGTCAACGCGAAGCTCCTGACAAACTTTCGTGGCCTCTGATGACCAGAGGAGGTGGCGCAGGCTCGTTTCCTAATGATGTACTTCTGGGTTATTTGGTCGAGACGTCGCGATTTTGCTTTTGAATTAAATTCGAGACTTTGGGTGTTCGTACTGTTTTGGGGAGTGGAGAGCGACTTGTGGATGGCCGCAGCACCGTCCCATGGTGGTGAAGTCGACCGTGCACGTGTACGTGCTGTAGTTGTGTGTCAGTGGTGAGATGGGAGAAGAGGGTAGTGTGACTCGAAGTCACTTTCGGGGAAGTGGGATAAAAACTCGAAGCAGGACTCGAGTTTGTCCTGTGTTGTAGCGTGGTTGATTTGGGGACTTAAGAAAATTTTGAAATTTTTTGAATAAATATAGTACTCGGGTAAGTTTTTGCTAAAACCCGAAGCATAAGCCCAATTTTCTCGGGGATGACCCGAAGAACCCCTCGGGTTGGACCTAAAAACAGCCAATTCCAGTTTTACAACATAGTTTTAAATGATTTTATAATTTGTTCTGCATAAATGATGATAGTAGGTTAAGATAGTATAAAGTGTTTTGTTCACTTAACAAAATATTTAAAGAAGTATATCCAAATTTGTTAACTTAAAACAAATATATTATGGTTTAAAATTACTTTGAAATTTAGGTTGATTAATTTAAAGAATGATCAGCAAATAAAAGAAATTAAGATTTGGTTAATTAACTAGTAAATTTACTATTAAGAATTTATAAATTAAAATAGTTAATTAAAGATTTAATGATTAATAAAGCCAGTTTAAAATTTAATAAATTTATAATTAAGGGAAATTATAAATATTGATTTAAAAAAATCAATAAAGATATATTGATTTATTTATTAAATTATATTCACTATGGTTTGTAAATAATTAACCATTGCTATACACTATATTGATTTCTGTTATAATTGTGATACTATGTGTTGCACTATAACTGTGATTTGCTCTGTATTGCTGTAAAAACCCTTTGCCGTAAACGGCATTTAAACTTCGATGCGAAAGGGAGTCGGATTTCAGCTGTTATCCGAAACCCACATCGAACCCTGAATGTGAATCTTTGTGATTGATATATTCACGTGTTTTAAAATTAACCGCTCACTATTCGGTTTAGCCGGGAGAGGACCTTCGTGTCAGATAACCCACTCCGAATAGTGATACGTCGAAATGGATAACATTTGAAGACCGGTGGTGAAGACCGGGTGTCTTCGAAAACGATAGGATAACCTATCGATTGTCTCTGCACTGAGTTGCTCCGGTATAGAGATTTCCTAAGTGATGGGAAGTCCGATCGGGATTGTGGATACCCGGATTTGCAAGGGCTTCTTCCTTTATTTGACGAAGTGCCTTCGGTTCTGTTCGAACCCGGAACAGACTTGTATGGTCGTGTGTCTGACACTACACTTTGAGATATAATGCCGATTTCTTTCAAATACATATCTGTTGGTGGCGGAGAATTTATTCTCTTAGCTTAACACCCTTCTCTGAGACGTACGAGCTCAGAGGTTATGTAATTGAAGGTTATCAGCGATATATTCTCAAATTGGTAGTGTGGCATGCTAAGTGCTGCTGTGTGTTGATGATCATTAGTTGATCATTTGTGATCAAAGCAAAGCTTTCGTGTAAAGCATCGCTTTGTGGACGAGACCTCATCGGACCTCACAACCCGGAAATGGTCGAAACAGGAAAGATGCGGCAAGGTTATGAGGGTCGCGCCCTTTAGGTTATGTCATTTTTTCTGGAAAAAGGTGATGTCATGGTATGGAGCCCAGATATTTACCTATGTGGTAGCTCCAATCTCATTTTCTGTGTGGTTGTTGCTTTGTGACAGAGGGCCCTCGGATAAAGGTCCCAAAGGACCGGGGAGTGGCATACTCGAGTAGTAGTTACCTAGTTACAGAGGTAACCCGGCCTTGTGTTGGCAGAGAGCCGGGTAGGTTCTCGGGACGTCCCGCCAGAGGCGTACCCATGTGGCAGTAGGAAGTTCCTTAGCCTGACCATTTGTTGGAAATCCGAAGAACCAATACGAACCAGTACGGTCTTAGTTGTATAACCTGCCATGCAGCGTGGCGGTAACCTGCCAAAAACCATGGTAGCTATAGTAGGCATAGTTCGAAATGTCTATGCTGGCTAAGATTAATATTCTATTTTCGAAATGCTTTCTACACTATGCACTAGTAATAATATCAAAGAAATTTTCTCGTACCAAGCATATTTGACTATCATAAGGAGAAATCTCCTCCAATTCTGCGATTGCATTGTGTGTGTGGCGGGAGGTCTTATGGTAGTTTCATTTTCCAAAAGCATTAACGAATTTTCTTTAAAAGTCTAATTTATTTAAAAGCAACTATTTTTGTTTACTCATACCAGTCCCATGACTGACCCGGAGTTTATTGTTTTTTTTTTCTAAACTTTGGGTGCCCATAATTTCTACACGGGCAGCCTAGTAACAGGTTTTCATATTTTGGAGTTAGCAATATTTTGGAGCTTTTGCTTTGGAGATATTCTAGAAGTTTTTGGATCTCAGGTGGTTAGTGTTTTGGGAGATTGTTACCTTTACATTCCTATGAAGACCTTTGGATATATGATCATCGATGTATTAGTATGATGTGAATTTGGAGTTGTGGTGCATGTATTATATATACTCTGATGTATTGTTGGATATTATGATATTGTACCTGTGATGTATGCATGATATTCATTTTTGTTCCGCTGTTTTATATTCATCTGTTGTTGTTATAAGCTCCGGCGATACGAATTTGATGTCGTTTATTGGATATCGAGTTCGGGTCGTCACAAGTGACTTCAGGAATATAATCGATGCGGAATTCCAAAACAAATCGACATTCGATCGCCAGAGATAGAATTCGGCATACCAAGATACAACAGCATCGTAAACCGATGATACAAAAAAATCTTCGGTGAATCAATGCCAATTGAAAAGGAGTTTTCACCCCCTTTTACGAATCATTCAGTGGAGTTATGGGATACTCCAGAATCGAACGAATATAATTAGGGAGAGACAAGAATGAATTTCGGAACCGAGGGACATTCCAAAATTCAAAGGAAATCGAGTCAGAAAGGAAGAGATTCAACTCGAACGAAAGTGATTCTGTAAATAAATTTACCATATATGATAAGTTTTGCCTAGAGCCAAAGCTCTAATACCGACTGTAACGACCTGCTATTTTTAACCATTCGCATCGGCAGATGTCGGACTTGAATTGCTCAAAATATCAGATTGTTAATTAAAATTTGGCAAAACCCAACATATACAGTAAATAAATCAAACATAGAATCACAGATACAGAGTAGTACAAAAATACGCAGCGGAATAAATAGATAGTAGTTCATGAAGCTACTACATAAAAAAAATCAGAGTTAGAGATAAAGTACAATAGAATATCTCAGATACAGTGAAGTCTCCAGTACGTGCGGAAGACTTCTCTGGACCAATCAACTGTATGACTGAAAGGATAGATAGCTGGATCTTCAAGCAAACTCCAACTTCGAAGGTGAGTCTCAAATGTTGTATCACTCAGTCTGACCCGAGCGTAAAGCAAAACACAAAACACTCGAGTCAGGATTAACATTCTTATCTAAATAAATCCAACTCAAGTGAAATATCAACTGAAATACAATTAACTTAAAGGATGTTTGGGATAACCATCCTCTAAGGGTCCATAGAACTATCTACAAGGTAGAAATATACACTATAACACCGTAGTCCTTTCAATTTAATTTATACTTCAAAACCAAATATCATTTTCACTTCAAATTCTCTATATTTTCCAAAATAGTGTATATATATATATATATATATATATATATATATATATATTAAATAATTTATAGAGTAAAGTATTTTCAATTTCCTCAACTTAACAAATTGTTTCAACGTCAACCCGACCTTCCTATTCAAATTAAATCCAACCTTAATTTATCAATTTAAATTCAATTTAGTTTCTAAATAACGAATTCAACTATATTTATTTCAAATATAGATCCGAATCTCAAAATAAACCATTTAAATTCCAATATAGTTCAAGGCTTTAATATTTAAAAGTTCAATATAACAGTTTCATATAGATCTCGATTTAACCTCATTATTATTTAGTCTTGAAATACTCCCTTATTAAATTCAATATCATTTAAGTAACCTTAATTACATTTTACTCAATATTTTCTTTAATATATTTAAACGTGAAATATTCATTAAACCACTTACATCTAAATCCAGTTACAAAATCATACCCTTAAATTTCCCATTCAAAATTTCAAATTGATTTAATTAAATAAATCCCTATTTAAATACCATTTTTAATAAACTCAAATTTATCTCCCAATCTTAATTTATCCCAATTATTGCAAAAATCTATTTTAACTATAATTTACCTAAATAATTAACATAATTTATGTATTAAATCAATCTTAATTGAATTAAATATTATTAAATCTATATATATATATATATATATATATATATATATATATATATATATATATATATATATATATCATTACCCTGTATATATAATAATTTAAGAATTAATATTTATTAAGACCATATATTTCTTTCCAAAACAATGAATTTATTTCAAAATATTTTTATATATATGGACCAACGGTGTCTGTATATATTTCCTATCATATGGTCAAGTGCTACGGATATTTATCATTTCAAACCGTACACTAAATATATACGGGTGGATATCATTTCAACCCGTAATCCCGAATTCAATTAAATGAAAATCGCTTGGGTCTATCATTTCAACTCATAACGAAATTCTCCTATTCTAAAGTCCGTTCGGGTATGTATCATTTCAACCCATAGTGAATTATAAACTACAGGGAACTTGCAGAGTGATAACATATAATAATAATATAACAGGCATATATCATCAATAACAGTATAATATAAACAACAGGATATGGTGTCATATCCCACAGGTGACAGTTACAAATAATAGCATATAAACAATTTAAATAACTAATAAAACATATTTCAATTGTCGTTTCAATTGAAATCAAATTTAATAAATATAAGAATGTTAAATCGTGAGTGATTGCTCACCTTTCGAGGCTAGATAGATTGGACAAAGAATTGAGCTACGCTGGATCACGATCTAGACATCGAACAAATCCAAACGAAATTTTCAAAGCGAAGCAAGATTGGCATTAAAATGAAATACAAATATTATTCTATTATATTACTCTCTTAACCAATATTAGTTTTGAAACGCATTAAAATTACATATACATACATACGTTTTCAAACAAATGCAAATAATAGAAAACTGCAAAACTATGTTTAAAACCAATATTAACATAAATTTTTTTTATAATCATATTTAAATCAACATTTAAGTCAACATTCCACATTATTATTGGTTAACACCAATATCGACTTACCTTGATTTGCTGAAACACTACACACCTTATACTTGATATAAATTTACCTTTTGCAAAATATTTATAAGAAAGAGAAGGGCGTGAGCACAGCTCCAACTTAATTTAACAATTTAAATTCCAGTATTTTCTTTAATATTAAAACAGGCTTCAGGCATTTCTTACATGTTAACACTTACATTAAACTTTCTTTATCATCTTAAAAATATCAATGTCAAATTTTAACCCGTATAATCACTAGTATAAACTTACATTTTAAAACAACAGATCTTAGATCTTATAAAACTGTATTTGTATAATAATTCATCTCTGGACAGACACACAAACCAACTTAAAATATATTATACTATATATTCTCCCCAAAATTTTATAACTCTACAACTATATTTTAAACAAC
This sequence comes from Allium cepa, assembly GCA_030765085.1. Taxonomy (NCBI): domain Eukaryota; kingdom Viridiplantae; phylum Streptophyta; class Magnoliopsida; order Asparagales; family Amaryllidaceae; genus Allium; species Allium cepa. The sequence continues at coordinate 816,207,138 of CM060931.1, forward strand.
AGAAGGAAAATTTAAACCCATGCAAACTCTACCTATATATCAAACTTATGTTTTATAACTTACTGTATATTAATATGTTTATAAATGTATACTGTCCCACATATACATATTATAAAATTAACACCTTTTTATAAACAATACAATATAAAATTAACACCTTTCTTTTTTTTTATATAAAAATCTTACATACTGTAACATATATGCAGACTGCTAAACATCTTATATTATATATAAGCCGTATGAAATAACCCAATGTATATTCAAAAGTCAGACTATACAAATTTCAATAAATACTCATATAAAACTAACCATAGAACAAATGCAAATGTTTATAACTTTAAATTTAATGTATACTTGCGCTGCACTATATAAACGCTTACGGACCTAAACATAAAATTCGAGCCTTTTTATATTATTTGTAAGAATTAATTATGAATTAATACGAGAATATTACATTTTTGGGTAGAAACAGTCCAAATATAATATTTTTATGATTTCGACCATTTAAATTTGTCCTATTGAAAAGAAACTATTTTCTATGATTTGGTACGATGATATCAAGTCTAAAAATTATTTTTATGCAATTTTATTCAATTTATACGAAATTACACATACAATTATAATATGTGAAAATCAACGAAAATTTGTATATCAGTTGGTTTGATGTATATAATCACATCTAAATGGCAATAAATTGATTTCTGAACTTAAGTACTTGTTTATATTAATTTTGAAATTTTATTTTGAATTTACAGAGATATTTAGTAATTATGATTTATTTATTGAAAAGGCTTACTAAATGTGATAACGTGTAAATCTATTCACCTATAAAATATGGCTTGAAAATTAACATTTGACTTCTAGAGATTGAAAATATAAGTTCTAGTGAGAAATGTATTCTTTTTTATAATTTAAACCATACATATGAATTTATATAATGTATTTTGAAGTTAAACAAATTAAGATTTAAAAATATAAATGATGAAAAATCATACGGGGAAAATAATATTGCATGTTGCGAACGTATAATACATAAGCATGAGAACAAAAGCTAAGAAATCGCAGAAACAAAGAGTTAAAAGTAATAAAAATGTCCGACACTATAGAAATACGTACATCTTGAAATATCCCATGGATTGTCTCTGCCTGGGACATTGGTGGACCATTTGTCCACACCAGAATACTCGTCGACGGTATACCCATTGCCCTTACATTGGAATAGCCCAGAAATTCCATTAAAGGGGGCGAGTGTAATATCCCAAAAATTTGGAAGGCATTTTAATTGAATAATAGTGGTAATATGAAAAGCACGAGAATTAATGGATTCGTTAAATAAATTAAAATTAATGAAGGGTAAAATGGTCATTTTCAAGACATTGCAATTTGGCGACGGTGCAAATGCCATTGCAATCGTCTTGTTTTTCTGATTCGTGTAGTATATTTGTTTGTGTCATTTAGAGCTCGCATGACGTAGATATGACCGAAAATGTCGTCGAGTTGTACCGACGCTACTGGTTTTAATCCCGAATTTGAATATTTGAGCAGATAGTGATCGTACAACTCGTTTGACTCAATGTAAACGTGTATTCCACTTTCCATTTCAAGAAACTAATTTCCCGGCTCTCTCTTCTTCTACCCCAGTGGTTAACCGTAATTCCCGAATGAAAACCAAATTAGTAAATTATGGCTCCAAACCGAAGAGCGAAACTAGGATGAAATGGAAGAAATAAATCAGAGCGAATGAAGCTCCCTAAATTCTATATTTACTCGCTTGATTTTATGATTTGATATGATTAAATTTGGTAATGAGTAATTTCGAAATTAAGCACTTTGGTTTTTGGAAACTTTGCCTAACTTGAATAACAGATCAGTTTTGAGTGGTCAAATGAGTTAATGGAGCTATATAATGTATATGCAAAGTCTACATGCTAAATTACGCGAAAAGGAGGCACAAAATTGGGAAAATTTTAGCGAAATGATGGTTTAATGAAGTCAAATCGATATAAATTGGGATGAAACATGATATTTACAGACCTACACTTAAATTTTAAGCATTTTTATATGATTTGTATGAATTAATATGAGAATATTACATTTTTGACCAGAAACAGTCCAAATATACTTATTTTATGATTTGGACCATTTAAATTTATCCTGTAACGGCCTATCGTTTTGGATAGTATAAATCGACGATAAACCATACACGTCAGACTCAAACCATACAAAAGGGCAAATTGTTATTGGGATAAATAAGAAAAAGAAGATAAGGAAATAAAACAAATACAGAAACTCGCAGCGGAATGACAAAATATAATGATCAAATAAAGTTCATGAAGCTATTTTATAAATAAATTTGATTATTCTTTACAACACAAAATCAGAGTTACTTACACAAAGGACAAACAAACAAACAAATAAATAAATACAGCGGAACCACATGTTGCCGTTAAATAATATAATAGATAATAGTACGAATCTTCGTCTTCGTCCTTCAGAAATAAGAAACTTCGTCGAGTCGTACCGACACTATGAGTTTTGAATCCTAATTTGAATTTTAAGAAAGGTAGCGGTTGTACAACTCGTTTGAGTCAAAATGGAAATGCGTGTCCTACTTTCCATTTCAGAAAACTAATTTCCTGTCTCTCTTTTCTTATTTTCAAGTGCTCCCATTAACAGTAATCCCCGAAATGAAAATCAAATTACAAATTAAGGCTCCAAACCAATGAGCGAAGCAATGACGGATTGGGGGAAATTGATCAGAGCGAATGGGTCTCCCTAAATTCTATATTTACTCCCTTGATTTTATGATTTGATAGGAATAAATTTGGTAATGAGATGCGTAATTTTGAAATTAGGCTCTTTGGTTTTTGAAAACTTTGCCTAACCAGAATAATGAATCGGTTTTAAGCGGCAAATGAGTTAATGGAGCTATATAATTTATGTGTAACCTCTGCATGCCAAACTACACGTAAATGAGGCATAAAATTGGGAAAATCGTAGCGAAATGATGGATAAATTAAGTTAAACTGATATAAACTGGGATGAAGTAGGATGTTTATGGACCTAAACATAAAATTTGAGCCTTTTTATATTATTTGTATGAATTGATTATGGATTAACATGAGAATATTATATTTTTGCGCAGAAACAGTCCAAATATAATATTTTTGTGATTTGGACCATTTAACTTTGTCCTATTGAAAAGAAACTATTTCCATAATTTGGTACGATGATATCAAGTCTACAAAGTATTTTTACGCAATTTTATTCAATTTATACGAAATTACACGTACAATTTATAATATGAGAAAATCAACCAAAATTTGTATATCAATTGGTTTGCTGTATATAATCACATTTGAATGGCATTAAATTGATTTCCATAGTTAATGTACTTTTTTATATAAATATGGAAATTTTATTTTGAATTTATAGAGATATATTAGTAATTGTAATCTATTTAGTGAAAAGTACACTAAATGTGATAACATGTAAATCTATTCGCGATTTATACCTATAAAATATGGTTTGAAAACAAACATTTGATTTCTAGAGACTAAATACATAAGTTCTAGTAAGAAATGTATTCTTTTTTTAGAATTTAAACCATACATATGAATTTTTATAATGTATTTTAATATATGAAAGTTAAAGAAGTTAAGATTTAAACATATAAATGATGGAAAAACTTATGGGAAAATAGTATAGCATATTGCGAACGTATAATACATAAGCATGAGAACAAAAGCTGAGAAATCGCAAAAACAAAGAGTTAAAAATAATAAATTGCACGATAGTATGGAAATACGTGCATCCTGAAATATCCCGGGAATTTCCCTTGGCTGGGACACTGGTGGACCATTTGTCCGCACCAGAATAGTCGTCGCCGTTATGCGCGTTGCCGTTATGCGCGTCGCCGATACATTGGATTAACCAAGAAATTCCTTTAAGGTGGGAGAGTGTAGCACACCGAAAATTTGGAAAGCATTTTAATTGAATAATAACAGTAATATGAAAAGCACTGTATTAACGGATTCGTTAAATAAATTAAAAATAAGGAGTGGTAAGACGGTCATTTTTAAGACATTGCAATTTGGCGACGATACAAATGCCATTGCAATCGGTTCGTTTTTTTGATTCGTGCAGTATATTTGTTTTGTCATTCAGAGCTCGTATGAAGTAGATATGATCGGAAACGTCGTCGAATTGTACAGACGCTACTGGTTTTGATTCCGAATTTGAATATTTGAGCAGATAGCGATTGTACAACTCGTTTGATTCAATGGAAACGTGTATTCCTCTTTCTATGTCTGAAAACTAATTTGTCGTCTCTCCCGTGTTCTTCTCCAGTTGTCAACATTAATTCCCGAATGAATATTAAATTAGCAAATTATGGCTCCAATCAAAAAGCGAAACTAGGATGAAAAGGGAGAGATAGATAAGAGCGAATGGGTCTCCCTAAATTCTATATTTACTCCCATGATTTTTATGATTTGATATGGTTAAATTTGGTAATGAGTAATTTCGAAATTAGGCACTTTAGTTTTTGGAAACTTTGCCTAATCTGAATAACAAATCAGTTTTGAATGGTCAAATGAGTTAACGGGAGCTGTATAATGTATATGTAAACTCTACATGCTAGATTAAGCGAAAAGGAGGCACACAATTGTGAAAATCGTAGCGAAATGATGGGTAAATTAAGTTACACTGATATATATTGGGATGAAATATGATGTTTACCGACCTAAACTTAAATTTTGAGCGTTTTTTATATGATTTGTATGAATTAATATCAGAATATTACATTTTTGAGCAGAAACAATCCGAATATACTAAATTTATGATTTGGAACATTTAAATTTGTCATGTACGGCCTGTCTTTTTGGATAGTTTAAATCGACGATAAACCACACACTTCAGATTCAAACCATACAAAAGGACAGTTTGTTATTGGGGTAAATAAGAAAAAGAAGAGAAGGAAATAAAACAAATAAAAAATCTCTCAGCTGAATGACAAATAAAGAATCTCTCAAATAACAGTTCATGAAGCAATTTTTTAAACACATTTGGTTATTCTCTACAACACAAAATCAGAGTTACATACATAAGGGCAAACACATAAATAAATGCAGCAGAACAACATGAAGCGGTAAAATAATATAATAGATAATAGTAAAAATCTGCGTCTTCGTCGTCCAATAAAAAACTTCGTCGAGTCGTACCGACGGTACGAGTTTTGTATCTGAATTTGAATTTTAGGACAGATAGCGGTTATATAACTCGTTTGACTCAAAATGGAAATGTGTATCCCACTTTCCATTTTAGAAAACTAATTTCCCGTCTCTCTTTTCTTATTTCCAAGTGGTCCTATTGACAATAATCCCCAAAATCCATTTTACGAAATCAAGGCTCTAAACCAAAGTGCGAAGCAGTGACGAATTGGGAGAAAATGATCAGAGCGAATTGGTCTCCCTAAATTCTACATTTACTCCCTTGATTTTATGATTTGATAGGAATAAATTTGGTAATGAGATATGTAATTTCGAAACTAGGCTCTTTGGTTTTTGGAAACTTAACCAAACCATAATAACGAATCGGTTTTGTGCCTCCTTTTCGTGTAGTTTTGCATGTAGAGGTTACATATACATTATATAGCTCCGTTAACTCATTTGACCGCTCAAAACCGATTCTTTATTCAGGTTAGACAAAGTTTTCAAAAACCAAAGAGCCGAATTTCGAAATTACATATCTCATTCGCAAATTTATTCCTGTCAAATCATAAAATCAATGGAGTAAATATAGAATTTAGGGTGACCCATTCGCTGTGATCAATTTCTCCCAATTCGTCATTGCTTCGCTCTTCGGTTTGGAGCTTTAATTTCATAATTTGATTTACATTTCGAGGATTACAGTTGATAGAAGAACTTGGAAATAAGAAAAGAGAGACGGGAAATTAGTTTTCTGAAATGGAAAGTGGGATACGCTTTTCCATGTTGAGTCAAACGGGTTATACAACCGCTATCTGTCCTAAAATTCAGATTCAAAACTTGTAGCGTCGGTACGACTCGACGAAGTTTCTTATTTCTGGAGGACGAAGACGAAGATTTGTACTATAATCTATTATATTATTTTACCACATCATGTTATTCCGTTGCATTTATTTATTTGTTTGTTTGCCCTTGTGTATGATGTTAGTCCTTGAAATGATGGTTTTAATGACAACAACCTTAGATAAGATTACAAAATACAAATACTAACATTATAGTTTACATATATGTATATGCAGGATTTAACCATGCAGGTACCAAGAATGAAGACTGTACAGTACAGAGATTCAAGATATCAAGATTGAAGACTCATGAGTATCAAGATTATCAAGAGTTCAAGATTCAATAATCAGTAATTTAATTAGGGATTTGGTTAAAACTCCTAGAAAAGCACTGACATCGTAAAACCTAATTTATTCGTGGAATGGAATCCACTTCGAGCCTATTAAAGCGATGGAACCCTAAGACCGATGAAAAATCTAATGGAACATTGCTTTGCATCCACTAACTTTTATTTAAATGTTTTTTTTTTACAGAACTATATCTTGTTTTCAAAATGATTTTCAAATCTTTCTTTTAAAAGAATCAAAAATATCTATCCTGGTTTTAAATATTTTTAACCTCAAAATAATCTTTATTTTCAAAGTCAAATTATCCTTGGTTTTAAACTACCTTTTAATAATAACAATATATCTAACTTTTAATATTTATACTTAGATTTAAATATAAATTGTAGTAAAATTTTATATATACCAAAATATTATTCTCCTTACTTGTTTATGTATTTTAACTATAGCTTTAACTATAGTTAAGTATATTTATAAAGTTTAAAAACAGTTTTAATACAAGATAGAACTTATTTTCTAAGAAAAACAAATTACCAAAATTTCCTTAGGCTAGCCGGCAACCCCTAGGACCCCTTGTCGACAAGGTGGCAGTTGATTGCAAAATTTTGAATTTTAAAAGTAGTGTTTATTCGCCATATCATTTCACGAATGGACATGGCTGTTGTTCTACTATAAATAGGGGCAGTTTTAAATGAATTTTTATTTATATTTTCTCTGATTTCACTCCTCTTCTTCTTCCATATTTCTTTATATATATTTTTATCATTACTCTGTCGAAATCACCATTGAATCTAAGTAGATCATTTCTGGTTTGATTCTCTATCACTATCTCCATAAGATTTCAGTGCTATTCAGAAGGCTTCTTTGTAATAAATTAAATGAGAAAAGGTACGATTGTAGCCTGTGAAATCAATCAAGCGAGAAAAGGTGTGATTGTAGCCTGTGAAATCAATTGGGTGAACTTGTTGCCCATGAAATAAAGTATCTCCACGCAGAGGATTGTGAATCTGGAGTGGTGTACCACGTGGCCTTGAAATCGAGGGTGTAATTGTACAATTAACTTTGAAAGGAATTGTGTACTTGTGTGCGGGACTGGATGTAGGGTAACTCCGAACCAGTATCAAATCCGGTGTGTTCGTTCCTTTACAGCTTGTACTTTATTTCTGCATTTGTGTTGATACCAAATTGAAAACCCAAACTTGAATGCGGAATCGAAAATATACAGCAACAGAAACTTCTTACAGAAACAAAATTTTTATTACTACAGTAGTTAATATTACAGAGCTCGGATACAATGAAGAGAAGAAACGAAAATGAAGAATTTTTTTCCGATGATCTATCTTCAGAGTAGTCTCCTCCTTCTATAGCGTCTTCTCTTCTTTATTTATTATTAATTAGGCTGGATATCTGTCCATTATAGGGCTAATATGTGTCCCTTTTAGGCTTTTAGGCTGAGGATGCATCCTTTAGTTTAATCTTTGCAGAGGATGAGCTAGAAAGGCTAAGGGGTGATATGTCACCTGAGTGTAAAGGTTAGGTTATTTGTCCTTTTTATTCTGGATGCTGGTCCACCATGCTTCTGATTTAATTTTGAATTTCTAGATTGGCTAGAGATTCGTCGTCGAAAGGGTCGGTACCCATAGTATCTCTCATTATAGAATCTTGCCTAAGTTTTTCCTTTTCTACTTGTTCTTCAAAGTATTTTTCTTGAGCCGTTGTGCCAACTGGGCCAATTTTGAGACTGTCTAAAAAACGTTGAGCCTTCATTATTCTATCTGTTGATGGTTCGAAAGCTGATAGGTAATCTAACAGTAATACTGTTTTGCCTTAAGTGGCAGAGTATGATCCAATTTCGCCTTAGTTAATGGCCTCTGAGAAGAACTCTTGAGCTGCTAGGATTCTTTTATTTTCTTCATTAAATTCTTTGCGATTGAATTTAACGAATTCATGTTGAGGATTTTCGGTTACCCTATGTAATTTCCATAATTGGATAGAGGGATAAAGACGAACGTACTGTCTCTCTTCCCAAACGCTCCAAATTCTGAACATGAACATGGTAAAAAATCTGCTTGAATGTTCAGCAAGTTTTGCTTTACATATTTCTGGAATATTACCTGAATATTCTTCAGGATGGCTTGTGTTCACATAAATTTCGTGCACTAAGCCCTTTTTGATATGTTTTTGATACTTTTGTATTTCAGAAACTTAGAAAATAATGTCTAAATTATCGCAGCATTCTTTTTCATCTAGATCTGAAGCTCTAGATTCGAAAGAAGCAGAGTTGTTCATTGATAGCACAGCTGAACATAGCCATTTGAAATCAATATTTTCTCAAATGCAAACATCCAATCTCGTAAATCTAAGAATTCAAGATTTGCTAGAATTACTTAGACTTTATGAGATAGATAACTCAAAAACCAAAGAGATGGAAGCTGAAATGATAGTCCAGGATATGATCTCCTTTTATCAGCAACGTCTCATCGATGAAAGTAATTTTCTTCTATTCTTCAAAAGGTTAGAAGACACAGAGTTAATTAAACTCTTAGAAAATGAAGAGTTAATTCTCAATAACAAGCGGCTTATAGCCTATTTTTTTGAAATACAAAAGTATCAAAAACATATCAAAAAGGGCTTAGTGCATGAAATTTATGTCAACACTAGCCATCCTGAAGAATATTCAGGTTATACTCCAGAAATATGTACAGCAAAACTTGCTGAACATTCAAGCATATTTTTTACTATGTTCATGTTCAGAATTTGGAGCGTTTGGAAAGAGAGACAGTATATACGTCTTTATCCTCTATCCAATTATGGGAATTACATGGGGTAACTGAAAATCCTCAACATGAATTCGTTAAATTCAATCGCAAAGAATTTAATGAAGAAAATGAAAGAATTCTAGCAGCGCAAGAGTTCTTCTCAGAGGCCATTAACAAAGGCGAAATTGGATCACACTCTGCCACTGAAGGCGAAACAGTATTACTGTTAGACAACCTATTAGCTTTCAAACCATCAATGGATAGAATAATGAAGGTTCAGCGTTTTTTAGACAGTCTCAAAATTGGCCCAGTGGGCACAACGTGTAAGAAGAATACTTTGAAGAACAAGTGGAAAAGGAAAGACTTAGACAAGATTCTATAATGAGAGATACTATGGGTACCAACCCTTTCGACGACGAATCTCTAGCCAATCTAGAAATTCAAGATCAAATCAGAAGCATGGTGGACCAGCATCCAGAATAAAAGGACAAAGAACCTAACCTTTACACTAGGGTGACATGTCACCCCTTAGCCTTTCCAGCTCATCCTCTACAAAGATTAAACTAAAGGACACATCCTTAGCCTAAAAGCCAAAGGGACACATATTAGCCCTATAATGGACAAATATCCAGCCTAAGTAATAATAAATAAAGAAGAGAAGACGCTATAAAAGGAGGAGATTACTCTGAAGATAGATCATCGGAAATTTTTTCTTCATTTTCGTTTCTTCTCTTCATTGTATCCGAGCTCTGTAATATTAACTACTGTAGTAATAAAATTTATGTTTCTATAAGAAGTTTCTGTTGCTGTATATTTTCAATTCCGCATTCAAGTTTTCTGCTTTCAAGTTTAGGTTTTCAATTTGGTATTGGAGCCTGGCTAACACTAGGTAAGTTATTCTATTTTATATTTTATGAACTCTATCATTCTGTATATGTTCTAGTGAAGTAAAAAAAAGAGTACAAAATTTTTTAATTTTTAAAATGAAAGCTTAAGCTATTCTTTTGAGCATGATTCGTTATGAGTCTGTAAAACTTCTGTGGCAGCTAAAACTTTTTTAGAATTTATGTCAATTCGACGATCTATTGTTACTGATTATTACGCACTGGAGTAAGAAACGAACCATTGTTGTGCTCTACTTAAGTGAAGCTACGGTATAGGCTTGTGGTTGTTAATTTGAGGCCTAACCCTACTATAAAACCACAGTATGCTAGGAAAGCATTAAGGGGTATCGTGGCTAGCCGCTTAATCTAGGGTCAAAACTAATCTAATAACTCTAGGTTTGAGAATCACGATTTATTATTCAAATTAAGACTTTTATCTAATTGCAGATGTTTTGTGTAAACTCATAGTTGAATTATGTTCAAAAGACCCTCATTTATGGAAAATAATAAGATTGTTATCTCGACACACATAAGTGTCAATTTGATCTAAATACTGAACAAATATGATCATGTTGTTCATATCCCTACTCATAAAAACCCGGTAAATGGGATTATAATTTTATAATTGATCTACTTCAAGAAATTAAATTAGAAGTTAAAGATATAAGTAATGAACTACAAAAACAACAACAACCTTAGGATTTCGTCAAAATACACCAACAATCCATTCGCTTAACAGCATTAGAATGGTCAAATATACTTTGAAGAAAATAACAAAATAAATGTTGAAGATATTGATCCTACGTACTACGTAAATTATCTTATTCTTCAAAAAGAAAAACTTGCAAGAGAAATCGATTGTACTGAAGCGATAAACTATAAAGCAAATGAAGAACATTTTGAAGAAGAATCTGAAAATTCCACAGAATTTGATTATAATTCAGATACATCAGATAAACTTGTTTACAACATAAACACTAATGAAGCCAGATCTAGTAGAGGTGCTCTAATTTTACCTTCGCAACCTCCTTCGGATAGTGCTTCTGTATAAACGATCTTAACTCTGATATAATTATCGAAGATCAAGAACGGGAAGAAAACACAAATAATAGTCCTCATACTGATCCTTACCCTAAAATGCTTAGACATGGTACTAGATCAGATTGGATTAAATTTCACTCTTCTAGAAAGCAACTTAAAGATTTTTATAACGAACAACCCTCTTCAGCATACACCCTAACTTTTTATATATATAGACTTCCAAATAGAAAAATAAGAAAATATATTATAACATGGCTTCAACATATAAGTGGAACAATCTATTTATTACCTTCGAATATGAATGTAATGGAATACATACATCACGCTACCAGTTATTGGACAGGAGATGCTTTAGCTTGGTCACTAAACCTTGAAAGAATAAATCTAAATCAATTACAAAGAATTATAAATATCTAATCTAAACGAGAAGCTCTTGGAGAATTATTAAAATTATTATTTGCAGACTTTACAGGAGAAACTTTCCTAAAAGATACTGATTATGAAATATAATTATTAAAAAAATACAATTATGTGACATATGTATGTTGAAGGAATTCGCTGCAAAATACATAGGCCTACTTTTTCATTTAAAAAATAATGACCAGAAAGTTTTTTGGGTAAAGGGCTTTTTTACAAAAATACCTTATCCATGAAATAACATTATTCAAGAAAGATATGACATTTTAAGGCACAGTAATACCGATGACAATCATAACACGGGCTTATTAAAAAAGGCATGTATGGATACTATGGAAAGAGTTTGTGAGCAAGCTAGTGCACACAAACAAATGAAAAATAAAATTAGAAACTCAAAACTGGGATTTTCTTGTTGTAACAAGTACACTGAAGATATTAACACACAGTTTGGATATTCCCCTGAATTTGAAAGAAAGAGAACAAGAAATTTCAAAAGAAGAGCAAAACCGAAATATCGAATCACTAGGAAAAAATGGAAACCAGAATATAAGAAAAAATTTAAAAAAGAAAACAAGTTTTCTAAGAAAAAGTTTATTAAAAAGAAAAATTTCCGTAAAGGCTGCAAATGTTTCAAATGTAATAAAGAAGGACATTATGCTAATGAATGTCCTACGAATATACAAAATATCGTTATATCAAATATCGAAGAACACGGTTTTAATGTTGGCACTATAGAGGATATATCTAGTGATGCTAATTCGTCTGTATATGAAATTGAATCAGTTTATTCTGACACTACTGAAAATGAAGATGTTTCCATTTTGAGTCAAACGAGTTGTATAATGGCTATCTGCCCTGAAATTCAAATCCAGATTCAAAACTCGTAGCGGCGGTACGACTCGACGAAGTTTCTTATTACTGGAGGACGAAGACGAAGATTTGTACTATTATCTATTATATTATTTTACCGCATCATGTTGTTCCGCATCATGTTGTTCCGCATTATGCTAACTCTGATTTTATGTTGTAAAGAATAATCAAATGTATTTATAAAATAGCTTCATAAACTGTTATCTAATTATTATATTCTTTCATTCCACTGCGATATTCTCAATTTGTTTTATTTCCTTCTATTCTTTTTCTTATTTACCCCAATAACAATCTGCCCTTTTGTATGGTTTGATTCTAATATGTCTGGATTATCGTCGATTTAAACTGGCCAAAATACAAGCCGTTACAGGACAAATTTAAATGGTCCAAATCATAAAATTGGTATATTGGACTGTTTCTGCTCAAAAATATAATATTCTCATATTAATTCATACAAATCATATATAAATGCTTAAAATTTAAGTTTAGGTCCGTAAACTTCATATTTCATCCCAATTTATATCAGTTTAACTTAATTTATCCATCATTTCGCCGTGATTTTCCCAATTTTGTGCCACCTTTTCGTGTTATTTAGCATGTGGAGTTTACATATACATTACATAGCTCCGTTAACTCATTTGACCCTTCAAAACTGATTTGTTATTCAGACTAGGCAAAGTTTCCAAAAACCAAAGAACCTAATTTCAAAATTACTTATTACCAAATTTAACCATATCAAATCATAAAATCAAGGGAGTAAACATAGAATTCCGAACTACCCATTCGCTCTGATCTATTTCTCCCATTTCATCCTAGTTTCGCTCTTCGGTTTGGAGCCATAATTTACTAATTTGATTTTCATTCCCGGATTACGGTTGACAATGTAATGACCCACTATGTTGGACCATTCAAATCGACAATAATCCACACATTTCAGACTTGAGTAATTCAAAACAGTGGATTGTTAAGAAATTTGGGGTAAATAAAACCATTCACGGGATCACAGATACAAAAATATCAGAATAACTCGCAGTGGAAATAAAATACCATAGTAGTTCATGAAGCTACTATATACATACTCTCAAATCATATACAAATATCATAGTTTAAAAAAATGGATGCAATAGAAGTCTAGATACATGACTCACTAATACAGAAGTAATACCGAAAAGGAGATAATTGGAAGAAGTAGATGTAACAGCCCAACTTTTAACAAGTATTTTTCACTTGTATTTTTTAAAAAAAAAAACTTCGGGGTTTATTATATAAAAATCTAAATTTTAAAGTGATTAAAAATAAAAATAAAAACAATTGACCAAATTTTTAATTAAATAATAAGATCTCTGAAATTTTGACATGGTTAAGAATTAACTTTAATTTGGAAATTTTAGTTTTTGTCGAAGATGGTAAATAACTTAATTTCTAGCAAAATCAAGTTTTAATTAAGAAAACATTAATAGCTTAGGTGGTTAAGACATCTGGGCTATTCACGACAGGTCACGAGCTAGATAAGGGATATGCCGTTGGAAAAAAAAATAGAAATATATATATATAATAAATAGTATTGCCAAGCCTATGAAGTTGGGGTCGGGATGTGGGGTGAGGTAGTCGAGCAAAAGTTGAACCAAAGTTTCTTTTACTCCATTCGTTCCAGTTGTTTCAAAATATTTGCTTTAGCCGTAAATTTAAGTCGCGTATTGGTTTTATTTGGATTTTCTTCTAGATTTTGATCAAGTCGTTGCTTCCGCTGTAAATTGATCGTGCTTTCTATGCTCTTATTTCGGGATTTTCGTTTTATCAAATTTTTCTGCAACATTCAGGTGAGTATTTCTCACCAGACAAACATGCCTATATTTCTATGAATTATCGCAAGTGTATTTGTAAATTATTTATTAAATGTCATCTGTCTGTAATATAACGTATGATGTTAAACCCCATTTTAAATTGACACCTCATCAGTTGTTTATCTGTTGTAATATAGTTGCAGTTATATTATTTAACGCTTATGTACTGTTAAATCATCACTGCAAGTTCCCTGTAAATTGAGATCGTTATAGGCTGAAATGATAGGCCTGAACGACAATTATTATCCATATATATTATTTAATTGTTTAAAATTTGATTTGTTAACTTGGGATTGCGGGTTTGAAATGATAGAACCCGGGGTTTTGTAAATTGCGGATTGAAATGATATAAATCCGTATCACTTGACCTAGGCTAGAAAACTATATACAATCCCGTGGTTTATATAATGTTTTTCTGAAATATTTTAAATTTATTTTAAAATGGAAGTTTATAATATTCTGGTTTAAATATGTTTAAAGGATTTTTATAAGATTTATAATGTTTTGAATGAGTTAAAAATGTTAAATAAATAAATAAATGTTTAAATAAATTTTGGAATATAACTTATTTTGGGAATTTCTGAATTTTGTTAAAAATAAGGTTTCATTTAAGAAAAAAAAAATTGATAAAATGTTATATTGGGAATTTAAAACTTGATGGTTAAGTTAATAGTCTATTTTCAGCACTTAAATGCTGTCTTTTATAAACAAACTATTTTAACCTATAGACTTTAGGTAGCATTTCATAAGTGCTACAGAAACTGGGATTTTGAATTATTTAAAAATTAAAATTATGGAAACAATCTTTAGGGGAAAAGGCCTAAATTTTGGAATTTAATATGTAATTGATAAAAATAAGAAATTGACTTTGGATGGTTTTAAAGGAAGAATTTAACTTTAAAATTTGGTAAAAAGGGGAAATAAATTCCTAAATAAATTGAATAGATTTAAATGGTATTTTTATAAAATGACTAATGTTTAAAAACAATATTTTGATATTGAAGGTATTTGAAATTTATTTTGATTTCAATTTATAAATACCATTTTTGATTTTAAAGGTTGTAACCACGGGTTATAATAACGCTTGGTTGTTAAAGAGACCGAGATCGGATATCTGGCATACTCTCTGTCGATACCGAAAACCACTTTGACAACCGTGTACGCGGTAGAGATTCCAGAATGAAGTAGGATGGTGGTGACGGTTTCTTTGAGGTAAATATGTGGACCCGACTCCCGTGAGTTGGCATACGGTGGCTAAAACAGGAGCGATTCTCGGATTAACGAGGTAGCACCTCTGATCGGACGCACTTCATCGTATGTCATTCTATTACTTTTGTGATTGTTTTGGTGCGCACGTTTGATTTGGGAGTGTTGTTCGAGGTGGGCGGCAGCTGCGCGCTGCGCGTTTCCATCGGTCCTGATAGCAATTGGTATATCTACCCAGGCATTGCCTAGTTGTGTCGTGTCACCTACCATAGCGAGCCTTATACGATTTTGGTTTTGTACCATACCTATGGAGTGCCCTCTGACGACGCCCAGTACGAGGGAGATTACGGTACTGTATAGACTATGTGAATATATTCTATGTTAAGGGCTATATGGGTAACCCCTTAACGCTATTAAAAAGTAAGTTTATTTTACTAATAGACATTATAATAATAGCGAAATATTACTACATAGTAAATAGTTTAACGGATCATTAGAGGATGGTCGGTCCCAAGCATCCTTTAAGTTACTTGCTCTATACTACAGTACACTTGAATTAACTTACACCATATAAGTATGTATGTCCTGACTCGAGTGTTTATGTTTTATTTTACGCTCGGGTCAGCCTGGGTTGCAGTTTCAGTTTTCTTCCCGGAGCTAGGACATTCTGTAGATCTTTCGAGCTGCTGGCAAAATCTTTCAGTCTATATCTTATTTATGTAATGGAGACTTTGGATTATTTGGATTTCTATTGATGTTTTAAACTGTATCGGAGATTCTAAACCATGCAAAATTTTATTTGGTTGAGATGTTTAGTGGCTTCATGAACCACTAAGTATTTTAAATTCCGCTGCGAGATTTCTGATATCTGTGTCTGTGATTCTGTGATTTATTTACTGCATATTCTGAGTTTTGCCAAAAAAATTATTTACGACGCGGTATTTTGAACAATTCAAGTCCGACATGTGCGGATGCGAATGGTTGAAAATACTGGGTCGTTATAGTAGACGAATAGATAGTCAGATAAGCTCCAACAATTCTCTAGCTCCAGAAGGTGAATCCAAAACTGTGATTCTCAAGCTGACCCAGGCGTAAAGTAAAACACAAAACACTCGAGTCAAGACTTACATACTTATACAATGTAAACCAACTCAAGTGAACTGTAATAGCAATGTATAATAACTTAAAGGATGCTTGGGTTCTCACATCCATTAAGGGTCCGCTAAACCATCAATTAAGCAATTAATGCAAATATCAGTGTTCATGTGACTAGGGTAGCACAGAGCTGCAGTAATCGCTCACCTCTAGCCACACTCTCAAATTCAAGGTGCGTGTCAAACAATCACAAGGAAATCACTTTGCACATAAAGAAGTGTATCCGTGGTTATAAATTTCAAAATAGTGTTTTATACTTCAAAAATAAAATATCATTTCAAATATAAATCTTAATCAAAATAAGGATCAAATCATTTCCAAACCATTTCAAAATATCAAAATATCATATTCTTTCAAAATCTCATTATCAACTCATTATTTGAATTCAAATTTAAATACCTTTTAAATTCAAGTATATCGTTCATTTACTATTTTAAATACCATTCCAAATTACATTTCCAAAATGGTTTATATTATAATAAAAAACTATAATTCATTTAAACCATTTAAAAGTGAAATCATTATACTTTCAAATCAAATATTCAATTCCCAAAATTTTAGACATTTCAGAGTTCATTTATTCAAAAAAAAACTATAAAACATTGAAATTACAGCCCTACAAATGAAATTCAATTTAAACCATTTTTAACTTATGAAATTTCATATTTTCCACTTTAAAAATGGTCATTTAAATACCCTTGAACATATGATTTTATAATGTAAATTTCACAAATAAATACAAAAATTTCTCTTATTAAATTCAAGCGTACAAATTTCCCATTCTTTACCCTTTAACAATTATTTATCACTAAAATTTCAAATTACCATTTCATACATTGAGCTAAATTTCCATTTTATTCAATTTACTTAAACTTCCATTTTAAAACCAAATCTCACAATTCCAAGTCGAGTTAAATTCCAAATTTCCATTTAACGATCCATTTATTTAGCATTTTAAACTTATTACGTAAACTCAAAATACACTGTAAGTTGCTTAACTTTATAACTTGATATTTTCTTTTACTTTATTTTTTCAAAATTCATACATCAATTATATTAATTACCAAGTTAAGCTTATAATTCCATTTTTACTTAAATTTTCATTATTACGTTAAATCAAACTTTCACACTACAACTCAAACCATCTATTAACTTATAACATTTAACCTTTTAGAAAATCACTGCTTAACCATTTTAAATCCAATATAAGTAAAATTTCATACTTTTCCATTCATTTAAAATACATGAAATTTATTAGAAATCATATTTTGAAATCAACCACGGGTCCGGATAATATTTCACACCTAAATTAAGTGATACGGAAATTATCATTTAAATCCGTAATCAATAAAATTTCTGGGTTTTGATTATTTCAAACCCGAAATCCCAAGACAAATACAAATAAAAAAATACTCAGGCCTATCATTTCAGCCATAATGATTTTTTTCCTATTCTAAAGTCCGTTCGGGTATGTGTCATTTCAACCCATAGTGATTCTATTCTGCAGGAAACTTGCAGTGTGAGAGACAGAAATAAATATAACAGAATAGAATATAACAGATGATGTGACAAGTCAAGTTAATAACGGGGTTTAACGTTATATAAATGATATCACAGGCAGATATAACATAATGTAAAAGTGTCTACACATTCACATGGTGTCACTTCACAGTTATATAGGCATATATGTTATGTGTGAATTACTCACCTCTTTAAAGCTGCAGTTCGCAAACAACACACACAAAAGAGAATTCGGAAAGTACGATAGCATGATTTGATTCAAGTGGGAAGAGCCGAGATGTATATCTTGTATATAACAATAAAACTAGGCCATCCATAAATATAAATACAATACCAAAATTATTGAAATAAATTGAAATAGAGATAAACAAAGACATCACCAAGTTTCAAACAAGTTTTTCTTTCTCTTGACTCAGCATGTGCTCGGCCTTAAGGCTAAATTGGTTCAGCCATGACATGTTTTAGGTGGTAAAGGATCAGGTTTGAACTGAAAATAACAAGGCTTGGTCAAGGATAGGAAGGGTTTGGAAGTTACAAAGCGTGGAAGGTCAAAAGGCAAGGCTAGAAAGGGTTTTGATTCAACTTGGGCTCGGTCAAAGGCATATTTGGGCTCAGCCAGAGGCTGCTATAGGTCAGGTCGGAGGTTAGTAATGGTATTCAAAGGTGGTGCCTGACGGTGGCGGTGGCCAAGAAGGTGGCTGTGGGAAGCAATGAAGGTGGTGTTGCATAGGGCTCGGTTAACATGGTTTTGTGGAGTTTTTCATACTTTTGTGAAGTTTTGTTCAAGGGGAGGCTATGACACTTTCAGGTCAGAGGAGTACGGTGGTTAGGCCATGGATTAGGTGGGGAAGAAGTGGTGGTGGTCGGTGGAGGGAAAAGGCCGAGCAAAAGCATGATGGATCCATGGCAAAAATCAATAAAAGTGAAAAAAAAAGGTGAAAAAGGGAAGAAGACATTACCAAAAAAAATTTAGATCTGACTTGCGTGAAAATGAAGTGGGAAAGATGTTTTTCTCACGTGAAATATGATGGAGGCGGCTAGGTTTTTGTATGTACGGCTAAAAAAGTGGATAGGTTAGAGAATAAAAAGTCTAGGAAATTTAAAAAGGCACAATTTAAGAAAGAAAAATCTTGTTTATATTTTTCTTTGTTTGCACACAAATGAAAGGAGGAGTTGAGAGACTTTGTGCGTGATTGGAAAAAAAAGAGAAAAGAAAAAAAAGAAAAATCAAGGCTAAAATTTTGGAGAAGTTAGGGTAGAAAATTAAAGGATAGAAAGATAAAACATGTAATAAATCAAAACGTAACGCATGTCTTTAATTAAAAATAGGTAACGTATCTTTAATCTAATTTGTTTTCCATCCGTTTAAAATAAATATGCCAAAGGAATAATAAAATAAGTACATACCATTTATATAAACACTGTATAAATAAATAAGAAAATGGTTACAGAAACGTATAAATTAAATGATATTTACATCTTTGTGAGCTACTTAATTTACAAAGTATATATCCAAATTAAATGAAACAAAAACGGACAAATGTTGCATATATATACATAACATGTAATGTTACAAATATATTCACAATTATAACATGATATATCAACCCAAAATATTACTTATATTAATTAACATAAACATTTAAAGGTATGCCTTTTAAAACAATAATGTATACATATATATTTGTAATTTCTTTCCAAGAAATAAATAGGGATCTAAATACTTATCCGTTTAGTTACTAAATGAATGTATAAATAAGAAAAATAAGGTAGAGATAGATATTATGAAGAATAAATAAATAGTTTTAGGAAAAGTAGGAAATAAATAAAGAAAATACTTTATATAATGAAACTAGAATTAAAAATTGAAAACAATATAGAATCAAAATTTGAAAATTATAACTGTACTTTAAAAATGTTTCAAAAATAAAATATATGCATAACATATCATGTTACACAAATTGGAACATGATTTTACAAACAAAGATATTATTTATATAAATTTAAAATAAACAAATTTGTTAAATAAAATAATTTACACACAATATTGTAAAAAGAATAACTTTCACAATATAAATCCGATTTCAACGAAACGAAAAGCAGCATTGTTAAAATTAAATCTATTTTCATAATAAAAGATAAAATTCAAAATTTCAAATATTCAAATTTATATTCAAATTTTAAATTTAAAAGTCAAAATTTGACCATTTTGACCAAAATCCACTTTTTTGGAAAATATTTTATTTATTCATGTTTGAATTTATAATAATTCACATAAAAATAGTATATGGAGCTATTTTATAAATACATTTGATTATTCTTTATAACACAAAATCAGAGTTACATACACAAGGACAAATAAATAAATAAATGCAGCGGAACAACATGATGTAGTAAAATAATATTCTTCGTCTTCGTCCTCTAGAAATAAGAAACTTCGTCGAGTCATACCGCTGCTAAGAGTTTTGAATCAAAATTTGAATTTTAGGACAGATATCAGTTGCATAACTCGTTTGACTCAAAATGGAAACGCGTATCCCACATTCCATTTCGGAAACTAATTTCTCGTCTCTCTTTTCCTATTTCCAAGTGCTCCTATTAACAGTAATCCTCGAAATGAAAATTAAATTACGAAATTAAAGCTCCAAACCAAAGAGCGCAGCAATGACAAATTGGGAGAAATTGATTAGAGCGAAAGGATCTCCCTAAATTCTATATTTACTCCCTTGATTTTTGATTTAATAGGAATAAATTTGGTAATGAGATATGTAATTTCGAAATTAGGCACTTTGGTTTTTGGAAACTTTGCCTAACCTGAATAATGAATCAGTTTTGAGCGGTCAAATGAGTTAATGGGGCTATATATTTATGTGTAACCTCTAAATGCAAGAGGCACAAAACTGGGAAAATCGTAGCGAAATGATGGATAAATTAAGTTAAACTGATATAAACTGGGATGAAGTAGGATTACGGACCTAAACATAAAATTTGATTCTTTTTATATTATTTGTATGAATTAATTATGAATTAATATGAGAATATTTCATTTTTGTGCAGAAACAGTGGAAATATGACATTTTTATGATTTGGACCATTTATATTTGTCCTATTAAAAAGAAACTATTTTCTATGATTTAGTACGATGATATCAAGTCTACACAGTATTTTTATGCAGTTTTATTCAATTTATATGAAACTACACGTACAATTTATAATGTGCGAAAATCTACCAAAATCTGTATATCAGTTGGTTTGATGTATATAATCACATCTAAATGGAATTAAATTGATTTCCAAAGTTAAAGTACTTGTTTATATAAATTTGGAAATTTTATTTTGAATCTATAGAGATATATTAGTAACTATGATTTGTTTAGTGAAAAGTATACTAAATGTGACAACGTGTAAATCTATTCACGACTTATACCTATAAAATATGGTTTGAAAATAAACATTTGATTTCTTAAGATTAAATACATAAGTTGTAGTAAGAAATGTGTTCTTTTTTTAGAATTTAAACCGCACATATGAATTTGTACAATGTATTTTAATATATGAAAGTTAAAGAAATTAAGATTTAAAAATATAAATGATGAAAAAACTTATAGGGAAATTAGTATTGCATTGTAACGACCCAGAATTGCTGTCAATTAAAATTCGTATATTTAATTGATTTTTAATAATAACAAGTAAAATTTGTAAGTTGAATAAATTTTTATTCGAATATCTAGATTTAATTAAATAATTAAATCGATAATTTAATATTTGAAAATACAGAAATAATTGGAAATTGGGTTTAATGTGGTTAAAAATGATTTGTAAAATTTTATTTAATCATATTGGAGTTAGAATCATGTTATAGAACTTTTAAAATCGAATAAAAAGTTAATTTGTAAAAATTGAATATTTTAATATTTAATTGACGAGTTAAAATAGCCACTTTTCAAAAAGTCTCGGATTTCGACGAAACTAGTTTTATTGGATCTGTAATGTTATATTATTGTAAGATTTCAAATTTCGTGTCAATCGGATTTACGGTTTGTCCGAGGCAAGCCAAAATGCATAAAATTCGTTTAACCGACTTAATTTAAAATTGATCGTTTATTGCTGTAACTCGCACAGATGACCGAATTAGCCTCTGAAACACGTTTCATTGTGTTCGGAACGTGGGGTAAACCTCAGAAACGCCAGCTGGCACGCTTCGTTTGGAGTTCGGAAAATTTCGGATGAATAGTGTTTTGAGAATTTTCTATAAATGGATCCATTCTCTTCTATTTTGCAAATCAACCCTCCTTCTTCAGCCGACCCTAATTATTATCAATGGCCGAAATTGCTCCATATTTTCTCTCTTAATCTCTCTCGATCCATAAACATTTAGAAAAACTTTCCAACTACAACATTGTAGAGCAAAGTGAGTGCTTCAAATCCATACGGATGTGATCGATTTTAGAGCTACGGTTTGGCGTGGATCTCGAGGGAAGAGCTGCGCGTTTGGGTTCGTTTATCATAGCGAATAGAGGGCCGAGCTCATCTATATTCACGGTAGAGGTGGAGATCGTAGTGGCCGTTCGTTTGGCTTTGTCTGATCGTGCTCCGGCCGCCGATAGATGGGTGCGAAAATGATGAAGAGGGCGGCGTTGGGGTTTTTTGCGCATGGGAAAGAACGTGAGGGAGGAGAAAGAAATGCACGGCCCGGATTTGCTAGGTTTTAAATTAAATAAAGAAATTGTAATTTGTTTATATTATAATTCGTATAAACTTTCACACTACAATTCAAACCATCTATTAACTTGTAACATTTAACTTTTTAGAAAATCACTGCTTAACCATTTTAAATGCAATATAAGTCAAAATTCATATATTTTTTTTCTTTCATTTACAATACATGAAATTTAAGAAGTCATATTTTGAAATCAACCACGGGTCCGGAAAATATTTCGCACCTAAATCAGGTGATACGGAAAATATCTTTTAAATCCGTAATCAGTAAATTTTTCGAGTTTTTGATTATTTCAAACCCACAATCCCAATTCAAATACAAATAAATAAAAATCACCCAGGCTTATCATTTCAGCCCGTAATAATTTTTCCCTGTGCTAAAGTCCGTTCGGGTATGTATCGTTTCAATCCATAGTGATTCTATTCTACAAGGGAACTTGCAGTGTGAGAAACAGAAATAAATAAACAATATAACAGAATAGAATATAACAAATGATATAACAAGTTAATAACACGGTTTAACATCCTAGAAATGATATCACTGACATGTATAACATAATATAAAAGTTGGTGTCACTTCACAATTATATAGGCATATATATCTTGTGTGAATTATTCACCTCTTTAAAGCTGGAGTTCGCAAACAACACACACAAAAGAGAATCCGAAAAGCGTGATAGCACGATTTGATTCAAGTGGGAAGAGAGCCAAGATGTATATCTTGCATATAATAATAAAACAAGACCATACATAAATATAATAAATCCAATACCAAAATTATTGAAACAAATTGAAATAGAGATAAACAAATACATCACCAAGCTTCAAACAAGTTCTGCTTCCACTTGACCCAACATGTGCTCGGCCTTAAGGCTCAATTGGTTCAGCCATCACCAAGCTTCAAACAAAGACATCACCAAGCTCCTAACCTCTTGACCCAACATGTTTCAGGTGGTAAAGGATCAGGTTTGGACTGAAAATAACAAGGCTTGGTCAAGAATAGGAAGGGTTAGGAAGTTACAAAGTGTGGAAGGTTAAAAGACAAAGTTAGAAAGGGTTTTGGTTCAACTTGGGCTCGCTCAAAGGCATATTTGGGCTCAGCCAGAGACTGCTACAAGTCCGGTCAGAGGTTAGTAATGGTGTTCAGAGGTGGTGCTTGATGATGGCGGTGGCTAAGGAGGTGGCCGTGGCAAGCAATGAAGGTGTGTTGCATATAGGGCTTGGTTAGCATGGTTTTGTGGAGTTTTTCATAGTTTTTGTGAAGTTTTGTTCAAGGGAAGGCCATGGCACTTTTAGGTCAGAGGAGTATGGTGGTCAGGCCGTGGATTAGGTGGGGAAGAAGTTGTGGTGGTCGGTGGAGGGCAATGACCGAGCAAAAGCATGATGGATCCAAGGCAAAAATCAAGGAAAAATCAATAAAAGTGAAAAGAATACGTGAAAAAAGGAAGAAGACATTAGCTATTATTTTTTTCAGATCCGACTTGCGTGAAAATAAAGTGGGAAAGATGTTTTTTTTCATGTGAAATATGATGGAGGCGGCTAGGTTTTTTGTATGTACGGCTAAAATTGTGGATAGGTTAGAGAATAAAACGGCTAGGAAATTTAAAAAGGCACAATTTAAGGAAGAAAAATCTTATATATATTTTCTTTGTTTGCACACAAACGAAAAGAGGAGTTGAGAGACTTTGTGCGTGATTGGAAAAAATAAAAATTCAATGCTAAAATTTTGGAGAAGTTAGGGTAGAAAATTAAGGAATTGAAAGATAAAAAGGGTAATAAATCAAAACGCAACGCATGCCTTTAATTAAAAATAGGTAACGTATCTTTAGTTTAATTTGTTTTCCATCTACTTAAAATAAATATGCCAAAGGATAGTTCAACAAATACATACCATTTATATAAACATTATATAAATAAATAAATAAACGGTTATAGAAATGTATAAATTAATTTCTATTTACATCTTTGTATGCTACTTAATTTACAAATTATATATCCAAATTAAATGAAACAAAAATGGACACATGTTTTAAATATATACATAACATGTAATGTTACCTATATATTCACAATTATAACATGATATATAAACCAAAAATATTACTTATATTAATTGAGATAAACATTTAATGGCATGCCTTTTAAAACAATAATGTGTGTATATGTGTGTGTGTGTGTGTGTGTGTGTGTGTGTGTCTATATATATATTTGAAATTTCTTTCCAAGAAATAAATAGGGAACTAAATACTTATCCATTTAATTACTAAATGAATGTATAAATAAGAAAAATAAGGTAGAGGTAGATATTATGAGGAATAAATAAATAGTTTTAGAAAAAGTAGGAAATAAATAAAAAAAATACTTATTTAATGGAAACTAGAATTAAAAATTGAAAACAATATAAAATCAACATTTGAAAATTATAACTATACTTTAAAAATGTTTTAAAAATAAATTATATGCATAACATATCATGTTACACAAATTAGAACATGATTTTACAAACAAAGATATTATTTATACAAATTTAAAATAAACAAATTTGTTAAATAAAACAATTTACACACAATATTGTAAAAAGCATAACTTTCACAATATTAATCCGATTTCAACGAAATGAATAGCAGTATTCTTGAAATTAAATCTATTTTCATAATAAAAAAAATTATAAAGTCAAATATTTAAAATTTAAATTAAAAAAAGTCAAAGTTTGACCGTTTTGACCAAGATCCACCTTTTTGGAAATATTCCATTTATTCAGGTTTGGAATTATAATTCAAAAAAAACCAAAATTTATACTTAAAATAAAAAAATTGATCCATTTTAATAAATAAAATAAAGTTTTTAAATCTGGAATTTCAGGTAAAATAATTAAAATATAAAATTAAAATAATCACAAAATGCAGGGTTGTCGCAATGGTGGTCGTAGGTGGCAGACATAGGCGGTCAAAGGTTGGAAGGAGTCAAAGCGTGCTGCGTGCGTGCGACCTGGGTGAGGAATGAGATGACGTGTCCTTTATTTTTTTATATTTCGTTTATTTTAATTTAAAATCATATAATGTTCTTATTCGAATAATTTTTCATACAAGGTCCAATTCATGTGCGGTTTTCTCCGCTAGGTTCGTATTGGAATTTCGGATATTTTGACGCTTGTTTGGACGATTTCTGAGACTGTTCAAAATGTATGTTTAAATTGGATTTAAATTCAATTTAAATTCAAAAGGTGAGTGTTTTAACCTACTCACGACTTCTAAAATTTCTTATGTGTGTTAAATTAATTTCTGATGTGATTAGAAATTTATTTATGGTTGTTTGGTATATTTTTATCATCATTCCGGTTAAATTTAATTTATTGAATTAAATTGTTATTTAATTTATCATTGTATATAAACTGCTAGTATATACACGATATTTATTATATGTTATATATTGATGTTACTGTTTGAATTGGAGGATGATTGTGATAAATGGTTGATGATTGATATTGGATGGATGTTGTATTTTATATTGTTATAAACTGCAAGTTGTTATGCATTTTTATTTCAATCGAGATTGCGGTTTGAAATGATATATAATCATTTTTCATTTTAAACTACGGATTGAAATGATAAATATTCATATCACCCATAAGGTGGAGAATTATATACAGACACCATAGTCTATATATAAAAATATTTTGAAATGATTTCTATGGTTTTAGATAGAAATATACGGTTTAATAAATATATTTTTTGATATTATACAAATAATATTTTATATATAGTTAAATTCTTCAATTTAAGCTATGCATAAATTCGTTTAATAAAAATAAGTTTAAAAATGGAGCTTGATTTAATTAAATTAAAATATGGTTAAGTACTTAAATCAAACTTTAATATAGAGGTTATAATGATTTAAATAAATTAAGGTTGGAAGGTAAATTGGAAATTTATTTGAAATTGAGCTTATTTAAGAATTAAACTCAATAAGTTGATGTAAAATTTATTAAATTTGAAATTTAAAAGGTATGATTTTATAACTGGATTTTTGTTCAAGATGAATTAAACGAATATTTCAAGCATAAATAAATTGAATGAAATATTTAGTAATTTGTAATTTGAGTTCTATTTAAATGATCATGGATTTATTATGCAAATATTTCAAAATTAAATAATAGAACATTGAATTGTTGAATCTTAATTACCAACCTTAGTTTTGAAATTGTTTAATACTCAAAGTTTGAAATATATTGAAATTGAAATGGTTTATTGAAACGGAAAGTGAGTTGAAAGTTATGAATTGAGATTTAATTCAAAGTGAATAAAATTGTGAAATCGAGGAAATTATTTTACTTTATAAAGTAATCTTCAATTCAAATTATTTTATTTTATATACTGTTTTAATATCCATACCATTTAAGTTTTAGAAGTTATAGTTTAGAAGCAATGAAATTCGAAGTATTATGTTTTGAAAGGTATATTTCAAGCATTTGGTTTCGAGATATTATAAATTTGAAAGTGTTATGATTTTGGAAAAGAGATATGTTTGAAATAAAATGATATTATATTGATTTGGGGTTTTATAAAAACGATATCATAATGATTTGGTTTTTGAAATGGAAAGGATATCGTTTTTATATGATTTTGAAATGGATATTATATTCTGGTTTGAAGTACAAATTATTTTGAAATGACCACGGTGTAATAACGTTTGGTTGTTAAAGAGATCGGGATCAGAAGTAGTCATCCTCTCTGCCAACTCCGAAAACCACTTTAAAAAACCGTGTACACGGTGGAGATTTCAGAATGAAGTAGGATGATGGCGACATTCTATTAAGGTATATACGTGGATCCAACTCCCGTGAGTTGGCATAAGGTAGCTTAAGCAGGAGCAATCTCGGGCCAAGGAGGTAGCCTCTCTTATCAGACACATCCGTTCGATTTTATACTTTGACTTTTGGATTGATTTGGTGGCCACTTTTGATTTTTGGCTTGGGAGTGTGGCTCGAGGTGGGCGGTAGTAGCTGTTACGCATTACCACTAGCCCGTGTGCATAATTGGTATATCTACCCTGGCGTTGCCTTGTGTGCCGTGTCACCTACCCTATCACGCCTTGTATGAATTTGGTTTTCTCCGGTAGCCCGTGGAGTATTCAGGGTAGTCTCCCGATCTGGAGATGCGCTGATACTGGATGGACTATTGGGACTATTACGTGGTAAGGGCTATATGGGTAACCCCTTAACGCTATTTAAAAGTAAGTTTATTTTACTATTAGACATTATTATAATAGCGTAATACATAGTAAATAGTTTAACGGATCCTTAGAAGATGTGAATCCCGAGCATCTTTTAAGTTACTGAACTCACGTTAGACACTGGATAGGAAATGTCAAATCCCGCAAACGTCTCTGACGTCGTTACTCATATTTATTTACTGTTGATTTAACTTACATAAGATATTTTAGTTCTGACTCGAGTGTTTTGTCTTTTCAATTCGCTCGGGTCAGACCGAGCATTTCCGGATTTGAAGATTTTATTCTGGAGGACGAAGACGTAGATTTGTATTACTATTATTTATTATATTCCATTGCATCACATTGTTCCGCTGAATTGTTATTGATTATTCTCTGGCATGTGTAACTTTGATATGTATTGTATAAGTAAAATCAAATGTTTTTGTAAAACAGCTTCATGAACCGTTTATTTGATTATTATATTTTATCGTTCCGCTGCAAGATTCTATTTTGTTTTTTCCTTCTCTGCTTTTTCTTATTTACCCAATAACATTCCGCCCTTTTGCATGGTTTGAGTTTGACGTGTGTGATTTATCGTCGATTTAAAGCATATAAAAAGACGGGATGTTACATGTTTGTTTGTGCCATTTGGAGCTCGTATGAAGTAGATATGACATGAAACGTCGTCTAGTCGTACTGACGCTACTGGTTTTGATTCCAAATTTGAAAATTTTAGCAGATAGCGATTGTACCAATGGAAACGTGTAGTTTACTTTCCATTTCAGGAAACCAATTTCCCGTCTCTCTCTTCTTCTACCCCAGTGGTTAACCATAATCCCCGAATGAAAATCAAATTAGTAAATTATGGCTCCAAACTGAAGAGCGAAACTAGGATGAAATGGGAGAAATAGATCAGAGCGAATGGGTCTCCCTAAATTCTACATTTACTCCCTTGATTTTATGATTTGATATGGTTAAATTTGGAAACGAGTAATTTCGAAATTAGGCTCTTTAGTTTTTGAAAACTTTGCCTAACCTGAATAACAAATCAGTTTTGAGTGGTCAAATGAGTTAACGGAGCTATGTAATGTATATGTATACTCTACATGCTAAATTACGCGAAAAGGGGGCACAAAATTGGGAAAATCGCAGCGAAATGTTGGGGTAAATTAAGTTAAACTGATATAAATTGGGATGAAATATGATGTTTACGGACCTAAACTTAAATTTTGAGAATTTTTATATGATTTGTATGAACTAATATAAAGATTATTGAATTTTTGAGCAGAAACAGTCCAAATATACTAATTTTATGATTTGGACCATTTAAATCTGTCCAGTAATGGCCTGTCTTTTTGGACAGTTTAAATCGACGATAAACCACACACGTCAGACTCAAACCATACAAAAGGGCAGATTGTTATTGGTGTAAATAAGAAAAAGAAGAGAAAGAAATAAAACTAATGCAGAATCTCGCAGCGGAATGAAAAAATATAATAATCAAATAATAGTTCATGAAACTATTTTATAAATACATTTGATTATTCTTTACAACACAAAATTAGAGTTACGTACACAAGGGCAAACAAATAAATAAATGCAGTGAAACAACGTTAAGCGGTAAAATTATATAATAGATAATAGTACAAATCTTCGTCTTCGTCCTCTAGAAATAAGAAAGTTCATCGAGTCGTGCCGACGGTACGAGTTTTAATCTGAATTTTAGGACAGATAGCGGTTGTATAACTCGTTTCACTCGAAATGCAAAAGCGTATCCCACTTTTCGTTTCAGAAAACTAATTTCCCATCTCTCTTTTCTTATTTTCAAGCGCTACTATTAATAGTAATCCGCAAAATGAAAATCCAATTACGAAATTAAGGCTCCAAACCAAAGAGCGAAGTAATGACGAATTGGGAGAAATTGATCCGAGCGAATGGGTCTCCCTAGATTCTATATTTACCCCCTTGATTTTATGATCTGATAGGAATAAATTTGGTGATGAGATATGTAATTTCGAAATTAGGCTCTTTTGTTTTCGGAAACTTTGCCTAACCTGAATAATGAATCGGTTTTGAGCGGTCAAACGAGTTAATGGAGCTATATAATATATGTGTAACCTCTACATGTAAAACTACACGAAAAGGAGGCACAAAATTAGGAAAATCGCAGCGAAATGATGGATAATTAAGTTAAACTGATATAAACTGGGATGAGGTAGGATGTTTATGGACCTAAACTTAAAATTTGAGCCTTTTTATATTATTTGTATGAATTAATATGAGAATATTACATTTTTGCGCAGAAACAGTCCAAATATAATATTTATATGATTTGGACCATTTAAATTTGTCTACAAAGTATTTAAATTTCGTACGGTGACATGAAGTCTACTATTTATATGCAATTTTATTCAATTTATATGAAATTACACATAAAATTTATAATATGCGAAAATCAACCAAAATTTTTATATAAGTTAGTTTGATGTTTATAATCACACCTAAATGGCATTAAATTGTCTAAAGCAAAAGTACTTGTTTATATCAATTTGGAAAATTTATTTCGAATTTATAGAGATATATTAGTAATCATGATTTATTTAGTGAAAAATACACTGAATGTGATAACCTATAAATCTATTCACGATTTATACCTATTAAATATGATTTGAAAATATACATTTGACTTCTAGAGATTAAGTACATAAGTTCTAGTAAGAAATGTATTATTTTTTTAGAATTAAAAACGAACATATGAATTTGTATAATGTATTTTAATATATGCAAGTTAAAGAAATTAAGATTTAAAAATATAAACGATGAAAAAACATATGGGGAAAATAGTATTGCATGTTGCAAACATATAATACATAAGCATGAGAACAAAAGCTGAGAAATCGTAAAAACAAAGATTTAAAAATAACAAAAGTGTACGATATTATAGAAATACGTACATCCTGAAATATCCCAGGAATTATCTCTTGCTAGGATACTGGTGGACCGTCTGTCCACACCAGAATACTCGTCGTTGGTATACCCGTCGCTATTATTGAAATAACCCAGAAATTGCTTTAAGTGGGGAGAGTAGTACCCTGAAAATATGGAAAGCATTTTAATTCAATAATAATAGTAATATGTAATGCACTGGAGTTAACGGATTCGTTAAATAAATTAAAATTAAGGAGGGCTAAAAT
This sequence comes from Allium cepa, assembly GCA_030765085.1. Taxonomy (NCBI): domain Eukaryota; kingdom Viridiplantae; phylum Streptophyta; class Magnoliopsida; order Asparagales; family Amaryllidaceae; genus Allium; species Allium cepa. Next base: position 816,238,353 of record CM060931.1, read on the forward strand.
GGTCATTTTTAAAACATTGCAATTTTGCGATGATACAAATTCCGTCGCAATCGTCTTGTTTTTCTGATTCGTGCGGTATATTTGTTTGTGTCATTTAGAGCTCGTATGAAGTAGATATGACCGAAAACATCGTCGAGTCAAAACGACGCGACTGGTTTTGATTCCAAATTTGAATTTTTGAGCAGATAGCGATTATACAACTCGTTTGACTCAATGGAAACGTGTATGATCTGATATATTTAGAAAACTAATTTCCCATCTCACTCTTCTTCTTTCCCAACGGTCAACCGTAATTACTGAATGAAAATCAAATTAGTTAATTATATATTTACTCCCTTGATTTATGATTTGATATGGTTAAATTTGGTAATGAGTAATTTCAAAATTAGGCTCTTTGGTTTGTCAAAATTTTTCCTAACATAAATAACAAATCTGTTTTGAGTGGTCAAATGAGTTAAAGGGGCCAAATAATGTATGTGTAAACTCTACATGCTAAATTACGCGAAAAGGAGGCACAAAATTGGAAAAATCGTAGCAAAATGACGGGTAAATTAAGTTAAACTTCTAATTGAGGAATACCAAAGACTAATTGTAATAAGGGGTATAATTGAGGAATATAAGTGGTAGAATAATAAAAATTTATGATTTTATTTTTGTTAACATATGTTAAGAGATAATATGTTTATGATCTTAATTTGAACTTCTACTAATAACATGTATTACAGTAAGATAAAAAAAAATGATAACATACGTCGGGTGTATTTAATGACATTGTTTGAATGTAAATTAATAACGGTGATTATAATAATAAATGTTAATCATGATTAAATTATGTGAATGTTATTATTAATTATTTGAATACATATATAAAAAGTTATGCAAATATCAATATTCAATATCGGCACACCTTTGAAATAAGGTTTTAAATAAATAACTACATTGATGTTTTATTTTGTTGGAAACCTTATGTACTATGAATGCATGCCAAGATCAGCCAACACATGGAGAAAATGAAAATGTTGATTGAATTAAATAAGAAAGTTAAATAAGAAGAATAGAAAATGTGTAACGACCCGTAATTTTCGTTAATTCAATTTAGTCATTTTAATAGGATTTAAATAATTTAAGTTAGAAAGAAATTAAGATCTGTGATTTTTTTGAAGCAAATGACTAAATGAAATGAAACCATGGGAATTTAAGTCTAAGAATTTCCAGTTGGTACAAAATGACGAGAAATTTAAGTGCTGTAAATTGTTATTTATAGGCTAAGAAATTAATATAAGAAAACAAATGGGAAGATTTCATTTATTTCATGGTTTTAATTCGTTTTTCTTTAATAAGTTGTAATTGAATTTAGTAGAAAATAATATGTATTAAACCTACTTATAGAATTCGAAGCTAATTCAAATGAATTTAAGTAGTGAAAAGGCTTTACCTGTATATATATTTAATATGAGAAATAAATGGGAATATTAAATTAATTTAATGCAGTAAAGGAATGAAAACGGAAATTAGAATAAATTAAGGAATTCTGTAACGCAAGTAATAAATCTGTACCTTGAATGAACGTTTCACTTTGATAAATTATTTAAATGAGAAGACTTAATAAATAAATAATTAGGTCAATTGGTATGTGGTGAAATTTGATGTTGAAATATATTCATAGGTAAGGATTTAGATGAAATAGATTGATGTATGAAAAATTTAATTTGATAAATGGCAATTAATTCCTTTAATTTGTGCAATTAATGTATGTTTAATTGATAACGATAAAAAGTTGATTTTTTTCAGTGTAACCAACGTAAAATATTATCATAGCATGATACTTGGTTTGAATAGAAGGATTTGATTTAATGTGAAAATTTTTGTTCTAAGTATTGAATAAAATTGGGAATCAAATTTTTTTTTATGATAATAACGTTAGTATTGGTTAATAAATAGATTTCAATGCAGTAACCAAATAAATGGAATAAGATGAGTATATATTGCATAGAAATGAAATGATAAATTATTGATGTAATGGAAGATATAACCATGTCAATTATGCATATAAGGTAATAAGGTAATGAAACCGAGGTAAATTAATTAATTGAGACTTTAAGTAAAATTAACGTGTGGAATTGACCAAGGTTCAATAAAATGAGAATTTGATTGGTTATATTTATTGGTTGAGAAATGTAAATGTGTATTTGGGGAATAAATTTAGTCAGACTTAAGTATTGAATTTAATTAATTAATATATATGATAAATGATGATTAAATAAAAACCCAATACTCTATATATATGTATAATATTTGAGTGAAAATAATAATACACTTATAAATGTGGAATTAAGAGTTTACAACAACTATTTTAAGTAAAGAAATTGTTCATTCAAGTAAATTTGAAACATCGCAATAGGTGTAGATTAAGTGTTGCGTTAAATAAATTATAAAGGAATAAATTTATAGAAACGTAGGAACGGAAGAATGAACATTATAGTAACGTAAAACGTATTGTAGGATAATAATTAAGTATAGGCTTGTAAATTAGATGTATGACAATAAATTTTGTACGTAAATCTTTCTATTAGTTGATAAGTCTTATTTTGATCAATTTAAAGGAATACACTAAATTTTGTAGTTAGTACGGAATATTGATGAGTGAATGAATAAGATGAAACAAAGGTGGAATGTATTAGTTGAGGTTTTAAGTTATTTATGTGATAAGTTACCAAAATTATAATTTTATCTAAATACAGTAATTTATGCAAACAAAAGATGAACATTTTGAAATATTACCACAGTGATATATAAAAGAAACGTTAACTATGTAGTTGGAGAATAATTGATATATTTTGAGTTGGATAATAGAAATCAAGTTATTTATATAATTAGATTTAAGATGAGAGTATAAGTATATGATTAAATAATTGGGTTTTGCGAATAAAATTTATAATTCCCAAATAATAAGAAAACGCAGAGGTTAACACTGCGAAATTTATATACTTATAAATTTTAATTCACATCCAAGCTTGCTAAATTATTGGGAATTGATTGGATTATATAAGTAATGAAATTTGGCCAATATTTAAAGTTGAAAGAAAATTTGGATTTTATGATTTATTTTAATTTATTTAATAAATATTAAAAATAGCCATTTTTGTCACGGACTCGGATTTCGACGAAACTAGTTTCATCGGATCCGTAACGGTGAATTATAATAAAGTTTCAAGTTTCGTTGCGATCGGACTTGTCGTTTGATCGTACGGACTCGAAACGCCTTGAAATTTACGCATTTTGAAATCAATTTGAAATTTTTATTTTTTTAGCATAACTTCTTCATACGATCGAATTTGTCGCGAAACTTTTTCCATCGCGTTCAGAATATTTTGAAACACCTATTTGGATATATAGTTTTAACAAATTCGACTCCGGAGGCAGAACGGGCTTTTTGGGCCAACTATCGTTTAGCACGTTCGTTATCCGTACCCACCTAGCCTTCTTTTATCTGTCTATATATTTGCGATTATAAACCCTAGCCACTCCTTATTTTCATTTTTCTATACGTACATCTCCTTCTCAACTCCTCATTCCAATGGCAGAAAACCTAATTCCCAAATTCCAAAATTTTATTTCAAAAAAAAAAAAAAAAAAAAAAATTGTGGATCTGCAGCAGCTTCTGGTCGCGCTTCGGGTTTCAGAGGAGAAAACCCTAGAGCAACTTCGGGTCAGGAAGAAAATGACTCGGGTCGCTCCGGGTCGTTTTGGCGAAAACTCCAAGCAAGAATCGGGGAAATGAGGCGGCGCCCCGAAGTCGAACCCGAAGTTGACCCAGGACCAGAATTTTTCATTTTTCAAATTTTCATAACTTTTGCATACGAGCTCGGATTCACGCGCGGTTTGTTTTGCTGGGATCGTATCGGAATTTCTGACGTTTTGGCACTGGTTTGGATGAATTTGGAGACTGTCCAATTTTTGGGTTTAAATTGGATTTGAATTCAATTTAAATTCAAAAGGTGAGTGTTTTAACCCACTCACAACTACTAGAAGCTTTTATGTTTGTTAAATAAATTTTAGAAATGAATAGAAATTTATTTATGAGCTTTTGGTATGATATTTCATTTATATCTGTTGAATTGCATTTTATTGAATTTAACGGTTAATTTAATTGATTTATTGCGTGTTAATTAGCTGTTAGAAATTTTTGTTGCATATGAATTACTAGTTAACAGTTGTATAAATTATTACTGAATAAACTGTTAGATTAATAGTTGATAAATATAATTTGAAATAAAACTGCCAATTATTACCTGTTGTATATTACCAAACATATATTGTTATTGATTGATATTGGTTGATGGTTGCGATTGGATGATGGATGTGTTGATGAATGGATGTTTATTACATGTCATTAAATTGCAAATTATCATGCATATTTCATTTTTCGGGATTGTGGTTTGAAATGATATATAACCGCAATTTTTATTTTTTTTAAATTGCGGATTGAAATGATAAATATCCGTATCACTTGACCATAGGATAGAAAACTATATACAGGCACCGTGGTCTATATATAACTATTTTAAATGTGATTTCTATGGTTTGGATGGAATACGGTTTATAAAGATCTTAAATTTTATACTGAATAAATGTTTTCTTCCATATTTATATGCATATGAAGTTGAAATTTTGAAATTTAAAAGGAATATAAATTTCTTTATTGAAAATGGAAGAAATTAAGAAAATGGAGTTTGATGATTTATATCCTATGTTTAAATATTAAGTTGGAAATTTTAAAGATATGATATTTATAATTGGATTTTTCCCAAAATATTTTGAAATGAATATTCTAGTAAAAATTGAATTTGGAAATATATATATATATATATTTTACTAGAAATTGAAGTCTTATTAATTATGGATTTTATGTGAATGGTCAAGATTAATTAAAAGAATATTGATTTTGAAAGGATAAAAATCCAACTTTAGTTGAAATATTAATGCTCAAAAATGGATATAAATATATATAAAAATTGAAATGGTTTTGGGACTTGAAGTAATATTTTGGATTTTGGTTTAACTTTAAAGATAATTTATTTCTTTATAAAGCAACAGTAAGGTTAAACCTTTTTAATTCGCATACCGTTGAATATCCAAACCATTTAGTTTTGAAAATAATGGTTTTAAAATACTATGGATTTTCGAAGAATTATGTTGAAAGTTACAAACAAAATATTGGTTACATGGGATATTAAATAATAAAAAGTGACATAATTTTTGGAAAGGAAAATTTTATTTGGGAAACGATATCATTGATTTGGGCTTTTATAAAATAATATGAAGATAAATTATTTGTGTTTTTAAAGAAAAAAATGATATCGTAATATTATGGTTTTGAAAGGGATTATGTTCTGGTTTTAAAGTATAAACTATTTTTAAATGACCGCGGTGTTATAATAACGATTGGTTGGCAAAGAGACCGGGATCGGATATGGACATACTCTCTGTCGATACCGAAAACCACTTTGACTAACCGTGTACGCGGTGGAGATTCCAGAATGAAGTAGGTGGTGGCGACGTTTCCTGTAAGGTAAATACGTGGACCCAACTCCCGTGAGTTGGCATAAGGTGGCTAAAACAGGAGCGATTCTCAGGCCAATGAGGTCATTCCTCTGATCGGACGCTCCTCTTCGATATTATAATTTGACTTGGATTTGATTCAGTGGCCACTTCTATATTTTGATTTTGGGGAGTTAGTCCGAGGTGGGCGGTAACTGCGGCTACGCGTTTCCACCAGCCTGGATAGCAATTGGTATATCTACCCTGGCATTGCCTAGTTGTGCCGTGTCACCTACCATATCGCGCCTTGTACGAGTTTGGTTTTCTCCCGTAGCCCGTGTGGTATCCTCTAGTGGCTTCCCGATCAGGAGGGGCTATGATATTGGACGGACTACTGGGACTATTACGTGTTAAGGTGGAAAATGTAAAGCCTTAACGCTATTTAAAAGTAAGTTTATTTTATAAATAGACACTATTATAATAGCGCAATATACTACATAGTAAATAGTTTAACGGATCCTTAGGAGATGTAAATCCCGAACATCTCTTGAGTTACTGTACTCATATTTATATTCTGTTTATTTAACTCACATAAGATATTCTAGTCTGACTCGGGTGTTTTTGTCTATTCAAATTCGCTCGGGTCAGTCCGAGCATTTCAGGATAGCAGATTTTAGCTTTGGAGGACGAAGACGAAGAATAAGTATTATGTTATATATAGTATTACACCACACTCTTTCTATTCCGCTGCATTGCTTGTATTGGTATGTGTAACTCTGATATTTATTGTAAAAGAAGGATCAAGCTTTTGTAAACTGTTTATGAACTGTATATTTGTTATTATATTTTATCCTTCCGCTGTGAGATTCTGTTTTTGTTTTTATTTCTTCTCTGTTTTCTTATTTACCCCATAACAATCCACCCTTGCGTATGCTTTGAATTGGCACGTGTGTCGGTTTAAAGTGTGCAAAAAGGCGGGATGTTACAGTTGGTATCAGAGCTTTGGTTTAGCGATAAACCTTGGCTTTGTGGGGTTTGACTCTTTGTTAATAGGGTAGAAATATCCTATGGGAGTCGCTGAGTGTATATATAAGAGAGAGCGTACTTGTTAGTATTAATAAAAAGATTTTAATATTGTGTTAATCTGTTCCGCTTTGTATTTATAAATTCTGGTTGATGCATGGGACGCTATGTCATCAATAGGGATTTCTAAACACTTAATAGGACAGACCGACATAATATTTGTTTTTAATATAGGTGAATGAAATAATTTGCCTATTATATTTCTATATATAAAAATAGTTTTATAAAGATATATATATATTTGGTTGCTATAGATTGGATGTTAGGCAATAAAAATATTTATAATAACTGAAGCTAAGTGAAATTATAATAAACCAAATTTGGAGATTTAGAACTTAAGTCCGGGATTTTTGAAAATTTGCTTTCAAAGAATTTGTGAAATTTATTGATTTGGTTTATAAGTATTTTCTTATATAAATATTTCGTATAAATTGGAAGAATTGTTTTAAAGAAGATTTTGGAAAAGAATTAAATTCTGTACTTTCCTCTCTGTCGCTGGAAAATAAATTCGGTGATGACGGCCGCATCATCGACTTTCATTTTCGAGTTTCGAAGGGGAAAGGCCACTGTAGTAAATTCTACTGCAGATTTATTTTTGAAATTTTCTAAAAATTTTTTTTTATTGTTCTAAATATAATTAGAGATATAAAAGTTGTAAGAACTTATTTATCTATTATTTTGAAATAGATTAAAATTTGACCCGGTATTTAATTCTAAATTTTTCCGTTAATTAATTGTTTAAACTTTGTTAGTGAAATATTAAGTAAGAAAGTTAATGCTAGGGATAAGGGAAGTAAAAGTTTTTAACTGATAAATAATGGAAAAGATTTATTGAAGAATGAATGAATTGAAACCTCTAATTGAAATAAGAGAATAACTGCAAAGCTATAAAGAGGAATTTGCATACATATGAGACAAAGGGTAATATGAATAAACATTAAATTTAATTAAAAGAATGGAGATTAAACTTGTATAAGTTCAATTGCAATTTCCTTAACATAAATAACTTACCCAAATATAAAAGTTGAAGTGTTAAATGAGAAACTGGAATTGAATATTTTACAAGTAGGAATTTAGGAAAAATGAAGTATTCAATAAATTACTGTTATAATAAGAATTTATTGGTATAAACTTAAGTGATAATTGAAATTTTACCCAAATTAAAGGTGAGTATTATTAATAGGTGATTTTAACTTAAGTAAATAAAATGAAATTCTTTAATAAATAAAGATTGATGTGTACGGTTATAAACTTAAGTATGTTTTAAAATGCTACTAGTAATATAATAAAAAGTAGGTAATATAAATAAATGTCTGTAAACCCTAGATAATGAATTAATAAGATCCTTTATTTATAAAAATGGAGGTTTTAAGGTTAATAATTTAAGTGTAAGTAGAGGGTTACTGTAATTAAATATAATAAAACATAAACATTAAATAAAGGAATGAAATTAAGGGTAAGTTGAAATTGTAATTTATAAAACGAATATATATTTATTGAACCGTTAATAAATAAAAAGGAATTGAGAAGAAACTTGTAAATTTTCACTTGCATTCTTAAATATACATAACTTACCATATAATAAAAGTTGCAATGTTAGTAAGAAAATGTAAGGGGAAATCTTACAAGTGAAGCTTGAGGTAATTAAGGTATTCAATAAATTTGCTGTTATAAATGAGAATTAACTGTATAAACTTAAGTTAAATTGGAAATTTTACTATATAAGAAAGGGTAAGTAGTATAAATAGATGATATAAACCTTAGTCAATAAATTGGAATACAATATAATGAATTTTGTAACAAATGGAAAATGAAAATTGTAAGAAACAAAGAAATCCCTCCATAAATGAAAGAAAGAAAATAAAACCACTGAAGCATGAAATAAATGTATAATAAGCTATTGTGGTGTTGATTTGAATTGTTTGGTTGATGTATGGTTGTTGGGTAAGAAATTTTGAAGTTGTGGGATGGAGAAATAATCTATTTTTGTTCCATCTAAGACTGTTGAGTAAAGGATGCACTTGATAGTTATTTTACATTTCGTATAATTTCGGAATTTGAACCTAACAACTAATTGTTTGTTTGATTGAATGATTGTCTGTTGGTGGCATGTGCTGTTTGTTAAAATTTATGGTTGTTGCATTTGATTGGATATAAATGATTGAATCTACCCAAACATTTCACTGTAAAATAAATATTTAACCTCTTAGATTATATAAGTGAATACAGGTGTTGGAAGCAACTGCTACTGCTTTTGGTTCCAAAATAATAAGCGTATTGCCCGACAAATAGGTACGTTTTCGGATTACGTTTAAAGCGCTATTTTATATAGTTGCCCGTGTTGGGATATAATATTTTGATAATATTTGTAATATATTTGTTATATTTTGATATTTTATTTTCTCCCGAGCCTCTCCATACAAAGGAGACTCTGCCAAAATTTTCCGTAAATTTTGGACTTAGAATTTTGTTGAAAATGTTTTTCCAACTTTAATTATTTAAGTATAAAAGTTTATAATGGCTATAAAACGGGTATATTTCATTAAAGGAAATTAATCCAGTAAATTATTATTTATAAGCTAATATTGAATTGAGATGTACTGTTTTATTCTTCCTTCTCCCTTCTTTTTCCTTTTCGGGGACGAAAAGTTTTGAGTGGGGGAGAGTGTAACGACCCGTAATTTTCGTTAATTCAATTTAGTCATTTTAATAGGATTTAAATAATTTAAGTTAGAAAGAAATTAAGATCTGTGATTTTTTTGAAGCAAATGACTAAATGAAATGAAACCATGGGAATTTAAGTCTAAGAATTTCCAGTTGGTACAAAATGACGAGAAATTTAAGTGCTGTAAATTGTTATTTATAGGCTAAGAAATTAATATAAGAAAACAAATGGGAAGATTTCATTTATTTCATGGTTTTAATTCGTTTTTCTTTAATAAGTTGTAATTGAATTTAGTAGAAAATAATATGTATTAAACCTACTTATAGAATTCGAAGCTAATTCAAATGAATTTAAGTAGTGAAAAGGCTTTACCTGTATATATATTTAATATGAGAAATAAATGGGAATATTAAATTAATTTAATGCAGTAAAGGAATGAAAACGGAAATTAGAATAAATTAAGGAATTCTGTAACGCAAGTAATAAATCTGTACCTTGAATGAACGTTTCACTTTGATAAATTATTTAAATGAGAAGACTTAATAAATAAATAATTAGGTCAATTGGTATGTGGTGAAATTTGATGTTGAAATATATTCATAGGTAAGGATTTAGATGAAATAGATTGATGTATGAAAAATTTAATTTGATAAATGGCAATTAATTCCTTTAATTTGTGCAATTAATGTATGTTTAATTGATAACGATAAAAAGTTGATTTTTTTTCAGTGTAACCAACGTAAAATATTATCATAGCATGATACTTGGTTTGAATAGAAGGATTTGATTTAATGTGAAAATTTTTGTTCTAAGTATTGAATAAAATTGGGAATCAAATTTTTTTTTATGATAATAACGTTAGTATTGGTTAATAAATAGATTTCAATGCAGTAACCAAATAAATGGAATAAGATGAGTATATATTGCATAGAAATGAAATGATAAATTATTGATGTAATGGAAGATATAACCATGTCAATTATGCATATAAGGTAATAAGGTAATGAAACCGAGGTAAATTAATTAATTGAGACTTTAAGTAAAATTAACGTGTGGAATTGACCAAGGTTCAATAAAATGAGAATTTGATTGGTTATATTTATTGGTTGAGAAATGTAAATGTGTATTTGGGGAATAAATTTAGTCAGACTTAAGTATTGAATTTAATTAATTAATATATATGATAAATGATGATTAAATAAAAACCCAATACTCTATATATATGTATAATATTTGAGTGAAAATAATAATACACTTATAAATGTGGAATTAAGAGTTTACAACAACTATTTTAAGTAAAGAAATTGTTCATTCAAGTAAATTTGAAACATCGCAATAGGTGTAGATTAAGTGTTGCGTTAAATAAATTATAAAGGAATAAATTTATAGAAACGTAGGAACGGAAGAATGAACATTATAGTAACGTAAAACGTATTGTAGGATAATAATTAAGTATAGGCTTGTAAATTAGATGTATGACAATAAATTTTGTACGTAAATCTTTCTATTAGTTGATAAGTCTTATTTTGATCAATTTAAAGGAATACACTAAATTTTGTAGTTAGTACGGAATATTGATGAGTGAATGAATAAGATGAAACAAAGGTGGAATGTATTAGTTGAGGTTTTAAGTTATTTATGTGATAAGTTACCAAAATTATAATTTTATCTAAATACAGTAATTTATGCAAACAAAAGATGAACATTTTGAAATATTACCACAGTGATATATAAAAGAAACGTTAACTATGTAGTTGGAGAATAATTGATATATTTTGAGTTGGATAATAGAAATCAAGTTATTTATATAATTAGATTTAAGATGAGAGTATAAGTATATGATTAAATAATTGGGTTTTGCGAATAAAATTTATAATTCCCAAATAATAAGAAAACGCAGAGGTTAACACTGCGAAATTTATATACTTATAAATTTTAATTCACATCCAAGCTTGCTAAATTATTGGGAATTGATTGGATTATATAAGTAATGAAATTTGGCCAATATTTAAAGTTGAAAGAAAATTTGGATTTTATGATTTATTTTAATTTATTTAATAAATATTAAAAATAGCCATTTTTGTCACGGACTCGGATTTTGACGAAACTAGTTTCATCGGATCCGTAACGGTGAATTATAATAAAGTTTCAAGTTTCGTTGCGATCGGACTTGTCGTTTGATCGTACGGACTCGAAACGCCTTGAAATTTACGCATTTTGAAATCAATTTGAAATTTTTATTTTTTTAGCATAACTTCTTCATACGATCGAATTTGTCGCGAAACTTTTTCCATCGCGTTCAGAATATTTTGAAACACCTATTTGGATATATAGTTTTAACAAATTCGACTCCGGAGGCAGAACGGGCTTTTTGGGCCAACTATCGTTTAGCACGTTCGTTATCCGTACCCACCTAGCCTTCTTTTATCTGTCTATATATTTGCGATTATAAACCCTAGCCACTCCTTATTTTCATTTTTCTATACGTACATCTCCTTCTCAACTCCTCATTCCAATGGCAGAAAACCTAATTCCCAAATTCCAAAATTTTATTTCAAAAAAAAAAAAAAAAAAAAAAAAAATTGTGGATCTGCAGCAGCTTCTGGTCGCGCTTCGGGTTTCAGAGGAGAAAACCCTAGAGCAACTTCGGGTCAGGAAGAAAATGACTCGGGTCGCTCCGGGTCGTTTTGGCGAAAACTCCAAGCAAGAATCGGGGAAATGAGGCGGCGCCCGAAGTCGAACCCGAAGTTGACCCAGGACCAGAATTTTTCATTTTTCAAATTTTCATAACTTTTGCATACGAGCTCGGATTCACGCGCGGTTTGTTTTGCTGGGATCGTATCGGAATTTCTGACGTTTTGGCACTGGTTTGGATGAATTTGGAGACTGTCCAATTTTTGGGTTTAAATTGGATTTGAATTCAATTTAAATTCAAAAGGTGAGTGTTTTAACCCACTCACAACTACTAGAAGCTTTTATGTTTGTTAAATAAATTTTAGAAATGAATAGAAATTTATTTATGAGCTTTTGGTATGATATTTCATTTATATCTGTTGAATTGCATTTTATTGAATTTAACGGTTAATTTAATTGATTTATTGCGTGTTAATTAGCTGTTAGAAATTTTTGTTGCATATGAATTACTAGTTAACAGTTGTATAAATTATTACTGAATAAACTGTTAGATTAATAGTTGATAAATATAATTTGAAATAAAACTGCCAATTATTACCTGTTGTATATTACCAAACATATATTGTTATTGATTGATATTGGTTGATGGTTGCGATTGGATGATGGATGTGTTGATGAATGGATGTTTATTACATGTCATTAAATTGCAAATTATCATGCATATTTCATTTTTCGGGATTGTGGTTTGAAATGATATATAACCGCAATTTTTATTTTTTTTAAATTGCGGATTGAAATGATAAATATCCGTATCACTTGACCATAGGATAGAAAACTATATACAGGCACCGTGGTCTATATATAACTATTTTAAATGTGATTTCTATGGTTTGGATGGAATACGGTTTATAAAGATCTTAAATTTTATACTGAATAAATGTTTTCTTCCATATTTATATGCATATGAAGTTGAAATTTTGAAATTTAAAAGGAATATAAATTTCTTTATTGAAAATGGAAGAAATTAAGAAAATGGAGTTTGATGATTTATATCCTATGTTTAAATATTAAGTTGGAAATTTTAAAGATATGATATTTATAATTGGATTTTTCCCAAAATATTTTGAAATGAATATTCTAGTAAAAATTGAATTTGGAAATATATATATATATATATTTTACTAGAAATTGAAGTCTTATTAATTATGGATTTTATGTGAATGGTCAAGATTAATTAAAAGAATATTGATTTTGAAAGGATAAAAATCCAACTTTAGTTGAAATATTAATGCTCAAAAATGGATATAAATATATATAAAAATTGAAATGGTTTTGGGACTTGAAGTAATATTTTGGATTTTGGTTTAACTTTAAAGATAATTTATTTCTTTATAAAGCAACAGTAAGGTTAAACCTTTTTAATTCGCATACCGTTGAATATCCAAACCATTTAGTTTTGAAAATAATGGTTTTAAAATACTATGGATTTTCGAAGAATTATGTTGAAAGTTACAAACAAAATATTGGTTACATGGGATATTAAATAATAAAAAGTGACATAATTTTTGGAAAGGAAAATTTTATTTGGGAAACGATATCATTGATTTGGGCTTTTATAAAATAATATGAAGATAAATTATTTGTGTTTTTAAAGAAAAAAATGATATCGTAATATTATGGTTTTGAAAGGGATTATGTTCTGGTTTTAAAGTATAAACTATTTTTAAATGACCGCGGTGTTATAATAACGATTGGTTGGCAAAGAGACCGGGATCGGATATGGACATACTCTCTGTCGATACCGAAAACCACTTTGACTAACCGTGTACGCGGTGGAGATTCCAGAATGAAGTAGGTGGTGGCGACGTTTCCTGTAAGGTAAATACGTGGACCCAACTCCCGTGAGTTGGCATAAGGTGGCTAAAACAGGAGCGATTCTCAGGCCAATGAGGTCATTCCTCTGATCGGACGCTCCTCTTCGATATTATAATTTGACTTGGATTTGATTCAGTGGCCACTTCTATATTTTGATTTTGGGGAGTTAGTCCGAGGTGGGCGGTAACTGCGGCTACGCGTTTCCACCAGCCTGGATGGCAATTGGTATATCTACCCTGGCATTGCCTAGTTGTGCCGTGTCACCTACCATATCGCGCCTTGTACGAGTTTGGTTTTCTCCCGTAGCCCGTGTGGTATCCTCTAGTGGCTTCCCGATCAGGAGGGGCTATGATATTGGACGGACTACTGGGACTATTACGTGTTAAGGTGGAAAATGTAAAGCCTTAACGCTATTTAAAAGTAAGTTTATTTTATAAATAGACACTATTATAATAGCGCAATATACTACATAGTAAATAGTTTAACGGATCCTTAGGAGATGTAAATCCCGAACATCTCTTGAGTTACTGTACTCATATTTATATTCTGTTTATTTAACTCACATAAGATATTCTAGTCTGACTCGGGTGTTTTTGTCTATTCAAATTCGCTCGGGTCAGTCCGAGCATTTCAGGATAGCAGATTTTAGCTTTGGAGGACGAAGACGAAGAATAAGTATTATGTTATATATAGTATTACACCACACTCTTTCTATTCCGCTGCATTGCTTGTATTGGTATGTGTAACTCTGATATTTATTGTAAAAGAAGGATCAAGCTTTTGTAAACTGTTTATGAACTGTATATTTGTTATTATATTTTATCCTTCCGCTGTGAGATTCTGTTTTTGTTTTTATTTCTTCTCTGTTTTCTTATTTACCCCATAACAATCCACCCTTGCGTATGCTTTGAATTGGCACGTGTGTCGGTTTAAAGTGTGCAAAAAGGCGGGATGTTACAAAATGATTCTTTTACCCTAGTAAAAAAAATCTCCTCATTTTTCTTTCCTTCTTTATAAAATCCTTCCTCCTCCTCTCCAAAAAAAAAAGGGCTGCCATCATCTTCATTTAAACAAAATAAACCAATAACAATTTAATGTCAAACATCAAACAAAGTAAAAATAAAGGTGATTCATCCAGCTCTTGCAACGGTTGGGTGTGGGGTCTTGACGATCTGAGGAGAAAGTACAAATGAAGGAGTGAATTTTGGCTAGATCTAAGAGGTGTCTTCTATTTTAAATGTTACATTAAGTATAATGTTATTATCATAGTTTGTATGTATATGCTATTTCCTCATTTGTTTTGAAATTTTTATGTTATTTGAATTTTTTGTTGAATGAATTAACTTGACTTTTAATTTGATAAATCAAAACAATTTTTTTTTGTATATATATTAAAAGAATGTTTTAATTATAGATTCATGTTTTAAACTCTTAAACTAATTTTCCTTTTTTTAGATCTGAAAGTTTATTATATACATACAATTTTCATTTGTGTTGAAACAGAAATATTGTATACACATATTGTCACTTTATCTTGAATTGAAAATAACAGAAATTTGAATACTTTGTTGAATAAATTATGTGTTCTTAATCTAATAAATTATATTAGAAGTTTGCATATGCTTAACAATTTTACGATGATAAATCTAAGCTTTGATTTTGATTACAACAATATTTAAATTTGTTACCTAATTTATTATCTCAAATGTCCTTATTTAAGGATCTTAAAGGTTTGTTCCTATATTGTTTAATTTGTCGTGTTCCACTTTTGTTTTGTTAAAAAATTAAATAAATTTCATTAAGGTCAAAAGGTTTAATTTATACGAGTATATATGCACGCCCAGGTGGGCCTGCATCTAATCACAATGTCTTGTTGCTAGATCACCAGTTCCGTCCTTTTTAGTGCTCCTTGGTCGGTAGTCTCTCATATATCATTTACGTTGTATTTTTTTTCATTTTTAAATTCACATTTTGTTGAATATACTCATTTATATTTTTGTTAAATTTGTGATTGTGGGAAGATTATACGTTAGATCATTAAAAAAATTCAAAGTTTGAATCAAAGATGTTTTTACTTTAACCTTATGATACCATAATTTGCATAAGGTTAGGAAGTTGAATTTTATTTGGCAGGCTAATTCTTTCTCAAGCAAATAGAATTGCAATGCTGTTCAAAATGAATGCAAGCTCTCATATGTTGTGTTTTACCACCTTTCGGAACGGACACCTACATGGTCTTGCCAACACTTGTTTATATAACAAAAGAAATTCTCAACGTTACATGCCATCAATTCCACATATATATCATGGTATGCACCATATTTCTTACAATGTGGGACTTAACGTTCACCTACGCACTCTCAAATGTAAGACACACCTAACAGATCTCCACTTTGGCAAGCATTTCCTCTAACTTAACCGACGTGAAGAATTACAGTATGCTTGCATAAACATAACATACTAGCGGTAGGTTCTCAAGTTAGTATGAGTTAGGTAATACACCCATTTTGTATAATAAATGTATTTGTTTGTTTGTATCATGTTGTATTTTAATTTTTCTCTCAATTTAATTATGAACTCAGTTCATAACCGTCCGATGGATCAGAACCATCACCAGCACCAGTGCCTGTGGCAACGTCAGCGTCCGTGTCCTCAGCCGCATCAGGTGCCACCGGACCCCCTGCAGGCGCTTGTGCTTCTATCGTTCTCGTTAGAAGTGCGCATGCCACCAGTGCTAGCAGGAACAATGTGCGTGCATATGCCATTATTATCTATATGCAAACTTTGAATAACTTGAAAAACCAGCAAAAGCAGAAGAAGATTTATACATAGAGATTAGTGAAAAATGAGCATTTCGAATTTGTACAGTGTAAATTTAGCATGTCTTTGGGTCCAAGTCTCAGGTGACTTGTACACAAATAGAAAATCAGGTAACTTGCTTCACGGAAACATTCAGTGGGTAAAAATAGAATATCAACCACTTAGAAACAATCAAATACACAATTTCTGAGAAGATGTCGATTACAACAAATATCGATATTTGTAAGAATAAACACGTTATATACTTTGGATGATGATGAAATATATAACTATGAAATGTGTCTGATCATAAAAATTCGGCCAAGCTAGTTTTGAGAGCAAGGGCAGCCATCAGCTAGGTAATATACTTTGGATGATGATGAAATATATAACTATGAAATGTATCTGATCTCCACTTAGTGCTCCATGAACGCTGAATTGTCCCCTTATCATCCAAGCAGACCTTCTTGTCCTTATCAGGATATTCCCTTGCTCCAAACAGAGTGGATCCAACTCTAATATTATCACTTCCATCTTGAACTGTAATAGTGTCAAGTAAAAATACATTAAAAATTATCAATACTTCATATTATGCACTGCAATTGAAAATGGAGAAAGAATGCAATGACAGTCATTATTGACTGTAATTAAATTCGTATATATTTGTTTGTGTATATTTATTTATAGGGTATGTATGTATCTATGTTATATATGTTCATGTATGACTGCATATGTTAATGCATGTACGTAAAGCAAGTACCAAATTTAGAAACTTAGGTAGTGTTTGGTTTAAAAACAAATTTTGGATTTTTTGTTTTCAAATGTGTATGTTAATTATGAGAAGAGTGCCAAACTTAGGTAGTCTCACCTTATGTTACTTCAGATGCAAATATTAAACGTGATGAATTTGAATAAGATAGCCAGTAGGCTATTCTATGGAGTATCCATATTCTTGCTTTCAATGATCCTGCAATGCAGAAGAAAAATAAGAATGATAATAATCTTGCTCATTGAAATTAAAGCAATATATGTTAAAGTTATAATGCATTGGATACAAAGGAAATGAGCTTAATGAAATACCATTTCAATTTAGAGTGGAATTTTGTGAGATTTAGATGAAAAGTTAACATTTGAAAGAACACAACAACAGCACACAACCAAAAGTTAGTTATGATAATTTGTTAAAAAACAGCATCGACACTAAAGATCGACACAAAGGAAGAAAAATAAATATTAAACAATAATAAGGTTGCAACTCTATTCCTATTTTGTTTTATTTTATAAGAAAAACTATTTATTTTTTCTTTAAAGCAATGTCTCTTCATACCATGAAGGGCCTTGTTATTTAATTATAAAGCTCCAAAATGGAAATACATAGGAAACAACACTAAAAGTAGCAAGTTTTGGCGTGTTGTTATGTTCATCTTTTTTTGGCACAAATTGCTGAATGTTGTTCTAAAATCGTTGAATGCTAAATGGTTCCTAAAAAATACAAATATTAATATTCATTATTTTCATTATTATTTTACAATTCTTACATGTGTGCCTAAAGATATTTAACACAATAAACCTAAGACCTTTAAAATCATATAAACCTAAGACCTTTAAAATCATATAGTCTAAAGACCTTAAAACTTGGTTTGTGATGCTTGACAAAAAATATTGGAATTTATCTTGTAGAAAGAATATATATAGATTAAGATAGTGATGTAAATAGGTTACGACAATAAAGAAATCAATAAAAGATAATGAATAAATAAATTAGGAAAATATAATAAATTTTCTAACTGAGGGCGATAATAAATGTTACTTCTTAGCTTACATATTAATTTATGCAAATATCAATTTACAAAAATTAATGGCGATGATTTTGATTAGTTAACATATTATGTAATATATGTTGTAAATTGCAAAACGTGCTAGTTGTACAAATTAATGCCTACTTTTGTAGCGAGTTACAGCAATGAGACCCAATTTATGTAGCTAAAGAATTTAATTTATGTACCTAAAGAATTTAATTTATGTACCTAAAGAATTAGTCATAGTTTTGAGGAGTGTACCAAATTCGTCTAAAGCCATCTCTAAAATACTTATAGCAATACTGATTCAAAAGAATTAACTGATTTGCTGTAAGTAATGGTAGATATATAGTAAAAATAAAATCATATCAATTATGAAAAGCAGACTAACATTATTTGCTGTAAGTAATGGATTAAAAGACGCGTACCGCAATGGTTGATGACATGTCTAGAATTTGTCCATCGCATATACTATAGATACAAAGGGCACAGAAAATCCTAGAAGTTGTGAAAATGTTTTAACGAAATTTCTTTATTCCATATATATATTATAGATTCACCTGTAGGTAGCGTAAAAGAAGAGGTAAATACAGTGAGAATTTACCTTGAAAAATTGATGATGTATGTAGATGAAGATCAAATTAAATACCTTTATTCCTAGCCGGTTAGTAGAACATCTTTGTAGACAACATTTTTAGTGAAAGTTCCGATTTGTCCAACAATATGTCCCTTTTCTACCAACACCTTGGTATTAGCACTTGAAACTCCTCGTGAAAGTGCCTCATATAGTTGTCCATGACCAAATACATGCTCAGGTAGAAAAATACCTGTATTTTTTATCGTTTGCCCTTGTGCCTTGTTTATAGTGAAGGCAAAACACAAACGAATTGGAAATTGTTTCCGTATTAACACAAATGGTAAATTCAAATTTTTAGGTGGCTTTAGTGGTATTCTTGGAATGAAAACTCTGGTACCAACATAATGTCCGGTGATGATTTCAGCATCAATGCAATTCTTATTGAGTTGTTTACATATAAGCCTCGTTCCATTGCATAATCCAACTTTCGGATTCAAATTTCTTAACAACATTATCGGTGCTCCAAGCTTCAATTTTAAACAATGTGGAGGTAGCCCGCCAGGAGTGATTGAGTTTAGAAATTCTTGTTGGTATAAATTGTGAATATCATCTTCTACTGCATCATATGAATAGTAATTGATTTCATTTCCAGGAAATATATCGAGTACATGTTCATTGAGCTTGTCGACATATTCATTTAGTGGTGTAATTAATGCTCTTTTAACTATGTACTCTTTATCGAATGCATTTTTTGATAAATTGGGAAAAATTGTATCTATCAACTTTGTCAATGGATTAACATCATTTTTTGATGTTATGACCATATTTGTTGGTAGTTGAATCATTTCTTCATTGATGGAAGGTTCGGTGCCATCTCCAATTTGAATTAGAAATTTTGAATATGCGATATCATTTGCTGTTCGCATGTTTTTCTTTAAATGCAAAATTTTAAATTTTTCCCATAAAAGTGATTTAATGATGCATGCATTAATCGCTTCATTTCTTGTAGCTTTAGGGACAACTGGCAATACTTGTCGAAAATCTCCTCCCATAATAAGGATTTTACCTCCAAATGGTTCATCTACATCCATTATATCTCTCATAGTTCTATCAAATGCCTCAAAAGCATAACGATGTACCATTGTAGCTTCATCCCACATAAGAACGGTTGATTGTTTTAAAAGTTTTGCTAATTTTGACTGTTTGCTTATTGAGCATGTTGATGTTGCCTTTGGTTGTAATGGAAGTTTAAATCTTGAATGTGCAGTTCTTCCACCAGGTAGTATAGTTGCAGCGATACCAGATGTAGCTGTTGCAATTGCAATACCACCATCTTTTCTAACCGTTGACAGAATAGCACGGTATAAATATGTTTTTCCCGTCCCTGCAGGACCATCTATAAAAAACAAACATTTTTCTTTTTTTACAATTGCATTCATAATTGTATTGTAGGCTTTCAATTGTTCCTCATTCAATTTTTCAATAGCTAGTAAATCATCCTCGGAAATAGGAATTGCTAACTCTTCTTCTATTAGCTCTGAAATTTTATCACATTCATCACAATCATATGCACTTGATATATTTGGAAAATCATAATCAGTTGTGCTTTTGTTGTGTTGGAGGAGTAACATGTTTAAATCTTTCAAAAGACGATTTGTTAGAAGCATTTGGTTAGTAGTAATTGAATTTTGGTAATATTCTACCATATGATCGAAAAACTCATCCCATAACCTTCGCACACCCGATGGATTGCAAAAAACCAAGATAGTGACAAATAATGCTCTCAAAGAAACTGGCATCTTTGTACTTGAGGCTTCGGTCAAACATTCTTTAATGTTATCATCATTTTCTAAAAGCCCTCTTTTCTCAGCGGCTTCTTTAAATGTTTTCACTTCTAACTTCGTCAACTATAAGTACATCATTAAAAGAAGTCGGTCCTCTAATGTGATTCAAAAGTATTCTTAAGAAAAAACGTTCTCCTTCTGTAGGTAGGACTGTGTATGTTCTACCAATCACCCTTATATTAGATGCTCTTCTTTTCCATTTTTTTTGATTTTTAATCCAACAATAGTACTCCGGAAATTCACGATATAAAAGTTGCCTTGCCTGTTCATCAATTGGATTTGTATAGAAAAATTCGGTCAGCATTGTGTGTAGATTGCTTTCATCGGCCAAAACTTCATTGACGGTTTGATTATTGGAAAACATAGCACTTTGTTTATTTGGAAGATGTATTTGAAGACGTTCAACTGATGGATATATCTTGCTAAGAGAGAACCTAAAAATCTTCCACAATGCTTCAGCAGCAAAAATCCATCTTGCATCTATAAATTGTTGTATCTCATCATAGTTAGGTCCAGGTCGAATTTGCATTGTAACGCGGTCTGGACCTTTGTAGACATATTTGTAAAGATATTTAACGCTTTTTATACTACTACATATCTCTACATTTATGTGACAGTTATATTTACGTAGTAACCAAGGATTGTAAGGTACAACCCATCTGTTATCTACCATCAACTTTTCGTTTCTATCAATAGGAATAGATTTTCCAGTATCGCGTCTTCTGTAAATTGGGTATGAATCTGTGCCTTGGATAGTCACATGTGAAAATTGTTTTGGATACTCTCTTTTGCAACTACCATTTTTCATGCAAAGACAATTTCAATTTTGAGTACCACATGGTCCATGAATCATCCACTTCATTACTGCCACATGTAACTCTGATTCTTCGTTAGAATCTGGTATTTCTGCTCTAACAATTTGATCATATTCATCCGGGTTAGTCAATTTATCTTCATCTTTGAAGATAATTAGCATATGAACATGTGGTAAACCTCTTTTTTGAAATTCAATCACATGGACGTGAGCAGCTACTTTTCCAAGTACTCCTTCAGTGAATATATCTTTTTTTAATTCCTCGTATTTTGCATGAAATATCCTTGTTGTCAAATCCGGTCTGTCTTGGGGCTCCTGGCCGGGTAGCAATTCGGCAACAATTTCATCCCAAAGTGGATTGCATGTCATTGTAATGAATAAATCGGGTTTGCCATACTTATTTACTAAAGCCATTGCATCTTGATATCGTTGATACATATCACGTGGACAACCAATATAAGAAGAAGGTAGTATTGTCCATGTTCCAACATTACCTAAATAAGAGAATTTGTTAAAAAATGCATAAATATGAAATTTAATTACATAAATATATAAAAATGTACTTAATATAAGAGTGGGTTTTCAAATTCACAAACTACGCACTTGCATCATTTTCCCCGGCGTTTAAAGCATCTTGTAATCCTTGGTACATTTCAGCTCTGATGGTTTTTTGATTACTCTTATACCATCTCAGCCTGCTGGTATCTATCTTAACATAGTTATCAACCACGTATTGTTGAAACAATCGTCCGCCTCGAAGGAAAAGCGATTTATAATTTTCTCGAATCTATAAAAGAACATTACACATTGATGGATATTAAGAAGTAAAAAATATATATATATAAAACGTGTTATACATTAAATTGTATATACCTGTAGAATATTAGCATAATACTCACGACATGAAAATTTATTGCCATTTTCATCCTGACTATTTATATCCCATCCGTAACTTCCATATGGTAATAAAAGTGGATATTGCAATGGATCATAATAACCAGCTGTTTCAGGAAAAGTTATGAGTTGTCCATAGTTTGTCTCAACTACAATATCTCTTTCATGTATTTCTTCATTTTCAGCTCCTTCTACCCAAATTCCAGCAACTTGTGAAGAAGTTGGAAGAGTATATTGTTTTTGATTTGAAGATTGTTCTTTTATGACTAATTTACAATGTTGGATATTTGGTTTTTGTCCGAGTTGTCGAAATACAGCTATAAATCTATTATATGTATTAAGAGCTTTTTGCAACTTCTCCACAATTTCTCGCATCAGAGTATTATTTTCAAACAATCAATTTTCGATTTCGTGCTCTGTATCATATACGTAAAGTTGTAGAAATCTTGGACGATCATTGGATGTAGGTACCAAGCTACCTATTTTATGATATATACTACCTTGAGCATGGAATGTATATACTCCATCTCTTCCATTAGCTAAGTTTTCATCAACATGTACTCCCATTGATGTAAATGCAAATATATGATTATAAGCTCGTATGTTTCTTCTAAAGTGTTTCCCTTCATCTGATTGGTCAGTGTACAATTCGAATATATCATCCGGTGATGAAATTGACTGTAAAATTATTTTTCCATTTAAGCAGCAAAAACTATTTGATTCCCGATAAAAGAGTTTTGCTTGGCAATATGTACATATCCTTGATTGTGGTAAATAGAACTTTTGAAAAACGGAATGATCTGTAAAGCTTCTTGCACAATTATGTCTTGTGGTAGAACTTTGACATGGTTGACTAATTCTGTTTGTTCTTATGGTTCTATTCCGGTCATCTTTATGTTCAAAAAGGTAATATAGTAATGTCTTCTTGTTCTTCATTATTCATTGGTCCACTAAGATCTTGATCTGCTTAAAAAAATTATAAATAAATTTTGTAAGTTTTTTTAACATGAAGTGACTCAATAAACTATGTGGGTGATAAATTTAATATGACTTGGGTTCATAAATTATACTTTGATTATATTAATATAAATATATTATTATATGATGATAATGAAGCTACTTGTACTACTTGTTTGTGTATCATTATATGCATTTGTACATAGGCAAAATAAACTTTGGTAAATATATAACTTTTATTGTTCTCACAATATAACGTACTGAATTATAAGGAATAGTTCTCTGAAGTAATACCTTGTATATTGTGAGAGCAAGGTATCGAAAAAGAACTACCGGTACTACTTGTTTGTGATGCATCATCATTGATATCCTTTTCGACTCTTCTAGATTTCCTACTGCGATAAATAGCACAGTATTGTTCACGTTTTGTTTGTTTGTCTTCTTCAGTCATTAACTTTTTTCCTTCTTTGTAGCGAATACGATGGTGCTCTAATTGTTTTTCCCTTTGTTTAGAACTTAAATCAGTACGACGTTGTCGTTTTCTTTCAGCCTTGATTTGAGCATCCAATAATGCTTCTTGATGAGCCCTCTCAATGATTCTAGGGCTTCTACGCAGTGCTGGGGGTGCTTGAGTACATTGCATTTCTTGACGTTGGTTTCTTTCAATAATTCTCGGACTTCTACGGGGTAATAAGGGTGGTATGCAGTTGGATTCAACTTGGTGACGTTGAACTTTATTAATAATTTCCACCCTTTGTAAGTTGGGGACTTGGTTAGCTTCCATTGTTTGATGTTGAGTTCTCTCGTTGATTCTAGGACTTCTACGTGGTTTTAACTTGGAAAATTGATTGTCTTCCATGAGTTGATGATGAAATTCACAAAGTTTCAAATGGAATTTGTTTGACCTGTAATGCTTAAAAAAAATACTCAATTTGTATTATAAGTGAACATCACCATTTAAGTCTTAAGAGCTAAGTTGCATATCTTTATTAGTAAAACTAAAATACCTAATATATAAGTAATAATATATTGTGTTTCATAGTAACAGTTGGGACATGCTTTACAACATGTAGATGTAGTAGAAAATATGTAAAAGAATTTTTCATAGAATGTGAAGTAATTGTAGTTAACAAAATAATTATTTAACACAAAAATTAACTTATATTATGCAGCTAGTAGGTGGGGCATGTTATTATGAATAGAATATAAAAATACATATCTTCGACAAACATCATCGTATGTAATGTTTGGATAAGCTAAAAGGATATGAGATATCAACAAATTAAGTTGCTTTCGCTATTTAATTTTTACCAAATTTGAATTTCCAAGACGTACCTCTTGAGTAACAATCAAAGTTGAGCGATGAAGGCAAAATTTTTTTTTCTGATAACATAACCTGCAGAACAAACAAATTGAAAGTAAGACAAAAGAAGAAAAATGCAAGAGAACTTCAAATATAATAATGCAATAATAACAAGAATACGTTTTTAACAATGCAATAATAAGAAACGTAAGGTATTAACAATACAGTAATAATCAAGTGTAAGTAGTATCACAGAATTTTTAATCGCAACTTATGTATTATATAATTGATTGTAAAAGAAGATGCATGTTAAAAATAAGTAAAGCTATTTTTGGTGAATGAAAGATATTTTGTTGCCTTATTTGTTAATGTCCAAATGTCTCTGTTAAAATGCATACAACTCCTCCCTTCTGTCTAAAACAAATTAAAGCCTTTTGGGACTAAAAGCTTTAATTTCGACAGCACTTCACTTCTTTTTCGTCTACGCATAACTTTGCATCCAAGAGGTATATTCATATTGTGTTTTCTGAAATAAATTAAAGTCTTTTGGGACTAAAGACTTTAGTTTGTTTTTGTTGTATTTGTTAAAATAATATATAATGGTTAATTTCAAATAAACATTACATTCATATCTGTATTTAACCAAATGCAATTTCACATGTCAAAAAAAATACATACATACATACATACATACATACATACATACATACATACATACATACATACATACATACATATATATATATACATATATATATATATATATATATATATAACACTAACAATGAAATATATTTTTGTTCAAATTTGGATAATATATTATTATTAAAAATTGGGTTGCACATAAATTGCATTCAAAACTAAGTCTTACCTACAATTTTCATCAGCATATATAGAGAAACTTCTTAGCAATGTCGTTGACGAACAATATAGAGAATATGCTCCTTTGTGTCCTACAAAAGACCACAAAAGATAAAAATCAATCATCAGAGTACAATTTTCATAAGCATATGTATTTAACTTGTGACCGTATATTGCCAGGATAATTTTCATAAGAATTTTATTCTCATTTGTTTTGTGTTATCTTTCTACTTAAAAAAAAGAAAAAGAAAAAGTTCATTACATTTCTTACATTCTCTAGTACAACTATTTGCATAGTTGTTCATAGCTTTTTTATCTGCTCTCTAGTTTAAAGGGAAAGAAAAGGTAATAATTGCATTTCATTTTAGTTTGCATTTGAGTGTCATTTCTGTTTTAGTTCAATTGCATTTGCATTTCAGTTACACGGTTTAACACTTACAATTCAGTGTTTTTCTTTTACATTGCACTGTTAATCTCTATTCCCTGTATTTTTAGTTACACAGTGTATATGCATGCCCAAGTGGGCCTGCATCTAATCATAATGTGCATGCACTAATTCAACAATGTGAATTTGTAGTATGTTTCAAAGCATGTATATTTTTTTTGTAGATATAGTATACACTTATTCTTGTCATGGTACCTATAAATTTCTAAGTGAGATTCACTATATGGATGGAGGCGGTTTGTGTTAAAAAGTGATATATGAAGTGCATGGTAAATATAGATGGTTCTTGTCATAATAAGAGATATATGAAGTCTCCTTGGTATTTTTCATCATCTATCAACCTAAAATTGATGAGAGGCATATACATATATATGCAGCAAAATAAAACGATATAACCACACTATGAAAATATACATAGGAATCAACCGGAATCAAAATACATACATGGTTATATGATCCATATGCAAGCCTATTTACTTCATAGCGTTCTTTATTTGTAAACGTTATTGACTTGGAGTAGTAAGTTAAGCATTTTTTTCAGTGGTTCTCACATATAGTAAGTTAGCAACACTCATATTGGCTTTAATGCTACTGCCAAACTCATTATAATCACTGTTATCTATTAAAATATAGAAGAATGGACTACATTGCTATGAAAACAGATCAGAATGAAGCATCTATCGTTATGCAGTCTGATTTAATAGATCTTCAAATCGCTGCAAGAAAATTAGCAAACCATGTTTTCGAATTTGGTTTTGATAGCGTCGGTGGACGCCTCGGCTTTGGCACTGCATTTCTCAGGCTTCTCGCTTCATTTGCTGTAATGTAAGTAGAATATTCAATACTACATATTCTTTTTTCTTTATAAAGTTTATGAAATTTCACTTTTAAAACTGTCAGATATCTGCTAATTTTGGATTGAACGAATTGGAGAACGAACATGTTAACAGCACTGCTGGTTCCTTACGCATTCTTGAGTTTTCCCTCATCCTTGTTCTCTACACTAAGGTAATCAATAAAAACACATATTACAACTCAGTAACGTTCCTTTTGTTTTCATTATTTGGTTCATATTTTCCACAGAGGAGAAGTAGGAAAATGGATTGCCCTCATAACAGTAGTGCTCAGGCTCTTCTATCCTCGCCACTTTCCAGGTTTGAAATATTACATTCTTCTAGAAAAACATACAAATTTTAAAACCTGGTAAATAATCTACGTGCGCATGCATGCATGTACATACATTTTCAGATTGGCTAGAAATGCCGGGGTCACTGATACTACTATTAGTGGTAGCACCAGATGTGTTTACTCATAATGTGAGAGATGGAGCAGCAGGAGTGTTGATATGCTTGGCTATTGGTTGTTATTTGCTGCAAGAGCACGTAAGAGCTTCCGGACGGTTCAGGAACTCGCTTACTGAAAGACATGGCATCTCCAACACTCTCGGCATTGTTCTTCTTTTGGCTTATCCTGTCTGGCTGCACACACTAATACCATATCCAGCATGCACACACTAATACCTGTACCAATAGCCACATAGTGCCTGACTGGATCATCAAACACCACATCTCTCTTCTTTAAATCATCAACAATAACCAAACCCATCTTAAGCTTATTCAAAAATTCAGTACCCATCAAATTTATCACAGCATCTCTCAACAACTTACTCATATGCACAATATTATCCAAGAATGAGTAGACATTAATAATCAAACTATAAGGCTTTTGCATATCAACATATATAGCACCAAAGCCATAATGCACATTATTTATTACCAGGCAATCACTACCATCATCAACATATACAGCACCAAAACCTTACCCTCGTAACTTGTTTTCCAACCTGCACATAGTATTTTCGCATTAATTAATCAGCACCTTTTATTGTTACTGTGCATCATATACCTAGGCTCCAACACATGGTTCTCATAAATCACTGATTTTAATCTATTCAGCATCCCCTCCATGTGACCCTCTTCACATTTGTTCGTCTCCTGCTTTTTATCCTTTCTTTTAATATCTTTCTACCTCTGCCTTTTTTGCCTGGACATTTAATATTTCTTGTTTCCATTTACCAAAAAATGTACCTTGCAATTGTGTATTTAAGGGAAACAATCCATCTCCCTGTCTTATATTATACTTTTAATCATCCTTTTTTTCAGTTAGTTAATGTAAGTGGACTTTTTTTTTGTTTTGAGTGCGTTCAAAGCAATAATAATTGTATTTCACTGAAAGCTTTTACAGCAAGTAAAAGGACTTTTGGATGATGCTTTAAAGTTCAATTTCTCCCAGAAGATTGCGAAATTTATTATATTCTAAAAGGACTCTAATATAATAATCAAACATCCCTACCCACCTCATTACCAACATCACTACCATCAAAAGCCTCAATAAAACTGTCAATAGGTGTATTGCAATCATAGGCATGATACCTTGAATTATAATCGTGCACCAGAGACTCAGATGAGTAAGGAGCGGCAACAGAAATCATAACACTGATTATCTGCAAGTTGCAAGGAAACAACCTCTGTGAACCCACTCATCTCAGATCTGTTAGCCACCAAACAACACCCGAGACCCCTCCATCAGTTAAAAATCCTTGTATAATAGTATGTAAACAAATGTAGCGATAATATATAAAAATGGTGCAGTCATAAGTCATAACCAAAAGGGAAAAAGAGGCATTCAAGAGTGGACTATTTTTGAAGAAAAATGCATCAGATTAAAAAAATGAAATATTAATGCAAATAGTTATTGAGATAGTTGAGAATAATCAAAAAAGGTCACGTCATGTAAATACAAAACTTAGCTTCCAACTCTTTGTCGCCGCCATAAATTTAGTTTAATTTTATTTCTGCCATTATAATTTTTTGGCTTTTACTTTAAACACATTGAACTCAGTTTAACTGCTCTACTTACTGCAAAATCAAGGCTATTTACTCTTGCCTTTAAAGCAGCAGTAATACATAAAACTCTTAGCCAATAAAGCAGTTAGTACTAAATGTTAACCATGATAAAATGACGCCAAGCACATGGTGGGATGGGTTGAAAAGCTCAATTTCAAAGGGAAAAATATCTCATTATTGCCGTGCTCAACTAAAAACAAAGCCGACAGTAAACAAAGAACATATTTATACATCATGGTTTTCTATATCCATGCCAAGTGACTCAAAAAATCAACTGTGAATACCATGGTCAATTCACATCTCAAATAGAAAGTGGGTACAACATGAATAAAAATGTAAAATATCATATTGGGTTCGGGTTGGAAAACATGCAATATAAGGTGTTAATAATTTCATTTTCAGGTATTATTTTCAATCATATTAACTGAGCAACAATGTACAATATAAGACAATATAAAGTTATGAAAAAAGTCCCTTACTCTTGCATTACAATTTACCTAATTGTACCAAACACCAAAGTGACATAATCTTGCATTACAATATATATGCATTTTTTTCTTTTGAATCTTCATCCACATCACTGTCCAAAAGAAAGAACTTTGAAAAAATAACAAAAATTGATCAGTCACGTTACTGAAAATGGATATTGTTACATAGAGCCTGCATAAGCATGATTTTTCGAGACATACAGGCTTCGGTGATTCCTATTAAAATAAATTTTTTTACTAAATTTTTGAAGGTTTTCAACCCTAAATCAAATCCAAATCCAAACGTATATAAATCTAAGGATGGTACTTAAAAAAATAAAGGGAAAAAAGGAGCATTATAATGTATAAGTCAAACATAATTTTCGCTTGGTCTTTATTTTACGGATCATGTGAGAAAGGTATTATATAGCTGAGCAGTCAAGGCTGTTAACAGTATAACAGATACACTTGTTGTAAGTATGAATCAGAATAATGCACACATGAGAATGCAAAAAGCCTGATAAGCAATCAAATGTTAATGATTATAATATCTAAAATTTACGTAAGCTGTAATTCCCTGTTTTACTTTGCTTTAACTAACTTTAATTGTTTACTGACAGTAATATTTTATAAGTTTATTAGCCGATATAAACTCAAATTGACTTAACCTTTGATACATACATGTAGGTAAAAACAGACGCAGAGAATTTCAAGTAGAAAGGTACACGAAAAGCCACAAAACATAAAGAATCTCTTGCGTGCATTTATTTACAACACACACGGGCAACCACAGCCCTAGTCACGCACACTCAAATGCAAAGGCACACTGTGAATTGGTGAAGCAAGGAAGGTTCAATGCAGAAATAAGCAAAGGAATTTGCAGCGGAGAGTAAAGTACCTGGGAGCGAAGTCTATTGGATTTCGAATCAGAGGTGATTCAGGAGTAGCTGTTAATCATCAGTGATGTCGCAGTCATGAATGTTGATTGTGTGGATGAATCGTCAGGCGGCGGTGTTGTCGGTCTTAGTGGAAATCGATTTAAATGATGAATCGTCAGGCGTCGCTGCTATCGCACCAAACGGAAATCGATTTAACAAATGAATCGTTAAGTAACAAAGATGGAACTCCTAACTGATCGTTGTTGCGTATCAAATGAAAGCGAATTGATAATTACCTACGACTGCAGCGTAATGGATGTCACTCAGTGGAAATCGATCGATTTAGACGATGAATCATCGATGTTGCACTCCCTGGAAATCGTCATCGATGGTAAATAGGGGAGGAAATTATTTTTGTAAATGGGGAAAGCAAAAGGAAAAGTAGGGTTATGCGGTGGCTGGATCTGAAAGAGGGAGAGGAAGAACGCGAAGATGAGATACGGTTTTCAGATCTGGAAGAGGGAGGGGAAGAACGCGAAGATGAGATACGATATTCGGATGTGGAAGAGGGAGGGGAAGAACGCGAAGATGAGACACGGTTGTCGGATGCGGAAGAGGGAGGGGATGAACGCGAAGATGAGATACGATTTTCGAAAAGCAGGAAAAGGGTATATTTGGAAGTTCAAAAAGACACCGAGTAAATGTAGCAAATGAATTTTCTTTATTAGTAGTAAAGATGTATATATGTATTTTTGACTTCAAGTATACATAAGTTTACAAATGCATTAGACAATTTAACGTGGTATGGAAGTATGCTTTGAATTAATTAATAAGGTTGGTTTTAATCTTTATACAATGTGTATGTGTGTTTGGGTGCATGTGTATACATATAAACATTTAATATTTTAATTTCAAATTGCTAAAGCATGATTTAATTTTATTATTATTATCAAACAATTTAAAAGTGAGGTAATATTATATACATATTAATTTATTGTTTGTTGTTTATGTTTTCTAGTCATAATACAACTTGCATGATAATTAAATGTCGTATTAATAAAATTGGCTAAAGTGGGAAAGTGCAATTAATCAATGTCGTCGCCTTTTATCTCCTTCCCTATTAGATCCTTACGTGATTGTATCTACATTTATTCTTGTTTATTCCTATATATTGTCGCCAATTAATCGCACTTGATATATGTTTAGCAATTTTGACACACAGTTAAAGTATGAATATATATGACCTATTCAAACTTTTCTGTATCTAGCACTTAATTAATTTAGAATCAAACTAATAAAACGTGACATTTATTTTTGTCCCTCCACATTTCCTAATTATAAATAACCTACATCCTATTTCTCCTTTTACATTTTGTTTCTCCTAACACCTCATATTCAAAAGCTCTTATTCTTGCAAATCCAAAAGCATTATTTTATAAAAATGCTTTTTTCCATTTTTCGTACACTTCCAGTTCTCATCTTAGTTGTTCTTCAATCTTTTTCTGAAGCCTCATCTTCAGAAAATGTAAGTATTAAAATTTGTTTGTTTGTATATTTTTAACGCGTACAAATTTTTATTTTAATAATATTTCTTGTAACATGAATATCTTTTGTATATAAACTTTGATTCAAGCGCGATTTCTTCTGTTGGATTCAAATCTATATTCCAAACAACATGAAATTGAATTAGTTGAATTTGGAGATTGTTGAGTTTTGCGCTTCTGTTTGGATTTTTATGGGCTAAAATCAAAGGTGAGTGTTTTAACCCACTCAGAACTTCTAAAATTTCTTATGTTTGTTAAATTAAATTTGGTTGTGATTATGCATTTATTTATGATCTTTTTGTATATTTTTAATCATCATTTCAGTTAATTTCATTTATTAAATTAAATAGTTATTTAATTTATTTTGAATATAACTGCCAGTTAAATACCTGTTATATATATTATCAGTTATCTGTTGATATTGATTGATTGTTATGGATGATGATTGTGATGGATGTATGATTTATGATGGATGAGTGGTTGTTGTATTTTATTTTTATAAACTGCAAGTTATTATGCATTTTTATTGATTCGGGATTGCGGTTTGAAATGATATATAACCGTAATTTTTATTTTTTTGTTACGGATTTAAATGGTAAACATCCGTATCACCTGACCATAGGGTAGAAAATTATACACAGACACCGCGGTCTATTATATATATGTTCAAATGATTTCTATGGTTTATAAAGAAGTATACGGATTATATAAATATTGATTTTAGATTTTATATAAACTTCAAATTTATTATTGATTTTAGCTATATATAAATAGGCTTGAAATATAAAATAAGCCGAATAATAAAGTGTGATTATTTTATATAATAAGGTTTAATGAATATTGATTTTTGATAATATTATTAAAATGCATGAATTTAAGCTATGTATAAGTTTGTTAAATAAAAATTTAGTTTAATAATAGAGTTTGATTTTTTATTAAAATAAATGTGAGTAAGTATTTAAATTTTATTTTAATATAGAGAGTATGATGATTTAAATAAATTAAGGTTGGGAGATAAATTGGAGATTTATTTGGATTTAAATTTATTTAAGAGTTAAACTCTAAAAGGTTGATGTGGAATTTATTAAATTGAAAATTTTAAAAGGCATAATTATTATAACTGGATTTTGGGGTCTAGGTGAATAAAATGATTATTTCAAGTATAAATTAATTGAAGAAAATATTTAGTATTTGAAATTTGAGTTTTTTTAAAATAATATGGATTTATTATGTAAATTATTTCAAAACTAAATAATAGAAGATTGGATTTTTGAATCTAGATTATCAAATTTAGTTTAGAAATTTTGAATATTAAAGTTTGAAATATATGAAATTTGAAATGGTTTATTTGAGGATTTAAATCTGTATTGGGATTGATTTTGAAATTAAAGAAGCTAATTTATTATATAAAGTAGAAGGCGGGATGTTACATCTGGTATCAGAGCTTTGGTTTAGCGATAAAATGGGAGAAATAGATCATAGCGAATGGTTCTCCCTAAATTCTATATTTACTCCCTTGATTTTATGATTTGATATGTTCAAATTTGGTTATGAGTAATTTCAAAATTAGGCCCTTTGGTTTTTGGAAGCTTTGCCTAACTTGAATAACAAATCAGTTTTGAGTGGTCAAATGAGTTAACGGAGCTATATAACGTTCAACATGCTAAATTATGGAAAATGGAGGCCTGTCTTTTTGGACAGTTTAAATCGACGATAAACCACACACAGACTCAAACCATACAAAATGGCAGATTGTTATTGGGATAAATAAGAAAAAAAGAAGAGATGGAAATAAAACAAATACAGAATCTCGCAGCGGAATTGCAAAATATAATAATCAAATAACAGTTCATGAAGCTATTTTATTAATACATTTGATAAAATCAGAGTTAAATACACAAGGACAAACAGATAAATAAATAAATGCAGCGGAACAACATGATGCGGTAAAGTAATATAATAGATAATCGAGCAACTCTTCGTCTTCGTCCTCCAGAAATAAGAAACTTCATCGAGTTGTACCGACGCTACGAGTTTTGAATCTGAATTTGATTTTGAATTTGTGTAATGTATTAAATATATGAAAGTTATAGAAATTAAGATTTAAAAACATAAATGATGAAATAATTTATGGGGAAAATAGTATTGCATGTTGCGAATGTATAATACATAAGCATGAGAACAAAAGCTGAGAAATCGCAAAAACAAAGAGTTAAAAATAATAAAAAATGTACGACACTATTGAAATACGTACATCCTAAAGAAACCCAGGAATTGTCTCTGGCTGGGACAATGGTGGACCGTTTATCGACAACAGAATACTCGTCGCCGTTATACCCGTCGCTAGTACATTGGAATAACCCAGAAATTCCTTTAAGGGGGAGAGTGTAGTACCCCTTGGGAAAATGAGGCACAAAATGAGTTAACGGAGTTATATAATGTATATGTAAACTCTACGTGCTAAATTAAGAGAAAATGAGGCACAAAATTGGAAAATCGTAGCGGAATGATTGGTAAATTAAGCTAAACCGATATAAATAGGGATGAAACATGATGTAACGGCCCGTCTTTTCGGCCAGTTTAAATCGACGATAAACCACACACGCCAGACTCAAACCATACAAAGAGGCAGATTGTTATTGGGGTAAGTAAGAAAAAGAAGAGAGGGAAATAAAATAAATATAGAATCTCGTAGCAAAATGACAAAATATAATAAACAAATAACAGTTCATGAAGCTATTTTATAAATACATTTGATTATTCTTTACAACACAAAATCAGAGTTACATACACAAGGACGAACAAATAAATAAATAAATGCAGCAGAGATTCGGTAAAAATAATATAGTAGACAATAGTACAAATCTTCGTCCTCCAGAAATAAGAATTTTAGGACAAATAGCGAGTTGTATAACTTGTTTGACTCAAAATGGAAACGCGTATCTCACTTTCCATTTCAGAAAGCTGATTTTCCGTCTCTCTTTTCTTATTTTCAAGTGCTCCCATTAATAGTAATCCCCAGAATGAAAATCAAATTACGAAATTAAGGCTCCAAACCAAAGAGCGAAGTAATGACGAATTAGGAGAAATTGATCAGAGCGAATGGGCCTCCCTAAATTCTATATTTACTCCCTTGATTTTGTGATTTGATGGGAATAAATTTGGAACTGAGATATGTAATTTCGAAATTAGGCTCATTGGTTTTTGGAAACTTTGCCTAACCTGAATAATAAATCAGTTTTGAGCGGTCAAATGAGTTAATGGAGCTAAATAATGTATGTGTAACCTCTACGTGGAAAACTACACGAAAAGGAGGCACAAAAGTTGGAAAATCGTAGCAAAATGATGGATAAATTAAGTTAAACCGATATAAACTGGCATGAAGTAGGATGTTTACAGAACAAAACATAAAATTTGAACCTTTTTTTATATTTATATGAATTAATTATGAATTAATATGAGAATATTACATTTTCGCACAGAAACAGTCCGAATATAACATGGAGCATTTAAATACTATTTTTATGATTCGGCATGATGATATCAAGTCTAAAAAGTACCTTTATGCAATTTTATTCAATTTATATGGAATTACACATACAATTTATAATATGTGAAAATCAACCAAAATTTGTATATCAGTTGGTTAGATGTATATAATCACATCTAAATGGCATTAATGATTTCTAAAGTTAAAATACTTGTTTATATAAATTTGGAAATTTTATTTCGAATTCACAGATATATTAGTAATTGTGATTTATATAGTGAAAAGTACACTAAATGTGATAACGTGAAAATCTATTCACGATTATACATATAAAATATGGTTTGAAAATAAACATTTGATTTCTAGAGATCAAATACATAAGTTCTGGTAAGAAATGTATTCTTTTTTTAGAATTTTTATAATGTATTTTAATATATGAAAGTTAAGAAATAAAGATTTAAAAATATAAATGGTGAAAAAACTAATGGGCAAAATAGTATTGCATGTGGCCAACAAAGAGTTAAAAATAATGAAAATGTACGATACTATAGAATTACGTACACCCTGAAACAACCCAGGAATT
The DNA here is from genome assembly GCA_030765085.1 of Allium cepa. Classification (NCBI taxonomy): domain Eukaryota; kingdom Viridiplantae; phylum Streptophyta; class Magnoliopsida; order Asparagales; family Amaryllidaceae; genus Allium; species Allium cepa. The sequence continues at coordinate 816,274,312 of CM060931.1, forward strand.
GTCTCTGGCTGGGACACTGGTGGACCGTTTGTCCACAACAGAATACTAGTCGTCGTTGTACCCATCGCCAGTACATTGGAATAACCTGAAATTCCTTTAAGGGAGGATAGTGTTGAACCCCGAAAATTTGGAAAGCATTTTAATTGAATAATAGTAGTAATGTGAAAAGCATAGGAACTAATGGATTCGTTAAATAAATTAAAAACAAGGAGGGGTAAGATGGTCATTTTTAAGACATTGCAATTTGGCAACGTTACAAATGCCATTGCAATCGTCTCATTTTTTTGATTCGTGCAGTATATTTGTTTGTGTCATTTGCAGCTCGTATGAAGTAGCTATGACCGGAAACATCGCCGAGTCGTACCGACGCTACTGGTTTTGATTCCGTATTTGAATTTTTGAGTAGATGGAGAATGTACCAATGGAAACGTCTATTCTACTTTCCATTTTAGAAAACTAATTTCCCGTCTCTCTCTTCTTCTTCCCCAATGGTCAACCATAATACCTAAATGAAAATCAAATAGTGAACTATGTCTCAAAACCGAAGATCGAAAGTAGGATGAAATGGGAGAAATAGATCAGTGCGTATGGATCTCCCTAAATACTATATTTACTCCCTTGATTTTATAAATTAATATGGTTAAATTTGTTAATGAGTAATTTCGAAATTAGGCTCTTTGGTTTTTGAAAACTTTGCCGAACCTGAATAACAAATCAGTTTTGATTGGTCAAATGAGTTAACGGAGCTATATAATGTATATATAAACTCTACATGCTAAATTACGCGAAAAGGAGGCACAAAATCGGGAAAATCATAGCGAATTGATGGGCAAATTGAGTTAAACTTATATAAATTGGAATGAAACGGACCTAAACTTAAATTTTGAGCATTTTTATACGATTTGTATGAATTAATATGAGAATATTACATTTTTGAGCAGTAACTGTACAAATATACTCATTTTATGATTTGGACCATTTAAATTTGAACTGTAATGGCCTGTCTTTTTGGACAGTTTAAATCGATGATAAACCACACACGTCAGACTCAAACCATACGAAATGGCAGAATGTTATTGGGGTAAATAAGAAAAAAAAGAAGGAAATAAAACTAATACAGAATCTCGCATTGGAATGACAAAATATAACAATCGAATAACAGTTCATAAAGCTATTTTATAAATACATTCGAATATTCTTTACAACACAAAATTAGAGTTATATACACAAGGGTAAACAAACAAATAAATCCAACGGAACAACATGACGTGGTAAAATAATATAATACGTCTTCGTCCTCCAGAAATAAGAAACTTCGTCGAGTCTACCGACGCTACGAGTTTTGAATATGAATTAGAAATTTAGGACAGATAGCGGTTGTATAACTCGTTTGACTCAAAATGGAAACGCGTTTCCAACTTTACATTTCAAAAAACTAATTTCCCGTCTCTCTTTTCTTATTTCCAAGTGTTCCTATTAACAGTAATCCCCGAAATGAAAATCAAATTACGAAATTAAGGCTCCAAACCAAAGAGCGAAGCAATGACAAATTGGGAGAAATTGATCGGAGCAAATGGGTCTCCCTAAATTCTGTAACGACCCGTTAAATTTGATAATATTAAATGGATTAACTTAATATAATTTTTAATCTAATTTATAATAAATGTAGGAGTTGCATATAGTAACTGAGATTAAAGATTTAACAACTGAAATGTTATATGGCAATAGGTAGAATAACGAAGATTTATGTTGTGGTTATAAGTCATAATTAGTTGATTAAAATGGTATTAATGAAATAATAACTAAATTGAATTGCAATATATAAAGATCAGAAAAATTTAATTGGTGGATTAAATTTGTTAAAGTTCATAAGTTTTGTAATTTAGTTTAGTAGAACTTTAAATTATAAACGAAGATTGAAATAAACGATAAATTTAATTATGTAAATGGTGACTCAAGACCTAGGTTATAGGAATTGGAACATAATCCAATTTGAATTAAGTAGAAGAAGGATTTGGTTAATATGTAAGTTATTGTTCAAGATATTGAATAAAAACTTGGAATCCAATCATAATTTAATGATAATAACGTTAGTATTAGAGAATAAAAATATTTCAATGCAGTACCCGAATGAACGGAATAAAATGAATATATATTGAATAGAAATGAAATGTAAATTGGCACATTTGGTTGAAAGTTAATTTTAAGAAACATATAAATGTTGAATTTGTGAATATTAATATAAATATTAACTTGAATGGGATTCATTAATACAAAGATGTAATAAGTGTAGATAGTAAAAATTTAATGGTTGTAGTGGATAAAAAAAATCTAGTAGTAACATAAAATTTATTTATATGGAAAAAGAGTATAGATTTGAACAAATTTATGAAAATTTGATAAGAACAGTGGTTGTAATCAGTTTGGTTATTTAATATTTGGAAGATAGAGATTTGTAAATCCGTTAATGAATTTATAATGGGAAGGAATGGTAAGAATGTAAAAATTATAAGCATTTGATTCAATTAAGGGAATTAAATTATAATAAATGGTCATTTAATAAATTCAACGTTCTGTGAGAAATCATAATAGTTGTGTAAAATGTGTACAAACTTCGATTTGGAAATTTATTGGATTTATAACGGTTTTGGTATTGCATTTATGAGTTTAAAAGTTATTCCATTTTGTAAAGTAATAAAAGCTTATTTAGGTGACTAGAATTTAGCGTAACGACTATTGTGTGTTACCTATTTTTGTTGCTTGTTAATTTAAATTTTGGGAATCAAATTCAATTTATCCGCCAATTTACCGCAGTTAAAGTGAAATGAATTGGTGAATGAGTAATGTTAAATACAAATAAGATGTAACCAAGAAATCCCATTTATAATAATTTATGTAGAATATAGTAAAGAAACCAGGAAATGAAAATGTGAAAATGTGGATGCAATGAGATCTTAAGTAATAATAACTTTGTTAGGTAAGTGATAACGGATTTTTTTTTTGTATAACCAAATAAAGATCCAAATTTATTTGGAAATTAATTGCAATCAATTGAATTTATTGCAATTAAATGGATTTAATATTTAATAGTTATGTGATTATTATTTGGAAGAAATTGGAGTTATTTGTAATAAGTATGAACCTAATTTTAATTTTTCTTATAGGATTGACAATTGATATGGAATGAAAAGAAGAAAATTTGGGTCAGTAAAATTTGGAATTTATGCATAATAAAATGGATTCTAACGTCAAATACTACGTTATTGAGATTTAAATTAGACTTAAAGAATAATGATGTGAATCAGGAACTATGGTTTATGGCATCTTTATTTTAGGTGAAAGTTGAGAATATAAAGATTAAAAATCTAAAGTATGGGTTTTGAGAATATAATTTATAAAATTCTTAACTATAAGAAAGTGTAGAAATTAACATTGCAATTAATATACTGTCAACTTTTAATTCACAACTAAGCCTGTTAAATCTTTTCAATTGATTACGAATCATATAAGAAATAAAATTTGGCCAATTTTAGAATTTAATATAAAATTTGGATTTTTATAATTTATTTAATGAATATTAAAAATAGCCATTTTGGCCACGGACTCGGATTTCGACGAAACCAGTTTCATCGGATCCGTATCGGTGAATTATTATAGGATTTCAAGTTTCGTATCGATCGGACTTGTCGTTTGATCGTACGGGCGTGAAACGCCTTGAAATCAATTTCAATAAAATCAATTTGAAATCAATTTGGAAATTTTGTTTTCAACATAATTTCTTCATATGATCGAATTTGGTCGTGAAACTTTTTCCATCGCGTTCAGAATATTTTAAAATACCTATTTGGATATATGGGTTTAATAAATTTTGTTCCGGAGGCTAAACGGGCTTTTTGGGCCATAGTTTGTGGCGTACGTTCATCCTTCTAGTCTATACGCTCTAACACAACCCTAACTATAAATATACAGTTATAAAGCCTAGTCACTCCTTATTTTCATTTTCTATACATACATCTCCTTCTCACCTCCTCATTCTAGTGGCAGAAAAAAACCTGATTCCCAAATTCAAAAAAAAAAAAAAAAAAAAAATCAAATTTAAAAAAAAAAAAAAAAATTGCGGATCTGCAGCAGCTTCTGGTCGCGCTTCGGGTTTCAGGGAAGAAAACCCTAGAGCAACTTCGGGTCAGGAAGAAAATGACTCGGGTCGATCCGGGTCGTTTTGGCGAAAACTCCAAGCAGGCACCGGGGAATTGAGGCGGCGTACCGAAGTCGAACCCGAAGTCGACCCAGGACCAGAATTTTCCATTTTTCAAATTTTCATAACTTTTGCATACGAGCTCGGATTCACGCGCGGTTTGTTTTGCTGGGATCGTATCGGAATTTCTGACGTTTTGACGCTGGTTTGGACAAATTCTGAGACCGTCAAAATTTTGAGTTTAAATTGAATTTAAATTCGATTTAAATTCCAAAGGTGAGTGTTTTAACCCACTCACAACTACTAGAAGCTTTTATATTTGTTTAAATTAATTTTAGAAATGAATAGAAATTTATTTATGAGTATCTGGCATGTTTATTTTATTCATATCTGTTGAATTGCATTTAATTAATTTAACTGTTAATTTAATTAATTTATTGCGTATGAATTTACAGTTAAAATTTATTTGTTTGTATATGAACTGCTAGTTAACAGTTATATAATTTATTACTGAATATAGACTGTAGATTAATAGCTGTTAAATTTAATTTGAATAAAATTGCCAGTATTACCTGTTATGTAGTACCAAAAATAATATTGTTATTGGTTGATATTGATTGATGATTGCGATTTGGATGATGGATGATGTTGATGAATGAATGTTTATTGTATATCATTAAATTGCAAGTTATCATGCATATTTCATTTCATTCGGGATTGTGGTTTGAAATGATATATAACTGCAAAATTTTATATTTTTTTAAATTGCGGATTGAAATGATAAATATCCGTATCACTTGACCATAGGATAGAAAATTTTATACAGGCACCACGGTCTATATATAACTATTTTAATGTGATTTCTATGATTTGGATGGAATACGGTTTATAATAATCTTAAATTTTATATTGTATAAATATTATTCTTCCACATATATACATATGAAGTTGAAAATTTTGAAATTAAAAGGTGTATAAATCTCTTTATTAAAAATGGAAAAATTAAGAAAATGGAGTTGATAATTGTATAAGTAAAATCAAATGTTTTTGTAAAACAGCTTCATGAACCGTTTATTTGATTATTTTATCGTTCCAATGCAAGATTCTATTCTGTTTTCTCCTCCTTTACTTTTTCTTATTTACCACATAACAATCCGCCCTTTTGTATGGTTTGAGTTTGACGTGTGTGGTTTATCGTCGATTGAAAGCATATAAAAAGGCGGGATGTTGCATCTGATATCAGAGCTTTGGTTTAGCTATAAACCATAGCTTTGTAGGGTATAACTCTTTATTAATAGGGTAGTAATAACCTATGATGAGTCGCTGATTGTATACACATGAGAGAGCGTATTTGTTAGTGTTAAAAAAGGTTTTAATATTGTGTTAATTTGTTCTGTTTTGTATTTATAAATTCTTATTGGTGCATAGGATGCTATGACATCAATAGGGATTTCTAAACACTTAATAGGACAGACCGACACAATACTTGTTTTGAATATAGGGATTACTAACTCTTTTGGATTATATAAGTGAAATACAGGTTATGGAAGCAATTGCCATTGCTTTTGGTTTCATAAAATAAGCGTAAATTGTCCAACAAATATGTACGTTTTCGGATTACGGTTTATAGCGTTATTATATTGTTCTTCCCGTGTTGGGATATATATTATTTTGGAAATTATAAGTTATATTGTTATATTTGATATTATATTTTCTCTCGAGCCTCTCCATACAAAGGAGACTCTGCCAAAAATTTCTGTAAATTTTGGACTTAGAAAAATTTGAAAAATGTTTTCAAAATTTTATTAATTTGAGTATAAAAAATGATTTAATTGTTTATAAATCTATATATTTTATTTAAATTATCCTATTATGTAAATTTATTGTTATGAGTATAATGTTTTGAACAATATATATTGATTTATAAGTTCCACTTTTCCCTTCTTTTTCTTTTCGAGGACGAAAAGTTTTGAGTGGGGGAGAGCGTAACGATCCGTAATTTTTCAATAATTAAAATTGGTTAATTCAATAAGATTTTTGTAATAAAATCTAGAAATAAATAAAAACTTTATAATTTATAATGAAATAGTGTAAATTGTTGCATTTAGTTATAGATGAAAATAAGAAAGTAGAAGTAAGTATTGAATTAACCAATGAAATAATAACTTAAATGAGATGTAAAAAGGATAATCTAAGTTAAATATTAACTATTTGAATGAAGTTACAATTAACGAAATTAATGTATATGTTATACTAGGCTATAAATCAAATATAAGAAAATGAACGTAAATATTGAATTAATTAATGAATTAAAATATATTGAATGGTAATTGAATATAATCAATGTTTAGTAAGAAATTATAAAATTGGTTTGGAAATGATTAAACTTGTAAGAATGTGATTGAGAGTTAATGATAACAAATTATTATAAGTTACCTGCTTTGATGGAATTGGAATTGGAAATAAATTTTAACAAAATAAATAAATGTTACATTAATGGAAAATGTAATACAATGTTAGGAGTTGTCAAATTAGAGCATAGTAAAGTAATGAAAGGTTAAAAAACGATTAACCAGATTATAGAGCGGTAATGAACTTAATAAAAAGATAGGAATTGAAACAAACCAATTTATTGAAATTTAAGTTATAGTAAATGGGAATTTTGTAGCAAATGAAATTCAACACTACGATGATTAGAACTAAGAAGAAATTGTGTAGCATTAAGGTAATAGATATGAAACAAAATAGTTATACCATAAGAAGAATGTATTGGAAATAAATGGAAGCTAATTTCATTGAATTATTGGAAATTTAATTTATAATCTATAAACAATTGAAATTGAATTTAAAGCTTTGAAAGTGTGGAATATGCAACATTTAATCCATATGAAAATTTGTTATGAAGGATTGTGAATTTTTTTAAGCAATCCGAATTGATAGAAATTGAAATAATAATAACTGAAGAGAAAAGTGATTTAATTTAATTTAATGTTAAGTTATTTAATTAATGTAAAAATAGCCATTTTGGCCACTGACTCGGATTTCGAAGAAACTAGTTTTATCGGATGCATAACGGTGAATTATTATAGGATTTCAGTTTCGTAACGATCGGACTTTCCATTTGATCGTACGGACTCGAAACGCCCAGAAATCAATTAAACTGAAATCAATTTGAATTAACTTGATTTTAGCATGACTTCTTTATGCGATGGAAATTTGACCTGAAACCTGTTCCAATGATTTTAAAATATTTTAAAACATATATATATATATATATATATATGGCTTGACCCAATTTTGTTTCAGAGTCAGATGGGGCTTTTCGGATGATTTTATCGTTCAACGCGTATATCAATCGTGTCCATTCATTCTAATTTCAGCCTTGCATATATATATATATATATATATATATATATATATATATATATATATATATATATATATATATATATATATCGTTATAAACCCTGGCCTATTAGTTATGTTCATTGTTCTGTACGTATAATTCAGCCGTCTCTCCTACTCAATGGTAGACAATCAAATTCTAGATCCAATGGCAATTCAAAATCAAATCAAAAAATTCAAACTCCTCAAAAAAATTCAAAAAAATTATATATCAAATATCTCGACAATACGAATTTGATCAAGTGTCCGTTTTTCGAAATTGTGCATCAATCATCGAAAAATCGCGGTCAAACCTTGCAAACATCGAAACCCTAGGGCTAATTGGGTGTTTTTGATTCAGAAAGAAATCGGAAAAATTGAAATATGTGTTTTGAAGAGAGAGTCTTGCGGAGTCGAATGGTGGTGGAATTGGAGCTACCTCCACTTGTGGCGGCCTATCATCGACGGTTAGGGTTTTGAAAAACCTAAGTTGGGGTGGCGGCGGTGGGCTTAGGGAGGGGCCGGTCTTCGACCATTGGGCGACCTTCGATGGCATGGCGAACGACAATGATAGCTGGGTCGATGGTTGTAACGACCCACTATTTTGGACCATTCAAATCGACAATAATCCACATGTCAGACTTAAATAATTCAAAACAGTGGATTGTTAAGAAATTTGGAGCAAATAAAATTATTCACAGAACTGCAGATACAGAAATATCAGAATAACTCACAGCGGAAATAAAATGCCATAGTACATGAAGCTACTATATACATCCTCTCAAATCATATACAAAATATCATAGTTTAAAAATGGATAAAATAGAAGTCTGGATACATGACTCACAAATACAAAAGCAATATTGAATAGGAGATAACTGGAAGAAGTAGACGAATAGATAGTCAGATAAGCTCCAACAATTCTCTAGCTCTAGAAGGTGAATCCAAAACTGGGATTCTCAGGCAGGCCCGAGCGTAAAGTAAAACACAAAACACTCGAGTCAGGACATACATACTTATACAATGTAAACCAACTCAAGTGAACTGTGATAGCAATGCACAATAACTTAAAGGATGCTTGAGATTGCCCATCCTTTAAGGATCCAGTAATGTAACAACCCTGTATTTTCTGATTATTGTAATTGTATATTTTAATTATTTTAATTTAAATTCCTAATTTAAAAACTTTATTTTATGTATTAAAATTAATATATTTTGTTAATTTAAATATAAATGTTGATTTTGATGTGGATTAGAATTTCAAACATGCATAAATTGAATATTTCCAGAAAATGTTGATTTTGGTCAAAATAGTCAAACTTTGACTTTTAACTTAAAAATTTAAAAGTTTGAAATTTTAAATTTTATCTTTTATTATGAAAATAGATTTAATAACTTGAACATTGCTTTATGTTTCGTGGAAAACGGAGTTAAACTGCAAAAGATATGTACATTTCAATTTTGAGTATAAATTGCTTATTTTGCAATTTTGTTATTTTAAATTGTATAAATTTTATTTTTCTTTGTCATATTTTATTTTAATATGTTTTAATATGTTATATTATGTATATTTTGACTTTTAAATATTTTTGAAATGATAATAGAATTTTTCTAAAATTTACTATGATGATTTCCTAATTTTAAAAGGCTGTTTTCCTTTTTCTGCTATTTTCTTCATCTAAACTATATTTAAATTAAAATTTATTTATTTATTTTTGTGATTTCCTTTTTATTTTGTGTTCTTATCTTTATTTATAAATATTTTTAAGTACATAAAAATTTTCCCAAGTTCATTGCACTTATTTTTCATATTTTCAAGACTAGTTGCAAATTTTGCTGTTTTATTTAATTAAACTATATATAATTAATAATTAATTTATTTATTTTTGTTTATTTACTATATTTTCGTATTTTAACTGAATTTATATATGTTTTTCAGTTATATAAAAATTTAAAAAGAAATAATGAATATTTGAAGAGTTTGAGATCTTTTGTATGCTTAGTCCTTTTGCATTCCGACCTTTCACTTTCCAAACTCCATTCATCAATGCTTTGGCCGTACCCTACTCCATCTTTCAGCCACATTCCTCACTCTTTCTCACGAAAATTTTATCATCTTTCTTGAGAAAAAAACTCATGGCCATTTGTTTTACAAAAATTTGGTAAATTCTATCATCTTTCTTCTTGTTTTTATGATTTTCCTATTGATTTTTGCATTGATCCTTCTTGTGTTTTGCTAGGCCTAGCCTCTACCACCACCACTACCATTCTCTCCACCATCATCTCCAGCGGCTCATAAGCCTCTCCTCTGACCAAGACAGTAGCCATGACCATCCGTTGATGTTGCACCACAAAATTTGCACAAAAGTTCCACCAAACTAGCCTAGCCAAACCCTTAAGACCATAGCCTTCATTTTTAACCTAAACCACCTCCATGGCCGCCACCACCAGTCCCTCCACCACCTCTGGCCGCCACTCCATCCACCACCTGACCATCCTCTTGCATGACCAAGCCCAAGCCATGGTAGGCCGAACCAATAGTTGCACCAAAAATCCACTTAATTGCCTTGACTTTAGTATTTCTCATGTCACAACTTCCACTCCTTCATATCCAAGTTAGGCCGAGCCATATGAACCCATATTGACCCAAACCTGAGCCATGTCGGCATCTAGGCTGAGCCTAGTATAATGAGAGCAAGCCCATTTGATCATGTGACAAGCTTATGTTGTCGTGTGCAAGTCTTTTGCTTCTAAGGTTTGGTCATCTCTCTTGTTTTGCAACTGTTCTGCAAACTAAAGTTGTTGATTACATTTGTATGTCGATATCTATGTTTGTGCTTATGTATGTTATATTTTGTGATGTTTACAAGGGTCTCCATCAATTCAAATCAAAATCGTGCTTGTCGTGCCTTTGGAATCTGTAACATCCCGCCTTTTCGCACACTTTAAAACGACACACGTGCCAATTCAAAGCATACGCAAGGGCGGATTGTTATGGGGTAAATAAGAAAAACAGAGAAGGAATAAAACAAAATAGAATCTCACAGCGGAAGGATATAATAATAAATATACAGTTCAAAACAGTTTACAAAACAGTTATTTCACTTATACAATGAACATCAGAGTTACACATACCAATACAACAATGCAGCGGAATAAAAAGAGTGTGGTGCAATACTATATATAGAATAATACTGATTCTTCGTCTTCGTCCTCCAAAGCTAAAATCTGCTATCCTGAAACGCTCGGGCTGACCCGAGCGAATTTGAAAAGACAAAAACACTCGAGTCAGACTAGAAAATCTTATGTGAGTTAAATAAACAGAAATAAATATGGGTACAGTAACTCAAGAGATGCTCGGGATTTACATCTCCTAAGGATCCGTTAAACTATTTACTATGTAGTATATTGCGCTATTATAATAGTGTCTATTTATAAAATAAACTTACTTTTTAATAGCGTTAAGGGGTTACCCATATAGCCCTTAACACGTAATAGTCCCAGTAGTCCATCCAATATCATAGTCCCTCCTGATCGGGAAGCCACTAGAGGATACCACACGGGCTACGGGAGAAAACCAAACTCGTACAAGGCGCGATAGGGTAGGTGACACGGCACAACTAGGCAATGCCAGGGTAGATATACCAATTGCTATCCAGGCTGATGGTAACGCGCAGCGCGCAGCTGCCGCCCACCTCGAACTAACTCCCCCAAAATCAAAATATAGAAGTGGCCACTGAATCAATCCAAGTCAAAGTATAATATCGAAGAGGAGCGTCCGATCAGAGGAATGACCTCATTGGCCTGAGAATCGCTCCTGTTTTAGCCACCTTATGCCAACTCACGGGAGTTGGGTCCACGTATTTACCTTACAGGAAACGTCGCCACCACCTACTTCATTCTGGAATCTCCACCGCGTACACGGTTAGTCAAAGTGGTTTTCGGTATCGACAGAGAGTATGTCCATATCCGATCCCGGTCTCTTTGCCAACCAATCGTTATTATAACACCGCGGTTATTTAAAAACAGTTTATACTTTAAAACCAGAATATAATCCATTTCAAAACCATAATATCTCGATATCATTTCTTCTTTTAAACCCAAACAATTCATTTTGATATTAATTTATAAAGACTCAAATCAATGATATCGTTTTCCAAATAAATTTTCCTTTCCAAAAATTATGTCACTTTTATTATTTAATATCCCATGTAACCAATATTTTGTTTGTAACTTTCAACATAATTCTTCGAAAATCCATAGTATTTTAAAACCATTATTTTCAAAACTAAATGGTTTGGATATTCAACGGTATGCGAATTAAAAAGGTTTAACTTTACTGTTGCTTTATAAAGAAATAAATTACATGGCTTTCCAAATATTTCTTCTTTAAAAGTTAATCCAAAATCCAAAATATTACTTCAAGTCCCCAAAACCATTTCAATTTTATATATATTTATATCCATTTTGAGCATTAATATTTCAACTAAAGTTGGATTTTTTTTATCCTTTCGAAATCAATATTCTATTAATTAATCTTGACCATTCACATAAAATCCATAATTAATAAGACTTCAATTTCTAGTAAAATATATATATATATATATTTCCAAATTCAATTTTTACTAGAATATTCATTTCAAAATATTTTGGGAAAAATCCAATTATAAATATCATATCTTTAAAATTTCCAACTTAATATTTAAATATAGGATATAAATCATCAAACTCCATTTTCTTAATTTTCTTCCATTTTTAATAAAGAAATTTATTCACCTTTTTATTTCAAAATTTCAACTTCATATGCATATAAATATGGAAGAAAACATTTATTCAGTATAAAAATTTAAGATTTTTATAAACCGTATTCCATCCAAACCATAGAAATCACATTAAAATAGTTATATATAGACCGCGGTGCCTGTATATAATTTTCTATCCTATGGTCAAGTGATACGGATATTTATCATTTCAATCCGCAATTTAAAAAAAATAAAACTTTGCGGTTTTATCATTTCAAACCACAATCCCGAATGAAATGTAAAATGTATGCTAACTTGCAGTTTAATGATATCAAATAAAACATTCATTCAACAACACATCCATCATCCAATCACAACATCGATCAATATCAATCAATAACAATTATATATATGATCATATATAACAGGTGATAACTGGCAGTTTATTCAAATTAAATTTTATCAATTATTAATCTAACAATTTATATTCAGTGATAATTGACATAACTGTTAACTAGCAGTTCATATGCAAACAATAATTTCTAACAGCCAATTTACACGCAATAAATCAATTAAATTAACAGTTACATTCAAAAAAATGCAATTCAACAGATATGAATGAAATAACATGCCAAAAGCTCATAAATAAATTTCTATTCATTTCTAAAATTTATTTAACAAACATAAAAGCTTCTAGTAGTTGTGAGTGGGTTAAAACACTCACCTTTTGAATTTTAAATCGAATTCAAACCCGATTTAAACCCAAAAATTCGCCCGTCTCAGAATTCGTCCAAACCAGCGTCATCGAGTCCGGAATTAAATTACGATCCTAACAAAAAAAATTTCGTGTGAATCCGACTTCGTATGAGAAAGTTATGGCGAAAAATGGTGATTGAATTCAAAAATTGGAAATAAACAAATGACACACATTCACCTTCACAAGCCACGTCACCTAAAGAGAAGCGCATAGCTACAGCAACGCACGCACCTTCGAACAGAGGAAAACACGCACGCAACCCATACTTTATCAAACCTAATCGAAAATTCCCGCCAATCCAACCGTTGAAACTCGAAACAAACTACACAGATGCGATCCCCTCGGTTCCCTCTCCAAAACCCAGAAATGTTTTTCCGATCCGACAACTTTTGTTACGGCGATGATGAACGGTTTTGGGGCTGTTTGAATTTATTCTGGATAAACGACAGCTCCAATTGAAAAACGAATTTCACCAGTATATTACACGTATCGAATACTTCAACATATATTTTTTCTGGAATTTTCTGAAATTTTTGAGTTTTGACTTTTGATTTTGAACTGTGGATGGATCTGGAATTGGATCTGAGATGTATACATTTGGGAAAGAGAAAAGAGTGAAGAAATGAACTTACAGCAAATGAAAAAGAAAGGAGCTAGGGTTTATAGATGTATATTTATAGATAGGCTAGAGGTAGGGTAGCTAGACTGGATACGCGAACGTGCGTGACAAACCATGGTCCAAAAAGCCCGCTATGCCTCCGGAGTCGAATTTGTTAAAACTATATATCCAAATAGGTGTTTTAAAATATTCTGAACGCGATGGAAAAAGTTTCGTGACCAAATTCGATCGTATGAAGAAGTTATGCTAAAAAAACAAAATTTCAAATTGATTTCAAAATGCGTAAATTTCAAGGCGTTTCGAGTCCGTACGATCAAACGACAAGTCCGATCGCAACGAAACTTGAAACATTATTATAATTCACCGTTACGGATCCGATGAAACTATTTTCGTCGAAATCCGAGTCCGTGACAAAAATGGCTATTTTTAATATTTATTAAATAAATTAAAATTAATCATAAAATCCAAATTTTCTTTCAACTTTAAATATTGGCCAAATTTCATTACTTATATAATCCAATCAATTCCAAATAATTTAGCAAGCTTGGATGTGAATTAAAATTTATAAGTATATAAATTTCGCAGTGTTAACCTCTGCGTTTTCTTATTATTCGGGAATTATAAATTTATTCTCACAAATTACCTAATCTTATACTTATACACTCTCATCTTAAACCAAATTAAATAAATAACTTGATTTCCATCTCAACTTACTTTTAATTGCAGTTAACCCTTTTCACCGTAATTAAAATTCCAAATTATAAATAAATTTTTATTCCCATTCCCTTAATTTTCTTAACTATTTATTTATTCAAATTTTCAATATTCAACATAAATAGTTTGGTTAAGTTCATTTATTTACCTTCTTCCTATGATTCACAGTTATGGATGTCAATATGATGAAGTTTACATTAGTTAAGATTTCACTCAATTGTTCCCTAAGTCAAATGTTTACAGCTTTCATTTAACTTTAATAACGTACTAATTTACGTTAAATTCCATTTTTAAATGAAGTAATTACCATTCGTTGAATCAAATACTCAATTCATAAATAAAGTCTTGTTTTCAAAAAGTTATATCACAAATGGTCAACTAAAATTTGAATAAGCTTTACTAAATTCTATGGTATTAAATGTTGCAATAAATCCAAATTGCCATGTCTTAAATCCAAATTACTAATTAAGTCTTGATTCCTTTATTATTCCTTTGGTTTTCAAATAAGTTTTTATGATGAATGTGAATTCAAATGAACAATGGAAACCCATTCCCATTTGATTTCACTATTCCATTAAATATCTTCATATTCCAGCTAAATCAACTAACGTATGAATTAGCTATTTCAATCTTCATTAAATTGCGGTTTTTATACAATAGAAATTAAATCCCATTAACATATAAATAAAGGTTGATATCCATCTATTTACATTATATCACACTTGTGCTTCTATTTAGCTTTGTATAAATGTATGAATGCGGAGTCTTGCCTATTAACGTATTAAATAAGCCTTAAAATCAATTAATGCCCCTCCTTAGTTTAACCTCTTTTTATCCGTATTTATTTTTAGAGTAACCCTTGGATTAAATTCCCAAATCACCAATTCAATTAATTATACCTTTCAATCCAAATGTAAATCTTCCACCTTTGAATTCTTATATTAAATGAATTTTATTCTAGGCAATATTTTTTACAAATGTTTACTGATTCCACATTTATAGGTTTCTTAAATTTTACTCCATCTAAATGTGACACATTTTTATTTCATTTCAAACCAATATATATATTCATTCCTATTCAATATATATATTCATTCCTATTCCTTTCATTTGGTTACTGCATTGAAATCTATTTATTAGCTAATACTACGTTACTATCATTAATTAAATTTTGGATTATATTCCAATTCCTATAACTAGGCCTTAAGTCACCATTTTACATAGTTTTAATTTAGCGTTTATTTAAATCTTCGTTTATCGTTTAGAATTTCTACTAAATTGAAATGCACAACTTATGAACTTTAACCAATTTAGTCCACCTAATAAATTTTTCAAATGTTTGTGTGTATGTAATCCAATTCAGTTACTGTTACATTAATACCATTAAACCAACAAATTAAGACTTATAACTACAACACAACTTTCAGTTATTTTCAAATCTATGTCATATAACCTTTTAAATCTCTACCTGTAATTACAGTTACTATCTAACTCTTACATTCATCCTTTTAAAATCCTAAGACTTTAATTTTATACTGGATTAAATTAGCAAACATATAAATTAAATTTATAAAAATATCATAAATTTATCAGGTCGTTACAATCTCCCCCACTCAAAACTTTTCGTCCCCGAAAAGGAAAAAAAGAAGGGAGAAGGAAGAATAAACAGTACTTTTTATTTCAATTTTTAATTTATAAACAATATTTTCCTGGATTAATCCTCCTAAATGAAATATTCCTGTTTTATAATCATTATATCCTTTAATACTTGAGTTATTAAAGTTGGAAAAATATTTTAACAAAATTCTAAGTCCAAAATTTTCGAAAATTTTTGGCAGAGTCTCCTTTGTACGGAGGGACTCTGGAGAAAATATAATATCCAAATATACAAGTATATTACATATATAATCAAAATATTATATCCCAACACGGGAAAAATATATAAAATATCGCTTTAAACGTAATCCGAAAACGTACCTATTGTCGGGCAATATACGCTTTATTATTTTGGAACCAACAGCAGTAGCAGTTGCTTCCAACACCTGTATTTACTAATAAAATCTAAAAGGTTAAATATTTATTTTAAATGAACTATTCAAGTGGATTCAATCATTCATACTCAATCAAATGCAACAACCATACATTTTAACAAACAGCACAACCACATACAACAACCAATCATTTAAATCAAACGACAATTAGTTGTTCGGGTTCAGATTCTGAAGTTGTACGAATGAAGAATAACTATCAAGTGCATCCGTTGCTCAACAGCCTAAGATGGAACAAAGATAGATTATTTGTAAATCTAACAACTCCATAATTCCTTACCCAACAACATACATCAACCAACAATTCAAATCAACACCAAAATATCTCATTATACATTTATTTCATAATTCAGTGTTTTGATTTTTCTTTCCTTCATTTATGAGGGATTTCTTTGTTTCTTACAAGTTTATTTTCCAATTATCACCAAATTCATTATATTTGTATTTCCTTTTTATTACTTAAGTTTCCTTTTATTACTTAAGTCTATAAAATAAATTCTCATTAATAACAACAAATATTTTGAATATCTTCACTTGTAAGATTTCCCTTTACATTTTCTTACTAACATTGCAACTTTTATTATATGGTAAGTTATGTATGTTTAAGAATGCAAGTGAAAATTTACAAGTTTCTTCTCAATTCCTTTTTATTTATTAATGGTTCAATAAATATATATTCGTTTTATAAATTACAATTTCAACTTACCCTTAATTTCATTCCTTTATTTAATGTTTACGTTTTATTATATTTAATTACAGTAACCCTCTACTTACACTTAAATTATTAACCTTAAAACCTCCATTTTTATAAATAAAGGATCTTATTAATTCATTATCTAGGGTTTACAGACATTTATTTATATTACCTACTTTTTATTATATTACTAGTAGTATTTTAAAACATACTTAAGTTTATAACCCTACACATCAATCTTTATTTATTAAAGAATTTCATTTTATTTACTTAAGTTAAAATCACCTATTAATAATACTCACCTTTAATTTGGGTAAAATTTCAATTATCACTTAAGTTTATACCAATAAATTCTTATTATAACAGTAATTTATTGAATACTTCATTTTTTCCTAAATTCCTACTTGTAAAATATTCAATTCCAGTTCCTCATTTAACACTTCAACTTTTATATTTGGGTAAGTTATTTATGTTAAGGAAATTGCAATTGAACTTATACAAGTTAAATCTCCATTCTTTTAATTCATTGATTATTCACTAAGTCTTTACCAATATTCATAAGTTAAAATATTTATCTTCCTTTATCCTTAGCATTAATTCTCTTATTTCAATTAGGGGTTTCAATTCATTTATTACCTAACTTTTATTTCACTAAAATTTTCAATTAGTTAACGGAAAATTTTAGAATTAAATACCAAGTTGAATTTCCATTTATTTCAAAATAATAGATAAATAAGTTCTTACTACTCAATATCTCTAATTATAGTTAGAACAATAAAAGAAAATTTTTAGAAAGTTCTAAAATAAATCTGTAGTAGAATTTACTACAGTGGCCTTTCCTCTTCGAAACTCGAAAATGAAAGTCGATGATGCGGCCGTCATCACCGAATTTATTTTCCAGCGACAGAGAAGAAAGTACAAAATAAAAATTTTCCAAAATCTTCTTTAAACAGTTTTTTTTTTTTTTTTTTTCGAATTATGCTAAATATTTACATAAGAAAATACTTGTAAACCGAATCATTATATCTCATAAATTCTTTGAAAACGAATTCGGAAAAATCCCGGACTTAAGTTCTAAAATCTCCAAATTTGGTTTATTATAATTTCACTTAGCTTCAATTTATTACAAATATTCTTATTGCCTAACATCCAATCTATAGCAACCAAATATATATATATGTTTATAAAATAATTTTTATATATAGAAAATATAATAGGCGAAATTATTTCATTCACCTATATTAAAAACAAATATTATGTCGGTCTGTCCTATTAAGTGTTTAAAAATCCCTATTGATGGCATAGCGTCCTATGCATCAACCAGAATTCATAAATACAAAGCGGAACAGATTAACACAATATTAAAATCTTTTTATCAATACTAACAAGTACGCTCTCTCATATATATACACTCAGCGACTCCCATAGGATATTGCTACCCTATTAACAAAGAGTCAAACCCCACAAAGCCAAGGTTTATCGCTAAACCAAAGCTCTGATACCAGATGTAACATCCCGCCTTTTCGCACACTTTAAAACGACACACGTGCCAATTCAAAGCATACGCAAGGGCGGATTGTTATGGGGTAAATAAGAAAAACAGAGAAGGAATAAAACAAAATAGAATCTCACAGCGGAAGGATATAATAATAAATATACAGTTCAAAACAGTTTACAAAACAGTTATTTCACTTATACAATGAACATCAGAGTTACACATACCAATACAACAATGCAGCGGAATAAAAAGAGTGTGGTGCAATACTATATATAGAATAATACTGATTCTTCGTCTTCGTCCTCCAAAGCTAAAATCTGCTATCCTGAAACGCTCGGACTGACCCGAGCGAATTTGAAAAGACAAAAACACTCGAGTCAGACTAGAAAATCTTATGTGAGTTAAATAAACAGAAATAAATATGGGTACAGTAACTCAAGAGATGCTCGGGATTTACATCTCCTAAGGATCCGTTAAACTATTTACTATGTAGTATATTGCGCTATTATAATAGTGTCTATTTATAAAATAAACTTACTTTTTAATAGCGTTAAGGGGTTACCCATATAGCCCTTAACACGTAATAGTCCCAGTAGTCCATCCAATATCATAGTCCCTCCTGATCGGGAAGCCACTAGAGGATACCACACGGGCTACGGGAGAAAACCAAACTCGTACAAGGCGCGATAGGGTAGGTGACACGGCACAACTAGGCAATGCCAGGGTAGATATACCAATTGCTATCCAGGCTGATGGTAACGCGCAGCGCGCAGCTGCCGCCCACCTCGAACTAACTCCCCCAAAATCAAAATATAGAAGTGGCCACTGAATCAATCCAAGTCAAAGTATAATATCGAAGAGGAGCGTCCGATCAGAGGAATGACCTCATTGGCCTGAGAATCGCTCCTGTTTTAGCCACCTTATGCCAACTCACGGGAGTTGGGTCCACGTATTTACCTTACAGGAAACGTCGCCACCACCTACTTCATTCTGGAATCTCCACCGCGTACACGGTTAGTCAAAGTGGTTTTCGGTATCGACAGAGAGTATGTCCATATCCGATCCCGGTCTCTTTGCCAACCAATCGTTATTATAACACCGCGGTTATTTAAAAACAGTTTATACTTTAAAACCAGAATATAATCCATTTCAAAACCATAATATCTCGATATCATTTCTTCTTTTAAACCCAAACAATTCATTTTGATATTAATTTATAAAGACTCAAATCAATGATATCGTTTTCCAAATAAATTTTCCTTTCCAAAAATTATGTCACTTTTATTATTTAATATCCCATGTAACCAATATTTTGTTTGTAACTTTCAACATAATTCTTCGAAAATCCATAGTATTTTAAAACCATTATTTTCAAAACTAAATGGTTTGGATATTCAACGGTATGCGAATTAAAAAGGTTTAACTTTACTATTGCTTTATAAAGAAATAAATTACATGGCTTTCCAAATATTTCTTCTTTAAAAGTTAATCCAAAATCCAAAATATTACTTCAAGTCCCCAAAACCATTTCAATTTTATATATATTTATATCCATTTTGAGCATTAATATTTCAACTAAAGTTGGATTTTTTTTATCCTTTCGAAATCAATATTCTATTAATTAATCTTGACCATTCACATAAAATCCATAATTAATAAGACTTCAATTTCTAGTAAAATATATATATATATATATTTCCAAATTCAATTTTTACTAGAATATTCATTTCAAAATATTTTGGGAAAAATCCAATTATAAATATCATATCTTTAAAATTTCCAACTTAATATTTAAATATAGGATATAAATCATCAAACTCCATTTTCTTAATTTTCTTCCATTTTTAATAAAGAAATTTATTCACCTTTTTATTTCAAAATTTCAACTTCATATGCATATAAATATGGAAGAAAACATTTATTCAGTATAAAAATTTAAGATTTTTATAAACCGTATTCCATCCAAACCATAGAAATCACATTAAAATAGTTATATATAGACCGCGGTGCCTGTATATAATTTTCTATCCTATGGTCAAGTGATACGGATATTTATCATTTCAATCCGCAATTTAAAAAAAATAAAACTTTGCGGTTTTATCATTTCAAACCACAATCCCGAATGAAATGTAAAATGTATGCTAACTTGCAGTTTAATGATATCAAATAAAACATTCATTCAACAACACATCCATCATCCAATCACAACATCGATCAATATCAATCAATAACAATTATATATATGATCATATATAACAGGTGATAACTGGCAGTTTATTCAAATTAAATTTTATCAATTATTAATCTAACAATTTATATTCAGTGATAATTGACATAACTGTTAACTAGCAGTTCATATGCAAACAATAATTTCTAACAGCCAATTTACACGCAATAAATCAATTAAATTAACAGTTACATTCAAAAAAATGCAATTCAACAGATATGAATGAAATAACATGCCAAAAGCTCATAAATAAATTTCTATTCATTTCTAAAATTTATTTAACAAACATAAAAGCTTCTAGTAGTTGTGAGTGGGTTAAAACACTCACCTTTTGAATTTTAAATCGAATTCAAACCCGATTTAAACCCAAAAATTCGCCCGTCTCAGAATTCGTCCAAACCAGCGTCATCGAGTCCGGAATTAAATTACGATCCTAACAAAAAAAATTTCGTGTGAATCCGACTTCGTATGAGAAAGTTATGGCGAAAAATGGTGATTGAATTCAAAAATTGGAAATAAACAAATGACACACATTCACCTTCACAAGCCACGTCACCTAAAGAGAAGCGCATAGCTACAGCAACGCACGCACCTTCGAACAGAGGAAAACACGCACGCAACCCATACTTTATCAACCCTAATCGAAAATTCCCGCCAATCCAACCGTTGAAACTCGAAACAAACTACACAGATGCGATCCCCTCGGTTCCCTCTCCAAAACTCAGAAATGTTTTTCCGATCCGACAACTTTTGTTACGGCGATGATGAACGGTTTTGGGGCTGTTTGAATTTATTCTGGATAAACGACAGCTCCAATTGAAAAACGAATTTCACCAGTATATTACGCGTATCGAATACTTCAACATATATTTTTTCTGGAATTTTCTGAAATTTTTGAGTTTTGACTTTTGATTTTGAACTGTGGATGGATCTGGAATTGGATCTGAGATGTATACATTTGGGAAAGAGAAAAGAGTGAAGAAATGAACTTACAGCAAATGAAAAAGAAAGGAGCTAGGGTTTATAGATGTATATTTATAGATAGGCTAGAGGTAGGGTAGCTAGACTGGATACGCGAACGTGCGTGACAAACCATGGTCCAAAAAGCCCGCTATGCCTCCGGAGTCGAATTTGTTAAAACTATATATCCAAATAGGTGTTTTAAAATATTCTGAACGCGATGGAAAAAGTTTCGTGACCAAATTCGATCGTATGAAGAAGTTATGCTAAAAAAACAAAATTTCAAATTGATTTCAAAATGCGTAAATTTCAAGGCGTTTCGAGTCCGTACGATCAAACGACAAGTCCGATCGCAACGAAACTTGAAACATTATTATAATTCACCGTTACGGATCTGATGAAACTATTTTCGTCGAAATCCGAGTCCGTGACAAAAATGGCTATTTTTAATATTTATTAAATAAATTAAAATTAATCATAAAATCCAAATTTTCTTTCAACTTTAAATATTGGCCAAATTTCATTACTTATATAATCCAATCAATTCCAAATAATTTAGCAAGCTTGGATGTGAATTAAAATTTATAAGTATATAAATTTCGCAGTGTTAACCTCTGCGTTTTTTCACAAATTATAAATTATAAGTATATAATTAAAATTTATAAGTATATAAATTTATAAGTATATAAATTTCGGGAATTATAAATTTATTCTCACAAATTACCTAATCTTATACTTATACACTCTCATCTTAAACCAAATTAAATAAATAACTTGATTTCCATCTCAACTTACTTTTAATTGCAGTTAACCCTTTTCACCGTAATTAAAATTCCAAATTATAAATAAATTTTTATTCCCATTCCCTTAATTTTCTTAACTATTTATTTATTCAAATTTTCAATATTCAACATAAATAGTTTGGTTAAGTTCATTTATTTACCTTCTTCCTATGATTCACAGTTATGGATGTCAATATGATGAAGTTTACATTAGTTAAGATTTCACTCAATTGTTCCCTAAGTCAAATGTTTACAGCTTTCATTTAACTTTAATAACGTACTAATTTACGTTAAATTCCATTTTTAAATGAAGTAATTACCATTCGTTGAATCAAATACTCAATTCATAAATAAAGTCTTGTTTTCAAAAAGTTATATCACAAATGGTCAACTAAAATTTGAATAAGCTTTACTAAATTCTATGGTATTAAATGTTGCAATAAATCCAAATTGCCATGTCTTAAATCCAAATTACTAATTAAGTCTTGATTCCTTTATTATTCCTTTGGTTTTCAAATAAGTTTTTATGATGAATGTGAATTCAAATGAACAATGGAAACCCATTCCCATTTGATTTCACTATTCCATTAAATATCTTCATATTCCAGCTAAATCAACTAACGTATGAATTAGCTATTTCAATCTTCATTAAATTGCGGTTTTTATACAATAGAAATTAAATCCCATTAACATATAAATAAAGGTTGATATCCATCTATTTACATTATATCACACTTGTGCTTCTATTTAGCTTTGTATAAATGTATGAATGCGGAGTCTTGCCTATTAACGTATTAAATAAGCCTTAAAATCAATTAATGCCCCTCCTTAGTTTAACCTCTTTTTATCCGTATTTATTTTTAGAGTAACCCTTGGATTAAATTCCCAAATCACCAATTCAATTAATTATACCTTTCAATCCAAATGTAAATCTTCCACCTTTGAATTCTTATATTAAATGAATTTTATTCTAGGCAATATTTTTTACAAATGTTTACTGATTCCACATTTATAGGTTTCTTAAATTTTACTCCATCTAAATGTGACACATTTTTATTTCATTTCAAACCAATATATATATTCATTCCTATTCAATATATATATTCATTCCTATTCCTTTCATTTGGTTACTGCATTGAAATCTATTTATTAGCTAATACTACGTTACTATCATTAATTAAATTTTGGATTATATTCCAATTCCTATAACTAGGCCTTAAGTCACCATTTTACATAGTTTTAATTTAGCGTTTATTTAAATCTTCGTTTATCGTTTAGAATTTCTACTAAATTGAAATGCACAACTTATGAACTTTAACCAATTTAGTCCACCTAATAAATTTTTCAAATGTTTGTGTGTATGTAATCCAATTCAGTTACTGTTACATTAATACCATTAAACCAACAAATTAAGACTTATAACTACAACACAACTTTCAGTTATTTTCAAATCTATGTCATATAACCTTTTAAATCTCTACCTGTAATTACAGTTACTATCTAACTCCTACATTCATCCTTTTAAAATCCTAAGACTTTAATTTTATACTGGATTAAATTAGCAAACATATAAATTAAATTTATAAAAATATCATAAATTTATCAGGTCGTTACAGAATCGCTCTTGTGTGTGTTGTTTGTCTCTAGCTTCGTAAAAGGTGAGTCTTTCTCACTCTGACATTTATACTTATGAAATAGTGAATTGATGACAAGTGTTTAGTAATATAAAATGTTATGCAAGTTAATGATGATCATATGATTTGCTACGCCATGTTATTACCATATTAAACTGTTAATTATCACCTGACATGTGATATATGACATTATATTGTGACACTGACATTGTTTATATTGTTTATGCATATTTCACACTGCAAGTTCCCTGTTAGAATAGAACCACTATGGGTTGAAATGATACATATACCCAAACGGACTTTAGATTAGGGAAAAATCGTTATGGGCTGAAATGATAGGCCTGAGCGATTTTTATTGTATTTTATTTGACTTGGGATTGCGGGTTTGAAATGATAGAACCCGGGTTTTCTTTGTAAACTGCGGATTGAAATGATATATATCCGTATCACTTGACCTAGGTTAGAAAATTATATACAGACCCTGTGGTATATTTTTAAATGATTTTTATTAAAATGTGTATTTTTAAAAGTATGAAATTTTGATTTAAATATATATTTTATGGTTTTAAGAAAATTAAATATTAAGTCTTGAAATTGTGAATTTGAGTACGTAAATGTGAAATAATTGAGATTTTAGACTTTAAATTTTATTTTAAAATGTAAATAAATAATGGAAATTAAATTTAAAGTTTTAAAATTATATATGAAGTAAAATTTTAAGTTTTATTTAATTTATATGTTAATAAACAGTGAATTTTGACTTAATAAATGAATGGAGTTATTATAACAGTGAATTTATATGTTAAATTGAATATTTGATCTAAAAATTTTGTTGTGTTAAATCATATGTTAAAATGATTTTAAATGGGAAATTTTGAAGTCTAGAAATATGATTTTAAGTTATAATAAAAATTTGGAGTTTTTTTTTTTTTGAAAAGCTAAAAATGAAATCTGGAATTCATAACATTTTCAAAATGTTGTAGTCTTTTGACAGCATTTTTAAATGCTATTGTTTTGAATCTAACAATGTTTAAAATAACTAAATATCTATTACGACATTTTATAAATGCCGTTATTCTTGAACTAAACCATTTTTGGAAGCTATAAGCTACGATAGCACTTTATAAATGCTGTCGTTGCTATAATTTGACAATGTTTTGAAATGTTATAGATTTTAACACTATTGTGTTATATTTTAAAGAGTTAATTAATTTA
Organism: Allium cepa; assembly: GCA_030765085.1. Lineage (NCBI taxonomy): Eukaryota > Viridiplantae > Streptophyta > Magnoliopsida > Asparagales > Amaryllidaceae > Allium > Allium cepa. The sequence goes on from CM060931.1 coordinate 816,299,781, forward strand.
ACTTTTGAAATGGATTATGTGTGAAATTATATAAGTTTTGAATATTTAAATTTGAATTTTAAGGAATTTTAATTGAATTTGAATTTAAATAAAGTTTACTTGGTTATGTGTTAAATGGAATGAAATGTAAGATAAATGAATTAGTGAATGTGATTTTGAAAGGTGTTTTGTAATGATATTTGAAATAATAAATGAATGATTATTTGATTTAAAAATGATATTTAAATTTGTGTATTTGAATTTTAATTCAAATAATGATTTGATAATAAGGTTTGGAGATGATTTGATCTTTATTTTGATAAAGAATATGAATTAGAATGATATGTACTTTTGATAAATGAATATTTGAAGTTATATTGGTATGAAAGGATATTTAGTTTAATTGTAAATTGAGTTTATTTAAATAATATTGGATTTATGAAATGAATATTTCAAAATTAAGTAATAATGAAACTAGATTTGAGATATATGAAATTATAAAATTTAGTTTTGAAATGCGGGATATTAAATGTAACGACCCAGGATTTTTAGTAATTAAAATTTGAATATTTAATTAATTTTAAATATTAATAAGTGAATTTATAAGTCGAATAAATTTTTATTTGAATTATTGGATTTAATTGAATAATTAAATCGATAATTTAATATGTTAAATTATGGAAATAATTGAAAATTGAGTTAAATATGATTGAAAATGATTTGTAAAATTTTATTTTATCATATTGGAGTTAGAATGATATTTTAGAACTTTTAAAATCAAATTAAAAGTTAATTTGTTAAAATTGAATATTTTAATATTTAAATCGACTAGTGAAAATAGTAAATTTTTGAACAGTCTCAGAATTGAACGAAACCAGTTCCATTGGATCCGTAATAGTTAGTTATTACCGGATTTCAATTTTCGTGTCAATCGGAGCTATCGTTTGATCGTGGCAGCTCGAAACGCATCGATTTATTTTTAATATTAATTTGGCGAGTTAAAATAGCCATTTTTCAAAAAGTCTCGGATTTCGACGAAACCAGTTTCATCAGATCCGTAATGTGATATTATTGTAAGGTTTCAAATTTTGTGTCAATTGGATTTACCGTTTGTCCGGTACGAATTAAAACGCCTAGAAATCGATTTAAATCGGTTTAATTTAAATTGAACGTTTATAGCCATAACTCGCACAGATGTCCGAATTAGCTTTCGAAACCTGTTCCATTGTGTCCGGAACGCGGGATAAACCTTAGGAACGTCAGTTTCGGCGCGTAAATCGGAGTTCGGAATTTCCGGGATGAATAGTGTCGTTCGGAACTCTATAAATAGACCCTATACCCTCACTATCTTCAACAACAATAAACCCTAACCCTAAATTATGCACAGCCGCCACTTTCTAAATGAATGGCCGGCATCTTCCACCGTTTCCCCTTAATTATCTCCTCATCCACTCCCCGTTAGGCTTCGATTTCAACTAGCAAAACGTAGAGGGTGGAGAGACGAAGACATCCAACGGCTACTTCGTCGAATCGTCGACCTGAGACAACAGATTTTGGCCGCGTCCCCATGCGTTCGTGCACAGTTTTCTTCGTGGGTGTGGGGCCGAGCTCAGAGCCTTTGAGGCCGTGGGTAGAGGAGGCTAGGAGCATTCGCGTGGGGGTGCTTGATCGGCGTGAAGATGGAAGGAGATGGCTTAACCGGCCTACAAGTTCACTACAAATAAAGGAACGCGAAGCCCCAGTATCAAACAACACTCTAGCTGGAACACCACAATGGAAAGAGTACTTTGAACCACCACACTCTTTCCCTCCTCTTCAGCAGCAGGAGCCTTCAAAGATGATGGCACGGCCCCCAAAGCATAAGCTTGCACGATCTGCTTATCTTTTCTCGATTCTGGACAGTCCTTCCTGATATGCCCCAGCTTATCACAGTTATGGCACTTCAACTGCACCTTTGGATTCTTACAATCCCTAGAGAAATGGCCCTTCTGCCGACAATTGTGGCAGGTCACTTCACCCTTTGGTTTCTTATGGCCATCCTTACCCTTCTGCTGCTGCTTCCTCTTCTTGTTTCCATTTTGCTCCTTGGTCACAGCAACAACAGATCCTTCCTTAGGAAACAGATTCTCATGCCTGAGAGCTTTCTCCACAAGCTTCTCAAATGGGTCGTCCAAATGATCCACTAACTGCCTCCCAAGATAAGTGTCCAAGCCTGTCACAAACTTCTCATTCTTCTGATAGGGAGAATCGATATACGACCGAGCATACTAAGCTTCAAACTCAGAAACATACTCAAGAACTGGTCTCCCACCTTACTTGAGCTCCACAAACTTCTTAAACAGAACAGATTTCTGAGCTGTAGAAATGAACTTAGCTTCAAATCTGACTTGGAATTGCTCCCAAGTAATCTCTTCTTTCGGAGTGTCAATGGTGATAGAGTTCCACCAATCCGAAGCTCTTCCTTGAAGCTGTCTTGATGCAAGCTTCCTCTTAGTTGCATCCTCAATTCCCAAATCACCAAAGATCCTTCGACAAGCATCTATCCATCTTTGGACTTCAATGGTTGACTCTGTTCCCAAGAAAACCTTTCCTCCAAGAGCAGTATAGTCCTTGCAAAGCTTAGCAAAATCCACTGATTTTGGAGCTTGAACTTGAACTCCAACATCTACTGATGGTCCTGAAGCTGGTATCCTTCTCATGATCAAAGTCATCATGGCCTCAAACATAGAAGCATAATCAGCAGTCCCCTCAACAGCATGGCCTCCCCTAGCAGCTGGTCTCCCTCTTCGACTCATTCCGAATATCTAAAAGAAATGATTAACATACCCTGAGAAACATCTGCATAAGAAGTTCAAATCCTTCTAAGCTACTATATTATATATATAGTAATCATCCATCAAAATTACAATTACGTCTCTCATACGTAGTTACGTCAGCGAGCGTTGTCTAAAATCGATTAACCAAAGCTCTGATACCAAATGTGACGACCGCCCATGACTCCCGCACTAAAACAGAGAAATGGTGCGCTGAGAATGTAGTACCCCCAAAATTGGGAAGCATTAAAGCACTGGAATTAATGGATTCGTTAAAAAAAATTAAAAATAAGGGGGGGGGGGGGGCGTAAAATGGACATTTTTAAGTAATTGTAATTTCGCGACGAAAGAAATGACATTTCAATTGTCTCGTTTTTCTGATTCGTGAAATAATTTGTTTGTGTCATTTGGAGCTCGTGTGAAGTAGATATGACCGAAAACGTCGGCGAGTCGTACCGACGCTACTGGTTTTGATTCCGAATTTGAATTTTTGAGCAGACAGCGATTGTATAAGTCGTTTGACTAAATGGAAACGTGTATTACACTTTCCATTTCAGAAAACTAATTCCTGTCTCTTTTCTTTTCCCCATGGTCAACCGTAACCCCGAATGAAAATCAAATTAGTAAATTATAGCTCCAAACCGAAGAGAGAAACTAGGATGAAATGGGAGAAATAGACCAGAGCGAATGGGTCTTCCTAATTCTATATTTACTCCCTTGATTTCATGATTTGATATGGCTAAATTTGGTAATGAGTAATTTCAAAATTAGGCCCTTTGGTTTTTGGAAACTTTGCCTAAAAGGAATAAAAATCAATTTTTAGCGGTCAAATAAATTAACGGAGCTGTATAATGTATATGTAAACTCTACATGCTAAATTACGCGAAAAGGTGGCACAAAAATGGGAAAATCATGGCGAAACAAAGGGTAAATTACGTTAAACTGATATAAATTGGGATGAAATATGATGTTTACGGACATAAACATAAATTTTGAGCATTTTTATATGATTTGCATGAATTAACATAAGAATATTACATTTTTAAGCAGAAACAACCCAAATATACTAATTTTGTGATTTGAACCATTTAAATTTGTCCTGTAACGGCATGTCTTTTTGGACAATTTAAATCGACGATAAACGACACACGTCAGACTCAAACCATACAAAAGGGTAGATTGTTATTAGGATAAATAAGAAAAAAAGAAGGAAATAAACCAAATGCAGAATCTCGCAGCGAAATGGCAAAATATAATAATCAAATAACTGTTCATGAAGCTATTTCAAAAATACATTTGGTTATTCTTTACAACACAAAATCAGAGTTACATACACAAGGACTAATAAATAAATAAATGCAGCGGAACAACATGATGCGGTAAAATAATATAGTAGATAATAGTATAAATCTTCGTCTTCAGCCTCCAGAAACAAGAAACTTTGTCGAGTCGTACCGCCGCTACGTGTTTTGAATCAGAATTTGAATTTTAGGACAGATAGCGGTTGTATAACTCGTTTGACTCAAAATGGAAACGCGTATCCCACTTTCCATTTCAGAAAACTAATTCCCATCCTTCTTTTCTTATTTCCAAGTGCTCCTATTAACAGTAATCCTCGAAATGAAAATCAAATTACGAAATTAAGGCTACAAACCAAAGAGCGAAGCAATGACAAATTGGGAGAAGCTGGTCAGAGCAAAAGGGTCTCCCAAAATTCTATATTTACTCCCTTGATTTTTGAATTGATAGGAACAAATTTGGTAATGAGATTTGTAATTTCGAAATTAGGCACTTTGGTTTTTGGAAACTTTGCCTAACCTGAATAATGAATAGGTTTTGAGTGGTCAAATGAGTTAGTGGAGCTATATAATGTATGTGTAACCTCTACATGCAAAACAACATGAAAATGAGGCACAAAGTTGGGAAAATCTTTGTGAAATGATCGATAAATTAAGTTAAACTGATAAAATTGGGATGAAGCAGGATGTTTACGGACCTGAACATAAAATTTGGCCCATTTTATATTATTTGTATGAAATAGTTATGAAATAATATGACAATATTACGTTTTTGCGCAGAAACAGTCCAAATATAATATTTTTATGATTTGGACCATTTGAATTTTTCCTATCAAAAAGAAACTATTTTCTATGATTTGGTACGATGATATCAAGTTTACAAAGTAGTTTTATGCAATTTTATTCAATTTATATGAAATTACACGTACAATTTATAATATGTGAAAATCTACCAAAATTTGTATATCGGTTGGTTTGTTGTATATAATCACATCTAAATGACATTAAATTGATTTCTAAAGTTAAAGTACTTGTTTATATAAATTTGGAAATTTTATTTTGAAGTTATAGAGATATATTAGTAACTGTGGTTTATTTAGTGGAAAGGAAACTAAATGTGATAACGTGTAAATCAATTCACGATTTATACCTATAAAATATGGTTTGAAAATAAACATTAGATTTCTTGAGATTAAATACATAAGTTGTAGTAAGAAATGTATTCTTTTTTTAGAAATTACCGCACATATGAATCTGTATAATGTATTTTAATATATGAAAGTTAAAGAAATTAAGATTTGAAAATATAAATGATGAAAAAACGTACGGGGAAAATAACATTGCATGTTGCGAACGTATAATAAAAATGTACGATACTGTATGTAACGACCCTGAATTTTGGCCCTGTTTATTTTGATAAATATTTAATATGATTAAATAAAATGTGAACTGATTATTTTCAAAATGAATATGATTTTGGAAATAATTTCTATTTGTTTATGTAAATTTGTATTTTAAAAGGAAATTTGATCTTGGAAATTTACATAGAATCTTTTAATAATATTGACCTTACATAAGTGAATTAAAATACTGTACTTTGTTTATATTTTGAAATATACATATGAATGATAACGTTTAAATTAGAATCCCATTTCTAACAATGTAAAATATAAGTTAAATATGTGTATATAACTCAATTTATAGAGTACAAATAGAAATGAATACAAATATAAGTGAGAAAATCAGTTTGAATAGGACTTGAACATTGACGGTTAAATATAAAGTACTAATGTAAAATTTAAAATAAGAATTAATTAGTTAAGATTTTATACAACATAACTTAATAATCTAAAATAAGAACAAAGTATAAGACACAAAGTAAAGTAAAATGAAATCAAATAGAATGTAAAACCAAACTTTAACTTTTATGTATAACTTATATAAATTAGAAGTTAACCAAATATTTTCATACACAAATCAATCAACAACCATATATATGTAAATTATTCAAGTTAGAAACAACAAAACGAATTTATTTTCACAAGCAAACCAAAGTAAATATAAATCTGACCCAAACATATTTGTTATTCAAGCAAGCAGTTCATAAAAACATGATTAAGTTTTACACCATATCTTCACATATAAATCTAAACATAAGATATAAAATAATAAAACAAATATTGCAAAAGGATATGATCCTCATTAATAAAGTGTAAACACAAACCTGATACATGTAAGATATTTAATTGGAAATTAATAACAAGTCAATATCTAAAAGTAACTACCTGCAAAGTAAATAATTATGCATAAGGTTATTTATATCAACTAACTGTATAAATTTACAGAATCAAGTGTTGCCTGAAAGTACATGTTTACATACAACAAATCTTGATTTTGATATGCAGACATTAGGCAAGCAAAACATAAATTTCTATCAACATAGCCAAACATAATTATGATATACACTAATTAAGGAACCTGACACATATTGCTTTGATACAAATACCTGTAAACATGGAAAAAACCTAACAAACTTAGGTAGATTGAAATATAAACATTATAATAACTTATCTTTTCATGCAAGCTACTTGCTATTTAATGCTCTCCTGTTAAAGCACATCGTTGTGTCTAATTATAATATGCAAATCTTTATTTTGCAGTGAAATCTAATCAACGTAATTGCATAGCAGTGAGATAAGTATAAAAGAAATAAAAATAAAATGAAAATAGGCTTGTATATTGTGCACCTGTAAATAACTATGTAAAGCAAGCAATGAAAATACGTGTACTAACAAGATTATGTGTAGACAATAAGTACATAACATTTAATGTTTTAGCATCTCAGCCGAATTCAAGATCATTCAGCCTTGAGAAAAAAAAAAGAAAAAAAAATCTCGCCTGATAAAACCAAAATAGGAAACTACCTGACTAGTTGCTGTCTTCTTTCACACACTATATCTTATATATATATATGTGTGTGTATGCGTCCTTTATTTGATCAGTTACATAGTATACCTGAAAAGAATATAAAGAGTAAATCAGAAAGAAGAAGAAATGAAAAGCAAGCAAACTCAGGTTTTAAAACAGATGCAAGAACAATTCTAAAATTTCAGGCTTCCAAAAGAGAATAAGTAGTGTTCTTTGTTCAAAAGGCTTTCCAGGTGAGTAAACATAAAAATTCAAGCTTTAGTTTAATTTTAACAGTAAGATGATGTGTGGATTTCATGGTGATGTATGTGTTATCTTTTGGTATAATCTGTGTTTATATACAGGCTATTCTTTGATAATATTTTGTTCATTTCTGATAAGTGATTACAGAATTGAAAACTATTTAATTCTGTATTATTCTTATTTGATCATAGAAGAGCTTTAATTTATCCAACAAAATAATATACTCGAATTTAAATCAGGGATTTAAATTTGTTTTTAAACATATTTAGAGGTTATGCACAGTAAAACTAAAATTTTACAGGTAACAAACATTTGGTTGATAAATTCATCTGTTATAAAATATAAATTCAAGTTGATAACTTGGAACTTCAATGCGAAATAGGATTTTTAAAACAGGAATGGAAATTTTTAAAGTAAAATTGAAGAAGCAGTTCAGGGTTTAGAAAAAGGAGCATTTCTATCAATTACCGATTATTGATTCAATAATAATCGTTCAAATTTGTAGTTAGGCAAGTATAAACATTGATGATCACATAAAAATTATCAAATAATTTTTCTATTAAGAGAATCAAGAGATGAAGATCAATTTAGGGTTCTTGCTCAAAGTTTTTGTCTTGACTGTAACCAAACTAATGCAACTTATTTACACGATCGAGTGCCGTGAGTTTCTGGACGATGGTCGAAGGTCGTGTTGTCGAGACGTGGTCAAAACCTCGGCGATTACGGTGGTTTGAACGATGGACGCGAGGCGATTCGAGTGGATGGGTATATGTTCTGTTTGGGTTAGCACTGTCGATTTTGATTCGAGTTTCCTGAGGGTGTTTTGGGTTGTGATTTCTTTCTTTGGGGCGATTTGTGACTTGTTGAAGACCTTGGAGGATTGCCAGGGCCTTGCCGGCCGTTGTGCATGTGTACGGCGAATGTTGGTGTCAGCAGTGTCGGTCGCGTGGTAGTCTCGAGTCATGCACGAGTTTTGGGATGGAATGCTTCGGGTTGAAGTCGAGTTTGATGCGTGAATAATGAACCTGATGTAAATTATTTCTTTGTTCAAGCAAAACTAAAAATAAAAAGTAAAGGAGGAAGAAGATGTTCAGGGTAAAACAGGGGAAGAGGCAGTGGAACTCGATGATGTACCCGTGTGAACTCAAGGGGAGGACTCGGGTTTCCTACATATCTGCAGTTTTGGTTTCTGTTTTAAAAGTAAGTATTACCAAATAGTTTTTGTACAAACTGCAAGCATTGTTTCATGAGATGTTTGACAGTTTAAAGCCCAATGGTTTAGATACAAGTAAACTATTTAATCAATGCTTTAAAGTGTTTAACTCTTAATTATTATTTTAATCCAGAATTATTTTAAGTACGTACATAGTTAATTTACAATTAAGTATAGTTAACCATCGTAATTGATTTCCAAACTTTAATGAGGGTTTCTAATATTGAAAAGTTAATTATATTGAAATTTTAATCTTAATTGATGATTTCAGAAAGTAAATAAATTAATTACTTTTTTATACTGTAACTGGTGATGGATCAACGGATTGATTAAGTAATTAATAAGGTAAAATTTACTACTTAGGTAAATTAATAAACAATTAATAGAATCAATCAAGTGATTTAACTAAGAATTAAGAAATAATTAATGAAGTAATCAACAATTAAAAATCTGTTAATCAAGTTATTTGATTATAATTAAGGTTTTCAACTAATGATTAAGGAAAGGCTAATTAAGTAATTAAGGTTAAACAAATTGATGAAGAAGTGATAAATTAAATAGCTTGAAATAGAATAATCAAATAATTAAGTAATTAAAGGAATTAATTACTTATTGTAATTAATGAGGTTTAATATGAATCGTCTAAGTTAATTAATCAAGTTTAATTGATTTAAATGATTATTTTATGATATGATAAGTATAATTACTTGGAGAAGTAATTGATTATAATGACTAGAAGAAGTTGATTAAGGATGATAATGGAAGTAATTTAAGTATAATTACTTTGTGCAATTTAATCAAGGGATTAATTTTTAAGGAAATCAGTTGAGGAGTAATTAAGTGATGTGATAAGAGTAAATAAAGGTGATTGATTACTGAATAGTATTAATCAGTGGTGATAAATAAATATAGTTTAATTGAAGATTTAATTAAGGTAATTAATTTAATATAGGATAATGAAATGAAATGTAATTAGCAATCATTAAATAATGAAATTAATAATGAAAGATTAAAGAATAATTAATTGGTGAAATTAAGAAGTAATGTAATATATGTAATTGAAGGTTAATTTCTATATTTGGATAAGATAATTAGTTTGGAAAATAATTAAAAGATGATTACTTGAATAAAATTAAATGTTAATTAATCTAGTGTGATTAATTTATTAACTTATTGATAATTGGTCAATAGTTATATAAGCAAGATTATGATAATATAGTAATTAATTTAATTTACTTTAAATTAATTAAAGATGCAAGTAATTAATTTAATTCATTTTAAATTAATTATAGCTGATATGATTGCTTACATACGGATGGATGATATTGTTTGTCTTGAATGATTTGAAATTCCTAGTATGAGATAAATGATGATGTATGAAATGTATGCTTGATTGTAATATGATGATAATATGGATTATCTGTTGTGATGATAATATTGATTATCTGTTTATGATGATGATGTTCTATTATGATATTGTGAATTATCTATCTGTGTGTATATGGATAATTAAATTGTTTATTTTATAACTTTAAAACAACTTGGCCCTAAAACACACGTTTTGGATTTCGATGAGACCGGGATCGGTTTCCACATTTGGAACATGCGAAAACCACATCGATCCAAATGAACGTTAGGTCGTGAATCTGATGTGAAGATGAAGGTTCAGAATGCAAGGGTTGTCGTCGTTAACTCTAAGGGTGATTCCAAAATGAGTGTAACGAGATAATGCCTTCGGTTTCGTTCGAATCTGGAACGAACTTGTATGGATTGAATGCTTTCAACACATCGTCAGGCGGACGATGAGCATTCTAAGAAATTTGTTCTCTAAAGGTAATCGTGGCCTCAAGTCTCATCAACCGGAAATGGTTAAAACAGGGGAGATGCAGCAAGGTTAGGTGGGTCATGCCCAAACAGGACAAGATATTTCCCCTGTCTAGATGTCCCTTTTTATTCGGCTTAGTGGGTGGTTGGGCGCGCCAACCACAGGGTTTATCTTGTTCGGAACTGTTCAGTAAGGAATGGTTCCGGCCTTGTGTTGCAGGGGATGAAGGGAGTAATCCTCGGTACGGTGATCTAGGCCCTGTACTGTGACGGGCGGTACCCAAGTAGCCCTTCCATTGCATGGAATCCATTTTCCAATAAGTGCCCTCGGTTTTGATTGTGTTACCCACTTTTGTGGCTAGTAGCTGGAATTTAATAATGTAACAATTTCGGCTATTTTCTATTTACTTGAAAACCCTGACACTATTATAATATCACAGAATTTCCTATGAAATATTTTGGTTAGCGTAAGGTAAAAACTTACCCGTATTTATTTGTGGGGAGTCTTACGTGATACCTTTATTTTCAAATGTTTTTTTTCAAAGTTAAACAATTTAAACCGTTTACTCATTCATACCAGACCCATGTCTGACCCGGAGTTTACTTTTGTTTTCCATAAACTCTCGGGTACCCAAATTTTTACGGGTAGTCAAGAGATTCAGGTTAGCTTTGACGAATCCTGGAGGAGCAATGGAGCAGGAGGCTTCAGCGTTGTAGATATATATCTAGTTCCGCTGTGATAGTTAGAGTATGTTGTATTAGAGATGTATGTAGAGACTGATGTATATAAAATTTGTCGAGTGTATAATATTGTATAACTCTGATATATGTAAAATTATGAAATTGTTATGTGATGTATTATATTTTATTCCATTCCGCTGTGAGTTTCCGTGATTGTTGTTCTTTCTTCTCTTTCTTTTCTATTTCTATCTCTTTCTTTCTAAATGATGATACGTCTTTCTGGTAGTAGAAGGGCGGGTCGTCACGGTTGGTATCAGAGCTGAAAGCTTAAGTGAGAACCTTGGCTCTGGTGGAGATTTCTCATTAGAGATAGAGTCGGTAGTACTTTAGGATGAGTTTGAGCGTAATAATAGATATGAGCGCGTACTTGTTAGTGAATATAAAATGGTTGTATATTATGATGATTGATTTATCGAGTGGTATATGAACCTTTGTCAGTGTAGTCTGCACAACTGTACCGAAGGGGTTTCTAAACACTTGAATAGAACAATTCGACATGATATTGTTTTCAAAAGTAGGTGAATTAAATAATTTCATCCAAAATATATTTTGGTATAAAAAGGAAATAATTTTTGCAAATTATTATATATAATTAAAGGACTTGGGTGATAATGTTGCAGACAAATGAGATTATAAAATTTTTACAATGGCTTGTGTAACCAAGGGAAGTATGAGATTGAATTTGGAATTAAAGTTAAAAAAAAAATGAAGTTAAAAATGAGAAATTATTTTGAATTAAGTTGAAAGTTTAATTTAATTTGGAATTAAACTAATGATTAAAAATATAATAATAATGAGAATATAAATAAATTAATGAAGTACATCAAATTTACAATGGAAATACATTGGATTGGAAATAAAATTTTGGTTGAGATTAACTTAAGCTTAATAATAATTGGATTTAAATTTAAGATTGAAATGAAATGAATTGAGATATGGGTAAATGAAATTAAGTTCTTATTTAATCAAATCCAAGTGGGTTGGTAGATTAAAGAGAATAGTATGGTGCTTAATTTAACGGAAGCTAAGTTAAACAAATTGAATTGGAATAGAATTCAGTTGAGATATAGATGGTGTTAAATAAATTAAATTCTTACTTAAATAAATAAAAGTAAGTTGAAATGGAATTGAATTGGAATAAATATGTTCCGGTAACTGGTAAGAGAAATTAGCAACACATTGATTAGGAATATTTTTGGCTATGGATAAGTGTTCAATCTCGAGTAAAAAGAAACATGAATATATTCAAGCTTAAATTGGGTAAAATGTGAAAAATATGAATGTGAGACTTATAAAAGAAAATATGGGGAAATTAAATAGTATGCCAAGATAAGATTGTTTTGTATTGGGAGAATGGGATAAAAATCCAAACTTGAACTATAAAATAAAATTGAACACAGATAAAATAATAAGTTGATTTTTGAAGATAAAATCCAATTCAAGCATGGATAAAATAAATATGGCTTTGGATTAAATCTTAATTGAAATAAATGGAATTTGATCTTGTGAGTATCAAATAAGTTGGAAATAAATTTAAGTATGAAATTGAAACAAGTAAATTAACCAAATATTAAACTTTATAGAAGCGTAGCTTCGAGGGAAGTAAGAGTTTATTTAGTAAAAGCTTTAATAATTTAATTTGAATGAAATAAAATCTTTATTCGAATAGAAATAGTTGGATAAGAATTTAAATTTGTATAAACAAACTCTGATGGTTTATCAAAAAGAATTTAAATACTTGAAATAAAAAGTATGTTTGTTTAATACAGATAAGATCTGGAATTTTAAGGGAAGATGATTGTGATTAAGAGTAACTGGATGTAGTGTGGTGAATAAATAAAATTATTTTGTACTTAGGAAATGAAATAAACTCAAGAACTATAATGAAGTGATTTTGTGATAAAATCAAATATGGAATTGGAAGTGGAAATAAACTAATATGAAATAAATTACTAAATTAAGTGTGTAAATGAAATTAGGATTGGTCAAATAAAGTTGGATGGTGAATTAATAAATTTGATTGTGAATTAAACTGAATGGGAGGCTGAGACCTTGAGTTATATATGTATATAAAATTCAACTTGGATTGGAGTTGTATCTTATAGGATTGAATTGCCAGAAGGGATGTCTGGAATTCATAATGTATCTCATGCATCTCATCTTGGAATTTTGTTTAGGATCCATCATTAGTTGTAGAACTAGTAGTATAGGGAGATTTGAAAGTCAAGCGGATTTTGACTATAGTCAGGAATCCTGTTCAGATTGTTGATCAACTGAGAGGTAACTCGGGAGTAAGTAGTGAAGCTCATTGAGTGCAGTGGAGCGAGAATCTCAGTGATTGCACCTGGGAAACTCTGGATAGTTCTAGGGAAGTTAATCCGGATTTGTGTTCGGATAGCTAGTGTTGCTTGTTAGGATAAACTGTTTGATTGTTTGCTATTGTATGAATGATATGTATGTGTGATTGGTTGGTATAACAGCTTTTAAATTATCTTTGTTTTAAATTTCGGGGACGAAATTCTTTTAAGGGGGGAGGAATGTAACGACCTTGAATTTTGGCCCTGTTTATTTTAATAAATATTTAATATGATTAAATAAAATGTGAACTGATTATTTTCAAAATGAATATGATTTTGGAAATAATTTCTATTTGTTTATGTAAATTTGTATTTTAAAAGGAAATTTGATCTTGGAAATTTACATAGAATCTTTTAATAATATTGACCTTATATAAGTGAATTAAAATACCGTACTTTGTTTATATTTGGAAATATACATATGAATGATAACATTTAAATTAGAATCCCATTTCTAACAATGTAAAATATAAATGTAAAATATAAATTAAATATGTGTATATAACTCAATTTAAATAAGTAATAGTAGAGTACAAATAGAAATGAATACAAATATAAGTGAGAAAATCATTTTGAATAGGACTTGAACATTGACGGTTAAATATAAAGTACTAATGTAAAATTTAAAATAAGAATTAATTAGTTAAGATTTTATACAACATAACTTAATAATCTAAAATAAGAACAAAGTATAAGACACAAAGTAAAGTAAAATGAAATCAAATAGAATGTAAAACCAAACTTTAACTTTTATGTATAACTTATATAAATTAGAAGTTAACCAAATATTTTCATACACAAATCAATCAACAACCATATATATGTAAATTATTCAAGTTAGAAACAATAAAACGAATTTATTTTCACAAGCAAACCAAAGTAAATATAAATCTGACCCAAACATATTTGTTATTCAAGCAAGCAGCTCATAAAAACATGATTAAGTTTTACACCATATCTTCACATATAAATCTAAACATAAGATATAAAATAATAAAACAAATATTGCAAAAGGATATGATCCTCATTAATAAAGTGTAAACACAAACCTGACACATGTAAGATATTTAATTGGAAATTAATAACAAGTCAATATCTAAAAGTAACTACCTGCAAAGTAAATAATTATGCATAAGGTTATTTATATCAACTAACTGTATATATTTACAGAATCAAGTGTTGCCTAAAAGTACATGTTTACATACAACAAATCTTGATTTTGATATGCAGACATTAGGCAAGCAAAACATAAATTTCTATCAACATAGCCAAACATAATTATGATGTACACTAATCAAGGAACCTGACACATATTGCTTTGATACAAATACATGTAAACATGGAAAAAACCTAACAAACTCAGGTAGATTGAAATATAAACATTATAATAACTTATCTTTTCATGCAAGCTACTTGCTATTTAATGCTCTCCTGTTAAAGCACATCTTGTGTCTAATTATAATATGCAAATCTTTATTTTGTAGTGAAATCTAATCAACATAATTGCATAGCAGTGAGATAAGTATAAAAGAAGTAAAAATAAAATGAAAACAAGCTTTTATATTGTGCACCTGTAAATAACTATGTAAAGCAAGCAATGAAAATACGTGTACTAATAAGTTATGTGTAGACAATAAGTACATAACATTTAATGTTTTAGCATCTCAGCCGAAATCAAGATCATTCAGCCTTGAGAAAAAAAAAATCTTGCCTGATAAAGCCAAAATAGGAAACTACCTGACTAGTTGCTGCCTTCTTTCGCACACTATATCTTTTATATATATGTGTGTGTAACATAGTATACCAGAAAAGAATATAAAGAGTAAATCAGAAAGAAGAAGAAATGAAAAGCAAGCAAACTCAGGTTTTAAAACAGATGCAAGAACAAATCTAAAATTTCAGGCTTCCAAAAGAGAATAAGTAGTGTTCTTTGTTCAAAAGGCTTTCCAGGTGAGTAAACATAAAAATTCAAGCTTTAGTATAATTTTAACAGTAAGATGATGTGTGGATTTCATGGTGATGTATGTGTTATCTTTTGGTATAATCTGTGTTTATATACAGGCTATTCTTTGATAATATTTTGTTCATTTCTGATAAGTGATTACAGAATTGAAAACTATTTAATTCTGTATTATTCTTATTTGATCATAGAAGAGCTTTAATTTATCCAACAAAATAATATACTCGAATTTAAATCAGGGGTTTAAATTTGTTTTTAAACATATTTAGAGGTTATGCACAGTAAAACTAAAATTTTACAGGTAACAAACATTTGGTTGATAAATTCATCTGTTATAAAATATAAATTCAAGTTGATAACTTGGAACTTCAATGCGAAATAGGATTTTTAAAACAGGAATGGAAATTTTTAAAGTAAAATTGAAGAAGCAGTTCAGGGTTTAGAAAAAGGAGCATTTCTATCAATTACCGATTATTGATTCAATAATAATCGTTCAAATTTGTAGTTAGGCAAGTATAAACATTGATGATCACATAAAAATTATCAAATAATTTTTCTATTAAGAGAATCAAGAGATGAAGATCAATTTAGGGTTCTTGCTCAAAGTTTTTGTCTTGACTGTAACCAAACTAATGCAACTTATTTACACGATCGAGTGCCGTGAG
Source organism: Allium cepa (assembly GCA_030765085.1). Lineage (NCBI taxonomy): Eukaryota > Viridiplantae > Streptophyta > Magnoliopsida > Asparagales > Amaryllidaceae > Allium > Allium cepa. The sequence goes on from CM060931.1 coordinate 816,315,802, forward strand.
TTTCTGGACGATGGTCGAAGGCCGTGTTGTCGAGACGTTGTCAAAACCTCGGCGATTACGGTGGTTTGAACGGTGGACGCGAGGCGATTCGAGTGGATGGGTATAAGTTCTGTTTGGGTTAGCACTGTCGATTTCGATTCGAGTTTCCTGAGGGTGTTTTGGGTTGTGATTTCTTTCTTTGGGGCGATTTGTGACTTGTTGAAGACCTTGGAGGATCGCCAGGGCCTTGCCGGCCGTTGTGCATGTGTACGGCGAATGTTGGTGTCAGCAGTGTCGGTCGCGTGGTAGTCTCGAGTCGTGCACGAGTTTTGGGATGGAATGCTTCGGGTTGAAGTCGAGTTTGATGCGTGAATAATGAACCTGATGTAAATTATTTCTTTGTTCAAGCAAAACTAAAAATAAAAAGTAAAGGAGGAAGAAGATGTTCAGGGTAAAACAGGGGAAGAGGCAGTGGAACTCGATGATGTACCCGTGTGAACTCAAGGGGAGGACTCGGGTTTCCTACATATCTGCAGTTTTGGTTTCTGTTTTAAAAGTAAGTATTACCAAATAGTTTTTGTACAAACTGCAAGCACTGTTTCATGAGATGTTTGACAGTTTAAAGCCCAATGGTTTAGATACAAGTAAACTATTTAATCAATGCTTTAAAGTGTTTAACTCTTAATTATTATTTTAATCCAGAATTATTTTAAGTACGTACATAGTTAATTTACAATTAAGTATAGTTAACCATCGTAATTGATTTCCAAATTTTAATGAGGGTTCCTAATATTGAAAAGTTAATTATATTGAAATTTTAATCTTAATTGATGATTTCAGAAAGTAAATAAAATAATTACTTTTTTAAACTATAACTGGTGATGGATCAACGGATTGATTAAGTAATTAATAAAGTAAAATTTACTACTTAGGTAAATTAATGAACAATTAATAGAATCAATCAAGTGATTTAACTAAGAATTAAGAAATAATTAATGAAGTAATCAACAATTAAAAATTTGTTAATCAAGTTATTTGATTTATAATTAAGGTTTTCAACTAATGATTAAGGAAAGTCTAATTAAGTAATTAAGGTTAAACAAATTGATGAAGAAGTGATAAATTAAATAGCTTGAAATAGAATAATCAAATAATTAAGTATTAAAGGAATTAATTACTTATTGTAATTAATGAGGTTTAATATGAATCGTCTAAGTTAATTAATCAAGTTTAATTGATTTAAATGATTATTTTATGATATGATAAGTATAATTACTTGGAGAAGTAATTGATGATAATGACTAGAAGAAGTTGATTAAGGATGATAATGGAAGTAATTTAAGTATAATTACTTTGTGCAATTTAATCAAGGGATTAATTTTTAAGGAAATCAGTTGAGGAGTAATTAAGTGATGTGATAAGAGTAAATAAAGGTGATTGATTACTGAATAGTATTAATCAGGGGTGATAAATAAATATAGTTTAATTGAAGATTTAATTAAGGTAATTAATTTAATATAGGATAATGAAATGAAATGTAATTAGCAATCATTAAATAATGAAATTAATAATGAAAGATTAAAGAATAATTAATTGGTGAAATTAAGAAGTAATGTAATATATGTAATTGAAGGTTAATTTCTATATTTGGATAAGATAATTAGTTTGGAAAATAATTAAAAGATGATTACTTGAATAAAATTAAATGTTAATTAATCAAGTGTGATTAATTTATTAACTGACTGATAATTGGTCAATAGTTATATAAGCAAGATTATGATAATGTAGTAATTAATTTAATTTACTTTAAATTAATTAAAGATGCAAGTAATTAATTTAATTCATTTTAAATTAATTATAGCTGATATGATTGCTTATGTATGGATGGATGATATTGTTTGTCTTGAATGATTTGAAATTCCTAGTATGAGATAAATGATGCTGTATGAAATGTATGCTTGATTGTAACATGATGATAATATGGATTATCTGTTGTGATGATAATATTGCTTATCTGTTTATGATGATGATGTTCTATTATGATATTGTGAATTATCTATCTGTGTGTATATGGATAATTGAATTGTTTATTTTATAACTTTAAAACAACTTGGCCCTAAAAGACACGTTTTGGATTTCGATGAGACCGGGATCGGGTTTCCACATTTGGAACATCCGAAAACCACATCGATCCAAATGAACGTTAGGTCGTGAATCTGATGTGAAGATGAAGGTTCAGAATGCAAGGGTTGTCGTCGTTAACTCTGAGGGTGATTCCAAAATGAGTGTAACGGGATAATGCCTTCGGTTTCGTTCGAACCCGGAACGAACTTGTATAGATTGAAAGCTTTCAACACATCGTCAGGCGGGCGATGAGCATTCTAAGAAATTTGTTCTCTGAAGGTAATCGTAGCCTCAAGCCTCATCAACCGGAAATGGCTAAAACAGGGAAGATGCAGCAAGGTTAGGTGGGTCATGCCCAAGCAGGACAAGATATTTCCCCTGTCTAGATGTCCCTTTTTATTCGGCTTAGTGGGTTGTTGGGCGCGCCAACCACGAGATTTATTTTGTTCGGGACTGTACAGTAAGGAATGGTTCCGGCCTTGTGTTGCAGGGGATGAAGGGAGTAATCCTCGGTACGGTGATCTAGGCCCCGTACTGTGACGCGCGGTACCTCAGTAGCCCTGCCATTGTATGGAATCCATTTTCCAATAAGTGCCCACGGTTTTGATTGTATTACCCACTTTTGTGGCTAGTAGCTGGAATTTAATAATGTAACAATTTCGGCTATTTTCTATTTACTTGAAAACCCTAGACACTATTATAATATCACAGAATTTCCTATGAAATATTTTGGTTAGCGTAAGGTAAAAACTTACCCGTATTTATTTGTGGGGAGCCTTACGTGATACATTTATTTTCAAATGTTTTTTTCAAAGTTAAACAATTTAAACCGTTTACTCATACCAGACCCATGTCTAACCCGGAGTTTACTTTTGTTTTCCATAAACTCTCGGGTACCCAAATTTTTACGGGTAGTCAAGGGATTCAGGTTAGCTTTGACGAATCCTGGAGGTGCAATGGAGCAGGAGGCTTCAGCGTTGTAGATATATATCTAGTTCCGCTGTGATAGTTCGAGTATGTTGTATTAGAGATGTATGTAGAGACTGATGTATATAAAATTTGTTAAGTGTATAATATTGTATAACTCTGATATATGTAAAATTATGAAATTGTTATGTGATGTATTATATTTTATTCCATTCCGCTGTGAGTTTCCATGATTGTTGTTCTTTCTTCTCTTTCTTTTCTATTTCTACCTCTTTCTTTCTAAATGATGATACGTCTTTCTGGTAGTAGAATGGCGGGTCGTCACACTGTAGAAATACGTACATCCTAAAATAACCCAGGAATTGTCTATGGACACTGGTGGACCGTTTGTCCATACCAGAATACTCATCGCCGGTATACCCATCGCCGGTACATTGGATTAACCCAAAAATTCCATTAAAGGGGGAGAATGTAGTGCCCCAAAAATTAGGAAAGCATTTTAATTGAATAATATTAGTAATATGAAAACACTGGAATTAATGGATTTGTTAAATAAATTAAAAATAAGGAGGGGTAAAATGGTCATTTTTAAGACATGTAATTTCGCGCCGACACAAATGCCACTGCAATCATCTCGTTTTTCTGATTCATGTAGTATGTTTATTTGTGTCATGTGGAGCTCTTATAAAGTAGATATGACCGGAAATGTCGTCGAATCATACCGACGTTGCTGGTTTGATTCCGAATTTGAATTTTTGAGCAGATAGCAATCGTACAACTCGTTTGATTCAATGGAAATGTGTATTTCACTTTCCATTTTAGAAAAGTTATTTCCTGTCTCTCTCCTCTTTTTCCCTAGTGGTCATCCGTAATCCCCGCATGAAAATCAAGTTAGTAAATTATGGCTCCAAACAGAAGAGCGAAACTACAATGAAATGGGAGAAATAGATCAAAGCGAATGGTTCTCCGTAATTTCTATATTTACTCTGGATTTTATGATTTGATTTGGTTAAATTTGGTAATGATTAATTTCGAAATTAGGCTCTTTGGTTTTTGGAAACTTTGCCTAACCTGAATAACAAATCGGTTTTGAGCGGTCAAATGAGTTAACGAAGCTATGTAATGTATATGTAAACTCTACATGCTAAGTAACTCGAAAAGGAGGCACAAATTGGGAAAATCGTGGCGAAATGATGGGACATTAAGTTAAACTGGTATAAACTGGGATGAAATAAGATGTTTACCGACCTAAATTGAAATTTTGGGCATTTTTATATGATTTGTATGAACTAATATGAGAATATTACATTTTTGAGCAAAAACAGTCCAAATATACTAATTTTAGGGTTTGGACCGTTTAAATTTGTCCTGTAACGGCCTGTCTTTTTGGACAGTTTAACTCGACGATAAACCACACACGTCAGACTCAAACTATACCAAAGGGCAGATTGTTATTCGGGTAAATAAGAAAAAGAAGAAAAGGAAATAAAACAAATACAGAATCGCGCAGCGGAATGACAAAATATAATAATCAAATAACGGTTCATGAAACTATTTTATAAATACATTTGATTATTCTTTACAACACAAAATCAGAGTTACAAACACAAGGACAAACAAATGAATAAATCAATGCACCAGAACAACACGATGCGGTAAAATTATATAATAGATAATTGTACTATAACGACCCAGAATTTTTATTAATTAAAATTTGAATATTTAATTAATTTTAAATATTAATAAGTGAAATTATAAGTCGAATAAATTTTATTTTGAATAATTGGATTTAATTGAATAATTAAATCGATAATTTAATAGGTGAAAATACAGAAATAATTGAAAATTTGGTAAAATACGATTGAAAATGATTTGCAAAATTTTATTTTATCATATTGAAGTTAGAATGATGTTTTAGAACTTTTAAAATCAAATTTAAAGTTTATTTGTGAAAATTGAATATTTTAATATTTAATCGACTAGTGAAATTAGCCAATTTTCGAACAGTCTCGGAATTGGACGAAACTAGTTCCACTGGATCCGTAATAGTTCGTTATTATCGGATTTCAATTTTTGTAGCAATCGGAGTTTTCGTTTGATCGTGGCAGCTCGAAACGCATCGAAATTGTTTTAATATTAATTTGGCGAGTTAAAATAGTCATTTTTCAAAAAGTCTCGGATTTCGACGAAACCAGTTTCATCGGATCCATAATGTGATATTATTGTATGGTTTTAAATTTCGTGTCAACCGGATTTACCGTTTGTCCGGTGCAAGCTAAAATGCCTAGAAAATCGTTTAATCGGTTTAATTTTAAATTGAACGTTTATTGCCATAACTCGCACGGATGACCGAATTAGCTCCCGAAACACGTTCCATTGTGTTCGGAACGCAGGGTAAACCTTAGAAACGCCAACCGGCACGCTTCGTTTGGAGTTCGGAAAATCTGGGATGAATAGTGTCGCGTATTTTTTATATAAAACCCCCCTTAAGGGCATCTCCAATCGATTACGGGCTGAATATTCAGCGGGCTGAATATTCAGCCCTTAATTGGGCTAAAATGCCCAATGGCCAGGCGCCCATTAAATGGGCGCCTGGCCTCAGGCGCCCATTAAATGGGCGCCTGGCCTCAGGCGCCCATTTAATAGGCGCCTGACGCTTAGGCGCCCATTTTATGGGCGCCTGAGGCCAGGCGCCCATAAAAGGGCACCGCCCCCTCTCCTCCCCTCGTTCCTCCTCACTTTTCGTTTTGAAATTTTTTTGAAAATTAGAAAATTTATTCAAAATGCCGCCGCGTCCAACCAAAATCGCCCGAAGAACGGTTCATAGACATCCAGAGGAGCAAGCAGGACCATTACACGTTCCGCCACCGCCTGGAGTTTCACCAGACGATTTACGTGTTCTACATGAGCTGCCAGATGGTTATCGGCATAGAGCCGAAACCGCATTGACGACCATACAGGTATTAATGAACCCTTACTATAATTTGTTATTTTAATTTGTACATTACATACTCATATTGATCAACCCTTACGCTATAAAAAATTGTTGTTTCATTAACTATGTATAGGACCATTACATTCACTGTCGGGGTAGTTGGGCTAAGTGCATTACCCAGTTTTATGACCATCTTCCTGCTCCTATTATTGAGAGGCTACAGGCTAGCCCTTTTGGTCTATTTTTGTCGATTAGGCCTGTTCAGTCCTTTGATCGACCTCTCATCCAGGCATTAGCTGAGAGGTGGTGGCCCACCACGCATACGTTTCATTTTTCAGATTTTGAGCTTGGTATCACCCCAGTTGATTTCTACATGTTCACTGGGATTGAGATTGGACGACAGGGTCTTCGACCTTTTCCATTCGATGATTTATACGAGTCGCCGAATTTGTATACTGTTTTTTTACCACTGATAGATGTTACCCACGTCTCTAGTGGTTCTGTTAAGTTGACGTACCTGCAGCATTACATCACCAGTTATATAGCTAGAGCCGATATGATGGATGCAGTTACTAGAGCATTTTTGTTGTACCTGTTTGGTTCGACCTTTTTTTCGAACCAAAAAGGTACGGTTAGACTTGGCTATTTAGCTTCCCTTGCCCGATTAGACCATCTACATACCATCGACTGGGGCACGGCGATATTAGGTACCCTATATACTGCTCTAGATTCATTTGCGCTTGGCGATGTCAGGCAGATGTATGCTTTTTGGTATATTTTGCCGTTATGGTACTACGAGTACACGGCAAACATGCATCCCCGCATCCAGGACACGGCTAGTCAGGCTGCTGAGCATTACTTCCCTAGGATGAGACGATGGGATACCATGCAGTACGTACATCATGTCCCCTTAGGTGTACGACATGACTTGATGGAGGCTAGGTCACAGCTGGATATGCGTAGTCGTGGTAACATCATTCGGACTCCTTGGGCCTCACATTGGACTCATCTAGCAGATGCTGGTCTTCTGGTGGACGACCATCCCTTGATGGTTGCGTATTCAGTATCTAGACGTAGGGTTGCTTTGCATACACCTGCATTTATGCCTATGTGGTATTTGGGAGAGAGATGTGCTTATCAGATTACGGGTGATCGTCGTATACCATACGATCCTTTATCCTGCGAGGACATGTTTGGTAGACATAGGGTGATCGGTGATCAGTACTTACATGCTCTACGACAGGCTGGATGGGTGGATAGTAGTACTTTTTTCATCGATGGGGATTACGATGCTTATTGGGCTAGAGTAGCACCCCGTAGATTCATCGTACCAGATTATGTTCGTGGGGTCAACTCTGATCATATAGGACCTCATCTGGCAGCCGGTAGAGTTCAGGTACCGCAGGTTTCATTTGACCCGATTCCGTCACAGTTCTCCCAGGCTCCCATGCAGTTGGAGCCTGATACCACTTTTAGAGCGTATGACTTGACAGGTACTTTGATTGAGCAGCCTTTAGTCTTTCCAGATCACCCCGACTATCCTGGTGTGCCTTCAGTCGGTTTATATCCTCCGTATGAGGTACGTTTGTTGTTTACTGTCATTTTTCCTTTATTTTATGCTTGTTTTTTTATGGCTTTTGTCATCTTTATGTAGTATGCTGCTAGATTGGATCAGGCCAGAGTAGGGTTTGGTGTGTTTCGCGATATGACTCTTGCACATACACACGCCATGCATGATATGTACATGCAGCATACACAGATGCTAGAGGCTCAGATTGATCAGCTATCAGCTAGACTTGCTGTAATGCTGGTCCCAGTGGGTATGGTGCTGGTGGTGTAGATGAGGACGATGGGGATGATGAGGACGAGGGGGATGATTGTGATGGGGATGACGAGGATGACGATGTAGACGATGATGATGATGATGGAGATGATGATGATGACGGTGACGGAGATGAGGATGATGACAGTGACGGAGATGATGATGACGGTGATGATGTTGACGATGACGACGCTGCCTCCCTTTAGTTGTATACTTTTTAGTTTATGTGTATGAGTATATGTACTTAGGTCATTGTTTCAGTATATTGTGTATTATTTATATGCTGTCACTTTCTTGGATTTTGGGTTATACATGTTGGTGTATATTATTATTTGTAGGTATATTGAGTACTGTGACTTATACATGTTGGTGTATATTATTAGTTGTAGGTATCCGTTTAAATACAAACTATATATGTTGGTGTACAATGTGAATACTTTATGTTCTTTTAACTAGTTAATGATTCAAACATAGAACACTTATAAGAAACGACACAGTAATAATAGACTGCACATATGAAGAAACTGCAACTCATGATACATTAACGAACGTTACATAACCAACTATCAATACTGTCATCTTAAGACCATCCAAATCTTTCTAGCCAGTTTTGACGTATGAAGTATGCATCATGGGCAATGAAGGGCGTGCCATATTTTAAATTGTATCGACCGTCATAAGTCGAACGTGTTGTCTCAAACACATTTTCCGATATTACCTCGTTAATAATCTTTGTGTAGCGCGTGCATGCCCTAGTAAAGTTTTTGTGCGCAGTCCTGACCTCTTGAGCCGTACGTCTGACTTGAGAGCCCACATCGTTGTTGTACAGGTCAGCCAGAGTGTCCCAAAAATTAATTGCCATTGACTCCTGATTATCACACTTCTCATCGGTTTCAATGTAGTACTGCATAATCAACTTCAATTCATGAGACGTAAATGTCATGTTCGACATTGTAATTTGAATAATGTTAGGTTTGTAAATGATTTAAACGTATAAGGATTTGTGAATTTATATAATGGATTATGAGGAGAGAATCTTGACACACCCTCTATCCACTCATCGTAGCAGAGAATCTTGACCGGCAAACGAACGTGGCTACAGTACGTGATTAGACCGCACACTGACACACCCTCTATCCACTCATCATAGCAGAGAATCTTGATCAGCAAACGAACGTGGCTACAGTACGTGATTAGACCGCACACTGACACACCCTCTATCCACTCATCATAGCAGAGAATCTTGACCGGCAAACGAACGTGGCTATAGTACGTGATTATACCGCACACTGACACACCCTCTATCCACTCAATATTTGGTCATATATATATAACCATATAGATGTCATACTTGTCCACCACAATTTAGTCTAACAAAACATTCAAATATCAGACAACTATCCTCAAATATCAAACAATGTCTGGAAATTTACTTAAAGCTGTATTGCTTTGCGACAGTGATTCTGAAGAAGAAGCTTATGCGCTAGCGCATCAACAGGAGGAGGAGGAATTGATGGAGATATATCGTGAAGCATACGGAGCAACTTCTGGAAAACATGGTGGTTCCGTAGTGGGTAGGAAATATATCAACCGTAACCAGCAAGCATTTCACAAAACACTGCTGCAAGATTACTTTGCCCGTGATCCAACTTACGGTCCAGAGACATTTAGACGACGATTCAGAATGAGTCGACCATTATTCATAAGAATTCTCGAAAGTATTCAGCAGAATAATAATTATTTTGTTTTTAAGCAGGACGCTGCAAAAAAACATGGTTTGAGTGGGCATCAAAAGATGACTGCAGCTTTGAGAATGTTAGCATACGGTACACCCGCCGATGCCCTAGACGATGCATATCGTATTGCAGAGAGTACGGCATTGGAAAACCTAGATCACTTCTGCCAATCAGTTGTGGACATTTATGGGACGGAATATCTTCGATCTCCAAACAAGGCAGATGTAACTCGCTTGCGTGAAATGCATGAAAGCAAGGGCTGGCCTGGAATGCTTGGAAGTCTAGATTGTATGCATTGGGAGTGGAAGAACTGTCCAAAAGCTTTTCACGGAGCATATAACGGCAAGGAAAAAAAACCAACAATCATCTTAGAAGCAGTTGCCTCTCATGATTTGTGGATCTGGCATGCTTTCTTTGGAATGCCAGGTTCTCTTAATGACTTAAACGTTGTCGAACGATCTCATTTGTTCAACGATTTGGCGCAAGGTAAGTCAACTCCCGTATCATTTACTCTTGGTCAGAACACATATGACCATGGATACTATTTAGGAGATGGAATTTATCCCAAATGGAGTACGATTGTGAAGACATTTGCAAACCCAATGACGGCAAAACAGAAACAATTTGCTGCGATGCAGGAAGGACAAAGGAAGGACGTAGAAAGGGCGTTTGGGGTCCTTCAAGCAAGATTTGCAATGGTAAGCAATCCATGTAGATTATGGAAGAGATCAAAAATGGCTACAATTATGTTTTGTTGTATAATTCTCCATAACATGATCATTGAAGATGAACGCGGTATGGATTATCCTGATTTCGAGTATGAGGGGGCAAGACAACCACCCGAATTGTTTCGCACAACCACGTTACGAAATGAAGAACAGTACGCAATTCATAACGATCATCATGAGGTATATCGTAATGCAGCTATTCATAATAGACTCCAAAGGGATTTAATGGAGCATATTTGGAATTCTCATGGAAATCAGTAGTTGAAGATGGTGGATCTTCGTTTAATTACATATGTTTGCCTTTTTTATTTCTATAACGAAGCGTGTAATGCTTCAATTATTATGTTTGTATTGTCATTTATGTTTGATGAAGTAAATCTATTACGGGCATATACACAATGCTTCGAAAAAATGATAAACCATTAAATATTGTTAAACCGAAAATAACACTTGATTACCTAAATGAACTGAAGGTACATGGAAATGCAAACTGCAATAACTAGAAATATCAAATTAATACGTCAACTACATATGTTTTGTTCCAGATCTACTCTCAACAATGCGCTGTTTGTACTCCATCCAATATTGCAATGTAATTGGATCCATTCCAGTGACATCCTTTTCCATTACTATGGTCTCTTGGCGTTGCCGCTCTAGCTCAAAACGACCCTTCTCAATCTCAGTCAATTCTTTTAACACGACAAGCTTTTCTGCGCTTCCTTTTTGACGTTCTGCATTTTCTCTCGCATGTTTTTCATGCATTAGGGCTAAACGAGAATCGATTTGAGATTGAACAGCAATTTTCTTCTTAGCTGCTCGTTGACCCATCGGTCTAGCGTCCTCATCAAATGCGGGAACTACTTCTTCGTCTTCGATATCTTGGCATTCATTTGAGGCCATATGAGAAGAATTGTCTGGGCTAGAATTGTAAGTAGATCTACTTGCTTTTTTCTTCCCCTTTGACTTCGTCTGCACATCTCTTAAGCCTTTTGCGGTGTTTGAGTTCCATTTTTGTTGACTAACAAGCAAGTCATAGCAGTTTGCAAACTGATAGTAGTGGGGTTTCTTTGTACCATTTTCTCTTGGAAATAATTTCAAGAACTGATCGTTCGCCATTCTCTTCTACAAAAACAGAAAAACAAAATCAAATATTAACAAAGTGACTAGAAATGAGTGTAAATTAAAAATGTGATTTTACCAATTCAGCTTCGCCACCCATTCCACTTGGATTTGCTGTTCTTATTTTGTGGATCTGCGACTCGTAGAATTGTGTTTGTCGATTAATCTTCCCAAAACGACCCGTGATTGCAGACATTGATCTCGTCTTTTCAACATGTTTTTTATTGTACGCACTCATGACTTTTGCCCAAAACGCCTCTCCACTTTGGTCGTTCCCCTTTACCGAGTCGTTAGAAAAATGACAATAAATATAACACAAATCCTTATCTTCATCGCCAGACCATGGAGCAGAAGAATGGAACGATAGAGGGGGGGCGGTTTGGGGAATTCCATTTTGAAAGGGTTGAGAATCTAAATCCCAGCTATCCATATTCATCGCTTCGGTATATGATTGAAACGGATGAGACATACTTTCAATATTAAGGAATTGAGAATAAAATTGTAACAGAAGAAGAGATGTGTGTATTACAATCTGGATAACATTGTGATATATGTAGTGAAATCATAAATATGACCGTTTATAGCCGTTGTAATTTGAAATATGTCCGTTTATAGCCGTTGTAATTTGAAATATGACCGTTTATCGCCGTTGTAATTTGAAATATGACCGTTTATAGCCGTTAGCGGAGAAATATGGGGGGGGGATTTTTTGGGGAGGGGGGGCTTGGGCGCCCATAAAATGGGCGCCCAAGCCCCGTTCAGGATCCTGAACACGATCCTGAACGTTAAGCTTAATATTAAGCTTGAATCGAGCGATTGGAAAAAAAATTTCGCCAAATTCAGCAAATAACGTAACGATTGGAGATGCCCTAACATTCATTTTTGCAAAATTAGAAACCCTAGGTCCATCTGCAGGCCGCCACCCCCTTAAATATTCAATGGCCGAAATTTAGCTTCCTTTCTCCCTCAAAATCTTCAAATCCAAACACTAATTCGATAAACTTTCAACATGAAGTTGTAGAGGGCTGTGAGTACTACAAGATCGACGGTGGAGATCGTTGTAGGCGAAGCAAATTGATGGAACTTTAAGTTTGAAGGCAGCACGGTCGGCCTCGAAATGCGTGCCAAGATGGAGGCTGAGTTCCTTGATACGGGCCGAAGGTTGCTCGTGTTATGGACTTCAATATGGGGGTGGTTGATCAACTTTGAAACGCTCGTGGAGGGTGCAAAAATCAAACCCTAATTGTGATGGATGGGTTCATACGAGAATTGTTTACTGGAAGTCGCGTGGAAGATGAAGAAAGGGACGGGTTTGGGCCTGGGTGAAATCGAACGGCCAAGATTGCTTTGGATTTGAAAGTAAATTTATATTGTAAATTAGTTTATAAAATCGTGTAAACTTGTAAAAATCATATCTTTTTCATACGAGGTCGAAAATGCGCGAAACCAGTTGCGTTGGAATCGTATGGACGAGCACTACGCTATGGAATTGGATTGGAGTCGTTTGGAGTTAGTGATAATTTCGGGTAAAATTAAACGTTCGTTTAATTTTATTCGAAATAAATCGCTAAAACGAAATTGAAATCAAGGTGAGAACTTCTCACTCAATCGAATCAGTTTCGATTTTAATTTTAAATAGTTAGATTTAAAATTCTTGAATGTATGTTTGAATGATGATTGTTATCTATTGATTGTTAAAATAGACATTATGCGCCGTTATTAAGCGGAGGTTATTTATTAAAAACATATACCGCGAATATTTCATAAACAGTGAAATTGGTATTATATATAATAGCAATATATATGTATTGGCATATGTATATATTGCAGTTGTTGATTTCCCGCATTATATAGCGGATGAGACCCTATTGCGCCGTCTATTAAGCGGATAATATTTTAAATCCCATATACCGCGATAATTTCGTGCTGGAACGGAATTGGTATTGTGCTAACATCTTTGGATGCAGGAAAACTGGTTGGAGGGATCCAACTGGATTCCTCAACAGTATTTATTTGATTATGGATATTTTGATATTCGTTGATTATCATATACGATATATGATGTCGTTGTAGTCGTGATTGACTATTTGGTGTGTAGCATCATTGGGCCAAATTTTGGAATTTTAAAATGATTTTAAAGTGATTTTTGAAAGTATACGTTGTAAAGATATTTTTGGAAATTGATTTATTTTAAACAAATAAACGTTATACTTTTAAAAGTTATAAAATTATGATTTTTGAGAAATATAATTAAAAGTTGATTTTTGAAAATATGGGTTGATGATTTATAAAATAGTTTAAATCGAGTTTTTTCTGAATTCATTATAAAAGTTTAAATATAGGATTTATAAAAATTGATTATTTTATAAATCAAAGAAAATGGTGAAATTATAAAGGAGTTTAAAGACGTTTTAAAGAATAATATAAATTGATTTATATAAAAGAATTATAAGATGGATATTTGTAAATTAAAAATGCTGGGATTATAAAACGAGTTTTTATAAGTGTTAGAATGAATTGTGAATGAATTTCATAAATGAATGAAATTTATAGAATTATAAACGGTGAAGTTATAAATGGAATTTTATAAACAGTAGGTTTATAAAATTTGTGAAGTTATTAAAGGAATAAATTTGGGTAAATAAATGAATCTTATGAGTTATAAGATTTATAATTTGGGAAGTTTACAAGAACGTTTTTTGCAAACAAATAAATTATAAGTGTTTAACTTATAATATGAACTTTTAGTATATAATTGAGATATGAAATTGAATAGGTTAATAAAGGAATTTATAAACGTTGTTTTATAAATCCGCAAACGACTTATTTTGATAAGTAAATTGTTGTAACTTATTTATGGAGTTATATTCACGTTTTAGACGGTGAATAATCTTTTAAAATAAAATGTATAGAAATGATGAAGTTTGTCAACGAAGTATATTCACGTTTTTGAATAGTGAATAATATGTTAAAGGAAATGTATTGGATGTGATGTTTTGAGTAGAATTAAAACGATCTAACGATGTTTTAAATGCATTAAAATTCGAAACCATAGATTTCAACATTCATTGTTGAAATAGACGTTTACGAGAAATAGAAGGAAAGGGTGGACTATAATAACACTGTTGTTATAGTAAATGATTTCCGAAAGGAAATGTTTTGCATAGTATTGGGATTTATATATCTATTTTAATTTCGAATCCCTATACTAGTGATTTTGGGTTGTCATAACGATGTTTTACACGACATTCGTTTTGGCCCAAATAAATATGTTTAAGAGAATGATTTCCTTAAAGAATGAAATATATGCTTAATTTCGATTTAAGTATATTGAATATTTTCCAAAGGTTGAAAATAAATAAAATTTGTGAATTACTTATGAATAAATAAGTATGGAAATGTTTTTCCAATGTGGAATGAAACGTTTGGAGAATTTATCTTTTTGAAGATAAATTGAAATGAATAATTGAAATCGTATATGCATGGATATTTTGGAATGAAAATTCACTATGGAATTTATAAAAGAAAGGGGACTTTGTTTAAAAATTATTTTTGAAGTATTGAAATTATATATCTTGTAAAGATATTTTTGGAAAATAAATAATTTGAAAAATTATTTGGAATCTGGTGATGTTGTGCATATCCATTGATAGTTCAATAACCGACTATCAATATTTACCTTTGAAAGGTATTTGTTGTGATTTGTTTGAATTTGAATGCCACACTTATTTTTGAATAAGCGCTCACTATTCGGGTTAGCTGGGAAAGGACCTTGGGGTCGTATAACCCATTCCGAGTATGTGATATGTCGTTATGGATTGCATTTGATAACCGGTGTTGAAGACCGGATATTTGCGAGAGCGATAGGATGACCTGTCGATTGACTCTGCACCGAGTTGCTCCGGTATAGAGTTCCATATGTGATGGGGAATCCGATCAGGATTGTGGATATCCGGATTGCAAGGACTTCTTTGTAAGTGCCTTCGGTTCTGTTCGAGCCTGGAACAGACTTGTATGGATAGTATGTTTGACATTACAAATTGAGATATAAAACTGATTTCTTTCAAATATATTTCTGTTGGTGGCGGAGAATTTATTCTCTAAGCTTAACACCCTTCTCTGAGACGTACGAGCTCAGAGGTTATGTAGTTGATGGTTATCAACGATATATTCCCAATTTGGTAATGTGACATGCTGAGTGTTGCTGTGAAATGATCATGGTTTGATCATTTGTGATATGATCATTTGTTTGATCACTTATCTTTGTGATCATTTCTATGATCATTTGTTGACCAAAGCATGGCTTTGTACCAAAGCGTGGCTTTGTGGACGAGACTTCGTCGAGCCTCACACCCCGAAATGGTCAAAACAGGAAAGATGCAGCAAGGTTATGAGGGGTAGCTCCCTTTAGGGTATGTGCATTTCCTTTTGGAAAAGGGTGGTATCATGGTATGGAGCCCAGATACTTACTCATGTTGAAACACTTTATTTATCATTGTGTGATGTTGGTTAGAGAGCTCTCGGATAAAGGTCCCAAAGGACCGGGGGATGGCATACTCGTGTCAGTTGTAACCTAGTTTGAAAGGTAACCCGGCCTTGTGTTGGCAGAGATCCGGTTAGGTTCTCGGGACGTCCTTCCAGAGGCGTTTCCATGTGGCAATGGGAAGTTCCTTGGCCTGACCATTTGTTGGAAATCCAAAGAAACAATACGAGACTTGTACGGTTTTAGTTGTAGAACCTGCCATCTAATATGGTAGCTATAGTAGGCATAATATAATGTTACCTATGCTGGCTAAGATTTATATTCTACTTTCGAAATATTTCTACACTATGCACTAATAATAATATCCAATGTTTCTTTTTAATGCGTATCAAGCATCTTTGACTAACATAAGAAGAATTCTCCTCCAAGTCTGCGTTTGCATTGTGTGTGTGGTGGGAGGTCTTATGGTAGTTACATTTTCAAAAACATTGCGAATTGACTTTAAAAATATTCCTCTATTTTGATATTAAAGATAAATAAACTGTTTTGAGTTCTCACACCAGTCACATGACTGACTCGGAGTTTATTGTTTTCCTTCCTAAACTCTGGGTGCCCACCAATTTCCACACGGGTAGTCAAGAGTTAAGGTTTATCAGGATATTCTGGATATTCAGGAGTTGTAGGAGGCAAGCTGGATGACATGGCGTATTACTAGTATATAGTATTTCTTTTCCGCTGTTTGTTGTTGTTTGTTGTTGCACACTCTGATGTAATGAAATGAAATGTAATGTAATGTAATAACTGATATAGTTCTTTGTTTAAAGATTATTCATTTATCTATTATATGTTGATCCGCTGCGATTGTGAGATTCTGTTATTGTTCTGTTGTTTTCTATTCCGTTCTATTTTCTATTTTCTTTTCTCTCTATTTTCTATCTTTTTCTCTCTTCTTCTGTCTTTTTCTTCTTTTTAAAACCCTAACTATTCGGTTTTTCGGCAACGAAAAATCGCGTGCGTTACATGTACAAATCTTCGTCTTCTTCCTCCAGAAATAAGAACCTTCGTCGAGACGTATAAATCGAATTACGAATTCGGAATCTGAATTTTAGGACAAATAACTGCTGCATAAATCGTTTGACTCAAAATGGAAACGCGTATCCCGCTTTCCATTTCAGAGAACTAATTTCCTGTCTCTCTTTTCTTATTTCCAAGTGCTCCTATTAACAGCAATCCCCGAAATGAAAATCAAATTACGAAATTAAGGCTCCAAACCAAAGAGCGAAGCAATAACGAATTGGGAGATGTTGATCAGAGCGAATGGGTCTCCCTAAATTCCATATTTACTCCCTTGATTTTTGATTCAATAGGAATAAATTTGGTAATGAGATATGTAATTTCGAAATTAGGCATTTCGAACATTAGAAACTTTAGCTAACCTGAATAATGAATCGGTTTGGAGTGGCCAAATGAGTTAAATGGAGCTATATAATGTACGTGTAACCTCCACATGCAAAACTACACGAAAAGGAGGCACAAAATTGGGAATCTCGTAGCGAAATGATGGATAAATTAAGTTAAACAGACATAAAATGGGATGAAGTAGGATGTTTACGGACCTAAACATAAAATTTGAGCCTTTTTATATTATTTGTACGAATTAATTCTAAATTAATACGAGAATATTACATTTTTGCGTAGAAACATTCCAAATATAATATTTTTATGATTTGGACCATTTAATTTGTCCTATTGAAAAGAAATTATTTTCTATGATTTGGTACGATGATATCAAGTCTAAAAAGTATTTTTAAGCAATTTTATTCAATTTATATGAAATTACACGTACAATTTATAATATGTGAAAATCATTTGTATATCAGTTGGTTTGTTGTATATAATCACATCTAAATGGCATTAAATTGATTTCTAAGTAAAATTACTTGTTTATATAAATTTGGAAATTTAATTTTGAATTTATAGAGGTATATTAGTTATTGTTATTTATTATGTGAAAAGTACACTAAATGTGATAACGAGTAAATATATTCATGATTTATACCTACAAAATATGGTTTGAAAATAAACATTTAATTTCTTGAGATTAAATACATAAGTTGTTGTAAGAAATGTATTCTTTTTTTTAGAATTTAAAAGTGCATATGAATTTGTATAATGTATTTTAATATATGAAAGTTAAAGAAATTAATATTTAAAAATCTAAATGATGAAAAAACTTGTGGGGAAAATAGCATTGCATGTTGTGAACGTATAATACATAAGCATGAGAACAAAAGCTGAGAAATCGCAAAAAAAAAATAGTTAAAAATAATAAAAATGTACGATGCTATAGAAATGCGTACATCCTGAAGTAACCCAGGAATTGTCTCTTGCTTGGGACTGGGACACTGGTGGAATTAATGGATTCGTTAAATAAATTAAAAATAAGGAGGGGTAAAACGGTCATTTTTAAGATATTGCAATTTCGGTACGATACAAATTCCATTGCAATCTTCTCGTTTTTCTGATTCGTGCAGTAGATTTGTTTGTGTCATTTGGATCCCGTATGAAGTAAATATGACCAGAAACGTCGTCGATTCGTACAGACGCTATTGGTTTTGATTTCGAATTTGAATTTTTGAGTAGATAGCGGTTGTACATCTCGTTTGACTCAATGGAAAGGTGTATTCCACTTTCCATTTCAGAAAACTAATTTCCCATCTCTCTCTTCTTTTTCCCCAGTGATCAACCGTACTCCCCGAATGAAAATCAAAATAGTAAACTATGGCTCCAAACCGAAGAGCGAAACTAGGATGAAATGGGAAAAATAGGTCAGAGCGAACGGCTCTCCCTAAGTTCTATATTTACTCCCTTGATTTTATGATTTGATATGGATAAATTTGGTAATGGGTAATTTCGAAATTAGGCACTTTGGTTTTTGGAAATTTGTCTAACCTGAATAACAGACCGGTTTTGAGCTGTCAAATGAGTTAATGGAGCTATGTAATGTATATTTAAACTCTACATGCTAAATAACGCGAAAAGGAGGCAAAAATTGGGAAAATCATGGCGAAATGATTGGTAAATTAAGTTAAACTGATATAAATTGGGATGAAATATAATGTTTACGGACCTAAACTTAAATTTTGAGCATTTTTATATGGTTTGTACGAATTAAAATGAGAATATTATATTCTTGAGCAGAAATAGTCCAAACATACTAATTTTTGATTTGGACCATTTAAATTTGACCTGTAACGGCCTGTCTTTTTCGACAGTTTAAATCGACAATAAATGACGAACGTCGGACTCAAACCATACAAAAGGACAAATTGTTATTGGGGTAAATAAGAAAAAGAAGAGAAGGAAATAAAACAAATACAGAAATTTACAACGGAATGACAAAATATAATAATCAAATAACAATTCATGAAACTATTTTATAAACACATTTGATTATTCTTTACAACACAAAATCAAAGCAACATACACAAGGACAAAAATATAAATAAATGAATGCAGTGGAACAACATGATGCGGTAAAATAATATAATAGACAATCGTACAAATCTTCGTCTTCGTCCTCTAGAAATAAGAAACTTCGTCGAGTCGTACCGGCGCTTCAAATATTGAATCTGAATTTGAATTTTAGGACAGATAGCTGTTGTATAACTCGTTTGACTCAAAATGGAAACGCGTATCCCACTTTCCATTTCAGAAAACTAATTTCTGGTCTCTCTTTTCTTATTTCCAAGTGCTCCTATTAACAGTAATCCCCGAAATGAAAATCAAACTACGAAATTAAGGCACCAAACCAAAGAGCGAAGCAATGACGAATTGGGAGAAGTTGATCAGAGCGAATGGATTTCTCTCTATTCATTCCCTTGATAAATTTTGTAATGAGATATGTAATTTCGGAATTAGGCCCTTTGGTTTTTGGAAACTTTTCCTAACATGAATAATGAATTGGTATTGAGCGGTCAAATAAGTTAATGGAGTTATATAATGTATGTGTAACATCTACGTGCAAAACTACACGAAAAGGAGGCACAAAATTGGGAAAATCGTAGCGAAATGATGGATAAATTAAGTTAAACTAATATATACTAGGACAAATTAGGATGTTTATGGACCTAAATACGAAATTTGAGCCTTTTTATACTATTTGTATGAATTGACTGTGAATTAATATAAGAATATTATATTTTTGCGCAGGAACAGTCCAAATATAATATTTTTATGATTTGGACCACTTAAATTGGTCCTATAGAAAAGAAACTATTCTATAATTTGGCACGATGATATCAAGTCTAAAAAGTACTTATGCAATTTTATTCAATTTATATGAAATTACACGTTCAATTTATAATATGTGAAAATCAACCAAAATTTGTATATCAGTTGGTTTGATATATATAATCACATCTAAATGACATCATTGATTTCTAAAGTTAAAGTGCTTGTTTATAAAAACTTAGAAAGTTTTATTTTGAATTTACAAAGATATGTTAGTAATTGTGATTTATTATGTGAAAAGTACACTAATGAGATAACGAGTAAATCTATTCACAATTTATCCCTATAAAATATGGTTTGAAAATAAACATTTGATTCTTGAGATTAAATACATAAGTAGCAGTAAGAAATGTACTCTTTTTTTAGAAATTAAACCGTACATATGAATTTGTATAATGTATTTTAATATATGAAAGTTAAAGAAATTAAGATTTAAAAATATAAATGATGAAAAAACTTATGGGGAAAATGGTAATGCATGTTGCGAATGTATAGTACATGAGCATGAGAACAAAAGCTGAGAAATCGCAAAAACAAAGAGTTAAAAAAAAAAATGTACGATACTACAAAAATACGCACATCCCGAAATAACCCAGGAATTGTCTCTGGCTGGGGCACTGGTGGACCGTTTGCCCACACTAGAGTACTCATCGTTGGAATACCCGTCACTAGTACATTGAATAACCCAAAAATTCCTTTAAAGGGGGAGAATGTAGCACCACGAAAATTTGGAAGGCATTTTAACTGAATAATAATAGTAATATGAAAAGCACTGGAATTAATGGATTCATTAAATAAATTAAAAATAAGGAGGGGTAAAATGGTCATTTTTAAGACATTGCAATTTCGTGACGATACAAAAGCCATTGTAATCGTCTCGTTTTTCTGATTCGTGTTGTATATTTGTTTGTGTCATTTGGAGCTCGTATGAAGTATATATGACCGGAAACGTCGTCGAGTCGTACCGACGCTGCTGATTTTGATTCCGAACTTGAATTTTTGAGCAAATAGCTATTGTACAAATCGTTTGACTTAATGGAAACTTGTATTCCACTTTCCACTTCGAAAAACAAATTTCTCGTCTCTCTCTTCTTTTTCCCTAGTGGTCAACCGTAATCCCCGAATGAAAATCAAATTAGTAAATATGGCTCCAAACCGAAGAGCGAAACTATGAAGAAATGGGAGAAATAGATCAGAGCGAATGGGTCCCCCTGAGTTCTATATTTACTCCCTTGATTTTATGATTTGATATGGTTAAATTTGGTAATAAGTAATTTAGAAATTAGGCTCTTTGGTTTTTGGAAACTTTGCCTAACCTGAATAACAAATAGTTTTGAGTGGTCAAATGAGTTAACGGAGCGATCTAATGTATATGTAAACTTTGCATGCTAAATAACGAGAAAAGGAGGCACAAAATTGAGAAAATCATGGAGAAATTATAGGTAAATTAAGTTAAACTGATATAAATTGGGATGAAATGTGATGTTTATGGACCTAAACTTAAATTTTGGGCATTTTTTTTATGATTTGTATGAATTTAATATCAGATATTACATTTTTGAGCACAAACAGTCCAAATATACTAATTTTATGATTTGGACCATTTAAATTTGTCCTGTAACGGCGTATCTTTTTTAACAGTATAAATCGATGATAAACCGCACACGTCAAACTCAAACCATATAAAATGGTAGATTGTTATTGGAGTAAATAAGAGAAAGAAGAGAAGGAAATAAAACAAATACAGAATCTTGCAGTGGAATGACAAAATATAATAATGAAATAACAGTTTATGAAGCTATTTTATTAATACATTTGATTATTCTTTACAAAACAAAATTAGAGTTACATACACAAGGACAAACAAATAAATAAATGCAGGGGAACAGCATGATGCGGTAAAATAATATAATCGATAATAGTACAAATCTTCGTCTTCGTCCTCCAGTAATAAGAAACTTCGTCGAGTCATACCGCCGCTACGAGTTTTGAATCTGAATTTGAATTTTAGGACAGACAACGGTTGAATAATTCGTTTGACTCAAAATGGAAACGCGTATCCCAGCTTCCATTTCAGAAAACTAATTTCCCGTCTCTCTTTTCTTATTTCTAAGTGCTCCAAAGTAATCCCCGAAATGAAAATCAAATTACGAAATTAAGGCTCCAAGCCAAAGAGCGAAGCAATGACGAGTTGGGAGAAATTGATTAGAGCGAATGGGTCTCCCTAAATTCTATATTTACTCCCTTGATTTTCGATTTGATAGGAATAAATTTGGTAATGAGATATGTAATTTCGAAATTAGGCTCTTTGGTTTTTGGAAACTTTTCCTAACCTGAATAATCAATCGATTTTGAGCGGTCAAATGAGTTAGTGGAGCTATATAATGTATATGTCACCTCTACATGCAAATTTAGATGGGAAGGAGGCACAAAATTGGGAAAATATTAGCGAATTGATGGATAAATGAAGTTAAACTGATGTAAATTGAGATGAAGTAGGATATTTACGAACCTAAACATAAAATTTGAGCCTTTTTATATTATTTGTATCAATTAGTTATGAATTAATATGAGAATATTACATTTTTGCGCAGAAACAGTCCAAATATAATATTTTTATGATTTAGAACATTTAAATTTGTCCTATTGAAAAGAAACTATTTTCTATGATTTGGTGGTACTGATATCAAGTCTAAAAGTATTTTTACGCAATTTTATTCAATTTATATGAAATTACACGTTTAATTTATAGTATGTGAAAATCAACCAAAAATTGTATATCAGTTGGTTTGATGTATATAATCACATCTAAATGGCATTAAATTAATTTCTAAAGTTAAAGTACTCGTTTATATAAATTTGGAAATTTTGTTTTGAATTTCTAGAGATGTATTAGTAATTGTGATTTATTATGTGAAAAGTACACTAAATGTGATAACGAGAAAATCTATTCACGATTTATACCTATAAAATATGGTTTGGAAATAAACATTTGATTTCTTGAGATTAAATGCATAAGTTGTAGTAGGAAATGTATTCTTTTTTTAGAATTTAAACAGTACATATGAATTTGTATAATGTATTTTAATATATGAAAGTTAAGGAAATTAAGATTTAAAAATATAAACGATGAAAAAACTTATGGGGAAAATAGCATTACAAGTTGCGAACGTATAATACATCATGAGAACAAAAGCTGAGAAATCGCAAAAACAAGAGTTAAAAATAATAAAAACGTATGATACTATAGAAATACGTACATCCTAAAATAACCCCGGAATTATCTCTGGCTGGGACACTGATGGACCGTTTGTCCACACCAGAATACTCATCGCCGGAATACCCGTCGCTAGTACATTGGAATAACCCAAAAATTCCTTTAATGGGAGAGAATGTAGTACCCCGAAAATTTAGAAAGCATTTTAATTGAATAATAATAGTAATAAGAAAAGCACTGGAATTAATGGATTCGTTAAATAAATTAAAAGTAAGGAGGGGTAAAATGGTCATTTTTAAGACATTGCAATTTCGCGACGATACGAATGGCATTGCAATGGTCTCGTTTTTCCTATTCGTGCAGTATATTTGTTTGTGTCATTTGGAGCTCGTATGAAGTAGATATGACCTGAAACGCCGTCCAGTATATCTGTTAAATCGCATTTATTTAACTTAACTGTTAATTTAGTTTATTTATTGCATAAAATTTGACAGGTAGAATTTATTTTTGCACATAAACTGCTAGTTAACAGTCATTAAATTTATTTTGGAATAGAAACTGTTAGTTAATAATCTGTTATTAATTCCTGTATAATTCATATGCTATGTATCAATGATTGTTTAAAACTGGATGATGATTGCAGTTGATGATTGACGATTGATATTTGGATGGATGAATGCTATAATTATATTGTATAAACTGCAAGTTATCATGCATTTTTCATTTCATTCGGGATTGTGGTTTGAAATGATATATAACCGCAAAATTTTATTTTTAAATTGCGGATTAAAATGATAAATATCCGTATCACTTGACCATAAGATAGAAAATTATATACAGGCACCGTGGTCTATATATAAATTATTTTAAAGTGATTTCTATGGTTTGGATGGGATACGGTTTATAAAAATTTTGATTTTGATATTTTATAAAATATTATTCTTCGATATATATACATATGAAGTTAAAAATTTGAAAATTAAGTTGTGTATAAACCTGTTGAATAAAAATGAAAAATTGAGAAAATGGAATTTGGAAATTTATCTTATATGTTTAAGTTTGGAAATTTTAAGGTATGATATTTATAACTGGATTTTCCAAGATGAATTAAAAATGAATATTCTAGTATAAAGTAAATTTGAGAAAATATTTAATTGCTAGAAATTGGAGTTTTATTTATGGAATTTATATGAATATTCAAGACTAAATAATAGAATATTAATTGTTGAAAGAAGAAAATCCAACATTAGTTTTAAAATATTAATACTCCAAATGGATATATATATATATATATATATATATATATATATAGAAATTGAAGGGGTTTTTGGAACTTGAAGTGATATTTAAATTATGGTTTAAACTTTAAATAAAGAAATATATTTGAAAAGCCATGGAAATTATTTTTCTTTACAAAGTAACTTTAAAGTTAAACCATGTATTTTACATTCGTTGAATATCAAAACCATTCAAGTTTTAGAAGTTATGGTTTTAAAATTTTGAATTTCGAAATATTATGCTTTGAAAGTATAAGTCAAATATTTGGATTCCAGATATTTTAAATTTTAAAGCAGTATGATTTTGGAAAAGAAATATATTTGGATAAAATGATATCATATTGTTTTGGGTTTTAAGATGATATCGTATTCATAGTTTTGAAATGGAATTTTGATTCTGGTTTTAAAGTATAAACTATTTTAAATAACCGCGGTGTTTATAATAACGATGGGTTGGCAAAGAGACCGGGATCGGATATGGACATACTCTCTGTCGATACCGAAAATCACTTTGACTAACCGTGTACGCGGTGGAGATTCCAGAATGAAGTAGGTGGTGGCGACGTTTCCTGTAAGGTAAATACGTTGACCCGACTCCCGTGAGTTGGCATAAGATGGCTAAAACAGGAGTGATCTCGGGCCAATGAGGTCATACCTCTGATCGGACGCTCCTCTTCGATATTATACTTTGACTTTGGATTGATTCAGTGGCCACTTCTATTTTTGATTTTGGGGGAGTTTGTTCGAGGTGGGCGGTAACTGCGGCTACGCGTTTCCACCAGCCCGGATAGCAATTGGTATATCTACCCTGGCATTGCCTAGTTGTGCCATGTCACCTACCATACCGAGCCTTTACTACGAGTTTTGTTTTGTACCATACCTATGGAGTGCCCTCTGACGACGCCCAGTACGGGGGAGATTACGGTATTGTATTGACTATGAGAATATATTCTGTGTTAAGGGCTATATGGGTAACCCATTAACGCTATTAAAAAGTAAGTTTATTTTACAAATAGACACTATTATAATAGCGCAATATACTACATAGTAAATAGTTTAACGGATCCTTAGGAGATGTAAATCCCGAGCATCTCTTGAGTTACCGCACTCATATTTATTTCTGTTAATTTAACTCACATAAGATCTTTTAGTTCTGACTCGAGTGTTTTGTCTTTTCAATTCGCTCAGGTCAGTCCGAGCGTTTTAGGATTTGAAGTTTTAGCTCTGGAGGACGAAGACGAAGATTTGTAGTATTACTATTATTATTTATACTAGTGCACTACACACTGTTCCGCTGCATTGTTACTGGTATGTGTAATTCTGATATGTATTATATAAATGTTTGTAAACAGTTTTATAAACTGTATATTTTATTATTATATTTTATCCTTCCGCTGTGAGATTCTATTTTGTTTATTTCTTCTCTGTTTTTCTTATTTACCCCATAAAAATCCGCCCTTCCGTACGGTTTAAATCGGCATGTGTGTCTGTTTAAATCGTGCGAAAAGGCGGGACGTTACATCCGCCCCAAGTCCAATTCATGTGTTGTGCTCTATTTTGAATGATTATTATGATCGATCTTCGATTACTGTTCGATATGTCGTTGTTGTGATTCAAGAAGGCACGGCAATGTTTATACTAGATCGGAGGTATTTGGAATGACGAATTTTCATGAAGGGGATGGTGGATTTCATCATGAGTGATAACGGGTTAATGGGTCTAGGCCCTAATGAGCTAATGCGTGGAGAAGAAGTTAGCGACCTAAGGCTTGCTCGACCTAAAACTTGTATGACTTAACATATTCACGACCTAAACTTTGCGGCACAGGCTTTAGGTCGCGGCCGAGTTAGGATTTGGACAAATCTGCATTGCCTTTAACCTTCTAATCTTACACAGTGCGACCTAAAGAAGCTCCGACCTACACTAGGTCGCCGGACGACCTAGGACTTGTGAAATTCTGAGGGAATTTGACTGAATTTAACCTTGAACTGCTTGAACTTGAATTTTGTTGTACTTCTTTGCAGATTATTTTAATTTTTAAAGTTGTCAACCTGTCAAATACAACATTTGCAGAAAAATGGGACGAATATGCTGTCACTGACCGCCCACATCGAATAACAGATTAGTTGACAAAGAATAACCAACTTAAATGAACTGTGTGAACGAAATACTGCGAACTAATGAATTCAAGTGAAGTATTAAAGCAAAACTAGAACATCCAATTAAAGCCGATTCGTTTGCATTAACACTACACTTGAGTTTTATATTATCAAATCCTGAAATCTTGTAGTCGACCAATTGTCAACTAGTTTTACTTCAGTTATGTTTGTTTTCTGTTTTTGTTATTTCTGCACAACACTTCACACTTTTTAGGAAACGTGCACCTTCTTATTTGAATGTCTAGTTCCTTGTATAGAATGACTTCTCAACATGGAGAAACAGAATCGGCCGAAGAGACTTTCCCAATCGCTACTCCATTGGTTAATCCTCCAGAGAGAATTTCAACCACGCTGACATACAAAGTTTTTCGCCAACTGTGCGCTCTGTTTGGCATTGCTGAAGCAGATGTCATTCTTCCTGGGAGGAGCGATGCTGCTGATATACCACCTCATGGTTTTGTGGCAGTTAACCGTCAAATGTACACGAGTGGAGCTATCCCTCCTTTTAACGACTTTCTTCAACAACTTCTTCTCCGACTAACTATCTCCCCCTTTCAGCTGCACCCCAATGGCTATGCTATTCTGATGGGGTTATGTGTGTTATTCAGAAGGACGCTGGATCGCCTTCCGAGTTTTGATGAAGTTTGCTATTTGTGCACATTTGCCAAAAATAAAGACCATCCCTCCATCATTCTTGTGAGAAGCGCTAGGAATCGTAAACTAATAATCGGCCTACCCGAAAGTGCTCACGGTTTTCTAAGTCAATTTTTCTTCGTTCGCTGTCCTCCGGGATTCTATGCTATCTGGAGAGTAGGAAGTAAGAGCATTTATCTTCGTTCCTGATGTTTTTCTCTGAGCTTTTCATAGCCTGAGTTGTCAAATGTTAACTTCGCCTTTTACTTTTCAGCCCTTCCTCCTCCTTCTAGAAATTCTAGTCATAAACCAACTTTTGAGAGGCTCATGGTCGTGCCAGTTGAGGAGAGAAGCATTCAATTTCTGTTGAAAGACGAATTTTTGCATCAATACGGGCTTTTGCATACCTCTCACTCTACACTTCCTCATGAAATCTCAGACTCCCCGGCTAGAGCGTCAGATGCCCCAGTTTCTACCGACACATCCATACCAAAAGGACCTGCTCCTGAGGCTTCGCTAGTGAAGTGCTCCACTTCTGCTGATGTTGCGGGGTCATCTGACGAACTTGCCCCGGTTATTGAGGAAGAAGAGCCTCAGGAATCTCCCCAACGTTCCCAGAAATCCGGTGAAGAAGCCGAGAAAACCAGCCCTTGTCAAGCAGAGCAGGGACGACACTTTCGAAGGGCTGAGCGACCTCTTTGCCACCTCACAAGAGATCTTTAAAGGTGATCGTATCACCCACAACTACTCCACAATTAAAGAGTGGTTCGTAGTTTGTCGCGCGTAGTTTGCACATCACACACACGTAGAATCTTTCGGCACTTTTATGCTTCTGACTCTTTGTACTTTGAAGAATTCTAAAACTTATCTCTTTTTATTTCAGATCCTTCGATGAGACGCAGCGGATCCTACTATGATGACTTCCAGCGCTACGGGAGGCGTAGCCAATATGATTATAACAAGATACATCAGGTACAAATCAGATACATCACTGAAACACTGGATACTGAAACAAAATAGTTGGCTGGATCTTCAAGGAAAGCTCCAACTCCGAAGGTGAATCTTGAATGCTAACTCAATCAATCTGACCCGAGCGTAAAGCAAAACACAAAACCCTCGAGTCAGGACATAAATACTTATAAACTGTACATCAACTCAAGTGAACAGTAATAAAATGCATCAGTAACTTAAAGGATGCTTGGGACCGCCCATCCTCTAAGGATCTGTTAAACTATTTACTATGTAGTAATATACGCTATATACGGTAGTGTCTAATCAGTAAAGTATAATCATATAGAAAATAGCGTAAGGGGATGGTGAACCTTAACGCGGTCGGATCTTTAAAAGCAAAATCGTAGTGGGCTCGATATAGGGATATGACACGGCACGCGAGGCAATGCCAGGGTGGATACACCGTTTGCACTCCCGGACCGGTGGTGACGGCAAGCCAGCAGCTTCCGCCCACCTCGAACAATACCCCCGAATCAAAGTGGCGCCACCGAATCGAATCACAACAGTAATAGAATGGTTTCCGATGGAGCATGCTCGATGAAAGGGTGCTACCCTTTGTGTAGCCCGGTATAGCTCCTGTTTTAGTCATATATGCCAACTCACGGGAGTTGGGTCTACGTAATATACCTCGAGAACGTCGCCACCATCCTACTTCATTCTGGAATCTCCACTGCGTACACAGTTGTTAAAGTGGTTTTCGGTATTGGCCGGCTATAAGACAATATCCGATTCCGGTCTCTTTAACAACCAATCGTTATTATAACCCGTAGTTATAACTTTAAAACAATATTTTATACTTCAAAATAAAATATCCTTTTCAATCCAAATCTTTATCAAAATAAAGATTAAATCATTTCCAAAATCATTTCAATATATAATCGTAAAATATCTTTCAATTCAAATATTTATCAAAATAAATATCAAGTCATTTCTAACCATTTCAA
Source organism: Allium cepa (assembly GCA_030765085.1). Lineage (NCBI taxonomy): Eukaryota > Viridiplantae > Streptophyta > Magnoliopsida > Asparagales > Amaryllidaceae > Allium > Allium cepa. Next base: position 816,345,189 of record CM060931.1, read on the forward strand.
TATATTAAATTTTCAAACACTTTCAACACTACCTTTCAAATCATTTTAATATATCAAAATATCACATAACCTTTCAAAGTTTCAGTTCCAAAATATCATATATTTCAGAACTTCTTTTTAAATCATGTTAATATCAAAATGTCCTATCTTTCAAACTCCGTTTTCAAATCATTTAATATCAAAAATATCATATCTTTCAAAACTTCGTTTCAAATCATTTTAATATATCAAAATATCATATCCTTTCAAAACTTCATTTCAAATCATTTTAATATATCAAAATATCGTATCTTTTCAAACTTCATTCATTCAAATTATTATTCATTTTATTCAATCTAAAATACCATTTCAATTCATATTTCAAAACAGTTTATATTCCAAAAATTCTTTTTTATCATTTCAATGAAGTTATTATGCTTAATAATTAAATTATTAAATTTCCAAAAATTTCAACTTTCAAAGTTCATTTATTGACTTAAGTTTATCAAAACAGTGAAAATTCACTTTTCGCATCATTTAGAAAACTCTACGGAAAGTTACATTCAAAACTGTTCAATTTAACAAAAGACAACGTTTAAAAATGTTGTAATAGAGTTTTCTTAAATTTCAAATAAACTTAGTTAAATTCAAAAATCATAGTACTTACAACAATTTCTATAATAGTTTTTTTTCAATAGCTTTTTTTTTGGTTCATTATCATCGACTACAGTATTTACGATTGCTGTAATATCATTTACATTGTAATTAATATCATTTCAAAAATGCAGTCAATTAACTTCAAATATTCAATAAAATTTCTCAACCAGTTATATTTTTATTAAAACATTTTTAACTTATAAAGTCGTACATTTTCACATTTATAACATCATTTGATTTTCCTCAAGTTCATGATTTTACAGGGTTAAATTTCCATTCAAAAATCAAGATTTAATAATAATCCACTTATTAAAATGCAAAGTTCAATTTTAAAATCCATTACATTAAATTTCAACTTAACACTTAAGTTCAAATTCTCAAATATAACTTAGTTTTATTTTTTATTTGCTTAACTAAAAGTTCACTTTACGTCAATTTCATAAATTTCCAATTCTAGTTATATTTCAAAGTTTCAACTTAAAATATTTATTCATTTCACATTTCAACTTTATAAAAAAAATCATAAATATGATAAAAATCATTTTAAATTCAAATTATCATAAATTTATCATAATTTCATACTCAATTAAATTTCCAATTAAAATTAAATCAAAATTTCCAAAATAACTTACGTTCAAAATTTCTAACTTTTTCATTAATTCATTTCACTTACAATTATTCAGAAAATCAATAATATTTTACAAAAATTTTATTTTTATTAAATTTCAAATCAAAATATTATAATAATTAAATTTCTAAAATATTTTAATTTTTTTAGAAAAGCATATTTTAACTACGGGCCTGTATAAAATTTTCTACGCTAGGTAAAGTGATACGGGTAATATATCATTTCAACCCATAATTTACAAAGAAAAATCCAGGTTTTATCATTTCAATCCCGCAATCCCAAGTCAAAATGAAAAATTTAGAACCATTCAGGCCTATCATTTTAGCCTATAACATTTTTTTTCTAACAGGGAACTTCAAGTGTGATCATATGCAGAAATAATATAAACAAGGTCGATATCACAATATACAGTCATATATCAGATGTCAGGTGAAAATTAACAGTTTTAACATGGTAATAATATGGTAATAACATGGCATAGCATATCATATGATCATCATTAACTTGCATAAACATTTTTTATTACTAAACACTTGTCATCAATTCACTTTTCATAAGTATAAATGTCAGAGTGAGAAAGACTCACTTTTTCGAAGCTAGAGACCAAAACAACATACAAGCACGACTCCAAAGGCACGACAAACACAATTGCACGACTTTTGAGTTGAGTTGAAAGATAGCCAAGATATGATTTTGTATCAACAACCCAAAAAAAAAAAAACAAGACAATATATAAACATTCAACATAAAATAACATTGAAACAATTTTGAAATACAAAGCAAAATGAACAAGATAGATTTGACTTTGCTTCAACCACTTCAATGCTTGGCCTAAGGGACACTTATGCTTGGCTATGATGATGCTTTGGCTCAGGTATGACATCATATAGGTCAGGTTTAACATCATATAGGCAAGGCAACAAGTGGAGATGAAGGTGTAGTGGTGCAACATAAAGCATATATAGGGTCAAGGTTAAATAAGTTGAGTTTTTTGTGACATTCTTGGATCGGCCATGGGCATGTGGTGGCTTGGCCATGCTTGTACAGGTCTGGACAGTAGCTGGAGCGGCGGCCAAAGATGGTGGAGTGGCTGGTGGTGGTGGCTAAGGGGTGGCCAAAGCAAGATATGGAGGGTAGGTGATGATATGTGTGGTCTAGGCAATGTTTTAAGGAGTTTTGTGGAAGTTTTGTGGTGCTAGCTTCAATGGATGGGCACGGCTTGGTCATGGTCTGATTTCCAGAGGGTGTTGTGTGATGTGGCAGAGGGTGGAGGTCAGGTCAGAGGTGGTGGAGGTGGCTATGGTGGTGGTGGTTAAGGTGGTGGTTGAAGGAGATGAGGCAAAGGTGGTCAAACTAGCATTATTCAAGGGCATTGTTGCATTTTTTTGGAGTTTTGGCACCATGGGAGGTGTGGCCATGGATGGATCTGAAATGATGGCTGGAGATGATGCCAAGGAAGAGTGGTAGGGGATGGTGGAGAGTATGATGGTGATGGTGGGTGGTAGAGGCCAAGCAATACACATGAGAGAACAAGGCAAAATATAAGAAAACAATGGAAAAAGAATAGTAAAAAGAAGAGTAAAAGAGGAGCCATTACCAAACCTTTCTAGCCGTGAAAAATGAAGTGGAGAGGAATGTTTTCACGTGAAAAGGAGGTAAGAAATGCACAGCTACAATAAAGAAAGGAACGGTCAAAGGAAATTAAATCTATTAATTGGAAAAGAAACGGAAGAAGAAACGTTAAAACGGTTTTACGTTTCTTTGCTTTCAAACCTTTTAAACTTCCTATATATATTCATATACATCTTAAATAACTGAAAACACTTATAAATTTCAGTTAGAATTCAGCTGAAGATGGTATAGGAAAATGCCAAAAAAAAAACAGATGTATTGATGACAAAAGAAACTGCAAAAGGAACAGTGAAACGTTTTTACGTTTCTTAGCCTTTAACCCTTTCAAATTTCTCATATATATTTACATACATCTAAATAACTGAAAATAATTAAAATCTCAGTTAAAATTCGAAAGTATAACAGATAAACAAAATATTAATAATTAAATATTAATTAGATATGATTAAAACAAGAAAAATAGCACAGAAAATGAAAACTTGACTTAAGAATTAGAAATAACTTCAATATACTTTAGAAAAATTTACTTTAATTTAAATACATGTAAAATGAATAAAATAAAGTAAAACACAGCAAATAAAAGTGAGTGCATAAAATAAATAAATAAATTTTAATTATATATAATTAAATTAAGAAAATGGCTTAAAATTGTAGACTAGGCTTTAAAATTAGAAATAAATTCAATGAACTTTAGAAAAATTATATTATCATTTTAAAAATACTTAAAAGTCAAAATATACATCATATAACATATTATCACATATTAAAATAAAATATAACAAAGAAGAAGTAATTTATACAATTTAAAATAGTCATTGTTAAATAACCCTATATACGCACAATATTGTAAAGGGTATAACTTTCACAATTTACATCCAAATTCAACGAAACGAAAAGTGGTGTTCTTAGAAGTTTATGTACTTTCATAATAAAAGAAAAAAAAATTAAAATTTTAAACTTTTAAAATTTTAAATTGAAAGTCACAGTTTGACTATTTTGACCAAAATCAGTATTTCAGGCAAATATTCAACTTACACAAGTTTGGAATTATAACTCATATAAAAATAAAGATTATATTTAAATAATAAATTTAATCGTTTCAAATAAGTAAAATAAGTTTTTTTTAAATCAAAATCTTACATTAAAAATAATTAAAATATACAACAAAATAATTACAAAATACAGGGTTGTTACACGAACCCCACGTCACACGCGCCTTCATTGATGGATGAACAGTGATATGCAAATACCCTAGCTCCACTTCCTATTCGAGCCGCCGCTCATACAGCTGCCCCACACGCGACTCGGTTGTCACCTCGCCTCATCGAAGTCCGCTGCTAATTCGAACGATCCCCATCGCAGCGCGCGAGCCCATCGCCTCCACAATCGAATGCATCCCACCCTTAGGTCACGAACCACCCCCTCGCAACGTCCCCTCCTTCGCCGTGCTCGATTTCGAGCAGAACCACGGCTGTCGCGAGTTCTTCGATTCGTGTTTCCCCCCTTTCATTTTTTTTAAAGAACGAACGATCTGCTCTTTTTTATTATTCGAGAGAGAGAAAGACGGGATTATGATATAGGTTAGAGAAAAGCTTCTTAAGTACGCCTTTATTAAATAATTAAATATTGAAAATCTCGAGTTGTATAATGCGAAATCCCAAACCCCGAATCAGACATGCCGACAGATTTTTGTAAGGTTTTACCCGCGTTCCGAACACAATGGAACGTGTTTCGGAAGCTAATTCGATCGTATGAGCGGGTTACAGAAGAAAACGATCAATTTTGAATTAAATTGATAAAATAAATCTAAGCGTTCTGAGCTGTCATGGTCAAACGACAACTCCGATTGCTACGAAAATCGAAGTCCGATAATAACTAACTATTACAGATCCAATGAAACTGGTTTCGTCGAATTCCGAGACTGTGCCTCGGAAGGCTATTTTTAAATTTAATTTAAATGATATATTATTAAAATTAACAAATTAACTTCAAATTAAATTCCAACCATTCTATTATCTTCAATATCATCATTATAAATTTTATAAGCCTTCTAATTATTTTAAACAGGCTTAGAGGTTTCAGATTCAATAATTTACCCAATTTCAATTATTAAATTCAATATTTAAACTATATAATTCAATGATTTAATTATCAAGTAAATATTGATATCTTGAATTCAAGTTAAAATTAGCTTTTAAATATTTTAAAATCAATTAACTATTCCAATTTAAATTGTTAAAAATTCCGGGTCGTTACAATTTTTATTTTATTTGTATGACTTAATATGAGACTATTACATTTTTGAGCAAAAACAATCCAAATATAATAATTTTATGATTTGGACCATTTAAATTTGTCCTGTGACGGCCTGTCTTTTTGGACAGTTTAAATCGACGATAAACCACACACGTCAGACTAGAACCATACAAAAGGGCAAATTGTTATTGGGGTAAATAAGAAAAAGAAGAGAAGGATATAAAACAAATACAGAATCTCGCAGCGGAATGATAAATATAACAATCAAATAACATTTCATGAAGCTATTTTAAAAATATATATGATTATTCTTCACAACACAAAATACGAGCTACATACACAAGGACAAATAAATAAATAAATAAATGCAGTAAAACAACATGATGCGAGTAAAATAATATAATAGATAATAGTACAAAATCTTCGTCTTCGTCCTCCAGAAATTAGATATGGTTACTTGTATCTTTATTACGGCTCACTTGAGTTGGTTTACATTATATAAGTATATATTGTCCTGACTCGAGTGTTTTGTGTTTTGCTTTGCGCTCGGGTCAGCCTGAGTATTCACAGCATTGGACACTCTTCCTCGAGTTGGTGTTTCACTAGAGTTTCTGCTTATCTACATATTTATCTACTTCTGTTTCAGCTGTTCTAGTTTATCTCATGTATTAGTGAACTTCTATGTATTTGGGATTTCTGTTATGTTGTTTTCAGACTGTATTATGTATTTGGTTTGAGATTCTGTTATAGTAGCTTCATGAACTACTATGTTATTTTATATTCCGCTGCGAGTAATTCTGTTTGTTATGTGTCTGTGATCCTGTATATTTGATTTTATTTGCTCCACATTTATTTACAATCTGTTATTTCGCATCATACAAGTCTGACATGTGTGGATTATTGTCGATTTGAATGGTACGAAATTGGGGGTTGTTACAGCATTTTAATTGAATAATAATAGTAATATGAAAAAAGCACCGGAATTAATGGATTCGTTAAATAAATTAAAAATAAGGAAGGGTAAAATGTTCATTTTTAAGATATTGCAATTTGGCGACGATACAAATGCCAATGCAATCGTCTCATTTTTTTGATTCGTGCAGTATATCAGAGCGAATGGGTCTTCCTAAATTCTATATTTACTCCTTTGATTTTGTGATTTGATATGGTTAAATTTCGTAATGAGTAATTTTGAAATTAGGCTCTTTGGTTTTTGGAAACTTTGCCTAACCTAAAAAACAAATCAATCTTGAGTGGTCAAATGTGTTAACAGAGCTATATAATGTATATGTAAACTCTACATGGTAGATTACGCGGAAAGGAGGCGCAAAATTAGGATAATCGTAGCATAAATGATGGGTAAATTAAGTTAAACTGATATAAACTGGGATGAAATATGATGTTTATGGACTTAAACATAAATTTTGAGCATTTTTATGTGATTTGTATGTATTAATATGAAAATATTACATTTTTGTGCAGAAACGGTCCAAATATACTAATTTTATGATTTGGACCATTTAAATTTGTTCTGTAATAGCCCGTCTTTTTGGACAGTTTAATTCGACGATAAACCACACACGTCAGACTCAAACCATACAAAAGGGCAGATTGTTATTGGGGTAGATAAGAAAAAGAAGAGAAGAAAATAAAACAAATACAGAATATCGCAGTGGATTGAAAAAATATAATAATCAAATAACAGTTCATGAAGCCATTTTATAAATCCATTTGATTATTCTTTACAACACAAAATCAAAGTTACATACACAAGGACAGACAATTAAATAAATAAATGCAGCGGAACAACATGATGCAGTAAAATAATATAATAGATAATAGTACAAATCTCCGTCTTCGTCCTCCAAAAATAAGAAACTTCATCGAGACGTACCAACGCTACGAGTTTTGAATCTGAATTTTTTGACAGATAGCGGTTGTGTAACTCGTTTGACACAAAATAGAAACGCCGTCTCTCTTTTCTTATTTCCAAGTGCTCCTATTAACAGTAATCCCCGAAGTGAAAATCAAATTACGAAATTAAGGCTCCAAACCAAAGAGCGAAGTAATGACGAATTGGGAGAAATCGATCAGAGCGAATGGGTCTCCCTAAATTCTATATTTACTCCTTTGATTTTGTGATTTGATAGGAGTAAATTTGGTAATGAGATACGTAATTTCGAAATTAGGCTCTTTGGATTTTGGAAACTTTGCCTAATCTGAATAATGAATCGATTTAGAGCAGTCAAATGAGTTAGTGGAGCTATATAATGTATGTGTGACCTCTACATGCAAAACTTCACGAAACGGAGGCACGAAATTGGGAAAATCCTAGCGAGATGATAGATAAATTAAGTTAAACTTATAAACTGGGATGAAGTAGGATGTTTATGGACCAAAACATAAAATTTAACCCTTTTTGTATTATTCGTATGAAGTAATTATGAAATAATATGAGAATATTACATTTTGGCACGGAAACAGTCCAAATATAATATTTCTATAATTTGGGCCATTTAAATTATTCCTATTCAAAAGAAACTATTTTCTATGATTTGGTGATGATATCAAGTGTAAAAAGTATTTTTATGCAATTTTATTCAATTTATATTAAATCACACACACAATTTATAAAATGTGAAATCAACCAAAATTTGTACATCAGTTGGTTTGATGTATATAATCACATCTAAATGGCATTAAATTAATTTCTAAAGTTAAAGTACTTGTTTAAATAAATTAGGAAATTTTATTTTGAATTTATAGAGATATATTGGTAATTGTGATTTATTTAGTGAAAAGTATCCTAAATGTGATAAGTGTAAATCTGCTAACGATTTATACAAATAAAATATGGTTTGAACACAAACATTTGATTTCTAGAGATTAAATACATAAGTTCTCGTAAGAAATGTATTCTTTTTTTAGAATTTGTGTAATGTATTTTTTATATATGAAAGTTAAATAAATTAAGATTTAAAAATATAAATGATGAAAAAACTTATGGGGAAAATAATATTGCGTGTAGTGAACGTATAGTACATAAGCATGCGAACAAAAGCTAAGAAATCGCAGAAACAAAGAGATAAAAATAATAAAAATGCACGGTACTATAGAACTACGTACATCTTGAAATATCGAAGGAATTGTCTCTGGCTGGGACGCTGGTGGACCGTTTGTCCACAACAGAATACTCGTCGCCGTTATACCCGTCGCTAGTACATTGGAATAACCAAGAAATTCCTTTAAGGGGGGAGAGTGTAGTACCCCGAAAATTTGGAAAGTATTTTAATTGAATAATAATAGTAATATGAAAAGCGCTGGATTAATGGATTCGTTAAATAAATTAAAAATAAGGAGAGGTAAAATGGTCAATTTTAAGACATTGCAATTTGGCGACGATACAAATGTCATTGCAATCGTCTCGTTTTTCTGATTCGTGCAGTATATTTGTTTGTGTCATTTGGGGCTCGTATGAAGTAGATATGACCAGAAACATCGTCGAGTTGTACCGACGCTACTGGTTTTGATTCCGAATTTGAATTTTGAGCAGATAGTGATTGTACCAATGGAAACGTGTATTATACTTACCGTTTCAGAAAACTAATTTTCCATCTCTTCTTCCCAGTGGTCAATGCAATCCCCGAATGAAAATCAAACTAGTAAATTATGGCTCCAAACCAAAGAGCGAAACTAGGATGAAATGGAAGAAATAGATCAGAGCGACCGGTTCTCCCTAAATTCTATATTTACTCCCTTGATTTTATGGTTTGATATGGTCAAATTTGGTAATGAGTAATTTCAAAATTAGGCCTTTTGGTTTTTGGAAGCTTTGCCTGACCTGAATAACAAATCAATTTTGAGTGGTCGAATGAGTTAACGGAGCTATATAATGTTCAACATGCTAAATTATGGGAAATGGAGGCACAAAATTGGGAAAATCTAGCGAAATGGTGGGTAAATTGAGTTAAAGTGATATAAATTGGGATGAACTATGATGTTTACGGACCTAAACTTAAATTTTGAGCACTTTTATACGATTTGTATGAATTAATATGAGAATATTACATTTTTGAGAAACAGTCCAAGTGTACTAGTTTATGATTTGGACCATTTAAATTTGTCCTGTAACGGCCTATCTTTTTGGACAGTTTAAATCGACGATAAACCACACACAGACTCAAACCTTACAAAATGGCAGATTGTTATCGGGATAAATAAGAAAAAGAAGAGAAGGAAATAAAATAAATACAGAATCTTGCAGCGGAATAACAAAATATAATAATCAAATAACAGTTCATGAGACTATTTTTTTAATACATTTGATAAAATCAGAGTTAAATACACAAGGACAAACAGATAAATAAATAAATGCAGCGGAACAACATGATGCGGTAAAATAATATAAAGATAATAGAGCAACTCTTCGTCTTCGTCCTCCAGAAATAAGAAACTTCATCGAGTCGTACCGACGCTACGAGTTGTGAATCTGAATTTGATTTTGAATTTGTGCAATGCATTAAATATATGAAAGTTAAAGAAATTAAGATTTAAAAATATAAATAATGAAAAAATTTATGGGGAAAATAGTATTGCATGTTGCGAACGTATAATACATAAGCATGAGAACAAAAGCCCAGAAATCGCAAAAACAAAGAGTTAAAAATAATAAAAAATGTACGACACTATTGAAATACGTACATCCTGAAGAAACCTAGGAATTGTCTCTGGCTGGGACAATGGTGGACCGTTTGTCGACAATAGAATACTCGTTGTTATTATACCCGTCGCTAGTACATCGGAATAACCCAGAAATTCCTTTAAGGGGGAGAGTGTAGTACCCCTTGGGAAAATGAGGCACAAAATGAGTTAAGGGAGTTATATAATGCATATGTAAACTCTACGTGCTAAATTAAGAGAAAATGAGGCACAAAATTGGAAAATCGTAGCGGAATGATGGGTAAATTAAGGTAAACTGATATAAATTGGGATGAAACATGATGTAATGGCCTGTCTCTTTGGCCAGTTTAAATCCACGATAAACCACACACGTCAGACTCAAACTACACGAAGAGGCAGATTGTTATTGGGGTAAGTAAGAAAAAGAATAGAGGGAAATAAAACAAATATAGAATCTTGCAGCAAAATGAAAAAATATAATAAACAAATAACAGTTCATGAAGCTATTTTATAAATACATTTGATTATTCTTTACAACACAAAATCAGAGTTACATACACAAGGACAAATAAATAAATAAATAAATAAATAAATGCAGCAGAGATTCGGTAAAATAATATAGTAGATAATAGTACAAATCTTCGTCCTCCAGAAATAGAATTTTAGGACAAATAGCGAGCTGTATAACTTGTTTGACTCAAAATGGAAACGCGTATCCCACTTTCCATTTCAGAAAGCGAATTTTCCGTCTCTCTTTTCTTATTTTCAAGTGCTCCTATTAATAGTAATCCCCAAAATGAAAAACAAATTACGAAATTAAGGCTCCAAACCAAAGAGCGAAGTAATGACGAATTAGGTGAAATTGATTAGAGCGAATGGGCCTCCCTAAATTCTATATTTACTCCCTTGATTTTGTGATTTGATGGGAATAAATTTGGAACTGAGATATGTAATTTCGAAATTAGGCTCATTGGTTTTTGGAAACTTTTCCTAACCTGAATAATAAATCGGTTTTGAGCGGTCAAATGAGTAAATGGAGCTACATAATGTATGTGTAACCTCTATATGGAAAACTACACGAAAAGGAGGCACAAAATTCAGAAAATCCTAGCAAAACGATGGATAAATTAAGTTAAACCGATATAAACTGGCATGAAGTAGGATGTTTACATACCTAAACATAAAATTTGAACCTTTTTTATATTTTTATGAATTAATTATGAATTAATATGAGAGTATTACATTTTCATGCAGAAACAGTCCAAATATAACGTGAAGCATTTAAATACTATTTTTTATGATTCGGCACGATGATATCAAGTGTAAAAAGTACTTTTATGCAATTTTATTCAACTTATATGGAATTACACATACAATTTATAATATGTGAAAATCAACCAAAATTTGTATATCAGTTGGTTAGATGTATATAATCACATCTAAATGGCATTAAATTGATTTCTAAAGTTAAAGTACTTGTTTACATAAATTTGGAAATTTTATTTCGAATTCATAGAGATATATTAGTAATTGTGATTTATTTAGTGAAAAGTACACTAAATGTGATAACGTGTACATCTATTCACGATTATACTTATAAAATATGGTTTGAAAATAAACATTTGATTTCTAGAGATTAAATACATAAGTTCTGGTAAGAAAAGTATACGAAAGTTAAAGAAATAAATATTTAAAAATATTAATGGTGAAAAAACTAATGGGGAAACTAGTACTGCATGTTGCCAACAAAGAGTTAAAAATAATAAAAATGTACGATGCTATAGAATTACGTACATCCTGAAACAACCCAGGAATTATCTCTGGCTGGGACACTGGTGGACCGTTTGTGCACAACAAAATACCCGTCGCCGTTATACCCGTCGCCAGTTCATTGGAATAACCCAGATATTCCTTTAAGGGTCCTGTGTAGAACCCCGAAAATTTGGAAAGCATTTTAATTGAATAATAGTAGTAATATGAAAAGCACATGAATTAATGGATTCGTTAAGTAAATGAAAAACAAGGAGGGGTAAAATGGTCATTTTTAAGACATCGCAATTTGGCGACGTTACAAATGCCATTGCAATCGTCTCATTTTCTTGACTCATGCAGTATATTTGTTTGTGTCATTTGGAGCTCGTATGAAGTAGCTATGACTGGAAACATCGCCGAGTTATACCGACGCTACTGGTTTTGATTCCGAATTTGAATTTTTGAGCAGGTAAAGAATATACCAATGGAAACGTGTATTCTACTTTCCATTTTAGAAAACTAATTTCCCGTCTCTCTCTTCTTCTTCCCCAATGGTCAACCATGATCCCTAAATGAAAATCAAATAGTAAATTATGGCTCAAAACCGAAGATCGAAAGTAGGATGAAATGGAAGAAATAGATCAGAGCGAATGGATCTCCCTAAATTCTATATTTATCCCTTGATTTTATCAATTAATATGGTTAAATTTGTTAATGAGAAATTTCGAAATTAGGCTCTTTGGTTTTTGAAAACTTTGCCCAGCCTGAATAACTAATCAGTTTTGATTGGTCAAATGAGTTAACGGAGATATATAATGTATATGTAAACTCTACATGCTAAATTACACGAAAAGGAGGCACGGAATTGGGAAAATCATAGCGAATGATGGGTAAATTGAGTTAAACTTATATAAATTGGGATGAAACGGACCTAAACTTAAATTTTGAGCATTTTTATATGATTTGTATGAATTAATATGAGAATATTACATTTTTGAGTAGTAACTGTACAAATATACTAATTGTATGATCTGGACCATTTAAATCTGTCCTGTAATGGCCTGTCTTTTTGGACAGTTTAAATTAACGATAAACCACACACGTCAGACTCAAACCATACGAAATGGCAGTTTGTTATTGGGGTAAATAAGAAAAAAAAAGGAAATAAAACAAATACAGAATCTCGCATTGGAATGACAAAATATAATAATCAAATAACAGTTTATAAAGCTATTTTATAAATACATCCGAAATCTTTACAACACAAAATTAGAGTTATATACACGGGGGTAGACAAACAAATAAATAAATCCAGCGGAACAACATGACACAGTCAAATAATATAATAGATAATAGTACAAATCTTCGTCTTCGTCCTCCAGAAATAAGAAACTTCGTCGAGTCGTACCGACGCTGCGAGTTTTGAATCTGAATTAGAAATTTAGGACAGATAGCGGTTGTATAACTCGTTTGACTCAAAATGGAAACATGTTTCCCACTTTACATTTCAAAAAACTAATTTTGCCATCTCTCTTTTCTTATTTCCAAGTGCTCCTACTAACTGTAATCCCCGAAATGAAAATCAAATTACGAAATTAAGGCTCCAAACCAAAGAGCGAAGCAATGACGAATTGGGAGAAATTGATCGGAGCGAATGGGTCTCCTTAAATTCTATATTTACTCCCTTGATTTTATGATTTGATTGGAATAAATTTGGTAGAGATATGCATTTCGAAATTAGGCTCTTTGGTTTTTTGTAACTTTGCCTAACCTGAATAATGAATTGATTTTGAGCGATCAAATGAGTTAATGGAGAATGTACGTGTAACCTCTACATGCAAAACTACACGAAAAGGAGGCACAAAATTTGAAAATCCTAGCGATATGATGGATAAATTAAGTTAAACTGCTATAAACTGGGATGGAGTATGATGTTTACGGACATAAACATAAAATTTGAGCCTTTTTATATTATTTGTTTGAACTAATTTGGAATTAATACGAAAACGTTACATTTTTGCGCAGAAACAGTCCAAATACAATATTTTTATGATTTGGACTATTTAAATTTGTTCTGTTAAAAAGAAAATGTTTCCTATGATTTGGTACGATGATATCAAGTCTAAAAAGAATTTTATGCAATTTTATTCAATTTATATGAAATTGCACATACAATTTATAATATACGAAAATCAACCAAAAATTGTATGCTAGTAGGTTTAATGTATATAATCACATCTAAATGGCATTAAATTGATTTCTAAAGTTAAAGTACTTGTTTATATAAATTTGAAAATTTTGTTTTGAATTTATAGAGATATATTAGTAATTGTGATTTATTTAGTGAAAAGTATCCTAAATGTGATAACATGTAAATCTATTTATGTAACGTCCCGCCTTTTCGCACGCTTCAAATCGACACACATGCCGATTCAAACCATACGGAAAGCGGATTGTTATGGGGTAAATAAGAAAAACAGAGAAGAAATAAACAAAATAGAATCTCACAGCGGAAGGATAAAATATAATAATAAAATATACAGTTTATAAAACTGTTTACAAACATTTATATAATACATATCAGAGTTACACATACCAATAACAATGCAGCGGAAAAATATGAGTGTAGTGGAATAATAGTAGATAATAGTAATTCAAATCTTCGTCTTCGTCCTCCAGTGCTAAAACTTCAAATCCTGAAACGCTCGGACTGACCCGAGCGAATTGAAAAAAGACAGAACACTCGAGTCAGAACTAAAAGATCTTATGTGAGTTAAAATAACAGAAATAAATATGAGTGCAGTAACTCAAGAGATGCTCGGGATTTACATCTCCTAAGGATCCGTTAAACTATTTACTATGTAGTATATTGCGCTATTATAATAGTGTCTATTTTTAAAATAAACTTACTTTTAAATAGCGTTAAGGGGTTACCCATATAGCCCTTAACACAAAATATATTCCCATAGTCTATACAGTACCGTAATCTCCCCCGTACTGGGCGTCGTCAGAGGGCACTCCATAGGTATGGTACAAAACCAAAATCGTATAAGGCGCGCTAGGGTAGGTGACGCGGCACAACTAGGCAATGCCAGGGTAGATATACCAATTGCTATCCGGGCTGATGGAAACGTATAGCCGCAGCTACCGCCCACCTCGCACAAACTCTCCCAAAAATCAAAGTAAAAGTGGCCACTGAAACAATCCAAAGTCAAAGTATAATATCGAAGAGGAGTGTTCGATCAGAGGAATGACCTCATTGGCCCGAGAATCGCTCCTGTTTTAGCCACCTTATGCCAACTCACGGGAGTTGGGTCCACGTATTTACCTTACAGGAATCGTCGCCACCAACCTAGTTCGTTTTGGAATCTCCACCGCGTACACGGTTAGTCAAAATGGTTTTCGGTATCGACAGAGAGTATGTCCATATCCGATCCCAGTCTCTTTACCAACCCATCGTTATTATAACACCGCGGTCAATTTAAAAATAGTTTATACCTTAAAACCAGAATAAAAATTTCTATTTCAAAACTATAAATACGATATCATTTTAAAAACCCAAACAATATGATATCACTTTATCTCAAATATAATCCTTTTCCAAAATCATACTGCTTTAAAATTTATAATATCTGGAAACCAAACATTTGAATTATACTTTCAAACATAATATTTCTGAATTCATACTTTTTAAAAACCATAACTTCTAAAACTTGAATGGTTTGGATATTCAACGGTATATAAAATAAATGGTTTAACTTTAAGGTTACTTTGTAAAGAAAATAATTTCCATAGTTTTACAAATATGTTTCTTTATTTAAAGTCTGAACCAAAATTTAAATATCACTTTCAAGTTCCAAACCACTTCAATTTCTATATATATATATATCCCTTTGGAGTAATAATATTTCAAACTAAAGTTGGAATTTATTCTTTCAACAAATTAAATGCTCTATTATTTAGTCTTGAATATTCACATAAATCCATAAGTAAAACTCCAATTTTTTTTAGCAATTAAATATTTTCTTCAATTTAATTATACTAGAATATTCATTTTAAATTTCTCTTGGAAAAATCTAGTTATAAATATCATATCTTAAAATTTCCAACTTAAACATTTAACATATAATATAAATCATCAAACTCCATTTCCTCAATTTTTTCCATTTTTATTTAAGAGATTTATACACAGCTTAAATTCAAAATTTCTAACTTCAAATGTATATATATAGAAGAAAATATCAAAATTAACTTATTATAAACCGCATCATCCAAACCATAGAAATCATTTTAAAATATTTTATATATAGACCACGGTGCATGTATAAAATTTTCTATCCTATGGTCAAGTGATACGGATATTTATCATTTCAATCCGCAATTTAAAAGATATAAAATTTTGCGTTGTATATCATTTCAAACCACAATCTCGAATGAAATGAAAAATACATGATAACTTGCAGTTTAATGATATGAAACAAAACATCCATTCATCCATCATCAGTTTAAACAACATCAATATATGGCATATACAATATAACAGGAAATAATTGGCAGTTATTAATTAACATTTCATATTCAATTAAATTTATAACTATTTAACTAGCAGTTTATATGCACATAAATAAATTCTAACTGCCAATTTATATGCAATACATAAAAGAAATTAACAGTTAATTTAATAAATGCGATTTAACAGATATGCTGAATAAAACATGCCAACAGTCATAAATAAATTTCTACTCATATCTAAAATAAATTTAACAAACATAAAACTTTTTAGAAGTTGTGAGTGGGTTAAAACACTCACCTTTTGAATTTAAATCGAATTTAAATCCAATTTAAATCCAAAATTTGACGATCTCCAAATCTGTCCAAACCTTCGTCATCAGATCCAGAATTTAAATACGATCCTAACAAAAGAAATTTCATGCGAAACGGATAACGTATGAGCAAGTTATTCGAGTTAAACGATAAAAAAAAATCAAAATAAAAATTGAATTATAAACAAAAAAAACCTAATTATAATAAAGACACGTCAACATAACTGGAGACTCACGTGAAACCATTTTGCAAATAGTCGCTCCACATCAAAACGCCCAAATTGACTTAGGTTTCGAATTTCCTGATTTTGACCGCGATTTGCCGCTGACTCGAGTATCGATTTCGAAAACAGAGACTGCGCGTAGATTCGTATGGATGAAATCTACAACATATATTTTCTGGAATTTTTCTGGAGACTTTAAATTTTGACTTTTGATTTTTGAACTGTAGATAGATCTAGGTTTTGCAACCATTAAGGAAGAGAAAGAGATGAAGAAAAGAACGTACAGACAAATGATAGAAAATGGAGGCTAGGGTTTATGATCGTCTATTTATAGATAGATCGCAAAAGAATAGGTGTGCACGAATTTTAACGTGCAAACGGAAGTGGTCCCAAAAGATAAATAATATTAATTACACACGTTACGAATTTAAGAAATAAATAAATTCCTTATCTTTTACATTTTATTTTAAACGTATTTACAAATGTAAATCTAGATGTTTCGTTTACGTTTCAAAATATATCCATAATTTTATTAATTTCCAAATTGATCTAAACAAATTTAGATGTAAATTAAAAGCTAATAAGTCTACCCATTGCAATGTTAATTTGTCCACTTCCTTATATTTAGAAATTATAAATTAAGTTTTCAAAAACCTATTTTTGATTTTCAAACTTTTATATACTCATCTTTTACCAGTAGTAAGGATGCATTAACATTTGTTCATGGTTTCACCTTATTATCCTCAAATTCCATTTTAATTTTCAATAATTACAACTGTTGAATGTTGATACTTTAATTAAATTTATACATCTTGCTTTCTATAACCTATATCAACAAATGGTCCAATTATAAATAGAATTAGCATTAACTTCATCTTATAGGATTAACTACTCCAATTACAAATCTATGCTAACTGCCCGATTTAAGTCAATTAATTGTAATTGAGTCTACATTAAATGTTATAAATTATAAATTGGAACCTCAATAAATTCGCTTATTGATTTAAAATCTTTCTATTCAGTAAATAGGCATTTTATGGGTATAAATAACATTTGAATTATAACACATGTCACTAGTGCATGCTTCATTTCTTATAAACTCCCCTTTACTAACTAGAACACATTAACCAAAACAAAATAATTAATTTATATTTATTTCAATCGATTGCCATTCTTAACTTATCATACTCAAAATGGTTAACCTAAGTAATTGTTACCCTTTTACATTCAAATCCACTTACAACCATCATTACAACAATGTTGCCATAGATTTAGATTTAATTAACTAAATTAGATAAATGGGTAAAGTTTTGTAATTATCACTAATGCCAAATATATATGCATTAATTACTACTTATTATCATGAATCATTTATTAATTTACTAGTTGCCTTTGTCTTCTTATATCCTATTTACTACCAAACTTTCTATTCTTAAATCTATACTCCCATTGATTTATTAAATTTGCACTTATTATGCATACTTTTAGCAACTCATTTATACTTTGCATCTATTCCCCAAATTTCACATTCTATTGTTACATAAATTTGCATTGATCACTATTTATTATTACATTACTGATAAATTAGATATTTGCATTGGTTTTGCTTATGCTAAATTAATTTCCCATAATAAATAAGGTTTCAAAACAAACAATAACATTTCCTTAGCCCAAACCCCGTTTACCAATTATTTTCCTTCAATAATTCATGTTGCTATTAATACGTACATTTACACTTTATAGTTATTCTAGTATACCTATTCCAACACTCTTAACCCTTATCTTTACGTTCACCCACTTGTAATATTAATTATATTTATTACAATTCAATGTTGGCATTTATTACTATTAATTTATACAATGTTTATTGCCCTTATTTCAATTTCTTCCTTTTCAGTTGCTACTCTACTATTCACAGTTTCTTTTGTATACTCCTTTCCTATATAATCCAACATACACAAATTCCAATTAAATCCAATTATTACCTTTAAATAAAACATAACATTCGAATACCTCTTATTAAATTGGAATGTTTCATTTAAGTTTATAATTGATCCACTTGTATTAACATAAATTTTTATTTTCAAATTTATTCCCATTTACGGTTAATCAATGTTATTTTACATTAACCAATTTTAATATTCACCTTTAATTTCACATCTTCAAAGTATATCTAGGAAAAATCTTTCCACCGCTTAATTTACTGAATCTTATGCAGTCTTACTATAAATAAGTTTTAAATTACCATTACTGTACATTCAATTACTATCCAAATTATTTATTCATAAATCAATTCGATATATAGTTTGTTTCCTTCTATTTGATTTATACCTAGTATACATTTTCGTAAATCCTGTTTCATTACCTTCATTAAATGGTTATCGCATTGAGATCAAATTTATTAGCTTATATCGCATTATTACCATTAATTAAAATTGGCTTACAAATTTTTTATATTCAATACTCTAAATAAATAACATATTATTCCATAATTACTCTTGTTTTCACATATTCCATTCAAAAATTAAACCACAATAATTACATTATTTTATTGAATTGGAAATCTCATTTTAAATTGTTAACTTTTAATAAGAACAAATGGCAACACCAAATTCCTAACATTCATTTTATCAAAAATTATGGAAAATATGACAAATTTAGTTAACGAAATTTTCGGGTCGTTACACTCTCCTCCACTCAAAACTTTTCGTCCTCGAAAAGAAAAAGAAGGGAGAAGAAAGAATTAAATAACAATACATCTTATACAAAATATTTAACTTATAAACAGTAATTTACTAAATTTATTACCTTAAATAAAATATACCCGTTTTATAATCATTATATCCTTTTATACTTAAATAATTAAAATTTGAAAAACATTTTCAACATAGTTCCAAGTCCAAAATTTACGGAATTTTTTGGCAGAGTCTACTTTGTACGGAGAGGCTCGGGAAAATATAATACCAAAATATAACAAAGTATCATATAGAATATTCAAAATAGTATATCCCAACACGGGAAATATATAAAAATATCGCTACAAAACGTAATCCGGAAACGTACCTATTTGTCGGGCAAATTATGCTTAATTTATGGAACCAAAATCAGTAGCAATTGCTTCCATACCTGCATTTCCCTTATATAATCTAAAAGGTTAACTATTATATTAAAGTGAAATATTTTCATAGTTTCAACTACTAACAATAATCAATACACAATCATCGATTTCAACAAACAACATACACACAAACAAAACAACCATTCGGTCAAACAAGCAAATAGTTGTTCGGGTTCAAAACTTGAAATGGTACGGAATGAAAAATAACCATCCAGTGCATCATTTTCTCAACAGTCTTAGATGAGACAGAATTAGATTATTTATTCATCCAACAACTTCAAATTTCCTTACCCAGCCAGCCATAATGCAAACAATATCGATTTAAACCAACAAATCAATTTAACTTATTATAAATTTATATTTCATACATTAACAGTTTGATCTTTTCATTCATATAACAGTTTATATTTAATTTTCATTTATTTCTTTAAATTATCCTTTTATAATTTACATTTATTTCCAACAACCTTTAATTTGATTCACTCCTCCAATTATCCGTTTCGATTTATTTAGGTCATGTAAGTTTCTTCTATTTTATTAGATTTAATGCACTTCTCACTTTCAATCATTTATTTAATGCTTCCATTTCTATTACATTTAATTATAGGAACCCTTTTTAATTTCACTTAAATTCTTAATCTTATAACATCCATTCTTATAAATAAAGGATTTTATTAACTCATTAACAAGGGTTTGCAGTCATCTATTTATATTACCTACTTTTATTATATTAAACTAGTAGCATTTATCATACTTAGGTTTATAACCCTACACATCAATCCTTATTATTAAAGAATTTCATTTTATTTACTTAAGTTTAAAATCACCTATTTATAATACTTACCTTTAATTTTGGTAAAATTTCAATTTATAACTTAAGTTTATAACATTAAATTCTCATTTATAACAGAAATTCATTTAATACTTTTTATTTCCAAAATTTCTACTTGTATAATATTCTATTCCAATCTCTTATTTAACATTTCAACTTTTCATATTTGGTAAGTTATTTATGTTAAAGAAAATGCAAATGAATTTATACAAGTTTTATCTCTTCTTTTAATTAATTAAATTTTCCCTTATAAGTTAAAAATTTAACTTCCTTTATAGCTTAGTATTTTAGTCTCTTATTTTATTTAGGGTTTCAATTATTAATTTTTTTTTTCTGTTTCACTACCATAATTGAAACAATTAATTAATGGAAATTAAGAATTAAATACCGGGTTAAATTTCAATAGATAAGTATATTCTTATAACTTATATACCTCTAATTATATTTAAACAATTAAAATGTAGATATTTCAAAATAAATCTGCAGTAGAATTTACTACAGTGGCCTTTCCCTTCGAAACTCGAAAATGAAAGTCGATGATGCGGCCGCCATCACCGAAATTATTTTCCAGCGACAGAGAGGAAAGTACGAAACTTATTTTCTCCAAAATCTTCTTTAAAACAATTCTTCCAAATTATACTAAATATTTATATAAGAAAATACTTATAAACAAAATTATTATAATTCATAAATCCTTTGAAAGCAAATTTCCAAAATCCCTGACTTAAGTTCTAAAATTTCCAAATTTCATTGATTTTAATTTCAATCTCATTTTACCTATTATTTAAAATTTTATTCCTAACAACCAATCTATTGCAACCAACAGTATATATATATATAGATAATACCTTAATAAAATATTTTATATATAGAAAATATAATAGGCGAAGTTATTTCATTCACCTATATTAAAAACAAATATTATGTCGGTCTGTCCTATTAAGTGTTTAGAAATCCCTATTGATGTCATAGCGTCCCATGCACCAACCAGAATTTATAAATACAAAACGGAACAGATTAACACAATATCAAAATCTTTTTATAACACTAACAAATACGTTCTCTCGTATATACACTCAGTGACTCTCATAGGGTATTACTACCCTATTAATAAAGAGTCAAACCCCACAAAGCCAAGGTTTGTCGCTAAACCAAAGCTCTGATACCAACTGTAACGTCTCGCCTTTTCGCACGCTTCAAATCGACACACATGCCGGTTCAAACCATACGGAAAGCGGATTGTTATGGGGTAAATAAGAAAAACAGAGAAGAAATAAACAAAAT
The DNA here is from genome assembly GCA_030765085.1 of Allium cepa. Taxonomy (NCBI): domain Eukaryota; kingdom Viridiplantae; phylum Streptophyta; class Magnoliopsida; order Asparagales; family Amaryllidaceae; genus Allium; species Allium cepa. Next base: position 816,367,054 of record CM060931.1, read on the forward strand.
AGAATCTCACTGCGGAAGGATAAAATACAATAATAAAATATACAGTTTATAAAACTGTTTACAAACATTTATATAATACATATCAGAGTTACACATACCAATAACAATGCAGCGAAAAAATATGAGTGTAGTGGAATAATAGTAGATAATAGTAATACAAATCTTCGTCTTCGTCCTCAAGCGCTAAAACTTCAAATCCTGAAATGCTCGGACTGACCCGAGCGAATTGAAAAAAGACAAAAGACTCGAGTCAGAACTAAAAGATCTTATGTGAGTTAAATTAACAGAAATAAATATGAGTGCAGTAACTCAAGAGATGCTCGGGATTTACATCTCCTGAGGATCCGTTAAACTATTTACTATGTAGTATATTGCGCTACTGTAATAGTGTCTGTTTTTAAAATAAACTTACTTTTAAATAGCGTTAAGGGGTTACCCATATAGCCCTTAACACAAAATATATTTCCATAGTCTATACAGTACCGTAATCTCCCCCGTACTGGGCGTCGTCAGAGGGCACTCCATAGGTATGGTACAAAACCAAAATCGTATAAGGCGCGCTAGGGTAGGTGACACGACACAACTAGGCAATGCCAGGGTAGATATACCAATTGCTATCCGGGCTGATGGAAACGCATAGCCGCAGCTACAGCCCACCTCGAACAAACTCCCCCAAAAATCAAAGTAAAAGTGGCCACTGAAACAATCCAAAGTCAAAGTATAATATCGAAGAGGAGTGTCCGATCAGAGGAATGACCTCATTGGCCCGAGAATTGCTCCTGTTTTAGCCACCTTATGCCAACTCACGGGAGTTGGGTCCACGTATTTACCTTACAGGAATCGTCGCCACCAACCTACTTCATTATGGAATCTCCACCGCGTACACGGTTAATCAAAGTGGTTTTCGGTATCGACAGAGAGTATGTCCATATCCGATTCCGGTCTCTTTGCCAACCTATCGTTATTATAATACCGCGGTCATTTTAAAAATAGTTTATACCTTAAAACCAGAATAAAAATTTCTATTTCAAAACTATAAATACGATATCATTTTAAAAACCCAAACAATATGATATCACTTTATCTCAAATATATTCCTTTTCCAAAATCATACTGCTTTAAAAATTATAATATCTGGAAACCAAACATTTGAATTATACTTTCAAACATAATATTTCTGAATTCATACTTTTTAAAAACCAACTTCTAAAACTTGAATGGTTTGGATATTCAACGTATATAAAATAAATGGTTTAACTTTAAGGTTACTTTGTAAAGAAAATAATTTCCACAGTTTTACAAATATGTTTCTTTATTTAAAGTCTGAACCAAAATTTAAATATCACTTTCAAGTTCCAAACCACTTCAATTTCTATATATATATATATATATATATATATATATATATATATATATATATATATATATATATATATATATATCCCTTTGGAGTAATAATATTTCAAACTAAAGTTGGAATTTATTCTTTCAACAAATTAAATGCTCTATTATTTAGTCTTGAATATTCACATAAATCCATAAATAAAACTCCAATTTTTTTTAGCAATTAAATATTTTCTTCAATTTAATTATACTAGAATATTCATTTTAAATTTCTCTTGGAAAAATCTAGTTATAAATATCATATCTTAAAATTTCCAACTTAAACATTTAACATATAATATAAATCATCAAACTCCATTTCCTCAATTTTTTCCATATTTATTTAAGAGATTTATACACAGCTTAAATTCAAAATTTCTAACTTCATATGTATATATATATAGAAGAAAATATCAAAATTAACTTATTATAAACCGTATCATCCAAACCATAGAAATCATTTTAAAATATTTTATATATAGACCACGGTGCCTGTATAAAATTTTCTATCCTATGGTCAAGTGATACGGATATTTATCATTTCAATCCGCAATTTAACAGATATAAAATTTTGCGGTTGTATATCATTTCAAACCACAATCCCGAATGAAATGAAAAATACATGATAACTTGCACTTTAATGATATGAAACAAAACATCCATTCATCCATCGTCAATCATCAACCAAATTATCTCAAACATCATCAGTTTAAACAACATCAATATATGACATATACAATATAACAGGAAATAATTGGCAGTTATTAATTAACATTTCATATTCAATTAAATTTATAACTGTTTAACTAGCAGTTTATATGCACATAAATAAATTCTAACTGCCAATTTATATGCAATACATAAAAGAAATTAACAGTTAACTTAATAAATGCGATTTAACAGATATGCTGAATAAAACATGCCAACAGTCATAAATAAATTTCTACTCATATCTAAAATAAATTTGACAAACATAAAACTTTTTAGAAGTTGTGAGTGGGTTAAAACACTCACCTTTTGAATTTAAATCGAATTTAAATCCGATTTAAACCCAAAATTTGACGGTCTCCAAATCTATCCAAACCTGCGTCATCAGATCCGGAATTTAAATACGATCCTAACAAAAGAAATTTTACGCGAAACGGATAGCGCATGAGCAAGTTATTCGAGTTAAACGATAAAAAAAAAATCAAAATAAAAATTGAATTATAAACAAACAAACCTAATTATAATAAAGCTACGTCAACATAACTGTAGACTCATGTGAAATCATTTTGCAAATAGTCGCTCCTCATCAAAACGCCCAAATTGACTTAGGCTTCGAATTTCCTGATTTTGACCGCGATTTGCCGCTGACTCAAGTATCGATTTCGAAAACAGAGACTGCGCGTAGATTCGTATGGATGAAATCTACAACATATATTTTTCTGGAATTTTTCTGGAGACTTTAAATTTTGACTTTTGATTTTTGAACTGTAGATAGATCTAGGTTTTGCAACCATTAAGGAAGAGAAAGAGATGAAGAAAAGTACGTACAGACAAATGATAGAAAATGGAGGCTAGATTTTATGATCGTCTATTTATAGATAGATCGCAAAAGAATAGGTGTGCACGAATTTTAACGTGCAAACGGAAGTGGTCCCAAAAGATAAATAATATTAATTACACACGTTACGGATTTAGGAAATAAATAAATTCCTTATCATTTACATTTTATTTAAACGTATTTACAAATGTAAATCTAGATGTTTCGTTTACGTTTCAACATATATCCACAATTTTATTAATTTCCAAATTGATCTAAACAAATTTAGATGTAAATTAAAAGCTGATAAGTCTACCCATTGCAGTGTTAATTTCTCCACTTCCTTATATTTAGGAATTATAAATTAAGTTTTCAAAAACCTATTTTTGATTTTCAAACTTTTATATACTCATCTTTTACCAGTAATAAGGATGCATTAACATTTGTTCATGGTTTCACCTTATTATCCTCAAATTCCATTGTAATTTTCAATAATTACAATTGTTGAATGTTGATACTTTAATTAAATTTATACATCTTGCTTTCTATAACCTATATCAACAAATGGTCCAATTATAAATAGAATTAGCATTAACTTCATCTTATAGGATTACTACTCCAATTACAAATCTATGCTAACTGCCCGATTTAAGTCAATTAATTGTAATTGAGTCTACATTAAATGTTATAAATTATAATTTGGAACCTCAATAAATTCGCTTATTGATTTAAAATCTTTCTATTCGGTAAATAGACATTTTATGGGTATAAATAACATTTGAATTATAACACATGTCATTAGTGCATGCTTCATTTCTTATAAACTCCCCTTTATTAACCAGAGCACATTAACCAAAACAAAATAATTAATTTAGATTTATTTCAATCGATTGCCATTCTTAACCTATCATACTCAAAATGGTTAACCTAAATAATTGTTACCCTTTTACATTCAAACCCACTTACAACCATCATTACAACAATGTTGCCATAGATTTAGATTTAATTAAATAAATTAGATAAATGGGTAAAGTTTTGTAATTATCACTAATGCCAAATATATATGCATTAATTACTACTTATTATCATGAATTCATTTATTAATTTACTAGTTGCCTTTGTCTTCTTATATCCTATTTACTACCAAACTTTCTATTCTTAAATCTATACTCCCATTGATTTATTAAATTTGCACTTATTATGCATACTTTTAGCAACTCATATATACTTTGCATCTATTCCCCAAATTTCACATTCTATTGTTACATAAATTTGCATTGATTACTATTTATTATTACTTTACTGATAAATTAGATATTGCATTGGTTTTGCTTATGCTAAATTAATTTCCCATAATAAATAAGGTTTCAAAACAAACAATAACATTTCCTTAGCCCAAACCCCGTTTACCAATTATTTTCCTTCAATAATTCATGTTGCTATAAATATGTACATTTACACTTTATAGTTATTCTATTATACCTATTCCAACACTCTTAACCCTTATCTTTACGTTCACCCACTTGTAATATTAATTATATTTATTACAATTCAATGTTGGCATTTATTACTATTAATTTATACAATATTTATTGCTCTTATTTCAATTTCTTCCTTTTCAGTTGCTACTCTACTATTCACAGTTTCTTTTGTATACTCCTTTCCTATATAATCCAACATACACAAATTCCAATTAAATCCAATTATTACCTTTAAATAAAACATAACATTCGAATACCTCTTATTAAATTGGAATGTTTCATTTAAGTTTATAATTGATCCACTTGTATTAACATAAATTTTTATTTTCAAATTTATTCCCATTTACGGTTAATCAATGTTATTTTACATTAACCAATTTTAATATTCACCTTTAATTTCACATCTTCAAAGTATATCTAGGAAAAATCTTTCCACCGCTTAATTTACTGAATCTTATGCAGTCTTACTATAAATAAGTTTTAAATTACCATTACTGTACATTCAATTACTATCCAAAGTATTTATTCATAAATCAATTCGATATATACGTTTGTTTCCTTCTATTTGATTTATACCTAGTATACATTTTCCTAAATCCTGTTTCATTACCTTCATTAAATGGTTATCGCATTGAGATCAAATTTATTAGCTTATATCGCATTATTACCATTAATTAAAATTGGCTTACAAATTTTTTTTGTTCAATACTCTAAATAAATAACATATTATTCCATGATTACTCTTGTTTTCACATATTCCATTCAAAAATTAAACCACAATAATTACATTATTTTATTGAATTGGAAATCTCATTTTAAATTGTTAACTTTTAATAAGAACAAATGGCAACACCAAATTCCTAACATTCATTTTATCAAAAATTATGGAAAATATGACAAATTTAGTTAACGAAATTTTCGGGTCGTTACACTCTCCCCCACTCAAAACTTTTCGTCCCCGAAAAGGAAAAGAAGGGAGAAGAAAGAATTAAATAACAATACTTCTTATTCAAAATATTTAACTTGTAAACAGTAATTTATTAAATTTATTACCTTAAATAAAATATACCCGTTTTATAATCATTATATCCTTTTATACTTAAATAATTAAAGTTTGAAAAACATTTTCAACATAGTTCCAAGTCCAAAATTTACGGAATTTTTTGGCAGAGTCTCCTTTGTACGGAGAGGCTCGGGAAAATATAATACCAAAATATAACAAAGTATCATATAGAATATTCAAAATAGTATATCCCAACACGGGAAATATATAAAAATATCGCTACAAAACGTAATCCGGAAACGTACCTATTTGTCGGGCAAATTATGCTTAATTTATGGAACCAAAATCAGTAGCAATTGCTTCCATACCTGCATTTCCCTTATATAATCTAAAAGGTTAGCTATTATAATAAAGTGAAATATTTTCATAGTTTCAACTACTAACAATAATCAATACACAATCATCGATTTCAACAAACAGCATACACACAAACAAAACAACCATTCAGTCAAACAAGCAAATAGTTGTTCGGGTTCAAAACTTGAAATGGTACGGAATGAAAAATAACTATCTAGTACATCATTTTCTCAACAGTCTTAGATGAGACAGAATTAGATTATTTATTCATCCAACAACTTCAAATTTCCTTACCCAGCCAACCATAATGCAAACAATATCGATTTAAACCAACAAATCAATTTAACTTATTATAAATTTATATTTCATACATTAACAGTTTGATCTTTTCATTCATATAACAGTTTATCTTTAATTTTTATTTATTTCTTTAAATTATCCTTTTATAATTTACATTTATTTCCAACAACCTTTAAAATTATTCACTCCTCCAATTATCCGTTTCCATTTATTTAGGTTATGTAAGTTTCTTCTATTTTATTACATTTAATGCACTTCTCACTTTCAATCATTTATTTAATGCTTCCATTTCTATTACATTTAATTATAGGAACCCTTTTTAATTTCACTTAAATTCTTAATCTTATAACATCCATTCTTATAAATAAAGGATTTTATTAACTCATTAACAAGGGTTTGCAGTCATCTATTTATATTACCTACTTTTATTATATTAAACTAGTAGCATTTATCATACTTAGGTTTATAACCCTACACATCAATCCTTATTATTAAAGAATTTCATTTTATTTACTTAAGTTTAAAATCACCTATTTATAATACTTACCTTTAATTTTGGTAAAATTTCAATTTATAACTTAAGTTTATAACATTAAATTCTCATTTATAACAGAAATTCATTTGATACTTTTTATTTCCAAAATTTCTACTTGTATAATATTCTATTCCAATCTCTTATTTAACATTTCAACTTTTCATATTTGGTAAGTTATTTATGTTAAAGAAAATGCAAATGAATTTATACAAGTTTTATCTCTTCTTTTAATTAATTAAATTTTCCCTTATAAGTTAAAAATTTAACTTCCTTTATAGCTTAGTATTTTAGTCTCTTATTTTATTTAGGGTTTCAATTATTAATTTTTTTTTTGTTTCACTACCATAATTGAAACAATTAATTAATGGAAATTAAGAATTAAATACCGGGTTAAATTTCAATAGATAAGTATATTCTTATAACTTATATACCTCTAATTATATTTAAACAATTAAAATTTAGATATTTCAAAATAAATCTGCAGTAGAATTTACTACAGTGGCATTTCCCTTCGAAACTCGAAAATGAAAGCCGATGATGCGGCCGCCATCACCGAAATTATTTTCCAGCGACAGAGAGGAAAGTACGAAACTTATTTTCTCCAAAATCTTCTTTAAAACAATTCTTCCAAATTATACTAAATATTTATATAAGAAAATACTTATAAACAAAATTATTATAATTCATAAATCCTTTGAAAGCAAATTTCCAAAATCCCGGACTTAAGTTCTAAAATTTCCAAATTTCATTGATTTTAATTTCAATCTCATTTTACCTATTATTTAAAATTTTATTCCTAACAACCAATCTATTGCAACAAACAATATATATATATATATATATATATATATATATATATATATATATATATATATATATATATATATATATATATATATATAGAATACCTTAATAAAATATTTTATATATAGAAAATATAATACCAACATCACGATTCACCAAGACAAGCAAGTCTCGTCCACATTCAAAGATTGAACTATCTCCAGATAACCTACTAATCTGACTATCTGAAAAACCCAACTCTAGACTGCCCGTGTAGAAATTTTTGAGCAGCCAGAGTTTAGGAAAGAAATAATAAACTTCGAGTCAGTCATGTGACTGGTGTGAGAACTTTAAAACAGTTATTTATCTTTAAAAACAAAATTGAGGAATATTTTTAAAGTCAGTTCGCAATGCTTTTAAACATTAGACTACCATAAGGCCTCCCGGCACACACACAATGCAAACGCAGACTTGGGGGAGATTTCTCCTAATGACTGTAAAGATGCTTACTACGCAAAATCAAATCATTTTTGATATTATTATTAGTGCATAGTGTAGAAACACATTTCGAAAGTAGAATATAAATCTTAGCCAGCATAGGTACCAATATATTATGCCTACTATAGCTACCATATTAGATGGAAGGTTCTACAACTAATACCGTACAAGGCTCGTATTGTTTCTTTGGATTTCCAACAAATGGTCAGGCCAAGGAACTTCCCATTGCCACATGAGAACGCCTCTGGAAGGACGTTCCCGAGAACCAAATCGGATCTCTGCCAACACAAGGCCGGGTTACCCCTAACTGGGTAACTACTGACATGAGTACGCCATCTCCCGGTCGTAACCAACCTTTTTCCGGGATGCCGATAACCAACAACCACAAAGTAATAAATTTGCAGCAACAACATAGGTTAAGTATCTGGGCTCCATACTATGATACTATCTCTATCCAGAAGGAAATGCACATACCCTAAGGGCGCTACCCCCAATAACCTTGCCGCATTTTTCCTGTTTCGACCATTTCGGGGTGTGAGGTCTGACGAAGTCTCGTCCACAAAGCCACGCTTTGGTACAAAGTCATGCTTTGGGTCAACAAATGATCCAAGTAATGATCACAAAGATAAATGATCAAACAAATGATCATATCACAAATGATCAAACAATGATCATTTCACAGCAACACTCAGCATGTCACATTACCAAATTGGGAATATATCGCTGATAACCATCAACTACATAACCTCTGAGCTCGTACGTCTCAGAGAAGGGTGTTAAGCTAAGAGAAAAAATTCTCCGCCACCAACAGAAATATATTTGAAAGACATTCGACAAGAAACCCTTTCGTTTTTGAAAATATCCGGTCTTCATCACCGGTCTACAAATGCTATCCATAACGACGTATCACATATTCGGAATGGGTTATACGACCTAAAGGTCCTTTTCCGGCTAACCCGAATAGTGAGCGCAACATTTAAAACATATGGATATGGGATTTCAATTAAGTCACAACTTAATAATTCCAAACTTTCTTTTAAATGGTTTAAACCAATTATCATTTTCAAATCTTTTAAATAAAAAGATTAATTTCACAAAAATTCACCTAGTTTCTCAAAGGTTCATTCATAAGTTTCAAAATAATTCCCTCTCAATTGGATTAATTCATTTAAATCTTTAAATTAAAGATTTAACTTATAGCTTTCAAATCGTTCCCATAACTTGGAAAATCATTTTCAATTTTAGCTTGAAAACCCTTTAAACATAATTTGGAAGTTCACTTATTATATGAAAGTTTTTATTATTTGAAAACAAACAGTTTTCGTTTCAGAAAAATCCAATTTTATTTTCATGAGTTAAAGCCCTTGAATTATATTCACATTCCCAAATGAATACTTTCAAAATAGTTTAACCCATATATAACTGGTATAACATCTTTAATCTCTAGTTTCAAATCATAGAATTCAATTTCAAATCTTTGATTTAAGTTTAAATCAAATTATTTAAACTTCATTACTTTATCATGTTATTCAAAATAAATTTCATCTTTGAAATTCCATTTCAAAAGCTTTTCACTTTAAACCCAATCCATTTCCAAAACATTTGAATTCAAATTGTCTAATTAAAAATCACTTCAAAAACCTGTGACTTAATCGATTTCCTCGTGAAATACATATTGGTGTGTGTATGGTGTGGTCTAGAGGTTTAATACAATAGTGCAACACATTCAATCATCACAGATTAAAAATACAGAAATATAGTTGATAAGCAGTATAACTATAACGCTCTTCTTTATTTACAGATCACAGATATATAAATTACAGATAAATAAGTCACACAGCTCAAAACAAAGCATCACATATCAGGGGTATCAAACAAAAAATTATTCAGCCAAGTCCAAACATTCACAAATGAATTTATTAATCAAATAATTAATTTAAATCAGATGTATCAATTATTAATCCGGGTTAATTATCATAATTTAATTACAAATTATTTGAAATAAATCCCCTTTCACAATTTATTAGTTAACCCTTAATTATTAACTATCATTCTTAATTAATGAATCAACTAATCTTTAATTATTAAATTAATCTTAATCAATCACCATTATTAATTAATCCTTTAAATTTATTAACAAATAATTTACACAAATTTCAAATCATCATTTAATTGATTACATTCATTAATTATCTATTAATTACTTCTCTAAGTAATTATATTTTCAAAATTATCAAGTGATTATTCTGAATTAATTAACTTAAGAAATTTAGATTTTGAATAAATCAAATTAACTCAATTAATTATGCTAAATAAATCAGTTCCATAATTTCTATCATTAATTAATTATATTAGTAGTTCCACAATTTATTATCATTAAATTAATTAATCTAATTTATTGTTAAAAATTTAATCACATTAATTAACTATATATATATATATATATATATATATATATTCACATGCATATATATATAAAGTTCAAATTCAAATTAATTGTCTTGCATATCTTCATATATATATATATATATATATATATATATATATATATATATATATATATATATATTCACATGCATATATATATATAAAGTTCAAATTCAAATTTATCTTCTAAGACGTTTAAATTTTAGTCCCGATTCATATTCAATTCTAATACATTCCTCGAACAATTTCATAATTTGTCTAACATATTATATTAATTACCAATTATTTTCACACTTTTTACTCAAAATAAATTTAAATATAGTCTAAATCCGAGATCGTTACAGTATAATACATAAGCATAAGAACAAAAGCTGAGAAATCACAAAAACAAAGGGTTAAAATGATAAAAATGTACGATACTATTGAAATACGTACATCCTGAAATAACCCAATAATTGTCTCTGGCTGGGACACTAGAGGACCATTTGTCGACAACAGAATACTCGTCGCCGATATACCCGCCGCCAGTATATTGGAATAACCCAAAAATTCCTTTAAGGGGGGAGAGTGTAGTACCTCAAAAATTCGGAAAGCATTTTGATTGAATAATAATACTAATATGGAAAGCACTGGAATTAATGGATTCGTTAAAAAATTAAAAAGGAGGGGTGAAATGGTCATTTTTAAGACACTGCAATTTGTCAACGATACGAATGCCATTGCAATCATCTCGTTTTTCTGATTCGCGCAATATGTTTTTTGACGACCCGTAAATTTTCAATAATTAAAATTGGTTAATTTAATAAGATTTTTGTAATAAAATCTACAAAGAAATAAAAACCTTATAATTTACAATGAAATAGTGTATATTGTTGCATTTAGTTATAAAAATTGAAAATAGGTAAGTATTGAATTAACCAATGAAATAATAACTTAAATGAGATGTAATAAGGGCAATCTATGTTATATATTAACTATTTGAATGAAATTACATTTAACGTAATTAATGTAAATGTTATACTAGGCTATAAATCAAATATAAGAAAACGAACGTAAATATTGAATTAATTAATTAATTAAAATATATTGAATGGTAATTGAATATAATCAATGTTTAGTAAGAAATCATAACATTGGTTTGGAAATGATTAAACTTGTAAGAATGTGATTGAGAGTTAATGATAACAAATTATTATAAGTTACCTATTTTGATGGAATTGGAATTGGAATTAAATTTTAATAAAATAAATAAATGTTACATTAGTGGGAAATGTAATACAATGTTAGGAGTTGTCAAATTAGAGTATACTAAAGTAATGAAAGGTTAAACAACGGTTAACAGATTATAGAGCGGTAATGAACTTAATAAAGGGATCGGAATTGAAACAAACCAATTTATTGAAATTTAATTTATAATAAATGGAAATTGAAATCAATTAAATTGAAATCAATTTGAAATAACTTGAGTTTAGCATAACTTCTTCATACAATGGAAATTGGACCTGAAACCTGTTCCATTGATTTTAAAATATTTTAAAACATCTATTTTGATATATGGGTTGACCCAATTTCGTTCCGGAGTCAGAATGGGCTTTTCGGGTCATTTTATCGTTCAACGCGTATATCAATCGTGTCCATCCATTCTAGTTTTAGCATTGCATAAATATACCTCATTATAAACCCAAGCCTATTCCTTATATTCATTGTTCTGTACGTATAATTCAGCTTTCTCTCCTCCTCGATGACAGACAATCAAATTCTAGACCCAATTGTAATTCAAAATCAAATCAAAAAATTCAAACACCTTAAAAAAATTCAGAAAAATTATATATCAAATATCTCGACAATAAAAATCTGCATCAAGTGTTTGTTTTTCGAAATTGTGCTTCAATTATCGATAAATCACGGTCAAAACTTGTAAATTTTGAAACCCTGGGGCTAATGGGCGTTTTTGATTCGGAAAGAAATCGACAAAATTGAAATATGGGTATTGGAGAGAGAGTCTTGCGGAGTCGAATGGTGGTTGAATCAGCAGCTACCACCACCTGTGGCGGCCTAAAATCGACTGTTAGGGTTTCGAAAAAGCTAACTAGGGGAGGAGGCGACTGCCTTAGGGAGGGGCCGGTCTTCGGGCATGGGGGCGGCCTTCGATTGCATGGCGAACGGTAATGGCGGCTCGGTCGATGGTGGCCGTAGGTGGAAGGCGTAGGCGGTCAAAGGTTGGAAGAAGTCAAAGCGTGCTGCGTGCGTGCGACGTGGGTGAGGAACGAGATGACGTGTCCTTTATTTTTCTTATTTCGTTTATTTTAATTTAAAATCATATAATATTCTTGTTCGAATAACTTTTCCATACAATGTCCAATTCACACACAGTTTTCTCCGCTAGGTTCATATTGGAATTCCGAACATTTTGGCGATAGTTGACGAATTCTGAGACTGTTCAAATTTTGGGTTTAAATTGGATTTAATCCAATTTAAATTTAAAAGGTGAGTGTTTTAACCCACTCACAACTTCTAAAATTTCTTATGTGTGTTAAATTAATTTCTGATGTGATTAGAAATTTATTTATGGCTGTTTGGTATATTTTTATCATCATTTGAGTTAAATTTAATTTATTGAATTAAATTGTTATTTAATTTATCATTGCATATAAACTGCTAGTTAAATTGTTATTTAATTTAATATTGAATATAAACTGCCAGTAGATACATGATATTTATTATCCGTTATATATTGATGTTATTCTTTGAATTGGATGATGATTGTGATAAATGGTTGATGATTAATATTGGATGAATGGATGTTGTATTTTATATTGTTATAAACTGCAAGTTATTATGCATTTTTATTTCATTCGGGATTGCGGTTTGAAATGATATATAACCGTATTTTTGTTTCAAATTACGGATTGAAATGATAAATATCCGTATCGCTTGACCATAGGGTAGAAAATTATATACAGACACCGTGGTCTATATATAAAAATATTTTGAAATGATTTCTATGATTTTGTAAAGAAATATACGGTTTAATAAATATTGATTTTTTTGATATTATATAAATAATATTTTATATATAGTTAAATTCTTGTATTTAAGCTATGTATAAATTTGTTTAATAAAAATAAATTTAATAATGGAGTTTGATTTTATTAAATTATAATATGGTTAAGAACTTAAATCATACTTTAATATAGAGGTTATGATGATTTAAATAAATTAAGGTTGGAAGGTAAATTGGAAATTTATTTGAAATTGAACTTATTTAAGAATCAAACTCAATAAGTTGATGTAAAATTTATTAAATTCGAAATTTTAAAAGGTATGATTTTGTAACTGGATTTTTGTTCAATATGAATTAAACGAATGTTTCAAGTATAAATAAATTGAAGGAAATATCTAGTTATTTGTAATTTGAGTATTATTTAAATGATAATGGATTTATTATGCAAATATTTCAAAGATAAATAATAGAACAATGAATTGTTGAATCTTAATTACCAATCTTAGTTTTGAAATTGTTTAATACTCAAAGTTTGAAATATATTGAAATTGAAATGGTTTATTGAAACGGAAAGTGAGTTGAAAGTTATGAATTGAGATTTAATTTAAAGTGAATAAAATTGCGAAGTCGAGGAAATTATTTTACTTTATAAAGTATCAAACTATTTTATTTTATATACCGTTTAAATACCAAACCATTTAAGTTTTGCAAGCTATGGTTTAGAAGCTATGAAATTTGAAGTATTATGTTTTGAAAGGTATATTTCAAGCGTTTGGTTTCGAGATATTATAAAATTGAAAGTGTTAAGATTTTGGAAAAGAGATATATTTGAAATAAAATGATATTTTATTGATTTGGGGTTTTATAAAAACGATATCATAATGATTTGGTTTTTGAAATAGAAAGGATATCGTATTTATATGATTTCGAAATGGATATTATATTCTGGTTTGAGATATAAATTATTCTGAAATTGACCGCGGTGTTATAATAACGTTTGGTTGTTAAAGAGACCGGGATCGGAAGTTGTCATACTCTCTGCCAACTCCGAAAACCACTTTAACAACAGTGTACGCGGTGGAGATTCCAGAATGAAGTAGGATGGTGGCGACGTTCTACTAAGGTATATACGAGGACCCGACTCCCGTGAGTTGGCATAATGTGGCTAAAACTGGAGCGATCTCGGGCCAAGGAGGTAGCCCCTCTTATCGGATACATCCCTTCAGTTTTATACTCTGACTTTTGGATTGATTCGATGGCCACTTTTGATTTTTGATTTAGGGGTGTGGCTCGAGGTGGGCGGTAGAAGCTGCTACGCGCTACCATCAGCCCGTGTGCGTAATTGGTATATCTACCTTGGCATTGCCTTGTGTGCCGTGTCACCTATCCTATCGCGCCTTATACGAGTTTGGTTTTCTCCCGTAGCCCGTGGAGTATTTAGTGTAGTCGCCCGATCTGGGGATGCGCTGATACTCGATGGACTACTAGGACTATTACGTGGTTAGGTCTATATGGATAACCCCTTAACTCTATTTAAAAGTAAGTTTATTTTACTATTAGACATTATTAAAATAGCGTAATATTAGTACATAGCAAATAGTTTAACGGATCCTTAGGTGATGTGAATCCCGAGCATATTTTAAGTTACTGCACTCATGTTAGATACTGGATAGGAGATCTCAAACCCCCTAAACATCTCTGACGCCGCTCCACTTATATTTATTTACTGTTGATTTAACTTACATAAGATCTTTTAGCTCTGACCCGAGTGTTTTGTCTTTTCAATTCGCTCAGGTCAGACTGAGCATTTCAGGATTTGAATATTTTATTCTGGAGGACGAAGACGAAGATTTGTATTACTATTATTCATCATCACATTGTTCCGCTGCATTGTTATTGATTATTCTCTGGTATGTGTAACTCTGATATGCATTGTATAAGTAAAATCAAATGTTTTTGTAAAACAGCTTCATGAACTGTTTATTTGATTATTTTATCGTTCCGCTGCAAGATTCTATTTTGTTTTTTCCTTCTTTGCTTTTTCTTATTTACCCCATAACAATCCGCCCTTTTGTATGGTTTGAGTTTGACGTATGTGGTTTATCGTCGATTGAAAAAGCGTATAAAAAGGCGGGATGCTACATTTGGTATCAGAGCTTTGGTTTAGCGATAAACCATAGCTTTGTTGGGTCTAACTCTTTATTAATAGGGTAGTAATACCCTATGATGAGTCGTTGATTGTATATATATGAGAGAGCGTATTTGTTAGTGTTATAAAAGGTTTTAATATTGTGTTAATTTATTCTGTTTTGTATTTATGAATTCTTGTTGGTGCATAGGACGCTATGACATTAATAGGGATTTCTAAACACTTAATAGGACAGATCGATACAATATTTGTTTTGAATATAGGTGAATAAAATAATTTTGCCTATTCTATTTTCTTTATATAAAGTAATAAATTTTATAAAAATTATATTTGGTTGTTATATATTGATTGTTAGATAGTGAGATTTATAAATATTGGTTGGAAAATAAATTGAAAGTGAAATAAATTATAATAAACTAGAAATTTAGAACTTAAGATCCGCGATATTGGAAATTTCTTTCAAATGATTTGGAATATAATAATAATCTTATTGGAAGCATGTTTTGGTATAAATATTTCAATATAATTTGAAAGAATTGTTTTAAAGAAATTTTGAAAGGAATAAGTTCTGTACTGTCCTCTCTGTCGCTGGAAAATAATTTCGGTGATGAGTGCACTCATCATCGACGTTCATTTTCGAGTTTCGAAGTGGGAAGACCACTGTAGTAGTTTTACGACGGATTTATTTTGATAAAAAAAATATAAATTTTAAATTGTTTTAATTATAGTTGGATATATAAGTTCTACGCACATATATTTATCTATTATTTTAAAATGATTTGAAATTAAACCTGGTATGTAGTTCTCAAGTTTCCATTAATTAACAGTTTCAACTATTGTAGTGAAATGGAATGTAACTAATTAATAATTGAAACCACTAATTAAAGTAAGAGATTAAATGCTAGGTTATAAATGAAACTTCAGGAAAGTTGAAATATGTAACTTATAAAACAAAGGATATTATTATTGAGCATTAATTGTATTGAAAAGAAATAGGATGAACTGATATAATTTTCAATTACATTCTTAAAAAGCATATATATATATATATATATATATATATATATATATATATATATATATATAGACACACACACACACACATATATATATACATACATACATACATACATATACATATATATATATATATATATATATATATATATATATATGTATGTATATATATAAACCTTACCAAAAGGTGTAAAAGTTGAAATGTTTAAAAAGAAAATGTAATGGATATTATACAAGTAATAAACTTGAGGTAATGAAAGTATGTAATGAA
Organism: Allium cepa; assembly: GCA_030765085.1. NCBI lineage: Eukaryota > Viridiplantae > Streptophyta > Magnoliopsida > Asparagales > Amaryllidaceae > Allium > Allium cepa. Next base: position 816,383,787 of record CM060931.1, read on the forward strand.
ATTCCTTTATAAATAAGAATTTGATGTTGTAGTTGTTATAAACTTATGTTATAATTGAAATATTACTATAATAAATTTTGATAGAGAGTAAGTACTATAAGAAAGTAATTAAAAACGTAAGTAGATGAATTGATATGCTAAGAAATTTAATTGAACGTAAAAACTATAAACAAATGAATGTAAATAAATGAAGTTATGCAATAATGAATGAATAAGTATCATGTGTTAAAGAGGAAACTGACGTGACGTTAACAGATGAAAATGAATATTTGTAAGTAATAAATGGAAATAAAGGAAATAAACATTGAATCAATGAATAAAAGTAAAAGTTGGTAAGAAATAAGTGTAAATTAAAAAGATGAATCATTATATGAATGAAAAGAAAATCAAACAACAAATGTATGAAATGAAATCAATAAGAATGAACTTGATTTATTATTTGAAATTGTTGTTTGTTTGGTTTATGGTTGTTTGGGCAAGGATATTTTTCATTTTGTACAATCTAAAGTTTTGAAGCCGAACAATTATTTGTTTTGTTTGATATGAATGGGTAACTGATTTGTGTTGATTGTATATGATGTGTATGTTGTTAATTGCTAATGATTATTGTTTATATTGATTGTTTATTAGTGGTTGAAACAACTTTAAACATTTCATTTTATATAATTACTAATTCTTTTGGATTATATAAGTGAAATGCAGGTTATGGAAGCAATAGCTATTGCTTTTGGTTTCATAAAATAAGCGTAAATTGCCCAACAAATATGTACGTTTTCGGATTATGTTTTATAGCGTTATTATATTGTTCTTTCCATGGGGGTATATATATTATTTTGGAAAATATATTTTATATTGTTATATTTGATATTATATTTTCTTCCGAACCTCTCCGTACAAAGGAGACTCTGCCAAAAATTTTCCTAAATTTTGGACTTAGAAAATTTTGAAAAATATTTTCCAAATTTTATTAATTTGAATATAGAAGGATATAATTGTTTATAAATCTATATATTTTATTTAAATTACTGTAAATTATTGTTATGAATATAATGTTTTGAACAATATATACTGATTTATAAGTTCCTCTTTTCCCTACTTTTTCTATTCGGGGACGAAAAGTTTTGAGTGGGGGAGAGTGTAACGATCCGTAAATTTTCAATAACTAAAATTGGTTAACTCAATAAGATTTTTGTAATAAAATTTAAAAACTTTATAATTTATAATGAAATAGCGTAAATCGTTGCATTTAGTTATAAAAATTGAAAATGAGTAAGTAGAAGTAAATATTGAATTAACCAATGAAATAATAACTTAAATGAGATGTAAGAAGGGTAATCTAAGTTAAATATTAACTAGTTGAATGAAGTTACAATTAACGGAATTAATGTAAATGTTATACTAGGCTATAAATCAAATATAAGAAAACAAACGTAAATATTGAATTAATTAATGAATTAAAATATATTGAATGGTAATTGAATATAATCAATGTTTAGTAAGAAATTATAAAATTGGTTTGGAAATGATTAAACTTGTAAGAATGTGATTGAGAGTTAATGATAACCAATTATTATAAGTTACCTGTTTTGATGGAATTGGAAATAAATTTTAACAAAATAAATAAATGTTACATTAATGGAAAATGTAATACAATGTTAGGATTTGTCAAATTAGAGCATAGTAAAGTAATGAAAGGTTAAACAACGGTTAACCAGATTATAGAGCAGTAATGAACTTAATAAAAGGATAGGAATTGAAACAAACCAATTTATTGAAATTTAGTTTATAATAAACGGAAATTTTGTAGCAAATGAAATTCAACACTACGATGATTAGAACTAAGAAGAAATTGTGTAACATTAAGGTAATAGATATGAAACAAAATAGTTATACCATAAGAAGAATGTATTGGAAATAAATGGAAAGCTAATTTCATTGAATTATTGGAAATTTAATTTATAATCTATAAACAATTGAAATTGAATTTAAAGCTTTGAAAGTGTGGAATTTGCAACATTTAATCCATATGAAAATTTGTTATGAAGGATTGTGAATTTTTTTAAGCAATCCGAATTGATAGAAATTGAAATAATAATAACTGAAGAGAAAAGTGATTTATTTTAATTTAATGTTAATTTATTTAATTAATGTAAAAATAGTATTTTTGGCTACTGACTCGGATTTTGACGAAACTAGTTTTATCGGATCCGTAACGGTGAATTATTATAGGATTTCAGTTTCATAACGATCGGACTTTTTGTTTGATCGTACAGACTCGAAACTCCCAGAAACCAATTAAATTGAAATCAATTTGAAATAAGTTGATTCTAGCATGACTTCTTCATACGATGGAAATCAGACCTGAAACCTGTTCCGTTGATTTTAAAATATTTTAAAACATCTATTTATATATATAGGTTGACCCAATTTTGTTCCAGAGTCAGAACGGGCTTTTCGGGCGATTTTATCGTTCAACGCGTATATCGATCGTGTCCATCCATTCTAATTTCAGCCTTGCATATATATATATATATATATATATATATATATATATATATATATATATATATATATATTGTTATAAACCCTAGCCTTTTCCTTATGTTCATTGTTCTGTATGTACAATTCAACTGCCTCTCCTCCTCAATGGCAGACAATCAAATTCTAGATCCAATTGCAATTCAAAATCAAATCAAAAAATTCAAACTCCTCAAAAAAATTCAAAAAAATTATATGTCAAATATCTCGACAATAAGAATCTGATCAAGTGTTCGTTTTTCGAAATTGTGCTTCAATCATCGAAAAACGCGGTCAAACCTTGCAATCTTCGAAACCCTAGGACTAATTGGGTGTTTTTGATTCGGAAAAAAATCAGCAAAATTGAAATATGGGTTTTGAAGAGAGTGTCTTGGGGAGTTGAATGGTGGTGGAATCAGGAGCTACCTCCACCTGTGGCGGCCTAACATCGACGATTAGGGTTTCGAAAAACCTAACTAGGGGTGGCAGCGGCGGCCTTAGGGAGGGGCCGGTCGATGGCATGGCGAACGGCGATGATGGCTCGGTCGATGGTTGTAACGACCTATTATTTTGGACCATTCTAATCGACAATAATCCATACATGTCAGACTTAAATAATTCAAAACAATGGATTGTTAAGAAATTTGGAGCAAATAAAATTATTCACAGAATCACAGATACAGAAATATCAGAATAATGCGCACCGGAAATAAAATACCATAGTAGTTCATGAAGCTACTATATACATCCTCTCAAATCATATACAAAATATCATAGTTTAAAAATGGATAAAATAGAAGTCTGGATACATGACTCATAAATACAAAAGCAATACCGAATAGAAGATAACTGGAAGAAGTTGACGAATAGATAGTCAAATAAGTTCCAACAATTCTCTAGCTCCAAAAGGTGAATCCAAAACTGGGATTCTCAGGCTGACCCGAGCGTAAAGTAAAACACAAAATACTCGAGTCAGGACATACATACTTATACAACGTAAACCGACTCAAGTGAATTGTAATAGTGCACAATAACTTAAAGGTTGCTTGGGATCGCCCATCCTTTAAGGATCCGGTAAACCATCAATTAAGCAGGAATAAACACTATCACAGAAATACCTATATTAAAGTAATAAATGCAAATAACAGTGTTAATGTGACTAGGGTAGCACAGAGCTGCAGTAATCGCTCACCTCTAGCCACACTCTCAAATTCAAGGTGTGTATCAAACAATCACAAGGAAATCACTCTGCACATAAAGAAGTGTACCCGTGGTTATAAATTTCAAAATAGTATTTTATACTTCAAAAATAAAATATCATTTCAAATACAAATCTTAATCAAAATAAGGATTAAATCATTTCCAAACCATTTCAAAATATCGAAATATCATATTCTTTCAAAATCTCATTATCAACTCATTATTTGAAACCTGTTCCATTGATTTTAAAATATTTTAAAACATCTATTTTGATATATGGGTTGACCCAATTTCGTTCCGGAGTCAGAATGGGCTTTTCGGGTCATTTTATCGTTCAACGCGTATATCAATCGTGTCCATCCATTCTAATTTTAGCATTGCATAAATATACCTCATTATAAACCCAAGCCTATTCCTTATATTCATTGTTCTGTACGTATAATTCAGCTTTCTCTCCTCCTCGATGACAGACAATCAAATTCTAGACCCAATTGTAATTCAAAATCAAATCAAAAAATTCAAACACCTTAAAAAAATTCAGAAAAATTATATATCAAATATCTCGACAATAAAAATCTGCATCAAGTGTTTGTTTTTCGAAATTGTGCTTCAATTATCGATAAATCACGGTCAAAACTTGTAAATTTTGAAACCCTGGGGCTAATGGGCGTTTTTGATTCGGAAAGAAATCGACAAAATTGAAATATGGGTATTGGAGAGAGAGTCTTGCGGAGTCGAATGGTGGTTGAATCAGCAGCTACCACCACCTGTGGCGGCCTAAAATCGACTGTTAGGGTTTCGAAAAAGCTAACTAGGGGAGGAGGCGACTGCCTTAGGGAGGGGCCGGTCTTCGGGCATGGGGGCGGCCTTCGATTGCATGGCGAACGGTAATGGCGGCTCGGTCGATGGTGGCCGTAGGTGGAAGGCGTAGGCGGTCAAAGGTTGGAAGAAGTCAAAGCGTGCTGCGTGCGTGCGACGTGGGTGAGGAACGAGATGACGTGTCCTTTATTTTTCTTATTTCGTTTATTTTAATTTAAAATCATATAATATTCTTGTTCGAATAACTTTTCCATACAATGTCCAATTCACACACAGTTTTCTCCGCTAGGTTCATATTGGAATTCCGAACATTTTGGCGATAGTTGACGAATTCTGAGACTGTTCAAATTTTGGGTTTAAATTGGATTTAATCCAATTTAAATTCAAAAGGTGAGTGTTTTAACCCACTCACAACTTCTAAAATTTCTTATGTGTGTTAAATTAATTTCTGATGTGATTAGAAATTTATTTATGGCTGTTTGGTATATTTTTATCATCATTTGAGTTAAATTTAATTTATTGAATTAAATTGTTATTTAATTTATCATTGCATATAAACTGCTAGTTAAATTGTTATTTAATTTAATATTGAATATAAACTGCCAGTAGATACATGATATTTATTATCCGTTATATATTGATGTTATTCTTTGAATTGGATGATGATTGTGATAAATGGTTGATGATTAATATTGGATGAATGGATGTTGTATTTTATATTGTTATAAACTGCAAGTTATTATGCATTTTTATTTCATTCGGGATTGCGGTTTGAAATGATATATAACCGTATTTTTGTTTCAAATTACGGATTGAAATGATAAATATCCGTATCGCTTGACCATAGGGTAGAAAATTATATACAGACACCGTGGTCTATATATAAAAATATTTTGAAATGATTTCTATGATTTTGTAAAGAAATATACGGTTTAATAAATATTGATTTTTTTGATATTATATAAATAATATTTTATATATAGTTAAATTCTTGTATTTAAGCTATGTATAAATTTGTTTAATAAAAATAAATTTAATAATGGAGTTTGATTTTATTAAATTATAATATGGTTAAGAACTTAAATCATACTTTAATATAGAGGTTATGATGATTTAAATAAATTAAGGTTGGAAGGTAAATTGGAAATTTATTTGAAATTGAACTTATTTAAGAATCAAACTCAATAAGTTGATGTAAAATTTATTAAATTCGAAATTTTAAAAGGTATGATTTTGTAACTGGATTTTTGTTCAATATGAATTAAACGAATGTTTCAAGTATAAATAAATTGAAGGAAATATCTAGTTATTTGTAATTTGAGTATTATTTAAATGATAATGGATTTATTATGCAAATATTTCAAAGATAAATAATAGAACAATGAATTGTTGAATCTTAATTACCAATCTTAGTTTTGAAATTGTTTAATACTCAAAGTTTGAAATATATTGAAATTGAAATGGTTTATTGAAACGGAAAGTGAGTTGAAAGTTATGAATTGAGATTTAATTTAAAGTGAATAAAATTGCGAAGTCGAGGAAATTATTTTACTTTATAAAGTATCAAACTATTTTATTTTATATACCGTTTAAATACCAAACCATTTAAGTTTTGCAAGCTATGGTTTAGAAGCTATGAAATTTGAAGTATTATGTTTTGAAAGGTATATTTCAAGCGTTTGGTTTCGAGATATTATAAAATTGAAAGTGTTAAGATTTTGGAAAAGAGATATATTTGAAATAAAATGATATTTTATTGATTTGGGGTTTTATAAAAACGATATCATAATGATTTGGTTTTTGAAATAGAAAGGATATCGTATTTATATGATTTCGAAATGGATATTATATTCTGGTTTGAGATATAAATTATTCTGAAATTGACCGCGGTGTTATAATAACGTTTGGTTGTTAAAGAGACCGGGATCGGAAGTTGTCATACTCTCTGCCAACTCCGAAAACCACTTTAACAACAGTGTACGCGGTGGAGATTCCAGAATGAAGTAGGATGGTGGCGACGTTCTACTAAGGTATATACGAGGACCCGACTCCCGTGAGTTGGCATAATGTGGCTAAAACTGGAGCGATCTCGGGCCAAGGAGGTAGCCCCTCTTATCGGATACATCCCTTCAGTTTTATACTCTGACTTTTGGATTGATTCGATGGCCACTTTTGATTTTTGATTTAGGGGTGTGGCTCGAGGTGGGCGGTAGAAGCTGCTACGCGCTACCATCAGCCCGTGTGCGTAATTGGTATATCTACCTTGGCATTGCCTTGTGTGCCGTGTCACCTATCCTATCGCGCCTTATACGAGTTTGGTTTTCTCCCGTAGCCCGTGGAGTATTTAGTGTAGTCGCCCGATCTGGGGATGCGCTGATACTCGATGGACTACTAGGACTATTACGTGGTTAGGTCTATATGGATAACCCCTTAACTCTATTTAAAAGTAAGTTTATTTTACTATTAGACATTATTAAAATAGCGTAATATTAGTACATAGCAAATAGTTTAACGGATCCTTAGGTGATGTGAATCCCGAGCATATTTTAAGTTACTGCACTCATGTTAGATACTGGATAGGAGATCTCAAACCCCCTAAACATCTCTGACGCCGCTCCACTTATATTTATTTACTGTTGATTTAACTTACATAAGATCTTTTAGCTCTGACCCGAGTGTTTTGTCTTTTCAATTCGCTCAGGTCAGACTGAGCATTTCAGGATTTGAATATTTTATTCTGGAGGACGAAGACGAAGATTTGTATTACTATTATTCATCATCACATTGTTCCGCTGCATTGTTATTGATTATTCTCTGGTATGTGTAACTCTGATATGCATTGTATAAGTAAAATCAAATGTTTTTGTAAAACAGCTTCATGAACTGTTTATTTGATTATTTTATCGTTCCGCTGCAAGATTCTATTTTGTTTTTTCCTTCTTTGCTTTTTCTTATTTACCCCATAACAATCCGCCCTTTTGTATGGTTTGAGTTTGACGTATGTGGTTTATCGTCGATTGAAAAAGCGTATAAAAAGGCGGGATGCTACATTTGGTATCAGAGCTTTGGTTTAGCGATAAACCATAGCTTTGTTGGGTCTAACTCTTTATTAATAGGGTAGTAATACCCTATGATGAGTTGTTGATTGTATATATATGAGAGAGCGTATTTGTTAGTGTTATAAAAGGTTTTAATATTGTGTTAATTTATTCTGTTTTGTATTTATGAATTCTTGTTGGTGCATAGGACGCTATGACATTAATAGGGATTTCTAAACACTTAATAGGACAGATCGATACAATATTTGTTTTGAATATAGGTGAATAAAATAATTTTGCCTATTCTATTTTCTTTATATAAAGTAATAAATTTTATAAAAATTATATTTGGTTGTTATATATTGATTGTTAGATAGTGAGATTTATAAATATTGGTTGGAAAATAAATTGAAAGTGAAATAAATTATAATAAACTAGAAATTTAGAACTTAAGATCCGCGATATTGGAAATTTCTTTCAAATGATTTGGAATATAATAATAATCTTATTGGAAGCATGTTTTGGTATAAATATTTCAATATAATTTGAAAGAATTGTTTTAAAGAAATTTTGAAAGGAATAAGTTCTGTACTGTCCTCTCTGTCGCTGGAAAATAATTTCGGTGATGAGTGCACTCATCATCGACGTTCATTTTCGAGTTTCGAAGTGGGAAGACCACTGTAGTAGTTTTACGACGGATTTATTTTGATAAAAAAAATATAAATTTTAAATTGTTTTAATTATAGTTGGATATATAAGTTCTACGCACATATATTTATCTATTATTTTAAAATGATTTGAAATTAAACCTGGTATGTAGTTCTCAAGTTTCCATTAATTAACAGTTTCAACTATTGTAGTGAAATGGAATGTAACTAATTAATAATTGAAACCACTAATTAAAGTAAGAGATTAAATGCTAGGTTATAAATGAAACTTCAGGAAAGTTGAAATATGTAACTTATAAAACAAAGGATATTATTATTGAGCATTAATTGTATTGAAAAGAAATAGGATGAACTGATATAATTTTCAATTACATTCTTAAAAAGCATATATATATATATATATATATATATATATATATATATATAGACACACACACACACACATATATATATACATACATACATACATACATATACATATATATATATATATATATATATATATATATATATATATATATATATATATATATATATATGTATGTATATATATAAACCTTACCAAAAGGTGTAAAAGTTGAAATGTTTAAAAAGAAAATGTAATGGATATTATACAAGTAATAAACTTGAGGTAATGAAAGTATGTAATGAAATTCCTTTATAAATAAGAATTTGATGTTGTAGTTGTTATAAACTTATGTTATAATTGAAATATTACTATAATAAATTTTGATAGAGAGTAAGTACTATAAGAAAGTAATTAAAAACGTAAGTAGATGAATTGATATGCTAAGAAATTTAATTGAACGTAAAAACTATAAACAAATGAATGTAAATAAATGAAGTTATGCAATAATGAATGAATAAGTATCATGTGTTAAAGAGGAAACTGACGTGACGTTAACAGATGAAAATGAATATTTGTAAGTAATAAATGGAAATAAAGGAAATAAACATTGAATCAATGAATAAAAGTAAAAGTTGGTAAGAAATAAGTGTAAATTAAAAAGATGAATCATTATATGAATGAAAAGAAAATCAAACAACAAATGTATGAAATGAAATCAATAAGAATGAACTTGATTTATTATTTGAAATTGTTGTTTGTTTGGTTTATGGTTGTTTGGGCAAGGATATTTTTCATTTTGTACAATCTAAAGTTTTGAAGCCGAACAATTATTTGTTTTGTTTGATATGGATGGGTAACTGATTTGTGTTGATTGTATATGATGTGTATGTTGTTAATTGCTAATGATTATTGTTTATATTGATTGTTTATTAGTGGTTGAAACAACTTTAAACATTTCATTTTATATAATTACTAATTCTTTTGGATTATATAAGTGAAATGCAGGTTATGGAAGCAATAGCTATTGCTTTTGGTTTCATAAAATAAGCGTAAATTGCCCAACAAATATGTACGTTTTCGGATTATGTTTTATAGCGTTATTATATTGTTCTTTCCATGGGGGTATATATATTATTTTGGAAAATATATTTTATATTGTTATATTTGATATTATATTTTCTTCCGAACCTCTCCGTACAAAGGAGACTCTGCCAAAAATTTTCCTAAATTTTGGACTTAGAAAATTTTGAAAAATATTTTCCAAATTTTATTAATTTGAATATAGAAGGATATAATTGTTTATAAATCTATATATTTTATTTAAATTACTGTAAATTATTGTTATGAATATAATGTTTTGAACAATATATACTGATTTATAAGTTCCTCTTTTCCCTACTTTTTCTATTCGGGGACGAAAAGTTTTGAGTGGGGGAGAGTGTAACGATCCGTAAATTTTCAATAACTAAAATTGGTTAACTCAATAAGATTTTTGTAATAAAATTTAAAAACTTTATAATTTATAATGAAATAGCGTAAATCGTTGCATTTAGTTATAAAAATTGAAAATGAGTAAGTAGAAGTAAATATTGAATTAACCAATGAAATAATAACTTAAATGAGATGTAAGAAGGGTAATCTAAGTTAAATATTAACTAGTTGAATGAAGTTACAATTAACGGAATTAATGTAAATGTTATACTAGGCTATAAATCAAATATAAGAAAACAAACGTAAATATTGAATTAATTAATGAATTAAAATATATTGAATGGTAATTGAATATAATCAATGTTTAGTAAGAAATTATAAAATTGGTTTGGAAATGATTAAACTTGTAAGAATGTGATTGAGAGTTAATGATAACCAATTATTATAAGTTACCTGTTTTGATGGAATTGGAAATAAATTTTAACAAAATAAATAAATGTTACATTAATGGAAAATGTAATACAATGTTAGGATTTGTCAAATTAGAGCATAGTAAAGTAATGAAAGGTTAAACAACGGTTAACCAGATTATAGAGCAGTAATGAACTTAATAAAAGGATAGGAATTGAAACAAACCAATTTATTGAAATTTAGTTTATAATAAACGGAAATTTTGTAGCAAATGAAATTCAACACTACGATGATTAGAACTAAGAAGAAATTGTGTAACATTAAGGTAATAGATATGAAACAAAATAGTTATACCATAAGAAGAATGTATTGGAAATAAATGGAAAGCTAATTTCATTGAATTATTGGAAATTTAATTTATAATCTATAAACAATTGAAATTGAATTTAAAGCTTTGAAAGTGTGGAATTTGCAACATTTAATCCATATGAAAATTTGTTATGAAGGATTGTGAATTTTTTTAAGCAATCCGAATTGATAGAAATTGAAATAATAATAACTGAAGAGAAAAGTGATTTATTTTAATTTAATGTTAATTTATTTAATTAATGTAAAAATAGTATTTTTGGCTACTGACTCGGATTTTGACGAAACTAGTTTTATCGGATCCGTAACGGTGAATTATTATAGGATTTCAGTTTCATAACGATCGGACTTTTTGTTTGATCGTACAGACTCGAAACTCCCAGAAACCAATTAAATTGAAATCAATTTGAAATAAGTTGATTCTAGCATGACTTCTTCATACGATGGAAATCAGACCTGAAACCTGTTCCGTTGATTTTAAAATATTTTAAAACATCTATTTATATATATAGGTTGACCCAATTTTGTTCCAGAGTCAGAACGGGCTTTTCGGGCGATTTTATCGTTCAACGCGTATATCGATCGTGTCCATCCATTCTAATTTCAGCCTTGCATATATATATATATATATATATATATATATATATATATATATATATATATATATATATATATTGTTATAAACCCTAGCCTTTTCCTTATGTTCATTGTTCTGTATGTACAATTCAACTGCCTCTCCTCCTCAATGGCAGACAATCAAATTCTAGATCCAATTGCAATTCAAAATCAAATCAAAAAATTCAAACTCCTCAAAAAAATTCAAAAAAATTATATGTCAAATATCTCGACAATAAGAATCTGATCAAGTGTTCGTTTTTCGAAATTGTGCTTCAATCATCGAAAAACGCGGTCAAACCTTGCAATCTTCGAAACCCTAGGACTAATTGGGTGTTTTTGATTCGGAAAAAAATCAGCAAAATTGAAATATGGGTTTTGAAGAGAGTGTCTTGGGGAGTTGAATGGTGGTGGAATCAGGAGCTACCTCCACCTGTGGCGGCCTAACATCGACGATTAGGGTTTCGAAAAACCTAACTAGGGGTGGCAGCGGCGGCCTTAGGGAGGGGCCGGTCGATGGCATGGCGAACGGCGATGATGGCTCGGTCGATGGTTGTAACGACCTATTATTTTGGACCATTCTAATCGACAATAATCCATACATGTCAGACTTAAATAATTCAAAACAATGGATTGTTAAGAAATTTGGAGCAAATAAAATTATTCACAGAATCACAGATACAGAAATATCAGAATAATGCGCACCGGAAATAAAATACCATAGTAGTTCATGAAGCTACTATATACATCCTCTCAAATCATATACAAAATATCATAGTTTAAAAATGGATAAAATAGAAGTCTGGATACATGACTCATAAATACAAAAGCAATACCGAATAGAAGATAACTGGAAGAAGTTGACGAATAGATAGTCAAATAAGTTCCAACAATTCTCTAGCTCCAAAAGGTGAATCCAAAACTGGGATTCTCAGGCTGACCCGAGCGTAAAGTAAAACACAAAATACTCGAGTCAGGACATACATACTTATACAACGTAAACCGACTCAAGTGAATTGTAATAGTGCACAATAACTTAAAGGTTGCTTGGGATCGCCCATCCTTTAAGGATCCGGTAAACCATCAATTAAGCAGGAATAAACACTATCACAGAAATACCTATATTAAAGTAATAAATGCAAATAACAGTGTTAATGTGACTAGGGTAGCACAGAGCTGCAGTAATCGCTCACCTCTAGCCACACTCTCAAATTCAAGGTGTGTATCAAACAATCACAAGGAAATCACTCTGCACATAAAGAAGTGTACCCGTGGTTATAAATTTCAAAATAGTATTTTATACTTCAAAAATAAAATATCATTTCAAATACAAATCTTAATCAAAATAAGGATTAAATCATTTCCAAACCATTTCAAAATATCGAAATATCATATTCTTTCAAAATCTCATTATCAACTCATTATTTGAAACCTGTTCCATTGATTTTAAAATATTTTAAAACATCTATTTTGATATATGGGTTGACCCAATTTCGTTCCGGAGTCAGAATGGGCTTTTCGGGTCATTTTATCGTTCAACGCGTATATCAATCGTGTCCATCCATTCTAATTTTAGCATTGCATAAATATACCTCATTATAAACCCAAGCCTATTCCTTATATTCATTGTTCTGTACGTATAATTCAGCTTTCTCTCCTCCTCGATGACAGACAATCAAATTCTAGACCCAATTGTAATTCAAAATCAAATCAAAAAATTCAAACACCTTAAAAAAATTCAGAAAAATTATATATCAAATATCTCGACAATAAAAATCTGCATCAAGTGTTTGTTTTTCGAAATTGTGCTTCAATTATCGATAAATCACGGTCAAAACTTGTAAATTTTGAAACCCTGGGGCTAATGGGCGTTTTTGATTCGGAAAGAAATCGACAAAATTGAAATATGGGTATTGGAGAGAGAGTCTTGCGGAGTCGAATGGTGGTTGAATCAGCAGCTACCACCACCTGTGGCGGCCTAAAATCGACTGTTAGGGTTTCGAAAAAGCTAACTAGGGGAGGAGGCGACTGCCTTAGGGAGGGGCCGGTCTTCGGGCATGGGGGCGGCCTTCGATTGCATGGCGAACGGTAATGGCGGCTCGGTCGATGGTGGTCGTAGGTGGAAGGCGTAGGCGGTCAAAGGTTGGAAGAAGTCAAAGCGTGCTGCGTGCGTGCGACGTGGGTGAGGAACGAGATGACGTGTCCTTTATTTTTCTTATTTCGTTTATTTTAATTTAAAATCATATAATATTCTTGTTCGAATAACTTTTCCATACAATGTCCAATTCACACACAGTTTTCTCCGCTAGGTTCATATTGGAATTCCGAACATTTTGGCGATAGTTGACGAATTCTGAGACTGTTCAAATTTTGGGTTTAAATTGGATTTAATCCAATTTAAATTCAAAAGGTGAGTGTTTTAACCCACTCACAACTTCTAAAATTTCTTATGTGTGTTAAATTAATTTCTGATGTGATTAGAAATTTATTTATGGCTGTTTGGTATATTTTTATCATCATTTGAGTTAAATTTAATTTATTGAATTAAATTGTTATTTAATTTATCATTGCATATAAACTGCTAGTTAAATTGTTATTTAATTTAATATTGAATATAAACTGCCAGTAGATACATGATATTTATTATCCGTTATATATTGATGTTATTCTTTGAATTGGATGATGATTGTGATAAATGGTTGATGATTAATATTGGATGAATGGATGTTGTATTTTATATTGTTATAAACTGCAAGTTATTATGCATTTTTATTTCATTCGGGATTGCGGTTTGAAATGATATATAACCGTATTTTTGTTTCAAATTACGGATTGAAATGATAAATATCCGTATCGCTTGACCATAGGGTAGAAAATTATATACAGACACCGTGGTCTATATATAAAAATATTTTGAAATGATTTCTATGATTTTGTAAAGAAATATACGGTTTAATAAATATTGATTTTTTTGATATTATATAAATAATATTTTATATATAGTTAAATTCTTGTATTTAAGCTATGTATAAATTTGTTTAATAAAAATAAATTTAATAATGGAGTTTGATTTTATTAAATTATAATATGGTTAAGAACTTAAATCATACTTTAATATAGAGGTTATGATGATTTAAATAAATTAAGGTTGGAAGGTAAATTGGAAATTTATTTGAAATTGAACTTATTTAAGAATCAAACTCAATAAGTTGATGTAAAATTTATTAAATTCGAAATTTTAAAAGGTATGATTTTGTAACTGGATTTTTGTTCAATATGAATTAAACGAATGTTTCAAGTATAAATAAATTGAAGGAAATATCTAGTTATTTGTAATTTGAGTATTATTTAAATGATAATGGATTTATTATGCAAATATTTCAAAGATAAATAATAGAACAATGAATTGTTGAATCTTAATTACCAATCTTAGTTTTGAAATTGTTTAATACTCAAAGTTTGAAATATATTGAAATTGAAATGGTTTATTGAAACGGAAAGTGAGTTGAAAGTTATGAATTGAGATTTAATTTAAAGTGAATAAAATTGCGAAGTCGAGGAAATTATTTTACTTTATAAAGTATCAAACTATTTTATTTTATATACCGTTTAAATACCAAACCATTTAAGTTTTGCAAGCTATGGTTTAGAAGCTATGAAATTTGAAGTATTATGTTTTGAAAGGTATATTTCAAGCGTTTGGTTTCGAGATATTATAAAATTGAAAGTGTTAAGATTTTGGAAAAGAGATATATTTGAAATAAAATGATATTTTATTGATTTGGGGTTTTATAAAAACGATATCATAATGATTTGGTTTTTGAAATAGAAAGGATATCGTATTTATATGATTTCGAAATGGATATTATATTCTGGTTTGAGATATAAATTATTCTGAAATTGACCGCGGTGTTATAATAACGTTTGGTTGTTAAAGAGACCGGGATCGGAAGTTGTCATACTCTCTGCCAACTCCGAAAACCACTTTAACAACAGTGTACGCGGTGGAGATTCCAGAATGAAGTAGGATGGTGGCGACGTTCTACTAAGGTATATACGAGGACCCGACTCCCGTGAGTTGGCATAATGTGGCTAAAACTGGAGCGATCTCGGGCCAAGGAGGTAGCCCCTCTTATCGGATACATCCCTTCAGTTTTATACTCTGACTTTTGGATTGATTCGATGGCCACTTTTGATTTTTGATTTAGGGGTGTGGCTCGAGGTGGGCGGTAGAAGCTGCTACGCGCTACCATCAGCCCGTGTGCGTAATTGGTATATCTACCTTGGCATTGCCTTGTGTGCCGTGTCACCTATCCTATCGCGCCTTATACGAGTTTGGTTTTCTCCCGTAGCCCGTGGAGTATTTAGTGTAGTCGCCCGATCTGGGGATGCGCTGATACTCGATGGACTACTAGGACTATTACGTGGTTAGGTCTATATGGATAACCCCTTAACTCTATTTAAAAGTAAGTTTATTTTACTATTAGACATTATTAAAATAGCGTAATATTAGTACATAGCAAATAGTTTAACGGATCCTTAGGTGATGTGAATCCCGAGCATATTTTAAGTTACTGCACTCATGTTAGATACTGGATAGGAGATCTCAAACCCCCTAAACATCTCTGACGCCGCTCCACTTATATTTATTTACTGTTGATTTAACTTACATAAGATCTTTTAGCTCTGACCCGAGTGTTTTGTCTTTTCAATTCGCTCAGGTCAGACTGAGCATTTCAGGATTTGAATATTTTATTCTGGAGGACGAAGACGAAGATTTGTATTACTATTATTCATCATCACATTGTTCCGCTGCATTGTTATTGATTATTCTCTGGTATGTGTAACTCTGATATGCATTGTATAAGTAAAATCAAATGTTTTTGTAAAACAGCTTCATGAACTGTTTATTTGATTATTTTATCGTTCCGCTGCAAGATTCTATTTTGTTTTTTCCTTCTTTGCTTTTTCTTATTTACCCCATAACAATCCGCCCTTTTGTATGGTTTGAGTTTGACGTATGTGGTTTATCGTCGATTGAAAAAGCGTATAAAAAGGCGGGATGCTACATTTGGTATCAGAGCTTTGGTTTAGCGATAAACCATAGCTTTGTTGGGTCTAACTCTTTATTAATAGGGTAGTAATACCCTATGATGAGTCGTTGATTGTATATATATGAGAGAGCGTATTTGTTAGTGTTATAAAAGGTTTTAATATTGTGTTAATTTATTCTGTTTTGTATTTATGAATTCTTGTTGGTGCATAGGACGCTATGACATTAATAGGGATTTCTAAACACTTAATAGGACAGATCGATACAATATTTGTTTTGAATATAGGTGAATAAAATAATTTTGCCTATTCTATTTTCTTTATATAAAGTAATAAATTTTATAAAAATTATATTTGGTTGTTATATATTGATTGTTAGATAGTGAGATTTATAAATATTGGTTGGAAAATAAATTGAAAGTGAAATAAATTATAATAAAATAGAAATTTAGAACTTAAGATCCGCGATATTGGAAATTTCTTTCAAATGATTTGGAATATAATAATAATCTTATTGGAAGCATGTTTTGGTATAAATATTTCAATATAATTTGAAAGAATTGTTTTAAAGAAATTTTGAAAGGAATAAGTTCTGTACTGTCCTCTCTGTCGCTGGAAAATAATTTCGGTGATGAGTGCACTCATCATCGACGTTCATTTTCGAGTTTCGAAGTGGGAAGACCACTGTAGTAGTTTTACGACGGATTTATTTTGATAAAAAAAATATAAATTTTAAATTGTTTTAATTATAGTTGGATATATAAGTTCTACGCACATATATTTATCTATTATTTTAAAATGATTTGAAATTAAACCTGGTATGTAGTTCTCAAGTTTCCATTAATTAACAGTTTCAACTATTGTAGTGAAATGGAATGTAACTAATTAATAATTGAAACCACTAATTAAAGTAAGAGATTAAATGCTAGGTTATAAATGAAACTTCAGGAAAGTTGAAATATGTAACTTATAAAACAAAGGATATTATTATTGAGCATTAATTGTATTGAAAAGAAATAGGATGAACTGATATAATTTTCAATTACATTCTTAAAAAGCATATATATATATATATATATATATATATATATATATATATATATATATATATATATAGACACACACACACACACATATATATATATACATACATACATACATACATATACATATATATATATATATATATATATATATATATATATATATATATGTATGTATATATATAAACCTTACCAAAAGGTGTAAAAGTTGAAATGTTTAAAAAGAAAATGTAATGGATATTATACAAGTAATAAACTTGAGGTAATGAAAGTATGTAATGAAATTCCTTTATAAATAAGAATTTGATGTTGTAGTTGTTATAAACTTATGTTATAATTGAAATATTACTATAATAAATTTTGATAGAGAGTAAGTACTATAAGAAAGTAATTAAAAACGTAAGTAGATGAATTGATATGCTAAGAAATTTAATTGAACGTAAAAACTATAAACAAATGAATGTAAATAAATGAAGTTATGCAATAATGAATGAATAAGTATCATGTGTTAAAGAGGAAACTGACGTGACGTTAACAGATGAAAATGAATATTTGTAAGTAATAAATGGAAATAAAGGAAATAAACATTGAATCAATGAATAAAAGTAAAAGTTGGTAAGAAATAAGTGTAAATTAAAAAGATGAATCATTATATGAATGAAAAGAAAATCAAACAACAAATGTATGAAATGAAATCAATAAGAATGAACTTGATTTATTATTTGAAATTGTTGTTTGTTTGGTTTATGGTTGTTTGGGCAAGGATATTTTTCATTTTGTACAATCTAAAGTTTTGAAGCCGAACAATTATTTGTTTTGTTTGATATGGATGGGTAACTGATTTGTGTTGATTGTATATGATGTGTATGTTGTTAATTGCTAATGATTATTGTTTATATTGATTGTTTATTAGTGGTTGAAACAACTTTAAACATTTCATTTTATATAATTACTAATT
Organism: Allium cepa; assembly: GCA_030765085.1. Classification (NCBI taxonomy): domain Eukaryota; kingdom Viridiplantae; phylum Streptophyta; class Magnoliopsida; order Asparagales; family Amaryllidaceae; genus Allium; species Allium cepa. The sequence goes on from CM060931.1 coordinate 816,402,254, forward strand.
CTTTTGGATTATATAAGTGAAATGCAGGTTATGGAAGCAATAGCTATTGCTTTTGGTTTCATAAAATAAGCGTAAATTGCCCAACAAATATGTACGTTTTCGGATTATGTTTTATAGCGTTATTATATTGTTCTTTCCATGGGGGTATATATATTATTTTGGAAAATATATTTTATATTGTTATATTTGATATTATATTTTCTTCCGAACCTCTCCGTACAAAGGAGACTCTGCCAAAAATTTTCCTAAATTTTGGACTTAGAAAATTTTGAAAAATATTTTCCAAATTTTATTAATTTGAATATAGAAGGATATAATTGTTTATAAATCTATATATTTTATTTAAATTACTGTAAATTATTGTTATGAATATAATGTTTTGAACAATATATACTGATTTATAAGTTCCTCTTTTCCCTACTTTTTCTATTCGGGGACGAAAAGTTTTGAGTGGGGGAGAGTGTAACGATCCGTAAATTTTCAATAACTAAAATTGGTTAACTCAATAAGATTTTTGTAATAAAATTTAAAAACTTTATAATTTATAATGAAATAGCGTAAATCGTTGCATTTAGTTATAAAAATTGAAAATGAGTAAGTAGAAGTAAATATTGAATTAACCAATGAAATAATAACTTAAATGAGATGTAAGAAGGGTAATCTAAGTTAAATATTAACTAGTTGAATGAAGTTACAATTAACGGAATTAATGTAAATGTTATACTAGGCTATAAATCAAATATAAGAAAACAAACGTAAATATTGAATTAATTAATGAATTAAAATATATTGAATGGTAATTGAATATAATCAATGTTTAGTAAGAAATTATAAAATTGGTTTGGAAATGATTAAACTTGTAAGAATGTGATTGAGAGTTAATGATAACCAATTATTATAAGTTACCTGTTTTGATGGAATTGGAAATAAATTTTAACAAAATAAATAAATGTTACATTAATGGAAAATGTAATACAATGTTAGGATTTGTCAAATTAGAGCATAGTAAAGTAATGAAAGGTTAAACAACGGTTAACCAGATTATAGAGCAGTAATGAACTTAATAAAAGGATAGGAATTGAAACAAACCAATTTATTGAAATTTAGTTTATAATAAACGGAAATTTTGTAGCAAATGAAATTCAACACTACGATGATTAGAACTAAGAAGAAATTGTGTAACATTAAGGTAATAGATATGAAACAAAATAGTTATACCATAAGAAGAATGTATTGGAAATAAATGGAAAGCTAATTTCATTGAATTATTGGAAATTTAATTTATAATCTATAAACAATTGAAATTGAATTTAAAGCTTTGAAAGTGTGGAATTTGCAACATTTAATCCATATGAAAATTTGTTATGAAGGATTGTGAATTTTTTTAAGCAATCCGAATTGATAGAAATTGAAATAATAATAACTGAAGAGAAAAGTGATTTATTTTAATTTAATGTTAATTTATTTAATTAATGTAAAAATAGTATTTTTGGCTACTGACTCGGATTTTGACGAAACTAGTTTTATCGGATCCGTAACGGTGAATTATTATAGGATTTCAGTTTCATAACGATCGGACTTTTTGTTTGATCGTACAGACTCGAAACTCCCAGAAACCAATTAAATTGAAATCAATTTGAAATAAGTTGATTCTAGCATGACTTCTTCATACGATGGAAATCAGACCTGAAACCTGTTCCGTTGATTTTAAAATATTTTAAAACATCTATTTATATATATAGGTTGACCCAATTTTGTTCCAGAGTCAGAACGGGCTTTTCGGGCGATTTTATCGTTCAACGCGTATATCGATCGTGTCCATCCATTCTAATTTCAGCCTTGCATATATATATATATATATATATATATATATATATATATATATATATATATATATATATATATATATATATATTGTTATAAACCCTAGCCTTTTCCTTATGTTCATTGTTCTGTATGTACAATTCAACTGCCTCTCCTCCTCAATGGCAGACAATCAAATTCTAGATCCAATTGCAATTCAAAATCAAATCAAAAAATTCAAACTCCTCAAAAAAATTCAAAAAAATTATATGTCAAATATCTCGACAATAAGAATCTGATCAAGTGTTCGTTTTTCGAAATTGTGCTTCAATCATCGAAAAACGCGGTCAAACCTTGCAATCTTCGAAACCCTAGGACTAATTGGGTGTTTTTGATTCGGAAAAAAATCAGCAAAATTGAAATATGGGTTTTGAAGAGAGTGTCTTGGGGAGTTGAATGGTGGTGGAATCAGGAGCTACCTCCACCTGTGGCGGCCTAACATCGACGATTAGGGTTTCGAAAAACCTAACTAGGGGTGGCAGCGGCGGCCTTAGGGAGGGGCCGGTCGATGGCATGGCGAACGGCGATGATGGCTCGGTCGATGGTTGTAACGACCTATTATTTTGGACCATTCTAATCGACAATAATCCATACATGTCAGACTTAAATAATTCAAAACAATGGATTGTTAAGAAATTTGGAGCAAATAAAATTATTCACAGAATCACAGATACAGAAATATCAGAATAATGCGCACCGGAAATAAAATACCATAGTAGTTCATGAAGCTACTATATACATCCTCTCAAATCATATACAAAATATCATAGTTTAAAAATGGATAAAATAGAAGTCTGGATACATGACTCATAAATACAAAAGCAATACCGAATAGAAGATAACTGGAAGAAGTTGACGAATAGATAGTCAAATAAGTTCCAACAATTCTCTAGCTCCAAAAGGTGAATCCAAAACTGGGATTCTCAGGCTGACCCGAGCGTAAAGTAAAACACAAAATACTCGAGTCAGGACATACATACTTATACAACGTAAACCGACTCAAGTGAATTGTAATAGTGCACAATAACTTAAAGGTTGCTTGGGATCGCCCATCCTTTAAGGATCCGGTAAACCATCAATTAAGCAGGAATAAACACTATCACAGAAATACCTATATTAAAGTAATAAATGCAAATAACAGTGTTAATGTGACTAGGGTAGCACAGAGCTGCAGTAATCGCTCACCTCTAGCCACACTCTCAAATTCAAGGTGTGTATCAAACAATCACAAGGAAATCACTCTGCACATAAAGAAGTGTACCCGTGGTTATAAATTTCAAAATAGTATTTTATACTTCAAAAATAAAATATCATTTCAAATACAAATCTTAATCAAAATAAGGATTAAATCATTTCCAAACCATTTCAAAATATCGAAATATCATATTCTTTCAAAATCTCATTATCAACTCATTATTTGAATTCAAATTTAAATACCTTTTAAATTCAAGTATATCATTCATTTACTATTTTAAATATCATTCCAAATTACATTTCCAAAATGGTTTATATCATAATAAAAAATAATTCATTTAAACCATTTAAAAGTGAAGTTATTATACTTTCAAATCAAATATTCAATTCCCAAAATTTTAGACATTTCACAGTTCATTTATTCAGAAAAAGAAAAAAAACTATAAAACATTGAAATTTCAGCCCTACAAATAAACTTCAATTTAAACCATTTTTAATCTATAAAATTTCATATTTTCCACTTTAAAAATTATCCTTTAAATACCCTTGAACTTATGATTTTTATAAAGTTAATTTCACAAATAAATATCAAATTTGCAATAATTCACTTATTACATTCAAGTGTACAATTTTCCTATTCTTCGCATTTTAACAAATTATTTAACACTTAAATTTTATACTACCATTTCATAAATTAAACTTAATTTCCATTTTATTTAATTTACATAAACTTCCTGTGACGACCCGGAAATTTTAACAAATTTAAATTGGAATAATTAAGCGATTTTTAATATTTAAAATTTAATTTTAACTTGAATTTTAGGATATCAATATTTACTTGGTAATTAAATCATTGAATTGTATAGTTTAAATATTGAATTTAATAATTGAAATTGGGTAAATTGTTGAATCTGAGATTCTAAGCCTGTTTAAAATAATTTGAAGCCTTATAAAATCTATAATGATGATACTGAAGATTATAGAATGGTTGAAATTTAATATAAAGGTAATTTGTTCAATTTTAATAATTTATCGTTTAAATTGAATTTAAAAATAGCCTTCCGAGGCACAATCTCGGAATTCGACGAAACCAGATCCATTGGATCTGTAATAATTAGTTATTATCGGATTTCAACTTTCATAACAATCGGGGTTGTCGTTTGACCCTGGCAGCTCAAAACGCTTAGAACTATTTTAATCGATTTAATTTAAAATCGATCGTTTTCTTCTGTAACTCGCGCATACGATCGAATCAGCTTCCGAAACACGTTTCATTGTGTTCGGAACGCGGGTAAAATTTTATAAGCGCCTGTCGGCATGTCTGATTCGGGGTTCGGGATTTCAGGTTATGATTAACGAGACGTTTTGAGAGTTTTATAATATAATAAAAATTCAAAGTCAACGGGGTCAAAGATATTTTCATTTACTCGTACTCGAGAAGCCTCTCTCCAACTTTTATTTGATTCGCCGTCTTCCTCTTTTACGGATAAGCAGAAATCAGACGATCGAAAAAATAAAAATAAAGAAAGGAGGCCGAACTTCCTTCTTTCTCCTGTATATCACTGTTTTCGAAATCGGTCTTCAAATGAAAGCCAAATCAATCTTTCCATCCACTTTGTAGTTCACACTCCATCCCTTAGCCCTAAATCGCGAATTCCAGTTATCGATTTAAATTAAAAAAAATATAGGAAAATGGCGACCGAGTTGGTATCCAGTTATTGAGTCAGGAAGGGGGGGTGATGTATTCCTCTGGAGCAATTGCGAATGACTCGCGATGTTGGCAGCGGAGACGGAGTCGTATGGGGCGAATCATGAGGCACGAGGTGGGATTCGCGGCGCATATGGGAGGAGACAGTTGCGAGCTTGAAGCTTTGGAGGGGTGATGTTCGAGCTCGTGTTCTCGAACGAAACGGCGTTCTGGTGAGGTCGTTCGCGTTGGCGAGGCGATCGCGTGAACTTAGGATTGAAGTGATTGGGTTGCGAGATTTGTTCGATGGGGAAGGCAGCGGGCGAGGCGCTGTGGTGTACGATTTGGGAATGTATCTTCGGTCTGGGTGTCGATTGTAAGGGTTCCTATATTCTTCGAGACGTAAAGGTATTTTTTCTGATATATAAAAAAAAATTATTAATTTTTATAATTAGTAGTTGAAGAAAGATATATAGATATAGATAGCTAATAAAGTTTTAATCTATTCATACGAGGTTCAAATCTATGAAATCAAGTCGAGTTTGGCTCATACCGATGAAGGGAATCGAATGGTCAAATTTGAAGAAATTTAAAGGTGAGTGAATCTCACTTTATTGGGTTTTTATTTAAAGTTAAATGATTGAATTTAAATAATTAGATGGATGATTGAATTGTGGATGTGTACTGATGATTTGATGATTTAGTTTTTGGTTGTTCTCGAGTTAATTGTGATTGACTCGAAGTATTTGGGGTTTAAAATTTTCTTACAATTAAGTCATAAATACGAAAATGTTTCCATTGCTAGTAAAAGCTTAACGAATTGTGATTCAATCAAATTTGAAGGCAATTAAAATGTATAATTAATTAACCTAATTAATTAATGATTCGAGTTGATTAATTTTGTAATTAACGGTTTTGAATAAATTAATGAAGTTTAAGTCAATTAATTAGGTTTGATTAATTTAAAATAATCAATGGATAGTTTGTTAGATAATCGCTGAAGGTAATTAATAAAATAAAATTACTTTGTGAAATTTATCAACAGATTTATTAAGATAGTAAAGTAAAGAGTAAATAATGTATGAATGAAGTAGAATGAAGATAGTTAATTACTGTTTTAGGGTTTATCGAAATGATTAATACTGTGGATTGAATTATTGAAATTAAATTTGATTATGATAAATTAAATTAAAAATTGAAATCCTTAATTTATATAATTAATGATGAAATCAAAGATTGACTAATTAAGATCGATTAACACATAAAAGAGACTTATGAAGTTAAGTAATATAAGTTATTACTGTAATTAAAACAGTGAATAAATTCATGAGGTAATTAAGATTTCTATTGATTGTGTTTAAGGAGAATTATATCGTGATAATTAAGTAAGGATAATTACTTGAATGCAATCGAAAGACAATTAAATCCAATGTGGTTGATTAAGATGAAAATGAAGGATTGATTAATTAATTGATGAGAAATTCAAATTCAGAATCAAAACCAGTAGCGCCCGTACGACTCGACGACGTTTTCGGTCATATCTACTTCATACGAGCTCTAAATGACACAAACAAATATACCGCATGAATCAAAAAACAAGACAATTGCAATGGCATTTGTTTCGTCGCCAAATAGCAATTCCTTAAACTGACCATTTTACCCCTCCATAATTTTAATTTATTTAACGAATCCATTAATTCCAGTGCTTTTCGTATTACTACTATTATTCAATTAGAATGCTTTCCAAATTTTCGGGGTACTACACTCTCCCCCCTTAAAGGGATTTCTGGGTTATTCCAGTGTACTGGCGACGTGTATACCGACGATGAGTATTCTGGCATGGACAAACGGTCCACCAGCCAGAGACAATTCCTGGGATATTTTAGGATGTTCGTATTTCTATAGTATCTACATTTTTATAATTTTTAACTCTTTGTTTTTGCTGTTTCTCAACTTTTGTTCTCATGCTTGTGTATTATACGTTCGCAATATGCAATACTATTTCCCCCACATGTTTTTTCAGTATTTATATGTTTAAATCTTAATTTCTTTAACTTTCATATACTAAAATACATTATAACATTCATATGTACGGTTTAAATTCTAAAAAAAGAGCACATTTCTAACTAGAACTTTTGTATTTAATCTCTAGAAATCAAATGTTTGTTTCCAAATCATATTTTATAGGTATAAATTGTGAATAGATTTACATGTTATCACATTTAGTGTATTTTTCACTAAATAAATCACAGTTACCAATATATCTCTATAAATTCAAAATAAAATTTCCGAATTTATATAAATAAGTGCTTTAACTTTAGGAATCAATTTAATGCCATTTAAATGTGATTATATACATCAAACCAACTGATATACAAATTCTGGTTGATTGTCACATATTATAAATTGTATGTGCAATTTCATGTGAATTGAATAAAATCGCATAAAAATACTTTTTAGACTTGATATCATCGTACCAATTTGTAGAAAATAGTTTTTTTTCAATAGGACAAATTTTAATGGTCCAAATCATAAAAATATTATATTTGACTGTTTCTGCGTAAAAATGTAATATTCTCGCATTAATTCATAATTAATTCACCCAAATAATATAAAAAGGCTCAAATTTTATGTTTAGGTCCATAAACATCCTACGTCGTCCCAGTTTATACCAGTTAACTTAATTTATCCATCATTTCGCTACGATTTTCCCAATTTTGTGTCTCCTTTTCGTGTAGTTTTGCATGTAGTAGTTATATCTACATTATATAGCTCCATTAACTCATTTAACCACTCAAAACTGATTCATTATTCAGGCTAGACAAAGTTTTCAAAAACCAAAGAGCCTAATTTCGAAATTACATATCTCATTACCAAATTTACTCCTATCAAATCATTAAATCAAGGGAGTAAATATAGAATTTAGGGAGACCCATTCGCTCTGATCAATTTCTCCCAATTCGTTAATCTTTCCAAATTTTCGGGGTACTACACTCTTCCCTCTTAAAGGAATTTCTGGGTTATTCCAATGTACCGGCGATGGGCATACCGGCGACGGGTATTCTGGTTGGACAAACGGTCCACCAGTGTCCTAGCCAGAGACAATTCTTGGGATATTTCAGGATGTAAGTATTTCAATACTATCGCACCTTTTTTATTATTTTTAACCCTTTGTTTTTGCGATGTCTCAGCTTTTGTTCCATGCAAGTATTATACGTTAGCAAAATGCAGCACTATTTTTCCCTATAAGTTTTTTCATCATTTATATTTTTAAATCTTAATTCCTTTAACTTTCATATATTAAAATACATTACGCAAATTCATATGTACGGTTTAAATTGTAAAAAGAGAATACATTTCTTACTAGAACTTATGTACTTAATAATCTCTACAAAATTTAAATGGTCGAAATCATAAAATTAGTATATTTGGACTGTTTCTGCTCAAAAATGTAATATTCCCATGTAAATTCATACAAACCATATAAAAATGCTCAAAATTTAAATTTAGGTCTGTAAACATAATATTTCATCACAATTTATATCAGTTTAACTTAATTTACCCATCACTTCGCTATGATTTTCCTAATTTTCTGCCTCCTTTTCGCGTAATTTAGCATGTAGAGTTTACATATACATTATATAGCTTCGCTAACACATTTCACCTGTAACGACCCAGAATTTCTGTCATTTGACAGATGAGGAATTATTTAATAAAGGATCAAAAGAACCTCTATTTTCCTTCAGATGCAGAATTACTTACACTACAAACTGGTGCTTCTGACAATTTTCGGGCAGGAGTATTAATTGCCAAACCAAAAGAAGTTGTAGCATATTCCTCTGGAAAGTTTAGTAAACCACAGATTAAATACGCTACCTATGACAAAGAATTACTAGCTATTAAATTAGCAATCAAAAGTTTACGAATTTATCTTTTGCATAGACAGTTTGTCATAGAAACAGATAACAAATCTGTTGCTCAATTTTTAAAAAAGAAAACTGTAAACAATCCAGAAGAAAACCATCGGAGAATTAGATTAGCTATGTATTTAGAAATTTATAACCACGATGTCAAATACATTCCAGACTACACTAACTTTGCTGCTGATCTTCTTACCAGGTTATGAAAAATGGATGAAGACGACATAAAAAGAATCAAAGAATTATTAGAAACCATGAAAAGACAGGAAGATTTCCAACAAGTGAAATCATCTAAAAAAAGCTAGGCAAACCTCCAAAGAGGGTTCATGTTCGCAGGAATCCGAAGAAACAAATGCTCCCACAGGAGTGTAAATGAAGAAAAGGTCCAACAGACCAAAACCACTCAAATAAACAAAGGCAAGGCAACACTTTCCAATGCAACTCAGAAATTTGTTCCAATGAACAAAGTAAAAGCAAGTGCTCCCACAGGAGTACAAAGACCATACATCTCAGCGGTGGTCAAAGATTGGTACAACTAAGACATGAAAGCATCGAATCCTAATTTATATGACAATTTCAATGGATGCTTTAAAGCCATCCAATCTGCAGACCATAGAGCAGCAAATTTCTGGTTAACTCAACTAGAAAAGGCTTATTTGGTATTAAAGCATACAATATCCCAGAAATAGAAAAAATTTCAAGAAACTCAGAAAATGGTGTCTAAATTATCACAACATTCTTTTACATCTAGATCTGAAGCTCTAGATTTGAAAGAAGCAGAGTTGTTCACTGATAACACAGCTGAACATAGCCATTTGAAAACAATATTTTCTCAAATGCAAACATCTGAACTCGTAAATCTAAGAGTTCAAGATTTTCTAGAATTACTTAGACTTTATGAGATAGATAACACAAAAACCAAAGAGATGGAAGCTGAAATGATAGTCCAGGATACGATCTCCTTATATCAGCAACGTCTCATCGATGAAAGTAATCTTCTTCTATTCTTCAGAAAGTTAGAAGACACAGAGTTAATTAAACTTTTAGAAAATGAAGAGTTAATTCTCAATAACAACAGAAGACATCGGCTTATAGCTTGTTTTTCTAAAATACAAAAGTATCAAAAACATATCAAAAAGGGCTTAATGCACGAAATTTATGTGAACACAAGCAATCCTGAAGAATATTCAAGTAATATTCTAGAAATATGTACAACAAAACTTGCTTAACATTCAAGCAGATTTTTTACTATGTTCATGTTCAGAATTTGGAGCGTTTGGAAAGAGAGACAGTACATTCGTCTTTGTCCCTCCATCCAATTATGGAAATTACATAGGGTAACCGAAAATCCTCAACATGAATTCGTTAAACTCAATCGCAAAGAATTTAATGAAGAAAATGAAAGAATCCTAGCAGCACAAGAGTTCCTCTCAGATGCCATTAACAAAGGCGAAATTGGATCATACTCTACCATTGAAGGCAAAACAGTATTACTGTTAGACTACCTATCAGCTTTCGAACCATCAACAGATAGAATAATGAAGGTTCAGCATTTTTTAGACAGTCTCAAAATTGGCCCAGTGGGCACAACGGCTCAAGAAGAATACTTTGAAGAACAAGTAGAAAAGAAAAGACTTAGACAAGATTCTATAATGAGAGATACTATGGGTGCCGACCCTTTCGGCGACGAATCTCTAGCCAATCTAGAAATTCGAAATTAAATCCAAAGCATGGTGGACCAGCATCCAAAATAAATGGACAAAGAACCTAACCTTTGCACTCGGGTGACATATCACCCCTTAGCCTTTCCAGCTCATCCTCTGCAAAGATTAAACTAAAGGACACTTCCTCAGCCTAAAAGCCTAAAAGGGACACATATTAGCCCTATAATGGACATATATCCAACCTAAGTAATAATAAAAAAAGAAGAGAAGATGCTATAAAAGGAGGCGACTACTCTGAATATAGATCATCAGAAAATTTTTCTTCATTTTCGTTTCTTCTCTTCATTGTATCCGAGCTCTGTAATATTAACTACTGTCGTAATAAAATTTCTGTTTCTTCAAGAAGTTTCTGTTGCTGTATATTTTCAATTCCGCATTCAAGTTTGGGCTTTCAATTTGGTATCAACACAGATGCAGAAATAAAGTAAAAGCTGTAAAGGAAAGAACACACCAGATTTTATACTGGTTCGAAGTTACCCTGCATCCAGCCCCGCACACAAGTACGGATTTTCTTTCAAAATTAATTGTACAATTACACCCTCGATTTCAAGGCCACGTGGTACACCACTCCAGATTCACAATCCTCCGCGTAGAGATACTTGATTTCACGGGCAACAAGTTCACCCAATTGATTTCACAGGCTACAATCACACCTTTTCTCGCTTCATTGATTTCACAGGCTACAATCATACCTTTTCCCATTTAGTTTATTACAAAGAAGCCTATAACTCTGAATAGCACTGAAATCTTATGGAGATAGTGATAGAGAATTAAACCAGAAATGATCTAGTTAGATACAATGGTGATTTCGACAGAGTAATGATAAAAATATACATAAAGAAATATGGAAGAAGAAGAGGAGTAAATCAGAGAAAATATAAATGAAAATTCGTTTGAAAATGCACCATTTATAGTAGAAGAACAGCCATGTCCATTCGTGAAAGGATATGGCGAATAAACACATCTTTTGAAATTCAAAATTTTGAAATGAACTGCCACCATGTCGACAAGGGGTCCTAGGGGTTGTCGACTAGCCTAAGGAAATTTTGGTAATTTGTTTTTCTTAGAAAATAAGTTCTATCTTGTAATAAAACTATTTTTAAACTTTATAAATATACTTAACTATAGTTAAAATACATATACAAGTAAGGAGAATAATATTTTGGTATATATAAAATTTTACTACAATTTTATGTTTAAATATAAGTATAAATATTAAAAGTTAAATATATTATTATTATTAAAAGGTAGTTTAAAACCAAGGATAATTTGACTTTGAAAATAAAGATTATTTTGAGGTTAAAAATATTTAAAACCAGGATAGATGTTTTTGATTCTTTTAAAAGGAAGATTTGAAAATCATTTTGAAAACAAGATATAATTCTGTAAACATTTGAATAAAAGTTAGTGGATACAAAACAATGTTCCATTAGATTTTTCATAGGTTCCATGCTACTTAGGGTTCCATCCATTAACAGGCTCGAAGTGGATTCCATTCCAGGAATAAATTAGATTTTAAGATTCCAGTGCTTTTCTAGGAGTTTTAACCAAATTCTTAATTAAATTACTTATTATCGAAATCTTGAACTCTTGATAATCTTGATACTCATCAGTCTTTAATGTTGATATCTTGAATCTCTATACCGTACAGTCTTCATTCTTGACCTGCATGGTTAAATCCTGCATATACATATATTTAAACTATAATGTTAGTATTTGTATGTTATAATCTTATCTAAGGTTGTTGTCATCAAAACCATCATTTCAAGGACTAATATGATACACAAGGGTAAACAAACAAATAAATAAATGCAACTGAACAACATGATGTGGTTTATAATAGATTATAGTACAAATCTTCGTCTTCGTCCTCCAGAAATAAGAAACTTCGTCGAGTCGTACCGACGCTACGAGTTTTGAATCTGAATTTTAGGACAGATAGCGGTTGTATAACCCGTTTAACTCAACAGTTTTTATTTCTACTAAATTTAATTACAAAATTCATTAATTCAACCAAATTAAATCAACGAAATTTACGGGTCATTACACTCTACCCCACTCAAAACTTTTCGTCCCCGAAAAGGAAAAAGAAGGGGAAAGAAGAATTTAGAAATCAATATCTCTTATTCAAAACATTAATTTTATAAACAATTAAATTTACAAAGTTAGTTACTTTAAATAAAATATCCAAAATTTTAACCATTAAAACCTTTGATGCTCAAATTAATAAAGTTTGGAAAACATTTTCAAAAATTTTCTAGGTCCAAAATTTACGTAAAATTTCGGCAGAGTCTTCTTTGTATGGAGAGGCTTAGGAGAAATTATAATATCAAATATAATGATATATAACATATATTTACCAAAATAATATATATCCCACACGGGAACAATATAATAGCGCTATAAACCGTAATCCGAAACGTACCTATTTGTCGGGCAATTTACGCTTGACTATGAAACCAAAAGTAGTAGCAATTGCTTTCATAACCTGTATTTCACTTGTATAATCCAAAAGAGTTAATAATTATACAAAATGAAACATTTAAGCGTTTGTTTCAATCGATAACAACAAATTCATACAAACATCAATCATTGCAACCGTATCAATCATCGCATAAAATAAACACAAATCAATGAATCATTCATATTAAACACAAATAGTTGTTCGGGATCAAAACTTTAAATTGTACGGAGTGAAGAATAAACTATTAGCGCATCATTAACTCAACAGCCTTATATAAAACTAAATAGATTATTCATTCATCCAATCCAATTTTAAAGTATCCTTTCCCAAACAACCATAAACTAAACAACAACAAATATGAACAACAAATCAACTTTACTTATTATTAAATTCCATTCCGTACACTTGTTGTTTTATTTTCTTTTTATTTATACAATGATTTAACTTTTTAATTTAAATTTAATTCTAACAAACATTTAATTTCATTTACTCATTCAGTGTTTGTTTCATTTATTTTCACTTATTACTTACAATTGTTCATTTTCATTAATTCAGGTCATGTAAGTTTCTATTTATTGCATTACATTTATGCATTTCTCAACTTCATTCATTTTATTGCATGCCCTCATTTATTTACATTCATTTATCAATAGTATTCATGTCCCATTCAATTTCTTAGCATTTCCATTTTATTTACTTTAAGTTTATAATCATCTATTTGTAATACTTAACTTTAATTATATTTACTTATAGTAAAATTTCAATTATAACTTAAGTTTATAACATTAAATTCTCATTTAAAATAGCAAATTCATTGAATACTTTCATTATCTCAAGTTTATTATTTGTATAATATCTATTACAATTTCTTATTAACATTTAAACTTTTAATATTCCGTAAGTTATATATATGTTTATAAAGATGTAATTGAATGTTATACAAGTTTTCTCAATTCTTTTTTTTATATGGTTCAATAATTTCATCTTCTTTTATAAGTTACAATTTCAGATTACTTTTAATTTCATTCATAACCTAGCATTAAATTACTTATTTTAATTAAAGGCTCTATTTATTAACCAACTTCCATTTTACCACACTAATTGAAACTGTAAAATAACAGAAACTTAAGAATTTAAATACCGGGTTTAATTTCAAATCATTATAAAGATAATAGATAAATATACTTCCTCAAATTTATATATATCAAATTATATTTAAAATAGTTTAAAATTCATATTTGTTTATCCAAATAAATCTGCAGTAAAACTACTACAGTAGCCTTCCCACTTCGAAACTCGAAAATGAATGTCGATGATGCGTGCACTCATCACCGAAATTATTTTCCAGCGACAGAGGGGGGAAGTACAACTTTATCTTTCCAAAATTTCTTTTAAAACATTTCTTTCATATTATATTGAAATATTTATCAGAAAATACTTGTAAATAATATTATTATAATATTCTAAAATCAATTGAAAGAAATTTTCAAAACCTCAGAGCTTAAGATCTAAAATTTTCAAATTTCATTGATTTTATTTTCAATCTTATTTTACCTATTATTTATAAATTTTATTCCTAAAAACCAATAAAATCTTTATAAAAATTTATTTTATATGTATAGAAAATATAATAGGAAAAATTATTTCATTCACATATATTAAAACAAATATTGTATCAGTCTGTCCTATTAAGTGTCTAGAAATTCCTATTGATGTCATAGCGTCCCATGCATCAACCAGAATTTATAAATACGAAACGGAACAAATTAACACAATATCAAAACCTTTTTATAACACTAACAAATACGCTCTCTCATATATATACACTCAGCGATTCCCATAGGGTACTACTACCCTATAAATAAAGAGTCAAACCCCACAAAGCTAAGGTTTATCGCTAAACCAAAGTTGTGATACCAGGTGTAACGTCCCGCCTTTTCGCACGCTTTAAATCGACACACATGCCAATTCAAACCATACAAAAAGGCGGATTTATGGGGTAAATAAGAAAAAACGAGAAGAAATAAAAGAAACAGAATCTCACAGCGGAAGGATAAAATATAATAATCAATATACAGTCCATGAAGCTGTTTACAAAATATTTAGTTATACTTATACAATATATATCAGAGTACACATACCAATAATAACAATGCAGCGGAATACGGTGTGTAGTGGAATAAAATAAATAATAATAGAAATCTCCGTTTTTGTCCTCCAGAGCTAAAGTCTTCGATCATGATACGCTCGGACTGACTCGAGCGAATTTGAAAAGACAAAAACACTCGAGTCAGAACTACAAGATCTTATTTAAGTTAAATCAACAGAAATAAATATGAGTGTAGTAACTCAAGAGATGCTCGGGATTTACATCTCCTGGGGATCCGTTAAACTATTTACTATGTAGTATATTTCGCTATTATAATAGTGTCTATAGTAAAAAAAAGCATACTTTTAAATAGCGTTAAGGCTTTACATTTCCCACCTTAACACGTACTAGTCCCAGTAGTCCATCCAATATCATAGTCCCTCCTGATCGGGAAGCCACCAGAGAATACAACACGGACTACGGGAGAAATCCAAACTCATACAAGGCACGATAGGGTAGGCGATACGGCACAACTAGGCAATGCCAGGGTAGATGTATCAATTACACTTCCGGGTCGGTGGTAACGCGTAGCGCGCAGATACTGCCCACCTCGGACAAACTCCCCCAAATCAAAGAAATCATAAGTGAAGGTGGCCACCGAATCAATCCAAAGTCAGAGTATGGTATCGAAGGGAAGTGTCCGATCAAAGGTGCTACCTTATTAACCCGTCGATCGCTCCTGTTTTAGCCACCTTGTGCCAACTCATGGCAGTTGGGTCCACGTATTTACCTCAGAGGAAATGCCGCCGCCATCCTATTTCATTCTGGAATTTCCACCGCATACACGGTTGTTAAAGTGGTTTTCAGAGTTGGCACAGAGTACGACAACTTCCGATCCCGGTCTCTTTAACAACCAAACGTTATTATAACACCACGTTCTTTTCAAAATAGTTTATACTTTCAAAACCAGAATAAAATACCCAATTCAAAACTATAATTACGATATCATTTCTTCTTTTAAAACCAGATGAATATGATATCATTTCTTCTTTTAAAACCAAATAAATATATATCATTTCTTCTTTTAAAACCAAATAAATATGATATCATTTCATTATATTCCTTTTTTTTAAACTCATTTCAAGGTTGTGATATTTTGAAACCAAATACTTGAAACATAGCCTTTCAAAGCATAAAACTTTGGGTTCCATAACTTAAAACCATAAATTTCAAAACGTAAATGGTTTGGATATTCAACCGTATGTAAAATAGTTGATTTTAAATTACTTTAAAAAGTAAATAATTTCCACGCCTTTACCATATATTTACTTTAAATTAAGTCTAACCCATAAATTTAGATTCACTTTCAGTTTCAATAAAACACTTTGATTTTAATATATTTCAAACTTTGAGTATTTAACAATTTCAACTTTTAGGTTGGAAATTTCAATTCAACAATTTATTATCCTATTATTTAGTTTTGAAATCTTCACATAATAAATCCATAAAATAAACTCAAATTACTAACAACTAAGAATTTCCTTCAATTTATTTATACTAGAAATATTCATTTGATTTATCTTAAATAAAAATCCAGTTTTAAATATCATACCTTTAAAAATCCATCAACTTATGGTGTTAAATTTTTAAATAAGCTCAATTCCAAATAAATTTCCGATTTATCTTCCAATCTTAATTGATTTGAATCATTTAAAACTCTATATACAATATCTTAAACCTGTACTATAAATTATCAAACTCCATTATTCAACTTATTCATTTTTTTATTTAACAGATTTATACATAGTTTAAATTCAACAATTTAACTATATATGTATATATAAAATAATATTTATAAAGTATCAAAATTTAATATTTATTAAACGGTATCCTATCCAAACCATAGAAATCATTTTCAAAATAATTATACATATATATATAGACCGACGGTGTATGTATAAAATTTTCTATTCTATGGTCAAGTGATACGGATATTTATCATTTGAATCCACAATATAAAAATAAAAATTACGGTTATATATCATTTCAAACCGCAATCCCAAATGAAATGAAATGCATAACAACTTGTAGTTAATATAAATAAACATCCATTCATCCATCAAAGTCATACATCCATTTATCACAATCATCATCCAAATTCAAACAATATATCAATATATAACAGGTGATAAATAATTGGTATCAACTATCAGTTTATATTCAAAACAAATTATAACTGTTTAACTGGCAGTTTATATGCAATAAAAATAAATATAAATTTAACTGGCAGTTAATATGCAATAAACATAAATATAAATTTAACTAAAATTTTAACTGTCAGTTTTAAATGCAATGAATAAATAAATTAACAATTAACTGACAGTTTTAAATGCAATAATGAATTAAACAGCGCGAAATTAATTGAATGCAATTTAACTGAGAAAATGATGATATACGCCAACAGCTATAAATAAAATTTTAAGCACATCATAAATCAATTTAACAAACATAAGAAATTTTAAAAGTTGTGAGTGGGTTAAAACACTCACCTCTTGGATTCAAATTGAATTTGAATCCAAATTTAAACCTAAAATTCAAACGATCTCAGAACTTGTCCAAACCTGCGCCATAGTGTCCGAAATTCCAATACGAACGCAGCGGAGAAAACCGTGCGTAAATCGGAGTCCGTATGTGAAAGTTATTTGATTTAAATTGTTTGAAACAAAAATTTAATAAAATAAATAAAACAACTTACCTAATAATAGATGCCACGTCGCTACCCACGTTTCTTCCCCACACCAGAAATCGCGACCCATACCTCTCTGAGCGCACGCGAGTACCAGCGCAAAACCTAAACCCTAGAACGCCGTTCGCCCTCCTTGACCGCCGCCGTACCCATTTAATCACGTTTGCGCCTTGCCCCAAGCGCCATGACACCAACCAGTCACCTCCTTAACCGCTGCGAGCCCCTCGAACGTCCCCAAACATTGTCAGCCGCCATAAGATTAAAACCCTAATTGAATTTTAGGGGACGATCAAGCCGTTGAAACTCGAAACCACTAACTCCGATGAACTCCATTCGCAGCTCTCCTCACTATGGTAACATCGATTCGTCGATCTGACGATGGTGATTTCGATGCAAATGGATGGTCGAAACTTCTCTAATTTTTACTGCTCAAACGCCACACTAAATCGAAAAACGAACACCACCATTGAATTATGCTAGTCGAGAACTTCAACATATATTTTTTTCAAATTTTTCTAAGGACTTTGGATTTCAGGCTTTGGGTTTGATTTTTGAATTTGAAATTGGATTTAGTGTTTGCAGCCATTGGAAAAGGAGAAGGAGCTGAAGAAATTTAACGCGCAGACAAATGAGAATAAGCGGAGGCTAGGGTTTAGCAGGGTATTTATAGATAAAGTTGGAAAAGAATAAACGTGCTAAACGATAATTTTCCCAAAAAGCCCGTTCTGACTCCGGAAGGAAATTGGGTCAACCCGTATATCAAAATAGATATTTAAAAATATTCTGAAAGCGATGGAAAAAGTTTCACGTCCAAATTCCATCGTATGAAAAAGTTATGCTGAAAACAATATTTTCAAATCGATTTCAATTGATTTCGATTTCGATTTCAAGGCTTTTCGAGTCCGTACGATCAAACGACAAGCCCGATCGCTACGAAACTTGAAATCTTACAAAAATTCACCGTTACGGATCCGATGAAACTGGTTTCGTCGAAATCCGACTCAGTGGCCAAAATTCTGAAATTTACAATAAATTGATTAAATCAAATTTCCTACTTAAATTCTGAAATTGACAATCTTAATCACTTTTATTTTCTTAACGCCTCGTATTAATTAAACCAAATCTAGATGTAAATTTAGATTTAACAAAGTGTTAAGTTTCAATTTCATTGTATTCGCAAATTATAAATTAAATTTGCAAAAATTCCTTTTAATTGACTTTCATTTAATTATTCAATCTATTATCCAATAGATGAGACTACCATTGGATTCATACTGTTAACTCCACCTCGGCCATGACTCAGCAACCTAAAACAGTTACCGACTTAAGGCTTAACAGTTACCGACCCAAAAGGTTGCCGACCTAACTGCCTAAGCCCTAAGACTTACCAGGGATACCGACCTAACTGCCTAAAACAGGAATGCCGACCTAATCCTCAAAGGATACCGACCTAAGACAGCTACCGACCTAACATGGGTACCGGCCTAATGCCTTAAAGGTTGCCGACTTAACAGGAATGCCGACCTAAGATTTGAGGGGGGATCGACCTAAGGCTTAGGTGGGTTACCGATCCAACTATCCAAGGAGGTTGCCGCCCTAACTACTCAGGACAGGGACAAGATCATGAACTACACTTGAGTCGCGACCGACTTACGGCCTATGCTAGGTCGTTCACGATTCAAGCAAAGGAAGGCAAGTCCGATGCAGCTACTTCACACGCAGCCTCTTAACTCGTACACGGTTCAAGACTTGAAGAGTTCAGCAAGAATGCCTTTCCGGAGTCTCGATCTAGCATTTAAGTCGCGACCGACCCACGACTTAGTTTGAATCGTCCACGACCCAACTTGGACCGGTTACGAGTTAGGACTTGGTAATGTTTCCTGCCCAGAATCCTCTATAAATACGTTGCCATCTCCAACTTTCAGGGGACTTTTTGGCCGATCTCTTTAACCGCCGATACTCTGCTGAATTCTTATCTCACTCGACACTTCAAATACGAAAGGCATCTCAACAAACTTCAGAAGGAAATCTAACGCAATCAACATGGATTCAAAGAGTTCTTCTGCATCGAAGTTCTAGTTGTTTGTCTCATCAGTATTGTAATTGAAGACTGTTGTAAAGTTGTAATTGATTCAGTAATAAAGAGGATTAAAGTGGACGTATGCTTACTTGAAACCGAACCACTATAAAAACTGTTGTCTTTTCTGTTTTCTCTGTGACTTTTCTACTTGTTTTTAGTTCCCGTGTTCACGGGTGGTGCTTTCACTCAATCTCAATATAAACCGGGGTGTTAGCGTTCGATTTTGAACGTTAACATTTTTGGTGCTTTCACCGAGAACCCAACTCAGGATACTTCCATCATTGCTCCGCAAAGGTCTGTTGAAAGGATTTCTTTTTAAACCAGAAGTTTATTGGAAATAATGGCTCCTGTGAGAAAACGAAGTTCTGTAAGATCCGACAATGTTCAAGAGAATACTGCTACCTCTCATCCTTCAAGTCAAGCAGCTCCAACTGTTGGAGTTACGCGAGCAGAATTGGACGCCGTAGTTTTGGGGTTGAATCAACAATTGAATGCTCAGAATGCGCAGTTGGAAGCCCAGAATGCCCCGATCTTAAGTAAGTTGAATGATCTGCTAGGAGCAAATCGTCAACCGGTTAATAATGATGGGAACCCTACTGTGGGAGTTTAGGATGTTGAAGGGAACATTTCTCAAAGAGCCGCAGACCCTGTAGAAAGGACTCCTCCTCAAGCTGGAGGATCAGGGCCGCAGCCGACCCTCCGTGAACGATTGTCAAGACAGAATTCAGAGAGAGTGGCTGATGTGTGCCCTCCAGAGCCTCTAAATGATGAAGAGTATTTTTCGGGTACGGTTCGTCAAATCATGAAGGAAAATATGCGAAGAGATGAAGGTGAGAAAGAGTGGGGTTTTTCTCCAAGCAAAACTCCATTTAATGAAAAGATCTTGAAGCCAGAGTTCGCAAGGAAATTCGTTCCCCCTACTTTCCGGCTTACAAGGGGACGAGTGATCCTAACGAGTTTCTGTATAAATACGACTGGCATATGACGGGTGCTATAGCGTCAGATGAAATCAAATGTCGATATTTCCCGGTATATCTTGAAGGTGTGGCTCTATTGTTGTTTACAAAGCTGCCAGTCAGGTCCATTGATCAATTCTCCGATTTGACCAGGAAATTCAAGGAGCAATTTCGATTGTATGCTTCTAAAGCAAAGGATATAATGTCGCTATCAAGTCTAGAGCAAAATCCGGGAGAATCTATCAGATCATTTTTAAATCGTTTTAACATAGCATTAGCCGAGGTAGATAATGCTGAGCCACGCATGGTCCTAACATACTTGATGAGGGCGATTGACAAATCGAGTGAATTTGGAAAATGGTTGAAAATGAAAGAACCAAACTCACTTGACAAATTCTACAAGAAAGCGGATGAATTCATGCGCTTGGAGAGCCTCCAAACACCGGCTAAGGTGGTATCAGTGGAAGCCGGGAACAATGGTGCTGCTTCAAACAAGAAAGAGCCTAACACTCAGAAAAGGGGAAATGATGGTGGAAAGAAACAGGGAGATGCTAGAAAGGCCGTCCTTTCAATTTCACGCCCTTGACCGATACCCTTGAGAACATCTTCTTTGCAACCAAGGATGATGTCAATTATCCAACACCGTCTAAAATGAGAGTGGGAAATAAGATGGAGAAGAGTGGAAGGTTCTGCCGGTTCCACAACCAGCCCGGCCATGACACCAACGAATGCCGTCAGTTGAAAGAAGTAATTGAACAACTTTTGAAAGAGAACAAGCTCCAACAGTATGTGAAAAGGAGTAGAAATGCCCCAGCTTCGTCAACTCAAGGACAACAACTTCCCACTCACCGTCCTGGCTCAGGTGAGAAGGCCGTAGAGCATGAATCAGAAAGACCTATCATCAATATAATAACTGGAGGGCCTCACCCAGCAGGCAAAAGCTGGGGCGAGATGGAAAGGTATGCCCGGGCCTTGAGGCATGTACCATCTGAAGAGAATGTTTTTGTTTTAGAGAATGATGCGCCTTTAAAGCAACAAAAGACTTCTACAGATGATATTGTATTTAGTGCTAGAGATTCTTTGGGTATCGAGGCTCCTACCATAGATGCTCTGGTCATATCCGCTGGTATTGGGCCGGCTACTGTGAGAAGAGTTCTAGTTGATTGCGGAGCTTCATGCAACATTCTCTTCAAGAAGACCTTTGATCAAATGAAAATTCCAATGACTGACGTTCAAGCTCCATCACTTAAGATTGCCGGGTTTGCTGGAGAACCCAAACAGCCGATTGGGACCATAGATTTGTTTGTAGAACTTGGAAAGGGACTGAGGAAGGTGGCTCGAAAGCAAACCTTTATGATTGTTGAAGAATTCTCTGCCTACAATGCCTTCTTAGGCCGACCAACTCTTGCTGCATTTAAAGCTGTTCTTGCCCCGTGGTGTCTGACTATAAAATTCCCCACGGATAATGGAGTTGGCGTGATCAAAGGAGACTAAGATGCGGGGCGAGAATGTTATCTTACAGAGCTGCGTGAATCAAGGAAAAGAGAGATGGGAAAAGGTGCGGCGGCTCCAGTCCGCACCAAAGAACCAACCTTGTAGCAATTACAGGGTGGACCTTGCACTGGTGAATGTAGTGCCACACGAAGAGAGATGGATCCAAGGAAAGCCAGTGTAGGGGAGTATAGGGTAGTACCGGTAGAGGTAACAGTACCGGTATCCGTTGACCCAAAGGACCCGAACAAAGTGCTGAATGTGGGTTCACAACTCAACACAACGGTTCATAATGTTCTGATTTCTTTTTTGAAGGAAAATTTGGATGTATTCGCTTGTACTCATACTGACATGTGTGGAATATCCCCAGAGATTGCAGTACGCACTCTGAACATTGATCCAAAGTTTACACCTGTGAAACAAAAAAGAAGAATCCAGGGTCCTGAGAGGACAGCAGCAATAAAAGAAGAAGTGGATCGGCTCATGGAGAACGGTTTCATCAGAGAATCTACTTATCCAAATTGGGTATCAAATCCAGTGCTGGTTAAAAAAGCTAACGGAAAATGGAGAGTATACATTGACTTTTCAGATCTGAACAAAGCCTGCCCCAAAGACTGTTTCCCGCTGCCCAGGATCGATCAGTTGGTGGATGGGACGGCAGGGCATGAATTGTTATCTTTTATGGATGCATACTCCGGATATAATCAAATTATGATGCATGAGCCAGATCAAGAGGACACAAGCTTCATTATAGATGTTGGACTCTACTGCTACAAGGTCATGCCTTTCGGACTCAAGAATGCAGGGGCAACTTACCAAAGGCTTGTTAATACCATGTTTAAACCACATATTGGCAAGACAATGGAACTTTATGTTGATGACATGCCAGTGAAGTCTAAGAAAGCAGTGGACCACATGAATCACTTGGCAGAGATGTTCGCAGTACTCCGAAAGTACAGAATGAAGCTTAATCCCTTGAAATGTTCATTTGGAGTGGAGTCCGGAAAGTTTTTGGGTTTCATTGTGAGCGCTAGTGGCATTGAAGCTAATCCAGCTCAGATCACTGCCCTGAGAGAGGTCAAGGCACCTAGAACGAAGAAAGAATTGCAAAGTCTCAATGGAAAGGTTGCTGCCTTGAGTCGGTTCATTTCGAAAGCCACTGACAAATGCATTCTATTCTTTGATGCTCTGAAGAAAGGAAGAAAAAAACTTTGAGTGAACTCCTGAATGTCAGAAGGCATTCGATGAGTTGGTTAGTCATATGGAAGTGCCTCCGATACTTTCAAAGCCTGACAATGGTGAAAATCTCTTCGTATATTTGACAATTTCATCTCATGCTCTCAGTGCAGTGTTGGTACGGGAAGACACAAGGATTCAGCGACCAGTCTATTATATCAGCAAAAGATTCACTGGGGCAGAGATGAACTATTCGAGGTTGGAAAAGCTCGCCTACTGTTTATTGATCGCATCAAGAAAATTGAGGCCGTATTTCCAAGCTCATCCCATCAAAGTCCTCACTGATCAACCTCTAAAGCAAGTCCTATTCCGTCCTGAGACTTCGGGCCGTCTTTTGAAATGGAATATTGAACTCAGCCAATATGACATCACTTTTCATCCCCGGAAAGCAATCAATGGACAAGCTTTAGCAGATTTCATCGCAGAATGTACGGATAAAGGTGATAGTGAGGAAGAAGTTACTGATAACGTGCCAATCCAATGGAAATTGTATGTCGATGGCGCAAGAAATGATTACTGTTCCGGAGCAGGGGTTGTCCTTGAAACCCCAGAAGGGCGATCGCTATGTTTTGTACAGACGAGGATTTTCAATGCCATTACTCCGATGCGTGACAAAGGAAGAAGCTAAGATAATTCTGACTGAAGTATACGAAGGGGAATGTGGGGATCATACAGGTGGTCAAACTTTAGCACAGAAAATCCTCCGTTATGGATACTTTTGGCAAGAAATTAATCAGGATGCTGTTGACTATTCCCGAAAGTGTGATAAATGCCAGAGATTCGGTAAAATTCCTAGAGCACCTTCCACTGAGCTAACTCAAATGGTCAGTCCATGGCCGTTTGCCATCTGGGGAATAGATCTCATTGGGCCTTTGCCGACTGCCAAATCGGGGATTAAATATGCTATCGTTGTTGTTGATTACTTCACTAAATGGGCTGAATCCGAACCATTGGCTACTATTACCTCTAAGAAAATGATAAGTTTTGTGACTAAAAATATCATTTGCAGGTATGGTGTGCCTCAGAAGATACTCACAGACAATGGTACTCAGTTTGAAAGTGAGGAGTTCCAAAATTTCTGCAAACGATTCAAGATCCGAAAAAGCTTCTCAGCAGTGGCTCATCCGCAGGCAAACGGGCAAGTGGAAGCAGTAAACAAAATCATCAAATCAACCATCAAAAAGCAGCTGGAAAAAGCAAAAGGTGGTTGGGTCGATAAGTTACCGCTTGCGCCATGGGCATACAGAACCACCCACAAAACTGCGACTGGGCATACTCCATTTTCATTGGCATACGGATCAGAAGTGATGATTCCAGTGGAAACTGAAGTCCCCTCACACAGAAAGATCCATTTTGATCAAGATGAGAATGAAAAATTGCAATTGGAAGCACTTGACCTCCTCGATGAAAGAAGAGAAGAGGCTAGGCTTAGAATTGCAGCTCACTAGCAAAGAATAGCCAGGCACTTCAATTCCAAAGTTCGTCAGCGCAGCTTTGAAGTTGGGGACTTAGTCCTGAAGAGAATTATGACAGCCATAGGTGTGTTTGGGCCAAACTGAGAATGTCCATATGTTATAGGCACGAAACTTCTTGATGGCACATTCAAACTCACAACTGTCGAAGGAGAACCAATCCCAAGAGCTTGGAACAGCAATCATTTGCGTCCATATTTTACTTAAAAGCTTTGCTGAAATGTTGTAAAAGAATTACGAATATATGATTCTTGTATTGAAAGCAATTGTAAAGCAAGTGAATAATGAAAAGCTATAAAGTGGATGTAGGCCCAACTTTTGGCCGAACCACTATAAATCTTGTGTTCTCTACTATTATAAATTGCTTTGTTTTATTTCGACATATAAAATACGTTAATTGTGTTACTAAAATGTCGATTTAATAATGCAGGCCATAAAAACAAAACTTACCCATTACAAGACCAAGCGATCTCCGACATCACCCAGCAAGCAAACGCTAAACCATTTAAAATTTCCATACTCAAATCCTACAAAAGAAGTGCTTCGAACAAATGTTAGCGATGTGGATGGAAGTAGACCATTTCTAACTAACTGCGAATGTTTGTACAAACAAGCATCCAGTTAAATAGCCTGTGTCTATCACCACGAACTCGCTTAACTATGAAGTATATTTCTTTGGATAAGGAAAATTATTGGCAACTAAAAAGGGATGACACTTGCAAAAGATAACGGGGATCGCCGACATCAATAGATGGCAAAGAGACATGGGCGAGCAAACATCAAACAGCAAAAGACCTCTTCGGAGGCACAAGCCCTCTTCAGAGGCACAACTCTTCGGAGGATAAAGACCTCGAGCGGGCTTAACCAGAAAAAGAGAGTTCTTTCTCGACATAAAGTTGCGGACTGATCGGTGATACACTCCCGTGAATCCGTCCAACTGAGAGAAAGAAACTCCAAACTTTCAGGCAAAAAAACCCTACTCAGAGGCACACGTTTCATCGAGATTGAAATAAAACTTCACGGTATTGAAACGTGAAAAGCCCTATTCGGAGGCCCATTTCATCACAGTTGAAATGCTAAAAGACCTCGGGCGGGCCTAACCAGAAAAAGAGAGTTCTTTCTCGACATAAAGTTGCGGACTGATCGGTGATACACACCCGTGAATCCGTCCAACTGAGAGAAAGAAACTCCAAACTTCCAGGCAAAATCCCTACTCAGAGGCACACATTTCACTGTGATCGGTGATACACTCCCGTGAGTCGAAATGTGAAAAGCCCTCTTCGGAGGCCCGCTTCCCAACGAACAGGAAAAAAATAAAAGCCTCTCCCAAGAGGCAGAAACAAAAAGACCTCTTCCAAGAGGCAAAAACAAAAAAGACCTCTTCCGAGAGGTGCAATCAAACAAAAAGACCTCTTCCCAGAGGCACAATCAAACAGAAAGACCACTTCGGAGGCGCACGTTTCACCGAGATTGAAATAAAACTTCCAAGTGTTGAAACGTGGAAAGCCCTCCTCGGAGGCACAACTCTTCGGAGGCACACGTTTCACCGAGATTGAAATAAAACTTCCAAGTGTTGAAACGTGAAAAATCTCTACTCAGAGGTACAACTTTTCAAAGAAGCATTTCATCAGAAATGCAAAGCAAAGATCAGAAAGCTCTTCACCGAGGCGAAATAATAAAAAAAAAAAGAAGCCCTCTTCAAAGGCACACTTTAGCTCTCAAGGGAAGAATGGTTCATCTATTCTGGAAAATATCCTTCCTCAAAAAGAAGTTAAAGTGCCCTTCAGAGGCCCGCTTTACCACATAGGGGAATTCTCTTGGTAAAAATGTGTGTATGCACAAAAGAAAAAGTGATATCTTCGAAGGTTGAAGCGTAGAAACTCATATGGAGGGAGCTGCACTCTATTTTGAACAAAATAATATTCCTCCAAGTATGGAATAATTATTCTCCAGAAAATAAGAGTACAAGTCCCCTCAAAGTATAAAATATTGCAACGAGCTTATGGTATAGGGGCAACATGGTATAACTACATTGGTAAAAATTACGCTCGAACAACATACCACAAGCTCACTGTAATATCATATAAAGAAGCTTGTACAAAAATGAATAGTAAATGCATTCTCAAATACAGATAGAAGTTTGTACGAACAAAAAAATCATTTTATTTGATACTGTCAAAATTTGTACAGGTACAGGTTTCAAAATAAAAGGAAAAGCGGGGTCCGGTACCCGCACAATCTCCGGTCAGTACATGCAAAAAGTAAAAATAAAGGGAAGCAGGGCCCGTTACTTCTTCTTGCCACCACCTTTAGAGCCTTCACCTGACCTAATAGGCAGCTTTTCAGGACGGCTTGGGAGAATCGAGGATAAAGGAGAGAGGGTTACTACCGGATCAACCTTCGCTTCCTCTTTAGAAACAAGAATGTCTTTCATTTTCTTCTTGGAAGTGACACGCTTCCTCCTCCTCCTTGAAGAAGACTGACTTTCTGGAGTAACAAGAGCAGACAATTTTATGTTATCAGAAATGGTTCGCTCCGGGGTCTCATTGCCTTCTCCAAGCCCTTCTCCCCCGTGTTCTTGTGAAGCATTAGGATCATCTAAGTCTCGAAGAGCCTCTATTTGCTCCTCTTGCGACCCGGGTTGAGAGGCGGATGGAGGAGTGACCTGGAGAGGCGGGGAAAGAATAATAGGAGGAGGGGGAGTCTGAACGATGCTCGACACTTTCTCTACAGAAGAAAAGAAGTTAAAGTCGGTAAAGAGAGGAGATAAAGGCTCGTTGAGGTTCAGGAAATAGTCAAGAAGCTCATCAAACTCATAAGAAGCAAATGAGCAGTCTACTTGGGCAAGATTAACAGTAGAGTTACCTGGAGAAGTCGGCTTCTTGATATCAACCTCATAAGCCTGTGCTTCGGCGCTCTCTTCGCCTTCATCTCCACCTTGTGTGCTTGCGATCTCAGTTGTAACTTTAACCGGGGATGGAGAATGAGAACTGGAGCCAACAATGTCGATTTCGGCCGAAGGTGAAGGCTGAACTGGATCAGTTGAAGTTGTTTTTCCTAAACGTTCCCCTTCTGCCATTTCGGCTCTTAATTTCGCAAGTTGTTCTTTTCCCCTGGCGAGAGCGGCGCGAGCGTCGTCATCCAAGTAATGCTCCTCAAGAGCTGATTCGACGTAGCCAGCACCTTTAGCACCAAGCATATCAAGTGCGGCCTCCCACACCTCAGCCAGAGTAATATCATATTTGGGACCTAGAAAGGCGAGACTACCGCGCCCCAAGACGCTATACAGGTAGAAGTCAAATAACGTCGAGCTGATGCTGGTCTTCGTTGCCTCATGAGATTCTTCAGCTACAATTTTACCGGCAACGGCCTCATCACGCTCTCTTTCAGCTTTGGAGAGTTGAAGCTTAAGCATTTCGACGGTTTTCTTCCGAAGCTCTGCAATATCAGCAATATAGCCCTCATTGATTCTTTTTTGCACTTCGAGCCTGTCTTCGGCGTCTCTTTGGCTGGCATGGGCATTTCTCACTTGTTTCTGAAGCACTTCTTCTTTTTGAGTGTAGGAAGTAGAAGAAGTGGCAAGCTCTCCTTTAAGCTTCTCGACCTTCGCTTCAAGCTCTTCATTATAAGTAGTGATGCTCCTCATCTCGGTATCATGCTGCTCAAGAACCTTCTGCCATTCAGCTTTGTCATTTTCCATAGTAAGCATGGCCTCGAGATTCGCACGGTTTACCCTTTGAAGCTCGTCAACAAGCTTTTGCCAGCTCGACATTCTTTCAATGTCAAGTCTGACGGCATCGAGATTTCGCAGCATGGCAGGCTTGTCAATTGAAACTAAATCGAGATCGAAGCGAACCCCCTTCAAGCACCATTGCGGAAACCGACTTTGGAGAGTAGCTGGACCTGGCCCAACTTGATATGAAGGCCTATTGATGATTGTCTGAATATCAGTACGGGAAGGGGCAGGAGATTGAGAAGGAATTGGAGTAGTGGTCTTCTCAGAAATTGCAGGCACAGATTGCTCACTAACTTTAGCCCGTTTGCTTGGGTCATCAGCCATGTGGCTCTTCCCTCTGTCATCGTGGGATTTACGCTTATGGGAATCACCCTCTCTGTGGGAAGAATCGTACCGCTCATCCCCTCTTCCATAGCGTTCTTCATAAGAACGTCTCTCCTGAGCCTTTCGAGCAGCCCTCTCTTCATCAGTTTCCCTATAAGTGGGAAGATAGCGTCTGTAGTCATATTGACCACGCTTTCCATATTGCTTGAAGTCGTCGTAATATGAACCACTTTGCCTCATTGGGAAATCTGAAACAAAAAAAAGAGACAAGTCTTAAAAGTCTTCAGAGAAAAGAAGCGTAACTGTAGAATCTTCAAAGTACAAAAAATTAGGTGCATGAAAGTGCCGAAAGATTCTAAGTGTGTGTGATGTGCAAACTACGCGCATAAAACTACGAACCACTCTTCGATTGCGGAGTAATCGTGGGGTAGTAGTTAACGTTAACTCTTGGGTCGACGGAGCTTGTTGCAAAGAAGAAGTCGCTTCCACCACTGAAGAAGAAACCCTAGTAGTGACAGGGTCGTCTTTAAAGAGCTCCTGTGAGGTGACAAAGAGGTCGCTCAACCCTTCGAAAGTGTCGTCCCCGCTCTGCTTGACAGGGCTTGTTTTCCCGACTTCTTCACCAGACTTCTGTGAATGTTGGGGAGATCCCTGAGGCTTTTCTTCCTCAATGACTGGGGCACGTGCGAATTTGACAGACGACCCCGCAACATCGACAGTGGTAGAGCACTTCACCAGAGAAGCCTCGGAGGCAGGTTCTTTTGGTATGGGTTCGTCAGTGGAAACTGGGGCATCTAATGCTTTAGGTGGGGAGTCTGGAACCTCCTGGGGGTGTGTAGAGCGAGAAGCGTGTAAAAGTCCATACTGATGCAAAAATTCGTCCCTCAACAAAAACTTTATACTTCTCTCTCTAGCAGTCACAGCACTTAATCTTTCAAAAACTTGCTCGTGGCTTGGATCTCTAGAGGGGAGAGGAAGTGCTGAAAAGAACAAAGAACGAAATTAGCAATTGGTAATTCGGATCTCGAAAAAGTTTGGAAAATGGAGAAAATAGAAACAGGTAATCTTACTTCCTACTCTTCAGATGGCATAAAACCCTGGGGGGCAGCGAGCAAAGAAAAACTGGTTCAAAAATCCATGAACACTTTCGGTAAGATCAGAAATAAGCTTGCGGTTTCTAGCGCTTCTCACAATAATAAGGGAAGGATGGTCTTTACTCTTTGCAAACGAGCATAAGTAGCGAATTTCTTCAAAACTTGACAAACAATCAAGAGTTCTCCTAAACAATACACACAACCCCATCAAGATGGCGTAGCCATTAGGATGAAGTTGGAATGGAGAGATTGTCAACGAAGGAGAAGGGTTCGAAGGAAGTCATTAAAGGGAGGAATCGCCCCGCTTAGGCACATTTGACGATTGACTGCAACAAAACCAGGGGTAGTAGGACTGTCGGCGGTATCATTTGGCCCGGGAAGTAGGGCATCATTTTCAGCAATACGTAGCTGAATAAACGCTCTCGAAGTTAGGATAGTCGAAGTTCTCTCTGGAGGATTCTCTATGGGAACAGCTGTCTGAAAGGTCTCTCCCGCTTGAGCTACCACTTCTTCTTCTTGGAGGGAAGTCATTCTACACAAACAACTGGATATTCAAACATGAAGGTGCACGTTTCCTAAAATGTGTGAAGTGTTGTGTAAAATCAACAAAGCAATAAGCGAATATAACTGGAATAAAAATTAGCAAGCATTTGTCAGTTATAAAGTCCAGGGTTCGTTGTTTTAATATGCAAGTGTAATGTTGATGCAAACAAATCAGTTCAAGTTAGCGATGCTTTGCATTAATACTTCACTTTAGTTGATTGGTTCACAGCATTTCATACAGTGTATTTAAGTTGATTACTCTATGTCAACTAATCTGTCATTTGATGTGGGCAGTCAATGGCAGTATGTTGCCTTGGTTTTCTGTGATTGTTGTTTTCAGCAGGTTGTTAGCCTATAAGTTAATGTGGCCTGTGAAATAAGGAAACAAAGTTAAAACAATCAAGGATTTAAGCAATTCAGTCCAGCAGATCAAGTTGAGTATTCAAGTTAGAATTATGTTTTTAAGTGAGAATTCGAGTTGGGCATCCAAGTGTTAACTCGGCTGCGACCCAAGGAATCTCTCGCGAGTTAAGATTAAGTCTCTGATTCCTTAAATCGGTGGTTCTCTAGGTCGTGAGGAGTGGTAAGTAGAAAGGCTCCGGTTCAAAAAGTGGTGCAAGATTCCCCAAGTGCTAGTTCGGCCGCGATTTAAGGATTAGGTCGGCAAATTTCCCCGAGTGCTAGTTCGGCCACGAACTAAGGTTTAGATCGTATCAAATTAGGTCGGCCAAAAGATAGGTCGAGTTAAGAATCCAAAGGGTTGAGTCGCTCGTACAGCCTAAGTCCTAAGTCGTCAGGAAATCAATACGACCTAAAAGCTAAGTCGTGTGCAGCCGAGATTGCAAGAAATTCCTAAGTCGGTAGATTCAAAAACTAACTAAGCCGTGAGAATTTCAAGTCATCCCCTCAACCAGTTGACTCCACTCCAACCCAATACCCATTATCGCCTAAATAACATCAATCCATCATCCCCTCAACTAAGCCTATTATCCATTCACCCCATTCAGCTTATCAAACACCAATCCGAACCATCATGAAGCCGCCATAAATCAAGCGCGATGCTACAATCTTGAGAATCGCAACGGCAACGTAGCCAACGGTGATTGGAACTGATCACAAAAGCTAGGTAAGACATGTGGAGGTGATTTGGGAGCAGGAAGTGAAAATTCGTGTCTTAGCAATAGTCGCAGTTGGGTTAGAATTCAAGATAACTTACGCAATGAGTAGCAAAGATTATAGATGATTGATTGGAATGAAATCGCCTTTTGGAGCTTGGGAAAATTTTTAGTGGCAGAATCAAGCAAGAGAGTAAGTAATGAAAAGGAAGAAGAAGATGTGAGAGTTATATCTTGCAGCGGAGGGACCTGAAGCGGCACATACGATGACCTACCGACCTAAAGGGGGACGGGTTAAAGGATATCGAAGCAAACAACCTAACCATTAGGCGTATACTTCGAGGGGCAAGTGTTAACTCCACTTCGGTCATGACTCAGCAACCTAAAACAGTTACCGACTTAAGACTTAACAGTTACCGACCCAAAAGGTTGCCGACCTAACTGCCTAAGCCCTAAGACTTACCAAGGATACCGACCTAACTGCCTAAAACAGGAATGCCGACCTAATCCTCAAAGGATACCGACCTAAGATAGCTACCGACCTAACATGGGTACCGGCCTAATGCCTTAAAGGTTGCCGACTTAATAGGAATGCCGACCTAAGATTTGAGGGGGGACCGACCTAAGGCTTAGGTGGGTTACCGATCTAACTATCCAAGGAGGTTGCCGCCCTAACTGCTCAGGACAGGGACAAGATCACAAACTACACTTGAGTCGCAACCGACTTACGGCCTATGCTAGGTCGTTCACGATTCAAGCAAAGGAAGGCAAGTCCGATGCAGCCTTAACATGCAACCTCTTAACTCGTACACGGTTCAGGACTTGAAGAGTTCAGCAAGAATGCCTTTCCGGAGTCTCAACCTAGCATTTAAGTCGCGACCGACCCACGACTTAGTTTGAGTCGTCCACGACCCAACTTAGACCGGTTACGAGTTAGGACTTGGTAATGTTTCCTGCCCAGAATCCTCTATAAATACGTTGCCATCTCCAACTTTCAGGGGACTTTTTGGCCGATCTCTTTAAGCGCCGATACTCTGCTGAATTCTCGACTCACTCCACACTTCAAATACGAAAGGCATCTCAACAAACTTCAGGAGGAAATCTAACGCAATCAACATGGATTCAAAGAGTTCTTCTGCATCGAAGTTCTAGTTGTTTGTTTCATCAGTATTGTAATTGAAGACTGTTGTAAAGTTGTAATTGATTCAGTAATAAAGAGGATTAAAGTGGACGTAGGCTTACCTGAAGCCGAACCACTATAAAAACTGTTGTCTTTTCTGCTTTCTCTGTGACTTTTCTACTTGTTTTTAGTTCCTGTGTTCACGGGTGGTGCTTGCACTCAATCTCAATATACACCGGGGTGTTAGCGTTCGATTTTAAACGTTAACACATACTCTATTACGTAAATATCTAGAAATTTCATCTACATTTATATTTACGAATTTTTTAAGTATTAAATCCATTTAATTACAATAAATCATATTATCGTAATTTAAATTCAAATAAATAATTAAATGTTGATTCCCATTCTTTTTATTCAAATAATCTTTATCCTATATTATCTTAGATTTGTAACAACGGTTATATTTAAAAATGTGAATCTTATCAATTACGCGTATTAATTAAGGTTTTAAACTCAATTAACACAGTCCAATCCCTTTTTACCAAATTTGACAATCCCTAATCATTTGTACTACATTCCATATCAATGTAATATTTATTAGATTTTATTTCAAATTAATTACAACTTACTTTCCCTTAATTGAGATCTGATTCCCAGATTTTAGTTTAACAAACTAAATGAAATAAACAACATATAGATTGTTACCTATTTCCTTTGCCTATATAGGTTTATTACTTAACAATCACCATTAAAAATCTCGTGTATACACAAATTTTATATTTTGTAATCACATTCAATCTATTACGTATTACTTTCCAGCAAGTAATATGATTACTTAGGGAACGTTGACTTTTATTCAATCACCATTTATTGAAATCCACATTAATTAATTTATTAAATGCTTACATTTATTTCTCTATATCCAATTTGTTTCAACTTTATTTACATTAATATTATTCCCTTATTTTGGTTATTACTTATCAACTTGTTCTAACCTTATTTCCTAAATTTCTGTTATTGTAAACCTTTATATTTTTTTCATTTAAATTAAATTTTAAATTCCAATTCAATCAACCACTTAACATGCAACTTATAATAACTGCTTACAAGTATGAATGGAATTATCATTTATTCCAATATTTTCTTAATTTACATTAACATATTAGTTAATTTCCTTTAAATAACATTTATACCCAGGTATAATACTTACCCCATTTCATTTATTGAAATTTATTCAAATTGCTAGTAAATAAGTTTTAAGTCAACATTTATATATTTTAATTTAGCGTTCATTTCAATATTTGTGTTATAAAGTTTTTATTTCTACTAAATTTAATTACAAAACTCATTAATTCAACCAAATTAAATCCACGAAATTTACGGGTCGTTACACTAATATATCTATATAAATTCAAAATAAAATCCCCAAATTAATATAAACAAGTACTTAAGTTTAGAAATCAATTTATTGCCATTTAGATGTGATTATATACATCAAACCAACTGGTATACAAATTTTGGTTGATTTTCACATATTATAATTGTATGTCTAATTTCATATAAATTGAATAAAATTGCATCAAGATACTTTTTAGACTTGATATCATCGTACCAAATCATAGAAAATAGTTTCTTTTCAATAGGACAAATTTAAATGGTCCAAATCATAAAAATATTATATTTGGACTGTTTCTTCCCAAAAATGTAATATTCTCATATTAATTCATTGTTAATTCGGGCGAATAATGTGAAAAGGCTCAAATTTTATGTTTAGGTTCGTAAACATCCTACTTCATCCCAGTTTATATCAGTTTAACTTAATTAATCCATCATTTCGATACGATTTTCCCAATTTTATGCCTCCTTTTCGTGTAGTTTTGAATGCAGAGGTTACATACTTTATATAGCTCCATTAACTCATTTGGCCGCTCAAAACCGATTCATTATTTAGGTTAGGCTAAGTTTTCAAAAATCAAACAGCCTATTTTTGAAATGACATATCTTCCGAATTGTACGTATTTCTACTGTATTGTACATTTTCATTACTTTTAACTCTTTGTTTTTGCGACTTTTGTTCTCATGCTTATGTATCATACGTTCGCAACATGCAATACTATTTTCCCCATAAATTTTTTCATTATTTATATTTTAAAATCTTAATATCTTTAACCATCATATATTAAAATATGTAGTACGAATTTATATGCATGATTTAAATTCTAAAAAAACAATAAAATTCTCACCAAAACTTATGTATTTAAACCCTAGGGATCAAATGTTTATTTTCAAACCATATTTTATAGGTTCAAATCGTGAATAGATTTACACGTTATCACATATAGTGTACACTTTAATTTAGAATTAATTCTATGCAAAAATATAATATTCTCATATTAATTCATAATTAATTCTTACAAATAATATAAAAAGGCTAAAATTTTATGTTTAGGTCCGCAAACATCCTACTTCATCCCAGTTTATGTCAGTTTAACTTAATTTATCCATCATTTCGCTATGATTTTCCCAATTGTATGCCTCTTTTTCGTGTAGTTTTGCATGTAGAGGTTACACATACATTATCCATTAACTCATTTGACCTCTCAAAACCAATTCATAATTCAGGTCAGGCAAAGTTTGCAAAAACCAAAGAGCCTAATTTTGAAATTACATATCTCATTACCGAATGTATTCCTATCGAATCATAAAATCAAGGGAGTAAATATAGAATTTAGGGAGGCCCATTCGCTCTGATCAATTTCTCACAATTCGTCATTGCTTCGCTCTTTGGTTTGGAGCCTTAATTTCCTAATTTGATTTGCATTTTGGGGATTACTATTTATAGGAGCACTTGGAAATAAGAAAAGAGAGACGGAAAATTTGTTTTTGAAATGGAAAGTGTTTTCCATTTTGAGTCAAATGAGTTATACAACCGCTATCTGTCCTAGAATTAAAATTCATATTCAAAACTCGTAGCGTCGGTACGGCTCGATGAAGGGTGAAGATAAGTATTTGCACTATTATTTGTTATATTATTTTACCCCATCCTGTAGTTCCGCTGCATTTATTTTTTTATTTGTTTTTTTGTCCTTGTGTATGTAAATCTGATTATGTTGTAAAGAATAATCAAATGTACTTATAAAATGGTTTCATGAACTGTTATTTGATTATATTTTGTTATTCCGCTGCGAGATTCTGTATTTTTTTAATTTCCTTCTCTCCGTTTTCTTATTTACCCCAATAACAATTTGCCCTTTTGTATGGTTTGAGTCTAACCTGCATGGTTTATCATCGATTAAACTGTCCAAAAAGACAGGCCGTTAAAGGTCAAATTTAAATGGTCCAAATCATAAAATTAGTACATTTGGAAGGTTTCGGCTTAAAAATGTAATATTCTCAAATTAATTCATACAAATCATATAAAAATGCTCAAAATTTTAGTTTAGGTCTGTAAACATCATATTTCATCCCAATTTATATAAGTTTAACTTAATTTACACATCATTTGACTACGATTTTACCAATTTTGTGCCTACTTTTTGCGTAATTTAGCATGTAGAGTTTACATGTACATTATATAGCTTCGTTAACTCATTTGTCCACTCAAACTTATTTGTTATTTAGGTTAGGCCTAATTTCGAAATTACTCATTACCAAATTTAACCATATCAAATCGTAAAATCAAGATAGTAAATACAGAATTCAGGGAGACCCATTCGGTCTGATCTATTTCTCCCATTTCATTCTTGTTTCGCTCTTCGGTTTGGAGCCATTGTTTACTAATTTGATTTTCATTCGGGGATTACGGTTGACCACTGAGGAGGAAGAAGAGTGTGATGGAAAATTAGTTTTCTAAAATGGAAAGTGGAATACACGTTTCCATTGAGTCAAACGAGTTGTACAATCGCTATTTGCTCAAAAATTGAATTTTGATATCAAAACCAGTATTACAGTGCTTGAATCAGAAGCAAATATACTGCATGAATCAGAAACAAGACGACTGCAATTGCATTTGTATCGTCGCCAAATTGCAATGTCTTAAAAATGACCATTTATCCCTTCTTAATTTTAATTTATTTAACGAATCCATTAATTACATTGCTTTCCATATTACTATTATTGTTCAATTAAAAATGCTTTCCAAATTTTCGAGGTACTCTACTCTCCCCCTCTAAAGGAATTTTTGGGTTATTCCAATGTACTGCAATGGGTATACCGTCGACGAGTATTCTGATGTGGACAAACGGTCCACCAGTGTCCCAGCCAGAGACAATTCCTGGATATTTCAGGATATACGTATTTGTATATTATCGTACAGTTTTATTACTTTAACTCTTTGTTTCTGCGATTTCTCAGCTTTTGTTCTCATGCTTTTGTATTATACGTTCGTAACATGCAATACTATTTCCCCATAAGTTTTCTCATCATTTATATTTTTAAATCTTAATTTCTTTAACTTTCAAATGTTAAAATACATTATACAAATTCATATGTACTGTTTAAATTCTAAAAAAAATACATTTCTTACTATAACTTTTGTATATAATCTCTGGTATCAAATGTTTATTTTCAAACCATATTTTATAGGCATAAATCGTGTGTACTTTTCACTAGATAAAACACAATTGCTAATATATCTCTATAAATTCAAAATTAAATTTCCAAATTTATATAGACAGGTACTTTAACTTTAGAAATCAATTTAATGCCGTTTGGATGTGATTATATACATCAAGCCAACTGATATACAAATTCTGGTTGATTTTCACATATTATAAATTGTACGTGTAATTTCATATAAATTGAATAAAATTGCATAAAATTACTTTTTAGACTTGATATCATCATACCAAATCATAGAAAATAGTTTCTTTTCAATAGGACAAATTTAAATGGTCCAAAGCATAAAAATATTATATTTGGACTTTTTTTGCACAAAAATATAATATTCTCATATTAATTCATATAAATAATATAGAAATGACCCATTCGCAATGTTTTCAAAAACCAAAGAGCCTAATTTCGAAATGACCCATTCGCAATGGCACTTGTATCGTCGCCAAATTGTAGTGTCTTAAAAATGACCATTTTACCCCTCCTTGTTTTTAATTTATTTAACGAATCCATTAATTCCTATGCTTTTCATATTACTACTATTATTTAATTAAAATGCTTTCCAAATTTTCGGGGTCCTACACTATCTTCCCTTAAAGGAATTTCTGGGTTATTCCAATGTATTGGCGACGGGTATAACTGCGGCGAGTATTCTGTTGTGGACAAACGGTCCACCAGTGTGTAACAACCCGCGTATTTATCGATTTTATATTTAAATATTTTATTTAAATATTTCATTATTCGTCGGATTTTGGTCCGAAAAGCTACTTTTTGCAAACAGTCGAATTAGGACTCGAGACCCCTTCCATTTAGTTCAAAATGCCGTTTGCAACCTTTTTGAGTATAAACTTCGATATGTTTGGAGTAAGTCAAATTTTGACCTTTTTCACTTAGGGCTTTGGTTTGGGCTGAACCCATTAGCCACTTACTAACTCAGTCCCAACCCACTCCAACTCTTCATTACTTCATTTCATATTCCTAACATTTAAGCTTCATCAAAAATGGGGGAAGAGAAACAGAATTAGGAAATCCTAAGCCCTAGTTTCCAATTGCAAATCCATCTTCTAGCTCCAAACTCAAGGGAACCCATTGGTAAGCTTTCTCTTCATCTTCTCCAACTCATTCTCTCTTTGATTTCAGAAATTTCCTTTGGAAATGTTTCTCTTTTAAGCTTAGATTGAAGCTTCTTGAGTTGTTACTGAAGAGGTGATCTTAGCTTGTTTTGAAAGCTTCTTCTTCATTTGTTTGGGTTCAAAGGTGAGATTTTTATCTCACATCTTAGTCTATAATTATCTTCGTTTGTTAGGTATGGATTCCTAACACTTATTCTTGTGCAATTGATTTTGGTTTGGATTGATTTTGTGTATATTCCAATTTATGGTGTTTTGGTCTAATTTATGAAAATCCAATTATGGGTATTTGGACATTGATATTTGAGGCGTATCGAAGAGCCGCTTATGCTGGGTTGTTGCTCGACGTAATTCCTTAGTCATCGCCGCTAGATCGATCGCTTCCGGTATCCGTTTGGCGATTTTTGGCCTAGGTTCAGGGAATGCCCTGAACCCTTCACTCAGACGTCTGAAACGTAATATTCAAACGTCTGAATATTGTTCAGGGAAGATTTCTATTCCCAGATTCAGACGTCTGAATATTTTATTTCAGACGTCTGAATTGGTTCATTTGGAACCAAAAAGGAAATAGGCTAAAAAGTGTCTATTTCAGACGTCTAGACTCAAGAATTCAGACGTCTGAATTCTGTCTTTGGAAAATATTTATTTTTCAAATTCAGACGTCTGAATCCTTGATTTCAGACGTCTGAATCAGCACTCTTTTTGCCTATTTGCTTGAGAATTCCAACTTTAATCGATTCATGTTGATTTCCTTTTGTTATTATCACTTACTATCGACTATGATGGCATTTTCTTCGTGATTTTTGGGAATATCCATTTCGATGGATTCAGTATCGATTTCTTTGGATTTTATTCACGTCTTGTATGTGAATTTTTATGATTGATTGTTCCTACAATCTTCTTTGTGATTTGTCACTTTAGAAATATAAAGGTTTTCTATACTAGTAGTAAATATCAAAACTCTTTCTTCAAATGATTTCAACACTATTTTATAACAAAGCTCGTTCTCTCAAACCGATTTCCAATCTATTAGTATATACAAGCCTTTACCTCACTCGTATGAGAAATCTAAATGAAGGACTTAGCAAAACGAGTGGTATGAAACGCTTGCGTTTACTTCGTCGGTTAATTCTTGGACTTGTTCAATTGAAACTCTTGTGACAATTTTCTAGTGGAGATCTACAATTTGTTCGTAAATATTTAAGTTAAGCTAGTGGTTATGGGACATGAAGCTAAGCTCATATATTTACTAGCTTACTGTAATTGACACTTCTCGTTGATCATGACGATCATCTTTCTGATTTAGACTAGCTTTGGCTCACCAGGAGGAGCTTCGGCTCAAAGTCCACAATGGGGGACTATACCCTGTCAGGAGGAGTTTTGACTCACCAGGAGGAGCTTCGGCTCAATGTCCGCAATGGGGGACTATACCCTGTCAGGAGGAGTTTTGACTCACCAGGAGGAGCTTCGGCTCAATGTCCGCAATGGGGGACTATACCCTGTCAGGAGGAGTATTGACTCACTAGGAGGAGCTTCGGCTCAATGTCCGCAATGGGGGACTATACCCTGTCAGGAGGAACTTCGGTTCACCAGGAGGAGCTTCGGCTCAATTTCCGCAATGGGGGACTATACCCTGTCAGGAGGAGTTTTTGACTCACCAGGAGGAGCTTCGGCTCAAAGTCCGCAATGGGGGACTATACCCTGTCTGGAGGAGCTCCGGCTCATTTTTCTGGGATAGGCCATCCTTTTCTTGTGATTTCTGGATTTCGTGTGTTGAATTCTGGAATTTATGTTTCACCAACTTTTACGATTGGCATTGATATATATGTCATTTATTGTGGCTTGGTGAATGAAATTAGGAGTATGACATTCCTTTTTATCTTTGAGAAGATCTTTGCGATATTGATTAATCTCTTATTGATTTTTCAATTATTTATTTATCACAGCTTGGCATTGTGATTATTATACGTTTAGTCATATCTCTTATTCTATATCATTTCTTCTAATATTTATAGCTAGACTGATCTGTTTATTATTTTCTTCTTAAATAATACTCGGGTCAGACCGAGATGTTACAGGTGCTTCTGCTTGACTTCTCTTCTGGGGTTATCATCCTGACTTTTGGTTAACTACTTAGATTAGCAGTTTTTGTTGTATACACTTAAGGTATAGACTCATAGTTGTATTCGTTTGTATAGCACGTGTTGCTATCCTTTTGTATTATTATGGATCTTTTTGACCACTACTCTGATATACAATTTTATGTGTAATATTCATATCTATTTCCGCCTTTGTGATATGAATTGCCTGTGAATGATTTATGTTATGTTTATTTCTATATTTGTTTCCGAAGATTATATATAGCCACCGTGCAGTAGCTTTGAGTTTGCGTCGGTATGCTGGACTTCCTCTTGAGATGAAATGCATGATATATTTTATCTGGCATATCGGTGCTCGCACAAAGCAATTACACGGATGGTCGCTCGTCAACAGCCTTATTCTCCGTGCTAGTTGACAGCATTACTCCGTAGTGTTCTTGGCTAACTTGGGTATAGAGGTGGGGCGTCACACAGTGTCCCAGCCAGAGACAATTCTTTGGTTGTTTCAGGATGTACGTAATTGTATAGCATCGTACATTTTTATTATTTTTAACTCATCGTACAGCTTGGTATCAGAGCCCAACTTCGAAACAATGTAGAATAATTTAACAAGGATCATCGTTCTAAGTCCATCTTAGGAGTGCTTTAGGATTTTATTCGGGTTCTCGTGCCGTCCTATCCTATTTTCATTTATGATTCCTTGTTTTATCTATCAAGATTGCTTGATATTTATCTTGAGAATAACTTTTCCCCTTCTTTCTTTTCTAAAGGAAGAGAAATGGTTAGTTCTAGCAGTCCTAGCACTGGTCAATCCAGTAGCCCTTCTCTGGATGGTGCATTCATGTCTGCTCAACAACTTTTGGATATTGTAAAGAATCAAGAGTTTATCTATGCTTTGAGTAAGAACCCCGAAATGGTTCTACCTTTGAAACTTGAAGTTTCTTTCAGTCAACTTGTGGATGTTACTCT
The DNA here is from genome assembly GCA_030765085.1 of Allium cepa. Lineage (NCBI taxonomy): Eukaryota > Viridiplantae > Streptophyta > Magnoliopsida > Asparagales > Amaryllidaceae > Allium > Allium cepa. The sequence goes on from CM060931.1 coordinate 816,443,920, forward strand.
TCTTCATGGAGAGGTTGGTAAAGGAAGTGTTTGTGATATTGGGACTTCCAAGAAGAGGCATATTAAGTTCAAGAGCCTTAATCCCAATAAGAGAGTGAAGCAAACTACTTTTGTAGCAAAGACTCCAATCCCTAATCATGGAGGATGCTACAATTGTAATTCTAAGGAACACTATGCGAATATGTGTCCAAAACCCCATTCTTGTCGCTATTGCAAGAAACCGGGTCATCTTTTATCTGCATGTCCCAAACTTTTGAACAAGGACATGAGAAAGCTAAATATTGTGCAAGCCCCTAGAAACTCTTCTCTCGATCAAGGTATTTTTCACTCAATCCTTGATGGCATTGTTTTATTTCGTGATCTTTTTATTTGAGTTCCTGTTGATACGGGTTTCATCTCATTATTTTTATATCAAAAGAACTTGTTGATTCCTTTTCTTTAAACATTTTGGGCTTGATGACTTCTTTGAGAATTGCGGATCCGGTTGGTGGATCCGCAACACTCAATTTGCTTTTTATTGATGTCGAAATTATTTTATGTGATTTTTCTTTCCAAGCCGATATTCTTACTTAGGCTTCGGAATTGATATTTGTAAGGATTGGCTTAATTGTTGTGAAGCCCATATCCTATTTTCCGTGTGGACTATTCATCTTCAACATTTTCAATCTGTTAAGAAGATTTCTATTTTTCCTTTGTGATTTTGATTCCAACTTGATGGCATCATTTTATTCTTTAAGCTCACATGATGGGGAAAGTGTTATTTCTCTCATTCATGCGGTTTGAGAATTTATTGGTATTTTTGAAGTTCGTCTTAGGATCATCACCTAAGAGATCTTTTGTGTGGTGTTAAGGTCTTTCTAGTGCGACCTTGCCACCGATTTTCATTTGGCTACGAGTTGCGGGAGTTAGCATTTCACTTATCGCATTCCGCACTCGTTATGATTCTTATGAATGACTTATTTTGTCATTCAGTTTGTCCAACTTATTTCCTCCATTTTATTAATCCAATATTCTATGAAAATTTCGATGAGACCATTCTTATTTATGGATTTTGGATGGAAATAGAAATTTAAAAATTTTGCAAATCTTTCTCATAAGATTTATTTATAAGTACAATTTGATTTTTGCTCTTAAAACGAGCAAAGAATATTCTTAAAACTTTTTAAGAGACTTATTTATCCTATAAAAGATGATTTTGTGATTTTATTGCCCGTTGAGTGTTTTAAGAATTCTGGTCGATGCGCCTGATCAACGTTATCGATAGGAATTTCCTAAACGCTTCGATGAGACAGTCAGACACGTTATATTGACTTGTAAAATGTAAATTTTTATGAAAAGATAATTACATTGAGATAAATGTAATTTTGAAAGTTTTAACTTTTCAGGAAAGAAGATTATTTAAAAGAAATTCTTTCCTTTCGAGATGCTCTTATTCTTGTGATTCCCGTGGGGAACTAAGACTTTATCTTTTGTACCAATGCTAATCATATTGGTTTGGATGCCATTCTCTTGCAAAGGAGAACGTGCTATCACTTGTGCTTCTAAATCATTATAGCTTATCGAGACTAGGTATGCCACTCATGATCTAGTGCTCGTGGCTATTGTTTTTACTTTTAAAATTTGGCATCATCATTTTTGGGGGTGAAATTTGTTCTCCGCCTCAACCATAAATCTTTGGAATATTTGCTTCTCATAAGGAATTTAATTTGCGTCAACCTTGTTGACTCGAGTTCCTGGCATCTTATGATCTTGACATTCTTTTTATTCCCGGAAGGGAAATCGTATTGCCAATGCGCTTTGTTGTAGGCCACTTGGTGTGGATTCTTTGATGATGTCGGAATGAAATTATCTTTTTATTACTTTCATCGGATGTTTTGATATACTTCGTTTTATTGAGCTTTATTTCATTCCTTTTGTGGACTAGTGTCCGATGTTCTTTTATGGTGTTTGGTTCATCGGATGTATTGTTATTATACTACATCGGTGTTCTGTATTATCTGGATCAATGGATGTACCATTATTTTACTACATCGTTGTTCCGGTTTATCCGTTCATTGGACGTACCATTTTTGTACTACGTCGGTGTTCCGAAATTATTCGGGTTTTGGTTCATTGGGCTTACCTTTTTGTACTACGCTGATGTCCCAAATTATTTGAGTTTCTACTTTCTCGGGCGTACTGTTATTATACTATGTCGTTGCACCAACTCAATTTTCTGCTATTCTTGATGTTCTCCACGTCTTTTATCTACGGAAATGCCTTAGGGATTCCAGTTTTTTATTCTTGAGCCCGGTGATATTGTAGAAATTGAAGTTTCACCAGATTTGATTTATGAGCAACATCCCATTCGTATCATTGTTTCGGGGGTTGAGCGCCTTCAGAATAAAGATGTTCTTCTTGTGAGAGTTCAATGGTTCTCAAATCCTAGGGATTACTCTTGGGAATCTAGAGAATTCATCAAGCGATCCCGTTCGTGTTAACTCTTTCGTGCTCTTTATGGTGAACTTCTTATTTCAATTTTCTTTTGTGTTGATATGCTTTTATGGTTGTTACTCTTTATTTTCTTCTTAAGTATTGCGAGGACGCAATTTCTTTAAGGAGGGGAGTCTGTAACAAACCACATATTTATCGATTTATATTTAAATATTTCATCATTCGTCGGATTTTGGTCCGAAAAGCTACTTTTTGCAAACAGTCGAATTAGGACTCGAGACCCCTTCCATTGAGTTCAAAATGCCGTTTGCAACCTTTTAAAGTATAAGCTTCGATATGTTTGGAGTAAGTCGAATTTTGACCTTTTTCACTTAAGGCTTTGGTTTGGGCTGAACCCATTAGCCACTTACTAACTCAGTCCCGACCCACTCCAACTCTTCATTACTTCATTTCATATTCCTAACATTCAAGCTTCATCAAAAATGGGGGAAGAGAAAAAGAATTAGGAAATCCTAAGCCCTAGTTTCCAATTGCAAATCCATCTTCTAGCTCCAAACTCAAGGGAACCCATTGGTAAGCTTTCTCTTCATCTTCTCCAACTCATTCTCTCTTTAATTTTAGAAATTTCCTAAACCTAATTTAGGAAATGTTTCTCTTTTAAACTTAGATTGAAGCTTCTTGAGTTGCTATTGAAGAGGAATTGATCTTAGATTGTTTTCGAAAGCTTATTCTTCATTTGTTTAGGTTCAAAGGTGAGATTTTTATCTCACATCTTAATCTATAATTATCTTCGTTTGTTAGGTACGGATTCCTAACACTTATTCTTGTGCAATTGATTTTGGTTTGGATTAATTTTGTGTATATTCCAATATTTGGTGTTTTGGTCTAATTTATGAAAATCCTATTATGGGTATTTCGACATTGATATTTGAGGCGTATCGAAGAGCCGTTTAGGCTGGGTTGTTTCTCGACGTAATTCCTTAGTCATCGTCGCTCGATCGATCGCTTCCGGTATCCGTTTGGCCATTTTTGGCCTAGGTTCAGGGAATGCCCTGAACCCTTCATTCAGACGTCTGAAACGTAATATTCAGACGTCTGAATATTGTTCTGGGAAGATTTCTATTCTCAGATTCAGACGTCTGAATATTTGATTTCAGACGTCTGAATTAGTTCATTTGAAACCAGAAAGGAAATAGATTAAAAAGTGTCTATTTCAGACGTATGGACTCAGGGATTCAGACGTTTGAATTCTGTCTTTGGAAAATATTTATTTTCCAGATTCAGACGTCTGAACCCTTGATTTCAAACGTTTGAATCTGCATTCTTTTTGCCTATTTGCTTGAGAATTCCAACTTTAATAGATTCGTGTTGATTCCCTTTTGTTATTATCACTTATTATCAACTATGATGACATTTTCTTCGTGATTTGTGGGAATATCCATTTCGATGGATTCGGTATCGATTTCTTTAGATTTTATTCACGTTTTCGTATGTGAATTTTTATGATTGATTGTTCCTACAATCTTGTTTGTGATTTGTCACTTTAAAAATATAAAGGTTTTCTATACTAGTAGTAAATATCAAAACTCTTTCTTCAAATGATTTCAACACTATTTTATAACAAAGTTCGTTCTCTCAAACCGATTTCCAATCTATTAGTATATACAAGCCTTTACCTCACTCGTATGAGAAATCTAATTAAACGACTTAGTAAAACGAGTGGTATGAAACGCTTGCGCTTACTTCGTTGGTTAATTCTTGGACTTGTTCGATTGAAACTTTTGTGACAATTTTCTAGTGGAGATCTACAATTTATTCGTAAATATTTAAGTTAAGCTAGTGGTTATGGGACATGAAGCTAAGCTCATATATTTACTAGCTTACTGTAATTGACACTTCTCGTTGATCATGACGATCATCTTTGTGATTTAGACTAGCATTGTGCGATATCTCTTTGTCCACGTGGAGGACTGTACGTCGTTTTTATTGAGCTTCGGCTCACCAGGAGGAGCTTTGGCTCAAAGTCCGCAATGGGGGACTATACCCTGTCAGGAGGAGTTTTGACTCACCGGGAGGAGCTTCGGCTCAATATCCACAATGGGGGACTATACCCTGTCAGGAGGAACTTCGGTTCACCAGGAGGAGTTTCGGCTCAATGTCCGCAATGGGGGACTATACGCTGTCAGGAGGAGTTTTTGACTCACCAGGAGGAGCTTCGGCTCAAAGTCCGCAATGGGGGACTATACCCTGTCTGGAGGAGCTCCGGCTCATTTTTCTGGGATTGACCATCCTTTTCTTGTGATTTCTGGATTTCGTGTGTTGAATTCTGGAATTTATGTTTCACCAACTTTTACGATTGGCATTGATATATATGTCATTTATTGTGGCTTGGTGAATGAAATTAGGAGTATGACGTTCCTTTTTATCTTTGAGAAGATCTTTGCGATATTGATTAATCTCTTATTGATTTTTCAATTATTTATTTATCACAGCTTGGCATTGTGATTATTATACGTTTAGTCATATCTCTTATTCTATATCATTTCTTCTGATATTTATAGCTAGACTGATCCGTTTATTATTTTCTTCTTAAATAATACTCGGGTCAGACCGAGATGTTACAGGTGCTTCTGCTTGACTTCTCTTCTGGGGTTATCATCCTGACTTTTGGTTAACTACTTAGATTAGCAGTTTTTGTTGTATACACTTGAGATATAGACTCATAGTTGTATTCTTTTGTATAGCACGTGTTGCTATCCTTTTGTATTATTATGGATCTTTTTGACCACTACTCTGATATACAATTTTATGTGTAATATTCATATCTATTTCCGCCTTTGTGATATGAATTGCCTGTGATCGATTTATGTTATGTTTATTTCTATATTTGTTTCCGAATATTATATATAGCCACTGTGTAGTAGCTTTGAGTTTGCGTCGGTATGTTGGACTTCCTCTTGAGATGAAATGCATGATATATTTTATCTGGCATATCGGTGCTCGCACAAAGCAATTACACGGATGGTCGCTCGTCAACAGCCTTATTCTCCGTGCTAGTTGACAGCATTACTCCGTAGTGTTCTTGGCTAGCTTGGGTATAGAGGTGGGGCGTCACACAGTGTCCCAGCCAGAGACAATTCTTTGGTTGTTTCAGGATGTACGTAATTGTATAGCATCGTACATTTTTATTATTTTTAACTCATTGTTGGCAACATGCAATACAATTTTCCCCATAAGTTTTTTCACCATTTATATTTTTAAATCTTTATTTCTTTAACATTCATATATTAAAATACATTATACAAATTCTAAAAAAAGAATACATTTCTTACTAAAACTTAAGTATTTAATCTCTAGAAATCAAATGTTTATTTTCAAACCATATTTTATAGGTATAATCGTGAATAGATTTACATGTTATCACATTTAGTGTACTTTTCACTAAATAAATCACAATTACTAATACTTCTCTATGAATTCAAAATAAAATTTCCAAATTTATATAAACAAGTACTTTAACTTTAGAAATCAATTTAATGCCATTTAGATGTGATTATCTACATCAAACCAACTGATATACAAATTTTGGTTGATTTTCACATATTATAAATTGTATGTGTCATTCCATATAAATTGAATAAAATTGCATAAAAGTCCTTTTTAGACTTGATATCATCGTACCGAATCATAGAAAATAGTTTCTTTTTAACAGGACAAATTTAAATGCTCCAAATCATAAAAGTATTATATTCGGACTGTTTCTGTGCAGAAATGTAATATTCTCATATTAATTCATAATTAATTCATACAAATAATATAAAAAGGCTCAAATTTTATGTTTAGGTCGGTAAACATCCTACTGCATCCCATTTTATATCAGTTTAACTTAATTTATCCATTGTTTTGCTAGGATTTTCACAATTTTGTGCCTCCTTTTCATGTAGTTTTGCGTGTAGAGGTTACACATACATTACATAGCTCGATTAACTCATTTGATCGCTACGATATTCCCAATTTTGTGCCTCCTTTTCGCATAATTTAGGATGTAGAGTTTACATATACATTATATAGCTCCGTTAACTCATTTGACCACTCAAAACTGATTTGTTATTCAGGTTAGGCAAAGTTTCCAAAAACCAAAGAGCCTAATTTCGAAATTACTCATTACAAAATTTAACCATATCAAATCATAAAATCAAGGAAGGAAATATAGAATTTAGGGAGACCCATTCGCTCTGATCTATTTCTCTCATTTCATCCTAATTTTGCTCTTTAATTTGGAGCCATCATTTACTGATTTGATTTTCATTCGGGGATTATGGTTGACCACTGGGGAAGAAGAAGAGAGAGACGAGAAATTAGTTTTCTGAAATGGAAAGTAGAATACATGTTTCCATTCGGTACAATCACTATGTGCTCCAAAATTCAAATTCGAAATCAAAACCAGTGGCATCGGTATGACTCGACGACGTTTCCGATCATATCTACTTCAAACGAGCTCCAAATGACACAAACAAATATACTGTAATGACCCATAGTTTCCAATAATAAAATTTATTAATTTAATAAGATTTTGGTAATTAAATCTAGAATAAACAAAAATTTGAAATTCGTTAATGAATTAATAACGGAATGAAATGTAAGAATGTTAATGCAAGTTGATAAATAATTACTGCAATCCCAATTAATCGAAACAATTGTAAGGTTGTAATTGATTGTATTTAGTAAATTGGGAAATAAATTTCAATAAATATAATTAAATATTATGTTTATGTAAATTAAGATAATATTTGAAAATAATGTCAATTCCATTTATAATATGACAATTGGTTGATAAAAAGAATGGAAATTCAAGATTTATAAATTTATTGGAATTTAAATTTAATAATTGGATTAATTGCAAATAATTGAAATTAAATATTTAAATATTATATTAATGGAGATAAAGATGAAATTTGAGAATATAATGTTAATTAGACCCACTGTTAATTTCATCCATTTGACCCTAATGAATTGAATAATAAGAATTAAAGGTAAATTCAATGGAATTATTGAAAATTTAATTTATAATTTCTGAATTTAATGAAATTGAAATTTAACGCTGAAATTGATGATTGAATCAACATTAAAGGACATCTAAATTTGTTTAAATTAGTGTAAATGATTAAGAAATTTAAAAATGATAAAATTTGTCAATTATAGAATTGAAATTGAAAATTTGATTTAATTAATTAATTTCTAATTTATTTAATTAATGTAAAAACAACCATTTTGGCCACTGACTCGGATTTCGACGTAACATGTTTCATCGGATCCGTAACTGTGAGTTATTGTAGGATTTCAAGTTTCGTAGCGATCGGACTTGTTTTACCGTACGGGCTCGAAACGCCTTTAAATCAATTTAATTGAAATCAATTTGAAATAAATTGATTTTAGCATAACTTCTTCATGAAATGGAATTTGGATTTGAAACCTGTTCTATTGATTTTAAAATATTCAAAAACATCTATTTTGATATATGGGTGCATTCAATTTCATTTCGGAGTCCGAAAGGGCTTTTCGGGCCATTTGTCGTTCAAAGGTCCAAGCCAATCGTGTCCATTCATCTCTATTTCTGACCTACCTCTGTATATATCTTGTTATAAACCCTAGCCTATTTCTTATTACTCATTTCTATACGTACAATTCCAGTTGCTCCTCCTCATTCCAATGGTAGACAAGACCAAAAACTCCAATTGCAATTTCAAATAAAATTCAAAGCTAAAAAATTAAATCTCTTCAAATTATATCGAATTATATATAGATTTGAAGCTCTCGACGAGCGCAAGTCAGATATACGATTCGTTTTTCAATTTGAGTTTCGATGTTGCCGGAAATCGGGGAAACATTCACGGGCCGCGAGTCAATGAACATCGGCTTATCGATGAATTGATTTATGGTTTTGTAGAGTGGACGATGGGAGTTCATCGGTATAGTTTTTGCGTCGAATCGACGGTCGGATTGGGCTTAAAAATTCAATTAGGGTTTAATGGTGGGTGGCAGTGGCTCGTGTTTGGTGGCGATCGGTGGTGCTGGTGGCCTCGCTAAGTGGGGTGGGAGGTAGGCGCGCGCAAAGGGGACGGCGGCGCGGCTGTAGGGGCGACAGGCGGTGGTGACTCAAGGCGGTTCGGTTGCGTTCGATCGAGATTCGCGGTTTAGTGTTGGGGTTTCAGTAGGAAGGAGGGTGACGTGGGTAACGTATGGCCTATTGTTAGTTTAATTTATTTTTAATTTGATTTCAAATTGTTCTAATTTACATAACTTTCGCATACGAAGTCTGTTTCACGCGCGGTTTTCTCTGCTAAGATCGTATTGAAATCCCGGACATTTTTGCTCAAGTTTGGAAGGATTCTGAGACTGTCCAATTTTTTTGTCTAAATTGGATTTAGAATCAATTTAAATTCAAAAGTTGCGTTTTTTAACCCACTCACAACTTCTAAAATTTCTTATGTTTGTTAAATTAATTTGTGACGTGATTAGAAATTTATTTATGACTGTTTGGCATATTTTTAATCATCATCTCAGTTAAATTGAATCTGTTGAATTAAATTGTTGTTTAATTTATTATTGCATATAAAGTGCGAGTTAAATTTTTATTTAACTCATTATTGCATATGAACTGCCTGTTAAATTGTTATTTAATTTATTATTGAATACAAACTGCCAATAAATACCTGATATTATTGTCTGTTCTATATTGATGTTATTGTTTGGATTGGATGATGATTGTGATAAATGTCTTTGATGATTGATATTGGATGAATGGATGTTGTATCTTATATTTGTTATAAACTGCAAGTTGTATGTATTTTTATTTCATTCTGGATTGCGGTTTGAAATGATATATAACCGTACTTATATTTTAAATTGCGGATTGAAATGGTAAGTATCCGTATCACTTGACCATAGGATAGAAATTTATATACAAACTCCGCGGCCTGTATAAATTTTTTTTGAAATGATTTCTATGGTTCGTAAAGAAATATATGGGTTATATAATTATTGATTTTAGATGTTATATAACTGTCATTTTATTGCTGATTTTAGCTAAGTATAAATTTGTTTTGAAATATAAAATAAGTTAAATAATAAAGTTTGATTGTTTTTATAAAATATGGTTAAGTATCTATTTAAATTATATTTTATGTAGAGTTTATAAATGACTTAAATAAATTTGAGGTTGGAAGATAAATATGAGATTGATTTGAATTAAATTATATAAGAATTATACTCGAATAAATTTGATTTGAAAGTTAGATAAAATTGAGATTTTAAAGGGTATGATTTTTATAACTTGATTTTGGGTTAGAGTGATTCAAATGAATATATCAAGTTAAATAAATTGAAGGAATATCCAGTTACTTGAAGTTGAAAGGTTTTACTTAAATGATATTGGATTTATTGGGTAAACATTTCAAATCTAAATAATAGTAATTGAATTTGATATATATGGAATTATCAAAGAATTAGTTTTGAAATATATGAAAATTGAAATGGTTTATTTGGGGGTTCAAATCCATATTTGGAATTGATTTGTGAAATTGAAGAAGCTATTTTATAATATAAAGTAATTTAATATTTAAGTCATTTAAGTGGTGTAGTTATGTTCCGAAGTTATGAAATTCAAAGTATTATGTTTTGAAAGGTTATATTGCAAGCTTTTGGTTTTGAAATATTATAAGTTTGAAAGTGTTATGGTTTTAGAAAAGGATATATTCGAAATAAAAATGATATCATACTGATTTGGTTTTTAAAGGGGAAACGATATCGTATTTATATGGTTTGAAATGGATAGTGTATTCTAGTTTTGATGTATAATTATTTTGAAATGACCGCGGTGTTATAATAACGTTTGGTTGTTAAAGAGACCGGGATCGGAAGTTGTCATACTCTCTGCCAACTTCGAAAAGCACTTTAACAGCCGTGTACGTGGTGGAGATTCCAGAATGAAGTAGGATGGTGGCGGCGTTTCCTTTGAGGTATATACGTGGATCCGACTCCCGTGAGTTGGCATAAGGTGGCTAAAACATGAGTGATCGACGGGCTAAGAAGGTTGCACCTTTTATCAGACACACTCCTTCGATACCATTCTATTACTTTGTGATTAATTGGGGCACTTTTTGGTTTTGGGGGTGTGATTCGAGGTGGGCGGTATTAGCTGTTACGCGTTACCACCGGTCCAGAAGCGTAATTGGTATATCTACCCTGGCATTGCCTAGTTGTGCCGTATCACCTACCCTAGCGCGCCTTGTACGAGTTTGGTTTTCTCCCGTATCCCGTTGAGTATATAGGATAGTCTCCCGATTTGGAGATACGCCGATACTGGATGGACTATTGGGACTATTATTGTGAGTCCCGAGCATCTCCTAAGTTATTGCACTCACGTTTGACACTGGATAGAAGATGTCAAATCCCGTAAACATCTCTAACGCCGTTACACTCATATTTATTTCCGTTGATTTAACTCACATAAGATCTTTTAGTTCTGACTCGAGTGTTTTGTCTTTTCAATTCGCTCGGGTCAGTCTTAGCATTACAGGATTCGAATACTTTATTTTGGAGCACGAAGACGAAGTTACTATTACTATTATCTATTATATTATTCACTACATCATGTACTCCGCTGTATTTTGTTATTCTCTGGTATGTGTAATACTGCAATGTATTGTATAAGTATAATCAAATGTTTTTTAAACAGCTTCATGAATTGTTATTTGAGTATTATATTTTATCGTTCCGCTGTAAGGTTCTATTTTGTTTTTATCTTTCTCTACTTTTCTTATTTACCCCAATAACAATCCACCATTCTGTATGGTTTAAGTCCGACGTGTGTGGTTTATCGTCGATTTAAAGCATATAAAAAAGCGGGATGTTACATATACTGCACGAATCTAAAAAACGAGACGATTGCAATGGCATTTGTATCGTCGTCAAATTGAATCGAATTACTTTTTTCTGACAAAGAGAAGGCTGAATATGGACGTTCAATTGGATCTTTAGGCTTTGCTTTCAAGACTGGGACTGAGACACGGCCCGGACTCCCACGGGGGGCAGCAGTGGGGAATCTTGGACAATGGGCGCGAGCTGAAACCACTCTTTCGAAGGCAGCAAAGCGCAGCAGTAAAGTCTTAAAAATAACCACTTTACCTCTCCTTGTTTTTAATTTATTTAACAAATCCATTAATTCCAGTGCTTTTCATAGTACTATTATTATTCAATTAAAATGCTTTCCAAATTTTCGGGATACTACACTCTCCCCCTTAAAGAAATTTTTAGGTTATTCCAATGTATTAGCGACGGGTATACCCGCGACGGGTATTCTGTTGTCGACAAATGGTCCACCAACGTCCCAGCCAGAGACAATTCCTGGAATATTTCAGGATGTACGTAGTTCTATAGTATTGCGCATTTTTATTATTTTTAACTCTTTGTATCTGCGATTTCTCAGCTTTTGTTCTCATGCTTATGTATATACATTCGCTACATGCAATATTATTTTCCCCATAAGTTTTTTCATCATTAATATTTTTAAATCTTAATTTCTTTTACTTTCGTATATTTAAAATGCATCATACAATTCTAAAAAAGGAAAACATTTCTTAGGAGAACTTATGTATTTAATTTCCAGAAATCAAATATTTATTTTCAAACCATATTTTATTTGTATAAATCGCGAATAGATTTACAGGTATCACATTTAGGATACTTTTCACTAATAATCACAATTACCAATATATCTCTATAAATTCAAAATAAAATTTCCAAATTTATATAAACAAGTACTTTAACTTTAGAAATCAATTTGATGCCATTTGGATGTGATTATATACATCAAACCAACTAATATACAAATTTTGGTTGATTTTCACATTTTATAAATAATATGTGTAATTTCATATAAATTGCATAAAAATACGTTTTACCCTTGATATCATCGTACCAAATCATAGAAAATATTTTCTTTTGAATAGGAATAATTTAAATGGTCCAAATCATAAAAATATTATATTTGGACCGTTTCTGCGCCAAAATGTAATATGTTCATATTATTTCAAAATTACTTCATACAAATAGTATAAAAAGGCCGAAATTTTTTATTTTGGTCTGTAAAATCCTACTTCATCTAAGTTTATAAGTTTAACTTAATTTATCTATCATTTTGCTAGGATTTTCCCAATTTTGTGCCTCCGTTTCGTGAAATTTTGCATGTAGAGATTACACATACATTGTATAGCTCCATTAACTCATTTGACCGCTCAAACCAATTCATTATTCAGGTTAGCCAAAGTTTCTAAAATCCAAAAGCCTAATTTCAAAATTACGTATATCATTACCAAATTTACTCCTATCAAATCATAAAATCAAAGGAGTAAATATAGAATTTAGGGAGACCCATTCGCTCTGATCAATTTCTCCCAATTCGTCATTGCTTCGCTCTTTGGTTTGGAGCCTTAATTTCGTAATTTGATTTTCACTTCGGGGATTACTGTTAATAAGAGCACTTGGAAATAAGAAAAGAGAGACGGAAAATTAGTTTTCTGAATTGGAAAGTAGGTTATGCGTTTCCATTTTGAGTCAAAAGAGTTATACAACCGCTATCTGTCATAAAATTCACATTCAGATTCAAAACTCGTAGCACTGGTACGACTCGATGAAGTTTCTTATTTCTAAAGGACGAATACGGAGATTTGTACTAATATCTATTATATTATTTTACGGCATCATGTTGTTCCGCTGCATTTATTTATTTAATTCACTGTCCTTGTGTATGTAACTCTGATTTTGTGTTGTAAAGAATAATCAAATGTATTTATAAAATGGCTTCCTGAACTGTTATTTGATTATTACATTTTTTCAATCGACTGTGAGATTCTGTATTTATTTTATTTCCTTGTCTTCTTTTTTTTATTTACCCCAATAACATTTTGCCCTTTTGTATGGTTTGAGTCTGACGTGTGTGGTTTGTCGTCGATTTAACCTGTCCAAAAAGAAAGGATGTTACAGGATAAATTTTAATGGTCCAAATCATAAAATTAGTATATTTGGACCGTTTCTGCTCAAAAATGTAATATTCTCATATTAATTCGTAAAAATCATATAAAAATGCTCAAAATTTAAATTTAGATCTGTAAACATTATATTTGTGTGAATTAATTTGATTAGTATATTTGTATGAATTAATTTGATTTTCATTTCGGGGATTACTGTTAATAGGAGCACTTGGAAATAAGAAAAGTGAGCCGGGAAATTAGTTTTCTGCAATGGAAAGTCTGATATGCGTTTCCATTTTGAGTCAAACCAGTTATACAACCGCTATCTGTCATAAAATTCAAATTCAGATTCAAAACTCATAGCGTTGGCACGACTCGATGAAGTTTCTTATTTCTGGAGGACGAAGACGAAGATTGTACTATTATCTATTATATTATTTTACCGCATCTTGTTGTTCCGCTGCATTTATTTATTTATTTATTGTCCTTGTGTATGTAACTCTGATTTTGTGTTTGTAACAACCCTGAATTTTGAACAATTTAAAATGAAAATATTTAATTTATTTTAAATATTTGAATGATGGTTTGACTTAAAATCCCAATATAACTATGAATTTGGCGATTAAATTTTAGAATTTAATCTATTGAAAATTGAATAAAATTTTGAATCTTCAATTTTAAGCTGATTAAAAATAATTTAAAAGCTTATAAAATTCACAAATCCTTACACTGAAGATAATAGAAGCTTCAGAATTGAATTTGAAAGTGATTCGTCCAGTTTTGGAATTTTATTGTTTAAATTGAATTTAAAAATAGTCTTTCGAGGCACGGTCTCAGAATTCGACGAAACCAGTTCCATTGGGTCCGCAATGTTGAATTATTACCGGATTTCAATTTTCGTGGCGTTCTGAGTTGATATGTGAGTACACGACATATAAACTTGTCAAAGAAAATATCTACAAAACAAATTTAAAAAATAAAATAATAATAATAGTATAATAAAATAAAAGGAGTACCACTGCCTTACTTATCAGCTGCAAACATGCCATAATCTTTGCCTTCCATCACGCCGTAACCCATGCTAAAAAAAAACGTCTCCTTTCCCTTTTTTATTGAAACCCTACCCTCTTCTTTTCATCAGAAAAAAAAAATCATACGAAAGAAAAAAAAATGGCGTCTCTCTCGTCTCCCTCTTCGTCATTCAAAAATTAGGGCTTTTGAAGCCGCACCTGTCTTGATCGATTTTCTGGCTCGCGGCTGCCCCAATTCGTTTGCAAAGGTGAGTAATTGTTATTACTACTCACATCTAATTCATGCTCAAAGTGTAATTAGGTTTGATTTTTGTTGATTTCTGGCTTATTAAAATTGGGGATTTTTGTAGTTTGTTTAATTGATACTCACGGCTGTGAACTTGCTAGTTCGTTATTGACTACGGTCATTTTGATTTTTGTTGATTTCTTTGGCCATCAGTGGTTTTGATTTCTGGCATTTCAATGACTTCGTTCATTCGAAGTGATCTACTTTGTGATATTTTGGCTTGACTGATATAGTTTGTTTTTGCACTTGTACCCAGATTTTGATCTTCACTGACTCGCTGTTCCATTTACAATCTGCACTTGTACATGTTCATTGAACTTGAATATGTTGCATTGGTCTGTGTCATTGAAGTAGTTGTCACTGTGTACACTTCTGTTGCCACTGTGTTCATTTCTATTGATTTGGTGCCTTCATTGTTGTTGTATTCTTCCATTTGACAACTGTTTGTTTCACTTGAGTGTACATGCAGCTTGGAGTCAGTTTCCTTGTAGTGCTTACATTCTTGAAACTATTTTGATTTCCGGAATTACTTGAGTTTCTTGTTGCATTTTCAAATTGCTGTTTCAATTTGGTCTGGTTGGACTTGAGACTGTAGCATTCATTCATGCTTCATTGTGTAGTTGTGTTGCCATATTGCAGTTGATGTTGAGTCATGATATTAGTGACTTGACCTCTGCAGTTTCATTTTTTGTTGCATTTTTGCCATGCCGAGCCGTATTGTTCTGGTTCGTGTATGTGCATGTATTGACCTTTGTGCCTTATTGCTATTTCTGTATATTTTTGTTGTGCCCTTGGATACCTGTGGTGACTGCATTATTGTTGCAGTTTGCCCTTGAGTCCAGGTAGTGGCCGCAGTTTCATTTGTATGAAAACTTTACACCTGTTGAAGTGTGCAATAATCAGTTGTTTGGAAACTTGTTCTTGAATTTACTTGAGTATACGCAAAACAATTGCATTTCGACCTTGCCATGTTGCATGGGTTTTGGTGTTACATCTGCGTTGAGTCACTGACTTGCCCTTTTGCACTTGATTGAAGTTTGATTGCTGATAGTATTCTCTATTATGATGATTTCACATGTTGTGTGGCGAGGCAGTGCACACAAGCGTGAATTGCAGCCACACAGTATCGACATTTTGAATTGATATTTGAACCTTCATTGATTTTGGTTCGTTGATCTTTTGAGTACATCATCATGATAGTGGCAAGGCAGTGCACGCAAGCGTGAACTGCAGCCACACGAAGTTAACATTTTAAAATGTGGCGAGGCCGTGCACGCGTGTGTGTACTGCAGCCCTACTAGACTTGATGTTTTAAATGATGTTTTCTGTTGATGAAAATTTATTTTATGTTGCCAATTCAATATATTTCGAATCGCATTTTGATGATTTAGTAGTTAATTGCTGTTTTGGAAAATTCTGTTATTTTCTAAATTTTCTTCATTAAAAATCCCTTCATCTATCTTCATTGATAATCTGAATCTACTGATTTGTTGTTTAACACTGTTAAGTGTTATATTTACCGTTATCCGATTTCTTGTTAAAGGATCGGATAGGTGAATTTATATTTGACTGTCGTCTAATTGTTGTTTGATTATTATTGCCTCTAATGCACTAATAACTGAGTTTGAATTAGACTGACCTGTGTATTATTTTGAATGTAATACTCGGGTCAGACCCAGTATTTTACAGCTTGAAGATTTTCGGGCAGCGAAGTTAGAGAGAGTTGGGGATAACGCTTCACTTTAGCTTTTCAGGGATTTTTTTTTGTACTTAAAGAAATATTCCGCTGTATAAATTTAATTCATTGTATAAACTCTGATATATGTACAAAAATTCATTATGTGAAATATAATTATTCTATGTTTCTGTGGCTAATTCTGTTTAAACTCTATAAACTGAATAACAATCCATCATTTTGAACGTTTCAAGTTGGTTTAATTACCGACTAGGGGCGGTCAGAAGGGCGGGTCGTTACAAAAGTGGTATCAGAGCTTTGGTTTATACAAAGCTCAGTTTATGATGTTTAATATGAATAGTTACTAGAATCACTTTAAAGAAAACGTTTTTCAAATCTAATGAAGTATAAAATTGTTTTCTTTGAAAATAAAAGGTATTTTGAAAATTCAAATCTTTTCGGAAATTCCCCTCTCTAAATTTAGGTTTGCGATAGCTTCTCTTCGGTAAGGTCTCCTTAGATTTGAGTTCCGATCATTCGAAAACCCATTATCGAATTTGCTGAGATTTATGAAAAATAAAATATAAGTGAAGTGAATTAATGAATTGGTTTAAATCCAATATTTTGAATATCTCCAAAATAATAATTGGGAAATAAAATGACATGTCAATTTAGTATAGCCAAGAGGATCATTGAACTATGACTTGGAAATTTGATTCTGAATTCTTTTGAAAATTGATTTCAAATGTCTTGAAGAATGATTTAGTAAATAAATGGATTATAAGTACTTAACTTATATTTGGACTTTTGATATATAGTTGAGTTATATATATTGAATTGAATTAATAAAGAAGATTTATAAATCGAAGTTTTATAAATAGAAATGGAATTTGTAAAGGTTGTTTATAAATTCGAAACCAATTGAATTTGATAACTGAAACATAGAAGTTATTAAAGGTGATATATTCGTGATTTTGAACTGCGAATTATCCATTAAGTTAAATATTGTGATAATAAAAGTTGGTTGGGAATTTTATCCACGATTTTGGACAGTGGATAATCCTTTAAATAAATGTGTAGAAACATTGAATTGAATAAACGATGTATATTCTCGATTTTGGACAGTGAATATATTATTGAATAAAACGAATATGTTTTAGGGAAGTGATATTATGAAATGAAGTTAATTGTTTTAAAAGATGTTTTAAAAATATATTAACTATCGAAACCATAGATTTCAACATTCATTGTTGAATTAGGCGTTTTCGAGAAATAAGGAAATGGTGGACTATAACACTGTTGTTATAGTAAATGTTTTCCGAAAGAAAATGTTTTTATATAGTATTGGGATTTATATATCTATCTTAAATTTGAATCCCTATACTAGTGATTTTGAGTTGTCGTAACAATTTTTACGTAACATTCATTTTGACTCAAATAAATGTGTTCAAAAGAACGCTTTCCTTGAAGAATGAAATATATACTTGATTATGATTTAGGTATATTGAATATTTTCCAAGTGTTGAAAATAAATGGATTTGTGAATTACTTATTATTAAATAAGTATGGAATGTTTTCCAATATGAAATGAAAAGTTTGAAATTTTATCTTTTAAAGATAAATTGAAAAATGAATATTTGAAATTTGTTTCAAATGTTTAAGTGTGGAAAATTATATATATCTTGTAAAGATGTTTTTGGGAAATTTGGACAATTAGTTCATCTTGAATTTTTTTCAAAAAAGATTGAATCTTGAGTTAAATTGAGTTTAACTTCGACACCAAAAACAATATAAGTTGAGCTTTGAATTTCGGATAGTCGATTTGGATTGTATGTCTAACATGGTGAATCGACGACATAGCAATTGATCTCTATTAAATATATATCTGTTGGTGGCGGAGAATTTATTCTTTTAGCTTAACACCCTTCTCTGAGATGTACGAGCTTAGAGGTTATATATCGATAGACATCAATTATGTGTTGAGAATTGACAATGTAACGTGAAATCCAAATCGAATGTGAAGTCGATAATGAATTGGATTATGAATATGAATTGGGTTTGAGATAACCTTAAATTTTCAAATCGATTTAGAGAAAAAATTTCAATTGGTAATGAGATGAAAAATTTAGAAATCCTCTATTTGTTATGAATATGAGATATTGTGGTTTTCGTAACTTATATATGTGAATGTAATAATTCGAAAACCAACAGTTTGGAAAGTCATTATTATGAAAATCCTATGCAAGTTTACATAGGTATGATATGTACGAAATGTGAAATGAAGTACTATATGTATATGACATATGTTTTCTAAAACTGAGGATATGGAATGTACCTTTCATTTATAATTTGTGAAGGTGACTGGAACTCGGTGTGAGTGTCCATTTGAAAATCGTAGCTACGTAGAATTTCCATTAGTGGAATGTCCATTGGGACTGGAATCCCCCACGATGGATCATCGTGTTGGGATCATGTGAATTGATGATGTATGCTGGCGTAATTCGTGAGGCGTGATGCCTACAGTTACAAGCGATTCCACTGGGATAGTGGCGCAACCGCCGCGTAAACTGCGATCTAGAGGCCAAAGCGTAATTTGAGGGGCGAGATGCCTACGGTCACAAGCGTTTCTACTGGGATAGTAGCGAAATCGCCGTGTGAACCGCGATCTATGGCAACAACCATGGCGAAATTCAAGAGAGATGAGAAATCTACAGTTACAAGCGATTCTACTGGGATAGTAGCGTAACCGCCGGGTAAACTGTGATCCATGGGGGAACGTGCTTTCCATATCCATTTTTAAAGAATTTTTAAAAGTATTTTCACTGGGAGTTGAAGAAAATATATTTAGTACTTGGAGATTTTTTGTCCTGCGTCTGTCCAGCATATGCCTAATGTCTGTAAGAACGACGATGGCCTTGTTAAACTTCGAGTTAGCAAGTATTTTCAAAACTTGCAAATCAATAGTCTGAAATTAGATTACTTAATTCCAACCTAATTGAATTAAGAAGAAGATCTTTGAAATATCTTGAAAGTCCACAGCTTTGAAAAAAATAAAAGATATGCAAATATCTAGCATGAAGAATTTCAAGTTTAAATTTGAGTTTTGTAAGTCGAAAATTTTGGTAAAAGACTTTTTACGTCTTGATTTTAGAAAATAATGAACAAAGCTAGTGAGATAAAACAAATGGAGTGGATCCTATATTTGTTTATTTTTAATAAGTCTTGAGCTTGGTAAAGTTATGTAGGGTATAAATATCGGTGAGATTTTAACAATCATTTTTTCCTAACTTATAATTTCGGCACGAAATTCTTTTAAGGGGGGAAGATTGTAACAACCCTGAATTTTGAACAATTTAAAATGAAAATATTTAATTTATTTTAAATATTTGAATGATGGTTTGACTTAAAATCCCAATATAACTATGAATTTGGCGATTAAATTTTAGAATTTAATCTATTGAAAATTAAATAAAATTTTGAATCTTCAATTTTAAGCTTATTAAAAATAATTTAAAAGCTTAGAAAATTCACAAATCCTTATACTGAAGATAATAGAAGCTTCAGAATTGAATTTAAAAGTGATTAGTCCAGTTTTGGAATTTTATTGTTTAAATTGAATTTAAAAATAGTCTTCCAAGGCACAGTCTCGGAATTCGACGAAACCAGTTCCATTGGGTCTGCAATGTTGAATTATTACCAGATTTCAATTTTCGTGGCATTCTGAGTTGATATGTGAGTATACGACATATAAACGTGTCAAAGAAAATATCTACAAAACAAATTGAAAAAAAAAGAAAAAAATACAATAATAGTATAATAAAATAAAAAGAGTACCACTGCCTTACTTATCGGCTGCAAACACGCCATAATCTATGCCTTCCATCACGCCGTAACCCACGCTAAAAAAAAACAACACGTCTCCTTTCCCTTTTATATTCGAAACCCAACCCTCTTCTTTTCATCAGAAAAAAAAAATCATACGAAAGAAAAAAAATGGCGTCTCTCACGTCTCCCTCTTCGTCATTCAAAAATTAGGGCTTTTGAAGCCGCACCTGTCTTGATCGAATCTCTGGCTCGCGGCTGCCCCAATTCGTTTGCAAAGGTGAGTAATTGTTATTACTACTCACATCTAATTCATGCTCAAGTGTAATTAGGTTTGATTTTTGTTGATTTCTGGCTTATTAAAATTGGGGATTTTTGTAGTTTGTTTAATTGATACTCACGGCTGTGAACTTGCTAGTTCGTTATTGACTACGGTCATTTTGATTTTTGTTGATTTCTTTGGCCATCAGTGGTTTTGATTTCTGCATTTCAATGACTTCGTTCATTCGAAGTGATCTACTTTGTGATATTTTGGCTTGACTGATATAGTTTGTTTTTGCACTTGTACCCAGACTTTGATCTTCACTGACTCGCTATTCCATTTACAATCTGCACTTGTACATGTTCATTGAACTTGAATATGTTGCATTGGTCTGTGTCATTGAAGTAGTTGTCACTGTGTACACTTCTGTTGCCACTGTGTTCATTTCTATTGATTTGGTGCCTTCATTGTTGTTGTATTCTTCCATTTGACAACTGTTTGTTTCACTTGAGTGTACATGCAGCTTGGAGTCAGTTTCCTTGTAGTGCTTACATTCTTGAAACTATTTTGATTTCGGGAATTACTTGAGTTTCTTGTTGCATTTTCAAATTGCTGTTTCAATTTGGTCTGGTTGGACTTGAGACTGTAGCATTCATTCATGCTTCATTGTGTAGTTGTGTTGCCATATTGCAGTTGATGTTTAGTCATGATATTAGTGACTTGACCTCTGTAGTTTCATTTTTTGTTGCATTTTTGCCATGCCGAGCCGTATTGTTCTGGTTCGTGTATGTGCATGTATTGACCTTTATGCCTTATTGCTATTTCTGTTTATTTTTGCTGTGCCCTTGGATACTTGTGGTGACTGCATTATTGTTGCAGTTTGCCCTTGAGTCCAGGTAGTGGCCGCAGTTTCATTTGTATGAAAACTTTACACCTGTTGAAGTGTGCAGTAATCAGTTGTTTGGAAACTTGTTCTTGAATTTAATTGAGTATATGCAAAACAATTGCATTTCGACCTTGCCATGTTGCATGGGTTTTGGTGTTACATCTGCGTTGAGTCACTGACTTGACCTTTTGCACTTGATTGAACTTTGATTGTTGATAGTATTCTCTGTTGTGATGATTTCACATGTTATGTGGCGAGGCAGTGCACACAAGTGTGAACTGCAGCCACACAGTATCGATATTTTGAATTGATATTTGAACCTTCATTGATTTTGGTTCGTTGATCTTTTGAGTACATCATCACGATAGTGGCAAGGCAGTGCACGCAAGCGTGAACTGCAGCCACACGAAGTTAACGTTTTAAAAATGTGGCGAGGCCGTGCACGCGTGTGTGTACTGCAGCCCTACTAGACTTGATGTTTTAAATGATGTTTTCTATTGATGAAAATTTATTTTATGTTGCCAATTCAATATATTTTGAATCGCATTTTGATGATTTAGTAGTTAATTGCCGTTTTGGCAAATTCTGTTATTTTCTAAATTTTCTTCATTAAAAATCCCTTCATCTATCTTCATTAATAATCTGAATCTACTGATTTGTTGTTTAACACTGTTAATTGTAATATTTACCGTTATCCAATTTCTTGTTAAAGGATCGGATAGGTGAATTTATATTTGACTGTCGTCTAATTGTTGTTTGATTATTATTGCCTCTATGCACTAATAACTGAGTTTGAATTAGACTGACCTGTGTACTATTTTCTTTTGAATGTAATACTCGGGTCAGACCCAGTATTTTACAGCTTGAAGATTTTCGGGCAGCGAAGTTAGAGAGAGTTGGGGATAACGCTTCACTTTAGCTATTCAGGGATTTGTTTTTGTACTTGAAGAAATATTCCGCTGTATAAATTTAATTCATTGTATAAACTCTGATATATGTACAAAAATTCATTATGTGAAATATAATTATTCTTTGTTTCTGTGGCTGATTCTGTTTAAACTCTATAAACTGAATAACAATCCGTCATTTTGAACGTTTCAAGTTGGTTTAATTACCGACTAGGGGCGGTCAGAAGGGCAGGTCGTTACAGTGTTGTAAAGAATAATCGAATATATTTATAAAATAGCTTCATGGATGTTATTTGACTATTATATTTTGTCATTGCGCTGCGAGATTCTGTATTTGTTTTGTTTCATTCTCTTCTTTTTCTTATATACCCCAATAACAATTTGCCCTTTTGCAGGGTTCTAGTCTAACGTGTTTAGTTTATCGTCGATTTAAACTATCCAAAAAGACAGACCGTTGTAGGAAAAATTAAAATTGTCCAAATCATAAAATTATTGTATTTGGACTATTTCTGGTCAAAAATGTAATATTCTCATATTACATCATACAAATCAAATAAAAATGCTTAAATTTAAATTTAGGTCTGTAAACATCATATTTCATCCCAATTTATATCGATGTAACTTAATTTACCCATCATTTCTCTACGATTTTCCCAATTTTGTGTCTCCTTTTCGCATAATTTGGCGTGTAGAGTTTACAAATATATTATATAGCTCCGTAAACTCATTTAACCACTCAAAACTGATTTGTTATTCAGGTCAGGCAAAGTTTCCAAAAACCAAAGAGCCTAATTTTGATATTACTCAATACCAAATTTAACTATATCAAATCATAAAAATCAAGGGAGTAAATACAGAATTTAGGGATACCCATTCGCTCTAATCTGTTTCTCCCATTTCATCCAAGTTTCGCTCTTTGGTTTGGAGCCATAATTTACTAATTTGATTTTCATCGGGGATAACGGTTGACCACTAGGTAGGCAGAAGAGTGAGATTGGAAATTAGTTTTTGAAATGGAAAGTGGAACACACGTTCCCATTGAGTAAAACGAGTTGTACAATCGCTATCTTCTCAAAATTCAAATTCGGAATCAAAACCAGTTGCGTCGGTATGACTTGACGACGTTTTCGGTCATATCTACTTCAAATGAACTCTATACGACACAAACAAATATACTGCACGAATAAGAAAAACGAGACCATTGCAATGACATTTGTATCGTCCCCAAATTGCAATGTCTTAAAAATGACCATTTTACCCCTCCTTATTTTTGATTTATTTAACGAATCCATTAATTCCAGTGCATTTTATATTTCTATAATTATTCAATTTAAATGCTTTTCAAATTTTCGGGGTACTACACTCTCCACCCTTAAACGAATTTCTGGGTTACTCCAAGGTATTGGTGACGGGGATACCGGCGACGAGTATTCTAGTGCGGACAAACTTTCCACCACTATCCTAGCCAGAGGCAATTCCTGAGATATTTCAAGATGTACATATTTCTATAGTATCGTACATTTTTATTATTTTTTAACTCTTTGTTTTTGCGATTTCTCAGCTTTTGTTCTCATGCTTTTGCATTATACTTTCGCAACATGCAATACTATTTTCCCCATAAGTTTTTTCATCATTTATATTTTTAAATCTAAATTTCTTTAACTTTCATATATTAGAAAACATTGCACAAATTCTGAAAAAAGATTACATTTATTACTGGAACTTACACACTTAATCTCTAGAAATCAAATGTTTATTTTTAAACCATATTTTATAGGTATAAATCGTGAATATAGATTTACAAGTTATCACATTTAGTGTACTTTACACTAAATAATCACAATTGCCAATATATCTATATAACTTCAAAATAAAATTTCCAAATTTATATGAACAAGTGCTTTAACTTTAGAAATCAATTTAATGCCATTTAGATGTGATTATAAGCATCAAACCAACTGATATACAAAATTTGGTTGATTTTCACATTTTATAAATTATATTTGTAATTTCATATAAATTTATAAATTGCATAAAAATACATTTTACACTTGATATCATCGTACCAAATCATAGAAAATAGTTTCTTTTCAATAGGACAAATTTAAATGGTCCAAATCATAAAAATATTATATTTGGACAGGTTCTGTGCAAAAATGTTCTCATATTAATTCATACAAATTAATGTAAAAAGGCTCAAATTTTATGTTTTGGTCCGTAAACATCCTACTTCGTCCCAGTTTATATCCGTTTAGCTTAATTTATCCATCATTTCGCTAGGATTTTCCCAATTTTTTGCCACCGTTTTGTGTAGTTTTGCATGTAGAGGTTACACATACATAAAACCATTTTAACTTATAAAATCATATTTTTCCGCTCAAAAATATTCATTTAAATACCCTTTAACTTACGATTTTATAAAATAAAATTTTATACATAAAATCAATTTTTTTTTTAATAATTCACTTATTAAATTCAAGCATACAATTTTCTATTATTTGCATTTTAAAATTTGACTTGACAGTTAAGTTTTAATTACCATTTCAAAATACAACTTAATTTCCATTTTTTTATTAACTTAACTTTTATTTTTAAACTAAATTTCACATTCCCAAGTTAAGTTATATTTCAAATTACATCTTAAAGCATTCTGTTATTTAACCATTTTAATTCATAGAAAAATCAATAACACTTTATTAGGTCATTTTAAATTCAAATTTAAACCAAATTATCATATTTTATTTACTTAACTTAAACATCATTTTTTTAATAAAATCACAAATTTCAAAAAAAAATTATATTACAAATTTCAACTTAACCATTCATTTATTTCACATATTTAACTTGTAGAAAAATCACTAACACTTTATAAAAATCATTTTTAATCCAATTTGAATCAAAATATCATAATATACAATTTTAAAATACTTTAAAAATTTCGAGAAATATATATATAATAACCACGGGTCTGTATAATATTTTCTAACCTAAGTCAAGGGATAATATATCATTCAATCCGTAATTTACAAAGAAAATCCAAGTTCTATCATTTCAAACCCACAATTCCAAGTCAATTAAAATAAATAGAAATTGCTCAGGCCTGTCATTTCATCCCATAACGATTTTTCCTTATTCTAAAGTCCATTCGGGTATGTATCATTTCGACCCATAGTGCTAAAGTCCATTCGGGTATGTATCATTTCGACCCATAGTGCTAAAGTCCATTCGGTTATGTATCATTTCGACCCACAGTGATTCTATTCTACAGGGAACTTGCAGTGTGAGAAACAAATATAAATAAACAGTATAACAACATATGGCAGTAACATCATATAATTTACATCACAGGCAGATATAACATGATAAAATATTTCTACACGTTCACTTGCTACCAATTCACAGTTATATAAGTATAAATGTCATGAGTGAATACTCACATTTTCAACCGGGAGATAGCAAATCAAACACACAGATAAATCAAGAAAGCACGATACGGCGCGACACAACATGACTTTTGATTCAAGTAAGTGGAGAGCGAAGATGTTGATCTTGTAAACAACCAATAAAACAAGACAATATAACATAAATATACAACACAAAACAATATTGAAATAAATTGAAAATAAAAAAGCAACAAGGAAATAGATGACTTGACCTTGCCTCAACCATTCAAATGCTTGGCCTAGGGGTTTCTTATGCTCGGCTATGATCATGCTAAGCTCGGGTTTGGCATCAAAACACATGGCTAGAGAGTGATGTGAAGTAGATATGAGTTACAACATAGGGAATACAAAGGGACAAGACAAAAAGGCAAGTTTGGTCAACATGTAGGCTCGGCCAAAGGGTAAGTGGGCTCGGCCCAGGTCAGGTACAGGTCAGGCCATGTCTGAAGTGGTGGCTAGAGGAGGTGTAGTTGCTGGTGGTGGCGGCTAAGGGTGGTGGCCGAAGTGCAAAGCGAAGGGTGGTGAAGTATGTGGCTGGGGTAGGCAATTTCAAAGGGTTATTGTGCAAAGTTGTGGTCCTAGCATCAATTGGACGGTCACGGCCTAAATTGGTCATAGGAGGAGGAGGTGGTGCCGCCGTGGATGATGAGGTGGTGATGAGACGGTAGGTAGTCGAGCAAAGCTTGAAGGAGAGGAAGGAAAAATCATAGAAAATAAAGAGGAAAAGAGATCAAGGAAGCCATTAGAAAAACTTACAAATATTTCAAAAATGAAGTGGCCGTGAGTTTTGAGGAGATGAGAAATTTCTCACGTGAATGAGAAAATGAAATACACGGCTATGCAAAAAGAAATGGACGGCCAAGCAAAATGAAAAGGCAAATGAAATGAAAAGTCAAAGTTAATGAAAAGACATAGAAAATGAAAGGGCTTTTGTCTCTTTAAATTTCCATTTCTTTTAATCCAAATAAACTAATAAAAAGTAAGTAAATAAAATAGAAAAAGAAAATAAAACAAATAGAAATGAAAATAAATAAATATTTGAAGGAAAAATAGAAAATAAATAAGAAAATAGATTATTAGTTGAAACTATAATTTTAAAAATTGTAAACAATATAGAATTAACATTTGAAAATTAAAACTACACTTTTTAAAATGTTTTAAACATAAAATATATACATAACATGTCATATTACATATATATACACAAATTAGAATATGAATATGACAAACAAAATATTATTTATATAAATTAAAATAACAATTTTGTTAAATAAATCAATTTACACACAATGGTTTAAAAAGCATAACTTTCACAATATTAATCAGATTTCAACGAAACGAAAAGCAATAGCTTAAAGTTTTATCTATTTTCAGAATAAAAGATAAAATTTAAAAATTCAAAAATATAAATTATAAATTTAAAAGTCAAAGTTTGACCATATTGACCGAAATTCACATTTTTGGAAAATATTCGATTTATTCATGTTTGGAACTATAATTCACTTAAAAATCAAAATTTATATTTAAAATAACAAAATTTATTCATTTTAATAAATAAAATAAAGTTTTTAAATCAGGAATTTCAATTAATATAATGAAAATATACAATTAAAATAATCACAAAATACAGGTTTGTTACATAAACTTAAGAAATCAAATGTTCGTTTTCAAACCGTATTTTATTGGTATAAATCATGAATAGATTTACACGTTATCACATTTTGCGTACTTTCACTAAATAAATCACAGTTACTAAATATCTCCATAAATTCAAAATAAAATTTCCAAATTTATATAAACAAGTACTTTAGCTTTAGAAATCAATTTAATGCCATTTAGATGTGATTATATAGTTCAAGCCAAGTGATATACAATTTTTTGTTGATTTTCAAAAATTATAAATTGTACGCGTAATTTCATATAAATTGAATAAAACTGCGTAAAAATACTTTTTAGCCTTAATAACATCGTACCAAATCATAGAAAATAGTTTCTTTTCAATAGGACAAATTTAAATGGTCCAAATGATAAAAATATTATATGTAGAATGTTTCTGCGCAAATGTAATATTCTCGTATTCATTCATAATTAATTCATAAAAATAATATAAAAGGGCTCAAATTTTATGTTTAGGTCCGTAAACATCCTACTTCATCCGAGTTTATATCTGTTTAACTTAATTTATCCATCATTTCGCTACGAGTTTCCCAATTTAGTGCCTCCTTTTCGCGTAGTTTTGCATGTAGAGGTTACACGTACATTATATAGCTCCATTTAACTCATTTGACCGCTCAAAACCGATTCATTATACAGGTTATGTAACGCCCCACCTCTATGCTCACAATAACAAAGAGTATTAAAAGAAATACTGTCCGTTATTACGAAGAATAAGGCTGGATAGGAGCGGCCATCCGTAGTTAGGCCTTACACTAGTATTGGTTATCTCGATAGGAGTGGTATATATTTTTTTTTTCATCTCTTACTTATTTGCTCCCATCAACATCCCCAATTCTAGTATAAAACGAACTACGATGGTTCATAGTAGTTTAGGACAATAGATATAATAATAACACAGATAATATTATTGCGGAACACAGATAAAACAAGAATGCCTCATATATATAATAACTGATGTCAGTTACAATACATGTGATACAATACATATGATACAACTACAGCTGTCGACTCTGGAAGCTACATATACAAGTACATTATCGTAAATAATATGCATGAATATACAACATCCTATACTAAGACAACGACTACTCCAAAAAGTATGAAAAGACTTCATAGCTCTAGCAGCAGCCCAAAGTAAAATATCAACAACCTGTAAATACTCGGTCTGACCCGAGTATTAAATTCAAAAGAAAATAATACACGGGTCAGTCTAATTCAAACTCAGTTATTAGTGCACAGAAGCAATAATAATTAAATAGCAATTAGACGACAATCAAAATAAATCTTGTCTATCCGAACCTTAAATATAGAAATCGGATAACGATAAATATAACACGTAACAGTGTTAAACAACAAATCAACTAAATCCAAATTTTCAATGAATGTAAATTAAAAGATTATTAATGAAGAAAATTTAGAAAACATCAAAATTTCCTAAATGGTAATTAACAACAAAACCTAATTATTAAATAAATAATTAGAAACTCATAATCTAATTATCAAAAGATAATTAGATATCAACAAAACCATGAAATTAAACCAAATCAACATACGATTCAAAATATATTGAATTGGCAACACAAAACAATTCCAGCAATTGAAAACATCAATTAAACATCAATCTGGTAGGGCTGCAGTACACGCATGCGTGTACTGCCTCGCCACTATATCATGAAATACTCAAAAGATCAACGCATCAAAAGCAAAGAAATACCAAATAAATTAATACGGTGTGGCTGCAGTGCACGCTCGCGTGCACTGCCTCGCCACTACAGTATATGATGCCATCACAACTCTAATTATTAACAGCAATCGAAACTGCAGAGATCAGGTCACTACCATCATGGCTCAACACAACTGCAAAGAAACTCAACTCGAATGACCAAGGGCACAAGACAGTGGTACAACATGAAGACCAGACAACAACATCAAGTGGCAGTTCTGATCAAAGTACATCATAATATGAACAAAGTACATGAAACAGTGAGACAGTGGCTCAGTATCAATATACAAGTAGTCAGCATCAGCACAAACCAGACCCAAAGGATCTGGTTCAATGCCAAAGAAATATAGAACCTGTGCATATATAAACACAAGGAGCTTACAGGTAAAACCAATAAAGCAGCTACCACAACATGGAACAAGAGATAGTACAGCCTCGACATCAAAGAAGTAGGCCCAAAATACATGAAGCAGTGAACTACATGACTCAAATGTACAGAAGCAACAACAACTACACTAAGGTCAAGTGGAATCACGACAATTCAATGAAACCCGAAGTCAGCAGCCTCAGGTCAGAGTAGTAATGACCACGACAACAAATTCAAGTCTAGCTAGAGAGTCATGGAACCAAACATACCAGAAATCAAAATAGCTCCAAATGAAAACATATGTGCCAGAGGGATAATATGGCAACACAGCAACCAGAAAATGCAAGGTGCACGAACTGAAATGCATCAAGTACTCAAGTTTACAGAGGTGTATTAATCACCATCTTATAAACTACTATCAAAATACAATTAAGACAAGTTCAAAAATCATGGTACAGCAGTTAAATGCCCAAGCAATGGAATCACATATACAATCGAGGCCGAGGTCAACAAAAACACAAAGATCATTAAAGATCAAGGCACAGCCGTGATGAACAATCACAGTGCAAACTCATGTTCAGGGCACGGTGCGTATCAACCCCGAAGCATGCTCAAAGCAAAATCCAAACCAAGTTCAATATACAGCAGCGACAAAATCAAAGAAAATTCAAGATACACGTTTCAAACGAGTCAAGCCAGAATTTCGTAGTTGAAACTGTATAATTTCCAAGTCCCCAAATTTTCAAGAACCAATGCTTATACATAAAGCATATATGTAGCAGAGAAATATCAAAAGTAACAGTCTTAACTAAAGCCGCATGTCAATCAAGAACCATCAAAAACATTGTGATACAAGAGTTAAGACAAAATGGCCGGAATCCTAAATCAACGAGTACAATCGACCAAGGACGAAATTACTACGAAAGGCGGTGTACAATATAGCCAAAGTCGCACAACAACATCATCAAATACAAGTCAACAATCATCAAATTATACGAACTCAATAAAGTCAGCGAAATCATCAACATTCAAACTAAATTGAACAGCCGAGATAAATTGAATCGCGAATACAAATCAATAAAGTTTTGAATTAGATGTGAGTGACAATTTAAAATCACTCACCTTTGCAAAACGAAGAATCCAAATCCAAAGATTGAACATTGAAATCGAACCCGTGGCCTCGCGAAGACAATCGAAACAGTTAACATCGGCATCTTCAATTTGCACGAAAGCCCTAATTTGGACAAGGAGGAACGAACGAAATAAACGCAGCCGCCATTTTATTTTCTTTTGAATTTTAGATTTAGGGTTTTTCGAATGAACACGAAAAAAACAAATGAAAAGAGGAACCGGTCTTTAATTTGCTAAGGCCAAGTAAAAAAAAAAAACAAAACTTGGGCCAAGAATAAAGCCCGTATACTCTTAACAATATTTAAAAGAATTTAAACTTGATTTTAAAAACTCCAACATCAATTAACAACCAATATTAATCGTCAAACAACGATAATTAATTGTTGTAAAACCCAGGGTTGTTACAGACTCCCCTCCTTATAAAAATTGCATCCCCGCAATTTCCATAATTAAAGGCATCAGTAACAATTATTTTTCTAACATAAACTGGTTAAGCTAGAAAAATAAAGGTGGAGAATATAAAAACCAAAGAAATCTTTTAATTTCATAAAATAAATTCACAAATTCTCAACAAAATCTAACTATTAATTAGATAATCAGAAAACAACAACAAAACTGAATGAATGCAATCATCAGCAATATTCAATTATCAATTAGATAATTAGAATACAAAATCACAAAACAGCAATAACTAATTATCGATACGATAATTAGCACACGACAAATCTAATTATCAACAAAGATAATTATAAAACCCAAATCGCAATTCGCAAAACCGCAATTATCTAATTATCAAAACGATAATCAAATCAACAACTATTCGATTATCAAAAACGATAATCAAATCTCAAATCAACAAATATTCGATTATCAAAAACGATAATCAAATCAACAAATCAACAATTATTCGATTATCAAAAACGATAATCAAATCAACAAATATTCGATTATCAAAAACGATAATCAAATCAACAAATCAACAAATATTCAATTATCAAAAACGATAATCAAATCAACAAATATTCGATTATCAAAAACGATAATCAATTCTCAAATCAACAATTATTCGATTATCAAAAACGATAATCAAATCTCATATCAACAAATATTCGATTATCAAAAACGATAATCAAATCAACAAATCAACAAATGTTCGATTATCAAAAACGATAATCAAATCAACAAATATTCGATTATCAAAAATGATAATCAAATCTCATATCAACAAATATCCAATTAACTGCAGATAATTGGAAACAACAAATATCTAAAATCAATTAAGATAACTAGAAAATCAACATAAAAGGTGGATCGATCCCAACAAATGGCGAGTTTTTAAGCTGCGCCGCACGTGCATCAACAAATGGCCGAAGCCTACCAAGTACCCAACATAATTTTGGCGCCCAACAAATGACCCGGAGGTCTGGTACTGGTATTGACCCGAAGGTCCAACAAATGACCCGGAGGTCCAACATAGTGGCTCGAAAGCACACGAAAATCATCAAATATTTCAATTAACGAGTCCGGAATTAATCAAAATAGCAAACGCACATGTCCTATACCACGTGTTTTGCTAAATCGTTTAAATCTCTTCATCGTTTCCTTGAAAGTGCAAAATTGTGTATTCCAAAAATAACATTTCACATTCTCAAATGGACAAGTCCGAAATTAAACGAATCAGTAAAAGAAAGGGGTCATAATCCTCGATTTTGCTGAAACATTTAAATCGCTTCCTCATTCTTTTGAAAACGCAAACTGCAAAACTTCTGAAAACAATTTCATTTATTTTATAAAAGTAATAATTTACATTCTCAAACGAACAAGTCCGGAATTAAGCGAATCAGTAAAAGAAAGGGTTCATAGTCCTCGATTTTGCTGAAACGTTTAAGTCACTTTCTCATCCTTCTGAAAGCGTAAACTATAAAAAGTTTGGAAAACAATTTTATTTTTAAAACGATTTGCAAATCCGTGATAAAAACAGCAACATTAGTGATAATTTCAACAAGGAAATTGCACTTCTCAAAACATCGTAGAAACGGATCTCAAAATCAACATTGCGGGATAACCGCTTGAAAATCCACTTTAAAATATGACGGATACTGAAGTCAATGCGACAGTAATTTTTAAACGTCAAAATCTCATCAAAATAATTTGCATCGAAATATAAACCATAGAATTTTAATTCAAAAAAATGTCAACAAACACCATGCTTTCAAGATTTAGCATAGGTGTAAAAATCCCGTTATAAAATAACGGCAACAAAATACGTTAAAACCAAACATCGGTTCAACGTAAAATTAGTGTAGTAACGTGCAACATAAATTTGCACGTATACCTCAAAATGAACAAAGAAATCATTCAAATATATCTTCAATGAAGATAATTCAAAACAGCAGAAATCTCAACAAATTCACATAACTGCAATCGCTTCGAATTCTCAAATTGGATTCGAAATTTCCAAAGAAAACAAATTAAACACAGCTATGTAAGCAACAAATGAAATTTATTTCAATTTCATAATTTGATTTTAAAATCAAAAAGGTTATCAGCCGTACTCAGCGAAGACAGTCACTGTTTCCGCTGCGCACTCTGATAAACAGAACACACTCAATCAATCATCAAAACACAAATTCACTTTTATTTTTAAATAAAGATATTTAAAAATTCCATCCTAATTTCAAAACTTTAGTTTTGACTCAAAACATAATAAAACATCGACATATAGTTGTAGCACATGTTCCATCTAAGTTATGTTTTATATTATGTCCATAAACCCCAAAGCTCTGATACCAACTGTAACGCCCCACCTCTATGCTCACAATAACAAAGAGTATTAGAAGAAATACTATCCGTTATTACGAAGAATAAGGCTGGATAGGAGCGGCCATCCGTAGTTAGGCCTTACACTAGTATTGGTTATCTCGATAGGAATGGTGTATGTGTATATATATATATGTGTATATATATATATATATGTATATATATATGTATATATATATATATATATATATATATATATGTATATATATATGTATATATATATATATATATATATATATATATATGTATATATATATATATATATTTCATCTCTTACTTATTTACTCCCATCAACATCCCCAATTCCAGTATAAAACGAACTACGATGGTTCATAATAGTTTAGGACAAAAGATATATAATAATAACACAGATAATATAATTGCGGAACACAGATAAAACAAAAATGCCTCATATATATAATAACTGATGTCAGTTACAATACATGTGATACAATATATATGATACAAGTACAACTGTCGACTCTGGAAGCTACATATACAAGTACATTATCGTAAATAATATACATGAATATACAACATCCTATACTAAGACGACGACTACTCCAAAAAGTATGAAAAGACTTCATAGCTCTAGCAGCAACCCAAAGTAAAATATCAACAACCTGTAAATACTCGGTCTGACCCGAGTATTAAATTCAAAAGAAAATAATACACGGGTCAGTCTAATTCAAACTCAGTTATTAGTGCACAGAAGCAATAATAATTAAATAGCAATTAGACGACAGTCACAATAAATCTCGTCTATCCGATCCTTAAATATAGAAATCGGATAACGATAAATATAACACGTAACAGTGTTAAACAACAAATCAACTAAATCCAAATTTTCAACGAATGTAAATTAAAAGATTATTAATGAAGAAAATTTAGAAAACATCAGAATTTCCTAAATGGCAATTAACAACAAAACCTAATTATTAAATAAATAATTAGAAACTCATAATCTAATTATCGAAAGATAATTAGATATCAACAAAACAATGAAATTAAACTAAATCAAAATACGATTCAAAATATATTGAATTGGCAACACAAAACAATTCCAGCAATTGAAAACATCAATTAAACATCAATCTGGTAGGGCTGCAGTACACGCATGCGTGTACTACCTCGCCACTATATCATGAAATACTCAAAAGACCAACGCATCAAAAGCAAAGAAATACCAAATAAATTAATACGGTGTGGCTGCAGTGCACGCTCGCGTGCACTGCCTCGCCACTACAGTATATGATGCCATCACAACTCTAATTATTAACAGCAATCGAAACTGCAGAGGTCAAGTCACTACCATCATGACTCAACACAACTGCAAAGAAACTCAACTCGAATGACCAAGCGCACAAGACAGTGGTACAACATGAAGACCAGACAACAACATCAAGTGGCAGTTCTGATCAAAGTACATCATAATATGAACAAAGTACATGAAACAGTGAGACAGTGGCTCGGTATCAATATACAAGTAGTCAGCATCAGCACAAACCATACCCAAAGGATCTGGTTCAATGCCAAAGAAATATAGAACCTGTGCAAATATAAACACAACGAGCTTACAGGTAAAACCAGTAAAGCAGCTACCACAACATGGAACAAGAGATAGTACAACCTCGACATCAAAGAAGTAGGCCCAAAATACATGAAGCAGTGAACTACATGACTCAAATGTACAGAAGCAACAACAACTACACTAAGGGTCAAGTGGAATCACGACAATTCAATGCAACCCGAAGTCAGCAGCCTCAGGTCAGAGTAGTAATGACCACGACAACAAATTCAAGTCTAGCTAGAGAGTCACGGAACCAAACATACCAGAAATCAAAATAGCTTCAAATGAAAACATATGTGCCAGAGGGATAATATGGCAACACAGCAACCAGAAAATGCAAGGTGCACAAACTGAAATGCATCAAGTACTCAAGTTTACAGAGGTGTATTAATCACCATCTTATAAACTACTATCAAAATACAATTAAGACAAGTTCAAAAATCATGGTACAGCAGTTAAATGCCGAAGCAATGGAATCACATATACAATCGAGGCCAAGGTCAACAGAAACACAAAGATCATTAAATATCAAGGCACAGCCGTGATGAACAATCACAGTCCAAACTCATGTTCAGGGCACGGTGCGTATCAACCCCGAAGCATGCTCAAAGCAAAATCCAAACCAAGTTCAATATACAGCAGCGACAAAATCAAAGAAAAATCAAGATACACGTTTTACAACCAAAGAGCCTAATTTCGAAATTACATATCTCATTACTAAATTTACTCCTATCAAATCATGAAACAAAGGGCGTAAATATAGACTTTAGGGAGAACCATTCGCTCCGATCAATTTCTCCCAATTCGTCATTGCTTCGCTCTTTGGTTTGAAACCTTAATTCCGTAATTTGATTTCCATTTCGAGGATTACTGTTAATAGGAGCACTTGGAAATAAGAAAAGAGGGACGAAAAATTAGTTTTCTAAATTGGAAAGTGGTATACACTTTTCCATTTTGAGTTCAAACGAGTTATACAACCGCTATCTGTCATAAAATTCAGATAAAAAACTCGTGCCGTCGGTACGACTCGACGAACTTTCTTATTTCTGGAGGACGAATACGAAGATTTGTACTATGATCTATTATATTATTTTACCGCTTAATGTTGTTCCGCTGCATTTATTTATTTGTTTGTCCTTGTGTATGTAACTCAGATTTTGTGTCGTAAAGAATAATCAAATGTATTTATAAAATAGCTTCACGAACTATTATTTGATTATTGTATTTTGTCATTCCGTGTAACAATCCGATATTTTCAGCCATTCGCATCCGCACATGTCGGGCTTGAATTGCTCAAAATACCGCGTTGTAAATAAATTTGGAGCAAATGAAATACAATCACAAAATCACAGACACAGAAATATCAGAATAACTCGCAGCGGAAATAAAAATACCATAGTAGTTCATGAAGCTACTATAACAAACTCTCAAAACATAATACATAATATTAGTCTGAACATATACAATAGAAATTTCAAATACATAGAAGTTTATAAATACCAGAGCTGAAATAGAACAACAGAAACTGAAAGGAAATAGATAACTAGACAAGCAAAATCTCCAGCGATTCCTAGCTCCAGAAAAGAAATCCAAAGCTAAGCTGTAAATACTCAGGCTGACCCGAGCGTAAAGTAAAACACAAAACACTCGAGTCAGGACAATATGTACTTATATAATGCAAACCAACTCAAGTGAACTGTAGTAGAAATACACAATAACTTAAAGGATGCTTGGGATCGCCCATCCTTTAAGAATCAGTTAAACTATAAATTAATTACATCCCATGGTTAAAATTTCAAAATGGTACTTTATACTTCAAAATCAAATATAATTTCAAAATTCAATATCATTCAAAATATCATATCTTCCAAACCACATTCATTTTTATTTAATTTAAATACCATTACAAAACACATTTCAAAATAGTTTATATTTCGAAACAAATTACTTCATTTTAAATCATAAAATGAAGTTATTATATTTAATAATTAAATTATTAAATTTCCAAAATTTTAGTCTTTCAAAATTCATTTGTTCACTTAATTTATTAAAACAGATGAAAATTCAACTTTCGCAGCATTTAGAAATTGCTACGGAAAGTTACATTCAAAACAGTTCAATTTAACAAAAGATAGCATTTAAAAATGCTGTAATAGGGTTACGTTAGTTTCAAATAAAACTTAGTTAAATTCAACAATTATAACATTTACAAAAATGCTATGATAGCCTTTAATTAAACTTAGCCATTTGGTTCATTATTATCAACTACAGCATTTACAAATGCTGTATTATCATTTACATTAGAATTAATAGCATTTCAAAAATGCAGTTAATTAACTTCAAGTATTCAATATCATTTCACAAACAATTATATTTTTATTTAAGTCATCTTTAGCTTATAAAATCATATAATTTCACTTTTAAAGTAGTCATTCAAATACCCTAATATTCATGATTTTATAAAGTTAAATCTCCATTCAAAAATCAAAATTTAATAATAATTCACTTATTAAATTCCAACATAAAATTTCAAATCCATTAAATTTAATTTAATTTAGCACTTAAGTTTAAAATTTTCAATTATAACTTAATTTCATTTTTATTTACTTAACTTAAAATTCACTTTTAAGACAAATTCACAAATTTCCAATTTTAGTTATATTTCCAAATTTCAACCTAAATATTCATTCATTTCACATTTTAACTTTATTCAAAAATCATTGATATATTATAAAATCATTTTAAATTCATTTAATTCAAAATATCATAAATTTATCATATTTTCATATTTAATTTAAATTCCATTTATCGCCAAATTATAATTTCCAAAATAACTTACATTTCAGATTTCTAACTTTGCTCTTTATTTATTTCACTTATAAATTTTCAGAAAATCAATAATGCTTTACAAAAATCATTTTTATCAAATGTAATCAAAATATTATAATATTTACATTTCTATAAAAAATTTAGAAAAACATATTTTAACAACGGTTCTGTATTTCATTTTCTAGCCTAGGTAAAGTGATACGGGTAATATATCATTTCAACCCGTAATTTACAAAGAAAACCCGGGTTTGATCATTTCAAACCCGTAATCCCAAGTAAAAGAAAATAATTGAAAATCATTCAGGCCTATCATTTCAGCCCATAACGATTTTCTCCTATTCTAAAGTCCGTTCGGGTATGTATCATTTCAACCCATAGTGATTCTAATCTACAGGGAACTTGCGGTGTGATAAACTGATAAAAATAACAGAACAACATAATATAACAGTAACAGATGTTATAACAGGTGTATAATCATGGGTGAATATCATATAATCATAATATAGCAGGTGTAACATGATAATACATTTTACAGATTCAAAAGGAGTCAATTTACTAGTTATATATGTACATATTGTCTGGTGAGAATAACTCACTGTTTTGAGCTGGAGACACAACGACGAATGCACGAATGAGATCCAAACAAGCACGATAACATGACACAAAGATGAGTGGAAGAGCCAAAGATTAATTCTCCTTGGATACATGAGACAAAACAATAAATATAACATAAGTTTTCAACCCAAATTCAATTAAACAAAGCTAGAAATGAATACACAAAACATCACCGAAGTGTTTGCACTTGCTTTCTACCACCTATGCTTCAACTCCAGATCTGAAATGGCACGGCTAAAGGCATAGTTTGGATCTGGTTTGGGTTCTTAAAGGTCGGTCTAGCATGGCAAAATGATGGAGCAAAGATATATGAGCATGAACTAACACTACAAGGCAAATATCATGGATTCCTATGCACTAGAGGGCTCAGCCAAAGCCAAAGAGGGCATGGCTAGGTCTGTAGTAGGCTTAAGGATGATGTGGCAGTGGGCTCAGGTCAGGAATTTTCTGGTGGTGGTGGTGTATAGTCGGCCAAAGTGATGGAGGAGGTGATGGAAGTAATGTAGCTAGGCTATGTTAGATATAGGTGGAGTTTGCTTCATATTTTGGTGGATCATCAACATGGATGGCCTCGGATCTGGAATGGCAGTGGAGAGGAGAATATGGTGGCTGGAATAGGTGGTGGTGGAGGCGGCCAAGGCGCTGGAGATGGAGGGGCCGAACTGCATAAGAGATTGCAAGTGCAAAAATCAAGTAAATCCAGTAGAAAATGTAAAAAGAAATGAAAGTTTTTATCAAAATTTCTTCTTGGACATGGCCAAAACTTTTTTTTTTAGAGTTTGAGAAGAAAAAAATTCGTGAAAAATGAAGTGGAGAAGTGGTCAGCTGAAGGGAATGAGTTATGGCAGAAAATAATGAAAAGGTGTTGGTTGAAATGTGAAAAGACAAGAAGACAAAAAGCCTTAAGCAAATCAAAGGTCGCAAAACTCTTCAAATTTCCACCATTTCTTTTGCAATTTTAAATAAGTGAAAAATAAGTATAAATTCAGTTAAAAACACGAAAATTTAGTAAATAAACAAAAATAAATAAATAAATATTAATTATATGTAATTAAATTGAGATAATAGCAAAGAAAATGTAAACTAGGCTAGAAAATTTGAAAATAAATGAAATGAACTTTGGAAAAATTTTGTGTACTTGAAAAATATTTATAAATAAAGATAAAGACACAAAAATAAAATGAATGCATAAAAATAAATAAATAAATTTTAATTAAATATAATTTAAATGAAGAAAATAGCAAAAAATGGAAACTAGCCTTTAAAAATAGAAAATATATGCAATAAATTTTGGAAAAATTATATTATCACTTTAAAAATATTAAAAGACAAAAATATACATAAATTAACATATTAACACATATTAAATAAAATATAACAAAGAAAATATGATTTATATAATCTAAAATAGACAAAATTGCAAAATAAAACAATTTATACTCAAAATTGAAATGTGCATAACTTTCACAGTTTAAGTCCGTTTTCAACGAAACAAAAAGTAGTATTCAAGTTGTTAAATCTATTTCCATAATAAAGATAAAATTTAGGAGTTTAAATATTTAAATTTGAAATTTAAAAGTCAAAGTTTGACCAGTTTGAACAGAAATTCATCTTTCAGTAAAATATCCAATTTATAGCTGTTTGAAATTATAATTCACATAATAATCAACACTTATATTTAAAAATGTGAAATGTTTGAAATAAAACAAGTTTAAAAATAATTTCAAAATAAAATAAAGTCAAATATTAAAATATATGAAAAATCTAGGGTTGTTACACTCTCCCCCACTCAAATCTTTTCGTCCTCGAAAAGGAAGGAAGCGGAGAAACAACAAGAAAGAACAATAGGTTGGAAGACATCCTTGAAAGAAGGTAGGGAAAAGGTAGCTATGAAGGGAAGCATGTTGGAAGACAAGGGTGAACCATTATTTAAACCATTATACATTTCAATTAAAATTTCATAACATTTTAAACATTTTATAATATGATGAATAGTCATTTGATTCAAATCTGATGGTTCAAGGTAAACAATATTTAAAACATTTTAAATTTCTAGAAGGGAAAATAACTGATCAAAATATTCTTTATACAGTACTTTATCAAGATGCTTTTATCAAAATATTTTTATAACTCGATGTCTTAACAAGTTTACTTTCGTTCCTGCAGACTCTGGCTATGCGTTGATCAGGCGCAAAGCTAGAATTCTCCAAGTACTTAGTAGACTTGTTTCAACACGCAGTGAAAATAATGAAAACACTTTTAAAAACAGATATGGAAAGTAAAATCCAAACAAATCAACCAAACCGAAACAGTTGTCTAACCATGGATCGCAGATACACAATGGTTACAGCTGGATCCCCCAGGAAACTTTCTCAGCCCTGCGAGTTACGCCATGATGACGAGTAGAATGCAGGATACACAATGGTTACGCCTGGATCCCCCAGGAAACAATCCGTACCCCTAGGCAAGACTCAGCCAGGCACTTGCGCTACTCTTCGCGACCTACACAGATTGCAGGATACACAATGGTTACGCTTGGATCCCCCAGGAAACAATTCGTATCCCTAGGCAAGACTCAGCCAGGCAGTTGCGCTATGTAGTCGCGATCATAAGACCATGGAGATCGCCATGGAATTCGATGGACACTCGAGTATCATATCCGGAAAACCCAAATCAAAGAGAGAGAATAATATCGATAGAATGAATCCACAGTGTGGCCACAAAGCGGATATCAAGCAGAAGACACTTTCCATATCTTTACTTTGAAAATATGTATCATATAATACCTTTCTAAATCACTTTCAAATATCATACTTATATAAAGTCCATTATATATATAAGATTTCATTTCAAATCAAATACTTTCCAAAATAATAGTATATCAAATCACACTTATATAAATTTCGATTATATAAGATTTCATTTTCCAAAATTGAGTACCTTTTCAAATCAACAGTTTTCAAATCTACTGCATACTTGTACAAATCAATTTTATATAAGTTCGATAACTTCTAAATCAAAGTATTTAAAAAAACAAGGTTCTCAATTTTGATTCATTTCAATAGTATTTCAGTTTAAAAATCATATATGATTTCACCAAATCATTTCTTCCAAATTACATGTATTCAGTTTCAAAGTTTCTTAAAACAATAGATTTAGAAAATAATCCAAATTTCCAAATCTACAAAATTTAGGTCAAACAAATCCATTTCCATTTCAAACATATATTCACTTCAAAAGTCATAATACTTTCAAAGTTATGAATCTTTCGAAACCAAAATACTTGAAATCATTACACTTGGAAAATCATAACATTTAGAAGTCATGCATTTGAAATCATAAAACATTCCTTAATTCTTTACATTTCAATTTTTTTTTCAATTAAACCAAAATCTAAAATTTCCAATTTTAATTCAATTCAAACCATCAGTTTCAATTTAGTTTTCCAACGAAACCATTTCAAATATTATCAATTTCAAATATAGATTTGATTTACAAAATAAACTATTAAATCTTAAATATGTTTCAAGGCTTAAATATACCATATTTCAAAACTAAATTTCATAATTTCATATATCCCAAATTTTACTTCATTATTACTTACTGTTGAAATATTTATTTCATAAATCCATTATTTTTAAATAAAGTCAAATTACAGATAAACCAAATATCCTTTCATACTAATATACGCTTCAATTATAGATTTATCAAGATCAATGGTTTTCAAAATCATTTTATACTTACGTAAAGTTTATCTTATATAAGGATCAAAATTTTCAAAAAATAAATTTCGCTGCATGGAAAGCCATATGGGATTGAACATCTTTGCTTACTAAAAGATTTTTAATTAAGAATAGTTTTGTATATAAAATAGTTTTTATGAAAAATAGAATAAAACAGTTAGTTTAAGAAGAATAAAAGAAAAATGGTTTTGAAAAATGGTTTTAAATTTGATAGTAGTTTTTCATAAAAGAAAAATTCCAATTAAATTACAAAGATATCCAACCCAACAACTTTCAATTTCAGCGTCAAGTATACCAATGATATTAGGATATAAGATGTACATATGTCATCATTTCGGAACATTACATTCGATCGCTCGCTCGATCACACAAGTTCGCTTTCGAACTAGTATTGTCCATTCGACTTCCTTAATGAGGACTTCGATATGGTTTCTTGACTAGAAGCCATCAGTCTCCTTGCATAGCCATATACTATGATAGAGAATTCTAGAATCAAGCCCAAAATCCATATCAAATGTTCGTCATCAAGACTCAAATGAAAAATCCTAACACGAAATGGTGTAAATCACCTCGAACTTGTGTACTCAAACTTGGATCAAATTGATTATGCGAATAAAACTGCATACGTACAACTTATGTACCTATTCCAACTTGTTAAATAAATAGTTTCATAAAGATGTTACTAAGTTAAAACATTTAAAACCAAAATTTTATCAAACATTTGAAGACTAATTTTTATTCAAAACATTTCAAAACTAAATTTCATATTAGTATAATTCAAAATAGTCCTATTTATTTACTTAACAAAACAGTTTCAACTTATACAAATCATATTATTTCATACTTGAAACATACAAACTACACTTATATTCTTTATCGAATAACTTATACCTTTCGAATATATTAGCTTTGAAAAAGTTAACCCTGATTTGGAAGTGCTCGAATCTTAAAAATAGTTGAAGAAATCATATTTTCAAATCCAAGAGTTGGAAATCAACACTAAATCAGTAAATCAATTTCAAAAGTTAGGTTTCAAAATCTGAAACTCGAGAACAGAACACTGGCTTACTTTAAATCTTTCCAAATATATATATACGGATCTATCTTTCGAATATCAAACCATACTTCGAAATCTGAAATCAAAATTGGTTTCACGAGATCACTCGCATAGCAAAGCTACTAGAGTGGCCTCTCCCTCACTCAGAAACTCGAAAATCAATGTCGATGATGCATGCATTCATCATCGAAATTATTTTCCAGCGACACAAGTGAGTTCTGGACTTCAATTAACTTTGAAAAACTTCTTTGAAATTCCTTAGAAATCATTGAAATTCATTCGAATACATTTGAAACATTTTTTATTTGAAAAAAATATCTTTAAATCATATTATTATTATATATTTTCCAAAATCTTAAAACCGATTTCAAAACACCGGAGTTCGATTCCTCGAAATTCAAATTCAAAACCCTTTAGTTATAAA
Organism: Allium cepa; assembly: GCA_030765085.1. Lineage (NCBI taxonomy): Eukaryota > Viridiplantae > Streptophyta > Magnoliopsida > Asparagales > Amaryllidaceae > Allium > Allium cepa. Next base: position 816,487,652 of record CM060931.1, read on the forward strand.
TCATTTTTGTATAAATCAAGTTTTTATAAAATTTTCAAAATTTCAAATTCTTTCGAAGCTTCCAATTTTCATTTTAAAAGGTATATAATCCTTATTGGAAACATTTCACTTTTTATATATAAAATATGGTCATCCTTAATAATTTCGATGTATGCACAATTTCAAAATACAACCAAACACAAATTTCCAAAGGATGATTCAAGGAAGGATTTCAAACAAACAAAGATTCAAAATTAGAGGAACTCTAATCAAATAGAATTCTAGTTCGAAGATAAACTCAAACGAAGATGAGATAATTTAATTACCAAATAGAAGATGGTTAAGCCTATATAAATCGCGGGCGACCTTAACTGGTCAACCGTGACTTTAGGGATATAATCAATACGGAAATCTAAGGCAAATCGACCTTTGATCGCCAGAGATAGAATCCGGGTAGAGCAAGAGATAGATAGCATCGACATCCGAGGATACAGAAATCTCCAGTGAATCAAAGCCAATTGTAAAGGAGTTTCACCCATTTACAAATCATTCAACAATTTACAGAATCACCGCCCTTTAGAGATGTCATTCCAAAGTAGAGTTACAGAATGCTCCGAATCAAAAGGAAAAATGGGGAAAACAAGACTGGATTCCAGAATAAGTCGGAGCGTTCCAAAGTTCAAGAAATCATAATCGATAAGAATCTTAACCAAGAGATTTCTAACAAGGTGGATACAGAAGAGATGAAGTTTAGAAAATCTTGATTTCGAAATAAGAACATTTTTATACCAAAATAATCTTTGAAAATCTTTTAAAATCATTTGGAAATCATTTTATACTTCGAAAATACGTTCTCTCACAAGGAAATGATTCTGAGATTTATTTCACTCATTTTAGGATATTTCTACCCTATCTTAAATGAGTTTTTGCTCCGCAGGCTAAGGTTTGCCTTAAACCAAAGCTCTGATACCAACTGTAACAACCCGATATTTTCAGCCATTCGCATCCGCACATGTCGGACTTGAATTGCTCAAAATACCGCGTTGTAAATAAATTTGGAGCAAATGAAATACAATCACAGAATCACAGACACAGAAATATCAGAATAACTCGCAGCGGAAATAAAAATACCATAGTAGTTCATGAAGCTACTATAACAAACTCTCAAAACATAATACATAATATTAGTCTGAACATATACAATAGAAATTTCAAATACATAGAAGTTTATAAATACCAGAGCTGAAATAGAACAACAGAAACTGAAAGGAAATAGATAACTAGACAAGCATAATCTCCAGCGATTCCTAGTTCCAGAAAAGAAATCCAAAGCTAAGCTGTAAATACTCAGGCTGACCCGAGCGTAAAGTAAAACACAAAACACTCGAGTCAGGACAATATGTACTTATATAATGTAAACCAACTCAAGTGAACTGTAGTAGAAATGCACAATAACTTGAAGGATGCTTGGGATCGCCGATCCTTTAAGAATCAGTTAAACTATAAATTAATTACATCCCAAGGTTAAAATTTCAAAGTGGTACTTTATACTTCAAAATCAAATATAATTTCAAAATTCAATATCATTCAAAATATCATATCTTCCAAACCACATTCATTTTTATTTAATTTAAATACCATTACAAAACACATTTCAAAATAGTTTATATTTCGAAACAAATTACTTCATTTTAAATCATAAAATGAAGTTATTATATTTAATAATTAAATTATTAAATTTCCAAAATTTTAGTCTTTCAAAATTCATTTATTCACTTAATTTATTAAAACAGATGAAAATTCAACTTTCGCAGCATTTAGAAATTGCTACGGAAAGTTACATTCAAAACAGTTCAATTTAACAAAAGATAACATTTAAAAATGCTGTAATAGGGTTACGTTAGTTTCAAATAAAACTTAGTTAAATTCAACAATTATAACATTTACAAAAATGCTATGATAGCCTTTAATTAAACTTAGCCATTTGGTTCATTATTATCAACTACAGCATTTACAAATGCTGTACTATCATTTACATTAGAATTAATAGCATTTCAAAAATGCAGTTAATTAACTTCAAGTATTCAATATCATTTCACAAACAATTATATTTTTATTTAAATCATCTTTGGCTTATAAAATCATATAATTTCACTTTTAAAACAGTCATTCAAATACCCTAATATTCATGATTTTATAAAGTTAAATCTCCATTCAAAAATCAAAATTTAATAATAATTCACTTATTAAATTCCAACATAAAATTTCAAATCCATTAAATTTAATTTAATTTAACACTTAAGTTTAAAATTTTCAATTATAACTTAATTTCATTTTTATTTACTTAACTTAAAATTCACTTTTAAGACAAATTCACAAATTTCCAATTTTAGTTATATTTCCAAATTTCAACCTAAATATTCATTCATTTCACATTTTAACTTTATTCAAAAATCATTGATATATTATAAAATCATTTTAAAATCATTTAATTCAAAATATCATAAATTTATCATATTTTCATATTTAATTTAAATTCCATTTATCACCAAATTATAATTTCTAAAATAACTTACATTTCAGATTTCTAACTTTGCCCTTTATTTGTTTCACTTATAAATTTTCAGAAAATCAATAATGCTTTACAAAAATCATTTTTATCAAATGTAATCAAAATATTATAATATTTACATTTCTAAAAAAAATAAAAAGAAATTTAGAAAAACATATTTTAACAACGGGTCTGTATTTCATTTTCTAGCCTAGGTAAAGTGATACGGGTAATATATCATTTCAACCCGTAATTTACAAAGAAAACCCGGGTTTGATCATTTCAAACCCGTAATCCCAAGTAAAAGAAAATAATTGAAAATCATTCAGGCCTATCATTTCAGCCCATAACGATTTTCTCCTATTCTAAAGTCCGTTCGGGTATGTATCATTTTAACCCATAGTGATTCTAATCTACAGGGAACTTGCAGTGTGATAAACTGATAAAAATAACAATACAACATAATATAACAGTAACAGATGTTATAACAGGTGTATAATCATGGGTGAATATCATATAATCATAATATAGCAGGTGTAACATGATAATACATTTTACAGATTCAAAAGGAGTCAATTTGCTAGTTATATATGTACATATTGTCTGGTGAGAATAACCCACTGTTTTGAGCTGGAGACACAACGACGAATGCACGAATGAGATCCAAACAAGCACGATAACATGACACAAAGATGAGTGGAAGAGCCAAAGATTAAGTTTTCAACCCAAATTCAATTAAACAAAGCTAGAAATGAATACACAAAACATCACCGAAGTGTTTGCACTTGCTTTCTACCACCTATGCTTCAACTCCAGATCTGAAATGGCACGGCTAAAGGCATGGTTTGGATCGGGTTTGGGTTCTTAAAGGTCAGTCTAGCATGGCAAAATGATGGAGCAAAAATATATGAGCATAAACTAACACTACAAGGCAAATATCATGGATTTCTATGCACTAGAGGGCTCAGCCAAAGCCAAGGAGGGCATGGCCAGGTCTGTAGTAGGCTTGAGGATGATGTGGCAGTGGGCTCAGGTCAGGAATTTTCTGTTGGTGGTGGTGTATAGTCGGCCAAAGTGATGGAGGAGGTGATGGAAGTAAGGTAGCTAGGCTATGTTAGATATAGGTGGAGTTTGCTTCATATTTTGGTGGATCATCAACATGGATGGCCTCGGATCTGGAATGGCAGTGGAGAGGAGAGTATGGTGGCTGGAATAGGTGGTGGTGGAGGCGGCCAAGGCGCTGGAGATGGAGGGGCCGAACTGCATAAGAGATTGCAAGTGCAAAAATCAAGTAAATCCAGTAGAAAATGTAAAAAGAAATGAAAGTTTTTATCAAAATTTCTTCTTGGAGATGGCCAAAACTTTTTTTTTTAGAGTTTGAGAAGAAAAAAATTCGTGAAAAATGAAGTGGAGAATTGGTCGGCTGAAGGGAATGAGTTATGGCAGAAAATAATGAAAAGGTGATGGTTGAAATGTGAAAAGACAAGAAGACAAAAAGCCTTAAGCAAATCAAAGGTCGCAAAACTCTTCAAATTTCCACCATTTCTTTTGCAATTTTAAATAACTGAAAAATAAGTATAAATTCAGTTAAAAACACGAAAATTTAGTAAATAAACAAAAATAAATAAATAAATATTAATTATATATAATTAAATTGAGATAATAGCAAAGAAAATGTAAACTAGGCTAGAAAATTTGAAAATAAATGAAATGAACTTTAGAAAAATTTTGTATACTTGAAAAATATTTATAAATAAAGATAAAGACACAAAAATAAAATGAATGCATAAAAATAAATAAATAAATTTTAATTAAATATAATTTAAATGAAGAAAATAGCAAAAAAATGGAAACTAGCCTTTAAAAATAGAAAATATATGCAATAAATTTTGGAAAAATTATATTATCACTTTAAAAATATTAAAAGAAAAAAATATACATAAAATAACAAATTAACACATATTAAATAAAATATAACAAAGAAACTATGATTTATATAATCTAAAATAGACAAAATTGCAAAATAAAACAATTTATACTCAAAATTGAAATGTGCATAACTTTCACAGTTTAAGTCCGTTTTCAACGAAACAAAAAGTAGTATTCAAGTTTTTAAATCTGTTTCCATAATAAAGATAAAATTTAGGAGTTTAAATATTTAAATTTGAAATTTAAAAGTCAAAGTTTGACCAGTTTGAACAAAAATTCATCTTTCAGTAAAATATCCCATTTATACCTGTTTGAAATTATAATTCACATAATAATCAACACTTATATTTAAAAATGTGAAATGTTTGAAATAAAACAAGTTTAAAAATAATTTCAAAATAAAATTAAGTCAAATATTAAAATATATGAAAAATCTAGGGTTGTTACATTCCGCGGTGAGATTCTGTATTTTATTTATTTCCTTCTCTTCTTTTTCTTAGTTACCCCAACGACAATCTGCCCATTTGTATGGTTCGAGTCTAACGTGTGTGATTTATCGTCGATTTAAACTGTCCAAAAAGACAGGTCGTTACAGGACAAATTTAAATGGTCGAAATCATTAAATTAGTATATTTGGACTGTTTCTGCTCAAAAATGTAATATTGTCATATTAATTCATACAAACCATATAAAAATGCTCAAAATTTTAATTTAGGTCCGTAAACATCATATTTCATCCCTATTTATATCTGTTTAAATTAATTTACCCGTCATCTCGCTATGATTTTCCCAATTTATGCCTCCTTTTCGTGTAATTTAGCATGTAGAGTTTACATATACATTATAGCACCGTTAACTCATTTGACCGCTCAAAATTGATTTGTTATTCAAGTTAGGTAAAGTTTCCAAAAACCAAAGAGCCTAATTTTGAAATTACTCATTAGCAAATTTAACCATATAAAATCATAAAATCAAGGGAGTAATACTCATAAAATTTGGTTTGGAAATAAACATTTGATTTCTGGATATTAAATACAAAAGTTCTACTTAGAAATGTGCTCTTTTTTATGTTTGATATACAAGTTCTGGTTGATTGTCACATGTTATGAATTGTATGTGCAATTTCATATAAATTGAATTAAACCGCATAAAAATACTTTTTAGACTTGATATCATCGTACCAAATTGTAGAAAATAGTTTCTTTTCAATAGGACAAATTTAAATGGTCCAAATCATAAAAATATTATATTTGGACTGTTTCTGCGCAAAAATATAATATTCTCATAATAATTCATAATTAATTCACCCAAATAATATAAAAAGGCTCAAATTTTATGTTTAGGTCCGTAAATATCCTACTTCATCCCAGTTTATACCAGTTTAACTTAATTTATCCATCATTTCGCTACGATTTTCCCAATTTTGTGCCTCCTTTTCATGTAGTTTTGCATGTAGTGGTTATATCTACATTATATAGCTCCACTATTTGACCACTAAAAACAGATTCATTATTCAGGCTAGGCAAAGTTTTCAAAAACCAAAGAGCCTAATTTCGAAATTACATATCTCATTACCAAATTTATTCCTATCAAATCATAAAGTCAAGGGAGTAAATATAGAATTTAGGGAGACCCATTCGCTCTGATCGATTTCTCCTAATTCGTCAATGCTTTCCAAATTTTCGGGGTACTACACTCTTCCCCCTTAATGGAATTTCAGGGTTATTCCAATGTACCGACGATGGGTATACCGGCGACGGGTATTCTGGTGTGGACAAACGGTCCACCAGTGTCTTAGCCAGAGACAATTCATGGGATATTTCAGGATGTACGTATTTCTATTGTATCGCACTTTTTTATTATTTTTAACTCTTTGTTTTTTCGATTTCGCAGCTTTTGTTCCATGCAAGTATTATACGTTAGCAAAATGCAGCACTATTTTCCCTATAAGTTTTTTCATCATTTATATTTTTAAATCTTAATTCCTTTAACTTTCACATATTAAAATACTTTACGCAAATTCATATGTACGGTTTAAATTCTAAAAAGAGAATACATTTCTTACTAGAACTTATGTACTTAATCTCTACAAATTTAAATGGTCCAAATCATAAAATTTGTATATTTGGACTGTTTCTACTCAAAAATGTAATATTCCCATATAAATTCATACAAATCATATAAAAATGCTCAAGATTTAAATTTAGGTCTGTAAACATCATATTTCATCCCAATTTATATCAGTTTAACTTAATTTACCCATCATTTCGCTATGATTTTCCTAATTTTCTGCCTCCTTTTCGCGTAATTTAGCATGTAGAGTTTACATATACATTATATAGCTCCGTTAACACATTTGACCGCTCAAAACTGATTTGTTACTCAGGTTTGGCAAAGTTTCCAAAAACCAAAGAGCCTAATTTCGAAATTACTCATTATTAAATTTAACCGTGTCAAATCATAAAATCAGAGGACTAAATATAGAACTTAGGGAGACCCATTCGCTCTGATCTATTTCTCCCATTTCATCCTAGTTTCGCTCTTCGGTTTGGAGCCATAATTTATTCATTTGATTTTCATTCGGGATTACGATTGACCACTGGCGGCGAAGAAGAGAGACGAGAAATTAGTTTTCTCAAATGGAAAGTGGAATACACGTTTCCATTGAGTCAAACGAGTTGTACAATCGCTATTTGCTCTAAATTTCAAATTCAGAATCAAAACCAGTAGCGTTGGTATGACTCGATGACGTTCCGGTCATATCTACTTCATACGAGCTCTAAATGATACAAACAAATATACTGCACGAATAAGAAAAACAAGACGATTGCAATGGCACTTGTATCGTCGCTAAATTTCACTATCTTCAAATGACCATTTTACCCCTCCTTAATTTTAATTTATTTAACTAATCCATCAATTCCACTGCTTTTCATATTACTATTATTATTGAACTAAAATGCTTTTCAAATTTTCGGGTTACTACACTCTCCCTCCTTAAAGGAATTTTTGGGTTGTACCAATGTACTGGCGATGGGTATTCTGGTGCAGACAAACGGTGCACCAGTGTCCCAGCCGGAGACATTTCCTGGATTTTCAAGATGTGTGTATTTTTATAGTATCATACATTTTTATTATTTTTAACTCTTTGTTTTTGCGAATTCTCAACTTTTGTTCTTATGCTTATGTATTATACATTCGCAACATGCAATAATATTTTCCCCTTAAGTTTTTTCATGATTTATATTTTTAAATCTAATTTTCTTTAACTTTCATATATTAAAAATACATTATACAAATTCATATACGGTTTAAATCCTAAAAAAAGAGCACATTTCTAACTAGAACTTTTGTATTAATCTCCAGAAATCAAATGTTTATTTCCAAACCATATTTTATAGGTATAAATTGTGAATTGGTTTACATATTATCACATTTGGTGTATTTTTCACTAAATAAATCACAGTTACTAACATATCCCTATAAATTCAAAATAATTTTTTTGAATTTATATAAACAAGTACTTTAGCTTTAGAAATCAATTTAATGCCATTTAGATGTGATTCTATATATCATACCAACTGATATACAAATTCTGGTTGACCTTCACATATTATAAATTGTATGTGCAATTTCACATAATTGAATAAAATCGCATAAAAATACTTTTTAGACTTGATATCATCGTACCAAATTTTAGAAAATAGTTTCTTTTCAATAGGACAAATTTAATTGGTCCAAATCATAAAAATATTATATTTGGACTATTTTTGCGCAAAAATGTAATATTCTCGTATTAATTCATAATTAATTCACCCAAATAATATAAAAGGCTCAAATTTTATGTTTAGGTCCGTAAACATCCTACTTCATCCCAGTTTATACCAGTTTAACTTAATTTATCCATCATTTTGCTATGATTTTCCCAATTTTGTGCCTCCTTTTCGTGTAGTTTTGCATGTAGTGGTTATATCTACATTATATGGCTCCATTAACTCATTTGGCTGCTCAAAACTGATTCATTATTTAGGCTAGGCAAAGTTTTCAAAAACCAAAGAGCTTCATTTCGAAATTACTTATCTCATTACCAAATTTATTCCTATCAAGCCGCTTTGGGAACCAAATTGAATCTCAGCACTGCTTATCACGCACAATCTGATGGGCATACAGAAAGGGTTAATCGAATTTTAGAAGACCTATTGCGCGCTTGCATTCTTGACTTTGGTGGATCTTGGGAGGACTATTTGCATTTGGTCGAATTTTCCTATAATAACAGCTATCAGGCTAGTATCGAAATGGCTCCTTTCGAAGCTCTATATGGTCGACCGTGTCGATCACCTGTATGTTGGATCGAATCAGGTGATAGACTTGTTCTTGGACCAGATATGATTAAAGAAGCCACTGAAAAAGTTGATTTTATCCGAAAGAAGTTATTAACTGCTCAGAGCCGTCAAAAGAGCTACTATGACCGCTGAAGAAGAGATTTGGAATTTCAAGTTGGAGATTCTGTATTTCTGAAAGTGTCTCCAATGCGGGGTGTATTGAGATTCGGGAAAACTGGAAAGCTAGCACCGCGTTATATTGGTCCTTTTCCTATTCTGGAAAGGATCGGTCCTCTAGCATATCGAGAACAGTTACCCAGCTGGTTGTCCGGCGTGCATAATGTGTTCCACATTTCTAGTCTTCGGAAGTATGTGCACGACCCAGATGATATTATTGAAGAAGCTGCTCAACAGGACCTTGAGATCACTCCCAACTTGGCTGTAAGAAGGGAACCAATAAAGATTATTGATCGTGATGAAAAGTGATTGCGAAACAAAGTTGTGAAATTGGTCAAAGTTCAATGGAGTGGTGATCCAAAGGATTGTACTTGGGAAACTGAAGATAACATGAAGAAATCATATCCCAAATGCAGAGTAGACATCTCGGCTTAAACTGTAAGTCATTTCTTTATTTTTTCCGAATTCGTATATTCTTTGTTTGCTTTTCTCTCTTTCAATTTCGAGGACGAAATTTTCTTAAGGAGGGGATATTGTAACATCCCGGGAATTTGTGTGTTTAAATTTGTGATTTATTTGAACTTTTAAATTCAAATTGTGAAATTTCAAGAAAAATAAAATATTGATAATATTAATATTATAAAGTTATACGGAAGTAAATAAATGTTTGATAGTTTAAGTTTTTAAATGAGTGATAAATAAAGTAAAAATATATGCATAACAAACAAGAATATGTGTTAATAGAACTTCAATTTCTTTTAAGTCTAAATTCTTGAATTTATAAAGTATACTTATGAAATTCATTTAATATGTTGAAATGTTCTCTATGTAATGATATGGGTTAATACAAACAAATTGTATATATATAAATACTAGAGATAATAAAAATAAATACATACATAGATTCAAACAATAGGATAAGTATACAAACAATAAAATGAAGAGTTGTATGCAAAACAAAATAAATCAGACAAGAAGATTGTAAACTAAAATATAGACAAGGAAATAAAGCTTATGCAAGAAGATTAACAAAGATAAATATCTTCAAAACAAAAACAAAATAGTACTTACATCATAAAATAAAAAGGGTATGTTAACAAAGAAGGAAGCATGGGCATTAAATGCCATCTTCTCAAGTAAGAAAAAAAAGCACATCAGCCTCCATATAAGAAAATACAAAATACTACAAAGTACAACAGTGAAAAAAAAATCTCTGGTTGCAGTCCTTGCTAAGAAAAAAAAAACCCTGTGCCTTTCTTTTGTATACAACTATCTACATATATATGCAGTGAAATTTAGTTTTATTCGTTCAAGAAAAAAAACTTAGCAAACCTGGAAAAGAAAAAAGAAAACATCACCTTTATTCAAAAATTGATAAAGATTTGCTGAGAAGAGAAACCAGAAAAATTAAACTGCAGTCTTCCAAAACCAAAGTGCTTTCTGTTTCAAAAAAAATAGGTGGGTAAAACTATGTTTATTCAAAATCTTTGTGCTTAAATTCCTGTATAATGTAATGGCTCCAAGTTGGATGGAAAAAAAATGGGCTAGTGTCTTGTTTTCCTGTAACAAACAGAGTTACAGTGTCACACAGGCATGTTTAAAGTCCTGTATGCAGAGCAATACCATGCCAAAGAAAACCAAACACTCTCTCCCTCTTTTTGCTTCTGAAAAAAAAAATTAAACAAGTTAAAATTGTTGTCAACCTGTACCTTGTTTTAGTAATAAAAGCAAGCAGGGGAATTTGATTCATTTTTACAGGGAAAGGTGAATACAGTTATACCTTAAGATATCAATAAAATTCGAACCTCACGAATTTGATTTCTAATAATGCCATGTGAATCACTATTAGGAATGATGATTTTAGAGATAAAAAAATCAAATTTTTCATCAAGTCTTTATTTAGATTTTTGGGTTGATTAAAAAAATTCATTTTCGTCGAGCTCTGATGATCCAAGCAATGGCCGATCTCGAATTCGTGGTGGTAGCAAGATATGACGATCATGATTACTGGAAAAATACAAATGTAATTTATAAAACTAAAATTTTCGAACACGAGATCGAACTAGGGTTTAAGAACCCATTTTCGTTCGTGTCAGAAAAGAGGGTGCCGCGCCGTAAATAGGTGATCGGACTTCGAGCCGCCGGTGGAAATAGGAGTATCTGGTCAAGGCGAAGCTCCTGACAAACTTTCGTGGCCTCTGATGACCAGAGGAGGTGGCGCAGGCTCGTTTCCTAATGATGTACTTCTGGGTTATTTGGTCGAGACGTCGCGATTTTGCTTTTGAATTAAATTCGAGACTTTGGGTGTTCGTACTGTTTTGGGGAGTGGAGAGCGACTTGTGGATGGCCGCAGCACCGTCCCACGGTGGTGAAGTCGACCGTGCACGTGTACGTGCTGTAGTTGTGTGTCAGTGGTGAGATGGGAGAAGAGGGTAGTGTGACTCGAAGTCACTTTCGGGGAAGTGGGATAAAAACTCGAAGCAGGACTCGAGTTTGTCCTGTGTTGTAGCGTGGTTGATTTGGGGACTTAAGAAAATTTTGAAATTTTTTGAATAAATATAGTACTCGGGTAAGTTTTTGCTAAAACCCGAAGCATAAGCCCAATTTTCTCGGGGATGACCCGAAGAACCCCTCGGGTTGGACCTAAAACAGCCAATTCCAGTTTTACAACATAGTTTTAAATGATTTTATAATTTGTTCTGCATAAATGATGATAGTAGGTTAAGATAGCATAAAGTGTTTTGTTCACTTAACAAAATATTTAAAGAAGTATATCCAAATTTGTTAACTTAAAACAAATATATTATGGTTTAAAATTACTTTGAAATTTAGGTTGATTAATTTAAAGAATGATCAGCAAATAAAAGAAATTAAGATTTGGTTAATTAACTAGTAAATTTACTATTAAGAATTTATAAATTAAAATAGTTAATTAAAGATTTAATGATTAATAAAGCCAGTTTAAAATTTAATAAATTTATAATTAAGGGAAATTATAAATATTGATTTAAAAAAATCAATAAAGATATATTGATTTATTTATTAAATTATATTCACTATGGTTTGTAAATAATTAACCATTGCTATACACTATATTGATTTCTGTTATAATTGTGATACTATGTGTTGCACTATAACTGTGATTTGCTCTGTATTGCTGTAAAAACCCTTTGCCGTAAACGGCATTTAAACTTCGATGCGAAAGGGAGTCGGATTTCAGCTTGTTATCCGAAACCCACATCGAACCCTGAATGTGAATCTTTGTGATTGATATATTCACGTGTTTTAAAATTAACCGCTCCCTATTCGGTTTAGCCGGGAGAGGACCTTCGTGTCAGATAACCCATTCCGAATAGTGATACGTCGAAATGGATAACATTTGAAGACCGGTGGTGAAGACCGGGTGTCTTCGAAAACGATAGGATAACCTATCGATTGTCTCTGCACTGAGTTGCTCCGGTATAGAGATTTCCTAAGTGATGGGAAGTCCGATCGGGATTGTGGATACCCGGATTTGCAAGGGCTTCTTCCTTTATTTGACGAAGTGCCTTTGGTTCTGTTCGAACCCGGAACAGACTTGTATGGTCGTGTGTCTGACACTACACTTTGAGATATAATGCCGATTTCTTTCAAATACATATCTGTTGGTGGCGGAGAATTTATTCTCTTAGTTAACACCCTTCTCTGAGACGTACGAGCTCAGAGGTTATGTAATTGAAGGTTATCAGCGATATATTCTCAAATTGGTAGTGTGGCATGCTAAGTGCTGCTGTGTGTTGATGATCATTAGTTGATCATTTGTGATCAAAGCAAAGCTTTCGTGTAAAGCATCGCTTTGTGGACGAGACCTCATCGGACCTCACAACCTGGAAATGGTCGAAACAGGAAAGATGCGGCAAGGTTATGAGGGTCGCGCCCTTTAGGGTATGTCATTTTCTTCTGGAAAAAGGTGATGTCATGGTATGGAGCCCAGATATTTACCTATGTGGTAGCTCCAATCTCATTTTCTGTGTGGTTGTTGCTTTGTGACAGAGGGCCCTCGGATAAAGGTCCCAAAGGACCGGGGAGTGGCATACTCGAGTAGTAGTTACCTAGTTACAGAGGTAACCCGGCCTTGTGTTGGCAGAGAGCCGGGTAGGTTCTCGGGACGTCCCGCCAGAGGCGTACCCATGTGGCAGTAGGAAGTTCCTTAGCCTGACCATTTGTTGGAAATCCGAAGAACCAATACGAACCAGTACGGTCTTAGTTGTATAACCTGCCATGCAGCGTGGCGGTAACCTGCCAAAAACCATGGTAGCTATAGTAGGCATAGTTCGAAATGTCTATGCTGGCTAAGATTAATATTCTATTTTCGAAATGCTTTCTACACCATGCACTAGTAATAATATCAAAGAAATTTTCTTGTACCAAGCATATTTGACTATCATAAGAAGAAATCTCCTCCAATTCTGCGATTGCATTGTGTGTGTGGCGGGAGGTCTTATGGTAGTTTCATTTTCCAAAAGCATTAACGAATTTTCTTTAAAAGTCTAATTTATTTAAAAGCAACTATTTTTGTTTACTCATACCAGTCCCATGACTGACCCGGAGTTTATTGTTTTTTTTTTCTAAACTTTGGGTGCCCATAATTTCTACACGGGCAGCCTAGTAACAGGTTTTCATATTTTGGAGTTAGCAATATTTTGGAGCTTTTGCTTTGGAGATATTCTAGAAGTTTTTGGATCTCAGGTGGTTAGTGTTTTGGGAGATTGTTACCTTTACATTCCTATGAAGACCTTTGGATATATGATCATCGATGTATTAGTATGATGTGAATTTGGAGTTGTGGTGCATGTATTATATATACTCTGATGTATTGTTGGATATTATGATATTGTACCTGTGATGTATGCATGATATTCATTTTTGTTCCGCTGTTTTATATTCATCTGTTGTTGTTATAAGCTCCGGCGATACGAATTTGATGTCGTTTATTGGATATCGAGTTCGGGTCGTCACAAGTGACTTCAGGAATATAATCGATGCGGAATTCCAAAACAAATCGACATTCGATCGCCAGAGATAGAATTCGGCATACCAAGATACAACAGCATCGTAAACCGATGATACAAAAAAATCTTCGGTGAATCAATGCCAATTGAAAAGGAGTTTTCACCCCCTTTTACGAATCATTCAGTGGAGTTATGGGATACTCCAGAATCGAACGAATATAATTAGGGAGAGACAAGAATGAATTTCGGAACCGAGGGACATTCCAAAATTCAAAGGAAATCGAGTCAGAAAGGAAGAGATTCAACTCGAACGAAAGTGATTCTGTAAATAAATTTACCATATATGATAAGTTTTGCCTAGAGCCAAAGCTCTAATACCGACTGTAACGACCTGCTATTTTCAACCATTCGCATCGGCAGATGTCGGACTTGAATTGCTCAAAATATCAGATTGTTAATTAAAATTTGGCAAAACCCAACATATACAGTAAATAAATCAAACATAAAATCACAGATACAGAGTAGTACAAAAATACGCAGCGGAATAAATAGATAGTAGTTCATGAAGCTACTACATAAAAAAAATCAGAGTTAGAGATAAAGTACAATAGAATATCTCAGATACAGTGAAGTCTCCAGTACGTGCGGAAGACTTCTCTGGACCAATCAACTGTATGACTGAAAGGATAGATAGCTGGATCTTCAAGCAAACTCCAACTTCGAAGGTGAGTCTCAAATGCTGTATCACTCAGTCTGACCCGAGCGTAAAGCAAAACACAAAACACTCGAGTCAGGATTAACATTCTTATCTAAATAAATCCAACTCAAGTGAAATATCAACTGAAATACAATTAACTTAAAGGATGTTTGGGATAACCATCCTCTAAGGGTCCATAGAACTATCTACAAGGTAGAAATATACACTATAACACCGTAGTCCTTTCAATTTAATTTATACTTCAAAACCAAATATCATTTTCACTTCAAATTCTCTATATTTTCCAAAATAGTGTCTATATATATATATATATATATATATATATATATATATATATATATATATATATATATATATATATATTAAATAATTTATAGAGTAAAGTATTTTCAATTTCCTCAACTTAACAAATTGTTTCAACATCAACCCGACCTTCCTATTCAAATTAAATCCAACCTTAATTTATCAATTTAAATTCAATTTAGTTTCTAAATAACGAATTCAACTATATTTATTTCAAATATAGATCTGAATCTCAAAATAAACCATTTAAATTCCAATATAGTTCAAGGCTTTAATATTTAAAAGTTCAATATAACAGTTTCATATAGATCTCGATTTAACCTCATTATTATTTAGTCTTGAAATACTCCCTTATTAGATTCAATATCATTTAAGTAACCTTAATTACATTTTACTCAATATTTTCTTTAATATATTTAAACGTGAAATATTCATTAAACCACTTACATCTAAATCCAGTTACAAAATCATACCCTTAAATTTCCCATTCAAAATTTCAAATTGATTTAATTAAATAAATCCTTATTTAAATACCATTTTTAATAAACTCAAATTTATCTCCCAATCTTAATTTATCCCAATTATTGCAAAAATCTATTTTAACTATAATTTACCTAAATAATTAACATAATTTATGTATTAAATCAATCTTAATTGAATTAAATATTATTAAATCTATATATATATATATATATATATATATATATATATCATTACCCTGTATATATAATAATTTAAGAATTAATATTTATTAAGACCATATATTTCTTTCCAAAACAATGAATTTATTTCAAAATATTTTTATATATATGGACCAACGGTGTCCGTATATATTTCCTATCATATGGTCAAGTGCTACGGATATTTATCATTTCAAACCGTACACTAAATATATACGGGTGGATATCATTTCAACCCGTAATCCCGAATTCAATTAAATGAAAATCGCTTGGGTCTATCATTTCAACTCATAACGAAATTCTCCTATTCTAAAGTCCGTTCGGGTATGTATCATTTCAACCCATAGTGAATTATAAACTACAGGGAACTTGCAGAGTGATAACATATAATAATAATATAACAGGCATATATCATCAATAACAGTATAATATAAACAACAAGATATGGTGTCATATCCCACAGGTGACAGTTACAAATAATAGCATATAAACAATTTAAATAACTAATAACAACATATTTCAATTGTCGTTTCAATTGAAATCAAATTTAATAAATATAAGAATGTTAAATCGTGAGTGATTGCTCACCTTTCGAGGCTAGATAGATTGGACAAAGAATTGAGCTACGCTGGATCACGATCTAGACATCGAACAAATCCAAACAAAATTTTCAAAGCGAAGCAAGATTGGCACGAATACGATGGACAACTGATAAATAGAGATCGATAAAAATAGATCAGAAACAGCTTTATGTAGACCGAAATGAAATACAAATATTATTCTATTATATTACTCTCTTAACCAATATTAGTTTTGAAACGCATTAAAATTACATATACATACATACGTTTTCAAACAAATGCAAATAATAGAAAACTGCAAAACTATGTTTAAAACCAATATTAACATAATTTTTTTTATAATCATATTTAAATCAACATTTAAGTCAACATTCCACATTATTATTGTTAACACCAATATCGACTTACCTTGATTTGCTGAAAGACTACACATGAAGCTATTTTTTAAACACATTTGGTTATTCTCTACAACACAAAATCAGAGTTACATACATAAGGGCAAACACATAAATAAATGCAGCAGAACAACATGAAGCGGTAAAATAATATAATAGATAATAGTAAAAATCTGCGTCTTCGTCGTCCAATAAAAAACTTCGTCGAGTCGTACCGACGGTACGAGTTTTGTATCTGAATTTGAATTTTAGGACAGATAGCGGTTATATAACTCGTTTGACTCAAAATGGAAATGTGTATCCCACTTTCCATTTTAGAAAACTAATTTCCCGTCTCTCTTTTCTTATTTCCAAGTGGTCCTATTGACAATAATCCCCAAAATCCATTTTACGAAATTAAGGCTCTAAACCAAAGTGCGAAGCAGTGACGAATTGGGAGAAAATGATCAGAGCGAATTGGTCTCCCTGAATTCTACATTTACTCCCTTGATTTTATGATTTGATAGGAATAAATTTGGTAATGAGATATGTAATTTCGAAACTAGGCTCTTTGGTTTTTGGAAACTTAACCAAACCATAATAACGAATCGGTTTTGTGCCTCCTTTTCGTGTAGTTTTGCATGTAGAGGTTACATATACATTATATAGCTCCGTTAACTCATTTGACCGCTCAAAACCGATTCTTTATTCAGGTTAGACAAAGTTTTCAAAAACCAAAGAGCCGAATTTCGAAATTACATATCTCATTACCAAATTTATTCCTGTCAAATCATAAAATCAATGGAGTAAATATAGAATTTAGGGAGACCCATTCGCTGTGATCAATTTCTCCCAATTCGTCATTGCTTCGCTCTTCGGTTTGGAGCTTTAATTTCATAATTTGATTTACATTTCGAGGATTACAGTTGATAGAAGAACTTGGAAATAAGAAAAGAGAGACGGGAAATTAGTTTTCTGAAATGGAAAGTGGGATACGCTTTTCCATGTTGAGTCAAACGGGTTATACAACCGCTATCTGTCCTAAAATTCAGATTCAAAACTTGTAGCGTCGGTACGACTCGACGAAGTTTCTTATTTCTGGAGGACGAAGACGAAGATTTGTACTATAATCTATTATATTATTTTACCACATCATGTTATTCCGTTGCATTTATTTATTTGTTTGTTTGCCCTTGTGTATGATGTTAGTCCTTGAAATGATGGTTTTAATGACAACAACCTTAGATAAGATTACAAAATACAAATACTAACATTATAGTTTACATATATGTATATGCAGGATTTAACCATGCAGGTACCAAGAATGAAGACTGTACAGTATAGAGATTCAAGATATCAAGATTGAAGACTCATGAGTATCAAGATTATCAAGAGTTCAAGATTCAATAATCAGTAATTTAATTAGGAATTTGGTTAAAACTCCTAGAAAAGCACTGGCATCGTAAAACCTAATTTATTCGTGGAATGGAATCCACTTCGAGCCTGTTAAAGCGATGGAACCCTAAGACCGATGAAAAATCTAATGGAACATTGCTTTGCATCCACTAACTTTTATTTAAATGTTTTTTTTACAGAACTATATCTTGTTTTCAAAATGATTTTCAAATCTTTCTTTTAAAAGAATCAAAAATATCTATCCTGGTTTTAAATATTTTTAACCTCAAAATAATCTTTATTTTCAAAGTCAAATTGTCCTTGGTTTTAAACTACCTTTTAATAATAACAATATATTTAACTTTTAATATTTATACTTAGATTTAAATATAAATTGTAGTAAAATTTTATATATACCAAAATATTATTCTCCTTACTTGTTTATGTATTTTAACTATAGCTTTAACTATAGTTAAGTATATTTATAAAGTTTAAAAACAGTTTTAATACAAGATAGAACTTATTTTCTAAGAAAAACAAATTACCAAAATTTCCTTAGGCTAGCCGGCAACCCCTAGGACCCCTTGTCGACAAGGTGGCAGTTGATTGCAAAATTTTGAATTTTAAAAGTAGTGTTTATTCGCCATATCATTTCACGAATGGACATGGCTGTTGTTCTACTATAAATAGGGGCAGTTTTAAATGAATTTTTATTTATATTTTCTCTGATTTCACTCCTCTTCTTCTTCCATATTTCTTTATATATATTTTTATCATTACTCTGTCGAAATCACCATTGAATCTAAGTAGATCATTTCTGGTTTGATTCTCTATCACTATCTCCATAAGATTTCAGTGCTATTCAGAAGGCTTCTTTGTAATAAATTAAATGAGAAAAGGTATGATTGTAGCCTGTGAAATCAATCAAGCGAGAAAAGGTGTGATTGTAGCCTGTGAAATCAATGGGGTGAACTTGTTGCCCATGAAGTAAAGTATCTCCACGCAGAGGATTGTGAATCTGGAGTGGTGTACCACGTGGCCTTGAAATCGAGGGTGTAATTGTACAATTAACTTTGAAAGGAATTCTGTACTTGTGTGCGGGACTGGATGTAGGGTAACTCCGAACCAGTATCAAATCCGGTGTGTTCGTTCCTTTACAGCTTGTACTTTATTTCTGCCTTTGTGTTGATACCAAATTGAAAACCCAAACTTGAATGCGGAATCGAAAATATACAGCAACAGAAACTTCTTACAGAAACAAAATTTTTATTACTACAGTAGTTAATATTACAGAGCTCGGATACAATGAAGAGAAGAAATGAAAATGAAGAATTTTTTTCCGATGATCTATCTTCAGAGTAGTCTCCTCCTTTTATAGCGTCTTCTCTTCTTTATTTATTATTAATTAGGCTGGATATCTGTCCATTATAGGGCTAATATGTGTCCCTTTTAGGCTTTTAGGCTGAGGATGCGTCCTTTAGTTTAATCTTTGCAGAGGATGAGCTGGAAAGGCTAAGGGGTGATATGTCACCTGAGTGTAAAGGTTAGGTTATTTGTCCTCTTTATTCTGGATGCTGGTCCACCATGCTTCTGATTTAATTTTGAATTTCTAGATTGGCTAGAGATTCGTCGTCGAAAGGGTCGGTACCCATAGTATCTCTCATTATAGAATCTTGCCTAAGTTTTTCCTTTTCTACTTGTTCTTCAAAGTATTCTTCTTGAGCCGTTGTGCCAACTGGGCCAATTTTGAGACTGTCTAAAAAACGTTGAACCTTCATTATTCTATCTGTTGATGGTTCGAAAGCTGATAGGTAATCTAACAGTAATATTGTTTTGCCTTCAGTGGCAGAGTATGATCCAATTTCCCCTTTGTTAATGGCCTCTGAGAAGAACTCTTGAGCTGCTAGAATTCTTTTATTTTCTTCATTAAATTCTTTGCGATTGAATTTAACGAATTCATGTTGAGAATTTTCGGTTACCCTATGTAATTTCCATAATTGGATAGAGGGATAAAGACGAACGTACTGTCTCTCTTCCCAAACGCTCCAAATTCTGAACATGAACATAGTAAAAAATCTGCTTGAATGTTCAGCAAGTTTTGCTTTACATATTTCTGGAATATTACCTGAATATTCTTCAGGATGGCTTGTGTTCACATAAATTTCGTGCACTAAGCCCTTTTTGATATGTTTTTGATACTTTTGTATTTCAGAAACTTAGAAAATAATGTCTAAATTATCGCAGCATTCTTTTTCATCTAGATCTGAAGCTCTAGATTCGAAAGAAGCAGAGTTGTTCATTGATAGCACAGCTGAACATAGCCATTTGAAATCAATATTTTCTCAAATGCAAACATCCAATCTCGTAAATCTAAGAATTCAAGATTTGCTTGAATTACTTAGACTTTATGAGATAGATAACACAAAAACCAAAGAGATGGAAGCTGAAATGATAGTCCAGTATATGATCTCCTTATATCAGCAACGTCTCATCGATGAAAGTAATTTTCTTCTATTCTTCAAAAGGTTAGAAGACACAGAGTTAATTAAACTCTTAGAAAATGAAGAGTTAATTCTCAATAACAAGCGGCTTATAGCCTATTTTTTTGAAATATAAAAGTATCAAAAACATATCAAAAAGGGCTTAGTGCATGAAATTTATGTCAACACTAGCCATCCTGAAGAATATTCAGGTTATACTCCAGAAATATGTACAGCAAAACTTGCTGAACATTCAAGCATATTTTTTACTATGTTCATGTTCAGAATTTGGAGCGTTTGGAAAGAGAGACAGTATATACGTCTTTATCCTCTATCCAATTATGGGAATTACATGGGGTAACTGAAAATCCTCAACATGAATTCGTTAAATTCAATCGCAAAGAATTTAATGAAGAAAATGAAAGAATTCTAGCAGCGCAAGAGTTCTTCTCAGAGGCCATTAACAAAGGCGAAATTGGATCACACTCTGCCACTGAAGGCGAAACAGTATTACTGTTAGACAACCTATTAGCTTTCAAACCATCAATGGATAGAATAATGAAGGTTCAGCGTTTTTTAGACAGTCTCAAAATTGGCCCAGTGGGCACAACGGCTCAAGAAGAATACTTTGAAGAACAAGTGGAAAAGGAAAGACTTAGACAAGATTCTATAATGAGAGATACTATGGGTACCAACCCTTTCGACGACGAATCTCTAGCCAATCTAGAAATTCAAGATCAAATCAGAAGCATGGTGGACCAGCATCCAGAATAAAAGGACAAAGAATCTAACCTTTACACTAGGGTGACATGTCACCCCTTAGCCTTTCCAGCTCATCCTCTACAAAGATTAAACTAAAGGACACATCCTCAGCCTAAAAGCCAAAGGGACACATATTAGCCCTATAATGGACAAATATCCAGCCTAAGTAATAATAAATAAAGAAGAGAAGACGCTATAAAAGGAGGAGATTACTCTGAAGATAGATCATCGGAAATTTTTTCTTCATTTTCGTTTCTTCTCTTCATTGTATCCGAGCTCTGTAATATTAACTACTGTAGTAATAAAATTTATGTTTCTGTAAGAAGTTTCTGTTGCTGTATATTTTCAATTCCGCATTCAAGTTTTCTGCTTTCAAGTTTGGGTTTTCAATTTGGTATTGGAGCCTGGCTAACACTAGGTAAGTTATTCTATTTTATATTTTATGAACTCTATCATTCTGTATATGTTCTAGTGAAGTAAAAAAAAAGAGTACAAAATTTTTTAATTTTTAAAATGAAAGCTTAAGCTATTCTTTTGAGCATGATTCGTTATGAGTCTGTAAAACTTCTGTGGCAGCTAAAACTTTTTTAGAATTTATGTCAATTCGACGATCTATTGTTACTGATTATTACGCACTGGAGTAAGAAACGAACCATTGTTGTGCTCTACTTAAGTGAAGCTACGGTATAGGCTTGTGGTTGTTAATTTGAGCCTAACCCTACTATAAAACCACAGTATGCTAGGAAAGCATTAAGGGGTATCGTGGCTAGCCGCTTAATCTAGGGTCAAAACTAATCTAATAACTCTAGGTTTGAGAATCACGATTTATTATTCAAATTAAGACTTTTATCTAATTGCAGATGTTTTGTGTAAACTCATAGTTGAATTATGTTCAAAAGACCCTCATTTATGGAAAATAATAAGATTGTTATCTCGACACACATAAGTGTCAATTTGATCTAAATACTGAACAAATATGATCATGTTGTTCATATCCCTACTCATAAAAACCCGGTAAATGGGATTATAATTTTATAATTGATCTACTTCAAGAAATTAAATTAGAAGTTAGAGATATAAGTAATGAACTACAAAAACAACAACAACCTTAGGATTTGGTCAAAATACACCAACAATCCATTCGCTTAACAGCATTAGAATGGTCAAATATACTTTTGAAGAAAATAACAAAATAAATGTTGAAGATATTGATCCTACGTACCACGTAAATTATCTTATTCTTCAAAAAAAAAACTTGCAAGAGAAATCGATTGTACTGAAGCGATAAACTATAAAGCAAATGAAGAACATTTTGAAGAAGAATCTGAAAATTCCACAGAATTTGATTATAATTCAGATACATCAGATAAACTTGTTTACAACATAAACACTAATGAAGCCAGATCTAGTAGAGGTGCTCTAATTTTACCTTCGCAACCTCCTTCGGATAGTGCTTCTGTATAAACGATCTTAACTCTGATATAATTATCGAAGATCAAGAACGGGAAGAAAACACATATAATAATCCTCATATGATCCTTACCCTGAAATGCTTAGACATGGTACTACATCAGATTGGATTAAATTTCACTCTTCTAGAAAGCAACTTAAAGATTTTTATAACGAACAACCCTCTTCAGCATATACCCTAACTTTTTATATATATAGACTTCCAAATAGAAAAATAAGAAAATATATTATAACATGGCTTCAACATATAAGTGGAACAATCTATTTATTACCTTCGAATATGAATGTAATGGAATACATACATCACGCTACCAGTTATTAGACAGGAGATGCTTTAGCTTGGTCACTAAACCTTGAAAGAATAAATCTAAATCAATTACAAAGAATTATAAATATCTAATCTAAACGAGAAGCTCTTGGAGAATTATTAAAATTATTATTTGCAGACTTTACAGGAGAAACTTTCCTAAAAGATACTAATTATGAAATATAATTATTAAAAAAATACAATTATGTGACATATGTATGTTGAAGGAATTCGCTGCAAAATACATAGGCCTACTTTTTCATTTAAAAAATAATGACCAGAAAGTTTTTTGGGTAAAGGGCTTTTTTACAAAAATACCTTATCCATGAAATAACATTATTCAAGAAAGATATGACATTTTAAGGCAAAGTAATACTGATGACAATCATAACACGGGCTTATTAAAAAAGGCATGTATGGATACTATGGAAAGAGTTTGTGAGCAAGCTAGTGCACACAAACAAATGAAAAATAAAATTAGAAACTCAAAACTGGGATTTTCTTGTTGTAACAAGTACACTGAAGATATTAACACACAGTTTGGATATTCCCCTGAATTTGAAAGAAAGAGAACAAGAAATTTCAAAAGAAGAGCAAAACCGAAATATCGAATCACTAAGAAAAAATGGAAACCAGAATATAAGAAAAAATTTAAAAAAGAAAACAAGTTTTCTAAGAAAGTTTATTAAAAAGAAAAATTTCCGTAAAGGCTGCAAATGTTTCAAATGTAATAAAGAAGGACATTATGCTAATGAATGTCCTACGAATATACAAAATATCGTTATATCAAATATCGAAGAACACGGTTTTAATGTTGGCACTATAGAGGATATATCTAGTGATGCTAATTCGTCTGTATATGAAATTGAATCAGTTTATTCTGACACTACTGAAAATGAAGATGTTTCCATTTTGAGTCAAACGAGTTGTATAATGGCTATCTGCCCTGAAATTCAAATTCAGATTCAAAACTCGTAGCGGCGGTACGACTCGACGAAGTTTCTTATTACTGGAGGACGAAGACGAAGATTTGTGCTATTATCTATTATATTATTTTACCGCATCATGTTGTTCCGCATCATGTTGTTCCGCATTATGCTAACTCTGATTTTATGTTGTAAAGAATAATCAAATGTATTTATAAAATAGCTTCATAAACTGTTATCTAATTATTATATTCTTTCATTCCACTGCGATATTCTCAGTTTGTTTTATTTCCTTCTATTCTTTTTCTTATTTACCCCAATAACAATCTACCCTTTTGTATGGTTTGATTCTAATATGTCTGGATTATCGTCGATTTAAACTGGCCAAAAATACAAGCCGTTACAGGACAAATTTAAATGGTCCAAATCATAAAATTGGTATATTTGGACTGTTTCTGCTCAAAAATATAATATTCTCATATTAATTCATACAAATCATATATAAATGCTTAAATTTAAGTTTAGGTCCGTAAACTTCATATTTCATCCCAATTTATATCAGTTTAACTTAATTTATCCATCATTTCGCCGTAATTTTCCCAATTTTGTGCCACCTTTTCGTGTTATTTAGCATGTGGAGTTTACATATACATTACATAGCTCCGTTAACTCATTTGACCCTTCAAAACTGATTTGTTATTCAGACTAGGCGAAGTTTCCAAAAACCAAAGAACCTAATTTCAAAATTACTTATTACTAAATTTAACCATATCAAATCATAAAATCAAGGGAGTAAACATAGAATTCCGAACTACCCATTCGCTCTGATCTATTTCTCCCATTTCATCCTAGTTTCGCTCTTCGGTTTGGAGCCATAATTTACTAATTTGATTTTCATTCACGGATTACGGTTGACAATGTAATGACCCACTATGTTGGACCATTCAAATCGACAATAATCCACACATTTCAGACTTGAGTAATTCAAAACAGTGGATTGTTAAGAAATTTGGGGTAAATAAAACCATTCACGGAATCACAGATACAAAAATATCAGAATAACTCGCAGTGGAAATAAAATACCATAGTAGTTCATGAAGCTACTATATACATACTCTCAAATCATATACAAATATCATAGTTTAAAAAAATGGATGCAATAGAAGTCTAGATACATGACTCACTAATACAGAAGTAATACCGAAAAGGAGATAATTGGAAGAAGTAGATGTAACAGCCCAACTTTTAACAAGTATTTTTCACTTGTATTTTTTTAAAAAAAAAACTTTGGAGTTTATTATATAAAAATCTAAATTTTAAAGTGATTAAAAATAAAAATAAAAACAATTGACCAAATTTTTAATTAAATAATAAGATCTCTGTAATTTTGACATGGTTTAGAATTAACTTTAATTTGGAAATTTTAGTTTTTGTCGAAGATGGTAAATAACTTAATTTCTAGCAAAATCAAGTTTTAATTAAGAAAACATTAATAGCTTAGGTGGTTAAGACATCCGGGCTATTCACGACAGGTCACGAGTTCGAGCCTTAGCACGGTCAGAATTTCGAATTTCTTTAGTGTATAAATGAACTGGGTAATTACGCGTTAAAAAGGGCGCCTAAATCTTTTTCCAAAGGTCTAAAAATAAAATTTAAAAGTTTTGAAGTTTTTAACTTTGTTAAAAGACGACTCAATTCGCAATGTTAATAAAATGAATTTTGTATATGTATAATATATGTAAACCAATAAAATTTTGGTAAGTAATGACTTTGTAAAAAAATTTGGTGTACTAATGAACTGTTGGATTTCGCGTTTAAAGGACGCGTAAAATTTATGGTATAAGTAACGTAATAAACGTATAAACTAAAAAAGTTATTTTATATAAATTTAGGTGTTTTGCATTGCGTCGGTTTGGCATATTTTAAAAATCATATTTATATCTGTATGGATTAAAATATCAGTTAGTAGTTTATAGTAAACGTTACATTTTCCATAGTTGTCAATTGGGTTTTAATTTTTGTATATGACTTTTTCATTCCAAAATCTTTGCCAATTCTTGCCGTTTCATTTAATTCAATCAAAATAAAGGTCAAAATTTCATATAGCTGATCACGCAACTATAAAATGGTATAAAATGTTGAAATCAAATTTTCATAAATTGGCAGCATAAATCACGCATATAAAATAACGTTCCAACTAAAGAAACTGGAAAGTAATCAACGCATGCATTTAATCAAGATTTTCGTATAACTGGGAATAGTGAATCACGCTCCTCTATTTCATAAAGCACGAATCCATATCTCTTGCTTCTTGTTTCCCACTGCAATTTGTTTTCAAATTTTCGTACAACTGATCAAGCAAATTATTTAAACATTTATTTCATTTGCCTTTTCAATACAGAGCAAATTTATATTCGCTGACCGTTTTGCCTAAAATCACGCAAGCTTATCCATGAAAAAAAAAAGAAACAACGTTCAAGCATAACAAACTGGAAAGTAAATCGCGCATATTTTTTATAGAGATCTCTTGCCAATTTTCACCTATTTGTTTGACTGCATGTCGTGCCTATGTTCCATTTTGGACCAAGTATACTTCACTTCCTTGCATACAAAGCAACTCCTCTTTATAAATACATAGCCTCGTCCAAAACTTTCCTCTGCATCTCATAGTTTAGCATTCTTCTTCTTTTGTGCTGAAGCCTCTATCAGGTAATGGTTTTACCTTTTCTTCCTTCTTTCAGTTTTTCCCTTTCTTCTTCTTGTTGTTCTCTGTTTCCCTTTTGCCTTGCTCGGCTACTTCCCTCTAAGTTTTCATAACCGAGCTTATATCCCGAACAAGCCCATGGTTAATATATTATAATATTTTTCTAAAAATTATTAAGTATTTTTGAAATAAAATTTATGTAATTTAACTAAAAATTTGACTTAAGGCTTTAAAATTTTAAAGGTGTTTTGTTTTCTATAAGTTAAATTTTTGTAAGTTAATAATTGGTTTTAAAGTGAATTTAAAGATTTTATTTACGATAAATGACATAATAATTAAATTTGATTTAATATGGAGTTGAAATCTAACCTAGAAATTTTAATAAAAGTTATTTCCGAAAATGGATATGTTTGGTATAATAAATAATGTACTTTGAATTGATAAAATGAAAGACGGTTGAAATTGAACATTTGGGAATAACTTTTATTTAACTTGAATCATATTTGAATTGATGTCTAAATGAATAAAGTTGTGAAGAAAATTTAGTGTATATTAACTAAAAAAGGAAAAAAAAAATTATGGAATGGATGTGTTTTGTCAGTAAATAATTGAAAATGTTGTTTTCAAATGGAAAGGTGAAATTTCCATTTATGACTTAACTTGAAAATTGAAAATTTGGTTTTAAATAAAATTGTTAAGTTAAGTAAATAAATGAAAATTTAGTTTTATTTAGGAAGTGGGTATTTTTAAATTAAGTGTAAAGTTATGTGGAAAAATATATATACAAGTTAAGTAAAATCGGGAAATTCTGACTTACAAATTGATTCATAGTAAATTTGGATATTTTATTTATAAAATTTATTTTATTTAATCATAAGATAAATGGTATCCAAATGAACATTTTTCTGAAGCAAGAATATGATTTTATAAGTTAAGAATGGTTAAAAATTTAAATTTTTATGTTTCTGAATTCGACAATGTTTTGAAATTAAAGTGGCAGAGACGTGTTGTATTTATGAACAGAGAGAGTTTGCATTAGGCAGAGACGCAAGTTTTGTGTAAATACATATTTTTCAAACTAGATAAGGGATATGCCGTTGGAAATATATATATATATAATAATAATAATAAATAGTATTGCCAAGCCTATGAAGTTGGGGTCGGGATGTGGGGTGAGGCAGTCGAGCAAAAGTTGAACCAAAATTTCTTTTACTCCATTCGTTCCAGCTGTTTCAAAATATTTGCTTTAACCGTAAATTTAAGTCGCGCATTGGTTTTATTTGGATTTTCTTCTAGATTTTGATCAAGTCGTTGCTTCCGCTGTAAATTGATCGTGCTTTCTATACTCTTATTTCGGGATTTTCGTTTTATCAAATTTTTCTGCAGCATTCAGGTGAGTATTTCTGACCAGACAAACATACCTATATTTCTGTGAATTATCGCAAGTGTATTTGTAAATTATTTATTAAATGTCATCTGTCTGTAATATAACGTATGATGTTAAACCCCATTTTAAATTGACACCTCATCAGTTGTTTATCTGTTGTAATATAGTTGCAGTTATATTATTTAATGCTTATTTACTGTTAAATCATCACTGCAAGTTCCCTGTAAATTGAGATCGTTATAGGCTGAAATGATAGGCCTGAACGACAATTATTATCCATATATATATTATTTAATTGTTTAAAATTTGATTTGTTAACTTGGGATTGCGGGTTTGAAATGATAGAAACCGGGGTTTTGTAAATTGCGGATTGAAATGATATAAATCCGTATCACTTGACCTAGGCTAGAAAACTATATATAGTCCCGTGGTTTATATAATGTTTTTCTGAAATATTTTAAATTTATTTTAAAATGGAAGTTTATAATATTCTGGTTTAAATATATTTAAAGGATTTTTATAAGATTTATAATGTTTTGAATGAGTTAAAAATGTTAAATAAATAAATAAATGTTCAAATAAATTTTGGAATATAACTTATTTTGGGAATTTCTGAATTTTGTTAAAAATAAGGTTTCAGTTAAGAAAAAAAAATAAAAAAAATTGATAAAAAGCTATATTGCAATCCCAAACAGAGCGCACAGTTGGCGAAAAACTTTGTATGTCAGCGTGGTTGAAATTCTCTCTGGAGGATTAACCAATGGAGTAGTGATTAGGAAAGTCTCTTCGGCCGATTCTGTTTTTCCATGTTGAGAAGTCATTCTATACAAAGGAACTAGACATTCAAATAAGAAGGTGCACGTTTCTTAAAAAGTGTGAAGTGTTGTGCAGAAATAACAAAAACAGAAAACAAACATAACTGAAGCTAAACTAGTTGACAATTGGTCGACTACAAGATTTCAGGATTTGATAATATAAGACTCAAGTGTAGTGTTAATGCAAACGAATCGGCTTTAATTGGATGTTTTAGTTTTGCTTTAATACTTCACTTGAATTCATTAGTTCGCAGTATTTCGTTCACACAGTTCATTTAAGTTGGTTATTTTTTGTCAACTAATCTGTCATTCGATGTGGGCGGTCAGTGACAGCATATTCGTCCCATTTTTCTGCAAATGTTGTATTTGACAGGTTGACAACTTTAAAAATTAAAATAATCTGCAAAGAAGTACAACAAAATTCAAGTTCAAGCAGTTCAAGGTTAAATTCAGTTAAATTCCATCAGAATTTCACAAGTCCTAGGTCGTCCAGCGACCTAGTGTAGGTCGGAGCTTCTTTAGGTCGCACTGTGTAAGATTAGAAGGTTAAAGGCAATGCAGATTTGTCCAAGTCCTAACTCGGCCGCGACCTAAAGCCTGTGCCGCAAAGTTTAGGTCGTGAATATGTTAAGTCATACAAGTTTTAGGTCGAGCAAGCCTTAGGTCGCTAACTTCTTCTCCACGCAATAGCTCATTAGGACCTAGACCCATTAACCCGTTATCACTCATGATGAAATCCACCATCCCCTTCGTGAAAATTCGTCATTCCAAATACCTCTGATCCAGTATAAACATTGCCGTGCCTTCTTGAATCACAACAACGACATATCGAATAGTAATCGAAGATCGATCATAATAATCATTCAAAATAGAGCACAACACATGAATTGCACTTGGGGCGGATGTAACGTCCCGCCTTTTCGCACGATTTAAACAAACACACATGCCGATTTAAACCATACGGAAGGGCCGATTTTTATGGGGTAAATAAGAAAAACAGAGAAGAAATAAACAAAATAGAATCTCACAGCGGAAGGATAAAATATAATAATAAAATATACAATTTATAAAACTGTTTACAAACATTTATATAATACATATCAGAATTACACATACCAATAATAATGCAGCGGAACAGCGTGTAGTGCACTAGTATAAATAATAATAGTAATACTACAAATCTTCGTCTTCGTCCTCCAGAGCTAAAACTTCAAATCCTGAAACGCTCGGACTGACCCGAGCGAATTGAAAAGACAAAACACTCGAGTCAGAACTAAAAGATCTTATGTGAGTTAAATTAACAGAAATAAATATGAGTGCAGTAACTCAAGAGATGTTCGGGATTTACATCTCCTAAGGATCCGTTAAACTATTTACTATGTAGTATATTGCGCTATTATAATAGTGTCTATTTGTAAAATAAACTTACTTTTTAATAGCGTTAATGGGTTACCCATATAGCCCTTAACACAGAATATATTCCCATAGTCTATACAGTACCGGAATCTCCCCCGTACTGGGCGTCGTCAGAGGGCACTCCATAGGTATGGTACAAAACAAAACTCGTAGTAAAGGCTCGGTATGGTAGGTGATACGGCACAACTAGGCAATGCCAGGGTAGATATACCAATTGCTATCCGGGCTGGTGGAAACGCGTAGCCGCAGTTACCGCCCACCTCGAACAAACTCCCCCAAAATCAAAAATAGAAGTGGCCGCTGAATCAATCCAAAGTCAAAGTATAATATCGAAGAGGAGCGTCCGATCAGAGGTATGACCTCATTGGCCCGAGAATCACTCCTGTTTTAGCCACCTTATGCCAACTCACGGGAGTCGGGTCCACGTATTTACCTTACAGGAAA
This sequence comes from Allium cepa, assembly GCA_030765085.1. Lineage (NCBI taxonomy): Eukaryota > Viridiplantae > Streptophyta > Magnoliopsida > Asparagales > Amaryllidaceae > Allium > Allium cepa. Next base: position 816,518,363 of record CM060931.1, read on the forward strand.
CGTCGCCACCACCTACTTCATTCTGGAATCTCCACCGCGTACACGGTTAGTCAAAGTGATTTTCGGTATCGACAGAGAGTATGTCCATATCCGATCCCGGTCTCTTTGCCAACCCATCGTTATTATAAACACCGCGGCCATTTAAAATAGTTTATACTTTAAAACCAGAATCAAAATTCCATTTCAAAACTATAAATACGATATCATCTTAAAACCCAAAACAATATGATATCATTTTATCCAAATATATTACTTTTCCAAAATCATACTGCTTTAAATTTTAAAATATCTGGAATCCAAATATTTGACTTATACTTTCAAAGCATAATATTTCGAAATTCAAAATTTTAAAACCATAACTTCTAAAACTTGAATGGTTTGGATATTCAACGAATGTAAAATACATGGTTTAACTTTAAAGTTACTTTGTAAAGAAAAATAATTTCCATGGCTTTTCAAATATATTTCTTTATTTAAAGTTTAAACCACAATTTAAATATCACTTCAAGTTCCAAAAACCCCTTCATTTTCTATATATATATATATATATATATATATATATATATATATATATATATATATATATATATATATATCCATTTGGAGTATTAATATTTCAAAACTAAAGTTGGATTTTCTTCTTTCAACAATTAATATTCTATTATTTAGTCTTGAATATTCATATAAATTCCATAAATAAAACTCCAATTTCTAGCAATTAAATATTTTCTCAAATTTACTTTATACTAGAATTTTCATTTTTAATTCATCTTGGAAAATCCAGTTATAAATATCATACCTTAAAATTTCCAAACTTAAACATATAAGATAAATTTCCAAATTCCATTTTCTCAATTTTTCATTTTTATTCAACAGGTTTATACACAACTTAATTTTCAAATTTTTAACTTCATATGTATATATATCGAAGAATAATATTTTATAAAATATCAAAATCAAAATTTTTATAAACCGTATCCCATCCAAACCATAGAAATCACTTTAAAATAATTTATATATAGACCACGGTGCCTGTATATAATTTTCTATCCTATGGTCAAGTGATACGGATATTTATCATTTCAATCCGCAATTTAAAAATAAAATTTTGCGGTTGTATATCATTTCAAACCACAATCCCGAATGAAACGAAAAATGCATGATAACTTGCAGTTTATACAATATAATTATAGCATTCATTCATCCAAATATCAATCATCAATCATCAACTGCAATCATCATCCAATTTTAAACAATCATTGACACATAGCATATGAATTATACTGCAATTAATAACAGATTATTAACTAACAGTTTCTATTCCAAAATAAATTTAATGACTGTTAACAAGCAGTTTATGTGCAAAAATAAATTCTACCTATCAAATTTTATGCAATAAATAAACTAAATTAACAGTTAAGTTAAATAAATGCGATTTAACAGATATGCTGAATAAAACACGCCAACAGTCATAAATAAATTTCTACTCATATTTAAAATAAATTTAACAAACATAAAAACTTTAGAAGTTGTGAGTGGGTTAAAACACTCACCTTTTGAATTTAAATCGAATTTAAATCCGATTTAAACCCAAAAATTCGACGGTCTCCGAATTGGTCCAAACTAGTTCCAAACTGTCCGGAATTTAATTACGATCCTAACAAAAAAAAAATTCGCGTGAATCCGAGGTCGTATGAAAAAGTTATGCGATTTAAACGATTTGAAAATCAAAATAAATTATAAAACAAAACAAACCTTAATTAAATACTCGCCACGTCACTATCGTCTTCCACGCGCTTTGGCTACAGGAGCACGCGAATATGTTTCCAGACCAAACCCAAAACGAAAAACGAACACCACCAGTAGATTGCGTATTCTGAGAACTCCAACATATAATTTTTCTGGAATTTTTAGAGCAGTTTGAATTTTGACTTTTATTTGGATTGAAATTGGATCTAGAAATTGTCTGTTGCCATTGAAGAAGAGAAGAAGTTGAAGAAGAGCCTATACAGAGGAATGAAGATGGAGGCTAGGGTTTCACCGCCTATTTATAGATAGATCGCAAAAGAATAGGTGTGCACGAATTTTAACGTGCAAACGGAGGTGGTCCCAAAAGATAAATAATATTAATTACACACGTTATGGATTTAGGAAATAAATAAATTCCTTATCATTTACATTTTATTTTAAACGTATTTACAAATGTAAATCTAGACGTTTCGTTTACGTTTCAAAATATATCCACAATTTTATTAATTTCCAAATTGATCTAAACAAATTTAGATGTAAATTAAAAGCTGATAAGTCTATCCATTACAGTGTTAATTTCTCCACTTCCTTATATTTAGAATGAAAACGTTCACTTTATTTCCTCAACATTCTTTTATTTTCCTTAAAATGCTTATTTGTTACTTGCAATTCATAATGTAAACATTCTTATATTCTAAAATGATCAACTTATACAATATTAAATCAATTCTTATATTTCCAAATAATGTACATTCATAATGAAAACATTCGTACATAAATTTTATTAATTGCACTTTGTTTCTTTTCATTTTTCAATTGAAAGATTTTAATAAATTTATTTCCAATTAATTTTAATCTTCCACTTCACAACAGACCCTAATTGATGAAATCAATTATATAAATACGTGAACATTGTAATCCTTATTTATAGTCAAACAAACATGTTTATAAAATTACAGTTTTCAACAAGCATTAAATTACATACTAAATAAATCTTTTTCTCTATTCAATTAAATAATCAAATGTTTATTCCATCTAAAAAATTTAAGTAGAAGGATTCCATGTTGGGTTCAAAATCTATTATTTTAATATCCTTGAATTTTAGTTTAATCTCTATAAACGAAATATTTAAACGTTAATTTCATTTATTTTGCAATACTTAATTAAACCAAAATATCGTTTTCTAAACTTAAATCTATGCTCCCATTGATTCATTCAATTTGCACTTACTATATATTATTTTAACAACTCATTTATAACTTTGAATCTATTCCCCAAATTTCACATTTCTATCGTTATATACATTTGAATTCCATCCTATTTAATATTTCAAATATTACGTCATTATCATTAATGAAATAAATATATTGTTAATTATTGCAATTGATTTTCCGTTATAACTTAATATACTAAATAGGTGGTAAATCTTAAATACTTGTTCTCATTAACGATTTATTTCTACTTACAAATTAATGCAATTATTACCCATTTCCATCTTTATCTCCAATTAACGTAAAATGTTATATTCAAATTCCATAAATTTCACTAGATTCAAATTATCATATCTATGAAGAACATTTACGTTATTATCCATTTGTTACCTTAACTTATTCAACGTAACATTTAATTTATATTTAATGCAATGATTTCCAAATCAATTGAATGGAATTAAATATATATGTATCACTCATAATAACTTGTGGTCACAACTCTTGATCACCATTAATAAGTTTATTATTTACAATCCAATAATCGCCATTCTATATATATATATATATACGAATTAACTAATTCAATATTTCCATTTCGTTTTCCTATCCTAAATTTATTACTAAGTGTATTTACTCCATTCCAACAAGTTGGAATTCCATTTTTACTATACAATCATTTCCCTATTCACTTTTATTGCTAACCCATCATCATTGCATTTATTGTCTTTTATTGATTTAATCAATTTACCCTATATTCCGTTAAACTCATACTAACGAAACATTCAATTCTATTTATCTCGTAAACTCCATTTCATAAATCTACCTGCAATTTCTACCTAGAAATAAGGTTACATTTCCGTTGAAAATACATTTACATCTTACGTTACTACATTAATAGTTAGTAACGTTTACATCATCAACCATCACTTATGAATAATTAGCGTTTCCTATTTATTTTGTTACATTCACTTATATTCATTTATGAATAAATTGGTATTCCCTTTAACCTATTAATTACTAACTTTAATTATTGCAATTCATTTATCTAACATAAATTTTGAATCTATTTCCAAATTTTCATATTTCAATTAATTAACACCTTACAATAGTTTACAAATAAAAGGGATTGTACTAATTACATTATTTATTTTCTTGCATTACTTTATTACCTCCGTTTATATTCAATTTCCGTAAATCAATATTTTATTCCATCGACAAATTCAATACTTGCAACAATTTCCACTATTACTATTAATTGCAATATATAATTTAATTTGTAAATTTTAATTACCTTTGATACATCAAATTTTCAATATTTTCTTTCATATAAATTAATAAGATTTTTATTTCTTTCTAAATTTTAAAATAAAATCCTATTAATTTAATTCATTTCAAGCATCGAATTTACGCGGGTCGTTACAGCGTAAAACATGGATTTATGATTGGATGGCGATTATGGTGGGGTAGAGATTGAATTCACTTACGTAGTATGTTGGTGAAGATGAATTAACAGCTAAATGAGTTGAATTCGCCTTCGAGAGCTTCAGAGTTTGGTAATGGCCGAATAGGGATGTCAGAACAGATAAGGAAAAAGAGGAACGACCTAAGTCATTTATACCCCAGGGGAGTGAAATGTGAATCGGCACACACGACCTAGTTTCATCGATAGGTCGTTTGTGACCTAACAACTCATCAGAGCACGAGTTAAGAGGATCGAAGCACACAACCTACGACCTAGGCGTGTACTTCGAGGGGCAAATGTTAACTCCTCTTCGTTAGCGACCTGAAGATGTGGAGCGACCTAACTACAAACATGCTTTTGCGACCTAACTGACCAAATGGTATCAGCGACCTAAGGAGATCTAACGACCTAATGGTACAGCGACCAAAGGGGATCCAGCGACCTAAAGGCCAGAGCGACCTAACGAGTCAACAAGACGAGCGACCTAACGGTTCGAGTATTCAGCGACTTAACAGATAAAGAAGGAGACGACCTAGCGAACTAATGACTCAACGAGCTAAGTTATAGGTCGCGTCAACTTAGGTCGCACCACCAGACCATTCAACACACTTAGGTTGTCTCTCTTCTTAGGTCGCACACGACCTACTACTTGCCATCTTGCTCAGTCAAACTAAATGCATCCTATCAAGCCACAGACCATGCCTCATAGGTCGCTCACGACCTATGTCCTACCATAGACCGTCCTCGACCTATGATAGGTCGCTCGCGACCTAAGCAAACGAAGAAAGTGTTTAAACGTAGCAGATATGAGATGTTCTTCGGGTCGTCGCCGACCTATGACTTGTCACTATTTTGGAATGTTATGGGACAGTTGAGTGGTAGCTCGTGTTGTCTAGGTCGAGGGCGACTTACGACCTATGTTAGGTCGTTTACGACCTAACGCCTACCCAGAAACACTCCTATAAATACACGACCACCTCCAACATTCGAAGGACTTTTGGCCAATCACTTCAAGCGCCAATACTCTGCTAAATTCTCAACTCACCCGACACTTCAAGTTCGAAAGGCATCTCAACTAACTTCAAGGGAAAATCTAACGCAATCTACATGGATTCGAAGAATTCTTCTCTACCAAAGTTCTAGTTGTTTGTCATGTTAGAATTGTAATTGAAGATTGTTGTAAAGTTGCAATCGGTTCAGCAGTAAAGAGAATTAAAGTGGACGTAGGCTTGCCCTAAGCCGAACCACTATAAAAACTGTTGTCTTTTCTGCTTTGTTTGTGATTTTTCTACTTGTTTTAGTTCCCGTGTTCACGGGTGGTGCTTTCGCTCAACTTCAATTTACACCGGGGTGTTAGCGTCTGATTTTCACGTTAACATTTTATCGTCGATTTAAACTGTCCAAAAAGACAGACCGTTACAGGACAAATTTAAATGGTCCAAATCGCAAATTAGTATATTTGGACTGTATCCGCTCAAAATTCTAATATTTCATATTAATTCATATTAATTCATATAAATCGTACAAAAATGCTGAAAATTTAAGTTTTGGTCCGTAAACATCATAGTTCATCCCAATTTATATCACTTTAACTTAATTTACCCATCATTTCGTTATGATTTTCCCATTTTGTGCCTCCTATTCTCGTAATTTAGCATGTTGAACATTATATAGCTCCGTTAACACATTTGACCACTCAAAACAGATTTGTTATTCAGGTTAGGCAAAGTTTCCAAAAACCAAAGGGACTAATTTCGAAATTATTCGTTACCAAATTTGACCATATCAAATCATAAAATCAAGAGAGTAAATATAGAATTTAGGAAGACCCATTCGCTCTGATCTAGTTCTCTCATTTCATCCTAGTTTCGCTCTTTGGTTTGGAGCCATAATTTACTAATTTGATTTTCATTCGGGAATTGCGTTGACCACTGGAGTAGAAAAGATGGGAAATTAGTTTTCTGAAATGGAAAGTAGAATACACGTTTCCATTGGTGCAATCGCTATCTGCTCAAAATTCTAATTCGGAATCAAAACCAATAGCGTTGGTACGACTCGACGATGTTTCTGGTCATATCTACTTCATACGAGCTCCAAATGACACAAACAAATATATTGCATGAATCAGAAAAACGAGACGATTGCAATGACATTTGTATTGTCGCCAAATTGCAATGTCTTAAAAATGACCATTTTACCCCGTCTTATTTTTAATTTATTTAACCAATCCATTAATCCAGTGCTTTTCATATCACTATTATTATTCAATTAAAATGCTTTCCAAATTTTCGGGGTACTTCCCCCCTTAAAGGAATTTCTTGGTTATTCCATGTATTAGAGATGGGTATACCGACGACGAGTATTCTGTTGTGGACAAACGGTCCACCAGCGTCCCAGCCAGAGACAATTCCTGGGATATTTCAAGACGTACGTAGTTCATAGTATCGTGGATTTTTATTATTTTTAACTCTTTGTTTCTGCGATTTCTCAGCTTTTGTTCTCATGCTTATGTATTATACGTTCGCTACATGTAATATTATTTTTCCCATAAGTTTTTTCATCATTTATATTTTTAAATCTTAATTTCTTTAAGTTTCCTCTATTTAAAATACATTATACAAATTCTTAAAAAAAATACATTTCTTACGAGAACTTATGTATTTAATCTCTATAAATCAAATGTTTATTTTCAAACCATATTTTATTTGTATAAATCGTGAATAGATTTACACTTCACATTTAGGATACTTTTCACTAAATAAATCACAATTGCCTCAAAATAAAATGTCCAAATTTATATAAACAAGTACTTTAACTTTAGATATCAATTTAATGCCATTTAGATGTGATTATATACATCAAACCAACCGATATACAAATTTTGGTTGATTTTCATATTTTATAGATTATATGTGTAATTTCATATAAATGGAATAAAATTGCAAAAAAATACTTTTTACACTTGATATCATCGTACCAAATCATAGAAAATAGTTTCTTTTCAATAGGAATTAAAATGGCCCAAATCATAAAAAGTGTTGTATTTGGACTATTTCTGTGCCAAAATGTAATATTCTCATATTATTTTATAATTATCTCATAGAAATAATATAAAATGGCTTAAATTTTATGTTTTGGTCCGTACACATCCTACTTCATCGCAGTTTATAAGTTTAACTTAATTTATCCATCATTTCACAAGGACTTTCCCAATTTTGTGCCTCCGTTTCATGGAGTTTTGCATGTAGAGGTTAAATAGACATTATATAGCTTCATTAACTCATCTAAACCGATTCATTATTCGGGTTAGGCAAAGTTTCCAAAAGCCAAAGAGCCTAATTTCGAAATTACGTATCTCATTACCAAATTTATTCCAATCAAATCATAAAATCAAAGAAGTAAATATAGAATTTAGGGAGACCCATTCACTCTAATCAATTTCTCCCAATTCATCATTGCTTCGCTCTTTGGTTTGGAGCCTTAATTTCGTAATTTGATTTTCATTTCGAGGATTACTGTTAATAGGAGCGCTTGAAAATAAGAAAAGAGAGACGGTTAATTAGTTTTCTGAAACGGAAAGTGGGATACGCTTTTCCATTTTGGGTCAAACAAGTTATACAACTGCTATCTGTCCTAAAATTCAAATTCATATACAAAACTCGTAGCGTCGGTACGACTCGACGAAGTTCTTATTTCTGGAGGACGAAGACGGAAATTTATACTATTATCTATTATATTATTTTACCGCATCATGTTGTTCCGCTACATTTATTTATTTATCTGTCCTTGTGTATATAACTCTGATTTTGTGTCGTAAAGAATAATCAAATGTATTTATAAAATGGCTTCACGAACTGTTATTTGATTATAATATTTTTTTCAATCCGCTGCGAGATTCTGTATTTGTTTTATTTCCTTCTCTTCTTTTTCTTATTTACCCCAACAACAATATGCCCTTTTATATGGTTTGAGTCTGACGTGTGTGGTTTATTGTCGATTTAAAGTGTCCAAAAAGACAAACCGTTGCACAAAATTAGTATATTTGGACCGTTTCTGCTCAAAAATGTAGTATTCTCATATTAATTCATACAAATCATATAAAAATGCTCAAATTTAAGTCCAGGTCCGTGAACATCATATTTCATCCCAGTTTATATCAGTTTAACTTAATTTACCCATCATTTATGCTACGATTTTCCCAATTTTGTGCCTCCTTGTCGCGTAATTTACCTTGTAGAGTTTACATATACATTACGTAGCTCCGTTAACTCATTTGACCACTCAAACTGATTTGTTTTTCAGGTTAGGCAATGTTTCCAAAAACCAAAGAGCCTAATTTCGAAATTACTCATTACCAAATTTAACCATATCAAATCATAAAATCAAGGGAGTAAATATAGAATTTAGGAAGACCAATTCGTTCTGATATACTGCACGAATCAGAAAAACGAGACGATTGCATTGGCATTTGTATCGTCGCCAAATTGGAATGTCTTAAAAATTAACATTTTACCCTTCCTTGTTTTTAATTTATTTCACGAATCCATTAATTCCAGTACTTTTCATATTACTACTATTATTCATTTAAATGCTTTTCAAATTTTCGGGGTACTACACTCTCCTCCCTCCCCGCTTAAGGAAATTTCTAGGTTATTCCAATACTGGCGACGGGTATACCGGTGACGAGTATACTGCTGTGGACAAACGATCCACCAGTGTCCCGGCCAGAGACAATTCCTGGGATATTTCAGGGTGTACGTATTTCTATAGATTCTTCATTTTTAATATTTTTAACTCTTTGTTTTTGCGATTTCTTAGCTTTTGTTCTCATTCTCATGTATTATACGTTCGCAACATGCAATACTATTTTCCCCATAGCTTTTTTCATTATTTATATTTTTAAATCTTAACTACTTTATAAAATACATTATACAAATTCATTTCTAAAAAAAGAATACATTTCTTACTAGAATTTATGTATTTAATCTCTAGAAAGCAAATGTTTATTTTCAAACCATATTTTATAGGTATAAGTTGTGAATTGATTTACACGTTATCACATTTAATGTACTTTTCACTAAATAAATCACAATTATTAATATAGCTCTATAAATTCAAAATAACATTTCCAAACTTATATAAACAAATGCTTTAACTTTAGAAATCAATTTAATGCCATTTTTTAACTTTAGAAATATATTTAATGCCATTTAGATTTTATTTTATACAAATTTTGGTTTATTTTCACATATTTTAAATCGTATGTGTAATTTCGTATAAATTGAATAAAATTGCATAAAAAAACATTTTAGACTTGATATCATTGTACCAAATCATAGAAAATAGTCTTTCAATAGGACAAACTTAATTGGTCCAAGTCATAAAAATATTATATTTGGACTGTTTCTGCATAAAAATGTAATATTCTCATATTAATTCTTAATTAATTCATAAAAATTATTTGGTTTGGAGCCTTAGTTTCGCAATTTGATTTTCATTTCGGGGATTACTGTTAATAGGAGCACTTGGAAATAAGCAAAGAGAGACGGGAATTAGTTTTCTGAAATGGAAAGTGCGATACGCGTTTCCATTTTGAGTCAAACGAGTTATACAACCGTTATCTGTCATACAATTCAAATTCTGATTCAAACTCGTTCCGTCGGTACGACTCGACGAAGTTTCTTATTTCTGGAGGATGAATACGAAAATTTGTATCTATTATTTTATATTACCGCATCATGTTGTTCCGCTGCATTTATTTATTTATTTATTTGTCCTTGTGTATATAACTCTGATTTTGTGTTGTGAAAAATAATTAAATGTATTTATAAAATAGCTTCAACCACTGTTATTTGATTATTATATTTTGTCGTTCCGCTGTGAGATTGTGTATTTTTTTATTTCCTTCTCTACGTTTTCTATTTACCCCAATAACAATTTGCCATTTTGTATGGTTTGAATGTAACGTGTGTGGTTTATCGCCGATTTAAACTGTCCAAAAAGACAAGCCGTTGCAGGACAAATGAAAATGCTCCAAATCATAAAATTGGTATATTTGGATTGTTTTTGCTCAAAAATGTAATCTTCTCATATTAATTAATATTAATCATATAAAAATGCTCGAAATTTAAGTTTAGGTCCGTAAACATCATATTTCAACCCAATTTATATCAGTTTAACTTAATTTACCCATCATTTCGCTACGATTTTTCCAATTTTGTGCCTCCTTTTCGCTTGATTTAGCATGTAGATCCCTTGTCGACAAGGTGGCAGTTGATTTCAAAATTTTGAATTTCAAAAGAAGTGTCTATTCGTCATATTCTTTCACGAATGGACATGGCTGTTGTTCTACTATAAATAGGGGCAGTTTTAAACGAATTTTCATTTATATTTTCTCTGATTTAACTCCTCTTCTTCTTCCGCATTTCTTTATATATATTTTTATCATTACTCTGTCGAAATCACCATTGAATATAACTAGATCATTTCTGGTTTTATTCTCTATCACTATCTCCACAAGATTTCAGTACTATTCAAAGTTATAGGCTTCTTTATAATAAACTAAATGAGAAAAGGTATGATTGTAGCCTGTAAAATCAATCAAGCGAGAAAATGTGTGATTGTAGCCTGTGAAATCAATTGGGTGAACTTGTTGCCAGTGAAATCAAGTATCTCTATCCAGTGGATTGTGAATCTAGAGTGGTATACCTCGTGGCCTTGAAATCGAGGGTGTAATTGCACAATTAATTTTGAAAGAAAATCCATACTTGTGTGCGGGACTGGATGTAGGGTAACTCCGAACCGATATAAAATCCGGTGTGTTCTTTCCTTTATAGCTTTTACTTTATTTCTGCATCTGTGTTTGATTCTATGATCATATCTGTGCCTGAATATTGCATACATTTGTGTTCAAATTAATATAAACTCAAAAAGATTTAGTAATTCCTTAAAACACTATTCATCCCCCCTCCTAGTGTTAATTCTAGCCTTAAGGCCTGTAATCCGCATTTCTCACATTTGGTATAAGAGCAAGGTTTTCAAAGTTTCACAATCTGAATTTTGAAAAATTTTCAAAATGGCTACCAGCTCTGGTACTGTTAAAACTACCAACACTGGTTCTACTATCCCTGTCACTAGTTCATTTGTAGATGGTCAGTCTACGATCATACCACCACTTTTTAATAGCAGTAACTATGCATATTGGACATGTAGGATGAAAATATATTTACAATCTATAGGATTAGACACTTGGAATGCCACACAGATTGAATATTCTGAACCCAAAACTGATTTTGCATAGTGGACTTCTGAGCAGAAGAATGCTGCACAAAATAAATCTAAAGCTATGAATATTTTGTTTTGTTCACTTGATAGAAATGAATTTAATAGAGTGTCTATTTGTAAGTCTGCTTATGAAATATGGAAAACTTTGCAAGTTACTCACGAAGGAACAAGCAAAGTTAAACATACCAAAATTTCCATGCTCACAAATCAGTTTCAATTATTTAAAATGAATTCTAATGAGTCTATTTCAGATATGTATAGTAGATTTCAGAACATTGTGCATTCTCTAATATCCTTGGGAAAGAAATTTTTGGAAGAAGATCGAGTCAGAGAAATCTTAAATTCTCTTACTCTAGAATGGGATCAAAAGACACTTGCGATCGAAGAGGCAAATGACATCAGTACCTTAAAGATAGAAGAATTAATTGGAAATCTAACATCATTTGAAGTATAGTATGTGTAATTTCATATAAAAGGAATAAAATTGCATAAAAATACTTTTTAGACTTGACATCATCGTACCAACTCATAGAAAATAGTTTCTTTTCAATAAGACAAATTTAAATGGTCCAAATCATAAAAATATATGGCCCGTTTGGCTTTCGTTTTTAGTTTTGTATTTTCGTCTATACAAAAGCGCGTCCGTTGTACGTATTATTGAAAAACAAAAAAAATTGAAAAATGAAATTAACATGTAAAATAGAAAACAAGTTTTTTTGTTTTTCGTGTTTCGAGGGATAACAATAGCCCGGAGAACAATCCAACTCCTTAGTTATTCGTTGGTCGTCGCTATGGCTAAGAGTTATAAATTTCTTCTATTATTTTTTGCTATTTCTTAGTGCATGTTGAAAACACAAAACTCAAAATACAAAATGAAACCAAATGGGCCCTTACATTTGGATTATTTCTGCACAAAAATATAATATTCACACATTAACTCATAATCAATTCATACAAGTAATATAAAAAGGCTCAAATTTTATGTTTAGGTCCGTAAACATCCTAATTCATCCCAGTTCATATCAGTTTAACTTAATTTATCCATCATTTCGCTATGATTTTCCCTATTTTCTGCCTCCTCTTCGTGTAGTTTTACATATAGAGGTTACACAAACATTATATAGCTCCATTAACTCATTTGACCGCTCAAAAGTGATTCATTGTTCAGGTTAGGCAAAGTTTCCAAAATCCAAAGAGCCTTATTTCGAAATTACATATCTCATTGCCAAATTTATTTCTATCAAATCATAAAATCAAGGGAATAAATATAGAATTTCCAATGCAACTCAGAAATTTGTTCTAATAAACAAAGGAAAAGCAATTGCTCCCACAGGAGTACAAAGACCATACATCCCAGCGGTGGTCAAAGATCGGTATAACTTAGACATGAAAGCATCGAATCATAATTTATATGACAATTTCAATGGATGCTTTAAAGCCATCCAATCTGTAGACCATGGAGCTGCAAATTTCTAGTTAACTCAACTAGAAAAGGCTTATTTGGGATTAAAGCATACAATATCCCAAAAAGAGAAAAAGTTGCAAGAAACTCAAAAAATAGTGTCTAAATATCACAGCATTCTTTTACATCTAGATCTGAAGCTCTAGATTTGAAAGAAGCAGAGTTGTTCACTGATAATACAGCTGAACATAGCCATTTGAAAACAATATTTTCTCAAATGCAAACATCCGACCTCGTAAATCTAAGAATTCAAGATTTTCTAGAATTATTTAGACAATATGAGATAGATAACACAAAAACCAAAGAGATGGAAGTTGAAATGACAGTTCCGGATATGATCTCCTTATATCAGCAACATCTTATCGATGAAAGTAATCTTCTTCTATTCTTCAAAAAGTTAGAAGACACAGAGTTAATTAAACTCTTAGAAAATGAAGAGTTCATTCTCAATAACAGCATAAGACCATGGCTTCTAGCCTTTTTTTTGAAATAAAAAAATATCAAAAACATATCAAAAAGGGCTTAGTGCACGAAATTTATGTCAACACAAGCCATCCTGAAGAATATTCATGTTATATTCCAGAAATATGTACAGCAGAACTTACTGAACATTCAAGCAGATTTTTTACTATGTTCATGTTTAAAATTGGGAGAGTTTGGGAAGAGAGACAGTACATACGTCTTTATCCCTCTATCCAATTATGGGAATTACATAGGGTAACCGAAAATCCTCAGCATGAATTCGTTAAACTCAATCGCAAAGAATTTAATGAAGAAAATGAAAGAATCGTAGCAGCGCAAGAGTTATTCTCAGAGGCCATTAACTCTTGCGCTGCTAGGATTCTTTCATTTTCTTCATTAAATTCTTTGCGATTGAATTTAACGATTCATGTTCAGGATTTTCGGTTACCCTATGTAATTCCCATAATTGGATAGAGGGATAAAGACGTTTGTACCGTCTCTTCCCAAACGCTCCAAATTCTGAACATGAACATAGTAAAAAATCTGCTTGAATGTTCAGCAAGTTCTGCTGTACATATTTCTGGAATATAACATGAATATTCATCACGATGGCTTGTGTTGACATAAATTTCGTGCACTAAGCCCTTTTTGATACTTTTGTATTTAAAAAAAAGGCTATATAAGCCGTGGTCTTCTGTTGTTATTTAGAATTAACTCTTCATTTTCTAAGAGTTTAATTAACTCTGTGTCTTCTAACTTTTTGAAGAATAGAAGAAGATTACTTTCATCGTTGAGATGTTACTGATATAAGAAGATCATATCCTGGATTACCATTTCAGCTTCCATCTCTGTGGTTTTTGTGTTATCTATCTCATAAAGTCTAAGTAATTCTAGAAAATCTTGAATTCTTAGATTTACGAGATCGAATGTTTGCATTTGAGAAAATATTGTTTTCAAATGGCTATGTTCAGCTATGTTATCAGTGAACAACTCTGCTTCTTTCAAATCTAGAGCTTCAGATCTAGATGTAAAAGAATGCTATGATAATTTAGACACTATTTTCTGAGTTTCTTGCAATTTTTCTCTTTCTGGAATATTGTGTGCTTTAGTCCCAAATAAGCATTTTCTAGTTGAGTTAACCAGAAATTTGCAGATCTACGGTCTGCAGATTGGATGGCTTTAAAGCGTCCATTGAAATTGTCATATAAATTAGGATTCGATGCTTTCATGTCTAAGTTGTACCAATCTTTGACCACCACTGAGATGTATGGTCTTTGCACTCCTGTGGGAGCAATTGCTTTTCCTTTGTTCATTGGAACAAATTTCTGAGTTGCATTGGAAGGTGTTGCCTTGCCTTTGTTTGTTTGAGTGGTTTTGGTCTGTTGGACCTTTTCTTCATTTACTCCTGTGGGAGCATTAGTTTCTTCGGATTCCTACGAAGATGAAGCCTCTTTGGAGGTTTTCTTAGCATTTTAGATGATTTCACTTGGTGGAAATCTTCCTGTCTTTTCATGGTTTCTAATAATTTTTTGATTCTTTTTATGTCGTATTCATCCATTTTTCATAACCTGGTAAGAAGATCAGCAGCAAAGTAAGTGTAGCCTAGAATGTATTTGACATCATAGTTATAAATTTCTAAATACATAGCTAATCTAATTCTCCGAAGGTTTTCTTCTGGATTGTTTGCAGTTTTCTTTTTTAAAAATTGAGCAACAGATTTGTTATTCTTTTCTGTTACAAACTGTCTATGCAAAAGATAAATTCGTAAACTTTTGATTGCTAATTTAATAGCTAGTAATTCTTTGTCATAGGTAGCGTATTTAATCTGGGGTTTACTAAACTTTCCAGAGGAATATGCTACAACTTCTTTTTGTTTGGCTAATACTCCTGCCCAGAAATTGTCAGAAGCATCAGTTTGTAGTGTAAATAATTCCTCATCTGAAGGAAAATAGAGGATCTTTTGATCCTTTATTAGGTCTTTAATTTTTTGTATTTCTTCTTCTTCTTGCTGTAAGGTAATAGGAATTTTGTTTGTGTTCTATCTTCTTGGTTGTTCTCCATTATGTTGTTTATATTTTTCTTGTTCATCAGTAAGCTTTTTCTGTAAATTTTGGGTCTTAGCAGATAAATTAGGAATAAATTTTCTGCCATAGTTTAATAATCCTAAGAATTTGGAGTTCTTTTAATAATGTTTTAAATGTATCGGGAAAATCTTTATTTTAGTATAAATGTGTTGTTGTAATTCTATTTGTCCGTTTTTAATTCTTTTTCAATTTTTTTAGGACTTAAAATAAAACCGTTTTGAAGTAATATTTGAACAACTGCTAGAAGATGTTGTTTATGTTCTTCAGTAGAATTAGGGAAAACAAGGATGTTGCCTATATAGACAGATACAAAAGGTAAATGTCCGAACATAGAATTCATTCATTTTTGAAATATTTGTGGTGCACTTTTTAATCCAAAAGGCATAACTAAACAATCAAAATATCCTTGTGGGCAACTAAAGGCAGTTAGCTCTATGTACTGTTTATCAGCAAGTTTTAGTTGCCAAAAATCTGATTTTGTATAAAATTTACTATAATATTTTGCTCCTTGGATCTGTTTTGTTAGATGTTCAGCAGAAGTAATAAAATATCCATCAAATTTTGTATAGCTATTAAGTTTCTATAGTTTATTACCATTCTAGCTTTTCCTCTTTTAATTTCAACATGATTTCTTGCTAAGAAAGCTAGGGATGAGTGGGTACTGAAACTTTTCTGTATTAATTTTAAATTTAATAGGTCTTTTATTTGTTTCGCAAATTCTTCGTTATCAGTTGTTGATACCATGTGTAACAACCCTGTATTTTGTAATTATTTTATTGTATATTTTAATTATTTTTAATGTAAGATTTTGATTTAAAAACTTATTTTACTTATTTGAAATGATTAAATTTATTATTTAAATATAATATTGATTTTCTATGAGTTATAATTCCAAACTTGTGTAAGTTGAATATTTGCCTGAAATGCTGATTTTGGTCAAAATAGTAAAACTGTGACTTTCAACTTAAAATTTTAATTTTTTTCTTTTATTATGAAAGTACATAAAATTCTAAGAACATCACTTTTCGTTTCGTTGAAATCGGATGTAAATTGTGAAAGTTATACCCTTTACAATATTGTGCGTATATAGGGTTATTTAACAATGACTATTTTAAATTGTATAAATTACTTCTTTTTTGTTATATTTTATTTTAATATGTGATAATATGTTATATTATGTATATTTTGACTTTTAAGTATTTTTAAAATGATAATATAATTTTTCTAACGTTTATTTGAATTTATTTCAATTTATAAAGCCTAGTTGGTATTTACTGCATTTTTCTTTATTTAACTTTCTATTTAATAAAAATTAAATTATTATTTTACCTTGAAAATGTTTTAAAACCATTTTTAATTCAAATTTTGTGTTATAATATTTTTTTTTGTGAAGTAATAAATTTTCCAAAGTCATTGGAGATTTTCTTGTAATTTTTATGTCAGGTTTGCTATTTTTAAGCAATTTACTATTTCCTTTTTTATTTTACTTAAAATAAATTATTTATTTTATTTTATTCTTACTTAGTTTCGGTTTTAAGTAACATTTCTGAGTTTATTTTATTTTATAAAATTAAAAAGAAAAGGAAATGCAAAGGGTTTAGAAAGTTGAGAGATCTTAAAAGCCTGAAACGTAAAAACGTTTTATCCGTTTCCTTTTGCAATTAATACATCAATTTATCTTAGCCATTCCTTTTCTCATCCTTCGCAGCCGACTCCCTCATATTATTCACGAATTTTCAAGCTCCAAAACCCTAAAAATCATGGCCTCCATCTTGAGAAAAAAATCTGGTATTGTTACATCTTTTTCTACCTTTTTCTTCTCATTTTCTATGTATTTTGCCTAGTTTTCTATGCTTTCTGGATTGGCCTCTACCACCCACCATCACCATCATACTCTCCACCATCCCCTAACACTCTTCCTTGGCATCATCTCCAGCTATCATTTCAGATCCATCCATGGCCACACCTCCCTTGGTGACAAAACTACACAAAATTGCAAATAATGTCCAAAACAATGCACTAGCCACCACTATTACTTCACCACCTTCATCCTTCACCATGGCCACCACCTTGCTACCACCACTACACTTCATTTTAGCCTCTGCCCAGATCTGAAATTGACATGGCCAAGACTCCATGAACCAAAACTCCACAAAAAACACTGCAAAAAGCCTTGAAACATTCATGATAGCCACCCTATCACTTCATATCTTCATCCACCACCTTGGCCACCACCATAGGCCGCCACCACCACCTTTTCCAGACCTCTCCACACCCCTCCATCTACTGTCCAAACCTGTACAATTATGGCTAAGCCCCACTTGACCCAAGGCCGAGCCTTGTTGTGCTCAAAAACTTCATATATGTTGCCTTGACCAATTGTATGCTTCATGTTATAACCCTACCACTCCATACTCCTTCTAGCCGTGAGTTATGGTGCCAAACCTGAGCTATATCATCATCATGGCTGAACCCAAGAACCTCCTAGGCCAAGCATTTGAATGGTTAAAGCAAGGTCAAATAATCTATTCCTTTGTTGCTTCGTATTTTCATTGTTTCAACATTGTTTTGCGTTGAATATTTATGTGTGTATTGTCTTGTTTTGGTTATTGTTTACAAGACAAATATCAAGGCTCTCCATTCATTCAAATCAAAAGTCGTGTTGTATCGTGCTTGTCATACTTTTGGAACCGCTCTTGTGTTTGTTGTTTTGGTCTTCAGCTTGAAACTGTGAGTCTTTCTCACTCTGACATTTATACTTATGAAAAGTGAATTGATGACAAGTGTTTAGTAATAAAAAATGTTTATGCAAGTTAATGATGATCATATGATATGCTATGTCATGTTATTACCATATTATTACCATGTTAAAACTGTTAATTTTCACCTGACATCTGATATATGACTGTATATTGTGATATTGACCTTGTTTATATTATTTCTGCATATGATCACACTGCAAGTTCCCTGTTAGAAAAAAAATGTTATGGGCTGAAATGATAGGCCTGAATGGTTTTAAATTTTTCATTTTGACTTGGGATTGCGGGTTTGAAATGATAAAACCCGGATTTTTCTTTGTAAATTATGGGTTGAAATGATATATTACCCATATCACTTTACCTAGCGTAGAAAATTATATACAGGCCCGTAGTTAAAATATGCTTTTCTAAAAATTTTAAAATATTTTATAAATTTAATTATTATAATATTTTGATTTGAAATTTAATAAAAATAAAATTTTTGTAAAATATTATTGATTTTCTGAATAATTGTAAGTGAAATGAATTAATGAAAAAGTTAGAAATTTTGAACGTAAGTTATTTTGGAAATTTTGATTTACTTTTTATTGGAAATTTAATTGAGTATAAAATTATGATAAATTTATGATAATTTGAATTTTAATGAATTTAAAATGATTTTTATCATATTTATGATTTTTAATAAAGTATAAATGTGAAATGAATGAATATTGTAAGTTGAAACTTTGAAATATAACTAGAATTGAAAATTTATGAAATTGACGTAAAGTGAACTTTTAGTTAAGCAAATAAAAATAAAACTAAGTTATATTTGAGAATTTGAACTTAAGTGTTAAGTTGAAATTTAATGTAATGGATTTTAAAATTGAACATTGCATTTTAATAAGTGGATTATTATTAAATCTTGATTTTTGAATGGAAATTTAACCCTGTAAAATCATGAACTTGAGGAAAATTAAATGATGTTAAAAATGTGAAAATGTACGACTTTATAAGTTAAAAATGTTTTAATAAAAATATAACTGGTTGAGAAATTTTATTGAATATTTGAAGTTAATTGACTGCATTTTTGAAATGATATTAATTACAATGTAAATGATATTACAGCAATTGTAAATACTGTAGTTGATGATAATGAACTAAAAAAAAAAGCTATTGAAAAAACTATTATAGAAATTGTTGGAAGTACTATGATTTTTGAATTTAACTAAGTTTATTTGAAATTTAAGAAAACTCTATTACAACATTTTAAAATGCTGTTTTTTGTTAAATTGAACTGTTTTGAATGTAACTTTCCGTAGAGTTTTCTAAATGATGCGAAAAGTGAATTTTCACTGTTTTGATAAACTTAAGTGAATAAATGAACTTTGGAAGTTGAAATTTTTGAAAATTTAATAATTTAATTATTAAGCATAATAACTTCATTGAAATGGAAAAAAAAGAATTTTTGGAATATAAACTGTTTTAAAATATGAATTGAAATGGTATTTTAGATTGAATAAAATAAATAATGATTTGAAATGAATGAAGTTTTGAAAAGATACGATATTTTGATATATTAAAATGATTTGAAAATGAAGTTTTGAAAGGATATGATATTTTGATATATTAAAATGATTTGAAACGAAGTTTTGAAAGATATGATATTTTTGATATCAAATGATTTGAAAAAGGTAGTTTGAAAGATAGGACATTTTGATATTAACATGATTTAAAAAGAAGTTCTAAAAGATATGATATTTTGGAACTGAAAGGTAGTGTTGAAAGGGTATGAAAATTTAATATATTGAAATGGTTAGAAATGACTTGATATTTATTTTGATAAATATTTAAATTGAAAGATATTTTATGATGATATATTGAAATGGTTTTGAAAATGATTTAATCTTTATTTTGATAAAGATTTGGATTGAAAAGGATATTTTATTTTGAAGTATAAAATATTTTTAAAGTTATAACTACGTGTTATAATAACGATGGGTTGTTAAAGAGACTGGGATCGGATATTGTCTTATAGCCGGCCAATACCGAAAACCACTTTAACAACCATGTATACGGTGGAGATTGCAGAATGAAGTAGGATGGTGGCGACGTTCTCGAGGTATATATTACGTGGGCCCAACTCCCGTGAGTTGGCATATATGACTAAAACAGGAGCTATACCGGGCTACACAAACGGTCGCACCCTTTCATCGAGCATGCTCTATCGGAAACCATTCTATTACTGTTGTGATTCGATTCGGTGGCGCCACTTTGATTCGGGGGTATTGTTCGAGGTGGGCGGAAGCAGCTGGCTTGCCGTCACCACCGGCCCGGAAGTGCAAACGGTGTATCCACCCTGGCATTGCCTCGCGTGCCGTGTCATACCCTTATATCGAGCCCACTACGATTTTGGTTTTAAAGATCCAACCGCGTTAAGGTTCACCATCCCCTTAACGCTATTTTCTATATGATTATACTTTACTGATTAGACACTACCGTATATAGCGTATATTACTACATAGTAAATAGTTTAACGGATCCTTAGAGGATGGGCGGTCCCAAGTATCCTTTAAGTTACTGATGCATTTTGTTACTGTTCACTTGAGTTGATTTACAGTTTATAAGTATTTATGTCCTGACTCGAGGGTTTTGTGTTTTGCTTTACGCTCGGGTCAGATTGATTGAGTTAGCATTCAAGATTCACCTTCGGCGTTAGAGCTTTCCTTGAAGATCCAGTCATCTATTTTGTTTCAGTATCCAGTGGTTTAGTAATGCATCTGATTTGTACCTGATGTATCCTGTTACTCTTCTGTTGTATCTTATTTAACTCTGATGTATCTCATATTTTATATAGTAGCTTCATGAACTACTATCTCCTCTTTTACTTCCGCTGCATTATCATTACTCTGTGTCTGTGACCTGTGATTTTATTTACTGTATATTCTGAGATTTGCCAAATTTTTATTTACAACGCGGTATTTTGAGCAATTCAATTTCGGCATGAGTGTCTACCCATACACTTATAATGGATGCGAATGGTTGAAAATATCTGGTTGTTACAGTTGGTATCAGAGCTTTGGTAGCTCTAGGCAAAACTCAGCATATGGAGTGAATGTATTTACAGAATCACTTTCATTCGATTTTGAATCTCTCTCTTTTGACTCGATTCCTTTGTATTCTGGAACGTTCCCTACAGTTCCAAAATCCATTCATATCCCTCACTATTCATCTTCTTTTGACTCTGGAGTATTCCATAACTCCGCTTCGAATGATCTTTCTAGTGAGTCGGCGATCACGCCAATTTCAAATTTAATTGAAAAGGGGGAAAACTCCTTTGCAGTTAGCATCGATTCACCAGAGATTCTTATCTATCCTTGGTTTAGATGCTAATATATTTTGTTATTTCAAACTCTAACTTTTGAGATCGAATGTAGATTTACCCTAGAAAAATCAACATTGATCTTATTCTTTAAGACCCGGTTGACCCGGTTAAGGTTGCCCGTGATTTATATAAGCTTATCCATCTTCCTATTCTGTTATTTAATCATGTCATCCTTGTTTCCAACTTATTTTTAAATCATAATCTCCTTTGATTTGTGTTAATCAAAAAAAATTTGAATCTTTATCCTTCTTTGAAAATCTATTCATGTATAGTGTATTTGTAAACTAGTATTTAAAATAAAAATGTTTTATATATTGTGTTGTTTGAGTTGTTGATGTTGAGTTGGGTTTCTGATCGATACGTCTGATCAGCGCTATCGATAAGATTTCCAAAACACTTTGACAGAACAAACGGACACAATATATTTTATTTTAAAAAGAAAATTTGGTTAATAAAATAAATTTTGATATATAAGTAAATTTATGGAACTTAATGAAATGATTTAAATTGATAATTTGAAATGATAATACTTGATTTATCATTTATTGTTCTACAAATAGATCTATAAATATTTGTTTATAAATTTATTTGGGAACTGAAATGAATTTAAAACAAGATTTGAGGATTTAAATTCCGATTATTTCGAACTTTGGTTTAAAGTTTTAAAAGGTTATAGTATTTAAAGTATTTTGAATAGAATTTGTTTTCAAAGAATTTTAAAGGTTTAAAATTAGTGCTCTTCTCTTTGTCGCTGGAAAATAACTTCGGTGATGATCGCGACATCATCGACGTTCATTTACGAGTTTCGAAGTTAGGAGACTGTTCTGTAGTCTTGCTACAGCTTTGTTTTGGGAAATTAAATTGATTTGAATTTCAAAAATATGACTTGATTTATAATATATATATATATATATATATATATATGATTGAAATTTGATTTACATATTATATATGTATATATATTATTACTTATCTCTAAATGGTTTGAAGAAATCGAAAATTTAATTCTTAAATTTTATTTTAAAGAATAATTCCAAAAAAAAAATATCAAAACTTTGGATGACTATCAAGCATGAAATGATTGAATTGGAAATTTTATTTGTATAATACAATTGCATTCAAATATAACTTACCAAAATTTCAGAAGTTAAAAATGTAATTGGATAATATACGATACGAAAAGATTTTAAAAATAAAATTTGAGTGGTTATAATAAATGTTATACACTTAAATTTTAATTATAAAATGATTAATAGAGGTAAATATAATAAAGGGTAATTGAATGACTTACAATAAAATGATGTTAAAAGAACTAAGAATAAAAGAAAGTAGTTATAAAAAAAAAGTGTAAATATATTTAACATGAGTGATAAATATATTGAGAGGAATAAATTTTATTTTTATTAGGAATAAAGAAGAACAAAATTTATTAAGTACAATGTGAGTCTAATAAATGATTATTTTTCAAACCCATGGTTTTAAAAATTGTTAATTTTAGATGATTGGATAATAAGATAATGAAATTTGAGATAGTTAAGATTTATTTAATTTGTGTAAAGATTTATTCTCTGTTTAAGTTGAAATCTCCATGCTTTCAAATTCATTCCTTTATTTTGTTTTTCAAACTATCTTTTGGTTGTCCTTATCATCCTTATCTTGCTATAGACCGATATAGGCATCTTTCTGTAATCTTTCTGTTTAGAAATCTTTATATAATCTTTGATAGACCTTTGGTAATCATTTTGAATCCACCTTTTTCGTGCTTGTGTTCTTGATTCTGGAGGATCTTGGAAAGATCACCTCCACCTTGTAAAACTTACCTATAACAACAGTTATCAAGTATAACTTCAATCTTCTTGTCATCTTATCTTAATCCTATTTCACTCTATCTTTTCTGTGCCCTTCCATACCTCATTCCTGTTCGGGGACGAAAAGTTTTGAGTGGGGAGAGTGTAACAACCTGTATTTAGTAATTATTTTATTGTATATTTTAATTATTTTTAATGTAAGATTTTGATTTAAAAACTTATTTTACTTATTTGAAATGATTAAATTTATTATTTAAATATAATATTGATTTTTTTATGAGTTATAATTTCAAGCTTGTGTAAGTTGAATATTTGCCTGAAATGCTGATTTTGGTCAAAATAGTAAAACTGTGACTTTCAACTTAAAATTTTAAAGTTTAAAATTTTAATTTTTTTCTTTTATTATGAAAGTACATAAAATTCTAAGAACATCACTTTACGTTTCGTTGAAATAGGATGTAAATTGTGAAAGTTATACTCTTTACAATATTGTGCGTATATAGGGTTATTTAACAATGACTATTTTAAATTGTATAAATTACTTCTTCTTTGTTATATTTTATTTTAATATGTGATAATATGTTATATTATGTATATTTTGACTTTTAAGAATTTTTAAAATGATAATATAATTTTTCTAAAGTTTATTTGAATTTATTTCAATTTATAAAGCATAGTTGGTATTTACTGCATTTTTCTTTATTTAACTTTCTATTTAATAAAAATTAAATTATTATTTTACCTTGAAAATGTTTTAAAATCATTTTTAATTCAAATTTTGTGTTATAATATTTTTTTTTGTGAAGTAATAAATTTTCCAAAGTCATTGGAGATTTTCTTGTAATTTTTATGTCAGGGTTGCTATTTTTAAGCAATTTCTTATTTCCTTTTTCTATTTTACTTAAAATAAATTATTTATTTTATTTTTATTCTTACTTAGTTTCGGTTTCAAGTAACATTTCTGAGTTTATTTTGTTTTTATAAAATTAAAAAGAAAAGAAAATGCAAAGGGTTTAGAAAATTGAGAGATCTTAAAAGCCTGAAACGTAAAGACGTTTTATCCGTTTCCTTTTGCAATTAATACATCAATTTATCTTAGCCATTCCTTTCCTCATCCTTTGCAGCCGACTCCCTCATATTATTCACGAATTTTCAAGCTCCAAAAACCCTAAAAATCATGGCCTCCATCTTGAGAAAAAATCTGGTAATGGTTACATTTTTTTCAACCTTTTTCTTCTCATTTTCTATGTATTTTGCCTAGTTTTCTATGCTTTCTGGATTGGCCTCTACCACCCACCATCACCACCATCTCTCTACCATCCCCTACCACTCTTCCTTGACATCATCTCCAGCCATCATTTCAGATCCATCCATGGTCACACCTCCCTTGGTGACAAAACTCCACAAAATTGCAAATAATGTCCAAAACAATGCACTAGCCACCACTATTACTTCACCACCTTCATCCTTCACCATGGCCACCACCTCTAGCCATGACCACCACCTTGCTACCACCACTACACTTCATTTTAGCCTCTGTCCAGATCTGAAATTGACATGGCCAAGACTCCATGAACCAAAACTCCACAAAAAACACTGCATAAAGCCTTGAAACATTCATGATAGCCACCCTATCACTTCATATCTTCATCCACCACCTTGGCCACCACCATAGGCCGCCACCACCACCTTTTCCAGACCTCCCCACACCCCAACATCTACTGTCCAAACCTGTACAAGTATGGCTAAGCCCCACTTGACCCAAGGCCAAGCCTTGTTGTGCTCAAAAACTTCATATATGTTGCCTTGACCAATTGTATGCTTCATGTTATAACCCTACCACTCCATACTCCTTATAGCCGTGAGTTATGGTGCCAAACCTGAGCTATATCATCATCATGGCTAAACCCAAGAACCTCCTAGGCCAAGCATTTGAATGGTTAAAGCAAGGTCAAATAATCTATTCCTTTGTTGCTCCGTATTTTCATTGTTTCAACATTGTTTTGCGTTGAATATTTATGTGTGTATTGTCTTGTTTTGGTTATTGTTTACAAGACAAATATCAAGGCTCTCCATTCATTCAAATCAAAAGTCGTGCTGTATCGTGCTTGTCATACTTTTGGAACCGCTCTTGTGTTTGTTGTTTTGGTCTTCAGCTTGAAACTGTGAGTCTTTCTCACTCTGACATTTATACTTATGAAAAGTGAATTGATGACAAGTGTTTAGTCATAAAAAATGTTTATGCAAGTTAATGATGATCATATGATATGCTATGCCATGTTATTACCATATTATTACCATGTTAAAACTGTTAATTTTCACCTGACATCTGATATATGATTGCATATTGTGATATTGAATTTGTTTATATTATTTCTGCATATGATCACACTGCAAGTTCCCTGTTAAAAAAAAAATGTTATGGGCTGAAATGATAGGCCTGAATGGTTTTAAATTTTTCATTTTGACTTGGGATTGCGGGTTTGAAATGATAAAACCCGGATTTTTCTTTGTAAATTATGGGATGAAATGATATATTACCCATATCACTTTACCTAGCGTAGAAAATTATATACAGTCCCATAGTTAAAATATGCTTTTCTAAAAATTTTAAAATATTTCATAAATTTAATTATTATAATATTTTGATTTGAAATTTAATAAAAATACAATTTTTGTAAAATATTATTGATTTTCTGAATAATTGTAAGTGAAATGAATTAATGAAAAAGTTAGAAATTTTGAACGTAAGTTATTTTGGAAATTTTGATTTAATTTTGATTGGAAATTTAATTGAGTATGGAATTATGATAAATTTATGATAATTTGAATTTAAATGAATTTAAAATGATTTTTATCATATTTATGATTTTTAATAAAGTTGAAATGTGAAATGAATGAATATTGTAAATTGAAACTTTGAAATATAACTAGAATTGGAAATTTATGAAATTGACGTAAGGTGAACTTTTAGTTAAGCAAATAAAAATAAAACTAAGTTATATTTGAGAATTTAACTTAAGTGTTAAGTTGAAATTTAATGTAATGGATTTTAAAATTGAACATTGCATTTTAATAAGTGGATTATTATTAAATCTTGATTTTTGAATGGAAATTTAACCCTGTAAAATCATGAACTTGAGGAAAATTAAATGATGTTAAAAATGTGAAAATGTATGACTTTATAAGTTAAAAATGTTTTAATAAAAATATAACTGATTGAGAAATTTTATTGAATATTTGAAGTTAATTGAGTGCATTTTTGAAATGATATTAATTACAATGTAAATGATATTACAGCAATTGTAAATACTGTAGTTGATGATAATGAACTAAAAAAAAAAAGCTATTGAAAAACTATTATAGAAATTGTTGTAAGTACTATGATTTTTGAATTTAACTAAGTTTATTTGAAATTTAAGAAAACTCTATTACAACATTTTAAAATGCTGTTTTTTGTTAAATTGAACTGTTTTGAATGTAACTTTCCGTAGAGTTTTCTAAATGATGCGAAAAGTGAATTTTCACTGTTTTGATAAACATAAGTTAATAAATGAACTTTGTAAGTTGAAATTTTTGGAAATTTAATAATTTAATTATTAAGCATAATAACTTCATTGAAATGAAAAAAAAAAAAGAATTTTTGGAATATAATCTGTTTTAAAATATGAATTGAAATGGTATTTTAGATTGAATAAAATGAATAATGATTTGAAATGAATGAAGTTTTGAAAAGATATGATATTTTGATATATTAAAATGATTTGAAAATGAAGTTTTGAAAGGATATGATATTTTGATATATTAAAATGATTTGAAACGAAGTTTTGAAAGATATGATATTTTTGATATCAAATGATTTGAAAAAGCGAGTTTGAAAGATAGGACATTTTGATATTAACATGATTTAAAAAGAAGTTCTGAAAGATATGATATTTTGGAACTGAAAGGTAGTGTTGAAAGGATATGAAAATTTAATATATTGAAATGGTTAGAAATGACTTGATATTTATTTTGATAAATATTTGAATTGAAAGATATTTTACGATGATATATTGAAATGGTTTTGGAAATGATTTAATCTTTATTTTGATAAAGATTTGGATTGAAAAGGATATTTTATTTTGAAGTATAAATTTTTTTTAAAGTTATAACTACGGGTTATAATAACGATGGGTTGTTAAAGAGACCGGGATCAGATATTGTCTTATAGCCGGCCAATACCGAAAACCACTTTAACAACCGTGTACGTGGTGGAGATTCCAGAATGAAGTAGGATGGTGGCGACATTCTCGAGGTATATATTATGTGGACCCAACTCCCATGAGTTGGCATATATGACTAAAACAGGAGCTATACCGGGCTACACAAAGGGTCGCACTCTTTCATCGAGCATGCTCCATCGGAAACCATTCTATTACTGTTGTGATTCGATTCGGTGGCGCCACTTTGATTCGGGGGTATTGTTCGAGGTGGGCGGAAGCTGCTGGCTTGCCGTCACCACCGGTCCGGGAGTGCAAACGGTGTATCCACCCTGGCATTGCCTCGCGTGCCGTGTCATATCCTTATATCGAGCCCACTACGATTTTGGTTTTAAAGATCCGACCGCGTTAAGGTTCACCATCCCCTTAACGCTATTTTCTATATGATTATACTTTACTGATTAGACACTACCGTATATAGCGTATATTATTACATAGTAAATAGTTTAACGGATCCTTAGAGGATGGGCGGTCCCAAGCATCCTTTAAGTTACTGATGCATTTTGTTACTGTTCACTTGAGTTGATTTACAGTTTATAAGTATTTATTTCCTGACTCGAGGGTTTTGTGTTTTGCTTTACGCTCGGGTCAGATTGATTCAGTTAGCATTCAAGATTCACCTTCGGCGTTAGAGCTTTTCTTGAAGATCCAGCCATCTATTTTGTTTCAGTATCCAGTGGTTCAGTAATGTATCTGATTTGTACCTGATGTATCATGTTACTCTTCTGTTGTATCCTATTTAACTCTGATGTATCTCATATTTTATATAGTAGGTTCATGAACTACTATCTCCTCTTTTACTTCCGCTGCATTATCATTACTCTGTGTCTGTGATCTGTGATTTTATTTACTGTATATTCTGAGATTTGCCAAATTTTTATTTACAACGCGGTATTTTGAGCAATTCAATTTCGGCATGAGTGTCTACCCATAAACTTATAATGGATGCGAATGGTTGAAAATATCTGGTTGTTACACCATGATACAGTTAACTCGGACTTTGGCATCTTTGTATTGTTCCATTAATTCAATTATACATTACCTTGGTGCTTTGTCAAACCATTTTAATGGATTGTCTGAATAAAGAGGTTCTAACTCTAACATATTATGTATTAATATTTCAAATTCGTTGGTGGTTGGTATATTGTATGTAAAAAAAATTAGTTGTATTATTTTCGGTGTTTTTACATGTTAAATTAATGTAACGGGCTTTTCACCACGTTGTGCTGCTGGAGTATAATGTGGTGCAATTGTAGCGGGTAGCGTTACTCGAGGCACAAGAATGCCATCTAATTCAAAATAACATTTGTTGAATGGAGGGAGATGTCTTAAATTGTCAATTCCAAGGATGCAATATCAAATTCTTTTGGTAGTAATGCAAAGTCAAAGTTGTATATTTTATTATTTCCATGTATATCAGGTATTTGTACCTGTAAGTTTTTTGCTTTATGAGTAACAGGGACTTGTCTTTCCATAAAATCATTTAGCATTACTTTTTTTGTCTAAAGGTACCCAGAGTTGCTGGGGAATAAATATTTCCTGTAATAAACTGGCTTCTGCACCAGAATCCAGTAACTCATGTGCCGTGAATTCTTGATACTTAGGGATACATATCGTTATTGGAAGATATATATGTAACTGTGCCTTTCATTTAAGATCTATGGTTCTAATCATGATGTTTTATATTTTCTGTAGGAACCTTTATAACCATTCGGTTTGATTCCCGTTCTTTT
Source organism: Allium cepa (assembly GCA_030765085.1). Classification (NCBI taxonomy): domain Eukaryota; kingdom Viridiplantae; phylum Streptophyta; class Magnoliopsida; order Asparagales; family Amaryllidaceae; genus Allium; species Allium cepa. The sequence continues at coordinate 816,548,003 of CM060931.1, forward strand.
TGTTTTTCAAGTATTCTCATTGCTCTTCCTTTTATTGGATTTTCTTGTTTAAAGCTCATGCAATGACTGATACTTTTTAATATATCAGGAGTTAATTAAACATCAGACATTTTATTGTATGATTGAGTTCTTTTTAATGTGTTGGGTGAATTTGTATTTTCTTCATTATTCTTGGTTATGGTGGAAATGGTATTTTCTGATGCTATAAAATATTCTATAGGTAATTGAATTCTTGGTTTAAGTGATTTCACAAAAACCTGAATTTCATTATCGAATTTTAAACGTCTTATGTCAATCAATCTGGGTTGAATTGTTTTCAGTAATCCAACTTCGAATAGTTTAACAAAAGTTTCGGTGTAATTGATTTGAATGTAGCAGTATCATTCGAGGCCTATAATGTTCCCATTGTATGCAAAGAACTTTGGATCCTGATAGAAGTTCTATATTTTGTAAATTTACCGGTAATGTACAAGCCTTTTCTATATTTTGATCATCAAGACTTATACAAAAATGGGGATGTATATTTACTCCAAATAATCTATTTGCTAAATTTGACTTAGCTCCTCCAATAATACTATTTAAAGGATTATTGATAATTCTTTCATCCATACAGACTATAATTATTGGAGTATCAATTCCGAATCAAAACAATCCTGTTATTTTTAGTTGTATTAGACCTATATGAAGGTATTTCATTTTTGGATATTTGGCTTTTAGTTTTTCAATTTTATTTTTATTTAAAAGGCTTATGGAAGTAAAATCTTCCTTTCCCTTTAACTCTAATTTCTTTGCATACGTTCAAATATATATGTATGTTGATTTAAAAATCTAGATTTAAAAGTTAAAGGTTTATAAATATCCCTTTTGTCTGAATGAGGGATTGCCTCTTTTAATTTTTCTAAATCTTCGTCCGTGACCTCAAATTGTTCTCCTGTGCTATCTTGTATTTGTGGGTTATATGTATCTTCAGATGTAAAAGTGTTCATCTACATCCTATACTCTTGATATGATTCTGACTCTTTATTTCTTAATGATCGGGATGTAGAACCACTTAATGGTGTAAATGTATCGTGATCGTATATTTCTTCCTTTACAATTGGAAGATCTTCATATTTATGTATAACAAGTAATCCTATTGGATCTCCTTGCTCTATAATATAGTCTTTATCTTCCATACTAGTACTTTTAAATAGTATAGAAACGTTATTTTTAGAAAGAGGTTCTATTACTCCATGAGTCATAAAAATATTTTCTTTAATATGTTTAGGTATATTATAAATTTGTCCATAATATCCGAGTGGGATTTTTATTAGTAGATCTAAAAATACTTCGGTTGTGAAATACCTTCTTAATCTAGAGCATTTTGCTGCATATAATTTATAACCGGGAGAATTTACCTTTTCCTTTTTGGGAAGTATAGCATATATGGTTAACGGAATAATTTTTATTTCGTTATATGTCTGATTGATTGTAATCATGTTTATTTTAAAATTATCAAAGGAATCATTAATTTCATCTTCATTTTCAGTATTGTCATAATGAACTGATTCAATTTCATATATAGACGAATTAGCATCACTAGATAAATCCTCTATAGTGCCAACATTAATGTCGTATTCTTCGATATTTGATATAACGATATTTTGAATATTCGTAGGACATTCATTAGCGTAATGTCCTTCTTTATTACATTTGAAACATTTGCAGCCTTTACGGAAATTTTTCTTTTTAATAAACTTTTTCATAGAAAACTTGTTTTCTTTTCTAAATTTTTTCTTATATTCTGGTTTCAATTTTTTCCTAGTGATTCGATATTTCGGTTTCTTTTGAAATTTCTTGTTCTTTTTCTTTCAAATTCAGAAGAACAACCAAACTGTGTGTTAACATCTTTAGTGTACTTGTTACAACAAGAAAATCCTAGTTTGAGTTTCTAATTTTATTTTTCATTTGTTTGTGTGCACTAGCTTGCTTACAAACCCTTTCCATAGTATCCATACATGCCTTTTTTAATAAGTCGTGTAATGATTGTCATTAGTATTACTTTGCCTTAAAATGTCATATTTTTCTTGAATAATATTATTCCATGGATAAGGTATTTTTGTAAAAAAGCCCTTTACCCAAAAAACTTTCTGGTCACTATATTTTAAATGAAAAAGCAGGCCTATGTATTTTGCAGAGAATTCCTCCAACATACATATGTCACATAATTGTATTTTTAATAGTTGTTTTCCATAATCAGTATCTTCTAGGAAAATTTCTCCTGTAAAGCCTGCTAATTATCATTTTAATAATTCTCCAAGAGCTTCTTGTTTAGATTGGATATTTCTAATTCTTTGTAATTGATTTGGATTTATCCTTTCAAGGTTTAGTAACCAAGCTAAAGCATCTCTTGTCCAATAACTGGTACCGTAATGTATGTATTCCATTACATTCATATTCGGAGATAATAAATAGATTGTTCCACTTATATGTTGAAGCCATGTTATAATATATTTTCTTATTTTTCTATGTGGAAGTCTATCTATATTGAAAGTTAGGGTATGCGCTGAAGAGGGTTGTTCATTGTAAAAATCTTTAAGTTGCTTTCTAAAAGAGTGAAATTTAATCCAATCTGATCTAGTACCATGTATAAGCATTTCAGGGTAAGGATCAGTATGAGGACTATTATTTGTGTTTTCTTCCCGTTCTTGATCTTCCATAATTATATCAGAGTTAAGATCGTTCATAACAGAAGCACTATACGGAGGAGGTTGTGGAGGTAAAAATAGAGCACCTCTAGTAGATCCGGCTTCATTAGTGTTTATGTTGTAAATAAGTTTATCTGATGTATCTGAATTATAATCAAATTCTTTGGAATTTTCAGATTCCTGTTCAGAATCTTCAAATGAAGAATGTCCTTCGTTTGCTTTATATTTAAAATAGTTTATCGCCGTGGAATGTTCTTCATAATAAGAATAAAGTTCGGTACTATCAATTTCTCCTGCAAGCTCTTTTTCTTGAAGAATAAGATAATTTTCATAGTACATAGGATCAATATCTTCAACATTTGTTTTGTTATTTTCTTCAGAAATATATTTGACCATTCTAATGTTGTTAAGCGAATGAATTGTTGGTGTATTTCGACCAAATCCTAAGGTTTGTTTTTGTAGTTTATTACTTATATCTTTAACTTCTAATTTAATTTCTTTAAGTAGATCAATCATAAAATTATGAATCCCATTTACTGGGTTTTTATGAGTGGGGATATGAACAACATGCCCATATTGTGCAGTATTTAGATCAAATTGACACTTATGTGTGTCGAGACTAACAATCTTATCATTTTCCATAAATGAGGGTCTTTTGAACATAATTCAATTATGAGTTTACACAAAACATCTGTAATTAGATAAAAAAGTCTTAATTCGAATAATAAATCTTGAATCTCAAACCTATAGTTATTAGATTAGTTTTGACCCTAGATTAAGCGGCTAGACACGATACCCCTTAATGATTTCCTAGCATACCGTGGTTTTATAGCAGGGTTAGGCCTCAAATTAACAACCACAAGCCTGTACCGTCGCTTCACTAAAGTAGAGCACCGCATTGGTTCATTTCCTACTCCAATGCGTAATAATCTGTAACAATAGGTCGTCGAATTGACTTAAAATTCGAAAAAAGTTTTAGCCGCCACAGAAGTTTTGCAGACTCGTAATTAATCATGCTCAAAAGAATAGCTTAAGCTTTCATTTTAAAAATTAGAAAAAATTTGTACTCTTGTTTTTTACTTCATTTGGACATATACATAATGATAGAGTTCAGAAAATATAAAACAGAATGATCTAAAATAGAATAACTTACCTAGTGTTAGCCAGACACTGATACCAAATTGAAAACCCAAACTTGAAAGCAGAAAACTTGTATGCGGAATTGAAAATATATAGCAACAGAAACTTCATGCAGAAACAAAAATTTTATTACTACAGTAGTTAATATTACAGAGCTCGGATACAATGAAGAGAAGAAACGAAAATGAAGAAAAATTTTCTGATGATCTATCTTCATAGTGGTCTTCTCCTTTTATAGCGTCTTCTCCTCTTTATTTATTATTACTTAGGCTGGATACCTGTCCATTATAGGGCTAATATGTGTCCCTTTTAGGCTGGATATCTTTGTAGAGGATGAGCTGGAAAGGCTAAGGGGTGATATGTTACCCTAGTGTAAAGGTTAGGTTCTTTGTCCTTTTATTTTGGATGCCGGTCCACCATGCTTCTGATTTAATTTTGAATCTTTAGATTGGCTAGAGATTCGTCGTCGAAAGGGTCGGTACCCATAGTATCTCTCATTATAGAATCTTGTCTAAGTCTTTTATTTTCTACTTGTTCTTCAAAGTATTCTTCTTAAGCCATTGTGCCCACTGGGCCAATTTTGAGACTGTCTAAAAAACGCTTAACCTTCATTATTCTTTCTGTTGATGGTTCGAAAGCTGATAGGTAGTCTAACAGTAATACTGTTTTGTCTTCAGTGGTAGAGTGTGATCAAATTTCGCCTTTGTTAATGGCCTCTGAGAAGAAATCTTGCGCTGCTAAGATTCTTTCATTTTGTTCATTAAATTCTTTGCGATTGAATTTAACAAATTCATGTTGAGGATTTTCGGTTACACTATGTAATTCTCATAATTGGATAGAGGGATAAAGACGAATGTACTGTCTCTCTTCTCAAATGCTCCAAATTTTGAACATGAACATAGTAAAAATTCTGCTTGAATGTTCAGCAAGTTTTGCTGTACATATTTCTGAAATATAACCTGAATATTCTTCAGGATGGCTTATGTTGACATAAATTTCGTGCATTAAGCCCTTTTTGATATGTTTTTGGTACTTTTGTATTTCAGAAAAACAGGCTATAAGCCGTGGTCTTCTTTTGTTATTGAGAATCAACTCTTCATTTTCTAAGAGTTTAATTAACTCTGTGTCTTCTAACTTTTTGAAAAATATAAGAAGATTACTTTCATTGATGAGATGTTGCTGATATGAGGAGATCATATCTTGGACTATCATTTCAGCTTTCATCTCTTTGGTTTTTGTGTTATCTATCTCATAAAGTCTAAGTAATTCTAGAAAATCTTGAATTCTTAGATTTACGAGATCGGATGTTTGCATTTGAGAAAATATTATTTTCAAATTGCTATGTTCAGCTGTGTTATCAGTGAACAACTCTGCTTCTTTCAAATCTAGAGCTTCAGATCTAGATGTAGAATGCAGTGATAATTTAGACACTATTTTCCGAGTTTCTAGTAATTTTTTCTCTTCCTGGGATATTGTATGCTTTAATCCCAAATAAGCCTTTTCTAGTTGAGTTAACCAGAAATTTGCAACTCTATGATGTGCAGATTGGATGGCTTTAAAGCATCCATTGAAATTGTCATATAAATTAGGATTCGATGTTTTCATGTCTAAGCTGTACCAATCTTTGACCACCGTTGAGATGTATGGTCTTTGTATGCCAGTGGGAGCAATTGCTTTTTCTTTGGTCATTGGAACAAATTTCTTAGTTGCATTGGAAGGTGTTGCCTTGCCATTGTTTATTTGAGTGGTTTTGGTCTGTTGGACCTTTTCTTCATTTACTCCTATGGGTGCATTAGTTTCTTCGGATTCATGCGAAGATGAAGCCTCTTTGGAGGTTTGCTTAGCCTTTTTAGATGATTTCACTTATTGGAAATCTTCCTGTCTTTTCATGGTTTATAATAATTCTTTGATTCTTTTTATGTCGTCTTCATCCATTTTTCATAACCTGGTAAGAAGATCAGCAGCAAAGTTAGTGTAGCCTGGAATGTATTTGACATCATAGTTATAAATTTTTATATACATAGCTAATCTAATTCCCCGAAGGTTTTCTTCTTTATTGTTTACAGTTTTCTTTTTTAAAAATTGAGCAACAGATTTGTTATCTGTTTCTATTACAAACTGTCTATGCAAAAGATAAATTCGTAAACTTTTGATTGCTGATTTAATAGCTAGTAATTCTTTGTCATAGGTAGTGTATTTGATCTGGGGATTACTAAACTTTCCAGAGGAATATGCTACAACTTTTGTTTGGCAATTAATACTCCTGCCCAAAAATTGTCAGAAGCATCAGTTTGTAGTGTAATTAATTCCTCATCTGAAGGAAAATAGAGGATCTTTTGATCCTTTATTCGGTCTTTAATTCTTTGTATTTCTTCTTCTTCTTGCTTCCGTAAGGTAATAGGAATTTTGTCTGTGCTCCATCTTCTTGGTTGTTCTCCATTATGCTGTTTATATTTTGCTTGTTCATCGGTAAGCTTTTTCTGTAAATTTTGGTTAGCAGATAAATTAGGAATAAATTTTCTGCCATAGTTTAATAATCCTAAGAAACTTTAGAGTTCTTTTAATGTTTTAAATGTATCGGGAAAATCTTTAATTTTAGTATAAATGTGTTGTTGTAATTCTATTTATCCGTTTTTAATTCGTTTTCCAAGAAAATCTATTTCTTTTTTAAATAATTCAATTTTTTTAGGACTTAAAATAACAACGCTTTGAAGTAATATTTGAACAAGTGCTAGAAGATGTTGTTTATGTTCTTTTGCAGAATTAGAGAAAACAAGGATGTCGTCTATATAGACAGATACAAAAGATAAATGTCCGAATATAGAATTCATCCATTTTTTAAATATTTATGGCGTGTTTTTTAATCCAAAAGGAATAACTAACCATTCAAAATGTCCTTGTGGGCAACTAAGAGCAGTTAGCTCTATAGAATGTTTATCGGCAAGTTTTAATTGCCAAAAATCCGATTTTGCAACAAATTTACTATAATATTTTGCTCCTTGGATCTGTTTTGTTAGATGTTCAGCAGATGGAATAAAATATCCATCAAATTTTGTATAGCTATTAAGTTTATTACCATTCTAGTTTTTCCTCTTTTAATTTTAGCATGATTTCTTAACTGAAACTTTTCTGTTTAATTTTAAATTTAATAGGTCTTTTATTTGTTTCGCAAATTCTTCTTTATCAGGTTGTAATACCATGATACTGTTAACTCGTACTTTGGCATCTTTGTATCGTTCCACTAATTCAATTTTACAATACCTTGGTGCTTTGTCAAACCATTTTAATGGCTTGTCTGAATAAAGGGGTTCTAACATATTATGTATTAATATTGCAAACTCGTTGGTGGTTGATATATTGTATGTACAAATTTTTTCTTGTATTATTTTCGGTGTTTTTAAATGTTCAATTAATGTAACAGGTTTTTCACCACGCTGTGCTGTTGGAGTATAATTGTAACGACTCGATATTTTCAACCATTCGCATCCATTATAAGTGCATAGGCAGACACTCATGCCGGAATTAAATTGCTCAAAATACCGTGTTGTAAATAAAATTTTGGCAAACCTCAGAATATACAGTAAATAAAAATCACAGATCTCAGACACATAGTATATAAAAATGCAGCGGAAAAAAAAGAGATAGTAGTTCATGAAGCTACTATATAAATATAAGATATATCAGAGTTAAATAAAATACAACAGAAGAGTAACAAGATACATCAGATATACAAATCAGATACATCAATGAACCACCGGATACTGAAATAACATAGATGGCTAGATCTTCAAGAAAAGCTCCAACGCCGAAGGTGAATCTTGAATGCTAACTCAATCAATCTGACCCGAGCATAAAGCAAAACACAAAACCCTCGAGTCAGGACATAAATACTTATAAACTGTAAATCAACTCAAGTGAACAGTAACAAAATGCATCAGTAACTTAAAGGATGCTTGGGACCGCCCATCCTCTAAGGATCCGTTAAACTATTTATTATGCAATAATATACGCTATATACGGTAGTGTCTAATTAGTAAAGTATAATCATATAGAAAATAGCGTTAAGGGGATGATGAACCTTAACGCGGTCGGATCTTTAAAACCAAAATCGTAATGGGCTCGATATAAGGATATGACACGGCACGCAAGGAAATGCCAGGGTGGATACACCGTTTGCACTCCCGGATCGGTGGTGACGGCAAGCCAGCAGCTTCCGCCTACCTCGAACAATACCCCCGAATCAAAGTGGCGCCACCGAATCGAATCACAACAGTAATAGAATGGTTTCCGATGGAGCATGCTCGATGAAAGGGTGCGACCCTTTGTGTAGCCCGGTATAGCTCCCGTTTTAGTCATATATTCCAACTCACGGGAGTTGGGTCCACGTAATATATACCCCGAGAACGTCGCCACCATTCTACTTCATTCTGGAATCTCCACCGCGTACACGGTTGTTAAAGTGGTTTTCGGTATTGGCCGGCTATAAGACAATATCCGATCCCGGTCTCTTTAACAACCAATCGTTATTATAACCCGTAGTTATAACTTTTAAAACAATATTTTATACTTCAAAATAAAATATCATTTCAACCCAAATCTTTATCAAAATAAAGAGTAAATCATTTTCAAACCATTTCAATCTATCATCATACCATATCTTTCAATTCAAATATTTATCAAAATAAATATCAAGTCATTTCTAACCATTTCAATATATTAAATTATCATATCCTTTTAAAAACTTCCTTTCAAATCATTTTAATACATCAAAATATCATAACCTTTCAAAACTTTATTTTTCAAATCATTTAATATCAAAATATCATATCTTTCAAAAATTCGTTTCAAACCATTTTAATATATCAAAATGTCATATCTTTCAAAACTCCATTTTTCAAATCATTTAATATCAAAATATCATATCTTTCAAAACTTCGTTTCAAATCATTTTAATATCAAAATATCATATCTTTCAGTACCACATTTCAATCATTATTCATTTTATTCAATTTAAAATACCATTTCAATTCATATTTCAAAACAGTTTATATTCCAAAATCATTTTTAATCATTAAATGAAGTTATTATGTTCAATAATTAAATTATTAAATTGCCAAAATTTCAACTTCCAAAGTTCATTTATTCACTTAAGTTTATTGAAACAGTGAAAATTCATTTTTCGCAGTATTTAGAAAATGCTACGGAAAGTTACATTCAAAACAGTTCAATTTATCAAAAGACGACATTTTAAAATGTTGTAATAGGGTTTACTTAAATTTCGAATAAACTTAGTTAAATTCAACAATTTATAGCACTTACAAAAATTGCTATAATAGCTTTTAATTCAATTTAGCTTTTTAGTTCATTATCATCAACTTCAGCATTTACAAATGCCGTAATATCATTCACATTGTAATTAATAGCATTTCAAAAGTGCAGTCAATTAACTTCAAATATTCAATATAATTTCTCAACCGATTATATTTTTATTTAAAACATTTTAACTTATAAAATCGTACATTTATCACATTTATAAACATCATTTAATTTTCCTCAAATTCATGATTTTATAAAGTTAAATTTTCATTCAAAAATCAAGATTTAATAATAATTCACTTATTAAATTGCAATGTTGAATTTTTAAAATCCATTACATTAAATTTCAACTTGACACTTAAGTTCAAATCCTCAAATATAACTTTGTTTTAATTTTTATTTACTTAACTAAAAGTTCACTTTTACGTCAATTTCATAAATTTCAAGTTTTAGTTATATTTCAAAATTTCAACTTACAATATTCATTCATTTCACATTTCAACTTTATTAAAATCATCAATATGATATAAAAATCACCTTAAATTCATTTAAATTCAAATTATCATAAATTTATCATAATTTCATATTCAATTAAATTTCAAATTATAATTAAATCAAAATTTCAAAAATAACTTACGTTCAAAATTTCTAACTTTTTCATTAATTCATTTCACTTACAATTATTCAGAAAATCAATAATAATTTACAAAAATCCCTTTTTTTATTAAATTTAAAATCAAAATATTACAATAATTAAATTTCTAAAATATTTAAAATTTTAGAAAAACATATTTTAACTACGGGCCTGTATATAATTTTCTACGCTAGGTAAAGTGATATGAGCAATATATCATTTCAACCCATAATTTACAAAGAAAATCCGGGTTTTATCATTTCAAACCCGCAATCCCAAGTCAAAATGAAAAATTTAAAACCATTCAGGCCTATCATTTCAGCCCATAACATTTTTTCTAACAAGGAACTTGCAGTGTGATCATGTGCAGAAATAATATAAACAAGGTCAATATCACAACATACAGTCATACATCAGATGTCAGGTGAAAATTAACAGTTTCAACATGGTAATAATATGGTAATAACATGGCATAGCATATCATATGATCATCATTAACTTGCATAAACATTTTTATTACTAAACACTTGTCATCAATTCACTTTTCATAAGTATAAATGTCAGAGTGAGAAAGACTCACCTTTTTCAAAGCTAGAGACCAAAACAACATACAAGCACGACTCCAAAGGCACGACAAGCACAATTGCACGACTTTTGATTTGAGTTGAAAGATAGCCAAGATATGATTTTGTATCAACAACCCAAAACAAAACAAACAAGACAATATATAAACATTCAACATAAAATAACATTGAAACAAATTTTGAAATGCAAAGCAAAATGAACAAGATAGATTGGACCTTGCTTCAACCACTTCAATGCTTGGCCTAAGGGACACTTATGCTTGGCTATGATGATGCTTTGGCTCAGGTATGACATCATATAGGTCAGGTTTAACATCATATAGGCAAGGCAACAAGTGGAGATGAAGGTGTAGTGGTGCAACATAAAGCATATATAGGGTCAAGGTTAAATAAGTTGAGTTCTTTTTGTGACATTCTTGGCTCGGCCACGGGCATGTGGTGGCTTGGCCATGCTTGTACAGGTCTGGACAGTAGCTGGAGCAACGGCCAAAGGTGGTGGAGTGGCTGGTGGTGGTGTCTAGGGGGTGGCCAAAGCAAGATATGGAGGGTAGGTGATGATATGTGTGGTCTAGGCAATGTTTTAAGGAGTTTTGTGGAAGTTTTGTGGTGCAAGCTTCAATGGATGGGCACGGCTTGGTCATGGTCTGATTTCCAGAGGGTGGTGGGTGATGTGGCAGAGGGTGGAGGTCAGGTCAGAGGTGGTGGAGGTGGCTATGGTGGTGGTTAAGGTGGTGGTTGAAGGAGATGAGGCAAAGGTGGACAAACTAGCATTGTTCAAGGGCATTGTTGCATTTTTTTGGAGTTTTGGCACCATGGTGAGCACGGCCTTGGTCAAGACCAGAGGGGTAGCTGGAGATGATGGCAGAGAAGAGGTGTAGGAGGTGGTGGCCGTGGCTATGGAGAAGAGGCCAAGCAATACACATGAGAAAACAAGGCAAAATATAAGAAAACAATGGAAAAAGAAGAGCAAAAAGAAGTGGAAAAGAGGAGCCATTACCAAACCTTTCTAGCCGTGAAAAATGAAGTGGAGAGGAATGTTTTCACGTGAAAATGAGGTAAGAAATGCACAGCTACAATAAAGAAAGGAACGGTCAAAGGAAATTAAATCTATTAATTGGAAAAGAAACGGAAGAAGAAACGTTAAAACGGTTTTACGTTTCTTTGCTTTCAAACCTTTTAAACTTCCTATATATATTCATATACATCTTAAATAACTGAAAACACTTATAAATTTCAGTTAGAATTCGAAAATATAATAGATAAACAAAATATTAATAATTAAATATTAATTAGATATGATTAAAATAAGAAAAATAGCACAGAAAATGAAAACTGGACTTAAGAATTAGAAATAACTTCAATATACTTTGGAAAAAATTTACTTTAATTTAAATACATGTAAAATGAATAAAATAAATTAAAACACAGCAAATAAAAGTGAGTGCATAAAATAAATAAATAAATTTTAATTATATATAATTAAATTAAGAAAATGACTTAAAATTGTAGACTAGGCTTTAAAATTAGAAATAAATTCAAATGAACTTTAGAAAAATTATATTATCATTTTAAAAATACTTAAAATTCAAAATATACATAATATAACATATTATCACATATTAAAATAAAATCTAACCAAGAAGAAGTAATTTATACAATTTAAAATAGTCATTGTTAAATAACCCTATATACGCACAATATTGTAAAGGGTATAACTTCCACAATTTACATCCGATTTCAACGAAACTAAAAGTGGTGTTCTTAGAATTTTATGTACTTTCATAATAAAAGAAAAAATTAATTTTTTAAACTTTTAAAATTTTAAGTTGAAAGTCACAGTTTGACTATTTTGACCAAAATCAGCATTTCAGGCAAATATTCAACTTACACAAGTTTGGAATTATAACTCATATAAAAATCAAGATTATATTTAAATAATAAATTAAATCATTTCAAATAAGTAAAATAAGTTTTTAAATCAAAATCTTACATTAAAAATAATTAAAATATACAATAAAATAATTACAAAATACAGGGTTGTTACACTCTCCCCCACTCAAAAGTTTTCGTCCCCGAAAAGGAATGAGGTATGGAAGGGCACAGAAATGATAGAGTGAAATAGGATTAAGATAAGATGACAAGAAGATTGAAGTTATACCTGATAACTGTTGTTATAGGTAAGTTTTACAAGGTGGAGGTGATCTTTCCAAGATCCTCCAGAATCAAGAACACAAGCACGAAAAAGGTAGATTCAAAATGATTACCAAAGGTCTATCAAAGATTATAGAAAGATTTTTAAACAGAAAGATTATAGAAAGATGCCTATACCGGTCTATAGCAAGATAAGGATGATAAGGACAACCAAAAGATAGTTTTAAAAACAAAATAAGGAAATGAATTTGAAAGCATGGAGATTTCAACCTAAACAGAGAATAAATCTTTACACAAGTTAAATAAATCTTAACTATCTCAAATTTCATTATCTTATTATCCAATCATCTAAAATTAACCATTTTTAAAACCATGGGTTTGAAAAATAATCATTTATTACACTCACATTGTATTTAATAAATTTAATTCTTCTTTATTCCTAATTAAACTTAAATTTATCCCTCTCAATATATTCATCACTGATGTTAAATATACTTACACTTATTATAACTGCTTTATTTTATTCTTAGTTCTTCTAACATTGTTTTATTGTAAGTTATTCAATTACCCTTTATTATTCTTTAACTCTGTTAATCGTTTTATAACTTAAAATTTAAGTGTATAGCATTTATTATAACCACTCAAATTTTATTTATACATCCTTTTTATATTGTATATTATCCAATTACATTTTTAACTTCTGAAATTTTGGTAAGTTATATTTGAATGCAATTGTATTATACAAATAAACCTTCCAATTAAATCATTTCATGCTTGATATTCATCCAAAATGTTGATAGATTGATTTTTTTTTGGAATTATTCTTTAAAATAAAATTTAAGAATTAAATTTCCGATTTCTTCAAACCATTTAGAGATAAGTAATAATATATATACATATATAATATGTCGAATCAAATTTCAATCATATATATATATATATATATTATAAATCAAGTCATATTTTATAAATTCAAATCAATTTAATTTCCCAAAACAAAGCTGCAGCAGGACCACAGAACAGTCTCTTAACTTCGAAACTCGAAAATGAACGTCGATGATGCTGCAGTCATCATCGGAATTATTTTCCAACGACAAGAGTACTAATTTTAAACTTAAAATTCTTTGGAAACAAATTTCTATTTGAAAATATTTTAAATATTATATCCCTTTAAACTTTTAAACAAAAGGTTTGGAACCATCGGAAATTAAATTCTCAAATTCCTTTTTCTAAATTCATTTAAGTTTCCATACTATTTATAAACAATTATTTATAAATTCATTTATATAACAATAAAATGATAAATCAAGTATTATCATTTCAAATTATCAATTTGAATCATTTTATTAAGTTCCATAAATATATATATCAAAATTTTATTTCATTAACCAAATTTTAAAATAATATCGTGTCAGTTTGTTCTGTCAAAGTGTTTTAGAAATCCTATCGATAGCGTTGATCAGTCGAATCGATCGGAAACCCAAATCAACATCAACAACTCAAACAACACAATATATAAAACATTTTAATTTTAAATACTAGTTTACAAATACACTATACATGAATAGATTTTCAAAGAAAGATAGAGATTCAAATTTTTGATTAACACAAATCAAAGGAGATTATGATCTAAAAATAAGTTGGAAACAAGGATGACATGATTAAATAACAGAATAGGAAGATGGATAATCTTATATAAATCACGGGCAACCTTAACCGGGTCAACCGTGACTTAAATAATAAGATCAATGTTGATTTTTCTAGGGTAAATCTACATTCGATCTCAAGAGTTAGAGTTTGAAATAACAAAAGATATTAGCATCTAAACCAAGGATAGATAAGAATCTCTGGTGAATCGATGCTAACTGCAAAGGAGTTTTCCCCCGTTTTCAATTAAATTTGAAATTGGCGTGACCACCGACTCACTAGAAAGACCATTCGAAGCGGAGTTATGGAATGTTCCAGAGTCAAAAGAAGATGAATAGTGACAGATACGAATGGATTTTGGAACCGTAGGGAATGTTCCAAAATTCAAAGGAATCGAGTCAAAAGGGAGAGATTCAAACTCGAATGAAAGTGATTCTGTAAATACATTCACTCCATATGCTGAGTTTTGCCTAGAGCTACCAAAGCTCTGATACCAACTGTAAAGACTCGATATTTTCAACCATTCGCATCCATTATAAGTGCATAGGCAGACACTCATGCCGGAATTGAATTGCTCAAAATACCGTGTTGTAAATAAAATTTTGGCAAACCTCAGAATATACAGTAAATAAAAATCACAGATCTCAGACACAGAGTATATAAAAATGCAGCGGAAAAAAAGAGATAGTAGTTCACGAAGCTACTATACAAAATATAAGATATATCAGAGTTAAATAAAATACAACAGAAGAGTAACAAGATACATCAGATACAAATCAGATACATCACTGAACCACTGGATACTGAAACAAAATATATGGCTGGATCTTCAAGGAAAGCTCCGACGCCGAAGGTGAATCTTGAATGCTAACTCAATCAATCTGACCCGAGCGTAAAGCAAAACACAAGACCCTCGAGTCAGGACATAAACACTTATAAACTGTAAATCAACTCAAGTGAACAGTAACAAAATGCATCAGTAACTTAAAGGATGCTTGGGACCGCCCATCCTCTAAGCATCCGTTAAACTATTTACTATGTAGTAATATACGCTATATACGATAGTGTCTAATTAGTAAAGTATAATCATATAGAAAATAGCGTTAAGGGGATGGTGAACCTTAACGCGGTCGGATCTTTAAAACCAAAATCATAGTGGGCTCGATATAAGGATATGACACGGCACGCAAGAAAATGCCAGGGTGGATACACCGTTTGCACTCCCAGACCGGTCGTGACGGCAAGCCAGCAGCTTCCGCCCACCTCGAACAATACCCCCGAATCGAAGTGGCGCCACCGAATCGAATCACAACAGTAATAGAATGGTTTCTGATGGAGCATTTTCGATGAAAGGGTGCGACCCTTTGTGTAGCCCGGTATAGCTCCTGTTTTAGTCATATATGCCAACTCACGGGAGTTGGGTCCACGTAATATATACCTCGAGAACGTCGCTACCATCCTACTTCATTCTGAAATCTCCACTGCGTACACAGTTGTTAAAGTGGTTTTCGGTATTTGCCGGCTATAAGACAATATCCGATCTCGGTCTCTTTAACAACCAATCGTTATTATAACCCGTAGTTATAACTTTTAAAACAATATTTTATACTTTAAAATAAAATATCATTTCAACCCAAATCTTTATCAAAATAAAGAGTAAATCATTTCCAAACCATTTCAATCTATCATCATACCATATCTTTCAATTCAAATATTTATCAAAATAAATATCAAGTCATTTCTAACCATTTCAATATATTAAATTATCATATCCTTTTAAAAACTTCCTTTCAAATCATTTTAATACATCAAAATATCATAACCTTTCAAAGCTTCATTTTTCAAATCATTTAATATCAAAATATCATATCTTTCAAAAATTCGTTTCAAATCATTTTAATATATCAAAATGTCATATCTTTCAAAACTCCATTTTTCAAATCATTTAATATCAAAATATCATATCTTTCAAAACTTCGTTTCAAATCATTTTAATATCAAAATATCATATCTTTCAGTACCACATTTCAATCATTATTCATTTTATTCAATTTAAAATACCATTTCAATTCATATTTCAAAACAGTTTATATTCCAAAATCATTTTTAATCATTAAATGAAGTTATTATGTTTAATAATTAAATTATTAAATTGCCAAAATTTCAACTTCCAAAGTTCATTTATTCACTTAAGTTTATTAAAACAGTGAAAATTCATTTTTCGCAGTATTTAGAAAACGCTATGGAAAGTTACATTCAAAACAGTTCAATTTATCAAAAGACGACATTTTAAAATGTTGTAATAGGGTTTACTTAAATTTCGAATAAACTTAGTTAAATTCAACAATTTATAACACTTACAAAAGTTGCTATAATAGCTTTTAATTCAATTTAGCTTTTTAGTTCATTATCATCAACTTCAGCATTTACAAATGCCGTAATATCATTTACATTGTAATTAATAGCATTTCAAAAGTGCAGTCAATTAACTTCAAATATTCAATATAATTTCTCAACCGATTATATTTTTATTTAAAACATTTTAACTTATAAAATCATACATTTATCACATTTATAAACATCATTTAATTTTCCTCAAATTCATGATTTTCTAAAGTTAAATTTCCATTCAAAAATCAAGATTTAATAATAATTCACTTATTAAATTGCAATGTTGAATTTTTAAAATCCATTACATTAAATTTCAACTTAACACTTAAGTTCAAATCCGCAAATATAACTTTGTTTTAATTTTTATTTACTTAACTAAAAGTTCACTTTTACGTCAATTTCATAAATTTCAAGTTTTAGTTATATTTCAAAATTTCAACTTACAATATTCATTCATTTCACATTTCAACTTTATTAAAATCATTAATATGATATAAAAATCACCTTAAATTCATTTAAATTTAAATTATCATAAATTTATCATAATTTCATATTCAATTAAATTTCCAATTATAATTAAATCAAAATTTCCAAAATAACTTACGTTCAAAATTTCTAACTTTTTCATTAATTCGTTTCACTTACAATTATTCAGAAAATCAATAATAATTTACAAAAATCCCTTTTTTTATTAAATTTATAATCAAAATATTATAATAATTAAGTTTCTAAAATATTTAAAATTTTAGAAAAACATATTTTAACTACGGGCCTGTATATAAAGTGATATGGGCAATATATCATTTCAACCCATAATTTACAAAGAAAATCCGGGTTTTATCATTTCAAACCCGCAATCCCAAGTCAAAATGAAAAATTTAAAACCATTCAGGCCTATCATTTCAGCCCATAACATTTTTTGTAACAAGAAACTTGCAGTGTGATCATATGCAGAAATAATATAAACAAGGTCAATATCACAATATACAGTCATACATCAGATGTCAGGTGAAAATTAACAGTTTTAACATGGTAATAATATGGTAATAACATGGCATAGCATATCATATGATCATCATTAACTTGCATAAACATTTTTATTACTAAACACTTGTCATCAATTCACTTTTCATAAGTATAAATGTCAGAGTGAGAAAGACTCACCTTTTTCAAAGCTAGAGACCAAAACAACATACAAGCACGACTCCAAAGGCACGACAAGCACAATTGCACGACTTTTGATTTGAGTTGAAAGATAGCCAAGATATGATTTTGTATCAACAACCCAAAACAAAACAAACAAGACAATATATAAACATTCAACATAAAATAAAATTGAAACAAATTTTGAAATGCAAAGCAAAATGAACAAGATAGATTGGACCTTGCTTCAACCACTTCAATGCTTGGCCTAAGAGACACTTATGCTTGGCTATGATGATGCTTTGGCTCAGGTATGACATCATATAGGTCAGGTTTAACATCATATAGGCAAGGCAACAAGTGGAGATGAATGTGTAGTAGTGCAACATAAAGCATATATAGGGTCAAGGTTAAATAAGTTGAGTTTTTTTATGACATTCTTGGCTCGGCCATGGGCATGTGGTGGCTTGGCCATGCTTGAACATGTCTGGCAGTAGCTGGAGCAGTGGCCAAAGGTGGTGGAGTGGCTGGTGGTGGTGTCTAAAGGGTGGCCAAAGCAAGATATGGAGGGTAGGTGATGATATGTGTGGTCCAGGCAATGTTTTAAGGAGTTTTGTGGAAGTTTTGTGGTGCCAGATTCAATGGATGGGCACGGCTTGGTCATGGTCTGATTTCCAGAGGGTGGTGGGTGATGTGGCAGAGGGTGGAGGTCAGGTCAGAGGTGGTGGAGGTGGCTATGGTGGTGGTTAAGGTGGTGGTTGAAGGAGATGAGGCAAAGGTGGTCAAATTAGCATTGTTCAAGGGCATTGTTGCATTTTTTTGGAGTTTTGGCACCATGGTGGGCTCAGCCTTGGTCAAGACCAGAGGGGTAGCTGGTGATGGTGGCAGGGAAGAGGTGTAGGAGGTGGTGGCCGTGGCTATGGAGGAGAGGGCCAAGCAATACACATGAGAAAACAAGGCAAAATATAAGAAAACAATGGAAAAAGAAGAGCAAAAAGAAGAGGAAAAGAGGAGCCATTACTAAACCTTTCTAGCCGTGAAAAATGAAGTGGAGAGGAATGTTTTCACGTGAAAATGAGGTAAGAAATGCACAGCTACAATAAAGAAAGGAACAGTCAAAGGAAATTAAATCTATTAATTGGAAAAGAAACGGAAGAAGAAACGTTAAAACGGTTTTATGTTTCTTTGCTTTCAAACCTTTTAAACTTCCTATATATATTCATATACATCTTAAATAACTGAAAACACTTATAAATTTCAGTTAGAATTCGAAAATATAATAGATAAACAAAATATTAATAATTAAATGTTAATTAGATATGATTAAAATAAGAAAAATAGCACAGAAAATGAAAACTTGAATTAAAATTAGAAATAACTTCAATATACTTTGGAAAAAATTTACTTTAATTTAAATACATGTAAAATGAATAAAATAAAGTAAAACACAGCAAATAAAAGTGAGTGCATAAAATAAATAAATAAATTTTAATTATATATAATTAAATTAAGAAAATAGCTTAAAATTGTAGACTAGGCTTTAAAATTAGAAATAAATTCAAATGAACTTTAGAAAAATTATATTATCATTTTAAAAATACTTAAAATTCAAAATATACATAATATAACATATTATCACATATTAAAATAAAATATAACCAAGAAGAAGTAATTTATACAATTTAAAATAGTCATTGTTAAATAACCCTATATACGCACAATATTGTAAAGGGTATAACTTCCACAATTTACATCCGATTTCAACGAAACGAAAAGTGGTGTTCTTAGAATTTTTTGTACTTTCATAATAAAAGAAAAAATTAATTTTTTAAACTTTTAAAATTTTAAGTTGAAAGTCACAGTTTGACTATTTTGACCAAAATCAGCATTTCAGGCAAATATTCAACTTACATAAGTTTGGAATTATAACTCATATAAAAATCAAGATTATATTTAAATAATAAATTTAATCATTTCAAATAAGTAAAATAAGTTTTTAAATCAAAATCTTACATTAAAAATAATTAAAATATACAATAAAATAATTACAAAATACTGCGTTGTTACAATAATGTGGTGCATTTGTGGCGGGTAGTGTTACTCGAGGCACAAGAACGCCATCTAATTCAAAATAATATTTGTTGAATGGAGGGAGAAGTCTTAAATTGTCCATTCCAAGGATGCAATCACTATCAAATTCCTTTGGTAGTAATGCAAAGTCAAGGTGGTATATTTTATTATTTCCACGTATATCAGGTATTTGTACCTGTAAGTTTTTTGCTTTATGAGTAACAAGGACTTGTCTTCCCATAAAATCATTTAGCGTTCCTTTTTTATCTAAAGGTACCCAGAGTTGCTGGGGAATAAATATTTCTTGTAATAAACTGGCTTCTGCACCAGAATCCAGTAACGCGTGTACCGTGAATTCTTCATATTCAGGGATACATATTGTTATTGGAAGATATATATGTAACTGTTTCTGGGATATATAGTTATTCTTCATATCTGGGGTTTACTAAACTTTCTAGAGGAATATGCTACAACTTCTTTTTGTTTGGAAATTAATACTCGTGCCCAAAAATTGTTAGAAGCATCAGATGAGGACTTACATTACAAACTGATACTTCTGACAATATTTGGGCAGGAGCATTAATTGCCAAACAAAAAGAAGTTGTAGCATATTCCTCTGGAAAGTTTAGTAAACCCCAGAATAATTACGCTACCTATGACAAAGAATTACTAGCTATTAAATTAGCAATCAAAAGTTTACGAATCTGTTGCTCAATTTTTAAAAAAGAAAACAGTAAACAATCCAGAAGAAAACCTTGGGAGAATTAGATTAGCTACGTATTTAGAAATTTATAACTATGACGTCAAATACATTCCAGGCTACATTAACTTTGCTGCTGATCTTCTTACCACGTTATGAAAATGGATGAAGACGACATAAAAAGAATCAAAGAATTATTAGAAACCATGAAAAGACAGGAAGATTTCCAACAAGTGAAATCATCTAAAAAAAGCTAAGCAAACCTCCAAAGAGGCTTCATCTTCGTAGGAATCCGAAGAAACTATTGCTCCCACAGGAGTAAATGAAGAAAAGGTCCAACAAACCAAAACCACCCAAAGAACAAAGGCAAGGCAACACCTTCCAATGCAACTCAGAAATTTGTTCCAATGAACAAAGGAAAAGCAATTGCTCTCACAGGAGTACAAAGACCTTACCTCTCAGCGGTGGTCAAAGATTGGTACAACTTAGACATGAAAGCATCGAATCCCAATTAATATGACAATTTCAATGGATGCTTTAAAGCCATCTAATCTGCAGACCATAGAGCTGCAAATTTCTGGTTAACTCAACTAGAAAAGGCTTATTTGGGATTAAAGCATATAATATCCCAGAAAGAGAAAAAATTACAAGAAACTCAGAAAATAGTGTCTAAATTATCACAGCATTCTTTTACATCTAGATCTGAAGCTCTAGATTTGAAAGAAGTTGAGTTGTTCACTGATAACACAGCTGAACATAGCCATTTGAAAACAATATTTTCTAAAATGCAAACATCCGATCTCGTAAATCTAAGAATTCAAGATTTTCTACAATTACTTAGACTTTATGAGATAGATAACACAAAAACTAAAGAGATGGAGCTGAAATGACAGTCCAGGATATAACCTCCTTAGATCAGCAACATCTCATCGATGAAAGTAATCTTCTTCTATTCTTCAAAAAGTTAGAAGACACAGAGTTAATTAAACTATTAGAAAATGAAGAATTAATTCTCAGTAACAACAGAAGACCACGGCTTATAGCCTGTTTTTCTGAAATACAAAATAATAAAAAAGCATATCAAAAAAGGGATTAGTGCACGAAATTTATGTCAACACAAGCCATCCTGAAGAATATTTACGTTATATTCCAGAAATATGTACAACAAAACTTGCTGAACATTCATGCAGATTTTTTACTACGTTTATGTTCAGAATTTGGAGCGTTTGGGAAGAGAGACAGTACATACGTCTTTGTCCCTTTATCCAATTATGGAAATTACATAAGGCAACCGAAAATCCTCAACATGAATTTGTTAACTTCAATAGCAAAAAATTTATTGAAGAAAACTAAAGAATCCTAGCAGCGCAAGAGTTCTTCTCAGAGGCCATTCGCAAAGGCGAAATTGGACCACACTCTGCCACTGAAGGAAAAATAGTGTTACTATTAGACAAACTATCAGCTTTCAAACCATCAACAGATAGAATAATGAAGGCTCAGCGTCTTTTAGACAATCTCGGAATTGGCCCAGTGGGCACAATGGCTCAAGAAGAATACTTTGAAGAACAAATTGAAATGGAAAGACTTAGACAAGATTCTATAATGAGAGATACTATGAGTACCGACCCTTTCGACGACGAATCTCTAGCCAATCTAGAAATTCAAAATTAAATCGGAAGCATGGTGGGCCAGCATCCAGAATAAAAGGACAAAGAACATAACCTTTACACTAGGCTGACATATCACACCTTAGCCTTTCCAGCTCATCCTCTGCAAAGATTAAACTAAAGGACACATCCTCAGCCTAAAAGCCTAAAAGGGACACATAATAGACCTATAATAGACAGATATCCAGCCTAAGTAATATTAAATAAAGAAGAAAAGACGCTATAAAAGAAGGAGACTACTCTGAAGATAGATCATCAAAAAAAATTTCTTCATTTTCGTTTCTTCTCTTCATTGTATCCAAGCTCTGTAATATTAACTACTGTAATAAAATTTATGTTTCTGCAAGAAGTTTTTATTGCTGTATATTTTCAATTCTGCATTCAAGTTTTCTGCTTTCACGTTTGGGTTTTCAATTTGGTATCAGAGCCTGGCTAACACTAGGTAAGTTATTCTACTTTAGATCATTTTGTTTTATATTTTCTGAACTCTATCATTTTGTATATGTCTGGTGGAGTGAAAAAAAAGAGTACAATTTTTTTTTTAATTTTTAAAATGAAAGCTTAAGCTTTTCTTTTGAGCACGATTCATTATGAGTCTGCAAAACTTCTATGGCAGCTAAAACTTTTTTCGAATTTTAAGTCAATTCAACGACCTATTGTTTTTAATTTATTTAAAGAATCCATTAATTCCTATATTTTTCATATTACTGCTATTACACAATTAAAATCCTTTCCAAATTTTCAGGGTCCTACACTATCCTCCCTTAAAGAAATTTCTGGGTTATTCCAATGTACTGGCGACGGGTACAACGGCGACGAGTATTCTATTGTGGACAAGCGGTCCACCGGTGTCCCGGCCAGAGACAATTCCTGGGTTATTTTCTATAGCATCATACATTTTTATTATTTTTAACTCTTTGTTGGCAACATGCAATACTATTTTCCCCATAAGTTTTTTCACCATTTATATTTTTAATTCTTTATTTCTTTAACTTTCATATGTTATAATGCATTATACAAATTCTAAAAAAAGAACTTATGTATTTAGTCTCTGATATCAAATGTTTATTTTCAAACCATATTTTATAGGTATAATCGTGAGTAGACTTACACATTATCACCTTTAGTGTACTTTTCACTAAATAAATCACAATTACTAATATATCTCTATGAATTCAAAATAAAATTTCCAAATTTACATAAACAAGTACTTTAACTTTAGAAATTAATTTATTGCCATTTAGATGTGATTATATACATCAAACCGTGACATACAAATTTTGGTTGATTTTCACATATTATAAATTGTATGCATAATTCCATATAAATTGAATAAAATCGCATAAAAGTACGTTTTAGACTTGATATCATCGTACTGAATCATAGAAAATAGTTTCTTTTTAAAAGGACAAATTTAAATGCTTCAAATCATAAAAATATTACATTCGGAATGCTTCTGTGCAAAAATGTAATATTCTCATATTAATTCATTCAAATAATATAAAAAGGCTCAAGTTTTATGTTTAGGTCCGTAAACATCCTACTTCATCCCAGTTTATATCATTTAACTTAATTCATCCATCGTTTCGCTAGGATTTTCCCAATTTTGTGCCTCCTTTTCGTGTAGTTTTGCATATAGAGGTTACATATACATTATATAGCTCCATTAACTCATTTGATCGCTCAAAACCGATTGATTATTCAGGTTAAGCAAAGTTTCCAAAAAACCAAAGAGCCTAATTTTGAAATTACATATCTCATTACCAAATTTATTCCTATCAAATCATAAAATCATGGGAGTTATATAGAATTTAGGGAGGCCCATTCGCTCCGATAAATTTCTAATAATTCATCATTGCTTCGCTCTTTGGTTTGGAGCCTTAATTTCGTAATTTGATTTTCGTTCCGGGATTACTGCTAATAGGAGCACTTGGAAATAAGAAAAGAGAGATGCGAAATTAGTTTTCTGAAATGTAAAACGGGATACGCATTTCCCTTTTGAGTCAAACGAGTTATACAACCGCTATATGTCCTAAAATTCAAATTCAAAACTTGCAGTGTCGGTACGATTTGACGAAGTTTCTTATTTCTGGAGGACGAAGACGAAATTTTTTACTATTATCTATTGTATTATTTTACTGCATCATGTTGTTCCGCTGCATTTATTTATTTATTTGTTTGTCCTTGTGTATGTAACTCTAATTTTGTGTTGTAAAGAATAATCAAATGTATTTATAAAATAGCTTCATGAACTGTTATTTGGTTATTATATTTTGTCATTCCGCAGCGAGATTTTGTATATGTTTTATTTCCTTCTCTTCTTTTTCATATTCACCCAAATAACAATCTGCCCTATTGTATGATTTGAGTCTGACGTGTGTATATTCGGACTGTTCCGGACTATATATTCTGACTGTTTCGGACTGTATATTTGGACTGACGAGTTATACAACCGCCATCTATCCTAAAATTCAAATTCAGATTCAAAACACGTAGCGTCGGTACGACTCGACGAAGTTTCTTATTTCTGGAGGACGAAGACGAAGATTTGTACAATCATCTATTATATTATTTTACCGCATTATGTTGTTCCACTGCATTTATTTATTTGTTTGTTTGCCCTTGTGTAAGTAACGTTGATTTTGTGCTGTAAAGAATAATCAAATGTATTTATAAAATAGCTTCACGAACTGTTATTTGATTAATATATTTTGTCTTTTCACTACGAGATTCTGTATTTGTTTTATTTCCTTCTATTTTTTCATATTGACCCCGATAGCAATCTGCTCTTTCGTATGGCTTGAGTGTGACGTGTGTGGTTTATCGTCGATTTAAACTATCCAAAAAGACTGGTCGTTACAGGACAAATTTAAATGGTCCAAAGCATAAAATTGGTATACTTGTACCGTTTCTGTACAAAAATGTAATATTCTCATATTAATTCATACAAATCATATAAAAATGCTCAAAATTTAAGTTTAGGTTCGTAAACATCATATTTCATCCCAATTTATATCAGTTTAACAAATTTTACCCATCATTTCGCTAGGATTTTCTCAATTTTGTGCCTCATTTTCGCATAATTTAGCATGTAGAGTTTACATATACATTATATAGCTCCGTTAACTCATTTGACCACTCAAAAATGATTTGTTATTCAGTTTAGGCAAAGTTTCCAAAAACCAAAGAGCCTAATTTGAAATTACTCATTACCAAATTTAACCGTATCAAACCATAAAATCAAAAATATAGAAATTAGGGAGACCAATTCGATCTGATCTATTTCTCCCGTTTCATCCTAGTTTCGTTCTTCGGTTTTGAGCCATAATTTACTAATTTGATTTTTCATCCGGGGATTACGGTTGACCATGGGGGAAGAAGAAGAGGGAGACGGAAATTAGTTTTCTGAAATGGAAAGTAGAATACACGTTTCGATTGGCACAACACTATTTGCTCAAAAGGAATCAAAACCTGTAGCGCCAGTACGACTCGACGACATTTCCAGTCATATCTACTTCATACGAGATCCAAATGACATAAACAAATATACTGCACGAATTAGAAAAACGAGATGATTGCAATGGCATTTGTATCGTCGCCGAATTGCAATATCTTAAAAATGACCATTTTACCCCTCCTTGTTTTTAATTTATTTAACGAATCCATTAATTCCAGTTCCTTTCTTATTACTACTATTATTCAATTAAAATGTTTTTCAAATTTTTGGGGTGATATACTCTCCTCCCTTAAAGGATTTTCTGGGTTATTCCAATGTACTGGCGACGGGTATACCGGCGCAAGTATTCTGTTGTGGACAAACGGTCCACCAACGTCCCAGCCAGAGACAATTCCTGGGTTGTTTCAGGACGTACCTAATTCTATAGCATCGTACATTTTAAATTAATTTACCCATCATTTCGCTACGATTTTCCCAATTTTGTGCCTCATTTTCGTTAAATTTAGCATGTGGAGTTTACATTTACATTATATAGCTCCGTTAACTCATCTGACCACTCAAAACTGATTTGTTATTCCGGTTAGGCAAAGTTTCCAAAAGCCAAAGAGCCTCATTTCGAAATTACTCATTACCAAATTTAACCATATCAAATCATAAATCAAGGGAGTAAATATAGAATTTAGGGAGACTCATTCGCTCTGATCCATTTTCCCCATTTCAACTTAGTTTCGCTCCATGGTTTGGAGCAATAATTTACTAATTTGATTTTCATCCGTGGAAATTAGTTTTCTAAAATGGATAGTAGAACACACATTTCCATTGGTACAATCGCTATCTGCCCAAAAGGAATCAAAACCAGTAGCGTCGGCACGACTCAACGAAGTTTCCAATCATATCTACTTCATACGAGCTCCAAACGACACAAACAAATATACTGCACGAATCATAAAAACGAGACTATTGCAATGTCTTTAAAATGACCATTTTACCCCTCCTTGGTTTTAATTTTGTTTAACGAATCCATTAATTCCAATGCTTTTCATATTACTAATATTATTCAATTAAAATGCTTTTCAAATTTTCGGGGTACTACACTCTCCCCCCTTAAAGGAATTTCTAGGTTATTTCAATGTACTGGCGACGGGTGTACCGGCGACGAGTGTTCTGTTCAATAAAAATCTGCCCTTTTATATGGTTTAGGTTTGATGTGTGTGGTTTACCGTCGATTTAAACTGTCCAAAAATTACATGACAAATTTAAATGGTCCAAATCATAAAATTAGTATATTTGGACCTTTTCTGCTAAAAAATGTAATATTCTCATATTAATTCATACAAATCATATAAAAATGCTCAAAAATTAAGTTTAGGTCCGTAGACATCATATTTCATCCCAATTAATATCGGTTTAACTTAACTTACCCATCATTTCGCTACGATTTCCCCTGTTTTGTGCCTCTTTTTCGCGTAATTTAGCATGTAGAGTTTACATATACATTATATAGCTCCGTTAACTTATTTGACCACTCAAAATTGATTTGTTACTCAGGTTAGGAAAAGTTTCAAAAAACCAAAGAGCCTAATTTCGAAATTACTCATTACAAAATTTAACCATATCAAATCATAAAATCGAGGGAGTAAATATAGAATCAAGGGAGACCCATTCGCTCTGATCTATTTCTCCCATTTCATTCTAGTTTCGTTCTTCGATTTGGAGCCATCATTTACCGATTTGATTTTCATTTCGGGATTACGGTTGACCACTGGGGAAGAAGAAGAGAGAGACAGGAAATTAGTTTTTTGAAATGGAAAGTAGAGTATACGTTTCCATTGGTACAATCACTATCTGCTCAAAAATTCAAATTCGGAATCAAAACCAGCGGCATCGGTATGACTCGACGACGTTTCCGGTCGTATCTACTTCATACAAGCTCCAAATGACACAAAAAGTATACTGTAGCGACCCTTAATTTTCGATAATAAAATTTGTTAATTTAATAAAATTTTGGTAATTAAATCTGGAATAAATAAAAATTTGAAATTTGTTAATGAATTAATAACGGAATGAAATGTAAGAATGTTAATGCAAGTTGATAAATAATTAGCGCAATCCCAATTAATTGAAACAATTGTAAGGTTATAATGGATTGTATTTAGTAAATTGGGAAATAAATTTCAATAAATGTAATTAAATATTATGTTAATGTAAATTAAAATAATATTTGAAAATAATGTCAACTCCATTTATAATATGACAATTAACTGATAAAAGAATGGAAATTCAAGAGTTATTAATTTATTGGAATTTAAATTTAATAATTGGATTAATTGCAAATAATTGAAATTAAATATTTAAAGATTATGTTAATGGAGATAAAGATGAAATTTGAGAATATAATGTAATAGATCATGGACCCAATGTTAATTTCATCCATTTGACCCTAGTTAATTGAATAATAAGAATTAAAAGTAAAGTCAATGGAATTATTGAAAATTTAATTTATAATTTATGAATTTAATGAAATTGAAATGTAACGTTGGTATTGATGATTAAATCAACATTAAAGTGACATCTAAATTTGTTTAATTTAGCGTAAATTATTAAGAAATTTAAAAATGATAAAATTTGTCAATTATAGAATTGAAATTGAAAATTTGTTTTAATTAATTAATTTTTAATTATTTAATTAATGTAAAAATAGCCATTTTGGCCACTGACTTAGATTTCGACGAAACCAGTTTCATTGGATCTGTAATGGTGAATTATTATAGAATTTCAAGTTTCCTAGCGATCGGACTTGTCATTTGATCGTACCGACTTGAAACGCATTGAAATCAATTTAATGAAATCATTTTGAAATAACCTGAATTTAGCATAACTTCTTCATACGATGGAATTTGGACTTGAAACCTGTTCCACTGATTTAAAAATATTCAAATACATCTATTTTGATATATGGGTGGACCCAATTTCGTTCCGAAGTCAGAACGGGCTTTTTGGGCCATTTGTCGTTCAACGGTCCAAACCAATCATGTCCATTCATCTCTATTTCTGACATACCTATATATACGTTGTTATAAAGCATCGCCTATTTCTTATTCCTCATTTCTATACGTACAATTCCAGTTGCTCCTCCTCATTCCAATTCCAGACAAGATCAAAAATTCTAATTGCAATTTCAAATGAAATTCAAAGCTAAAAAATTAAGTCTCTTCAAACTATATCGAATTACATATGGATTTGAAGCTCTCGACGAGCGCAAGTCAAATATACGATTCGTTTTTCAATTTGAGTTTCGATGTGGCCAAAAATTGGGGAAACATTCACGGCGGTTCATCGCGCGTCGACGAGCATTAGCTGATCGACGAATTGATATATGATTTTTGTAGAGACGACGGGGAGTTCATCGACATAGTTTTTGCGTCGGATCGACGTTCAAATTGGGCTGAAAAATTCAATTAGGGTTTAATGGTGGGTGGCAGCGGCTCGTGTCTGGCGGCGATCGGTGGTGCTGGTGGCCTCATTCAGTGGGGTCGAAGGTAGGTGCGCGCAAGGGGGATGGTCGGCGCGGCTGTTGGGGCGACAGGCGGTGGTGACTAGTGGTGGCTTGGTTGCGTTCAATCGAGATTCGCGGTCTGGTGTTGGGGTTTCAGAAGGAAGGAGGGTGACATGGGTAACGTATGGCTTATTATTATTTTAATTTATTTTAGTTTGATTTCAAATTATTTTAATTTACATAATTTTCGCATACAGGTCCGTTTCACGCGCGGTTTTCTCTACTGAGATCGTATTGAAATCCCGGACATTTTGGCGCTTGTTTAGACGGATTCTGTGACCGTCCAATTTTTGGGTTTAAATTGTACTTAAATTCAATTTAAATTCAAAAAGGTGAGTGTTTTAACCCACTCACAACTTCTAAAATTTCTTGTGTTTGTTAAATTAATTTGTGATGTGGTTAGAAATTTATCTATGACTGTTTGGCATATTTTTAATCATCATCTCATTTAAATTGAATCTGTTGAATTAAATTGTTATTTAATTTATTATTGCATATAAACTGCCAGTTAAATTGTTATTTAATTCATTATTGCATATAAACTGCCTGTTATTTGTTATTTGATTTATTATTGAATATAAACTGCCAGTAAATACCTGATATTATTATCTGTTCTATATTGAAGTTATTGTGATAAATGTTTTTGACGATTGATATTGGATGAATGGATGTTGTATCTTATATTATTATGACTGCAAGTTGTATGGTTTTTATTTCATTCGGGATTGTGGTTTGAAATGGTATATAACCGTACTTATATTTTAAATTGTGGATTGAAATGATAAATATCTGTATCACTTGACCATAACAGACTCCGCGGTCTATATATAAAAATATTTTGAAATGATTTCTATGGTTTGTAATCAAAATATATGGATTGTATAATTATTGATTTTAGATGTTATATGAATGTTATTTTATTACTGATTTTAGCTAAGAATAAATTTGTTTTGAAATATAAAATAAGTTGAATAATAAAGTTTGATTGTTTTTATAAAATATGGTTAAGTATCTGTTTACATTATATTGTATATAGAGTTTATAAATGACTTAAATAAATTTGAGGTTGGAAGATAAATATGAGATTGATTTGAATTAAATTATATAAAAATTATACTCGAATAAATTTGATTTGAAAGTTAGATAAAATTGAGATTTTAAAGGGTATGATTTTTATAATTTGATTTTGGGTTAGAGTGATTTAAATGAATACCAAGTTGATTTAAATGAATATATCAAGTTAAATAAATTGAAGGAATATCCAGTAACTTAAAGTTGAAAGGTTTTACTTAAATGATATTGGATTTATTGGGTAAACATTTCAAATCTAAATAATAGTACTTGAATTTGATATATATGGAATTATCAAAGAATTAGTTTTGAAATGATGGAATTTAAAGCTTTGAAATATATGGAAATTGAAATGGTTTATTTGGTGGTTCAAATCCGTATTTGGTATTGATTTGTGAAATTAAAGAAGCTATTTTATTATATAAAGTAATTAATATTTAAGCCATTTAAGTGGTGTAGTTATGTTTCGAAGTTATGAAATTCAAAGTATTATGTTTTGAAAGGTTATATTTCAAGCTTTTGGTTTCAAAATATTATAACTTTGAAAGTGTTATGGTTTTAGAAAAGGATATATTTGAAATAAAAATGATATCATATTGATTTGGTTTTTAAAGGGGAAATGATATCATATTTATATGGTTTGAAATGGATAGTATATTCTGGTTTTGAAGTATAATTATTTTGAAATGACCACGGTGTTATAATAACGTTTGGTTGTTAATGAGACCGGGATCGGAAGTTGTCATACTCTCTGTCAACTCCAAAAACCATTTTAACAGCCGTGTATGCGGTGGAGATTCCAGAATGAAGTAGGATGGCGGCGGCGTTTCCTATAAGGTATATATGTGGACCCGACCCCCGTGAGTTGGCATAAGGTGGCTAAAACAGGAGCGATCGACGGGCTCAGAAGGCAGCACCTTATATCTGACACACTCCTTCAATACCATTCTATTACTTTGTGATTGATTGGGGCCCTTTTTGATTTTGGGGGTGTGGCTTGAGGTGGACGGTAGTAACTGCTACGCGTCATCACCGGTCCGGAAGCGTTATTAGTATATCTACAATGGCATTGCCTAGTTGTTCCGTGTCACCTACTCAAGCGCGCCTTGTACGAGTTTGGTTTTCTCCCGTAGCCCGTGAAGTATTTAGGGTAGTCTCCCGATCTGGAGATACGCTGATACTGGATGGACTACAGTTTCGCTCTTCGGTTTGGAGCCATAATTTACTAATGATTTTCATTCGAGGATTACGGTTGACCACTGGAGAAAAAGAAGAGAGAGATGGGAAATTAGTTTTATGAAATGGAAAGTGGACCACACGTTACCATTGAGTCAAGGGTTTGACAATCGCTATCTGCTCAAAAATTCAAATTCGGAATCAAAACCAGTAGCGTCGGCACAACTGGACGGCGTTTCAGGTCATATCTACTTCATACGAGCTCCAAATGACACAAACAAATATACTGCACGAATAGGAAAAACGAGACCATTGCAATGCCATTCGTATCGTCGCGAAATTGCAATGTCTTAAAAATGACCATTTTACCCCTCCTTACTTTTAATTTATTTAACGAATCCATTAATTCCAGTGCTTTTCTTATTACTATTATTATTCAATTAAAATGCTTTCTAAATTTTCGGGGTACTACATTCTCTCCCATTAAAGGAATTTTTGGGTTATTCCAATGTACTAGCGACGGGTATTCCGGCGATGAGTATTCTGGTGTGGACAAACGGTCCATCAGTGTCCCAGCCAGAGATAATTCCGGGGTTATTTTAGGATGTACGTATTTCTATCGTATCATACGTTTTTATTATTTTTAACTCTTGTTTTTGCGATTTCTCAGCTTTTGTTCTCATGATGTATTATACGTTCGCAACTTGTAATGCTATTTTCCCCATAAGTTTTTACGTCGTTTATATTTTTAAATCTTAATTTCCTTAACTTTCATATATTAAAATACATTATACAAATTCATATGTACTGTTTAAATTCTAAAAAAAGAATACATTTCCTACTACAACTTATGTATTTAATCTCAAGAAATCAAATGTTTATTTCCAAACCATATTTTATAGGTATAAATCGTGAATAGATTTTCTCGTTATCACATTTAGTGTACTTTTCACATAATAAATCACAATTACTAATACATCTCTAGAAATTCAAAACAAAATTTCCAAATTTATATAAACGAGTACTTTAACTTTAGAAATTAATTTAATGCCATTTAGATGTGATTATATACATCAAACCAACTGATATACAAATTTTGGTTGATTTTCACATACTATAAATTAAACGTGTAATTTCATATAAATTGAATAAAATTGCGTAAAAATACTTTTAGACTTGATATCAGTACCACCAAATCATAGAAAATAGTTTCTTTTCAATAGGACAAATTTAAATGTTCTAAATCATAAAAATATTATATTTGGACTGTTTCTGCGCAAAAATGTAATATTCTCATATTAATTCATAACTAATTGATACAAATAATATAAAAAGGCTCAAATTTTATGTTTAGGTTCGTAAATATCCTACTTCATCTCAATTTACATCAGTTTAACTTCATTTATCCATCAATTCGCTAATATTTCCCCAATTTTGTGCCTCCTTCCCATCTAGATTTGCATGTAGAGGTGACATATACATTATATAGCTCCACTAACTCATTTGACCGCTCAAAACCGATTCATTATTCAGGTTAGGAAAAGTTTCCAAAAACCAAAGAGCCTAATTTCGAAATTACATATCTCATTACCAAATTTATTCCTATCAAATCAAAAATCAAGGGAGTAAATATAGAATTTAGGGAGACCCATTCGCTCTCATCAATTTCTCCCAACTCGTCATTGCTTCGCTCTTTGGCTTGGAGCCTTAATTTCGTAATTTGATTTTCATTTCGGGGATTACTTTGGAGCACTTAGAAATAAGAAAAGAGAGACGGGAAATTAGTTTTCTGAAATGGAAACTGGGATACGCGTTTCCATTTTGAGTCAAACGAATTATTCAACCGTTGTCTGTCCTAAAATTCAAATTCAGATTCAAAACTCGTAGCGGCGGTATGACTCGACGAAGTTTCTTATTACTGGAGGACGAAGACGTAGATTTGTACTATTATCGATTACATTATTTTACCGCATCATGCTGTTCCCCTGCATTTATTTATTTGTTTGTCCTTGTGTATGTAACTCTAATTTTGTTTTGTAAAGAATAATCAAATGTATTAATAAAATAGCTTCATAAACTGTTATTTCATTATTATATTTTGTCATTCCACTGCAAGATTCTGTATTTCTTTTATTTCCTTCTCTTCTTTCTCTTATTTACTCCAATAACAATCTACCATTTTATATGGTTTGAGTTTGACGTGTGCGGTTTATCATCGATTTATACTGTTAAAAAAGATAGGCCGTTACAGGACAAATTTAAATGGTCCAAATCATAAAATTAGTATATTTGGACTGTTTGTGCTCAAAAATGTAATATTCTGATATTAAATTCATACAAATCATAAAAAAAATGCCCAAAATTTAACTTTAGTTCCATAAACATCACATTTCATCCCAATTTATATCAGTTTAACTTAATTTACCTATCATTTCTCCATGATTTTCTCAATTTTGTGCCTCCTTTTCTCGTTATTTAGCATGCAAAGTTTACATATACATTAGATCGCTCCGTTAACTCATTTGACCACTCAAAACTATTTGTTATTCAAGTTAGGCAAAGTTTCCAAAAACCAAAGAGCCTAATTTCTAAATTACTTATTACCAAATTTAACCATATCAAATCATAAAATCAAGGGAGTAAATATAGAACTCAGGGGGACCCATTCGCTCTGATCTATTTCTCCCATTTCTTCATAGTTTCGCTCTTCGGTTTGGAGCCATATTTACTAATTTGATTTTCATTCGGGGATTACGGTTGACCACTGGGGAAAAAGAAGAGAGAGACGAGAAATTTGTTTTTCGAAGTGGAAAGTGGAATACAAGTTTCCATTAAGTCAAACGATTTGTACAATAGCTATTTGCTCAAAAATTCAAGTTCGGAATCAAAATCAGCAGCGTTGGTATGACTCGACGACGTTTCCGGTCATATATACTTCATACGAGCTCCAAATGACACAAACAAATATACAACACGAATCAGAAAAACGAGACGATTACAATGGCTTTTGTATCGTCACGAAATTGCAATGTCTTAAAAATGACCATTTTACCCCTCCTTATTTTTAATTTATTTAATGAATCCATTAATTCCAGTGCTTTTCATATTACTATTATTATTCAGTTAAAATGCCTTCCAAATTTTCGTGGTGCTACATTCTCCCCCTTTAAAGGAATTTTTGGGTTATTCAATGTACTAGTGACGGGTATTCCAACGATGAGTACTATAGTGTGGGCAAACGGTCCACCAGTGCCCCAGCCAGAGACAATTCCTGGGTTATTTCGGGATGTACGTATTTTTGTAGTATCGTACATTTTTATTTTTTTTAACTCTTTGTTTTTGCGATTTCTCAGCTTTTGTTCTCATGCTCATGTACTATACATTCGCAACATGCATTACCATTTTCCCCATAAGTTTTTTCATCATTTATATTTTTAAATCTTAATTTCTTTAACTTTCATATATTAAAATACATTACACAAATTCATATGTACGGTTTAATTTCTAAAAAAAGAGTACATTTCTTACTGCTACTTATGTATTTAATCTCAAGAATCAAATGTTTATTTTCAAACCATATTTTATAGGGATAAATTGTGAATAGATTTACTCGTTATCTCATTAGTGTACTTTTCACATAATAAATCACAATTACTAACATATCTTTGTAAATTCAAAATAAAACTTTCTAAGTTTTAATAAACAAGCACTTTAACTTTAGATATCAATGATGTCATTTAGATGTGATTATATATATCAAACCAACTGACATACAAATTTTGGTTGATTTTCACATATTATAAATTGAACGTGTAATTTCATATAAATTGAATAAAATTGCATAAGTACTTTTTAGACTTGATATCATCGTGCCAAATTATAGAATAGTTTCTTTTCTATAGGACCAATTTAAGTGGTCCAAATCATAAAAATATTATATTTGGACTGCTCCTGCAAAAATATAATATTCTTATATTAATTCATAGTCAATTCATACAAATAGTATAAAAAGGCTCAAATTTCGTATTTAGGTCCATAAACATCCTAATTTGTCCTAGTATATATTAGTTTAACTTAATTTATCCATCATTTCGCTACGATTTTCCCAATTTTGTGCCTCCTTTTCGTGTAGTTTTGCACGTAGATGTTACACATACATTATATAACTCCATTAACTTATTTGACCGCTCAATACCAATTCATTATTCATGTTAGGAAAAGTTTCCAAAAACCAAAGGGCCTAATTCCGAAATTACATATCTCATTACAAAATTTATTAAGGGAGTGAATAGAGAGAAATCCATTCGCTCTGATCAACTTCTCCCAATTCGTCATTGCTTCGCTCTTTGGTTTGGTGCCTTAATTTCGTAGTTTGATTTTCATTTCGGGGATTACTGTTAATAGGAGCACTTGGAAATAAGAAAAGAGAGACGAGAAATTAGTTTTCTGAAATGGAAAGTGGGATACGCGTTTCCATTTTGAGTCAAACGAGTTATACAACAGCCATCTGTCCTAAAATTCAAATTCAGATTCAATATTTGAAGCACCGGTACGACTCGACGAAGTTTCTTATTTCTAGAGGACGAAGACGAAGATTTGTACGATTGTCTATTATATTATTTTACCGCATCATGTTGTTCCACTGCATTCATTTATTTATATTTTTGTCCTTGTGTATGTAGCTTTGATTTTGTGTTGTAAAGAATAATCAAATGTGTTTATAAAATAGTTTCATGAATTGTTATTTGATTATTATATTTTGTCATTCCGTTGTAAATTTCTGTATTTGTTTTATTTCCTTCTCTTCTTTTTCTTATTTACCCCAATAACAATTTGTCCTTTTGTATGGTTTGAGTCCGACGTTCGTCATTTATTGTCGATTTAAACTGTCGAAAAAGACAGGCCGTTACAGGTCAAATTTAAATGGGCCAAATAAAAAATTAGTATGTTTGGACTATTTCTGCTCAAGAATATAATATTCTCATTTTAATTCGTACAAACCATATAAAAATGCTCAAAATTTAAGTTTAGGTCCGTAAACATTATATTTCATCCCAATTTATATCAGTTTAACTTAATTTACCAATCATTTCGCCATGATTTTCCCAATTTTTGCCTCCTTTTCGCGTTATTTAGCATGTAGAGTTTAAATATACATTACATAGCTCCATTATCTCATTTGACAGCTCAAAACCGGTCTGTTATTCAGGTTAGACAAATTTCCAAAAACCAAAGTGCCTAATTTCGAAATTACCCATTACCAAATTTATCCATATCAAATCATAAAATCAAGGGAGTAAATATAGAACTTAGGGAGAGCCGTTCACTCTGACCTATTTTTCCCATTTCATCCTAGTTTCGCTCTTCGGTTTGGAGCCATAGTTTACTATTTTGATTTTCATTCGGGGAGTACGGTTGATCACTGGGGAAAAAGAAGAGAGAGATGGGAAATTAGTTTTCTGAAATGGAAAGTGGAATACACCTTTCCATTGAGTCAAACGAGATGTACAACCGCTATCTACTCAAAAATTCAAATTCGAAATCAAAACCAATAGCGTCTGTACGAATCGACGACGTTTCTGGTCATATTTACTTCATACGGGATCCAAATGACACAAACAAATCTACTGCACGTATCAGAAAAACGAGAAGATTGCAATGGAATTTGTATCGTACCGAAATTGCAATATCTTAAAAATGAGCGTTTTACCCCTCCTTATTTTTAATTTATTTAACGAATCCATTAATTCCACCAGTGTCCCAGTCCCGAGCAAGAGACAATTCCTGGGATACTTCAGGATGTACGCATTTCTATAGCATCGTACATTTTTATTATTTTTAACTATTTGTTTTTTGCGATTTCTCAGCTTTTGTTCTCATGCTTATGTATTATACGTTCACAACATGCAATGCTATTTTCCCCACAAGTTTTTTCATCATTTAGATTTTTAAATATTAATTTCTTTAACTTTCATATATTAAAATACATTATACAAATTCATATGCACTTTTAAATTCTAAAAAAAAGAATACATTTCTTACTACAACTTATGTATTTAATCTCAAGAAATTAAATGTTTATTTTCAAACCATATTTTGTAGGTATAAATCATGAATATATTTACTCGTTATCACATTTAGTGTACTTTTCACATAATAAATAACAATAACTAATATACCTCTATAAATTCAAAATTAAATTTCCAAATTTATATAAACAAGTAATTTTACTTAGAAATCAATTTAATGCCAATTAGATGTGATTATATACAACAAACCAACTGATATACAAATGATTTTCACATATTATAAATTGTACGTGTAATTTCATATAAATTGAATAAAATTGCTTAAAAATACTTTTTAGACTTGATATCATCGTACCAAATCATAGAAAATAGTTTCTTTTCAATAGGACAAATTAAATGGTCCAAATCATAAAAATATTATATTTGGAATGTTTCTACGCAAAAATGTAATATTCTCGTATTAATTTAGAATTAATTCGTACAAATAATATAAAAAGGCTCAAATTTTATGTTTAGGTCCGTAAACATCCTACTTCATCCCATTTTATGTCTGTTTAACTTAATTTATCCATCATTTCGCTATGAGATTCCCAATTTTGTGCCTCCTTTTCGTGTAGTTTTGCATGTGGAGGTTACACGTACATTATATAGCTCCATTTAACTCATTTGGCCACTCCAAACCGATTCATTATTCAGGTTAGCTAAAGTTTCTAATGTTCGAAATGCCTAATTTCGAAATTACATATCTCATTACCAAATTTATTCCTATCGAATCAAAAATCAAGGGAGTAAATATAGAATTTAGGGAGACCCATTCGCTCTGATCAACATCTCCCAATTCGTTATTGCTTCGCTCTTTGGTTTGGAGCCTTAATTTCGTAATTTGATTTTCATTTCGGGGATTGCTGTTAATAGGAGCACTTGGAAATAAGAAAAGAGAGACAGGAAATTAGTTCTCTGAAATGGAAAGCGGGATACGCATTTCCATTTTGAGTCAAACGATTTATGCAGCAGTTATTTGTCCTAAAATTCAGATTCCGAATTCGTAATTCGATTTATACGTCTCGACGAAGGTTCTTATTTCTGGAGGAAGAAGACGAAGATTTGTACATGTAACGTACGCGATTTTTCATTGCCGAAAAACCGAATAGTTAGGGTTTTAAAAAGAAGAAAAAGACAGAAGAAGAGAGAAAAAGATAGAAAATAGAGAGAAAAGAAAATAGAAAATAGAACGGAATAGAAAACAACAGAACAATAACAGAATCTCACAATCGCAGCGGATCAACATATAATAGATAAATGAATAATCTTTAAATAAAGAACTATATCAGTTATTACATTATATTACATTTCATTTCATTACATCAGAGTGTGCAACAACAAACAACAACAAACAGCGGAAAAGAAATACTATATACTAGTAATACGCCATGTCATCCAGCTTGCCTCCTACAACTCCTGAATATCCAGAACATCCTGATAAACCTTAACTCTTGACTACCTGTGTGGAAATTGGTGGGCACCCAGAGTTTAGGAAGGAAAACAATAAACTCCGAGTCAGTCATGTGACTGGTGTGAGAACTCAAAACAGTTTATTTATCTTTAAAATCAAAATAAAGGAATATTTTTAAAGTCAATTCGCAATGTTTTTGAAAATGTAACTACCATAAGACCTCCCACCACACACACAATGCAAACGCAGACTTGGAGGAGAATTCTTCTTATGTTAGTCAAAGATGCTTGATACGCATTAAAAAGAAACATTGGATATTATTATTAGTGCATAGTGTAGAAATATTTCGAAAGTAGAATATAAATCTTAGCCAGCATAGGTAACATTATATTATGCCTACTATAGCTACCATATTAGATGGCAGGTTCTACAACTAAAACCGTACAAGTCTCGTATTGTTTCTTTGGATTTCCAACAAATGGTCAGGCCAAGGAACTTCCCATTGCCACATGGAAACGCCTCTGGAAGGACGTCCCGAGAACCTAACCGGATCTCTGCCAACACAAGGCCGGGTTATCTTTCAAACTAGGTAACAACTGACACGAGTATGCCATCCCCCGGTCCTTTGGGACCTTTATCCGAGAGCTCTCTAACCAACATCACACAATGATAAATAAAGTGTTTCAACGTGAGTAAGTATCTGGGCTCCATACCATGATACCACCCTTTTCCAGAAGGAAATGCACATACCCTAAATGGAGCTACCCCTCATAACCTTGCTGCATCTTTCCTGTTTTGACCATTCCGGGGTGTGAGGCTCGACGAAGTCTCGTCCACAAAGCCACGCTTTGGTACAAAGCCATGCTTTGGTCAACAAATGATCATAGAAATGATCACAAAGATAAGTGATCAAACAAAAATGATCATATCACAAATGATCAAACCATGATCATTTCACAGCAACACTCAGCATGTCACATTACCAAATTGGGAATATATCGTTGATAACCATCAACTACATAACCTCTGAGCTCGTACGTCTCAGAGAAGGGTGTTAAGCTTAGAGAATAAATTCTCCGCCACCAACAGAAATATATTTGAAAGAAATCAGCTTTATATCTCAATTTGTAATGTCAGACATACTATCCATACAAGTCTGTTCCGGGCTCGAACAGAACCGAAGGCACTTACAAAGAAGTCCTTGCAATCCGGATATCCACAATCCTGATCGGATTCCCCATCACATATGGAACTCTATACCGGAGCAACTCGGTGCAGAGTCAATCGACAGGTCATCCTATCGCTCTCGCAAATATCCGGTCTTCAACACCGGTTATCAAATGCAATCCATAACGACACATCACATACTCGGAATGGGTTATACGACCCCAAGGTCCTTCCCAGCTAACCCGAATAGTGAGCGCTTATTCAAAAATAAGTGTGGCATTCAAATTCAAACAAATCACAACAAATACCTTTCAAAGGTAAATATTGATAGTCGGTTATTGAACTATCAATGGATATGCACAACATCACCAGATTCCAAATAATTTTCCAAATTATTTATTTCCCAAAAATATCTTTACAAGATATATAATTTCAATACTTCAAAAATAATTTTTAAACAAAGTGCCCTTTCTTTTATAAATTCCATAGTGAATTTTCATTCCAAAATATCCATGCATATACGATTTCAATTATTCATTTCAATTTATCTTCAAAAAGATAAATTCTCCAAACGTTTCATTTCACATTGGAAAAACATTTCCATACTTATTTATTCATAAGTAATTCACAAATTTTATTTATTTTCAACCTTTGGAAAATATTCAATATACCTAAATCGAAATTAAGCATATATTTCATTCTTTAAGGAAATCATTCTCTTAAACATATTTATTTGAGCCAAAACGAATGTCGCGTAAAACATCGTTACGACAACCCAAAATCACTAGTATAGGGATTCGAAATTAAAATAGATATATAAATCCCAATACTATGCAAAACATTTCCTTTCGGAAATCATTTACTATAACAACAGTGTTATAGTCCACCCTTACCTTCTATTTCTCGTAAACGTCTATTTCAACAATGAATGTTGAAATCTATGGTTTCGAATTTTAATGCATTTAAAACATCGTTAGATCGTTTTAATTCTACTCAAAACATCACATCCAATACATTTCCTTTAACATATTATTCACTATTCAAAAACGTGAATATACTTCGTTGACAAACTTCATCATTTCTATACATTTTATTTTAAAGGATTATTCACCGTCTAAAACGTGAATATAACTCCATAAATAAGTTACAACAATTTACTTATCAAAATAAGTCGTTTGCGGATTTATAAAACAACGTTTATAAATTCCTTTATTAACCTATTCAATTTCATATCTCAATTATATACTAAAAGTTCATATTATAAGTTAAACACTTATAATTTATTTGTTTGCAAAAAACGTTCTTTTAAACTTCCCAAATCATAAATCTTATAACTCATAAGATTTATTTATTTACCCAAATTTATTCCTTTAATGACTTCACAAATTTTATAAACCTACTGCTTATAAAATTCCATTTATAACTTCACCGTTTATAATTCTATTAATTTCATTCATTTATGAAATTCATTCACAATTCATTCTAACACTTATAAAAACTCGTTTTATAATCCCAGCATTTTTAATTTACAAATATCCATCTTATAATTCTTTTATATAAATCAATTTATATTATTCTTTAAAACGTCTTTAAACTCCTTTATAATTTCACCATTTTCTTTGATTTATAAAATAATCAATTTTTATAAATCCGATATTTAAACTTTTATAATGAATTCAGAAAAAACCCGATTTAAACTATTTTATAAATCATTAACCCATATTTTCAAAAATCAACTTTTAACTATATTTCTCAAAAATCATAATTTTATAACTTTTAAAAGTATAACGTTTATTTGTTTAAAATAAATCAATTTCCAAAAATATCTTTACAACGTATACTTTCAAAAATCACTTTAAAATCATTTTAAAATTCCAAAATTTGGCCCAATGATGCTACACACCAAATAGTCAATCACGACTACAACGACATCATATATCGTATATGATAATCAACGAATATCAAAATATCCATAATCAAATAAATACTGTTGAGGAATCCAGTTGGATCCCTCCAACCAGTTTTCCTGCATCCAAAGATGTTAGCACAATACCAATTCCGTTCCAGTACGAAATTATCGCGGTATATGAGATTTAAAATATTATCCGCTTAATAGACGGCGCAATAGGGTCTCATCCGCTATATAATGCGGGAAATCAACAACTGCAATATATACATATGCCAATACATATATATTGCTATTATATATAATACCAATTTCACTGTTTATGAAATATTCGCAGTATATGTTTTTAATAAATAACCTCCGCTTAATAACGGCGCATAATGTCTATTTTAACAATCAATAGATAACAATCATCATTCAAACATACATTCAAGAATTTTAAATCTAACTATTTAAAATAAAAATCGAAACCGATTCGATTGAGTGAGAAGTTCTCACCTTGATTTCAATTTCGTTTTAGCGATTTATTTCGAATAAAATTAAACGAACGTTTAATTTTACCCGAAATTATCACTAACTCCAAACGACTCCAATC
This sequence comes from Allium cepa, assembly GCA_030765085.1. Taxonomy (NCBI): domain Eukaryota; kingdom Viridiplantae; phylum Streptophyta; class Magnoliopsida; order Asparagales; family Amaryllidaceae; genus Allium; species Allium cepa. The sequence goes on from CM060931.1 coordinate 816,590,543, forward strand.
CAATTCCATAGCGTAGTGCTCGTCCATACGATTCCAACGCAACTGGTTTCGCGCATTTTCGACCTCGTATGAAAAAGATATGATTTTTACAAGTTTACACGATTTTATAAACTAATTTACAATATAAATTTACTTTCAAATCCAAAGCAATCTTGGCCGTTCGATTTCACCCAGGCCCAAACCCGTACCTTTCTTCATCTTCCACGCGACTTCCAGTAAACAATTCTCGTATGAACCCATCCATCACAGTTAGGGTTTGATTTTTGCACCCTCCACGAGCGTTTCAAAGTTGATCAACCACCCCCATATTGAAGTCCATAACACGAGCAACCTTCGGCCCGTATCAAGGAACTCAGCCTCCATCTTAGCACGCATTTCGAGGCCGACCGTGCTGCCTTCAAACTTAAATTTTCATCAATTCGCTTCGCCTACAACGATCTCCACCGTTGATCTTGTAGTACTCACAGCCCTCTACAACTTTCATGTTGAAAGTTTATCGAATTAGTGTTTGGATTTGAAGATTTTGAGGGAGAAAGGAAGCTAAATTTCGGCCATTGAATATTTAAGGGGGGTGGCGGCCTGCAGATGGACCTAGGGTTTCTAATTTTGCAAAAAAGAATGTTAAGGGGGGTTTTATAGAAAAAATACGCGACACTATTCATCCCAGATTTTCCGAACTCCAAACGAAGCGTGCCGGTTGGCGTTTCTAAGGTTTACCCCGCGTTCCGAACACAATGAAACGTGTTTCGGGAGCTAATTCGGTCATCCGTGCGAGTTATGGCAATAAACGTTCAATTTAAAATTAAACCGATTAAACGATTTTCTAGGCGTTTTAGCTTGCACCGGACAAACGGTAAATCCGATTGACACGAAATTTGAAACCATACAATAATATCACATTATGGATCCGATGAAACTGGTTTCATCGAAATCCGAGACTTTTTGAAAAATGACTATTTTAACTCGCCAAATTAATATTAAAACAATTTCGATGCGTTTCGAGCTGCCACGATCAAACGAAAACTCCGATTGCTACAAAAATTGAAATCCGATAATAACAAACTATTATGGATCCAATGGAACTAGTTTCGTCCAATTCCGAGACTGTTCGAAAATTGGCTAATTTCACTAGTCGATTAAATATTAAAATATTCAATTTTCACAAATAAACTTTAAATTTGATTTTAAAAGTTCTAAAACATCATTCTAACTTCAATATGATAAAATAAAATTTTGCAAATCATTTTCAATCATATTTTACCAAATTTTCAATTATTTCTGTATTTTCACCTATTAAATTATCGATTTAATTATTCAATTAAATCCAATTATTCAAAATAAAATTTATTCGACCTATAATTTCACTGATTAATATTTAAAATTAATTAAATATTCAAATTTTAATTAATAAAAATTCTGGGTCGTTATAGTACAATTATCTATTATATAATTTTACCGCATCGTGTTGTTCCGGTGCATTGATTTATTCATTTGTTTGGCCTTGTGTTTGTAACTCTGATTTTGTGTTGTAAAGAATAATCAAATGTATTTATAAAATAGATTCATGAACCGTTATTTCATTATTATATTTTGTCATTCCGCTGCGCGATTCTGTATTTGTTTTATTTCCTTTTCTTCTTTTTCTTATTTACCCGAATAACAATCTGCCCTTTGGTATGGTTTGAGTCTGACGTGTGTGGTTTATCGTCGAGTTAAACTGTCCAAAAAGACAGGTCGTTACAGGACAAATTTAAACGGTCCAAACCCTAAAATTACTATATTTGGACTGTTTCTGCTCAAAAATGTAATATTCTCATATTAGTTCATACAAATCATATAAAAATGCCCAAAATTTCAGTTTAGGTCGGTAAACATCTTATTTCATCCCAATTTATACCAGTTTAACTTAATGTCCCATCATTTCGCCACGATTTTCCCAATTTGTGCCTCCTTTTCGAGTTACTTAGCATGTAGAGTTTACATATACATTACATAGCTTCGTTAACTCATTTGACCGCTCAAAACCGATTTGTTATTCAGGTTAGGCAAAGTTTCCAAAAACCAAAGAGCCTAATTTCGAAATTAATCATTACCAAATTTAACCAAATCAAATCATAAAATCCAGAGTAAATATAGAAATTACGGAGAACCATTCGCTTTGATCTATTTCTCCCATTTCATCGTAGTTTCGCTCTTCTGTTTAGAGCCATAATTTACCAACTTGATTTTCATGCGGGGATTACGGATGACCACTAGGGAAAAAGAGGAGAGAGACAGGAAATAACTTTTCTAAAATGGAAAGTGAAATACACATTTCCATTGAATCAAACGAGTTGTACGATTGCTAACTGCTCAAAAATTCAAATTCGGAATCAAACCAGCAACGTCGGTATGATTCGACGACGTTTCCGGTCATATCTACTTTATAAGAGCTCCACATGACACAAATAAACATACTACATGAATCAGAAAAACGAGATGATTGCAGTGGCATTCGTGTCGGCGCGAAATTACATGTCTTAAAAATGACCATTTTACCCCTCCTTATTTTTAATTTATTTAACAAATCCATTAATTCCAGTGTTTTCATATTACTAATATTATTCATTTAAAATGCTTTCCTAATTTTTGGGGCACTACATTCTCCCCCTTTAATGGAATTTTTGGGTTATTCCAATGTACTGGCGATGGGTATACCGGCGATGAGTATTCTGGTATGGACAAACGGTCCACCAGTGTCCATAGACAATTCCTGGGTTATTTCAGGATGTACGTATTTCTACAGTGTGACGACCCGCCCTTCTACTACCAGAAAGACGTATCATCATTTAGAAAGAAAGAGGTAGAAATAGAAAAGAAAGAGAAGAAAGAACAACAATCATGGAAACTCACAGCGGAATGGAATAAAATATAATACATCACATAACAATTTCATAATTTTACATATATCAGAGTTATACAATATTATACACTTAACAAATTTTATATACATCAGTCTCTACATACATCTCTAATACAACATACTCTAACTATCACAGCGGAACTAGATATATATCTACAACGCTGAAGCCTCCTGCTCCATTGCTCCTCCAGGATTCGTCAAAGCTAACCTAAATCCCTTGACTACCCGTAAAAATTTGGGTACCCGAGAGTTTATGGAAAACAAAAGTAAACTTCGGGTCAGACATGGGTCTGGTATGAGTACACGGTTTAAATTGTTTAACTTTGAAAAAAACATTTGAAAATAAAGGTATCACGTAAGGCTCCCCACAAATAAATACGGGTAAGTTTTTACCTTATGCTAACCAAAATATTTCATAGGAAATTCTGTGATATTATAATAGTGTCTAGGGTTTTCAAGTAAATAGAAAATAGCCGAAATTGTTACATTATTAAATTCCAGCTACTAGCCACAAAAGTGGGTAATACAATCAAAACCGTGGGCACTTATTGGAAAATGGATTCCATACAATGGCAGGGCTACTGGGGTACCGCCCGTCACAGTACGGGGCCTAGATCACCGTACCGAGGATTACTCCCTTCATCCCCTGCAACACAAGGCCGGAACCATTCCTTACTGTACAGTCCCGAACAAGATAAATCTCGTGGTTGGCGCGCCCAACAACCCACTAAGCCGAATAAAAAGGGACATCTAGACAGGGGAAATATCTTGTCCTGCTTGGGCATGACCCACCTAACCTTGCTGCATCTCCCCTGTTTTAGCCATTTCCGGTTGATGAGGCTTGAGGCTACGATTACCTTCAGAGAACAAATTTCTTAGAATGCTCATCGCCCGCCTGACGATGTGTTGAAAGCTTTCAATCTATACAAGTTCGTTCCGGGTTCGAACGAAACCGAAGGCATTATCTCGTTACACTCATTTTGGAATCACCCTCAGAGTTAACGACGACAACCCTTGCATTCTGAACCTTCATCTTCACATCAGATTCACGACCTAACGTTCATTTGGATCGATGTGGTTTTCGGATGTTCCAAATGTGGAAACCCGATCTCGGTCTCATCGAAATCCAAAACGTGTCTTTTAGGGCCAAGTTGATTTAAAGTTATAAAATAAACAATTTAATTATCCATATACACACAGATAGATAATTCACAATATCATAATAGAACATCATCATCATAAACAGATAAGCAATATTATCATCACAACAGATAATCCATATTATCATCATGTTACAATCAAGCATACATTTCATACAGCATCATTTATCTCATACTAGGAATTTCAAATCATTCAAGACAAACAATATCATCCATCCATACATAAGCAATCATATCAGCTATAATTAATTTAAAATGAATTAAATTAATTACTTGCATCTTTAATTAATTTAAAGTAAATTAAATTAATTACTACATTATCATAATCTTGCTTATATAACTATTGACCAATTATCAGTCAGTTAATAAATTAATCACACTTGATTAATTAACATTTAATTTTATTCAAGTAATCATCTTTTAATTATTTTCCAAACTAATTATCTTATCCAAATATAGAAATTAACCTTCAATTACAAATATTACATTACTTCTTAATTTCACCAATTAATTATTCTTTAATCTTTCATTATTAATTTCATTATTTAATGATTGCTAATTACATTTCATTTCATTATCCTATATTAAATTAATTACCTTAATTAAATCTTCAATTAAACTATATTTATTTATCACCCCTGATTAATGCTATTCAGTAATCAATCACCTTTATTTACTCTTATCACATCACTTAATTACTCCTCAACTGATTTCCTTAAAAATTAATCCCTTGATTAAATTGCACAAAGTAATTATACTTAAATTACTTCCATTATCATCCTTAATCAACTTCTTCTAGTCATTATCATCAATTACTTCTCCAAGTAATTATACTTATCATATCATAAAATAAACATTTAAATCAATTAAACTTGATTAATTAACTTAGACGATTCATATTAAACCTCATTAATTACAATAAGTAATTAATTCCTTTAATACTTAATTATTTGATTATTCTATTTCAAGCTATTTAATTTATCACTTCTTCATCAATTTGTTTAACCTTAATTACTTAATTAGACTTTCCTTAATCATTAGTTGAAAACCGTAATTATAAATCAAATAACTTGATTAACAAATTTTACTTGTTGATTACTTCATTAATTATTTCTTAATTCTTAGTTAAATCACTTGATTGATTCTATTAATTGTTCATTAATTTACCTAAGTAGTAAATTTTACTTTATTAATTACTTAATCAATCCGTTGATCCATCACCAGTTACAGTTTAAAAAAGTAATAATTTTATTTACTTTCTGAAATCATCAATTAAGATTAAAATTTCAATATAATTAACTTTTCAATATTAGGAACCCTCATTAAAATTTGGAAATCAATTACGATGGTTAACTATACTTAATTGTAAATTAACTATGTACGTACTTAAAATAATTCTGGATTAAAATAATAATTAAGAGTTAAACACTTTAAAGCATTGATTAAATAGTTTACTTGTATCTAAACCATTGGGCTTTAAACTGTCAAACATCTCATGAAACAGTGCTTGCAGTTTGTACAAAAACTATTTGGTAATACTTACTTTTAAAACAGAAACCAAAACTGCAGATATGTAGGAAACCCGAGTCCTCCCCTTGAGTTCACACGGGTACATCATCGAGTTCCACTGCCTCTTCCCCTGTTTTACCCTGAACATCTTCTTCCTCCTTTACTTTTTATTTTTAGTTTTGCTTGAACAAAGAAATAATTTACATCAGGTTCATTATTCACGCATCAAACTCGACTTCAACCCGAAGCATTCCATCCCAAAACTCGTGCACGACTCGTGACTACCACGCGACCGACACCGCTGACACCAACATTCGCCGTACACATGCACAACGGCCGGCAAGGCCCTGGCGATCCTCCAAGGTCTTCAGCAAGTCACAAATCGCCCCAAAGAAAGAAATCACAACCCAAAACACCCTCAGGAAACTCGAATCGAAATCGACAGTGCTAACCCAAACAGAACTTATACCCATCCACTCGAATCGCCTCGCGTCCACCGTTCAAACCACCGTAATCGCCGAGGTTTTGACAACGTCTCGAAAACACGGCCTTCGACCATCGTCCAGAAACTCACGGCACTCGATCGTGTAAATAAGTTACATTAGTTTGGTTACAGTCAAGACAAAAACTTTGAGCAAGAACCCTAAATTGATCTTCATTTCTTGATTCTCTTAATAGAAAAATTATTTGATAATTTTTATGTGATCATCAATGTTTATACTTGGCTAACTACAAATTTGAACGATTATTATTGAATCAATAATCGGTAATTGATAGAAATGCTCCTTTTTCTAAACCCTGAACTGCTTCTTCAATTTTACTTTAAAAATTTCCATTCCTGTTTTAAAAATCCTATTTCGCATTGAAGTTCCAAGTTATCAACTTGAATTTATATTTTATAACAGATGAATTTATCAACCAAATGTTTGTTACCTGTAAAATTTTAGTTTTACTGTGCATAAGCTCTAAATATGTTTAAAAACAAATTTAAACCCCTGATTTAAATTCGAGTATATTATTTTGTTGGATAAATTAAAGCTCTTCTATGATCAAATAAGAATAATACAGAATTAAATAGTTTTCAATTCTGTAATCACTTATCAGAAATGAAAAAAATATTATCAAAGAATAGCCTGTATATAAACACAGATTATACCAAAAGATAACACATACATCACCATGAAATCCACACATCATCTTACTGTTAAAATTAAACTAAAGCTTGAATTTTTATGTTTACTCACCTGGAAAGCCTTTTGAACAAAGAACACTACTTATTCTCTTTTGGAAGCCTGAAATTTTAGATTTGTTCTTGCATCTGTTTTAAAACCTGAGTTTGCTTGCTTTTCATTTCTTCTTCTTTCTGATTTACTCTTTATGTTCTTTTCAGGTATACTATGTTACACACACATATATATAAAAGATATAGCGTGTGAAAGAAGGCAGCAACTAGTCAGGTAGTTTCCTATTTTGGCTTTATCAGGCAAGATTTTTTTTTTTGCTCAAGGCTGAATGATCTTGATTTCGGCTGAGATGCTAAAACATTAAATGTTATGTACTTATTGTCTACACATAACTTATTAGTACACGTATTTTCATTGCTTGCTTTACATAGTTATTTACAGGTGCACAATATACAAGCCTGTTTTCATTTTATTTTTATTTCTTTTATACTTATCTCACTGCTATGCAATTATGTTGATTAGATTTCACTGCAAAATAAAGATTTGCATATTATAATTAGACACAAGATTTGCTTTAACAGGAGAGCATTAAATAGCAAGTAGCTTGCATGAAAAGATAAGTTATTATAATGTTTATATTTCAATCTACCTGAGTTTGTTAGGTTTTTTCCATGTTTACATGTATTTGTATCAAAGCAATATGTGTCAGGTTCCTTGACTAGTGTACATCATAATTATGTTTGGCTATGTTGATAGAAATTTACGTTTTGCTTGCCTAATGTCTGCATATCAAAATCAAGATTTGTTGTATGTAAACATGTACTTTCAGGCAACACTTGATTCTGTAAATATATACAGTTAGTTGATATAAATAACCTTATGCATAATTATTTACTTTGCAGGTAGTTACTTTTAGATATTGACTTGTTATTAATTTCCAATTAAATATCTTACATGTGTCAGGTTTGTGTTTACACTTTATTAATGAGGATCATATCCTTTTGCAATATTTGTTTTATTATTTTATATCTTATGTTTAGATTTATATGTGAAGATATGGTGTAAAACTTAATCATGTTTTTATGAGCTGCTTGCTTGAATAACAAATATGTTTGGGTCAGATTTATATTTACTTTGGTTTGCTTGTGAAAATAAATTCGTTTTATTGTTTCTAACTTGAATAATTTACATATATATGGTTGTTGATTGATTTGTGTATGAAAATATTTGGTTAACTTCTAATTTATATAAGTTATACATAAAAGTTAAAGTTTGGTTTTACATTCTATTTGATTTCATTTTACTTTACTTTGTGTCTTATACTTTGTTCTTATTTTAGATTATTAAGTTATGTTGTATAAAATCTTAACTAATTAATTCTTATTTTAAATTTTACATTAGTACTTTATATTTAACCGTCAATGTTCAAGTCCTATTCAAAATGATTTTCTCACTTATATTTGTATTCATTTCTATTTGTACTCTACTATTACTTATTTAAATTGAGTTATATACACATATTTAATTTATATTTTACATTGTTAGAAATGGGATTCTAATTTAAATGTTATCATTCATATGTATATTTCCAAATATAAACAAAGTACAGTATTTTAATTCACTTATATAAGGTCAATATTATTAAAAGATTCTATGTAAATTTCCAAGATCAAATTTCCTTTTAAAATACAAATTTACATAAACAAATAGAAATTATTTCCAAAATCATATTCATTTTGAAAATAATCAGTTCACATTTTATTTAATCATATTAAATATTTATTAAAATAAACAGGGCCAAAATTCAAGGTCGTTACATTCCTCCCCCCTTAAAAGAATTTCGTCCCCGAAATTTAAAACAAAGATAATTTAAAAGCTGTTATACCAACCATTCACACATACATATCATTCATACAATAGCAAACAATCAAACAGTTTATCCTAACAAGCAACACTAGCTATCCGAACACAAATCCGGATAAACTTCCCTAGAACTATCCAGAGTTTCCCAGGTGCAATCACTGAGATTCTCGCTCCACTGCACTCAACGAGCTTCACTACTTACTCCCGAGTTGCCTCTCAGTTGATCAACAATCTGAACAGGATTCCTGACTACAGTCAAAATCCGCTTGACTTTCAAATCTCCCTATACTACTAGTTCTACAACTAATGATGGATCCTAAACAAAATTCCAAGATGAGATGCATGAGATACATTATGAATTCCAGACATCCCTTCTGGCAATTCAATCCTATAAGATACAACTCCAATCCAAGTTGAATTTTATATACATATATAACTCAAGGTCTCAGCCTCCCATTCAATTTAATTCACAATCAAATTTATTAATTCACCATCCAACTTTATTTGACCAATCCTAATTTCATTTACACACTTAATTTAGTAATTTATTTCATCTTAGTTTATTTCCACTTCCAATTCCATATTTGATTTTATCACAAAATCACTTCATTATAGTTCTTGAGTTTATTTCATTTCCTAAGTACAAAATAATTTTATTTATTCACCACACTACATCCAGTTACTCTTAATCACAATCATCTTCCCTTAAAATTCCAGATCTTATCTGTATTAAACAAACATACTTTTTATTTCAAGTATTTAAATTCTTTTTGATAAACCATCAGAGTTTGTTTATACAAATTTAAATTCTTATCCAACTATTTCTATTCGAATAAAGATTTTATTTCATTCAATTTAAATTATTAAAGCTTTTACTAAATAAACTCTTACTTCCCTCGAAGCTACGCTTCTATAAAGTTTAATATTTGGTTAATTTACTTGTTTCAATTTCATACTTAAATTTATTTCCAACTTATTTGATACTCACAAGATCAAACTCCATTTATTTCAATTAAGATTTAATCCAAAGCCATATTTATTTTATCCATGCTTGAATTGGATTTTATCTTCAAAAATCAACTTATTATTTTATCTGCGTTCAATTTTATTTTATAGTTCAAGTTTGGATTTTTATCCCATTCTCCCAATACAAAACAATCTTATCTTGGCATACTATTTAATTTCCCCATATTTTCTTTTATAAGTCTCACATTCATATTTTTCACATTTTACCCAATTTAAGCTTGAATATATTCATGTTTCTTTTTACTCGAGATTGAACACTTATCCATAGCCAAAAATATTCCTAATCAATGTGTTGCTAATTTCTCTTACCAGTTACCGGAACATATTTATTCCAATTCAATTCCATTTCAACTTACTTTTATTTATTTAAGTAAGAATTTAATTTATTTAACACCATCTATATCTCAACTGAATTCTATTCCAATTCAATTTGTTTAACTTAGCTTCCGTTAAATTAAGCACCATACTATTCTCTTTAATCTACCAACCCACTTGGATTTGATTAAATAAGAACTTAATTTCATTTACCCATATCTCAATTCATTTCATTTCAATCTTAAATTTAAATCCAATTATTATTAAGCTTAAGTTAATCTCAACCAAAATTTTATTTCCAATCCAATGTATTTCCATTGTAAATTTGATGTACTTCATTAATTTATTTATATTCTCATTATTATTATATTTTTAATCATTAGTTTAATTCCAAACTAAATTAAACTTTCAACTTAATTCAAAATAATTTCTCATTTTTAACTTCATTTTTTTTTTAACTTTAATTCCAAATTCAATCTCATACTTCCCTTGGTTACGCAAGCCATTGTAAAAATTTTATAATCTCATTTGTCTGCAACATTATCACCCAAGTCCTTTAATTATATATAATAATTTGCAAAAATTATTTCCTTTTTGTACCAAAATATATTTTGGATGAAATTATTTAATTCACCTACTTTTGAAAACAATATCATGTCGAATTGTTCTATTCAAGTGTTTAGAAACCCCTTCGGTACAGTTGTGCAGACTACACTGACAAAGGTTCATATACCACTCGATAAATCAATCATCATAATATACAACCATTTTATATTCACTAACAAGTACGCGCTCATATCTATTATTACGCTCAAACTCATCCTAAAGTACTACCGACTCTATCTCTAATGAGAAATCTCCACCAGAGCCAAGGTTCTCACTTAACCTTTCAGCTCTGATACCAACTGTGACGACCCGCCCTTCTACTACCAGAAAGACGTATCATCATTTAGAAAGAAAGAGATAGAAATAGAAAAGAAAGAGAAGAAAGAACAACAATCACGGAAACTCACAGCGAATAATATATAATACATCACTTAACAATTTCATAATTTTACATATATCAGAGTTATACAATATTATACACTCGACAAATTTTATATACATCAGTCTCTACATACATCTCTAATACAACATACTGAACTAGATATATATCTACAACGCTAAAGCCTCCTGCTCCATTGCTCCTCCAGGATTCGTCAAAGCTAACCTGAATCTCTTGACTACCCGTAAAAATTTGGGTACCCGAGAGTTTATGGGAAACTAAAGTAAACTCCGGGTCAGACATGGGTCTGGTATGAATAAGTAAACGGTTTAAATTGTTTAACTTTGAAAAAAACATTTGAAAATAAAGGTATCACGTAAGACTCCCCACAAATAAATACGGGTAAGTTTTTACCTTACGCTAACCAAAATATTTCATAGGAAATTCTGTGATATTATAATAGTGTCAGGGTTTTCAAGTAAATAGAAAATAGCCGAAATTGTTACATTATTAAATTCCAGCTACTAGCCACAAAAGTGGGTAATACAATCAAAACCGAGGGCTCTTATTGGAAAATGGATTCCATGCAATGGCAGGGCTACTGGGGTACCGTCCGTCACAGTACAGGGCCTAGATCACCGTACCGAGGATTACACCCTTCATCCCCTGCAACACAAGGCCGGAACCATTCCTTACACAGTTCCGAACAAGATAAACCCCGTGGTTGGCGCGCCCAACCACCCACTAAGCCGAATAAAAAGGGACATCTAGACAGAGGAAATATCTTGTCCTGCTTGGGCATGACCCACCTAACCTTGCTGCATCTCCCCTGTTTTAGCCATTTCCGGTTGATGAGACTTGAGGCCACGATTACCTTTAGAGAACAAATTTCTTAGAATGCTCATCGTCCGCCTGACGATGTGTTGAAAGCATTCAATCCATACAAGTTCGTTCCAGGTTCGAACGAAACCGAAGGCATTATCTCGTTACACTCATTTTGGAATCACCCTTAGAGTTAACGACGACAACCCTTGCATTCTGAACCTTCATCTTCACATCAGATTCACGACCTAACGTTCATTTGGATCGATGTGGTTTTCGCATGTTCCAAATGTGGAAACCCGATCCCGGTCTCATCGAAATCCAAAACGTGTGTTTTAGGGCCAAGTTGTTTTAAAGTTATAAAATAAACAATTTAATTATCCATATACACACAGATAGATAATTCACAATATCATAATAGAACATCATCATCATAAACAGATAATCAATATTATCATCACAACAGATAATCCATATTATCATCATATTACAATCAAGCATACATTTCATACATCATCATTTATCTCATACTAGGAATTTCAAATCATTCAAGACAAACAATATCATCCATCCATACATAAGCAATCATATCAGCTATAATTAATTTAAAATGAATTAAATTAATTACTTGCATCTTTAATTAATTTAAAGTAAATTAAATTAATTACTACATTATCATAATCTTGCTTATATAACTATTGACCAATTATCAATAAGTTAATAAATTAATCACACTAGATTAATTAAAATTTAATTTTATTCAAGTAATCATCTTTTAATTATTTTCCAAACTAATTATCTTATCCAAATATAGAAATTAACCTTCAATTACATATATTACATTACTTCTTAATTTCACCAATTAATTATTCTTTAATCTTTCATTATTAATTTCATTATTAATTTCATTATTTAATGATTGCTAATTACATTTCATTTCATTATCCTATATTAAATTAATTACCTTAATTAAATCTTCAATTAAACTATATTTATTTATCACCACTGATTAATACTATTCAGTAATCAATCACCTTTATTTACTCTTATCACATCACTTAATTACTCCTCAACTGATTTCCTTAAAAATTAATCCCTTGATTAAATTGCACAAAGTAATTATACTTAAATTACTTCCATTATCATCCTTAATCAACTTCTTCTAGTCATTATCATCAATTACTTCTCCAAGTAATTATACTTATCATATCATAAAATAATCATTTAAATCAATTAAACTTGACTAATTAACTTAGACGATTCATATTAAACCTCATTAATTACAATAAGTAATTAATTCCTTTAATTACTTAATTATTTGATTATTCTATTTCAAGCTATTTAATTTATCACTTCTTCATCAATTTGTTTAACCTTAATTACTTAATTAGCCTTTCCTTAATCATTAGTTGAAAACCTTAATTATAATCAAATAACTTGATTAACAAATTTTTAATTGTTGATTACTTCATTAATTATTTCTTAATTCTTAGTTAAATCACTTGATTGATTCTATTAATTGTTTATTAATTTACCTAAGTAGTAAATTTTACCTTATTAATTACTTAATCAATCCGTTGATCCATCACCAGTTACAGTATAAAAAAGTAATTAATTTATTTACTTTCTGAAATCATCAATTAAGATTAAAATTTCAATATAATTAACTTTTCAATATTAGAAACCCTCATTAAAGTTTGGAAATCAATTACGATGGTTAACTATACTTAATTGTAAATTAACTATGTACGTACTTAAAATAATTCTGGATTAAAATAGTAATTAAGAGTTAAACACTTTAAAGCATTGATTAAATAGTTTACTTGTATCTAAACCATTGGGCTTTAAACTGTCAAACATCTCATGAAACAGTGCTTGCAGTTTGTACAAAAACTATTTGGTAATACTTACTTTTAAAACAGAAACCAAAACTGCAGATATGTAGGAAACCCGAGTCCTCCCCTTGAGTTCACACGTGTACATCATCGAGTTCCACTGCCTCTTCCCCTGTTTTACCCTGAACATCTTCTTCCTCCTTTACTTTTTATTTTTAGTTTTGCTTGAACAAAGAAATAATTTACATCAGGTTCATTATTCACGCATCAAACTCGACTTCAACCCGAAGCATTCCATCCCGAGACCAAGTACGAAATGTATATCGGGATGTTGAAGATGACCGTCGATGGAAATCGGGTATGAAGATGGAAATTCCAGAATTCAAGGGTGGAATGGTAGCAGAAGAATTTCTGGATTGGTTGTCTAATGTTGAAGAGATCTTTGATTTCAAAGAGGTTCCGAAAAATCGTCGAGTGAAGTTGGTTGCTACTAGGTTGAGGGGGAGAGCTTTAGCATGGTGGCAGCAAACTAAACTTATGCGGGAGAGAATGGGGAAGTCAAAGATTGTCACATGGGAGAAGATGAAGAAACTGATGAAAGCTACATTTTTGCCTTACAATTATCAATCACTCATGTATCAGAGATTGCAAAATCCGAGGCAAGGGACGAAGACTGTTAATGATTATGCTGACGAATTTTATCAACTGATTGCTCGAAATGACATTATGGAGACAGAGGAACAACTGACTGCTAGATTTGTTGGAGGGTTGAGGATGCAGATTCAAGATATGGTGAATATGTTTGATCCTAGATCAGTTGCAGAAGCACATCAGAAGGCGTTGGCTTGGGAGAAGTAGGGAAGACGAGGAGGTGGTGTGTTTACTAATTCCAACAATCAAGTGAAGGGCATTAGTGGGAGTTCCAATGTTCCTAAAACTGTCAATAAACCAGTTGTGAATGAAGTTGCGAAGGCGAGGGTCAACAACAGTTTCAAATGTTATAATTGCCAGGAAGTGGGTCACAAGAGTAATGAATGTCTGAAGCCGAAGAAACGAACTATGATTGCTGAAGTTGAAGATGAGAATGTTGGGAAAGGTTATTCTAGTCCAGTTTAGGAGGACGAACATGATATTGCGTCAGGAGATGAAGGATGTAATCTAATGATGAGGAGGACTTGTTTAATACCAAAGCAAGAAGAAGAGGCTAGTTGGTTGAGGAGTCCTGTTTTAGCCACCTTATGCCAACTCACGGGGGTCGGGTCCACATATATATACTTCATACGAGCTCCAAATGACACAAACAAATATACAACACGAATCAGAAAAACGAGACGATTACAATGGCTTTTGTATCGTCACGAAATTGCAATGTCTTAAAAATGACCATTTTACCCCTCCTTATTTTTAATTTATTTAATGAATCCATTAATTCCAGTGCTTTTCATATTACTATTATTATTCAGTTAAAATGCCTTCCAAATTTTCGTGGTGCTACATTCTCCCCCTTTAAAGAAATTTTTGGGTTATTCAATGTACTAGTGACGGGTATTCCAACGATGAGTACTCTAGTGTGGGCAAACGGTCCACCAGTGCCCCAGCCAGAGACAATTCCTGGGTTATTTCGGGATGTACGTATTTTTGTAGTATCGTACATTTTTATTTTTTTTTAACTCTTTGTTTTTGCGATTTCTCAGCTTTTGTTCTCATGCTCATGTACTATACATTCGCAACATGCATTACCATTTTCCCCATAAGTTTTTTCATCATTTATATTTTTAAATCTTAATTTCTTTAACTTTCATATATTAAAATACATTATACAAATTCATATGTACGGTTTAATTTCTAAAAAAAGAGTACATTTCTTACTGCTACTTATGTATTTAATCTCAAGAATCAAATGTTTATTTTCAAACCATATTTTACAGGGATAAATTGTGAATAGATTTACTCGTTATCTCATTAGTGTACTTTTCACATAATAAATCACAATTACTAACATATCTTTGTAAATTCAAAATAAAACTTTCTAAGTTTTTATAAACAAGCACTTTAACTTTAGAAACCAATGATGTCATTTAGATGTGATTATATATATCAAACCAACTGATATACAAATTTTGGTTGATTTTCACATATTATAAATTGAACGTGTAATTTCATATAAATTGAATAAAACTGCATAAGTACTTTTTAGACTTGATATCATCGTGCCAAATTATAGAATAGTTTCTTTTCTATAGGACCAATTTAAGTGGTCCAAATCATAAAAATATTATATTTGGACTGTTCCTGCGCAAAAATGTAATATTCTTATATTAATTCATAGTCAGTTCATACAAATAGTATAAAAAGGCTCAAATTTCATATTTAGGTCCATAAACATCCTAATTTGTCCTAGTATATATTAGTTTAACTTAATTTATCCATCATTTCGCTACGATTTTCCCAATTTTGTGCCTCCTTTTCGTGTAGTTTTGCACGTAGATGTTACACATACATTATATAACTCCATTAACTTATTTGACCGCTCAATACCAATTCATTATTCATGTTAGGAAAAGTTTCCAAAAACCAAAGGGCCTAATTCCAAAATTACATATCTCATTACAAAATTTATTAAGGGAGTGAATAGAGAGAAATCCATTCCCTCTGATCAACTTCTCCCAATTCGTCATTGCTTCGCTCTTTGGTTTGGTGCCTTAATTTCGTAGTTTGATTTTCATTTCGGGGATTACTGTTAATAGGAGCACTTGGAAATAAGAAAAGAGAGACGAGAAATTAGTTTTCTGAAATGGAAAGTGGGATACGCGTTTCCATTTTGAGTCAAACGAGTTATACAGCAGCTATCTGTCCTAAAATTCAAATTCAGATTCAATATTTGAAGCGCCGGTACGACTCGACGAAGTTTCTTATTTCTAGAGGACGAAGACGAAGATTTGTACGATTGTCTATTATATTATTTTACCGCATCATGTTGTTCCACTGCATTCATTTATTTATATTTTTGTCCTTGTGTATGTAGCTTTGATTTTGTGTTGTAAAGAATAATCAAATGTGTTTATAAAATAGTTTCATGAATTGTTATTTGATTATTATATTTTGTCATTCCGTTGTAAATTTCTGTATTTGTTTTATTTCCTTCTCTTCTTTTTCTTATTTACCCCAATAACAATTTGTCCTTTTGTATGGTTTGAGTCCGACGTTCGTCATTTATTGTCGATTTAAACTGTCGAAAAAGACAGGCCGTTACAGGTCAAATTTAAATGGGCCAAATCAAAAATTAGTATGTTTGGACTATTTCTGCTCAAGAATATAATATTCTCATTTTAATTCGTACAAACCATATAAAAATGCTCAAAATTTAAGTTTAGGTCCGTAAACATTATATTTCATCCCAATTTATATCAGTTTAACTTAATTTACCAATCATTTCGCCATGATTTTCCCAATTTTTGCCTCCTTTTCGCGTTATTTAGCATGTAGAGTTTAAATATACATTACATAGCTCCATTAACTCATTTGACAGCTCAAAACCGGTCTGTTATTCAGGTTAGACAAATTTCCAAAAACCAAAGTGCCTAATTTCGAAATTACCCATTACCAAATTTATCCATATCAAATCATAAAATCAAGGGAGTAAATATAGAACTTAGGGAGAGCCGTTCGCTCTGACCTATTTTTCCCATTTCATCCTAGTTTCGCTCTTCGGTTTGGAGCCATAGTTTACTATTTTGATTTTCATTCGGGGAGTAGGGTTGATCACTGGGGAAAAAGAAGAGAGAGATGGGAAATTAGTTTTCTGAAATGGAAAGTGGAATACACCTTTCCATTGAGTCAAACGAGATGTACAACCGCTATCTACTCAAAAATTCAAATTCGAAATCAAAACCAATAGCGTCTGTACGAATCGACGACGTTTCTGGTCATATTTACTTCATACGGGATCCAAATGACACAAACAAATCTACTGCACGTATCAGAAAAACGAGAAGATTGCAATGGAATTTGTATCGTACCGAAATTGCAATATCTTAAAAATGACCGTTTTACCCCTCCTTATTTTTAATTTATTTAACGAATCCATTAATTCCACCAGTGTCCCAGTCCCGAGCAAGAGACAATTCCTGGGTTACTTCAGGATGTACGCATTTCTATAGCATCGTACATTTTTATTATTTTTAACTATTTGTCTTTTGCGATTTCTCAGCTTTTGTTCTCATGCTTATGTATTATACGTTCACAACATGCAATGCTATTTTCCCCACAAGTTTTTTCATCATTTAGATTTTTAAATATTAATTTCTTTAACTTTCATATATTAAAATACATTATACAAATTCATATGCACTTTTAAATTCTAAAAAAAAGAATACATTTCTTACTACAACTTATGTATTTAATCTCAAGAAATTAAATGTTTATTTTCAAACCATATTTTGTAGGTATAAATCGTGAATATATTTACTCGTTATCACATTTAGTGTACTTTTCACATAATAAATAACAATAACTAATATACCTCTATAAATTCAAAATTAAATTTCCAAATTTATATAAACAAGTAATTTTACTTAGAAATCAATTTAATGCCATTTAGATGTGATTATATACAACAAACCAACTGATATACAAATGATTTTCACATTATAAATTGTACGTGTAATTTCATATAAATTGAATAAAATTGCTTAAAAATACTTTTTAGACTTGATATCATCGTACCAAATCATAGAAAATAGTTTCTTTTCAATAGGATAAATTAAATGGTCCAAATCATAAAAATATTATATTTGGAATGTTTCTATGCAAAAATGTAATATTCTCGTATTAATTCCGAATTAATTCATACAAATAATATAAAAAGGCTCAAATTTTATGTTTAGGTCCGTAAACATCCTACTTCATCCCATTTTATGTCTGTTTAACTTAATTTATCCATCATTTCGCTACGAGATTCCCAATTTTGTGCCTCCTTTTCGTGTAGTTTTGCATGTGGAGGTTACACGTACATTATATAGCTCCATTTAACTCATTTGGCCAATCCAAACCGATTCATTATTCAGGTTAGCTAAATTTTCTAATGTTCGAAATGCCTAATTTCGAAATTACATATCTCATTACCAAATTTATTCCTATCGAATCAAAAATCAAGGGAGTAAATATAGAATTTAGGGAGACCCATTCGCTCTGATCAACATCTTCCAATTCGTCATTGCTTCGCTCTTTGGTTTGGAGCCTTAATTTCGTAATTTGATTTTCATTTCGGGGATTGCTGTTAATAGGAGCACTTGGAAATAAGAAAAGAGGGACAGGAAATTGGTTCTCTGAAATGGAAAGCGGGATACGCGTTTCCATTTTGAGTCAAACGATTTATGCAGCAGTTATTTGTCCTAAAATTCAGATTCCGAATTCGTAATTCGATTTATACGTCTCGACGAAGGTTCTTATTTCTGGAGGAAGAAGACGAAGATTTGTATTGTAACGTACGCGATTTTTCGTTGCCGAAAAACCGAATAGTTAGGGTTTTAAAAAGAAGAAAAAGACAGAAGAAGAGAGAAAACGATAGAAAATTGAGAGAAAAGAAAATAGAAAATAGAACGGAATAGAAAACAACAGAACAATAACAGAATCTCATAATCGCAGCGGATCAACATATAATAGATAAATGAATAATCTTTAAACAAAGAACTATATCAGTTATTACATTACATCACATTTCATTTCATTACATCAGAGTGTGCAACAACAAACAACAACAAACAGCGGAAAAGAAATACTATATACTAGTAATACGCCATGTCATCCAGCTTGCCTCCTACAACTCCTGAATATCCAGAATATCCTGATAAATCTTAACTCTTGACTACCCGTGTGGAAATTGGTGGGCACCCAGAGTTTAGTAAGGAAAACAATAAACTCCGAGTCATTCATGTGACTGGTGTGAGAACTCAAAACAGTTTATTTATCTTTAAAATCAAAATAGAGGAATATTTTTAAAGTCAATTCGCAATGTTTTTGAAAATGTAACTACCATAAGACCTCCCACCACACACACAATGCAAACGCAGACTTGGAGGAGAATTCTTCTTATGTTAGTCAAAGATGCTTGATACGCATTAAAAAGAAACATTGGATATTATTATTAGTGCATAGTGTAGAAATATTTCGAAAGTAGAATATAAATCTTAGCCAGCATAGGTAACATTATATTATGCCTACTATAGCTACCATATTAGATGGCAGGTTCTACAACTAAAACCGTACAAGTCTCGTATTGTTTCTTTGGATTTCCAACAAATGGTCAGGCCAAGGAACTTCCCATTGCCACATGGAAACGCCTCTGGAAGGACGTCCCGAGAACCTAACCGGATCTCTGCCAACACAAGGCCGGGTTACCTTTCAAACTAGGTAACAACTGACACGAGTATGCCATCCCCCGGTCCTTTGGGACCTTTATCCGAGAGCTCTCTAACCAACATCACACAATGATAAATAAAGTGTTTCAACATGAGTAAGTATCTGGGCTCCATACCATGATACCACCCTTTTCCAGAAGGAAATGCACATACCCTAAAGGGAGCTACCCCTCATAACCTTGCTGCATCTTTCCTGTTTTGACCATTCCGGGGTGTGAGGCTCGACGAAGTCTCGTCCACAAAGCCACGCTTTGGTACAAAGCCATGCTTTGGTCAACAAATGATCATAGAAATGATCACAAAGATAAGTGATCAAACAAATGATCATATCACAAATGATCAAACCATGATCATTTCACAGCAACACTCAGCATGTCACATTACCAAATTGGGAATATATCGTTGATAACCATCAACTACATAACCTCTGAGCTCGTACGTCTCAGAGAAGGGTGTTAAGCTTAGAGAATAAATTCTCCGCCACCAACAGAAATATATTTGAAAGAAATCAGCTTTATATCTCAATTTGTAATGTCAGACATACTATCCATACAAGTCTGTTCCGGGCTCGAACAGAACTGAAGGCACTTACAAAGAAGTCCTTGCAATCCGGATATCCACAATCCTGATCGGATTCCTCATCACATATGGAACTCTATACCGGAGCAACTCGGTGCAGAGTCAATCGACAGGTCATCCTATCGCTCTCGCAAATATCCGGTCTTCAACACCGGTCATCAAATGCAATCCATAACGACATATCACATACTCGGAATGGGTTATACGACCCCAAGGTCCTTTCCCAACTAACCCGAATAGTGAGCGCTTATTCAAAAATAAGTTTGGCATTCAAATTCAAACAAATCACAATAAATACCTTTCAAAGGTAAATATTGATAGTCGGTTATTGAACTATCAATGGATATGCACAACATCACCAGATTCCAAATAATTTTCCAAATTATTTATTTTCCAAAAATATCTTTACAAGATATATAATTTCAATACTTCAAAAATAATTTTTAAACAAAGTCCCCTTTCTTTTATAAATTCCATAGTGAATTTTCATTCCAAAATATCCATGCATATACGATTTCAATTATTCATTTCAATTTATCTTCAAAAAGATAAATTCTCCAAACGTTTCATTTCACATTGGAAAAACATTTCCATACTTATTTATTCATAAGTAATTCACAAATTTTATTTATTTTCAACCTTTGGAAAATATTCAATATACTTAAATCGAAATTAAGCATATATTTCATTCTTTAAGGAAATCATTCTCTTAAACATATTTATTTGGGCCAAAACGAATGTCGCGTAAAACATCGTTACGACAACCCAAAATCACTAGTATAGGGATTCGAAATTAAAATAGATATATAAATCCCAATACTATTCAAAACATTTCCTTTCGGAAATCATTTACTATAACAACAGTGTTATAGTCCACCCTTTTCCTTCTATTTCTCGAAAACGTCTATTTCAACAATGAACACCATGCTTCTGATTTGATCTTGAATTTCTAGATTGGCTAGAGATTCGTCGTCGAAAGGGTTGGTACCCATAGTATCTCTCATTATAGAATCTTGTCTAAGTCTTTCCTTTTCCACTTGTTCTTCAAAGTATTCTTCTTGAGCCGTTGTGCCCACTGGGCCAATTTTGAGACTGTCTAAAAAACGCTGAACCTTCATTATTCTATCCATTGATGGTTTGAAAGCTAATAGGTTGTCTAACAGTAATACTGTTTCGCCTTCAGTGGCAGAGTGTGATCCAATTTCGCCTTTGTTAATGGCCTCTGAGAAGAACTCTTGCGCTGCTAGAATTCTTTCATTTTCTTCATTAAATTCTTTGCGATTGAATTTAACGAATTCATGTTGAGGATTTTCAGTTACCCCATGTAATTCCCATAATTGGATAGAGGATAAAGACGTATATACTGTCTCTCTTTCCAAACGCTCCAAATTCTGAATATGAACATAGTAAAAAATATGCTTGAATGTTCAGCAAGTTTTGCTGTACATATTTCTGGAGTATAACCTGAATATTCTTCAGGATGGCTAGTGTTGACATAAATTTCATGCACTAAGCCTTTTTTGATATGTTTTTGATACTTTTGTATTTCAAAAAAATAGGCTATAAGCCGCTTGTTATTGAGAATTAACTCTTCATTTTCTAAGAGTTTAATTAACTCTGTGTCTTCTAACCTTTTGAAGAATAGAAGAAAATTACTTTCATCGATGAGACGTTGCTGATATAAGGAGATCATATCCTGGACTATCATTTCAGCTTCCATCTCTTTGGTTTTTGTGTTATCTATCTCATAAAGTCTAAGTAATTCTAGCAAATCTTGAATTCTTAGATTTACGAGATTGGATGTTTGCATTTGAGAAAATATTGATTTCAAATGGCTATGTTCAGCTGTGCTATCAATGAACAACTCTGCTTCTTTCGAATCTAGAGCTTCAGATCTAGATGAAAAAGAATGCTGCGATAATTTAGACATTATTTTCTAAGTTTCTGAAATACAAAAGTATCAAAAACATATCAAAAAGGGCTTAGTGCACGAAATTTATGTGAACACAAGCCATCCTGAAGAATATTCAGGTAATATTCCAGAAATATGTAAAGCAAAACTTGCTGAACATTCAAGCAGATTTTTTACTATGTTCATGTTCAGAATTTGGAGCGTTTGGGAAGAGAGACAGTACGTTCGTCTTTATCCCTCTATCCAATTATGGAAATTACATAGGGTAACCGAAAATCCTCAACATGAATTCGTTAAATTCAATCGCAAAGAATTTAATGAAGAAAATAAAAGAATTCTAGCAGCTCAAGAGTTCTTCTCAGAGGCCATTAACAAAGGGGAAATTGGATCATACTCTGCCACTGAAGGCAGAACAGTATTACTGTTAGATTACCTATCAGCTTTCGAACCATCAACAGATAGAATAATGAAGGTTCAACGTTTTTTAGACAGTCTCAAAATTGGCCCAGTTGGCACAACGACTCAAGAAGAATACTTTGAAGAACAAGTAGAAAAGGAAAAACTTAGGCAAGATTCTATAATGAGAGATACTATGGGTACCGACCCTTTCGACGACGAATCTCTAGCCAATCTAGAAATTCAAAATTAAATCAGAAGCATGGTGGACCAGCATCCAGAATAAAAAGGACAAATAACCTAACCTTTACACTCAGGTGACATATCACCCCTTAGCCTTTCCAGCTCATCCTCTGCAAAGATTAAACTAAAGGACGCATCTTCAGCCTAAAAGCCTAAAAGGGACACATATTAGCCCTATAATGGACAGATATCCAGCCTAATTAATAATAAATAAAGAAGAGAAGACGCTATAAAAGGAGGAGACTACTCTGAAGATAGATCATCGGAAAAAAATTCTTCATTTTCGTTTCTTCTCTTCATTGTATCCGAGCTCTGTAATATTAACTACTGTAGTAATAAAAATTTTGTTTCTGTAAGAAGTTTCTGTTGCTGTATATTTTCGATTCCGCATTCAAGTTTGGGTTTTCAATTTGGTATCAACAAAAAGGCAGAAATAAAGCACAAGCTGTAAAGGAACGAACACACCGGATTTGATACTGGTTCGGAGTTACCCTACATCCAGTCCCGCACACAAGTACAGAATTCCTTTCAAAGTTAACTGTACAATTACACCCTCGATTTCAAGGCCACGTGGTACACCACTCCAGATTCACAATCCTCTGCGTGGAGATACTTTATTTCATGGGCAACAAGTTCACCCAATTGATTTCACAGGCTACAATCACACCTTTTCTCGCTTGATTGATTTCACAGGCTACAATCATACCTTTTCTCATTTAATTTATTACAAAGAAGCCTTCTGAATAGCACTGAAATCTTATGGAGATAGTGATAGAGAATCAAACCAGAAATGATCTACTTAGATTCAATGGTGATTTCGACAGAGTAATGATAAAAATATATATAAAGAAATATGGAAGAAGAAGAGGAGTGAAATCAGAGAAAATATAAATAAAAATTCATTTAAAACTGCCCCTATTTATAGTAGAACAACAGCCATGTCCATTCGTGAAATGATATGGCGAATAAACACTACTTTTAAAATTCAAAATTTTGCAATCAACTGCCACCTTGTCGACAAGGGGTCCTAGGGGTTGCCGGCTAGCCTAAGGAAATTCTGGTAATTTGTTTTTCTTAGAAAATAAGTTCTATCTTGTATTAAAACTGTTTTTAAACTTTATAAATATACTTAACTATAGTTAAAGCTATAGTTAAAATACATAAACAAGTAAGGAGAATAATATTTTGGTATATATAAAATTTTACTACAATTTATATTTAAATCTAAGTATAAATATTAAAAGTTAAATATATTGTTATTATTAAAAGGTAGTTTAAAACCAAGGATAATTTGACTTTGAAAATAAAGATTATTTTGAGGTTAAAAATATTTAAAACCAGGATAGATATTTTTGATTCTTTTAAAAGAAAGATTTGAAAATCATTTTGAAAACAAGATATAGTTCTGTAAAAAAAAACATTTAAATAAAAGTTAGTGGATGCAAAGCAATGTTCCATTAGATTTTTCATCGGTCTTAGGGTTCCATCGCTTTAACAGGCTCGAAGTGGATTCCATTCCACGAATAAATTAGGTTTTACGATGCCAGTGCTTTTCTAGGAGTTTTAACCAAATTCCTAATTAAATTACTGATTATTGAATCTTGAACTCTTGATAATCTTGATACTCATGAGTCTTCAATCTTGATATCTTGAATCTCTATACTGTACAGTCTTCATTCTTGGTACCTGCATGGTTAAATCCTGCATATACATATATGTAAACTATAATGTTAGTATTTGTATTTTGTAATCTTATCTAAGGTTGTTGTCATTAAAACCATCATTTCAAGGACTAACATCATACACAAGGGCAAACAAACAAATAAATAAATGCAATGGAATAACATGATGTGGTAAAATAATATAATAGATTATAGTACAAATCTTCGTCTTCGTCCTCCAGAAATAAGAAACTTCGTCGAGTCGTACCGACGCTACAAGTTTTGAATCTGAATTTTAGGACAGATAGCGGTTGTATAACCCGTTTGACTCAACATGGAAAAGCGTATCCCACTTTCCATTTCAGAAAACTAATTTCCCGTCTCTCTTTTCTTATTTCCAAGTTCTTCTATCAACTGTAATCCTCGAAATGTAAATCAAATTATGAAATTAAAGCTCCAAACCGAAGAGCGAAGCAATGACGAATTGGGAGAAATTGGTCACAGCGAATGGGTCACCCTAAATTCTATATTTACTCCATTGATTTTATGATTTGACAGGAATAAATTTGGTAATGAGATATGTAATTTCGAAATTCGGCTCTTTGGTTTTTGAAAACTTTGTCTAACCTGAATAAAGAATCGGTTTTGAGTGGTCAAATGAGTTAACGGAGCTATATAATGTATATGTAACCTCTACATGCAAAACTACACGAAAAGGAGGCACAAAACCGATTCGTTATTATGGTTTGGTTAAGTTTCCAAAAACCAAAGAGCCTAGTTTCGAAATTACATATCTCATTACCAAATTTATTCCTATCAAATCATAAAATCAAGGGAGTAAATGTAGAATTCAGGGAGACCAATTCGCTCTGATCATTTTCTCCCAATTCGTCACTGCTTCGCACTTTGGTTTAGAGCCTTAATTTCGTAAAATGGATTTTGGGGATTATTGTCAATAGGACCACTTGGAAATAAGAAAAGAGAGACGGGAAATTAGTTTTCTAAAATGGAAAGTGGGATACACATTTCCATTTTGAGTCAAACGAGTTATATAACCGCTATCTGTCCTAAAATTCAAATTCAGATACAAAACTCGTACCGTCGGTACGACTCGACGAAGTTTTTTATTGGACGACGAAGACGCAGATTTTTACTATTATCTATTATATTATTTTACCGCTTCATGTTGTTCTGCTGCATTTATTTATGTGTTTGCCCTTATGTATGTAACTCTGATTTTGTGTTGTAGAGAATAACCAAATGTGTTTAAAAAATAGCTTCATGTGTAGTGTTTCAGCAAATCAAGGTAAGTCGATATTGGTGTTAACAATAATAATGTGGAATGTTGACTTAAATGTTGATTTAAATATGATTATAAAAAAAAAATTATGTTAATATTGGTTTTAAACATAGTTTTGCAGTTTGCTATTATTTGCATTTGTTTGAAAACGTATGTATGTATATGTAATTTTAATGCGTTTCAAAACTAATATTGGTTAAGAGAGTAATATAATAGAATAATATTTGTATTTCATTTCGGTCTACATAAAGCTGTTTCTGATCTATTTTTATCGATCTCTATTTATCAGTTGTCCATCGTATTCGTGCCAATCTTGCTTCGCTTTGAAAATTTTGTTTGGATTTGTTCGATGTCTAGATCGTGATCCAGCGTAGCTCAATTCTTTGTCCAATCTATCTAGCCTCGAAAGGTGAGCAATCACTCACGATTTAACATTATTATATTTATTAAATTTGATTTCAATTGAAACGACAATTGAAATATGTTGTTATTAGTTATTTAAATTGTTTATATGCTATTATTTGTAACTGTCACCTGTGGGATATGACACCATATCCTGTTGTTTATATTATACTGTTATTGATGATATATGTCTGTTATATTATTATTATATGTTATCACTCAGCAAGTTCCCTGTAGTTTATAATTCACTATGGGATGAAATGATACATACCCGAACGGACTTTAGAATAGGAGAATTTCGTTATGAGTTGAAATGATACACCCAAGCGATTTTCATTTAATTGAATTCGGGATTACGGGTTGAAATGATATCCACCCGTATATATTTAGTGTACGGTTTGAAATGATAAATATCCGTAGCACTTGACCATATGATAGGAAATATATACGGACACCGTTGGTCCATATATATAAAAATATTTTGAAATAAATTCATTGTTTTGGAAAGAAATATATGGTCTTAATAAATATTAATTCTTAAATTATTATATATACAGGGTAATGATATATATATATATATATATATATATATATAGATTTAATAATATTTAATTCAATTAAGATTGATTTAATACATAAATTATGTTAATTATTTAGGTAAATTATAGTTAAAATAGATTTTTGCAATAATTGGGATAAATTAAGATTGGGAGATAAATTTGAGTTTATTAAAAATGGTATTTAAATAAGGATTTATTTAATTAAATCAATTTGAAATTTTGAATGGGAAATTTAAGGGTATGATTTTGTAACTGGATTTAGATGTAAGTGGTTTAATGAATATTTCACGTTTAAATATATTAAAGAAAATATTGAGTAAAATGTAATTAAGGTTACTTAAATGATATTGAATCTAATAAGGGAGTATTTGAAGACTAAATAATAATGAGGTTAAATCGAGATCTATATGAAACTGTTATATAGAACTTTTAAATATTAAAGCCTTGAACTATAGTGGAATTTAACTGGTTTATTTTGAGATTCAGGTCTATATTTGAAATAAATATAGTTGAATTCGTTATTTAGAAACTAAATTGAATTTAAATTGATAAATTAAGGTTGGATTTAATTTGAATAGGAAGGTCGGGTTGATGTTGAAATAATTTGTTAAGTTGAGGAAATTGAAAATACTTTACTCTATAAATTATTTAATATATATATAATATATATATATATATATATATATATATAGACACTATTTTGGAAAATATAGAGAATTTGAAGTGAAAATGATATTTGGTTTTGAAGTATAAATTAAATTGAAAGGACTACGGTGTTATAGTGTATATTTCTACCTTGTAGATAGTTCTATGGACCCTTAGAGGATGGTTATCCCAAACATCCTTTAAGTTAATTGTATTTCAGTTGATATTTCACTTGAGTTGGATTTATTTAGATAAGAATGTTAATCCTGACTCGAGTGTTTTGTGTTTTGCTTTACGCTCGGGTCAGACTGAGTGATACAGCATTTGAGACTCACCTTCGAAGTTGGAGTTTGCTTGAAGATCCAGCTATCTATCCTTTCAGTCATACAGTTGATTGGTCCAGAGAAGTCTTCCGCACGTACTGGAGACTTCACTGTATCTGAGATATTCTATTGTACTTTATCTCTAAATCTGATTTTTTTTATGTAGTAGCTTCATGAACTACTATCTATTTATTCCGCTGCGTATTTTTGTACTACTCTGTATCTATGATTCTATGTTTGATTTATTTACTGTATATGTTGGGTTTTGCCAAATTTTAATTAACAATCTGATATTTTGAGTAATTCAAGTCCGACATCTGCCGATGCGAATGGTTGAAAATAGCAGGTCGTTACAGTCGGTATTAGAGCTTTGGCTCTAGGCAAAACTTATCATATATGGTAAATTTATTTACAGAATCACTTTCGTTCGAGTTGAATCTCTTCCTTTCTGACTCGATTTCCTTTGAATTTTGGAATGTCCCTCGGTTCCGAAATTCATTCTTGTCTCTCCCTAATTATATTCGTTCGATTCTGGAGTATCCCATAACTCCACTGAATGATTCGTAAAAGGGGGTGAAAACTCCTTTTCAATTGGCATTGATTCACCGAAGATTTTTTTGTATCATCGGTTTACGATGCTGTTGTATCTTGGTATGCCGAGTTCTATCTCTGGCGATCGAATGTCGATTTGTTTTGGAATTCCGCATCGATTATATTCCTGAAGTCACTTGTGACGACCCGAACTCGATATCCAATAAACGACATCAAATTCGTATCGCCGGAGCTTATAACAACAACAGATGTAAAACAGCGGAACAAAAATGAATATCATGCATACATCACAGGTACAATATCATAATATCCAACAATACATCAAAGTATATATAATACATGCACCACAACTCCAAATTCACATCATACTAATACATCGATGATCATATATCCAAAGGTCTTCATAGGAATGTAAAGGTAACAATCTCCCAAAACACTAACCACCTGAGATCCAAAAACTTCTAGAATATCTCCAAAGCAAAAGCTCCAAAATATTGCTAACTCCAAAATATGAAAACCTGTTACTAGGCTGCCCGTGTAGAAATTATGGGCACCCAAAGTTTAGAAAAAAAAACAATAAACTCCGGGTCAGTCATGGGACTGGTATGAGTAAACAAAAATAGTTGCTTTTAAATAAATTAGATTTTTAAAGAAAATTCGTTAATGCTTTTGGAAAATGAAACTACCATAAGACCTCCCGCCACACACATAATGCAATCGCAGAATTGGAGGAGATTTCTTCTTATGATAGTCAAATATGCTTGGTACGAGAAAATTTCTTTGATATTATTACTAGTGCATAGTGTAGAAAGCATTTCGAAAATAGAATATTAATCTTAGCCAGCATAGACATTTCGAACTATGCCTACTATAGCTACCATGGTTTTTGGCAGGTTACCGCCACGCTGCATAGCAGGTTATACAACTAAGACCGTACTGGTTCGTATTGGTTCTTCGGATTTCCAACAAATGGTCAGGCTAAGGAACTTCCTACTGCCACATAGGTACGCCTCTGGCGGGACGTCCCGAGAACCTACCCGGCTCTCTGCCAACACAAGGCCGGGTTACCTCTGTAACTAGGTAACTACTACTCGAGTATGCCACTCCCCGGTCCTTTGGGACCTTTATCCGAGGGCCCTCTGTCACAAAGCAACAACCACACAGAAAATGAGATTGGAGCTACCACATAGGTAAATATCTGGGCTCCATACCATGACATCACCTTTTTCCAGAAGAAAATGACATACCCTAAAGGGCGCGACCCTCATAACCTTGCCGCATCTTTCCTGTTTCGACCATTTCCGGGTTGTGAGGTCCGATGAGGTCTCGTCCACAAAGCGATGCTTTACACGAAAGCTTTGCTTTGATCACAAATGATCATCAACACACAGCAGCACTTAGCATGCCACACTACCAATTTGAGAATATATCGCTGATAACCTTCAATTACATAACCTCTGAGCTCGTACGTCTCAGAGAAGGGTGTTAAGCTAAGAGAATAAATTCTCCGCCACCAACAGATATGTATTTGAAAGAAATCGGCATTATATCTCAAAGTGTAGTGTCAGACACACGACCATACAAGTCTGTTCCGGGTTCGAACAGAACCGAAGGCACTTCGTCAAATAAAGGAAGAAGCCCTTGCAAATCCGGGTATCCACAATCCCGATCGGACTTCCCATCACTTAGGAAATCTCTATACCGGAGCAACTCAGTGCAGAGACAATCGATAGGTTATCCTATCGTTTTCGAAGACACCCGGTCTTCACCACCGGTCTTCAAATGTTATCCATTTCGACGTATCACTATACGGAATGGGTTATCTGACACGAAGGTCCTCTCCCGGCTAAACCGAATAGTGAGCGGTTAATTTTAAAACACGTGAATATATCAATCACAAAGATTCACATTCAGGGTTCGATGTGGGTTTCGGATAACAAGCTGAAATCCGACTCCCTTTCGCATCGAAGTTTAAATGCCGTTTACGGCAAAGGGTTTTTACAGCAATACACAGCAAATCACAGTTATAGTGCAACACATAGTATCACAATTATAACAGAAATCAATATAGTGTATAGCAATGGTTAATTATTTACAAACCATAGTGAATATAATTTAATAAATAAATCAATATATCTTTATTGATTTTTTTAAATCAATATTTATAATTTCCCTTAATTATAAATTTATTAAATTTTAAACTGGCTTTATTAATCATTAAATCTTTAATTAACTATTTTAATTTATAAATTCTTAATAGTAAATTTACTAGTTAATTAACCAAATCTTAATTTCTTTTATTTGCTGATCATTCTTTAAATTAATCAACCTAAATTTCAAAGTAATTTTAAACCATAATATATTTGTTTTAAGTTAACAAATTTGGATATACTTCTTTAAATATTTTGTTAAGTGAACAAAACACTTTATACTATCTTAACCTACTATCATCATTTATGCAGAACAAATTATAAAATCATTTAAAACTATGTTGTAAAACTGGAATTGGCTGTTTTTAGGTCCAACCCGAGGGGTTCTTCGGGTCATCCCCGAGAAAATTGGGCTTATGCTTCGGGTTTTAGCAAAAACTTACCCGAGTACTATATTTATTCAAAAAATTTCAAAATTTTCTTAAGTCCCCAAATCAACCACGCTACAACACAGGACAAACTCGAGTCCTGCTTCGAGTTTTTATCCCACTTCCCCGAAAGTGACTTCGAGTCACACTACCCTCTTCTCCCATCTCACCACTGACACACAACTACAGCACGTACACGTGCACGGTCGACTTCACCACCGTGGGACGGTGCTGCGGCCATCCACAAGTCACTCTCCACTCCCCAAAACAGTACGAACACCCAAAGTCTCGAATTTAATTCAAAAGAAAAATCGCGACGTCTCGACCAAATAACCCAGAAGTACATCATTAGGAAACGAGCCTGCGCCACCTCCTCTGGTCATCAGAGGCCACGAAAGTTTGTCAGGAGCTTCACCTTGACCAGATACTCCTATTTCCACCGGCGGCTCGAAGTCCGATCACCTATTTACGGCGCGGCACCCTCTTTTCTGACACGAACGAAAATGGGTTCTTAAACCCTAGTTCGATCTCGTGTTCGAAAATTTTAGTTTTATAAATTACATTTGTATTTTTCCAGTAATCATGATCGTCATATCTTGCTACCACCACGAATTCGAGATCGGCCATTGCTTGGATCATCAGAGCTCGACGAAAATGAATTTTTTTAATCAACCCAAAAATCTAAATAAAGACTTGATGAAAAATTTGATTTTTTTATCTCTAAAATCATCATTCCTAATAGTGATTCACATGGCATTATTAGAAATCAAATTCGTGAGGTTCGAATTTTATTGATATCTTAAGGTATAACTGTATTCACCTTTCCCTGTAAAAATGAATCAAATTCCCCTGCTTGCTTTTATTACTAAAACAAGGTACAGGTTGACAACAATTTTAACTTGTTTAATTTTTTTTTTCAGAAGCAAAAAGAGGGAGAGAGTGTTTGGTTTTCTTTGGCATGGTATTGCTCTGCATACAGGACTTTAAACATGCCTGTGTGACACTGTAACTCTGTTTGTTACAGGAAAACAAGACACTAGCCCATTTTTTTCCATCCAACTTGAAGCCATTACATTATACAGGAATTTAAGCACAAAGATTTTGAATAAACATAGTTTTACCCACCTATTTTTTTTGAAACAGAAAGCACTTTGGTTTTGGAAGACTGCAGTTTAATTTTTCTGGTTTCTCTTCTCAGCAAATCTTTATCAATTTTTGAATAAAGGTGATGTTTTCTTTTTTCTTTTCCAGGTTTGCTAAGTTTTTTTTCTTGAACGAATAAAACTAAATTTCACTGCATATATATGTAGATAGTTGTATACAAAAGAAAGGCACAGGGTTTTTTTTTCTTAGCAAGGACTGCAACCAGAGATTTTTTTTTCACTGTTGTACTTTGTAGTATTTTGTATTTTCTTATATGGAGGCTGATGTGCTTTTTTTTCTTACTTGAGAAGATGGCATTTAATGCCCATGCTTCCTTCTTTGTTAACATACCCTTTTTATTTTATGATGTAAGAACTATTTTGTTTTTGTTTTGAAGATATTTATCTTTGTTAATCTTCTTGCATAAGCTTTATTTCCTTGTCTATATTTTAGTTTACAATCTTCTTGTCTGATTTATTTTGTTTTGCATACAACTCTTCATTTTATTGTTTGTATACTTATCCTATTGTTTGAATCTATGTATGTATTTATTTTTATTATCTCTAGTATTTATATATATACAATTTGTTTGTATTAACCCATATCATTACATAGAGAACATTTCAACATATTAAATGAATTTCATAAGTATACTTTATAAATTCAAGAATTTAGACTTAAAAGAAATTGAAGTTCTATTAACACATATTCTTGTTTGTTATGCATATATTTTTACTTTATTTATCACTCATTCAAAAACTTAAACTATCAAACATTTATTTACTTCCGTATAACTTTATAATATTAATATTATCAATATTTTATTTTTCTTGAAATTTCACAATTTGAATTTAAAAGTTCAAATAAATCACAAATTTAAACACACAAATTCCCGGGATGTTACAATATCCCCTCCTTAAGAAAATTTCGTCCTCGAAATTGAAAGAGAGAAAAGCAAACAAAGAATATACGAATTCGGAAAAAATAAAGAAATGACTTACAGTTTAAGCCGAGATGTCTACTCTGCATTTGGGATATGATTTCTTCATGTTATCTTCAGTTTCCCAAGTACAATCCTTTGGATCACCACTCCATTGAACTTTGACCAATTTCACAACTTTGTTTCGCAATCGCTTTTCATCACGATCAATAATCTTTATTGGTTCCCTTCTTACAGCCAAGTTGGGAGTGATCTCAAGGTCCTGTTGAGCAGCTTCTTCAATAATATCATCTGGGTCGTGCACATACTTCCGAAGACTAGAAATGTGGAACACATTATGCACGCCGGACAACCAGCTGGGTAACTGTACTCGATATGCTAGAGGACCGATCCTTTCCAGAATAGGAAAAGGACCAATATAACGCGGTGCTAGCTTTCCAGTTTTCCCGAATCTCAATACACCCCGCATTGGAGACACTTTCAGAAATACAGAATCTCCAACTTGAAATTCCAAATCTCTTCTTCAGCGGTCATAGTAGCTCTTTTGACGGCTCTGAGCAGTTAATAACTTCTTTCGGATAAAATCAACTTTTTCAGTGGCTTCTTTAATCATGTCTGGTCCAAGAACAAGTCTATCACCTGATTCGATCCAACATACAGGTGATCGACACGGTCGACCATATAGAGCTTCGAAAGGAGCCATTTCGATACTAGCCTGATAGCTGTTATTATAGGAAAATTCGACCAAATGCAAATAGTCCTCCCAAGATCCACCAAAGTCAAGAATGCAAGCGCGCAATAGGTCTTCTAAAATTCGATTAACCCTTTCTGTCTGCCCATCAGATTGTGCGTGATAAGCAGTGCTGAGATTCAATTTGGTTCCCAAAGCGGCTTGATAGGAATAAATTTGGTAATGAGATAAGTAATTTCGAAATTAAGCTCTTTGGTTTTTGAAAACTTTGCCTAGCCTAAATAATGAATCAGTTTTGAGCGGTCAAATGAGTTAATGGAGCCATATAATGTAGATATAACCACTACATGCAAAACTACACGAAAAGGAGGCACAAAATTGGGAAAATCATAGCAAAATGATGGATAAATTAAGTTAAACTGGTATAAACTGGGATGAAGTAGGATGTTTACGGACCTAAACATAAAATTTGAGCCTTTTTATATTATTTGGGTGAATTAATTATGAATTAATACGAGAATATTACATTTTTGCGCAGAAATAGTCCAAATATAATATTTTTATGATTTGGACCAATTAAATTTGTCCTATTGAAAAGAAACTATTTTCTAAAATTTGGTACGATGATATCAAGTCTAAAAAGTATTTTTATGCGATTTTATTCAATTATGTGAAATTGCACATACAATTTATAATATGTGAAGATCAACCAGAATTTGTATATCAGTTGGTATGATATATAGAATCACATCTAAATGGCATTAAATTGATTTCTAAAGCTAAAGTACTTGTTTATATAAATTCAAAAAATTTATTTTGAATTTATAGGGATATGTTAGTAACTGTGATTTATTTAGTGAAAAATACACCAAATGTGATAATATGTAAACCAATTCACAATTTATACCTATAAAATATGGTTTGGAAATAAACATTTGATTTCTGGAGATTAATACAAAAGTTCTAGTTAGAAATGTGCTCTTTTTTTAGGATTTAAACCGTATATGAATTTGTATAATGTATTTTTAATATATGAAAGTTAAAGAAAATTAGTTTAAAAATATAAATCATGAAAAAACTTAAGGGGAAAATATTATTGCATGTTGCGAATGTATAATACATAAGCATAAGAACAAAAGTTGAGAATTCGCAAAAACAAAGAGTTAAAAATAATAAAAATGTATGATACTATAAAAATACACACATCTTGAAAACCCAGGAAATGTCTCCGGCTGGGACACTGGTGCACCGTTTGTCTGCACCAGAATACCCATCGCCAGTACATTGGTACAACCCAAAAATTCCTTTAAGGAGGGAGAGTGTAGTAACCCGAAAATTTGAAAAGCATTTTAGTTCAATAATAATAGTAATATGAAAAGCAGTGGAATTGATGGATTAGTTAAATAAATTAAAATTAAGGAGGGGTAAAATGGTCATTTGAAGATAGTGAAATTTAGCGACGATACAAGTGCCATTGCAATCGTCTTGTTTTTCTTATTCGTGCAGTATATTTGTTTGTATCATTTAGAGCTCGTATGAAGTAGATATGACCGGAACGTCATCGAGTCATACCAACGCTACTGGTTTTGATTCTGAATTTGAAATTTAGAGCAAATAGCGATTGTACAACTCGTTTGACTCAATGGAAACGTGTATTCCACTTTCCATTTGAGAAAACTAATTTCTCGTCTCTCTTCTTCGCCGCCAGTGGTCAATCGTAATCCCGAATTAAAATCAAATGAATAAATTATGGCTCCAAACCGAAGAGGGAAACTAGGATGAAATGGGAGAAATAGATCAGAGCGAATGGGTCTCCCTAAGTTCTATATTTAGTCCTCTGATTTTATGATTTGACACGGTTAAATTTAATAATGAGTAATTTCGAAATTAGGCTCTTTGGTTTTTGGAAACTTTGCCAAACCTGAGTAACAAATCAGTTTTGAGCGGTCAAATGTGTTAACGGAGCTATATAATGTATATGTAAACTCTACATGCTAAATTACGTGAAAAGGAGGCAGAAAATTAGGAAAATCATAGCGAAATGATGGGTAAATTAAGTTAAACTGATATAAATTGGGATGAAATATGATGTTTACAGACCTAAATTTAAATCTTGAGCATTTTTATATGATTTGTATGAATTTATATGGGAATATTACATTTTTGAGTAGAAACAGTCCAAATATACAAATTTTATGATTTGGACCATTTAAATTTGTAGAGATTAAGTACATAAGTTCTAGTAAGAAATGTATTCTCTTTTTAGAATTTAAACCGTACATATGAATTTGCGTAATGTATTTTAATATGTGAAAGTTAAAGGAATTAAGATTTAAAAATATAAATGATGAAAAAACTTATAGGGAAAATAGTGCTGCATTTTGCTAACGTATAATACTTGCATGGAACAAAAGCTGAGAAATCGCAAAAACAAAGAGTTAAAAATAATAAAAAAGTGCGATACAATAGAAATACGTACATCCTGAAATATCCCATGAATTGTCTCTGGCTAAGACACTGGTGGACCGTTTGTCCACACCAGAATACCCGTCGCCGGTATACCCATCGTCGGTACATTGGAATAACCCAGAAATTCCATTAAGGGGGAAGAGTGTAGTACCCCGAAAATTTGGAAAGCATTGACGAATTAGGAGAAATCGATCAGAGCGAATGGGTCTCCCTAAATTCTATATTTACTCCCTTGACTTTATGATTTGATAGGAATAAATTTGGTAATGAGATATGTAATTTCGAAATTAGGCTCTTTGGTTTTTGAAAACTTTGCCTAGCCTGAATAATGAATCAGTTTTTAGTGGTCAAATAGTGGAGCTATATAATGTAGATATAACCACTACATGCAAAACTACACGAAAAGGAGGCACAAAATTGGGAAAATCGTAGCGAAATGATGGATAAATTAAGTTAAACTGGTATAAACTGGGATGAAGTAGGATATTTACGGACCTAAACATAAAATTTGAGCCTTTTTATATTATTTAGGTGAATTAATTATGAATTATTATGAGAATATTACATTTTTGCGCAGAAACAGTCCAAATATAATATTTTTATGATTTGGACCATTTAAATTTGTCCTATTGAAAAGAAACTATTTTCTACAATTTGGTACGATGATATCAAGTCTAAAAAGTATTTTTATGCGGTTTAATTCAATTTATATGAAATTGCACATACAATTCATAACATGTGACAATCAACCAGAACTTGTATATCAAACATAAAAAAGAGCACATTTCTAAGTAGAACTTTTGTATTTAATATCCAGAAATCAAATGTTTATTTCCAAACCAAATTTTATGAGTATTACTCCCTTGATTTTATGATTTTATATGGTTAAATTTGCTAATGAGTAATTTCAAAATTAGGCTCTTTGGTTTTTGGAAACTTTACCTAACTTGAATAACAAATCAATTTTGAGCGGTCAAATGAGTTAACGGTGCTATATAATGTATATGTAAACTCTACATGCTAAATTACACGAAAAGGAGGCATAAATTGGGAAAATCATAGCGAGATGACGGGTAAATTAATTTAAACAGATATAAATAGGGATGAAATATGATGTTTACGGACCTAAATTAAAATTTTGAGCATTTTTATATGGTTTGTATGAATTAATATGACAATATTACATTTTTGAGCAGAAACAGTCCAAATATATTAATTTAATGATTTCGACCATTTAAATTTGTCCTGTAACGACCTGTCTTTTTGGACAGTTTAAATCGACGATAAATCACACACGTCAGACTCGAACCATACAAATGGGCAGATTGTCGTTGGGGTAAATAAGAAAAAGAAGAGAAGGAAATAAATAAAATACAGAATCTCACCGCGGAATGTAACAACCCTAGATTTTTCATATATTTTAATATTTGACTTTATTTTATTTTGAAATTATTTTTAAACTTGTTTTATTTCAAACATTTCACATTTTTAAATATAAGTGTTGATTATTATGTGAATTATAATTTCAAACAGGTATAAATTGGATATTTTACTGAAAGATGAATTTTTGTTCAAACTGGTCAAACTTTGACTTTTAAATTTCAAATTTAAATATTTAAACTCCTAAATTTTATCTTTATTATGGAAATAGATTTAACAGCTTGAATACTACTTTTTGTTTCGTTGAAAACGGACTTAAACTGTGAAAGTTATGCACATTTCAATTTTGAGTATAAATTGTTTTATTTTGCAATTTTGTCTATTTTAGATTATATAAATCATATTTTCTTTGTTATATTTTATTTAATATGTGTTAATATGTTATTTTATGTATATTTTTTTAAAGTGATAAAATAATTTTTCCAAAATTTATTGCATATATTTTCTATTTTTAAAGGCTAGTTTCCATTTTTTTTGCTATTTTCTTCATTTAAATTATATTTAATTAAAATTTATTTATTTATTTTATATTTATTGCATTCATTTTATTTATTGCATTCATTTTATTTATTGCATTCATTTTATTTTTGTGTCTTTATCTTTATTTATAAATATTTTTCAAGTATACAAAATTTTTCCAAAGTTCATTTCATTTATTTTCAAATTTTCTAGCCTAGTTTACATTTTCTTTGCTATTATCTCAATTTAATTATATATAATTAATATTTATTTATTTATTTTTGTTTATTTACTAAATTTTCGTGTTTTTAACTGAATTTATACTTATTTTTCAGTTACTTAAAATTGCAAAAGAAATGGTGGAAATTTGAAGAGTTTTGCGACCTTTGATTTGCTTAAGGCTTTTCGTCTTCTTGTCTTTTCACATTTCAACCATCACCTTTTCATTATTTTCTGCCATAACTCATTCTCTTCAGCCGACCAATTCTCCACTTCATTTTTCACGAATTTTTTTCTTCTCAAACTCTAAAAAAAAAGTTTTGGCCATCTCCAAGAAGAAATTTTGATAAAAACTTTCATTTCTTTTTACATTTTCTATTGGATTTACTTGATTTTTGCACTTGCAATCTCTTATGCAGTTCGGCCCCTCCATTTCCAGCGCCTTGGCCGCCTCCACCACCACCTATTCCAGCCACCATACTCTCCTCTCCACTGCCATTCCAGATCCGAGGCCATCCATGTTGATGATCCACCAAAATATGAAACAAACTCCACCTATATCTAACATAGCCTAGCTACCTTACTTCCATCACCTCCTCCATCACTTTGGCCGACTATACACCACCACCACCAGAAAATTCCTGACCTGAGCCCACTGCCACATCATCCTCAAGCCTACTACAGACCTGGCCATGCCCTCCTTGGCTTTGGCTGAGCCCTCTAGTGCATAGAAATCCATGATATTTGCCTTGTAGTGTTAGTTCATGCTCATATATCTTTGCTCCATCATTTTGCCATGCTAGACCGACCTTTAAGAACCCAAACCCGATCCAAACCATGCCATTAGCCGTGCCATTTCAGATCTGGAGTTGAAGCATAGGTGGTAGAAAGCAAGTGCAAACACTTCGGTGATGTTTTGTGTATTCATTTCTAGCTTTGTTTAATTGAATTTGGGTTGAAAACTTAATCTTTGGCTCTTCCACTCATCTTTGTGTCATGTTATCATGCTTGTTTGGATCTCATTCGTGCATTCGTCGTTGTGTCTCCAGCTCAAAACAGTGAGTTATTCTCACCAGACAATATGTACATATATAACTAGTAAATTGACTCCTTTTGAATCTGTAAAATGTATTATCATGTTACACCTGCTATATTATGATTATATGATATTCACCCATGATTATACACCTGTTATAACATCTGTTACTGTTATATTATGTTGTATTGTTATTTTTATCAGTTTATCACACTGCAAGTTCCCTGTAGATTAGAATCACTATGGGTTAAAATGATACATACCCGAACGGACTTTAGAATAGGAGAAAATCGTTATGGGCTGAAATGATAGGCCTGAATGATTTTCAATTATTTTCTTTTACTTGGGATTACGGGTTTGAAATGATCAAACCCGGGTTTTCTTTGTAAATTACGGGTTGAAATGATATATTACCCGTATCACTTTACCTAGGCAAGAAAATGAAATACAGACCCGTTGTTAAAATATGTTTTTCTAAATTTTTTTTTATTTTTTTTAGAAATGTAGATATTATAATATTTTGATTACATTTGATAAAAATGATTTTTGTAAAGCATTATTGATTTTCTGAAAATTTATAAATGAAACAAATAAAGGGCAAAGTTAGAAATCTGAAATGTAAGTTATTTTAGAAATTATAATTTGATGATAAATGGAATTTAAATTAAATATGAAAATATGATAAATTTATGATATTTTGAATTAAATGATTTTAAAATGATTTTATAATATATCAATGATTTTTGAATAAAGTTAAAATGTGAAATGAATGAATATTTAGGTTGAAATTTGGAAATATAACTAAAATTGGAAATTTGTGAATTTGTCTTAAAAGTGAATTTTAAGTTAAGTAAATAAAAATGAAATTAAGTTATAATTGAAAACTTTAAACTTAAGTGTTAAATTAAATTAAATTTAATGGATTTGAAATTTTATGTTGGAATTTAATAAGTGAATTATTATTAAATTTTGATTTTTGAATGGAGATTTAACTTTATAAAATCATGAATATTAGGGTATTTGAATGACTGTTTTAAAAGTGAAATTATATGATTTTATAAGCCAAAGATGATTTAAATAAAAATATAATTGTTTGTGAAATGATATTGAATAGTTGAAGTTAATTAACTGCATTTTTGAAATGCTATTAATTCTAATGTAAATGATAATACAGCATTTGTAAATGCTGTAGTTGATAATAATGAACCAAATGGCTAAGTTTAATTAAAGGCTATCATAGCATTTTTGTAAATGTTATAATTGTTGAATTTAACTAAGTTTTATTTGAAACTAACGTAACCCTATTACTGCATTTTTAAATGCTATCTTTTGTTAAATTGAACTGTTTTGAATGTAACTTTCCGTAGCAATTTCTAAATGCTGCGAAAGTTGAATTTTCATCTGTTTTAATAAATTAAGTGAACAAATGAATTTTGAAAGACTAAAATTTTGGAAATTTAATAATTTAATTATTAAATAAAATAACTTCATTTTATGATTTAAAATGAAGTAATTTGTTTCGAAATATAAACTATTTTGAAATGTGTTTTGTAATGGTATTTAAATTAAATAAAAATGAATGTGGTTTGGAAGATATGATATTTTGAATGATATTGAATTTTGAAATTATATTTGATTTTGAAGTATAAAGTACCACTTTGAAATTTTAACCTTGGGATGTAATTAATTTATAGTTTAACTGATTCTTAAAGGATCGGCGATCCCAAGCATCCTTCAAGTTATTGTGCATTTCTACTACAGTTCACTTGAGTTGGTTTACATTATATAAGTACATATTGTCCTGACTCGAGTGTTTTGTGTTTTACTTTACGCTCGGGTCAGCCTGAGTATTTACAGCTTAGCTTTGGATTTCTTTTCTGGAACTAGGAATCGCTGGAGATTATGCTTGTCTAGTTATCTATTTCCTTTCAGTTTCTGTTGTTCTATTTCAGCTCTGGTATTTATAAACTTCTATGTATTTGAAATTTCTATTGTATATGTTCAGACTAATATTATGTATTATGTTTTGAGAGTTTGTTATAGTAGCTTCATGAACTACTATGGTATTTTTATTTCCGCTGCGAGTTATTCTGATATTTCTGTGTCTGTGATTCTGTGATTGTATTTCATTTGCTTCAAATTTATTTACAACGCGGTATTTTGAGCAATTCAAGTCCGACATGTGCGGATGCGAATGGCTGAAAATATCGGGTTGTTACAGTTGGTATCAGAGCTTTGGTTTAAGGCAAACCTTAGCCTGCGGAGCAAAAACTCATTTAAGATAGGGTAGAAATATCCTAAAATGAGTGAAATAAATCTCAGAATCATTTCCTTGTGAGAGAACGTATTTTCGAAGTATAAAATGATTTCCAAATGATTTTAAAAGATTTTCAAAGATTATTTTGGTATAAAAATGTTTTTATTTCGAAATCAAGATTTTCTAAACTTCATCTCTTCTGTATCCACCTTGTTAGAAATCTCTTGGTTAAGATTCTTATCGATTATGATTTCTTGAACTTTGGAACGCTCCGACTTATTCTGGAATCCAGTCTTGTTTTCCCCATTTTTCCTTTTGATTCGGAGCATTCTGTAACTCTACTTTGGAATGACCTCTCTAAAGGGCGGTGATTCTGTAAATTGTTGAATGATTTGTAAATGGGTGAAACTCCTTTACAATTGGCTTTGATTCACTGGAGATTTCTGTATCCTCGGATGTCGATGCTATCTATCTCTTGCTCTATCCGGATTCTATCTTTGGCGATCAAAGGTCGATTTGCCTTAGATTTCCGTATTGATTATATCCCTAAAGTCACGGTTGACCAGTTAAGGTCGCCCGCAATTTATATAGGCTTAACCATCTTCTATTTGGTAATTAAATTATCTCATCTTCGTTTGAGTTTATCTTCGAACTAGAATTCTATTTGATTAGAGTTCCTCTAATTTTGAATCTTTGTTTGTTTGAAATCCTTCCTTGAATCATCCTTTGGAAATTTGTGTTTGGTTGTATTTTGAAATTGTGCATACATCGAAATTATTAAGGATGACCATATTTTATATATAAAAAGTGAAATGTTTCCAATAAGGATTATATACCTTTTAAAATGAAAATTGGAAGCTTCGAAAGAATTTGAAATTTTGAAAATTTTATAAGAACTTGATTTATACAAAAATGATTTATAACTAAAGGGTTTTGAATTTGAATTTCGAGGAATCGAACTCCGGTGTTTTGAAATCGGTTTTAAGATTTTGGAAAATATATAATAATAATATGATTTAAAGATATTTTTTTCAAATAAAAAATGTTTCAAATGTATTCGAATGAATTTCAA
This sequence comes from Allium cepa, assembly GCA_030765085.1. Taxonomy (NCBI): domain Eukaryota; kingdom Viridiplantae; phylum Streptophyta; class Magnoliopsida; order Asparagales; family Amaryllidaceae; genus Allium; species Allium cepa. Next base: position 816,633,440 of record CM060931.1, read on the forward strand.
TGATTTCTAAGGAATTTCAAAGAAGTTTTTCAAAGTTAATTGAAGTCCAGAACTCACTTGTGTCGCTGGAAAATAATTTCGATGATGAATGCATGCATCATCGACATTGATTTTCGAGTTTCTGAGTGAGGGAGAGGCCACTCTAGTAGCTTTGCTATGCGAGTGATCTCGTGAAACCAATTTTGATTTCAGATTTCGAAGTATGGTTTGATATTCGAAAGATAGATCCGTATATATATATATTTGAAAAGATTTAAAGTAAGCCAGTGTTCTGTTCTCGAGTTTCAGATTTTGAAACCTAACTTTTGAAATTGATTTACTGATTTAGTGTTGATTTCCAACTCTTGGATTTGAAAATATGATTTCTTCAACTATTTTTAAGATTCGAGCACTTCCAAATCAGGGTTAACTTTTTCAAAGCTAATATATTCGAAAGGTATAAGTTATTCGATAAAGAATATAAGTGTAGTTTGTATGTTTCAAGTATGAAATAATATGATTTGTATAAGTTGAAACTGTTTTGTTAAGTAAATAAATAGGACTATTTTGAATTATACTAATATGAAATTTAGTTTTGAAATGTTTTGAATAAAAATTAGTCTTCAAATGTTTGATAAAATTTTGGTTTTAAATGTTTTAACTTAGTAACATCTTTATGAAACTATTTATTTAACAAGTTGGAATAGGTACATAAGTTGTACGTATGCAGTTTTATTCGCATAATCAATTTGATCCAAGTTTGAGTACACAAGTTCGAGGTGATTTACACCATTTCGTGTTAGGATTTTTCATTTGAGTCTTGATGACGAACATTTGATATGGATTTTGGGCTTGATTCTAGAATTCTCTATCATAGTATATGGCTATGCAAGGAGACTGATGGCTTCTAGTCAAGAAACCATATCGAAGTCCTCATTAGGGAAGTCGAATGGACAATACTAGTTCGAAAGCGAACTTGTGTGATCGAGCGAGCGATCGAATGTAATGTTCCGAAATGATGACATATGTACATCTTATATCCTAATATCATTGGTATACTTGACGCTGAAATTGAAAGTTGTTGGGTTGGATATCTTTGTAATTTAATTGGAATTTTTCTTTTATGAAAAACTACTATCAAATTTAAAACCATTTTTCAAAACCATTTTTCTTTTATTCTTCTTAAACTAACTGTTTTATTCTATTTTTCATAAAAACTATTTTATATACAAAACTATTCTTAATTAAAAATCTTTTAGTAAGCAAAGATGTTCAATCCCATATGGCTTTCCATGCAGCGAAATTTATTTTTTGAAAATTTTGATCCTTATATAAGATAAACTTTACGTAAGTATAAAATGATTTTGAAAACCATTGATCTTGATAAATCTATAATTGAAGCGTATATTAGTATGAAAGGATATTTGGTTTATCTGTAATTTGACTTTATTTAAAAATAATGGATTTATGAAATAAATATTTCAACAGTAAGTAATAATGAAGTAAAATTTGGGATATATGAAATTATGAAATTTAGTTTTGAAATATGGTATATTTAAGCCTTGAAACATATTTAAGATTTAATAGTTTATTTTGTAAATCAAATCTATATTTGAAATTGATAATATTTGAAATGGTTTCGTTGGAAAACTAAATTGAAACTGATGGTTTGAATTGAATTAAAATTGGAAATTTTAGATTTTGGTTTAATTGAAAAAAAAATTGAAATGTAAAGAATTAAGGAATGTTTTATGATTTCAAATGCATGACTTCTAAATGTTATGATTTTCCAAGTGTAATGATTTCAAGTATTTTGGTTTCGAAAGATTCATAACTTTGAAAGTATTATGACTTTTGAAGTGAATATATGTTTGAAATGGAAATGGATTTGTTTGACCTAAATTTTGTAGATTTGGAAATTTGAATTATTTTCTAAATCTATTGTTTTAAGAAACTTTGAAACTGAATATATGTAATTTGGAAGAAATGATTTGGTGAAATCATATATGATTTTTAAACTGAAATACTATTGAAATGAATCAAAATTGAGAACCTTGTTTTTTTAAATACTTTGATTTAGAAGTTATCGAACTTATATAAAATTGATTTGTATAAGTATGCAGTAGATTTGAAAACTGTTGATTTGAAAAGGTACTCAATTTTGAAAAATGAAATCTTATATAATCGAAATTTATATAAGTGTGATTTGATATACTATTATTTTGGAAAGTATTTGATTTGAAATGAAATCTTATATATATAATGGACTTTATATAAGTATGATATTTGAAAGTGATTTAGAAAGGTATTATATGATACATATTTTCAAAGTAAAGATATGGAAAGTGTCTTCTGCTTGATATCCGCTTTGTGGCCACACTGTGGATTCATTCTATCGATATTATTCTCTCTCTTTGATTTGGGTTTTCCGGATATGATACTCGAGTGTCCATCGAATTCCATGGCGATCTCCATGGTCTTATGATCGCGACTACATAGCGCAACTGCCTGGCTGAGTCTTGCCTAGGGGTACGGATTGTTTCCTGGGGGATCCAGGCGTAACCATTGTGTATCCTGCAATCTGTGAAGGTCGCGAAGAGTAGCGCAAGTGCCTGGCTGAGTCTTGCCTAGGGGTACGGATTGTTTCCTGGGGGATCCAGGCGTAACCATTGTGTATCCTGCATTCTACTCGTCATCATGGCGTAACTCGCAGGGCTGAGAAAGTTTCCTGGGGGATCCAGCTGTAACCATTGTGTATCTGCGATCCATGGTTAGACAACTGTTTCGGTTTGGTTGATTTGTTTGGATTTTACTTTCCATATCTGTTTTTAAAAGTGTTTTCATTATTTTCACTGGGTGTTGAAACAAGTCTACTAAGTACTTGGAGAATTCTAGCTTTGCGCCTGATCAACGCATAGCCAGAGTCTGCAGGAACGAAAGTAAACTTGTTAAGACATCGAGTTATAAAAATATTTTGATAAAAGCATCTTGATAAAGTACTGTATAAAAAATATTTTGATCAGTTATTTTCCCTTCTAGAAATTTAAAATGTTTTAAATATTGTTTACCTTGAACCATCAGATTTGAATCAAATGACTATTCATCATATTATAAAATGTTTAAAATGTTATGAAATTTTAATTGAAATGTATAATGGTTTAAATAATGGTTCACCCTTGTCTTCCAACATGCTTCCCTTCATAGCTACCTTTTCCCTACCTTCTTTCGAGGATGTCTTCCAACCTATTGTTCTTTCTTGTTGTTTCTCCGCTTCCTTCCTTTTCGAGGACGAAAAGATTTGAGTGGGGGAGAGTGTAACAACCCTAGATTTTTCATATATTTTAATATTTGACTTTATTTTATTTTGAAATTATTTTTAAACTTGTTTTATTTCAAACATTTCACATTTTTAAATATAAATGTTGATTATTATGTGAATTATAATTTCAAACAGGTATAAATTGGATATTTTACTGAAAGATGAATTTCTGTTCAAACTGGTCAAACTTTGACTTTTAAATTTCAAATTTAAATATTTAAACTCCTAAATTTTATCTTTATTATGGAAATAGATTTAACAACTTGAATACTACTTTTTGTTTCGTTGAAAACGGACTTAAACTGTGAAAGTTATGCACATTTCAATTTTGAGTATAAATTATTTTATTTTGCAATTTTGTCTATTTTAGATTATATAAATCATATTTTCTTTGTTATATTTTATTTAATATGTGCTAATATGTTAATTTATGTATATTTTGTCTTTTAATATTTTTAAAGTGATAATATAATTTTTCCAAAATTTATTGCATATATTTTCTATTTTTAAAGGCTAGTTTCCATTTTTTTGCTATTTTCTTCATTTAAATTATATTTAATTAAAATTTATTTATTTATTTTTATGCATTCATTTTATTTTTGTGTCTTTATCTTTATTTATAAATATTTTTCAAGTACACAAAATTTTTCCAAAGTTCATTTCATTTATTTTCAAATTTTTTAGCCTAGTTTACATTTTCTTTGCTATTATCTCAATTTAATTACATATAATTAATATTTATTTATTTTTGTTTATTTACTAAATTTTCGTGTTTTTAACTGAATTTATACTTATTTTTCAGTTATTTAAAATTGCAAAAGAAATGGTGGAAATTTGAAGAGTTTTGCGACCTTTGATTTGCTTAAGGCTTTTTGTCTTCTTGTCTTTTCACATTTCAACCAACACCTTTTCATTATTTTCTGCCATAACTCATTCCCTTCAGCTGACCACTTCTCCACTTCATTTTTCACGAATTTTTTTCTTCTCAAACTCTAAAAAAAAAAGTTTTGGCCATGTCCAAGAAGAAATTTTGATAAAAACTTTCATTTCTTTTTACATTTTCTACTGGATTTACTTGATTTTTACACTTGCAATCTCTTATGCAGTTCGGCCCCTCCATCTCCAGCGCCTTGGCCGCCTCCACCACCACCTATTCCAGCCACCATATTCTCCTCTCCACTGCCATTCCAGATCCGAGGCCATCCATGTTGATGATCCACCAAAATATGAAGCAAACTCCACCTATATCTAACATAGCCTAGCTACCTTACTTCCATCACCTCCTCCATCACTTTGGCCGACTATACACCACCACCACCAGAAAATTCCTGACCTGAGCCCACTGCCACATCATCCTTAAGCCTACTACAGACCTAGCCATGCCCTCTTTGGCTTTGGCTGAGCCCTCTAGTGCATAGGAATCCATGATATTTGCCTTGTAGTGTTAGTTCATGCTCATATATCTTTGCTCCATCATTTTGCCATGCTAGACCGACCTTTAAGAACCCAAACCAGATCCAAACTATGCCTTTAACCGTGCCATTTCAGATATGGAGTTGAAGCATAGGTGGTAGAAAGCAAGTGCAAACACTTCGGTGATGTTTTGTGTATTCATTTCTAGCTTTGTTTAATTGAATTTGGGTTGAAAACTTATGTTATATTTATTGTTTTGTCTCATGTATCCAAGGAGAATTAATCTTTGGCTCTTCCACTCATCTTTGTGTCATGTTATCGTGCTTGTTTGGATCTCATTCGTGCATTCGTCGTTGTGTCTCCAGCTCAAAACAGTGAGTTATTCTCACCAGACAATATGTACATATATAACTAGTAAATTGACTCCTTTTGAATCTGTAAAATGTATTATCATGTTACACCTGCTATATTATGATTATATGATATTCACCCATGATTATACACCTGCTATAACATCTGTTACTGTTATATTTTGTTGTTCTGTTATTTTATCAGTTTATCACACTGCAAGTTCCCTGTAGATTAGAATCACTATGGGTTGAAATGATACATACCCGAACGGACTTTAGAATAGGAGAAAATCGTTATGGGCTGAAATGATAGGCCTGAATGATTTTCAATTATTTTCTTTTACTTGGGATTACGGGTTTGAAATGATCAAACCCGGGTTTTCTTTGTAAATTACGGGTTGAAATGATATATTACCCGTATCACTTTACCTAGGCTAGAAAATGGAATACAGACCCGTTGTTAAAATATGTTTTTCTAAATTTTTTTTAGAAATGTAAATATTATAATATTTTGATTACATTTGATAAAAATGATTTTGTAAAGCATTATTGATTTTCTGAAAATTTATAAGTGAAATAAATAAAGAGCAAAGTTAGAAATCTGAAATGTAAGTTATTTTGGAAATTATAATTTGGCGATAAATGGAATTTAAATTAAATATTAAAATATGATAAATTTATGATATTTTGAATTAAATGAATTTAAAATGATTTTATAATATATCAATGATTTTTGAATAAAGTTAAAATGTGAAATGAATGAATATTTAGGTTGAAATTTGGAAATATAACTAAAATTGGAAATTTGTGAATTTGTCTTAAAAGTGAATTTTAAGTTAAGTAAATAAAAATGAAATTAAGTTATAATTGAAAATTTTAAACTTAAGTGCTAAATTAAATTAAATATAATGGATTTGAAATTTTATGTTGGAATTTAATAAGTGAATTATTATTAAATTTTGATTTTTGAATGGAGATTTAACTTTATAAAATCATGAATATTAGGGTATTTGAATGACTACTTTAAAAGTGAAATTATATGATTTTATAAGCTAAAGATGACTTAAATAAAAATATAATTGTTTGTGAAATGATATTGAATACTTGAAGTTAATTAACTGCATTTTTGAAATGCTATTAATTCTAATGTAAATGATAATACAGCATTTGTAAATGCTGTAGTTGATAATATTGAACCAAATGGCTAAGTTTAATTAAAGGCTATCATAGCATTTTTGTAAATGTTATAATTGTTGAATTTATCTAAGTTTTATTTGAAACTAACGTAACCCTATTACAGCATTTTTAAATGCTATCTTTTGTTAAATTGAACTGTTTTGAATGTAACTTTCCGTAGCAATTTCTAAATGCTGCGAAAGTTGAATTTTCATCTGTTTTAATAAATTAAGTGAACAAATGAATTTTGAAAGACTAAAATTTTGGAAATTTAATAATTTAATTATTAAATATAATAACTTCATTTTATGATTTAAAATGAAGTAATTTGTTTCAAAATATAAACTATTTTGAAATGTGTTTTGTAATGGTATTTAAATTAAATAAAAATGAATGTGGTTTGGAAGATATGATATTTTGAATGATATTGAATTTTGAAATTATATTTGATTTTGAAGTATAAAGTACCATTTTGAAATTTTAACCATGGGATGTAATTAATTTATAGTTTAACTGATTCTTAAAGGATGGGCGATCCCAAGCATCCTTTAAGTTATTGTGCATTTCTACTACAGTTCACTTGAGTTGGTTTACATTATATAAGTACATATTGTCCTGACTCGAGTGTTTTGTGTTTTACTTTACTCTCGGGTCAGCCTGAGTATTTACAGCTTAGCTTTGGATTTCTTTTCTGGAGCTAGAAATCGCTGGAGATTTTGCTTGTCTAGTTATCTATTTCCTTTCAGTTTCTGTTGTTCTATTTCAGCTCTGGTATTTATAAACTTCTATGTATTTGAAATTTCTATTGTATATGTTCAGACTAATATTATGTATTATGTTTTGAGAGTTTGTTATAGTAGCTTCATGAACTACTATGGTATTTTTATTTCCGCTGCGAGTTATTCTGATATTTCTGTGTCTGTGATTCTGTGATTGTATTTCATTTGCTCCAAATTTATTTACAACGCGGTATTTTGAGCAATTCAAGTCCGACATGTGCGGATGCGAATGGCTGAAAATATCGGATTGTTACACGGAATGACAAAATACAATAATCAAATAATAGTTCATGAAGCTATTTTATAAATACATTTGATTATTCTTTACGACACAAAATCTGAGTTACATACACAAGGACAAACAAATAAATAAATGCAGCGGAACAACATTAAGCGGTAAAATAATATAATAGATCATAGTACAAATCTTCGTATTCGTCCTCCAGAAATAAGAAAGTTCGTCGAGTCGTACCGACGGTACGAGTTTTTTATCTGAATTTTATGACAGATAGCGGTTGTATAACTCGTTTGAACTCAAAATGGAAAAGTGTATACCACTTTCCAATTTAGAAAACTAATTTTTCGTCCCTCTTTTCTTATTTCCAAGTGCTCCTATTAACAGTAATCCTCGAAATGGAAATCAAATTACGGAATTAAGGTTTCAAACCAAAGAGCGAAGCAATGACGAATTGGGAGATATTGATCGGAGCGAATGGGTCTCCCTAAAGTCTATATTTACGCCCTTTGTTTCATGATTTGATAGGAGTAAATTTAGTAATGAGATATGTAATTTCGAAATTAGGCTCTTTGGTTTTTGGATACTTTGCCTAACCTGAATAATGAATTCGTTTTGATCGGCTAAACGGGTTAATTATGCTATATAATGTATGTGTAACATCTACATGCAAAGCTACACGTAAAGGAGGCACAAAATTGGGAAAATCATAGCGAAATGATGGATAAATTAAGTTAAACTGATATAAACTGGGATGAATTAGGATGTTTACGGACCTAAACATAAAATTTGAGCCCTTTTATATTATTTGCATGAATTAAATATGAATTAATATGAGAAACTATTTTCTATGATTTCGTAAGATAATATCAAGTCTAAAAGGTATTTTTATGCAGTTTTATTCATTTTATATGAAATTACACATGCAATTTATAATATGTGAAAATCAACCATAATTTGTATATCAGTTGGTTTGATGTATATAATAACATCTAAATGGCATTAAATTGATTTCTAAAGTTAAAGTACTTGTTTATATAAATTTGGAAATTTTATTTCGAATTTAAAGAGATATATTAGTAATTGTGATTTATTTAGTGAAAAGTACACTAAATGTGATAATGTTTAAATCTGTTCACGATTTATACCTATTAAATATGATTTTAAAATAAACATTTGATTTCTAGAGATTAAATACATAAGTTCTAATAAGAAATGTATTCTTTTTTTAAGAATTCAAACTGTACATATGAATTTGTATAATGTATTTTATAATATATGACAGTTAAAGAAATTAAGATTTAAAAATATAAATGATGAAAAAACTTATGAGGAAAATAGTATTGCATGTTGCGAACGTATAATACATAAGGAGGAGAACAAAAAGCAGAGAAGTCGCAAAAACAAAGAGTCAAAAATAATAAAAATGTACGATACTATTGAAATACGTACATCCTGAAATATCCCAGGAATTGTCTCTGGCTGGGACACTGGTGGATCGTTTGTCCACACCAGAATACTCGTCGTCGGTATACCCGTTGGCAGTACATTGGAATAACCTAGAAATTCCTTTAAAGGGGTGAGTGTACTACCCCAAAAATTGAAAAGCAATTTTAATTGAATAATAATAGAATTATGAAAAGCATTGGAATTAATGGATTCGTTAAATAAATTAAAATTAAGGAGGGGTAAAATGGTATTTTTAAGACATTGCAATTTGGCGACGATACAAATGCCATTGCAATCGTCTTGCTTTTTTTGATTCGTGCAGTATGAAGTAGATATGACCGAAAACGTCGTTGAATCGTACTAACGCAACTGGTTTTGATTCCGAAATTGAATTTTTGAGCAGATAGCGATTGTACAACTCGTTTGACTCAATGGAAACGTGTATTCCACTTTCCATTTTAGAAACTAATTTCCCATCACACTCTTCTTCTTCCACGGTGGTCAACCGAATCCCCGAATGAAAATCAAATTAGTAAATTATGGCTCCAAACCGATGAGTGAAACTAGGATAAAATGGGAGAAATAGATCAGAGCGAATGGGTCTCCCTAAATTCTATATTTACTCCCTTGATTTTATGATTTGATAAGCTTAAATTTGGTAATGAGTAATTTCGAAATTAGGCTCTTTGGTTTTTGGAAAGTTTGTCTAACCTTTATAACGAATTAGTTTTGAGTGGACAATTGAGTTAACGAAGCTATATAATGTATACGTAAATTCTACATGCTAAATTACGCGAAAAAGAGGCACAAAATTGAGAAAATCTTTGCGAAATGATGGGTAAATTAAGTTAAGCTGATTTAAATTGGGATGAAATATGATGTTTACCGACCTAAACCTGAATTTTGAGCATTTTTATATGATTTGTATGAATTAATATGAGAATATTACATTTTTGAGCAGAAACATTCCAAGTATACTAATTTTATGATTTGGAACATTTAAATTTGTCCTATTGAAAAGAAACTATTTTCTATGATTTGGTACGATGATATCAAGTCTAAAAAGTATTTTTATTCAATTTTATTCAATTTATATGAAATTACACGTACAATTTATAATATGTGAAAATCAACCAAAATTTGTATATCAGTTGGTTTGATGTATATAATCACATCTAAATAGTATTAAATTGATTTCTAAAATTAAATTACTTGTTTATATAAATTTGGAAATTTAATTTTCAATTTATAGAGATATATTAGTAATTGCGATTTATTATATGAAATGTATACTAAATGTGAACTTTGCCTAACCTGTAACAACCCTGGGTTTTACAACAATTAATTATCATTGTTTGACGATTAATATTGGTTGTTAATTGATGTTGGAGTTTTTAAAATCAAGTTTAAATTCTTTTAAATATTGTTAAGAGTATGCGGGCTTTATTCTTGACCCAAGTTTTGTTTTTGTTTTTATTTTATTTTATTTTTTTTTACTTGGCCTTAGCAAAATTAAAGACCGGTTCCTCTTTTCATTTTTTTTTCGTGTTCAATCGAAAAACCCTAAATCTAAAATTCGAAAGAAAATAAAATGGCGGCTGCGTTTATTTCGTTCGTTCCTCCTTGTCCAAATTAGGGCTTTCGTGCAAATTGAAGATGCCGACGTTAACTGTTTCGATTGTCTTCGCGAGGCCACGGGTTCGATTTCAATGTTCAATCTTGGATTTGGATTCTTCGTTTTGCAAAGGTGAGTGATTTTAAATTGTCACTCACATCTAATTTAAGACTTTATTGATTTGTATTCGCGATTTAATTTAAAACTTTTGAAGTGTTGGAGTTTTTGAAGACCTTGTCGAAGTCGAAGTATGTTGGAAACTTGTTGAAGTTTCTGTTGCCGTATTATTGTTGCATCATATTTGTATCACTCTGATATTTGGGATCGATGTTGTATTGGATATTGTATCATGTTGTATCCGTTTTGATATATGATATTCATTTTATTGCCGCTGTTTATATTCATCTAATGTTGTTATAAGCTCCATCCGAACTGAAATTCGACGCTTGAATTTTCGGCAGTCGAATACAAGCGAGATATTTGATGTCGATGTTCAATCGTTGGATTTCGGATCGTGACAAGGGGTATCAGAACTAAGGGTTGAGTGAGAACTTTAGCTATGGAGTATAACACATTAGATGGCTCATTAGAGGTAGAGTGAAGTATACCCTAGAATGAGTATAAATCGAAAGACCGATACCTTAAAATTTCTTGGTCTATTCCTTTTAAACTGTTGATATTCCCTAAGATATCTTGTCCATATGCCTAAACCAAGTTTTCTTGCTATTTACATATAGTGAGAATGAGCGGAAGAAAAGGACAAGGTAGGGGACAGAGAAATACCATCGCAGCTGGTCAAGTCTCTGCAACTGCAACTGTGCCTACTCAACCTCAACCGTATCTGGCCGATCTATATAAAAGCTTCTTGAGACTTGGTGGAAAGCCGTTTACTGGCAAGGAATCTATTGTAGAAGCCCAAGCCTGGATCCGATCCTGTGAAAGAATTTTTAGGGGATTGAAGTTGGAAGACGATCAAAAGCGATTAATAGCTTCTTGACAACTCCAAGAGGAAGCATTAGCTTGGTGGGAGACAGTTACTATGGATGAGTCAGAAGATAAGTTTACTTGGAGATGATTTAAAGAAGTGTTTGAGCAGTGATACGTTCCATCTGCTGGCACCTCTCGAATGTACTAGGAGTTCCTAGTTTTGAAGCAAGGAGTCTATCATTTGAGGAGTACTTGAATAAATTCAATGAATTGTCTCGATTTGGTCCAAAGCTAGTGAGCACGCCCTTGAAGAAGAATGAAAGATTCATTCGGGGAATGAATAAGGAGTATCACGAGAGAATGATAGCCCACATTAAAGAATCTTTTCGGACTTGATCGATATGGGTTATCGATATGCAGAAAGTTCCGGAAGAGAAGGGGAGTTCAAGTAATTCGACTTGGAAGAAAAGAAATTCAAAGGAAAGATGCCGGTTCAAGGCAAGGAGAAGAAAAGGAGTAATCAAGAGAATTCAGCTAGGAATGTTACTTGTTATAACTATCGGGAGAAAGGCCATTTAACAAATGATTGTGAGAAGCCAAAGAAATAAATTAAGAAAGATCGACTTGTAAGGACAAGTCGAAGATCCAAGGAATGCTATTGTTGTCACCAGCCAAGTCATGCAGTTAAGAATTGCTCGAAAAAGAAACAAGCACAAATAGAGAAAGTGTGCGCAATTAAAGATAACCCCTCAACTTCAAAGGCGAATGAAGGAAAGGGAGTTTTGGAGGGTAACCTTATTGTTGGTAAAAGAGTTGTTAGAGTTTTATTCGACACGGGAGCTTCACATAGCTTTATCTCCCAACAGATAGTGGATGAATTAAAACTTAAACTCAAGTTTGTCGATGAATCTATTTGTGTGAAGAATCTAGTGGGTGGTCCTGCTAATCTTTATCTATATTGTACAAGGGTTCCTATCTCTTATTACGGTCATCGATTTCCTATTAACCTTTATGTTCTCGACTTCAATGAATTTGAAATCCTATTTGGGATGAATTGGTTATCGAGATATGAAGCCAAACTAGATTGCCACAACCGAACGATTTTGGTCGAAACAAAACTTGGAGATTTCATTGAAATTTCTTGTGAAGATCCTAGTCCAAAAAGGGTTAAACTGATGTATACGTTGGGATATCCAGAACCTAGTCTGGAGTCCATTCCTATTGTCCAACATTTCCCCGATGTATTCGAAGAAGTGAAATCTTTACCCCCACATAGAGAGAATTAATTCCGAATTGATTTGATTCCGAATGCTTGTACTGTTGTTCATGCTAGTCATAGGATAGCACTGTGGGAAAGAATTGAACTAGTCAAGCAAACCGGTGATTTACTAAAAAAGGGATTGATTCGTCCTAGTGTTTCTGAATGGGGTTTAGCGGTAGTGTTTGTGGCTAAATCTGATGGGTCTTTGAGATTGTGTGTCGACTACCGCGATCTCAATAAGCAAGAACAAGTTTCCTTTACCCAAGATCGACGACTTATTCAATCAACTTCATGGTGCACGATTCTTTTCTAAGATGGATCTAGCTCAGGGATTCCATCTATTGCGAATTGCCGAAGATTGTGTTCACCTAACTGCTTTTAGGGGTCCGGATGTGTTCTGCGAGTGGTTAGTTACGCCTTTCGGACTAATCACCGCTCCCGCGTACTTCGTAGATTTGATGACCCGTGTGTTTCGGGAGGTGCTGAATAAATTTGTTCTTGTATTTATCGGTGATGTCCTAATATACTCCAAAACAGAGGAGGAGAATGCTGAACATCTCAGAATTGTTTTGGAAATTTTGAGAAGGAACATCTTATTTGCTAAATTTTCGAAATGTCACTTTTGGGTTAAAGAAGTTATATTTCTTGGCCATATTGTTAATGAAGAAGGGATTTCTGTTGATCCGAGCAAAATTTCCGCTATTATTGACTGTAAGCGACCCACGACTCCGAAAGAAGTTCGAAGTTTTTTGGGTTTAGCAGGCTATTACCGGAAGTTTGTTCAGGACTTTTCTAAAATTGCTAGTCCATTGACTAAGCTAACAATGAATAATGCCAAGTTCAATTGGACTCCAAAATGTGATGAAGCTTTTCAGGAATTGAAAACGAGATTAACTACTGCTTCTGTTCTCGAACCAAGGCATATCTGTCTATACTGACGCTTGTGGTGATGGGGTAGGTGCAGTATTAATGCAGAATGGGAAGGTAATTGCCTACGCGAGTAGAAAATTACGCCCGCACGAGAGAAACTACCCAACACATGATTTGGAGCTTTTGGCTGTTGTTTTCACCTTAAAAATCTGGCGACATTATCTTCTGGATAAGAATCTCCTTCAGCATTTCTAAAAGAAAATTTTAAGGTTCAACTTAACTTAATATATACTAAATAAATCTTCCCTGTTTAGGTGAAAAATTCAAATTATTCGCGAACCACAAATCTTTAAAGTATCTCTTCACCTAGAAAGATTTGAATCTGCGACAACAACGCTGGCTGGAATTTCTGGCATCTTATGACCTAGATATTCAATATACACCCGGAAAAGCCAATGTAGTTGTCGATGCTTTAAGTAGGAAGCATGCTGTTCTCGCATATCTGGTTGTTACTCCTACTCTCCTTGAAAAGATTGCTGGCAAACAGAAGGAAGACCAATTTCTTCGTGGAATTTGTAAAAGAATAAATCAAGGTGAGGATTCCATTTTTGGAATCGATGATGATGGAGTTGTAAGATTGAAAGGAAGAATGTGTGTCCCTGACATTCTGGAGCTGAAACGTGAAGTTTTGGACGAATGCCACAAGGCCAAACTTTGCATCCATCCAGGAGTCAATAGAATGTATCGTGATGTTAAAAGAACGTTTTGGTGGAAGACAATGAGAAGGGACATATCTATATATGTGAGTCGATGTGCTACTTGTCAACAAATCAAAAGCGATCAAAAGAAAGTGGCAGGTTACTTCAGCCTTTGGAAGTACCGAAGTGGAAATGGGATCAAGTGTCGATGGATTTCATCGACGGATTGCGACGAACCAAGAAGGGAAATGAAGCAATTTGGGTTATATTGGACCGTCTAACAAAAACTGCTCACTTCATTCCAGTGAAATCTACTCGGACTGCAGCAAGCTTAGCAGAGTTATATATAAAAGAAATTGTTCGTCTCCACAGTATTCCTACCAGCATAGTGAGTGATCATGATTCGATCTTCACTAGTAAATTTTGGGAGGCATTCCAAGCCGCATTGGGAACAAAACTTAATTTCAGCACTGCTTATCAGCCACAGTCTGATGGGCAGACTGAAAGGACTAACTGAATTTTAGAAGACCTATTACGTGCTTGTATACTTGATTTTGATGGTTCTTGGGAGGACCATTTGCATCTGGTCGAGTTCTCTTATAACAATAGCTATCAAGCCAGTATTGAAATGGCTCCTTATGAGGCTTTATATGGTCGTCCGTGTCGATCACCTGCATGTTGGATCGAATCAGGTGATAGACTCGTCCTTCGACCAGATATGATTAAAGAAGCCATGGAGAAGGTAGATTTTATTCGAAAGAAATTAATAACTGCTCAAAGTCGTCAGAAGAGCTATTATGACCGTCGAAGAAGAGATTTGGAATTTCAAGTTAGAGATTCTGTATTTCTGAAAGTGTCTCCGATGCGGGGTGTATTGAGGTTTGGGAAAACTGGAAAGCTAGCACTGTGTTATATTGGTCCTTTTCCTATTCTGGAGAGGATCGGTCCTCTAGCATATTGAGTGCAGCTACCCAGCTGGTTATCTGGCGTGCACGATGTGTTCCATATTTCTAACCTTCGAAAATTTATGCACGACCCAGATAGTATTATTGAGGATGCAGCTCAGCAGGATCTTGAGATCACTCCCAACTTCGTAGTAAAGAGAGAACCGATAAAAATTGTGGATCATGATGAAAAGCGATTGAGAAACAAAATTGTGAAACTAGTTAAAGTTCAGTGGAGTGGCGATTCAAAGGACTGCACTTGGAAAACTGAAGATAGCATGCAGAAATCATATCCCAATTGCAGAGTGGATATCTTGGCTTAAATGGGTAAGCTATTTCTCTGTCCTTTTCTGAATTTGTATATTCTTTGTTTGCTTTTCTCTCTCTTTCAAAATTTCGAGGACGAAATTTTCTTAAGGGGCGGATATTTATAACATCCTAAATTTTTTAATTAAGTATGGTAACTTATTTAAAATTTTGAAATTTAATTTGAAAAGTTTCAAAACAAATAAAATATAATTATAAAAATATATGAATATGAATTAAATAATTGACAGTTAAATTTTGAATAGAAATAAAAAAAATTAGGATTTATGTTACTAACAAAATTTTATGGTTATATGGCAGCATAAGATAAATACATATCAATAAATATAACAATTTTAACTCAAGCATAATGTATAAAACAAAACCAGGCAAATGTATGTATATGAATTAAGTATGCAAGAAGATAAGAAGATAATAAAATAAAATGTATGCAAGAAAAAAAAATCTATCAACAAATCTAAGTACATACAAAAATAGGATTACATGTACACTAAGAAGGAAACATTGCATTTACTACTATCTATTCTCAGCACAAATAATATCATTTCACTTCAGAAAAAATCTCTGGTCATTGGAAAAAAATATGACTAGTTGCAAATATTCTCATACTAGATAACACCTCCCCTGTACCAAACTACCTTCTTTATATATGCATCTATTCTTATCTTTATTCATTCAAACATTAGACTTAGCATTACAGAAAATAATTTATACAACTGAAACTTAAATTAACAACTCAACTAAAGAGGAAAAAAAAGAAGATTCAAAAGAAATCAACTGCAGTTTTCAAAATACAGAAGCCGCTCTCTGTTCAATTTTTTTCAGGTGAGCAAACATTTCTAAGCTCTGATGTTTGATGTGTTGTTTGAATATAGGATTTAAACAAGTTTGAACATTTTTTGTACGCACAAAATCTATGAATGTGTGCAATCTTTACCTGTTCCTGTCAGTTCAAATTTGAATTACCTTTTTTGCAGGTTACAGAGATTTATAATCCTGTACAAAATTCAACTCCCCTATCTATGATCCTTGTTTGATCTCAGAATTCAAACAAAAGCTGTTTGTTTTGAAATCTTAAGTTGTAAAAATGAATTCAAGTAAAATGAATTAAAGCTTCTCTGGAAAATTTGAAAATACAGTCAAAATTAAAACCATGTAGAAATTCAAATATTATAAATCTTAGTTTCAAGAATACTATCCGAATCATTATCACAAATAATGATTTTTGAAAGTTAAATCAAAAATTTTAAGCAAGCATTCATTGAGTAATGCAAAGATGAACAGATTCGAGTTTTTTAGCAATTTCGGGTGATCGGCAAAACGGTTCATCTCGCGATCTTGGGTGAAGCTTGCTGGGGGGTAGGGTAGCTTGAGAAAAATGCTCAGCAATTTTTCTAATCATCATAGAGTTGAGACGAGATCAAATTAGGGTTTAAGGTCTAAATCGAGTCAAAGTTAGAAACGTGATCACCGCGCCGCCGTTAGGCCACCGGAGATTATCGGACCGGGACCATCAGAAACATGAGAGGCTGGCGAATCTTAGGGGGAGTATCGTGACCTCTGATGATAAGGCGAGGGAGAACGAGGAGTTTAAAAGTAGCTCAATTTTGTTCGAATTTGGGTCGAACAGTCAAATTGCAAATTCGTCAACGTTTCACAACGCTGGGTGTTCTGGTGTGTCAAGTTGATGATCGTCGACTAGTCGATGACCGTAGCATCGACCAGAGGCGATCAAAACAGTTGTGCATGTGTACGACGAATTAAGTGATGTCAGTGACATTGAATGGGAGAAGAAGGAAAATGACTCGAAGTAACTTTCGGGAAGTAGGAGTTCAAGCTCGGGTATGGACTCGAAGCAAATTATGGGCCGCACGGGTTGACACTTAGAAAAAATTTTAAGTTGAAAATTTTGGCACTCAGGTTGATTTTTAATATAACCCGAAGCAAACAAGCAAATTTCTCAGGGGTGACTCGAAGCAGGTCTCGAGCCTGACATATTAAACAGCTTTTACTTTAAAAAATTTCAGATTTTTAAACACTTGCAAACCATATTTTCAAATGATGATTTGATCGAATTTTTGAATTAAATTCAGGATTTAAGTAAGATGGTTTCAAAGTAATTAAATTTTAATTTATTTAGTTTTTGATACATCATTTTATAAAGTCGTTTATATTAAATAATGAAATTTAAAACGGAATTAAGATAGAATGTTCTTTAAACTAATCTTAATTTCCAAAGCAACCAATGTATAAGGATAACGATTTAACAAGGTTTAAAAGGATAATCAAAGTAATTAAATTATCTTTTGATTTATTAAAACAATTAATGATTTTGTTAATACAATCTCTTAAGAAATAATTACCTAATTAATTATTTAATATTGAAGTTTAATTTAATAAATAATTAGGGTTAATTAATTTGTAATAAATTATTAATTAATTAAGGAGTAATTAATTAATAAAAGTAATCAAGAGTTAATTAATTAACAATTATGGGTTAATTAATTAAGATAATTAATTAAGAAATGATTAATTAATGAAGGTGATTAAGACATAATCAATAGTAATTAATGATAATTAATCATTGATTAAATATTACTTGTGAGAGTAATTATGCGGTTAATAAGTTTAAAACCACATGATTTATTCATCTTAATTGAAGATGTTTTATTGTTCTTGAATGTTGTGTGTTGTATTTATTTTTCTGATATGTGAGGTGATGCTATGTAATATGAAATGCTTTGTGCTGAGCTATAATATTTGTATTGAATATACTGCTGTGTGATTGTGAAAACCCATTGGCCCGTAAAACGGCAATTGAATTTTGATGCGATAGGGAGTCGGATTCTAATTTGTTATTTGAATCCCATATCGAACCCTGAATATGAATCTTTGTGATTATTACATCCATGTATTTTTAAATTGAACGCTCACTATTCGGTTTAGCCGGGAGAGGACCTTTGTGTCGTATAACCCATTCCGAATATGTGATATGATGAAATGGATAACAACTGAAGACGATGGTGAAGATTGGGCGTCTTCGAGAACGATAGGATAACTTGCCGAATGACTCTGCACTGAGTTGTTACGGTGTGGAGATCTCCAAATGTTATAGGGAGTCCGATCGGGATTATGGATGCCCGGATTGCAAGGGCTTCTTCGAAAGTGCCTTCGGTTCTGTTCGAACCCGGAACAGACTTGTATGGTTGTATGTCTGACGCTACACCTTGAGGGATAAAGCTATTTTCTTTCAAATACATGTCTATTGGTGGCGGAGAATTTATTCTCTTAGCTTAACCCCTTCTCTGAGATGTACGAACTCAGAGGTTACGTAGTTGAAGGTTATTAGTGATATACTCCCAATTTGGTAGTGTGGCATGCTGAGTGCTGCTGATCATTTGTTGATCGAAGTATGGCTTTGTGAAAAAGCATAGCTTTGTGGACGAGACTTCGTCGAACCTCACAACCCGGTTGTGGTCGAAACAGGAATCGTGGCAGCAAGGTTATTTGGGGGTAGCACCCCCTGAGGGTATGTCCATTTCTTTCTAGATTATAAGTGGTATCATGGTATGGAGCCCAGATACTTACTTTGTGGTTGTTGCAAACTTATTGCTTTGTGGTTGTCGGTTGAGAAGCGCTTCGGATAAAGGTTGGTAGCCACCGGGAGGTGGCATACTCGTATCAGTTGTTACCTAGTCACATAGGTAACCCGGCCTTGTGTAGCAGAGATCCGGTTAGGTTCTCGAGGACGTCCCTTAAGAGGCGTTCCATTTTGTGTGGGAAGTTCCTTTGCCCGACCATTTGTTCGAAATCCAAACAAAACAATACGAGCCCTATACGGTTTAGTTGTATAACCTGCCATGCAGCGTGGCGGTTACCTGCTACAAAACATGGTAGCTATGGTAAGCATACGACGAAATGTGGTATGCTGGCTAAGGTTAATATTATACTTTCGAAAATGTTTTCACACTATGCACTAATAATAATATTTAAAAGAGTTTTTCTCGTATCAAACATTTTTGACTGTCATAAGAAGAAATCTCCTCCAAGTTTGCGCTTACATTTTGTGTGTGGCGGGAGGCCTTATGGCAGTTTCTTTTTCAAAAAGGCATTGCGGATTTCTTTCAAATTCTTTTGTCTTGTTTTTAATAAAGATGATCGGTTTTTTTTTAAACCACTGTTTTTGTTTACTCATACCAGTTCCATGACTGACCCGGAGTTTATTATTCCTTTCCTAAACTCTAGGTGTCCATAATTTTCCACACGGGCAGCCTAGAAGCAGGTTATCCGTGTTTTGGAGCTAGCTTGGATTTTGAAGTCTTTTGGAAGCTTTAGGATTATGGGAGCTTTGGATTTGGAAGACTTTTGAAGTGTTGGAGTTTTTAAAGACCTTATCGAAGTCGAAGTATGTTGGAAACTTGTTGAAGTTTCTGTTGTCGTATTATTGTTGCATCATATTTGTATCACTCTGATATTTGGGATCGATGTTGTATTGGATATTGTATCATGTTGTATCTGTGTTGATATATGATATTCATTTTATTGCCGCTGTTTATATTCATTTAATGTTGTTATAAGCTCCATCCGAACTGAAATTCGACGCTTGAATTTTCGGCAGTCGAATACAAGCGAGGTATTTGATGTCGATGTTCAATCGTTGGATTTCGGATCGTGACAAGTGGTATCAGAGCTAAGGGTTGAGTGAGAACTTTAGCTATGGAGTATAACACATTAGATGTCTCTTTAGAGATAAGGTGAAGTATACCCTAGAATGAGTATAAACCGAAAGACCGATACCTTAAAATTTCTTGGTCTATTTCTTTTAAACTGTTGATATTCCCTTAGATATCTTGTCCATATACCTAAACCAAGTTTTCTTGCTATTTACATATAGTGAGAATGAGCGGAAGAAAAGGACAAGGTAGGGGACAGAGAAATACCATCGCAACTGGTCAAGTCCCTGCAACTGCAACTGTGCCTACTCAACCTCAGCCGAATCTGGCTGATCTATATAAAAGCTTCTTGAGACTTGGTGGAAAGCCGTTTATTGTCCCTCAAGAAGCGCTTCAGATAAAGGTTGGTAGCCACCGGGAGGTGGCATACTCGTATCAGTTGTTACCTAGTCACATAGGTAACCCGGCCTTGGGTAGCAGAGATCCGGTTAGGTTCTCGAGGACGTCCATTAAGAGGCGTTCCATTTTGTGTGGGAAGTTCCTTTGCCCGACCATTTGTTCGAAATCCAAACAAAACAATACGAGCCCTGTACGGTCTAGTTGTATAACCTGCCATGCAGCGTGGCGGTTACCTGCTACAAAACATGGTAGCTATGGTAAGCATACGACGAAATGTGGTATGCTGGCTAAGGTTAATATTATACTTTCGAAAATGTTTTCACACTATGCACTAATAATAATATTTAAAAGAGTTTTTCTCGTATCAAACATTTTTGACTGTCATAAGGAGAAATCTCCTCCAAGTTTGCGCTTGCATTTTTTGTGTGGCAGGAGGCCTTATGGCAGTTTCTTTTTCAAAAAGGCATTGCGGATTTCTTTCAAATTCTTTTGTCTTGTTTTTGATAAAGATGATCAGTTTTTTTTTTTAAACCACTGTTTTTGTTTACTCATACCAGTTCCATGACTGACCCGGAGTTTATTATTCCTTTCCTAAACTCTAGGTGTCCATAATTTTCCACACGGGCAGCCTAGAAGCAGGTTATCCGTGTTTTGGAGCTATCTTGGATTTTGAAGTCTTTTGGAAGCTTTAGGATTATGGGAGCTTTGGATTTGGAAGACTTTTGAAGTGTTGGAGTTTTTGAAGACCTTATCGAAGTTGAAGTATGTTGGAAACTTCTTGAAGTTTCTGTTGTCGTATTATTGTTGCATCATATTTGTATCACTCTGATATTTGGGATCGATGTTGTATTGGATATTGTATCATGTTGTATCTGTGTTGATATATGATATTCATTTTATTGCCGCTGTTTATATTCATTTAATTTTGTTATAAGCTCCATCCGAACTGAAATTCGACGCTTGAATTTTCGGCAGTCGAATACAAGCGAGGTATTTGATGTCGATGTTCAATCGTTGGATTTCGGATCGTGACAAGTGGTATCAGAGCTAAGGGTTGAGTGAGAACTTTAGCTATGGAGTATAACACATTAGATGTCTCTTTAGAGATAAGGTGAAGTATACCCTAGAATGAGTATAAACCGAAAGACCGATACCTTAAAATTTCTTGGTCTATTTCTTTTAAACTGTTGATATTCCCTTAGATATCTTGTCCATATACCTAAACCAAGTTTTCTTGCTATTTACATATAGTGAGAATGAGCGGAAGAAAAGGACAAGGTAGGGGACAGAGAAATACCATCGCAACTGGTCAAGTCCCTGCAACTGCAACTGTGCCTACTCAACCTCAGCCGAATCTGGCTGATCTATATAAAAGCTTCTTGAGACTTGGTGGAAAGCCGTTTATTGTCCCTCAAGAAGCGCTTCGGATAAAGGTTGGTAGCCACCGGGAGGTGGCATACTCGTATCAGTTGTTACCTAGTCACATAGGTAACCCGGCCTTGTGTAGCAGAGATCCGGTTAGGTTCTCGAGGACGTCCCTTAAGAGGCGTTCCATTTTGTGTGGGAAGTTCCTTTGCCCGACCATTTGTTCGAAATCCAAACAAAACAATACGAGCCCTGTACGGTTTAGTTGTATAACCTTCCATGCAGCGTGGCGGTTACCTGCTACAAAACATGGTAGCTATGGTAAGCATACGACGAAATGTGGTATGCTGGCTAAGGTTAATATTATACTTTCGAAAATGTTTTCACACTATGCACTAATAATAATATTTAAAAGAGTTTTTCTCGTATCAAACATTTTTGACTGTCATAAGGAGAAATCTCCTCCAAGTTTGCGCTTGCATTTTGTGTGTGGCGGGTGGCCTTATGGCAGTTTCTTTTTCAAAAAGGCATTGCGGATTTCTTTCAAATTCTTTTGTCTTGTTTTTGATAAAGATGATCTGTTTTTTTTTTAAACCACTGTTTTTGTTTACTCATACCAGTTCGATGACTGACCCGGAGTTTATTATTCCTTTCCTAAACTCTAGGTGTCCATAATTTTCCACACGGGCAGCCTAGAAGCAGGTTATCCGTGTTTTGGAGCTAGCTTGGATTTTGAAGTCTTTTGGAAGCTTTAGGATTATGGGAGCTTTGGATTTGGAAGACTTTTGAAGTGTTGGATTTTTTGAAGACCTTATCGAAGTTGAAGTATGTTGGAAACTTGTTGAAGTTTCTGTTGTCGTATTATTGTTGCATCATATTTGTATCACTCTGATATTTGGGATCGATGGTTTATTGAATATTGTATCATGTTGTATCTGTGTTGATATATGATATTCATTTTATTGCCGCTGTTTATATTCATTTAATGTTGTTATAAGCTCCATCCGAACTGAAATTCGACGCTTGAATTTTCGGCAGTCGAATACAAACGAGGTATTTGATGTCGATGTTCAATCGTTGGATTTCGGATCGTGACAAGTGGTATCAGAGCTAAGGGTTGAGTGAGAACTTTAGCTATGGAGTATAACACATTAGATGTCTCTTTAGAGATAAGGTGAAGTATACCCTAGAATGAGTATAAACCGAAAGACCGATACCTTAAAATTTCTTGGTCTATTTCTTTTAAACTGTTGATATTCCCTTAGATATCTTGTCCATATACCTAAACCAAGTTTTCTTGCTATTTACATGTAGTGAGAATGAGCGGAAGAAAAGGACAAGGTAGGGGACAGAAAAATACCATCGCAACTGGTCAAGTCCCTGCAACTGCAACTGTGCCTACTCAACCTCAGCCGAATCTGGCTGATCTATATAAAAGCTTCTTGAGACTTGGTGGAAAGCCGTTTATTGTCCCTCAAGAGGCGTTCCATTTTGTGTGGGAAGTTCCTTTTCCCAACTATTTGTTGGAAATCCAAACCAAACAATATGAGCCCTGTACGGTTTAGTTGTATAACCTTCGATGCAGCGTGGCGGTAACCTGCTACAAAACATGGTAGCTATAGTAAGCATACGACGAAATGTGGTATGCTGGCTAAGATTAATATTATACTTTCGAAAATGTTTTCACACTATGCACTAATAATAATATTTAAAAGAGTTTTTCTCATATCAAACATTTTTGACTGTCATAAGGAGAAATCTCCTCCAAGTTTGCGCTTGCATTGTGTGTGTGGCGGGAGGCCTTATGGCAGTTTCATTTTCAAAAAGGCATTGCGGATTTCTTTCAAATTATTTTGTTTTGTTTTGATAAAGATGAACTGTTTTTATTTCAAACCACTGTTTTTGTTTACTCATACCAGTGCCATGACTGACCTGGAGTTTATTGTTCCTTTTCTAAACTCTGGGTGCCCATATTTTCCACACGGGCAGCCTAGAAGCAGGTTATCTGTGTTTTGGAGCTAGCTTGGATTTTGAAGTCTTTTGGAAGCTTTCGGATTCTGGAAGCTTTGGATTTGGAAAACTTTTGAAGTGTTGGAGTTTTTAAAGACCTTGTCGAAGTTAAAGTATGTTGGAAACTTGTTGAAGTTTCTGTTGTCATATTATTATTGCATCATATTTGTATCACTCTGATATTTGGGATCGATGTTGTATTGGATATTGTATCATGTTGTATCTGTGTTGATATATGATATTCATTTTGTTTCCGCTGTATATATTCATCTAATGTTGTTATAAGCTCCATCCGAACTGAAATTCGACTCTTGAATTTTCGATAGTCGAATACAAGCGAGGTATTTGATGTCGATGTTTAATCGCTGGATTTCGGATCGTGACAGGTAGAGGACAGTGATTGAGCTTGCATGTCGGCAGTTGAAGCCGACAAGATGGACGTCAAGTTTGATAGGGGTTGGGAGGAAGGGAAAGGAATGAGATAGGTGTCAATTTTGGAAACTAGGTTAGAGTGAGAGGGGATGTCGTCAGGTGGAGGATTGGATGGATTAAGAGGTGGAGGGTAGGGCTGCATACAACCCATATCCAACCCGACCCAACCTACCAATCTGGCCCGACCCACATAGACCCAACCCAACCTAACCTAGTCTGCGTTAGATATGAGCTTCAATTTTTAACCCATACCATATATGAGTCGGGTGTAATATTGCAATCCATCCAGCCACACTTTTACCCAACCCAATCCTACTTTATAAAGGTAAAAAATGTTTTATATTATTGCTTTGATCTTTGCATCAGAGAAGTTTAAGTCTAGAGTAGTAAAACCTAATTACAAATTTATGATATGCTATTATTACTAAGTTAGATTTCAAGAGCTCACAAGCCCCTTGAGTATTTTATGAAATGATCAATCACCTTTTTTTATTTTTTTTATTCTTTCTAGTCCAAATCCACTCACGTTTAATTAAAAAAACGTAAATTACATCCTGCCCATTCCATAAAACCCTAACTCAAATAATAATGAAGATGAATATCGACCGACGTGGAAATCAACGATTGCTTCTCTCATTCTTTGTCTGGATGAAAACTGCCACCTTAATCTTCCTGTTTGCATATTTCTCCTCCAATCCCCTAATTATACAGGTAATATTCAATTCTTTTGATCTGTTGGTTTCGATTTTTAAACCTGATTTAATTCCTTGATTTGTTCAATTTGTTTATGTCTTCATTGTTTGCTTTACCTTCTTAATCTTCAGAATAAACGTAGTTGCTTCATTGGTTTTCTTCATCTATATTTAAGGCATCATTATCCTTCCTTACCATTCATTTAATTATTATGTTATCCATATTTAGAATTTGATGATGATTTGGATTGGTTTAATATTTAGAGCATAATGATTTGAGATTTGGTTGGAACATTTGGATCTGTTAGATGATTTGAGGTTACTCTAATTAAGGTTACTTCATTGTTTTTTTCTATAAGTAACTATACAGATTATTAATATTTTATTCCCACGGTTAATTGGAATACAAAGCGAATGATTTGGGACATGTTCTTTGAATTATTTCCAATTATAATTTCAAAAAAAATGGAAAACCTTAATAATAAAATGGAAAACCTATAACGAAGTGCATTTTGAGCTCAGCCGCTACATAGCAAGTAAGGTTTGTTTTAATGTTTTCTTACTGTGATCATAGGAGATAACTCTATGTAACGATTCAGGAAAAATGTGGCTATCTTGATACAAGTATGTTGAATAGCATTTAAGAAATAACTGAAGTTACAACTAATTTAAGTATTATAAGAGTCACATAGAGATTTAGATTTGCTTAAGAAAAAAGAATTTGTAAGACATCATGTAACAACCCGGGGTTTTGTTGCTAATTTATTATCGTTATTAAGCGATTAATCTGCTAGCCAATTGCTAATTGGAATTTTAATCGGTTGAAATCCTATTCAAAAAAAAAGAGTTAAAAATTACGTGGGCTGTAAATAAATATATCCTTTTTTTTTATTTAATTGGCGTTCCCTTTTTATAAAAATATTCGACCCGTTCCTCTTTTTAATTTCCATTCATTCAACCCTAAACCTAAAAAAATAATATAAACAAAACGAGAAAATGGCGGCTTCAGTTCTTCGTTCGTTCCCCTTCGCGAAATTAGGGCTTTTCAAATGGTAGATGGCGACTTGCGTGGCGATCGAAGGTTCATGGCGGTTGTACTGCTTCGCTTCGGCAATCGACGGTTCTTCGATTGGCTCGCACGCGACTGCTCCGATAACTAAGGTGAGTGATTTTTATTTCACTCACATCAAGTTCAACTAGGTGTTTTGCTTTGCGTCTGCTTTGATTTCGTCGCTGATGATTTCTGACTTGTTTTTTTTTTACTGATTCGATCTCCTGTTCTCTTGGTTATCTCGGCACTGTTTCATTTGGATGTTGATGACTTCATTGATTTTCCATTTTGTATGAATTGATACTGGGATTTGGTCACTCATGTTTTACTGCCATTGGTCACTCGAATGGATTATGTTAATTTTATGGAAACATTTTGGGTATGGTACTTTCTTGATACGAAACGGCTACCTGCAAGAATTGTTCGACTTTGATTTGTTTAAGCTTTGGTTGTGCACTTGCTTTGAGAATTTGATTTCTGGTTACATTCCAGTTTTCACCCTTGTTCGGGCTTTAGTTATACAGAGTTACTTGAAATTGAACTTTGCTATCTGTTGTAGTTGCACCGTACATTCGTGTGCTTGTTGTCCGTCTTGCTTGTATACAGTTTCATTCGTTAGTTTTTGTGTACACTACTTCATTTGGTTCACCTGAACTTTGATCCGATCCAGTGAGTTGTTAAATATTTTTGCAACTGCTGTCATAATTGTTGGCACTGCTAACATTACATATGGGCACTGATATGTGTCCTCATTGTACTCGAGCATTGTCTCTTCACTGCATATGTTTTGAGTCACTGTTGCATTCATTATACTTTGCATTTGTTTGCATTTATATGCACTCTCGTAGACTTTGATTATCCTATTTGCTTGCTGTCGGTTTTGGTGCATTTTTCCTCTTTTGCTCGCCACTTTAAACTACGGCACTATTTTGTCCACTGCCGTATATCACCTGCTAGTTAAAAGCTGGCCACTTCATGTTGTATTGATTAGTGCAGTTGCACCCATTTTGTTGCAGTTGTATTTGCTGTGCCCTTATAATCTTATGGTGGCTGCAGTTTTTATTGCAGTTCTGCCCTTGTATTTACGTGGTGTCTGCAATTTCATTTTGTGGCATTGTTGGATTCGTTGGCGAATTTGTTGTTATTTGGAGTAGTATGTGGTCTGTGCAATTTGGCCATTCTTGTTGCCTCTGTTCATTTGCAATATTGTGGTTCATGCGCTTGCATTGTACAGCAGTTTGTTTTGAAGAAGCAATATATCTTTTCTCTTTGCTTTAGACTGATTGACGTAGTCGCATTTGGCATCCACTGTGTTGGCACTGTATAGCACTTTGCATTCATAAGTTTACACCGTCTAGTTTTATTTAGTTGTTCACTGGTCACAGCATACATGTTCTGTCGTTCCAGGTTGCACTGAACACCTCATTTGATCTTCTTGCATTGGCATTGTCAGTGTTTGATATAATTTGCATTTAGTTGTGCAGTGCATTTGGGATATTTGTCTTGAACTCGAGTACATGTAACATTAGCTTGACCTCTGTCTTTATTAGTTGTTTGAGCATTTGCACTTGGTCACTTGTTAGAAACTGATGGATTGCATTATTCATTTGCATTTTGTCTTGATGTATACTTCACTGTGCATTAGATCATTTGAAGTGTAGCCATTGTGCATTGTCCATGTCATTACCTGTAGCTGTCTCGGCCAGTTCACTCGTTTGTGTTTTTGTGATTGGTACATTTTGTACTTGAGTTGATATACAGTTGTGTTGAGGCAGCTTGAATATGAATTGGCTGTCTTGACCACTTGATTACATTGGGATTTTTTTTTCTAATTACGCTCGTGTTGAATCCAGTTTGTAGCTCGGATTTGACCTTGTGCTGATCTTTATTTTTAACGCTGCAGTGGCGAGGCAGTGCACGCGTGCGTGTACTGCTGCCACATAGCATTGGTTTTATTGATATTTCAATTACTTTTGATCCATTGATCTTTTGCGTATTTGATATGCGGTATTGGCGAGGTAGTACACGTTAGCGTGTACTGCAGCCAATTAGAATTGATGTTTTAAGTGATATTTCAATTGTTTAAATTGATTTAGTTTCATTTGATCATTTTGTTGTTATCTAATTATCTAATTGATAATTAGATTATGAGTTTCTAGTTATTTATTAATAATTAGATTTTGATGTTAATTGCCGATTAGGCAATTCTGATGTTTTTCTAAATTATCTTCATTAATAATCCTTTCATCTATCTTCGTTGATAATTTGAATTGGCTGAATTGTTGTTTAACACTATACGTGTTATATTCACCGTTACCCGATTTTCTTGTTAAAGGATCGGATAGGTGAATTTATTTTGACTGTCGTCTAATTGTTAATTAATTATTACTGCTTCTGTGCATTAATAACTGAGTTTGAATTAGACCGACCCGTGTATTATTTTCTTTTGAATGTAATACTCGGGTCAGACCGAGTATTTACAGGTTGTTGATATCTTACTTTGGGTTGCTGCTAGAGCTATGAAGTCTTTTCATACTTTTTGGAGTAGTCGTTGTCTTAGTATAGGATGTTGTATACTCATGTATATTATTTACGATAATGTACTTGTATATGTAACTTCCAGAGTCGACAGTAATAGTTGTATCATATGTATTGTATCACATGTATTGTAACTGACATCAGTTATTATATATATGAGGCTTTCTGTTTTATCTGTGTTCCGCATTTATATTATCCGTGTTATTATTATGTATATTGTCCTAAACTATTATGAACTATCGTAGTTCGTTTTATACTGGAATTGGGTATGTCGATGGGAGTAAATAAATAAGGGATGAAAAAAAATATACCACTCCTATCGAAATAACCAATACTAGTGTAAGGCCTAACTACGGATGGTCGCTCCTATCCAGCCTTATTCTTCGTGATAAAAGACAGTATTTCCTTTAATACCTTTGTTATTGTGAGCATAGAGGTGGGGCGTCACAGTTGGCATCAGAGCTTGGGGTCTATGGACATAATATAAAGCATAACTTAGATGGAACATGTGTTACAACTATTAGTCGATGTTTTATTGTGCTTTGAGCCAAGACCAAAGTTTTGAAATAAGTTGAAATTTCTAAATATATTTGTTTAAAAATAAAAGGTGAAACTGCGTTTTAATGATTGGTTGATTCATGTTTTGTTTATCAGAGTGCGCAGCGAAAACAGTGAGACTGTCTTCGCTAAACACAACTGATAATCCTTTTGATTTAAAAATCAAAATATGAAATTGAAGTAAATTTCAATTGTTGAACCGGTGTTTGGGTTTTAACGTATTTTGTTTAACCGGTGTTTGGTTTTTAACGTATTTTGTTGCCATTATTTTTATAACGGGATTTTTACACCTATGCTAAATATTGAAGCATGGTGTTTGTTGACATTTTTTTGATGAATGAAAATTCACTGGTATTATATTTTGATGCAAATTATTTTGATGAGATTTCGATGTTTAAAAATTTCTGTCGCATTGACTTCAGTATCCGTCATATTTTAAAGTGGATTTTCAAGCGGTTATCCCGCAATGCTGATTATGAGATCCGTTTCTACGGTGTTTTGAGAAGTGCAATTTCCTTGTTGAAATTATCACTAATGTTGCTGTTTTTATCACGGATTTGCAAATCGTTTTAAACATTATTTTCCAAAATATTTATAGTTTACGCTTTCAGGAGGATGAGAAAGTGACTTAAACGTTTCAGCAAAATCGAGGACCATGAACCCTTTCTTTTATTGATTCGCTTAATTCTGGACTTGTTCGTTTGAGAATGTTAATTATTACTTTTATAAAATAAATGAAATTGTTTTCATAAGTTTTGCAGTTTGCGCTTTTAAAAGAATGTGGAAACGATTTAAACGTTTCAGCAAAATCGAGGACATGAC
Organism: Allium cepa; assembly: GCA_030765085.1. Taxonomy (NCBI): domain Eukaryota; kingdom Viridiplantae; phylum Streptophyta; class Magnoliopsida; order Asparagales; family Amaryllidaceae; genus Allium; species Allium cepa. Next base: position 816,663,322 of record CM060931.1, read on the forward strand.
CCCTTCCTTTTACTGATTCGCTTAATTCCGGACTTGTCCGTTTGAGAATGTGAAATGTCATTTTTGAAATACACAATTTTGCACTTTCAAGGAAATGATGAAGAGAATTAAACGATTTAGTAAAACTCGTGGTTATGGGACGTGTGTGTTTGCTATTTTGGTTAATTCCGGACTCGTTAATTGAAATATTTGCTGTTTTGATGATTTTCGTGTGCTTTCGAGCCACTATGATGGACCTTTGGGTCATATGATGGACCTTCGGGTCAAATACCAGTACTAAACCTTCGGGTCATATGTTGGACCTTCGGGTCATATGATGGGCGCCAAAAATTATGATGACGGTACTTGGTAGGCTTCGGCCATATGGGATGCACGTGCGGCGTAGCTAAAACTCGTCATATGATGGGATCGATCAACCTTTTATGTTGATTTTCTAGAATATCTTAATTGATTTCTAGATATTTGATGTTATGAGTTCTGATTATCGTTTTTGATAATCGGATATTGGTTGTTTCTAATTATCGCTTGTGATAATTAGATATTTGATGTTATGAGATTTGATTATCGTTTTAGATAATCGAATAATTGTTGATTTGTAACGACCCGACTTCCTACGCCCAGAAAGACGTATCGTTCTTAAGAAAGAAAGGGATGAGAAAATAGAAAAGATAGAGAAGAAAGAACAACAACATCATAATCTCACAGCGGAACTAATAAATTATAATAATCACATAAGTATAATATACAACATCAATCAGAGTTATACAGATAATACATCACATACTAGACAGTTATAAACACCTGTCTAGTTATACAACTCAATATACAAAACAATTCAAACAAAACGACTCAGAGATACCAACACAGCGGGTCTATATATAAAACTACAACGCTGAAGCCTCCGGCTCCATTGCTCCTCCAGAATTCGTCAAAGCTAACCCGAATCCCTTGGCTACCCGTAAAAATTTGGGTACCCGAGAGTTTATGAAAAACAAAAATAAACTCCAGGTCAGACATGGGTCTGGTATGAGTAACAGGTTAAAGTTGCTTAACTTTGAAAATCTTTTGAAAATAAAAAGTATCACGTAAGACTCCTCACACATAAACATGGAAAAGTTTTTACCTTACGCTAACCAAAACATTTGATAGGAAATTCTGTGATATTATAATAGCTCTAGGGTTTTCAAGTAAATAGAAAATAGCCGAAATTGTTACATGATTAAATTCCAGCTACTAGCCACAAAAGTGGGTAATACAATCAAAACCGTTGGCACTTATTGGATTTTGGATTCCATACAATGGCAGGGCTACGGGGTACCGCCCGTCACTGTACGTGGCCTAGATCAACGTACCGAGCATCACTCCCGCCCCCCCCCCCCCTACAACACAAGGTCGGAACCATTCCTTACTGAACAGTCCCAAACAAGATAACCCCGCAGTTGGTATACATCCAACCACCCACACAGCCGAATAAAAAGGGACATCTAGACAGGGGAAAATCTTGTCCTGCTTGGGCATGACCCACCTGACGTTGCTGCACCTCCCCTGTTTTAGCCATTCCCGGTTGATGAGGCTTGAGACTGCGATTACCTTTATAGAAAAACATTTCTTAGAATGCTCATCACCCACCTGACGATGTGTTGAAAGCATTCAATCCATACAAGTTCGTTCCGGGTTCGAACGAAACCGTAGGCATTATCTCGTTACACTCGTTTTGGAATCACCCTCAGAGTTAACGACGACAACCCTTGCACTCTGAATTTTCCTCTTCACTTCAGATTCACGACCTATCGTTAATTTGGAATCAATGTGGTTTTCGAATGTTCCAAATAAGGAAAACCGATCCCGGTCTCATCGAAATCCAAAACCTGTCTTTTAAGGCCAAGTTGTCTATTTAGTCTTAACAGTTTAATTCAAAATCACCAATAGATAATTCATAATATCACAGTAGATAATCATATCATCAGCATAAACAGACAATCAAAAATTATCAACCCAATCAGATAAAAATATACTGTCATACTTAAACAAACATCCAAGTCACCATGATATTATTCATCTCATATCTGAGTTCACAATCATCAAATGAAATATCAATATCATTCATCCACAAGCAATGATTTATAATCATACCATTTGTAATTAATTTAAAATGAACTAAATTAACTACTTCTATCTTTAATCAATTTAAAGTAAATTAAATTAATTACTTCTTCTATAAATCCTGCGTATACAACCATTAATCAATTAAATTAAATTAATTGATTACTCTCTAGATATGCACCTTGATTAAACACCTTTGATAAATCATTTCTAATTACAAGAAGTAATTAGTCTTTAATTAATTTCACAAATTGATTATCCTACATCATCCATAGTAATTAGCATTTAATTACCCTTTTAATTGATTTATATATAAATAATCATATTTATTGTTAATTAATTATATTTATTAATCACCACATTATTGATTTTTCCTTAATTGGCTAATTCTTAAGTGCATCATTAATTATTAATTTATTGTCTTTAATTTAGATATAAATTAAATTACTTTATTTTAATCAATTACCTTAAGCAATTAATAAACACAATTATTAATCATCCTTGATTAATATCAACCCTTAATTACATATTAATAAATTAATTATTCCATAATTAATTATCTCCATTAATTAATCACTTGATTAATTTCAAAAGTAATTATCCAAATTACTTTATTGCCACATCATCTTTCACTAATTACATTCAGTAATTATCATTAATTACTTCATTAAGTAATTATGCTCCATTGAATTCACTAAGTCATTTACACTTATCAATTTATCAAATGATTTTCTTAAATTAATTAAAATAAATTAATTAACTTAAATTAATCATCCTATCAAAATTAATAAGTAATTAATTTCTTAATTACTTTTGTCAAGTAATTACATTAACAATTTACAATAGATTATCCAATTAATCTAATTAATTATTCAAAATTAATCCTATATATGAATTAATTAATAATCCTTAGTTAATTATCTACATTACTAATAACATTTCTTAATTTACTTCTTAATTGATCTTTAGTTATAAATCAATTTAAATTATTAACTTAAATACATAAGTCATTCCTTAATCACCCTATTATTCTTGAGATAATTTATTTCTTAAGTAATGACTTCATTAACATTACGTTTTAAATTTAAATTCTAATATCATTTGAATTGAAGATTCAAAATGATTATAATTTAAATTCAATTTAATTTTTTTTGAATAAATGTAAATAACATTTATACATGAACTTACATAAGAAAATCTTTTAAATTAAACTACTTGAATTTTTAATTCAAATTTAAATTTCCAAAATACATTAATATTTAACTTGCAAACCTCAAGTTAAACAATTTATTTACTTTTCATTCAAAAATCTTTAATCAAAGAATTCTCAAAAAAATCAAGTTAATTTTTATTGAAACAATTTTGCTTCCCAAAACTATTTTATTTGAGCTTAATCATAATTAAAACTGAGTTAAGCTTTCAGATTTTGAATTCTAAGTAAACTTGAATTCTCTCAATTTATCCTGGTTTAAAAACTTCGATTTAAACTCTCTTTTAACAACTAGAATTAGAAACTCGATTTTTAAATCCAAAACCATTTTAAACTTTAAAATTCAAATATCCTTTTGAATCAAAACCTTTAACAAAAATCGAATTTAACTGCAGCAACACTTTTGTTTCAGGTCAAATTTTAAATTCTGGAAATTATCAAGTTTTAAACCTGAAACTCATTTAAATATCTCAAAACTGCATTTTAGATTTAAAACATAAATTTGAATTCATACTTCTAATTTGATTTAGACTTTGTTAAATCTTAGTTGACAACTTGAAATTCAAATACATCATGATTACAACTAACTTATAATTAATTTTACTTTAGATTTGGTTTAAATCTAAAAGTACAGGTAGTTTATACAGCCTGTAGCAATTCAACTCTTACCCGAGACCAAAGCAAAGTTGCTTCGGGTCAATGCTCTCCCTACTACGAGTAAACCATGCAATTGACCCGAGACTTCCCCGAGCCTAAAAAAATACTGCACACCAAACTGTGACAGTTCAAAAACTTGGAACAATCTCAATTTCCAACCCACTTCATTGCTTCGAGTTCTCCATCACCTTGCTTCGAGTCACCTACTCGAGTGACTCGAGTATTCCCTGGGGCCAAACTCTGCACACCAAAAAAAAACAACACCACCATACTTCACTGGCACGGTGCACGTGCACCGTGGCCCCAGCCACTTCCGGCCATCCACTGGCACTCCCACACGATGCTGGTCATCTCCAGACACGACCACAACCACCAAAAGCTACCCCACTTACTCGAAACAAAAATCAAGCCTTCCCGTAAAACCTGGAAACACCACAAGCAACAGCCCCCAAAACCTGTAACCTTGCCGCGCTTCGAATCCTGACCACCGGAGAGTCAACGCCTCCGGCTACTGCTTTGCTAATGACCCATCTTCCATCTTCCACAAACCCATTACACTCGACGCTACAGAGAGTAAATGCCGAGCACTTTTATCCCACTGAACAAAATTAGGGTTCTGAAAAAAAGTTCCCTACCGCATTCTCCACCTTAACTAAATCAAAGATCAAGCAATTTTCCCCTCTTCGTCAGTCGTTCCTCCACCGCCAGACAGTATTCCAGCCTCTCCAACCTCTGGTATCACCAGTGATACTTTAAAAACCCCAAAATGATCTCCTCAGAAAAGCTCTTCAATTACTAAACATAAAAATGTGATTATTGTTTTAAAAATCCTAATTATAGGTAAGAATTCAATTTATAAACCTGGATTAATGATTTAAGGTGTTTGAAATTTCATGCATATCACACAATTGCCTATTCCTTAAGTTTTCACAGAGCATTTCTACTTTACAGACTATAATACAAATTTTAACATTTGCTTTATGATTAAACAAACCCATCTTGTTTAGATACTAAGCCCTATAAATCAATATATTGAGCAGAGATAATTTTTGAAGTAACACATGAGCTCAAAATTCATAAACAGGACAGCCTTCAGGGTAACATGCAGATATTTCAATTTCACAGTTGCACAGAGGAATGGACACATAAACATTCACACAAATATTGTTAAGCAATCAAGTATTGACATATAAGAAGTTTAGAACTTAAGTTATTTAAAAAAAAATGTTACTCACCTAGTTTTGAAAATAAACAGATCACTTCTTTATGTCTGAAACAAGTGAATCTTCAAAACTGGAAAGTAATTGCCTTCATTTCCTAAATCTTCTTGTCTTTGTTGGATTTGCAAATATTACTTAAGTTTGTATAGATGAAAATGTTTGCCATTTTTCTTGTTTCAGGATTGATATGTTTTATGAACGAACATATATAATATGACATATATAAAGAAGTTTCCAGGGAGGTAATAACTGGGTATAGCATTTCTTTGAACAAATTGATTTTGTTTTTGTTAGGCAAAAATCTTTCTTATGGAGGCTAAAATGATCCTCATGCAATTCGAAAAGACTTTGTTTGTATGCTGAGAAATGGAAGCATTTAATGAAATAGTACTTTATGTTTCACTTACTTCATTTTTGTCTCTACAGATATTTCTACTTTGCAGCATATGTAACTTCTTATATAAGGTTCTTGCCTGTTTCTTATTTTCTACTTGTTTCTTTTTACTATTCTTGTTTTTTATTAGCTTTGCACTTTCTGTTCTAACCTGTAAAATGAAATTTTATTTACTTTGCTTGTATTAGCTTGCTCTGCACACTAACTTATATGTAAATTTTGTTTACTTTGCTTGTATTAGCTTGCTCTGCACACTTGCCTGCATACTTTATTTACAACCTACTAGTTTATAGATATTTGTTTTTTTTTTTTTTCCTGGGTAATGTTTTTACTTATGTCCAAATATGTATATATAGTTGTTTTAGTCTTTACTATGAATTTAGTCTAAGTATTTAGTTCTATTTTCTAGCATGTGTGTTTACTTTTATTTTTCTTTTATTTTTAAACATAGACTAACAAATATTTGATTACCTGTTATTATTTTATTTTATACATATATTAATATTAATAAATGTTTATTTTAATTTGAACATTTTGAAACCTTTATTTTTAATTTCCAAATCATAACTTTCATTCAAACATATATATATATATATATATATATATATATATATATATATATATATATATATATATATATAAATTAAAGTTGAAATAACAATTTTATTAAAAATTCATTTATAAAGATTTACATTATTAATAGAGCTCATTATTAAGTCAAAATGATTTATAAAAGAATTTATCTCTTTATTAATAAACTACTTAATTTTATCAAGCTAAATTTAAAACAAATTAACCAACCCTTTTGCTAAATTTAAATGTAAACTAAAATTATTTTAAACAAACTAAACTTAAATCTTGAGTAATTTAAAATCATATGATCATTTATTAAATAGTTTAGTATCAAATTTCTAAATTATCAAAAATATTAGAATTAGAAACATGTCTATTTATTAAATTTAAAACAAAGATTATCCATTTACAATATATACAGATATATATACATTATAAATAGAAGGAAATTTGATTAACTTTTAAAAGATGAATTATCAGTTAAATATTTATTTAAAGGAAGATTATTAAATCAATTCATATATTATTAACAAATATTATCAAATCAATTTGATTTTTAATGTAGATTATTAAATTGATATTGTCCCAAATTTCCGGGATATCACATTCTTCCCCCTTTAGAAGAATTTCGTCCCCGAAATTTAAAACAAAGGTAATTTAATAATCCAATTAAAAATTTAAAAATTTAACACCAGCATATATCAACCATAAACTAACAATTATAGCAACCAATTCATCCAAACAAACAAATCTACCTATCCAAACTAAATTCTAAATAGAATTTTCTCGAGTTTCCCCAAGTATAAATACCGGGTTACTCGCCCTACTAAACTACAGAGTTCTCATCTAAATCTACAAAACAAATCAAAATATCAGACTAAACTCAAGCCTGACCCAACAACCGAAATTCCCTAAACTGCTGACTCTAAAATCAAAGATAGATCTTACACGTACTCCCTTAGAGATACGTGAAACACTCCGAATTCCAGTTATCCAAACTGACAATCCAATTCTGAAACCAAACACTTATCCAAAATCAAATCTCCGATTACAGACTCCAAATTTCTTCGTCTCTTATTCACAAAACTCTTCGGACGATCCTGGGCTTCCTTCGTCTTTCCTGATCAGTTCAACCCTTGCTGATGTCCCTATAAACAAACTGAACCAAAGACAATCCAACAAATTGATCTTTCCAAGATCAACCACAACTCAGAATACAACTCTACTCCAAAATCAGAAAACAGAACTCACATCTCTCGTCCGGGGAGAAAAAACAAGTGCACTCCAATCTGGTCTCAGATCCTGAAAAATTTCCCGTAGAACTCTCTAATCCAAACACTGCAACATCCAATTGCTTCCAAACTAAAACAGCTGCCACCATGCTTCTACTGCGCAATTCTGACTGAACAGATGAAAATGTTGATTATGATCTCAAGCACGAACTGGTCAACACATTCCAAAAATAAAACTCAAAAGTTCCACCAAAATTCTGAGCTGCTTCACCAAACTCAATTTCCAGATGTTAACAAAACTCTAACTTCCAGAAGACATCTAGAAAAATCTCTGAAACTCCAAAGGAACACCCAAACCATCGCAGGTCACTTTTGCGATCGATACAGCCAAATTCCAAAGATACTGCTCTCTTTTTACAAATCAGAACAGTTACACTTATGTGGCCAATCTATCGAAGAAACGGGTCTACATAATTATTTCTGAATTCCATTCCAGAAAAACTGCTAAGCCAGAAGATCTCTTTCCAACACCGAAAACATCCCAAGCTGCATTGCTGCCACATTGATTTGTAAAAATCAATGTTGTGTTGAGATTCGAAACCATAGATTTCAACATTGATTGTTGAAATAGATGTTTCGTGAAATAAAAGGAAATGGTGGACTATAACACTGTTGTTATAGTAAATGATTTCCGAAAGGAAATGTTTAGAATAATATTGGGATTTATATATCTATTTTAATTTCGAATCCCTATACTAATGATTTTGGGTTGTCGTAACGATGTTTTACGCAACATTCGTTTTGGCCCAAATAAATATGTTTAAGAGAATGATTTCCCTTAAAGAATGAAATATATACTTAATTCGATTTAAGTATATTGAATATTTTCAAAGGTTGAAAATAAAAAGATTTGTCGATTACTTATTTTTAATAAGTATGGAAATGTTTTCCAATGTGAAGTGAATATTTAGAATTTATCTTTTCAAGGATAAATTGAAATGAATTATTGAAGTTATATGCACGAATATTTTGAAATATAAATTCATTATGGAATTTATATGTGAAAGGTGAAATTGGTTAAAAATAAATATTGATTTATTTTTGAAGTGTTGAAATAATATATCTTGTAAAGATATTTTGGAAAATAAATAATTTGGAAAATTATTTGGAATCTGGTGATGTGTGCATATCCAGTGATAGTTCAATAACCGACTATCAATATTTCCCTTTGAATGGGTATTTGATGTGATTTGATTGAATTTGAATGTCACACTTATTTTTGAATAAGCGCTCACTATTCGGGTTAACCGGGAAAGGACCATGGGGTCGTATAACCCACTCCGAATATGTGATACGTCGTTGTGAATCGCATTTGAAGATCGGTGTTGAAGACCGGTATTTGCGAGAGTGATAGGATGAACTATCGATTGACTCTGCACCGAGTAGCTACGGTATTGAGTTCTCCATATGTGATGGTGAATCCGATCAGGATTGTGGATATCCGGATTGCAAGGACTTCTTTGTAAGTGCCTTCGGTTCTGTTCGAGCCCGGAACAGACTTGTATGGATTGTGTGTCTGACATTACAATTTGAGATATAAAGCCGATTTCTTTCAAATATATTTCTGTTGGTGGCGGAGAATTTATTCTTTGCTTAACACCCTTCTTTGAGACGTACGAGCTCAAAGGTTATATAGTTGAAGTTATCAGCGATATATTCCCAGTTTGGTAATGTGACATGCTGAGTGATGCTGAAATGATCATTGTGTTGATTATTTGTGATAGGATCATTTATTTGATCGTCTATCTTAGTGATCATTGTGTTGATCATTTGTTGACCCAAAGCATGGCTTTTGTATATAAAGTATGTTTTTGTGGACGTGAATTCGTCGAGCCTCACACCCCGTGAATGGTCAAAACAGGAAAGAAGCAGCAAGGTTATGAGGGGTAGCACCCTTTAGGATGTGTCCATTTCCTTCTGGAAAAGGGTGGTATCATGGTATGGAGCCCAGATACTTACTCATGTTGAAAACACTTTGTTATGATGGTGTGAATTGATTACGAGCGCTCAGTTGATAAAGGTCCCAAAGGACCGGGGGATGGCATATTCGGTTAGTTGTTACTCAGTTAGGAGTAACCCGGCCTTGTGTTGGTAGAGATCCGGTTTCGTTCTCGGGGATGTCCATCCAGAGGCATTCTCATGTGGCAATGGGAAGTTCCTTGGCCTGATCATTCATTGGAAATCCAAAGAAACAATACGTGACTTGTACGGTTTTAGTTGTAGAACCTGCCATCTAATATGGTAGCTATTAGTAGGCATAATATAATGGTACCTATGCTGGCTAAGATTTATATTCTACTTTCGAAATGAATTTCTTCTACACTATGCACTAATAATAATATCAAAATTGATTTGATTTTAATGCGTATCAAGCATCTTTGACTAACATAAGAAGAAATCTCCTCCAAGTCTGCGTTTGCATTGTGTGTGTGGTGGGAGGTCTTATGGTAGTTACATTTTTAAAAAGCATTGCGAATTGAATTTAAAAATATTATTCTATTTTGATTTTAAAGATAAATAAACTGTTTTGAGTTCTCACACCAGTCACATGACTGACTTGAAGTTTATTGTTTTCCTTCCTAAACTCTGGGTGCCCACTAAATTTCCACACGGGCAGTCAAGAGTTAGGTTTATCAGGATATTCTGGATATTCTGGAGTTGCTGGAGGCAAGCTGGATGGCATGGCGTATTACTAGTTTATATAGTATTTCTTTTTCCGCTGCACTGTTTATTGTTGTATGTTGTTGTACACTCTGATGATATGATGTAATGTAATATGATGAAATGTAATAACTGATATAGTACTTTGTTTAAAGATTATTCATTTATTATTATATGTTGTTCCGCTGCGAATTGTGAGATTCTGTTGTTGTTCTTTTTGTTTCCTTTCTGTCCGTTCTATTTTCAAATTCTTCTATCTTCTATTTTTCAAATTTTCTGTTCTCTTTTCTATTTTCTTTTCTCTCTATTTTCTATCTTCTCTCTTCTTCTCTTTTCTTTTCTTAAATTCTTTTTAAAAAAACGCATAACATTCCGGTTTTTGGCCTTCGATTCCTCGGCAGTCGATAAAGTGAGTGTCGATGTCGAATTTTCGAAAGTCGAAAATTTTCGGGGCGTTACATTTGGTATCAAAGCTGATGGTTAAGCGACAACCATGGTTCTGTTGGGTATTACTCGTTAGAGATAGAGTCAGCAGTGCTCTAGAATGAGTTGAGTGTAATAATAGATATGAGAGCGTATTTGTTAGTGAATATAAAATTGTTTTATATTGTGATGATTGGTTTATTGAGTGGCATATGAACTTTCGTCAGCACAGCCTCGAAACTGAGCCGAAGGGGTTTCTAAACACTTGAATAGAACAATTCGACATAATATTGTTTTAAATTGGGTAAATGAAATAATTTTACTTGATTATATTTTTATATATAAAGGAATAATTTTTCAGAATTATTAAAGTGTATATAAGTTGATTGTTTAGTTGTTTGAATAGTCTAAATTGAAGAATAATTGTATAAGTAAAAAGAATTGTAAGAATTGAATTATAATTAAAGTGATTTACAATTGTGAAATAAACTTATATATATATAAGAAGTGAAACTATATTAATATGAGTTGTAAATAATCAAATGGATTAAATAAAATAATGAATATAAGTGTTGATTCATTAAAATCTAATTTTATTGGAAGTTGAATAAAATTGAATGAAAATCAATTTAATAAAACCAATTGGAAAGTAAAGATGTTAAACCAAAATGAATATAAGCAAAGGAATTTGGTTATAATTAATATACTTTGGTTGTTATATGATTGTTGATTGATTGTATATAATTCATTAAGAGTTAATGAAATTGAATTAATGAAATTGGAAGCTATGAAATTGAATTCAAATTAGAAGTAAATAAATTTGAATAGAATTGAGTGTGAATTGGATTTAATTAGTAAATGTTAACTAATTAAATTGAGAATGGATGTTGATAAAATCCAATGTAAATGAATCAAATGTGATTTAAATTGAAAACCTAATTCATTGAATATGAATAAGAATATGAATGAATATTATTGATTATGAATGATAATTGGTTGATGTTTGCATATATTGCTATTGTTGCATTGCTATGTGACATATATAGTTATTATGTTGTTATATGTTGTATATCGATACTATTATCTATATACATGATTCTCATGTTGTTTGTTGAGTTTAGTAGGTGCGGATCGCGTTTGCTTCGCATTTGGAGTTCGCTTTTGCGCTATATTAGCCGTATATGCTTGCTAATAAAATATAAGGTACATATCTCGGATTAAATATCGTACTTTTACACTTTTTTCCCTTCGGGATGCCTCATTACTTGATGAGATGTATATTTGTGATATATATACTGTCATTTTTTTTTTCGGATCGAGCCGCGCAAAGGAGACTATGGCGAATTTTTCCGAAAATTTAAGGCGTTAGAAAAATTTTGAGAAAATTTGGAAAATTTTGAAAACTATAACTTTGATTTTGGAATTGAAAGTTAAACTATAGTAATTGTTTTTGAAAAGATAACTAAGTATGATTTTGAAAACTTAGTAAAGTTTTGTAAAAAGTTTAATTATGAATTTTGGGAAAGTTAATAGATTCTATAACTTTTCTACTTGGTAATTTCGAGGACGAAATTCTTTTAAGGGGGGAAGATTGTAATGACCCAGAATTTTTAATAATTTAAATTTGAATATTTAATTAATTTTAGATATTAATAAGTGAATTTATAAGTCAAATAAATTTTTATTTGATTTATTAGATTTAATTGAATAATTAAATCGATAATTTAATATGTTAAATTATGGAAATAATTGAAAATATAGTTAAATATGATTGAAAATGATTTGTAAAATTTTATTTAATCATGTTGAAGTTAGAACGATATTTTAGAACTTTTAAAATCGAATTAAAAGTTAATTTGTGAAAATTGAATATTTTAATATTTAATAATCGACTGTAAAATAGTCAATTTTTGAACAGTCTCAGAATTGAACGAAACCAGTTCCATTGGATCCGTAATAGTTAGTTATTGCCGGATTTCAATTTTCGTGTCAATCGGAGTTATCGTTTGAGCGTGGCAGCTCGAAACGCATCGATTTATTTTTAATTTAAATTTGGCGAGTCAAAATAGCCATTTTTCAAAAAGTCTCGGATTTCGACGAAACCAGTTTCATCGGATCCGTAATGTGATATTATTGTAAGGTTTCAAATTTCAAGTCAATTGGATTTACCGTTTGTCCGGTACAAATTAAAACGCCTAGAAATCGATTTAAATCGGTTTAATTTAAATTGAGCGTTTATAGCCATAACTCGCACATACTTCCGAATTAGCTTCCGAAACCTGTTCCATTGTGTCCGGAACGCGGGGTAAACCCTAGAAACGCTGGTTACGGCGTCTAAATCGGAGTTCGGAATTCCCGGGATGAATAGTGTTTACGCTAGCTTTTCCTATAAATACCACCCTAAATCTAAAAATAAAAAAAAAATATCCTAAAACCCTAATCAAATTGCCTAGCCGCCAGTTACATAATGAAAGGCCAGAATTCAATCCCACTTCTTCCTCAATCTCTCTCAATCCAGCAAGAATTAGCCAAAGTTGTTAACTACAACATTGAAGATCATGAAGAGAGCTTGAAATCCATACGGATATGATCTTGGTTGGAGCGTCGAAGGGGGAGGAGCATGGGGCCGAAACTTGCAGCTGTGCACGCAATTTGAGGCGTCATTAGGAGGCCGAGCCCTATGCTATGGAGGTCGAGTGTAGTGGAGGAGAGGGGCTTCGCGTTGGCGTTGGTGTGATCGAATTTCGTCGAGTATCGGGGGAGTAATTTGAAACCCTAGTTTCTTGTAATGGGTTGTTTGTGCACGGCCTCAAACCTGTAGGGGAACGTGAGTGGGAAGAAGGGTAGGGACGGCCAGATTTGCAGGTGGATGGAATGGAGGGCTATGATTGATTTAGGTTAAGAAAGTTAATTTATGTTGTAAATAGCTTATATAAATCGTGTACGAACTTTAAAAATTCATAACTTTTTCATACGAGGTCGAAAAAATGCAAACTCAGTTGCGTTGGAATCGTATGGACGAGCACTACGCGATGGAGTTGGTTTGGAGTCGTTTGGAGTTAGTGAGAATTTCGGGTAAAATTAAACGCGCGTTTAATTTTATTCGAAATAAAAGCTAAAACGGAAATTAAAACCAAGGTGAGAATTTCTCACTCAATCGAATAGATTTCGATTTTATTTTTAAATAGTTAGATTTAAAATATTTGAATGCATGTTTGAATGATGACTGTAAATTATTGATTGTTAAAATAGACATTATGCGCCGTTAGTAAGCGGATGTTATTTATTAAAAACATATACCGCGAATATTTCATAAACAGTGAAATTGGTATTATATATAATATCAATATATATATATTGGCATATGTATATATTGCAGTTGATTGATTTCCCGCATTTTTTGTTTAGCGGATGAGACCCTATTACGCCGTTAGTAAGCGGAAAATATTTATTAAAAACATGTACCGCGATAATTTCGTACTGGAGCGAAATTGGTATTGTGCTAATGTTTTTGGATGCAGGAAACAGGTTGGAGGGATCCAACAGGATTCCTCAACAGTTTTTATTTGATTTCAGATATTTTGATATTTGATTGATTATCATATACGATATATGATGGATCGTGTAGTCGTGATTGACTACTTGGTGTGTAGCATCATTGGACCAAATTTCTGGTATTTTAAAAATGTTTTTAAAGTAATTTTTGAAAAGATAAAATATTTTGGAATTGATCCATTTTAAATAAATGAACGTTATAATTCTTAAAGTTATAAAAATTATAGTTTTTGAGAAATACGGTTAAAAGCTGATTTTTGAGAAAAATGAACTAATGATGTTATAAAATAGTTTAAACTGGATTTTTTTGAATTCATTATTAAAAGTTTAAATATAGGATTTATAAAATTTGATTATTTTATAAATCAAAATGGTTAAACTATAAAGGAAATTAAAGACGTTTCAGAATAATAATATAAACTGATTTATATTAAGAGATTTATAAATGGATATTTATAAATTGAAATATAGACATTATAAAACGAGTTTTTATAAGTGTTTGAATTAAGTGAAAATGAATTTCATAAATGAATGAAATTTATAGAATTATAAACCGTGAAGTTATAAATGAAATTTATAAATAGTAAGATTTATAAATTTGGTGAAATTATTTGAAGAATAGATTGGATAAATCATTAAATCTTATAAGTTATAAGATTTATAAATTGGAAAGTCTTTAAAAGAACGATCTTATAAAATAATCGTTTTATAAGTATTTAACTTATAATATGAACGTTTAGTTTATAATTTAGTTATAAACTGGAATAGGTTAATAAAGGAATTTATTAAAGGAAGTTTTTATAAATAAATAGAAGAGGAATTTATAAACGTTGTTTTATAAATTCGCAGACGACTTATTTTGATAAGTTAATTGTTATAACTTATAAATGGAGTTATATTCACGTTTTAGACACTGAAAAATCCTTTGAATTAAATTGAATAAAAGGATGGAATTTGTTAAAGAAGTATATTCACGTTTTTAAATAGTGAATGATATGTTAAAGAAATTGTTTTGAATGAGATGTTTAAATTGAATTAAAACTATCTAACGATGTTTTAAAATGTGTTGAGATTCGAAACCATAGATTTCAACATTGATTGTTGAAATAGATGTTTCGTGAAATAAAAGGAAATGGTGGACTATAACACTGTTGTTATAGTAAATGATTTCCGAAAGGAAATGTTTAGAATAATATTGGGATTTATATATCTATTTTAATTTCGAATCCCTATACTAATGATTTTGGGTTGTCGTAACGATGTTTTACGCAACATTCGTTTTGGCCCAAATAAATATGTTTAAGAGAATGATTTCCCTTAAAGAATGAAATATATACTTAATTCGATTTAAGTATATTGAATATTTTCAAAGGTTGAAAATAAAAAGATTTGTCGATTACTTATTTTTAATAAGTATGGAAATGTTTTCCAATGTGAAGTGAATATTTAGAATTTATCTTTTCAAGGATAAATTGAAATGAATTATTGAAGTTATATGCACGAATATTTTGAAATATAAATTCATTATGGAATTTATATGTGAAAGGTGAAATTGGTTAAAAATAAATATTGATTTATTTTTGAAGTGTTGAAATAATATATCTTGTAAAGATATTTTGGAAAATAAATAATTTGGAAAATTATTTGGAATCTGGTGATGTGTGCATATCCAGTGATAGTTCAATAACCGACTATCAATATTTCCCTTTGAATGGGTATTTGATGTGATTTGATTGAATTTGAATGTCACACTTATTTTTGAATAAGCGCTCACTATTCGGGTTAACCGGGAAAGGACCATGGGGTCGTATAACCCACTCCGAATATGTGATACGTCGTTGTGAATCGCATTTGAAGATCGGTGTTGAAGACCGGTATTTGCGAGAGTGATAGGATGAACTATCGATTGACTCTGCACCGAGTAGCTACGGTATTGAGTTCTCCATATGTGATGGTGAATCCGATCAGGATTGTGGATATCCGGATTGCAAGGACTTCTTTGTAAGTGCCTTCGGTTCTGTTCGAGCCCGGAACAGACTTGTATGGATTGTGTGTCTGACATTACAATTTGAGATATAAAGCCGATTTTTTTCAAATATATTTCTGTTGGTGGCGGAGAATTTATTCTTTGCTTAACACCCTTCTTTGAGACGTACGAGCTCAAAGGTTATATAGTTGAAGTTATCAGCGATATATTCCCAGTTTGGTAATGTGACATGCTGAGTGATGCTGAAATGATCATTGTGTTGATTATTTGTGATAGGATCATTTATTTGATCGTCTATCTTAGTGATCATTGTGTTGATCATTTGTTGACCCAAAGCATGGCTTTTGTATAAAGTATGTTTTCGTGGACGTGAATTCGTCGAGCCTCACACCCCGTGAATGGTCAAAACAGGAAAGAAGCAGCAAGGTTATGAGGGGTAGCACCCTTTAGGATGTGTCCATTTCCTTCTGGAAAAGGGTGGTATCATGGTATGGAGCCCAGATACTTGCTCATGTTGAAAACACTTTGTTATGATGGTGTGAATTGATTACGAGCGCTCGGTTGATAAAGGTCCCAAAGGACCGGGGGATGGCATATTCGGTCAGTTGTTACTCAGTTAGGAGTAACCCGGCCTTGTGTTGGTAAAGATCCGGTTTGGTTCTCGGGGATGTCCATCCAGAGGCATTCTCATGTGGCAATGGGAAGTTCCTTGGCCTGATCATTCGTTGGAAATCCAAAGAAACAATACGTGACTTGTACGGTTTTAGTTGTAGAACCTACCATCTAATATGGTAGCTATTAGTAGGCATAATATAATGGTACCTATGCTGGCTAAGATTTATATTCTACTTTCGAAATGAATTTCTTCTACACTATGCACTAATAATAATATCAAAATTGATTTGATTTTAATGCGTATCAAGCATCTTTGACTAACATAAGAAGAAATCTCCTCCAAGTCTGCGTTTGCATTGTGTGTGTGGTGGGAGGTCTTATGGTAGTTACATTTTTAAAAAGCATTGCGAATTGAATTTAAAAATATTATTCTATTTTGATTTTAAAGATAAATAAACTGTTTTGAGTTCTCACACCAGTCACATGACTGACTTGGAGTTTATTGTTTTCCTTCCTAAACTCTGGGTGCCCACTAAATTTCCACACGGGCAGTCAAGAGTTAGGTTTATCAGGATATTCTGGATATTCTGGAGTTGCTGGAGGCAAGCTGGATGGCATGGCGTATTACTAGTTTATATAGTATTTCTTTTTCCGCTGCACTGTTTATTGTTGTATGTTGTTGTACACTCTGATGATATGATGTAATGTAATATGATGAAATGTAATAACTGATATAGTCCTTTGTTTAAAGATTATTCATTTATTATTATATGTTGTTCCGCTGCGAATTGTGAGATTCTGTTGTTGTTCTTTTTGTTTCCTTTCTGTCCGTTCTATTTTCAAATTCTTCTATCTTCTATTTTTCAAATTTTCTGTTCTCTTTTCTATTTTCTTTTCTCTCTATTTTCTATCTTCTCTCTTCTTCTCTTTTCTTTTCTTAAATTCTTTTTAAAAAAACCCATAACATTCCGGTTTTTGGCCTTCGATTCCTCGGCAGTCGATAAAGTGAGTGTCGATGTCGAATTTTCGAAAGTCGAAAATTTTCGGGGCGTTACAAATCCAATTCAATTCATTTAATCTTTATTAAGTTAAACTTCATTTCATTTAATCCATTATTCAGTTTATTTAACTTCATTAAAGTTAAAATTTTCTTTTCTTATCATTCACATTCAACAAATTTAAAATTTGTTTTTAGCTCAATATTATTCAAATCTATAAATTATTTAACTTGTTCAATTAAAATTATATTTCATTATTTTATCTAATTCATTTCAAATACAACACTTTTGTTAAAGCTTTCTTGAGTTAAACTTCATTTTATTTGCTTCATTTCACTAACTCAATTTATTTTAATTCTTTTAGTTCATATTTCAAATTCAATATTTCTTTTGTTCGCCAAACCAAAATGTTCAACCGATTTTAAAATTCGGTCTTACTTTCCTATTTAAATTCATAAGTTATAAACTTATTTCTTATCTATATTGTTTTCAATTTATAAGTTCAAAAACTATTTTCATATATTTATCAAATCATTCATGTAATTTTACTTTCATAATCTAGACTTGTATTAACCGGAAATAAACTTCTTTCGGTAGCAATTCTCACTCAGAAACTTTAAAATGAATACTAACGATGTTGCAGTCATCTCCAGAATTATTTTCCAGCGACTAAAGCGAGTTCAATGCTTTTATTACTTTCAAAAATATTTCCAAATATATTTCTAGTCAAAACACTTTCAAATAACATTATTACTAATTTTGAAGGCTTTGAAAATAATTTTGAAGCAATGGGATTTAAATTCTAAACTTCTCAGCTTTTAAACCTTTCTATTTGAAAGCTATATTATAAATATACTTTTACAATCCCGTTCCCTTGTTATGACAACATTTCGTTAATTTGTATCTTTGTTATTTTGAAAAATTCTTATTGTAATTAAATACAAATTTAATTTAATTATCGAGCACTTCATGGAACAGAGTTCACAAAGTATTCGTTTTTAGTTTAATTCAAACAATAATCGATGATACCTAAATATTATCATCTCCTAACAACTAACATTCATTGAAAATTATCATTTTATATATATAAAATATAGTATAGGTCAATTATTTCATTTACCCTCTTTTAAAATAATATTATGCCAACTTGTCGCGTTTAAGTGTTTAGAAACTCGTATCGATATTATGGCTTTCTATCCACTGACCAGAATTCATAAACAACTCAACAGATAAGTAAACAGAATATAAAACATTTTATAACACTAACAAGTACGTGCTCTCATACACACATACACAAACAAACAAACAAACAAACACACACACACACACACACACACACACACACACATATATGCTATACAGACTCATTCTATGGTATTATTACCCTATCTCTAATGAGTCAAACCCCACAAAGCTAAGGCTATCGCTAAATCAAAGCTCTGATACCAACTGTGATGACTCATATTTTGAAAGGTTTAAATCGACAATAATCTACCCATGTCCAACTCAAACATTCCGAAACACAGATAATCAATGGGGTTAATTAAGAAAAATAAGAAAAGAAGAACACAAATACAGAATCTCGTAGCGGAATGACAAAATATATAATCAAATAAATAGTTTAGGAAGCTGTTTAAGCTATACATTTGATTACAATTTATACAACATTTATCACAGGTTTTTTTTTTTTTTTTTTTTTTTTTTTTTGAATTACCTAGAGAACCAAGCTTTGCTTGTAAACTCTAGGGAAGTATGTGCCTGCCAAACACATACTTCGGGTACTTGTTACAGGGTTGTCAGTTTCGGAGCTCGAACTCATGACCTTCGATCACGCAGTCCGAACCATCAACCAACTGCGCCAACCCTGTTGGCAACATTTATCACAGTTGTACATACAACAGAGACAACATAATAATGCAGTAGAACAATAATGTAGTGAAATAATACAAGTAATAATAATATGAAATCTTCATCTTCATCCTTCAGAAAATAATCGTCAATGCGCTAAAAAAACTCAGGACTAAGCCGAGCGTAATGAAAAGAGAAAACACTCGAGTCAGGACTAAAATATCCTTATGCGAGTCAAATCAATATCACATATAACAGGAGTATTATAGCGTTAGAGATGTTTATGGGATTTCACATCTCCTATTTAATGTATAACGTGAGTGCAATAACTCAAGAGATGTTATGAGATTTTCCATCTCTTAAGGATCCGTCAAAATATTTATATACGGTAGAATACGCTATATATGTAATGTCTAATCAGAAAAATAATATTTTTCTTAGCGTTAAGCCTTTACATTAATCCCTCTTAAAGTGTTTTTAAGCATTGTCGTACGATTTGCATATAACGCCCCAATAGTACGTCAGGAAATTGGGACATGCCGTGATACAACAACACTAAATCAAACTCATAGTAGTCTCGTATAAGGATAAAAGTATAACAATGCACGTGAGGCAATACCCAAGGTAGGATACCACCAGTTCAGGTCGTAGGGCCTATGGTAACGCATCGTAGCCACGATCGCCCACCGCATCCATCCATCCCATGTCGAGTCAAAAGAAGGTCATACCAAAATCAAGGTGCACCAGTCGAAACAAACATCAAGTAATAGTATGGACTAAGTCTAAAATGAAATCGAAGAATGGATGTTCGCTAGAGGTAACTAGTCTCATTAGACCTGTCAAGCCGTCCTATTTTAGTTATTTCGAATTGACACAAGTACATGGGTCTATCCAACATCGTTCTCTTTCCTCAAATCCAGCAAACGTACGTCAAATCCAACCACTTCATTCTGGAGTCTCCACCGTAGGGAGAATTGTTAAAGTGGTTCCAATATGGACAACGAGTATGCCAATAAGAGGCTTTCGGTCTCTTTAACAACCAAACGTCATTTTACACACTAGTTGGTTCTTTTACATTTCGAAAACGATTCATACTTGATATCTAAATATGATATTCGTTTCAAAAAAAATTTCACTTGAAAATATCATATCTACTTCAAAATACGTCATTTCACTTGAAAATATCATTTCATTCGAATTTCCATTTCGAATTTCAATTTCATTTTAACCTCATTCGCATTTAAATCCACAATTTAAATGTTAACATTCCAACCTCGACCAGTTTGAATTTTCAGAAATTAGTTTGAATAGTTTCAAATAGTTTAAAAGTTAAAATAGTTTGATAAGATGGTTTATGTACCGACCTAGAATTTCTGTCATTTGAAATTCGTATATTTAATTGATTTTAAATATTAACAAGTAAAATTTGTAAGTCGAATAAATTTTATTTCGAATATCCAGATTTAATTGGATAATTAAATCGATAATTTAATATTTGAAATTACAGAAATAATTAGAAATTGGGTTTAATGTGATTAAAATTGATTTGTAAAGTTGTATTAAATCATATTGGAGTTAGAATAATGTTATAGAACTTTTAAAATTGAATTAAAATTTAATTTGCGGGAATCGAATATTTGAATATTTAATTGATGAGTAAAAATAGTCATTTTTCAAACAGTCTCCGATTTCGACGAAACTAGTTTTATTGGATCTGTAATGTTAAATTATTGTAAGATTTCAAATTTTTTGTCAATCGGATTTACGGTCTGTCCGGGGAAAGCCAAAACGCATAGAAATTAGTTTAACCGATTTAATTTAAATTTGATCGTTTATTTCCGTAACTCGCACATATAATCGAATTGGCTTTCGATGCATATTCCATTGCGTTCGGAATAGGGGTAAAACATTATAAACGCCAGGCGGCATGCTTCGTTTGGAGTTTGGAAAAATTTCGGGTGAATAGTGCGCGAATATTTTCTATATAAGGACCTCATTTTCTTTGTTTTGCACAAACCCTAAGGTTTCAAGCTTCAGCCGCCACCTTGATATTCAGTGGCCGACGTTTTCTTGTATTCTTCACTCGATCTCTTCCAATCCATGCATTATTTCAAAATGTTTCCAACTGCAAAGTTGTAGAGGGTGGAGAGATCTTCCTATCCAATGGGTAAGATCGTGAATGGAGACACGAATCAACGGCAATTTGAGTGCAAACCTCAACCGTTTGTGCATATTTTTCAACGTGAATAGATGACCGAGCTTAGCCAAATCATGGCCGATGGTGGAGCTTGGCTAGGCGCTTCATTTGGCGGTCCCTGATCGCCTTCAAACTTCGTGTGATAGGAGCGGCTACTAGGGTTTTGTGGCGTGCATTGGGTTCTTCGGCTATAGTTTTCACGCGATGATGAAGAGAAGAAAACGTGGGCGGCCGTGATCTGTAGATCTGAAACAAATGGCCGTGATTGAGCAAGGTTTTAAAAATAAAATAAAAGTTGAAATAATTTATGATAAATTCGTTTAAACTTCAAATGGTGTTATTTTTTCATATGAGGTCTGTTTCACACGAAACAAATTGCGTCGGGTTCGCATTGACGAGCACTACGCAATGAAGCTTGATTGGAATTTATTTGAGCTAGTGGAATTTTGGGTAAACTTAAACGTGCGTTTAATTTTTATTCGGAACGAAACACTGCAACTGTTATTGGAAGCAAGGTGAAAACTTCTCACTCAATCGAATTGTGTTTCGATTTAAAATTTTAAACAGTTAAATTTTAAATTGCTTGATTGTGTGATTAAATGATGGTTGCTATTTGCTGTGTTGAAATAGACTATATACACCGCATATTAAGTGGAGATTATTTTATTAAACACATATACCGCGATATTCCACCTTGAAGTGGAATTGGTATTATATATGTACTTAGAGTTGATTTCCCGCATTATATAGCGGATGAGACCCTATTGCGCCGCATAATAGCGGATGATATTTTATATAAACCCTTGTACCGCGATATTCCGTCTTGAAACGGGATTGGTATTGTGCAAACATATGTGAATGCAAGGAAACAGGTTGGAGGGATCCAACTAGATGTCTCAAATAATTGAATTTGTTTCAGTGTTGTGTGTTGATGATTTATAATCTTTGTGTGATTATCTTTGTGATTGAAATCGTTGAAGGCTAAAATTTAGCCGAATATAATTTTGGTATCGTTAGATACCGGAAATAAATATAAAATTGATTTTTGAAAATTCAGGTTGAAAATTTATCTTAAAATTTGTTTTTGAGAATTGGATAAATTTAAAAGAAGGAATTCTAAAATAATAAAGATTTATTTTAATCTTATTGAATAAATTTTCAAAATATGGGAAAAGCTTTAATAAATGGATTTCGGGTAATATTATTCAAAGGTTGAAGAATTTATTCAAAACATGGATTTTAGAGAGTTTGATAAATAAAAGAATTTATTTTCTTTAAAAGGAATTTTTTTTAAAAGGAAATAAAATTTGAAATCCATTTGGGAATTGATTTTTGGTGATTGAATTTAAATCTTTTGAAAATCCATTTTGAAATTTATTTGGTGTTTTGAAAAGAATTTGGAATCAATTTGAAATTTGATTTGGGGTTTAGTAGAAATTGATTTCAATTTGAGATTAGAATGAAATTCACTTGGTGTTTAATTTCTTGGAAAAATCAATATGGAATTTGATTGGGTTGTTTTTGAAATCAATTGAAAAATTGAATTGTTGTTGAAAGTGAATATTTAAAATCGATTTGAAAATCGTATATTAGTGGATATTTGAAAATTTAAATTCACCATGGAATTTATAAAGGAAAGGAAAATTTGATTAAAAATAAACATTTATTTATTTTTGTAGTGTGGAAATAAATTTACGGATTTGGAACGAAAATTTAAAGTTAATCGGTAAGGGTTTATTTAATTGGTTTAAATGAACCATTTTGAAATGAAAGTGTATTCTTCCTGGAAAGCCGAATAAAATTTCTGAATAGCATTGAAAAATATATACCTATATATATAAAAAATTCTAGAATTGGTTTTGAAAAGGATACTTTGGAGAAATTAACTTCTTAAATTGTTTTAAATCCTTTAAGTAAAGATTTGTTAAGTTGATATAGAAATGATTATTTCTAATATTTAATCAATAATTGTTTTAGAAAATAGTTATTTAAATAGTTATACTCTATCTATTAATTTTTATTTTGAGAATTAGTTTGGACTTAAGTTATATGTAACATTGGTATAATATTTTTATAACTAATATTTTAAGTAAAGTGTTTAAAGAAAAATAGTGTTATTTCAAAATGTTTTCCCGATATATTTTGGATAAGTGTTATAAATTATTTTAAAGTATTTGAACTCGGCAGATTTCCAGTGAAAATGAATAAATATTTGGAAGTGTTTCCGCGTAAGGAAAATGATTTGAAATTTGTTTTCAAAAGTTGTAAAGGTGAAAAGTGATTTGAAAATTTGTTTTCAAATGGTTGAAGTGTGGAAAAATATATCTTGTAAACATATTTTTGGAAAATAAATAATTTGGGAAATTATTTGGAATCTGCTGATGTTGTGCATATCTATTGATAGTTAAATAACCGACTATCAATATTTACCTTTAAATGGTTATTTGTTGTGATTTGCTTGAATTTGAATGCTACACTTATTTTAAAATAAGCGCTCGTTATTCGGTTTAGCTGGGAGACGACCTTTGGGTCATAAATCCCATTCGGAATAGTGATACGTCGTAATGGATAGCATTTGAAGACCGGTGTTAAAGACCGGATATTTTCGAAAACGGAAGGATTACGTCGAATGTCTCTACATCGGCTGATCTTCGATATAGAGATTTTATCACCCTTTGTGATGGGAAGTCCGGACGTGATTAGTGAATATCCGGATTGCAAGGGCTTCTTTGGAAGTGCCTTCGGTTCCGTTCGATCCCGGAACAGACTTGTATGGATGTGTGTCTGACGTTACGATTTGAGATGTAAAGCTGGTTTCTATCAAATACATTTCTGTTGGTGGCGGAGAATTTATTCTCTTAGCTTAACACCCTTCTCTGAGACGTACGAGCTCAGAGGTTATGTAGTTGATGGTTACTAGTGATACATTCCCAATTTGGTAATGTGGCATACGAAGTGCTGCTGATCACTTTTTGATAAAAGCGTGGCTTTTGTGAAAAGCGTAGCTTTACGGACGAGACTTCGTCGAACCTCACAACCCGGTAATGGTCAAAACAGGAAGAATGCAACAAGCTTATTTGGGGATAGCGCCCCCATAGGGTATGTACATTTCCTTCTGGATAGAGGTGGTATTATGGTATGGAGCCCAGATACTTAACCTATGTGGTTGCTGCAAAATTTTTTCTTTGTGGTTGTTGGTGAACCCCGGGACAAAGGTCGGTTACGACCGGGGGATGGCATACTCGTATCAGTAGTTACCTAGTTCAGAGGTTACCCGACGTTGTGTTGGTAGAGATCCGGTTAGGTTCTCGGGGCGTCTCTCCAGAGGCGTACCCTGTGGCAATGGGAAGTTCCTTGGCCTGATCATTTGTTGGAAATCCAATCACCAATACGCCCCTTATACGGTTTTAGTTGTAGAACCAGCCATTTACTTATGGTGGTCACCACTCTTTAGATGGTAGCTATAGTAGGCATAGTGTGAAATGCCTATGTTGGCTAAAATTTATATTATACTTTCGAAATGTTTTCTGCACTATGCACTAATAATAATAATAATCAAATGATTCTGCGTAGTAAGCATCTTTGACTATCATAAGGAGAAATCTTCTCCAATTCTGCGTTTGCATTGTGTGTTGGCGGGAGGCCTTATGGTAGTTTCATTTTTCAAAAGCGTAGCGAAATTCTTTTTATTTTCTTTGTAAAAATAAATGTTTTAAGATCACACACCAGTCCAATGACTGACCTGGAGTTTATTGTTCCCTTTCTAAACTCTGGGCGCCCACCAATTTCCACACGGGCAGTCTAGAGTCAGGTTATCAAGTCATTCTGGAATTCAGGAGTTGCTATAGAGATCTGGAGGCAAGCTGAATGACGTGGCGTATCAACTAGTATATAGTATTTCTTTACCGTGTTTATCCACTTGTAAGGACAAGTTCATAAAATTGTCCCGTTGTGTTGTGTTGTAAGTTGACTCTGATGATGTAATGTATAAAATGTACAGTTCTTTTGATTTTATTCATTTATCTATTATATGTTGTTCCGCTGCGACTGTGAGATTCTGATATCATTTCTGTTGTTTTTCTTTCTTTCTTACTTCTTCTATCTTTTTTTCTTCTTAAACCCTAAGGGTTCGGTTTTCCGGCATTCGATTGTTCAACAGTTGATACAGTGGACGTATTAATGTCGATTTTCGTGAGTCGAAGAATCGGGTCCTCACATTTGGTATCAAAGCATTTGGTTAAGCGACAACCTAGGCTCTGTTGGGTGTTACTCATTAGAGATAGAGTCAGTAGTACTCTAGAATGAGTGTGAGTGTATTGATAGATATGAGCGCGTATTTGTTAGTGAGTATAAAAATGTTTTATTTTGTGTTTTCTTATCCATTGAGCTGTTTGTGAATTCTGGTCGGTATGTGGGCGCCATATTATCGATAGGAATTCCTAAACACTTAAACGAGGCAAGTCGACATAGTATCATTTTAAATTGGCTAAATGAAATAATTTTACCTCGATTATATTTTACTCATAAAGTGTACATAAATTGTTTGTTTGGTTGTTGAAAATGTAAAAATATATAAGAAGTGAAACTATATGAATATATTTATAAATACGAGTTGTAAATAAAAATGAATTTGAACTATGAATTGAAAATGTTGAATCCTATTTATTTTGGAAATTATTTTCCAAAATTAAAAGTTAAATAGTGAAATTATATGAGAAAAAGATTTATAAATGTGATTTATGAATAAAAGGAAAATTTTGAAAGAATATTAAGCACTGAATTCACTACTGTTACTGGAAAATAATAATGGTGATGACTACAGCATCATCAGTATCATTTTCAAGTTTCTGTGTGATGGATTTGCCACCATAGTAAATTGAAAATTGAAGCTTTGTTGTGATAAACAAATTTGAAAATTTAAAATCCAAGTTGTAATTGTTGAATATAAATAAACGAATTTTGAACTTATAATATGAGATAATAAATTTAGCTTTGGTAAAGTTAAAGGATTTGGGTTAGCATAGTAAATATATGATGTGAAATTTAACAAACGGAAAGTTAAATAAATTGAATTGGATTAGATAGGTGATTATTTAATATGATTTGGAAGCTTAAATATATAAGTTGTATAACTTGTAAAGTGGGAAAATATAAGTGAAACCAAATGATAAAATTGTTAAACAATTCTGTTAAGCAAAACGAGATATGAATTTGAATAAGTGATGAAATTGGACTTACGTTAAAGTTAAATAGAATTTACTTTAGGATTGGAATCTGAATTGGATTTATATGGGGAAATTTAAGTTAAGTTAAATAAATGATGTTTGAAATGGAATATAACTTAAGTGATGTTGAATGAAGTTGATTTTGGTATCGAAGTAAATTAATAAAGTGAAGTGATGAATATGAACTTGAGTTATGTAATGAACTTCAACTTTTATGGTTAAATGAATTAGCAATTGAATCGAATTAATGAACTGAATATTAGTCAATCGAATGTAAAAGAATTGATATAGAATAATGATTGTAAGTGTTAATTCATTAGAAGCTAATGAAGTTGAAAAAATTAAAAATTGAAAGAAAAGTCAATTAGATTTAAACCAATTGGAAATTAAAAGTGTTAAACCAAATTAAAGTTAGACAAAGTGAATATGAATTGTTGAATGTAAATTTTATAAATTTGGTAGTATTGAATATACATTGATTGTTAGATTGTTGTTAGTTGATTGTATAGAAATTCATATGAAGTTGAATTGATAAAATTGAAAGCTATGTAATTTGATTTGAATTGAAAGTGAACTAACGTGAATTGGTTGTAAGAAATTAAAATTTGTATCGAAACCTTATCAATTGCTTACGGGAATTATTTTGATTGCGTAGCTTATGAAAACTATGTGTTTTCTATTGAAAATTAGTGAAATGTAAATGAGTTTCCTATATATGTCACTTACATGTTTAAATTGAGTAAGTACAAGTACCGGAGCTGTAGTTGGCTGGATTTGGGCACGCTAAATTGCTAATAAATAACTGCTTTGCTTAAAACATGCTAAAAAGGTACGCCTACGCAATAAAAATAGGAAATATGAACTGATTTTCCGTTTTCCGACCGTGTGGGTCGATGTATATATATTTATATCTATTGTGATATTGCAAAAGCTCCTCCGTACAAGGGAGACACTGCCAAAATTTTCCGTAAATTTTGGGAGTTAGAAGAATTCTGAAAAAAATTTGTTAACGAAAAGTCAATTTCTAAATTGAAATAAAAATGTAGGAATTGAACTAGAAAAGTGTAACCATCGGATTTTGGAAAAGATAAGAAATTAAAATGAATCTGAAATCGAGTTGGAACGGTTTGTTTTTGAAAAAAAAAGTTAATGGATTTCAAGACTTTTTCTGACTTGGCAATTTCGAAGACGAAATTCTTTTAAGGGGGAAGTTTGTAACAACCCAGAATTTCTATCATTTGGAATTCGTATATTTAATTGATTTTAAATATTAAAAAGTAAAATTTGTAAGTCGAATAAATTTTATTTCGAACATCTAGATTTAATTGGATAATTAAATCGATAATTTAATACTTGAAATTACAGAAATATTTGGAAATTGGGTTTAATGTGATTAAAATTGATTTATAAAGTTGTATTAAATCATATTGGAGTTAGAATGATGTTATAGAACTTTTAAAATTGAATTAAAAGTTAATTTGTCGAAATTGAGTATTTTAATATTTAATTGACGAGTAAAAATAGTCAATTTTCAAACTGTCTCGGATTTCTACGAAACCAATTTCATTGGATCTGTAATGTTAAATTATTGTAGGATTTCAAATTTCGTGTCAATCGGATTTACGGTCTGTCCGGAGCAAGCCAAAACGCATAGAAATTAGTTTAACCGATTTAATTTAAATTTGATCGTTTATTTCCATAACTCGCATATATGATCGAATTGGCTTCCAATACTTATTCCATTGCGTTTGGAATAAGGGTAAAACATTATAAATGCCAGGCGACACGCTTGGTTTGGAGTTCGGAAAAATTTCGGGTGAATAGTGCCCGAGTATTTTCTATATAAGGACCTCATTTTCTTTGTTTTGCACAAACCCTAGGGTTTCAAGCTTCAGCCGCCACCTTGATATTCAATGGCGGACGTTTTCTTGTATTCTTCACTCGATCTCTTCCAATCCATGCATTATTTCAAAATGTTTCAAACTGCAAAGTCTTAGAGGGTGGTGAGATCTTCCTATCCAACGGGTAAGATCGTGAATGGAGACACGAATCAACGGCAATTTGAGTGCAAACCTCAACCGTTTGCGCACGTTTTTCAACGTGAATAGATGACCGAGCTTAGCCAAATCATGGCCGATGGTGGAGCTTGGCTGGGCGCTTCGTTTGGCGGTCCTTGATCGCCTTCAAACTTCGTGTGATAGGCGCAGCTACTAGGGTTTTGTGGCGTGCGTTGGGTTCTTCGGCTATAGTTTTCACGCGATGATGAAGAGAAAAAAACGTGGGCGG
The DNA here is from genome assembly GCA_030765085.1 of Allium cepa. NCBI lineage: Eukaryota > Viridiplantae > Streptophyta > Magnoliopsida > Asparagales > Amaryllidaceae > Allium > Allium cepa. Next base: position 816,692,566 of record CM060931.1, read on the forward strand.
CCGTGATCTGTAGATCTGAAACAAACGGCCGTGATTGAGCAAGGTTTTAAAAATAAAATAAAAGTTGAAATTATTTTATAATAAATTCGTTTAAACTTCTAAATGCTGCAATTTTTTCATATGAGGTCCGTTTCACACGAGACGAATTGCGTCGGGTTTGTATTGACGAGCACTACGCAATGGAGTTGGATTGAAATTTATTTGAGTTAGTAGAATTTTAGGTAAAATTAAATGCGCGTTTAATTTTTATTCGAAACGAAACACTGCAACTGTTATTGGAAGCAAGGTGAGAACTTCTCACTCAATCGAATTGTGATTCGATTTAAAATTTTAAGTAGTTAAATTTAAAATTGCTTGATTGTGTGATTGAATGATGGTTGCTATTTGTTGTATTGAAATAGATCCTATACGCCACATATTAAGCGGATGTTATTTTATTACACATATACCACAATATTCCACATTGAAGTGGAATTGGTATTATATATGTACTTGGAGTAGATTTCCTACATTATATAGCGGATGAGACCCTATTGCGCCGCATAATAGCGGATGATATTTTATATAAACCCATGTACCGCGATATTCTATCTTGAAACGGGATTGGTATTGTGCTAACATCTGTGGATGTAGGGAAACAGGTTGGAGGGATCCAACTGGATTTCCAAATAATTGAATTTGTTGTGTGTTGATTATTTATAATCTCTGTGTGATTATCTTTGCGATTGAAATTGTTGAAGGCTAAAATTTAGCCGAATATAATTTTGGTATCGTTAGATACCGGAAATAAATAAAAAATTGATTTTTGAAAATTCAGGTTGAAAGTTTATATTAAAATTTATTTTTGAGAATTGGATAAATTTAAAAGAAGGAATTCTAAAATAATAAAGTTTTGTTTTAATCCTATTGAACAAAATTTCAAAATATGGGAAAAACTTTAATAAATGGATTTTGGGTAATATTATTCAAAAGTTGAAGAATTCACTACAAGAGGAATCAAGTTTTCCGAGGGCCGAAAACCGTCGGCGGCCGTCGGAAGTCATCGGCCGCCGTCGGAAAAAGCCGTCGGAAATTACTACGTCGGGGAGCAGTATTTCCGTCGAAAACCGTCGAAAATAGTATGCTACAGGCCGCCGAGAGCCGTCGGATGCCTTCGGAAATTTTGACCTGTAAGCCGTCGGAAGCCGTCGGTGATCTACTGTTTTTTTTTTAATTCGCTGCAAATATATCCTTCCAACCACATTTCTCTTCCAAACACTATGATATCAATACTGCACAATCCAACATACAATAATCCAACCAAATATCCAAACCTAAACTACAAAATATTCAATAAACACACAAATAAATAAAATTACATCAAAATAAAATACAAAATATACATAACCATTCGAACATTTACCATTAATCCTAACAATAACTGTTCTACCATGTTGCTAATACACAAATTCATCAATATTCTCATACACATCCTCATACAACTATAGAACCAAATGTTTCAAACATAATTATACATAAATCAACAATTACCTACGCCCTCTTCCAAATCATTCTAAACTAAAAAAACATACCTGAACGAATGAACGAACAAGCAAGCAAACAATGAATCAATCTCCTCCAGATCCAGAGCCAGCCGAGGAAGGGAAGCGGCCACTAAACTGTTGCATGTACTCTAACAACTGTGCAGTCTACATGGCCTGATGGCGGTTCTGCTCTTCCAGTTGGGACACTTTAGTCCGCAATTCTTCTATATCTGCTAGATCGCTCTGAGGTCTACTCCGCCGTTCCCTACTCTAACTACTAGCCTACAATAATTGAAAAATGAATAAAATCCATGTTTATTGTTTTGAAAAGGTCAAAATATCATATTTGAAGTATTTCAAAAAAAAAAGTAAATTATTTACCGCTAGATTGCCAAATCCGTATCGTCGACCATGCTCTGCTGGATGCATAACAGACTCTAAAATAACGTCCTCCTCATCGGTCGTCAGCTGATCTCGACCTTTATCAGCAAGGAGTTTCTGTCGCTGCTCCATAAACATCTCCTGCATTAACAAATTAATAATATCATATCTTATTTCATCATAGTTTAACAATTAAAATAATTATTAATACTGAATAAAATGAAATATGCTTGCATGGATTTTGCTGGATTTATCGTCCTGCCATGTATACGAAACAGTCCGTCTGGATTAACGTGCTCGACAGCATGCGTACGGGTGAACACGTCCATATAGCTGACAGGACCATATGCCTCGGCTTCCTGAAGTTGATTGTTACATAGAATTATTATACATTTAAAATCATATAGCATAAACTATTTACATTTATTATTCAGTAAATTTACCAACTCCTGCCGATACTGCTGAAACGACTTCGATCCTCCGCGATGAGTGACAGGATTCTTATTTCTATTTGCATAGTTTCTATCCGACTCTGCCTGTACGTTCAAAATTTGATACATTATTTTTCGATCACGTCAAATTAATAATTAAAAAAAAATAGTATACTTGCCTTCGTCTCGTCCGTCTCCCAGTATCTCAACCAACCTTGCCACATGCTCTCTCCCATCCACTGTGGTTTCTTACCAGATTTCTTAATCTCAGATATCGTGTCCCTGTAGTTCTTGCGCATCTTCTTCATCCAGTATGCTCGTGCCAGCATCAGATCGTCTGTCTGGATGTCTATCTTAGCCTGTGTTAAAAAAAGATTACACTTTAAACGATAAACAGTAGAAATACGACAAAAACAAATTAAAAATGGAAAAAAGAAAAATATACATACTAGGACATCCTGCCATATGCACTATATGATGTGAGGAGGGATGTTATCCCACTTTGGCCAGCAAGCACTTATCCTACTGCGATAAGAAGCTCTAGAGACGTCCATCACAACCTTAGAGGGAAGTAGGTCAAACCCCCTGTTTTTAAGTATGATATAGATAAGTACGTACGTATATCATAGAAAAAATAAGATGCTGAATAAAATTTAATTCTTACCCATCTGCTCTAGGGATTAACGATACAACTGCACACTGTGGCTCTTGCGATGGGCCACTGCCATCACCTCTTGACGATCGGAAAGAGCTCCTACCTCTATATGACATAATGATAAACCTGTGACATATACACATCATTATATAAGAGAATAATAACATGGTAATGAAATATATTTCATATGAAAATGACATAAACGGTATAAAGTGCTTAATTAATGACTGAAATGGAAATAGAAATGGAAGTGTGTTATACCTGATTCATAATGGGTGTGCTCTTCCAACGATAAGCAGAGCCGAAATTTTATGAACTATTTGAGACGAAGTAGTATACAAAATGTAAATGCTTACTGTGTTCATAACTTGTCCAATACAGGGACAAATCCGACAAACATTGTACCAGATGAATATAAATGGTCATTTTTCGAAAAAAATGACTATTTATACAACGATCATGTACAACACTTGTTAGACTGGGCCAAAAACTCTCTAATGGACATTTGTCAGTTACATGCGCGCATTTTACGAAAAAATACAGTTTTACCCACTGTTCACATTTACAAAAATATATATTAATTTAACACATTTATTCGACGTATTAAATCAACTTAAGGTTGGTTTAACATTTTGTCATTTTTCAATACACATAATTATAATTTAGAGTAATGCATTTTTTTCATAAGTAAATACGTGCACAATATAATACTCCTAGTTCATTCAATCATTTTATCTTATTCCAAATAACATATACAATCGTCGAATCAAAGCATACACAACAATTTACATATACATGAACAATCACAAATTATAATGTTTTACACAATTTCACGATAAAAGATGAAATAGATATACCATGTGATGATATAAACCGATATTACGCTATTGGAAACAATTGCAATCACTAATTCGTCCTAATTTATCAATTTTTGCAAATCTACAATTAGGGTAAAAACTGAATTTTCGCAAAAATAAGATATTATACTTGAGATTAAGAGTAATGGAGTTTGATTAGGCAGCCGTGGAGGATCCGGAAGCTAAAAATTAGGGATTGGAAGCTTGGAGAAGGAATTTAGGGGTTTTGATTTATATTTTTCTTATGAAAGGAGGAGGAAGAATAAGGCTCGGCTGTAGGTATAATCGCAAATTTCCGACGGCTTCCGACGACCGCCGACGGCCCGTCGAAAGCCGTCGGAAATAAGCCTTCGGAAGCCGTCGGTCATTGCTGCCGGTAATGATGCCTTTTCTAGTAGTGATTTATTCAAAATACGAATTTTAATGAGTTTGAAAAATAAAAGAATTTGTCTTATTTAAAAGGAATTTTTTTAAAAGGAAATAAAATTTGAAATCCATTTAGGAATTGATTTTCGGTGATTGAATTTAAACCTTTTGAAAATCCATTTTGAAATCTATTTGGTGTTTTGAAAAGAATTTGGAATCAATTTGAAATTTGATTTGGGGTTTAGTAGAAATTGGTTTCAATTTGAGATTAGAATGAAATCCATTGGTGTTTAATTTCTTGGAAAAATCAATATGGAATTTGATTTGGTTGTTTTTGAAATCAATTGAAAAATTGAATTGTTATTGAAAGTGAATATTTAAAATCGATTTGAAAATCGTATATCAGTAGATATTTGGAAATTTAAATTCACCATGGAATTTATAAAGGAAAGGGAAATTTGTTTAAAAATAAACATTGATTTATTTTTGAAGTGTGGGAATAAATTTACGGATTTGGAACGTAAATTTAAAGTAAATCGGTAAGGATTTATTTAATTGGTTTAAATGAACCATTTTGAAATGAAAGTGTATTCTCCCTGGAAAGCCGAATAAAATTTCTGAATAGCTTTGAAAAATATATACCTATATATATATATATATATATATATATATATATATATATATAATTCTAGAATTGGTTTTGAAAAGGATACTTTGGAGAAATTAACTTCTTAAATTGTTTTAAATCCTTTAAGTAAAGATTTATTATTAAGTTGATATAGAAATGATTATTTCTAAGATTTAATCAATAATTGTTTTAGAAAATAGTTGTTTAAATACTTATACTCTATCTACAAATTTTTATTTCGAGAATTAGTTTGGACTTAAGTTATATGTAATATTGGTATAATATTTTTATAACTAATATTTTAAGTAAAGTGTTTAAAGAAAAATAGTTTTATTTCAAAGTGTTTTCCCGATATATTTTGGATAAGTGTTATAAATTATTTTAAAGTATATAAACTAGGCAGATTTCTAGTGAAAATGAATAAATATTCGGAAGTGTTTCCGTCTAAGGAAAATGATTTGAAATTTGTTTTCAAAAGTTGTAAAGGTGAAAAGTGATTTGAAAATTTGTTTTCAAATGGTTGAAGTGTGGAAAAATATATCTTGTAAAGATATTTTTGGAAAATAAATAATTTGCGAAATTATTTGGAATCTGGTTATGTTGTGCATATCTGTTGATAGTTAAATAACTGGCTATCAATATTTACCTTTAAATGGGTATTTTTTGTGATTTGCTTGAATTTGAATGCTACACTTGTTTTAAAATAAGCGCTCGTTATACGATTTAGCCGGTAGATGACCTTTGGGTCATAAATCTCATTCTGAATAGTGATACGTCATAATGGATAGCATTTGAAGACCGGATATTTTCGAAAAAGAAAGGATTACCTCCGAATGTCTCTGCATCAGCTGATCTCCGATATAGAAATTTTATCACACTTTGTGATGGGAAGTCCGGACGTGATTAGTGGATATCCGGATTGCAAGGGCTTCTTTGGAAGCGCCTTCGGTTCCGTTCGATCCCGGAACGGACTTGTATGGATGTGTGTCTGACGTTACGATTTGAGATGTAAAGCTGGTTTCTATACATTTCTGTTGGTGGCGGAGAATTTATTCTCTTAGCTTAACACCCTTCTCTGAGACGTACGAGCTCTGAGGTTATGTAGTTAATGGTTACTAGTGATACATTCCCAATTTGGTAATGTGGCATACGAAGTGCTGCTGATTATTTGTTGATAAAAGCGTGGCTTTTGTGAAAAGCGTAGCTTTGCGAACGAGACTTCGTCGAACCTCACAACCCGATAATGGTCAAAACAGGAAGAATGCAGCAAGGTTATTTGGGGATAGCGCCCCCATAGGGTATGTGCATTTCCTTCTGGATAGAGGTGGTATTATGGTATGGAGCCCAGATACTTAACCTATGTGGTTGCTGCAAATTTATTTCTTTGTGGTTGGTTGTGAATCCTGGGATAAAGGTCGGTTACGACCGAGGGATAGCATACTCGTGTCACTAGTTGCCTAGTTCAGAGGTAACCCGGCCTTGAGTTGGTAGAGATCCGGTTAGGTTCTCGAGGCGTCTCTCCAGAGGCGTACCCATGTGGCAATGGGAAGTTCCTTGGCCTGACCATTTGTTGAAAATCCAATCATCAATACGCGCCTTATACGGTTTTAGTTGTAGAACTGCCATTTACTTACGGTGGTCACCACTGTTAGATGGTAGTTATAGTAGGCACAGTGTGAAATGCCTATGCTGGCTAAGATTTATATTATACTTTCGAAATGTTTTCTATACTATGCACTAATAATAATAATAATCAAATGATTCTGCGTAGTAAGCATCTTTGACTATCATAAGGAGAAATCTCCTCCAATTCTGCGTTTGCATTGTGTGTGTGGCGGGAGGCCTTATGGTAGTTTTATTTTCCAAAAGCATAGCAAAATTCTTTTTATTTTCTTTGTAAAAATAACTGTTTTAGGATCTCACACCAGTCCCGTGACTGACCTGGAGTTTATTGTTCTCTTTCTAAACTCTGGGTGCCCACCAATTTCCATACAAGCAGTCTAGAGTCAGGTTATCAGGTCATTCTGGAATTCAAGAGTTGCTGTAGAGATCTGTAGGCAAGCTGGATGACGTGGCGTATCAACTAGTATATAGTATTTATTTTTCGATGTGTATCCACTTGTAAGGACAAGTTCATAAAATTGTCCCGTTGTGTTGTGTTGTAAGTTGACTCTGATGATGTAATGTATAAAATGTACAGTTTTTTTGATTTAAAGATTATTCATTTATCTATTATATGTTGTTCCGCTGCGACTGTGAGATTCTGATATCATTTCTGTTGTTTTTCTTTCTTTCTTACTTCTTCTATCTTTTTCTTCTTCTTAAACCTTGAGAGTTCGGTTCTTCGGCATTCGATTGTTCGGCAGTTGATACAGTGGACGTATTAATGTCGATTTTCGGGAGTCGAAGAATCGGGTCCTCACAGTTTAGATAATAAAAATGGTTTTTTATAGGAAAATAGTTTGGAAAATAAAAATAATTTGAATACATACAAATATATATTTTTAAACAATTTATATTAAAATAATTTATTTGAAAATAGTTTCAAAGTCAAACTAATTCAATTCCAAATCTTCCAATTCAAATCATTTTCAATCTCGATCAAATTGACCCAGTTTCAATTTCAATTCGAATTAACTTCGATTTCAATTCCAATTCGAATCAATTATAATTTCGATTTTAAATTAGTTCAGTTTCTATTTTAATTCTAATTAATTTCAATTTTGATTTTCATTGATTCGATCCAAATGGCCTAAGTTTGGTTCAATTCTAAATTTTTAAACCATTTCAATTTATATCAATTTTGAGTTGGATTTCAAATACAGATTTAAATCACTTAAACCAAATTAAACTTCAATATCCAATTTAAGGTTCTAATCTTTTAACATAATTCAATCCGAGCTCAAATTTTTAAATATCGATTTAAATTACTTTTACTTAGCAATATTTCAAAGTTCGAATAAAAGTCCAAATCTTTTAAAAATACATCAATTTCCGAAATCAAATCATATTAAAATTATAGCTTCAAAATCTCAAATTTCATTTTAAACAATTTTGTTTAACAAATTTTAATTTCACATTTCGAAACCCAAATCCGAAATTAATTCAATTTCTATATTTCAATTCAATTTTATTTTTATAAAATGAAATCATTTGAATAAATTCAGATCAAAGAGTTTAAAATCATTTAATTTAACCAACCCGATGTTCGTATATAATTTTCTATCCTATAGCCAAGTGAATAGTTATTTCAATTTTTAATTTCATGGATGGATATATATCATTTCTGAAATCAAAGTGTCATAGGTATATATGATTTCAACCTATTTTTAATTTATTCGAAATAATTCAAATAATAGTTTATATACTGTCAAAAGATATACAAGGTGAAAATAGAATATATATATATATATATATATATATATATATATATATATAATATATAATAAATAATCATCCAATCATCAATATATCAATCAATAGCATCCAACACAATCAACAGTCAAATCAGTCAAATATCACAATAATTAACTAGTTATCAATGTTGGATTATACGTAACGTGTAGATGGTAATTAAAGTGAAAACGAGAGCATGGCTATCATTTCCAAATTATGTTCTTATTTTTTGAAATGCGCATTCTTTTCAGATACTTTAACAGTAGTCATCTGGACATTAGAGTTGAAATGTGCTGTAGTTTTTTTAAAAAAATTATCTAAATTGTTTGTGTTTGGTTACGCATTTGTAGTTTTAAAGTAAAACGAACAGCAATAGAAGTATAAACTTTTCATATTTCTTTCCCTGAATTTAGTCACTCACCAGGTTCCATTGATGTGCTAGGGTTTTTTGTTCTTGTTTTAGACGGTTAGTCTGAACCATTGCACTTTCTTAATCTTGGTATCCTTTTAAATCGTATTAAGATGTTGGGGGCAATTTGGAGTTTCACTGGTATTTTGGGTTATGTACCAAGGAGTCACTGATGTTTTATGTATCACATATTGGTCTCTTATAATTAATATGCTTTTTAATATTTTTTAGTTTTATATTTTCGTCTTTTATCATTTTTGAGCGCTAATTGTTAGACTTTTCATTATAGATGATTAAAGCTTTTTGGAGCAAAAGCTAGTAAGTTGTCATGTTATTCAACCGCATGAGGCTTTTTTGGCTTAGTAAGCATATAATTTTATTTTAGCTTATTTTGTTATGTAGTATTATTTGGTGTATGTGTGTTATGAAAACTTGACTTTTGATATTGTCTAATCTTTTGGATGTTGTGTAAATTTGGATATGTTTAATTATATAAATTGTTTGGAATCATTTAAATGTGTTCATACGATTGTATTTGATGTCTTTTTGAATATCTTAATGAAGCATGTATTTCTTAGTATGTAAATATTTTTCAACGATAGTATAACATAAGATAAGTGCTATAAAAATAATAATAATAAAAGATAGTGTTTATAAGTGTTGTTAAAAATCATGTCATGAAATCAACAATGGGCAATAAGTGATGTTAAAATCTATAACTACACAAATGTACCGCTGTAAAGAACACATTGAAGAGTTAACACAACCTAAAACAGACGTTGTTATTTATAAAAATAGACGACGAATAAAAATACCACAACGTTTACTTATTGTTGTTAAAAAGTTTTCTACAGCGGTTAATAAATGCTACTCTATTTTAACAGTGTTTATTTGTGTTGTTAAATCTCTGGGATCTACAATAGCATGTCGTTAAATAGCTTCTTAATAAAACTGTTAAAAGATATGACGGCGTTTTTTCATTGACGCTAAAAGTCTTTTTTCTTGCAGTGAATATGCCAAAGCACTGGGCACAACCATCAACGTTAAGAGCGCAACAACTGCTTCTGGTGTTTGGCAACATTAATGACACCCTTTCTCACCACAGTCACTCTTCAAAACTATGGAGGGCGTCTTCCTAGGTAGGGAAGAATCCATAGAAAGAGCAGTGTTTAACCAGACCCATGATTATTAGGGAGACAAAGACTATAAATAAACTAGGCATAGTGGAGCTATGAGCTAGAGTAAAGTGAAAGGGAACATAAGGAGAAAAGTGCTCATCCTCAAGATAGGTGTTTGTAAAAATTCAAGGATGAACTTGAATTGGTCGTGAAAGAGCTAGCCATGATAAATTCCAAGAAAACCCATGCATACACACTAATTCTAACAACGAAGGTAGGTTAATTCTCAAAGGAAATTAAGAGTGTCTATCTTCCTACGAATTGTAATTTCCAAATTTAGCCAAGTATGAAAGATCCACTGGTCTAATTGACTAATTTATCACATTCAACATAGTAATGTTGATGGGAGTAGAAAGTTAACCTACGAGACATATCCTATTGCAGATGACCTTGGTTAGTGCCGCAAGCATGTACTCCCTAAACTATAAGCCTAGATCTTTTCACTCTACATCTCAAATGTCTTTAAATTTCATAGCTCGTTTCTTCACTTTCTTATAGCCATCCAATGGTAGCCTATGATTTAGCCAAATTCAAGTATGTTAAAGGGGAAACCCTATGATGCAATGTCGATCGCTTCAACAAGGAGGCAGCTAATGCCTATGGAATTAATAAGATAAGCCGGCTTATGGTAAGACACTTAGGAGTGCATCCCAAAATCAATTTCTATAAGTAACTGAACTATAAATTATGCAAAACTATCATGGAGTTCATTTAATCAGTAAATAATTTCATTAAATTGGAAGACATTAAAAGCTCCAATCAAGAGGAAGTAAAGCTAAAAAACATATCAGAGATCAAAATAGGAATGGACAACAAGATGTTAGCTGATGTGCAGACTTCATGAAAGAATCACCATGATATACTTTATATACCACAATTGCATACACCTTGGATACATTATACATGGCGATCAAAGACATAGTGAAATACCATATGCCAAAAATAGTTGTCTCGTGGTATCATGATGAGTCCAGTGATCATGGACCATATTGTGAATTCCACCAAATAAATTTCCTTAACACTTGACAATATAGACCCCATAGAGATAAAACTAAAAGGTAATCAAAGAAGGAAATATGGCTGGATATGCATGGGATATAGCCATCTAAAGAGCCCAAGACCATGAACAAAGTGATGCTTCTCCTAGGGCTGAATATTTCCTCAGGAAAAACTACACCCGCAAGTAATTATGACGATCTATGGAGGATTCGATGTAGCGATAACATTAGAGGACCAAAGAAAATTATATATGAGGGAAGGTGAGCTGACAGAGATGATATATGCAATGGAAGTAAGAGCACACAAGACAATGTGTAATGCCCCACCACTGTTTGCACCGAAAATTAAAGTTATAGTCCTCCAACGCTTACACACTAATCTTGGATGGTTAAAATAGTGGGCCATAAGGGTGAATAAATTTAAATAATAAAGACATGAATATAATAGCCCACAGTGGAATAATATCAATAAACATTTAGATGCACACATTTCATATAATAATCAATATTACAATTGACTCATCTAATGTTCTACTACATCCACAACATCAAAAATATTTAGCGTGTGGAATGATATATAATAGCTTCACAGAGGTATACAAAATTCATATAACTTGTATAGATAAGTAACAAAATCACCCCTTTTATTCCTTACCCGTATCTGCAAACCCGTGAAAGATATACATATCTAAGACATATATAATAGTATAAAAAAGAAATGGGAAAATTTTGATAAATTTTTTTGGACTATGCCATAAATGCTATGCACCCCAGCCCAACTTAAGAGATCCAGTGGTTATTGCATAGAGAAAGACTGCTACATACCCTTTTGGATCAAGTCACGTAGGCTTACCTCCATCTACCTCCATACCTAGACCTGCTCTTCTCTCAAAATCAAAATATAACCACATGATAATATTTATTTTAACACACCTACACAACAATATAGGCATATCTATCATATCAACCATGGTATGATTGTATAAAATAAGAAGAAATACATCAGCACAGGAAAAACTAATATTCAAATGATGTTACTATCTATCTCGAAAATTATAAAAATTTTAACCCATAATATTTCTGGAAACATCTCTTTAATATTACTTCAAATATCTCTCATTAATTTAAATAATAATAATATCATTTTTGAATAATACTCATAAAATAATTCATATTATTAATTAGCCATGTAAGCTTTTTGATCCCTAAATGTCGAAACTAATACGTACACGGTATTTGTTTGCCAAACATCCAAGTGCCGGAAGGACGATTTGTCAAGGAGAAATAAAAAGAAAAATAAATAGAAAAAGAAAGAAGAGAATGTCTAGGTTGTAGAATATAAATATTACACCATAGACAGAATGATTACATTCGACAACATATTATAGTGTACAATGAAAACCAATTAGGAATGTTCGCATAATGAATTTTCCATGGAGATCTCTCCGGTGGAGCAGGATCCAATCTCCTATACAAGGATTAGAAAGCACCTCCAAGCAACGTATATCCTTAAATAAAATATACCTTTAGGTAAACATAGATGGTCCATTCTCGAACACATGATCCCACATATCATCAACTCCTGTCGGCCAACAATCGATAAGTATCTCTAGATATGAAGTTGATATATCCTATGGCGGGTTAGCTAAATCCTAGGCTATAAGGCCTACTCTATTTGAAGCCATTTCCGATGTCGAGAATACGTTTGGCATCACACACACGAGTCTTCATCACTCGAACAAAACATGAATCCCCAAAAGGATTCCAACATCTCAAAAAGATCTCGAAACCACATATTGATTCCAACATCTCAAAAAATGTAGCTAACATACAATAGTACTTGTAAGACCGCATGGAATAATAGATAATGCCTAGGGTGTAAAATAAAATTATATAACATAGCTGGAATGGTTACATTGGTTACATTCAACAATATATTTAGTGTATAGTCAAAGCCGATAAGGAACATTGCATAAAGGTTTTTCCATGGAGATCTCTCCAGTGGAGCCGTATCCAATCTCCTGCATGAGGGTGAGAAAGTACCTCCGAGCAACGTATACCTCTGCATAAAATATGTGACGACCTGGATTCGACGCTCGAAAATTGACATCGAATACATCACCCGTATTCGAATGTCGGAGATTCAAACATCGAAGTCCGTATCGTTGGAGCTTATAACAACATTAGGTGATAACAACACAGCAGAAACAAAATGATAATACTTCATTGATAACATAACATGGATACAATATTGATTACAACAAGAGTTCAACACCAACATCAGAACATATATAAAACATCGGAATACAACATGATATCAACATGGACATATAACATCAGCAAAGTCTTCAAGAGAATCCAACACTGCAACGCCATTACCAAACTCCAAGGGTCCAAACCAAAAGGCTTCCAAAAGACTTCCAAAACCATCGACTTCTAGATCCATATCTAATAAGCTTTCAAAATTTACTGCTAACCCCACTCTAGGCTGCCCGTGTGGAAATTATGGACACCTAGAGTTTAGAAAGGGAACAATAAACTCCAGGTTAGTCATGGGACTGGTATGAGTAAATAAAAGCAGTTTATTTGAACAAAAAGAAGTAAAAAGAAATTCGTTCATGCTTTTTGGAAAATGAAACTACCATAAGGCCTCTCGGCACACACGCAATGCAATGTCACACTTGGGGGAGATTTCTCCTTATGATAGTCAAACGTGCTTGATACGCGAAAATCCTCTTTGATATTATTATTAGTGCATACTGTGAAAACATTTTG